>OX383926.1:28723334-33619397 GCA_947532085.1 Elegia similella
TATATACAAATCCATAATAGAAATAATACAATAATATTATACACATTACAGCGTACATATATACAGGTACAGCATATAATACAAATTGTACGTATGGATGTTTGTAACTCTTACACGCAAAAACTTAAGCACGAAATTTCACAGGCTTTAAACCTCGGCATGCATGAAATCGCATGCAAAAACTAGTAATATATATGAGTACAGGTCCGATAAGTTTGAGTCTGACGTATTATCGGTTTGACTTTATTTGACCTCACTATATCTCATTTATCTCGTAACTAGCTTTCGCCCACGTCAATGTCGATCCCTCGGGAATAGTACTTTTTCCCGGGATAAAAGGTAGCCTATGTCCTTCTCCGTACTCCATAGAACTTGTATGCAAAATTTCATGATGATCAGTTCAGTAGTTACGGCGTGAAAGTGTAACAAACAAATAAATAAACAAACTCACTTTCGCATTTATAATATTAGTAAGGATAAGGATAATAATAAATTAAAAGTAAAAAACTTTTTAAAAACAAGCTTGACGTACATCATTTTATGTTTCGAGTTATTTTTAGCGAGCACTTTATTTTCATAACCATATTGTCAAAAGTTGCTAGTCCACCATCTTGGGTTTTCCGCCATGTTGGATTAAGAATGACGTTACACAGCTAGTCATGCATTCTCATCCAAACGAATAAGCAAAGTTACAGCTCAGTCGGTGGAAGATATCTGCTACAAAATATGGTTGCAAAATTGCACCCGAACAAACATAGTTACGACATACAAACATTGCAAGTTAAATAAAAGCTTGAAAAAACTCACCGCTATTCCCCTTCTGTAGGTTTGTGTCTCGCTGTGGCGCGGCGTGGCAGACCAGCAACGTGGCTGTGGCGAGGAGCAGCAACAGCATTACACGCATCGTGGAGGTACGAGCACTACACTACTGGGGCAATCTTTGTAAACAGTGAGCGAGTCTCAGTGACGCGGCCCTGTCACTTGCGCTGCGTTATTCTCAAATCAGAAATATTTTTTATATACTCAGTCTCTTACTTATAACACAACTACCCAAAATATATAGTAATGATTTATCATGTAATTAAGTATCTATGTGAGTGTCTTTATTCTACCTTATCTCTTAAATGCCTGGACAGAATTAGAACTATTTGTCTGGCTATTTATTTATCTCACTGGCAATTTTTTTTATACTTCCTGGTACTTTCCTGGTACTGGGTTCGATCCCCGGTCAGGTCAAGAAGAAAGAATTTTTTTTTTTTTAGATAGACCTGTGTCTTGGCTGTCTATATATGTATTTTGTAATTAAATATAGTTACTTTCTTCTCTATAATAATAATATATAATATATTTCTCTTTTATAATTCAATAATTCCTTCTCTGGCTAAGACGTGTCCAAGGACATATCATACATTGGTATTTCCAGGAACGGGTTCTGGCTGGAGACCAACATTACATCAACTTCTCCAAAGGGCCTCTACGTTGAGAGGCTTGCTTGGGGATATACATACCTAGATCCAACGATCTAGGTATGTATATCCCCAAGCAAACCTCTCAAAGCACCGGGGTAACATCCGTGAACTCTAACATAAATAATAATACAGTCGAGAACTTCCTGACTTAAAATTACTAAACAGTTTAAATATTATTCTTCCTCTAACTCGATGTAAGTAAGAGGAGTAACTTTTAATTTTAATTGTAATAACCTTATTATGAAATAATAAGATTGACTTATTATGAAATAATGAGATCTTATTATGAAATAATAAGATTTAAATTGTAAGAATCTTATTGAATGAAACCTACCTGTTATGATATTTTGTAAATATAATGCAATAACATTTGAACAAAATTTAAAAAATCAAATTTTATTAAAGTAAAAGTATTACAAGAAATACAACAAAACGAATTTAATGTTATTGTTTTGTAAATAACATCTCAGGAAGCATAATGTATTCAAGGTATCATCAACCAAGCGGCACCTATTAAAATATATCTGTAGCTAGTAGTCTGTAGCTTTTATAAATACAGCGCGATTTTGAACCTCCTAGCTATATTTAAATCTGGGAATCAGAATCCCTAATGGAATACAGAATTGTAAGAAAAAACGAAATAAAAACATTTTACTTTCCATAGTAATTCGTCCAGCTGATCGGCGACTTTGTATGGGCACACCTATTTTTTTTTTGTAATCAGCTTTTTTTCTTGCAATGCTGTATTTCATTAGGGATTCTGATTCCGAGATTTCAATATAGGTAGCTAGGAAGTTTAAAATCACATTGTATTACTAAATAAGTTCCTTTAAAATGTGCCTGCGGAGTAAAATATATTAATCTAGTGTTTGCAGAATTACCCTCCGAGTTGCATAACGAGCGGAGGAGTGGGTGTGCGATTTCCAATGTTGACATAATTAGCTTGCGGCGATAGATACAAACGTAGCGGTTTATCTGTTTGTTTGTTGATACTTTGTTCGAGTGTTAAACAAAATTTATACAATTGATAATAATATGACCTCGAATATTTTGACGTGACAACGTCTTAGAAATTTATGAACGCCGGCTGCACGCACGAAAAATGTCACGTTCCGCGTGCAAGCGAGAGTGCGGTACAAGCGATAGAGAGGCACGATCGGATTAAGCGTTCGGCTTGTGTGTGATGCATCTATCTCTCTTTCACCGTCATCATGTAAAAGTATCGTTTGTAAACCGACTGTATAGACAACCAATTTTTAGATAACGTGTTGATGTCGTTTGTATACCGTTTTGCGACTACGGCTTTGATTACGAAACTGACCGTGAAAGGGTGCAAAATGATGTCATTTATTTCACCTGATGTAATGTTCTCGTTTTTAATCGACTTTGTAAATGCAAGTTTTTAATAATAATCCTTATCCTTATCCTTACTAATATTATAAATGCGAAAGTGAGTTTGTTTGTTTGTTTATTTGTTTGTTTGTTTGTTTGTTACGGTTTCACGCCGTAACTACTGAACCGATCATCATGAAATTTTGCATACAAGTTCTCTGGAGTACGGAGAAGGACATAGGCTACCTTTCATCCCGGGAAAAAGTACTATTCCCGAGGGATCGACATTGACGCGGGCGGAGCCGCGGGCGAAAGCTAGTAATAAATAATAAACAAATACCCAATCACATCTTTCCTAGTTTGTATAGAAATAAGGATCTATGATTGTACGTACATGAAGTTTAGGATTTAAAAAAGAAGAAAAACATTTTGCTCTTTGTCATAGTCTACATATGTACTATAACAAACATTTTATATAAAACATAGAAGAAAATATTTTATTGTTGTTTTTTAATTGGTTAAATTGTAATGAGTCGATATAGTTTCGTTTCTATTTATATGTTTTTGATTTTCCTTTTTTCAAATTTCTTCCATCATGGTCTGGGAGAAAAGAAAAAACGTAGAATGTGCTATCTGCTTCTCTTTCCGCGCAGACCGTAGAAGCCGGTCAAGGGAATGGACGAAAATTTAAAGAATCATGACAATAGGCGATGCGGCCAGTTTGATTCCGTTTTCCCTATCACTATTTTGATTCCTTTTTCCACCTTTACGCTACATGCTAAACGTGGCCTTTCGGTCTTAGGCTCTGTCTACCCCTGTAAGGGATAAAGACGTGATAATATGTATGTATACGTATGTAGATTTCTAGTGTGAGCTTTGAATAATTTATTATTAAGGTAGTTAAATAAATCTTGCTAGTTTTATCCAAACTTTTAATCATATCCACAAGCAGACTTGTATCACGAGTGAAGTATCTTCTCGGAATCAACAAGTAACCTTTAGAAGTGGCAACTTTTTAGTGACATAGATTGTTGAGCCTTTAGCTTACTTACGAATGTTTACTCAGAGGCATAAATACCAGCAAAATATCTCAGTTTTTTTTTTAAATTTCTATAAAAGCTCTTTCAGGAGATAAAATTATAAACTCATAAAATTGCGTGAACAACATACTTCTTAACATAAACGAAACACCCAAAATTTTCGGTGATGGCCACTTGACAGCGGATATTCCACCAAGGTCTAAAAATGACGCTGATATGTCCAACACATACACCTTAGCCATCTGACCACCTAGTTGTTGTTGTTTACCACTGCTGTTGGTGGCTGGTGCATCAATAATACCTTTCGAGATCCCTTCTGTTTGTCCTTTTATCGCTTGACACTTGTCAAAATCACAATCGCAAAAATATGTCCGCGTTTTATTAAATTACTTTATAAATAAATAAAAAAATATAGGTAAATGGACATATTACACAAATTGAGCTAAACCCTACAGTAAGTTGTGAACTTGTGTCGTAGGATACTAATTAAATGATACTATCCTTACTAATATTATAAATGCGAAAGTGAGTTTGTTTGTTTGTTTGTTTGTTACCTTTTCACGCCGTATCTACTGAACCGATCATCATGAAATTTTGCATACAAGTTCTCTGGAGTACGGAGAAGGACAAAGGCTACCTTTTATGCCGGGAAAAGATTATATTCCCGATTCCCGAGGGATAGACATTCACACGCGGGCGGAGCCGCGGGCGAAAGCTAGTTTTTATATAGAAAAAACATCCAAGATTCAGGTCAATCTGAAAAAGATCTTTTTCCGTCATCTGACCGGGGTTCGAACCCGGGCACCCTCGTGTCACAAACTGGCGTGTTAACTACTGCCAGCTCGCCATAGTATGTATAAATACTTATAAAAAGTTAATTGGTAGGCAGTTGCAAGTAATTCTATGGTTTTTACACAGATGCACCAAGGTCAACGGCCGCTTTATGGCCTCTGAATATAGATCACGGAGGATAATAGCCGAGCCGTTATGAAGCCGTTAAGCACACGCTAATTTGAAACAATAAAAATATATAACTTTATTTATTGCCAGTAACTTAATGCACAAAAAGTTATCAAGTATTCAGCGCCAGAGGTTTAAAAATGGGTTGAATTGAGGATACATGAAGCTGGGTGGAATATTAATCCGAGGAGGTTGCATAGCCTTGAAAATCTCCTTAGGGAACCAAGGTTCCATGCTCTTTGGAGTCTCAAATAGGTCTAAAGGAGGCTGCAGGAACATATCTGAGTGTAACGGCATATTTATCTTCGGCCACAACTTTAAATCTGGTGCATATCCTGAACTGGCTGATGAGGAAACCATGACTGATCCTGGGTAGAACTGTATCGATCCTGATGCGTATTTACCGTCGGCCTCTTTGGTCACTGTCAGTGGGTACAGGAATGGAGATTCATTGCTGGTCATGGTTACTGAGCTGTCCATTGCCGGGAGGAATTTGACACCGGTCAGTGAGGAAAATCTCCCGTTTCTGTTAGTAATGCCCGCGATGCTTGCGACGCCTATCATGCCGTTGGGTGATTTCAAGATCTCTCGACGTTCTATCTTGTTTTCAGCATCTGAAAATATTATTATTATTATACTTCCAAGAAAAGTAATTCCAACAATTCTAAGAAAAGCCTAAGTCATAAATAACGTTTCACTTCGATGTGTTATCATAATGCGATTTTGTGAGGAATCGAAGGAGACAATGAGACACATTTAGTGTCTCTGTAACTCGTTGGCTGGTAAACGTTTGGATCTCTTCCATCGGATCGGCTTAACCTGAGCTAGAGGACTACAGGCATTACACACTAAACGATATTCTGAAGTTCATATAGTCCTTCATCAGAAATCATTGTGTTGGTTAGTAAGGTATGGCGTAAGTTTAAAATAACCCGTAGATTAGACGTACCTACTTCCGATTTTTTATCGGCCTCATTGAAGATTAGTTGGTGCATATTTTCATCCCAAATATAAGTAATATGTAATTTTATTAGTAATATTATAAGTTATAGGATTCGTTACCGTAAGGTTGAGAAAAAGGTTTATGTTAGAGCATAGTTGGTTGTCTATACTTTCTATCCTTCTGGCAAGCCTACCACATACAGCCCATTCTTCGTTTCAGTCTCTAAAGAAGTTTCACGCGACACTTACTTGGACTAACAGCCCCTGTAGCTGCAAGGCAACACAATAACAATATCCCCGGAAGTGTCATCGTGGTGCAAGACCGAACTCTAAATGCAAGCTAAACATAGAATTCTCACTTTATATTCGGCTCGAAACGGTTCTTAATCCATATTAATTTGACTCCATCAGATGAAATGCAAAGCCTATAATTCTGCTAACATTACCATTTTAACACCTGGGAATTAATATAAATATTTATGCGGAGTCGAAAACACAGTAATAATGCGGCGGGCCAATTGTCTAAAGCAATTATTTGGCTTTTTGCTCGATGTTAAGACGTTGGCGACTCGATTGGATAACTGTATCGAGATTGTTAGTCCGTAATCTCAATATTAAATTATGATGTTGATGGGGGCATTTAGTGAAGAGGTCATTTAGTGAAGAGATTAACATTAACATCAATCATTTGGGCAAGTATATACGTACAGATTTTTTTCTTGAACTACGTACTACGTGCAGTTGAAAGATAGTAATCATGTTTTGTGTTTGTGGTATGCTATTTCATCTAAGTAGTTATATAAAACAAAGTTGGGTTAAAAATATATATCCCAACAAGGGATGAATGGAAGGGTGAATTTCGTCCTTCTGAACGAGAATGCTCAATCTGGTATACTGATGGATCAAAGAACAATCAGGGAACGGAAGCGGGCATCTACTCCGAGGACAAACAACTGTTCCAGAGCATGGGTCAGTTTGTTACCGTATTCCAATCAGAAACATATGCGGTAACTGTTTGTGCTAAAATGAATTTAGAGCAAGGGTTTAAAGATCACAATATCTATATTCTAACTGAGAGCCAGGCAACTCTTACTGCGCTTAACTCTGACAGAATCGAATCCAGATTGGTCTTGGATGGTGTGAATGCCTTAAATCAACTGGGTAGACACAACAGACTGAGACTGGTTTGGGTACCGGGTAACGTTGGGGTTGAGAGCAATGAGAGGGCCGATGAGCTGGCAAGGAAAGGATCGAGTATGCCATTTGTAGGACCCGAATCCTTCGTAGGCCTATCTTATAATTGCGTGGTAATTACTGCAATAAATGCGTATGTCAACAGTAGACACCAAGCTGAATGGAGAATTATGAGTGGACAGCGCCAGGTGGCACAAAGTGATCGGTAATACAGTAGGAAACAGACAAGAATTCTAGTGGGAGCCCTGACTGGACATTTTGAAAATAACAGTCACCGTTTTAAACTAAAAACTAACAAATCCTGAACTAGAGGACTACAGGCACTACGCACTGGGCGATGTTCTAAAGCTCATACAGTCCTTCTTCGGGATACATCGTGCGGGTGAGTAAGGCATGGGGTAAGTACAAAATAACCCAAAGGTTAGACGTGCTACCGATTCAGAATCGGCCCCATCGAAGATAAGATAAGTTGGGTTAGCTACGCCACTTATATTATATAGCGTGATTTTAAACCTCCCAGCTATATTGGAATCTGGGAGAATCCCTAATAGAATAAAGAATTGCAAGAAAAGAAAAAAAAACATTTGTCCTTTCCTAGAAATTCGTCCAGCTGATCGGCGACATTGTATGGGACACTTAATTTTATTTTTGCAATCACTTTTTTTATTGCAAATATTGCAATTCTGTATTCGATTAGGGATTCTGATTCCGAGATTCCAATATAGCTAGAAGGTTCAAAATCACGTTGTATATAACTCAAGAACGGGTGAACCGAATTAAATCGTTAGTTTTGCCATCCAACGTGGCAATGCTGTCAGCCTTCTATGTACCCTTGCGCGTGACAACGAACGGCGGGACATTTTTTATTTATAATGGTTATTTTTAGTTGAGTAGGTAAGGTTATTTTATTTTTAGTTAGTTTTAATATTAGTCAAAATTAGAAATGTATTTTAACTTAAATATATCACCTCGAATATCAGAATAACTATTCTTCTTCTTAGCGTGTTGATGTTCACCCAATAATATATAACAATTTAAACGTCCAGAATGACAACGATTGCAGCTTCACCTTTGGACTTGACCTACAAAAAAGTGGTACGGCCGCCCATACGCCATCTACAAAATCAATAAAGTTAATCTTGGTTTTAATAATTATGAGTTCACAGGTGATGGTTGTTAATTGAGTACTGCAATAAATCACGCCTTGATGAATCCTGTTACTATATTATTTATTATATACTATATTATACCGTTAAAATATTTGTGAGTACGATCGGCCATGAGGTTTCTCCTTTTAATGTTATTTGTTGGTACAAGCAGCTCCACGAGACTTGGCTAGACTTTTACAGAATGTTTTTGATGGGATGTTATTTGTTGGTATAGTTAAGAAATGAGCAGAGAGCTCATTTGGACATCGATAACGAAATCGGAGCCCAAAAATGCCGGTAACACTGCAGGAACAGGTCTATAAATCTATCATTAGACCTGACCTGTTCTCTGGAAGTAAAGTTTGGACCGTACTTGAGCGGTATAAGTGGAAGCTGCAAGCCACGGAGATGAATATGCTGCGCTGGATGGGCGGAGTTTCGCGAAAAGACCCGCGTCACCAAATTCGCGGCAGCCTTCATGTCCGTGATATGGTAAACATACTGCAGGAGAAAGGTGAAGAACCATCTACGCTGGTACAACTACGTCTTCTGTAAACCGACGAAATGACATAGGGAAGAAGTGTCTGGCTACGGCGCCTGCGCCAGGCCCTGGCGGAAAAATTAACCCAAGAAGTACTTGGAAGGCTTGGTTCTTAAGAAACTTACGTACTTGGAAGGTTGGTTTTCTTAAGAATGATATGTGTACCAATGGGTTCTCAACAAGGGATGCCGAAGACCAAATGTAATGGAGAAGAAAAAGCCGGAGAGCGGACCCCGCGTTCCTAAGGATGCAAGCGGGAACATGCTTAGATGAGGGAGACAACTCAATTTGGTATATAGTCCTCATGGATTTCGATGACGACAACCCTAGACTATAAATATTATTTCGATTGAGAGGCCTCTAAACCGAACTTGGTTTTAAAAGTCCTATCGCACGGCTGCTAGTACAGTTGGCTGGCTGAATTATAGGTATAGGTCTTCCTTTGCTTAATTGGCGTTTTTTGTCAAGTTCTTTTAACTGGTGTGCCACAAAGATTGTAATTTTGCTGAAGATGGTAGATCGCCAAGAGGAGCTTTTAGTAGCTAGCTCCTCCCAACATGCAGGATCTATGCCGCACGCATTAAGGTGTCTCTTAAACACATCCTTATAACGCAGATGTTGACCACCATGTTTCCGTTTACCCTCTGCCAATTCTGAGTAGAAGAAATGATGGTACGCCATGTGAAGTAAATTTCCACACCACCAAAGCTGCCATTGCGTCAATAGAGCCTTGATGCTATTAGCCGGAACGACGTAAGAACGACGTAGGAACGACGTAAAATATGCGTTATATATAAGTTTAATATTTTAAGGACTGGGTCTCATAGGTCAAAAAATGCTTTTATAACAAATTTTAAGAAATCGGCACGCAATTTTTTTTTTTATTGTTTTTATACCAAAAATATTTTTTTATTAAAATCGATATATCATCTGTTTTTCGTCGAGATCAGTGACCTCATCTTTAAAGATGTGAATCCATAGTAGATAATAGTAAAAAGTTGCTGGCCAAGAAAGTGTTTATTTGTACACAGGGTGCTTATTTCGTCTGTTTTTTTTTACAGTTCAGGCATAGATTTACAAAAAAAATTGCGGATACTTCATACTTCTATGTGTTCAGGTCTAGACATGTCAAAAACTAGCGTGTCGATTTTTTTATTTTGCTGCTTAAGCACTTTTCTAGCTTATGGGTGTCAGACATTAGAATGTTTGCGCTTATTTTAAATTGATGTGCGTACGTATTTGCGTACCAATGGACGAGAGTTCGACATACGAATTAGAGCAGAAAAACCGGAGAGGGGACTCCGGGCTTTTAATCATTCCAGCTGAGAATGCAAGCGAGAACATGCTCAGATGAGAGATAGAGCTCATTTGATAAGAAGTCTAAGCCTCAGAGGTCCGTTCCGTCAGACATAGAGCTGTATCTATTGAACCGTATTAGAGACTTGAATTTTTTACAGAATGCGTATTATTGCCGCTCTAATAACAAAATACAATAATAAAAATATAAAGAAAGGCAAGAAAGGGGTTTATTGGCGTCTTTCTATATTCTGTCAAAATGCGCTGTTATTTTTTTATGAAGACGTCAAATCTTTCTATTTTTTCCCTTTATTTATGAAAGGCGAAGGGAAAGCCCACGCAGCCAAATCTATCTATATATACCTATATAGGCAAATAAAATCATAATTTTATATGTTATAGTGTGACAAAAGACTGAAAATACCTAATATTAGCTGCGTGGGCTTTCCCTTTGCTTTCCCTATATAAAGGGAAAAAATAGCAAAAAAATAACTTAATTATCTATGATTTGTCGTCTACATAAATAATATTAGTGTCTATGCAAGAAAGAGTTTAGCGGTCGCATTGGAAGAGTCTTCGTTAAGTGTGTGTCATTTACCACTATTCAATATTATTTCCTCTGTTCTAAAAAACTTCGTTATTGTAGTTTATTACTGTACGGTGGCACGGAACCCTTAGTGTGTATGTTAAGCCGACTCGCACTTGGCTAGCTTTTTTGTATTAGGCTGTAATCAAATAGGCTTTAATAAATTAGTGGTATAGACTTAAAAACACGAAATAGTAGTGTTAAGCCACTTCTTATTATTGCAGGCTTAATAAGAACTCATCATCATCTCAGCCACAAAAAGTCTACTGCTGGATCTAGGCCTCAACCAAGGGTTTCCAACACGACTGGCTAGAAGTGGCATGCGTCCAGCACCCTCCTGCGACCATATTTTAAACTTATGCTATGTTTTCAGAGCTCATGTGCTTCGGAAGGGACGTTAACCCGTTGGACCAGGCTTTTATTGTTGATGACAGTTATAAACTTTGGCAGATGCTGCGAAGATGTAAAATCTACGCTACGAAAATATGTTACCGTTTGCACCAATATGTATATATTTTTGCCAATATTAAGCTATGTTGCTGTGCGAGGAAGATGCGCCTGCGCCGCCGCAAAGTAGCTGTGCGAGAAAGATGCGCAGTTCGAGCTATACTATGTATCGGCAAACGCGGGCATACTGTAAGTACTCTGCTCTGCACATAGCTACACCACTCGCGATGGCCTAAAGCTGGCATCCATAGCACGCATTCATAGCACGCATCCATAGCACGCATCCATAGCACGCATCCATAGCACGCATCCATAGCACGCATCCATTGCACGCATCCATAGCACGCATCCATAGCACGCATCCATAGCACGCATCCATAGCACGCATCCATAGCACGCATCCATAGCACGCATCCATAGCACGCATCCATAGCACGCATCCATAGCACGCATCCATAGCACGCATCCAAAGCACGCATCCATTGCACGCATCCATAGCACGCATCCATAGCACGCATCCATAGCACGCATCCATAGCACGCATCCATAGCACGCATCCATAGCACGCATCCATAGCACGCATCCATAGCACGCATCCATGGCACATCTCTGGTGTAAAAGCACCCATCTCGCGTCAGGACACGTGACCTGATCGAAAATTAGTGACGGATTAGACCTGAGACCGCCGCCGCGGCGTAAAGAGGAAGTAATTAATACTCGTATCTCCCATCTGTTTATCGGGCGAAGATTTCACTTCTGCCGGCTTCTTCCGGAGTGCAACCCGTTGTTTTTTTTCAAAGCAGATTTTTTAAGAGATTTTTTTTATAACAATCCGCTTATAATAAAGTTATTAATAAGAAAGAATTTTATTTATTAAATTGAATTCTTTTTAACTTGTGCGGTAGAGCCCACAAATGTATAAAACAAGCTTTACAAAAGAATTATTTGATTTACTCTTTATGTCGTGACCCCATAAACCTAATATAGTAATTTATGTCTCATCTTAATATGTTATATTCTAAATTAACATATAAATAAAAATGCATGTTAGCATTAGAAATAAACTAAAGTTGACAATATAAAATATGGCTCGTGCGAATGTAAATAATGCGAGAGATTTTAACGCAGTTTTTATTTATTTCCCTGTCAAATAAAACATAATGATTAAATGAATAACAGTATACTGGGGACCATATAAGTGGTCTTGGGTAGTTCTAGCCAACAGTTAAAGAGTTTATCCTCTCGAGTGTAGTGCACATTAATCAATGCACGAGATTATAGCAGATTAGCAAAATCACGTTCAAGTTCAACGCCCGAAGAATTTCTTTGATTGCTAGAATTAGTCTGACTATACCGACTCTATATAAGCAGCGTTTTGGATTATAGTGTGTCATTTCTATCGGAGAAATTGGGATATTTTCAAAATGACTTTGCTAAAGTTCACAGTTTTTATCGCTATTATTTGCAATATAAATGCTATTCCTGTCGTTTTGAAAGGTGTGTAATCATGATGTGATAAGTCAAAACATATTGTATTTAACTTATAACATAACAGATTATTTATTAAGTGTTGTCATTTCAGGGTCATCGCCCTCCGGAGATGCAGTGGTAACAATATCGTCCAACGACCCGGCGGTGCTGCGATATTTCTCATCTAAGTTCCCCGGCAAGTCTCTCAATCAGGGTACAGTTATAACACAAAATCCGGGACAAACCGCTCAGAGAAGCTTTAGCATCGCCAGTCCTGGCCACGCCGCGGCGGGAGCCGCAGTCGGAACGGGACGCAGTTTTGTATCTACTTCAGCTTTCAACCCTTTCCTTACACCTATGTTCTTCAATCCGATAAATTTCGAGGGCATCGGATATGGTAACTTTGAACCGATGAACATCTTCAGAGGCTTTGAAAGCTTCCCTGATCCGAGGTTCTCGGGCCCCGGAGAGATCAACTCTGTCTCAGCCATCAATGACAACGGCCGTGTGTCCGTCAAAACGGTCAGATATAACAGTAGACCTAAAAATAACTAATTAATCGTATATTCGCTAATATGTATTTCATACAGGGTAATAAATAAGTTGATACATTTAATAACTGTTTTTGTTTTTATTTAAATAAATAATTTAAATTAATAACATTAGAGAAGTAAACATACAAGACAAGTACTTATGTAGTCGTCTCAATATCTTTACCTAATTTAAAGATCTAGTAGTAGCTAATCGAGTGGGACTGAGCAGCCTGGATGCCAGGGCCATTGATGCTGGTAGCTCCGCTGTTATGAACGGTAGCGCCGTTCTGTTGTACGGCATGAGCTGTGCTGGCCTTGTAGCCGTTTATGTCCTGGGAAGCGGCGGTAGCAGACCTCACACCATTGGCATTCACAGACTGAGCGTTAGAAATAGCCGAGTTGTAGTTGCGTCCGTGCTGAGTCGCGGATACGGCGGACTCAAAATTCTGTCCTTGTTGATTCTGTGCAGCGGACGACGCAGTCTGGTATTGACCGTTGTTCACAGCGTTGGACACAGCAGCACGGTAACCTTGGTATTGGGGGTGGGGCTGTGGCTGAGGGTGAGATTGGTATTGGGACTGTGGCTGCTGTTGAGGTTGAGGTTGGTATTGGGGTTGGGGCTGAGGGTGAGGTTGATATTGGGGCTTAGGGTGAGGTTGATATTGGGGCTGGTATTGCCCTTGGATGTTCTGAGCATTGGCCGCAGCAGATCCGAACTGTTGGTTATTGTAAGATTGAGCCGACGATAAGGCCGAAGCTGAGGGTGTAAAATAGTGTCCAGAGCGCCCAAAGTCATTGTTTCTCTGCTGGTTATGTTGGTTGTTCAAGTTGTTTTGGGGAACGTTGGCAGCGCCGACACCACGTGCGAACGAGTTGCCAGTCCTGCCGATACCTTCGCCGTAAGCGCTGGCGTCCCCGGTGGAGAAAGAGGTGCCGATGCTAGTTGAGTGCTTGATGCCGGCCACGTCACTGCTGAAGCCGCTGCCGAAGCCATAAGCAAGGCTCGGCGAACGCCCGATGTTGGGGTCGTTAGTGGGGGCTGTGGAAGAAAACACGTTTTAAGTTGATTTGAATTGACTGATAATGATTGAGTTATAATGATTTAGATTACATGGTACTCGAATTTGGAAATGTGATTATTTAACGCCTTAGCTATAAACTTTAGCAATGACGATCTGGCGTGTATTGGTGGCATATTAAAATAACTAATTAAAGTACTCTTCTTAAATTAATTACTTAAATTCTATTTCTTAATGCAATAAGAGTATATCAGAGTGACATTGTGAATGCAAAATAAACACTTATAAAAAAAACTAATTAAAGTCTTACACACCTAAAAGCAATAGAATCTTTATTTATATTTTTAATTGAAAAAGTTTTCGTTAAAAACAATATTTCTTTTAAGGGGTTTGTAAGCATTCGAGATGCAATAATATCGTGCTATTTTAAATAAAGAAATAAGTTATAGTGAAAAAAATCTACGCCAGTTGGTATTTTTCACCATTTGTTATTTTAGCTATACCTATTTTAAACTGCCTATTCATAGGATTTAAGTCAAAAGCTCTTTACCTGTATAAAATATAAATAATCATTTTAGGTATCTAGGTAATACATAAAGGCAGTAGGTAAACAAATCTATCAACCAAGCTACCACTACTTCCTATAAAAATGATCTGTCGATATAAATTGAGCCAGCGACTCGGTAGACGGTGTATGTTTCACTCGTCAATGAGATCATAGAAACCAGTTCAAGTTTATTGCTTAGAATCTGAGAGGTGCAAAGTTCAATCGTCGTCACTCTTATACACTCTCGCCAAGTACTTGTTTCTATAACTTCTTTTAACTTTGCTTCGTTGAATTGTATTAATTTGTTTAATGCAAAATCGGTCGTCCAATAACAACGATGGAAGAAAAAACGGTATGTTCAATGAAATTCCCAATTTTGTACTATAAAAATATGCTTTGTTTTCTGGTTTGACTCATATATGATAATTTACATCTATTTCCAACAAAACATAGTAATAAATTTGCAGTCTATTATGTTCGTGAATCAAGACATTGACCTTAACAAAACAAGACATTACATAAAAAAGCAGGTGATTATCGCCTGATAGTTAATAAATATTGTAGGTATACCTACGGACAAATCACACAGATTGAGCTAGTCCCAAAGTAATTTCGAGACTTGTGCTATGGGATACTAACTCGTCGATACTATATTTTAAATATATGTGTGTAATTAGAAATCCAACCCAGATCAATCTGAAAAAGATCATTTTCCATCTTCACCTGACCGGGGATCGAACCCGTGACCTCCGGTCTGCCAGACTGCCAGACTACTAGGCCACAGAGGTCGTTAATAATGTGTTATTACCACAATGTAGTATACATATATAAACTTTGCATATAAAGAAAATCATCAGGGATATTACCAAATAATCCCCGTGTAGATAATTAAAAGTGACAGTAAAGGAGTTATGCAATTACAGACAAGGTAAAATACTTTTTGCTAGTTCATTTAAAAAGTTTGTAACTTACCAATGACCCATATCGGCACGGCATTGGCCATCGCCAAAGCAGCAATAAACACGACCAGTTTTGATGCCATTATTGCTAAATTTGTTGATTGCGATGTCCTGCCTTTCGCCGAAGTTATGGATGGCTAAGAACCATTTCTCCAAGCTTATATACTGAAAGGTGTGCCGGGCCGTGCCCCCACTCATCCTGCCTAGATCTATTATAATATATGCTACCGGTACTCATAAATAAATACTCGGAATTTATGTTCTTTCGAGTGAAATGGTAACCCTTAAATTTTATATTCCATTAGAGGCGGCTCTCGTTTCTACTAAGAAATGTTTGACCACTCAAGGATATCATATTACTTGATAAAGTAGGTGTCACAATATTATTTTTGGTCTAAAAAATTAAAGTGATGCTCCTAAATTATAAATACAACCTGGCAATAAACGGTGCTATATGAGGGCTCGAGAAATTTTCTACCTAGTAATAATGATAAAACTGAAACCCACGCGTATGAAGTCGAGGATATGCTAGATTATGACATCTAGAGATAAATTTAAATTACTATGTTAAAGCGCTTACTTAAAGTTGTGATACATTACATAGTATCACGTCTTTTTCCTTTGCAGGGTAGACAGAGCCTAGGTCTATAACACCTAAAAGCCGCGTTAAGCACGTTGGTGAGGTGGACAACGGAATCAAAATAGTGATGGGTTCCTAGCCGCATCGCCTACTTATATGATTCCTCAGATTTTCGCCCATTCCCTCTCATTCTCATGGGGGAAGTTTTTTTTTTTATTAATTTTTGACGTAGTCATTTGTCTCCCATCTCACCTGATGGTAAGTTGTGATAGTTTTTCATTAAAGTGTACCACAAAAATGCATAGATTGTGGGATAGTGTTGAGGCTTAGGTATTCTATATATCAAGTTATTAAAAAATAATTAAGTAGTACCAGGATAAATGAGTAACTAGTGGCAACATTATGTTTTGTGCATTTTATATACGTCCACAGCATCTCTGAGAGCGACAGGAGTTGGTCGTTCAGCGATGAGCTAACGACATAGCTATGGGCACGGGTCGTACCTGATGAGAGAGAGAGAGAGAGGCACAGGAGCGACCAGGGTGGCGTAAACGAAAAGGCATATTATACTAGCAGTAAAAAAAAATTAGCCGTGTGGTATCCTGCAGAGTAGAATAGAACCACTCCAAGTCTTCCCGTGGATTTCGTAGAAGGCGACTTAGGAAATACAAGCTAAACAACGGGCGATGGTAACCACTTCACACCAGGTGGCTCGTCTGCTCGTTTGCCGTCAAATATACATTAAATAAAAAACTACAAAGCTTATAAACATCTAAAAGACCTCTCCAACCCGTCTGGCCAGCGTGGAGAGTGTAGGCCAAGTCCTGTGGCTGTTCTGGCCAAGTATGGCTCTAGTAGTACAGAGAGGGTCGTGCTCCTGTAGTGGAGACTAAAAAGGACCTGATGAGGATGATGACTAGCAATGGGCGGAAGAAAGCTTATGATGTGACGATGAAATAAAATCATGCATGGCAGATTTTTGTTTTTCTTTGATGTGCAATAAAGTCTGTATATTATTATATTAATAATAAACACGGCATTAGCCATGATGAACACGAAAAATTAACTTACTAAATTAAAATTAGCTACTACAAAACATTGCATAAATTAAGGCACTGATAAATAATGCTGCTTAACAGCCAAATGCATAAAAACATTATAATAATATTATGGCAAATATTAATTTGCAAAATTAAAACAAATGAAGAAATTTAAAACCAAGTTTAAAAATATATTCGAGTATAAAGTAAAAGTTTGATTAATAATTGCTATTTATCAAACAATTCTACTTAACTAAACATAATGTTTATTTTCATTCGGTGTATTATTTATTGAGTTATGATAATTTGCTTAACTCAAAAATTTTAGTTGTATTGATTCCAACCCTTAAATGCTGCGGATAAAACCCAATACTCATTAAGTATGGGTGTGAATAAGCTTTTATTCTAAAATCATCATCATTTTGAGTAGGTGTCACGGTCAATCGACCATGCACACCCCGGGTCTACAGGCAAACGCTAAGAAGAATATACGAAACCGATGTATGACTTTGAAAATGGAAATAACAATACTTAAAGGACATCAGCCCATTATATTTAACGACTTTCCCTATGGGACATACATCTAATTGAGAAAACAAGTTCAAGTTTAAGGGGTTAGAGCCCAAGCTTATCAGCGCCGCTGGTGACAAGAGAGCTGGCTATTTCCTCGCGCAAAGAATTGCAATTGCTATTCAGCGGGGGAATACAGCTAGTGTTCTTGGCACTATACCACACGGGCAACACCTTAGTTTAGATTTTTAGATTTTAATTCTTTTATATTTTAGTTTTTAGACTTCCATGCTGGTCTGGGAGAAAAGAAAAAACGTAGAATTTACCAGCTGCTTCTCGTCCCGCGCAGATCGTAAAAGCCGATCGAGGGAACGGGCAAAATTCCGTGGGATCATGTTAATAGGCGATGCGGCTAGAAACCCATCACTATTTTAATTCCGTTTTCCACCTAATGCCCACCAACATGCTGAACGTGGCCTTCAGGTCTTATAGACCTAGGCTCTGTCTACCCCGGAAGGGAAAAAGACGTGATACTATGTATGTAGTTTTTAGTATGAATATTAGGTTTATTTATAAGTAGTTTAATTTAAGTTAGTTTATATTATTCGCAGATATTTAAATGTTTTTAAGATTATTTGTTAAGTGTAATAAAGAAAACTAAGCAACAAAGTTCTATTCTTTTTTAAACTTTCGCGCTTTAAACACATAATTATGTTCATAAACGGGACTTAGCACGAACAGTTTTATTATTTGATTCCGTTGACGTTTCAATGGAGTTACATCCATTGTGGTCGCAACGAGACCCAAAACGTCAACGGAAACAAATAATAAAAAGGATCGTGCTAAGTCCCGTTTATAAACATAACAAAAGTTCTTCCTATAGAAAGTCAATCGACCTAGATTGTGTTAGGGGTGTCAATTCTCAATTGCCTGTCCAGATCAAATCAAATCAAATCAAATATCTTTATTGTGGAACACAGGTTACAAAGATCTTACTGATATTTTATATGGCATCACTGTGTCCTGTCCAGTGGATACAGGTAGGCTGAAGAAAGGAAATAAAAGCAAGAATTATCTTGCTTTTATTCCCTTTCTTCTTGCGGCTGTAATAATGATCATTTACATTATCTTTTCAACCGTAAAAAGTCCACTGCTGGAAAAAGCCTCTCCCAAGGATCCTTTGTTCCATGGGAAGATATTGCCATACTCGCCACGCTTGGGGTTGGCGAGCGCAGTTTCTTTAGCTTCTTGTATTTCCGATATAGATGCCCATCGGAACCCTTTTTCAGCAGGGAAAGGAAACGAATAAGTTGGATTTGGGAAGGGAACAAATTTAAGGAATACTACTCACTCGGAAAAGGAAGTACAGCTTGGGAAGCAGGGCGCGATTATAAAAACTGAACTAAGTAAATAAAAGGTTCGTACTTATAATCTATACTAATAAAAAATTTGTAAGGGTTGGTCATTGAGTAAGTTACTTTGTTTTCAGAGATATCGTGTTTATATGCTCTATTCATGATACTGAAACTAAATTGACGATTTTTAGATTTTTTTTTCTGTATGTATGTTTCTCCATAATTCTTAAACGAATTGACTGAATTTTATGAAACTTGGTAGATAAACATTTAGAAGTAATGTTTGTTCAGTTATGATAAGACGTAGCAACCATACAAACATAACATAAAATATACGCGAATGGAGTCGCGGGCACTGCTAGTTATGAAATAAAAATTAGGTTTGTAGAATTAAATAAAAATAATTGTACCCGGGACTTTTGAACTCCTCTCTCTTTTCCTAGCCTTAGTCCCATTATTTGGGGTCGGCTCTCCTAGTTGATCTTCTCCAGGTCATTCGGTTCTGTGCCAAGTCAGGCGTAAGCTGTGTTCGCTTCATATCCCTCCTTATAGTCGCTAAGCAGGTCTGTCGAGGTCTGCCGGGACGTGCTTGTCGTGGCCGACTCATGTCGAGTACTCTTCGCGTCATATGGTCTGGTGGTCGACGCATTACATGTCCATACCATCTCAGCCGCGTTTCCGCCAGTTTCTCTGGGATGGGTCTCACTTTGAAGCTGCCTCGCACATAGATATTGCAGATGTGGTCCATTAGCGTCACACCTCCAGCCCAACGCAACATCCTCATCTCAGCCGAATGCAGTTTGTCGTCTTGATTATTCTTAAGAGGCCAACACTCCGAGCCATACGTCATTGCCGGGCGCACTGCCGTTTTATACACCTTACCTTTAATATGTACTGGCATTATTTTATCGACTTTTGAACTCCATTCTATGAATTCTTTTTTTTTCGTCGTTATAAAGTTTATACGAAATTTATGCACCGATGAACATATGCTGCAACGATTGGGAGAAGATACTCGTTTCTAAAAAAACAGGATTGTGTGTCGATCAGTGTTTATGCGTATTTTGATTGATGATAGCTATAACCTCTTGATTTCCTGAACATGAGCCAGCGAGGAGCACCTGTCAATCAGTCGCCGGCATATTAACATTAACAGTACATTTTTTGCAAACGTTTTGTTTAATCGTGTTGTATCCAGGGTTCAGCGACCTCAATACTCTCTAATTTATTAAATTATAGATCATAACAACCTATATAAGCCGTTGTACTAAAGAGTGCTTACGCATTTGTGTTGTAATATTCCTGGAGATATTTATAAGTAGTGTTGTTATTTTGTGTAATAATGAACTCTCCTTTAGTAATATTGTTTGTGTGTTGTTCAATAACAATTACTCGAGGGACTCCAATATTCCTAACAGGTAATTACTTGAGTGATTAATATTTTTTCTAAATATAAATATACATGGGCAAATCAGACGAGTACAGTCCCGGGACATTCAAAAGTAGAATAAATGGTTATCTCTTGAATAGGCATATAACATCCTCGTCTCTATCGTCACTTACCATCAGGTGAGATGGGAGACAAATGCCTACTTCAATACTTAGTAAAAAAAAAACTCACACAGATTGAGCTAGCCTCAAAGTAAGTTTGAGACTTGTGTAATGGGATACTAACTCAACGGTACGATAAACACCCAAAACCCACGCCAGTCTGAAAATGATAATTTTCCATCTTGACCTGATCGGGGATCGCACCCGGGACATCCAGTGTGGCAGCCTGGTCTGACCACTAGGCCACAGAACTCGTCAATTTTAATTGGTTGGTTGGTTCAAAGATTCAAAGATTTATTCAGAAAATAGGCCTTTTCAGGCACTTTTTCACGTCAATTCACATTTAAAATTAAATAATACTTATTATATTATATTCAAATTATTAATTATTGTTTAAAAGCTACAAACTACTAGCGTTTCGGAACCGACCACTGCAGAGAAGAAGACGCCGAAAGAAACTCTTCAACAGTATTGGTCGCCTACTTGCCTGAAGGGCTTTGTATGATATTTAATATTTTTCTTTTTTTCTCTTTCTCAAGTTGGTAATTTCTTATGGGTCGTATGGAATTCCTTTTTATAGGAAAAAATTACACATGCTCTACTAAAAATCTGTGTCTTACTCCGTGGTGTCATGCTACACAGGGAATTGTAACGATAGGATTCATATCTTGTAAACGTCTAGAAAAATCTATGAGAGAAACAATTTATAATATCTTTATCACAGATTGATATTATGGAATAAATTATGTATGTAGTATGGCGGAATTAAGAACTCATATACATACTCACAACATACACTTCTTGGTCAGTCATGTGTATGGTAGTTACGTATGAATCTTTTTCCCATCATTCCTAAACATCTTCCCAATTAATGAATTGGGAAAATGTTTAGGAATGATTTGATATATATTTATAAAACTTTGATAATGGTCCACATACAAAATATATTTTATGTGTAAGATATCTTAAATAGTTTTTCATTTCAGGGTCATCGCCTTCTGGAGATGCGGTAATTGCCATTTCATCTGATAATCCAGACATTGAGAAGTACTTAAGATTTGGCTTTTCAAAGCCAGACAATAGCGATGATACCGTTGTAACTGAATCAAAAGATGTTGAGAATGGCGGGAGCCATAGCGTGGCTATATCAAGCAGAATATCTTCTGCTGAAGAGAGTATACCAAATACTGGCAGAGGATTTGTCTCTTCGTCTTTTAATCCTTTCTTGCTGCCGTTTTTCTTCACACCACTTAATTTAGAAGGCATTGGTCTTTCTAACCCTAGCTCATGGAATTGGCAGAAAGGTGTTGAAGGCTACTACGACCCGAGTTTAGTGGGAAATGGACAAATCACGGCTGTTGCGGCTGTCAATGATAATGGCCGAATTTATGGCAACGTAAAGACTGTAAACATTGATAATAAAGGACATAAGTCATAGATTTTGTAAGTAGAGTAAGTAAGCCTTAGTTAAAAATAAACAAATTTTAAAATTCCTTCAGTCTTTTATTGACAATTGTTTTTCATTCTAAACCTATGTACAAAGACATTGAGATAAGTACTTTATATGCGGTCATCTCAGTATCGATGTAAATTTGACTTCAAGCTAATGTTAATTACATGCTAAAGTAAGTTTAGTAGTAGCCAGTGTTTACGGCATGAGACTGCGCAGCCTGGATTCCAGGCGCGTTGATGCTGGAAGCACCACTCTGCTGAATAGCTCCTCCATGCTGTTGCACTGCCTGTGCTGTGCTGGCTCTGTATCCTCCAATGTTTTGCGCGGCAGAAACTGCAGCTCCGTAGCCAGGCATATCATTGCGAGATTGGGCGATAGCACCACCATAGCCACTGTTTGCAGCGGATACAGCAGATCCGTAATGTCCATCGTTGCTGTTAGCAGCAGCTACGGCAGACTGGTAGCCTAATCCAAGGTTTTGAGCGGAGGAAACTGCTGACTGGTAACGGGCTGGGCCACTGTTCTGTACAGCTGACGCGGCAGCGCCGTACTGACGTCCGTTATGTGCCTGGGCAGAGGACACGGCTGAGCTGAAATCTCCGAAGTTTTGTGCTGACGAAACAGCTGAACCAAAAGTAGATCCGTACCCATTGTTGTAAGGCATTGGGTAGCGGGGGTACGATGGTCCTGCATTTGCGATGCCTACTCCCCGTGCGTAGCCGCTGTCGCTGGATCCCATGCCGGAGCCGTAAGCTTGGGCGTCGCCGGTGGAGAAGGAGGATCCCATGCCGGTGGAGTGCGCGATGCCGCCGATGTTGCTGCTGAAGCCGCTGCCGAAGCCGAACGCTACGTTCGGGGAGCGACCGATGCGCATGAATGTGGTGGGCAGGAAGTCAGAACCTAAACATGATGAAATTATATATCACAAGAATGACACGATTTAAAGAGCTGACAGCCAACCTTCAGTGATGAAGCGGCACTTAAAGAAGAAGAAGAAGAGCTTTATATGGCCTCAATATATAGGTATCTAAATGTATTTTGCAAAGATTTGTATCAAGCAGAAAAAGCCTAATATTTAAGTCGTAATTTTCTGTAAAGCGAACTATAAAAAATAACATTTACATCACAGTATTTTAAGTCAAGTCTTTTACAACACTACTTTTACTTCCTTTTTTTTTAAACTACGTTAATATGTTGAATTGTGGGCAGTAAGCATTCCATTCCTGACTTTTGATATAAGCTCACCATTAAAGGTTGAAGGCTCTATCATAGATAGGAGGAAGGCTATATCACCTGGCAAGATCCGTGGCGCAATGGTCAGCAGGTAGCCTGCGACACGAGGTGCCTGGGTTCGATCCCCGGGCAGGTCAAGGTGGAAAATGATCTTTTTCAGATTGACCTGGGTCTTAGATGTTTATATATATATGTATTTGTTATAAAATATAATATCGTTGAGTTAGTATCCCATAACACAAGTCTCGAACTTACTTTGGGGCTGTTACACCTTCACGCTCCAACCACTGAGCCGATTAATATGAAATTTGATATATTGGTAGTTTAAGGCCTGGGAAAGGATATAGAATACTTTTAATCCCCGAAAAAGGTACTATTCCCAAGTGATCGACATTTACGCAAGTGTTAATAGCTTGTTTCATAATAAGTGGCACGACAGTCAATGCTAACTTACCGGTAATCCATATAGGCACAGCGTTTCCGACCGCCAGGGCCGCGAAGAAGATGACCAGCTTAGCGTCCATTGTCCTAAGAGTACTTGAGAATTGCACACCTTTCTCCAACTATGCTCATTGCGAAACATCTCTCCCAGCTTATATAGTGAAAATAAAGCCCCCACTCGCACTTACTGGGTCACTATGACGTATTGACACACACAAATTGTTCTCTCAAATTACGGTAAAGTAATTTGATTAGATAGATATGGCCGGAGTAGCTTGGACTCCGTAATTTACAAAGCTCGATGAATGCTAGATACAGAAAGCAAAAATTAAAAAAAAAACCTTTTATCCGCGCAAACCGTAAAAGCCGGTCAAGGGAATGGGCGAAATTCTAAAGAATCATGACAATAGGGATGGAGCTAGCAACCCATCTCTATTTTGATTCCGTTTTCCATCTTTACGCCCACTAAAATGCTAAACGTGGCCTTCGGTCTTATTACTTTAGGCTCAGTCTACCCCGTAAAGGATAAAACGTGATTCGCTGCCGCACATATCTGTCATCCTTATCATCATTATTTTAAAAACTATGTTCGTGTCGTGTCTGCGGAGTATAAGTATACAAGTCTCGAATTTAATTTGGGGCTAGCTCAATATGTGTGATTTGTCCGTGTATTTTTTTTTAAACCATTTTGAAAGGGACGATTGAAGTCAGGAGAAGAATGAAGGTAAAAATAAATATATATAAATATATACGGACAAATCACACAGAATGAGCTAGCCCCAAAGTAAGTTCGAGACTTGTGTTATGGGATACTAACTCAACGATACTATATTTTATAACAAATACATATATAGATACACATCCAAGACCCAGGCCAATCTGAAAAAGATCATTTTCCATCTTGACCTGGCCGGGGATCGAACCCGGTCACTCCGTGTCGCAGGCTGGCGTGTTGACCGCTGCGCCACGGAGCTAGTCAAAAAGAAAAGTCCAATGTCGTACCGCACATTAAACGTTACAGTTGCCCCCAATATTCCCTTGAAGGGGACTCAGCCCTTCTAAATAAACAAGTTTTTCTATTGGATCAAAGCTGGAAACTAAACAAAATCCACATTTCATACAAAAGTATTGGGCTAGCCCGGAAATTAAAGTCTAAAATTTATTTGTGCATCTATCTGTCTGTGGCATCGTAGACGTTAAATAAGTAGACGGATTTAAATGAGCTTCTTTATATATTGAGGGGATTAAAGGTAGTTTTTTGGCTATGGTTTATGGCCAAATTGGCATGAACCATGTTTATTGAAGAAAAATATCGAAACATATTCTTAGGTGTTTATCTATTACAAATATCCCTGTGATGATGCCAAGAGACAGGATGGAATTACTCTGGTGCCCTAGCGATAAGGCGGGTCTTTGGTCTGGGGTGTTACATGCGTTGATAACCTCATTTTCGAGACCCCAAGTCAAAGGTCAGCACAGCAGCAGCCTAGTGGAAAGCCTCGAAAAGCGCAAGTATGTAAGTATCATAAAATTGTGCCTTTTAGGATAGAGATAAAACAAGGGTCAGTGAGGTTCACTAGCACATCGTCTCTTTGACTCTCTGTCAAAGAGATCGACCATGACCAAAGGGCTAGCAATTACCCGGCTCAAAGGATAAGCATTGCCATCCAAAATAGCTATGTTGCCAGCCTTTTAACCAGACTATATAATCTGTAAATATTTATATTTCTAAGCATATATATTTAAATATTATTGGTTTTTGTTAGTGTGTAACTTAGCATTTATAAAATAAATAATTAAAAAAGGTTCTTAAGGTATGTATACGGTTTACCTTTTTTTCAACAATATGTAAAAACAGTGAAAATAGACGGGCTTCCAAACTTTATCAATAAATTTACCAAGAAACCAAAATCATCCGGATAATACAAGAGAGAGTTTGACAAGTCCAGTGACATCGTAAATCTTATCGATCTTAATTGGTCTATTAACATCAAATAACTGTTCGATTCGGACCATCATGCAGCTTAGTGATAAAATTCAAATTTACTAGAAAAGCTGTAATCTAACTAATTTCATTTATGGCGGATGTATGAGACGACAAATGATCATAAATAATGTTACTATTGCGAATTTATTCACTGAAAACTTTTAATTTATTTATTCACAAGAAAGCTATTTGGCTAAGTGTCGTCTGCGCTACCTATCGTTTACTAATAAATTTATAGTAAATAATCATTGAGTGGGTGGACGTGGAACATTTCTTTCAAAATCTTGATCAAATTTCATATATCTTTTATGTTAGCACTAATACTTGTTTTGTTACATATGACAAATGCTAATGCTATAACTAACCTAAAAAACATAGATAAGTGTAACCACGAAATGTTTTTAATTGAAAATCGTATGTAATGCTAACAAACTAGCCAGTTATTTATAAGTATTTTTATGTGTTTAATGTGTAATCAAAATGGCTTTTCATGTTTGTTTTTAAGAATTATAAAATAAATATACTTCTTCTTCAGGCCTTATCCCATATCTCTTTGGGGTCGGCTCTCCTCATCCTTCGCCAGGTATTTCTTGTCTGTTTCGTCAACGGATCTAATGATAAAAAAAATGTATTTCCATTATATTACATTGCAAAAATAGTCGGAGACTTCAAACAATGTTATTTGATATTCACGAATTTTATTGAGGATAGTTCATCAGATAATAAACACATTCTTAATTTTATTACCTTTTAAAGTCAATATGAAACATAATGTGGGGATAGGTAAAAAAGAAAACAAGATTCGAAACAGTTTATATTTTATTGACTTTAAAATAAATAATGCTAATAAATACTTTGCATATCGTTAAATCTTAAGTAACGCCTACAGATAGCTCATATCGGTCCTCTTAATTTGAGTGACCCATATTCTTTTTTTTAACAGAAAACTGTTAATCGAATACAATCTAGAATTTGCTTTATTCTTAAGCTGGCTTCTACACCATTTACATAATCAAAAATAAGGTATTTCCAAAGTTTGTGTATCTAATAAAATCGAAACTTTGGCTTAACATAAACCAGTTGGTTGACCATATAATCCAACCAGGTCAATGGAAGTTCTTAATTGGTTATATGAAATCGGTATTTATATTTCATAGGTATACATATTATTTGAGCATACTCAGTTTATCACAGTAGTCGCTTAACAATCTGACAAAAGTGATTTAAATAACGCATTCGAATACTTAGCTGATTATCACAAAAATATTTTCTAGCTACCGCTCTTTTTACAATTAATAAATATTATTTAAGGTCCTAATTTCTTCTGCCAGCGGCAGCAAATGTTGCGGCTATGACAAAGTTGCCACCATGCTGACCGCCCTCATTTGACCGTCCTTGGTTATAGTCGTTGTATCCTCCAGGGCCCGTACCGGGTCCTGTGCCGGGTCCTGTGCCTGGTCCGTCTTCTTGGCTTCCATTCTTCTGATCATCATCTCCTTGGTTTTCATCGTAGAACCCATTTGGACCCTGGAATCCGTATCCTCCTCCATGCTGACCTAAAGAAGGTCCGTAGTAGTTCCCATTAAACTGATTGTTGTATGATCCTTGGCCATTGTTAAAGTAACCACCTGGTCTTTGATAGTTAGGATAGCCAGGTTTAGGATAGCCCGGGTTAGGGAAGCCTCCGTTGAATTGGTAATTGTTAGGGTAGTATCCGTTGCTGTAGCCGCCGCCAGCCTCGTTCGCAGACGACTGGGACTGGCTGATTGCGATGTTAATTGGCGGATACGGCTGTTGATAGCCCGCACCCCCAAAGTTTCCTTGATAACCTTGATAGCCGCCCTGGAAGCCACCCCCGAAGCCGCCATTGCAAATGCCGTATTTCCGACAGAGTATCTTCTCCTTCAGGCTCCTCGGCTGGCGAACGAGTCCGCTGACCGCTCCACTCTCGGCCGTGGCTTCTGCAAATTAAAGACATTACAAAGGGTTCCATTACACACAATTGTCTAACGGTGCCGACAGCTCGAATCTATCGGGCGATCATGACAGCCCGCTGAGATTATAGTGTATCGATAAAAAATTACAACCTTGGGCCACGGCTGGGCTCGATCCCATGAAAGCGATGCCAATAAAGAACGGTAACAATCGAAAGCTGGCCATGTTTTGCTGTTTGTTCCGTTATTGGGTGTGTTAATTTTTTTGCGGGTCAAAGCAGTTTTATAGTTTGGCACGAGGCCATCCCCCACGCCCAGTATCCGAGGCATTGAATCTTTATTCGTGAAAATCCCACGGAAGTAACTTGTAAACAATGTACATTTGTAAACAATACCTTCTTTTGGATTAACTGTTCTGAATTTTGATTTAATGCTTCGGCTAGACTTCAGTTACAAATTACCTAATAATAACCTCAGAATCTTGTCATTTACTAGAAACGAAGCAAGTCTTTGGTTCGCCATCATTTAGGGGCACAAAGCTCAGACTTGTAGATAATAGTACATAACTCCGTATAATACATCTCCTATCGTATACTACCTCGTCCCGCCATATTGTCATGTAACATAGAAAATTAGTTTAAATTCCTTTCGTCGTTGCGATTTCAAGCTTACAACCTACTTGTTTGTTTGTCATTTGTGTAAATGGTGTTGGCCACTTACACACACGACAAACAAACAAAAACTGGTGTCAGATATTTCAAGCTGCTTAAAGACATCTGACATAGCTTAACGACTACCATCAATGATGAATGCCGGGACCAACGGCTTAAAGTGTCTTCCGAAACACGGAGGAGCTCGAGATATTTTATGCCACTTGCGGTCACCCATCCCAGTGGGGACCGCGCCCTGAGTTGCTTCACTTACGTAAGCGCTAATAATGCTCAGACCCACAGATCCATTGGACTCAACCTTAAAACCTACTGCTGGATATCGAAATCTCTCGACTCAGATACCTAAGTAGCTGACTATACAACGATCGACAAGGTTTCTTAAAATGTTTTTTTTTTCAATTTCTTTAATTCTCAATACAGCTTTTAAAATTTAAAAAAAATATTATCTTTGGTTTCTTAAAATACGCATAGCATATTGAAGCTTAGTTAATAATTTGATAAGCATGGTGAAATATGAATAACGACAATAATGTTCTAGAACTCCCATCATTTTTGCATTATTTATGGTTATCAGGAAGACATAATGAATAACTTAGCAAACCTGTTTGCCTCACAACGATTTCCATGTGAATAATATGTCTGAGTAAAAGCCAATGAACTTGCTCATCAAAATATTAGATGTTTTCTTTAAAAAAATATGTAAAGATCTAAATTCACCTGCTAAAATCTTAGATTGGAAAGATTTTGTTGATGCAATAAATAATTAGTTTTATACAAAAACATACAATTCCCATTAGTATATAGATTTTTAACACGTGTACGAGCCACAGTTTGCAACTCGTACGGTGAAGTTAAGTTAATGTTATGTTGGTTTAAGTGCACTTTTAGATAAATAGTTTTAAATCAAAGATACATATTGATGGCTATGCGTTAATTTAGTACAGTAATGTTTCAAAAAAATGTGGTCGTGGCAAAAAGTAGGTTATACCTATGCGTTGCATTAATATATGTACGGTCTTGACTCATACAACACGTGTTAGGTTCATCTCTATTATTACTAGCCTTGGACAATAAACCACTTACTAGCCCATTTAATCCTCTCCCTGCTTTCCACTCTTCTCTGTTCGGAGCTTTGGTTGGCCAGACTATAGAGTACGCATCTCAGTCATCTCGCTATCTCCACCGAGGTCTTCCAGGTCACCGGTGTCCATTTGTTGGGGTCCATGCTGATAGAAATTTAGCCCAAAGCTCTGATGGCATACGGCTGACGTGTCTATCCCATTTTAGTTTCGCGGCTGCAACGTCTATTTCAGTAAGTTTGGTGATGGAACGTAGCGAAGTGTTCTCTAAATCATTAATATCCCGTGACCTGCGAATTCCACTAAAGATACGGTTTCCGGGAAGTGAATAGTTTTCATTACTAATAGGATTGATGAAATTTCGGAAACGCCCTTGGGTAAATACTTCGATCTATGAATGCAAGAAGTCAGTATTTATCAGCCTACTTCCTGAAACGCCCTTCCAGAAAATTATATCTTTTGTTTCAGTTTACAATAATTAGTTGAGCGTTTCGTCCTATAAATTTTTCGTCACATTGAGACAAAAACTACTTTCAATAAGTTCAGCATAAATGTGTTGTCCGATTCGTCCCGATATTTTTATTATTTTGAATTAATTGAATACAGGCAGCAAGGCCAGCCTAACAAAAATATAAGAGTTTATATTGATGAAAATAAAATTTATTTCTAATTTTAAACCCTGGGCCAATTGGGATATATTGATCGTTTCACTTTTTAGCTGATATCTCTTTCAAAAAAATTAATGGGACGAATTGCACTCAGAGTTCTAAATACTTTTTTGTGTGTGTTTCGTCCCATTGTGATTGGGACGAAAACTTCATGGGACAAAACGCTCAATTACTCGATACAATACCTAATTATTTCCTTAACTTTACGAAGACTGCAGGTCTTGTACATCTCATACCGGATACTCTTGTTTCTTGACAATAGAACGGAAGCTATGGTTTCCTAAATCCTTGAGATAATACTGTTTTTGCATAATTACAGATATTGCCTATAACAGCGCCGACAAGGCTATGCGTGGGTGTAAGTTTAAGGCGGGTTACTCACTAAAAGCTAGCGGCTCAGTGGTCTAAGAGAGCGACCTTTGAGCGAAAGGTTCCGGGTTCAAACCACGTTTGGCCCGACCTGCATTATCGATATAGATGGGCACTGGGATTTTTTATATAAAGGTGATAGGATAAATGGTCAAAAAAGTCTGTAAAGTGTCGAATGAACTGCCCGCGTCTATATTCCCAGACATGTACAGTCCCGGGACATTCAAAAGTAGAATAAATGGGTATCTCTTAGATAGGCATGTAACATCCTCGTCTTCATCGTCACTTACCATCAGGTGAGATGGGAGACAAATGCCTAATGCAACATTTTGTTAAAAAAAAACTCATGTCACTGATATCGCATAAAAAATATCGCATACCTACATAGGTATATCTCTCAGTGGATAACAAGTATGTCTTGATTCACGCAACCTCGGTTGGCGCGAACTTGAACTTAGATTATTTGGCGCAGATACCGCCGGCGCGGACCAATAACCAATAATAGAGTTATCGCAATATAATTCATACCTACTGTCCATACTAAATTTATATAATTTACAAAGTTAACTTCTCCTTTGACAGAATCCAAAGCCAATTGGAGATATACGCTCAAATATTAGTTTTTTCTATTGTAGGTTTAAAAAAGAAGGTTTACTGTGATATATATTTACTGAGATAAATAAATTAATTTTTTGAATAAATGAATGAATTAACTCTTTATTGTACACCAAAGAATGAGCTATAAAATAAAATACAAATAAAAGATTTATATGCACAATGGGCGGTCTTATCGCTAAAAGCGATTTCTTCCAGACAACCGATGCATGGAGAATAAATCAACACTTTACTGGACACCCCGTCCAGTAAAGTTAAGTACACCCCGTACTTAACTTTACTGGACGGGGTGTACTTAACTTTACTAATTTCGCGTTTTCTGATGACGTTCGCGTAGGTACGCATTTTTCTAACCCCCATTGAATGCTGTATACAACGTGATTTTGAACCCCCTAGCTATATTGAAATCTGGGAATCAGAATCCCTAATGGAACACAGAATTGCAAGAAAAAAAGGTAGAAAATGAAAAAGAAAATTAGGTTTCCCATACAAAGTCGCCGATCAGCTGAACGAATTTCTATGGAAGGTTAAGATTTTTTTTTCGTTTTCACCTTTTTTTCTTACAATTCTGTATTCCATTAGGGATTCTGATTCCCAGATTTCAATATAGCTAGGGGGTTCAAAATCACGCTGTATACAGATTTTTCATTTAGTAAATAAAAATAATTCGTTTCTTAATTCTATACAGACATCATATACAGCTAGCAAACTGAAATTAAATCGTGCGGCGCTGTTCAGACGATGAAGCATCTAGTGAACTGCCTCAGCTGTCCTACTTCCTATACGGTAGAGGACTTGATTAAGGCGAATGATCGAGCCGTCGAAGTGGCCAAATTTTGGTTTAACTTCATACAACATTTATTATATGACAGCTCCGTGGCGCAGTGGTTAACACGCCAGCCTGCGACACGGAGTGCCCGGGTTCGATCCCCGGCCAGATCAAGATGGAAAATGATTTTTTCAGATTGGCCTGGGTCTTGGATGTTTATCTATATATGTATTTATTATAAAATATAGTATCGTTGAGTTAGTATCCCATAACTCAAGTCTCGAACTTACCTTGGGGCTAGCTCAATCTGTGTGATTTGTCTGTATATATTTTTTTATTTATATATAAAGCTATTTTTACTCAAAAAGAAGAAGAAGAAGCGTGCAAATCGAACCTCAAATCGACTCAGCCCAATATGAAAAAGTTTTTCTATGGGAACTTAAAAACAAATTCGAAATTCCCAAACTGACCGGGCGGCAGAACTCTTATGTTTAGACTTTTTTTCGAGTTCCCAACCCTGGTTTCATAGGAAAAGTGGTTCATATTGGTGGGCTGAGTCGCCCCTGTAAGAGAATGTCGAGGGTGCATTTACACGCTGTAGATACTAGGTAATCAATCACACACACACACGTAGTATGCAAAAACGAGTATGTTTTTCAATGGTCTAAGTCTCTTAATTTAGGAAAATCTCAATGGAGATTATGCAACACTATCAGTTATAAGGTTAAGTTTATTTTTTGATATGTGAAAAATAAAATAATAAAAAAAAATAAGAAACTATATTACTTAAAATATGCATTTTCTGCTATATTCCAATAAAATAAAAAGAGGCCGTGGAAATTACTTCACTTTAAATCGCGGAAATGTCGATATAACATAATTATGTATATAAACGGGACTTAGCCCAACCATAGATTAAAAAAAAAATATGGCCCGAACCTTATTATTTGTTTCCGTTGATGTTTCAATGGAGTTAAGTTACATCCATCATAGACGCAACGAGATTCATAAATTATTTAAAAAAATATCGAAATAAGTTTATTAAAATAATGTTTTATTTCAGATAAAAGTTAGAATCGGGTTCCACGTCTATAATTAGTATTTGGATTAAACCGGGCGAAGACGTGTGTAAAAGCTAAGATCTCATGTCATCTAATTTAAAAATACGTTGTGGTCGAATGTAATTAATTACGCGATGAGTCAACGGTAATCAAATATTCTGAGAGAAATACCTTATGTTAATCTTCCGGTTCCGTTGGACAAGTTCTGTGGGAGACCTTCGTTGTATAGTTTTAAATATGTAATCACATGTTTATTTATTTATTTACTTTAAACTTAAACCTACCTTTACCCATAAATCACAAAATAGTATAAAACAAAGTCGCTGTCTGTCCCTATGTTTGCTTAGATCTTTAAAACTACGCAACGGATTTTGATGCGGGGTTTTTGTAATAGATAGAGTGATTCAAGAGGATGTTTATATGTACATTGCCGTGCGAAGCCGGGGTCCGGGTCGCTAGACTTAATATACTATAAAACAAAGTCGGGTTTTTGGGAAACTTAGGTACAACTTAAGAACGGGTAAATCAATTTTTATCGCTGTTGGTATATTTATCACCCGGAAAAGCAGATATACTATTTAAATACGTATATAAAATATTTACGAAAAAAAATTATACGAAGTTTGCCGCGACAGCTAGTTAAACATAAAAGTTAGAATTTAACGGCTTGGAAAATTTCGGTTATGCTTTCTATATTTCGGTAAAAACATAGCAACATCTCCAATCCAAACTAATGTGTATCTAATGTTGGCTATGGGTTGTCATTTGATCTAATAAACCACTAGTACGAGTATATAATAAGTACTGTTAAGCATAAATTACATATTTTCCAAGATATTCAGGCCGATTTAGGTATGGTAATCCTTACTAATATTATAAATGCGAAAGTGAGTTTGTTTGTTTATTTGTTTTGTTTGTTAGATTTTTTTGAGTTCCCAACCCTGGTTTCATAGGAAAAGTTGTTCATATTGGTGGGCTGAGTCGCCCCTGTAAGAGAATGTCGAGGGTGCATTTACACGCTGTAGATACTAGGTAATCATACACACACACACACCTAGTATGCAAAAACGAGTATGTTTTTCAATGGTCTAAGTCTCTCAATTTAGGAAAAAAGTTATAAGTTTAACTTTATTTTTTAATATGTTAAAAATAAAATAATAAAAAAAAATATGAAACTATATTACTTAAAATATGCATTTTCTGCTTTATTCTAATAAAATAAAAAGAGGCCGTGGAAATTACTTCACAAAAAGTACTATTCCCGAGGGATCAACATTGACGCGGGCGGAGCCGCGGGCGAAAGCTAGTCAAACAATAAATATTGAAACTCATTCCGCAGTCAATAAAAACATAAATATTAATTAAAAAGATTATCACGTCTCAGCGTAGTCGACAAAAAAGCGATAATGTTCTTACAAAGAGCCGTAACGGGACATTTAAAAAGCATTTATCATAGTTATTAACGCATTGTAATAAAAGACTATCGAATTATATATTCGTCTAGGTTTCTAACGGTTTGTGCTATAAGGTCTGAAGAATTCAATTTAGATTTTGGATTATTAAATTGGGGTCTAAGGTGAAATGGAATGGAATGTCTGTTTAAACAAAATATGGATAAGAAACCATTGATTATATGAACCATTTTAATCCATTGAGGTTTAAAAGATTTGAAAACCACTGTAAATTATACTTATCGAAATCTAACTGTAGTTACATATTTATTCAAGAACTATTTATCTACTAACACAATGGTGCGTATCGAAGCAGATAGTTTACTTTACGTTGTTAAAGTAAAGTAAAAAACTGGCGAAGTTCGAATCGTACTGGCGCACGAAGAGTTCCGTACAATCTATTAAAAAGGCAAATAAACATGTCTGTTCTATAGGAGTCCCCTTAAATATTTATTTTATTTCGATTATGTATCCTTAAATAGGTATTTATTATATTTCATTTTAATTTACTGTTTTACAATTAAATATTCTGTGAATATTTCAAGCACCCACCCTTTTGCTGTTATTAATATCGAGCAAACACGACAAAATTCACTTTTCGCATTGGAGTCCCCTTAAATATTTATTTTATTTTGATTGTGTATTTTAAATCAATACTCTGTGAATATTTCATGCGTCTATCTGTTGCCGTTGTCAATAACAAAAAGCAGCTCAAAATCCCCTTTGTTGTATAGGAGTTCTCCTTAAATAGGTATTTATTCTATTTCATTTTAATTTAGTGTTTTACAATCAAATATTCTGTGAATATTTCAAGTGTCCACCCTTTTGCTGTTATTAATATCGAGCAAACACATCAAAAAAATCACTTTTGGCATTGGAGTCCTCTTAAATATTTATTTTATTTTGATTATGTATTTTTAATCAACATTCTGTGAATATTTCATGCGTCTACCTGTTGCCGTTGTCAATATCAAGCAAAAAACAGCTAACAATCACCTTTGTTGTATTCCTATACAACAAAGGTAATTTTTAGCTGTTTTTTGCTTGATATTGAAAGCTCTCCTTAAATAGGTATTTATTATATTTCATTTTAATTTAGTGTTTAACAATCAAATATTCCGGAAATATTTCAAGCGTCCACCCTTTTGCTGTTATTAATATCGAGCAAACACGGCAAAAAAACATTTTTGGTATTGGAGTCCCCTTAAATATTTATTTTATTCTGTTTTTAGTATTTGTTGTTATAGCGGCAATAGATATACACTATTTGTGAAAATTTCAACTGCCTAGCTAAAGCGATTCATGAGATACCTACACCTGTCACCAGGGTATCTCATGAAAAGACAAAGAGACAGACAGGCGGACAGAGGAGCCAGGGTTCCAGTAAAACTGGAACCCCCTTTGTGTACGGAACCCTAAAAATGAATGCAACCAGGATCTTTACTGCATCCCACAAAACTAGTAGATAGGTTGTGAAATAAGTACGCGAATAAAATAATGTAATATATTTAAAAAAATCAGTCAATACTAATATTCAACATTTTCTTTAACATTTATTACTAACTTAGACCCTTTAATATTAACATCAAAATCCGTATATTCTTTTTCCTCTGTGCCGTTAGTGAGCATGGGTCATTAATGTCCCTGGACTGATCCACTCAACCCTGAGCTTTCGCCTTAGCAACAGCCACGGCTATGGCGGTTCCTGAGTCACTTTCAGCATTGCTTGCAGCGTTTGACCCTGCTCCTGAGCCTGAGCCACACGTGTCACACGGGCGCTGGTTTTGGTTAAAATTATCTTGGTCACGGTAAGAATCGTGGGATCGATGGAAATCCCAGTATGGCGGGGGCGGTGGTGGTGGTGGCGGCGGCGGTGGTGGCCAGTACGGCGGTGGGGGCGGCGGGGGCGGAGGACAGTAATAAGGGGAACGTTTGAATCGTTCTATCACTTTCAGGTCGCCATCTGAAAAGGAAATTATACCTGTCGTCATCTGTTTCAGGCTTCGATCAAATATAATGGTAGATACACGATTCGCGCTCGAAAAGTGGCACCGGTAAAACAGCGCCTTAATCGAGTTTCGGAGCTGTTTTGCACAGTTTCAATAAACCGCGCTAGCATTCACACGTCTCGCGATGACGAAGGTACAGTGAAAAGATGCAAAAGAGTTATACTTTCAGTATGTACCTTTTTGTCATTGTTTGAGATTGGGTATCTACCATTATATTTGATCGAAGGTTTCAGGCATGACGAAATAATATCACAATGGGAAAAAATATTAATATTTTACACTATGATTGGTCTACTGATGTTAATCTATATTTGTAATGAAGATTTCAGTGTCCATCTAAGTAGAAAAAAAAGATCGTCGTGATCATATTCCATGTAACTAGACCGAAATATCGAAAACTCACAAACTACAGTAATCACGGTAAATATTCCGATATGTTTCATATTAAGAAAAAATAATAGATTGATAGTATAACGGTCGATCCCACTATATTATGTATTCTAAATACACTAATAGCGATTATTTTCTCGGAATTTATCAATGTATAATTGGTAAAGAAACCATCATCCTTACTTATTAACGCGAAAGTTTGTAAATATAATAAGCCCGTCAAAATGAACAACAGAATATAACATTATTTTAAAAATTAAATGACTTCATGGTTTTAAAATAATGTTATATACTGTTATTGTAGTCGATAATCTTCCTAAAAAATAAATAAATAAACTTTTCCAATGTGACCAAGGCCAGAAACTCAAAAAAAATTAGTTTCATACAAGTGTTTGCCCGGCCGGCAATTAGTATGAAAATGTAAAAAAAAAATTGAGTACCCAGAATTGGTCCCATAGGAAAAGTTGAACAGGCTGAGTCTCCCCTTCACGGGGACGTCTTTGGTTATGTTACAGCTGTATGTATAGATGTATGGATTTTGCACACAGATAGGTTACTAACACATAGGCTATCTTTCATCTCCCGTTCGTTCCCGCGGGATCTACATTAACGTGAGCGGAACAGCGAGCGACAGCGAGTGACAAATATAACTCTAATAATATGAAATACTTACGTCGCACTTCAGCTGTAGTTTTTTCTACAACTATAACAGATAGCAAGAAAACAACGCTTATTCGCCACATTTTGGGGTGATCTGAATAAGTTTGTCAAATGCTACAGTTTTATATGTCGCCTATATCAACAGTTCTGGGAAAACATCGCCGAGATGTGATAAATAATCATATTCACTTAGCCGGTAGGTGCCAAAACGTGGTTTGATGGATTTGTTTCTTTATGTACGTTTGCGGTCAGAATGTGATTTTTTTTATTTGCGCGTGGTTTTGCATTACGTAAGAGGATCTCGTCTGATTCGATGAGGAAATATGGAAAATCATCATCATCATCAGGTCTTTTTAGTCTTCACTGCAGGAGCATGACCCCCTCTGTACTGCCGGAACCATAATTGGCCTGAGCAGACAGAGAATTTGGCCTGCACTCTCCTCGCTGGCCAGATGGGTTGGAAAAGTCTCATTGGTGTTTATGAGCTTTGTTTAGCTTGTATTTCCTAAGTCGCCTCTTACGACCTCCATGGGAAGACTAGGAGTGGTCCTATTCTACTCTGCCGGAAACCACACGGCTATCTTTAAGTATTATTATTATTAAGCTTTTATTTGCCAACAGTTACAGTTATTACATGTAATAGTGTTCACTTCATTATTAGTCTTTTGCAGTTGTCGGCGTGTCTTGTGACACAAAAGCCTCCTCCAGCGCTTTCCATTCCTCTCTTACTTTAGCTTTGCGGCACCATAGGGGGCCCGCTGTTTTTTTAATATTGTCACACCATCTTTTCTTTTGCCTCCCTTTTTTTCGTTTGGCGTTATATCTGGGGGTCCACTCCGTGATTTGCTTAGTCCATTTGTTTTTGGTTTCTCTCAATATGTGGCTTAACCATCTCCATTTGAGAGTTTTAATTTTCTTTTCCACATCTTCCACCTTAGTAATTTTCCTTATATCTTTAGCTCTTTGCCTATCTTTCTTTGTGAACCCCAGTGTGCTCCTCTCCATGGCTCTTTGGCATGTGATTAGTTGTTGGTTTTGCTTAGCAGTGACAGCCCAGGTCTGGCAACCGTAGGTTAGTATAGGTAGTATGCATGTATTGTATAGTTTTCTCTTAATTTTAATGTTGTATAATTTGTTTTTAAAATTTCTTTAAGGGACCAAAATTTTTTCCATGAATTCGCTATCCGTCTCTCTATTTCTTGTTCCATTTGGTCATTAAAAGCCAATTAGTTGGCCTAAGTAGATATAGGAGCTGACATATTCTATTATTTCATTGTCTAGTCTGATGGTTTCTTGGGACCTATTTGTCAATATTTTGGTCTTGGTTCTGTTCATTGTTAAACCGACCCTGCTGCTTTCCTCTGCCAGCTGCTGAAGCATGGTTTGGAGGTTTTCTGGGTTGTCTGATATAAGTACTATGTCATCTGCAAATCGTAGATGATTTAATTTTGTTCCATCGATGTTGATTCCAAAGTTGTCTCATTCTAATCTTCTGAAAATGTCTTCTAGTACTGATAAGAAAAGCTTAGGTGATAGTATGTCTCCTTGTCTTACTCCTCTGCATATAGGAAAGCTTTCCCCCTCCGTTTCGAGTTTTATTTTACCTGTACTTTTATTTTGGTTCAACTCCCTGGTTTTTTAGGGCTGTCCAGATGTAGTGATGTTCTAATGAGTCAAACGCCTTTTTATAGTCTACGAAAGCCAAATAAAGTGAGTAATTATATTCTTGGCTTTTTTCAATAATCTGTTTTATTACGTGGATGTGGTCTAGTGTTGAGTAGCCTGATCTAAAGCCAGCCTGTTCTCTTGGTTCTTCTTCATCGAGTTTCTTAGTGATGCGATTAAGTATTATTTTTGAAAAAACCTTGTAAATGTTTGAGGTTAGGCTTATTGGGCGGTAATTGCCTATTTCGGATCTATCTCCTTTTTTTATGAATTAGGGATATAGAACTTGTCGTCCATTGTACTGGTATGGTTTCTGTGGTTAAGATTAGATTGAGTAGATCTGTTAATCTCCCTAATGTTTTAGGCAACCTCGCTTTTAGTATTTCATTTGTAATACGATCACTTCCTGGAGCTTTGTCATTTTTCTGGGTCATTACTGCTTGTTGAATTTCTTTTTCAAGGATTGGAGGTATTTCTTCTGTGTTGTCTTTTAGTTCAATTGTATTTTCTAGGGAATTGTTTGTGGAGTACAACTGGCTATAGTAGTCAGTAGCGGTATTGAGAATAGGTTTTCTTTTTGTTTCATGATTGTTTTCTTTATTTTTTACTTTCGGAATCCACAGCTTCTCCTCCTTCAGTTCTTTCAAAGCTTTGTTTATGCCTCCTGTTTTACTTATGTAGTTTCTGATGCATTTAGTTCTATTGTTTAGTTTGTCTTTAGCTATGTTGCGGCTAATCTCTTTACTAAGTTTGGTTATTTCTTGTAATGTTGTCCTATCTCTTCTATTTTTTAGCAATTCTTTTCTTTTCTGCATAAGATCTCTTGTTTTAGGGGTTAGTATTTCTTTTTTTGATTTTACTTTATTATCTGTGGTGTACATATCTTTTATCTCCAAGTTATATATTTCTTGTATTTCGTTTTTCGCTTCCGGAATTTTGCATTCATTTGTAGCCCCCTACTTTTTGGTTGAAATGTTTTCTCTGATTCTAACGTTGTTTGTCTGATAAAACTGTCTGACCATGCGGTGGTTGGTATTGAAATTGAATTTATTTATTACATGAACATCTTGGAATGACTTAGGTTGGTTACTCAGTATAAAATCTATTTCATTACGGTGCTTGCCGTCGGGCGACATCCAGGTCCATTTCTTGTTTAGTTTTTTCTTAAAAAGGCTGTTTAGAATGGTTAATTTATTTTCAAGGGCTAAATTTATAATTCTCTTGCCATTTTTACTTCTCTTGCATGTGCTGTAGACACCAAGTACGCCCTCTTCACCTTGGGTCAGTTTGCCTATTTGGCCATTAAAATCTCCCATTACTATTATGTTTTTGTCAGCCTTCTCCAACGTGTTCGAAAGTTGACTGTAGAATTCATCTTTTAGCGAATCATCTGTTTCATCTGTTGGTGCGTAGATTTGTATAATGGTCCAGTTATTTCTGTGATTTTTGAGATGTATATTTAGCACAGCAATTCTTTCCGATACACCTTTGAATTCCAGAATTTGATTCTTCAAATACTTTTTCACTATAAATCCTACTCCATAAAGACCATTAGTTTCCCCTATATGGTATAGGATGTAGTCATCATGCTCTTCAATTTGGCTGCCCAGACGTCTTACTTCGCTCATGCCCAGAATATCCCACTTAATGTTTTCTAATGTTACTTAAATATTATTGTTTGTTGTTTTGTTTGTTTCTTTTTTTTGCTAGAGGGTATTGGTCGTCTTCCCCCCAATGCTGGTGACCAACCGGCTTGGGGTGTGTTTTTCAGTAGTTGCTTTGAGTAATATTGTTCTTCGAGGTATAATATTTGTTTTTTGGAATCTCAGTCAGGGAAGATGGTCTGGTTCTCACTACAAAATTGAGGATGTTGGGCTTTATGATATCCCTAGTTGTTCCCTGGTTGCCAGTTACTTGTTTCAGTGGCTTTTAAGTGTATTTTTTTCTGATTTGAAGAGTTGGGTGAGCCTGAATCTTCTCTTTTCCTTTTGTCTCTAGTTATATCCAATGGTTTTTTAATAATTAATTTGTCATGTTTTATATAAGCTATGTTTCCCTTCTTCCTTTCTTCTAACATTTCAGGTTGCAACTGTTTCCGCTTTTCCAGAACTTCTTTAGAGAAGTCTTCCTTTACATATATATTGGTTGGTAGTTTGGAACTATTTTTCAGGATTAAATGTTTTTTCCAGATGGATGAGATAGAGACTACGACTGGGCGGTTTTTATTACTAATTTTCTTACCAATTCTGTATACAATCTTGATTTCTTGACTATCTAAATGTGTTCCTGACTCGATTATAGTATCTTTAATATAATCCACCAGTTCAGCTTCAGATTTGCCTCTCTCCTCCAAGCCAAACAATGCGATGTTGAATTTCCTCTTTTCGTTCTCAATAGAGTGAATCTTATGCTCTAAGTTGAGTTTTTTGGATTTGAGTGCGGCATTCTCTTCTGTTACTATTTTTAGTCTCTCATCTATTGCTATCATGACCTTTTGGGTCACTGACTCGGTAATAATCCTGGCTTGTTGATTTAATTTCTCATCTAGTTTTTTCCACAGCAATTCCATACTTTTTTCCATTTCTACTTAGATTCGTAGCCTGTAATATCAACAACACACTCCTGTCAGTGTCAGATTGGTGTGATTGTCACTGTCAACTATCAGTATTAATTGACAGATTATTTTATGTTGGTTGGCAGAACTTCTTTGTTTGAATGATTAATTAATTGCACTTTTGAGGTTATCTTGGAAATGCTTTTGTCGTATTAAATACAAGAATAGTGTCGTTTGCACCAAGATCACTTCGTATTATTGTTTTCTGTCGTTTATTTAATAAGATATTGCACAGAAACACTTTTATTTTCCCCTTTATACACTGATATTAAATATTAATTGCGGAGGGCACTGACGTACGTGTTCACTTTTTTAATCGCCGGAACCGGAAGCCTAAGCCGGAAGCCCTATATCTATATGTACTATACTTTAAATAATATATCAGAAAATATAAACCCAAGGAAGAATAATCCATATGAGACCCATTATAGGGCCTATTTAAACAACGGTCTAATTTTACTTAACCATATTTTTTTATGTGAATTTCAATGTATTAGTTCTTTTTGCTGGAAGCAAAAAGAACTAATACATTGAAATTCATAAAGCTTCAATTTTGTATCTATATACATATATATCTATACCATAGAGATAAATTAATTCTATATATACTAATATTATACTTACTTATACTTATGTTAGGATTACTTTCTAGATCTAAACCAATTTATAATCTTTATATATTATGTCTACACACGAATGTAATCTGTTTAGTAAGCTAATAAATAAATATTATAAAAAGAAACGATTTGTGTGTTTGTTTGTAATCATCATCATCATTTCGAGTAGGTATCACGGTCAATCGACCATGCATACCCTGGTGTCAGAGTTCTTCGGAACCGCTTCTCGGCCTCTAACGTGGTTTCCTTTATTGTTTGTAATGAATAAGTTTCCGTCCTCAGTTACCGTCTGATGACAAGAGGTTAACTTACTTTGGAAGCACTAAGGTAGACAAACGTAGAAAATATTTTAAGCTAGTTTATTTACCTTCATAAAATTATACACTCCTTCATCGATTGTCCTGCATAAATTTAATTCATTTCAACTGGCCGTCTAGCCTACGTAATCATAGGATTTTTCGCCTCATGGCACATCATGACCATGGCACACCTGTTGTCTTGCCCTGCGTGTCATACCACCGCCACACCTGAGGACCTATACAATGCCACTGATAATGCTGTGTCAGTGGCAGAGTTCTGGTCAAAAGAAATTTAATTCGCCCGAGTCGACACGATAAGAAGAAGAAGAATCCAAACTTGTCATAATTAAAAAAATCTATAATTGCATCATTGAATATGTAAATTTCTCAAATATCGTTAACTTTTGTTTGATTTCATACGCTACTTATTTTGAATATATGTATATTATTGAATACTTCCTTATGTAAGCAATGCTTACACACTAATTTAATCAATCTGTGTACAGTGTAAGTGGATTATTGACTAGTTATAATATCTTGTAAGCGTAAGTTTGTTCTGTTTGTGTGCCTTTTTCAATAAAATAATTTATTGTCTATAATATATTTGAGTGCCTTTTTCAATAAAATAAACTGAAAGTCTACTAAACTGATTTAATTTTCTTTTTCATCTTTATGAAGTCGCAAACCATATTATCGGCGAGTGGCACATGCTATCTATTTACGCTGATGAAGTTACGGGAAAGTGGCTAGTTATTTATATACAAAAAATTGGTTACCTGTAAAGTCGGTTTACGGACGATAATTATTATATGTGATAACGGTGGGAGCGATTCGTCATAAGCGATTCGTCATAAGCGTGGTCATAAGCCGAACAACAGATTAAAAAAAAAGGCGAACGATTAGACCGTTTATGCCTCTCTGTCGCTTGTTCTGCGTTCCGCACATGCAAGCGAGAGCTTGCTCTCGGATCGTGACACTTTTTCATGCGTGCGGCCGGCGTTTATCGAGTTATAAGACTTTATCACGTCAAAAAGAAATTGAATATTATTTTAATAACAAGTATAGGTACTAGAGGTGTGCGCCGATGGCGTTCTAACCGGCGGCGGCGTCCGACGTTTAATTTGTCGGCGGCGGCGGCGTAATCGGCGTAGTCGGCGAGTAAAGCAAAAATAAAAGTAGAAATATTGTATAGTAAGTTACAATTCAACAAACTTTTAATTAACTTAATATGGCACTCCAACCGAAAATAAACACACACATTTTCTCAAAACTTATTTAACATTTAGTTTTAATGTATGAAATAACAAAATAATAGAACATAACTTAAGTTTAAACAACAAAACTTAAGTTCATTGGCCCCCTCCCTCAACCCGCCCGCAACTGCCAGACGTGGCCGCCCCGCGCCGCACGCCGTGCGGCGTTTAAGGCGAGGCCTCAAATGTTTGGTACCTTCGCTCGGCAAAGGACTGATCAAGTGCGCGCAAGGGATAGCGCTTGGCGGTTTAGCCCGTGAATGATGAGATAGGAGATAGTCTCGAGTCGCTCAAAGAAAAATACGTAAGCGCCAAATTCGTTATTTCTATTTTATATAAAATCAGACCGGTTAATTGTATTTTCATATTTACATTTTGATGAATTACTAATAACCTATCTTTTAGTCTAAAAATCATTATTTCATTCGTCGCATTTGAGCTACAATAACAAAAACTCTGCGAACGAAGACCATTTTTCAAAAAATATTTCTATCGTGAAAATTTTATCAAAACGTGTTTTCATCTTCAAAATTTTGGAGATGAAATAGTCAAAAAGGACAGAAGCAGACTTTAAAAATCTATTAATATTATTAGGTAATGAACACATAGAAACTTATATATAAAATAATACAAATTATACGAATAATAATACTTTATTAACATAATATAACAGGAACAAATCATATCAAAAGTCGAAAATTAACGATGGCTCATGTGGTCGTTTTATTTTCCACCGACGGACACAGCAATGGCATCACCAGTACGACTCTTGGCATTACTCAGAGCGTAGTTACTCTTGCCGCACTTGCTACATCCCGATTGGCCAGCTGTTCCCAATCCCTGGGAAGCCAGGCCTTGAGCTGTGGTAAGAGCTGATTGGGCATCACTATAAGACTGCTGATTACCACCATTGGAATGTTCCTGAGCATTAAATCCTGACTGGATACCCTGGGATTGCAGTTGGCCACCACTGGAATATCCTTGCGCATCAGATCCTGACTGACCACCCTGATAATGATGTCCGTTACTAAATGAACCGTGTGATTCGTAGTTGGAACTATATCCGCCTTTTGAGCCTTCCCCTTGTCCAAATTGTCCTTGCTGTTGTTGACCTGATCCTGAAGAGTACCCTCCGCTGGCAGAACCTTGGCCAGTTGAATCTTGGAGTGGGGTAGATTGACCGCCTTGTGATAAGCTTTGAGCTTCTGAGGCACTAAAGCTTCCAGATTGGGACTGCTGTCCATCACCGCGTCCAAATCCAACATGATTGCCGGATGATCCACCGGAATGCTGATTGTTAGCTTCACCATTAGAGAAATGGCTTCCTTTGAAATTACCATCAGAAGAAGACTGGCTACCAAAGCCATTTGAGCTAGATTGCTGTCCACCGAAACCTTCAGACGATCTTTGAGCTCCACCACTCGAGAAATGGCTTCCTTTGTAACTGCCGCTTGCAGAAGAATGGCCTTCGAAGCCACCTGAGCCAGACTGTTGTCCACCTAACCCTCCAGAAAAGCCAGCAGCTCTGCCAGAGCTTCCAAACTGACCAGAGCTTGACTGTCCGTTATTTTCATCCCCGGCGTCAGATGAAGCTAAGGAGAAAGCTTGTCCATTGCTCTGGGCTCCACCCACGGCAGTAGCAGCGGCGCCGCTGAAGACTCCTCGGGACTGACCGTCAGAGCCTCTCGCGAAGCCACTCCAGTTTTGAGTGTGGAAAAATGGCGGAGGCGGCGGTGGTGGGGGACCAGGAGGGAATGGTCCGTCATTTCCACAAGAATGGCATGGAGAACGCGCTACCCTTTTTAGTAGCGTGTCTGAAAAAGGAAATAAATCTAAGTATTATATTATAACTACATGTGAAACATGCATGGACAATTATAATTGATATAGTCCGTGATAGGTAGTCTTACCCCCTTATTCATAAAAACTATCAAACGCCTATATAAAATATGTTTTGTCTTATCCCTCTTTCCAACAATTGACATGGAAAGAACGATTTTCATTGATATTATTTAATTCAAACAAATCAGTTTTTTTGATGATCTGTACTTATTTAGATTAGAATCTTACCTTTGGGTTCAAAAACTGCGCATTGCGCCAATGCGGTGAAACCTAGAACTATTGCCAATTTCGCCATCTTGCTGAAGATCCAGGTCTGTTCTGAGATAAATAGACACCAGTGGCCACATTTATATACTTATAATAGGGTGATAAAATACATTTTCCGAGAACAGCATCCTTGTCTAGCATCATACAAATTGATTTTGTACACAGCAAATATAACACTTATGGAAATTCACACGATTGTATTGATTCGATGTTTTGGCATCAACTCTGTGCTTGGTAAAGTCCAGAGAAATTACCTCATGTGTACATATTACGTAATTTATCAGTCAAATTTATACATACTTGTTGAGTGGCAGGTACCCTATATACCTGCCACTTTCACCTTCTCTAACAATATCATGGTCACGGACAGAAAAATCCCAGCCTTCTAATCTGGTGTGAGGAATAAAGTATCTTGTGTTGTGGCATTTATTATGGGTATGGGCGGGACACTATTTAGTTTATTTACCTTGTAGCTCACTGATCACTTTAGGAGTAATGGAGTTCTGGTCGAGAACTTTCATAGGTTCTAGTACATGGGCATTTATTTCACCTATCAGTTTGATAATCTCCTCATCATATTTTTATAAGTGTTTTATTTTGCATTCACAATGCTATTTGATATATGTAGGTACTCTTAATAACCAGCGAACTGGGTCTATGTACGACCTACGCTCTGCCAGTCGCTGGTTCAAGTCCCGCCCGCGTGAATTTTTTCACTTTATTTATTAAGAGTATCTATATCTCCCTATCATTATAGTTTATTGACTAATAAATGCTACTAAACAATCCATGAAATTGTAGAAGAGAAATTTGATCCGTGAAGGTTTTTTTATGATAATTATATACGTCGAATAGACAGGGTGAGGAACACCGAGCTACGGTCCAAGACCAGGGTTGTCGATGTGGGTGTCAACTCGGCCAAACTCAAGTGGGATTGGGCCGGACATGTGTGCCGAATGACATCCGATCGATGGGCCCAGAAGGTCACTCTATGGAACCCTGACGTAGACGAAGGGATAAACCACGAACGAGATGATATATCCAAAAGTTCTTGGTGAACTGGCAGCAGGCTGCGTTAGATAGAGATCAGTGGAAAAAAGAAGGGGAGGCCTATGCCCAGCAGTGGGACACAATAACAGGGTAATAAAAAAATTATATACCAATTTTATAAGATATTTTTATATGTATATATTTTAGATATATATTCGAAACAACTCTATGCAGCCCTTCTCTCATTGCAACGCCCGACAGGGCCCTTAATTGCTACTCAGTACATATTTTGAAAAATGAGAAAACAGCAAAATATTGATGGGTCGTATATATATATCTTCTATATGTATCTGTACAATTTACAGCAACTCGCATTTTCTTTAAACGATTCTTAGCATAAGTCTGCGTAGTCTATAAAAGCGTAGGTACCTAAGAATTACACCAAAGTAATTTATTGTTTGTTTTTCCTGTGTGTAAGGGGCCAATACTAGTGTCCTATTTGTCAAGCTGCCTAAAGGCATCTGACTTACGTTTTCGACTACCATCAATGGTGACAGCCAGGCCTGACAGCCACGGTTTAACGTACCTTCTGAAGCACGGTAGAGTTGGAGATATTTTTATGTTGTTTAATATGCGTAAGCTCTAATAATTCTTACCCCCACTGGGCCATTTTTTTTAATGAAAATTTGATTGATTACCGAGCTCTAATCTAGTTCCCCAGGGATATGATCAGCTGAATCAATTTTGCACCCCCTAAACCCACTACACACTAAATTTCATCGAAATCGTCGAGCTGTTTCCAAGATCATCAAAATACCTACCTATGTGAGATAATTAAAAAGTAAAAATTCAGGGCTTAATCTAAGTTTAAGACTTTTGGATAAATAGGATGAGTTGAAAAAAAAATAATAATTAAAAAATACATGGGATGAGAATTCGTGGCATGAGTACGGAATAACCTATATTTTTCATTGCATGTACTATAAGATACTGATTTTTGATTCCCTTGCCATTTAAAATAAATTGACAACTGCCGTATTTTTTTTAAATAATAATAAATATATACGGACAAATCACACAGATTGAGCTAGCCCCAAAGTAAGTTCGAGACTTGTGTTGTGGGATACTAACTTAACGATACTATATTTTATAACAAATACATATATAGAAGCGTTGTATCAAATAGAAATTAATATAGTTCTTGTTGGTTTCCTTTTTTATTATTATTACATGTTTTAACCATAGCTCTAGTGAAGTGTTGTGTTCAATCGTCATAGGGTTACAGAATTGTAAGTGATATATATATTAAGTACTATAAACTCTGTATTCTGTAATCTGTGATTGTTAAATAAATAAAATAAAAATACTCATCCAAGACCCAGGCCAATCTGAAAAAGATCATTTTCCATCTTGACCTGGCCGGGGATCGAACCCGGTTACTCCTAGTCGCAGGCAGGCGTGTTGACCGCTGCGCCACGGAGCTAGTAAATTTTTTTTTAAATGGTAAGGAAAGTGTTCAATTTGAGATTACATAAGTTATTTTTACTGGTAACTGGTAACGACAGCCACCATCTCAAGGAAGAGCTTCAACGAGTAACATCGGTGTTAAGAAGCAACAATCTCAGCCTCCCAAGAACACGTCGCAGAAGCCGACCAAAAGCTCACACCGTCGATCGTTTTCCTGCCATCTTACCATACATAAAGGGAGTCACAAACAAAATTGGAATATTCTGAAGCGAGCTTCAATCAAGACCTATTACTGATGTGTATTAGCTTATAGTCCTGCGGGATGATGGTGTCTCGGAGATAAAGGAAAAACGGGCGCACGTAACAAGCGTTTATTCCGGACTGTTATATACCATGACATCAGTCAACCAAGATATCAGATTACCCACCACCATTATTATTTACTAACCTACATACATTACATTCCCCCACATCAATCAACCCTTACATTACAAAACCCCTTTGCTACTCTTATATCAACTCCAGCTCGATAACATACAGATCCAATTACCTTAATTTAAATATACACTGGCTAACTTAAATCTAAATTATAAAAGAATACATTTGACCTTATTGATATATATAAAATTTATTAACAGAATTTCTTAAGTCTACACTGACGCATGGGACGACTAGGAGGTGGTGTAGCCACAGTTGGCAAGGCATCCTTGAATTCGGGGGACGCAGCCTTATCTGTCCCCACGTCACCTACTACTGGCCCTTTTAGGGACTCCTCAGCCTCCCCGGCCTTCTGCTTTAACCCCTCCGACCGGGCCGCATCCCCCGTATCCGGCAAGGCCAATCGTGGTTCAGAATTTGTGCTAGACTCTTTTGTGCCGATAGAACTATTAGGTTTCGCATCCGGGCAAGCAAGCGACGATCGGGTCGTCCTTCTCCTCAACTGATCAATATGCCTATGTAAGATCTCCCCGTCCTTATCTCTGATTTTATAATTACTAGGCCCCATGCACTCGGCCACTTGGCCTGATGCCCACTTCTGCGATTTTAAGTATTGTCTATACCATACGGTTTCATCCTGCTTAAACTCCCTGTCACTACCTTTTGCCGCTAGCTTTTGACGTTGCTGTGCTGTCCTGACTTTACATTCCCTATCCGGCTTTAGAGTGTCTAACTTTGTTCGTAACCGCCTGCCTAGTAACAGCATAGCCGGGCTTTCCCCGGTTGTCGAGTGTTCGGTATTCCTATAATGTAACAAAAAGGTACACAACGCTTTGTCTATGTCTTGTTCCTCGACGTTGGCTTTCTTAATAACTCTTTTTACCGATTTTACGGCGTTTTCTGCTAACCCGTTTGAAGCCGGATGGTATGGCGAAGAAAAGACGTGTTCAATACCCTGATTACTCACAAAATTAGCAAATTCTGTGCTCGAAAACGGTGGTCCATTGTCCGTTACAATTTGCTTAGGTAACCCCCATCTACAGAACATATCGCAGATTTTTCCTATAACCCCTGTGGCCGCCGTGCTAGAAACCGGATAAACTTCTATCCATTTGGACATAGCATCAACGCCCACCAAATAAGTTTTGTTAAAAATTGGCCCTAAAAAATCTAAGTGGACTCTAGACCAAGGCCGGTTGGGCCATGGCCACAACCGTGGGGTCTGCCGCGGCGGCGCGTCTGCCTGCGATGCACACACCTCACACTCTCGACACAACCGCTCCACGTCCTCGTCCACTCCCGGCCACCACACATAACTGCGGGCTAAAGCCTTCGATTTGACTATTCCCATGTGAGGTTCGTGAATCATGCGTAGTACCTTCGCCCTACACTCGGCCGGTACTACGAGCCTATGACCCCACATTACGCACCCTAACTCTTCATAAAACCCGTCTTTACGATTAAAGTACGGTTTCATAGTCGTAATCTCACAATCTGACGGCCATCCATCCCGTAAATAACTCAATACTTTAGCTAGCAGTGGGTCGCGCAACGTATTACTTTTAATATCGTTATAATCCAATAATAGTTCCTGCTGAATAAAATGTAAATAGGTTTGCTCGGGCGCAGGTGCGCCAGACGCATGACTCACCTGCTTACCGCCGGCCACAGGTAGCCGCGACAGCCCGTCGGCTCCGTTCTCATCGGTGCGTACGTACTCGATATCGTAGGAATAAGCCGACAATATTATTGCCCAGCGTTGCATACGACTGGCTACCATGGTGGGTATCCCTGTATGGGGCCCAAGTATTGATACCAAAGGCTTGTGGTCGGTGCGCAGGGTAAAACGACGACCATACAAATATTGGTGGAATTTATTAATAGAAAATATAATAGAAAGCGCTTCGCGATGTATCTGTGAATAATTCCTCTCCGCATCGTTGAGCGTACGAGATACATATGCAACCGGGCGCTCGCGGCCGCCGCCGCCGTCCCTACTCGGCTGCGAGAGCACTCCCCCCACGCCCCGCGCGCTTGCGTCGCATGTCACTATGAGCGGTAAACTAGGGTCATAGTGCACCAAAACGTCCGCGCTCACTAAAAGCCTTTTAACCTCTGAGAACGCTTCTTCACATTGTTTTGACCAATTCCATGTACTGCCTTTTTTTAATAACTCGTATAAGGGAACTAATTCTGCGCTCATATTCTTCACGAACTTTGCGTAAAAATTAACTAAACCTAAGAACGAACGTAGCTCTGTTACGCAACTTGGGCGAGGTATTTTGGTTATAGCTTGAATTTTTTCCGGGTCCGTTCTTATGCCCTCCTTATTTAATACATACCCTAAATAACGTACCTCGTTGACTAAAAATACACATTTATTACTTTTCAACTTTAGTCCATATTTATGTAGCCTACTAAATACAGCTTCAACAGCTTGTAAATGGTCCCGTTTAGTCTTGCCCCCTATTATGACATCATCCAAAAATACCTCGACATTAGGGATATTATTTAATAAGTTACACATTATCCGTTGAAAAATCCCCGCACTAGATGCTAGCCCATATACCAGTCTATTATACCTATAAAGACCTCTATGAGTATTTACCACAGTTATATTTTTCGTCTCGTCTAACAACACCTGATTATAGGCCTGAGACAGGTCGATTTTAGAAAAATATTTTGACCCACTTAGCCTTACCAGCAAATCATCGACTTTTGGTAACGGATAGCGGTCCACCACTAGTACAGGGTTGACCGTAGCTTTATAGTCAGCACAAATTCTCAACGAACCGTCAGCCTTACTTACGGGCACGAGAGGCGAGGCCCAGTCCGAGCAGTCCACGGGTTCGATGACGCCGTCGCGCAGCATCTGGTCGAGCTGGGCGTCGACGCGGTCCCGCAGCGCGTACGGCAGCGGCCGCGCGCGGTGGAACACCGGCACTGCGCCCTCCCGAACCCTCAACGTTGCCTTACCGCCCGTATATGTACCCAAGCCTCCGTTAAACAGATCCTTATACCTGCCGAACAATTTTTTTAATTCATCATCCAAATGTATTTGCCCTTTAAATACCCCTACAATATTATTACAATTAGTAAATATTGGCAACTTTATTTTTAACTCCGTTAACCATTGTCTTCCTAACAAAGAAGTTGTCCCTCCGTCGATAACAAACAACTCTAAATTATTATGAATGCCTTTATACTGCACAGCTGGCCTGATTACTCCTAGTGGCTTTAGCTTAGAACCATCGTAAAAGTTAAAAGTGACTTTGCTAGGATCAATTTTCATATGACTTAAATATTTATCATAAGTTTTCCGGCTTATACAGGATACAGCCGTACCGGTATCTACCTCCATATAAATTTTATGACCTTCAATGATGACAGGTACACTCACCGCCTTATAATCGTTCAGGCACAAATGATGGAAATCTTCCTCACAGCTCTCGACGCTCTCGTCTTCCGTGTCCGCCTCTCCTGTTGGTTCTGCGTAGTGCACAGCTGCTCTCCGTCCCTGCCGCTGTTCCTGGCATACCCGTCTGAGATGTCCAACACGCTTGCACTTGCTGCAAGTGAATCGATTAAATCGACACTCTTCACGATAATGGCCGACTCCTCCACAGCTATAACACTGCGCTCTGTGTGAATCCCGACTGCCACTCCTGGCCTTGCTGCCGCCAAATTTTGTCCCAGCCTCCGCCCGCCATCGTTCCGCGCTTCCTTGTGCGCCGCGCGCACCTCGGCCCGCCGCCGATGGCCCCCATTGCTGCTTGCCCTTGCTGCCAGCCAGAGCATGCACATCCGTCGACAATTCCCGACTCCCGGCTCCTGTCGCGTCCACCGCAGCTGCATCCCTTTCCGCTGCTTCTAACGAGCTGGCTAAATTCACAGCGTTAGTGAATGTAAGTGTGTCATCCTCCGCAAATAACCTCTGGCGGATGAGATCACTCTTTAACCCACACACGAATTGATCCCGTAGGTTCTCGCTCAACCCTTCCCCCAGCTTGCAATACCGCGTCATCTTTTTCAGCTCAGCCACATAGCTAGCCACATTTTCGTCCGCCGCCTGCCTCCTTTGCCTAAATCTGAACCTCTCTGCCAGTGCCGACGGGGTCGGTTGAAGGTGATCACGTAATAACCCGACCGCGTACTCGTAACTAAGTTCCGATGGTTTCTTCGGGCTGGCTAGATTTGATAGCAGTTCGTACGCTTCGTCGCCCATCACAGCAATCAAAGTCGGCACTTTAAGTTCACTCTTCACACTGTTCACGGTAAAGTACATTTCCAATCTGTCCACGTAGGACGACCACGCCCCGTTCTTTACGTCGAACTCCCGCACTTTACCGATCGACATAACGGCGATATCTTTACTGCACGCGTAATTTTCAATATCAATCCTCGTTCGCCAATGATGTGTATTAGCTTATAGTCCTGCGGGATGATGGTGTCTCGGAGATAAAGGAAAAACGGGCGCACGTAACAAGCGTTTATTCCGGACTGTTATATACCATGACATCAGTCAACCAAGATATCAGATTACCCACCACCATTATTATTTACTAACCTACATACATTACAATTACAAGCCACACAAGAAAATAAACCAACTTTTAAGACCTGTAAAATCCTATATCACATTACAAGATGCAGGAGTATATAAAATTGACTGTAAGTGCGGTTTATCATACATTGGGCAAACAAAGAGAAGCATCGATACCCGAATTAAAGAACATATTGCTGACATGAAGAATAGACGCTCAACCAAGTCAGCAGTCTGTGAACCTGCCTTAGACAAACCCAACCACTACATGCGTTTTGATAATCTTCAAGTCCTTGCAAAAGAAAACAGATACATTCCAAGAATGCTTCGTGAGGCTATTGAAATTAAAAAACATCCTAATTTCAATAGAGAGGATGGTTGGCAGTTACCACTAGCTTGGGATCCTGTCATCAATTTAATAAAATCTCAAGCTCATCACAAGACTTCAAGACCTTCAGACACCGTGAGCCAATACTGCGTACATCCGGAACGTTATCAATAAATATTGTAGGCGGTAGTTTTGTATAGTTCTTATAACACAAAGACAAATGTCAATTTAGTCTACCTGCGACCATGAAAACTGTAAAGTTTTCGAAACGTTAGGTGTAAAAATCCTTATCCTTACTATCCTTACTAATATTATAAATGCGAAAGTGAGTTTGTTAATTTGTTTGTTTGTTTGTTTGTTACGCTTTCACGCCGTAACTACTGAACCGACCATCATGAAATTTTGCATACAAGTTCTCTGAAGTGCGGAGAAGGACATAGGCTACCTTTTATCCCGGGAAAAAGTACTATTCCCGAGGGATCGACATTGACGCGGGCGGAGCCGCGGGCGAAAGCTAGTAATGTAATATACGCGATAATACCGTTATTAAAGTGATTTTATTTAAATATGCTGCTGGGCTGAGCAAAGGTCTTTCCCAATCCTTTATTTACCCTTTGACCGCGAACTTTGAACGCGGTCAAAGTGTTAAAATTTTTATTTTGCGCTTGAATCGACCATTTCTTTTCAAAACTTGTCAAACCGAAGCTGCTAGCCCTATCTCGCTTCCTGTAACCATTCTAGTCAAGAGTATGTTTAGTGATTTAGACCGAAGTAGACCATCAGTAATTTAAAAGATTTTTTCGTTATTTTATACATCTGTAGCAACATAGAATGAGAGGAGTTTGGGAAGCTGACGGCCAACATCCAGTAATGGAGAAGAAGAAGCAACATTAGAGGACCCCAGATACATTTTCACAGATAATATATCTCTATCCTCTTACTAGAGCAAGCTATGCCACTGCTGTGCAGAAAGAGAATAATAAGCGTGGCGTAAAGATTTTTACGTAGTTAAGCAATTTGGATGTTTTGCCTATTATATCCTCACATTGTATCTTTTGAAGTAGCATGTTGTTTTCTTGTGATTTTTGTTCAAGTTCATGTTAAAAAAGTGTTACGCTTATCTTTTTTTACACAGAGTCTATAACGATTTAGTGTTCTATTAACGATCAGCCAGTAAGTACTATGTACAATTCTTATTGATCTACCCACCTCTATGACATTAAAATATGTACCTACTTATAGGGAAAATAAAACCGTAGTAGATATTTGTATTGTTCATTTATTTATACAAAAATCATAAGAGTATTAGAAACTGCCATTGCTGCTTGCGTTCACAGTTTTTACACATATTACTGTGTCGTTAGTTTATTTAAATAAACACTAAATAAAGTATATTTCACTACGTCACTGTATTTATCTCGCTCACTTCCCCCCGGCTGCAGCGTTGGAACTCGCTTGAGCAGACCCTCCTCTGCTGATCGAGATACTCTTGGAAATGCTCACAGATCCACCCTGTCCAAGTCCTCCTTGGCCGAATCCTTGGCGACGTGGTCCAAAGCCACCCTGGCCAAAACCGCCTTGGCCAAAACCGCCCTGGCCAAAACCGCCCTGGCCAAATGGCCCCTGGATAGGAGGCCGTGCAGGTCCGAAGCCAGCGCCAGCCTGAGCATTTGCGCTTGCTTGGCTGAATCCACCACCAAATTGGGGAGCTAAAAAGAATTATAAAATTATTTCGGTTCACTCCGTATATGACTTCTACCTTGAAAACGTTGTAAAAAGAAATTATATTACGGGGTAAAACACTCTATTTATAAGTAAAATCTTACAAGACTGAATATTTTATCTAAGGATAGGTTACGATTCTGAGATTAAATGCCTAACATTCACACAAACAGAACGTTTTAGCTTTGATAACCAATAAATCAGAATAGATATATAAAATTAGAGAAATAACAGAAATTGAGCTAGCCCCACAGAAAGTGAACATGTGTCGCGGTCGTTTGCCGAAGTTTAATATTTATATTCGTGTTTTCCATTTTTTTTTCTTTGTGTTTATTTGTATTCTATTATGAATTCTAGTTCTGTGGTTTAGCATCGTCTGTATTATTTTTTACAGTCAGATTCTACATTACAATTAATACCTTTCAAACAAAATGTATTTTGAAGACAAACCTGCATGTGCACAGTACACGACAAATATCGCGAATACAGCGCAGACCTTCAGATGTGACATCTTGAATGTTTGCAAACACGTACTGATGCTGTTCCGACAGTCTACCGATTTATTAATAATCTTCTGTATAGTTCCCTACTTAGAGCGTAAGTGAGAATTTTCACACGCACGATTCTTACTACTTTTTGATCAAGAACACGCAAACAATATTGACCATTAAATATGTGATTTAAAGTTCTGTTTCGTATGATTTTTATCTCAAAAGTCATTTACCTTGTGTACTTAAAACTGGAATAGGGATTTACCGCCTATTTTAAAAATGTATTTAGTACATCGGCCACCAATTATGACAGGTATGGGTTTTTCGATCCCACGTTAAAACTTTTAATTTAAAAAGTATAAAAGCTGTTGGGACGCACGCAACGTGTGTAAGTACCTATGCGGCGTCCTAATTCACTTATACTGCCCGATCGGCGGGGGCAGCGGCGAGGATGGCAGCTATACATAAATTGCGAAATATTCAATTTTAGCAACTAATTACGAGTTTGTGCCGCTCGCCGTTGAGACAGCGGGGCCATAATGCCCAGAGAAGAAAACTTTCATTGGGGAGATTGGTCTGCGGTTAAGGGGCTTAGGATATGACCAGCGCTCTGGGTGGTACCTGGTTCAAAGAATTTCCATAGCTATTCTGAGGGGAAACGCAGCTAGCATTATGGGAACCTTTGAACCAGGTATGATTCGGGCCGGTATTTTTGTAATTTATGTATGTGTGTATGTTTTTTTTTTTTTGTTTGTGTTTTTCTTTTGATGTAATATTTTAATGTTTATTGGATTACCACAGAAAATAATTGACTTTCAACCTCAGAACAATAACTTTAGTTATTGTTCTGAGCTTTCAACAGACGTACCATAAACATATATTTCCATATAATTTTTAAAAAGTTTATCCTTTAAGTACTACGACAATTTTTGAAATTATCTTTAGCGGCGTAGTGCACTATTTGGGTAGGGTAAAAAAATGTTAAACTCGCGTCGGGACACGTGACCTGATAGCAAATTCGTAAGACAGACACGTGACCTGAGACCACCGGCGCGGCTTAGGAGAGGAAGTAATATCCCCCTTTCTTTCTACCGCGCGAAGTTTACACTACTGCCGGCAGGCACCCCCGTTTTTTTCTCTTTGCCTAAAGTAATATAATTTTTAAATACGGACAAATCACACAGATTCCAAAGTAAGTTCGAGACTTGTGTTATGGGATACTAACTCAACGATACTTTATTTCATAACAAATACATATATAGATACACATCCAAGACCCAGGCCAATGTGTAAAAAATCATTTTCCATCTTGACTTGGCCGGGGATCGAACCCGGGCACTCTCGTGTCGCAGGCTGGCGTGTTGACCACTGCGCCGGAGCTAGCCAAAAGCATCAAATAGTAGTGCAAAATCTTGCCAGAATAGCGCTAGTGCTGCAAGATTGTATAAAAGAAAGGAAGAGAAACACCGTAGAATTTGGGGGTGCCGCTGCTTCTCTCGTAGGAGATATCTCAGGCACTCCGCCTGAGATATCTCCTTCGACAGCATTTTTTATAAACATCACAAGAAAACAACACAACACTTGAAAAAAATTGACAAATAATATTTACACAAACGATCGAATGCCTTTGACGCCACGCATTTCTCTTTTTACACAGAGTATACATAATTTTTAAAGAAACTCTTTTATATTTCGTAAAATTGACAAAAATAAAAAACTCATGTCTGTGAGTTTGACAAAATGTTCCTACTATTGAATAGAGATAGACTGACACGTGGTTACATATTATTTTTTCAATTTGAATAAAAATAATAGTAGTTATATTCTCCTTGAAAAATGTTCTGGGGAGGATCAGAAGAACCGACTAAAAACCGTTTTCAGGAACATACAAGAAGCCTAATATTAAAATGTTATTTGCAAAGGCAGTACGTACTTTATTCTATTAGATCTAATTGATTGTACAATATATATATACATATATAATGCCGTGCGGTATCCGCATGTCATGTGGTATCCGGCAGAGTAGAATAGGACCACTCCAAGTCTTCCCGTGGATGTCGTTGAAGGCGACTTAGGAAATACAAGCTAAACATCTGTGGGACCTCTTCAACCCGTCTGGCTAGTTTGGAGAGTGTATTACTCCTTTTGCAAGAACGTTTGCAATTTGGTCACGATACGTTCGTCGAGGCCGGCTCTGACCGCCTGCCCATGTGTCTGTGTGACTGTGTGTGTGTAATTATGTAGAGACAAATAAATGAATAAACATATATGGACAAATCTTACAGATTCATCGGGTCTTTTTAGTCTCCACTGCAGGAACATGACCCTCTCTGTACTACCGGAACTATACTTGGCCAGAGAAGACAGAGGATTTGACCTACACTCTCCTCGCTAGCCAGACGGGTTGGAGATTCATCAGCTGCTTATTCCTGACCTTAGAACTTACCAACATTCCGTTGGCAGGTTCTACGCAAAAATCATATTATTACGAGATGCGAATAGCAAACCTTTTATTGATTTCGTTTTCCGCCTGTACACCCACCAAACGTGGCCTTTGGATCTTATAGTTTCTTACTTTTTATGAATAAGGGGGGAGGAGAGCTTATTCATAAAAAGTAAGAAACTTTTTTTAAACCTATTTTGGTTAAAATATGTTTTGTCCTTTTCCTTCTCTTCAATGTATGGCATTGAATGAGTTAACAGCTCCGTGAGCCTGCGACACGTGCCCGGGTTCGATCCCCGGCCAGGTCAAGATGGAAAAATGATCTTTTTCAGATTGGCCTGGGTCTTGGATGTTTATCTATATATGTATTTGTTATAAAATATAGTATCGTTGAGTTAGTATCCCATAACACAAGTCTCGAACTTACAGTGGGGCTAGCTCAATCTGTGTGATTTGTCCGTATATATTTATTTATTTAGTCAAACATAGGTACTTCTAGCCAAGTGTCCTGTCCAGTCTATTTAGGAATTGCAACCCTAGAGAGACCATCGTGAACTTCTGTTCAGTGTTCAAGACAAAAAATATTTGACTTTTAAATAAGAGTTTGATATTTTTTATGATTAAAGGGCTGGGCTCTATCTATCCCGTAAGGAATCTATGTGTGATATTATATGCAGGGAGTAGTTTGCCAATATCGACGAAAACCGCATTCATATACTTATACCAACTTAATTTTATTTCAGACGAAGATGGCGTTTATTATTGGCAGAGTGTTTGTTTGGATTATCTCTTTTTATAATATCAGCGTTCATAGCGAAGCCGGTGTTTCTCGCGCCTATCCAGGCTTTTCCGCACAAGCCCATGACATCTTCCGAACTGTTTGCTCCCCTCCCAAACTTCATCTTAGGATATGCTCCAAACATTGACCCTTACAATGGTGTTATAGCCAAAGCTTCTCTAAAATTACGGAACAGTGAGTTATATCGTTACTTAAATTGTTTTTTGTAATAGTATTACAATTCTCAGTATATTATTAAAATTGAAAATATGTGATGAAAAAAGAACTCCGCCACAGGTAGGATTCATTCAGTATACCCTACGGAGTAATATGTGATGAGAGAATTCGACGCGGTGATTCGAAGTCACGGTGGTGTAATGGTATCACACTAAGGGCGTAAACCTAAGCGACGTAGTTCGAATCCTACCTGTGGCCAAGTTATATCGTTCTTTAAATTATTACTATCGACTGATCGAACCCAGGGCCCTCGTGTCGCAGGCTGGCGTGTTAACCACTGCGCCACGGGTCTCGCCAATAATAGAATAAAGATGACAGAAGCTGTATTAAACTCTTAACTTTCCAGAATTCATCAGTGGTGCGACAGAAGTGGAACTTAACAACCAGTTGTACGAGAAAACGAAGGGAAAAACGTTGAACAGACATATCGTTTGGATCATTTTCAAACCTAAGGTAAACCTAAAGACCTTTAAAATTCGGCAGCAGTGGTTTAACTTTAAAATTATCGCATTTTATATGAAACAACAGTGTCAAAGACAATATAATTCTATTGTTTAGATTGCCAATCTCATACAAAAATAACTAAGGGCATTACTTAAGGGCCCGCCATAGGCCAGGCAGCGTGGCGGAACAAACGCGGATGGTCTTAACGCGTTGGCTACTTTGATATTTTCGTTTTTAAAGAATGTTCAATGGTTATTCGAAAAAAAAATCATGATGGCTGCTTTATCTGTAATGCAATTATAATCACAAGTTTCAAGGTTAATTTTAAAGTATTTGGTGAATACTGCTGTATACCGAGTAAATTAGACGTGATTTGGAGGCAACTTTGCAATTTTTTTCTATCGAGTAAATTTAACGCAATCTTGTTTTTGAATCAGATAGTTACCAGAGTTAATCCTGAACTTTGCTGCATTTATTTTATTTCAACTCGAGTATTTCATTATTATTGATATTACAGACAATCACGCAAAGCCATGTGAGGTAGTACGCGCCCTTAAGGCCTAAATTAAGGCCTGTTATAAGCTCGTACTAAACCCTGGCAAGCATGCCGACAGGCCATAGTAGTTAGTTTCGCTGCCACTATAGGCGGCGAGGGCGTTTCAGGTTAAGTTACAGACTTTCCCACCCGTCACTAGATGCCGTTAGCAAAAGCTTGGAATACCTACTGAAAACTATAAAAATTCAATTATGCATGTTTTGGGTTTTCTATTTTTTATCTTTTACAAAAATTCAAACGTAGAATAAATGGGTGTCTCTTGGATAGACATGTAACATTCTCGTCTTCATCGTCACTTATTTTTTGTTTTTTTATTTATTAAGGATCAGCAAAATGTTACACACATGTCTTAGTCTAAGGTACAACTATGATAAGAGTTACATGTGTGCGACCATTACCGCTATCCACAGATTGTTCAAAGCGGAAGTGTGTTGCTACAAATCAAATCCCAGTGACCAATGAACAGGTCCATTACCTAGCTATGATTTAACTAATTTTTTTTTTGATAGACTGTTCATTAGTCTCCAATCACTTACAGGTGAGAAGGGAGAGAAATGCCTTTTTCAATACTTAGTAAAAACATCTTCTTTTTTCACGAAACATTGTGCAACATTTGGACTGTATAATCCATACTATATAATATTATAAATGCGAAAGTAACTATGTCTGTTGGTCTGTCTCCTTTTTGCTTCAATCATTAAACCAATTTAGATGAAATTTGATATGACGGTTGGTCGTGTTTCGGACATATAAAGGTGTGCTTTATATGTCCGAAATACTACGTACCTCCATTTATAATATTACTAGCTTTCGCCCGCGGCTCCGCCCGCGTCAATACCGATCCCTCGGGAATAGTACTTTTACCGGGATAAAAGGTAGCCTATATCCTTCTCCGTATTCCAGAGAAATTGTATGCAAAATTTCATGATGATCGGTTCAGTAGTTACGGCGTGAAAGCGTAACAAACAAACAAACAAACTCACTTTCGCATTTATAATATTAGTAGGGATACAGGTGAAATTGAATTCATTAGCATACGTTTAAGGAGTGAGTCAGACCACGGATATGAACAACTTTCATAATGGGACCATCTTCGACATCGTGAAAAATGATCTGCTCTTTCATACAAAAGTGGAATTTGGCTTGGCCAAAATCTATGGAACAGCCATAGATTTTGGCCTATTTTTTTTGGGCTATTTCGTAGTTGGTCCCATAATGAAAGTTGTTCAGATTCGTGGTCTGACTAACTCCTTAAACGTATGCTAATGAATTCAATTTCACCTGTATAGTATGGATTATACAGTGCAAATGTTGCAGAATGTTTCTCTTCTCATCATCATTTCGAGTAGGTGTCACGGTCAATCGACCATGCACTCCCTGGCGTCAGAGTTCTTCGGAACCGCCTCTCAGCCTCTGACGTGGTTCCTTTAACGACTACCAGATGGCAGCCGGGACCACCGGCTTAACGTGCCTTCCGAAGCACGGAATCATCTTTATTATCAGACAATCAGGTGATTCATGCCTGCAATGTCCTAACCAAACTGGAAGCAACTAAACAAAGTATGCTTCCCGTAGGAATCGAACCCACGACCCCCGGGTCTACAGGCAAACGCCTTAACCACTGGATCACGGAGGCAGTTATTTCTATTCATCATCATCATTTCGAGTAGGTGTCACAGGTAATCGACCATGCACACCCAGGTTTCAGAGTTCTTCGGAACCGCCTCTCGGCCTCTGACGTGGTTCCTTTAACGACTACCAGATGGCAGCCGGGACAATCAGGTGATTCAAGCCTGCAATGTCCTAACCAAACTGGAAACAACTAAACAAAGTATGCTTCCGGTGGAAATCAAACCCACGTTTCTCTTCTGTTCGAGCAGGACGGCAACATGTGGCTATTCAGCATCAGATCAACAGACCGCGCTCAATTCGACCCGGAGACTGAGACGCACAACTCCTCCATTGACTTCGTGAGAATCCAAATGGCAATCAGCCAAGCTATACTTGAGTCTGCAGTCGAACCAGGAACGAACCTTAATTATGAGGTAGGAAGTATAATAATAATATTGCCAATACCTACCAATAGGCTAGTTTCCTAAAAAAATATAATTAGTCCGTCAGTTAGATATTAAAAAAATATTGGACACGTATTTTTTCTTTTGTCGATTAAACAAAAAATTATAAAGATATAGCCCTTTGAAATTCCGTGTGACGTCATAGTTTGCTACAATTTTTAGCAAACTTTGACGTCACGAGCCCCCACTCCTGAACTTTGACGCGCTTTATCTTTATTATTTATTGTTTATTTGACAAAATAAAAAATACGTGTCCAATATTTTTTGATTATCTAACTGACGGACTAATTGTTATGTTATTATTACGACCCAGGAAACTAGCCTATTGTAGTCAGTTATCATGATTATGGCAGGTGCCCGACCCTTTAAAAAAAAAAACAACGGTTTGCACTCCGGCACTACGGTGCCAACAGAAGTGAAAACTCACCTTTGGCGACCTTTCGGTGGTCTCAGGTCACGTATCCGTCTTACGTATTTTCGATCAGGTCACCTGCCCTGACGTGAGTTTAATATTTTTTACCCATCCCAAAATGCACAACGACTCTATAGAAGGTTTCACTTCAAAATATCAAAATCATTTGATGCCTCGACAATATCACATTTAATCCCATAAATGTCTTTTTTATAATGCAACTAGCTTTCGCCTGCGACTCCGCTCACGTTAATCCGCGGAAGACCAGCGTTGTGGGTCACGTCACGCCACAACATATGCTGAGCGGAGACCATTTTGGTATGAACATAAAGATAGGATTGTTCTTGTTTGTATTTGTTTCTTGTTGTTTTATTTATTTTTATGTTTTATACTAAACTAGCTGTTGCCCGCGACTTCGTCCGCGGCAATTTCTGTTATGATTAATTAGTTTTTTATTAGTATAGATGAATAACTTTCCCTCGTTTTCCAAAAAAAAAATTATTGATTCTTCGCTCCTATTGGTCGCAGCGTGATGATTTAAAGTTTAAATTTTTTTTACTCATTCAAAAAAGTGCAAATTAAAGTTAAAGAAGTTTTAACTCCAAAAATTAAAGTCTCTACGTATTTCGGTTCAATAGATGCCACGACATCATAAGGACTGGCCTGTGAAAGAAAGATGGAGGAACGGACATCGGAGATTAAGTAATAAGGTTCCTTTTACCATCCTTTGGGAACGGAACCCTAGAAACCAGTAAAATAATAAAATATATAAATTTATTTAATTTTATTACAAACTGAAAAAAACGTTACTACTATAATACTCGTATATGCTGGACGAGTACATTACACATGAATACCAACGCCAACGCCTGGCGTAAAGAATTCAGGTATTCTCGCAGGGACTGCTGCGGCGAAACTGACGACAGCTAGTACAACGGCGATTACTGAAAAAAAACACGATAAAAATTAAAAAAAAATTGCTATAAACTAAACCCTGAGGACGAGGAAGATCCCGAATCACATGGATGTCTATAGTAAATAAGAACCCCAAAGAAGCCCAAGTAAATAAAGAGACGACCCAGGACCGAGCTTCCTGGAGACGCATGATACGGAGGGCCAAGCAAAAAAGAAGATAAAAATAAAAATCGATAACTGGCATGACTTAATGTTCTTACCCAAAGGGTAAAAACGGGACCCTATTAATTTCGCTCCGCTGTCTTTCTGTCTGTCTGTCTGTGTGTCTGTCTGTCTAACTGTCTGTCTGTCCGTCTGTCACCAGGCTGTATCTCATGAACCGTGATAGTTAGACAGTTGAAATTTTCACAGATGATGTATTTCTGTTGCCGCTTTAACAAAAAATACTAAAATATAGAATAAAATAAATATTTAAGGGGCTCCCATACAATAAACGTGTTTTTTTTTGCTCGTTTTTGCGCGATATTGATAACGCCAACAGGCAGACGCTTAAAATATTTAGAAAATATTTAGCTATATATTCACTTTAAAAATAAATATGTAATATTATAATTTTTTTTTTTCTTTGATTTTGTGTTTTAGTAGTTAGTTGATTTATTATTATATAAAGAAATGTATTGTTAATGACTGATCTGTAATTTGATGGTGTATTAAAATTTATGATAATGGAATTTAGAGATTAATTTTAAGCGATTAGATATTAATTAACATAGAGATATACAAAAGAGAACATATATATAATTTTTTATTTTTATTTCAATCGTTCTTCACTGTATTTCATCAGGTGTTTAATTATAAAAATAAAATTAATATTTAAGGGAGGTTAATATTAACAAACATGATCTTTGCCGTTTTTATAGATAACGGTAACCCTTCGTCCGACTCGCACTTGGCCTTTTTAATTATTTTTCGTCTTCATTACTAGAAGTTAGAAGTCCACTGCTGGAAAAAGACTTTCCCATGGGTTCTTTCTTCATTGCAGGATATTTCCGTACTCTCCACGCTTGGTAAGCGGGTTGGCGAGTGCGGTTTCGTTGGCTACTTGTGCTTCCGACGGCTGCCGGTCGCAAGCATTTTTAAGCTGGGAAAAGATAGGAATTTGTTCGATCTGGGAGATCGAGGTATTATGATATTACTCACTCAGATGTCTGGGGGATCGTGGTAGAGCCAAGCTACCGGCAAAATTAATTTTGCTTGTAACATGAATGGGCCGGCTCGTCCGGGGAAGTACCGCACTCTCACATAAAATCTACGTTTGAGTAGCTTTGCCACGCTTCTATGCTTCGTTTGGTGAGTGAGAGAGCTAGAGGCCCATCCTCCCCGCCGACGCTTTTGTCACACCCTGATGTTGCAGTTGTCGATGGGCAGCAGTCAACACGTAATTTTTTTTTGTATTTTTGTTTACGCTTATCTCCGGAAATGCTTTACAAATTTGATTAATTTTTTTTTCATCATGTATATTAAGCCTGGACGGGTAATATATAGGGTTAATTGATTTTGGAAACTGAAACACCTGATGCAGAAGTTTTTCTTCAGCTTTGGTGTGTCGAAGGATCCCTTTGTTTCGGCTAATTTTTTCTTGTTCTAAATTAATTTGGCATGACGTAAACGTAAGAAAGGCATGTTTTTTATCAACCATAATAATATTTTGACATAATTGTTTTTGGCATCCTATTTCAGTAGGCATAAATATTATTGAGGCTAATGTTTTTTGCCTTATTCTTGATCGGCATAAAGTTGTTAGGCATATTGTTTATTTATCTTATAGTTATCAGGCACAAAGATCAAAAGGCCTAATGGAGTTCGAGATCCAGTGTGTAAAATTTTCAAAAATATATATTATTATTATTATATTATATTATTATATTATATACAAAATTTATCAAGTTGTAATATAAATATTATTCTTTAACTTCATTTAGAGTAAGCACATATATTTAGGCTTAAGAATAGTATGCTTAACAATAATTATGCTTACAGTAGTTTTGCTTTTAAAAAAGTGCCTAAAAAGTTATGTCAAATTAATATTGTGCGTAACTATTATTCATTTTAAATTATGTATGACAAAAAAAATTATGCAAAAAAAAAGATAACCGTGTCAAAGCCGGGGCCCAAAAAAAAGAAATCGTCCTAAACAACAAATACGAGTTCAACCAAATTTGAATAGAAAATGAATAAAAATATTAATTACAATAAATGTTACTCACCGTAGATGATCTGCATTTTTTTAATTTTTCGTCTGCTCTTTGGATGAAAATGTACGCATAATTTGGCAAGGCCTTTATATATACTTGAAGGACAAAGAAGCGATAATATATATACAGGTGTATAGCGACAATTTGGTGTTTTCAATGAAATAATTATTATTCCATTGCAAACACTAAATTAATTGTTGCTATACACTTGTACATATACAGGTTGATTTTGAATCGTTTAGTAATATATTTCGTGGAATCAGAATGCTTTAAAATCGTAAGAATCAAAATATGAAAACTCAAACAACTAATACTAGTGGTTCTGCGAGAACAGTAGACCTCGCGAGCCCTTACAACCAACATCCACATATGCCCAGTGCTCGAAAATATATCGGTTACTGATATGCTAATTGACTAAAGGATTATTTCCTTCAGTTACTATTTCCCGGAAACGGAAATTTAAACCTACATTCCTCTTACCAGAAGACCCGACCAGACCCTTTTTTAAGAGGAAACAGCTCGAGAGAATTGAAAAATAAGTATTTATAATATCTATTGCTGTCGCGCCGCGTGCCCAAGCAAACCCCGCAGAGTGCGATAGACATAATCTACTCATAAAACCCTTTTATTTGATACCGCACATGGTATGTTTATATAAAAAAAAAAACATTTTTCTCTGTATCGCTGACGTCACAGTTACTACGCACCATTTTCATTCTTGTCAGACCATAGATTTGTATTTACGACATCATACTGAATGCACTAATACAAAAAAATATACAGAAAATCGATTTTAGACAACTTTTGGGCAAATTGCCGACTATAAACACGTTCAAGTTTATCGTATAAAAAAGTTGTTCAGACAAAAAAGTTGCGTCTTAATGAGAATAACAAAAAAGTCTTATGACATTTTTGATCTTTTTTTCAAATAGCTGTGCTATGAGTTTTTTTAAGTTTCGGCCCCCATATTTCCGCCATCTTGTAAAATTTCGAAAAACTGGCACGACAAAAAAAATCTATATAATTACCGAACCTGCTCACAAAATATCATGAGAATCGGTTGAGAAATGCGACCTGTAGGCGAGAACACACAGACAGACAGACGGACAAAAGAATTTTGGGCCTGTCGAAACTGAGACGCTTCGCTCGCTTCGCTCGCTCGGTCAATGAACAAAAGAAAAAAACAACCTTATCTTGAGGATCCTTCAGTGAGGCTGAATTTGAGGAACGACGTCATCTTTTCGTTTTAATATGCATTTTAACCTAGGCATTTTACTTATTAAATTTCTCTTTGGCTCTGGATGGAAGTCCTTTTAACAAGATATTTGATAGATATAAACGAAAGTTGCCATTGTTAAAAAATTGTCTTCAAATTATCTGCAATTTGTGATTGAAAGCAAATTAAAAGTGTATTTACAAGTATTTTTTTTTACAAAATAGTACATGCTACGTTATATAAACAATGACATAGAATATTGCATAGCAAAATACTTTTTTACAGTCAACTACGTTAAACTTGAAACAAAGGTGATCCACTTATGTCTATGTAGCTGCTGAAGCTGGAGATGTTTTCTTCAATTGATTTATACTTTTTGTAAAAGTACCTAATATACACACATACAAACCGCAAGATTTTGAATACCCTGGCAATTTTTAAATATCGTAAACACTTGGAATCAGGCTTACAAATAAATAAAATAATACATAATCGTAACAAAAAAAAACCGGCCATGTGCGAGTCGGACTCGCGCACGAAGGGTATCCTACCGTTATCTAAGTATAAAAACGGCAAATAAATCATGTCTGTTGTATGGAATCCCCCTTTATTATTAATTTTAGTTTTATTTAATTCTTTATTTTTAAGTGAATATATAACTTAATATTCTGTGAATATTTCAAGCTTCTACCTGTTGCCGTTATCAATATCGAGCAAAAATAGGCAAAAAATCAGGTTTGTTGTATGGGAGCCCCCTTAAATATTAATTTTATTCTATTTTTTAGTATTTGTTGTTATAGCGGCAACAGAAATACATCATCTGTGAAAATTTCAACTATCTAACTATTACAGTTCATGAGATACAGCCTAGTGACAGACGGACAGACAGCGGAGCGAAATTAATAGGGTCCCGTTTTTACCCTTTGGGTACGGAACCCTAAAAGCCAAAATAATAAAATCAATATGAGTCATACAATTATATAATATTATTCTCTTCCAACTTAATTGTTAAATTATGTGAAGAACAACATTCTTCCTAAAGCGAAATCTATCACGGAATTGATCTTCGTCGGGATACATAATCGTAACGATTATCGTAGACATATTCATAAAATCTTCAAAGTCGGACATATTCGAAGACATTATCACAAAGTTTCACAACCACAACAACTTCTGACACGTAAAGTGTCGTTAATGGCGTTTAAGGGATCCTTAAGGTAGCTCGCGACCTACCTTATGTTTGACGTTTGCTTCCTTGCCTTGAATAAGGTTCTACCTTGATTTGAGGAAGATTTTACCGACCAAGAATGCCAAATCGTTCTAGTAAGGTTGAGTCAAGTCAAGGAAATTTTGAGGTAATGTTTTAGAATACGGGTGTGAATGGGCCGGCTCGTCCGGGGAAGTACCACAATCTCACAGAAAATCGACGTTTGAGTTTACCGCTTTTATGCTTCGTTCGGTGAGTGAGAGAGCCGGAGGCGCACCCTTCCCCCATTTCCTCCCCCTATGTCCTTTCCCCAACTCCTTGAAAGGCCGGCAACGCTCCTGTAACACCCTGGTGTTGCAGTTGTCCATGGGCAGCGGTGATCGCTTACCATCAGGTGACTCGCTTGCTCGTTTGCCGTCGTACAACATAAAAATAAAATACAGAACCATTGATCTGAGGAACCAAACCGCTCTGTACCGTTTTATTTTCCCCTTCAAATCTTTGCTTCGCTTTGGGCTTCATTCAGCGATGATTTATACCACATTCACGCGTTTGAAAGCTTCCGTAATGTGCTTCCTGAATTTTCATGTTAATCGTGATAATCATCATCATTTCGAGTAGGTGTCACGGTCAATCGCCCATGCACACCCTGGTGTCAGAGTTCTTCGGAACCGCCTCTCGGCCTCTGACGTGGTTCCTTTAACGACTACCAGATGGTAGCCGGGACCACCGGCTTAACGTGCCTTCCGAAGCACGCAATCATCTTTATTATCAGACAATCAGGTGATTCATGCCTGCAATGTCCTAACCAAACTGGAAACAACTAAACAAAGTATTCTTCCGGTGGGAATCGAACCCACGACCCCCGGGTCAACAGGCAAACGCCTTAACCACTGGACCACGGAGGCTTTTAATGAATGAATCGTGATAATGGTTACGTAATACGGGACTGAATTTGACGGTAAAGTTGTCACTGAATATTTGCCACATAAATAATTTCTATACGTGCTAGAATTTTAAAATTGGTTCAGTAGTTTTCTTGAGTTTGAATGAATGAATGGAATATTCTTTATTGCACTAAAATTAGGATACAACAGTATTTAAAACTATTATACATATATATATAGGTGCCGCGTGAACGAAGAAGTCGCGTTCCGCGCAAGCTGTTAAGCTGTGCAATAACATGTAAAAAAATTAAATGTCTTAATATTTTCATATTTATATTTTTATAAAAAAGATACCCTGTTTGCGAGATGTAAATATAAATATTTTTATGTGAGAATTATTGTTTCAAACGTAAATACACAAACGTTTCGAAGTAAAATGTTTTTAGATATCATATGTCTCGTTTTTAGGGTTCCGTACCCAAAGAGTAAAAACGGAACTCTCTTAATATCGCTTTGCTGTCCGTCTGTCTGGTCTGTCTGTCTGTCTGGTCTGTCTGTCTGTCCATCTGTCACCAGGCTGTATCTCCTGAACCGTGATAGTAAGACAGTTGAAATTTTCACAGATGGTCTTCAAGGGTGGTCTGAAAGAGATTGTTCAGCGATAAGATCGCCTGTTTAGTAAAACTATGTATTATCATTTAAGATGTCTGGTATAGAATATACCAGACATCTTAAATGATTGATCATCTTAGATGATTGGTGAATTAAAGTGGTATTCCTTCATTCATTCATTAGTTAATTCATTACTCAATCAACGCCTAGTAGGAGTGTTCTAATTGTGTATGACAAACATACATATATACATATTATGGGGCAGACAGAGCCTAAAGTCACGTTAAGCGTGTTGGTGGGCGTAAAGGTGGAAAACAGATTCCTTAGATTTTCGCCCATTCCCTTGACCGGCTTCTACGGTCTGCGCGGGAAGAGAAGCAGCTGGCACAATCTACCTTTTCTACCAGCATGCAATGTTTGATTTGACAAACAGACGTGCGATTAAGGATTGTGCGAAATAAATTTACGTCGATTCACTTTATTATCTAATAACGACTCGTCTAGGCTTACAAGGTTGCAATGAAGATACTAATATAGAGCAGTATACCATACATTAAACCTTCCTCGTGAAACACTCTATTTATTGCGGAAAACTGCATTAAAATCCGTTTAATAGTTTAAAAAATCTAAGGGAACAGACAACGAAAGCGACTTTTTGTATATACTACTAGCGACCCAGACCCCGGCTTCGCACGGGTGTAATGAACATAATATAAACCTACATTTTGAGTCACTGTATCTTTAAAAATAAACTGCATCAAAATCCGTTGCGTAGTTTAAAAGATCTAAGCATACAGGGACAGACAGACTGCGGGACCTTTGTTTTATACTTTTTATACTATATTTTATATTATTTTTAGTGATGTAAAGATACAGATTATAATTCAATCAGACGATACGGCACCGTTTCGGACCCATGTGTGGCGATTCGGTACAAAACCCGACTTTTAGTTGGCTTTTCTGACTAAAACTTGTGAGCTACGACCTTAATATGCTATGTACTAAATCAGTAAGCTCTCAGCAGCTATTTAATCACCCTGGATTGCAAGCTAACCACAAATATGAAACTCTCACTACGAGTTCTCGAACTCACCGCGTACTCGATTAAGTTTGACTGTTTACGTATAACATTTAATCTTTGAAGTACTAGTAGTTCGCCGCTAACTTGGACTTGCGAAGACTTCTTTTGATATCTCGTAAACTACTGAACCGATTTTTTGAAGTAAAGTTAGTCGTGGTAGAGCCACGCTACCGGAAAAATGTACCTTTGCTAATAGCTTGAATGAGTTGCCTCGTCCGGGGAAGTACCACAGTCTCACAGAAAATAGACGTTTGAATAGATGCTTTACCGCTGCTACGCTTTGTTGGTGATTGAGAGAGCTGGAAGTCCATCATTACCCCCAGCTCCTTGAAAGGCCAATATTTAAATACAAAATTTGAAAATGAATCTGTCGGCCAGTCATCATCATCATCATTTCGAGTAGGTGATACGGTCAATCGGCCATGCACATCACGTTTTAACATGAAAGAGTAACAAACATCCGTATATAAAAGCTGAAAGCACGTAGATACTTTTGGTACATGGCGAATATATGAGGAACGGTACCATCGATACCGTTCCTCATATATTCGCCATGTACCAAAAGTATCTACGTGTTCAATACATTTCATAAAGTGATAGATTATACAACATATCAGATAAAAACATCTGAAGGAAACAAAAACAAGTTAAGGCGCTGTGCATCAGAAGAATACTAATATATAATGTAAAACGTGTATTTTTTCGTCGCGCAGTTAGCCTTATTTTTTAAAGAATACTAGCATGAAAAATATATGAAGTACAGTTCAAAGGTCAAAATAAATGGTTACATCAAAATATGTTCAAAAAAATATTTAAAACCTAACTACCTAAATAAAATACCAAAAAAGCTATATCCAGAAAAAATTTCGTCGCGAATTACTTGATATTTTCAGCGACAACTACCAACTTTTATACGTCTACTTATAAAAAGTATAACTAAATGAGCGAGATGGATACCTACAAAAAATACAATATTTGGTTATAATTATTGAATTATTTAATTAAAAGTGAAAATTAACACGAAAATGGCAGATACAGATTTAAACTGAGACTGACGACAGGTATGACACAAAATTATAAAATATCGCGCGATGTCCGCTACAAACGGTTAAGGGATACAGCTCATACAGAGCCTTAAGCCTAATCCAAAATTTGACACGTGTTTTAAGAATGTCGGCTGCATTACCCAATACGAGGCATTGGACCTAATAAACTTATATTTCGTTTTGTTTTTCTACTAGCAAAACAAAAACTATAACAAATATTTTGAGGAAAATAATGTTTTGTCGAGCGAAGGTCACAATGAAGTCAGGGTCTATTCATGTAAAATGAATTTGTTGCGTAACACTTGATAACACTTAGGATACCTAGATTTTTTTCTACATATTTCATGCTTTTTTAAAACATTTACTTTATTTATGATACTTGTATATGTGAACGTGTTTCCCAAGTTTGTCACTCGGAATGCAGCCGAAATAGCTCAGTTGGGAGAGCGTTAGACTGAAGATCTAAAGGTCCCCGGTTCAATCCCGGGTTTCGGCAAAACTTTATTTTATAGTATTTTATACTTCATTTTATATCTTTACTAGCGACCCGGACTCCGGCTTTGGCAAGGGTGAATATATCTATACGGGGCATATATACCTTCCTTTTGAATCACTTTATCTATTAAAAACCGCCCAAGTGCGAGTCGGACTCGCGAACGAAGGGTTATATATAAAACCGGCAAAAAAATCATGTCTGTTGTATAGAAGCCCCCTTTAATATAATTTTTTTTTTTATTTAATTTTCATTTTTAAAGTGAATATATTACTTATTATTTTGTGAAAATTTCAAGCTTGCCGTTATCAATATCGAGCAGAAAATCACGTTTGTTGATGGGAGCCACCTTAATTTTTTACACAAACGTTTCGATACACAAACGTTTCGAAGTAAAATGTTTTTAGATATCATATGTCTCGTTTTTAGGGTTCCGTACCCAAAGAGTAAAAACGGAACTCTCTTAATATCGCTTTGCTGTCCGTCTGTCTGGTCTGTCTGTCTGTCTGGTCTGTCTGTCTGTCCATCTGTCACCAGGCTGTATCTCCTGAACCGTGATAGTAAGACAGTTGAAATTTTCACAGATGGTCTTCAAGGGTGGTCTAAAAGAGATTGTTCAGCGATAAGATCGCCTGTTTAGTAAAACTATGTATTATCATTTAAGATGTCTGGTATAGAATATACCAGACATCTTAAATGATTGGTGAATTAAAGTGGTATTCCTTCATTCATTCATTAGTTAATTCATTACTCAATCAACGCCTAGTAGGAGTGTTCTAATTGTGTATGACAAACATACATATATACATATTATGGGGCAGACAGAGCCTAAAGTCACGTTAAGCGTGTTGGTGGGCGTAAAGGTGGAAAACAGATTCCTTAGATTTTCGCCCATTCCCTTGACCGGCTTCTACGGTCTGCGCGGGAAGAGAAGCAGCTGGCACAATCTACCTTTTCTACCAGCATGCAATGTTTGATTTGACAAACAGACGTGCGATTAAGGATTGTGCGAAATAACTTTACGTCGATTCACTTTATTATCTAATAACGACTCGTCTAGGCTTACAAGGTTGCAATGAAGATACTAATATAGAGCAGTATACCATACATTAAACCTTCCTCGTGAAACACTCTATTTATTGCGGAAAACTGCATTAAAATCCGTTTAATAGTTTAAAAAATCTAAGGGAACAGACAACGAAAGCAACTTTTTGTATATACTACTAGCGACCCAGACCCCGGCTTCGCACGGGTGTAATGTACATAATATAAACCTACATTTTGAGTCACTGTATCTTTAAAAATAAACTGCATCAAAATCCGTTGTGTAATTTAAAAGATCTAAGCATACAGGGACAGACAGACAGCGGGACCTTTGTTTTATACTATTTAGTGATGTAAAGATACAGATTATAATTCAATCAGACGATACGGCACCGTTTCGGACCCATGTGTGGCGATTCGGTACAAAACCCGACTTTCAGTTGGCTTTTCTGACTCAAACTTGTGAGCTACGACCTTAATATGCTATGTACTCGTACTAAATCAGTAAGCTCTCAGCAGCTATTTAATCACCCTAGATTGCAAGCTAACCACAAATATGAAACTCTCACTACGAGTTCTCGAACTCACCGCGTACTCGATTAAGTTTGACTGTTTACGTATAACATTTAATCTTTGAAGTACTAGTAGTTCGCCGCTAACTTGGACTTGCGAAGACTTCTTTTGATATCTCGTAAACTACTGAACCGATTTTTTGAAGTAAAGTTAGTCGTGGTAGAGCCACGCTACCGGAAAAATGTACCTTTGCTAATAGCTTGAATGAGTTGCCTCGTCCGGGGAAGTACCACAGTCTCACAGAAAATAGACGTTTGAATAGATGCTTTACCGCTGCTACGCTTTGTTGGTGATTGAGAGAGCTGGAAGTCCATCATTACCCCCAGCTCCTTGAAAGGCCAATATTTAAATACAAAATTTGAAAATGAATCTGTCGGCCAGTCATCATCGTCATCATTTCGAGTAGGTGATACGGTCAATCGGCCATGCACATCACGTTTTAACATGAAAGAGTAACAAACATCCGTATATAAAAGCTGAAAGCACGTAGATACTTTTGGTACATGGCGAATATATGAGGAACGGTACCATCGATACCGTTCCTCATATATTCGCCATGTACCAAAAGTATCTACGTGTTCAATACATTTCATAAAGTGATAGATTATACAACATATCAGATAAAAACATCTGAAGGAAACAAAAACAAGTTAAGGCGCTGTGCATCAGAAGAATACTAATATATAATGTAAAACGTGTATTTTTTCGTCGCGCAGTTAGCCTTATTTTTTAAAGAATACTAGCATGAAAAATATATGAAGTACAGTTCAGAGGTCAAAATAAATGGTTACATCAAAATATGTTCAAAAAAATATTTAAAACCTAACTAAATAAAATACCAAAAAAGCTATATCCAGAAAAAATTTCGTCGCGAATTACTTGATATTTTCAGCGACAACTACCAACTTTTATACGTCTACTTATAAAAACTATAACTAAATGAGCGAGATGGATACCTACAAAAAATACAATATTTGGTTATAATTATTGAATTATTTAATTAAAAGTGAAAATTAACACGAAAATGGCAGATACAGATTTAAACTGAGACTGACGACAGGTATGACACAAAATTATAAAATATCGCGCGATGTCCGCTACAAACGGTTAAGGGATACAGCTCATACAGAGCCTTAAGCCTAATCCAAAATTTGACACGTGTTTTAAGAATGTCGGCTGCATTACCCAATACGAGGCATTGGACCTAATAAACTTATATTTCGTTTTGTTTTTCTACTAGCAAAACAAAAACTATAACAAATATTTTGAGGAAAATAATGTTTTGTCGAGCGAAGGTCACAATGAAGTCAGGGTCTATTCATGTAAAATGAATTTGTTGCGTAACACTTGATAACACTTAGGATACCTAGATTTTTTTCTACATATTTCATGCTTTTTTAAAACATTTACTTTATTTATGATACTTGTATATGTGAACGTGTTTCCCAAGTTTGTCACTCGGAATGCAGCCGAAATAGCTCAGTTGGGAGAGCGTTAGACTGAAGATCTAAAGGTCCCCGGTTCAATCCCGGGTTTCGGCAAACCTTTATTTTATAGTATTTTATACTTCATTTTATATCTTTACTAGCGACCCGGACTCCGGCTTTGGCAAGGGTGAATATATCTATACGGGGCATATATACCTTCCTTTTGAATCACTTTATCTATTAAAAACCGCCCAAGTGCGAGTCGGACTCGCGAACGAAGGGTTATATATAAAACCGGCAAAAAAATCATGTCTGTTGTATAGAAGCCCCCTTTAATATAATTTTTTTTTTTTATTTAATTTTCATTTTTAAAGTGAATATATTACTTATTATTTTGTGAAAATTTCAAGCTTGCCGTTATCAATATCGAGCAGAAAATCACGTTTGTTGATGGGAGCCACCTTAATTTTTTACACAAACGTTTCGATACACAAACGTTTCGAAGTAAAATGTTTTTAGATATCATATGTCTCGTTTTTAGGGTTCCGTACCCAAAGAGTAAAAACGGAACTCTCTTAATATCGCTTTGCTGTCCGTCTGTCTGGTCTGTCTGTCTGTCTGGTCTGTCTGTCTGTCCATCTGTCACCAGGCTGTATCTCCTGAACCGTGATAGTAAGACAGTTGAAATTTTCACAGATGGTCTTCAAGGGTGGTCTGAAAGAGATTGTTCAGCGATAAGATCGCCTGTTTAGTAAAACTATGTATTATCATTTAAGATGTCTGGTATAGAATATACCAGACATCTTAAATGATTGGTGAATTAAAGTGGTATTCCTTCATTCATTCATTAGTTAATTCATTACTCAATCAACGCCTAGTACCAAAAGTATCTACGTGTTCAATACATTTCATAAAGTGATAGATTATACAACATATCAGATAAAAACATCTGAAGGAAACAAAAACAAGTTAAGGCGCTGTGCATCAGAAGAATACTAATATATAATGTAAAACGTGTATTTTTTCGTCGCGCAGTTAGCCTTATTTTTTAAAGAATACTAGCATGAAAAATATATGAAGTACAGTTCAGAGGTCAAAATAAATGGTTACATCAAAATATGTTCAAAAAAATATTTAAAACCTAACTAAATAAAATACCAAAAAAGCTATATCCAGAAAAAATTTCGTCGCGAATTACTTGATATTTTCAGCGACAACTACCAACTTTTATACGTCTACTTATAAAAAGTATAACTAAATGAGCGAGATGGATACCTACAAAAAATACAATATTTGGTTATAATTATTGAATTATTTAATTAAAAGTGAAAATTAACACGAAAATGGCAGATACAGATTTAAACTGAGACTGACGACAGGTATGACACAAAATTATAAAATATCGCGCGATGTCCGCTACAAACGGTTAAGGGATACAGCTCATACAGAGCCTTAAGCCTAATCCAAAATTTGACACGTGTTTTAAGAATGTCGGCTGCATTACCCAATACGAGGCATTGGAAGACGTCGCAAAATATTTCGAAGATTTCTTTACTAACATTCCCGTAAATACTACTGCCTCCTTACGTTCATCATCTGAGGAATCTAAAAAACTATTAACAAGCTGTATACCAGAATGTAACAATCATTTAATATTTCAACATGTAACACCTCAAATAATCATTGATACATTTAAGAGTTTGAACAATAAGAAAACTGGAGATTTGTGGGATATCTCTGTAGCTGTCATTAGTAACATCATTGAAGTAATTGCACCATATTTAGCTTCTATATTTAATAAGTGTGTAGATACTGGGACATTTCCTGACTTGATGAAGTTAAGTAAAGTCATTCCTTTGTACAAATCTGGCGATAAAAATGATCCCACTAATTACCGTCCCATTTCTATTCTGCCAGCTCTTAGTAAAATATTTGAAAAAATGATTTTTAATCAGTTATTAGCTTTTTTTAACATAAATAGCCTTTTCCATCGTGAACAGTATGGATTTACAAAGGGTCGGTCAACTACAGACGCGGGTGTAGCTCTGTTGAAATACATATATGATGCTTGGGAGGGAAAACAAAATGCTATTGGTGTTTTTTGTGATCTTTCCAAAGCCTTTGATTGCGTAGACCACAATACCCTTCTCTCCAAGCTGGAGCACTATGGAATAAAAGGTAAATCTCGCGATTTACTTGAATCTTATTTAAGTGGCCGAACTCAAAAAGTTAGTTTAGATAGGGTACAATCCTCCGGATCATCGGTTAAGATGGGCGTACCCCAGGGCTCTATCCTAGGGCCTCTGTTATTCCTCATTTACATCAATGACCTACCTTACTGTGTCAATACATGTAAGGCTGTACTATTTGCCGATGACACTTCTCTTGTCTTCAAAATTGATAGACAAACTAATTCTTTTGACGTGGTTAATAGTACTTTAGCTCAAGTGTTGGATTGGTTCACAGCGAACAATCTATTGTTGAACGCTAAGAAAACGAAATGTATTAAATTTTGCTTACCAAATGTTACAAAAATTCCAACACAAATAGTAATGGATAATGAACCACTAGATTTAACTGATAAAACAACATTTCTTGGAATAACTCTTGATGCCGGGCTTCAATGGGGTGCCCATATTACTACGTTAGCGGGTAAACTTAGTTCTGCAGCTTATGCTGTCAGGAGAATTAGACAACTGACTGATGTTGATACTGCGCGTTTGGTATATTTCAGTTACTTTCATAGTGTTATGTCTTATGCGATTTTACTATGGGGTAACGCTGCAGAAGTAAACACCATATTTGTCCTGCAGAAGCGCGCTATTAGATCTATATATAAACTTGGTGCTAGAGAATCTCTTAGAGAATTGTTTAAAGATATAAATATTTTAACTTTATCTTCTCAGTACATATTTGCGAATATTATGTTTGTGCGCTATAATCTTGATTTATATAAGAAAAATAGTGATATCCATGACCGAAACACGAGAAATAAAAATAAATTAGCTACACCAGTATTGCGATTGCAGAAAACTATGAATTCATTTTTGGGTTTAGGAGTACGCTTCTATAATAAAATTCCTGCAGAAATATTAGGTCTGCCTTTACTTAAGTTCAAAACGATTGTAAAAAACCAGTTAATAAAAAAGGCTTATTACTGCATTGATGATTATATTACTGATAAAAATGCGTGGAAATTTATATAAATTTATTTAATGTTAACAATTATTAAATGTTAAAATTAATCTATAGTATGAAAAATTGTATTTAATGTTAACAATGTATTCAGAGCCCTTCAGGCACGTAGGGACCAAGGCTGGATTGAGTTTCTTTCGGCGTATTCTTCTCACCAGTGGTCGTTCCGAAACGCTAGTAGTATTTCAATTTTGCATATATAAAAAAAAAAAAAAAAAATATATATATAAGAAATAAAAATATGACGTTCAAAAAGAGATACATGTATCCAATTTTGAATAAAAATCTTTGACTTTTGACTTTTGACTTTTGACTAATAAACTTATATTTCGTTTTGTTTTTCTACTAGCAAAACAAAAACTATAACAAATATTTTGAGGAAAATAATGTTTTGTCGAGCGAAGGTCACAATGAAGTCAGGGTCTATTCATGTAAAATGAATTTGTTGCGTAACACTTGATAACACTTAGGATACCTAGATTTTTTTCTACATATTTCATATTTTATATATAAGGTTATATATAAAACCGGCAAAAAAATCATGTCTGTTGTATAGAAGCCCCCTTTAATATAATTTTTTTTTTTTATTTAATTTTCATTTTTAAAGTGAATATATTACTTATTATTTTGTGAAAATTTCAAGCTTGCCGTTATCAATATCGAGCAGAAAATCACGTTTGTTGATGGGAGCCACCTTAATTTTTTACACAAACGTTTCGATACACAAACGTTTCGAAGTAAAATGTTTTTAGATATCATATGTCTCGTTTTTAGGGTTCCGTACCCAAAGAGTAAAAACGGAACTCTCTTAATATCGCTTTGCTGTCCGTCTGTCTGGTCTGTCTGTCTGTCTGGTCTGTCTGTCTGTCCATCTGTCACCAGGCTGTATCTCCTGAACCGTGATAGTAAGACAGTTGAAATTTTCACAGATGGTCTTCAAGGGTGGTCTGAAAGAGATTGTTCAGCGATAAGATCGCCTGTTTAGTAAAACTATGTATTATCATTTAAGATGTCTGGTATAGAATATACCAGACATCTTAAATGATTGGTGAATTAAAGTGGTATTCCTTCATTCATTCATTAGTTAATTCATTACTCAATCAACGCCTAGTAGGAGTGTTCTAATTGTGTATGACAAACATACATATATACATATTATGGGGCAGACAGAGCCTAAAGTCACGTTAAGCGTGTTGGTGGGCGTAAAGGTGGAAAACAGATTCCTTAGATTTTCGCCCATTCCCTTGACCGGCTTCTACGGTCTGCGCGGGAAGAGAAGCAGCTGGCACAATCTACCTTTTCTACCAGCATGCAATGTTTGATTTGACAAACAGACGTGCGATTAAGGATTGTGCGAAATAACTTTACGTCGATTCACTTTATTATCTAATAACGACTCGTCTAGGCTTACAAGGTTGCAATGAAGATACTAATATAGAGCAGTATACCATACATTAAACCTTCCTCGTGAAACACTCTATTTATTGCGGAAAACTGCATTAAAATCCGTTTAATAGTTTAAAAAATCTAAGGGAACAGACAACGAAAGCAACTTTTTGTATATACTACTAGCGACCCAGACCCCGGCTTCGCACGGGTGTAATGTACATAATATAAACCTACATTTTGAGTCACTGTATCTTTAAAAATAAACTGCATCAAAATCCGTTGCGTAATTTAAAAGATCTAAGCATACAGGGACAGACAGACAGCGGGACCTTTGTTTTATACTATTTAGTGATGTAAAGATACAGATTATAATTCAATCAGACGATACGGCACCGTTTCGGACCCATGTGTGGCGATTCGGTACAAAACCCGACTTTCAGTTGGCTTTTCTGACTCAAACTTGTGAGCTACGACCTTAATATGCTATGTACTCGTACTAAATCAGTAAGCTCTCAGCAGCTATTTAATCACCCTAGATTGCAAGCTAACCACAAATATGAAACTCTCACTACGAGTTCTCGAACTCACCGCGTACTCGATTAAGTTTGACTGTTTACGTATAACATTTAATCTTTGAAGTACTAGTAGTTCGCCGCTAACTTGGACTTGCGAAGACTTCTTTTGATATCTCGTAAACTACTGAACCGATTTTTTGAAGTAAAGTTAGTCGTGGTAGAGCCACGCTACCGGAAAAATGTACCTTTGCTAATAGCTTGAATGAGTTGCCTCGTCCGGGGAAGTACCACAGTCTCACAGAAAATAGACGTTTGAATAGATGCTTTACCGCTGCTACGCTTTGTTGGTGATTGAGAGAGCTGGAAGTCCATCATTACCCCCAGCTCCTTGAAAGGCCAATATTTAAATACAAAATTTGAAAATGAATCTGTCGGCCAGTCATCATCATCATCATTTCGAGTAGGTGATACGGTCAATCGGCCATGCACATCACGTTTTAACATGAAAGAGTAACAAACATCCGTATATAAAAGCTGAAAGCACGTAGATACTTTTGGTACATGGCGAATATATGAGGAACGGTACCATCGATACCGTTCCTCATATATTCGCCATGTACCAAAAGTATCTACGTGTTCAATACATTTCATAAAGTGATAGATTATACAACATATCAGATAAAAACATCTGAAGGAAACAAAAACAAGTTAAGGCGCTGTGCATCAGAAGAATACTAATATATAATGTAAAACGTGTATTTTTTCGTCGCGCAGTTAGCCTTATTTTTTAAAGAATACTAGCATGAAAAATATATGAAGTACAGTTCAAAGGTCAAAATAAATGGTTACATCAAAATATGTTCAAAAAAATATTTAAAACCTAACTAAATAAAATACCAAAAAAGCTATATCCAGAAAAAATTTCGTCGCGAATTACTTGATATTTGCAGCGACAACTACCAACTTTTATACGTCTACTTATAAAAAGTATAACTAAATGAGCGAGATGGATACCTACAAAAAATACAATATTTGGTTATAATTATTGAATTATTTAATTAAAAGTGAAAATTAACACGAAAATGGCAGATACAGATTTAAACTGAGACTGACGACAGGTATGACACAAAATTATAAAATATCGCGCGATGTCCGCTACAAACGGTTAAGGGATACAGCTCATACAGAGCCTTAAGCCTAATCCAAAATTTGACACGTGTTTTAAGAATGTCGGCTGCATTACCCAATACGAGGCATTGGACCTAATAAACTTATATTTCGTTTTGTTTTTCTACTAGCAAAACAAAAACTATAACAAATATTTTGAGGAAAATAATGTTTTGTCGAGCGAAGGTCACAATGAAGTCAGGGTCTATTCATGTAAAATGAATTTGTTGCGTAACACTTGATAACACTTAGGATACATAGATTTTTTTCTACATATTTCATGCTTTTTTAAAACATTTACTTTATTTATGATACTTGTATATGTGAACGTGTTTCCCAAGTTTGTCACTCGGAATGCAGCCGAAATAGCTCAGTTGGGAGAGCGTTAGACTGAAGATCTAAAGGTCCCCGGTTCAATCCCGGGTTTCGGCAAAACTTTATTTTATAGTATTTTATACTTCATTTTATATCTTTACTAGCGACCCGGACTCCGGCTTTGGCAAGGGTGAATATATCTATACGGGGCATATATACCTTCCTTTTGAATCACTTTATCTATTAAAAACCGCCCAAGTGCGAGTCGGACTCGCGAACGAAGGGTTATATATAAAACCGGCAAAAAAATCATGTCTGTTGTATAGAAGCCCCCTTTAATATAATTTTTTTTTTTTATTTAATTTTCATTTTTAAAGTGAATATATTACTTATTATTTTGTGAAAATTTCAAGCTTGCCGTTATCAATATCGAGCAGAAAATCACGTTTTTTGATGGGAGCCACCTTAATTTCTTTTTTCTATTTTTTTGTATTTGTTGTCATAGCGGCAACAGAAATACATTATTTGAGAAAATTTGAACTGTCTATCAGGTTTCATGAGATACCTGGTGACAGACGGACAGACAGACAGTCGGACAGCAGAGCGATATTAATAGGGTCCCGGTACACAGAACCCTCAAAAAACCATTGCGTTATTTTGAAGATCTAAGCATACATAGGGACAGACAGACAACGGAAAGCGATGATGTATTATTGAGAAATTATCGAACGATCTAATAAAATACATTTTTAGACGCCTCACTTTATTTAGTCGGTACAAGTAATCGGTTAGGGGGGACTAATAGGGCGAGCTCCATGGCGCAGTGGTAAACACGCCAGCCTTCGACACGGGGTGCCCGGGTTCGATCCCCGGTCAGGTCAAGATGGAAAATGATCTTTTTCAAATTGGCCTGGGTCTTGGATGTTTATCTATACACCGTGTAAATAGACCCTCGACATTGCCTTAACGGGGTGACTCAGCCCACCAGTATGAACAACTTTTCCTATGGGAACATATATATATATAAAATATACTAGCTGCCCCGGCGAACTTCGTTTCGCCATAAGTTAAAAACTATCCTATCTCTCAAGTTGGATCGAACTGCACATGGTGTGCGAATTTTATTATAATCGGTTAAGTGGTTTAGGAGTCCATTGAAGACAAACATTGTGACACGAGATTTATATATATTAATTAAGATATATATATATATATTTTTTTTTTTTTAATTAATCGTCCCACTTAAAACTTGCACCAGGGCCCAGTAGCCTCTCTCCTCTATTTTCGAAAGCAGCTTGGCAGCAGCCGCGACTGCAGTAGATGTGTTCTTATTACAACTACAGAAGGAACAACTACAGCGTTGGTGGCGACCAGAAGGTGATAGTAGAACATTGTTAATATAATGACGAAAATTTTTGACATGCTTAAATTTTTTTTGTATTTAATTCACTGACCATAATTACTTGTTTGACATTATTATTGTTATTATTTACTTAGTTTTGACATTTTATTAACTATTTTTTATGCATTTTCTTTCTCTTATTTTTAATTTATTATATTTGCAATTTTAATAATGATAAATTTTAATATGATGTTATAGTACATATTTGCACACTTTGTAAAATGTACTGGGAAAAATAACTAAGATCATCAACTTACTGTACCTACATTTATGCACATAAATACTTTGAATTTTGAACGCTGAACTTTGACCTACTGTGAAAGAGTACCAATAATGGCTGCCGTCATGTAGAAAATGGTTAACTAAGTTGGACACGTGAAACTTGGAAGGTGTGTTCTTTGTATGACGTAGGCATCCGATAAGAAAGTATTTTCCGCAATTCTGCATTATTAAAAGAATAAACATTTATTTTTCTAACTATTATATTATATACAGTATATTGTATTATATAGTTAGAAAAATAAATGGAAGAAGCACATAGTGTATATTTTATCCCGGGAAAAGTATTGTTTCCGAGGGATTGTATTAATGACTTAGAATTTAAAGTATATTAAATTTAGAATTAAATGGACATCGGTATTATAACGAATTACATGTATATTGTAATAAAAATTCTAAATGTTAATAGAATTAGCTAATTAGGACATATTATAATTTTATTGTACCATCTTTGTAAACTCTAGTTACCGCAAATAGATATTGATGCCGCGGGTGAAAGCTAGTAAGGTATAAAAAAGTTTTGCCGAAACCCGGGATTGAACCGGGGACCTTTAGATCTTCAGTCTAACGCTCTCCCAACTGAGCTATTTCGGCTGCAACTCAATTGATAAACTTAGAGAATACATTCACTTATAAGTGAATGTATATATAGTAAGTACTCGTAAGTGCAGTAATGTTAAAAAATCGAGAAATCTATATTAAATACTCGATAAGATAAGACAATTTTAACTACTATGTGTCGCAAGTTGTCCACTTGCGACACATAGTAGTAAAAATTGTCTTGCACAAATGCATTTTAGATAAAAAAAAACCCTGACACCTGAGACCTTGACACCTGACCCTGGAAGTGCGATTTTACTCAATTGAAGGATTATGCATTTTTAAAGTTTAAGTTCTGTACCCTTTATTTGTGAGTACCCTCTATCCACGATTCATTAATTAGTGGATGAAGGGTACTACATTAAATCCTCAATTAAATCTAACTCAAATAGTTCCTAAAAAAAAACTATCTACTAAAATTGTAAGTTGACGTCGATTGGAGAAAATGCGCTGTGCAGTTTGTAGCCGCTTCTTCTGCACTCCGCTTTGGAACTTAGCCTTATGTAATTTACTGACGTCAACAATTCTCAGTTGAAAATGTATGCTAAATGACCTATATTAAATACTAGCTTTCGCCCGCGGCTCCGCCCGCGTCAATGTCGATCCCTCGGGAATAATACTTTTTTCCCGGGATAAAAGGTAGCCTATGTCCTTCTCCGTACTCCAGAGAATTTGTATGCAAATTTTCATGATGATCGGTTCAGTAGTTACGGCGTGAAAGCGTAACAAACAAACAAATAAACAAACTCACTTTCGCATTTATAATATTATAGTAAGGATAAACGGTTTTGAATTTGAATTTGACTTGTTGTCTGCGACGAATGTATTACACAGTTTACGAATTTTTAAATTATAAGACTGTGACATGACTTGTTATTTTTATTATGAAAAATAATAATTTTTTAATAAAAATGTGTGATTTGTCCGTATATATATATTTATATATATACGGACAAATCACACAGATTGAGCTAGCCCCAAGGTAAGTTCGAGACTTGTGTTATGGGATATTATATAAATAAATCGATACTAACTCAGCGATGCTATATTTTATAACAAATACATATAGATAAACATCCAAGACCCAGGCCAATCTGAAAGAGATCATTTCCATCTTGACCTGGCCGGGGAGCGTATTGCCAAACTGTATACTGACCCAGACCAGGGTTGCTTTGAGTTCGATCGCAGTTTGCCTTTGTAGTTAAAGAGCAAACTGTATTTCAGAGAGTGTCTGAATCAAAATACATTTTGCTTTAAAATACTTGAGCAAAATACATACTATTCCAGACATCCATACTTTTCAGCGTCTGGTGTAGTATGTAATGGCATGATAATTTAGAACAAAATGCATGCGAATGCAGACATGTTTTATTTCTCTGCCTCGCCTTCTAAAACTTGCGCCGCTTTTGGACAGTGGTCGTGACTTTATTAGCAATTACGCACGTGTTTATTAAATATAGTCAAATAGAGTTACTTTTAAAAAATAAACCGACTTTAAAACTGCTTTTTTAAAGATCAGTGTAAGCCTTAATAATTTGAACAAAATTAACACTTTGCTAGTTTGCGTTGCGGTACGAGTATGCTGGTAGAAAAACAGTTGGCATATTTACTGATATTTTTAAAATATAATTTTTATTTCGCACTTTCCGATTATTAACAAAGAAAAATCGCTAAATAAAGCACAAAAGGCATGGTGTGACGCCATCTCTTGTTATTTGAGTTTTTGTTCTGGCATTTAAAGAAAATTTTCCATTTTATGTTCTTGATTCATTAATTTACTTTGTTATTGATCACTTATAAATCTTATATATCTACTTAATTGAATTATTATTATTTACACTGAAATTAAAAATAGGTACAATTTGTTGTGTCAGTGCATCTTTCTTTGAAAAATTTATAAATACTGAAGTGGAAACATTTATAGTTTCTTTTAACACTCTTTATTGTTCCAGTTCAAATTTATTTTTAGTCATACTTACAACAGCTATACTTAAATTACTTCACATAGGGTATGTTTTTAAAGATCAGTGTAAGCCTTAATAATTTGAACAAAATTAACACTTTGCTAGTTTGCGTTGCGGTACGAGTATGCTGGTAGAAAAACAGTTAGCATATTTACTGATATTTTTAAAATATAATTTTTATTTCGCACTTTCCGATTATTAACAAAGAAAAATCGCTAAATAAAGCACAAAAGGCATGGTGTGACGCCATCTCTTGTTATTTGAGTTTTTGTTTTGGCATTTAAAGAAAATTTTCCATTTTATGTTCTTGATTCATTAATTTACTTTGTTATTGATCACTTATAAATCTTATATATCTACTTAATTGAATTATTATTATTTACACTGAAATTAAAAATAGGTACAATTTATTGTGTCAGTGCATCTTTCTTTGAAAAATTTATAAATACTGAAGTGGAAACATTTATAGTTTCTTTTAACACTCTTTATTGTTCCAGTTCAAATTTATTTTTAGTCATACTTACAACAGCTATACTTAAATTACTTCACATAGGGTATGTTTTTTGGGGAAAGTTGTTCAGTTTCATATATAGGATACCTAAAAATCGCAAAGCATAAAAAAGTTACGGTAAATTACGAATCACGTTGTATAGTTAGTTAAAGATATTTGCGTGTCACAGTTTGCTTTACATACAAGCGAGCAAAGTGCATACCGTCTCAGACTGCTCTGAGCTCGTATGTACTTTGCTCCAATTTATTTGTGATTCTAATGAGCACGACGTAGTTCAGTACAGACTATGGGTGTCTGGGTCAGTATACAGTTTGGCAATACGCGGCCGGGGATCGAACCCGGGCAGTCCGTGTCGCAGGCTGGCGCGTTAACCACTGCGCCACGGAGCTGTTAATCAATTTCATTCTTTTCACTCAACATGATTTTAATTTTTAGAATATCGACTTAATTTTATTGTATTTAATTTAACATATGTACTGTACTACTTCATATTTACACGCCTACTTTAAAAAATATGTATGGTTTACAAATATCTATTTGTCACCTATTTATACCCATATTTCGTGAATAAAGATTCTATTCTATTATTTTTAGTACCTCTGACAACGCATTTGCAAAAGTTCATTATGATCGGTTATGAAGACAATGCGACATAGACAAATAAACATATAAACTCACTTTCACATTAAGTTATAAAACTTGAAAAGGTTGTTCATCTGACTTTCGAGCTCTTTACATACATAGTATCACGTCTTTTCCCTTACAGGTTAGACAGAGCCTAGGCCTTTAAGACCTGAAGGCCACGTTTAGTATGTCGAGCCCTTTGTCAAGGATTAAGTATTTATTAGTGGAAAATATTAGTCAATTAAAAAAATACAATTGGGATTTCGTTTGGCACAGGATGCAATTTTACTTTTTAGATATAAAGGGGCGGTTAGTGTAACGTTAAATCCAACTTTGTGGGGTTGCACCCTTGTCCCACGGCCGCCATCTTGGAGAGAGGGTTCCAAATGGTTTTGTACGGTTTATCTGCCAAACTATACGTCTCAGAAAAAAAATTTTTACAATATTTGTATTTTAATTATACTCGTAGAACCATAAATAGAAAAGTTATATGCGAAAATCCATGTAAATTTGAGAAAAAATGACATGGTCATCCTCCCTACTATCTCTCATCACACTGTTGATAAATAATGTACCTATGTATGTTTTTTCAGATCAGCCTGAGAGCCATGCCAGTGTCTCCCCTGATGATGGGATCGGCGGTGAACATTGCCATATCTGGTATACTGCTCTGCTACACCGTGGCTTTGATCCCACCAGTCATTGAAACTCAGGCGTTGGTTGTCCATGAGACGAACACAAAGTTTAAGGTGAGGTTTTCTTATGTTTTCGCGATTAATACGCAAAATTAAATTACGGTTTCATCGCCCTTATTACAGTTTTCATCTTCGCAGGTAGACCAAGGTACCATTTTGTGAAGTCAACTTGATCCACTGGAGATTTTGAAAATGTATAAAAATCCTAACTAATATTATAAATGCGAAAGTGAGTTTGTTTGTTTGTTACGCTTTTACGTTGTAACTACTGAACCGATCGTCATGAAATTTTCATTGCATACACGTTATCTGGGGTACGGAGAAGGACATAGGGTACATTTTACCCCGGGAAAAACTGTTCCCAAGGGATCGACAATGACGCGGGCGGAGCCGCGGGCGAAAGCTAGTAATGTAATAATCGCGATAAAACCGTATTATTTGCAAGATATTTTATTAGAAAAAAATCCCATATTACAAACGTAAAAATCATCGTAAGTTCAAAGTTATTGCATCAGACATGACTTGTCGAGTGCTGCCGACCACTCGATATATGTATATCGAGCGCTGGCAGTGGCAGTCGATAAATATTGGCTGTGTGTAGTGTATTTATATAGTGAGAATAGCACAATTCGATATCCACCATGTTTTTAAATATAATCTACTTCATGTCGAGCCCGTGAGAATCGCCTCCCAGACCGTATAATGTCGAATCATAAGCATAAGAACATGTTCATCATCATCATCTCAGCCCGTCTTCCGCCCACTGCTGAGCATAGTTGAGCATAGCCTCTCTTTGCTTCCGCCATCCGTCTCGGTCCTGTGTTGATCTCATTCAGGTACGACCCGCGATTTTGACTATATCGTCATAAGAACATGTTGTCTTTAGCTAATTTGTACTCTTAAAACCATTGATGAGAATACATCTTGACTGATGGATTCAGTATGCTTACCCTTGGTATCATGAAAATGTTCATCTATCTCGATGACGAGCTCCGTGGCACAGTGGTTAACACGCCAGCCTGCGACACGAGGGTGCCTGGGTTCGATCCCGGTCAGGTCAAGATGGAAAATAATCTTTTTCAGATTGGCCTGGGTCTTGGATGTTTTATCTATGTATATATTGAGTTAGTATTCGATAATACAAGTCTCGAACTTACGGGGCTAGCTCAACCTGTGTGATTTGGCCGTATATATTTATTATTTATCACATTGTATTGATATCATGAAGAATGTTCATCCATCTCGCTTTTTCAGCGCGCTCTCCTCATCCGCAACGTCAGCTACTCCGCAGTGTACGTCGCTTGGCTGGTGTACGCTTACCTTACTGTGTTCCCGATTTGCGTCATTGGAGCCGTCGTCCTGATAATGATCTTTAGATGGATCCATCTGCTGTACGCGTTGATGACGTTGATGTCTTATGTATCTGTGATGATCATGCTTGCGCTCATCTTGGCCGTATTTCATAATTCAGGTAAGAATATTTAGGCTCCATGCTGCTCTGGGAGAAAACACTGGCCAAGTGCGCGTTGGACTCGTCAGTTAAAATTATTTTAGTATGTTTAAAATTATTAAAAATATTTTTATTATATGATGTAACTAAAAATTTAAGCTTTTCGCTATTTTTCCTTTATCTAGGCTATAAAAAGTTGCTTCGTTCCAGATTTTAAGATTCTGAGTTCTCGGGAGTACCCTGTAGGTTTTGATTCCCTTGCTAATGTCATAAAAATTTGCGACATAAACAGCTGTATCTTTTGATTGCGTTGGCCTAGAAGTTTGATTTTTTCACAGCTCTAAGAGACAATAGACCTCGATATGAATTTCAGCTTAATACATCCACGTTTTCCTGAGAAAAAGGTCTTGACAGACACAGACGGACAACAAAAAAATCCTTGGGTTCCGTTTTTTCCTCTTGAGGTACGGAACTCTAAAAAGGAGGAGGTTATCAATTTAGATGTATATATTTTAATGTTGTTACAACTCCGTTATTTAGAATCAGTAATTTAAAAAATCTGTTTTTGTTTCTAAGGGTATGCTTTCAAGTTGCTATTTAAAATTCATCACAATCGGCTCAGTAGTTATATTGAAGTCTTTTTTTTCTATAACAACGTACGACATATGCAAGTAGATTTCACAAGAATCCAAAGAAAGTTCGAATTGTGTGATTGACTTTGCCATGTTTATCGCTTTAAACACAGCCGAAATAACTCAGTTGGGAGAGCGTTAGACTGAAGTCCCCAGTTCAATCCCGGGTTTCGGCAGTCAACATTTTTGCCTGTCCCATAAATACGATTGTTTTGCGCACACATCGAGAGACTGTACAGAATGAGCAGACCTGGCTAGAAGAGAAAAAACACTTTACAACCCACTTCGGAAGTTTGAGAGATTTAATATTATTTCATGTTGAATTTCGTAAAGCATCTCTTTTTAACCTAGTTTAAAAAAGAGGTTATCAATTCAGTTGTATGTTTTTCCGTCATTTAAAAATTAAACAATTATTTTTTATTTGAAAGCGTATGCTTTAAAGTTGTTCTTATTTAAATTTTATCAAAATCGGTTGGAGTACTTTGACTGAAGTCGATTTTTTTAATATGAAAGATTATTCACGGTACATATTTTTGTTCAAAACCACAATGAAAATGGGCACAAAACCTAAACTTTGTTTCATTTGAAATAAATTTTGTTATTAGATAAAAGTAAAAAGAGTAAAAGGTTCTCGAATGGCGACCAACAACCGGCAAGCTAGCGCAGCGTCGGACACCCAACTACCAGGTGGTCGGACGACCTGATCAATGGCGCAGGGAAACGCTGGATGCAGGCCGCTTCCAACCGGCCATATTGGAAATCTTTGGGAGAGGCCTATGTCCAGCTGTGGACTTCTTGCGGATGATCACCCTCTGGTCGCGCTTACGCAGCTTAAGGCGCTGTATCCCTTAACCGTTTGTAGCGGACATCGCGCGATATATTATATATTCGTAATGAAATAAGGTTGAAAGTGGCGATACCGGTTGGCCTTTCACCAGTCTCAGTTCAAACCCGTGTCTGCCATGACCCTTTTTCTCAGGAACGCATGGAGGGATCAAGCTGAAATTTATATTCATATCGAATACTCAAGTCTACTGTTCCTTAGAGCTATGACTTCTTCCTTAGAGAAATCAAACTTCTAAGCCAACGCAATCAAAAGATACAGCCGTTTATGCCGCAAATTTATGACATTCGCAAGGGAATCAAAACCTACAGGGTACTTCCCGTGGACTCAGAATCTTGAAATTTGGTACGAAGCAACGTCTTGTAGCACAGATAAAGGAAAACATGCGTAAAGCATACATTTTTAGTTACATCATATAGGTAGATATATATTAATAATAATTTTAAACTTATTATAGATATGGAACCCTTCGTGCGCGAGTCCGACTCGCACTTGGGCGGTTTTTTTTATATAAAAGATTATGTGAATAAATGTTTTAAAACGTCAGTGGTCTCATTTCAGCTAAGGTCGCCTGCCTCTGGAGCACTCTATTCACGCTCCTACAGACCTTCCTCGCAGAAGTGTTAGTCCAGAAGGGGTTGGACCAAGGCGAGGGTGCTCTGTCGTTCCTGCTTCACGTCATAATACCGCCGCTGGGGCTGATCCATGGATTTAACCAGTTCTCACTTCTACAGACAGGTCAGACGGGGCATGAGATCAATTTACATTGCCACACTAAATATATATTACATACTAGCTTTCGCCCGCGGCTCCGCCCGCGTCAATGTCGATCCTTCGGAAACAGTACTTTTTCCCGGGTTAAAATGTGCCCTATGTCCTTCTGTACCCCAGGTAACGTGTATGCAAAATTTCATGATGATCGATTCAGTAGTTACAACGTACAAACTCACTACACTATAAACAAACAAACTCACTTTCGCATTTATAATATTAGTTAGAATTAGGATTCATTATCATCATTCCAGCCGTAAGAAGCCCACAGCTGGACAAAAACCTCTCCCATGTATTTTTCTCGGCGCGTTGGCGAGCGCAGTTTTTTTGGATTCATGTGCTTCCGACGCTGCTTCCCACCGGAAGCATTTAAAGCTACGGAAGGATAGGAACGTAGAAGGCAGTCGTCTATGACAATGCCATTAAGAGCCCGCCATATGCCAGGCGGCGTGGCGGTACTAACGCGGATGGTCTAAACGCGTTGGCTACTTTGGATATTTTCGTTTTTAGGAATATTCAAGGCTTATTCGAAAAAGAAAAACATATGATGGCTGCCTTATCTGTAATGCAATAATAATCAAAAGTTTCAAGGTTCATTTTAATGTATTTGGTGAATAATGCTATATACCGAGTAAATTAGACGTGATTTGGAGGCAACTTTGCAATTTTTTTCTATCGAGAAAATTTAACGCAATCGTGTTTTTGAGTCATATAGTTACCAGAGTTAGTCCTGAACTTTGCTGCATTTTTATTTCAACTTGATTATTAAATTATTATTGATATAACAGTCAATCATGCAACGCAGTGTGAGGTAGTACGGACCCTTAAGTAGATTGAACTGTTGGATTTGGGAAGGGAATTAAGGTATTTGGATACTACTCACTCGGATTAATGGGGAAAAGCAAGTAGCAGATCGGGAGGCCGGGCCCGCGTATCCGATGCCACACCTGGAACCCCCGGAAAGGCAGTTAAGGAGAACACCCCTGACCATGTATTATTATAATCACCTATCTCTTATGGGGTAGACCATAACTAAAGGTCAACCAACATTTTTTTATGATAAAGGACGGCAAGTAAAAGTCACCTGGCGAGCTCCGTGGCGCAGTGATTAACACGCCAGCCTGCGAGTCGAGGGCCCCGGGATCGATCCCCGGTCAGGTCAAGATGGAAAATGATCTTTTTCAGATTGGCCTGGATCTTGGATGTTTATCTATTTATGTATTTGTTATAAAATATAGTATCGTTGAGTTAGTATCCCATAACACAAGTCTCGAACTTACTTTGGGGCTAGCTCAATCTGTGTGATTTGTCCTTATTTATTTATTATTTATTAAGTAAAAGTCACCTGACGGTAAATGATCATCACTCATCATCAGTATTTGTTATAAAATATAGTATCGTTGAGTTAGTATCCCATAATACAAGTCTCGAACTTACTTTGGGGCTAGCTCAATCTGTGTGATTTGTCCTTATTTATTTATTAAGTAAAAGTCACCTGACGGTAAATGATCATCACTCATCATCAGTATTTGCTATAAAATATAGTATCGTTGAGTTAGTATCCCATAATACAAGTCTCGAACTTACTTTGGGGCTAGCTCAATCTGTGTGATTTGTCCTTATTTATTTATTAAGTAAAAGTCACCTGACGGTTAATGATCATCACTCATCATCATCATTTCGAGTAGGTGTCACGGTCAATCGACCTTGTCAGAGTTATTCGGAACCGCCTCTCAGCCTCTGACGCGGTTCCTTCAACGACTACCAGATGGCAGCCGGGACCAACGACTTAACGTGCCTTCCGAAACACGGAATCATCTTAATTATCAGACAATCAGGTGATTCAAGTCTGCAATGTCCTAACCAAACTGGAAACAACAAAGTAATCTTCCCATGGGAATCGAACCACGACCCCCGGGTCTACAGGCAAACGCCTTAACCACTGGACCACAGAGGCAGTTACATCATTGACTCGTACATAACCTCCGTTTTACATAACCTCTTAATTGTTGCTATTTGTTACTAGTGTTGTGCCGTTCTCAAAATTTTCGAGAACGATTTGAACGGGTTGGAAGTTTTTCCCGAGAATTTCTTCTTCTATCTCTCAAGTGCGGGAATTATTAAGAAATTGTCGAGAATGATGATGGAATTTTCCCGTAAATTTCCGTGAGAAGGAATTCATGAGAACAGAGAATTTCCCTCCGGCACATCACTAATTGTTACAGAGATATGTCAATAGTGCTCTATCAAATTCTGCCAGTGTACACTGAAACAGATCAACATCTCGGGACACTTTATTCATTATTTTTATCGCCCGCGTCATTGGTGCATATTCAAATAATTGTGTTCTAGCAGTGGGTCGTAGTCTTTGGTTGGGCATAAGGGATTGGTTTGCCATACCTTCTTCATTTCACACACTAGCGAACATTTCACTAGTGTGCTGGTCGTTGCGCAATTGTCTTTACTTCATTACAGGCAAACGGGAAGGGAGAGCATTCAAAAACATACGCAAAAAGACCTGGAAAAGATAGATAGACATCATCATCATCACCAGGTCTTCCTAATCTCCACTGCAGGAGCATAACCCTCTCTGTACTACCGGAGCCATACTTGGCCATAGATAGATAGACATAGTGTCTTAGAAAAGATCTCAAGATTCGCATCTGCTTCTGCATCCGTGGATGTAAGTTTTCGGATATCTACATCCGCTTTCGCATCTGCGGATGTAAAAAATCTGCATCCGTAACATACCTGTTCCAAGCGATTTATATAAACGGTAACTAAAGGTATCCCCTTTAGTAGACCGTAATCTAGAACTAGTTTTGATTCTCAAACATTCAAAATCTAAATTCTTTGCAACCATGTCATGATCTGATATCGCAATCGAGCTTACCGTTCCATATTATATTTGAGTATAAATGTCCAATATCTCATAAAATCCATATCATTGCCAAAGGTGACGATTGTCTAATGCGGTGCAGGTCAATACAATGAAAAAAACTCGGCCATCTACACGATGCTGCTGTGGACCGTTATGAACCTCCTGTACTTCGCGGTACTCATGCTGCTACAAAGAACCGTCGGCCAGGAACGAGCTATTGGCGGCCAGGTGTCATGGAAGTCCATTATCTTTAAGAAAGTTGAGGTAATTTAATCATATTATTTGAATAAAATCGCTTAAATGACCGCATTAGGGGATTCGAGCACCCACGTGTGATTCTCAAAAAACAAATGCATCAATGCCAAAAACGTCAGATGACTTTTCATAAGATCAATAAAAACATAAAAAGTGAAGTTAGATTACTTAAAATACTCTATGATGGCGTATGGATGGCGTTGATAAAAAGGCAAGTGTCAATGTGCCCAATGAGGGGATTTCAAGGTGACACTTAACGAACTTAAACTTTAGTTGCTCTTTTAAAAAGCCCTCGTTGCAGAAACGGAATTCAGACACATAATATTGCAAAATGGACATGGATCGACAAAAAACTACGTACGTATGCCAACAAAACCGTGAAGACCATTTGCTCAATGTGCTATTCTACAAATAAATAACCCTTTCCTTTGTACTTTGATCTAATAAATAAAAAATATAAATGTAAATAATAAAAATTTACGGTACGTTAATTTTGAGACACCATGGAACTTGGTCAAATTATGCGATAATGGGAGCAGTAAACGGTAAATAGAAGACAGTGGTCGAGCTATGTGACAATGCCATAAGTAGATTGAAATCTACTCTAAATATACGCTGTTATTTCAGGATGAAAGTGCTCTGCGTCCTATCAAAACGCCTACTGGAAATGAAAGAGAAAACTTGCAAGAGGTCGACGATTTAGTTGCTAAGGCTATAAGTTTTAGAAACGTTTCTAAGGTAAGCATCAATGCTACGGGATGATAACTTAGTGTACAACGTTTTGATAGTCATTATATACATCATTGACAGCTCCGTGGCGCAGTGGTTAACACGCCAGCCTGCGACACGGAGTGCCCGGGTTCGATTCCCGGCCAGGTCAAGATGGAAAATGATCTTTTTCAGATTGGCCTGGGTCTTGGATGTGTATCTATATATGTATTTGTTAAAAAATATAGTATCGTTGAGTTAGTATCCCATAACACAAGTCTTGAAGTTACCTTGGGGCTAGCTCAATCTGTGTGATTTGTCCGTATATATTTATTTATATTATTATTTACATCACAAAGTACTGTACCTGGGCGACCGAGCTTCGCTCGATTACTACTATTTGTTGTATTATTGTGGTGTTTAGGTGATAATCTACATTTATTAGACATTTATTGTTATCTCAAACATAAACTAAATCTTTTTAAACTTGTCTAAAAGCAATAAAAAATAAAAACATATATGTATATAAAAATAAAAAAGTAAGTCACCGAACGGGATTCAAACCCGTACTTTCTTGCCCTCCACGAACGGACAGCGGCCAGCAGGACGAAATTAGCGTCCATATTCTGCGTGAAAATAAAAACGCATGAAAAGTGGAATACACGCGTTTTCCCAAACATAAGGCTAATCTAGATCGATTGTTTACCCCCGAAAACCCCCATATACCAAATTTCAGCGAAATCGGTAGAGCCTATTCCGAGATCATAGAAATAAGTTTATATACATGTCGGCGGCATCGCCGTACCTAGCTACTATAGATTGCTCTAAGTAAAACCACGTGACTTACGTAAGCGAAACGAAGCGAGGACGATTGGTTGTTGTGTTAAGTGGGGAGCCGTGTGCCCCTCCAGTTTGAAACAAAACGATTTGTGAGGCGACGGCAGGCAGTTCTCGTTGACCACGCTCGGTGCACGGATCGTTGTTATACTTTGTGCAATTAATTTATTATGAAGTTTTGATAATCACTATGTTATAATATAAGTGTGATTTTTATATTTAGTGTCGTGAAACAAATGTAATAGAATATTAATATAGTGTGATTCTGAGTGTCGTGAATAAATTGAAAGATATGCAAGTACCAATCTGCAGTTTCAATCATTAGTTAGGACTTCCCGATATACATATAAATATATAAATAAATACACAAGAATTTCTCGTTTAAAGGTATAAGATAACGTTTAATATATCTTAAATAGAAAAACGAGTAGTGAATCATACGAAAGCTGCAATGTATTTTGAAGTGACTATCAAAACGTTGCACACTAAGTCAGCAGATAGGCTGGCTGATCAGCTAATAGAACGCCATTCAGGTTGCTAAATATCGGCAGGACATAAAGTGCTTGCTACGTTGGCCGTAGCAATTATTAGATTGAACTTATATCTCTAGGCTTGTCAGGACAAATGTGTCCTAGTTATACTTAAGTCTAGTTTTAGGTAATCGAACAATATTTTGAGACAATCTGTCAACTTTAGTTTGAGCCGAAACCGGACGAGAAGACAAATATTAATGGGTTCCTGTTTTAACCGTTTGGGTACGGAACCCTTAAAAACTTAATATCATCATCATCAGGTCTTTTTATTAGTCTCCACTACAGGAGCATGACCCTCTATGTACTACCGGAGCCATACTCGGCCAGAGCAGACAGAGGATTTGGCCTACACTCTCCTCGCTGGCCAAAAAATTAATATACAGAAAGAAATCACATAGATAGAGCGATTTTAGACACATTCGATAGAGCTAGACAAGAGGGTTCATGGTGAATTGCATTGTTACAGAGTATAATGAATTCCACAGTGTTGAGTAATATTACGTTAGATATTTACCGTGGAGAATACACGATGATATTCATCGAGAGGATCCAGACGAGAACCGCCAACGCTCTTGAAGACTTACTCGCTGGTACGAATGCTGATGTATTTTTATTTTATTTACATGTCCAGGTGTATGTCAATAATCATATCTCGCTAGCGAAAGATTTTGTGGGCATCCATTCATTACTTTAGGTTTGGCAATCTTTCGACCAACACCCTCTCCTATGGTGCGAGCTCGTAAGATTTAACTCTACCCTCTCCCTCCCCCTAAATCTCACATGACATTTTTCTGTGCATTTGAAAGTTGGAAAAGCATTTATTGATTAAAAGGTGGATTTAAAAAACAATAATAAATTCAGATGAAAGTAGACTACAAGAACTCATGTATGTAGCTACTGGAATTGACGTAACCACAAAGAACGAAAGGAAAAATAATTACGTTATAATCGCCGAGACCCCACCCCACGCTTGGCGTAGAATGAGATCGGGTGAGATTCGGGTCAACCCCCCAAAATGCTGAAGGCCATCCCATGACCGGTCCGATCCCGTTCTAAACTGAAATAAAACTAACCTTGTTTCCTCTCTGCGTGTAACTGGCCTCTCCATTGTCTAATTCCTTAGACGCCGAGCCGCTGCCCTCGTAACAACGTCTGGTGGAAGGTGCCGAAATTTCAGTTGCCTGTGGTGTGTCTTCATCGTTTCCTGAGTCCGGTACACCGAGAATGATTGTATGAAGCAAACTGACCGTGTCGATACCTCTTGAAGTATTACCATCAGTTTCCCAAAGTTTGAAGTACCGGTTACGTAAACCGTGTTTTTTTTTGTATAGAAAGGCGAACGGGCAAGTGAGTCACCTGATGGTAAGCAATCAGCACTCAACTGCAACACCAGGGTGTAATAGGAGTTGGGGAAATGACATAAGGGGAGGAAATGGGGGAAGGATGGGCCTCCGGCTCTCTCACTCACCAAACGAAGCATAGAAACGGTAAAGTTTCTACTCAAACGTCGATTTACTGTGAGAAAATGAAAAAAAAATAATTATATACTGTATATTCTTTTCCAGGACTAGCTTTCCCTGACGAAGGCACTATACATGTATTGGGCAAGATCGCGTCGCCTTCAAGCCACCTGATGTCTGTCCCGAATATGATGGGTTACTGCCACCGCTCTAAGTTTTTAGTGGATGACTTGACAGTCCTGGAACATCTTAATTTGTTTATAAAAGTAAGCTTGCAAATTTGTGTAAGAAAGTCTTAATACAATTATATTAATTATGGACCACTCAATCGCCTAGCGTTCCGTTTGACCCAGTCATTATTACTAGAACAATGGAGCCACAAACCTAACGTAGCTCTACAACATTTTTTTATATCATTGAAACTAACGTGAGATAGACATTATGAATAAAAACGGAACGTGAGTGACCTGATTTAATTCGTAATATTTTTTTATCAATTTAAGCAACCTGTCAAGAAGATACATACATAGTATCACGTCTTTTTCCCTTGCGGGCTAGACAATTATATAAATAAATAAATATATACGGACAAATCACACAGATTGAGCTAGCCCCAAAGTAAGTTCGAGACTGTGTTATAAGATAACTCAACGATACTATATTTTATAACAAATACATATATAGATAAACATCCAAAGCCTAGTTCTATGACGATGGGCATTAGGTTAAAAACGGAATCAAAATAGTGATGGATTGCTAGCCGCATCGCCTATTAACATGATTCGTCGAAATTTTTCCCGTTCCCTCGTTCGGATTTGCGATCTGCGTGGGAAGAGAAGCAGCTGGTACATTCTAGGTTTTTTTTTTCTCCCAGACCAGCATGGAAGAGTTGTATTATAATTGGAAACCAAACGAGCACTAACTTAAGCATTGTGAGGTGCCCTGTTTGAATGTAGCACCGCGCAGTGCTCGCCGAAATCGCAGTCGCATCAGGCGGTAGATTTTTTTATTTTGGAAATGAGCGACCGATCATCATCATCATTTCGTGTAGGTGACACGGTCAATCGACCTTGCACACCCTGGTGTTAGAGCTCTTCGGAACCGCCTCTCGGCCTATGACGTGGTTCCTTTAACGACTACCAGATGGCAGCCGGGACCAACGGCGTAACGTGCCTTCCGAAGCACGGAATTATCTTTATTATCAGACAATTAGGTGATTCAAGCCTGCAATGTCCTAACCAAATTGAAAGTAATTAAACAAAGTATGCTTCCCGTGGGAATCGAACCCACGACCCCCGGGTCTACAGGCAAACGCCTTAACCACTGGACCACGGAGGCGGTTACCGCTGTTAGCGACCGATTACCGCCATTTTAGAAAAAGGGCGGTAATCTGAGGTACTAACTCATGTTAGTAGGCGATGCGACTAGCAACCAACACTATTTTGATTCCATTTTCCACCTACACCCACCAACATCCTAAACGTGGCCTTTCGGTCTGATGATTGGTTCTAGTCCTTCCTTAGCCTACCCCGCAAGGTAAAGAGACGTGATAAAATGCATGTGCATGTGTTGTTAAAAAAATCATTAAGTTTTTGAAATAAAGCTTTGTATTATATTTTTTTTCAAATTTGAAACTTGCGCACGTGCTCTTTTGTTTGGATTGCCGACTATACAGGGAGAAATTGAATTCATTAGCAATCGTTTAGTGTGTTTTAGTTTAGGAGTGACTCAGACCACGAATCTGAACAACTTTCATTATGGGATCAACTCCGAAATTGCAAAAAAACCAGCTGTTCCATAGATTTTAGCCAAGTTGATATCCCCCTTTTGTATGATAGAGCAGATAATTTTATCACGATGTCGAAGTTTGTCCCATAATGAAAGTTGTTCAGATTCGTGGTCTGAGTCACTCCTTAAATTTTGCTAATGAAGTCAATTCCACGCTGTAGTTTCAGACTCGTCTGGAACCCATTTGTAATGCGACGAGTACCCGGAGGAGGGCCCTGAAATAACCACTCGTGGCGTGTCGCCATTGTGTCGCTCCCGATGAATAATACACTTGGACTTTTATGATTTCATTTGGCGGCCGAGAGAAACTTTCTTCATTTTATTGTTAACGTTTTTGTAAATTTCATTTTAATATGTCAGTTCCCAAATAACAGAAAAATCTAGTTTGGGAATTACCGTAACAAATAGTACTATATACACATAAATTGTTTTCCTACTTCATGCAATATATTAGTTTTTAAGCCAAGCTTCCGTTTTTTGCCGGGTCTGCTGGTGGTGCAGTCATGATGCTTCCCACCACTCGAGATACAGGTTTATTCCTAGTTCGATGGTGGGTTGCAAAATGATGGCCCCTTTCACGGATCGTGGCCAGGATTGCTGTGAATTTAAACATTGTATTGTATGATTTGTAAAAAGAGGCAATAAAATATTTATTATTATTATTATAATAGCTAGCCGTGTGGTATCCGGCAGAGTAGAATAGGACCACTCCAAGTCTTCCCGTGGATGTCGTAGAATGCGACTTAGGTAATACAAGCTAAACAAAGCTTATAAACATCTAAGAGACCTCTCCAACCCGTCTGGCCAGCGTGGAGAGTGTAGGCCAAGTCCTCTGGCTGCTCTGGCCAAGTATGGTCCTAGTAGTACAGAGAGGGTCGTGCTCCTGTAGTGGAGACTAAAAAAGGACCTGATGATGATTATAATAGCACGTGAGTGACCCGTTTTTATATAATTACATTACATATGTCACGTTAGTTTCAATGTATAACTTGCAACACCGGCGACTGGCGCCCGCGACGCCGATTATATCGCGCGATAAACTATCCATATTTCGCTTTTTGATATAACCGAAAACAAGGTGGCGATAGGCGATAAATATTGACGCGTACCATGCTATAGTCTACAACACAATAACATCTTGGTTTGCAGTACACCCACAAGAGATTTTGGAAGGTAAATGAAAATAATAAAATTTGGAAAATATTTTTTTTGGTACAATACATGAAAACAAATTGCTAAGAAAGAACCGCCTTTACCTTTCCATTGACGAAAAACATTTTTAATCGTGTATTTATTCGCTGCGTAACAAAATTACACAGCCGTTCCGCGCGGAGCATCAATGTGTCCTGCGTCTGTACAGCGCGTGCCGAGTCTCTGAATCTGCTGATAGCGCCTTTGGCGAGCGCCGTCACTTCTTTTGTCGGCTGCCGACGTCGCGTTGTCAAAGCGAGCAAACTATTTGGCCGGACAAACTATATGGGGGCTGACTTTTTATATCGCTGATAAAACAAAAGATAGACTCAACTTTTCCTTGCAACCTTTTTCAGCTGTGCTTGTGGAACGAGTCGAAACATTTCGTGTCGCAATACAGCACTATCCGTGTCAAACGGCTTCTGATAGAGTGTAACTTGGACCATATCAAACACGAGTACATCGAAAACCTGGACATGTACTACCGGGCCCAGTTGTGTTGGGCCATCGCTATGCTGTTGGAACCTAGGGTAATACAACTTCAATAGAAATAACTGCCTCCGTGATCCAGTGGTTAAGGCGTTTACCTGTAGACCCGGGGGTCGTGGGTTCGTTTCCCACGGGAAGCATACTTTGTTTAGTTGTTTCCAGTTTGGTTAGGACATTGCAGGCTTCAATCACCTGATTGTCTGATAATAAAGATGATTCCGTGCTTCGGACGGCACGTTAAGCTGTTGGTCGCGGCTGCCATCTGGTAGTCGTTTAAGTAACCACGTCAGAGGACGAGAGGCGGTTCCAAAGAACTCTTGACACTAGGGTGTGCATGGTCAATGAAAAGAAATAAATCTCACCCTGCCAAAAAAATATAGCCTATGACACTCTATATAAGGCAAGAATTCAAACGATACCTCACGAACTGTAGGTAGTCCAAGAGATGTAACCTTACATTTTTGAGTAGCCCTTCAGGCGGTGTGAAAACTGGTTTGATTGTTCTCCAAGGACGACTAAATCTTACAATTTAGACCTGGCTGAAAAGTCATCAGAACCACGTCAATTTTTAATAGGGTATAATAACCTTTAATAACGAGTATAATTATTAACTTTTAACTCGTGACGTCACGTCACGAATTTATTATTGCGATTCCTAAGAAGGTTGTATCATTTACGATTAGAGATGGGCAATCCACCCACCCGGGTTTAAACCCAGTTGGGTAAAAACCGGGTGTTTTGGGTGTTTTGGGTTTAAACCCAATAAGCACCCAATTTTTTGGGTTTTTACGATTTTTTACCTTAATTATGCTACTTCTTGACCTGACTAAGCTGGTGCAGTGGACTACAGTTCCAACCCTTTAGGTCCAATTGGTCAACTTCCCTCCCATATTTACGTTTTTGTTTTATGCCCTCATCAAATAATATTTTTTGCGATAGAGCGAGGCGACGTGACCAGAGGATAAAATAAACGGGTATTTTGGACTGTTAATAGCTCAATAATTTACATATTGTCGCGAAGCTCCCAGAATGGAATAGTCTAGAACTTATTCGAACACCGTCTGTCGCGCTCATAAATCTTATATCTTGCTCACACATATGTATTCTAGGTTAGCGGGAGTACACACTACCGAATATTCTGGCAGTCGGAACCGAAACTATATGAAATTAGAGACAAAACTATTATGAGGGTACGGAAGGGGCCACCGTCATTCAGTTGACCGCGAGTATTCGAAGCGAACGATTCCAATACGAGTGCGAGTAATAACAGTGACCGCAAGGCCACGAGTACGCGCGTCGTGCAGCTGCGACAGGCTTCAGAGCATAGAGTACTATAATACAACTGAACTTCAGAGGCAGGCGCACACGGCAGAGGCAAGCGCCAGCGCCAAGGTGTTCACGAGAAAGGGCGGCAAGGAAAGTGGACGTATTCAGATCAAAGAATAATACATTAATTTTTTGAATAATACAATTACTAATTGTTTTGACCGTGTTTTGAAGGATTCATTATACATGCTTTTTAACCGACTTCAAAAATTGAAAACGATGTTCTACAGTTTGAATGTTTTCTTACTGACTGGTTGGTAGCTTTTGGGTAAGGAATTTGAGGATCTTGAAAATGACGTCAGTCTTGGAATCCAAGATGGCGGACGCGACTTGTCATAAAAAATCGACATGGGTGTCGTTGTCTAGGTATTTTGAGGTGTAGATCTCGCAAAATGACGTCAGTTTTAGAATACAAGATGGCGGACCCGAATTTGTTATAAAAAATCGACATGGGTTTCGTTTTCTAGGTTTTTTGGGTGTAGATCTCAAAAATGATGTCAGTTTAGGAATCCAAGATGGCGTACGTGACTTGTCATAAAAAATCGACATGGGTGACGTTTCTATGTTTCTTGGGAAGAAGATCTTGAAAATAATGTCAGTTTTGTAATACAAGATGGCAGGGCTTTGCAAGGACCTTATTCATCATGGGTGTTAATCCCTTAGTTTTTTGGGGTGTAAATAACGTAATTTTCGAGGAAGAATAGGAAACAACACCCATGATGATTTATCATAAAATGTCGTCATCTTTGATTCCAAAACTGATTTTATAATCTAGATCTACACCACTAAAAACCTAAAAAATTACACAAGTAGATTTTTCATGATAAGCCACCATCCGCCATCTTAGATTCCAAAACTGACATCAATTTCGACATCTACACCCTAAAAAATGTAGAAAACGACACCGATGTCGATTTTTCATGAAAAAATGCCTCCGCACTCTTAGTTACCAAAATCGACGTCATTTTCAAGATCTACACCCCAAAAAGCCTTAGAAATAACATATATGTATTTTTTTCATGACAAGTCACGTCCGCCATCTTGGATTCGAAAACTGACATCATTTTCGAGATCTACACCCCAAAAAACGTAAAAAAGAACACGCATGTCGATTTTTCATCAAAACTCGCGTCCGCCATCTTGAATTCCAAAACTGACGTCATTTTCGAGATTTTCACCCTAAAACCCTAGGAAACGACACGAGTGTCGATTTTTCATGACAAGTCGCGTATGCTATCTAAGATTCCAAAAATGACGTCATTTTCAAGATCTACACCCCAAAAAGCCTTAGAAATAACATCCATGTAATTTTTTCATGACAAGTCACGTCCGCCATCTTGGATTCGAAAACTGACATCATTTTCGAGATCTACACCACAAAAAACGTAAAAAAGAACACGCATGTCGATTTTTCATCAAAACTCGCGTCCGCCATCTTGAATTCCAAAACTGACGTCAGTTTCGAGATTTTCACCCTAAAAACCTAGGAAACGACACCAGTGTCGATTTTTCATGACAAGTCGCGTATGCTATCTAAGATTCCAAAATTGACGTCATTTTCAAGATCTACACCCCAAAAAGCCTTAGAAATAACATTCATGTAAATTTTTCATGACAAGTCACGTCCGCCATCTTGAATTCGAAAACTGACATCATTTTCGAGATCTACACCCCAAAAAACGTAAAAAAGAACACGCATGTCGTTTTTTCATCAAAACTCGCGCCCGCCATCTTAAATTCCAAAACTGACGTCATTTTCGAGATTTTCACTCTAAAAACCTAGGAAACGACACCAGTGTCGATTTTTCATGACAAGTCGCGTATGCTATCTAAGATTCCAAAATTGACGTCCTTTTCGAGATCTACACCCCAAAAAGCCTTAGAAATAACATTCATGTAAATTTTTCATGACAAGTCACGTCCGCCATCTTGAATTCCAAAACTGACGTCAGTTTCGAGATTTTCACCCTAAAAACCTAGGAAACGACACCAGTGTCGATTTTTCATGACAAGTCGCGTATGCTATCTAAGATTCCAAAATTGACGTCATTTTCAAGATCTACACCCCAAAAAGCCTTAGAAATAACATTCATGTAAATTTTTCATGACATGTCACGTCCGCCATCTTGGATTCGAAAACTGACATCATTTTCGAGATCTACACCCCAAAAAACGTAAAAAAGAACACGCATGTCGATTTTTCATCAAAACTCGCGCCCGCCATCTTGAATTCCAAAACTGACGTCAGTTTCGAGATTTTCACCCTAAAAACCTAGTAAACGACACCAGTGTCGATTTCTAGGTTTTTATGACGTTTTTTCTGTAACTACCAATGTCGTCGCTCGGGTGGAGCGACAACAAAGGGTATATTTTTTTAGGTTAAATGGTATAAGAATTAAAACGATAAATAATGCCTCGAGACATTCTGAAGTCATTGTGGAATAACATGCTCCTGTACATATTTTAATACAAACATAATCTCTAAAAACAACAATACACTCCTTTTTTTGAAGTCGTGTAAAAAGAAAACTATCAAAAACTCAAATTTCAATACCTACATAAGAAAATAAAATAATATCATTTTACACCTTAAAATTATTTATTCTTCTAATTACGTCCACCGACACTACTAAGTCATTGCCGCACTCGTTCTAACATAAGGTCTGACACAGCATGCCGTCTCTTTCTACTTTGGCGCAAAGCTTCTAAAATATTTACGGCAAGCAAAAGATCAACATGTTGGTCAACTGCAACATGAAAACACAGAACTAATTATTTTCATCTCGGTTTTTATTAATAGTAAACATTTAAAAATTTCCTAAAATTTAATTAAGTACGTACGTAATATTTCTTTAAATTATTTTAACGTACAGCAAGGTACAATTGATCATTACAATTTAATAAAAATATATTTTTCATATGTTACTAACGTTTTTGACAAATAAAGTAAACACCCAATTTTTTGGGTGTTTATGGGTGTTTAAGGGTGTTTATTGGGTTTTTACCAAAGCACCGGGTTTAAACCCGGTGCTTTGCCCATCTCTATTTACGATACGAAGTCTAGTTTTTTACCTCCAAGTCTATGTCAACGTTGTACTGCCTCACATTAGGAACTGTAAATCGAATGCATTGGATTTTTTGCGCATTCAACAAAAGATTGTTGGCTGAGAACCAATTTGAGATGGCAGATAGAGTGATACTTGTTTTTTACCTCCAAGTCTATATCAACGTTGTACTGCCTCACATTGGGAACTGTAAATCGAATGCATTGGATTTTTTGCGCATTCATCAAGAGATTGTTGGCTGAGAACCAATTTGAGATGGCAGATAGAGTGATACTTGTCGCTTCAACGTCTTCGCTATCGCGGTCCAGCTTGAATATTAAAGACGTGTCATCCGCTAATAATACTATGCCCGCTTGTTTCTCAACCATATAAGGCAGGTCATTGACATAAATTAAGAAAAGGAAGTATCAAGTATCCGTATTCATAAACAATATACATTGTGGTTAAAACCTAAACTATAGAAAGATTTTTTTTTATTAGCCTGTTATATTTCCACACTTCCCGATCCGGGGCTATTTGCTGCCAACCAGTTAAAAAGCCTTCTATATCTTCTCTCTTCTATAGAAAGAATTTATTTAAAACAATTTATCACTATCAAGTGCATACTCATATAGAATTTTGTATAACTGTTGAACAATAAGTAATCATTAATAGAGTAGTAATTTCCATTTATTAAATATTCGCATCATTTTTTAAAAATAGTTTTATGCTATTTATATTCTTGAAGGGCCCTAAAATGGATCCTTGGGGCACACTTTTTTTTAAGTTAGTTCCGTTATAGATACTTTGTGTTATTCATTCAAGGCATTTCTGAAAAGCGTTTCCAGTACGTCTAAATTATGTGAATTTATCCATCTTATTATAAAACGAGGAGTAACTTTAGTACAGATTCATTATCCGACCAAAATAAGTCAACACTTATCATTTCGACGTCAACTGTTATTGTCAATTTGTTTTGGACCATTATCCGTAACTATGACTAGTTCTCGTTTTATAAAAAAACACTGTATATTTTATATATCTAAGAGACTTAGATATAAAAGTTATATAGCGAATATGTTTATTTTAGGAAGGTATTTTCAGAGCAACATGACACAATTTTGTGCAATATGCTAATCAATTTGTATTACAGATAGTAGTCATACCAAACCTTACTGATCCTCCAAATTACGTAGCTGTTATAAGGGACAAAATAATGGTAAGATAATCATTAAGTACAATAACAGAAATAAATTAATTCAACATTTTAGATATATTTTGTAATTAACAAGTACATTTTATACACATTACAGCAGTACAACAAATATATAACAATAGTAAAAATTTGTCACACCACGATCCAAATGGAGTACGCTGACAGAGTTTTTGTGATCGATGGCAAAATTGTGGTATTTGGGGGTACTCCGGCTTACATGTTTTTTAAATATGGTAAGATATCTTTTTTTTATCTTTTTCATCATCATCAATTTATCATCATCATATCAGCCGCAAGAAGTCCACTGCTTGACATAGGCCTGCACTGCATCGAATTCATGCAGTTTACCATTGATTCTATGCACCTTCGATAGAGGCTACGATCTATTTGGCGCGCCATTGATGCTGTGTACCATCAATACTATTTGCCTTCGGTGCAGTTTACCATCGATATGGTAGGCTGTCGATGCAGCGTACCAGCGATATTCTGTACCTTCGCTACAGTAAACCGTCATAACAAAACGTAAACTGATGATGTTTTGCCCTAGGCCTATTTTTGTGGGGATTATACTGCTCTGAGCATCAAAGATCGAATGATAAACGAAAATATTAAACGTGGAAACTAAGGGTACAACATAGACTTTGGAATTAATTTTTCATCATCATCACACCCGCAAAAAGGCCACTACTGAACAATGGCCTCTCCCAAAGATACCCATGGGAGAATATTGCCATACTCACCACGCTTGGCAGGCGGGTTAGCGAGCGCAGTGTTTTTGGCTTCTTGTACATCCGACGCTGCAGCCCATCAGAATAAAGCTGGGGAAGGATAGGAATTTGTTGGATTTGGAAAGTAATTTATCCGTTGCTAAAAAATATATATTTGGTATTACCAGAGTAGGTAGATTTTGCAAAAATGGCGGTGCCGCATAAGTTTCTGGTAACATGATATATTTAACCAGGCCGTGACTACCGCATCCGCATGACATTCCATGGAGGCGGTACATTCGACAATGAGCAGATTTCGGAGTTCCTCGACAAAGCTTCTGCTTTAGGAGCTACCATCAGAGCCAATCTTGGTTCCCTTATAATCCTCCGGCTGCCCGTGAGCCCAACTGCTAACGTCGCAGCCCTAATTAAAGACATCCACGAAAAGACAGCCTACTATGGGATTACGTCTTTCTCCATTTCTGTTCCGGATACTGAAGAGGTTTCTAGAAGGTTGGTAACTCACATTTTTCTGGGTATCCACCATTTCTTACAGATAAATTCGAAATGAAAGGTCCCTAACTCTCTCGGATTTCGAAATACAAATACAAATATATAAATATATACGGACAAATCCCCAAAGTAAGTTCGAGACTTGTGTTATGGGATACAAACTCAACGATACTATATTTTATAACAAATACATATATAGATACACATCCAAGACCCAGGCCAATCTGAAAAAGATCATTTTCCATCTTGACCTGACCGGGGATCGAACCCGGGTACTCTCGTGTCGCAGGCTGGCGTGTTGACCGCTGCGCCACGGAGCTAGCCATCGAAAGTACAAATATAGATACTGACAGATCATTTGGAACCGGAGCTAACGTTCTGATTCCCATTGACGAGGATCTCTGATACCTATCACAGGATCGCGTCATCTTTGCCGATAGGAAATCAATCGAACTTTCACCCAGTAGCGGGCGGGATTTGAACCTGTGACCTTGTCTATGTACGAACTAAGTCTAAGTCTAAGTCGTACATAGACTTAAGGACTGTGACCTAAAAAAAAATCAAGCGGACGGGATTTGAACGCAGGTTCAAATCCCGCCCGCTTTAAATTTTTTCACCATATTTTATAACAACTTCTAACAACCTCCGTGGTCCAGTGGTTAAGGCGTTTGCCTGTTGACCCGGGGGTCGTGGGTTCGATTCCCACCGGAAGCATACTTTGTTTAGTTGTTTCCAGTTTGGTCAGGACATTGCAGGCTTGAATCACCTGATTGTCTGATAATAAAGATGATTCCGTGCTTCGGAAGGCACGTTAAGCCGGTGGTCCCGGCTGCCGTCTGGTAGTCGTTAAAGGAACCACGTCAGAGGCTGAGAGGCGGTTCCGAAGAACTCTGACACCAGGGTGTGCAAGGTCGATTGACCGTGACACCTACTCGAAATGATGACCATATTTTATTTCTTAATTTAATATGAGAATACAAGATTTTGTTAAACAAAATTAAAGTCCGCTGTACCCCCCGGATCCCTGTGTTAAGCGCCTATTAAACCACCCTGAATTCAGTCAGGGACGCCGCAATACGTGCGATACGATTGGTGATATCTCGTATTGTGTCTAACATATAGCGGCGTCCCTCTCGTCGTGCATTAAAAATGGTATTGTAGGGACACATTGTTATGTCAGCGTTTTGTATCGCGGCGGGCTGGTATGCATTTGGCCGCCAGTCGCCACTCGCCCGTCTCTCGTGTAACTTGTGTACCTCCGCATATACATATTTGTTATAGTGACTTTCGTAATTCTGCATAACTGTGATTTTGACTGTGTGTAACTGTGGACATAAAAATTACTCATCGTCCTAGAACTTGTCTTTAATTTACAAGGACCTTCTGAATCTCTTAACGTTAGGTCAAGCTAGTGGAGTGTGTAGACATTTATCAGACAATCAGTGATCAGACATAGTGACCTACAATATATTTTATCACTTATCCGCCTGGAGGTGAGCGCGAGTCGCCGTGTGCGTAGGCGGGAGGGGTAGACGAATCCACATAGCACTTCAAAACACGTAGCTAATTCTCCTTTTAAAACTGCTGTCTTTTTTCAGGGCTATAAACGATGTACGGATCTTACGGCCAGACCCTATTCGTCCAATGGCTAACGAAGCTTTAAGGAGCATATCTGGTATTTTCGCTTAATTTTGTTGCTTTATTTGAACCAGCGCTTTAATAACTTTGCATTGTTAAGGGCCCGTACTACCTCACACTGCTTTGCATGATTGACTGTTATATCAATAATAATTAAATACTCAAGTTGAAATAAAAATGCAGCAAAGTTCAGGACTAACTCTGGTAACTATATGACTCAAAAACACGATTGCGTTAAATTTTCTCGATAGAAAAAAATTGCAAAGTTTCCTCCAAATCACGTCTGATTTACTCGGTATATAGTATTATTCACCAAATACATTAAAATTAACCTTGAAACTTTTGATTATTATTGCATTACAGATAAGGCAGCCATCATATGTTTTTATTTTTCGAATAACCCTTGAATATTCCTAAAAACCGAAAATATCCAAAGTAGCCAACGCGTTTAGACCATCCGCGTTTGTATCGCCACGCCGCCTGGCATATGGCGGGCTCTTAATATTATGATCAGGGATGTCATCCTTAACTGCCTGTCCGGTGGTTGCAAGTATGGCATCGGGTACGCCCGGCCTCCCGAGCTGCGACGTATTAAAATACCTTTATTCATACACATACATAGTATCACGTCTATTTCTCTTACGGGGTAGACAGAGCAAAGGTCTATAAGACCTTACGGCCACATTTTGCATTGAGGGCGTGTAGATGGAAAACTGAATCAAAATAGTGATGCTAGCCGCATCGCTTATTGACATGATTCCGCAGATGTTCGCCCATTTCCTCGATCGGTTTTTACGATCTGCGCGGGAAGAGCAGCAGCTGGCGCATTCTACGTTTTTCCTTTTCTCCCAGACCAGCATGGAAAATACCTTTACTCCCTTCCTAAATCCAAAAAATTCCTATCCTTCCCCTTGCTTGTAATGGGCAGCAGCATCGGAAGCACAAGAAGCTAAAGAAACTGCGCTCGCCAACCCGCCTGCCAAGCGTTACATGGCAATATCTTCTCATGGAACGAAGAATCCTTGGGAGAGGCCCATGTCCAGCAGTGGACGTTTTATGGCTTTAATGATGATGATGATGATGTTATTATTTATTCATTAATGTAAATTACTGTAAATTAGTTAAATTGGACTAGCAACTACAGGTTGGACTGAGTAGGGTCAAGCCAGATACGTTCCGAGTGAAGGTTACTTCATAACCATTTACAATGAGGGCTACTGTTTTTTTTGCTCACTAGATGGCGCCACTGTTGAGTGAGGTTTCGAAAAAGCGCGCGTGAATACAAATTTTACATTTCAATAATGATATTTAATGCCTTCGTCTACATAAACTGTAACCTTATTATTTAGACACTTTATATAAACTATTATTTTATAATGTATATATATATATATACAGCGTGTAACATAACCAACGACGTTCCCGTAAAGGGGTGACTCAGCCCATCAAAATGAACAACTTCGCCTATGGGCTCAATGTTGGGAACACAAAAAAAAATCATTTTCATACAAAAATGTTCGGCCGGCCCGGCAATTAGTATGAAAATAAAAATGTTAGTGCCCAGCATTGGTCCCATAAGTTGTTCATTTTGACGGCCTGAGTCACGCCTTCACGGAAACGTCATCGTTTATGTTACACGCTGTAAAATATATATGCACCAAATATTGACAAAGAAATGGGTTTTAACAATTAATTGGGTTTTGGGGGCGAAAAATCGATACAGCTAGGTCTTATACCCGGAAAATTACGTTTTTCCGACTAAATCTCGGTTTTCCAGGTACTAGTCTTATGTAATATCATTTGGTACATCTCACGCTACACTAGCGCCTCTAGCGGAAATTATACACGCGATAGCCCCTTCGTTAATATATCATGGTAGATACACGATTCGCGCTCAAAAAGTGGCACCGGCAACAGCGCACTAATCGAGTTTCGGAGCTGTTTTGTCCACAGTTTCAATAAACCGCGCCAGCACTCACCGTCTCGCAGTGACGAAGGTATAGTGAAGTTGCAAAAACTACGCATCAAAAGTGAAAAAAAAGATACGAGTTATACTTTCAGTATGTACAGTTTTTGTCGTTTGTAAGTTTGCATGATGTTTGACTCGGGGACATTATTAAGGCTTAATTTTGTATGAGACTGTGTATCTACCATTATATTTGATGGAAGGATAGCCCTCATTCAAACGTTATTTGCGACAGAACCAAACCTTTGGACAAGGAACCAGAATCTGTGTTGCAGCGGGAGCAGTCTGCGATGGGTTGGATGGAAATATTTATCATTTTTTATCCACTACAGATTTTACCTGATCATAACGGTAGGTCGCTAATTTGTACTGTATTTACAAGCTTTTATTTATTAAAATTGAAAATATGTGATGAATAAGAACTCTGCCATAGGTAGGATCCGAAACACGTCCCGTAGGTAGACAGTACTATCAAAATTACTTTGGAGCTTTCAGTCGTAGCACCTTGTAGCCTCAAATTACGACATCAACGACCTAGGAGCTACGATCTTTGCTACGAAATATTGTTGTTATTATTTTGACGACGACTTTAAATTATTCTTATCAAATAATTTGCATTAGGTAAATATTTTTTTACAAAATTGTATTAGGAACTAGTTTTCATCCCACAATGGCAAAGATACACAAACATAGTTTTCACTAGTTTTAATATAAGAAATGTGACACCCGTATTCGAAATGGCTTTCTCGACTTGACTCAACTTCAGTCATTTAAAATACCTCTGACAATGTGTATGGAAAATTTTATGATAATCAGTTCGACGGTGAGCTCCATGGCGCAGCCTGCAACACGAGGGTTCTCGGCCAGGTCAAGATGGAAAACGATCTTTTTCAGATTGACCTGAGTCTTGGATGGTTATCTATATAAGTATCTATTCTTTGACTAGCTCCGTGGCGCAGCGGTCAACACGCTAGCCTGCGACACGGAGTGACCGGGTTCGATCCCCGGCCAGGTCAAGATGGAAAATGATCTTTTTCAGATTGGCCTGGGTCTTGGATGTTTATCTATATATGTATTTGTTATAAAATATAGTATCGTTGAGTTAGTATCCCATAACACAAGTCTGGAACTTACTTTGGGGCTAGCTCAATCTGTGTGATTTGTCCGTATATATTTATATTTATAAAATATAGTATCGTTGAATTAGTATCCTACGACACAAGTTCACAACTTACTGTGGGGCTAGCTCAATTTGTGTGACATGTCCCTGTATATTTATTTATTTAGTTTTATTTTAAGTTCAGTTGTTAAAGCATGAATTAGCAACTAATATCAAGTAAAATATTCACTTTCGCATTTACTTATAAATATTATAGTATAGGAGTTTGTGGTATATTGTTGTTCAAACGGAAGTTTAATTTTAAAGTTTAGTTGGTCGTTACGACGCGTGAAAAGAAACTCATACGTTGCAAAATTTAATTGGTGTGTGTCATCTTCACTCATTAATTTAAAAGCTTTATTTATTTTTAATTGATCTAGTGATCTCTAATACTTTTATTTTACATTCAAATTACCTAAATACTTGCAGACAGTAGCAGCGATTATAGCTGGGATTTTGATCGGGTTGTCGTTGTCTACGATGTTGTCCGACTTTGAGAGAGATCGCACTGCCATTAAGATGATTCACGGAGAGGTAATGCACATGACAAACATACATGCTATGCTACGGTCATCATGCCAGCAGGAGATACCTATATAAAGTCTATCCGCCCAAATGGTTTTGCAGTACACCCGCAAGAGATTTGGAAAGTAAATGAAAAAAAATATAATTTGGAAATATTTTTTTATTAGTACAAAATATGAAAAATTTTACAAATTGCTATGAACCCTTATCTTCACAAGGACGAAAAACATTTTAAATCGTGTACTTCATTCGCTTTCTGCGCGACGCATCAACGGTCAACGTGTCCTGCGTCTGTATAACGCGTGCGTGCCGCGTCTTTGATGCAGCCGATAGCGCCTTTGGCGGGCACCGACACTTCTTTTGGCGGCTGCCAACGTCGCCTTCTCAAACGCGCAAACCATTTGGCTGGACAAACTATAAGTAATAGAGGGCTGTAAAGGTTTCTCGCTTTGTTTTACACCGTGTGTATTTACCACCTATATTCCCTCTATTTATGTATGGTCGGGGGTGTCATGCTCAAGTGCGTGTCTGGTGGTTGCATGGCATCGGGTACGCGCGCCCGGTACCTGACCAGGCCCTACGCCTATTTGCTAACTCAGTGTACAACGTTTTGATAGTCATTTCAAAATACATTGCGGCTTTCGTATCATTGACTATTTATATTTATTATATAGGTATATAACGTAATGTATTTTGAAGTGACCATTAAAACGTTGTACCTTAGTTAGAAATTATGATACAAGTGTATCATACATCAGACGTAAAAAAAGCAATAATGAACACGATTTTACTGATTCTCAGGCATTGACCGTCGAGGCGCTGGAGCAAAAGACAAATTTGATGGTTCGTGTCGACAACAGCCCTGCTGCGAGTTCTATTGCAAGATAGTAAGTAAATACGTCGTCCGATATTTACGAGCTTGCTTCTTGTCGGTATCATTATGTGGAAATAAACATTGACAATTACTAATTTGTGACGGGAATAATGAAGTGGTTTAGTATAAAGAAATAAAGAAAAACTTTATTCGGCAAAAAACAATAGCAGATATAAAACAACAAAAACAATATAAGATAATGACAAATACTTAAGAACTATACTTAGGTACAAAAGTTAATTGCCGAAAAGGCTGCCAGCTCAGCTTTATGCTTATGACGGTAAACCACAGCGCTGATTGATCACAAGTAGGACCGTAGGTTAGATGGCTTAACTATAAATATATATATATATTATAACATAACATAAACACAACACAAGCATAACTTTTTTTAATATATTTTAAACTTCTCATTTACGAAATTTATATCTATCTACGAAAAAATTAATTATAAGTACCTACGAACAAAACAGCAACAATGATTATATTGTAAATTTTCGTGAAATCATAATTGCAATATAGTATTTCTGATAGTATTGGAACATAATATTTGGGGAATTAAAAATTGTTGACAACAATGCCATCAATTTGTCGCAATAGTGTAATTTCTTTCGCAGCAAATCTTTTTTTTTCTTTTTTTTCTTATTTTTTTTTCAAATTCAATATCTTTATTTTTTCTTTTCTTCTATTTGGCCCTCAAACTTCATTCAGAAGCTTATTTTAGCCAGTATCTATTTATTTTCGAGTTATTCTTACTTGTGTATTAACGAAATGATGGTGTAATTTATTTCGCTAATTTCGATGCAACCCCTGACGACAATTCGCACGAATCCACTGGCTTGATTATAAAGGACGCAACGAGGCGATCAAACACCAGCCCGCTAAGTAAATATCACTACAGCCGCACCATGACACTTTATTTAAGTTATTCCACACTTTGTTCATAAACATGGATTTGCAAAACAATCTAAAACAAAAGCCGTGCAGTCCGCCGAAATATCCGCCAGCAACTCCCCAACATAATATCGTCCACTTGAAGACCAGTTTTTTTTTATATATATACACGGACAAATCATACAGTTTGAGCTAGCCCCAAAGTAAGTTGGAAACATGTGTTGTGGAATACTTACTCCACGATACTATATTTTAAAACAGATACATATGTAGATAAACATCCAAGACCCAGGCCAATCAGATAAATATCATGATCATTTTCCATCTTAACCTGACCGGGGATCGAACCCGGGCACCCCGTGTCGCAGGCTGGTTAACGACTTCGCCACGGAGCTCACAATTTTTTGTATGTAGACTCATCATCATCCATCATCAGGTCTTTTTAGTCTCCACTGCAGGAGCATGGCCCTCTCTGTACTACCGGGGCCATACTTGGCCAGAGCAGACAGAGGGTTTGGCCTACACTCTCCTCGCTGGCCAGATGGGTTGGAGAGGTCTCATTGATGTTATGATCGAGCTTTGTTTAGCTTGTACTCGTATTTCCCAAGTCGCCTCTTACGACATCCACGGGAAGACTTGGAATGGTTCTATTCTACTCTGCCGGAAACCACACGGCCTGTAGTACACTTTATACGAAACTAACTAAAATTGCATTATTTTTTACAGTTATGTGTTATCAGAGACGAATGCTACGAAGGCACAAATAAAAGGAATAACATACACAGCCTTGATGCGCAACGAGGTACCGTTTGATTTTTATAACAAAAAAGGTAGAAAAATGAAATTTATATAGAAAAGAAATATTCTCTTTCGTCCTGGTCTAGGAGAAAAGAAAAACAAAGAATGTACCAGCTGCTTCTCTCCCCGCGGATATCGTAAAAGCCGATCGAGGGAATAGGCGAAAATCTGAGGAGTCATATTAGTAGGCGATGTGGTGGCTAGAACTCGTCACTTTTTTGATTCCATTTTCAACTTACACGCCCACCAACATGATGAACGTAGCTTTTAGGTCTCATACACCTAGGCTCTGTCTACCGCGCGAGTTAATGTATCAGTATCATTTCGTGTAGGTGACACGGTCTATCGACCATGCGCACCCTGGTGTCAGAGTTCTTCGGAACTGTCTCTCGGCCTCTGACGTGGATCTTTTAACGACTACCAGATGGCAGCCGGGACCAACGGCTTAACGTTCACGAAGCACGGAATCATCTTTATTATCAGACAATCAGGTGATTCAAGCCTGCAATGTCCTCAAACTGGAAGCAACTAAACAAAGTATACTTCCCGTTTGAGGGGAACCCTCGGGTCTACAAGCAAACGCCATAACTGGACCACGGAGAAAGACGTGATAGTATGTATGTATGGTAATGATACAGGCAATGAAATAAACGGGCGTAATTGTCAATTTGGTATACACGGGATGAAAGAGAACATGGAGTGGCAGTGACATGGAGTGGCGGCGCGGCGCTTGAAACTTGGGCCGGCACTTAACGAGGCCCTCCCAGTGGGGTTGCAAATGCTGCCAGCGACGTAGGCAAGACAAGTACCCCAAAGCCCTTATCCTCGGCTGACGTGTAACAGGAGCCTGACGGGCAGCCTTAAAAAAGTTCGTCTACGTTATGCGCGAGTCCCTACAGGCGCGAGCCCCACAGGCGCGGGGCTCCATAGGCGCGATATCCCATATAGAAGTGAGGCCCACAGGCTCGAGGCCCCACAGGCACGAGACCATCGGCACCAGCGTAGCCAACGCCCGTCGCCGCTGTGGATTGGTTAATAACGTTAGTAGCGACGTAAAACGTGGGATTAGTATGGCCTAGCCCATACGGCCTAAAGAGACCTCGCGCATTTTGTAGAAAACCTTTTTGACGTTATAACGTCCGCGTGCACGAAAAATATCACGTTCCAGCTGTAGTAGTATCTATCATGCATCTATCTCGTATCACGTAAAATTGTTGTTCATAAACCGACTTTACAGGCAACTAACTTTTTTTTAAAACCCGGGTTCGAGCTCTATCTATGAGATTTCTCCATATATATTTATTTATGTTCTTCCTTTACTCAACAGAGTTTGACGGAGTATCTGGTGACGAGGGCCATAGATTCACCTCAGCATTACGTGCATGCATATGCTTATGGATTGCACGTTATAACCTCGAATAAAAAACTTATGGTATGTGTGGATTGCGGTTACAATTATATAGGGCGCTTGGTAGATGGATAAATAGCTATAAAGTGATAGTGAAAATGCTGGAGTGTAAACCTTTGGTTTTTTTCTTTTTGTGAACCCCTGAATCCGAGATTTGATTGTCAGAGGGTTGAATAAATGAATATGAATATGACAATCAACCTGTAGACGGTTAGAGGCAACCATTCAGATGTCTTAAAAAATTACATAACTTAATTCCCTATTATTTTTTATATAGCACTGGACAGTTATTGTGAGATACTAGCTTTCACTCGCGGTTCCGCCCGTGTCTGTCGAGCCCTCGGGAACAGTACTTTTCCCGGGATAAAATGTACATTATGTCCTTCTCCGTACCCCAGACAACGGGTATGCAAAATTGCATAACGATCAGTTCAGTGATAGGCGTGAAGGCGTAACAAACAAACTCAATATGGAATTTATAATATTAGTTAGGATTACAATGCTAGGTATATTTTTAAATATGTAATGAGATTAAATTAAAGAAAGCTTTAACTTATTAAATTGTTTTTATTACCCAGATTGAAGCCCTATACAGCCCCCTGCACAAAGACAAGAATGCCGCCTCGCGCTCTCTGGCTCGTATGTACATGGCGCTCATTCGTCATTACACGAACACCAGCGACGCTTCCATACACATCAGTGACGACCCACTATCTCTGGACTTTACACCGGTTTGTATATTTTTTTTATGATATAGCACGGCAAACGAGCAGGCGTCACCTGATGGTATACGATCAGCGCTGCCCTTGGACTACTGCAACACCAGGGTGTGACAGGAGCGTTGCCTTTCAAGGAGTTAGGGAAGGACATGGGGGGAGAAAATGGAGGAAAGATGGGCCTCTAGCTCTCTAACTCACCGAACGAAGTATATAAGCGTTAAAGCTTGTACTCAAACGTCGATTTTCTGTGAGTGTGGTACTTCTCCGGTCGAGCCGGCCCATTCATGCTACTAGCAAAAATGAATTTTGCCGTGACCGTGGAGAACCACATCTAAAAGTTTTGCGGTTAATAAATCTGCAATGGAAAGCCTCTAAGAGATCCAATTAGATACGAGGAGGTTCGTAGACGAACAAAGGTCACGGACATAGCTCAGCGGTTTAGCTCTTTAAAGTAGCAGTCAGCGAGGCACGAAGATGGTCAATGGCACAGAGGTTTTATAATGGCGAATGCCGACCAAGTAGCAGCAAGCGCAGCGTCGGACACCCCACCAGGTGATCGGACGACCTTACCAAGATCGCAGGGAAACTGCTTCCAACCGGTCATATTAAAAATCCTTGGAGGAGGCCTATATCCAGCGGTGGAGTCTTTGCGGCTGAGATAATAATGATGATTAAGAAGCCGAACTAAGTGGGGTTTCTCTAACAATGACCATTGCGATTGTGGCGTCATGCAATCGATGACTCACCTCATGATGTGCCCCAACCCCAACTGTCCATCCACCTGCACAATCGAAGACCTTAATAGAGCAAAACCTACTGGTTAAAAACTGTTTGAAAGAACGCATAAATAACCATTTTGACTCGAAAAGAAGAAGGTTCGTCTCTACCCGAGTGTCCTTAGATAAGTGTTAAAAGAATGAAAAGATTTTTGTAATAATACTACTTGTTTATTTTTTATTTTTTTAAGACATGGCACGGCAAACCAGCAAACGGATCACCGATGGTAAGCGATCATTGCTGCCCTAATTCAATGCCGCTGCCAATAGACAACTACAACATTTGGGTGTGACAAGATTTGCTGGCTTTACAAGAAAACATACTCGTTTTTTTTTAAGGTTCCTGTCGTATCTTCGGGAATATCGCCTGAGGAAGTTTATTAATTCTATTTATTTTTCAACAGCCTCCGTGGTCCAGGGTCCAGTGGTTAAGGCGTTTGCCTGTTGGGTTCGATTCCCACCGTAAGCATACTTTGTTTAGTTGTTTCCAGTTTGGTTAGGACATTGCAGGCTTGAATCACCTGATTGTCTGATAATAAAGATGATTCCGTGCTTCGGAAGCCACGTTAAGCCGGTGGTCCCGGCTGCCATCTGGTAGTCGTTAAAGGAACCACGTCAGAGGTCGAGAGGCGGTTCCGAAGAACTCTGACACCAGGGTGTGCATGGTCGATTGACCGTGACACCTACTCGAAATGATGGTGATTTATTTTTCAGCTTATGGAGTACGCTGGGCGACCACCTCTTCTCATTCAGTTTCTCCTCATCGTCACTATTTCGCATGTGACGCTTATTCCCTCCAAAGAACATGGCTTGATAAGGCACATGCAGGTAATTTTATTGACCTAGAAGTTTTAAATGCAAGATTAATGTCATATATGTGCTTTCGTCTAATATACGTCGGTATATGATATATTTACACTAATTGAGACTAATATTATATAACGGAAAGGTTTTTGTTTGTAATGAATAAACTCAAAAACTACTATAGTTTAAATTAGTACTGTATTTAGTATTTTACATATGTGTGAGATAGTATTTTGTAATTTGTATTTTGTTTAAAGCAAAGCAGTGGGCGTCCGGCAGGCAGCTAGGTATACACTAGGGCATGCAATACCGGAAAGTTATCAATACCGGAACTGATTTTCGGTACTAGAGACCTAATACCGGAATTCCGGTACTAGTTCCGGAATTGGCTTTATATCTATTTTTTAAGTTAACCGTAATATACGTAAATAAAACTTTAATAATAAGCTATTAGCGCTTCCCGCTGTGTAGTCTGTCTGTTCCTATGTAAATATATGCTTAGATCTTTAGAACTACGCAACGGATTTTGATGCGGTTTTTCTTTTGATAGATAAGAGTGATTCAAGGGAAAGGTTTACATGCATAATATAGTAGAGGAACACTGCTAATTTTAGAGGTTTCTAATGTAATGTCGTAAATATACACATTTTTTGCGCTTACATTGCAAACGCTGACTGAACTCTACGAGATAGATCAAAATAATGTACTAAAGTATTGTAAAATTTAAAAAGGTCTACAAAAAACGTCCGCAATTATATGTTTATATCTTTAAGATAAAGTACTATATCCATTTCAATGCTTTAAAAAATGGGCAATTATAAAGCGGTAATGGGAAACCTATTTACAGAAATACGGTATTAATCCTTATCATTTGAAATAGATTAGTTGGCTAAAATATTTTTTCCCCTTTACACCTTAAATGAATACTTTAGGAGATATAGTAAAGTATAAATTTAATTTGCAAATGTAATTTGTAATATCAAAATAATGAGCAACGAAATTAATTTCGTATCGCCGTGATTCGTCGGGGCCACGCGGGCTTTACGTGAAATTATGTAGGATGAATGCACCATGACCCATAGATCACAAATAGAGGCCGGGGACGGAACCGTTAAAGATCGTAGAAACTCCTTTTGTGTATGGTTTGTATGGGTGTGGGTTTGGGTGTATGTGTGGTTGGTTTAGATACAATACATTTGATAGAAAAATATATAAAAATATATATTTTTCTATCAATTCTATCATAGTAATACTAATATCTAAATTATCTTTATAATATACTATTTTTAATTAAGCTCCGACACAAAGAGCTTGGTATAAGTTTTAAGCGCAGATCTAAGTGTCTGCATGTGTATATGTTTGTGGATTGTTGCAAATAATTTTGATTGTTTGTTTTGTCAAAAGCAGACTACATCGACTGTTCTAAGCATAGAACATAGATCACAAATAGAGGCCGGGGACGGAACCGTTAAAGATCGTAGAAACTCCTTTTGTGTATGGTTTGTATGGGTGTGGGTTTGGGTGTATGTGTGGTTGGTTTAGATACAATACATTTGATAGAAAAATATATAAAAATATATATTTTTCTATCAATTCTATCATAGTAATACTAATATCTAAATTATCTTTATAATATACTATTTTTAATTAAGCTCCGACACAAAGAGCTTGTTATAAGTTTTAAGTGCAGATCTAAGTGTCTGCATGTGTATATGTTTGTGGATTGTTGCAAATAATTTTGATTGTTTGTTTTGTCAAAAGCAGACTACATCGACTGTTCCAAGCATAGAAAGTCTATAAAGAGAGTGCTAAAGTTAAAATTTTTATACATTATAAATATTAAAATTGTGTTGTTACAAACTTATAACCACTCGTGCGAAGCCGGGGCGGGCCGCTAGTTTTAACAATAAATAAAAAATCGAGCCGCCATTTTATCGATAAAAGACGCGAAAGAAACAAGTGAATGAAAGCGCGGACGGCGGTGCGGTGTCCATAGGAGAACTGTTTATTTACTATTCAGAAACTCTCAAAAAATACTTATACAGAATTAAAATGATTTATAACATAAAATTTTCGCTTTCCAGTTATACAACAAGATGTAAAAGTATTTTCATTATATATTAACAGTCGTGCAAGTGACGCTCCACACTAAACTGCATACGCACACACTCGCTATAGATGGTTACGTAGTTATATATGTATTTATATTTTTTTTTAATGAATACCGGTATAACGGTATTGGGGCCTTCAATTCCGGTATTAAAATATCGAAAAAATCTTCCCGAGATACCGGTATTACGATATTCCGGAATTCCGGTATGCATGCCCTAGTATACACGAAATAAAACAAACTAGAACTGGATTGCGAAGGCTAGGGATAGAAAAGAATATTATGGCACAAACAAAATGAGATTTATAAGGATTTATACCCAGCCGTGGGTCTAGGAAAGCTGACGATGATCATGATTATAAAAGATGTATATTGTCCAGACCTTACTGCATCTATTATATTTTTTTGTTGATCCATATGTTTTTTATTGATCCACAGTGTCACGCGCTGAACTTTTCGCCGCTCCAGTACTGGCTGACGCTGTACTTCTGCGACTTGATCCTGTACTGGTTCTTAGTGGGCTTCATAGCCATTGCTGTGGTAGCCATCATGTTCCTCACGGTGCCCGTCAACCATTTCCGATTTAGTGATCTTCGTGAGTATTCACTTTCACATTTCCCTGTCTGTTAAAGATAGTAAGTACCACCTATAAAATCATACCCTGTCGTATGCAAAATCACCTACAATACTAAGACTACAACAACCGATCCTAGACAAGGACTTTTTTTTACTAATTATTGATGTAGGCATTTGTCTTCCATCTCCCATCGCAGGTGTCGGGCCGAGCCGGAATGCGCATCGATGGATTTCGTCAGAGGCATCTGGTTGTTACATCTGTTATTAGCTCGAGAGTTTATTATCCTTATCCTTACTTTCCTTACTAATATTATAAATGCGAAAGTGAGTTTGTTTGTTTGTTTGTTACGCTTTCACGCCGTAACTACTGAACCGATCATCATGAAATTTTGCATACAAGTTCTCTGGAGTACGGAGAAGGACATAGGCTACCTTTTATCCCGGGAAAAAGTACTATTCCCGAGGGATCGACATTGATGCGTGCGGAGCCGCGGGCAAAAGCTAGTATAATATACATCGTACATAGACCTAAGGTCATTGGTTCAAACCCTGCCTGCGTGTAATTTTTACACCTTATCTCATCTCTTGATACTTGGGGCTTGCCAGCGGTCTATGGAGCGAAGCATACTGGGCTATAAATTGTCGGTTTAAGCAATAATTATATTATTAATAATTATATTAATATAATCTATTATATTAATATAATTAATAATTATATTAATTAATATTAATTAATAATTATATTAATTAATATTAATTAATAATTATATTAATTAATAATTATATTAATTGATATTAATTAATAATTATATTAATTGATATTAATTAATAATTATATTAATTGATATTAATTAATAATTATATTAATATAATCTATGACCAAAGTAATGGATTTCGGGAAGAAGGCAGCCAAGCCTGAATGGGATTAGGTGGGCCATGGTTGTACGATGCACTCGATAGGTGGGCAAAAGTAACCACAAAGTGGGTCCCTACAGGTTGGTGAGAAAGCGATGCCGCCCAAAAACAAGGTGGGCTGATAATTTGACGGCGTATGATAGAGACTGAGGTCAGGGTATCATCCTCAACAGGCATCGGGTACGTGCTCCCGGCTTCCCGAACTGCTGATTGATTTTCCCCCATTTATCACAGTGTGAGTAGTATCCCCGAAAACTTTCATTCTTTTCCCATACCTAAAAAATTCCTATCCTTCCCCAGCTTGAAAATGCTTGCGATGGGCAGCCGCGTCGGAAGCACAAGTCCTTGAGAGATGCCCTTGTTCTTGACTTTTTGCGGCTGTAATGATGATAGAGACTGGCGGCCAATGGCGCACAAGATAAGGAGGCCTTTGCCTAACAGTGGGACAACGTAGGCTAAAAAAACTTAATTTTTAATATAATAAGAGTATATTATAATATAACCGATGTATTATAAATGGTACTCCTGCCTTTCCTGAGATATTCAATGAATTCTCCAGTGGTGGTCCCGTTCATGTTGGTCATCTACGGAATCAGCTGCGTACCTCTGGCCTACATGTTCAGTAGAGGTCCGCGCGCTGCCCTAAATGCTTTGACATTTATTATTGTCAATATCATTTTCGGTAAGTTTATTCTGATTAATTTTCCAAAAATCCATACACTTTAGCATAAATTGCGTCTGTGTGATTTCTTTCCCTGCATCCGCCGTGTGCCGTGTGGTATCCGGCAAAGTAGAATAGGACCACTCCAAGTTTTCCCGTGGATGTCGTAGAAGGCGACTTAGGAAATACAAGCTAAACAAAGCCTATAAACATCTGTGAGACTTCCAAATCGTCTGGCCAACGAGGAGAGTGTAGGCCAAGCCTTCTGACTGCTCTGGCCAAGTATAGCTCAGTACAGAAAGGTTAGTGCTCCTGTAATGGAGACTAAAAAAGACCTGATGATGATGATGATCTGCAGCCGCAAAAATATAACAAATCTAGTGTCTTCTACCTAAGTCCATAAATGTCCACTGCTAATTATTTACTTCAATTCCACGCACTCAATTTTCGGCCATCTTTTTTACGAAATTTCAAATGCTCGTTCTATTTAATCCATTTTCGAGCATTATGTAGGATTAAATTTTGAAATGTGTAAATGGGATGAAAATACAATATTATGGAATCGTTGGGCTGGTCGGAAAATGGCCATACGAACTTCAAAACTAAACAAGGTAGAAAACAGTTTACAGTGTGGATTCGTTTATACTTGATAAAAGATTTTCACAACAACTTGTTTTTACAGGTGAGGCGACAGTGGTAGCAAAGTTATTTTACAACTTCGAAAGCACAATCCTATATTTAACGAGAATGTGGCCGCAATTCAACATGGGATACGCCCTTGTAAAAATAAAACAGATATTCTTATACAATAGCGAGTGCGTCATTTTTAGGAACAAAAAGTTATGCTCCGCTCAGACTCTACATAAATGCTGTGGTAAGAAATTATATTTTGGTAAGAAGGGCTCCGTACCATAAAAGGAAAAAACAGAACCCATATAGGATCACGTTGTTTTTCTTTTTTTCTATGTGGCCATCAAACTTCATTCAGAAAAAGACCTAATTACCCAAAAAAAAACCGGCCAAGTGCAAGTCGGACTCGCGCACGAAGGTTTCCGTATCGTTGTCTAAAACGGCAAAAAAAATCACATCGGTTGTGTGGAAGCCCCTCTTTAATATTCATTTTATTTCTAGGTATTTAATTATTTATTTTTAAAGTGAATATATAACTAAATATTCTGTGAATATATTAAGCGTTTAAAAAAAAATCGTTTTTTGTATGGGACCCCTTTAATTGTTATATCGGCAAAAGAAAAACATTATCTGTAAAAATTTCAACTGTCTATCACGGTTCATGAGATACAGCCTGGTGACAGACGGACAAACAGACAGACAGACGGACAGCGGAGCGATATTAATAGGGTCCCGTTTTTACCCTTTGGGTACAGAACCCTTAAAAATACCCATGTGATTCGAGCTCTAGACATCCTACTTTAACAACACAAAGCCGAGCTATACAGCTGTCGTCAACAATAGTCGTATCTTCATCCTTGCATGTTTTGTCGCCTTTACTTTAACACATCAACAGTTTTTAATATAATTAAGAAATGTAATAATTATTCGTTTAAAACTTAGGCTCTAATGTCCGACTGACGAAATGCGCTTTGGAAGTGAAATGAAATGAAAAAAACCGGCCAACTACGAGTCGGACTCGCGCACGCAAGAGTTCCGTACCATTCATTATCTATAAAAAGTTAAAAAAAAAATTTTTCTCGTGGCAGCATAACGAAAGCTGCCACGAAACGCACCTGTACTATGCCAGGGAACTAAATACTGGTGTGATTGTCATCTTGCCCTGTGTGAGTTTTAATTTATTTAACACCACCGACCCGGACCCCGGCTTGCTTTATATGTGCAATATACATATAAACCTTCCTCTTGAATCACCCTATCTATTAAAACAACCACATCAAAATCCGTTGTGTAGTTTTAAAGAGCTAAGCATAGGTAGATAGTGGGAAGCGACTTTGTTTTATACTAAGTATGTAGTGAAATCTTCGATAAAATATAATGGTAGATACACAGTCTCATACAAAATGAAGCCTTAATATTGTCCCCGAGTCAAAACATCACGCATACTTACTTACAAACAACAATAAAAGCGATAAAGTATAACACACTCCTTTTTTTTCACTTTCGATGCGCAGTTTTTTGCATCTTTTCACTGTACCTTCGTCATCGCGAGACGTGTGAGTGCTAGCGCGGTTTATTGAAACTGTGGACAAAACAGCTCCGAAACTCGATTAGTGCCCTGTTTTGCCGGTGCCACTTTTCGAGCGCGAATCGTGTATCTACCATTATATTTGATCGAAGAGTGAAGTGTAAAATGAATGTCTTTTTAATCGCATCAATTGCATACATTTTAGAAAGATGTGGGATTCTCCAGCAATGTTACGAGGAGAGGCACTACCTCACAACAACTCACGGGGTTTTGAACGAAGTAACCTCAATGCTGACCATGACCATCGTCTTTCTAATAATGATCATTTTTTGGGAATACAAACTCATCCAGCAGCTGTGGCATTGTACGATTTCTTTTTTCAAGAAAAGTGAGAAGTTGGAGCCGGACGATGTGTCTGCCGGGATGATGAGGGAAAAGGTCGAGGTGCAGGACAAGCTAAAAGAAATAAAAGGTGGACGGTGTAAGTTGAAGTTTTATATTTTCCGACTCTACTATCTAATTGTGTGACAAATAAAAGGCACGTTATGCTGGTGGTCCGGGCTGTCGTCGTTAATGGCACTTGTTAAGCTATGTCCTTTAGCGTATAGCTAGGCAGCTTAACCAGTGTTGGCCACTTGCACACACGAAAGACAACCAACAAACCGGTTGCGTCCATATCTGGGATGTTTCGGATTCAGAGGTCAGCTATTTGATCTTTTGGTTCTTGCATGGTTTTTAACCTAAAATGTCAAAGACAATGCAAGTAAGTCAACGTTAATGAGCGTGCATTATGTACAACGATAATTCATTGACAAGAGCTCAATCGACAGTTGCTTAGCGTGTTAAATATCGGAGAAGGCGTGTCCACAGATGTAAAATTAGACGAACCTTTATGAAGTCACGTAAGTAACTATCATGATTTGTACTGTACTGTGTTTGAGAGGAAAATATGTCCTTGCCTTGCCTTGCAATTTTGGGGCTATTGCAGTTAATTATCACACAACGCCTACAACAACAGACGAGCGCAAATTGTCAGTAGCCGCGGCCAGCCTTGACGATTGGTCGGGGTTCGGATTCGGACTCGCGAAGTAGGCGCATTGACGTCATCTATGTGCATCTATATCTGTGGGCGTATCTTTACCATGTAAGACCCATAGCACACACTTGTGGGGCCCCACCAGAGGGTTCAAAATAAAAATAAGTATTAGCACTACTTTTACAGCTGAGCAGCAAAAAGTGAGTACATTTGGCGAAAGTCTTCTGTGTTCCAACGTAACGAAGAAAGAAATGGGGGAGTTCGTCCTTCGGAACATTTACTTCGGGATTGGTAGGGGAGAGGCCCTGGCGCTGTCGGGCCTGAAGAGGCACGGACGAGTGCAACTCGCTGAAATGTTAGCAGGACTGAGCATGCCCACCAGTGGGCAATTGTGGACAAAAAGTTCTTACAGTCTGCACACGGAATCTCATCAGGTATCTATTCATATATAGGTACCTCGTGATTTTGTACCTCTGAAATATACTGAACGCGTAGATATATCAGGCTGAAATTCAGATCAAATACTCAAGTCTACTGCCCATTAGAGCTGTAAAAAAATCAAACTTCTAAGACTACGCTATCAAAAGATACAGCTGGTTATGCCGCAATTTTTCTTGTTTTTTCGACATTCGCAAGGGAATCAAAACCTACAGGGTACTTACCATGAACACAGAATCTTGAAATTTGGTACTATAGCGGAGGGCTATATTATTTTTGCCGATTTAGGGCGGAAGGCGGTTTCTAAGTCCAAACACACTCATAATCAACAAAAACTTTTATTTGCGTGAGTTACTTTCATAGTCCAGTCAAATAAGACTTTGAAGGTTACAATAATTCCCATAGAGCTAAAAATTGGTATGAATGTTCAGAATACCATTATAAATGAATTGTGAAAAGTCCCCATCAATCCCCCTTGTGCAAAAAAATTTATTGATGGTGAAAGTTTGCAAAAATAGGTTTTTCGCGTTTTTCAGCTAAACGGTGAGTTTTACAGCAAAAATAGTTCAGACAAAAATTGTAGATCATCCGATTCTCTACAAAAAATGTATCTACACTTTTTTTCATAAGTATTGCCATTTCCGTTATATCGCGGTTGAAAGAATTGAAAAAAATATTTTATTCGTAATATGCACACGTTTCCACACCACCTATGAGGTAGTGTGCTTGGCGCTTTTTTTTTAACGTGGTTTCCCCGGTGGGCCTATTCCACGATCTATTATGATCCTATTGAATGCAAATGGAGTATTGAAAATGATGAAAGCTGCGTAAATTATGTAATATATAAATGAAAAAATAATTTGGAAAAATTATTCATCGGTTTTTTTTTTTTCGTACCAAGCTTGATTTAAAATATCATGGTGACTATCAATAAAACATACGAATGTTGATGATCCTGATTTTTCTGTAATAATAATTCTATCACCATACTCCAACTTCAATCGCATTTTAATGGTTCTGTTATCTATTGTTGATTTTTTACAAATACTTTTCAATTCGTCTAATGTGAATTGACAATCATCGCTATTTTCAATATACTTAAATATTTCTCTCATCGCAATATTTGTAGCTTCATCTTTAGGACGACCGACTTTACCCCCAGTGGTCGGTTTCAGAAAAGAATTGTAGCAATCGTTATGATACTTAGCCTCGGCAGCGACTAAATCATATTCAAATTCAATTCGAGCAGCAACAGCTTTGGCTACATCATCACAACGAGTTTTAGCTATAGTTAGAATACTGTCTTTGAACGAAAGTGTAGTCACTTTAAAAATCTTACGTCGGTACTGCAGTGCTTTTTTCTTCTCCAACTCTTCATTTAATTCATTGCCGCAAAATAAACAACACTGGTTGAAGCAAAATGTAGTTTCACTTACTCGTGCTCTAGTACGAGGAGGACTTATTTTTGATGAACCAGCTTCTTCTTCTTGGCGCCGTCTTTTCACGGCATCAATGCTACTTTTTCGAGTATAATTTTTTCGACACTGCACATGAATTTTTACAGATGTCTGGTCTTTCAGGTACTCCGAAAACTTATCACCTCTTTCAATACTTGCATCAATTAATGCTTTCATGCCGCGATCAACAGTAACAACTCCACTTTCAGTCAAAGGTTGACTACAAATAAAGCAGAATTGCGACATTTTTTTTTAAAAACAGTAAAATGCACAAACTTTGTTACAAAATATAAGCGATAGCCACGAGTTGTCACTACGAAGGAATGCTTACGACTAACAGTATTTTGTTGAGTATGAGACCTTCGAAACGGAGCAGGTATACGAGCATCGCCACGCTGACAATTGAATGGAAGACAGATGTTACTCAAGGCCATGCGACTAAATGAAAATAGGGGAGGAGTTTTTGACGTTCATTTATATTCAAAGAATTTTATAATTTGTATGTATAAGACATAGGGACTCATGTATTTACTCATATAACGGTTCAAAAATGTATATAAAACCACCTACATAGGTGGTGTGGAAACGTGTGCATATTACGAATAAAATATTTTTTTCAATTCTTTCAACCGCTATATCACGGAAATGGCAATACTTATGAAAAAAAGTGTGGATACATTTTTTGTAGAGAATCGGATGATCTACAATTTTTGTCTGAACTATTTTTGCTGTAAAACTCACCGTTTAGCTGGAAAACGCGAAAAACCTATTTTTGCAAACTTTCACCATCAATAAATTTTTTTGCACAAGGGGGATTGATGGGGACTTTTCACAATTCATTTATAATGGTATTCTGAACATTCATACCAATTTTTAGCTCTATGGGAATTATTGTAACCTTACCTCTATTTTAAGGACTAATTTGACTGGACTATCACCACTGTGTTACGCATGAAATTAACAAGTACTTTGAATAATAAATAAATAATGCAGAATAGACTTATACCACAAAACACTTGGACAGCAATTTAGGTACTTCTTTGCGACGCGAGCAGAGCTGGCTGCTGAGAGCTCAGACCGTATTGCTCTCTCAAGAAAAGTCACTTTTAGTAATCGAAGACCAAATTTAGGGTTCTACATTACACTGACAGCCTTGGGAAAGTTGTTCATATGGACCCCTTTAAGGGTCCAGAACGATCAAAATTTCGCCGTGTATATAATGTACGGAAACCTTCGTGCGCGAGTCCGACACAGACTTGGCCGTTTTTTCTTTTTGAAAGAATATGCTTTTAGATAGGTCCCATTTAATTTTATCTAAGTATTATTTTTCAACCTTCAAAGCGTGGAAATCAATACTAATAATAAATCTGTAAGGGTTGGTCATGGAGTAAGTTACTTTGTTTTGAGAGATATCGTGTTTATAAGCTCTATACAGGATACTGAAACTAAATTGAGGATATTTAGATTTTTTTTCTGTATGTATATATGTATGTTTCTCCATAACTCTTAAACGAAATAACTGAATTTTATGAAACTTGGTAGATATACATTTAGGCGTACACGACACAAGATAGGCTACTTATTTTTTTTCTCCTGTCATGATAAGACGTGTCCCCCATACAAACGTAACATAAAATGTACGCGGACAAAGTCGCGGGCACTCAATAAAAAATAATAAAATAAAATTATTTTATTTCATACCACAAAATTTGTCCATATAGATGTTAGTAACAGATAATCTTACACTATGTTAGTAGGAACTTAAACTAAGGTGCTGTTTGACGCAGTGCTTTATAAAGCGAAAAAAAAAACCCCCTTTTGTTTCAAAGTACTGCCGCCATACGTCGCTGGCCAGCTTGCGGGACTCCCTGCCGCTGTGGATGACGGTGTTTGACGCGCTTGAACTCCTTGCTATCCTGCGAGGAGTACCCAAGAAATTCGTCACCAAAGAGATTTGGAGATATATTTATGCTCTTGGTAAGAAATTCTCATCTGAACTATACCCTATTTTTATATAGTTTCCTCGCGGTGGAGTAGTTATACTTGGGTACAAATTCGTAACTTACTCATTATTTGCTTATTTGGCGAGCTCCATGGCGCAGTGGTTAACATGCCAGCAGGCGACACGATGGCCCCGGGTTCGATCCCCGGTCAGGTCAAGGTGGAAAATGATCTTTTTCAGATTGGCCTGGGTCTTGGATGTTTATCTATATATGTATTTGTTATAAAATATAGTATCGTTGAGTTAGTATCCCATAACACAAGTCTCGAATCTTACTTTGGGGCTAGCTCAATCTGTTGATTTGTAAATAATAAATAAATACGGACAAATCACTGCCCTGAACTGCAGGCCCTTAATTCTCGCATTTCGCAGCAAGATTGTGGAATGAATCCCGTGGTTTTCCCTATGTGCTATGACTTGAGGTCCTTCAAAAGGCGCAGGTATTTTAAGAGTCGTCAACGCATCGGCACCTCCTCTGGTGTTGCAGATGTCCATGGGTGACGGTGACCACTTTCCATCAGGTGGCTCGTCTGCTCGTTTGCCATCAAATATAAATAATAAAAAATCCCTGTGTCTTCAGAGTTGTACGACCTAGCAGACACGCTGATTTGTCGCGTCCCACCGCACCAGCGGACTCGCATCAACTTTGCCGCGGCGGTCATCGGCGCACCCTTGGTGGTCATCGTCGACGAGTGTACTAACTATCAGGACTACTCCGTCTGCCGGGCCATGTACTACATACTGTATCAGCTGAAGAAGCAAGGGCATGCTATCTACATTAGTTCGCATAGGTAGGTTTTGGGAACCAACAGTGAAGCAGACAAAGATGTGTGGTTATGCGACGTGGTAGCCTTCTACCACCTATCATCGCCTCACATCTTTGTCACGCAAATCAAATAATAGGCAAATCTTTATTGTTTCTTATCCTTTAAGTAGCCGTTATGTGTCTTTTTATTAACGACTGTTGAGTTCCGTTTGTGAACTCAATATGTTTTGTGACCACCACCACCTTATTTTACACACCTATATATAACTCAAAAGTCTAGTATTCCCATTCAGATAGACAGCGATTGTTCCGCATGTCATGAATATGGGCTGCTGTTACGGCCATGGGTTTTCTGAAATACTTAGCATCAGATATGGTAACACGAAGTCGTAGGGTCTAAGTAGGGTCCGATGAGCCGCGACATCCTCGCGGTTCATCGGACCCTATATTTGACAAGCAGCAAAAACTGACACATTGGTTAGGTTCCCTAATAACAGCTTGCCGGGAGTGATATTTAAAATTTCGCCGTTCGTAACCGAGCGATTTTTCCATACAAAAATCGTTCAAAGACGAGTGGTCATACTTTCAAAAATAGTACCCCACACCTATGTTGTCACCACTTATTTCAGAAAACTTTATTTGGTAACATTTTATGATTGTGTATAAAGCGAGCAGTGAACGTTGTACCTACCCTTAGAAGAATGTACCTAAGCTGGATTTCGACCCCGTGGTGTCGTCATCCAGCTTAAAACGATAGTCTGCTACAGAAGGAACTCTCAGAAGAGATTAAGTATAATAGCTTTTATAGCTCGTAAATTTCCTCAGCATCGAGAGCCACATGCCGATCACGAACCGCCTCGGCATTTTACTGGACGGCAAGATCTATGACGTGGATCTGGTGGACAACCTGATAGCGCGGTACAGCGCGCAGGGCTTCACCGTCGTGGTACACTTGAAGGACGAGGTCAATGTCGAGAAGATGTTTAGCAAACACTTCAAGAGCTTCGTCATCAACGACACGACTGATGTGAGTCTTGAGATACCTATAGGTATACCAGAGCGTCTATTGTGAGATTATGCACGTGGATACTAAACGATTCGAACTATCGTTAACTATTTGATGACACGTATCTTACTTGATGGGAAATGAAGGTCATGTATGTCACTCATTGTGGTGATATCGCATAAAATGTTCCAAGAAACACAGGCTCGTATTATTTTACATTCGTCCTTGAGAAGTTTTGGATTACGAGATTCAGAAACTAGTTTGGTTTATTGTCCTTATGGTATATCACCATGAGCGAGACCTGCAGCATGCCCTCTGCAGTTCTACGCTTCCTCGACAAGCTGGATTGGCTCGGGTAAAATAACAAAATGCAACCAAAAGAAATTGAGAGGTGAGAGTGGGTAGACTCTAAAGCAGAAAACCGAGAGATGGATAGTCTTCTGCTCACACACAATTGGCCCAAACTAGAGGCCTAGGTGTGGAAAATTGCCCATGAAACCAGGTGAACCAGGTGTCCTTATGGTAGACAAAGTACAGTAAACTGTCGTAAATGAAAGGTACAACCTCATGGTAGACGCTCTGGTGTAAATTTACCATCAATATGGACAACTTTTCCAAAAGCCGATTCTTAAAATTTTCAACATTACCATATACTCATGTTCAGCCGGCTGGCCAGTTTGTATGGGAAAGTAAAGTAGATATAAACCAAGGCAAATACCTGTTTGTCTGTTACCACTTCCCGCTTCATCTATTAATTCTGTATTTAGGTGTTGGTGAACGTCCAAATCCTAGACACTGAACTGAAATGGGCGACAATATTCGAGAAGATGGAGGAACTTCAAGCCCTCAACTCAAAAGTGGTGTACTCCTACATTGTCACCTCCATCCCCATAGACTATATCTACAACTCCATCATCGTCAACGAGATGGGTAATCTACCCACTGGCGACCTGTTTTCTTGTGCTTTCTTGAAGAGATTGTTCAGTCCAAAAACAAAAATTCTGCCTTCACAAGAGGCGTTGAACAATCTCATACCATTCCAGTCGAAATATTCAATTACTAAGCTTAAAGAGTTGCCTTGGTCGGTCATTTTTAATAGATAGATCTCCACGCCCACCACAATAGTAACACTGCATGTTATTTTTTTAAACTTTGACCTTTTCATCACGAACGTTGGATTAATTCGACCATTTTTGTGCCCATTTCGCGAGCGTCGTATGTTTCCGACCAGGCTTTTTTATTTCACTATGGTATATTCGGATAAAATGGTCTAATCTTTACAATGTCATATCCTTTAATCTTATGTAAGTGTTGCACATCCTTATTTGTAGGTATTAATTTCAATTCACTATGCTTCGCGCTGGGAGTACGACAACTGATAGGTAGAAAGTTTCGTTAAATTATTATGAATAAACGGGACTTACAAGAAACCTTATTATTTGTTTCCGTTGACGTTTCACTGGAGTTACATCCATCAACCAGTACTTTAGTCTCGTTGCAACCACGATGGATGTAACTCCATTGACACGTCGTCGACAGAAACAAATAATAAAAAGGTTATGAGCTACTTAAATCCCGTTTATATATATAATTATTGTTCCAGAAGGAATAAAGTCATGTCTAATATGTATATTGTACCTATACCCATTAAATTTTACTTAAAAACGCGTATTTTAGATTATACTTTGTCAATACAATGTTCTATCGCCGGTGTCCGAGAGCCGCCGCTAAACACTGTTTCTGAGGACGGGACACGCTTATGAAAGTTTTGCAAGCCAGTATACAATATACACCATGGAATTAGTAAAAAGTGATATACATAAGCGTAACCATCGCATACATCTAGTAGGTAATGTACTTACTGCGTTTTAATTCCGCAAAATAAAATATTATTGAGCATAATGATTATGGCAAAATGTATACTTAATCTTTAGTTCTTATTATTTAAATTGCAAATTAGTAAAGATTTCATAGATTTCATTTCATATTTCATAGCTTTGTTAGATCAGCGCAGATTTTGGTTAATGTCCTCTAATCAAAACAAAAGTCTGGTTAGTTCGAAGATTTATAACTTAAGAACGGCTCAACTGATTTTTATCTATGATTTTGTTAACACTCCGAATAGCAGAATAAACTAAAATAAATATAAGAAATATTTAAGACAAAAATAGTAGCGTACAGTATACTATAAATGGCATATAATATGTAGCTAAAGTCCTACAAGGATCATGAGTGTCCGTTACTCCAGCCAGACCGTGGATATGTTTTTCTTCTATAAATAAAACTATTTCTTACACAACTCCTTTAACTTTCTGGCATGTTTTTCGTGCTTTATTAACAAACAGCCTAACTCAGTAATGATTTCTTAGACAACTCCTTTTAACTTTGTGGCATGTTTTTCGTGCTTTATTAACAAACATAGCCTGAAGACAAACAGCATAATTCAGAAATGATTTCTTACAAAACTCCTTTTAACTTCGTGGCATTTTTTCGTGCTTTATTAACCAAACATAGCCTGAAGACCATAACTCAGTAATGATTTCTAACACAACTCCTTTTCACTTTCTGCATGTTTATCGTGCTTCTGAAGACAGACAGCCATAATTCAGTAATGATTTCTTACACAACTCTCCTTTTAACTTTCTGGCATGTATTATTATCTGGCATATTTTATTAACAAACATAGCCTGGAAACAACCATAACTCAGTAATGTTTTCATACACAACTCCTTTTAAATTTTTTGGCATATTTTTCGTGCTTTATTAACAAACATAGCCTGAAGACAGACAGCCATAACTCAGTAATAACTTTGTAATTTTACAAGATGCCGACTGGCGTTCATTTAGATCCTTGTAGTACCTACCTGGTTAGATCAATCAAACGCGTAAGCGAATGACAATCAAGTAAACCATCCTGAAAGTCACTGACGAAAGGAAGGACGTATCGCGTGTCCGTGTATCAGTGACTGAATTCAGGATGGCATAATACCCCCTTAACCCGGCTATAAGGTAGGTTTTCACCTTATTTACCTCCAGGAGCCATCCATAAACTTCACACCTATTTTATGGCTTTTAGACCCTCACTTGATCTGACCCCCATCCATGTCACAGATGTCACATTTACGCAACCCATCCAGCTCGTCTCGTATGACGTCATATTTTAATTGATGGAAACAAAAAACTACATACAAATACTACAGTAAAAAATATACACTGAAAATAATTAATAAACCTTATAATTAAGTTATTATATGAGTGGATATAGATTTGCGCATTATTTAAAAATTTTGTATGACTATTGATGCTTAGGCGGCTAAGAAAGCCACCGGTATACAGCTTTACAGGTGTGGTGACGTCACAAAGCTTACGACGTCTTCCCCTTATTGTCACACAGGGGGCGATGACCCATCCCCTTAACATGACGTAATTTATGAATGGCTCCCTAGCAAACTGTCTTATTCGTCAGGCAGGATGCAAGTCAAATGATGTAGCTATAATATAGATGTTTGCGAAGAGTAATTATTTTGTTAATATTATAATTTTTGTTAATATTACAATAAGCTTGTTTTTTTTTTAACAATTATGTTACAGAATTGTTATGTTTGGTTTGATGCAATAAAAGTTATATGTGTTAGTAATTGTTTAATTTCTAGTCACTATACAAGAAGCTGGTTACATTCAAGCAGACACACAGACACCAAGCTAGTAAGCAATGTTTTGACCTATTTAAAATTAGTAAGTATATTATGCAGAATTTAAGGCAAGCTGTAGAATTAAAGGCTTATAAATATCTTACATTACAGACAGGTAAATATAACAAACAAAAATCCATTATTGACAAGCCCACGTAAGTAGCAGAGGTTTTGCATATTTGCATGCACCCAGACATGGTACGAGGGGGTCAGAGGCACAGGGGAAATGACCTCTCAAAATCGGCAAATGGAAAATTAGCCTTAATGATTAAAGTCAAAGCATGCGTGAGCAGCCAGCCCCTAACCAGTCCAACACCTAAAAGTCTAGAACCTTATCCTTCAACTGGTCGACTAGACAATGAGATCCTAAGATTATATACTACTTATTAGTGTAATGTAGTGTGGGACCTATCCCCCATTACTTTCAGTTACCTAAAAGTCTAGAACCTTATCCTTCAACTGGTCATGACTAGACAATGAGATCCAAAGATTATATACTACTTATTAGTGTAATGTAGTGTGGGATCTATGCAACTCAGCAGTAGAGCCCCTAGCATGAGCCATCATGTTCTCTATCCTATTAGTGGTCTCACGGACCATAGAGAACTCTGACAAATCCGGGAGGTCAAGCACAATATGAGCAGAGAGACGTTTGTACACAGAATCTTTATCTTTTTTATTTCTTCGTGATTCCTCATATTTGAGCTGTTGCTTTAAAAATATAGACTGCTTTAACATATCTTGGATATTCTTGAAGCTGGTTACAGCACCATCCATTGATTTAACAGCACTGAAATTTAGAAAAATACCTAATTAGTCGCAAATAATGAGAAAAATACACTACTTAAATTTTCGTCTGCCTTGTCATGGATCCGTGACAACACCTATAACCGCCTTGTCACGGAGAACGTGAATAACTCTTGACATGGATCAGTGACAAGGCAGTGATAGCCCAGTTGGCTTGAGCATTATCAGCACTTACTAACATGTGTAAGCAAACCCAGGCATGATGGGTATTCGCAATTGCCATAAACATATCTCAAGCCTGTCCTTATTTCAGAAGGCACATTAAGACATTGGACTTACTGTCATCATTGATGGCAGTCTATAAGCATTGTACCTAGCATATCACCTAGATATAGATACTTTTAGACAGCAATCTGACACTAGTGTCGGCCATTTAGACACATGAAAATCAAACAATAGTTTTGACCTGTCTTTATTTAGGTTTTTTTTTTAATAATTATTGAAGTAGGCATTTGTCTCCCATTTCACCTGATGATAAGTGACTATGAAGACGAGGATGCCACATGCCTATTTAAGAGATACCGATTTATTCTACTTGTCTCGTGATTGTACTTGTCTGGGAATATCATCATCATCATCATCATCATCAGGTCCTTTTTAGTCTCCACTACAGGAGCACGACCCTCTCTGTACTACTAGGGCCATACTTGGCCAGAGCAGCCAGAGGACTTGGCGTACACTCTCCACGCTGGCCAGACGGGTTGGAGAGGTGTCTTAGATGTTTATAAGCTTTGTTTAGCTTGTATTTCCTAAGTCGCCTTCTACGACATCCACGGGAAGACTTGGAGTGGTCCTATTCTACTCTGCCGGATACCACACGGTCTGGGAATATAAACGCAGGCAATTCATTCCACATCTTAGGAAAAAAAAGGATCTGCCAAAGCGTTTAGTTCAACTCTTACTCTCTTTAGGTATATACATGCATGGAATATAGGGGTAGGGCCAGGGGTGTCATCCTCAACTGCGTGTCCAGTGGTTGCAGGTATGGCATCTGGTACGCCCTGCCTCCCAAGCTCCTACTTGCTTTTCCCTCATTCATCCAAGAGAGTAGTATCCCAATATCTTTATTCCTTTCTATGACAGAGTAAATATGTCTACTCGGCCATATCAAAAAATTGGTTGTGACTACGCAGGGCCTATATTTATCAAACAAAGCCATATTAGAAAACCTTTACAGACTAAAGCTTATGTATGTATATTTGTATGCTTTGTCACCAAAGCCATACATATCGAATTGGCTTCTGATTTAAAAACAGACACATTTTCGGCCTGTCTTAAACGATTCATAGCGCGTAGAGGTATTCCAAGTGATATTTATTGTGATAATGCGTAAACATTTAAAAGTGCTAGTACCAAATTAACTGAATTGTATAATCTTCAAAATTGTAAAATACATCAAAAGAAAGTTCACGACTTTTCATCCCAGCAAAATATTAAGTTCCATTTTTTACCCTGTTACAGCCCCATACTCGCAGGTTTAGCTGAAGCTGGCGTTAAAAGCATGAAATTTCATTTGAAACGTGTAATTCAAAATACTTCTCCAACATATGAGGAAATGAATACTGAAATACTGTGTCAAATTGAATCAATATTGAATAGTAGACCTCTCTTACCTTTATCAAATGATGTAACGGACTATGCTTATCTCACTCCTGGACATTTTATTATAGGATCTGCTTTAAACATGTATCCAGAACAGGATGTAGAGGTTTGTCATGATAGGCTACAATTTTGGAGTGTGTACTCATATCAAAAATTCATCCCAATATCTTTATTCCTTTCCAAGATCCCACAAATTCCTATCCTTCGCTAGTTTAAAGGCGGTTGCTATGGGCAGCGTCAGAAACACAAGAAGCCAATAAAACTGCGCTTGCCAACCCACCTGCCTAGTGTGGCGAGTATGGCAATATCCTCCCATGGAACAAAGGAGCCTTGGAAGAGAATTTTGTCCTGTAGTGTTTTACTGATGGCTAAAATTATGGAAATAGGTAGTCAAACTGTTTTAACAAGGATACCTTAATGCATACTCCACATCGTAGCACCTGCCCTGTAGTTCGTGCTGTAGCTTAGTAACCTCAACTCTTCTTTCCACCATCGGCGGCAGTGCTTTTCTTACGTGTTCTTGTAATCTATATAATGCTAGAGATGGTTCATTCGCCACAATATGCATGTTTTCTGATATTCGTTCCGCAGCTATAAAAAAAATTCTAGTGTTAAAAAGGTAGGTTAGGTACCTAGTAGGTATCTGAACATTTAGAAGAACTTTAAAATTATTTTGAGAATTACCTTTCTTTGCCTTGGCTTCTAAATCTTGGTCCCCTTGGTACACAAACGCCATTTTTGCAAAAGTATTAAAGCCTAAAGATTATCATTAATTTTGCCAACAAACTGCCTTTGTCAATTATTGTTATTGTAGCATAGAGTACTATAATACAACTGAAATAGAGAGCCCTCTCGCGTCATTTTCTTGCCAACACTTTTAGCTGCAAATATAGCGCCATCTATTAATCTTAATCCGAAACTTTTTACAGGATCACGCACACATCCATACTAATTCACACGCACACACAGTTTTTAATACTTATACAACATGTAACAAAATGGGGGTAACAATACTTAAGGGGCATGATCAGCCCATTATATTGAACAACTTTCGTCAGGGGATATAAGTCTATTATTTTTATTCGTATTTGCTGGTAGGTCTCCTGGTGAAAGTTGTTCAATATCTATCATGAACTGTTCATGCCCCTTAAGTATTTTTACACCCATTTTGTTACATGTTGTATGTTAAATATATCAAGTTCGAAGCGAATGTATTGAACATTGATCATTCAATTTAAAAGTTTAAATTAACAACTTCCCTGTCCCATAAGTCATACCTATGTAAAAATTTCGATTGTTTTACTAGGTATGGTGTCTTATATAAGGACATGGAAGCTGTTAAAGTACCAAAATATGAAATAAAACAGGTTTTTAAACTTCAATTTATTTTTTTATTTTATGTTTCTTATGTTTATTATGATATATTTGCGCATACAATTTAATTGTGTCATCCCCGTTATACGTTATTTTTCCAGTAAGAATTCGATTTACACATCGACACCAGCTGTAAATCAAAACATTTATTGTTTTATCAATAAACATTGATCTTAAACGGTCTTTATGCTTAATACAATTTAATTCTACACTGGCGAATACATCTACAAAAAAACGTATATTTTGTTTTATGTCTCGTTTAGGAACATCATTTTTCAAAACATTTTCAGTGATGCTTTGTATTTCAAAAAAGAAATTCATTATTTTAGAAGATGGATACACGAGCCATTTGGAATTTATTTTGAATTCTTTTGCCAATATAAAACTATGTTTCTCGTTTATATTTTGCTTTGTATTATATTAAATCTAATAAGCTGTTTATATTAAATCTTCTTTGCATGTTTTGCAGGATTTACAAACTTGTTGGAGGCATTTTTTTAGGACCCAACCGCAAACATAATTTCTTTGCCCTTCTCCATCGGTTTCATTCAGGGTGTCAGTAACGGAAAACATATTTTCATTTAATCTGATTTCTTGTAAGTCACAATCAGTTTTAGATTCCTGATTTTCATAAATATTTTCTTCAAGTAAAAAATCATACGATTGGAGAAAGGCGTCCATATCCTCTTCACAATTTGCTTTAATAGAATGAGCAGACGTGTAATTATTTAATAAAAGTGACTTATAAGCGCCCTCAAAACCTATACTATTTGGAGAAACATTTCGCGCTCCCGCGCTTCTAATTCCTCCAAAAAAAATTTCGATTGGGTCTTGATTAAAATTCCTGCAAAACATAGTATCTACATTGTAAGATTTTCTTAATAATTTCCAAATGGCTTGGAATCCTTCAATCGTTTTTATAAAATTTTTTACTGATGGTACAGTTTTCTCCAATATTTGTACTTTGGTGCCAATATGCTTAACTTCTACAAATTGTAATTTTTTTAAAAATAATTTTGCCTCTTGCCACAGCTCATGATGGGGAGAATTTGGCTTTACTCCGGCTCTGTAAATTTTCCCACTGTCAACATTAAAGCCAGAGCAGTTTAAAGAGTCAAATAATTTGTCGAACATCATAACAAACGGAATGATGTTTAAACACTCCTCCTCTAAATCTCCTTTTGCAACTAAATGCTTTGCAGCTACAGCTACACTGCGACTAAGCAACTGAGTTGCAATTTTCACTCGCATTTTATTAATTTTATCTCTGTTAATATGCTCTTCTGTTAGCTTTGGAGCCATGTTTAATTCTCCATAGGTTTTGTCTGCATTGTACAATTTTTCAAAAAATTCCCACTTCACAATTTTTTCTTTATTATTATCGGTTAAGTCGATAAATCTTGCATTTTTATTCATGAGGTTGTTTCTTATGCCTTTGATAAGATGAGGAACATCGTAAATTGGGATTATCGATTTGTTATTTACTAGAAACATATCGTGTCGCCAAACCTTTTTATCTTTTATATACTGTGTTCTTGTATCTTCAATAAGACTTTCAATAGCACCTACGTTTACCGTGCTCTGGTCACAAACCGTAGCTACAATTATTAAACCCGTCTCAATTACTTCAGATATTACTTTTTTAATAGTGCTCTTTAAATCCAATTTATTCAACCGTTGTGTAAAATAATAAGCTACGGGCTGTTTAAACTTTTTAATTATCCCCCTAATCATAAAAACTCACACGTGATCTCCTATGTCCATGTGTCCGAACGAGTCAAACCCTTTCAAAGAGTCCTCTTTTGCGGAATAATTGACTTGTGGGCTGACATACATTTCGTCAAACATTAAAACACATAATTTGTCAGCCACGCAGCTATCTTTTAGGTTAAATTGAATTTTTTTGAAAATTGTTTTATTTATGCCTTCTCGGACGACAATTTTACTTAATAATGTCTTCAAAGATTTAGCTGAAGGCAACACAAAGCATTTTGATAGGAGCCCGTAACTCTTTGGACTCTTTTTATATAAAGAAAGGGCCAAAATTTTTTCATTTGTGGAAAAACGGTGTCCTTTTGGTTTTATCCCACTTTCTCTTACTTGGATTGTAGTAAAAATCTTACTAGGGAGCGACATTTTTTGCGTTAATTTCTGTAACATATTTGTGTTGCTAATACGTCGGGCATTGAAAAGCCTTTCCTTGAATGTTTGTCCTCGTTTCCTTAATCGGCACACTTCACGCTTCAAACTTCTAATTTCACTGCGTGTTTGACGATAGTATGCCACGCCGGGTTGAGAAGACTGCCTCGAATCTGTAAGGTAATAAAAAATACCATTATAATAAAATAACATCTCTCTTTACATTCAACAATGATCTTGTAGATTAAATAGGTACAGACTTCAACCAAACTCCTGAACCAAATAAAGCAAAATTTAAATGGGACCAACTGGATAGTAGTTATATTCTTCCAAATAAAAAAAATATTTTCCAAATCAGTTCAATAATGACTGAGTTATGAATAACATATATGAAAAGGAGTGTCATTCTAAATTTCAACAGTTAACTTCTAAAAAAAACTACTTCGACAAGACACAGTTTCGAAGAACACTACTTCGGCAGAACCTTTTCGAAATACACTTGTTCGGCGGATCTCTATTTCGACAAAAGTATTTTGTCTGTCACTATGTCTATTTATGTTTTATTTTATACGTAAACCATAAAGCAAAACATAATTTTAATTGTCACATTTCAAGGCACTAATCTGCCGATGATATTTTTTGTCGAAAAAGAGATCTGCTGAACATGTGCATTTCGAAGAGGGGCTCTGGCAAAGTAGTGTTCTTCGAAGCTGTGTCTTGTGGAAGTAGGTACCGTCGGACTAATGCTAGTCGAATATATATTTTATCATAGCAATGAATGAAGAACTATTCGTTTTCGAAATGAAGACTGTGTCGAAATAACTAACTGTCGAAAGTTAGACGACTTTCCATAAAAAGATCACATACCAAATGCAAGAACAGCTTTTTTACATGTAGATGTAGATGGTTCAGGATCCCCGTGAATTTTCTTTGGTTTAGTCATGACTTGACTTTGCTCTGGTGGCAAAGTTGCAGTTTCTGAAAATTAACACAGATTTGATTATAATTACTTAAATATTACAAAATATAGAACATGTATTAGACATATCCTTATCCTTACTAATATTATAAATGCGAAAGTGAGTTTGTTACGCTTTCATGTCGTAACTACTGAACCAATCATCATGAAATTTTGCATACAAGTTCTCTGGAGTACGGAGAAGGACATAGGCTACCTTTTATCCCAGGAAAAAGTACTATTCCCGAGGGATCGACATTGACGCGGGCGGAGCCGCGGGCGAAAGCTAGTACGTAATAAATACATAATGTTACTATAATTTTACGAGTAAACTAGTGTATCCAAACTGAAGAATAAAAGATCTTTTCCACGGAATCTATCCGAAGGTAAGAGGTATAACAACGAAAAATGTATAACAATACTTTTATCGCAAAAATATAATGTTCCTGTAACTTAAGATTCATTGTAAGCTAGCTCACCCGGCGAACTATTGTACCGTCTCTTTTTTGGGTACTCGGGTATATAATAAGGTGTCAGCTAATTCTATATCAAATTTCATCAAAATCTGCTCAAATGGTTGCCGATGTAATCTAGTAGAAGATAAAATACATAAATATTACCTCGCAAAGATGTCAGTTGAGATTGAGGGGCAGCTGTTGTGGCAATTGTGTCTGATATTGCTGGTTCTAGAACAATAGAAATCATATTATTTTATATAAACATTTTGTGGCCTACACATTTACCACGTTGTAAAGTTTGTATATAGATATTTATTATTTTAATGTACAAACCGTATTTAGCTTTAAGTATTGTTAATATTTTTTATATAATTCATCTGTACATATTTACCATTTTGTAAAGTTTTAATAATTTATTTATTATTTTATTATTATTCCAGTTTAGCAGTGGCGGGTTCCGTTGTCTTCCCAATCGTCCTCGCCAAACAGATGACTGCACGGGAATGTTTGGAAGAGAAACAAACGGAACACTATTTACAAAGTTTATTAACACAATATTACACAATATTTACACATAAGCACACTGCATGAAATATAATATAGAAGGAGAAATGAGACTTAATGGAGAACTGGATGAATAAGAATTTAGAGCAAAATATTTTACAAATACGAACCACTGTTATCACAGATATGACAGAAGAGACAGATAGAAAGATTTTATTGTAAAGCACTAGGGGCGCTGCCCGTCACGGACAATCCACAGACAGCGTCTCTGCACATGCGTGATAATGTGTGGAACTGTCAGCAAACTGTATATATATAAATGAATATATGTCCAGGTGTTTGTTGAAATGTTTATATAAATATGTACAGATGAATTATATAAAAAATATTAACAATACTTAAAGCTAAATACGGTTTGTACATTAAAATAATAAATATCTATATACAAACTTTACAACGTGGTAAATGTGTAGGCCACAATAGATATTCTATTGATATTGTTCTTTGACACACTACCGTTAAAAGTAACCGTTTTCAAAAACAACAAATAGTATTTAATGTAGGTACCAACCAACTTAATGATAAGATACAATACAATGCCCCAACCACGGTAATTCTAAATATTACCGTGCCTCAATTTACATCCTAATTAGAACCATGGTTAGAGTTGCTTAACCTACGTTATCGAAATCAAAAGTAGCTTATGTCCTTTCTCGGGCTATAGCCTATCTGTGTGCCAAATTTCGTTTTAATCTGTTCAGCCGTTTTAGTTTTGGCCACCCATCCTAATTTGAACCATGGTTAGAGTTGCTTAACCTACGTTATAGGAATCAAAAGTAGCCCACATCCTTTCTTAGGCTATAGCCTATCTGTGTGCCAAATTTCGTTTTAATCTGTTCAGCCGTTTTAGTTTTGGCCACCCATCCTAATTTGAACCATGGTTAGAGTTGCTTAACCTACGTTATCGAAATCAAAAGTAGCTTATGTCCTTTCTCGGGCTATAGCCTATCTGTGTGCCAAATTTCGTTTTAATCGGTTCAGCCGTTTTAGCGTGAAAGCAAGACAGACAGACAGACAGACAGAGTTACTTTCGCATTTATAATATTAGTATGGATTAACACTACTTGTAGGACCTTTTAATAAATAAATAAATAATAAATATATACGGACAAATCACACAGATTGAGCTAGCCCCAAAGTAAGTTCGAGACTTGTGTTATGGGATACTAACTCAACGATACTATATTTTATAACAAATACTATAGATAAACATCCAAGACCCAGGCCAATCTGAAAAAGATCATTTTCCATCTTGATCTGGCCGGGGATCGAACCCGGTCACTCCGTGTCGCAGGCTGGCGTGTTGACCGCTGCGCCACGGAGCTAGTCGAAGAGTAACCTTTTAAAGTGTAAGTTTGACTCGCAATTAGTAAATTCTATAATATGTAGTTATTTTGTTTTTACCTAAAAGAGAGTGTATATGTTGTTGAACTTGTTGATGCCCAAATTGTTCCCCAGCTGATGGATTTATAAAGTCTTCTAATCCTGAAATAAAAAATATATAATTTATTGATATTAAAAAATTATTTATTTATATATTGCTTTCACGTTGTCTGGGAGAAAATAAAAAAAAAACAGAATGTGCCAGCTGCTTCTCTTCCCGCGCAGATCGTAAAAGCCGACCGAGCGAATGGGCGAAAATCTCCGCAATCTGTTTTGATTTCGTTTTCTACCTACGCACCCACCAAAATGCTAAATGTGGCCATAAGGCCTTATAGATCTAGGCTCTGTCAACCCCACAAGTGAAAAAGACGTGAAACTATATATGTTTGAAATAAAAATATATTTACATGTATCAATATAAATAAATGAATAAATACATAGGTATAAGCCACAGATTTATGTCAACATACTATTTAAGCTTAAATTCTTTGTACTGACTGAATTCGAAAAAGCAAACTTGAAACTTTTAATTCACTTTTACCTCACAAGTGGCAATAATTGAATTAATGCACTTACAAAAAAAAAATAGATGTTTTACCTGGATGTGATGTAATATGAGCTTGAAGTGCAGGCAATGGCTCAGCAGTTGAATCACTTAAAGCGGATCCTGAAATTTTTATTAAAGTTAGATAACTATATGTATTATAACCAATAGAAAACTATATTATCATTAAGTAACATAGGCTGTAGGTAGTTTATTTACAAAACAATTAGGGATCCATATGAAAATTGCAATAATATATTATTAAACAAGGTATCACAAATTTGCCTAGAAATGTCATTATTGGGCGATGGCTGTGAAAACTAATGATAGTACTTAATAAGAGCATATTTCCGGTTGCATTTTCACCTGAGATGGTTCAGAACTCAGGGTCTGGGGGCTCGAGTCTACCCAGGGCCCCGGTAATTTGCATGATAAAAACCAACACACCGGACATAATTGTGGGAAATAGTAATTAATAGATAAAATAAATTGATTTCTTAAAAATATGGCTACCAATGCTAATGAATCAACCTGAGTTACCCATAGAGATACTTACTAATATTATAAATGCGAAAGTGAGTTTGTTTGTTACGCTTTCACGCCGTAACTACTGAACTGATCATCATGAAATTTTGTATACAAGTTCTCTGGAGTATGGAGAAGGACATAGGCTAACTTTTATCCTGGGAAAAAGTACTATTCCCGAGGGATCGACATTGACGCGGGCGGAGCCGCGGGCGAAAGCTAGTAGAATATATATCCTGATGGATCGCCTTACCTGAGGAAGTTGCTATTTGAGGTTGAATAGCTGCCAATATTTCTACTGTAGGGTTTGGCATAGGTGCATCTGGAAAACAAGTGATGTACATTAAGAGCAAATAATGATTATATGTTGTGAGTAATAAATGTCATATTTAAAATTATCACCCCATTACCCGCCTTAAGGTTTCATTAACAAATACTAAAAATAAATTTCAAAGTGAGTTCGTTTAGATTTTTTTTATTTATTATGCTTTCACGCCTTAACTTCTAAATTGCCTAGGGAATAAAAAGAGTGTTTTCATCTCAGGAAAAGGTATTGTTCCTATGAAATGAATATTTACACAAGCCCCAAACGAAAGGAAGTAATCCTCATTTAAGGCCTTCAAATCTTAAATAGTCCTATAATGAACTGTCAAAATCTTTCTTAAAAGTTCAAAATATAGTCTTATGAAAAAGACTCTGACCAAATCATATGTTATCAAATTATTCCATTTTCAACTTACTTGGTATATGCAATCTGGGTACTGCTAATGCATTAAGTCGGTTGTTTCTGTTGCGATCTGCTTCAGTAAAATGAATGTCACACACTTTCTTTCGCTTGTATATTACATCATCAGTAAGGCCATGTAGAGGTTCACCCACTAGGTCCACCCAAACCCTAAATCTTTCTGGGAACTTGGCAGGATTTGGAAAGTTGTGAATAGTGACACCTGAAACAAGTAATAAATTTATAATATTTTAAGAATAATATGCTAATATAATGAGTTAATTTAAATGTATTGTACAGTTTACTATTAGTAAATTAAGCATAGTGATAATTTTCTGATTTTGGAGGAGATATAATAGATATATATTATCCGGTCCTGGTATATAATAGATATATAATTCTCAATTTAAAATTAACACGTGATTACAGAGAGTCATTAGCCTGGAGAGAAAAATAACATGTGCATTTGGCGTCTTCATTAATATTACCACGTGGAGGGTACTCCTTATTAGTATCTTGTTTGAGTAGGTATCCATGTTAAAAATAAAATTTACGGTTAGATGGATAGCATTAAAATAATGAGACGATAACGAAATAAGTCTTACCGATGGTATCACATCCAAACACACATACCTAATCTGGTAGAAGGCATAATTACACAAACACCACACAAAATTAAGTTTAAAAAGCGTCCAGCGTCCTTTTCGCAAAATAGTTTAAAACTGCAGTGAATATAAGCGGAGTATACACTCAACACCAAAAACACTGAAAAACCGTAGAAACTTAATGGATAGTAGCAAAGCCAATCGAAAAACACTTAAGTAACTTCGACGACCACTGATAACAACAGCAAAAGTTCTACAAGTTTTGAAAATGGAAAATCCAATCCGCCATTTTCATTTGACACAATAGTGATGTATGTCGACTAAGAGATAAATCGATTATCGACTGAAGCTACGTATGAAAACTGAGAAAATATAATCATATAAATTAATTGGATTTATGTAAATTTATTTTCTCTATCTTCTATCTTGATATAAACTTATCCAGAATATACCGGCTATCAATACGATACTTGTTTTGTTTTTGACGTAAGGTGTACTATTCATTTTTAATTATGTACTTCTTTGTTGTTTTATTTATGTATAACTAACTATTATTTTATTAAAACTGCGTTTGCTGATCTTAATAAAATAGACTATAATAGCATAGGTACATGAAGGAAGACGTATAAATAATCTTTATATTCTATTGTAAATTGCATAGGTACATACTTACCAATTAATTACACCGTCTTTATCATCCATTCATCATCATTATTTCGTGTAGGTGACACGCTCAACCTACCATGCACACCTTTATCCATTAAGAGGTAAGTAGAGCCAGTAAGGCCACAAGACCAAAAGGCCACGTGAAGTATGTGAGTATTCGAATAATAGGTAAAAACAGAATCATAATAGTAGTGGGTGTGTAGCCGCATTGCCTATTGACATGATTCCTAAGATTTTCGCCCCATATCCTCGGCCGGCTTCTACGGGAACAGAAGCTGCATGCAGCTGATACACTACCTACTTTTTCTTTTCTCTTCGATCAACTTGAAATGTTATATAGGTATAATATAAAAAAAGATATAACAAATTATTAAGCTTATGCTTTCAAAGAATTAGAGGGTTTTAATAATCTAAAAATCAGACGTCAGTACGTAAATTATTTAATTAACATAATTAATCTAAATTATTACGTTGTATATGTTTGTGTTATCATAATAACTAAAAATATATGCAACGTATTACTTAAATTACAAAATTTTAATAAATAGTCGATAGATGGATACCAAAGTCGATAGATTATATTTGAGAATCAATTATTGAGATAATCTCTACTTTGAACGTGCAGTGCACAAACTACTAAGAGATACTACGTGTGCAGTGAAATAGAGCGACATCTACCCAAAGTCCAACAAACTAAAATATCATTGTGTTTTTATATTTAATCTTAGAAGAAGATTAATAGATGGCGTAATTAATAATAAAAAAATCACGTTCTATGCGACTTTCACCCCCTTCACTTTCACTTTCATTGTAGTCAAGTCAATTGTTGTCAATGTCATGCTTGACAGAAAGACAGGTTGGCCAATATACTGAAAAAAATATGATAATTGCACTGAATCTAAAACATTCGGAGTGATATTTTTGAAATGACGCCGTTCGTAATCGTGTGATTTTTCCATACAAAAATCGCTCGAAGACGAGTATCACACTTTCAAAAAAAGCCTCGGAGAAGTCGGAGCACTATTGTTGAAAGTAAGGCACTCGTATTCGAGCAATTTTTCCATACAAAAAGCACTCGAAGACGAGTGTTACACTTTCAAAAATAGTACCCTCGGTCACGCTCACGCATGGTCGACTCGCTTATGCCTTGGTTTTTACCATTTCCGTGCCGCGCCAGCACGCACTTCATCCGAGCAGGCAGCTTATTTGCTAGAAGTGTACAACGTTTTGCTTACTTCAAAGTAAATTACATTTTATATGTTACGTGTGTTCTACGGCTTTGAAGTGTAGGTAACACGCAGGTTTAAATCTCACCAAGGGAAAACGTTTTTTGAAAACCCAATGGACCAGTGGTCGTGAGCGCTTACGTTGCGCATGTTAAGCAACACTGGGCGCCGCCCCCACTGTCATGGGTGACCGTATGTCAGGAGTTCTTGGCGAGAATTTCGACGGACTGCAGGGTTTTTGAATTGCAAATTGTTTCTGGTGGAATTTATAATGTGAAATCAATCGGTGTAATTTGATGTTATAGATGTCCATGTTTATGAACAATGTGTGAAATAACCTCAGAATAAAAATAACTAACATAAAGTGTCACGGTGCTGCTGTAGTGAAATTTACTCAGCGGGCCTGTGTTTGCTCGCCTCGTTGGTCATTTATGATCAAGACAGTGGATTCTTTCGTTTTTGAACCAGCGAAATGAATTTCACCATCATCTCATTGATATACAAGACAAGAATAACTCGAATAATAACTAGACACTGGCTAAACTAAGCTTCTGAATGAAGTTTGATGGCCAACTAGAAGAAAATAAAAAAAAAAGACATGTCATGTCAGATTAAATCTTCTCTAATCTGTGGTCATCGCAAGTTCCAATCTAAGGAACCGCTTACTAAATAGATGGTTCCAATCCAATAAGTACTCCTAACCTATTTTCAAAAGTAATACATCTTTATATTATTCTTATTTATGTTATAAAGCACTTATAATTTTGTAATAACATTATTTGATTCAGTATGTAACTTACAAAAACATTGTCTTCCCGACGAAAAATTGTAAGGATCTGAATTTCAAATATTAACAAGTTCTTATCAAATGACACGAACTTGTTATCATCAACTTCAATAAGATATTATCGGTTACCATCATAATCGGCCACTAGAATAATTATCGTCCATGAGACCTTTGAAACATCCGTAAAGTTGTGAGGAAATTTCGATTAAACACCGGCAAGGTAAGGATAGCTTAAATACAACTTAACTAGTTTTATTTGTTGAACTTTGATTGTAATAATGATTTATTTACAATTAATTTAATTTTCCTCTTTTTAACAGGTGTTTGTATTTTAATTCATATACTATAAAGGAAATTTCATGGTAAGAAAAGTTATTTCTATACATACCTATGTTTTTATATTTTCCTGCTGATATTTAATGTTTAAGAGTTTGTTGTAAGCCTACTGTATGTTTTAAAATATGTAATGCTGTACATATTTCATAGAATACAAAAAGTGTACAGTTATCATAAACTAGCTGTTGCCCGCGACTTCGTCCGCGGCAATTTCTCTTATTATGATTAATTAGGTTTTTTCTTAGTATAGATAAATAATTTTCCCCCGTTTTCAAAACATTTTTTATTGATGCTTCGCTCCTATTGGTCGCAGCGTGCTCTTTTATAGCCTAAAGCCTTCCTCATTAAATGGACTATCCAACACAAAAAGAATTTTCCAATTTGAACCAGTAGTTCTTGAGATTAGCGCGTTCAAACAAACAAACTAACTCTTCGGCTTTATAATATTAGTATAGATATATAGCATCTCCATAAAATATATTCCACACTTGAATCAGTGCACATTTATAATGTGCAAAGGAAATTGATATTTTAATTATATTTTAATGGAATTTCAATACATTCAATACATTTATGAAAATGTATACCATATACAATTTTCTTAATCAATCATCAATCAATACTAATAATAAATCTATAAGAGTTGGTTGCTCTTTACATGATACTGTAACTAGATTGATGATTTTTAGTTTGTTTTTTCTGTGTATGTATGTATGTTTCTCCATAAATGAATCAACTGAATTTTTTGAAACTTGGATGCTAAACAATTAGATGTACAGGACAAGGGATAAGCAAGTTAATTTTTTTCTTAGTTTCAAAATTGTAATGTATGTGAACAATAGTTATGGCCACAGCTAGTTGCATTATAAATCCATTCCGAACCAACTGGCAGTATAAAAAGTGCTTAGTATTTTATTTTTATCTAATTTAAAAAAGGAGCATTCTCTATTTGAATACTTGTTTTTTTTTTGCAGGAATCCAAACTGTTAGACAATATCCTGGGGACATTGATGCATTTTATGTTCCCCATCAAGATGTTGCTCCGTTTATATTCTCTTTGCATCTTGATGGTTGATATAGTGTGGGTGGTGATGAATGCAATGTATGCAATAATGCAATCTGGCTACCAGTTGTTCAAACCACCACCTCTAAAATCACTGAAAATGGAGACTGCTTTGGTAAGCCTTAGTTATTTTTAAATCTCTTTCATTTTGGGGTTCAACCAACATGGAAAAGGTTTGCCGAGATTATTTTTCAATTGATCCATTGTAATCAGGTTTGTCTTAACAATATTGGCTTAGATATTTAAATTTTGCTGGTGGCCCATATATTTTAATGTGGGACTTCATGAATAGATGCACCCTGTGCAGATAACAATTAGATTCGCAAATAATGCGTGTTTCACCAAAGTGCGAGCAAACCAAAATAACATCAGCCCTTTGCAAGAACCAGCTTTGTGTGTTATCTGAATCAAAATCAAAGGGTACTCACAGGAGACGTCAGAGAATCTAGAATTCTACCACCAGACACACTGACATCTTATGTGTCCAAGAAACCCACTGAGTTGAAACATACAGCAGACCCTACTACATAAATGGGCTTATGCGTAGTGCTGACATCCCCCATCCAAAACACGGTAATGGTGTTTTCTGCTCCTGGTGTTAGCATAATTTCTGATACACACTGAGTAATACAATTCAATTAGCTAATTTCTGCGACGAGTCATATTAATAGGTGATGCGGTTAGCACCCATCACTACTTTGATTCCATCCTAACGCCCACTAACATGGTAATTGTGGCTTTTGTCTAATAGACCTGGGCTCTGTCTACCCCGCAAGGGAAAAAGACGTGATATTATGTATGTTCCTATTGTAAATATGTGAATAGAAAAATAAAAAAGTTTTGCATCCAACTTTTTTTACTATAACATTAATATTTCAGGATCTGCATGACTGCATTTTTTTCTTATCACTATCATATAATCGTATCTTGTGTGCAAGTAATCCTTTAATTATTGCTGCTTGGATTATAAATTAAAAGTTTATCCTGACCTCAAGATAATATTTGTTTGGTCAAGGTCATTTGAAAGTTACCAATGAAATATTTATGAATTTTCAGGTCATAGGTGCTGGAAGAGGGATTGGTCGTGAAATAGCCATACAGTTGTCAGAATTAGGAGCTATTGTGCTTTGTGTCGACAAAAACATATCTAACAATGAAGACACGGTAGAAATCATCAAACGCAAAGGAGGATCAGCTGCAAGCTTCACCTGTGATATTACTAAAAAAGACAATGTCAAAAAGTTAGCAACAGATGTGAAGAAAGACCTGGGCTTTGCCAGTATGCTGTTCTACTGCTGTGGGATTCCAAGCCCGAGATCCATTCTGACCCAGCCGCCGCAAGATATTCAAGATACGTTGAATCTTACACTAACATCTTATTTTTGGGTATGTCTTTACTACTATCAGAGCAAAGAAAAATTGCCTCAAACTGAGACATCTACTTCTAATCCCACACATAACTCAAATTCCTTAGTATTCTTTGATTTTATAAATAGATTTAAGACATGGATGCTTGCTTTTTAAAGTCTTAGCTGTCCATTGCAACAACATCAATATGTACCTTTAATCAGAGACTGCCAGCGCTAGCCCTTTTGAGGGTTTTGATTGGGTATTTAGAAAGGCTGACTAAGTTGATTAAAAACCAATAAGATAAGGTAACCCTTATGATTGGGTGAGCATATAAAACGGAAAGCCTTTCCAAGGGTTTCCCAATAAATAACTCAAATAGTAGTTAAGCATATTGAAAAAGCTGTATGAATTGGGTAACCTATTCCGAAGGGGTAACCCACAGAACTCTAAAGATTTATTTCTCATTTTCAAATTTGGGGTTTCTAAATATGATGCTCACTTCTTTGTAAGGGTTACCGTTTTTAAGGATTTTTAAATTAAATGGTTTAATTGGTCCCTGCCTTTAATAATAGGAGTCTCTCGTTAGGCTGACATAATCACACTAAGTGTAATAAATAAAAAATGTTGAATCAATGTTAATTCTATATCTGTATTTTATTTTTCTGGCAATAAAAGCATTTTTATTACTAAGTGTAATGAAACAAAGATTCGCAGAAGAAATATTTTTAAAAAGTGGTTAATGTTTTATTCCAGCTCATAGATTGCTTCCTGCCGGATATGAAAGCCAAGAACCACGGGCATATAGTGGCGCTGACCTCTGTAGCCGGGCTCAGTTACATCAAGGATCAGATGCCACTCAGCGTCGCCCAGTTTGCCGTTCAAGGCCTCGCCGAGTCCCTCATGGAAGATCTCAGGATAAACAAAATTGATGGAGTTTATGTCACACTTACACATATTTATCCATTCATCGTTGAGGAAACCTCAGACCTAAGACTGAAGTAAGTAAAATAAATCCTTTATGTCTTATTATAAAAAAAACAAAACGCAAAACCCAGGTTTAAACCTGGTCTACCTTGATGGATCATTGAGAGATGGATCAACCTAGGTTTAACAAAATAATTTAGTACTAGAGTTAAACTAAGGAATTGTTGGTTTAACTTTAGGCCTAGGATCATATATGAGTTAAACGACAAACGTCATTTTTTAATACGATTTTCCCTAGTACTTGAACCCCGGCCCAAACCTAGTACTAACTTTAGTCCTACTTTTATAATAATACTGTATTAGTCTTATTGTTAAACGAGGACTAAGTTAAGTACTTGTTTTAAACCATTATCCGATGAAACAAATTGACAATGACAGTTGACCATACATCAAAGTATTAAGTGTCGATTTATTTTAATCGGGTAATGGTTTAAAAAAGTTATTAACGTTAGTCCTCGTATTATATTAAGACGGTGTATGATTATTATTTGAACATATAACTGGTAGCATCCAGTAAACTTTCAGTCCCAATTACTGGTGTCAGATATATCAAGTTGCCATAAGGCTGACTATCCGTTGACTGCCTCTGAAGTGCGTATCGGTTGAGTGAGCGGCGAACTGTAGCGTATTAGCCGCGAAGCGCTTGCTTACTCTTGGGAGTTCGAAAGCGCAACACTTTGCTAGTCCCTTGTAGTCCCACTCCATCTGATCGCCTAATACTGCGAGTGCGCCGGCGTAGTGACCTAACTGAGCCGCAGACTGCTAGCATCGTTTACTGTGACTCAGCCGCTCACTGAATGAGTGGGCAACCGAAACTCCGCAAACTGCGTGCACCGTATGGTCGCAGGTAGAAGACCACCTGCGAACCTTAAAGTTTTCGAAACGTTAGGTGTAAAATTAATTTAATAAACGCGATAAAACCGTGTTAAGCGGGTGACGCAGGAACGAAAAACGTCGCGACTGCGCAAAACCATTCGGTGAATATGTAAAAATTTAAAAGTCTAAATATCATCATATTTTTTTTAATTAACCTATATTGTCCTACTGCTGGGCAAAGGTCTCCCCCATTTCCTTCCAGTAATTCCTATCTTGAGCCATCTCTAACCATTCTGTATTGAACTTCTATGAACCGATCACCATGAAATTTTGCATACAAGTTCTCTGGAGTGCGGAGAAGGACATAGGCTACCTTTTATCCCGGGAAAAAGTACTATTCCCGAGGGATCGACATTGACGCGGGCGGAGCCGCGGGCGAAAGCTAGTATTTTATAAAAAAAATAAGAAAGGGGCAATCTGCGAGATTTAAATATAAACATTTTTATGTGAGAATTATTGCCCAGCAGGCTAGCAGCGTTTCCTCTCTGGATTATAAGGCTAATTCTTTGAGCCAGAAAGCTGCCAGCTCTGCGGTCACCAGTTGTCTGGATGAGACGCGCCGATAAGTCACCTATAAAAGTTTTGGCTTCGGGACCCCAAGGACCTAAAGTCTCGAAGCCCAATGGCGAGAACATGTAGCTTTCGGATAAATCATTGTATTTGCGACGTTTCGAAGACTCATAACATATATCATAACATATATGTATCGTTTTCAATTTTCATATTTATCTGTTTCAATTTCCTACAAGGCTAACTATCTAAATTTGATGTATTTAATTAATCCAGTGAATTGTACTAATTAATTATAAAACAACCTCCGTGGTCCAGTGGTTAAGGCGTTTGCCTGTTGACCTGGGGGTCGTGGGTTCGATTCCCACCGGAAGCATACTTTTAGTTGTTTCCAGTTCGGTTAGGACATTGCAGGCTTGAATCACCTGATTGTCTGATAATAAAGATGATTCCGTGCTTCGGAAGGCACGTTAAGCCGGTGGTCCCCGCTGCTATCTGGTAGTCGTTAAAGGAACCACGTCAGAGGCCGAGAGGCGGTTCCGAAGAACTCTGACACCAGGGTGTGCATGGTCGATTGACCGTGACACCTCCTCGAAATGATGATGAGTGAATTGTAGTGATTATAATTTTCTTACGAATTGCACGAAATTGTGGAATTTTACGTATTTTTAATACGTAAAATTCCACAAATTCGTGCAGTTCCTTCATAAGTGAATGTGCAACAATCGCGGAAACATTAGAAAACACAAATAACTTGTGATATTTTTCAGAATCCCTTCGTACTTCGGCACCACGTCGCCGGCCTTAGCGGCTCGTAGTCTTCTGGACAGCGTACGCCGCAACTATCCCGAGGCCTCCGTGCCCAAACATCTGCTTCTGCTGGCTCACATCCTGCGGATACTGCCGAGGAACGCCACTGTGCTGATAAGGGAATTACTCGATACAGGGGTTGACTTTGCGTAGTGAGAGCTATAATTTTCTTCAAAGAGATTTATAAATTAGGGTACAATTTATTTTGCCATAAATATATTAAAAAAAACTACTTATAAATATTAAATAGCTAGTGCAAAAACAAAGACAATTAATTTAACTAAACCATAAACAAAAGAAACGATTTATTTAAAAATCGCGCCCAAATTCTTTCAAATTTAAAAAGAATAAGAGGGGTTAAAACCGCAATTTTTTTTTATCTATGGGTTAAAACATTTTCATAGAACGAAATTAAGCCGGGTGACGGCAAGCAACAACTGACAAATCTTGAATTACGAAATAGCACCATACGTTTTCAAGTAAAACGTCCTACACACGATTCAATTTGTCATTCAACAGAGTGGGATGAACCTATATGACAGAGCGAGAAAACCTTACAACTTTTCTCTTACGTAGCTAGGTCTGTCCAGCCTTAGTAGCGTGGTACGCGCGACATCGTTTATCAACTATCGCCATCCTGTTTTCCTTAATATAAAAGAGCGAGATGTCGATAGTTTATCGCGCGATATAAACCGCGTCGCGGGTGCCATGTTACGGAAACCGGAATAGAGTGCGCCCCCGGAATAGAGTGCGTAGAGTAGGATTAGCTCCGATTACTGGTGACCGCCCGGCGGTCCCGGGTGAGTTGCACCTAGGATAGGCCCTTCAGGCAACGTAGATTTCGGCCCACAAGGCAAAAGATGAGAGTTGCTGCTCTTCAAAGGCTTTTGCCATTGTTTCTCAGATTGGCCCTTCAGGCTTGCACGCACGTATACGCGGCCCATCAGGCAATATGAGAGTTTGCCGTCTCTCCAAGCCTTGCGCACACAGGCAACGTCCAAAGCCGAGGTCCGTCCCTCCTGGGGGCCCTGTGGTGATGTTGTCTATAAAGGTTGAGGGCACTCTGCCCTCGCCTCAAATGCCCGGGGAAGTGGCAAAAGCTCACTTGGAGCTAGATACATAGTCAATTCAAAAAAAAAAAAAACATGCTACGGGCGCTGCTCCGTTGATTTGTCGTGTGTTGGACGTTTAAGTAGTATATCTAATCTACACAAGAGGATGAAGTAAAATAGCAATTGTTGTCTTCAAATAATTTATTATATTAAAAATTGGAAACATGAAATATTTTCACAAAAACAAGCTTAAATTTCCATAATAATATTTGTAGCTTTTGAAAATGCAAGTCGAATATACATTATGGGATTTTTTTAAATATTTTTCTAAAATTTTCTTGCAATGACTTGTCATGTCTCGTGTCATTATGCTAAGTGAGTTATTCGTGTACGTGCTAACTTTTTACCAGTTTCTCAAATTACTTTATTGTATTAATTTAGGTTTTGTAATCTTACTTATAATAAGTAGGTACAAAATGTCTTTCTATATGTGTGTTCATACTCAGATAATTATTTAATAATACATGCATCAACTATACTTATTATATTTGATGAGCCCGATGGTCTAGAGCAGTGGTTCCCAATCAGTTTTGTCTACGTACCACTTCAAGAAGACCTCAATCTCGCGTACCCCTTAGGGCATTCTCACACGATGATGCATGTTGGAAGCGGCAGCGACAGTGCATCGAGCATCGGCGCAAAGACTTGTATGAAAACGCGCCTAAATCCACACACGAATGCCGCACTGACGCTGTCGCATGTGTTGTGTGGATATTTCTTTGGCAATTGTTATTGCATTAGGTTAGGACAGTGTCCCAATATTGAATCCTAAAACAATACCTAATGATTACGTTTTGTTTTTTAGGGATTTAATATTTTAGTTAAGAGATTGCTCCGCGTACCGCTTGACACAATCTCGCGTACCCCTTTGTGTACGCGTACCAATAATTGGGAAACACTGGTCTAGAGGTACTAATAGAGCATTATTAACGGTTGCGTATGTTAAGCAACACTGGGCGCAGTCCCCACTGGGATGGGTGATCGCAAGAGGCATTAATTACCTCGAGCTCCTCCGTGCTTCGGAAGGCTTTGATGGTAGTAATTAAGTAATGTCACATAACTTCAGGTAGCTTAAGAAATCTGATACCAGTGTTGGCTGCTTACGCACGAAAAGCAAGCAATTTGTTGCATGTAATTACATGTAACAAGTTTTGATCGTTATGGACCCTTAAAGGGGTGATTTAGGCCGTCGATATGAACAAATTTTCTTATGGGATTGTTCCCATAATTTGGGATCTCAAAAAAAATGGACATTTCGATACAAAAAAGTTCGATCGCCCGGTCAATATGTATGGGAATGTCCAAAAAAAATGAGTTCCCAGCATTGCTCCCATAGGGAAAGTTGTTCATATCGACGGGTTGAATCGCCCCTTTAAGGATCCTAAACGATCAAAATTTCACCGTGTATTGTATTATTAAAATAGAGGAATATATTTTTATGCAAAGAAATCTGAGAAAATATTTACATGTTTTTCACTGTTATTGCTAGTTACATATAATACTTACTAGTTTAAATTGTGTTCTAAGTGATAGCAGTATAATTGTTTCCTACATGGCTGTGATCATGAATATTGGTTGGAGAAAAATAAGTTTTCTACCGAGACTGATTGTTTAGAATAAAAGTTATCTAGAAAAAATATACATTTTTGCCAAAGAATATACTAAGTAAGTAAAACATAAATTAAACTATTGTTGTTTTGTATAAAAATTTATTTTCAATAAAATGTTGATAATATTAATGAGCTTTATTTTATGTCTGCAAATTGAAATCCAGCGCTGCGCCCCGCTTATATTGTATGCATGTATACACTGTAAAATAAGCCTTAAAACGGTACTGCACGAAATTGTGGAAATTGACGTATTTTCAAATCACTAGTACTATGCGCTGAATTAATTAAAAACATCAGAAGTATTTCTATAATTTAGGTCGATCTTTTCACAAGATCGCCCCCTTGTTGGAACTTTTGTATGCAAAATGCATAAATAAAATTAGACATACCTGAGTTTGTCTATAGCTACACACATTATGTACTTTGATGATTATAGATCTCATAAATACATACATATTATCACATCTTTTACCCTTACGGGGTAGACAGACCTTGGCTTTTACGATCTGCGCTGGAAGAGAAACAGCTGGTACATTCTACGTTTTTTCTTCTCTCCCAGACCAGCATGGAAGAAAATACCTCATATTAATAAAAAGTGGAGATCGAACCTAGCTCTGCCAACCACCATGAGATATCAAATTACTCGTACGCGAAAAACTGGGGGATCATAATTAGCAGAGAAGCCATATTGCTATAGAGAATGGCGGTAACCGAAAATAATTTTGAACCAATTAGTTCACTCCTTTCTGTGAGGAGCCCGATGGCCCAGTGTTCGTTAGCATTAATAGCGTAAGTTAAGCAACCCTGGCCGCAGTCCCTACTGATGGGTGACCGCAAGTGGTATAAACAATTCTCGAGCTCGTCCGTGCTTCGGCAGGCACGTCAAGCCGTAGGCCTCGGCTCTTATCATTGATGGCAGTTGTTATGCTGTCAGATGCCTTTAGGCAGCTTGAAAAATTTGACACCAATGTTGGCCACTTACACACACGAAAAACAAACAAACTCCTTTTTGTTGAAAAAACTGCGCATTTTAGTTGATCTGAGGCTCATGCAAAAAAAGATCAAAACCTTTTTGGAAGTTGGTTATTTTCACGGAACATAATCGTGTTTTATATTCCGTCGTTATTTTTACCGGCTATCCTTATTCTTATAATGGAAAATCTTGGTTTTTCTGTTCCGTGGGAAATTTCGTACAATAATTAATATCGACAATCGTCTGTTTTAAAATAGCATACTTCGATCCTCTTCGACCTAATTTTAAGTAAGGGCAACACAGTACTTAATGTCATTGTTCCGCACCGCAGCGCCATCATCTGTCATATTGTTTTCTTTCATGTTTGCGATTTGTTTCCGTGAATTTTTTGTGAAAGAAAATTTTGGACAACATATTATTTCTCAGTGCTCTGTGTAATATTGATTGAGTGTTTTCTACAGTTATTTGAGACTATTTAATTGTGAAGGAAATCAACGCATTACTCGTGGGCTGTCGACACCAGGCAAGTAAAACGAAGGCTGTTATTCTGTCGCATGCACAGAAACATAGCCGATCGATATTAGAAAACGAATGTTTTATTAGTTATTTTACTAAATATTCACGAAGAAATATAATTACTAAGGTTTTGACTTCAATATGCATGCGTCAGAAAGCGGTGACCCATTTATAAAATGATCTTGCAGGACAACTTTCTATACGTACCTACAAACTACCTTTGCCGTCCGATCGAACGGTAATGTTAATGCGTTGCAAAGTTTTAACAAAACACACATTTGCATTTAATGACATAATTCTCATTGATATTCGCATACGTTTTTTGAACTTTATTTACCTTTTTTGAGTACATTTTTATTTTAAGTAAACAAAATGTAATTGTTTGAAAAAGTTTGCAGCCCTGTCAAGCAATACATACAATTTTTTAATTTCGATATATTTTTTTAATATGTATAAGATATTTAAGCACAAAAATTATGATGACTTTTACCACTATTGGATTTCCTTGATATATAACCTTTCCTTTTTCCCCAGGTCCGATCCATTCCGGCTTCCTGAAATCCTTGCTGCATAATGCAATTCCATCTCTATATTTCCTTCTTAAAGATAAACATGTAATAATTTTTAATTTAATACACTTCTACACATTAAGGTTACAGTAGCGTTGGTTTTTATTTTATTCTTACATTCCTTAAACTATATCAATTGTTTTAGTAAAATTATGATAACACCTACCAGACATTAGAAAGAAAAGATTTCATATTTGTTGACATGGTTGTTTGTGAAAGGGTTTCTTTTCAATTACATTATTTGTGACGCTTCTGTTTACTTGGCTTGGCTAGTGTCAAAATTGATTGCTGACAATTCTGATATGTTTGATGCTTTTCAGTCTATCTGCCTCTGAATAACTTAATGCTTTGACCAAGTGCTTGATCAAACTGCTTAGATAAATCTATATACTAAGTAAGTTACTTAGTCTTGTAGCTTACAAGACAGGTCACTTTACAGTTGGTGTACCTTATATTTTTGTACTTATTTATGTTTTGATTGACTATCCAAAAGGCAAATACACTCTGCATTAGCTGTTTATTAAGTAACTTACTTTCTATATAGATTTACTTAAGAAGTTTGATCAAGTACTTGGTCAAAGCATACTTTAAGTTACGCAGACAAGTTCCCTACAAGACAGACAGGACACTTTACAGTTGGGGTACTTTATATTTTTGTATAGAGGTGTGATTTCCGGCAGAGTAGAATGGGACCACTCCTAGTCTTCCCATGGAGGTCATAAAAGGCGACTTAGGAGATACAAGCTAAACAAATCTCATAAAAATGAATGAGACCTCTCCAACCTGTCTGGCCAGCGAGGAGAGCGTAGGCCAAATCCTCTGTCTGCTCTGGCCAAGTATGGTATATCCGGTAGTACAGACTACAGAGAGGGTCATGCTCCTGCAGTGAAGACTAAAAAGACCTGATGATGATATTTTTGTACTTATTTATGTTTTGATTGACTATCCATGCATTCCTTATTGTAATTTATTAATTCTACTTTGCATTTTATTAGCACTACAAGAAACATGCCATTGCCAGCAATGGAAAGGGGAAAAATGTCCATGGGCCTGGACATGTTAAAAATGCCAACCTTTTAAAAGCTTTTATTTAGTTTCACCTTTCGCAATGTTTGTCTGTAATCAAATCTTGCTAGTTAAAGTCCTGGTTACCTATTGACATGAAATCTTGCTTGCATGTATTAATCTAATGACAATACAATATTATGGAATCGTTGCACTGGTCTGATGCTATAAATAAATAAATATATACGGACAAATCACACAGATTGAGCTAGCCCCAAAGTAAGTTCGAGACTTGTGTTATGGGATACTAACTCAACGATACTATATTTTGTAACAAATACATATATAGATACACATCCAAGACCCAGGCCAATCTGAAAAAGATCATTTCCATCTTGACCTGGCCGGGGATCGAACCCGGTCACTCCGTGTCGCAGGCAGGCGTGTTGACCGCTGCGCCACGGAGCTAGTCAAAATGCTGGAGTCGGAAGGTGGCCATAGGAATTCTTAAACTAAACAAGGTACACCAATTGTGTTTGGGCTCATTTGATTTGTCTTGGAAAATACTTTAGAATTGGGATTCGTTTTAAATCAGTCACCATGCAATTTTGCAAGCATGTATTTTTTTTTTTTTTTTATGTATATCCTACGGCAAACGAGCAGACGAGCCACCTGATGGAAAGTGGTCACCGTCGCCCATGGACATCTGCAACACCAGAGGAGCTGCTGATGCGTTGCCGACTCTTAAGATACCTCTAAACACGCCTTTTGAAGGACCTCAAGTCATAGCACACAGGGAAAACCTCGGGAGGGAGTCCATTCCACAATCTTGCTGTACGAGGAAAAAAACCACGTGACGCTCTGACATTTTTGGAGACCCAAGTGTCAAGGATGTGGGGATGGACTTTACTCCTGTGGCGAGCGGTGCGGTGGTAGAAAGGTGACGGTGGCACCAATTCAAAAAGTTCTTCAGAACACTCCCCATAGTATAGACGATAAAATACACACAGAGAGCCAACGTCTCTCCGTAGACTGAGGGTGTCTAAATCATCTGTGAGTGTGGGATCGCCGATAATACGAATTGCCCGGCGTTGGATGGAATCAAGAGGAAGGAGTTGGTATTGAGGTGCACCAGACCAGATATGAGAGCAGTACTCCATGTGGGGCCGGACTTGAGCTATATATAACAAAAGTCTATGACCCGGAGTGAAGTACTGCCTCGCTCTATTGAGCACCCCAAGTTTTTTAGAAGCCATTTTGGCTTTACCTTCCAGATGACTCCGGAATTGGACCTCCTTCGTAACATCGACGCCAAGGATCCCAATACTCTTAGAAATGGTAAGAGAGGTGTCCCGGAACTTCGGTGCCATGTTAAATGGGGTCTTCTTAGCGGAAAACACGCAGACTTGTGTCTTAGTAGGGTTGAATTGAACTAGGTTTAGTTTACCCCATTCAGAGACCTGCTCCAGAGAGGTCTCAATGTCAGACACAAGTCTCTTTCTGTTCTCCTCCACCTGTGTTTGAGGGATATTTGCACGACCTGCATAATATGCATCACCCGTACTGTCGTCTGCATAGCAATGGATGCTACTAGTGTTAAGCATGTCGTTGATGTGCAGAAGAAACAGCGTAGGTGATAAAACAGATCCTTGGGGGACGCCAGCATTGATGGGCATGATATCGGAGCATAATCCGTCTACAACGACCTGAATGCTACGCCCAGATAAGAAACTAGCGACCCACAAGCATAGTCCCTCAGGAAGCCCGTAAGATGGTAACTTCGCGAGAAGAGCCTTATGCCAGCACCGGTCAAAAGCCTTTGTGATATCTAGACTAAATGCCAGTGCTTCTCCCTTGCTCTCGATGGCGGCTGCCCATCGGTGCGTTAAGTACACAAGAAGATCACCAGCACTACGCCCGTGGCGGAACCCGTATTGACGGTCACTAATTAGCTGATGATCTTCAAGGTAACCAAGGAGCTGGATGTTTATCACACGCTCCATCACCTTAGAGAGCAGGGAGGTTATCGCAATAGGCCGATAGTTAGACGGGTCTGTGCGGTCACCCTTTTTAGGAATAGGGTGAACGTAGGCTACTTTCCACGAAGACGGGACTTTTCTTGAGGTGTAAGACAGCGAGAATATATAATAAAGTTTGGAAATATGTATAAAGTATGTAAAAAAAATTGTGTTTCTTTTTGCCCAGACAAAGTGGGTAGGGACATCTTTTATCTCAGAATAAAGGACTGTTCCCGAGGGATCAACATTAATGGAAGCGAAGTTGCAGACCAATGCTAATATGGCACCTCTTCTAAATCTATACTAATATTATAAAGCTGAAGAGTTTGTTTGTTTGTTTGAACGCCCTAATCTCAGGAACTACTGGTTCAAATTAGAAAATTATATTTGTGTTGGATAGTTCATTTATTGAGGAAGGCTTTAGGCTATAAAACATCACGCTGCGACCAATAGGACCGAAGCATCAATAAAAAAATGTTTAGAAATCGGGGAAAAATTATTCAAACAAACAAAGGCTTTTTTTATTTGATAAGAGTAAAATTTAAGCATTTCGTATCGAACATCTTTTCAATTTCTTTCATGTTACAGTTGCTCAGCACATCCTACTCATTCAGCATTTTATTTTCTATAAGACGAATACTTAATCAGATTGCCGATTCAAAGATCAATGAAAAGCTTTCGTATTTGTACAGCTTTATAGCGGGTTTAACGATGTTATCATTGAATCGTATTTTTGAGGGTTCATTCCTCACTTTTTGATTAATTACTTCTTAATGACATAACGCATTAGCGGTTCTAATTCATTGTTAATTCGCCGGGGACGCTATCGGTATTGTTCAGGTTACATAGGGTACAGAAGTAGAATCTGAGAGTAGAATTCATTAGCAAGGTGAAACATGGGTCTGGAAACTTGGAAACCTCCTTTTTCACAGCCGTCATCTCACTGCAAACTTGATCGGTCCTGGCTGGCGATTCGTGAGTTTCGCTTGCGAATTTCTACGCGCATTTTTATAAATGTCGTTTACTTTTCCTTTAGATGCGAGTTTGAAATAGAGATACAGAGCCTGGCTTACTTATAAGTAACTAGCTTTTGCCCGCGGCTGCGCTCGCGTTAAGAAGTATAGAAGTTTAATACAAACTTTCATCCCCTTGGGGGTAGAATTGATCAAAATCCTTTCTTAGCGGATGCTTACGTGTGATCTACCTGCATGCCAAATTTCAGCCCGATCCGTCCAGTGGTTTGTGCTGTGCGTTCATAGATCACTATGTCAGTCAGTCACCTTTGAGTTATATTTATTTAGATTCCTCGCTTGCTCAGCGACTCGTTCCCAATTCTGTGTTATCTGCAAACTTTACCTTACGCTAACATCATAGAACTTTTATTAGCTCCGTGGCTTGACGCTTCAGCGTACGTAATTTATCATATGGCCTAACTTCTGTTATATTTTTAACTTGCGTCTTAGGGCTTCGCCCTATTTGTCGGTTATCGACAAGAGTCGCGGTCCATTTATGGCCGAATCGGTTCGTTGTCGCTTAATCATCCACAACTCGACTAAATCCTTTAAGTGTTTAATGGAGCCTTTAATTGTAGACATCGTGATCATTGGTTGATCTCGACCTCGTGGGAAACTCTGCAAATAAATCGATTGAACGCTGTTCCCAAAATTGAATCAACCTCTAGGAATTATAAACATTTACCGGTCATTATAAACATTAGATTTAACAATCCATATCCATCCATACTTAATATTATAATTGCGAAAGTAACTCTACCTGTCTGCTACCTTTTCACGCTTCAACAATTGTATCAATTTGGATGAAATTTGGTATGGAAGTCGTTTGAGGCCCGGGAAGGACATAATACCTTTCATTTCGGGAAGCGGGCGGAGCCGTGGGCAAAAGCTAGTATCATATTTAGCTAGTAGGGTTTGTTGTCCTGAAAGTAAGTGTAAAAAAATACCATCTGGTGTCCAAGAGAATTTGATTTGAGCTAGCGGGTTCTTGCGCTTTGCACCCCCTGCTGTTCTACTCCTAGCCCGTCCATAGCCTTTTCAGTGGCGTAACTATACCATCTGAAGCCCGAGGCAAACTTATTCGATGGGTCCCATTAGAGTGTGAGATAGCTTCTGGTTCTCACCCCCTTCACCCTCCGATCTTCTGCTCCTGGCCCCTAGGAACGGGGGCCCGTGGCATTTCGCCAACATGACACCCTGTTATGCCACTGAGCATTTTGCTGAGCTGTTGAGACTAGTTCTATTATATCTTTTTGCGCCTTCCCTGCGTGTCTTGCCTAGTGATGTGCTGGAGAGAGTCTCTCATAAATTCCTTGTCACGGAAATTTGCGGGAAATTTTCAATAATCTCGAGAATATCTGAATCATTCTGGCAGAAGAAATTCCCGGGAAAAAGTTCTGACTTGTTCTCACCGTTCCCTGTATACGCTAGCACCTTTACAATGCCATATACAATATGTAAAAAAACGGGTCACTCAAGTGCTATTAATATTATAATTCCTTAAGTCTGATGGCCTGCTGGGCGTGAGCATAAGTAGCGTTAACGCATGTTAAGCAACCTGTAGTCCGTATCGGGATGGGTGATCGCAAGTGGCATAGAAATATCTCACGTTAAGTCAGATCAGACAGTAAGTAGCTGATGGCAGTTGCCAAGCTTTGTCAGATGTCTACACGGAGATTGAACAACCTTTTAGGTATGGAAAAGCTTAAAAAATCTCCTTTAAATTACAATGTATAGTGTAAAAACTTATTCTTGTACTATTCATAGTAATGTGTGGAATTGCTTTCCATAAGAATTTATGTCCTCTATGTAGTCCTCGTTTGAAGAGCTTCAAACTACGGTATATACAGTGTAACAACGTTTAGGAACTATCATCGCGGCAATTCCCAGGCAAATGAAGTCGAGCGCACGCCAGCACCATAACTTGTTTACATATTTTCTCAAACCCATCTCAGGTGTAGTTTACTCTAAACTAGCTCGAACCAATAGAAAGGTACCTAACACTGTTTAGTCGTCTTGCTCAGGAATCAAAATCTGCGACTAGGCTTGCTAGGCGTCCTGATAAAGCTGAGCACAGTTAGGTTACGTGTCCGGCCAAAAGTGTCCGGCCTGTCCGGCTTTTTTTTAGCATCGTAGTAAGGACGGCGGGCGCCGACAAATAGTATAAATACAGCTAGGTGTATCGATTGTCCCGTCTCTGAGGCAAAACCATGTCGACTACCCCGTGTTTGGGTAAGTAATATAACATATAAACACAAAATATATATCTTTTAAGATATATATCAACGAAATACATAATTTTGGTCAGTATAATTATCAAGTAAGATAAAAATCGAAAGAAATAAGTTTAAAAAACCTAAAATCTTTTATTATAACAATTATTTAACATATCAAACCTTTATAATACCGTTTTATTATTATAAAATTTAAAAAGTTGATTAGTTGTTATATATAATAAACGCTATATATACATATTATTACGGATAATAATCATTTGTTATACGAATTAATTGGTAGAAGATTCTCAATACATAAGTAAAAAATAAATTAAAAAAAAAAACCGAATTCAATTTTATGTTAGGAGTTTCTTCCATATTTCCAAAGTTCTTCATCATATCTTCACCAAATTAAAATGGGACTAACTTGGTAGTAAAGGTTTTCATATAATAAAAGAAACATCAAAATCGGTTCACAATTGGCGAAGATATCGTATACTTATTTTACTTAAAGTAATTATAATGTAAAGTGTTAAAATAATATTAAAACAAAAAGAAAAACTGCAATATATTTAACAAAAAACTGAATATTTCGAGTGTGAATTTCTTCGAGCTATGGCCTCTAATATAAGTTTAAAAATAGATAAGTTAAATTAGGTATTATTAAAAATAATTGCAATACATTATTATTATATACAAAAAAATATAGTTATCTTTCTACTTGAAAAAAATTGTGATACATACAAAATGCGCGCGCATTTTGTATGTATCACAATTTTTTTTTACATACAATAAAATATTGTAAAAGTTATTTTTTTATTATTTATTTTATACTTTGTCCTAATATTTACATACAATAAAATATTGTTATAATTTTTTTTGTTATTTATAGTTTTTTTTTGTAATCCTGTGAGGTTAATTAATTCTTGGTTTACTTTCCGTAAAAAAATGTGATACATACAAAATGCGCGCGCATTTTGTATGTATCACATTTTATACTTTGTCCTAATATTTACATACAATAAAATATTGTTATAATTTTTTTTGTTAGCCTTTTTTTGTAATCCTGTGAGGTTAATTAATTCTTGGTTTACTTTCCGTTTGCTTTACTAATAAAATCGATTACCTACATCTAAGTTTGAATGATGCACGTTTTGCTGGCTACTACGCATTATTTTCAAGAAAATGAAGTTATGAGCTTGCGCGAATTATTTTGTAAGTATTACTGAAATTATACAAATTCGCAAAATAGACATGGGTCTATACTAATTAGCTGGTATATTTTCTCAGTTTTATATTTTTAATACGTATACATTTTGATTTCTATCGATTTTGATTGATATTTATTTTAAATAGTATACTTTTTGAATGGTATACATTTTGGCATGTATACTACACAAGTTGTATAACAGGTGATATTTAGTGTTCATAAACGTTATAAATAATGGGTTAATGCTTTTTAAATTGAAAACTTTATGTATATTATAGCTTTTAAGAATATAATCGGTAATGATTATGTCAAGTAAACATTATATCTTTTGAACTTTATTGAAATGAAAATATAGAATTTGTTATTATATCAAACAATACGCACCCCCGTGTTTTGTACCTAAATGTCCGGCCAAACTTGCGGGTCTGCCGGCTTTTAGGTTAGGCGACCTGGCAACCCTATCGGCGACGATAACTGCTGTTTTCTATTCCCAGCCGTCTTTTTCTTCCACTCCTCATCCCACTTGGAGTCGGGACATTTATGTCGTTCATACTTTCCATGCTGTAAAAAGTTTCTGTTTATTTTTATGACTGGCCGCCTGCCTAACGTAAACCCTCCTTGGGAATGCTGTTGTTTTTGCGCGATTTTTATGACTACCGCCGCCCGACGTCAATCCTCCTTTGCTTTCCTTGCACAGAGGATGTATGTGCTTGTCCTTTAGTCGCCTCGTATTGAGTCACCTTATATAGAGTGGTCTTGTATTCTAGGCCAGAAACCACACGACATTATTCCCGTCCTATACTAATAATTACTGTTCCAAATGTGAAAGATGGCGTGTTTGTTTCTTTTTAAGCCAACAAATGCTGGATAGATTGCGATAAAATTTTACAATAGTTTACTAGCTGTCACCCGCCCGCGTCAATTTCGATCCCGCGGGAACAGTACCTTTTTCCGGGATAAAAAGACAACGGGTATGCAAAAGTTCATGACTATCGGTTCAGTAGATAGGGCGTGAAGTCGTAACAAGCGAACAAACAAACTCACTCTTCTAATCGTAATGCGCATTTTAATATTAATTTAGGATACATCAGGATAGTATATGGGAAGTTGCGAAATAAAGCAATGTGTCTCGAACCTCGGGAACTCACAAAATATTAACATTTAGAAAAACAGATTGCAAAAACACCCTGTGCATAAATAAACCCTTTCTTTGCGTACGACTTTTTACCATTACCTACTATGGATACTAAGTTACTGTCTTTGACAATCAAAACGGCTGATTTATAGATTTTCATAAAAAAATAATTATTTTTTGTTTGAAAAAAAAAATACAAACTAGCGTGTCTCTTTCTTAAAATTTGCTACAACGCTACAAGCTTAAAATTTCTTTGACCTATAAGAGCCAGCCCCTGGACTAAAATATTTGCGCTTAATTTTAATCCATCATGCTCTGTCTACCCCGCAAGGGGAAAAGACGTGATACATACATAGTATTATGTTTTTTCCCCTTGCGGGGTAGACAGAGCCTAGGTCTATAGGACATGTTTAGCATGTTTGGGCATTAGGTGGAAAACGGAATTAAAATAGTGATGGGTCGCTAGCCGCATCGCCTATTAACATGATTCCTCAAAATTTACCCATTCTCTCGATCGGTTTTTACGATTTGCGCGAGAAAAGAAGCAGCTGGTACATTCTACGTTTTTCTTTTCTCCGAGACCAGCACGGAAGAATTTTAATTTACCTTGTATATACTTAAAGTTCTCTTTTGAAAGAATATTACATTTCTATTGAAAACGAGGTATTTTATTTACAAGCATTTTTCAATTTATTAAATTCCAGACTCTGTGAGTTTTGTTTCATTATTTCTTAAAGCCCCCAGATACATAATTCGGTACGAGCGAATCGAAAAAGGATTTATGTTTTATGAGTTACATCCAGGAGTGGCCGTAAAAGTTGCTTCAGTTCAGCCGCTGTCTGTGGATATCATTAAAATTCTTTCCGCGTACACCCTGTATTTCGTATGTTTCGTGAAAACCATTCCTATGGTATCATCGGGAAACCTTAATGGCCCTTAATTTTGTTACAAAAATGAATGTATTAAAAGCATACAATTACCCTTTTAGTGTACGGTGAGTAGAGTACAGTGGGACAGTATAGGCTGAAAAACAATGATAGACACGTTTTATTTTTATTCAATAAAGTATTGTCGTAAGACCTTAAAAAGGTTTGGGTAGCAGGTGTTCGCTGCCGACGTCGATTGGTAACCGAAATGCGTTTTCCGCCGTTTAATTTAAATAAATCGTTTTCCCGAACGGTTTTCTTATTGTGCTACAGCGCAGTTTTGTAATATGTTTACAGACTGCTTTTAAATTACTATTTCATTATCTGATCGTTCAGGAGCTGTATAAATACGAGTTGTTTTATTTAAAAAACCGGTTTAAAACAAAAAAGGTTTTGTAAAGTAATTAAAATTACGTAAGAGCGTAAGAGGATTAAGATATGGAGGATATATTCGACGCACACAGGATCACAGCGCCGTAGCTTAATTGGTAAAGCACTGATCGTACAAAAACCATGTCGCCGGTTTGAATCCACAATACGCTTTTAAAAACGTGGAAAATATTGTGCCCCTGTTCCTAACATACCAAAGGGGATGTCATTTCATCGGTAAGTAAAATATTAAGGCATGAAGAAAATCTGGATTTTGGAATCTTGTTTAAAATAAGCGTAAATATAATAGGTATGGCGAATAATAAACTAAACTTTATAGACAAATATATAAATAGGTGTACAAATAACACCATTAAACAAAAAATACCGTAAAATGGATGTTAAAATTAGATTAGGGTTTCTGACAGGAACATAAATCGCATTTGTTGTATTCGCTTCATCATCATCATCATCAGGTCTTTTTAGTCTCCACTGCAGGGGCATGACATGCTACTTAACATATTTACCGCTTCCTTAACATATTTTAAGTGCAAGACTCAGTTTAGTAACGAATAAGTATATCTGTGTCTCTCACAGAAAATCGACGTTTAAGTAGAAGCTTTACCGCTTCTATGCTTCGTTCGGTGAGTGAGAGAGCCGGAGGCCTATCCTTCCCCCATTTTCTCCCCCTATGTCCTTTCCCCAACTCCTTGAAAGGCCGGCAACGCTCCTGTTACACCCTGGTGTTGCAGTTGTCCATGGGCAGCGGTGGTCGCTTACCATCAGGTGACTCGCTTGCTCGTATGCCGTCCTATATCATAAAAAAAAAACTGTGTCCATGACTCTAACAGTTTGCTAAACTGCTACCAGTGCCAGATGTTTTTTTTTTCTTCTAAAAGAGCAAAAAGTTGTTATTATAATTTTTCAATAGCTTTTATAGTACCTTTATCTTACTTATATTTCTCCGAGATCCATACAAATATAACACCAGGATTCAGCGTAGTGGAAAAGACCCCAAATTCTTTCCGCTTGATTAATGGCGGGCCCGCGCCGCTATGAGGCGTTTATGGCTTTTTTTAAGGTCCATGCAATTTTTCAGGATCTTGAGCAGTAACTAAGTCGTAACAGTATTGGTGGAAATATGTAAGTACGTTTAATGTTGTTTACTGAAAATACCACAGAACAACATCTATCACGCATGATTTCTATGAAAACCCGCGTCGCCTCATTTCAAGCATACTACTAACGCAACACACACAATACATAAAATATTTTTTGATTCATCGGTGAGTAGTTTCACTAGGATTTCTCACTTTACACTTTAGAATAGCACACGTCAAAACGAAATCGAAAAATACCTATTTGATAGGTATTTTTCGATTTCGTTTTGACGTAAATCTTACTTTTTAGGGTTCCGTACCCAAAGTGTAAAACGGGTCCCTATTAATATCGCTCCGCTGTCTGTCTATCTGTATGTCTGTCCGTCTGTACGTCTGTCACCAGGCTGTATCTCAAGAACCGTGATAGTTAGACAGTTGAAATTTCACAGAGATGATCTATTTCTGATGCCGCTATATATAACAGACATGATTTTTTTCCGTTTTTATAGATAACGGTACGGAACCCTTTGTGCGCGAGTCTGACTCGCACTTGGCCGATTTTTTCCTTTGACGATCGCGGGACTAACTACCTAGGTGATTTAAATGAGCTGATCCAGCGCATTGTCGGCGCGCATGCCACGCCCACTTGCCATTTCTAATGTGTTTGTTGTTCTGTGGAAAACACCACCTGTTTCTGTGAAATGCTGACCTATAACTTCAGGCAGGTAGTATTACCTTCTTCTTGTAAAACTCCTAAAAGTGCCTTTGAATCGCAGTGTATTGGGTTCGATCCGTGACCACATCAAAATTGAAAACGATTCTTTTCAGATTTACCTGTGTCTTGGATGTTTATCTATACATACGTATCTATTGTAAAATACAGTGTCCTTGAGTATCCCACGAAACAAATCGTACGCTATAGGAGTTGGGACTCCCATGTCCGTGCATGTGCTCCCAACTTGGGACCACATGCTGCAACAAACCGAAAACTTTAACTTTTTATCTGCAATTATAAGGCATTGAGGCACAAAGCACTGATCTTTAGTTGTCGCCGACAAAGTATCTAAGTTTCCTACTAATATTGTATTTAAAACATTAGGCCAGAGTGTCATATTTAATTGCCAATCGATCGCACATATGGCATCGGGTACGCGCGCCCGGCTTCTCCGAGCTGTTACTTTCTTATCCCCAATCCTTCCGAGCAAGGAGCATCCCAAATACGTTTTCCCGTTCCCTTAGCACAATAAATAGGCTAGTTTCCTGGGTCATAATAATAACATAACAATTAGTCCGTCAGTTAGATAATCAAAAAATATTGGACACGTATTTTTTCTTTTGTCAAATAAACAATAAATAATTAAGATAAAGCGCGTCAAAGTTCAGGAGTAGGGACTCGTGACGTCAAAGTTTGCTAAAAATTGTAGCAAACTATGACGTCACACGGAACTTCTTAGGGCTATATCTTTATCATTTTTTGTTTAATCGACAAAAGAAAAAATACGTGTCCAATATTTTTTGAATATCTAACTAACGGACTAATAATTTTTTTTCAGGAAACTAGCCTATTCCTTTCCTTCCCACGCTTAAATTGGTATCAGCAGCGTCAGAACTGATATAAGCCAAATGAACTGTGCTCACCAACCCGTTTGCCAAGCGTGGTGAGTATGGCACCCCCCCTATGGGGGAGCCCTATTGAGATGATTGTATGTAAGTGTCAAAGTATTTGTTTTTTAAATTAATCACTGTAAGTGATGTAACATCGCACATAGATAGACTATGTTCTGTCTATATAATTTTTTTATGTCGGAATTAGGTTTTTGGGGGATGCACGCGAGCGGATGTACATATACTAGGTATTTCTCAGTAGGTAGGCCTGGGTCTTGACCGCGGCGTTGGCTGACCTAGATAACGTCATTGTTTTATCTCGGCCGCCCTGTAACTAAACCGAGGTTTAATCCCGTGGATAGCTCTCGTTCTTTTTTATTGGTATTGGCACAATCTTTCGATTGGTGCGATTACCACAGGAAACATACTTTGTTTAGTTGTTTCCAGTTTGGTTAGGACATTTCGGATTGAATCACTTGTTTGTCTGATAATTAAGATGATTCCGTGCTTCGGAAGACACGTTAAGCCGTTGGTCCCGGCTGCCATCTGGTAAAAGGAACCACGTCAGAGGCCGAGAGGCGGTACCGAAGAACTCTGACACCAGGGTGTGCATGATCGATTGACTGCGACACCTACTCGAAATGATAACGATGATGATAATTATGGCACAATCTTATACCTATGACCTTTGACTCGGCTTACCATAATTAAGAAGAGTTAAACCGGGACGCAGAAGAACAAGAAGCTCATTTTCATTTTGCTTTGCGCTATATTGTGTTTTACATTTTTTAAGGGAAGTCTTGTGAAGCTATGTCAGATGCCTTTAGGCAGCTTGAAAAAATCTGACACCAGTGTTGACCACTACATACACGATAAACAAACAACCCTGGGGCATCTCAAATAATATAGCGACAAATTACTTAATCTCGGTAATTTGTCGCTATATAATTATTTAATTATGTAGGTAAGTACTGTACCACAAGTATTGTTGATATCCACATTGATATCCAACCTTAGTTATATGTTTATACTGTACTGTCGTTTTATTGTTTGTTATTGTGTCACATCAGTACTACGAATCATACATATCTTTACACAAGGTTAAAGGTCCTAATTTAGCAATTATTTTTCATCAAGTCCAGGTACAAAGCACCGATTTTCTGATAGGTACTTGACTTTTGGTCCCACCAATTTTGTCACACCAGACTCCTTCCACTCAGTGGAATCCACTGTTGATTCTCTCCAAGTTCTCGCCGTCAAAATAGGTTTCCTTAAATTATAAATGTCTAATCATTCATGTTTGGGACTTACCGATTATTTTGCATCGAGTCGAGGTACAAAACACCGATTTTTTGATAAGTAAATATTTGACTTGTGATCCCACCAATTATGTCACACCAGACTCCTTTCACTGATTCTGTCCAAGTTGTCCCGTCAAAATGGGTTTCCTTATACTTATAAATGTCTCACTATTAATGTTTGGGTGCTTGTTTCTCAACTCGGCCATGGCTCAACCTCTGTTCGGATCCGAATTTAACCAAGTTAAATATAAGATAGAAGTATATATACAATAAAACACATAAGTAAAATATGTCGTGATTTAAAATAAAGTATGAACAAAACAAAATAGTTATGTGAATCACTAAAACTTTACAGGTTTACACAAGTACCTAATTAAATGTAGGCAAAGGAATGCCTTAACATAACGCATATTAGGTTTCTCGAGGGATGTAGTTGCAGGCAATAACTTACCAGTCATATGACCAACAGCTGACAATGTGTGACACTCGAACCCAGGACACAGAATTAATATTAGTAGGTACTAACGTTCAGAACGGATATTGCATCGTCCCCCGCAATATGGCGGCCCCGCACCTCTCTATCGTTGTCGGATGTGTTTGTTTGCTTTGAAAAATAAAGTTATATATGTCGTAGCCCGATCGTTTAATTGGGCCGATCGCGATCAGTCTAGCCCATAGATTTAAAAAAAAAAATGCGTCTCTAGCCAAATCGATATGTGCTACCGTTGTTTTGATTTGGCTACCTAATTACTCCCATATCGTTCGAAGCATAACGTTTGATGATTTGTCCATACTTGGTCAAATCGATTCTGTAGGGTGATCAACATCGTGATCAACATTTTCGTCCACCAACTCACTCTTATTACATTTATTATCAATATAATCAGTTTCTTGTGGTTTCTTGAATCGCTGTCATTTTTTCTGCACGTACACAGCTGACTGCCACATGAAATGACAGAGTGCAACAGCGCCAAAGAGTCGGATAGTGGAACTTAATCACGATGCGCCAGGCATATCCCGATACGCCCAGCCATACCTCGATTACGCCCAAGTAACTGAATGGGAAAATCGACAAATAGGCTGCTCTCGTAGATCTGCCCAAGTTTGCTAGGGCACATCATGAAATAATTGGGCAAATCAAATATGGCGGCACATATATAATAAAAATAAAATAAAAATATCGATCTGGCCAGACTTATCGCGATCGGCCCAATGAAACGATCGGCCTACGACATATACACAGATTTTAGGTTAGCTACTTCTGTTGCTAGTCTGGCTGCAGAGAAATCTGACCCCATCTTAGTAGTGACCCTATACTGGGAGGGGATTAGATTTCTCTACAGCTGTCTGTACGTTGGTACTTGTATTCATTCTGCGGTGGCGAGCCTGATTGTCAACTCACACATTGACGTGTGCACGGATGTAAAGTTTCGATGGTAGTAGTAATAGGCATACATATTACTGCGGCTTGTATGAAGAGCGATACCTGTGCCCAGGACTTCAAATTGGCAGACCAGCATGTTACTAATGTACTATGCGATCCGTCAGATATTAAAGTCTATCCTAATATTCCTAATCCTAATCCTAACTAATATTATAAATGCGAAAGTGAGTTTGTTTGTTTGTTTGTTTGTTTATTTGTTTGTTTGTTTGTTACGCTTTCACGCCGTAACTACTAAACCGATCATCATGAAATTTTGCATACAAGTTCTCTGGAGTGTGGAGAAGGACATAGGCTACCTTTTATCCCGGGAAAAAGTACTTATCCCGAGGGATCGACATTGACGCGGGCGAAGCCGCGGGCGAAAGCTAGTTACTAATATAATACATCAAACGGCTTCACTCACATATTTTATGTAGGTAACGCCATCTAGTTTCAACCAATTCAGACGGCCATCTTTAGGGCGAGTGTCAAGAACATCGTGACGTGCTATGGCTATCAGACTAAAAATACGTGAGTGAAAATGTTTGCCGAAATTACGTATTGGATTTTTAAAAATATAAAGACTTATGATTTATAAGCATAAAAAAACTAAAATTATAGTTTTTGCTTATAAAACTAAAGGTATAGTTTAATATGCTTATAAAATCGTCTTTATTGGGAAGTCGAAAAAATAGGAACACAGTAAGTACATCTTGTACTTATTTAATTCTTTGTTCGAGGCTAGTGTCAGTCATAAAGTCATCTCGCTTTAAAAAAAATAATAATGTCACTATTCCCGTGCCTGGCACAGGAAGTAGAGCGCCAGGTGCAAAGTATCCCAAGGGAGCTATTAAGCGCGCTGGTTACCTTTATTAAGAGCGTGATAATTTATTTTGATTGAAACAAATGAGCGCAGACCACAATGGGGTCAGATAATAAATAATTTCAAAAGCAGACCATATTTTAACTGTCACTTCTGCGATGATGCACTTAACCTTTCAAGACTCCATGTCATTCTAGGAACAGCCTCCGTGGTCCAGTGGTTAAGGCGTTTGCCTGTTGACCCGGAGGTCATGGGTTCGATTCCCACCGGAAGCATACTTTGATTAGTTGTTTCCAGTTTGGTTAGGACATTGCAGGCTTGAATCACCTGATTGTCTGATAATAAAGATGATTCCGTGCTTCGGAAGGCACGTTAAGCCGGTGGTCCCGGCTGCCATCTGGTAGTCGTTAAAGAAACCAACTTCGGAGGCCGAGAGGCGGTTCTGAAGAACTCTGACACCAGGGTGTGCATGGTCGATTGACCGTGACACCTACTCGAAAATGATGATGATGATTCTAGGAAGCTCATGGGTTTCCTAGAACTTTTTTTAATACGAGGTTTTGAGCCACAAGTTTCCGTGTTAGATCTTGAGCTCGGTCCAGATGGAAAAAAAACTTTTTGGACTGACATTGGATGTCTAATAACCCTTACTGATATGTTAAAACCCGAAATTTTGCGAGTATGTATGGATGGATGTATGGATGTTTGTTACCAAAATGGCTGAACAAACTTTGACAAAGTTTTGCACACAGATATGTCCTAAGAGAAGCGATCAGAGTATGTTACCCGAAATAAAATAATGATATTAGTTCCGAGAAGAAACTTTCTGCTTTTGATCTCAAATTAAAATTCTCCTATGTCTGATGTAAAACCAGAGTGTGGTACTACAAACATTAAGTAGCTTAGCCAAAATTGAAATGTAGGTGTATAAAACGAAATACAAAGAAGTAATATTTTCTGTATTTCCCCTTCATTAAAAATATTTCTGATATGACCTTCATCTTGGGAATAAGGCAAGCATGCATCTTAAATAAATATATCCACAGTTTTGGACTTTTTCTTTTTACCTCACTGACTTACCCTGAAGGAGGGTAATGTTTTTCGCGCGTATATACGTAAGTATGTCTGTTCCATTGTTGTCTCCTGTAGCCTAAAGGGCTTGTCCGATTTTGAAGTGCGAGGTATCATTAGATTCGTGTTCTTCCTCAGAGTGTCATAGGCTACGTGACGTTAGCAAAAAATTATATGTTGGACGTAAACTGTCAAAAAGGCAGGTTATTATTGTAACTGGCCAGATAAGCTCAATATATGATTCGATCTGTATGATTACGGGAATATTTGGAACACTGTACACTAAACAGTTGTGTTCACGTTAAATATCTTTTCCCTCTACAAAAAAAACGTATTAGAGCCTGTTTTCGTGCAGCCGTTCTTTGTTTTTTGAAAATATGAAATGTAAATGTTATTTTTTGACTAAATTTGTTTCCATTTTACTCTGAATCTCTGGAAATCGTCAGATGGTAGCCAAATTACAATCGTACGCAAAAAAGTGTTTAACATAAAATGGTGCAAATGAAAAACATTTCAGTCAAGTTGGTCGAATAATTTGGTTTTGCTGAAAACGGTCGGAATTCGCGGCTGGCGCCCGCGGGCGCCAGAATCGTGTGAAAATTTTACCCTTGTGGTGAACTGTGCGAGTTTTATGTACCCTTGTTGAAAACATCTGGCTGAATACCACATTTTTTTTGTATGTTTTACGGCAATCGAGCAGACGAGCCACCTAATGGAAAGTGGTCACCGTCGCCCATGGACATCTGCAACACTAGAGGAGGTTCTGAAGCATTGCCGACTCTTAAGATACCCGTAAACACGTCTTTCAAAGGATCACAAGACATGAAAACCTCGGTGGAGGAAATTTTTTATTCCACAATCCTGCTGTACGAGGGAAGAAACCACATGACGCTCTGATATTTTTGGAGACCCAAGTGTCCAAAGATGTGTGAATCTATACGTAACATTTAAGCTTTGTTATACCTATACAGTTTTGACAAAGCTGTGTGACGTCATTCTAAATGCAACATGGCGTAACAACCAAGATGGCGGACTAGCTATTTTTGATGCAATCCGAATCCGACACTATCGATATCAAATGAAAGGCTCGCTGAAAATAATTCGAAAAATAAAGCGATGTATACATGATACCGTTTCCTACCTACACGCCCTGCATGTTGAATCTGACATTTATGTCTTATAGATCTGGGCTGTGGCTACGCGCAAGGGTATGCATGTATCAAGTCAGTGCTAAGTAGTTTACCTAAGCAAGCAACCGGTGACTTGTGTGTGATGTCATAAAGCTTATGGTCCCGTCCCCCATAGTGACATGCTGTCACACATTAATAACGTGTGTCTCTCCCCTTAACGTGTGACGCAATTTGTTAATAGCCTCTTAATTTAGTCTTTGGAAGTTGTTAACTTCATAATGACATAGTTCGCAGTTGTTTAGCCTATCGGCTATTCAATCAACACAATTTGTATCGGTTTTGTTCTCGATGAAGTCTTTAACTTTATACAAAGTCAGAAGCTGGAAGATCGTTATATTAACTATCGATGCTTTTCTTAAATTAAGAAATAAAATATTAAAAAAAAAAAACCACGCGGTCGGGATTTGATCCAGCGCCTTCACAATGCTCGTCCTAGGTCCGGAGCATTGTGAATGCAAAATTAAACACTTATAAAAATATTTCGATGTTTTTTTTTTGATGAAGGCTATGTAACATTTGAACAATAATACCCTCGTAACTACGCGCTGTATACTTATTACTAACTGAAAAATCAGGAATTAACGCGAAAATATAATCAGTCGTCCAGTGACCACAGTCGGTGTAACCCGGCTGAAACGTCAAGTGAAAAACGGTGTTCGATAATGATGTTTTCGCGATTGTTAAACGTTAGGTGTAAAAATAATGTAATATCCGCGATAATACCGTATTAAAGTGATTTTATTTAAACGGTGTTTTATCCCGATTTTGCATTTGATTATAAAATCCTGATACGATACCTGTCCTTGGATTGGTAAATTGCAAAACGTGCCAGAATCAAACAGTAGCTGGCCAGTTCAACAGTTACAGTGGAGGTGAAAAACAAAAATCTGCGTAGACGAGACTAAGATCACGTCCTACATACCTAACTCTAGAATGAAAGAAGTTGTTTTGCACGGACAACACCGCCGTAGTCCGCACCGCAGTATTTATATTCTGAGTAGACCGCATAGTACAAAGATCAAAAATGGCGTCTACTAGTTACACCAAAAGCAGTAATTTATACAAACTGAACATATTCACACCTTGTTCTTGACTATATACAAATTTAGATACCTATACGATTACGGCTATTACCGAAAATTTACTCTAGACATGACTTTCAATGAAGAGGTAAATATGAGCCCGTCTATATGAATAACTTTTCCTTACAAACCGAAGCTGGGAGAAAAACTGTAAAGAAAAATCGACATGTCCATACATTATGTATTAGAATGTAGAGATCTTTCTAGTTGCAGCATTGGTCCCAGGGATTGGTCACTTCGACGGGCTGAGTCATCCCTTTAAGGCTAGACGAGGATAATTTCACAGCCGTTATTATTACTGACTCTTTTAATAATACTATAACGCGGAATGATTAGACTGTTTGTTTCTATTGAATAGGCTCCGAAACTACTGGGCCGATTTGAAATAATCTTTCACCATTAGAAACCTACATTTTCCCCGATGAACAAAGAGATGGAATTAAATACTTATATCTACCCGTACGAAGCTGGGGCAGGCCGCTAGTTAATTAATAAAATTATTCATTGTAATTAAAGCCAATTTATGCGGCACTTTAGGTCAGATCCTACATCGAATTGTCCATCGGCACATATCGCTGTCTACCCTCTTCCAATTGATTGAAGGGGGCTTCATCCTCGTTAAACTGGGTAGATAACGTCCATACTTTATCTCGTTTAACCTGTTCACACTGGTCGCGCCATAACCGAATTGTTCACAAAACCATTGAGATGGAAAACATCCATTACCTAGTTGACAATGCGGTGTACAGCTGACCCTGGTTGATACTCTCCTTTGTTTGTGTAAAGTACATAACACCTCTATTGTTGCTATAAACATAATTCTAGTTGAATAATACCCGTGCAGCAACGAGTACATCGTGTTTGTTGTTTATAGTGAATGTACGAGTATTACCAAAAAGTTGATTGAATCTTTGTCCTACCTCCTACCATATCGATTTGACACGCATGAAAGGAGCCCCCCCTGTGTGACGTAGTAAGTGTGATCAAAATAGATAGCTCTGTAAGTGAGGCAGGATTAAAGTCCTTATACTGCTCGCTCCTGTAGGTCGTACGTTACCCTCACCTGAGGATTTATTGCTTAAAACTCTGAATATTTCACAACGTTAATTTTCACGTATTTATTCATAAAGGTACCGGCGCAGAGGTAAAAACTTCGGCACACAAACTAATTATAACTAACGAGCCAAGCTTTAAAGTCATTAACTGGATGATGAACAGAGCGCCCATAAACTATTATCCGGATCCTCGAGCGAGTAAACTTGTACCAACTTTAATTACTCACACATGACTGGCGAAAATAACCAATGGATTTGCTGTGCATAGATGTAACGAGAAATAGGTAGCGTAAATGGGCCATGGCGTAACTGTCCCATCTGGAGCCCATGGCAAACTCATGAAATGGGCCTCATTAGAGTTGGAGTTCAGCGAGCGGCTTCTTGCTGCCGCTCCTACTCCTCCAGTCCTGGTTGAGTTAACTATGACCACCGAGCTGCATTGGCATTTTGCCAACAACTACCAGTACTGCCACCCTGTAGTCATCATCATCATTTCAGCTGTAACAAAGTGCACTACTGGGCAAAAGCCTTTCCCAAGGGTTCTTCGTTCCATGTGAGGATATTGCCATATTCGCCTTAAACACTAGCTATTTTTATTTGATGAAAAAGTCCTACATACCTTGAAACACGCGAAATTTATAAAGGTTCGGAGTTTGCCAAAAGTCTTGCTTCTGCTTGTTTTTACACCACAACTAGTTTTGCTTTTTATGACTTTCTCAGGGTCAAGTAAAATTTTTCATTAGTGCCATAAACATCATTGAAAACATTCATATAATAGTTAGCAGCACTAAGTCTTTTTATAGATTTAATTAGCTAGGGCGTTTCACTTGAGATACTGTGGTCTCCTAGTCACATTCACTGCTGTAGGCTGCTAACACCAATCAATTGTCTATTCGGCTCATTGCTCAGCGTTGCCATGAGTCGCCTAACCTGCCGTCAGCCTCCTTCAAAAACCATTGTTGGCACACAATACAAACGTTGTATTTGATCATTTGTTAGCTACGTGGACCCGTCTAATCTCCACGTCCCAATTTGCAAGCCTTTGTTATAAATTGTCGAGCATCAAGATTAATAGTCCAGCACTCGACACGTCCTAAGCGATGTTCTTAAGTTCTCAAGTAAATTAACGCAGTTTGGTTGGTCATTCTTAAATGTTTTAGCTTTATCACTCCCCATTTGTTATCTGTGCGATCTTCCAATGACTCTTGGAGCACCTGATGCTCTGGAGTCGTAGGAATTGCGAATGAACGCTAGTAGTTTGTAGGTTTATCAATCAAATTTAATTTGCTGTAAAAGTGGTTACATAAGGTGTTTGTTACAATTTAAGATCACACTTTTAACCTATCTAATAGGCATGCAAATATTAACAATTCATAAAGTTAATTGTAGTAAGTTAATTGCATATTTAAAATTAATAATATTCATTTCTATTTTCAATTCATCACTATTATTATGTCATTTGAACAATTTGAATATAATTTCTTGAATATAAGTCTTTCAATCATACCTAGTCTCGAGTGAGTAACTAACATATTTAATTTTATAAGGATTAAAACTGTAGCCGCATAAATAGCTTTTAATTACCGCATTGTACGTGACCATTATTTTAGAAGATATAATTGGGTATAGCATGCTATACTTAAAAGATAGATACTCGTATATGCCATCGCGGACTTGATTGTATATCTATAAAAGAATATCCCATCATGCATTGTTGTGTTACCCCAAAAAAATAAACGATTCGCCGCGTTTTCGATTAATGTTCCTAGGCGGTTTCATGGTTTTCGACACTTCCAATAATTATCATTAAGTATATTTCAACCAATTTGCTTTGTTTTTTTTTTGTATTTTTTCACAACTTGGGTTAAATTATTTAAGTTTTCACACGGATCCCTAATTTTTTATAATATTTTATAGCCTTTGTTCATCAGAGATAATGGTACAAGAATTTTTCAAATCGTGGACCGACTTAAAAAAATCTTATACCGCTAGAATAGTAGTTTCGGAGCCTATGCAATGCAAACAAACAATCAAATTTTTCTTCTTTGTAATATTAGTATGTATTGTAGTGATCCTTGCAATATCGTCGTTATGTGATCCATAATACGAAACAAGAGTTTCCCATGACATACATCTGAGACTAATAATCACGATGTATTTACAGTACTAAATAATATACATCTCAGTAAGATTTCGATCACGTATCATTTAAATGGGGCTCCGCCGGCAGGATATGAAGAGCCATCTGCTTTATTAGTGGCAGAATATGTCTGTATGCCATTGCGAGAGATTTACGTGTCGTTTTCGAGGCCGCGAACAATATCCTCTGGAATAATATTAACCCTTTGGGACGGTATTATGTACGGGAATTTATGCGTAATTTGAGAGACACCTTTGTTTAGTGGAATGGTAGAATTTCTAATAGGTCTTGTCTACCAGCAGTCTTGTTAGTAAGGTTTTGACTGAGATTTTGCCTACGTAACGAAAATTTTATGTATTTCAGAGGAATATTAGTTTTCACTCTATCCTATTTAAGCTTGCATTTTCGCGGTTGCATCCTTAATGATCGTCGTCCCAAGTCCATTGGGACTTGGGACGCGTCTTTTATTTTTTATTTTTATTTTATTACATCAGGTACATTCACAGATTACAGAACATGTACTGGTATTGGTACACATTTTTTTTTGCACATCACGATAATTCTGAATCTATCTAGAATACAAAAATCCTAAACTAGATTGTAAACAACCCTTTTATTATACTCTTACACATGCAATACAATTAGACAAAAAAATCTGATGTATAAGATAGAGTTTGAGAGATATTTATGCGCGCTTCATTGGTAAACTAAAATATCCAATTTTGTTACATCATACGTAAAGAAAACCCAGTCCGATCCGTGAAGGGGTAATTCAGCCCCTCGATATGACCAACTTTTCTTAAGGCGCTAATGTTAGGAACTCGATTTTTTTTGCCTTTCCCCATACAAATTGACCGGGTGGCCGAACATTTTTGACGGAAAATGTCCATTTTTTGTTTGAGTTTTCAGCTTTGATCCCAAAAGAAAAGTTATTCACATCGACGGGCTGTATCACTCCTAAAAGGATCGGACAGTTTTCTTTACATATTGTATAGAAGTTATGGCAGGTTCCTTAAAAGTCTCTCGTCTTAAAAATCTATTCACAATGTATTTCCAGCCTCTATTTTTCCTTTTATTTACTTGAATGGACCTGCAATTGATTATCGTTTATTATAATATAACAAGTGGTCAGCGGCTCGTCCTTCTGCTCAATCATGCTTAAAATCTATTTGAGCCCGATCTCTCGAACCTGTCGGCCCGTCATCGACACTGACGTGGACAAATCCCACACAATTTATCCTCTACCTCGAATAGTATCGTATACCGGGTGTTACAAAACTACGAAATAACATTTAAGGAGCATGATGCAGTCTATTGTTGGAACGTGGCAAAAATAAATCACGTTTCTATCTCTGTCTAAGTCAATAATCTTTCTCTCTATCATCTCTATGTCATAAATATTGTATTTAATTATTGCAACCCGAAGCCACTGGAAGTAACCCGATTTAGTTCTCACAGCCTTTCTGGTTTGTTCATCATCATCATCAGGTCCTTTTTAGTCTCCACTACAGGAGCACGACCCTTTCTGTACTACTAGGGCCATACTTGGCCAGAGGACTTGGCCTACACTCTCCACGCTGGCCAGACGGGTTGGAGAGGTCTCTTAGATGTTTATAAGCTTTATTTAGCTTGTATTTCCTAAGTCGCATCCTACGACATCCACGGGAAGACTTGGAGTGGTCCTATTCTACTCTGCCGGATACCACACGGCTCTGGTTTGTTCGGTGTACAGCTTTCTTTGCATAAACACCCTTCCTACTAAAAGGAAAATAAATTAGCATGTAAACAATCTTGTGTTTCTCTGGTATGCCCTACATAACCCAACATCCACAATATTAAACAACTTACCCCATGGGATAAACTTCGAAACATGAAAAAAAAAATCGATCTCCTATACAAAACAAGCAGTCAGCTATGGAAGGTAAAAACGTTTTTTTGTCTTTCGATGTATGTTCCCTGAGGATAGTTGTTTAATATCATGAACTAATTATTGCCATTGAATATTATTTCGTAGTTTTGTAACACCCGGTATATCTTTAAGGTTACAATATTAAGTACTGCGCTTGTTTGCCAACCCCACTTGTTGCGTGGGTAATACTAGAAGTTTATTCTTTGCACATTTTCCCATATTATGTTTAGGTCAATATTTGGATCGGAAAACCCGACATGCTCTGACACTATAAAAGAAATATCTTCTTGGCTGCTTGTACATGTTTGTGTAATGAATGATCTACAATAAATATATAGTCCAACGTAGTCTTTATGAACGTGGGTATTTTTTGACGTGATAAAGTCTTATAAATCGATGAACGCCGGCTGCAGGCACGGAAAAGTGTCACGTTCCGTTTGCAAACGAGAGCGCGGGACAAGCGATAGAGTCGCACGATCGGTCTAAGCGTTCGGCTTGTGACGAATCTATCTCGCTTCCACCATTATCATGTAAAATTATCGTTTGTAACTGCCTCCGTGGTCCATTGTAGTCCGATAGCGCTAGCCGATTTTGGGGTAATAACTTTCAAAATCTCTAAAGTGGCTTATTTTTTGCCTGAGGATGCTGTTGTATTTAAAAAACACAATTTTGCGTTTTGTGTCGAATCTTATATGTGCGTTACCCGGAATTTAATGAAATGTGAAAAATAAATTTAATTCATAACTACGCTGTCAAAATTGAATTTAAGTTAAAAAATATAACTGTATTGAATATAAGATAGCCTGTGTAGTGTGCAAACCTAGTTTGTGCCGTCTTTGTCTTGTGTATACTGACATAGGACCAGTATGTAACAACATTGTCAAAAGAAAATTAAAAGATAAAATAATAATATAACACATTTCCGATCACCTAAATATGTATAATAAATAAATTTGTGCCGGTTTACGTAATGGATTTTTGAGATTTTTATTTATTTGTCTTTTTAAAGGCAAAAACGTTCGAAAAAATTTTTAAATACATTAGAGTTCACATATTCAAAATCATTAATGCATGAAAGATTTACAATATCAATTTGTGTCGTTTTTAAGCAGTGCATAAGTAATAAAATACAAAAAACAATTTCTACGTTTGAAACGATAAAAAAATGGCGCCGCGCCGGGCGGCGGCGGCAATGAGCGCGAAGAGACGCGCGTGCCGTGTGGATATTCGTATTGTCCGTAACGCACACACGCCTAAAATATAGATATCGTCAAGCGAAGCGCAAGGGCACTTGGTACCTACTTCATATCGAAGCATTTAGACGTTTTTTTATTACTTACCTACTTAATTGTTAGACATGTAACATATATGTATTTTTCCATGTTGGTGTAAGTTAACCGAAATAGGTATTGCGAGATATAGAATGTTTAGGTACTTTTTTTCCCGCGCAGACCGACAAACCAGTTGAGGGATTGTGCGAATATCTTATAAATCACGCACGTCATAAATAAGCCCGTATGTCTTTCTATCCCGTAAAAGGTAAGAGACGTGATTGGTATGTACATACCTACATACTTACCTACATACATACGTAGGTACAAAGTATTCACTTTCGTACATATCTTTTTTGTATTTGTCGATGCGTTATTATTATTACTAAATTGATGCAAGTGAACCATTTCCACGTCTATTATGTCAATACGAGTCTTTTGTCGTCTCAAGGGTTGTCACTTGGTTGTCAAGGTCAAAAATCACAAGTTAGTTCCAGTACAAAAATACTTTAAGAGTTAGTAATCAAATATAGCCCTTAATACACGTTGATAATGAACATAATACCCAAATAATTTTTAAAATCAGTCTAGTATATTAATTTCAACAATTTTTTAACAATGAATTAAATCATACATTGATATATAAAAGGAGAAGTTCCCACTTACTGACTGACAAATAGACGCACGCACAGCCCTAACCAGTAATGGCAGAAACGTGAAATTTCGACAGCTAAGCACACTAAGACGGGATTTTGAAAAATTTTAACCCTAAAGGGGTGAAATAAGGTTTGAAAGTTTGTATGGAAAATGTTTAAACCAGCAACGATTTTGATAAAAATTGAGATACATGCTTTTAAAAACATTTAATTGAATACGTGTTTCACGGTTTTTTAGAATTCACCATCTAAGGATGCAAAATAGGGGTTAAAAGTTTGTATCGAAAATATTTAAAGGTAAAATTTTGTGTGTTTTCTTCCATTTTTACAAGTATGTGTATACTTATGTACACATACAGAATCAAGTATTTAATTTTACGGGGTAGACAGAGTCAAGGGTGTCTAGAATATATGGCCGCGGTTTTTGCGTTGATACGATTGTCCAAAAAATAGTGTTATGTTTTTAGAGTTCATGTATGTACTTGTATGTCTGTAGTAAGTTTTATTTGTGTCTATTGAAAACGATCTTTTCTTATTTCAATTGACACATTGAATACTTTTTATTCCGTAGTTTGCGAGAAATTTTATCCATAAGATGTGTTTAATTACCTAACACATTTTTTTTAATATCTCTATATAAGCTAGCGTGCCTAAAATGCCATCCATCTGCCCGTCTGCTAAAGGGCTGTACTGTATCTTTTGAACCGCAATAAGTAGAGACGTTGAAATGTTACGACACAGCTATAACAAAAAATCTTTTTCTAATTCTTTATCTAAAAAAATACTTTCGGCGCAAAGGGTAAACAAAATTCCACTCTACGTTTTTGGTTCCGTACAACTCTACGTTTTTGATTTCGCTACGTTTTTGCCTCCGCTAGGACAGTGCGGCACCACGTTTGTTTAGGGCGTCCAGGCCTTGTACACTATTTTATATTATACTTGCCTTGTGGGTTCCAATCAAAGCTCTTCTGGGAATGTGTTTGTGTAGACGGTGCAACGTGTGGCCGATTCAACGCCATTTACGTCGGTGGATCTGCACGTCTATGGGTTCTTCATGGCATAGTCTCCATAAGTCTCCGTTTGAAAGAACAGTATCTGGTTAGAAGATCTCCATTATGTTTTGCAGGCAGCGATATACAAAGACCTGGATCTGGTATTAGTTCTTCAAACACTTTCTTAGTTTCGCATCCGTATAGCAGTACCGATTTAATATTGGAAATGATATATTTTCAGTTTCGCTCTCTTAGAAAGATGTCTGGATCGCCATACGCAGCGGAGACTCGCAAAGGCACATTTTACTTTGTTTATGCGACATGTAACGGGTGGAACGGATACGGACGTTCCGTATCCGTTTCACCCGAGCACGATACAACACGTCCGAGGTAGGCAAATTCAGATACTCTCCGCACCTCCCCACCATATATACAGTGGACTATCCCGTTTCGCATATCTTGAGTCTTGACTATTGATATTTAGCCCAACTTCTGCCACAGATTACTAAATGTGCATTACGTAGTAACCTTCGTAACAGATACATCACTCCCAATCATGTATCCCAATATATATAAGTAACAGATACAAAAACGAAAATACCTACGCTATAATAGCCCACAAAATCTTTATAATAATACCTGCTGTTCGCAGCTTGAACATATTCCAAACATAACACTAATCTAGGGGTAAGTAATATAACATATAAACACAAAATATATATTTTTTAAGATAAATATTAACGAAATATATAATTTTGGTCAGTATAAGTATCAAGTCAGATAAAAATCGAAAGATATAAGTTTAATAAACTAAACTCTTTTATTATAACAATTAGGTATTCTACATAACAAACCTTTATTATACCGTTTCATTATTAATAAATTTAAAAATTCGATCTAATAATTAAATAAAAAAAAGTACTTATATTTTATTTTAGGAGTTTCTTCCATATATCCAAAGTTCTTCATTTTATTTTCACCACATTAAAATGTGACCAACTTGGTAGTAAAGGCTTTTAAATAAAAAAGTAACATCAAAATCGGTTTACAATTGGCGAAGATATCGCGTAACAAACATACATAATACAAAAGTAGAATAAATGGGTATCTCTTGGATAGGCATGTAACATCCTCGTCTTCATCGTCACTTACCATCAGGTGAGATAGGAGACAAATGCCTAATTCAATATTTAGTAAAAAAAAAAACATAAAAAATAAAATAAAAACATACAGTTGAATTTATAACCTCCTCCTTTTTTGAAGTCGGTTAATAACTTATTTTTTTTAAAGAACGCCTAGTCGAAAATTCTCGTAGGCGCAAAAAATATTAATAAAATTAGAAGAAAGACAACAATATATTAAAGAGAAAATTTGAATATTCCGAGTGTGAATTTCTTCGAGCTATATACAGCCTCTAATATAGGTTTTAAAAAAATAAGAAAAATAGGTATAATTAAAAAACACTAAAAAAATTGTGATAAATACAAAATGCGCGCGCATTTTGTATACATAAGATAATTTGGCTCAAACCTTAGAATGAAGAGACAGAAGTGTGAATCCCCTTAAACCAACAATAAGTAATTTAAAAAAAAAAACAATATAAAAGGTTTGTGAGAAATTTAAAAACCTACAGACTCCATTTTTGATGACTTTAAAAAAGCTACTTTTTCTTATTTCTACGGACACATGGCATCATGATGTCCGATTTTTGTCATATACCTTTTGTTTCTGCGATCTGCGGCTGAAATTTATATCTGACACATATAAAATACCTACTCTGCTAATGTCTATGATACAAAGCATCAAGATAAACACCTTTTATTGGATAACTCATGTTCCAGTAACCTTTTATACAGATTTTATATGACAGATGATTCTCAATTTTCTAAACAAATTACTACTTCAATACTTTATAAGTGTGAAATCAGCAGAGATACAATTTTTTTGTCAAAATTGAATATTTTCATGAACCAAATGATGTTAAAATCAGCTCAAAAACTGTTGGCAGGCAACCCTATCGTCTAATCACGCATCAAAACGGTTGTCATGATGCGCGGTGTGCGCAGGCTCTTAAAATGTTTTGTTTTGTTTTATATGTGTAAGGGGCCAACACTGGTGACTTTCCAAGCTACCTAAAGGCATCTGACAAACCTTAACGACTGCCATTAATGATGACAACCGGGTTCAACGGGTTAACGTGCTTTCCATAGTACGGTGGAGTTCGGATTATTTGTATGCCACTTGCGGTCACCCTATCATTTCAGCGGGTCCACGCCCGTGGTTGTATTAACATGCGTAAGCGATAATGATGCTTACACTGCGCTAATCTCACTCCTTAAAAAAATTTAATATGTAAAAAAACATGTTGCAACTTGCAACTCGCGCCGAATCCTAACAGAGAAATGCCGCTCTGCGCCTGTGAAACACATAGGTGTGGTAGGTAACTCGTGCGTGCTGCATTAAAAAAATAGGTACACATTTACAAAATGAATGAGGACTATAAACAAACTCACACTATTATTTTCATTCAACTTATTTTACGCACACCATTCCACTGAGTGGTCAATCTAAATTCGAATCTAAAGCTCAAGAAATAAAGGCGGAGATTGAATGTATTGTATTCTAGCCTTGGAACTGAATAACTACTAGTACTTACGCGGCCTCTGCTAGTTACTGAGCGCGCGCTTTTTAAAAGTGAATGAATTGAAAAGTTTATTTTTTTAAAGATTCTATTGATAAATATGACACAAATTATGAATAGCGTTTTATTGCAATTAAATAATATTAAAGGCGTGAACTCTAATAACTTTAATTTTTTTTTCTGACTTTTATAGCATATTAAAGGAGAAAAAATAAATAACGAAAAATGCACGGGATCAATTCGACACAAAATATTTTGAACAACAGATATCTGTATTCTTTATCGCTAATAACTTTTTTATCTTGATTAATATTCTTTTTGAGCCATTTAACCAGCTTGATTGGTACTGGTAAAATAACCGTATTCCACTGGTCCGAGAACACACAAAAAGCCAATTTACATACGTTTTTATCTAATAATCATCATGTAAATAAAATTTTGATGATTAATTTTCTTTTCATCCGATAAAGCTCAAAAATAAAAATACCTAAATTTCCACCTACGCACATTCAAAAAGTGACACAAATACATATATTAGGCCATAGGATATGGTTTGGAGACTATATGTAGAAAAACAAAATATTTAAAACCTAGCGCTACCGGACTAATTGGTTAAGGCGTTCGATCCCACGGGAAGCATTGTTTAGTTTCCAGTTTGGTTAAGACATTGCAGGCTTGAATCACCTGACTGTTTGATAATAAAGATGATTCCGTGCTTCGGAAGGCACGTTAAGCCGTTGGTCCCGGCTGCCATCTGGTAGTAGTTAAAGGAACCACGTCAGAGCCCAAGAGGCGGTTCAAAGAACTCTGACACCAGGGTGTGCATGGTCGATTGACCGTGACACCTACTGGAAATGATGATGATGTCTGATAATAAAGTTGAATCCGAGCTTCGCAAGGCACGTCAAGCCAATGGTCCCGGCTGCCATCTGGTAGTCGTTAAAGGATCCACGTCAGAGGCCGAGAGGCCGAATAACTTTGACAGCATGGTGTACATGGTCGATTGACCGTGTCACCTACACGAAATGATGATGATCGTCCGTAAAGCGAATTTACAGACATACATTTTTTCTTCCACATAAAATCGTTGATCGGCACTATCTTAAACAACTACTTAAAACCATCGGGCACATTCTTCGTGCGTTGTTAACAAAATATTACTGAAAACGGACAGACAAAACAAAGTTACGGCTAATTTAACATTTTACACGATGCCAACTGATATGTATTAAAATCCTTGTAGCACTGTATTTACTAATTATTAAAGCAAAACATCGAAGAGTACCTAGCTTAAGAGCTGAAGAGTACTAAAATCACGGAGCATATACAAAATTTTATATGCTCCGTGACTAAAATTACTTTGAGTAAATTTACTTTGCTTGTCAACTTCGTTGTAGCAACGAACGTTGCTTGTTATTCGAACGACCAACATCTAGGCTTCACTGCTTGAAGATGCCTCGTGTAGAGGCGAAACACGTGTCGCGAGCACGACGGCCGATATTGCTGCAGCCTCAACGGATGCAGCAGTATCGACCAGGGTTGCATGCATCAACTATTGGTGGCGGGCATGAAGGGACTAACAGTAGTGGCTGGGCGCTGGCCAGCAATAGTTTGCATGAACTAACTGGTGGCGGAAGCACGCAGAGTAAATTGTCTCAAAGTAAATGTAGCTTTGACTTCTGCAAAGTAACACCTGAATCTATTAACTAGCTGGAAAATAGTTGAAAGTCGAAATCAATCATCTATCATAAACCGACACAAAATTGGAATTATGTTATGCATCATATCATTAATATTATTTAACTAGCTTTTACCCGCGGTTTCGCCCTCGTCTGTCGATTCCTCGGGGACAGTACTTTTCCCCGGGATAAAATGTAAGTACACTATGTCCTTCTCCGTAATCCAGACAACTGGTATGCAACATTTTATGACGATCGGTTCAATCGATAGGGCGTGAAGGCGCAACAAACTCACTTTGACATTTATTATATTAGTTAGGATTTAGGATTAAAGTCGTTATATCGATGCCCAATTATGCATGATCGATCACACATAAATATATAATTGTTTCTTACATTTTTAAGCATTAGGTATAATATATCCTGTAGTTTAGTGTCTTCAGGCATAAGTAAATAACAATACTATTTAATAATTTCGAATATAGTTCAATAAACGTATTATTAATGCTACCTTTTCTTCCATAAAAATATCTCCTAAGGAAAATGGACGTGCCTTTCAAACTGTCTAGACCCGACTTTAATACCTATCCCTTCCAAAGTTTCCTAGTCACGTAACGTTTTACTCTGAAACGAATCTATTTTATGAAAAAGAGTGTTGTCGAAATATCAGACTCACAGACATCTGAGTCTTTTTTTAATTAATCCCGACAACACAACACCTAAGGAGCCTTTTAGAGTATAACTAAAACAAGTAATAATGTTGATAAATAAATGGGAAAAACCGAAATAAGATGATATGATTATACATTTACTTTTCTCTTGATTTAGGTTTCGAAACAAGTTTTTTTGACAAAAATTACAATCGTTGTGACAAGCTTTTATTATAAACGACCCACAAAGTGCTTTCCAAGACAAATTAAATGAGCCAAGCACGATTTAGTTATTAGTGTTAACTTACTTCTGTACATTTTCTCGTCTCATCCCTGAAAATACAAAATTCATACATATTATAATCAAACCAGCCCCCGTAGCATGGCACGCGCGACAACGTTTATCGACTATCGCCATCTTGTTGTCCGTAATATCAAAGAGCGAGATATGAATAGTTTATCGCGCGATATAAACGGCGTCGCGGGCGCCATTCTACGGGTGCAGATCCTCGTAGTGGCAAACTCGTAGTGACAATAATTATTATTTTTTTCTCTTTCATTTCTCTTCCATGCTGGTCTGGGAGAAAAATCTTTTCCCGCGCAGATCGTAAAAGCCGACCGAGGGATGGGGCTAAAATCTGCGGAATCATGTCAATAGGCGATACTGCTAGCAACCCATCACTATTTGATTCCGTTTCCAATTTACACGCCTTCCATCATGCTTAATGTGGCTATCAGGTCTTGTAGACCTATGCTCTGTCTACCCCGCAAGGGAGAAAGACGTGATACTATGTATGTATAGAGTCGACCTTCTCAAATTTGGTACGTGAAAGATTGAATTGTGTCGTACGCCATGATAGATTGTCACGCAATACCATCGATTGTTTGGGCCTTCGATAGGCAGGGAGAAGCCATTTTTTTTTAAATATATGTAATACTGGCTACAATCGATTTGGTAGGCCATCGATGCTGTGTACCATCGATATATGCGCTTTTGATACATACATATAGACTATACTATCACGTCTTTTCCCTTGCGAGGTAGACAAGAGCTTAGTCTTAGGTTTATAAGACCAAAAGCCACGTTTAGCATGTTGGTGGACGACATCATCATCATCAGGTCTTTTTACTCTCCACTGCAGGAGCATGACCCTCTCCGTACTACCGGAGCTATACTTGACTAGAGCAGACTGAGGATGGACTACACTCTCCTCGCTGGCCAGACGGGTTGGAGATGACTCATTGATGTTTATGAGCTTTGTTTAGCTTGTATTCCCTAAGTCGCCTCTTACGACTTCCATGGGAAGACTAGGAGCGGTCCTATTCTACTCTGACGGAAACCACACGGCTGATTGCTGGTGGACGTAAAGGTGGCAAAAAGAATTAAAACAGTGATGGGTTGCCAGCCGCATCGCCTACTAATATCATCATCATCATCAGGTCTTTTTAGTCTCCACTACAGGAGCACGACCCTATCTGTACTACTTCATAATTGGTAAGAGCAGCCAGAGGATTTGGCCTACACTCTCCACGCTGGCCAGACGGGTTGGAGAGATCTCATAAATGTTTATAAGCTTTGTTTAGCTTGTATTTCCTAAGTCGCCTTCTACGAGATTCACAGGAAGACTTGGAGTGGTCCTATTCTACTCTGCCGGAAACCATACGGCTAATTATTGGTGAACGTATAGGTGGCAAAAAGAATTAAAACAGTGATGGAATGTCAGCCGCATTAGTAGGTGACTAATATGATTCCGATTCAGTTTCTGCCCGATCTCTCAACCGGCTGAAGCGTCTGCACAGTAAGAGATGCAGCTGGCCCATTCTACGTTTTTTCTTTTCTCCCAGACCAGAGGAATTTCCTTTTAATGCAGGTTACAATCGATGTGGTGGGCTATCGATGTAGCGTACCAGCGATATGTGTACCTTTGCTACAGTAAACCGTCGGTAGAACGGGTTCGATGCAGACACCGGCGATGTAGTGACTGGCGATGTTGTGCCCTAGACCCCATATAGGATACGAGCTTTTGCCCGCGGCTCCGCCCCCGTCAATGTCGATCCCTCGGGAACAGTACTTTTCAACAAAGCAAACCTCAGTAATTTAACTTTTTTACCCACTCAGTTTCCGACATCAAAATATGAAAACGGGAGCTTTTTGTGGCCGATTAAAAATATTAAAGACAGCTTTCGCCCGCGGCTTAGCTCGCGTTAATGTCGATCACTCGGGAACAGTACTTTTTCCCGGGATAAAATGTACCCTATGATCTTTTACTTACCCCAGAAAGCCCCAGATACGTGTTTGCAAAATTTCAAGATGATTTCATGACTCAGTAGTAAAGACGTGAAAGCGTAACAAACAAACTCACTTTCTCATGTGTAATATTAGTTAGGATAAGTCGGCTTTACTGGCAAGGCGTCTTAATAATAAACTTGAAAATGCCCAAGTTACCAGCTCACGATTCGACCCGAGCCTCAAGACAAAGTCCGAAAGACTCGACTTTTCACCACACTAATGAAAACTCCGCCGCACTTATCCCCTTAGATTAGGATTTAACAATATACTGTCAGAGTTCGTTAGGCTATGACTAATAGGGAGACGGGGATAAAAAATCAGCCTAATCCAATCCCCTTTTGTACCGGTTCCGCTTCGTTAATCCGGGAACAAAGTTCGCAGTTATACAAATGAACTCTTAAACAAAATCGTTAGCGTTCAACAACCGCTTCGGGGTAACAATATTTTATATATTATATTTATTTGTTCTGTCTTCTGCGCGACCTTTGATACGATTACGAAATACGGTTTTATGTCTCTTTGTGTTACGTACTAGCTAGAAAGAACTATATTTTTATTTAATATCTAATAAAAATATCAAGTCATTATATATTCATTTATTCAAATGTATGAAATATTTACATAGTATTAAAAATACAAGAAATAAGTTCACAATATAATTCAAATTCTTTTTTTATCGATTGTGTTATAGAAAAGAGAACATAATACGAACGTATAGACTGCAAAACTTCGTACAAAATATAATATAACCACATAAAAGTACCTGGCAAGCATGCTGGCAGGCAGTGACAGTAAGTTCCACTAACTGCCGCTAGGGGCGACGGCGAGAGCTCTGCAGCACAATGGGTATCTCTTGTGAGATGGGAGACAAATGCCTAATCCAACGTATTATAGTAAAAAAAGAAAATAGTAACAGACACCCGTCACTAGATGTCGTTAGCATAAACTTGGTAAAATAAAGTAAACCTGAAAAATATTTTTTTAAAACAAGCAAGTTTTTTTTCTTAAATACTGATTAAATTTTATCATAAAATGGTGGATACATAGTTGTGAATAAGCCTATGGTGCCATCTATGTGAGGAGCCTGAAACAACTTGTGCGCAATAAGCGTTGGGATTGGGACCACTGGTGCCAGAATTTTGATTTGACATTTTTTTGTAATTTACAAATTTAATTCAATTTAAACGCACTTATAATTATTTATTATTATGTAATAAAAATTCCACAATGCCGGTATTTTTTGGAATTTGTAAATAGCGCTAAACCCTAAATAAGTGTTACCTATCGTAAGTGGTCGGACATCCTGACCAAGGTCGCAAGCTGCGCTGGATGCAGGCCACTTTCAGCCGGTCATGTTAGAAATCTTTGGGGGAGGCCCATGTCCAGCAGTGGACTTCTTGCGGCTGATATGATTATATCATTGAAACTAACGTGAGATACAGACATTATGTACTAAAAATGGGTCACTCACGTGCTATTTCGTCGGGATTGCTGACTATAGTTTCGGACTCGTCAGGAGCCTATTTTCAAGGCGAGTGCGAGACGAACTGAGTTTGGGACCCTCCGCCGCGCGTCTCGCACTCGTCTTGAAAATGGGCTCCTGACGAGTTCGAAACTATAGTCGGCAATCCCGACGAAATAGCACGTGTATGACCCGTTTTAGTACTGTCTACTTGTCTACTGATATGATGATGATTACGCCCGGTCGCCTGCCTAATCCTTACTATGTAATGTTATTGAAAATGAATTACTTAATTTACTAAACCCACGAAATTTAACACATACTCTCAGGGGTACTGAACCTTACGTCCCTAAAAGGTACTACTGTTCCCGAGGTATTAACAGACGCTGCGGGCGAAAGGCGAAATCTACTAAATAATGTCTTGAATCGTATTATTTGTAACTCGTACGACAGTTTATTTAGCATTATTTATTGCCGGCCCAGCGTCACCTGCTACCGTATTCCTTCCCAATTACCCCAGCTTAAGTATTCACTGTTTTGAAAACGTGAATTGAGAAATAAAAGGTTTACATGTTTCCGTAAATTTACTGCTGTCAGGTATCTTTATTTTGTTTGTTTTATGACGCACTTACTGATGGAGTTATTTGATGTGAAATTATATTTTTGAAGCTCCTTCATTTTCTTTATTGAATAAAGGATCATCTCCATTTCGTGTAGGTGAATTGGTTGGCAGCAAGTAGCTCTAGATCGGGAAATTTAGAAACAGATAGGCGGAGACATTGCCCAGCAGTGGGAAACAAAAATAAAGTACTTTTCATGCTGTTATAGGATTGATCAAAGTTTTTATAGCCCTCACACAAATGACACAGATTTGCTGCCTGCCTAACGCCATGGGCAAAAGTTTACATATGTCATACTAACTGCATTCAATTGTTTATTTTACACTTTCGCTGACACTGCCCGCCTGTAGACGTAATTCTATTTTCTTTTGTGTCTGGTTCAGTGTCAGCGAAAGTGTTAATAGCTCGTAGATTATATCTAATAGGTATCGTCGACTTTCGCGGCAGACAAGAAATTTCCCGAAAACATCGACCTTCCAAATGTTATACAGCGCCGCACTTTCCCAGTATTTTTTTTCACGAGATAGGACATGATTACTACTATGTCCGCGTATCCGATGTTTCCACACATGATAATCGTCGTATGCAAACTGTGCCGTGTGGTTTCCGGCCGAGAATACAGAACCACTCTCTTCTGTCCTATGGATGTCGTAAGAGGCGACCAAAGGGACAAGCACACTATATTCTTTCCTCCCCTAAAAATATACGCAATTCTACAAAATGTTTGAATTGGCATTTTGCTTTTTTGGTAATTTGCTGACATGATCATTCACGAATTGATAATTTAAACTCGCGATTGACCAAAATGTTTGAATTGGCCTTTTGCATTTTTGGTAAATTACTGACATGGTCATTCACGAATTGAAGGGTTTACACGCGATTCGCCAAAATGTTTGTATTGGTCTTTTGCGTTTTTGGCCGTTTGCGTCGAAAGGCACATACATCCCGTGCAACTGAGCATTCCCAAGGAAACGTTAGGCAGGCGGCTAGTCGTAAAAATAAGCCGACACTTTTCACGGCATGGAAAGTCTAAAAGACTTCCATGCTGTCCCGAGCTCCTGGCTCACATAAAATGGGATAAGGAGTGGAAGAAGAAGAAGCAAACTTTAGGTTCTACACCGATTGGTTCGCAAACTTAAGTTAGTTAAAAAGTATCGAGTAGGTATCGTCGGCATTCGATGCAGACGAGCAATTTCGCGGAAACATCGACCTTTCAACTCCAGCAACCCGCGTCATTACCGGCTCACAACTTTTGACGGCAATTGATAGCCGATGATCTACTTTCTCCAACGTTCGAGAGTGTTTGTGAGTTTGCTATTTCATTAATTTCAAAATGTCTTTCCACCAAACATGTGTTGTGTAGTAAAGCGCTGTTCATCGACCCTTAAACTCCAGCAACCCGCGTCATTACAGGCTCACAACTTTGACGGCAACTGATAGCCGATGTTCCACACGTTTTAACTAACGTTTGAGAGTGTTTGTGAGTTTGCTATTTCATTAATTTTGAAATGTCTTTCCACCAAACATGTTTTGTGTAGCGAAACGCTGTTCATCGACCCTTCAACTCCAGCAACCCGCTTCATTACCGGCTCACAACTTTTGACAGCAACTGATAGCCGATGTTCCACACGTTTTAACCAACGTTCGAGTGTTTGTGAGTTTGCTATTTCATTAATTTCGAAATGTCTTTCCACCAAACATGTTTTGTGTAGCGAAGCGCTGTTCATTGACCCTTAAACTCCAGCAACCGGCTTCATTGCCGGCTCACAACTTTGACGGTAACTGATAGCCGATGATCCACACGCTATAACCAACGCTCGAGAGTGTTTTTGAGTTTGCTATTTTATTAATTTCAAAATGTCTTTCCATCAAACATGTATTGTGTAGCGAGGCGCTGTTCATCGACCCTTAAACACCAGCAACCCGCGTCATTACAGGCTCACAAGTTTAACGGCAACTGATAGCCGATGATCACGACTTACTACTAATCCTCCACACGCTTTAACCAACATTCGAGGGTGTCTGTAAGTTTGCTATTTTATTAATTTCAAAATGTCTTTCCACCAAACATGTGCTGTGTAGCGAAGCGGTGTTCATCGAACTTCCAGTTCTAGCAACCAGCTTCATTACCGGCTTACAACTTTTGATTGCCTTGATAGCCAATTTTCCACATGTTTTCACTAACGTTCGAGGGTGTTCATCGCTTTACAGTTTGTTAGATTTTCGTTGAAGTTGGTATCCTTGCAATTTAAGAATCAATAGAGGTGATTGAAGGTCTTTGGTTATGATTTATCTTCTTGATTCTTTTTTATAAATATTTAGCTTACTTTTTTTTGAAGATTGATGCTAATGAAAATATTTAAATTATACTTTAATTTACTTTCTGTATTACCTAATAAGGTAAAAATAAAGTGCCTAAAAATTTGCAAAGTCTATGAAATTACTGGGTAAACATGAAATTACTAGGCAATGTAGAGCTGTATTTGACGTGATAACGTCTTATAAATCAATTAACGCCGGCCGCTGTCCGTCTGTCTGTCTGTCTGTCTGTCCGTCCGTCTGTCACCAGGCTGTATCTCATGAACCGTGATAGTCAGACGGTTGAAATTTTCACAGATGATGTATTGCTGTTATTGCCGCTATGACAGCACATACTAAAAAATAGAATTAAATGAATATTTAAGGGGGCATACAACAAACGTGATTTTTTTTACTTGTTTTTGCTCGTTATAGATAACGGCAATAGGTAGACACTTGAAATATTCACAGAATATTTTGTTATATGTTCACTTTAAAAATAAATAGCAAAATAAAAATAAAAAAGGGGGGCTCCCATACAAAAGACATGATTTTTTTGCCGTATTCATGGATAACGGTACGGAACCCTTCGTGCGCGAGTCCGACTCGCACTTGGCCGGTTTTTTAAATGAAAAACAATATTACCCACGCCTGTAGAATTTGTACGACCTTGGGCTCGAAACCTTTAAAAAATGGTACGAGCAAGTTATTTCTAATGAAATCAGAGTACCTAATTGAAACGTGAAGAATCTTGGAAAATATAATTTTCTTGGAAATTAGAGAGCTTGCTCGTGATTTCTTAGTGATTTTCCCAGTTTTCTACGTCACTTGGACTGTTGTTGACCGTTGTGTTTTATACACAGTATTGTCTGTGGATTTTTACGTTCCATTTCATTTTGTCACCTGCATTTTGTACATTTTGACACTTAAGCCATCCGACTATCCAATCCATACCTAGTTATTGTTCTGAGAACCATACATTATGGCATGTTGGCAGTTTATGCCCGGAGTGATTATTCGTTTCTAAGGCCAAGAGTTACGGTGATATTGTCTTTTTTTATGATATTGGGCGACAAACGAGCAAACGGGTCACCTAATGGTAAGTGATCACCGCTGTCCGTGAACAATTGTAACACCAGGGTGTAACAGGTGCGTTGTCGGCCTTTCAAGGAGTTGGAAATGGGGAGGGGAGAGGGAAGGATGGGCCTCCGGCTCTCTCACTCACTGAACGAATCATAGAAGCGGTAAAGCTTCTACTCAGACGTCGATTTTTTGTGAGAGTGTGGTTGGTATTTCCCCGGACGAGCCCGCTCATTCATGCTACTAGCAATTTATTTTGCCGGTAGCGTGGCTCTACCACGACTAAGAATGTCGTTTTTATCATCATCCTCATTACAGCTGTAAAAAAGTCCACTACTGAGCAAACGCCTCTTCCAAAGATACTTCGTTCGATGGGAGGATATTGCCATACTCACCACCTTTGGCAGGCGGGTTGGCGAGCGCAGTTTGTTTGGATTCTTGTGCTTCCGACGCTGCTGCCCATCGGAAGCATTTTAAAGCTGGGTAAGGATAGGAATTTGTTGGATTTGGAAAGGGAAGGAAGGTATTGGGATACTACTCGCTCGGACGAATGGGGGAAAGCAAGTAGCAGCTCGGGAGGCCGGATGCGCGTACCCGATGCTACCTGACACTCCTGACACTCCTGACCCTCCTGATTGTAGTTTTGCGACTTGGTAATTCTGATAGTTACCTGGTATAACGCGACTTTGCCAATAAACTCACAAGCAAAAAAAGACACTGAAATTTTGTTAATCTTCTGATTTTAGTTAGGTACATAAAAGCGTTCTATACATTGATTAAAACCGCATCAATCGCTCATGTACTTTGTATGGCTAGCTTATACATAGACTCCGGGAATACACCAAAGAGGAAAGCTAAGTTTATATTTTAATATTGATGATGTAAGCCGTGTGGTACCCGGTAGAGTAGAATAGGACCACTCCCAAGTCTTCCCGTGGATGTCGTAGAAGGCGACTTAGGAAATACAAGCTAAACAAAGCTTATAAACATCTGAGAGACCTCTTCAACCCGTCTGGCCAGCGTGGAGAGTGTAGGCCAAGTCCTCTGGCTGCTCTGGCCAAGTATGGCTCTAGTAGTACAGAGAGGGTCGTGCTCCTGTAGTGGAGACTAAAAAGACCTGATGATGATGATGATGTAAGCTTACTTGTACAGAATTTCGATTGAGTTTGTGAGAACGATCTTTCAGAACCCCATGTTTAAGAAGAACGATGTATAAAAAATAATAATACCTTCTTTACACCTGAATTATAAAAGAAGTATAGTTTTGACTTCATAAATAGTTTCTGAGAACTAATCTGCGCAAGACAACGCAATTGTTGTGTAAAAAAATGCGTTCGAAGAATAAACGAGTTGGGCCATATTAATCATTCTCGGCTGAGTGCGACGATGTCCTCAGAGCTTACTGCCCCATGTACGAAATTTACGCGTGTTACGTTACGGCCGGGTAAAACTAAATAGAGAAATCGGATTTGAGTAGAAAAAGATCTGATCTATTTAATTTCATTTCAATACATTTCAATTATAACTGCCTTCATAAATAGTTTCCGAAAAGTCGCAAGACAACGCAAGAGTTGTTTACAAAAATGCATATCAGTTACGCCAAAGAGTTCGACCATATTAATCATACTCGGCTGAGTGCGAAACGATGTCCTCAGTGCTTACTGCCCCACGTACGAAAAATCCGCGTATTACGTTACGGCTGGGAAAAACTCAAAATATCCAATTTGGACTGGAGCGGCAAAAGATCTGATCTATTTCATTTCAATATTTTCAGTTATAACTGACTTCATAAATAGTTTCCGAAAAGTCGCACGACAACACATGAGTTGTCCAAAAAAATGCATATCAGTTACGCCAAAGAGTTCGACCATATTAATCATTCTCGGCTGAGTGCAAAACGCTGTTCTCAGTGCTTACTGCCCCACGTACGAAAAATCCGCGTATTACGTTACGGCTGGGTAAAACTAAAAAAAAATCTAATTCGGACTAGAGTGGCAAAAAATCTGCATTGAATTTTAAATGTTTTTGTTACGTTTTATCAAACTAGTTGCGCTGAAGCTATATGTATACAGAGCGTTATACGTGCTACATTAAAGAGATATTCATACTAGAACTACAATATAAGTAAATTCGATCATATTAGAGCTTCGTACCCCAAGGGCAACGTTTTTACCCTATGAATACGTTTGGCAAAATACGTTTGGACCCTATCCGCTCCGCTGTCCGTCCGTCACTAGGCTGTATCTCATAAACCGTGATAGTTAGATAGTTGAAATTTTTACAGATGATGTATTTCTGTTGCCGCTATAACAACAAATACTAAAAAATAGAATAAAAGCAACATTTAATGGGCCTCCCATACAATACACGTGATTTTTTGCTTCTTTTTGATCGATATTGATAACGGCAACAAGTAGACGCTAGAAATATTTACATAATATTTTTTTATAATCCCTTCGTGCGCGAGTCCGACTCGCACTTGGCCGGTTCTTGTTAAATAAATGCGTAATAGGTATCTATTATTACGGTATAACATACACATAGTCATACATACATATTGTCACGCCTCTCGAACTGTACTTGAGGCTAGCTCTGTGCGATTTGTCCAAATATTATTTATTTTATTTTATTTGCATTTGCAACCCCCACGAGCGGTTCTCAATAGGCTAGTTACCTGGGTCAAAATAATAACATTACAATTAGTCCGTCAGTTAGATAATCAAAAAATATTGGACACGTATTTTTACTTTTGTCAATTAAACAATTAATGGAAAAGATAAAGCGCGTCAAAGTTCATGAGTGGGGGCTTGTGACGTCAAAGTTTGCGAAAAAGTGTAGCAAACTATGACGTCACACGGAATTTCAAAGGGCTTTATCTTTATAATTTTTTATTCAATCGACAAAAGAAAAAATACGTATCCAATATTTTTTGAATTACTAACTGACGGACTAATTATATTTTTTTAGGAAACTAGCCTATTCTTGAGCAGTAGGTACAAAGGTTTGCAATTAACACGAGATTTAAGGCGACGTTGTGACGGAGCAATTTTTGTGACGATGCTTGTAGTGTGTCATTAGTGTGTATAGAACTCCATTTTCGATTGGTGTTTATTTAAATAATTTATAAATATACATATTAGGGACAAATCACATAGATTGAGCTAGCCTTACTGTAATTTGTAAACTTGTGTCGTTGAATACCTCTATAGATAAACTTCCAAGACCCAAGCCAATATGAAAAGTATCGTTTTCCATCCTGACCTGACATATTGAACCCGGGATCCTGCGATTCAAAGGTACTTGCAATACCACTGAATAGAATAGATTTTTTTATTTGATTAGAATACAGAAATTAACTGAGCCACAGAACTCGCCAAATGATTTCTAACTAGGACGAAATGGCCGTAAATCGATAATTATATTATTTAAGACCTCCGCGAGCGGTTCTTAATTCCAAAGCAGTACAAAGGACTCGAGATTTGCAAGCGGCAACGTCATGGCGAGGTAAATGTGTTAAGATCTTTTTTTTAAATTGAAGAAATACGAATGAAATTGATATAATTTGCAGCTGCGCGACAATAGGCTGGAATGAAATCGGTTCTCAAAAGCGACGTGATGGCGACGAAATTATTGTCACGCCGGGTATTGTGGTTTATAAAGAAATATTTACAAATAAAGGCTATTGGGGTTGTGCATTTGATTTTTTTCTTAGGTAAATAAAAAAAATTTAACTTATTACAAATGCACACTCAGAATCGTTAATGTCTCAATAATTTAGTTACCGACACATTTTTGTATCAAGCTTTTATTATAAACTAGCTTTCACCCGCGGCTCCACCCGCGTCAATGTCGATCCCTCGGGAATAGTACTTTTTCCCGGGATAAAAGGTAGCCTACGTCCTTCTCCGTACTCCAGAGAACTTGTATGCAAAATTTCATGATGATCAGTTCAGTAGTTACGGCGTGAAAGCGTAACAAACAAACAAACAAACTCACTTTCGCATTTATAATATTAGTAAGGACTAGCTTTCGCCCGCGGCTCCGCCCGCGTCAATGTCGATCCCTCGGGAATAGTACCATTTCCCGGGATAAAAAGTAGCCTATGTCCTTCTCGGTACTTCAGAGAACTTGTATGCAAAATTTCATGATGATCGGTTCAGTAGTTACGGCGTGAAAGCGTAACAAATAAACAAACAAACTCACTTTCGCATTTATAATATTAGTTAGGATTAGGATAAGGATAGTAAGGATGAATTCACTCTGTAAAGTGCTTTCGAAGACAAATCAAATGACCCCAACACGATTTAGTTATTAGTTTAGGTTTTCATACAGCCACCTTCCGATTCCATCATCAGACCAATTTACCGGGAAGTGGATCAAATTTAACTCGCAAGATTTGACTACAGACCAACAACGGGATTCGGGACAGGTGAAACTAAATAAAAACTTGTAATTAATTACAATTGTTTACGAGTACAATGCTATCCCTGAAGGCTTTTCTATAGAGGTACTCGCGCTCACAACGAATATACAATTGACACGAAAACTTAATACTTATTAATCATCATCATCATCATTTCGAGTAGGTCTCACGGTCAATCGACCATGCACACCCTGGTGTCAGAGCTCTTCGGAACCGCCTCTCGGCCTCTGACGTGGTTCCTTTAACGACTACCAGATGGCAGCCAGGACCACCGACTTAACGTGCCTTCCGAAGCACGGAATCATCTTTATTATCAGACAATCAGGTGATTCAAGCCTGCAATGTCCTAACCAAACTGGAAACAACTAAACAAAGTATGCTTCCGGTGGGAATCGAACCCACGACCCCCGGGTCAACAGGCAGACGCCTTAAATACTGGACCACGGACCACTTATAAATCGTAATCGTGCAAGGCGTCGTAGGTTTTTCAGATAATTTACTAAGACAACTTCTTACTGTGTTGTAAGTTAACTATAAAAAATACAGCTTTATACATATCATCATCATCAGGTCTTTTTAGTCTCCACTCATTTTATACACATACAGTTCCCTTATTCAAGCTGGAATTAAAAGCTTAATAAAGCGGAGTTGCAAACAACTCTGCGTACTCCTGATTCAACTCGGCTTCACAATTTCCGGACGAGCCGATGGCTGTACTGTAAATATTATTTCAGTTAATTAAATAAGTCAATTAAATAAAGGATTAAAGACTACGAATAAAATACTATTGTTCGAGAGATATGCTAACGTGAACGTCATGATTTTTAACTCAAAGAAAAATTTTAGGAAACTCGTTTTGATATTTCTACGATTTATCAAAGTTTTCATTCTTTATATTTCAAAATGGCTATTCTTTATACTAGTCTTAACCGGAACTTGCCACATCCACGGCACGATCGTTCCCCTCAACCAGGTTCTCCACAGTACAAGAAGTTTTCATTTAGAAACATGAATTGAGAATTTTCTGAAATTGACGTCAATTTCATTTCTGCTTTTTATTTTATGGGAATAAAGCAGAAAATCAATATTCTAAGTTCTTACTTCATTTCATGTTTGAAGAAACAAATTATTTGAACACGGTTAAATTTTAACCCGTTAAGGGGTCCAAATCGATCAAATTCAGCCCATCGATATGAACAACTTTTCCTATGGGGCCAATGCTGGGAATTCAAAAAACCTTGTCGGATTTTATATTAATATAATTCATAGTACACAACACACGCATTTGACTTGATACGAGTAAAAGACTTGGTAGATATTCTGTTATTCATCAGATTTTTATTGCCCTAGTTTCATATTTACTAAGCTCATTCGTGTGAAGTCTCATTCCTTTGCCAAGTGATCTTTGAATATGAAACCCGAGGCATGCGCCGTACAGAACGCGGTAGTAATCTGACCCGGGTGCATCGAGATTAAGTTTGTTAACTGGGTTTATCGCATTCGTTATTATCCGAACCGGATCATCGGATTATCGCGGCAATCAAGCCAGTTCTACGTAGCTGTAAACATGTTCATTGTGTTCTAACATAGCCGATAAAGGTACTGTTTATGCCAATTTTTTTTTACATGACTGCCAAAAAAGGTGTGCGTTGTTTTCAGTGTCTTCTAAATGGCTCAACGAATTTGGAGGGTATCGTTTGAATCCTTATTATAATTTTTTAAATTTCAAGGTTTTTATTTTTCTTTTAAATAACTTGTTAATTTAAATGAATCGGAAACTTGTGTGGCTTCATTTACTTGACATGAATAAGTATGTACTTGGTTACTGTCTCAACCCATTTTCCTACGTAGTATTCTTCTAGTACCCCATCATACAGATTCCATCCACATAGTCCCTATATTTTATTTATTTATAATGAAGGCAGAATTATTGCAAAGCAAAATATTGCCAACCTTTGTGTAGAAAGAGATGTAAGCGCTAGGAATTGCGGCGGCGAAAAAAAATTTATAAATATATAAACATTACAGACATATAGATATAAGAAGATACATTATTATTTACAATATACTCGTACTTACATAAATATAAATAAGTAATTAATAAAAAAAAACATGAACAGTTAGATTCAGTCAAATAGAATTACACTAAGTTTAACGACTATCACAAGAAAAGATGATGAGCCTTTAAGTAATTCTTAAAGAGTTTAATCACTAAGAATTTCATGGGGTAAAATTCACGCTGCTACAGACAAAACTTTAACAACGACCGTTGTTCAGCAGTCAAGTTTGTGGATCTCAGTTAACTTCATGCATCTTGCTGCTAGTAGTTTGTGAAAATGCTCTTTCATTTTGTTCAGGAAACATCTGTAGATGGGTCCTTAAGCGTTTTATACCGCATTTTTAATGGAAGTCCTGTGAAGAACTTTTCGATTTGATACCTGCAGCATTATTATGGTACCATGCGCCGTGCCGATGCTCATCACCTGGAAGCCTGGCGATCTACAACAAAACAAGTCAGTCAAGTCCTTTGCACAGGATATATTGTGACTAGCTCCGTGGCGCAGCGGTCAACACGCCAGCCTGCGACACGGAGTGACCGGGTTCGATCCCCGGCCAGGTCAAGATGGAAAATGATCTTTTTCAGATTGGCCTGGGTCTTGGATGTATATCTATATATGCATTTGTTATAAAATATAGTATCGTTGAGTTAGTATCCCATAACACAAGTCTCGAACTTACTTTGGGGCTAGCTCAATCTGTGTGATTTGTCCGTATATATTAAGACGGTAATGCACGAAATTGTGAAAATTAACATATTTTTAAATCACTAGTGGTATGCGCTGAATTAATTAAATACATCAAAAGTATTTGTATAATTTAGGTCGATCATTGAACAATATCGCCCCTTGTTGGAATTTGAAACAGATACATATGAAATTTAAAAATGATGTATATATGTTATGATATTTTTAAACCCCTCTTTTTTCGAAAAATTTGTAATTTTTACGTCTAAAACAATATTTCTAACATGACAATATTTATATTTACATCTCGGAGGAGGCCCCCTTTATTTATTTTTTATAAAAATATTAATATGAAAATATTAAGACTTTTCATCTTTTTTTCTAATCGCCTAATGGTTCTGCGCAGCCTAATGGCTTGCGCAGTAGCGACGTTTTTCGTTCACGCGGCACCCGCTTAAAGTGCACGAAACGCATAGACGATAGTGTGCGCGCGGACACAGGTGCACGCTTATCCCTACCTCCCTGGATCCAATGGAACGAGAGACCGCTACAATCGGCAAGAGGTAGGAACGACCCTAAGCATCAGCCAAGCCCCTGACGCAGACCTAAGACTTCGTCCAGCTAGGACCTGTGAAACTGGCCGGGAACGCCAGTAGATGTTAGTGGGAGGCGTCCACTTAAAAAAAAAAGAAAGAAAGAAAAATTGTTTATTAGCGTCAAATATCATGCTAAGATATAACATTTTTGTAGATTAAGTATTTTAAACTTAACGCTAAACCGATGTCCACTCAGCATGAGTCTAGGCATCTTGCAATACCCCGACGCTGGTCTTCCGGAGACACCGGCCAATCGAGAAGTACTACTGCGCGCTGCATCGACACGCCGAACCGTGCATATATTAATTTAACAATTATGAATTCAACATATAGATAAAAATGATGATTAATTAAATGGTAAAAATGTACATTATTGTTTTTTAAAGATGGTTTGCAGTAGGGATTTACTGAACAGAATGCTCAAGAAAAATAAGAAAGGAAATCAAGTAAATTATACCTATTTAGTAAATTATATTTAGTAAACTTTAAATTATATCTATACAACTCAGCACAAGTTAATTTCTGCATATTCAAAAGATATTCCTTATATTTAAACTTAAAAGATTTGACAGTGCGACAGTTCCTGATGTATAAATCCACTTAGGGGATTTGGTACGAAGGGAAAGGGTGGTATACTACTACCACCGAAGAGAGAAGTGTGATAGGAGCAGCTAGAGCAGTCCGGGGTCGCGTCCCCGTAGTGATGCTTATTAGTCAGTTACCGGACAAAATGACAGAATTACCCTCTGAACTTAACTCTATATCTACTACAACACGTTTATCTAGAACGTTTTACCTCACGTATGTGAGTTGTGGAACGAGTCTCCTTCCACTGTTTTACCCCAAAGTTATGACCTGGGTTCCTTTAAAAGACAAGGAAATACCTATTTAAAAGACCGGCAGTGCTCTGTCAGCAACTCTGATGTTGTAGATGTCCTAAAGTTGTTTCCTTGTCAAGTTCAGAATAAACCTTTGATTTTTTTTGTGTGTGTAAGTGGCCAGCACTGGTGTCCGATTTTTCAAGCTGCTTAAAGGCATTGACGTAGGCTTATCAACTGCCATCAATAATGATAGCTGGGACCAACAGCTTGGACCCCAACTTCGCACGGATGCAATGTACATAACCTTCCTCTTGAACCACTCTATCTATTATCAAAATCCGTTGCGTAGTTTTAAAGATCTAAGCATACATAGTGACAAACAGACAGCGGGACGCGACTTTGCTTTATATATGTATTGAAGTGTAGATGTTAAGCAGGGCGGTGGTCTAATCAAAATTTTCATCATATAACAGCACATGAATGAAATCCAAGAGAAAAGGTTTTCATTTTATTTATTTAATCACAAACAATTTTTACATTGTGTTTGATATGGTCAGAATAATAATCTAAATAGTAACATTAGTCAAATACAAATAGCTTAAATAACTTAAATTAAATAATACATGTCAATTGATAAAATCATAATTTTGCCAAACAATGCAAAGTAACGACAATTAATGAAAATATTCATTAACGGAATAATAATTTTTGTTTCGATGAGGGGGGTGTAATTAATTACGTGGACGAAGGAAAAAGCTTACAAAAGCTATTTGTAAAAGCTAAGTAATAAACAAAGTTAAACAAGACTTGTTTAGCAGTCACAAGTTCGTAACTCGGGGGTTAATTTCATGCAGTTTGTGCATGCTCTTTCATTTTGCTCAAGAAAGCTGCCATGTTGTTCAACTTGAGATTTATGCGAACAACGAACAATACAACTACAACTCAAGAGCTGAGTTACACTTGCATGGCGATTATTCGAACAACTAAGTAACATAGGTTTTTGGTGAACTAGGTTTGCTAGCTTTTATCCTTAGCAAAATATATGTAATTTAGTATTTCCGTTACTACTACATAAACTTTAATTAATTTCGCCTAGTATTCGCTCATCATTATCCGAAATATTATCTTCTATTATCAAACAATAGGCAAGTTTTCTAAAAAAATACATTTCAAAATGTCCGTCTGATGATAGATTATTGAAAAATATTGGACAAGTATTTTTTCTTTTGTCAATCAAATACATATTGATAAAGATATAGCCCGTTAAAGTTCTGCGTGATGTCACTATCCGGTACACTTTTTACCGGCCTGACGCATCTTCATCCCGCACTCCTGAACTTTGGTGCCCTTTATCTATATCATCTTCTTTTAGGAAAAAGCCTATCGGTCAGTGTGTCTGTTTCTTCTTGGTTTCTTCCCAATGACATGAATGAAATTTTAGTCGAGGTAGAGCCACGCTACCGGCAAACTTATTTTTTGCTAGTAGCAACCGGCTTATCCGGGGAGCGTATATAGAAAAGCTCATTCAGTCGGTGGGGCGACTAAGACGAACTAAATTAACATTTTCTAACTTTTCTGACAATAAAAACGCGTAAATGCTGCTCCAATATGTCTCAGAGGGTGATGTACTGAAGTAGGATTTCTAAGTTAATACGCATATAACTATATTCGAAACCCTCATCTTATTCGTCAAGCTCGCGGGACGTTTTGGCGTAGGGTTTCTAGTGCTTGAATCACAAAATTGTCTTAGAAAAGCTGATGCGATACGTCTCTCTATGCAGATATTGCTATCTCACGCTCACTCTTGGTTAATATGTATTTTCTATCTCGCTTTGCGCGCGCCGATCATCACTACACATAGCACGTGCAATTTGTATAAGTCTGCGAGTGCAAAAAACCTCAATTGATTAAACAACAATAAGTGTTTTTTTTTTGTGTATCGTGATTAAAAGTATGTCGACGCAGTAAGGTTTCAATACAGTCTTCATTAATTTGAGTAAAATGAAAAAGAAAATATTATTGCGCGACGCAAGGACAGGGGGATCTTAGATGGATTCAAGCAGGCGACCTTTAATATCAGTAATAAATATTCGTGTGCAAAGAAACATTGAATAGAATAATAAGTAAAATAAATACTTTATTTCTATTTTTCGTACTGTATTTGATTGATATACACCTACACCAGCCCACTTATAAAGTTATTCTTAACCTTCTTTTAGTAGGTATCAGCTTCACGTTGATGAACCGAATTAGGATAACCCCTACGTTGAGGTGCGATATAACACTTGAAATCCTACTGCAGTACGTCTCCTTTTGGGACGTATTGGAGCAGCATTTACGCGTGTTTATCGTTAGAAGAGTTAGGAAATGCTAATTCAGTTGGGGTTCAGGTGAGGACGTACTGAATGAGCTTTTCTATATACGCATCCGGGGAAGTACCACACTCTCACAGAAAATCCACGTTTGACTAGAAGCTTTACTGCTTCTATGCTTCGTTCGGTAAGTGAGAGAGCCGACGGCCCACCTTCCCTTCCTTCCACCCCACCCCCAAGTTCCTCACCCCCATGTCCTCCCCCAACTCCTTAAAAGACCGGCAACGCTCCTGTCACACCCTGGTGTTGCAGTTGTCCATGGGCAGCGGTGATCACCTGCTATCAGGTGAGTCGCTTGTTCGTTGCCGTCTTTGATCATAAAAAAGAATTATATCGTCAAGATATTAATGTATAAATCTGAATGTAGTAATAAATAATTGTTGCAGTCCTCAATTTTTTATCAAATGTTAATAAAAACAAATAGCAGATATGAAGCGTCAAGATTAGCTTACATAAGTAGGAAAGCGTACAAGGCGCATACCAATCATCCAGTCCCTCACGTCTCGGCCAGGCGGAAGACATCCATCAAGCAATTAATAAATCCAATTAAGATATTCACACTAATGCGGCGGGTGCTAAGTGAATCGGACATCTCAGCAAAATTTCTCATTACGCTTTACACACATAAGTTGTGCGGCGTATTTCTTTAAGTTTTATTTCCTGATCGTAATGGCTGTTTTTTTTCTGTCTTGGGTTTACGAGACAGCCGATATGCGAGACAGTAAGCTGTCTCGTATATCGGCTGATAAGCAGAGAAACCTGATAAGCTAAATTATGGGTTACAACTAAAGTTTTATATAAGTACATTATCTTATTTTCAATGGAGCCGATTAAGCATCGGAAGCACGTTTAACCTTCGGGTTAATTTGTCTTACCCCATGCCTTACTCACCCACATGGTGATTTCCGAAGAACTGCATGAGCTTCAGAATGTCGCGTAGTAGTACCTGTAATCGTCTAGCATAGGATAAACCCATCTGAAGAGGTTTAAACGCTTACCAGCCAACACAGAGACACAAAATGTGTCTAATTATCTACTCTGATTCCTCACATGCGCTACATAGTGGGCTTTTTATAAATAAAGAAATAAATATATACGGACAAATCACACAGATTATAAGTATATTACTTCTTTTAGTCGTGTCGCTGGCTCAAAACTATATTTTGTCCTTTCAGTACCACGCCACCCTGTAGTTCCCTCTGAAGCGCCACAGAGGTCAGCTTTTGTGCAGGTAGTGGGACATGAAGGGCACGAGAGGAGATGTGACATGGTCTGATATTTATGACCATACTGACACTGCGCTTCCCCGTAACCAGCCAATGTAACCCCAGCGTATTTGGCATGCCTGCATCGTCCTATCTCAGTATGGAGGCGATTTAAGCATTTCCATGCAGACCATGCAAGCTCGTGCCCAGGGGGCAGTTCCTCAGGAGGAATAAAGTCTGCAGGTGGTGGACGGAAATTTCGCCACAACTTAAGCCGGAAGGATTTTGGGTGGTCTACAAGTGGTTCCGTCTTTGCAATAAAATTATTGCGGCACTTTAGCCGGCTGGTTGGAGGTTGGGCTCCGTAGAGTGGCTGTCAGTAGAGTACATGACTACACATATACAAATACATTACAGAAGGATATCCACAAAGAAGACATATTATTCCGTGTAATGAAAGCTCGCTATTTATGTGCTTACTAGCTTTTGCCCGCGGCTTCGCTCGCGTTAAGAAGTATAGAAGTTTCATACAAATTTTCATCACCTATTTTATCCCCTTGGGGGTAGAATTGATCAAAATCCTTTCTTAGCGGTTGCCTACGTCATAACATCTACCTGCATGCCAAATTTCAGCCCGATCCGTCCAGTGGTTTGGCCTGTGCGTTGATAGATCACTATGTCAGTCAGTAGCCACCTTTGAGTTATTTAGATTTCCATGTCAACCATCAAGTATCTAGGAAGTGATGAGACTGATGAGAGATCCGGAAGCATCAATGCTTACGTCGTGAATCGTCATTACACTGTCAAATGGGTAGTTATTTAAGTAAGTAAACAATTTAATGTTAAAGAGCTTTCAAGGTGCAATTAGTTCAGAAAAATAATTAGGCCTAAGAAATGAAAACTGGCATTTATCTCCGCCTACGTTTTTGCTCGAGGGCGCAAGTTCCCTTTTAATGGACACATAATTCATACAACGTAATTTATATTTATTGTGAGGGCCTGCAGTGAGGGGATTAGAATTAAAATTGCAATCACTTTACTGGATGGCTAGCTTTTGCTCGCGACTTCTGGGATAGTATTTTTTTCCTAAATATTATTTTATTTTTATTTGTTCAACGTCGGAGGTCGAGAGGCGGTTCCGAATAACTTTGACACTAGTGTGCATAATCGATTTACCGTGACGCCTACACGAAATGATGATGATGATTTTTTCAAGATCAGTTTTTATAGACCAACATCAGGGATATCTATACTTAAGGAATAAAATTCGGGGGAAAAATACAGTAAGTTCACTTTTTGAGTCTGATTTTCTAGCTGCAAAAATCAAAACGTCTTGTTTGAATTACTTATAGTTCGGTCTTATAGCGTGATATTAAAACAAACATAAAAATAACAAAAATCATTTAACCATGACCAATTGAAAACAGTCTCCACGCTGGCCAGACGGGTTGGAGAGGTCTCACAGATGTTTATAAGCTTTGTTTAGCTTGTATTTCCTAAGTCGCCTTCTACGACAGTATGGCTCTAGTAGTACAAAGAGGGTCGTGCTCCTGTAGTGGAGACTAAAAGGACCTGATGATGAATTGAAAACAAGTATATTAAACATTGAAGAGGCCGTTTCTTTTTTCCGTCTACTTAATGTTGACTGGAAGAGATCGCTTAGCGATAAGTCCGCCTTTGTACCAAATTACCAATTGTTTTCTCCAAATTTGTATTTTCATTTGTTTTGTGGTGCAATAAAGCATTCATTAATTCAAGAGGCCTTTTTCCAACAATAGGTGAATACGGGCTGAGAAAGAAGAAGAAGAAACATTAGGTGTCGCTATTCCTCCGATTTCGTCCACGTAAATTATAGCCTATCAGGTATAGGCTATAATTTACAGATCATCTACGAAATAGGGTCGTAGCTTTTTTAAATATTTGAATGGCTCTTCTATTCATACGGACATTACTTACTACAGGTGACAGAAAATTTTGAATCGGTTTAGAAGTTTATATCCATTACAAAGAAAAACACGATCGAAACTTTCATATTATTAGTACAAATAAATATAAGGCACAATATTGATTACTTTTAAACCAAAGCAAAACTCTTAAAACATCAGTGATAGATACTAAGAATATCTCAAGGAACACATAGTGAAATATGTTATTTCAAAACTAGATAGTCATTGAAAATATCATCATCATCATCAGGTCTTTTTTAGTCTCCACTACAGGAGCACCACCCTCTCTGAGTCATAGTAGTCTGAGTCTGAATACTAGAGCCATACTTGGCCAGAGCAGTCAGAGGACTTGGCCTACACTCTCCACGCTGGCCAGACGATTTGGAGAGTTCTCACATTGAAAATATAAAAGAAATAAATGAAGAAGTAGTCAGACTAACTGCCGATATTAGAAATAGAGCCAAGTAATACTTTTGCATCACAATATCTTCTGTCTAGAAGTTTCTAAGACGCTTAAGCACCGAGCTACTTAAACACTTTGTCGATAAAATGTAATAGGTACTCTAATTTGCATCGTCTGCCAGGTAGGGATCGGGTGATACTAAAGCTTTTATCATTTCAAAATGAAAGGAATATCGATGTTTTTCAAGTTTTTGTTCATGTAAGTAGACATTTTAATGCCACAAACAAAGAATTTGATACCGTCTTGAGCAAGTCTTCCAATCAAACCTGGATATATATCACAGATATTATATTTCAACCAAAAATGTATATATAATCATCATATGACCAGACAATTTGAGATTTTTTTGTTTGATATTAATAGATGCCTCCCTCTTTTCTCTTCGTTAAACATTGTGTATTAAATCAGCGAAGTGATCGTTGCTTGTATACCTATACGTAAATACAAATAGTAATTCCAAGCATCTCACGAATAGCATCCAGTCAGTATCGATATTCGTATCGCAGTTAATGGAGCACGAACGACAGGGAGTTGTCGCAGGCGCCTGCTCAGGATAGATTCAAGACGACGCTTCGTACTTACATTCTGAAAACACTGCAAGTGTGTTGTTTTTTATTTAATACTAGCTACCCGGACCCCGGCTTCGCACGGGTACAATATACATTTATAAACCTTCCTCTTGAATCACTCTATCTATTAAAAAAAACCGCATCAAAATCCGTTGCGTACTTTTAACGATCTTAACATACATAGGGACGGACAGATAGCGGACAGGAAGCGACTTTGCTTTATACTATTTAATGATGATGATTTAATGAGTGTGGTGGGTGGTTCATCAACAAAGCAATCTTTTATATTGTTACGGATTGCGTCCGACAGATAGATTCCAGTCAGTATTGATATTTCTATCACAGAAAATGGAGCACGAACATCAGGGAGCTGTCGTAGGCACCTGCTCTAGAAAAATTCATAACGGTACAACTTTTACACAACATTTACATTTGAAATTAAATAAGGTTATTCTTTAGCAAAAAATAAATAAATAAATATATACGGACAAATCACACAGATTGAGCTAGCGCCAAAGTAAGTTCGAGACTTGTGTTATGGGATACTAACTCAACGATACTATATTTTATAACAAATACATATATAGATAAACATCCAAGACCCAGGCCAATCTGAAAAAGATCATTTTCCATCTTGACCTGGCCGGGGATCGAACCCGGTCACTCCGTGTCGCAGGCAGGCGTGTTGACCGCTGCGCCACGGAGCTAGTCAAAAATTATTACTTATTGAATAGAATCCTAGCCGTGTGGTATTCGGCAGAGTAGAATAGGACCACTCCAAGTCTTTCCGTGGATGTCATAGAAGGCGACTTAGAAAATACAAGCTAAACAAAGCTTATAAACATCTAAGACACAGGTCCTTTTTAGTCTCCACTACAGGAGAATGACCCTCTCTGTACTACTAGGGCCATACTTGGCCAGAGCAGCCAGAGGACTTGGCCTACACTCTCCACGCTGGCCAGACGGGTTGGACAGGTCTCATTGATGTTTGAGCTTTGTTTGGCCTTTATTTCCTAAGTCGCCTCTTACGACCTCCATGGGAAGACTAGGAGTCCTATTCTACTCTGCCGGAAACCACACGGCTATATAGGACAACGCAACTAAATTATTTCACCAATAGAACTTTTAATATTTTGGCAACACTGAGTCCCTATCCTAGATTTGTTACTTTGAAATAACCGAGGAACAATTAAATAAACTTGAGCGTCTCCAAAACCTTATTCGATTTATATGTGGAGTTCGTAAATACGTCCGTGTTTCTCAATTATGCACTGAACTCAAGATGATTCCGTGCTTCGGAAGGCACGTTAAGCCTTCCCGGTTGCATCTGGTTGTCGTTAAAGGAACCACGTCAGAAGCCGAGAGGCGGTTCCGAAGAACGTCGATTGACCGTGACACCTACATGAAATGATGATGATGATGACTGAACTCAAGTGGCTCCCTATTCGTCACCGCTGTGACGGGCATATCCTTTCAATGTTATACACTATCCTTTTTATCCTAACAGTCCCTAATTACTTGAGAAAACTTTTAACTTTTTTAAATGGACAAAATCGTCCATTGCTCAGCGCCGAAAACCTTCGCCTTGAAATCCCCGCACATTCTATTGAGATTTTTCACGTTCTTTCTCTGTTTAAGCTGTACTTCTTTGAAACTCACTACCACTTACTTTCCGGTGTGCTCAAACGCTAGCCAGCTTGTTAAATCCGCAATAAAATCGTATTTTCTATCTTTATGATATTTTTTCCAACATAGAGTTTCTGGCTATCATCATGACTTTCTGCTGCTTTTGTGTCAGTTGAATGTATTTGTGTATGTTTATTTATGCTATTATATTTAAGAATGTTTATTGTAGGTTAAATTATGTTTTAAGTTTCGTTGTTTCTCTTTCTACCCAGTACTATAATATTTATCTCAGCATTGTTTCTTATTCTGCAAAGGTTGCCTTGAAAAAATTGCATTGCGATAACGCCGCCTTTTGCACAATTCTTAATCTAAGTTCATATTTATGTAAACTGTTCCTTTTTGGGCAATTGGGGATATTGTATTGTATTGAGTCTATACTCATTATTTCGTGTAGGTGACACGGTCAATCGATCATGCACACCCTGGTGTCAGAGTTCTTCGGAACCGCCTCTCGTGGGTCTTCTGGTAAGGGGAATGTAGGTTTAAATTTCCGTTTCTTTTGGTACCTAATTAAGAGCAGCGGGGATTGGAAAATGGTAACTGAAAGAAATCATCCCTTAGTCAATTAGCATAACAGTAACAGATATATTTTAGAGCTCGTGAGGTCTACTGTTCTCGCAGAACCACTAGTATTATACCTATACGCCTGTTCACCATTTTTTCCAACTTACAAACTTTAAAAGACTATATGCTAAGTACTTTACAACTTGCCGCTAGGTCACAACTTCGCGTATATTCTCATACTTGTCCGAGTTCCTTGCTGCAGGCTTTGCCGCTTTGTGAGCTAACTCCTACGCATCATAGCTATGTTAGACATGAACTATGTGCCAAAACTATTCTACAACTAGTTTATATCATCCAACTATTTTCTACCATTGATGTCAAAGGCGTGAAATTATTTTTATTAATATGTCAGGGATAGAGGACCTCTGTGTCTCAGTGGTATCGTAAGTGCCTTTGAATCGCAGGGTCCAGGGTTCGATCCCCGGTCAAGTTACGATGGAAAACGATGGACCCGGAGCCCGCGGCTCCGGGCGAAAGATAGTTTATTATATAGGTATGTGTATCTATTCATCATTTCGAGTAGGAGGCAGGGTCAATCGACCATACACCATGTGTATTTATTACTAGCTGTTGCCCGCGACTTCGTCCGCGGCAATTTCTGTTATTATGATTTATTACTTTTTTTCTTAGTATAGATTAATAATTTTCCCCCGTTTTCAAAACATTTTTTATTGATGCTTCGCTCCTATTTGTGTCGCAGCGTGATGTTTTATAGCCTAAAGCCTTCCTCAATAAATGGGCTATCCAACACAAAAATAATTTTCCTATTTGATCCAGTAGTTCCTAAGATTAGCGCGTTCAAACAAACAAACAAACTCTTCAGCTTTATAATATTAGTATAGATATAGATAAAGTATAGAATCGTTGAGATATATATAACTACCTCTGTGGTCCAATGGTTAAGGCGTGCCTGTAGACCCGCGGATCGTGGGTTCGATTCTCACGGGAAGCATACTTTGTTTAGTTGTTTCCAGTTTGGTTAGGACATTGCAGGCTTCAATCACCTGATTGTCTGATCATAAAGATGATTCCGTGCTTCGGAAGGCACGTTAAGCCGTTGGTCCCGGCTGCCATCTGGTAGTCGTTAAAGGAACCACGTCAGAGGCCGAGAGGCGGTGCCGAAGAACTTTGACACCAGGGTGTGCATGATCGATTGACCGTTACACCTATACGAAATGAATGAATGAATGTTGAGATATATATACCACAACACAAGTTCTACATCATTCTATCTCAGTACGGATTGTCGATTAATATTGCTATTAAACATTAACATATTGCCAAGTAAACAAATAAATACCAATATTACTTTCATACGCAATTTACTTGCAAACAAACAGTCCGATTTCTCGCGAAACAATTTGAGATCCCTTCCTATTCCCTTCCACATAATGTGATATCGACTTTCACGCTATTCCGGTAAGTAGAATTGGCAATTTTGACCATCGCAGGCCACTTTCTGCCAGTAAAGTGGACGGCAAATATACTTTTACTGAGGGCAGAAATGAGATAGTGGCTGATATTATTTTATTAGATTCCGCCTGCATCTTCGCTCGCGTTAATCAGGGGACAGTACCTTTTTCAGAGTTATGTTCCCCTCTCCTGACACACATTGTCAAATATCATGAGCGGTTTAGGAGTTGAAGCCTGAAGGAGTTACAAATCAATACACAAACTCACTTTCAATTAATTGTATTAGTAAAGTAGGTAGTAGCTTTTGAGGTTGATTTCATACCTTAGTATTATAAAAAACATACGCTTTTTAGTCAAACTAGGACAACTGGCCGCTTAAATAGTCATTGTACGTCACCAACTATCAAATAATTGAACAATAGTGACGATTTAGTAAGCACCTGACGCCGACTAAAATAATTAGGGTGGCGTGCGTCTGTCCAGAAATAACCAGTGTTACGTCGGCGATGATGGCTTCCTGAATAACTCATGAAGGCCAGGGCAAATGAGGCCCACCCTGACATGTTTAGTGAAAGTTCTCCTTTGTAAACTCTTTACTTTCTCTATCTATACGCACTGGCAAGCATGATTTCGGTGGGATTTTATATTTATCTTATGTAAGTAATACGAGTACGTATTAGTTCAGATCTCCTGTTGTGTCAAGGTGGAAAAGTTGTTTTCTGATTGGCCTTGGTCTTATCTCTATTAAGAAATATAGTATAGTTGAGTTCATATCCTCCGGCAATATAGATGAACATCCAAGACACAGGACAATCTGAATCGTTATCCATCATGTCTAGGGAGATATATACCTATGCCAGTCCAAGCCTAGCCAAACTGCGAAAGTGAGTTTGTTTGTATGATATGCCTTCATGCCCTATCTACTGAAATTTTGCCCGTTGTCTGGGTTACGGAGAAGGGCATAGTCAACATTTTATCCCGGGGAAAAGAACTGGTCCCGAGGGATCGACATTGACGCGGGCGGAGCCGCGGGCGAAAGCTAGTATCCTTATTCGTCCAAGCTAGTATCATATAATGCCGACCTATTTGCTAACTCAGTGTACAACGTTTTGATAGTCATTATTATTATTATTATGTTGTCTCTTAAGTAACCACGGGCCGAAGCCCGGTCTTTTGAGGCTTGCATGGGGACACATGTCCAACATGTAGAGGCCTTGTGAGACGTTTGCTATAAAATGGGGTGGGGCACTATCCAGGTCATGACAGTAAACACACTATAGAAATGTGCTCACAGACAATCCCCAGAAGGAGCGGCTAAAGGGCGGAGAGGTGTCACTAGACTTTAAACGTACGATCACTTGCATCCTTAGAGGGTCCCATCACGCACGCCCACTCGCCACTTATGTTTCACATCCACCCTTTGAGCATATAGCTCTCGCGACTCCACTCTGACCGGCCGATTAAGGCAAGTCAGAGGTAGGGGTTCCTGTTACCTCTTCGGTGTCCACTCCGATCGGCCATCTAAGGCAAGTCGGAGGCGAGGAACAGGGGCCTCCCCTGGGAGCACTCAGGTCCGTGGGGTCGCTACTCCCCAACAGCTCGCCACAAGCTGCCCTGCGGTTATTATTATCGTATGATTGCCTAGTTTTATTTAAGACTAGCTGTTGCCCGCGACTTCGTCCGCGACAATTTCTGTTATTGGTATAGATGAATAATTTTTCCCCGTTTTCAAAACATTTTTTATTGATGCTTCGCTCCTATTGGTCGCAGCGTAATGTTTTATAGCCTAAAGCCTTTCTCAATGGACTATCCTACACAAAAAGGATTTTCCAATTTGAACCAGTAGTTCCTGAGATTAACGCGTTGAAACAAACAAACTCTTCGGCTTTATAATATTAGTATAGATAATAAAACGTAATGTATTTTAAGGTGACTATCAGAACGTTATTTTTAATAATAATAATATTTAATTTTCGTCAAATACAAGTTAACATAAATTAGTGTTTGAAATCTCCTTTTAGGCAAACAATGCCTGTGTTAGAAGATTTCGCTCTTCCATAACAGTTTATATTTATCGTTATATAATTATAAATTGATATTATTATGATATACAACTTTAATCTACTTATAATTATTCATATATATAAATTCAGTCATTTTATTAAGATTTTTCATTTGATAACATGCAAATAAGATCAGATTATAAACATTTTAAATCCATGTATATGTAATGGACAAGTTAAACATATATTATTGTATGTGTTTTAAGAGCAGCTCTGTGTCACTGTAGTTAAGTTATTGTAGCCATTCCGTAATCGATTTTTTGCAGTCATAATATTGTTTTATGTATATTTCAATATTTTTATTTATTTTATTATATAATTTTACTGACAAGTAATTGTATTGATTGGATGCAAATACGGTTCTAGTTGTGGGTGTCAGCGCTACTGTGGTTATTCGTCGCTTCGTCAATTTTTTTGGGTCAAATGGTACAGTTTTATGTGTTTTAAGCACAGTATGCAAAATGTAGAGACTTCTGACTGGTAGTAGGTTACTGATTTTATAAAGAAGTTCTGTTGAATATCTAACATATTTAAAGTACATCGTCTTTATAAGAGAACGTTGGGCACGTTCTAGCTCCAAGAATTTAGTTTTTCCTGCACCTCCCCAAACTGGAATACAACACGCTAATACAGATTGAACCAGGGCTATGTACAGTTCATTGAGGATGTTCCTATTTGTAGTTGGATTTTTGCTACTATTTATGTTTTTAGGGACGATATGTCTCAGCGTTCTAAAAATCCACGTTGTACACTGAGTTAGCAAATAGGCCGGATGGTCGTAGTTTACTGCCTCGAATATAAGCTCAACTGAAGGCAGTATTATCATGTGACGTTATCGAGCACCGGTCGGCTGTAGGCTGTATTATCAAATATACCGTCCGCTGGTATTTGGACAGCCACTCCAGCCGAGTGCCGATGCTGATAAGATAGCATTGATGTATTAAGCACCGTCAAATTGTAATGCTTTTGCTTCACTTGACATTATTGAAGTTTTTTTTTCCTTTTCGACGTGATATCGTCTTGTAAATCAATGAATGCCGAATTCTGACCCATCTATATGTCTTTCACCATTATCACGTAAATTATCGTTCGTAAACCAAGTTTAAAACAATTTTTTTTTTCTGAAAAATGAGTGGGATGCAATGCCGCGTGTGATTTTATTGCTAGTGTAGCCCCGGATCGGGAAGTATGGAAACAGGAAGGGGAGGCCTTTGCCCAGTAGTGGGACACAACAGGCTAACAAAAAAAAAGCGTGAGGTATCCGGAAAACCTAGAAAACCGGGTTAAGATGGAAAAACGTATTATCCCAGATATGAAACCCAGCTTTATCGATTTTATCGCAATTTCTTTAATCTAGTGTTTTGGGTGGGGGTGCGGGCTGCGAGCAGCCCGCGAGGTTCTCGTGCAGCTGTTGAGGAGGGGTTATTTAACCCCAGTCGTAGATGCGTCAGGTGACTTGTGGTGCTTGAAAAAGGGCCAATATCCGAATGGCTACAACTGTGTTTGACGGATCGCACGACGCGAACTGGCTGCACACCCGCGGCGTCTTCGCGACGAGCTCGCTGCGCGCCCGCGACGTCTTCGCAGCGAGTTCGCTGTGCACTCGCCCCGCTTTTAACTTGCTAGCAACTCGGTAGTTTGATTGCATTCGTATCTTGTTATAATTCCGTAATTTCTGCCTATGGGAGTCAGTCAGCCTTTAGTGTTGTTATTCGAACTTGGTAGGTAGAATCAACACTCAATCGGCTCAAGAAAATGTTCACATATACACATATGCAGTTAAATATCAGCTCAATTCGTCCACGTTTGATCATCCATTTTGTATTTTACCCGTCATTTCCTTATCTCGCAAACCATACGGATTTGGCTGTTGTTGTTGGCATATCGTACATATACAATTCATGTGCTTTAACGCTATCTCCTCGGATGTAGGTCCCATCCGGACCTTTTACGATTCTGGCTGCCCTCTTAAATATATTCAGAATTCGTTGGGACTCTAGCCTTGGCTGCTTCGGAAGGATGTTCACTTTATATTACAGCACGCTATGCTGTTATTTACCATAATTGCATGATATATATTCTGAATAATATAAAAAAATACTTAACTTTTAAAATATTAATCGTAATATTTAATTCAATAGCTAAATAAATATCCAAACAATGTTAAACCTTTGTCCTAAAAAATAAAAAGCCTATAAAGTTGAACTTCTATCTTTGACTAGCTCCGTGGCGCAGCGGTCAACACGCCAGCCTGCGACACGGAGTGACCGGGTTCGATCCCTGGCCAGGTCAAGATGGAAAATGATCTTTTTCAGATTGGCCTGGGTCTTGGATGTGTATCTTTATAATGTATTTGTTATAAAATATAGTATCGTTGAGTTAGTATCCCATAACACAAGTCTCGAACTTACTTTGTTGCTAGCTCAATCTGTGTGATTTGTCCGTAAATATTTATATATTATTTATTTATGTCGACATGATTTTCATATCATTTAGGACCTGTAATTTTGCCAAATTATGTCTTTTTGTTTTATTTAGGTAAGTTTAATCTTGGATACTGGGTGAAAAACCCGTCGAATAATATATAACTATAAGGTATATTTATATTAAGTGCAAATGTTTTAAGAACTGACGCCCATAAGCTAGAAAAACTATTGAGGAGCATATTAAAAAAAATCAACACTCCAATTTTTGAGATATCTTACTTAAACTTAAACATTAAGAAAACAGAACACGCAAAAACATTCCGTGTGCAATAAACACTTTCTTGGCGTACAACTTTTTCCCATTATCTACCTAAATCATAGACGCCATATTGTTTTAATCTATGACCTCTAGGTCATAGATTAAAACAATATGGCGTCTATGAAAATGAATTATGTCTATGAATTAATACATGATAAATATTTTAAATTTTTGTTAAACTCGATAAATCAGCTGTTTTGTGGTTTTGATGGCCGTAGTCAGTGACTTAGTAGCCATAGTATCTATACTATGGATACTAATATCTATACTATGGCTACTAAGTCACTGACTACGGCCATCAAAACCACAAAACAGCTGATTTATCGAGTTTAACAATAATTTAAAATATTTATCATGTATTAAGAAGCTAAAACAAAAACTACCGTGTCTACCATTTCTTAAGACAACTAAAGCATTTTTTGTCCTATGGGTGCCAGCCCTTTAATAATGGACCTTATAAATATACCCTTAGTACGATCCTTAGTATTTTTGCCAAGCACTCGTTACTTTCGACCTCAAGGGAAAACTTCTTTCAAAATTATTGATGACCAGAAAGTGTTTCTAACAAACAAACTCCATTTCGCGTTAATAATTCTAGTTAGGATTTGTTTTGTACTAACTTTCGCCCGCGACTCCGCCCGTGATAATATCGACCCCCTTGGGAACAGTCTTTCCGGGATAAAATGTACCCTATGTCCTTCTCCATACCCCAGACAACGGGTATGCAAAATTTCATGATGATCGGTTCAGTACTTACAACGTGGAAGCGTAACAAATAAACAAACAATCTCACTTTCGCATTTATAATATTAGTTAGGATGTATGTAAAGTATTTTGTATAGTTTTTAGAATTCACTTAACTATTTTTCATTGTTACAGGCAACCTGCGGTGTTCGTGTTTAGGAGTCCTATATTCATTTACATTCTATGAGATTCATGTAAGTACTTGCGTGCTTTTTGTCGATAAAACTTCATTTATATGACCATAAAATCATAATTGTATTTAAGTAAAATGTGTAATCTATTACAATACAAAACTATAAAGCAATAGTAAGGTAGCGATTAAATCATATCATATGATGATGATCATGTTAAGCTATCTAAGCTGCCTTTAGGCAGCTTGAAAAATCGGGCACCAATGTCTTCTCTTCTAAACCAATGTTGTAATCGGTTAGTTGATTACAACATTGGTTTAGAAAGTTAAGATAATTAAAGTATTATACCTGTATTTCATTAAAATTTCAATAGGTACATATGAAATTATCGCAAAAGTTTTGTCTATATTTGGGTCTTTACTTTTCATGGTCGAAATATTATATTTATTTCTTTGTATTGACATTGAACAACACATGAGTATCAATATCAACGAAACGCTGTAACCCGCCCCGACCCCTCTCTGGCTCCGAATAGCCAGAGGAATCCCACTATCCGTCGCACTCGCCACCGGAATAGAGTGCGTAGAGTAGGATTCGCTCCGATTACTAGTGACCGCCCGGAGGTCCCGGACTTGCACCCAGGATATGCCCTTCTGGCAACGTAGCTTTTGACCCATAAAGCAAAAGATGAGAGTTGCTGCTCTCCAAAGGCTTTTGCCATTGTTTCTCAGATTGGCCCTTCAGGCCTGCATGCACTTATACGCGGCCCATCAGGCAATATTAGAGTTTGCTGTCTCTCCAAGCCTTGCGCACACAGGCAACGCCCAAAACCGAGGTCCGTCCCTCCTGGGGGCCCTTTGGTGATGTTGTCTATAAAGGTTTAGGGCACTCTGCTCTCGCCTCAAACGCCCGTTGAAGTATCGAAAGCTCACTTGGAGCTAGCTACATAGTCATTAAAAAAAAAAGCTGTAATGATTGTTGGAAGTTCCCGTAATCGCGCTTATTTAGTAATCCTATTTCAGTAATTTTCCTGGACAGGCAAACTGGCGATTAGACTCCAATGAACCCGCAATTAGTCTCAAAAGTATTAACAACTGTTACGTACACGGGACTTTCGGGTGTTACAAATCAAATTTTATTTCGACCTTATTTTATTTATAATAGAGTTTGTTTTACCAATGTCTCGTGCGCCAAACCCGTTGTTGTGTGCCGTGCGTAAGCGAAGATAAATTGTTTTGGTTGTAGAGCATTAATCTTGAGCTCTATATGCGGATGACGCAGAAGGTACACGATTCTGGTTGTTAGGTTAGGATATACTCATGCCACAGAATAAGTACTTCTTTATATTGTGTCGACTCGGGCGAATTAAATTTGTGTTGACCAGAACTCCACTAACACAGCGTTATCATTGGCATTGTATAGGTCCTCGCATGTGTAAGTGGTAGGACTAAGAAGAAGTACTAGTACTTACGTTCAGAATTTAGTTTAAAAAAAGTTTAGTTGTGGTAGAGCCACGCTACCGGCAAAATTCATTTTTGCTAGTAGCATGAATGGGCTGGCTCGTCCGGGAAGGTACCACACTCTCACAGAAAATCGACGTTTGAGTAGAAGCTTTACCGCTTCTATGCTTCGTTTGGTTAGTGAGAGAGCCGGAGGCCCATCCTTCCCCCATTACCTCCCTCCATGTCCTTTTTCCAACTCCTTGAAAGGCCGGCAACGCTCCTGTTACACCCTGGTATTGCAGTTGTCCATGGGCAGCGCCGGTCGCTTACCATCAGGTGACTCGCTTACTCGTTTGCCGTCCTATACCATAAAAAAAGACGCCACTCTCTGCAAAGGTATTTAAAGAAATATCAATTCAACGAAAATAACGATACGGTGTAATTTAGCTCGCGTCAGAACGCAATACCTTTAAGTTTAGATATCTACAGCAAGCCTATACCTAAATCTCAAATTCAAAACAACTTTATTTACTTTTCCAGCTACTTAGATTATAAGTTGAATTAGGTATACAACGACTACAGTTTAAAAGTACAGCAAATAAGCCTTATGTATAAATTAAAAACTTCTTCCAACGCGCCACATCGAGGTAAGGTGCCCCAAAATGCTGGCAGCATTTCACCGTTGCACAGCGAGACTGAGAGGTGTTGTCAATTTGTTGTCTTTAGTGTTACTATATTTTTATTCAGCGTTTCTCTTCAGTGTTGTACCCAATGTTGAATATATTGGGTACATGGGGCAAAAAAGTATTCATTAGATTCATAATAACAAGTAAATAAGGGTAAGTAGACTTCCTAATATTACGGTAAAGGCTAAGGCTACTGTTGATATAGATTACCTGTCATAAACTGATTTCCTGTATAATGGTATAATGTTGATCGAATACATCACTCAAGTCTAATTCAGAAATGAGAAACGAGTCTGTCTCCCTGAGGAAATCAAATTTTGCTCAATATATACCTGCCTAAATCTCAAATTGTTGTTTGTTAATTTAAGTTTGGCTTTATTCATCACCATCATTTCAGCCTTAAGAAGTCCACTGCTGGACAAAGACCTTTCCCAATGAGTCTTCGTCCCATGAGATGATTTTGCCATACTGACCACGCTTGGCAGGCGGGTTGGCGAGCGCAGTTTCTTTTGCTTCTTGTTCTTTTTTATGATATAGGACAGCAAACGAGCAAGCGAATCACCTGATATAATTCACTGATCACCGCTTTCCATGGACAACTGCAACACCAGGATGTGATTGGAGTGTTGCCGGCCTTTCAATGCCTTTCAAGGGGTGGAATTGGGTTAATTAGGGGGAAAGGAAATGGGGGTGGGGGGGAGGATGAGCCTCCGGCTGTCTCACTCACCGAACGAAGCATAGAAGCGGCAAAGCTTCTACTTTTCTGTATGTGTCGATGTTCTACTCACTCGAATGAATGGGGGAAAAGCAATAAGTAGTTCTGGACCCGGGCGCGCATACCCGATGCCATATCTGCAACCATAGGCCAAGCTGTTGAGGAGGACACCCCTGAACTTCATCATCATCATCATCAGGTCCTTCTAGTCTCCAATGCAGGAGCATGACCCTCTCTGTCCTACCGGAGCCATACTTGGCCAGAGCAGACAGAGGATTTGGGCTACACTCTCCTCGCTGGCCAGACGGGTTGGAGGGGTCCCATTAATGTTTATAAGCTTGGTTTAGCTTGTATTTCCTAAGTCGCCTCTTACGACATCCATGGGAAGACTTGGAGTGGTCCTATTCTACTCTGCCGGAAACCACACGGCTTACACCTGAACTTGCTAAACCATAAAAAAAAAACAATCGGCTGATCAAATTCCTCAGGGTTTGGTTTCGGTCGTCAATCAGGATTATTGAAATAGTGTTAGTTTGCTGTTATTTTATTTGTTTACCTGGGCAACCGAGCTTCGCTCGATTATTACTATTTATTGTAATATAGTGGTGTTTAGGTGATAATCTATATTTATGAGAAATATATATTGTTATCTCAAATATTGACTACATTTTTTAAACTTGTCTTAAAGCAATAAAAATTAAGAAATATATATAAACTAGAACATATAAAAAAAAGTAAGTCACCGAGCGGGATTCGAACCCGTAACACTCGTTTCTTGCCGTCTGCGTCTTAACCCGCTGGACCAGACGAACAGTGGCCGGCAGGACGAAATTAGCGACCATAATCTGGGTGGGAAGAAAAACGCATGAAAACGCGAAAACACGCTTTTTCCCAAACATAAGACTAATCTAGATCGATTGTTTACCCCGAAAAACCCCCATATACCAAAATTCAGCGAAATCTATCTACCGAGATCATAGAAATAGATTTATTAGTACAGTCCCGGGACATTCAAAAGTAGAATAAATGGGTATCTCTTGGATAGGCATGTAACATCCCTGTCTTCATCGTCACTTACCATCAGGTGAGATGGGAGACAAATGCCTAATTCAATATTTAGTAAAAAAAAAAAAAAAAAAATATACATATATAGAAGAATTGCTCGTTTAAAGGTATAAGATTTTAGTTCTTTGAAAAAACTGTTACGCCAGTATCCATTAAAGCCATTAATGCACGCCTAGAAGAGTAGCTATTAACCTCCTTTCAGCTGGTACCTTACTTACTAACTTTACAAGGTTGCTCAAGGGCCCACTACAGATTAAGACAGGTTGTTTAGTCTACTTCAGCCATTTGGGGCGAAGTTTGCTTGTTTAAGTTTGTTAGTGTTAGTGGCCAACACTGGTGTCGGATGATCATCATCATTTCGTGTAGATGACATGGTCAATCGACCATGCACACCCTGGTGTCAGAATTCTTCGGAACCGTCTCTCGGCCTCTGACGTCGTTCCTTTAACGACTACCAGATGGCAGACAGGACCAACGGCTTAACGTGCCTTCCGAAATATGGAATCCTCTTTATTATCAGATAATCAGGTGATTCAAGCCTGCTATGTCCTAACCAAACTGGAAACAACTAAACAAAGTATGCTTTCTGTGGGAATCGAACCCACGACCTCCGGGTCTGCAGGAAAACGCCTTAACCACTGGACCGTAGGCATTTAAGTAAATTTTAAAATTAATGAAATCGGTGAACACAAGTAAACAAACGCGCGTGCGTCGTTCCTACTGGATTTCCCCGGTTATACCGCTTGGAAGTGGCCGCCCGCGCGTAGATTATGTTTTCGATACCGACAGTGGAGTGAGGCCTGGGCGCAGTGTCCACGGTGAAGTATAACCGTAAGTGGCATAAAATATATCTCGAGCTCCTCCGTGCTTCAGAAGACACTTTAAGCCGTTAGTCCCGGCTGTCATCATTGATGGTCTTCGTTAACTGACAGGCGGTGTTGGCCACTCGCTCACACGAAAAACAACAATTATAGTTCTGTCCACGCTGGCCAGACGGGTTGGAGAGTGTAGGCCAAGTCCTCTGGCTGCTCTGGCCAAGTATGGCCCTAGTAGTACAGAGAGGGTCGTGCTCCTGTAGTGGAGACTATAAAGGACCTGATGATGATGATGATAGTTCTGTCCATTTTTAATCATATTTTTAGTAAATATTCAGCCACAAAAAGCTCGGCTTTTGCGCGAGGTTCCCCTTTTCAAATGTTGATGTCGGAAACTCTGGGGAGTAAGGAAGTTAAATTACTGAGGTTTGCAAGTCATTGTTATTATAATATTAGAATTCGTAACACTCGCGACTCGTTTGTTGAGACAATAAAGCTCATATAATAGTGAAAAAAAAAATGATTCCCAGGAATTTTGTGCCCGTTCCCTTGATCCGCTTTTACGATCTGCGCGGGAGAAGCAGCTGGTACATTCTACGTATTCCTTTTCTCCCAGACCAGCATGGAAGAGACGTGTCCAATATTTTTCGATAATCAGGGCCGGCCTCGACGCACATACCGTGACCAGATTACCGACGTTCTTGCCAAAGGGCAAGTTAGGAGTACCCGAAACCGACGAACATGCATGAAGATAGTGATGGATGTAGACGAAGCGAGAGAGGTTTGTAAAGATCGTAGCAAGTGGAGGTCCCTAGTCTCTGCCTACCCCCATGGGAGACGGGCGTGATGTATGTATGTATGTAATTTAGAAGACGGGCTACTTATTTTAAATGGTATTTTTTTAGGAAGCTATCCGACATCCGACCAACAGAGCACGTTCATACACTAGTGAAATACCTAGACTACAATATAACCGAGCTACACATTACAATGTTATTAAGGTCAAGGCTCATAAACATCAATGAGACCTCTCCAACCCGTCTGACCAGCGAGGGGAGTGTAGGCCAAATCCTCTGTCTGCTCTGGCCAGGTATGGCTCTGGTAGTACAGAGAGGGTCATGCTCTTGCAGCGGAGACTAAAAAGACCTGATGATGATGATGATGAAGGTAAAGGCCAGCGGTTCTGAAAACAATATCGAAAGTACAAGAAAGATTGAAAGATTTAATTCTCAACTTCAATATTACAGGACCCAGGGTTGTTTTAGAAAAGATTTCATATTGGACGAGAAATTGTCAAAACCCAAAAGCCCAAAACCCAGCCTGTCCGAATTCTAGATAAAACGCCGAGGGCACTAAGTGCTCGATCCGCTTACGCTTAGGCATTGTTCACATTGCCCGAATGTGAGCAAGCTTTAGTTAAATTATAAGTTTTGTCGGTTCATGGAAGTAAAAAGTTGTGTTTCGTTGATAATTGTGCCTGAGAAAAAAGTAAAATATAAAATAATATTTGCTGTGAAAATTTGTTGAGTGAATTTGATAGAAACTTGACTTGCAGCGTAAAGCAGTAATCTTCTTCTTAACAAATGGACTTCATTTAAAAACATTGGACTGGACACGTATTATTCTTAACAAATGGACTCCATTTAAAAATATTGGACACGTATTATTTTTAACAAATGGACTTCATTTAAAAACATTTGGCACGTATTATTTTTAACAAATGGACTCCAATAAAAAATATTGGACACGTATAATTCTTAACAAATTGACTCTATTTGTTGAGAAGAGGATTACTGCTTTATTGATTTTGTTATTTTTCTGTTACTTTGCTCTTTCTTCGACGTTGTGTTCATAGTGAGTACCTAACCTGGGCGACCCAGCTTAGCATGATCTAAGGATGAACACTAACACTAATCGATTTTACTCTATATTATTAATTATTCAAATATACAAAATTTCGTCGAAATCGATATAGCCGTTTCTGTTAGTTTAATATTTTGATTAGTTATTAGGTATTTTTTTGTCTCTACATTGGTTATTCATGTGGGCTGACAGCGCGGCCATTTCGAGTCGCGACAGAATGTATGACATGCTTAAGCCTCTATGGCAACCGCTATCATTGCAATTGGATTATGTTCTCATCTGAAATTTCAGATCATACAACCAATAAGATTTGCTTCAAACTATGCTAGTAATCGTATTACAATAGTATAACTACAAAAGATCTTCACTGTTTATTAGGCGACACTACCTTTTTTTAGGTTTTTTTATTTCTGCACTAGTGTAGAAGAAAAATGACAGCAGTCTTTACTTTAATCTTAAAAATCAAGACCTTCTTTATCAAACTACGCAAAATCTGGTTAAATGATGGCAATTAAAATTTCCTGTTAAATAGCTCGATAATTTACTGTTGTTTTTTTCATATACGAAAAGAATATGGGTAGAATGAAAAAGTGGCGAAAATACCAACGAGTAGTTCAGCTATCGTAAATACCCTGAAACACGGCAAGCCTGCAACTAACAAGAACTGGATAATGTATTTCGGATTTACATCGGACTTTTTGCAACGTCCGAACTAGCGGAGCGTTTTAACATATGGCCGGGGCTGACAGCGCGGCCATTTCGGGTCGCGGCAGGCTGTATGACATGCTTTGGCCCCTAGGGCAACCGCTGTTATTGGAATTGGATTATTTTAACTAGGGTAATGCTGATCTGGTTTTATTTTGAATACATTCAACAAATTTTATTTTGCTTTACACTTTTTAACGACGCGACACGATGAGTTGTCAAAGAATATAATATACGCTACAGTGTTGTTCTGTGCTCACTTCGGTATTATATTACATCTTATGGCATTTTTTATTTTTTGAACTTTCGCTATTAATACACATAATTATGTGTATAAACGGGATTTAGTGCGGACATTTTTATTATTGTTTCCGATGACTTTTCAATGGAGTTACATCCATGGTGGTCTCAACGAGACTTATTATATCTTACGGTTTTTTCTACTTAAGTGCAGAAGAAAATGATGATAACCGTTTATTTTCTTTAATTACAGATTATTAATCTAACTGAGCTTGACATTAATTAAACCTCAATAATAACGATAAGATAAAGAACTAGAAATTTCGTTAATCAAACAAATTGGTGAGTATGCTTTAGCTCGAAAATTCATTAGTGTAAGCATTTAACACACAAATAAAAAGTATTCCATTGCAACCCGTCTGGCCAGCGAGGAGAGTGTAGGCCAAATCATCTGTCTGCTCTGGCCAAATATGGCTCCGGTAGTACAGAGAGGGTCATGCTCCTGCAGTGAAGAGTAAAAAAAACCTGATGATGATGATGAATGAAAACAGAAAATACCAGCGCAACGAGCAGTTCTTTCATCGTTAGTATTCTTAACACGAAAAGCCTGCAACTAACATACATATATATTACTAGCTGTTGCCCGCGGCTCCGCCCGCGTTAATGTCGTTCCCTTGGGAACAGTAGAAATGATAAAAATTCCATACAAACCCCTGCCCCTTTGCTTTTTCCCCTTAAGGGGGAATTTAATACATTTCACCTGCATAGATCTTTAGCCCTTAAGGAGGGTATTTTGCCCATTTCACCTACACAGATATTTTTTTATTGTAATGGAGAACTTCTTATTATCATATTTCTAAGTAAATAAAAAAAATCCATACAAACTTTACCCCACCTATTCTACCCCTTCAAGGGGAAATTTCGACCATTTTAACTACACAGATCTTTTTAATTGTAATATAAACATATATTAAGTATATATTTTTATACTTCTATGTCCAGACATGAGAAAATTTCCATACAATATGTGTTTCATACCTTTCAGTAAAGAACCTTCATGCTGAATTTCATTCGAATAACTTCAAAAACAACAAAGTTTCATACTAACTTTGCAACCCGTTTTTCCCCCTAAGGAGATGAATTTCCAAAAATCCTTTCTTAGTGCTCCCCTACGTTATAAAAGGAACCCCTGTGCAAAATTTCAAGTTCCTAACCCTTATAGTTTAGGCCCTGCGTTGATATGTCAGTCAGCCAGTCAGCTTCTCCTTTTTTTTTTAGTATGGATTACTATGGATAGTATGGATACGTATAATGCTGTCGTATAATGATGATGAATTGACTTTGGATTTTAATTTTCTTATGTTACTTATTATTTTATTTTATTTTTGCTATATGTTTGCAGGCAAACTCATGCCTTGAGTTCATTCAAATGACGATAACTTTTTTTTTAATGAACCGATTTTGATGAAACAAACTTTAAATGTTAAACTGAGTTAAAACAAAGCAATAGGTGAAAGTTTGAAGTAAATCGGTTCAGTATTTTCGGAGATAATCGTGATCATACATACAGACAGACAGGCAGACAGACAGACAGACAGACAGACAGACAAGAAATTCCAAAAATTTTTTTTTGCTTTCTATTATTCTTTTTAAGTGTCCCTCTATCCATTTCAGTCAAAAATTCGAAATGTACAGACAAAATAATTTTACTGTTTTATTATATGTATAGATTACGTTAATTTTCATTCCAGTGGACAATTAGGTGGAAAACGGAATCAACATAGTGGTGGGTTGCTAGCCGCATGGCCTATAAACATGATGCCTCAGATTGTCGTCCATTCCTCCGATTGGTTATTACGATCTGCGTTGGAAGAGAAGTAGCTGGTACATTCTATTTTTTTTCTCCCAGATTAGCCTAATTGTCACCAAAATAATAGTATTAAAACTTACGCGAGATAAATTCATTATAAAAACACGGTTTTACTAACGTTTATTCAGTTGGAATCGCCCTGATGATGGTCTTCGTGACAGACCGAAACTAGTCGGCGATTCCAACTGAATAATCGTGAGTGAAACCGTGTTTTTAAAATGTCACAAAAGTGTTTGAACACAAAACTGACGGTGTCTGTTCGGAAGTTTTGTATAGAAGACAAAGACAGGGTGAACCGGTTACCCTGTATTTTTCAAAATACGGTTTCCCTTGACAGTTCAGCATACAACAGTACAGTCTGTGAAAATGGCACCTGCAATAACGCCCAAATATCAGACGAAACTCAACTTCAATCACGTTACTTCTCCAACTGAACATAATAGTGAATGTGACAGCGATAACTTAGAAAAGCTTAGAAATTATCACTACATAGGTAGTATAAAACAAAGTCGCTTCCCGCTGATGCTTAGATCTTAAAATTAAGCAACGGATTTTGATGTGGTTTTTTTAATAGATAGAGTTTAGAGTTTAGGAAGGTTTATATGTATAATTTATAGAACCCGTGCGAAGCCGGGATGGGTCGCTAGTATCACATAAAATGTTATTAAAGTACATTAGATTATTTACCTCGATTTTTCGATTATTCACCTCAATACGCTACGACTGACATTATCAGTAATATCACAAAGAAACCTGTGAAGTGTGAAAGAAATTATCAATGGACAATCATCGGTTTTGGGTCAGGAAGGGGAGCAAATGCCTGGCAATTACATCGCGTGCCGACCTATCCGATTCTTTGGAAATTATTCGAACGTAGTGCTGCGGTTTCACAGCTAGTTACTAGTTATTTCGTAATTCGTAACGTTGGAAAACGTGGCAATGGAACGACCGCGTCGGGCGCGTGTTGTTTTCGGTTTATGATAACAGACCACTGGCTTTTATTATAATTTCATGGGCCATAGTGTTACTGTCGTTAAATATTAATAACTCAGATATAATCTCCCGTTTAGAATGTACAACAAATTCACCGAACAATTTTCCGCTCACAAAAACCGCTTAATATAACCACTTGCGTCATAAAAGATTTTCCTGCCGCCTCTCTCGCTGAGAGGGGACGGTATTCCCTTCATTATGACCGCGATGTCTTAGCAATTTTAAAGACACCATTTAAGGGTGTACTCGGGCTGCTATTTTTGGCAACATGGCGATCGATCCCCTTTGTCCCAATTGTCTTTGGTCGCGTGCTCGTGCCATTTGTCAGGCTGATCTTGACGGTGCTCCCGTCTCTTTGTCTTTCATGCGGTTACCTTATATTGCTTGCTTTCCTCCGGCCATTGTGTGATTTATCGTTTTTGCTCTCACTCTTATACCTATCCCAGGGATATTTATTATCGGCTATTTCGAAACGGCAGCTGTTTTTGTTTTATCCACAATATTCGTATCGTAAATAATCTTAGCAATCGTCTTTATATTCCATATTTTATTCATGCGATATCGTCCGGAGTACTCTGACGTTTTTTGATCGGAAAATATTTTACGTTATGATCTGTGGATAAAGTGGAATGGAGGACTATTCTGAGTAGTTAGAATTTTGAGATGGATATATTTTTATGAGCGTCGTCATTTCAATGGACGGTGGTGTGAATAAAATATTTTTCTTTCATGTTATTTATTCCTTTTGAGGAAATTGTGTTCTCAACTTTACCAACTCTCTAAAAACGGCATAACTTCAAAAGAAGATTTATTTACTTTGTACATGAATACTGTATCCCGTCGACAGACAGATTGACGTCATAAAAATTCCAAGAAGCCGCGAGAAATAGGCACTCTTGTTTTACTTTTGTAGGAAAATAAAAGCGACCCCAGTGCAAACCACACGGGGGGTGAGTCACGGGTGACAGCTGACTAATACGCCCCCGACGTAAATACAATTCACCCCAATTTTTGGATGTGCTTACAACTGGCGAAGACTTATCATGGTCAGATAAGTATTTCTACACCTTTTATATGGGTGTTTATCACGGAGGAGGATGAGCAATAATGGTGATATAGGTTTTATGTGAACGCATTTATCTTGCGATCTGGATCTCCGACTTTATTTGTTTCATTGCTTCTGTATGGAAATAGGTAATGTAAGCGTGGATGTAAGGAATCAAGCATATTATGAAAAAACAGGCCAAGTGCGAGTCGGACTCGCGCAGGAAGGGTTCCGTACATTATTTAAAACAAGTTTGAAATTATCAAAAATATTTTTTTAAATTATGTAATTCAGAATTATCCTTTTCGCAATTTTCCCTTTATCTGTGCTATAAGACGTTGCTTCGTACCAAATTTAAAGATTCTGAGTTCATGGGAAGTACCCTGTAGATTTTGATTCCCTTGCGAATGTCGAAAAAACAACTTTTGATTGCATTGGCTTAGAAGTTTGATTTTTTCAAAACTCCAAGAGTCAGTAGACTTGAGTGTTTGATATGAATTTCAGCTTCATACCTCTACGCGTTCCTGAGAAAAAGGTCTTGACAGACAGACAGAGTTATCCTATAAGGGTTCCGTTTTTTCCTTTTGAGGTACGGAACCCTAAAAATAAACATGGGAAGGCTTTTAAATTGAATAAGATTCGTAAATTTCGAAGATAAATAACTTTTATTTCTTGAGTTTGAAAAATAGATCGCACTTAATAACCTACACCAAACACTAACATTGAGTCATCATTTGGAAGCGAAGAACATAAAGTTGACATTTAGAGGTGCTCGTCTTCTCCATTCGTGAGGTGACTTATTAGGTCCAAAATGTGGTGTGGTCTGTGTGTGTGTGAAAAGTCCCACACTCTCGATTTTTATGATATAGGACCGCAAACGAGCAAGCGGGTCACCTGATGGTAAGCGATCACCGCTGCCCATAGACAACTGCAACACCTGGGGTGTTATAAGAGCGTTGCCGGCCTTTTAAGAAAACATAGACTCGTTTTTTGAAGGTTCCAATGTCGTATCGATTCGGGAATACCGCCGCAGGCAGTTCATTCCACAGTTCGGTCGTATGTGGCAGAAAGTTTCTGTTAAAACGTATTGTGGTTGAGTGCCAGTTATCCAGATGGTAGGGATGTAATTTTAATTTATGTCGGGTAGTACGATAGTGAAATTTTGCGGCAAGTAATAGGTTGAACAATTCCTCAGAGCATTCCCCATGATATATGCGATAAAGAACGCACAAGGATGCGACATCCCTACGCAGAGCCAAAGGATCGAGACGGCCGTCGAGGATCTCGTTGTCGACTATCCGAATGGTAGGAGTTTGAACACGGGTCTCTGTTCTACGAGCTCGACTCTGGCTGGACGACCTTCACGTCAAAGTCATTAAGGAACACAAAAGGAAGAAACTGCATCTCATCATAACTGATGTCCAAAGTACGTCGTGGTGAACGTTTTCTGAATGCATTGATATATATCAGACCACGAATCTGAACAACTTTCATTATGGGACCTACTCCGAAATTGATAAAAAAAAATCAGCTGTTACATTTATATAGATTTTGGCCAAGTAGATATTCCACTTTTGTATGAAACAGCAGATAATTTTTTCACTATGTCGAAGTTGGTCCCATAATGAAAGTTGTTCAGATTCGTTGTCTGAGTCACTTCTTAAACGTTTGCTAATGAATTAAATTTCAACCTGTATACAATTGTATTCCAATTTGGACTTTATCGCATTGACTTAAGGACCGATGTGGATACATATCAACGCTCGTGACTGTACCTTCAAAGCCACAAGAAGAACTTCGTCCAAACTTTTTATCATTTGTTGCACTTGAAATGAGTAAACATTCACAAACAAAGATCGTTGTCCAAGATTGTACAAAGCGCGGTTTTCTTTGTTTCTCCGAAATGTTGTCTGCAGTCTCCACAGAAATAATGAAACTTCATAAGAGGGCGAAGCAAGAATGTCTCAACCGGAGTACACAAAGCCTTTTTCTCCCGGCGCCTTCCTTTCTTTTAGTTTAGTTATGCGGAAATTTTAGCTTTACGAAGTGCCAGTAAGTTTAACCAACAGTTAATTTACTCAGAATTACGAGTTGCCTGTTATCTGGTGTTCATCGCCGTTCCTTTACACTTTGTTAAACACTGACAAGGTTTTTTAACTGACTTTAAAGAAGGAGGAGGTTATCAATTCGGTTGTATTTTTAGGGTTATTTACCTCAAAAGGAAAAAACGGAACCCTATATAATAATATATATAAAGAAGAGTCTTCTTTATATATATTGTATAAATATAAACTCTTCAGATACACTATCGACAGCAAGTAGTCGCCATAAATTCTATTTGGAGCTAAAATAGTGTTAACTGAGACCTTTGCAGCGACACCTCGCCAGCTCTTGATAAATGAATTTTATAGTGCAGCTTCTTCGCAGAGAAATTGCCGCCACACTGAATTTTATTTCTTCAATACGAATAGAATTGTCGAGGGTGTATATTAGAGTGCTATTGAAATGATTGCCAACGTTTCAACTCGAAGTATTATTTCGCAAAATATATTAGAAATTAATAAAATATATAATTTTTTTGATTGAAAACGTTCAAAAAACGTTCTTCTTGTGGCTTTGCAGGTACAGTCACGAGTTGATATGTATCTGGATACATCGGTTCTTAAGGGCCCGCCAAGGCCAGGCGGTGTGGCGGTACAAACGCGGATGGTCGAAACGCGTTGGCTACTTTGGATATTTTCGTTTTCAAAGAATATTCAAGGGTTATTAAAAAAAAAAAACATGATGGCTGCCTTTTCTGTAATGGAATTATAATCAAAAGTTTCAAGGTTAATTTTAATGTATTTGGTGAATACTGCTGTATACCGAGTAAATTAGACGTGATTTGGAGGCAACTTTGCAATGTTTTTCTATCGAGAAAATTGCGGGGCGATGTTAATAGGGCCCTTTTTTTACCCTTTGGGTTAGGAACCCTAAAAAGACATGATGGTTTGTAGGTGAAGTTTAAGAAGAAATAGAGTAGAGGCTTCAGCTGGTGCCCTGTAAAACCGGCCCATAAATTAGAGTTAACAGGCCACGTACTGATAAATAAATAAATAAATATATACGGACAAATCACACAGATTGAGCTAGCCCCAAAGTAAGTTCGAGACTTGTGTTATGGGATACTAACTCAACAATACTATATTTTATAACAAATACATATAAAGATACACATCCAAGACCCAGGCCAATCTGAAAAAGATCATTTTCCATCTTGACCTGGCCGGGGATCGAACCCGGTCACTCCGTGTCGCAGGCTGGCGTGTTGACCGCTGCGCCACGGAGCTAGTCAAACTGATAATATTCACAGATTTGGGATTTTTCGGATTAAACATTACTAAATAGCGTCTTTTAATACAGATATTGTAAATGTCTCAAGTTAAAAGAAATATAAAATTATAAGTGAAATCGATCAAACGTCATCGGAAATTAATTTAAATATAATTAACCGACTTCAAAAAAGAACAAAATACAACAAATTGATAACCTCCTCGGTTATCAATTTGGTTGTATTTTGTTTGTTTGTTACCGCATAATCCGTCATTTATAAACCGACTAGCTTTCGCCCACGGCTCTGCCCGCGTCAATGTCGATCCCTCGGGAAAAGTACTTTTTCCTGGGATAAAATGTCCCTTATGTCCCCTTCCGTACCCCAGATAACGTGTATGCAAAATTTCATGATAATCGGTTCAGTAGTTACAGCGTGAAAGCGTAACAAACAAACTCACTTTCGCATTTATAATATCAGTTAGGAAGTAAGGATTAGGATTAGGATTTTATTTTTTAAGTGAAAACTTCTTAGGCTGCGTTGTGCACTTTTTGGGATGGGTAAAAAATGTTAACGTCAGGACACGTGACCTGATCGAAAATTCTTAAGACGGACACGTGACCTGAGACCGCTGGCGCGGCGTAGGACAGGAAGTAATATCTACCTCTCTTTCTACCGCACGGAGTTTTCACTTCTGTTGGCACTCCCGGAGTGTTTTGGTCCCATTTGAATATCATCAACATCGGTTCAGTAGTGTGATTGAGGTCGGTGTTTTTCTATGAAAGATTATACTTATTTAGACTGTTAAGGCGCTGTGCATCAGAAGAATACCGTAAAACGTGTATTTTTTCGTCGCGCAGTTAGCCTTATTTTTCAAAGAATACTAGCATGAAAAAAATATGAACTACAGTTCAAAGATCAAAATAAATGGTAACATCAAAATATGTTCAAAAAAGTATTTTAAACCTAACTAAATAAAATATTAAAAAAGCTATATCCAGATTTTTTTTTTTGTCGCGAATTACTTGATATTTTCCGCGACAACTACCAACTTTTATACGTCTATAAAAAGTATAACTAAATGAGCAAGATGGATAACTACAAAAAATACAATATTTGGTTATAATTTATGAATTATTAAATTAAAAGTGAAAATTAACACGAAAATGGCAGACACGGATTTGAACTTAGACTGACGACAGGTATGACACAAATATATAAAATATTGCGCGATGTCCGCTACAAACGGTTAAGGGATACAGCGCCTTAAAACTAACGGCTTCAATATACATGCATTGTGAAACAAAAGGTCTCGGCTTCTTTGTCTAAACTTGATACCTATCGGAGATGTAAGCAAATAAATAAGCAGACAAATTCTCGCAAAAAAGTATCTGCGATGCCGAGCAAGGGCGGAAAATTGAATGGGCGCCCGGGACCCAATCACAATTTAACACCGTGTTAGAGATTTAATTCGAAAGAAAATTGCTAATTTGTAATATTTACTCAATACTGAAAAACCGGCCAAGTGCGAGTCGGACTCGTGCACGAAGGGTTCCGTACTTCTGTTGTATGGGAGCCTAAAGAATATATAATTAAACTAGCTTTCGCCCGCGGCTCCGCCCGCGTCAATGTCGATCCCTCGGGAATAGTACTTTTTCCCGGGATAAAAGGTAGCCTATGTCCTTCTCCGTACTCCAGAGAACTTGTATGCAAAATTTCATGCTGATCGGTTCAGTAGATACGGCGTGAAAGCGTAACAAACAAACAAACAATCAAACAAACAAACAAACTCACTTTCGCATTTATAATATTAGTTAGGATTAGGATATTCTGTAAAATATTTCAAGCGTCTACCTGAAAATCATGGTCTAATGCTAAATCATTATAGTATAACGAAATTAAAATAAGAGCTAAAAACAAAAAAAAGAAATTCGGCATTTCCATACAAAAGTGTGCAGCCGCCCGGGCAATTTGTATGGGAACGTCGAATTTTAATGGAAAGGAGTTGCCGTACCTGGATACCGCGCGGCGGCGTCTCGCTTTTCCTCGTGTGGTAGGAGCTGGTGATCTCAGGTTTAGCTATGGGTCTTCTTACATCTGGGTCCGGGGCACTTCACCTTATTATCCTCGGAGTTTTCTTAGGCCTTTTTATGTATTTTTTATCACACACACGCGGAGCGAAAAATGAAGCTTGATCACTTCCTCCCGAAAAAGTGACATTGACAGCTCGTTGACAAGTATCAAAAAGAACATATGCAGTACGTTTCATTCGCCGCAATCAGGGCTTAGCAAACTCGGAAAACCATAGTGTTAATAATCGTATTGATGTGGGTTGAGAAAGATACGAAATTGGAACGGTACGTAACATTTCATTTTGGTGTTTTGACTGTTATTTTAATTTCATTATAATTTATTGATCTAGTATAGCCCGTGGTTCGATTTATTACGGGTATGTCCCTTCCTCGTTGTATAATATCTCCGCGCTAGGGAAAGCAAAAGTAATTTGAGACCGAAATTACAAGATAAAGACGCTACACGCGCTAAAAAATAAGCGGAAATAAAGTCGAGATGTAAACAAGGTAATGTCATAGATATATTACAGTCGGGTTAGTTTGTCCGGGAGATATATGTCTCCCCGCAGGTCCCGAGGTGGCATAACATTTGTATGTAACTGTTGTAACGTTATATGGGTGATTCTACAAAATTTGGGCAACTTCGAGGGATATTTTGTTTACAATAGTTTTTAGTGTCCGTACCCAAAGGGTAAAAACGGGACCCTATTAATTTCGCTCCGCTGTCCGTCTGTCTATCTGTCTGTCTGTCCGTCTGTCACCAGGCTGTATATCAAGAACCGTGATAATTAGACAGTTAAAATACAACAAACGTGATTTTTTTGCTCGTTTTTGCTCGATATTGATAACGGCAACAGGTCGATGCTTGAAATATTCACAGAATATTTCGTTATATATTCACTTGAAAAATAAATATAAAATTAATATGAAAGGGGGGCTCCCATACAACAAACATTATTTTTTTGCCGTTTTTATAGATAACGGTACGGAACCCTTCGTGCGCGACTCCGACTTGTACTTGGCCGGTTTTTTCATTGCGCGGACCCAGGTCTTTAAGACCACAAAGCTACGTTTAGTATGTTGGTAGACATTAGGTGCAAAAAGGAATCAAAATAGTGATGGGTTTGTTAGCCGCATCGCCTATCATGATTTCCCTGATTTTCGCCCATTCCCTCGATCGGCTTTTATTCCATTAGTAAATGAGGTCAATTCAATTTCCGACAAAACCTTATTACACAAAACTCAAATCTTTTTCCTCTTGATAAAAATTCAACTTTCATTTATTATCGTTATTGCTTCACCACAATTTTAATATCCTTTGTCAGGTAAATTTTATTAAAATACCGTTTGTGTTAGACAAATGACGATTCAGCGAAACTTATCTGTTTTTATTACTCTCAATTCGAGAGGGAAACATTTCCAAAGGCAATTCTGCAAAATAATCTGGTTACACCAGGGCCGTGTCCGGCGTCTCCAGCCTCATTTATATCTAGGACCCTTCCGATTCCTCCCCTGTTGGAATTGGTGTCTTTAATTGCGATTCTAAGCATATTTCAACGCAATCAAAGTCCAATTTGCATTGACAGCACCTCGCCTCGAATTATTATGGCGTTTCTGTATCTGTAAGCGTTGTCAGCAAGCGTTTTGTTTTGACCGCCCCAACTTTTCATTTGATTGCCTTTTCGTTTTGTTTATTGGCTGTGTTGGTTTAGGATGGACGCTCAGTTTATTTTGTTATTTGTTGTAGCTTGTAGCGCGATGGATTTATGAAGTTGACGATACGAGAGAGTCAATTTATTTTGTTGTTCAAGATTTGTTTTCTCGTTATACATATTTGCCTTGACAGTTATTTTATTGAGTGAATACTAATTACAATATATATAACTTACATTACTGAAATTGCTTAAACAAATTTTATCTTCTCTTTTCTAATAAAAGATTACCTATGAATTTAGAATATTTGAATTGTTGGCATTCTAATATGTCTTAAATCACAGTATAAAATATGTCAAAAACTTCAATTTATCTTATTTAAGTTTGTTTGTTTGAAATTAAATGTTCTTTCAACCTGAAAATACATATGAGATTTATGTCGTGTAAGAATCTCAAAATCTCATTTAAACATATATTCAAGGTTCTTTTGTATATTGGTATTGTTGGTACGTGTTAAAAATACAATCCCATTTATGTATTTGTCAATCGTAATATATTTACGCTTATTTTAAACACAATACCAAAATCTAGTTTTTCTTCAATATATTTTACTACCGATGATATGATATTCCCTTTCGTATGTTAAGAACCGAAGGCACAACATTTCCCACGTTTCTAAACCCTTTTTGTCTTGAGGTTCATAAATAAAATAACACAAAATAAAATATTTATTCGTATGAAAGGGAATTTATTCGTACGTTTTTCAATGTGGATGGTCTGAAATTGCATTGGACAGAATCAAGTGGAAGGAAATGGGGGAGACCTTTGCCCAGCAGTGGGACAATATAGGTTAATAAAAAAAAAATGAAAGGGTTGGCCCTGTGCAACATAACAACAATTTAATTTTCACTGTAAATAATGGATTTTTTTCTGTTTATATTAAATAAATAAATATAAATATATACGGACAAATCACACAGATTGAGCTAGCCCCAAAGTAAGTTCAAGACTTGTGTTATGGGATACTACCTCAACGACACTATATTTTATAACAAATACATATATAGATAAACATCCAAGACCCAGGCCAATCTGAAAAATATCATTTTCCATCTTGACCTGGCCGGGGATCGAACCCGGTCACTCCGTGTCGCAGGCAGGCGTGTTGACCGCTGCGCCACGGAGCTAGTCAGCTAGTATATTAAAATAAATGTTTATGTTAGGTCTATTTGAAACCATTTTTTTTCATGTTGTTGTTGATATTACATTCTATTTGTTATTTTTTCTTTGTTTCATAGGACTTATCATTACTCTACTTTAATATCAAAGTTGACATAGACTCAGCTTTTTTCGGTTACCGGTTCCGTATCTCAAAAGGAAAACACGGAACCGTTATAGGATTACTTTGTTGTCCGTCAGTCTGTCGGTCTGTCTGTCAAGTCCCTTTTTCTCAGGAACGCGTGGAGGTATCAATCTGAAATACCCAGGTCTACTGTCCCTTGGGGTAGTGAAAAAATTTAACTTCTAAGCCAACGCAATCAAAAGATATAGCCGTTTATGCCGCAAATTTTTGACATTCGCAAGAAAAAACCTACTAGGTAAGTAAGTACTTCCCATGAACTCAGAATAAATATTTAGTATGAAGCAACGCACAGATAAAGGAAAAATACAAGTAAATTAAAAAAAAAATGCGAAAATAAAAATATCTTTAATAACTTTAAATTTATTAAAGATGGTATGGAAACCTTAGTGCCCCCCTTCCCTCGGACATTCGTATCGACAACACGTATCTTTGTTCGCTCCGCAGATAAATAATAACTGTTGGCGCAAAAGCTCTGTTAGATAAGTAAATGTGATTTAAATCAATTCTGTATACGGAAGACTCCTACAAATGTGCTCCAGTATAAGTGAAACCTTGAAATAGTGAGTGTAAATCATCAAAAAACAGTGAATAAAATTAGATCAATAATCGTGTGGCAGTGGTAGACTTACATCCACTACAACATAGGTACCCACTTTTTTGAACAATTATTAAACTTACGCACGTACCAGTTGTCTATTTCGCCAGCAACGTCACTCAAGCCTGTGGTCTAGTGGTCGCTTTTTCAAGCAGCGCTCACGGGCCCCGGTTTCGAATCTCGCCGAGCCCTCTTATTTTTATTTGATTTGACCACTTATTCTGTTGGCCTAGCGGTCAGCAACACCAACTTGCACTCTTGAGACCCGAGTTCAAGACTCAACGGGACCAGTTTTTTTTTTTTTTTTTTTTTTTTTTTCTTCTCTTCGATTTATATACGGAATGTCTGTTCAGCGAACGCCACCACCAAGTGGGTTGTTGCCTGTAAATCCAGGGACTCACTATAGTTCCGATTCTGCTCTCAACCAAAACAAACTCGAAACACAAGCAGATTACTTCAACGTGCATAAGAGACAAAAACGCGCTCTTGAACAACTTGACGATCCTAATCAAGCAGAGGGATGTGTATTGAACACGGAAATTATTGCTACGCTCGCTAGCTACCAAGCGCAAAACGAAAAAAAGTTTGATATACTGAATGACTCTTTGCTAACGCTAGTGGAGCAGAATAAACAACTACAAAAGTCCGTGGATATATCCAATTCACGTAATGAAGAACTACTCAAACAGATAGTATTGCTTAAACAGGATAACGTTGAATGCAAAAAAAGAATTTCCCTGCTAGAGAATAAATTGGATCGGATCGAAAAAAGCACGCGCGCCACTTCCATCGAGATTTGCAACATTCCTAAGCAGAGTGAGGAAAATAAGAAATCCCTCTCGAATTTAGTCCTTAAAATTAGCGCCACCTTGGGGTCGGAATCGGTACTCCAAGATACCGAAATAAGAGATGTATACCGTACCAAATCAGAAACCATAATTGTAGATTTTACAACAGTCCAGCGCAAGGAAAACATAATCTACCTCTATAAATCTTTTAACAAATCTAGGCGGGAAAATAAAGAATCTTCCCTTAACTCTCAAATGATTGGAGTGCCCGGCTCTACAAGGACAATTTACATATCCGAGTGCTTAACCACCAAAGCAAAAAATTTGTTTTACTTAGCGAGAGAACATGTCAAAAACAAGGATTTTGTTGCGGCATGGACATCATTCGGGCGGGTTCTTGTCAAAAAGACCGAGGAAGATGCACCTGTTCGAATAAACGAAGTGGAAGATCTTCAAAAAATAAATATGTGACTAGCCGTGGCTGTGACCCCGTTCCGGCAACTGTTTGTAATTAAATATAAGTTGTTTGTTACTTTATCCGTTATACTCATAGTTAAATTCACAAATTTTGTTTTTCAGTTTACTTATTGTTTTATCGTTTTACAAATTTGCAGAAACACATTTAGTTTACTCCAATACACTAATGACCAATCCCAAACGTTTTACATATCAACCCACGACTCATATCACACCTTTCATCGTTTTTATTCATGGTGCCTACAATACATTTCGTCGATCGCTAAGCGCAGTAAAATTTTCCTGACTACACAATACATGCCACCTGCAGGATCTCTATGTCAGCATCCAATTATCCAATTTTCTTATATAATTGTCACGTTGATACTCCGTGACGATCTCTTATATAATATAAATAAATGAACGCTTCTGAAAATTTTACTTCTGACCTGGACTCTGTTCGGGTGGCTAGTATTGTTAACTGCGAAATCGACGACTTTCATAAATACATTCACCATAATAAAAATGTCACCAACCTACTTTGTCAAAATATCCGTAGCATCAATCATAATATGCCTGGTTTCATAACTCTCCTTCAGAGATCGCAGGTGGCATGGGACATACTGGTACTCAATGAGTGTTGGCTACCTATAACCAAATGTATTCCGCAGCTTGATGGCTACAACTATATTGCAACTGAATTGAATAAAACCCAAAATGAAGGAGTAGTAATTTATTATAATAAAAACTTAATAATTGCATACGAAGAGCCTGTCATTACAGATACAAATTGTCTATTGCTTAAAGTTAACTCTAAATCTTGTATAATTGCCATCTACAGACCGCCTGGCTTATCAAATTCTAGCGATTTTATTAGCTCATTAGATGTTCTTTTGCGTAAATTATCTGATTATCAAAATATCATTATCTGTGGAGACATTAATATTGATATAACCCCTAATAATAAGGACTCCCACTCCAATACGTACTTAAACATGTTGGCTAGCCATGGCATGCTCCCAGGATATCTTACTCCCACCCATGGTAAGACATGTCTAGATCATATAATTATTAAAACCAAAGCAGAAGCCACCTGCCTCGTATTCCCAACTTCAATTACGGATCACGACAGTGTAGCTTTCAGTATAAACTTAAGCCTCAAATGGGATGTCTCGCTAGCGACAAGGCGACAAATGAATTTCCCAGGCCTAGACATATCAATGTCAAAAATACCTTATGACACGATTCTGCATTGTACTGACGCAAATTCAGCCACCGATCTCCTTTTAAAACAAATCTATAAGGCTTTAGAGGATAATTCCAGGCTAATTAAAATCCCCAAACGAAAAAGAATTATTAAACCATGGATTACTAATGGATTGCTGCGTTGTATGAAAAATAGGGACAATTTGTACAAGAAATCGAAGAAAAATCCCGATAACGAAACCATCAAAACTACATACAAGAGGTACAGGAATTATTGCAATATATTACTTAAAAAAGCTAAAAGGGACTTTGACAGAAATGAAATAGAAAGTGCTAAAAACAATAAAAAAAAAATGTGGGACGTAATCAAAACCATCAGCGGTAATAACAAATTCACTGACCATTCAGCCAGCCTTTTGGACTCAAGTGATCCTGACCGGAGTATGGATGAAATAAATACTTTTTTCGCAAATATAGGTAAAAACCTGGCTGCAATGAATCCTCATTCTTCTGCTGGACCTATACACGTGCGTAAAAACTGTAAGATTCCTCAACTTGGTTCCTTTGTGATGTTGCCCACTGATCAGGAGGAAATTCACCAAATCGTTATGGGGCTAAAAGATAATTGTGCCGTTGGAACTGATGGAATACCTGCCAAAATCCTTAAACGATATGTGGACTTTTTAGTGGGTCCCCTTACGCACATTTGCAATGTCGCAATCTCAACCGGTGTATTTCCTGCTGCATTTAAATCTGCCATCATCAAACCTATACACAAGGGTGGAACTAAAGACTGTGTCAATAATTTTAGGCCCATATCTATTCTGACAGCTATGTCTAAGATCTTGGAAAGGATTATCAACAAAAGACTTATAAATTACCTGGAGTCTAGCAACATTTTATCTCCTATGCAGTTTGGCTTTAGAGCTGACAAATCAACTGATGATGCTGTCCATTCGCTCGTCAACTCAATAATTACCAATCTAGATAAACAAAAAAAATGTTTAACGCTATTCCTAGATCTAACCAAGGCATTTGACACTGTCTCAATTCCGCACTTGATTGAAAAACTAGAGGAAATCGGGGTCAGAGGTTTGCCTTTAAAATTGCTTGAGAGCTACCTCAGCGATAGAAGCCAGAAGATAAAAATTGGAGATAGAACGAGTAATGATGAACCCATAAGCTTTGGTATCCCTCAGGGAAGCATCCTCGGTCCAACGTTGTTCCTCGTTTATATTAATGGGTTGTGCCAACTACAGCTCAACAAAGGCAAAATACTTACCTTCGCTGACGATACAGCCTTGTTTTTTAGTGGTGATAGTTGGAGCCAAGTCTTTAACACGGCTCAACAAGGCTTTAATGTTGTTAGTGACTGGTTAAACCACAACATACTGACCATTAACATTGATAAAACCAAATATTTAGCATTTGCATTTAGAACCAATCTTCTTCCTGATACTTCCTATTCCATCATTGCTCACAATCACAATTGTAGTTCCATTGGCCCCCATTGTGCCTGTCCAACACTCCAAAGAGCGGATAGTATAAAATATCTTGGAGTTACACTTGACCAAACGCCAAGTTTCAAATACCACGCCGCAAACCTTACAGCTAGACTGCGCAAACTAATTTACATTTTTAGAAACCTCAGGCATGTCGCCGACCGGCGTATCATAAGGATGGTTTACTTCGCTTTGGCTCACTCTCTTATTACATATTGTATTTCTTCCTGGGGTGGAAGGGCTAAGACGTATCTATTGGAAGTTGAACGAGCCCAAAGGGCTTTATTGAAAGTTGGTGCGGGGCTGCCGTTCCAGTTTCCATCCAATGATCTATATAAAGTTTGGAACGTTCTTACTGTTCGGAAGACATTTGTCCTGCAAACAGTGTTAAGGCAGCATGCTGAACTTAAATACAATGCAAATCTGAATAAAGGTAAGCGAAGGAAAGGCACTGTCTGCAGGATACCTGCTCTGAAAACGACTACCTCGGGTGATTTCTTTTGTTTTTTGGGTCCGTACCTTTATAACAAGCTGAACCATAAATTAAGCATATATAAACTACCTAAATACAAGTGTAAGACTGTTGTGTCAAATTTCCTTAAGCAACTAGACTACCACGAAGTTGAAAATTTACTTAATCCTCCTGTGTAGGAATATTTACTTGATACTTCTACCGTCAGTGGTCCTATTTAACATCTCGCCGTCTCACCGCCATTCCTCCGATAATAGTGTCTTCCCATAATATATTTGATAGTATTTTTCCCTACGTATAATATCGTTACTTATCTCTTCCACTTTCCTTTAAAGTAATGCAATTTTAGTTTCCCTTACTTAAGCAACCTAACCTATATAAATTATAAACACACACACTCACCCAATATACTCAATTACACATCCTCTCGTTTTATACATTCCTCATTGTTTCCCACATACATCTACTATAAACATTTACTAACGTCCTCACTACGATGGTTCTGCAAATTTACCTCTCTTTGATCATTTACTCTCAGTTTAGTTTATTTTGATTTACCTTGCTTCTGTTTTTATCACATTAGTTTATATCTTTCCTTCAACTACCTTGAATGTGAATCTTAGCGAACTACCCTAAAATCTATCCGCGGGAGGGTCCTGGTGACTTGTGTTACAGGTTTTTGACGAAACCTACTTCAGGCACCAGTCCTTCACAAAGATAGGTTTTGCAGGGAACTTTGTGAAGCAATATCTTTATTACATTATAAATTTACAAACATGTTCACTGTAAATACCTTTGTGAAGGAAAATAAAGATTTATTTTATTATTATATTATTATAGTGCGCGAGCCCGACTCGTACATACTTCAAAGAAAGCAATTTTACGCTAAATATTCTACACTGTTATTAGAAGCTTAAGACGAGGACTCAAATGTTTGGTACCTTCGCTGGGCAAAGGACTAATCAAGTGCGCGCAAGGGATAGCGCTTGGCGGTTTAGCCCGTGAATGATGAGATAGGAGATAGTCTCGAGTCGCTCAAAGAAAAAAACGTAAGCGCCAAATTCGTTATTTCTATTTTATATAAAATCAGACCGGTTAATTGTATTTTCATATTTACATTTTGATGAATTACTAATAACCTATCTTTTAGTCTAAAAATCATTATTTCATTCGTCGCATTTGAGCTACAATAACAAAAACTCTGCGAACGAAGACCATTTTTCAAAAAATATTTCTATCGAGAAAATTTTATCAAAACGTGTTTCCATCTTCAATTTTTGGAGATGAAATAGTCAAAAATCATATTACTTAGATTTGAAACTCCTAATTTAAGTATTTTGCGAGATAAATAAGGTTCAGAACGACCTTATTTACAGTGGTATCGCCTTAACTCAATTCTCCAGTCAGTAATTCAAGCTGTTATCTGTCACCGATACTCGGCGTGGGCTTAGTCAGGCACTCTAGAACCACTGCATTAGCAAAGCAGACTTGCACTCTAATTGCATATTCAAATGTAATGTTCAGTTGCCCTGTATTTGTGTGTGTGGCGGCTGAGTGCCGACTCCCGATTTATTCTATCAACTGTATCTCTAATTCAGATAAATTTCATAAAAATCTGTCCAGCTGTTTTCGAGTTTTATATCGTGTTACCAACCCTATTTTGTTCTATGTATATAGATGTTCTACACTGTATTAGAAACAAGAATATTTTTAGGGTGCATCTCCACTGACGCGGAGTGGAGCAGAGGTGCTTAGCGCTGCATAAATTGACCAATTACAAGAGTAAAAATCAGATTTCGAGTATTGTTATTGGTCAATTTATACACCGCTAAGCTCCTCTCCGCTCCACTCCGGGTCAGGGGAGACGCAGCCTAATTCTCCAGTCCGTAATCAAGCTGAGTTACCTGTCACCGATACTTGGTGTGGGCTCACTCAGTCACTCTAAAACTGCATTAGCAAAGCAGACTTGCACTCTAACTCCTCCATCAAATATAATGGTAGATACACAGTCTCATACAAAATGAAGCCTTAATAATGGTCCCGAGTCAAAACATCATGCATACTCACAACGACAAAAACGGTACATACTGTAAGTATAACTCCATCTTTTTTTTCACTTTTGATGCGTGTTTTTGCGTCTTTTCACTTTACCTTCGTCATCGCAAGACGTGTGAGTGCTAGCGCGGTTTATTGAAACTGTAGATAAAACAGCTCCGAAACTAGATTAGTGCGCTGTTTTGCCGGTGCCACTTTACGAGCGCGAATCGTGTATCTACCATTATATTTGATCGAAGCTAAGTGGCGGCTGAAAGCCGACTCCCGATTTCTAAGTATGAACTGTATCACTAATTTAGTTATTCTGTGGAAATTAATTGTTTTTAGTGTATTTTACTTATAACAAATACTATTTATTTTATACTACTTTATTTTATAACAAATACATAAATACTCGTAGATAAACATCCAAGACCCAGGCCAATCTGAAAAAGATCGTTTTCCATCTTGACGTGACCGGGGATCGAACCCGGGCACCCACCTCGTGTCGCAGACTGGCGTGTTAACCACTGCGCCACGGAGCTCGCCATACCGCTCGGATAACCGCGCGAACTCGGATAATTATTAGATAAAAATCAAGTAATGCTGTTTCACCTGCATCAAACAGGAAACTACGCGAGCGAGCGAGATAACAACTGACTTAAATAAAAAAAAAAAAGATTTTGTATGAAAATATAAAAAGGAAACTAGCTGTGGTGGCCTGTCACCAGTCTCATTTCAAACCCGTGTCTGCCATTTCCGTATTCATTTTCACTTTTATTAATAAACCAAATATTGTATTTTTTAGGTATCCATCTTGCTCATTTAGTAATACTTTTATAGTTATAGACGTAAAAAAATTGGTACTAGTTGTCGCTGAAAACATCAAGTAATTCGCGACGAAACTTTTTTGAAATTTTATTTTGAGTTTTTAAATATTTTGTTGTAACCATTTATTTCGATCTTTGAACTGTACTACTTTTTTCCATGCTAGTATTCCATGAATTCCATCCAAGAATAACTGCGCGACGAAGAAATAGATGATTAAAGGTATTCTTCTGATGCACAGCGCCTTTTTGACGTATGTCCCAGCCATTCAAATATTTGCGCTGGACTTGTATATACAAGTATAGTCAATCTGAAAAATACCATTTCCATTAACCTGACTGCGAATCGAACCCGGGGCCTCGTGTGTGACAGCATGACACGATGACCACTAAGCCACAGAGGTCGTCTTTTATATCTTACTAGCTTTCGCCCGCGGCTCCACCCGCGTCAGTGTCGATCCCTCGGGAATAGTACTTTTTCCCGGGATAAAAGGTAGCCTATGTCCTTCTCCGTACTCCAGAGAACTTGTGCACATGATGATCGGTTTAGTAGTTACGGCGTGAAAGCGTAACAAACAAACAAACAAACTCACTTTCGCATTTATAATATTAGTAAGGATAAGGATATTAGCAAGGATAACATGCATGTCCAATCATTTTCATCAGCCAGTCTGGTTATTCTACGTACCAACTGTTGATCGAAGAAGTACGTACCGCAACTGCAACATACAGCGTTTTGTCTCTTGTCAACTTTGATGCATTCGCTCGTTCATATACCTCGTTAATTTGTCTAATGAGCTAAAGCTTGCACTTCAAGCTATATTCCCTCATATAGGACGAAATATAAGAGTGCTTATCGCATAAACTTGCCACAGGAGAGTGGATAGGCATACAGCAATATGTGCTATACTAATTTATTAGTATCAGGTCATCGGTTCGCTTAGTTCCGCGAACTAAGCAAACACTGCCACATTTTCCGATAAACTACTTGTGCTTTATGGCCCTTGAAATAAAGGGAATATTCCAATGACAACTTTGTTAGAAAGCTTTGATTATGCGTTGTTTACTTATATATAGACTAGCTGTTGCCCGCGGCTCCGCCCGCGTTAATGTCGTTCCCTTGGGAACAGTAGAAATGATAAAAATTCCATTCAAACACCTCCCCCTCTGCTTTTTCCTCTTAAGGGGGAATTTAATACATTTCACCTGCATAGATCTTTAGCCCTTAAGGACCCCTCCTTAAGGGCTAATTTCACCTTTTGCCTATTTCACCTACACAGATATTTTTTTATTGTAATGGAGAACTTATATACTTATTGTCATATTTCTAAGTCTAAAAAAAAAAAACTCCATACAAACTTTACCCCACCTATTTTACCCCTTCAAGGGGAAATTTCGTCCATTTTAACTACACAGATCTTTTTAATTGTAATGTAAACATATGTACTTATTTTCATACGTTTAAGTCCAGAAAAGAGAAAAATTATATACAACCTTCCCCTCTGCTTTTACCCCTTAAGGGGGGAATTTTATACATTTCACCTGCATAGATCTTTTTAATTGTCACCGTGGACTTCTATACCTATTTGCATACTTCTAAGTCTAGATATGAAAAAAAATCCATACTAACTTTAATCCCCTATTTTATTCCCCTTCAGGCGAAAATTTCGTCGGTTTTACCTACATCTACTTCTTCTTCAGGCCTTATCCCATATCTATTTGGGGTCGGCTCTCCTAATCTTCCTTCGCCAGGTATTTCTTGTCTGGGTCGTCATCGGATCCAATGAATCTCCGGCAAGATCTTTTTTTATAACGGACATCCATGTAGTAAGGGGTCTTTCACGTTTTCTAGGCCCCGAGTCAAGTTGCAGCACCTTTTTTGTCATATGGTCTTCTGGCTTCCTCATAACATGGCCGTACCACCGTAGTCGCGATTCCTTGATCTTTACAGGTATAGGCGTGATCTTAAAACTTCCCCGAATGTAGATATTTGGAACTTTGTAACCTCCGCTGACCACCTGAGCATTTTCGTTTCGGCTACATGCATCTTTCTGACTGCTGCTTTCCAATCAGCCAACATTCCGCGCCATACAACATCGCGGGTCGGTTTTACCTACATACATCTTATTAATTGTAATCCAGAACGTCCAGAAATGAGAAAATGTCCATACAAACTTTATCCCCAAATGTTGCCCCTTAAGGAGGGGATTTCATACATTTCATCTACACAGATCTTTTTAATTGTAATCGAGAACTTACATACCTATTTTTATATTCTAAGTCTAGAAATGGAAAATTCCATACAAACTTTACCCCCTATTTGCCCCTTCAAGGGAGAATGTTGTCTGGTTTACCTAAACAGATCTTTTTTAATTTTAATTGTGAACTTGTGTACCTACTTTCAGACTTCTAAGTCCAGAAATTAGAAAATTCCATATAAACTCCACCCCCCTTAATTTTCTAAAAATCCTTTCTTAGTGTTCATTAACACCATAAAAAGAATCCCTGTGCCAAATTTCAAGTTTCTGGGCACAGTAGTTTCGGCTGTGCGTTGATATATAAGTCAGGTTTGCCTTTGGCCGGCAGCTCCGCCCGCGTAAGTGTCGATTTCTCAGGAACAGTAGAATTACCCGGAATACATTAGTTCATGACTTTCAATGAAACACCTTAATATTGAATTTCAATTGAATAACTTCTAAAACGGAAAGTTTCATACTAACTTTGCATCCCCGTTATACCCCATAAGGGATGATGAGAAAAGTATTTTACTCGTGTTTCAAGCCTTTCAGTAAAGAATCTTCATGCTGAATTTCATTCGATTAACTTCAAAAAATGACAAAGTTTCATTCATGCTTACTTTGCACCCCTATTTTACCCCCTTAAGGGATGATTTTTGAGTAAAATATTTTATTCGTGTTTCATACCTTTCAGTAAAGAACCTGCATGCTGAATTCCATTCGAATAACTTCAAAAACGGTAAAGTTTCATACTAACTTTTCAACCCACCCCCCTTAGGAGATTAATTTCCAAAAATTCTTTCTTGGTGTTCCCCTACGTTATAAAAGTAACCTCTGTGCAAAATTTCAAGTTTCTAACCCTTATAGTTTAGGCCCTGCGTTGATATGTCAGTCAGTCAGTCAGCTTCTCCTTTTTTATTAGTATGGATTACTATGGATAATATGGCTAGGTATAATGCTGTCGTATAATGATGATGAATTGACTTTGGATTTTAATTTTCTTATGTCACTTATTTTTTAATTTTTTTTTTGCTATATATTTGTAGGCAAACTCATGCCTTGATTTCATTCAAATGACGATAACTTCTTTTTTAATGAACCGATTTTGATAAAACAAACTTTAAATGTTTTGCTGAGTTAAAACAAAGCAATTGGTGAAAGTTTGAAGTAAATCGGTTCAGTATTTTCGAAGATAATCGTGATCATACATACAGACAGACAGACAGACAGACAGACAGACAGACAGACAGACAGACAGGCAAAAAATTCCAAAAAAATTTTTTTGCTTTCTATTATTCCTTTTAGGTGTTCCTCTATCCATTTCAGTCAAAAATTTTAAATGTACAGACAAAATATTTTTACTGTTTTATTATATGTATAGATAATTGGCATGTTTTCGAAAAAAATACATTTCAAAATAAATAGTCCGTCTGGTAGATTATTGAAAAATATTGCATACGTATGTTTTCTTTTGTCAATCTAACAAAAATTGATAAAGATATAGCCCGTTAAAGATCCGCGTGACGTCACCAACCGGTACACTTTTTACCGACCTGTTGCGACATGAGCCCCATGAAGAACTTTGAAGCGCTTTATCTTTATCATCATTTGTTTAATTGAAAAAAGAAAAAATACGTATCGATAATATCTAAGACGGACTCAAGCTTAACGGAAACAAGCCTATTATTAACAGCAAATTAGAAGGGAATATTATTCATTATAAATTGATTACTTTTCATCATCCCCAAGAAACAAAACGAATAAAACGAACAGATCACGATTCAGTAAAACAAAAATAATGTAGCTTATTTTCCCAATCACAAAACCTCTACCCAAGAAAAGGCTGAGAATCGTCCATCGAATAAAAAAAATAAAGAAGGGAGATTATCCATTTTTAAGGTTCCGTACCTCAAAAGGAAAAAACGGAGCCCTTATAGGATAAATTTGTTGTCCGTCTGTCTGTCAAAACACCTTTTTAGGAACGCGTGGAGGTATCAAGCTGAAATTCATATCAAATACTCAAGACTACTGTCCCTTAGAGCTATGAAAAAATTAAATTTCTAAGCCAACGCAATCAAAAGATACAGCCATTTATGCCGCAAATTTTCGACATTTGCAAGGGAATCAAAACCTACGGGAAGTACCCGTGAACTCGAAATCTTGAAATTTGATACGAAGCGACGTCTTATACCACAGATTAGGGAAAATCGCAAAAAGCATGAATTTTTAGTTACATAATACAACGTGATTTTGAACCCCCTAGCTTTATTGAAATCTGGGAATCAGAATCCCTAATGGAACACAGAAATGCAAGAAAAAAAGGTGAATTACGAAAAAGAAAATTAGGTTTCCCATACAAAGTCGCCGATCAGCTGGCCGAATTTCTATGAAAGGTTAAATTATTTTTTTTGTTTTTTACCTTTTTTTCTTACAATTCTGTATTCCATAAGGGATTCTGATTCCCAGATTTCAATATAGCTAGGGAGTTCAAAATCACGCTGTATAATATAATATTTTAAATAATTTAAAACTTATTATAGATGTTACGGAATGGTACGGAGCCCATCGTGCGCGAGTCCGACTCGCACTTGGCCGTTTTTTGTTTACATAAAAACAATTGGATTTAGAATTTCTGCTGTAAAAAGGGCGCATGCGAAATGGTTTTCACTAAGCCCACTTATTGTTTCGCTGTGTCTACCAAGCGTAATGTAAAATCCTACTTGCACATCTGCCTGTGCTAGATAACTGCTGTTGTGCCTTCTATTTGTTTTCAGGGCAATTGTGCTTATGAGTTTTCTTTGCTATTTTGGCTTTTGTTTCCTGCTGTAGGATTTTAATTTAGCTTTTAACAGGAAAGGATTTAGAGCGCTCTTGACACACATTTTGAAATACAGAACAATAGATTGTATTAAAATCTCATAATTAATGTCAAAGTTTTAACGAAAAAGCTTTTAAATCGATTTGAATGGCCTTTGTTATTTTTGTGTGTGTTGTGTGATCAACACTATTGTCAGATTTAAGAAAGATGTCTGATTTAGATTTAAGAATGTCATTTAAAAGCTGGGCCCAACGTTAAGCCATTAGGTCTTATGAAGGAAGGGTACAGTTTGTCGCTAAAAAGATATTTTAACTTTTTAGTAATAAGTTAATCAAGATGGCTCTATTTTTGAAATGTCGCGAAACTAAAACGCAAGCCGTATACCTACAACGTCTACAAGTCACACTCGTATTTGAAGTCACGAAATACCATTTTGCTGTATTTTTGAATAAATACAAGTACTTACGTACAGAAGTCGCCATGTACAAATGTATTCGAAGAAATATCAACTCGATGTAGTTGATGCGATGCGGCGTAATTAAGCTGGCGTCAGAACGCATTTTAGATACCCACAGTGAGCCAATTTTATACTTATAGCTCTGAAAATACGATTCATAATTCGTTGAAGTCAGTGAACACATGTATATAAATATAAATATATACGGAAAAATCACACAGATTGAGCTAGCCCCAAGGTAAGTTCGAGACTTGTGTTATGATACTAACTCAACGATACTATATTTTATAATAAATACATATATAGATAAATATCCAAGACCCAGGCCAGTCTGAAAAAGATCATTTTCCATCTTGACCTGGCCGGGGATTGAACCCGGGCACTCCGTGTCACAGGCTGGCGTGTTAACCACTGCGCCACGGAGCTGTCATATGACTAAAACGCGCGTCGTTCCTACAGGATTTCTTCGGATTTTACTATGAAGGTGTCGCCCCGCATAGGTACATACCTACGGGGACGTAGTAAGTAGGCTGTACCACAGGCCTGGTACAGCCTACTTTCAGCGAAAACTATTTGAGTTTCTTCTTGTTTTACTTCGAAAATATTCAAAATGTTTCCTTATTTTTTAAAGATCTTAATATGTTTATGAAGTGTAGCGTCAAACAGAACGTAAAATGCATAGATTTAAAAAAAAATTGCGTATGGTAAAATGCTCAGGTAAAATGTGAAAAGTTACCTTCAAATGGCAGTTGACGACTATGACGTAAAGTCGTCCATCGCTCGTGGAAACGAGCAATCTAACCGAATACAACGGAAAGATACAAGATTTATTGAACAGAAATAATGTCGCTTATTTTCAAGCTCCGCTCAAGAAAAACCTGATAATCGTCGACAGATTAAACAAAATAAAGAAGGGACGCCGATACACTAAATGCCCAGATTATCCATTGTTGTTTACAATTGGATTTGGAATTTCCGTTCTAAAACGCTTGTTGCCATCATTTGTCAACCAATTATTCAAAAGTGATGCTTTTTGTTAACGCTCGCGTAAATCACTCTACTACAAAATAGTACCCCAGCAGCTGGAGATATCCTTAGTTGGTTCTAAACCTTGGAATTTTCCTCATTATCGTGGAGTATTTTTCATGATGAGACTTGATGGTCAGTGGCCACTTTCTCCTCGCGTTAATTAGTTAAGGAACCCGATGTCCATCTAGTACAATTTTGTAACGTTTGTTTTATATTTTTAACTATTACTACAACATTGGAACCTACAAAAACAAGTGTGTGTTTTCTTGAAAGGTCGGCAACACACCCAGGGTATTGCAGTTGCCCATGGGCAGCGATGGACACTCACCACCAGGTGATCTGCTTGCTCATTTGCCGAACTATGTCATAATATACATCTAACTTCTAAGAAAATCTAATACCAAGTTCTAGCGAAAAACAAAAATTCTGCCTTAACTAGCGTTCACTATCACTGTCGCGTTCGTAATCGGATTACAGAGCGCATACGGCGACATACTTAGTAAACTTCCTCACGGAACTATCACCTACTCGTTGTAATTTATTCCCGACTCTTATTGAATTCATAAGTATGCGTCGCCAACCGGAGTCGTGGTGTAATGAAGAGTCATAAGCGAATATAGGTCATATTCGACTTTTGAATTGACGTGCGAAGAATATCATTTTCAACATCTTCCAATTACTTGAGTACTTCTAGAAAAATCCAACGCTCAGCTCTAGCGGAAAACACAAAGTTTGCCTTTACTAACTACACTCGCTCACTATCACTGTCGTGTTCGTAATCGGGTTACAGAAGCGCATATGGCGACATACTTAGTAAACTTCCTCCCGGTACTATCGCCTACTCGTTGTAATTTGTTCCCGGATCTTATTAAATATATAAGTATGCGTCGCCAGCCGGAGTCGTGGTGTAAGGAAGAGTCATAAGCGAATATAGGTCATATTCGACTTTTCAATTAACTTGCGAAAAAAATAATTCTTCAAATTACTTCTACTAGGAAAAACCAACGCTTAGCTATACTTAGCGAAAAACACAAAGTCTTACTGAGAAAACTAGGTACACGCGCTCACTATCACTGCCACGATGGCCGTAATCGGGTTACGGAGCGCATCTCACGGAAAACTTTCTCACGGAGTTATCGCCTACTCGTTGTAATTTGTTCCTAACTCTTATTAAATTCATAAGTATGCGTCGCCAGCCGGAGTCGTGGTGTAAGGCAGAGTTATGAGCGAATATAGGTCATTTAAGTCGTGTGAATTAATGTGCGAAGTTGAGGATGCTTTGCTTATTAAGTTTCATTTTACTTCGGTTCAAAACCCAACTCAGATATAGCAGGATGCAGTGTTAGTGTCGTGTGCTTTTTGGGTTGTCTTGTATTTTACTCGTACGTATTACTGCCGGATGCATTTGTAACATAAATATCCTAATAAAACTAGCATCAGTAGGACACTTTTAATTCTAGCGTTTTTAAGCAGCTACTCCAATTTAATATGGTACCAATTTGACACGTTGTCTTTATCAGTTTTCATTCAAGAAGAAATATTTTCAACGACTTTTAACTACTAACTTCTAGGTAAATCCAATACTACGTTCTAGCGACAAAAACGTTCGACTGGCTAACTATACTCACTCACTATCACTGTCATGGAGCTAATAACACTCGCTCACTGTCATGGAGCCTTTAATTGGGTTACGGAGCGCATACGAAGTCGTACTTAACAAACTTCCTCACGGAGTTGCCTACTCGTTGTTATTTGTTCCCGACTCTTATTAAATTCATAAGTATGCGTCGCCAGTCGGACTCGTGGTGTAAGCAAGAGTTATTAGCGAATATTGTAGACCATATAAAAATATATATAACAATCAAGAGGACAAACTGCATTCGGCTGAGATGAGGATGTTGCGTTGGGCTGTTGGTGTAATGCTAATGGACCACATCTGCAATATCTATGTGCGAGGCAGCTTCAAAATGAGACCCATCCCAGAGAAACTGGCGGAAACGCGGCTGAGATGGTATGGACATGTAATGCGTCGACCACCAGACCATTTGACGCGAAGAGTACTCGACATGAGCCGGCCACGACAAGTACGTCCTGGCAGACCTCGACAGACCTGGTTAGCGACTATAAGGAGGGATATGAAGCGAACACAGCTTGCGCCTGACTTGGCCCAGAATCGAGTGACCTGGAGAAGATCAACTAGGAGAGCCGACCCCAAATAATGGGACTAAGGCTAGGAATAGAGAGAGAGAGATTTTAGACCATATAAATTGTCTCTTTGATTGGAAATATCAAGACTTCACTTAATAGAGCCCTGTGTCAGACAGACGGACAGACAGCGAGGGTTTAGTAATTACGTCCCGTTGGCGCCGTTTTGGCATGGAACCTTAGTATGTGCATTTATTCAATACTAGCTGTCGCAGCTCCACTCGTGTTAATGTCGATACCGACCGCGGGAACGGTGTTTTTTCCGAAATGAGCGATAGCCTATATATCTGTGCGCTAAATTGCATCAAAAATCGTTTAACCGTTTTGACGTACAACTCTATCACGCCTTTTTCTCTTGCGAGGTAGAAAGTGTCGTGTAGGTGTGGCGTGTAGGTGGCAAACAGATTCAAAATAAATTTCTTTAACCGAAAAATAGTGTTGGGTTAGCTGCATCGCCTATAGACATGATTCTTCAAATTTTCGCCCACGCTTTCGATCTATTTTAACGATCTGCGCGGGAAGAGAAGCAGCTGTTACATTACAAGTTTTTCTATTCTCACAGACCAATATGGAAGTTTTGGCGTGATTGAGTAAAAAATATCTAAACAACAAACTTTCGCATTTATTATATTACTAGCATTCGTACGCGGCTCCGCCCGCGTCAATGTCGATCCCTCGGGAATAGTACTTTTTCCCGGGATAAAAGGTAGCCTATGGCCTTCTCCGTACTCCAGAGAACTTGTATGCAAAATTTCATGATAATCGGTTCAGTAGTTACGGCGTGAAAGCGTAACAAACAACCAAACTCACTTGCGCATTTATAATATTAGTAAGTATTGGAGAGTAGGATAGTATACAATACATGAAGCGCCTATTAAACTATATCGAATTCAGTCGCACTGATATTTTCACTAGTATCTAAAGTATTGCGGCCTCTCATGAGTGACTGAATACAGGTTAGTATAATACCCTCTTAACTCTGAATTTCTATGGCGTATTTTATAGAGGATATTATACCATCCTGGATCCGATGAGAAGGATGCCGATACATGCGATACGATTGGCGATATCTCGTATCGTGTCTAACGTATAGCGGAGTCCGTCCCATCGGATCCGATATTCAGGATGGTACAATGCCCCCTTTTAACGTGTTCGCGTCTCGCTCGTGCCTTAATCTAGACGATAATAAATCAGCTAAGACACAGTAGACTGCCTGCTAACGTGCCAACTGTTCGCATGCAAATCGTGTTTGCAGCCTTTTTAATGACTGCAAACTTTGGATGGATTTGGGACACGTGACGTGCATTCAAATGTTATTAGCTGTTATTTGTTACGCGGTATAATTAGATGGAATCCTTGGATTCGGTAACATGAAATATGAGTATTCTTTGGTTATTATGAGTTGTTCATTAATTTATTACAGTATGTAACATTCATTAATATTACAAAATTGTTCAGCCTTGAGATGGGAGTAGCCGGTTTCAGCCGATGCGGAATTTAATAATTGTTCATCATTCAATTCTGTTTATTTGTATCTCCTTACGTTTCACGGGTGTTACCCCGATCCTTTGATAGGCTTGCGTGGGGATATAGATCCAACACGTAGAGAAGTTGATGTAATGTTGGTCTCCAGCCAGAACCTGTTCCTGGAAATATCAATGTATGATATGCCCTTGAACAGGTTTTCGCCGGAGAAGGAACTATTGCATTTTAAAAGAAAAATATGTGGGTTATAGGATTGTTATATGAGTGGACTAATGCTGGTAATTATTTATTATTATTAAGTCTCGTATCGAAGATCACAAAAAGGAGCCGCAATGGTGAAGTAATCAGAGCACCCATTGAAAAGTCCCATACACGTTTTGAAATCCAAAAATGATTGTATAAACAAGTTTTTTGCAATAATACGGTAAAGTATTTATTAGCCGTGTGGAGTAAAATAGGACCACTCCTAGTCTTCCCATTGGAGGTCTTAAGAGGCGACTTAGGAAATACAAGTAACAATGCTCATAAACATCAATGAGACCTCATCAACCCGTCTGACTAGCGAGGAGAGTGTAAGCCATATCCTCTGTCTGCTCTGGTTAAGTATGGCTCCGGTAGTAGAGAGAGGGTCTGCAGGAGCATGCAGTGGAGAATAAAAAGACCTGATGATGACGGTAAAGTACTTTCCAAGACAAATCAAATGAGCTCAAAACTAGATTGGTGAACCTTCCAACTCCAACATCAGATCAGCACAACGATTTCATAATATTGTGTTGTCATCCGATTTCCACATGCAAAATTTCAGCTCAATCGGTAACCGGGTAGTGGATCAAATTTAACTTGCAAGATTTGATTACAGGACAGACATCGGGACACGTAAAACTAAATAAAAGCTTGTTAAAACAATGCATTTCCAACGAAATTAAGCACTGTAGAATATCACGTGATATGGAAGGGAGGGGGTCGAGTTAAATCTTACGAGACCTCACCGTGAGGGGGGCGAAAAATTACCAAAATACCCTCACGTATTTAATGGACCCCTTCTTCTTCTTTTCGAGTCGTAATGTCTTTTAATTACTACAATTTTGTCCAGTATGTGGCCACAGCAAATGCCCTGCCGTTTGCCTCCTTAATGGACACCTAAAAGGAGGTTCACCTTATTTCCATCCAAAAGCTATTAGTAGGTATCCAAAAAAATGTAGTAGAGCTTATGTTTTGTAACATTTGTAAAACATATGCTTCTTTCTTCTTTTTGTTGGTTTATTATTGAATGTTGTAGTACTTTTAGGGTTCCGTACAACCATGTGACACAAGGGAACCCTTATAGGATCACTCGGCTGTCTGTCTGTCCGTCTGTCACAGCTAATTTTCTCCCGATCTACTGAACCAATTGCGTTGTAATTTGGTACACTTTTTATAAATACGGCAGTTATTTCAAACTGTTACATTAAACACCAATCTCTTTTATACATTGGGGACTTGCAATGGTTCCGAGGTCATTTACATTTATTTCCAAGGCTTTGCAGCCGCAACGCCGCTGATCACCCCCCGGGGGTCACTCGCCGGGTACATGTGCACTGTATCAGGATTACCTGGTGAAAATTGCACTTGTGGGTGCAACGGGTCTGCAATTCTATATTATTGAATCCTTTTATGTAATGAGAAAATATTGAGTTCAGTTGCTCATTTTTTAGAGTTCCGAACCCAAAGGGTAAAAACGGGACTCTATTAATAGTGCTCCGCTTTCCGTCTGTCCGTTCGTCTGTCCTGTTCTTCTGTCACCAGGCTGTATTTCATAAACCGTGATAGTTAGACAGTTCAAATTTACACAGATGATGTATTTTTGTTACCCCTATTATATAACATCATATAGTAGGTACTAAAACAGAATAAAATAAATATTTACATACAACAAACGTGATTTTTGCTCCTTATGGCTCGATATTGATAACGGCTTGGAATAGTTACAGAATAATTAGTTACATATTCACTTTAAAAATATATATATATATATATTTATATATATATTTGTGAGTATAAAACAAATATTTAAGTGGTCTCTTATACTGTATGATGTGATAATTAATTGCAGTAAAACCGCCATTTTCTAAGAACATTGCATATCCTTATTGTTTTACATACAGGAGCCGAATAGCGCTATCTATTATTTTATTTCTTTATCTCCTAAATCAGATCAAATTAAATATGTCTAAAACTTAATTTTTCTAATAGTTCATTATATATTGAGTTAAAACCTCACGACATTTTAAAGAGTCTAATTATTAATAGTGCCCCAGAGAGGTGTTGAAGTGCCATCTTCAGAATTCGACATGTCGACCGCTACATTCCATCAATGTCTGAAAAAATGGTGCTGTCGAATAGTTCCGACTGCAGCACTTGGCTGTTGACCAGTGCAAGCTGCCGCCAGCCGCCGTTGGCTTTTTCGACAGTTACCGTTGCAGTTGTATCTATCGACTGCTTGCAGTTGACTGGTCGACAGCAAAGTGCTGCTTGTGTCATCATCATCATCATGAGGTATTTTTAGTCTCCACTGCAGGAGCATGACCCTCTCTGTACTACCGGAGCCATACTTGGCCAGAGCAAACAGAGGATTTGGCCTACTCTCTCCTCGCTGGCCAGACGGGTTGGAGAGGTCTCATTGATGTGTATGAGCTTTATTTAGCTTGTATTTCCTAAAAGCTGCTCGTGTGTTTGGGGCCTAATGCACGTTTAAGTCATAAAGAAACCAGGTATACAGTCAAAGCTGGTGGAGGGGATGGGCTTAAACCTAAGGACAGCTGCTGTAAACCAGCAGTATTTTAGTTTCTATTTCGCTTTATGTTGAAGAGTGTAATAGAAAAATAACAATAATACAAGTTACAATAGTGCCCCAGAGCTTCGTCAAAGTGCCGTCTTCAGCTGCAGCACAGGCAGGCATATACCTATACCCAGTGGCTGTGCAAGTGGCATTAACACTCGTAAACTTACTCTTGGTAGCCATAAACTGTGAGCACTAAGCACTCGTCATAACCGGCCGTGATCACGGAGTATTTAAACAGGGCTGTTGCTAATGCACGTTTTAGTAATATAACGTCGCAAAATAAATTGTAGTGATATTTAAATCTTTGCTCTATATATGGTATTTTATTGTATTAAACTTTTTGTTTCAGGTAAGTTAATGATCATTGAGGTGTGGTTGATTGGACTGGTACGTAGGTATCTTGACATGTCTTAGTGGCGGACTCAGGACTTCGAACCAAAACATTCTTTTTTTTTTCTTTTTTTTTCAATGACTATGTAGCTAGCTTCAAGTGAGCTTTCGTTACTTCACCAGGCGTTTTAACTACATTCAACGATGCTTTCGAAAGTATAGGCGGATTGACGCCTTTCGTTGCGGATTCGTAGCTCTGTAAGTCTGCCTTCTCGGGGCCTGATTCTCGACGCGAGCAAGTACTGTGCTTTATGTTTTGTGGTGTTTGTGACCATCGGACCCACAAACAAGCTCAATGCTTAGTGTGGGTCTTTGAGTGTTGATTATATCTAACTTATGAGAAAGAGATCTACAAGCAACTTTGTTTTAAGCGATAATAGTTAGCATACGGTCTTAAAGACCTAGTCCCTGTCTACCCCGCAAGGGAAAAAGACGTAATACTATTTACGTATGTTACGGGAGATAATGTAATTTTAGAAACACGATTTTACTCAAGTTTAATCAGTGGGATTCGTCGACTAGTTAAGTAACTAGTGTTATGAAGACCATCAGGGCGAGGGAAGCGAGACCGACATGCCACTCATAATACTCAGTCGGCGATTCCGACTAAATAAACGTTAAACCTGTTTGAAGCCTCCGATCTGTATAGCGCGCCAAATGTTTATAACCTAAATCATATATTTGTTTACAAGCGTAATCTTATGCTTACGGTAAAGAAGCGAAAAATCTCCTTCCGTGGTCATGTGCTCCGACACCAACGGTATGACCTCTTACAGCTTATAATGATGGGCAAAGTTGCTGGAAAAAGAAAGGTGGGAGGAAGAAGGATGTCAAGGTTGCGAAACATAAGACAGTGGACCGGGATTGCTAAAGGCTGAGCTGTTCCGTCGAGCCAGGAACAGAGAGGACTGTACCAAGCTGATCGCCGACCTTCATAAGTTAGAGAGGCACCTTAAGAAGAAGAGAAGAACCTTAATAAACTGAAAATGAATGCGCAACAACCCTGCTTGAAGCATCCGGCCTGTGGGCCGCGCCAGATGGGGCGGAACGCACAAATCTGTAGTCGCGATCTGCAGCAGATGCGTTGCGCTGACAGATATCTCTAGCGGAATTTAAGTCGCAATAGATGCCTCTAAATAGGACGCTACGAGAGTCGCTTACGTAAAAGCCTTTGATATAGGGATGTTACGAATATTTGTATTTGCATTCGCATAAGCGAATGATTCGCATCATTTTAAAAAAAATCACATTAAGTTACTTAACATGTTGGGTAGCTGCAATGGTGTAAAAATATCAAACAAATCTGAAAAATAATCGCAGTACCTATTCCGGTAGCGATAATACAGCAATTATGATCGCGATAGGTTAATATCGTACACAAAAGAGTTAGTTTATAAGTTAAATTTAGCTCAATTTCGGCCGATATTGATCCCTAGAGAATCAAGATACAATGTATCAATGTCAATTCATAATATCTATTTCATTTTATGTATATTTGACGGCAAACGAGCAGACGAGCCACCTGATGGTAGTGGTCACCGTCGCCGTCGCCCATGGACATCTGCACCACCAGCGGAGGTGCAGATGCGTTGCCGACTCTTAAGATACCTGTAAACACGCCCTTTGAAGGACCAAAAGTCATATACCACACAGGGAAAACCTCGGGAGGGAGTCCATTCCACAATCTTGCTGCACGAGGAAAAAAAACACATGACTCTCTGACATTTTTGGAGACCCAAGTGTCAAGGATGTGGGTATATTATTATTTTCTTTCGTTCATCTCTCTTTTATATCAAGGGGTAAAACTTTTCTTTTATTTATTCGAAAAAAATTCAATTTTTATTCCATTTCCTATTTTTTAATTTAGGTATTCCCAAGGGTCAACGTTGTCATCTGTTGAATATTTATATTACAATTTCCATGGCATTTCTTTGGGTGACACAACAGGCACTTCTTTCATTTGCAGAGACAGGCCTGTGTTGGGGTGCGCCCGGGAAGGGGAACGAACTCACAATATTAAGAAATATGTCTTGAGGTCTTTCGTTTTCAAACTGTGCATTTTAATTCTTTGAACATTCTTAATTTAAATAAGGACAATTACTTTTTAGGGTTCCGCACCTCAAAATGAAAAAAACGGAACCTCTAGGATCACTTGGTCGTCCGTCTGTCTGTCAAGTTACCTGTTTCTCGGGAACGCGTAGAGGTATCAAGCTGAAATTCGTATCAAGTACTCTGGTCTACAGTCTTTTGGAGCTGTGAAAAATTCAAACTTCTAAGCCAACGCAATTAAAAGATACAGCTGGTTATGTCCAAATTTCCGTGTTTTTCGACATTCGCAAGGGAATCAAAACCTACAGGATACTTCCCATGACCTCAGAATCTTGAAATTTGGTACGAAGCAACGTTTTATAACACCTGATTTTCTGATAATGAAGATGTTTCCGTGCATCTTGGTCCCGGCTGCGATTTTGTAGTCGTTATACGAACCACGTCAGAGGCCGAAAGGCGGTTGCGAAGAAGTCTGACACCAGGGTGTGTATGGGCGATTGACCGTGACACCTACACGAAATGATTGAATGAAGCTAGTAATGAAAATGCTGAATTTGTAGCTGTTCTGTACTAAATGAGAATAGGTATATAAATAAACGATTTGCATTTGCAACTAGATATGCCCGCGACTCCATACGCGTATGGTCCGTCTTATCATAAGTGCAGGAAAAATAAGTAGCATATCCTGTGTCCTGTATGTCTAAATGTTTATTTACCAAGTTTCATAAAATTCGGTTAATTCGTTTAAGAGTTATGGAGGAACAGACATACCTACTTAAATACAAAAAAAAAATCGTACAATTAAGTTTCAGTATTATATGTAGAGCTTCTCGATATCTCTGAAAACAAAGTAACTTACTCCATGACCAACCCTTACAAATTTATTATTAGTATTAAGTGTGATAAACAGAAATGTTCCTTTCCATCTAAACGTTCTATACTATAGAATGTAGATATACCTCCCATACGTATATCTTTCGACAGTTTTATGTGTTCGTTGACCATTACGACGTGACATTCTGCGCCAGCTAACCCTGGGCTATAGGGTCTGGTCACATAACACTATCACGCATTAGTCTATTATATTTTAATAGTTAATTTAGTTCAAGAAACTGTACAAAAAATCTTCTGCACTCCGCTTTAGAAGCGGCCCTTAGCTGTAAGTTATTATTATTATTAGCCTATTAAATCCCACTGCTGGGCAAAGGCCTCCATATCTTCTTTCCACTCCTCTCTGTTCTGAGCTTTGGTTGGAGCTGTAAGTTATTGACGTTAATTATAATATATGTAAAATGATGTTTAATGAAAGTTAACGTTCACCAAATGATGTTTAAAATATCTTACGATTAATAAAATATTTGATTATGTTTCTCTATAAATTCTTACTTATTTTCCAGTAAATACTGAGATCCCGCGGGATTGTAAAATGTTTAGTTCCACATGTATCGAGATTCAAGATAGGCTGCGGGATAAAATCTCTCATTCTGGTTCCAAGATTTCAATAAAGCTAGAGTGCTAATAATCAAAATATATCATCATCATCGACAGCCTTCTTTATCCCACTGCTGGGTATAGGCCTCTTTCAATGTACGCCATCCATCTCGGTGTTGTGCCTTACGAATGATGATAATGATAATTTATTCACATAAAATAATGCAATTTCGACCCGCGATTTTTCTTATATCAGTGCCACCTTGCTCTCGGATGACCTACGCTTCGCTTGCCATTTATGGGCCACCATTCTGTCAAAACCCTACTCTACATATCATCACTTCGCCTTACCAGGTGTCCTGCCCAACTCCACTTCAGTTCCATAACACGTTTTCCAGCATTAACGCTTTTCAACCTTCGATCCGGATCTCATTGTTAGGAACTCGATCTTGAAGTTTGATGCCGAGCATGGCTCGCTCCATCCATGGCTCTTTGGGCTACTCTGATTCGGTGCACAACTGCTTGGGTAAGCGTCCAAGTCTCGGCAACGTATGTCATGGTGGGCAAAACACATCGATTAAAGAGGCGGGTCTTCAGACACTGTGGAATTTGGGGTGATTTTAAAATGTCCGTGATTTAAAAAACCGGCCAAGTGCGAGTCGGACTCGCGAACGAAATGTTCCGTACCGTTATCTATAAAAACGGCAAAAAAATCATGTCTGTTGTATGGGAGCCCCCCTTTAATATTAATTTTATTTTATTTAATTATTTATTTTCAAAGTGAATATATAACTAAATATTCTAAAAATATTTCAAGCGTCTACCTGTTGCCGTTATCAATATCGAGCAAAAACAAGCAAAAAAAATCACGTTTGTTGTATGGGAGCCCCCTTAAATATTTATTTTATTCTATTTTTAGTTTTGTTGTTATAGCGGCAACAGAAATACATCATCTGTGAAAATTTCAACTATCTAGCTATCACGGTTCATGAGATACAGCCTGGTGACAGACGGACAGACAGACAGACAGATGGACAGCGGAGTGAAATTAATAGGGTCCCGTTTTTACCCTTTGGGTACTTCCGTATTTTTAGGGTTACCCCTAAAAATCAATCAAACTGTATACATAAAAGTATTTCGAGCAGCGAAAATAATATAAAATCGGTAAGGCGGCCACCTATTTTATATTATTTATTAACCATTCACTAACGTTCTACCATTTTTGTGTCGCAAATATGTACAAAACAAACTCCCACATATATCATTGACAGGAACTGCAATACCCGTCGCAGTGTGCCGCCGCCTTACCCGATAAATTGTATTGGCCATAAATCGGAGACCAATACCGCGACCTGGCGCAAACTGCCGCCCTAATGGCAGCTCTAATGAAAGTTTCTCATGAACTCTTTACTTCTTTCCTGAGGAATGAAACGTGTTTGTTTTGATGGATATGAAATAAATAGTGGCAAAATCGCCTTTCAACACAAGGCTTAAAAGTGATTGTACCTTTATCATGATCAAAGATGTAATCATTACCAGTATTGTGATCAATACTCGCGACGTACTTACTGCCAAATAATGGCAGTTTAATCAAACTTTCTCATGAACTCTTTACTCCCTTCCTGCGGAGTGGGACGTGTTCGTTTTGATGGTTACGAAATAAAAAGTGGCCAAATCGCTTTTCAACACAATGCTGGTTTTGTACCTTTATCATCATCATAGATGTAATCATCTACGAGAAGGCCCACGACGTGCTGACTGCTGCCCTAATGGCAGCTCTAACGAATCTTACTCATGAACTCTTTAAAAAGCACATGTTGTCACAGTGCCGCCATCTGGGAGAAAAATCGCTTCCGAAACCCCCCATTTCATTGGTAGTTTTTAATTAATTCAATAAGCAACAATCATCGAACTTTAGAAGACTTTGAAACACAATAAAAAAGATATGTTCAAACCCTTTGTGAAGCGAAATGTCTAGCGGGACTGCATAATATGTCCATCGTGAATCCCGCGTTTATAGAGCTCGGGCAAATAACCCGATGGAGTACATCCATCTTCCCGCGTTTCGGTCGACGGAAATAAAATCTGTGGCCGACGTGAACTGGTTATGGCTGGAAACTATTGTATGTTTTGTTTGTAAACCGTGTGATTTTGAACCTCTGAACTATACTAAAATCCTGGAATCAGAATCCCTAATGAAGTATAGAAAAAAATAAATATGCTTCCCATAAGTCGCCAATCAGCTGTGTGAATTCCTATGGAAGGTCAATTTTAATTTTTTAACTTTTTTTTTCTTGCAATTCTATAATCTATTAGGGATTCTGATTCCAGGATTTCAGTACAGTTCAGAGGTAGAGGTAGAGTTCAGAGGTATAGGTAGAATCACGCGGTAGAGACGAAGATTATTTTATGATATCGGACGGCAAACGAGCTAGCCTCATCTGATTATTATTTGCGAATGGTTTCATACAGACATGTAGTAAAAGGTTAAATCTTAGAGGGTGAGTAAGGCTATCAATATATTAACGTCGCTATAGGCTTTGTATATTGTTTTTCCACCCACAATAGAGACAAGCGCACAAGCGTCGGTGAAGTGAGACATACATTTACGCCTGCAAGTTGAGGGTTTCCAGGTTCGATCCCCGGCCAGGTCAAGTGGAAAACAATCTTTTTCAGATTGACCTGGATCTTGGATGTTTATCTATATAAGTATCTATTATAAAATATAGTATCCTTGAGTTGTATCTTACTCCGTGGTTGTATCCTACGACACAAGTTCACAACTTACTATGGGGCTAGCTCAATTTTCGTGATATGTCCCTATGAATATTTTCAACACACTTTTCAATGCCTCCACAACAACAGTTTAAGTCGGTGGCGAAGTTCCATCTGTACATCAGTTCAGCGCATCATGTGTTTATTTGGGTCCAGAAGTTCCAAGCCAGGCACGGGGAAATTGGGGTCGGATATAAGATTTTATTGACCAATACAGCATTTATTCACCTATCCACCTCACCTGATGGTAAGCGATTATCACAGACCACAGCCCATGGACAACTGCAACACCCTTGGTGGGACAAGAGCGTTGCCGCCGGCCTTCCAAGAAACAAAGACTCGGTTTTTGAAAGTTCCAGTGTCGTATTGCTTCGAGAACATGTATGAGAATAGATATTTAATTGTGTGCATGGTCGATTGACCGTGACACCTACTCGAAATGATGATGATATTTAATTTTTAGGTTGTGTATTGGAAATTGTTTAGATATAATAATAAATAAATATATACGGACAAATCACACAGATTGAGCTAGCCCCAAAGTAAGTTCGAGACTTGTGTTATGGGATACTAACTCAACGATACTATATTTTATAACAAATACATATATAGATAAACATCCAAGACCCAGGCCAATCTGAAAAAGATCATTTTCCATCTTGACCTGGCCGGGGATAGAACCACTCTCGTGTCGCAGGCTGGCGTGTTGACCGCTGCGCCACGGAGCTAGCCAAAATAAAATAATAGAAAGAATTACTTACTAATTTTTGCCCATCACTCCATTTGCGTTTATCCCTCAGGAACACAATAAATATTTTTTTGACGTGATAATGAAAATCGATGAACACCGGCTGTTCCGGAGGAGGATGAAAAGAAGGACGATGATGGGGATGGGGATGAGGATGAGAAGGAGGAGGAGCAATATAAGTAGTTAGTAGGAGCAGCAGCAGCAGTAGTAGAAGTAGTCGTTGTATCTATTACGCATCTATCTCTATTCCAACTCTATCGCGTAAAATCGTCCGTAAACCGACATCACAGACGACCATGTTTTTTTTCAAATCAGTGCCTGGAGCTGACAATCATACATCGCGAATACGTGGGCGTTTATAGAGCTCGGGCAAATAACCTGATGGAGTACATCCATCTTCCCGAGCCTCGGACGACGCGCGGAAATAAAATTTATGACCGGCGAGAACCAGTTAGAACTGGAAACTTCTGTTTGTTTGTTTTGCATGGACAGGGGATAATGATTTTATTCGTCTATACTAATATTATAAAGAGGAAAGATTTGTTTGTTTGTTTGACGCGAATAGGCTCCGAAACTAGTAGGCGGATTTCAAAAAATCTTTCACATTTGGGAAGATACACTATCTGCGCTGAACTATGTTTACGCGGACGAAGTCGCGGGAAAACAGCTAGTATGTAATAAAGATTGTCTTAAATGTCTCTTTGCACAAGTGTAAATTAGTAAATGTTCAAAGACTGTTTTCTCTTTTAAACCTATTGGGATGATATGCCTACTGGTTCTTCAGAGCAAAAGTTTTTGTAGAAAATGTAATTTAATAGTAAAAGTTTGACTTTTAAATGTTTGGTACCTTACAAACTCCGTCTTTTATGAAATTATAAGATATTTTTATTTCAAAGGATATGCAGGGTGCATCATTTGGTTCCATTGGTTCCAATTCCAAATTAAATAAATAAACGATTTTAATGACATCAAAATCGGTTTAGCTGGTTGTTTCGGTTTTTTTATATGAAAGATAATTTCATCCCGCGTGGGTTAAAAAAAAACTCGTAAATTGACGTTTTGCGTAAGCGACCGTATAACACATTATCATCTTTTCGACTAGCTCCGTGGCGCAGCGGTCAACACGCCTGCCTGCAACACGGAGTGACCGGGTTCGATCCCCGGCCAGGTCAAGATGGAAAATGATCTTTTTAAGATTGGCCTGGGTCTTGGATGTTTATCTATATATGTATTTGTTATAAAATATAGTATCGTTGAGTTAGTATCCCATAACACAAGACTCGAACTTACTTTGGGGCTAGCTCAATCTGTGTGATTTGTCCGTATATATTTATTATATTTATTATTCATTTATCTTTATTTCCATAGGAGACAAGGTAAGGCGAAAGTTACAGTGAGAGACAGTAACTATTTGTACTTGTTCTTTATTTGTGTAGCGGATAGGTTCGTATTACTCGAGCCGTAAAGTTGTTCGGCGCTCTAATTGTAGGTACGACCGTGTTAAGGGTTTCCAAACTTTTTAGTTTGCAATTACAGGTTTAATCATTTGTCACTACGTGCCATATATTCTAAATAGTCTGCTTATTGTGAATATGTAGACTGTTAATACTACATAACATACCATGGGGCAGGCAGAGACTATGGAAGGTGGAAGTTACGGTGAGAGACAGTTACTATTTGTACTCGTTCTTTATTTGTGGAGCGAATAGGTTCGAAATACTTGAGCCGTAAAGTTGTTCGGCGCTCTAATTGTACTAAAAAGTTTTAGTCATTTGTCGCTATGTCCCATGTATTATTAATAGTCTGCCTATTTTGAATATGTAGACTGTTTTAATACTACATACCATACCAATGGGGTAGGCAGTGATTATGGATCCCCACTTGCTACGATCCTGACATATATCTCTAGCTTCGTCTACACTCATTACTCTCCTCATACATGCTCTAATGGGTACTTATAACATCTCCTTTATTAAAAACGTCTGCTATCTGATCGCAGTACGTTCGACGAGGTCTGCCCTGACCATTATTCATATTCACACTGGCTTTATATATTTTCTTTATTATTCTTCTTTTTTTCATCCTTTCAAAGTGGCCAAGCCATATTAACATTCCTTTCTCAATATTGTTCATAACATCATCTAATACTGCTAATAAGTATGAATTATTACTACTAATCATTAGTAACGGAAGGTAGGTAAGTTTCACGTTTTGTTTATATTATAAGTAGTTTTCTATGCTGATCGCACAGAAAAGAAAAACGAAAAATGTACCACCTCTTTTCCCGCACAGTAAAAGCCAGATGAAGGAATAGGTAAAAAATCTAAGGAATCATGTCAATATGCGATGCCACTAATTTGTCACTATTGTGTGGTCATTTATCACCCATACCGCTAATACTCTTAACGCGTGGCCTCTAGGTTTTATAGCTTAGACTCTTTCTACCTCGTAAGGCATAAAGACATGATTAATATACAACGTATACATATATGCGCATAGAAGTACATTTTTATAATTTTTTTTATGTTCATACTTATTACCTCACAATAATATATTATTATTTAAAAATATCTTACAAGTGCAACCTCGTCAATCCACGGGTAGACGTGATCTTCACACAGTTTTCAAACCGTTGGATAAGGTGTCACACTACTATTATCTACTATATTACTTGCTCTACATTAATCTTCGGGCGATATATGTTCTTAATTACGGCACTAACTTAAAAACAGGCTTCCAATGAAGGAGGAATCTCAAGGTCAGTATAGAATCATGATTTACTTATGTTTATTAAGTCGGAAACGCCGTTTTTCGAGATCCTAAGATCTATTAACCGATCCGATCCGACTTTATTGCTTGGATACAGGCAATCTACGCAATTGGATCGACAACGTCATAGAGGTTGAATGTCGTTTGCAAAATACTTTGCAATCACCACCAAACAACGGAGATGATAAACAAGAACGCTTCTCGGTGCGTGCTTTAGTTGGGACGTTGTACGAGTATTAGAGAGCTCGCACACTTTGGGAACTCCTGGTGTAATCAATTAACGGTGAGCAAACGCATGGAAAGGAACGCAATTAGACGAGCTGTGAAAGCCCGATGAAACTTTCGATGTTACACAGACATATCACGCCTAATAGCACAAATTTTATGATCTTTATTTCGATAGCAATAAGGAACATCCGTGTTATGCACATGCATGGAAAGGAGCTCCACTGGACGAGCTGTGAAAGCCCTATGAATCTTTTTACGTAATAGACACGGCACATTTTTTATGATAGCAATAAGTTTAGTTTAAGGTAAAGAGTAAGACTATTAAAAATAAAATAAAAAATAAAAAATGTAAATTATGGTAAGAAACGAATGAATGAATGTCGATAATTCGTTTCATGTTGTCAAATATATATTGATGTCCAATAAGGGTGCTCTCCCACCAGAGATGTGCTATGCTACGAAGCTATGGATTCGTTTGATATCCACCAATCATATTCTTTGGTGCACATAGCTTAGCGCTGATGGAGAGGAATTCAACTAAGATATGTTTTTTATATGGAAATATGCGTGCTAAGGATGCGTGTTATGGATGCTTTGGGCCATCGCGAGTGGTGTAGATACACAGCATAGCTCGAACTGCGCATCTTTCTCGCACAGCTACTTTGCGGCGGCGCATCTTCGTAGCGTAGATTTCATTTTCGCAGCATAGCTGCATAGCATATCTTTGGTGGAAAAGCACCCTAAAACCTTTTTACAGCATGGAAAGTATAATAATAATAATAATAAATTCTTTATTCAAATAATAAACACATTTTACAATACATTATAAATACATTAAGGGACATATGAACTAAAGGTGCCTGAGCTAGGATGAAAATCATCGTGTATTTCAGGCGTTATAAGACTAAATAATACTAGAAACTCCATAAACAATTACACTTAGAATTAAATTATACATAATGAGATACTACAATATTGAGACAATAATATATTATAACTATAATATTATTTTAAAACTATTAGCAATTCCTCTGTTTCTTCATAGGACATATTTAATAGGGCTTGTTGTAGTATTTTTTTAGTTGCGTTATAAGTAAACGTATAAAAGCCTAGTTTTTTATTAAGTCTTTTGTAGAGGAGTGGACCAAGGAATAGAAAAAATCGTGAGGAGAAGGCGTGTTTTGTTTGACATAATTCATTTGAGCAAACGATATCTTTCCGTCTTTTGTTAGTAAATTGAGTGCTGAATGGCAGTGCGGCGTGCTGTTTAAGGATTGTGCTTACTATAAACAGTTGCCTAACTGTTAGTACCTTACAGGATTTATATAAAAGGTCTGTGGGGAAAAGGAAAGGGCGATGTGTAGAAACCTTAAGAATGGCTCGCTGTGCTCTCTCAATAGTTAGTAGTGAACTTTTAGCAGTGCCACCCCATGACGTAATACAGTAAGTTAATAGTGACTGACATAAAGCAAAATAAACTTGCTTGATTATTTTTGAGTCCGCGATAGAGCGTAGTTTTTTGAAAACAAATATTAACTTACGAATTCTGCCATTTAAGATTTGAATATGATGCTTGAAAGAAAGAGTATTGTCTATAACAATACCCAAATATTTTGTTTTGTCCGTGATAGAAATGTCAGGGCAATAACACGTGTTAGTTGTAGGGTTTGTACAGTGATGTGCATATATTTTTATGTGAGAATGTGATGAGTGCAAATGACGCATGGAAAACTGAATGAAATTAGTCTTGGCTGTGTTTAAAGTAAGAAGATGTTGCTGAAGCCAATAGTTTACGGCATTAAAACCCTGTTGCGCATATTTAAAGACTTCTTCAACCGAGTTAGCGGAGAACAGAAGAGCTGTATCGTCGGCGTACGAAATTATTTTCCCTCCTTCTATATTTAAATTACACAGGTCATTGATGTAAATTAAAAACAAGGTCGGGCCTAAGATACTTCCCTGGGGAACTCCAAAACAACTATTTTTTAGGTCAGAACTATAAATATTGCCTATTTTGACGCTTTGGGTGCGTTCATCTAAATAGTTTGCGAACAGTTTAAGCTCATTTCCTCTTATGCCAATGTTTTCAAGCTTGTGCAATAGAATGGGAATGGAAATAGTGTCGAAGGCTTTTGCAAGGTCAAGGAATATTCCTATTGTTTGTCTGCCACTATCGAGTTCCTTTACTAAATAGTCGGTTAGACTGTGAACGGCATCCGCTGTTGATAACTTAGACCTAAAACCAAACTGCCTTTCCGATAGTAAATTGTACTTTTCCAAATAAGTCACAAGCCTGTCGTTTATAATTTTCTCTAAAATCTTTGATATCGAGGGCAATAATGAAATAGGTCTGTAGTTTGAAACCTGCTCTTTGTCACCAGATTTATAAATAGGAACTACGACGGCTTTTTTTAAACAGTTGGGAAAAATTCCCTCCGATAGGCATTTCTTAAAAATATGTGTTAATGGGCGGACTAGGATGTGTTTTAAATGTTTAAGAATATGATTAGATATGTCATCCCATCCAGCGGCACAGCTATCCCTCAAGTTTGAAATAATTGCTTCCACCTCGGCTTCATCCGTGTCTAGCAACACAAATGAATTGAGAGAGCAGCAGGGTCTTGGGCTTGAAGGCAATGTAGGTGACTGTCTTTTCACTTTTTCTGCTAATTTTTTACCTATATTTACAAAGTAAGAATTTGCAATGTTTGCAGAGGTCAGCTGTGACGCGTGCACGTGTAACAAACTCGAAGATGACTCATGCTTTTTTGTAGTATATGTGACTTGTTTTATAGTCTGCCATATTTGCCTATTGTTGCCACCGGCTTTTAATAGTTCGTTTTTTTCGTAAATACACTTAACTTTCCTAAGAAGTTTATTGCAAAAATTACGATATCTTTTAAAGGATAACTGTAATACAAGATCTTCCGGATTATTGTTTGCTAGTTTGTGTAAAAGACTTCCATGCTGTCCTAACCCCACATTAATTGGATTAAGAGTGGAAGAAGATGTCCAATAAGACCTGCCGGCCTATTTGCTAACTTAGTGAACAACTTTTTGATAGGCACTTCAAAATACATTACGTTAAATGATTACGTTGGCTTATTCAATCATACGAAAGCCGCAATCTATTTTGAAGTGTGAAATAGGCCGGCTGGTACTGGTACCTATAAATTAATTTGAATGATTTTAAGCAAAATAGGAAAAGAAAGATCTTTAAGAAGAATCCGATGAATTTGGTTAGTCGTTTTGCTTTCCATATAAAACAATTTTCATCTTAAATTAATGCGAAAAATTTGTGTCTTTACCTTGTTACCTTGTGTAAGTAAATGATTATACCGAATTTATTTACCGTTTTACATATTTTAAGTAGTTTAGATGAGTTCATATTTTCGAATTCGGCTATTATCGTTATTCGTGACTTCATTAATCATAAGAAAGGTCACGAAATATATTCGATCGACGAAATAGTTTACTTATAATAAAAAATAAGAGTATTATTGTTCATCGACGAAATAGAGGCTTACGATATTAAATTCAAGTGCCTCTCAAATTATTTTCTAGTCCCTAACATTACAATGTCCCATTCATAATATAATAATAAAATTATATCATGCAAAATTAATTCTCGACGTTTCATACCTCGGGGTCTGTTGTGTTGTCGTTTAAAATTCTATCTGAGATATAAATTCAAAATTTGCATAGACATGTCCGTGTATTTGTCGAGGGCCCGGGTGAAACCACAAAGCGTCGGTGTAATCCGGTTAACCGGTTTGGCGAGTTGCCGGCGCCCCGCGATGCCTGCCAGTGACAGAGAAAGGACTGCAGGTAGGTTGAACGTCATAATATTTATATTATTTAACTAAACGTGAGTTGAAGCCGTGTGGTATCCGGCAGAGTAGAATAGGACCACCAATAGGACACACCACAAATGGGTATCTCTTGGATAGGCATGTAACATCTTCGTCTTCATTGTCACTTACCATCAGGTGAGATGGGAGACAAATACCTAATCCAACATTTAGTAGTAAAAAAAAACCACTCCAAGCCTTCCCGTGGATGTCGTAGAAGGCGACTTAGAAAATACATATGATGTTTATAAGCTTATAAACATCTGTGAGACCTCTCCAACTCGTCTGGCCAGCGTGGAGAGTATAGGCCAAGTCCTCTGACTGCTCTGGCCAAGTATGGCTTTAGTAGTACAAAGAGGGTCGTGCTGCTGAAGTGGAGACCAAAAAAAAAACCTGATGATGATGAGTTGAAGTAATATCGAAGTATAAATTTTTATGATAAACTAGTTTTTGCCCACGGCTCTGTTGCCCTCAACAGATGCTCGCGTTACTGTAAATGCTACAGTAAGGAACGCATAAAAATTGCCTTTTATTATCTTTTATATCTTGTTCACTATCATCAATATCATTCTCTTTTCTTCTTAGAAAGGTAACCAGAAAGACTGTATATTATATCTGTGGCAATATAATTCATTCATAATTACAGCCGTAAAAAGTCCACTGCTGGACAAAAGCCTTTCCCGAAGATACTCACCAGGGCGGGTTCGCGAGTGTAGCATCTTAGGTTTCTTGTGTTTCCGACGCTGCTGACCATCGGAAGCATTTTTAAGCTGAGAAAGGATTGGAACTTTTCGGAGCTGGGAAGAGAATGAAGGTGTTGGGATACTCGTACTACTCATTCCATTCGGATGATTGGGAAGAGTAAGTAGCAGCAAGGGAGACCGGGCGCGCGTTCCCGTCGGGAACGCGCGCCCGGTCTAGTGATTCCGCGGCGGGCCTCGACGGTCTTCGGCCGGGACACCTCAAGGAATTGACTTCCAGCTCAGCGGGCGAAAATGGCCGACGCTTGCGAGAGAGCCTGGTCGGCATTTGCAATTTTATGTTGCGTGGGGAGGTTAATCCGGCGGTGTGCCCATATCTATACGGAGCTGCACTGTGCGCCTTGGATAAAAAGGACGGTGGTGTAAGACCCATAGCGATCGGCAGTGTCTTCAGGCGACTGACTGCTAGGCTGGCTTGTCGGGCCGTGAAGAAAGAGATGTCCAGTTATTTACAACCACAACAGTTGGGGTTTGGTACACGTCTGGGTTGCGAGGCAGCGATCCACGCCACACGAGCTTTCGTAACGGACTCCAGAAATTCAAACTGCGTCGTGGTAAAGGTGGATATCCGCAATGCCTTTAATTCCCTGGAAAGAGATGTTTTGTTGGGCGAAGTCAGAGATAAAATCCCGTCACTCTACCCCTTCCTGCACCAAATGTACCAAAACCCAACAAACTTATTTTTTGAAGACAATCTCCTCCTGTCGCAGGTTGGAGCACAGCAGGGGGACCCTTTTGGCCCACTCGTATTCAGCTTGGCCATACACAAGATAATAAACGAGCTAAAGTCTACCCTAAATGTGTGGTACCTGGATGACGGAACCCTTGGAGGTGACCCAGAGACAGTGTACCAGGATTTACAAACCCTCATTTCTCGCTTCAAGGACCTGGGGTTGGAGGTGAATCCTTCCAAATGCGCCTGCAGCAGTGAGATGGCTGCTGAGTACGCTCGCTTTGGCCGTCTTCTGCCTGGTCTCAGGGAACTCTCATATGATTCCTTCGACCTCTTAGGTTCACCTATTTTCCTTGAGGCAGTCCCAGAGGCCATTTCCTCCCGCAGAAAGCTGCTTCTTGCTGCTGGAGAGCGCTTGCAGAGTCTCCCCGCCCATGTTGCATTATTACTATTGCGACAGTGTTTCGCAATGCCAAAAATCAATTATTTTTTGAGAACCACGCCTACGTGGATGTGCCCCGGAGTAACCTCCGCTTTTGGTGACTCGCTGAGAGGTATTTTAGAACTGATTTTGAATGTGTCACTCAGCGAGTCTCAGTGGAATCAGGCGGCTCTGCCTATTCGTCTTGGGGGTCTAAGGATTAGACGGGCTGAGGATGTTGGCCTGCCGGCTTTTCTGGCCTCGGCCCATGGGGTTGCCGACCTTGTTGCTGTAATTCTCTCTAATGATGGTGACGGGTTAGGCATCCCTCATGTGTCGGAGGCCATGTTGGCTTGGTCGGCCCGCAATCCTGGCGAGTTGAGTCCGGTTATGCCCTGTGCCCAGCGAGCATGGGATGACGTCGGTGCAAAAAGGACACAACACCTACTTTTGGAGGGCGCGTCGGGGGCGGACTTGGCAAGACTTAGGGCGGTGGCGCAGGTGGAGTCTGGTGCGTGGTTGCACGCTCTCCCGTCACCTCACTTGGTTACCCTCCTCGACGATGACTCGTTGCAGGTAGCCGTCGCGCTTCGCCTGGGCTGCAGAGTATGTGAACCCCATAGATGTATCTGCGGCTCCATGGTGGAGGCTGATGGCTATCATGCATTGAGTTGTCGTCGTTGCACGGGTAGGTTTCCGCGACACCACGCACTAAATGACATTGTCCGCCGGGCCTTCGTGTCCGCCAATATTCCATGTATGCTGGAACCACCTGGGCTGAGCCGATTAGACGGCAAGAGACCGGACGGTTTGACCCTGGTCCCGTGGAAGTGCGGCAGATGTGTGGTGTGGGACGCCACATGTGTTAGCACCGTGGCGGCTAGCCACCTCGGACTTAGCGGCGGCCGCTGCAGAGGACGCAGCAGATAGAAAACGAAAGAAGTATGCGGCCCTGGAGCCGCATTATTACTTTATCCCTGTGGCGGTAGAAACGATGGGCAGCTGGGGCGCCGATGCCAAAAAGCTCATTGGTGAGATAGGGACTAGAATATCAGAGAGAACTGGTGACCCCCGCTCTAGTTCGTTTCTCGTGCAGAGGATGGCCATCGCGATTCAGCGAGGGAACGCTGCCAGCGTATTGGGCACCTTTGCACGGGAAACAGAAAGAGCGGGTTTTTAAATATTTGACGCTATTTTTTTTTAATTTTTTTTTTTTTAGAAAAAAAAAACTTTTGTTTTTATTTTTTAATTAATTTTTATGATCATTTTTATTTGTAATTTCAACTGTCTAATGCCAATAAAACTACCATAACTATTTTAATTGAAAAATTGTAATAACCAAAAGAAACTTTTAATAATTATTATAGATCGGTTGACTAAATGCAATTGTATTGTAACTCAAGACACAAATAGTAAAGCAAGTTTACTTCGTTAAATTATGATTTTTTCATATGTATGTATATTATCAGTAAATTTTAAGGGTAATAGTAAGTGTATGTTCATTTAATTTCCTCACAGGGTCAAATGTTACATGTTAGCTACCAAAAGTGCATTGGCAAATAGTTAGTAGTAGCTATCCCAAACGTATGATTAAGAAGATTAGAGAAATGTAAGTGGATAACAAAATGCAGCATGAAGAAGACATTATCGTTACACCTTACTGTCAGACACAACCCCGTTTTAATGACTTGACACATTTGATTGGCCTTGCATGATCTTATCCTCAATAGAGCCTATAGCTTCATGGGACTACACCTCTATTTTTGTTCCCTCATGTATATGATTGAATAAAATGGGAAGCTGGTACGGTTTCAAAGATTGTGGACGTTATGAGTGAAACATGGTACTTTTTTTTCTTATAATATTTTGTGAAAGCCTTTTATTTTTTATGGCATAGAACGACAAACGAGCAAGCGAAGCAACCTGATGGTAAGCGATCAGCGCTATCCATAGATAATTGCAACACCAAAGTAGAACAGGAGTGTTGCCGGCCTTTCAAGGAGCTGGGGGTAGGAATGTCCCTTCGGCGGCTCTCTGACTCCCCGAACGAAGCATAGAAGCGGTAAAGCTTCTACTCAAACGGCGATTTTCTGTGAGAGTGTGGTACTTCCCGAGACGAGCCGGCCTATTCATGCTACTAATAAAATAAATGAATTTTGCCGGTAGCGTGGCTTCACCACAACTAAAATCATCAACATACTACTATTATAATGTTTATTATAATTCAAATATTTGTGAATATTACTTATAGATTAACTGTGATTAGCGTATTCTTTTGAATTTATGTAATTTGAAACGCTTAAAGTTCGAGTTATTGAAATTTTGGAGAGATATTGTTCTAAGAGGATTCTGTGAATTAAGGTCAGTTGGGGACAACCACAATCGTAATCCGGATAACCGGTTGGTGTGTCCGCCATTCTGGCCGGATAAGATGGACGCTTCATTTCTATCACGCTGACAAATATTATAATTTGTTCATTTAACATATAAGACTGAGCCACGAGCGCACTTTTGAAGGGAAACTTCTAGAGGCGGGGCATTTTTTCAGATGGGCAAAAACCATTGTAATCGCGACATTTACTGTTACCGTATTATTCTTTTTATTATTTATATATTGCAAATAGCTAGCAATGCTTATGAACCCATTTTTTTTATTTTAAATCTACTATTGCATATTTAGTACTTAACTAAAACGTGACCTTAGCGTTCCCGTAATTTTAAATTGTAATTTGTGTCTATTTGTGAAGACCTATTATTGTCTTACTGTTTGCTACTTTATAAGCTATATTCTAATGTTGCTGTTGGTCATCCGAATGCATAAAATAAATAAATAAAAAATAAGTAACTGACACCTCTGTATATAAGTCATCATCATCGGGTCTTTTTTAGTCTCCACTACAGGAGCATGACTGTACTATGTACTACTAGAGCCATACATGGCCAGAGCAGTCAGGACTTGGCCTACACTCTCCACGCTGGCTAGACGGGTTGGAGAGGTCTCACAGATGTTTATAAGCTTTGTTTAGCTTGTATTTCCTAAGTCGCCTTCTACGACATCCACGGGAAGATTTGGAGTGGTCCTATTCTACTCTGCCGGATACCACACGGCTTCGCAGCTGATTGGCAATTTTGTATGAGGGGTCCAATTTTGTTTCGTTTTTTATCTTTTTTTCTTACAATCCTGTTTTCAATTAGGGATTCTGATTCCAGGATTTTAATATAGTTCATAGGTACATACAAAATTATTTATTTAAGATAAAAGGGTAATAAAATATTTACTAGCTACAAAACTAAAAATTAATTAATCGTATCTAAAATAAAAACCTACCTTTAAATAAAAAATGTCACGCAGGTCATTGCCCTAGGTACAAAATCACTATTAACTAAAAATAATATTAACATGAAAATGTATATTGAAACTAGTTGACCGGGCAAACGAAGTTTTGCCATATAAATAAATAAAAAAAAGGTGTCTGTAAGGTATACAGACGATAATCTTACGTGATATGGGTGGAAGAGAGATAGATGCGTTACAAGCCGAACGCTTAGGCCGATCTTGCCTTACTTTCACTTTACACTTTTCCATGCGTGCAGCCGGCGTTCATCGATTTATAAGACGCCATCACGACAAAAAAAAATTGGGTTGGACCCTTTTCACTAGTTATCATTAAGACGAGGACTCAAATGTTTGGTACCTTCGCTCGGCAAAGGACTGATCAAGTGCGCGCAAGGGATAGCGCTTGGCGGTTTAGCCCGTGAATGATGAGATAGGAGATAGTCTCGAGTCGCTCAAAGAAAAAAACGTAAGCGCCAAATTCGTTATTTCTATTTTATATAAAATCAGACCGGTTAATTGTATTTTCATATTTACATTTTGATGAATTACTAATAACCTATCTTTTAGTCTAATAATCATTATTTCATTCGTCGCATTTGAGCTACAATAACAAAAACTCTGCGAACGAAGACCATTTTTCAAAAAATATTTCTATCGAGAAAATTTTATCGAAACGTGTTTTCATCTTCAATTTTTGGAGATGAAATAGTCAAAAATCATATTACTTAGATTTGAAACTCCTAATTTAAGTATTTTGCGAGATAAATAAGGTTCAGAACGACCTTATTTACAGTGGTATCGCCTTAAGGGAAATGTTATATCCTCAGAACTACTGAATATACACACCAAATTAATATGAAATAACCGGTCAAACCATTTCAGAGAAATTTTAATACATACACTGTGACAAGAGATCTACCTACCTATATCAGAAGTTTTTTTCTGTGTATACCTTTTCATGTTGATATTATGTGCAGTTTAAGAGAAAATTCAAAATAGAGCACTCGGTCAGCTATCTCAGAACCTGACTGTTTTTTTTATGTTATAGGACGACAAACGAGCAAGCGGGTCACCTGATGGTAAGTGACCACCGTCGCCCATGGACAACTGCAACACCAGGGTGTGGCAGGTGCGTTGTCGGCCTTTCAAGGAGTTGGGGGAAGGATATGGGGAGGGGAGGGGGAAGGATGGGCCTCCGGCTCTCTCACTCACCGATCGAAGCATAGAAGCGGTAAACCTTCTACTCAGACGTCGAATTTCTGTGAGAGTGTGGTACTTCCCCGGACGAGCCGGCCCATTCATGCTACCAGCAATTCATTTTGCCGGTAACGTGTATCACAGAATAAGTTCTAGTACTACTGTACTTAAATATTTTGATATCTACGACTGTACTGAAGTTATGCTTGCCCTGACTGCATTACAAATCGTCAGCTGCCAGCACAATTGACGTGCCGTCACGCGCGAGGCTCACATCCGGACGTCAGCGCCGCATTGGATAGACCCGGACTTTGCCGGGAAAATGATTGTAAGGAAAACGTCACTCAGTGTGTGATGCGGCTTAGTAAGACTTTAATAACTGTTGGCGAATCGTTACGTGTTATTTAGAAAAAAAAGGTTTAATGTACGTCTTTTGACACGACAACCCAAAAAAGGAGTAAAGGAACAATACTGCGCTCCAAAACACAGATCATAGATGTTGGATAAAAAGCCGCCAATCTTAAGTGGAACAGCCGGCCTATTTTCTAACTCAGTGTACAACGTTTTGATAGTCATTTCATAGTACATTACGTTTTCACAAAAATAATCAATCATAGGAAACCCGCAATGTATTTTGAAGTGACTATCAAAACGTTGGTCACTGAGTTAGCAAATAGGCCGGCTGGGCGGGACATATACATTCATATCTGCCGTTTGCCTGACGAATTGGCTAAAGTGACCGCAATATAGGAATAGGAAAAACCGGCACTTTACTACATAATTATGTAAATATGTATATAAACGGGACTTTGCGTCTTTTCTGTATGTGATGTTTTTCTTCTTTATGTTATGTAATTTTGCATTTTTCCTGTGTATGTGTGTGACTTCAGCTACAAATAAACCACTTATCTATCTATTTACTAACCTAGTAAAGTTCAAAGCCCGCTTGATGTTGTCGTGGGCCGCCGATCGCTACTCGCCGAAATAAAACTAAATCCAAAAGGGCGTTTTACAGGAGTTCTACAAATATCAAATTCACGTAAATGTTCGTAAGTTTTTATATTTTTTTTACTGTTGATTTTTTATTTAATTATAAGTAAACCATACAATTTAAAATTAAAACTAATAAGCTAACCTACCATAAAATTACATCTATACTAATATTATAAAGCTGAAGAGTTTGTTTGTTTGTTTGAAGGCGCTAATCTCAGGAACTACTGGTTCAAATTGGAAAAATCTTTTTGTGTTGGATCGTCCATTTATTGAGAAAGGCTTTAGGCTATAAAACATTACGCTGCGACCAATAGGAGCGAAGCATCAATAAAAAATGTTTTGAAAACGGGGAAAAATTATTCATCTATACTAATTAACCATAATAACAGAAATTGCCGCGGACGAAGTCGCGGGCAACAGCTAATACTAAAATAAAACTAAACTTAAAAATCTAAAAATTCTTGCCCTTATGGCATGTTGGAAATAATGCTGGCTGCATTTCCACGCTGGATAGCGACGCTTACCCTTTGTGCGAAAAAGCAGCCAGCCCGCTTGTCACATGCGGCGGAGATTAGACGAGGAGCAATCTCTTTGTAGAGATAGATTTTACAAATAACATTTTTTTTCAAAGAAAACTCCAATTTAGCTCTGTGGCCTAGTGGTCATTATGCTAGGCTGTCACAGCGTAGGTCCTGGATTCTATCCCCAGGTTGAGACGGAAAATGATCTTTTACAGATTGAATGGTTGAGTTAGTATATCATTCATAACACAAATCTGTATCTTTGAGCTCATATATTTATTTATTTTATTTAAAAATCTATGTATAACGAATGAAGTTAATAGCCGAGTAACTGGATGCCGCGATATCTTCTTAACTGCTTAATCGTTTTAATTCTTTTTATTTAAGGACATATCACACAGATTAAGCTAGCCCCAAAGCAACTTATATAAATTCTGTGCCCAAAGTAAGGTTGAGTCTTGTGTTATGGGATAATGACGATAATAAACTTCATAACAAAAATATATACAGCGTGTAAATTTAAGTAAGTAAATTAACAGCGTGTAAATTTCAGTGTGTAAAATTACTAAACGATTTTGCGGGTAGTATGTTTTATGACATTGTCATTCAAACACTGTTTTTCTGAAGAGCCCGCTGTACATCCTCGCTACAACACCATTACACAGCTTCGTCATATAATTTCGAACCACTTAGTATTGAGGGTCGTGCTCCTGTAGTGGAGACTAAAAAGGACCTGATGATGATGATGATAGTATTGATGGAAACACACGGTTTCAGTCTCGCAACGTATCTTCACTTAGCACTGCTATACAGAACATATTGTTGAAAATGTAACTTAATGCATCTGCATAATAATCATCCCAAACTCTACAAAGAATGGAATACTCATACTTTTACATTTTCTTCGCATCAGAAGTTTCTGTGCTGTCAAATGCAAAAGTCCTTGAATCGCGTCGTGCACCGTATGCAATAAACTGCTGGAAGATATCGATTTATATGTTAAGAGTGCATGAAGGTTCATCTCCATACAAAAGAAGAAAGAGAGTTGCGGCAATATTTGATAATGTGAGTTCAAAGTTAAGTATTAAGGCGCTGTGCATCAGAAGAATACCGTAAAACGTGTATTTTTTCGTCGCACAGTTAGCCTTATTTTTCATGGAATACTCTCATAAAAAAAATATGATGTACAGTTCAAAGATCAAAATAAATGGTTACACTAAAATATTTTCAAAAATATATTTAAAACTTAGCTAAATAAAATAGCAAAAAAGCTATATCCAGAAAAAGTTTCGTCGCGAATTACTTGATATTTTCAGCGACAACTACCAACTTTTTTATATCTATAAAAAGTATAACTGGATGAGCCAGATGGATACCTAAAAAAATACAATATTTGGTTATAATTATTGAATTATTAAATTAAAAGTCAAAATTAACACGGAAATGGCAGACACGGGTTTGAACTGAGACTGATGACAAGTATGACACGAGTAAAAAATATATCGCGCGATGTCCGCTACAAACGGTTGAGTGATACAGCGCCTTAAGACGAAATCGTAGGGCCGTATTTCCATAAAAGCGTAGTCCCCTGATTTCTTTCCCGATAGTACCAGTAGAGCAATGATTTTTTTACAAAAAATATCAATGGATATAGTAGCATGTCCCTATGTTTTACTTTTTTCATAATTTACGTATTTAAAGAGATATGAACCTTCAAAAACCTTAAAAATTGGTAAGAATTTCCGTTGTGTTCAAACATCAAGAAAACAAATACGACGCGATTTATACTAGAAAAAGAAAACATAGAAACACAGCCAAAGCTTATTTAAAATTTTTAATGAAAAAAGAAATGAAATCGGTTAAGTTTTGGAGAAGAAATCAAAGGACTACGAAGCGTTAATTTTGTGTAATTTTCATAGGTATTTTCTGTCCGAGCTGCAGTTGTCTCTATCTATCGTAAAAGGTGCACCGGCAAGAGCCCAGCTCTTAAATGGGAATGATGATGATGACTTAATAAAACGAATTAATGGCTTTTAATTTAAATAACTTAACAAAAAGTTCGATTTCAACGAGTTTTTTTACTTTTCCTTTTTTTTACATACATACATATTATCACGTCTTTTTCCCTTACGGGGTAAACAGAGCCTAAGGTCATAAGACGAAAGGGCACATTATACATTATACGTTTTTCTCTTCGCGTGTTCAAGCCATTAGTTTTGAAGAAAGTTGGCAAGACTTAAATAAGTAAAAACAAACAATGGACATGCTATGATGATCTAATCGTGACATTCGAGGTTGGGTTGGCAAAAACTCATCATTGAATTTATATCTCATTCATTAGTATGCAGGGCGTAACTTTATTACCGTATGCCCATCACAGCACTCATTTCATGGCTTAACGAGGCGTGTGATATATCACTAGGCATTTACATGGTCAGGACACGAGCAGGATATCCACTGCGCTATGAAGAGTAGTCCCCGTAGTCATTTTTAGGGTTCCGAACAAGGAACCCTTATAACTTCGCTATGTTTGTCCGTCTGTACGTCCACGGTTTTACTCGAGAGACTATAAGTACTATAAAGCTGTAATTTGGTATGGATATGATATTAATCATGCCGAAAAACAATAAAATAAAATGTTGAAAAAAAAAATTTTTTTAGCGTAGCTCCCGTTTAAGTAAAAAGGGAGTCAATTTTTTTTCGTGGCTACCCTAAAGTGTGGGCTGTTGTTGAATAGGTCTTTTAAAAATATTGTGCGCTTGTGAACACAATTTATCGATTTACTTTCGGAAATACCGTTTCGGAAATATTTGGTTTTATAGTCAACATTTTTGTTACAATCCAGTGTACCCCTCTATCTACTAAATGGTTGTATATGAACACGTGAAAAAAATTCTCGGTAGTATGTATAATGAAGTTTAAAGGAGCTAAGTAGAGTTTATAAATTAAAGAGTTATAATCGACCAACTTATATATGTACTCGTCAAAGTAAAATTTCATACAAATTGAATTAAAAATTAGTTCAGACAGTTGTTAATTACGTAAAACAACTACTGAATATAAATTTTCAAACGACGTAAAGTCAAGTAAATATGAAATAATATAAGTTTTAATAATAATAATACCTAAAATAATAGCAATGTGTTTACGTTCGACAGCGCGCGGCGCTTGGCGGAGCGATAGGAGGCCGCTTGGTACCTACTGCGCTCGGGATCAAAGTAGGTAATATACAAGGAACCGTTATAGTTTCGTCATGTCCGTCCGTCCGGGCTCGTACTCCGCCGCTACTGCACCGATTTTAACGAAAATTGGTGGGGAGATAGATATTGAAGTTCCAAAAGTTGGTTTTTATAATTATGAAAAAATGTTTCTTTTGAGCCGTACAACAAAAATAGAATTAAAAAAAATAATTGGACTAACCCCAACGTGTGTAGTATCGTTGAAAGTCTTGAGTTAATCTAATACAAAGTAAAAAATTTGAGGTGTCCACCGTAACTTTTAAAATATTACTAAAATAATTCTAAAAAAAATGTGGTATATACCTTAAAGTATATACCACATTTTTTATATATACAATATTCGACTAACCCCATCGTATATACTGTTGGAAAGGCCTTTTCAACTAAAACTAGCGGACTCGGTATCATAGATAGACTTTCGGACCATCGGATAGCTACAGAACCCTTTCATGTCCCCGACACGGTCTTGGCCGGTTTTTGTTCTGACGTGAAAACGGCTTATAAATCGATGAACGCAGACTGCATGTACGAAAAAGTGACACGTTCTGTGTGCAAGCGAAAGCGAACAAGCGATAGAGAAAAACGATCGGCCTAAGCGATCGTGTTTCTCTATCTTAGGCCGATCGTGTTGTGTGTGTCGGCATTAACCTCTCTTCCACCATTTTCACGTAAAATTATCGTCCTGGCTGACTTTACAGACAACCATTTTTCAGCGTAGTGTTGCCGACCCTGAAGAATTGTGTATTGAGTATTGAAGAAATATTTTCTCGCCCTCTTTTACGAACTATGGTATGACTACAGCTTTATAATAGCTTATGGGGTAGATGTACGATGCATACAGCGTACATTTTGCTTGTGTCAGCATTTTACGTGAGCCGCGCCGCGACTTAATCAGTACACCATTATCATTCATCGCGTGCACTCATTTCAAATCAATATTATCAATAAACAGTATCATTCTACGTTATCAATTGTATCAATTATCAACTTCTATCAAGTTATCATCGAAAGGTGTTAGGTTTAGAAATAGACCCTACAGTAGACGTAGGACCTAGTTAAGCTATTTTTAGGCGTATAGGTGATTCAAAATAGTGGTGGGTTGCTAGCAGCAACGCGTATTGACACAACTCCATTCGCTCAGCCAACTATAATGATCGTAGATATAATTATTCTTTAGCTTAAGTTTTTATACTTTTCGAAATAGTGGAATATTAGCTTTGATAACACGCGTGAGATTTACAACTTACAGAGCACAGAGAGTTGTTTTATTGTGATTTTTGGTCATAATCATGGTAAAAGGGGCAATTACTTGGAAGTAATTTTACGGCAGAAACGGCAGCACCACCAAATTCTGCCCTCGTTCTCTTTTTGAACTGAGTCTGACCGTTTATCCACAGATAGGCTCAAGAATCAAGATAGTATCAATAACTTCGTAGTCAATAACATAGAGACGCCATTTTCTTTTTATGATCAATAATGTTCATCTATTTTAATTTCAAATTTGGAAGGCCACATTTGGTTTTCCGGCCAGCTCACTAGGAGTGGGTAGTATTCGTAGAAACAAGCACGAAATTAGTTGAGAGCATAGAAGTAGGGACGCAATTTTTTTAAATCTATGGTTGAGAGACTGCATTTCATGACGAAAAGTTCCAAAAGAATGATGAAATCGAAAAACAGTAATTACTTAAACAATTTGTAAAGTTAATCACGAATCAGTTCGGGGTTCGTCGAAGCCAAATTGGCGGGCTATATTGAGTCGAGCGCAGCCTGCTAGAGTATAATTAATGGCGAATTTGCATATTATCACACGCGAAATTAAACTAATATTCCGTAGGCCTATAGTATGCGAAGACAGGGAAATTAAATTGGTTGTAGGTACTGTGAATTATTGTTAACAACCATCATCATCATTTTAGCCGTCATCATCATCATTTCGAGTAGGTGTCACGGTTAATCGACCACGCACACCCTGGTGTCAGAGTTCTTCGGAACCGCCTCTCGGCCTCTGACATGGTTCCTTTAACGACTACCAGATGGCAGCCGGGACCACCGGCTTAACGTGCCTTCCGAAGCACGGAATCATCTTTATTATCAGACAATTTTAGCCGTTATAATTCCACTCTAGACAAAGGCTTGTCCTGAAGTCCTCATATTTTATTTCTTAATTTAATAAGAGAATATCAAAATAGCACAGTGAATGCAAAATAAACAAAAATATAGACGTACTTTGTTCCAACGTTGAGTTCCCTCTAATATGGTTGAGTTTAGCGATTGCTGATCCATGCGTCAACTCGTGAACGGGTGATGCGGGGGGGGGGGGGGGGGTACAGGTCTGCTCGAACTTTTACTTCTATCTTTCTTATCATATCTGTTGTTGTTGCACGCTCGATCCCTAACATAACGTGTCTCACAACATTATGTAAATTTGTATATAGAATGAAATAGAACATACAAAGTCTTTCTTATAATGTTGAAAAGAGTTTCTTTCGGCGTCTTCTTCTCTGCAGTTGTCGGTTCCGAAACGCTGGTAGTTTCTAGCTTTTGAACAATAATATATAATTAATAATTTGAATATAATTTAGTAGGTAAGTATTATTTAAAATGTGAATTGATGTGAAAAGTGCTTGAAAAGGCATATTTTCTGAATAAATCTTTGAATCCAACGCACACATTTTTTAAATAAACTGAACGAAAATCAATTAATCTTTTTCTACCGTTTGACAAACGCGCAGAAGTTACTTGAGTGATACGGGCTTTTGTGTTTTAGCCATTGTATGCTCTAGATCTCCAGATTTCAGAATATAATATTGAAAAAGTAATTCAATTTGAACAAAAACGATGTTTCAAAAGAAACTAGGGCAATAAAAGCTTTTCAGAAATGTTTTACTGACACCCAGCTTTCAGTGAAGATATTATTGTTTGTTTCTAAAACCAGAGGTGGATTTTTTAAATATATTGCTGATAGTAACTGATCTAATTTGAGTTGAATTAATGTATTTTTTTAATATAATGGCGAAAGTAACTGATGTAATTTTTCTAACGGTTCCATCCATATCAGTTCAGTCTAATAGACTTTAATTGGAACAAAAAGGATGTCTCAGAAGAAACTAGGGCAATAAAAGCTTTTCAGAAATAGTCTTACTCGCACCCCACTTTCAGTTCACTAAACCAACTGTAGTGGACCAACAACAACTGAACTAGACTTATGTATTTTAACTAGTGGTCGGCCAGTGGTCGAAATTCCATAATTAAAATATTAGCATGCTGCACTCCTTCTCTGTATAAAATTATAAACTATGAGTGTGCGAAATTTCGTACGCCTCCGTTCGCGTATTTTTCATTAAAAGAGATACAATTCTAAGTTTTTGCTTCAAGCGTTAATATAGTAATAGTCTCCCTGGCCGTATTTCGGCTGCGGTGACTGGCAATGTCTTAAAAATCATGTTCTGTCGTGCGTCCTTATATGGCTTATGTATCCTATTTTTAGTAGTAGTAAGCGTTAATATATAGATATATTGGCGAAGGTAACAGATCAAATTTTCCTGACGGTTCATTAATGTTATACATACAAGTTATTTAACATAAATAAATATATACGGACAAATCACACAGATTGAGCTAGCCCCAAAGTAAGTTCGAGACTTGTGTTATGGGATACTAACTCAACGATACTATATTTTATAACAAATACATATATAGATACACATCCAAGACCCAGGCCAATCTGAAAAAGATCATTTTCCATCTTGACCTAGCCGGGGATCGAACCCGGTCACTCCGTGTCGCAGGCTAGCGTGTTGACCGCTGCGCCACGGAGCTAATCTATGTATATAACATGACATCAGAAAAAAAGAAAAGAAAAAAAAAAATAAAATATCATACAAAGCCCTTCAGGTAAGTAGGCGACCAATACTGTTGAAAAGAGTTTCGGTGTCTTCTTCGCTGCAGTGGTCGGAAAATAGTTTGTAGCTCTTGAACAATTTTTAATAAAATCCTTATCCTTATCCTTACTAATATTATAAATGCGAAAGTGAGTTCGTTTGTTTATTTGTTTGTTTGTTACACTTTCACGCCGTAACTACTGAACCGATCATCATGAAATTTTGCATACAAGTTCTCTGGAGTATGGAGAAGGACATAGGCTACCTTTTATCCCGGGAAAAAGTACTATTCCCGTGGGATCGACATTGACGCGGGCGAAGCCGCGGGCGAAAGCTAGTTGAATATAATTTAATAAGTATTATTAAAATGTGAATTGACGTGATGAAGTGCCTGAAAAGGCCTATTTTCTGAATAAATCTTTGGCGTTAAGTTTTATGAGAGGTGTCAACGTTCTTAGGTAATCCACTTTAGACGTCTAATTGTTTTAACCACAACGTTCTTAAAGTCTTATTATTAAGTACGAAAAAAGTATACGTATCAATGGATTTCATCCTCCGCGTTCAAAATGAACGAGCCTTTTGAGCGACAATGGAATTATTTTAATCGAATATCAATTGGCGCGCGTCTGAGTGTGACGTTCGCAAACGAAGCCAATCAGCGGATACATACGCCGGTTGTACGCCAGTCTGAACAGGATGGGATTATCTGTCAAACTTTTTGCTAATCGAAGGGCTTTACGATTGTTGGCGACGAATAATTGATTGTGTATATCTTTATTGTCTCAGATGAAAGTCATGAAATAATATACCAGAACAAAAGTCTATGCGATGTGGGGTTTATTCGTTAGTCTTTAAGTTAAAATACTCTCGACATAGCTTTGAAGGGGGGCACACCCTTTCGATATGATAAATGTTTTGGTGGATTAATGGGAACGATCGGAAAAAAATATTCAATTTTTTTTCTATTTCCAAGAATGTTAAAGATACGTTTTGACAAATCATGACTAACGGTTAGACGGCAGCCGCAGCGTCGGACATCCACCAACCAGATGATCGGATGACCTGACTAAGGTCGCAGCAAGACGCTGGCCGCTTCCAACCGGTAGTATTGGAAATCCTTGGGGGAGGCCTATGTCCATCAGTGGACTTCTTGCGGCTGATATGATGAATATCTACATAACAAATTAACGACAGATACTTATCAAGCCTTGTGTTGGTCTTGATCGTGTCTGAGTCCTGTCCTGGTGCTTTATACAACATATTATACAGCCAGGTTTGGCTCGTATGCCTCACTCCATAATGTTCCTTGTTTCATATTCTGACATATTAAAAACGTGACGCGTTTTTTATGCAGCATTTTGCGCGGAATACAAGCTTCTGCCTGTTTTATATCAAAGGTTCAACGAACATGTAAAAGAACAAAGGCCTCCCCAATGACATTTAACAGCAAATGAGCATGATGCTTCTTTAGGTTGGAAAAATCGCGCGACGTAACCTTTTATATTTGTTTTCATTTGACTTTTTCGTAGGTGTAAGGTCCTTACATCAAATTACCTAAAATTTTACACCTTAATAACCATTTTTTTAAGTTTAAACCATCTACGAACAGCCGCAAGGACTAACGGCTTATTCCGCCCAAATAATGTGTTAGTTTCTATTGTAGACAAATTGATCAGATTTCTTCTGCGTTTACCATCACCGGCTTCAAACAGGAGGATGAGAATCATCAGTTTGTACCGTATCAGTTTGAAATACCGATTTGGGTGGGGTATACCTACCTTATTCGTGACACGGGTGATCTTTATAACCTAACTTATATTTTAGTAAACATATAGCTATAACTTTTCACAATCAAAAAGTATTTAACGATTTAACAAATAACAGTTACACCATCTAGTTTACAGCATTATACAGTTTGCTACATTGTAATAACACCGAGAATAGCTTGCGCGCCTCCACGTTACGCTCACCTTATTAAATTCCGCATTTGAGCATTGCAATAAATTAGCGAACGTCCCGACTCCACTCGTAATGAAAATATATTGGAGGATAAAGATAACCGGGACGTGACGAGATAACTCTGTAATTATAACGCTATAAACAACGGTAAATACGTAACATAGTAGTGACGGTAAATACATGGTGTTAGTTTCACGATAACGCGGTCTATTGTTAAAATAAATTGAGAGACAAAATGGTATCACACTGTTTAGCTTTCACTTATGAATTATGATTTGATTCTTGAAAAATTGATCATGTCGACGGGCAGAATGACCCCTTCAAGGACCGGACAGGATTTTCTTTACTTATTGTATGTATGGTATGGATGTGTTATGTTTCAAGCTTAGATGAACACATTTTGACGATGCCATAGGTATAGATTTTAATGTCAAGATAACACTAACAGTCTTATTATAAATTGAGGAAGAACTTAGATACCTGGTTTAAACCATTATCCATCCAAAACAATGATAGTTGACCTAATGTCAAAGTAATAGGTGTCAACTTAATTTGGTCGGATAATGGTTTAAACTAGGTACTAAAATTAGTCCTCGGTTTGAAACAAGACTGTAATAGTTCATCCGCATTTAACATAATATATGCGCATGAATTATTAGTGTCACTTTCTGTTCTCACTTACTTCGTATAGGGTCGGATAACAAGCCGAAGGGGTAGATCAATAAAATACTTAAACCAATGAATAATTCCATAATCGCAAGGGTTGGTCATCTATACATATAATAAAACAGTAAAATTATTTTGTCTGTACATTTCGAATTTTTGACTGAAATGGATAGAGGGACACTTAAAAAGAATAATAGAAAGCAAAAAAATTTTTTTGGAATTTCTTGTCTGTCTGTCTGTCTGTCTGTCTGTCTGTATGTATGATCACGACTATCTCCGAAAATACTGAACCGATTTACTTCAAACTTTCACCAATTGCTTTGTTTTAACTCAGTTTAACATTTAAAGTGTATTTCATGAAAATCTGTTCATTAAAAAAAAAAGTTATCGTCATTTGAATGAACACAAGGCATGAGTTTGCCTGCAAACATAGCAAAAATAAAATAAAATACATATAATAAAACAGTAAAATTATTTTGTCTGTACATTTCGAATTTTTGACTGAAATGGATAGAGGGACACTTAAAAAGAATAATAGAAAGCAAAAAAATTTTTTTGGAATTTCTTGTCTGTCTGTCTGTCTGTCTGTCTGTCTGTCTGTCTGTCTGTCTGTCTGTCTGTCTGTCTGTCTGTCTGTCTGTCTGTCTGTCTGTCTGTCTGTATGTATGATCACGATTATCTCCGAAAATACTGAACCGATTTACTTCAAACTTTCACCAATTGCTTTGTTTTAACTCAGTTTAACATTTAAAGTTTGTTTCATGAAAATCGGTTCATTAAAAAAAAAGTTATCGTCATTTGAATGAACTCAAGGCATGAGTTTGCCTGCAAACATAGCAAAAATAAAATAAAATAATAAGTGACTTATGAAAATTAAAATCCAAAGTCAATTCATCATCATTATACGACAGCATTATACCTATCCATACTATCCATAGTAATCCATACTAAAAAAAAGGACAAGCTGACTGACTGACTGACATATCAACGCAGGGCCTAAACTATAAGGGTTAGGAACTTGAAATTTTGCACAGGGGTTCCTTTTATAACGTAGGGGAGCACTAAGAAAGGATTTTTGGAAATTCATCTCCTTAGGGGGAAAAACGGGTTGCAAAGTTAGTATGAAACTTTGTTGTTTTTGAAGTTATTCGAATGAAATTCAGCATGAAGGTTCTTTAAGGTATGAAACACGAGTAAAATATTTTACTCAAAAATCAACCCTTAAGGGGGTAAAATAGGGGTGCAAAGTAAGCATGTAACTTTGCCATTTTTGAAGTTAGTCGAATGAAATTCAGCATGAAGGTTCTTTACTAAAAGGCATGAAACACGAATAAAATATTTTTCCCAAAAATCATCCCTTAAGGGGATGCAAAGTTAGTATAAAACTTTCCGTTTTTGAAGTTATTCAATTGAAATTCAATATTAAGGTGTTTCATTGAAAGTCATAAACTAATGTATTCCGGGTAATTCTTCTGTTCCTGAGAAATCGACACTTACGCGGGCGGAGCTGCGGGCAAAAGGCAAACCTGACTTATATATCAACGCACAGTCGAAACTACTGTGCGCAGAAACTTGAAATTTGGCACAGGGATTCTTTTTATGATGTAAATGAGCACTAAGAAAGGATTTTTAGAAAATCAAAGGGGTTGAAGTTTTATGGAATTTTCTCATTTCTGGACATAGAAGTATAAAAATAAGTATATATGTTTATATTACAATTAAAAAGATGTGTAGTTAAAATGGTCGAAATTTCCCCTTGAAGAGGTAGAATAGGTGGGGTAAAGTTTGTATGGTTTTTTTTATTTACTTAGAAATATGACAATAAGAAGTTCTCCATTACAATAAAAAAATATCTGTGTAGGTGAAATGGTCAAAATCCCCTCCTTAAGGGCTAAAGATCTATGCAGGTGAAATGTATTAAATTTTCCCCTTAAGGGGAAAAAGCAAAGGGGCAGGGGTTTGTATGGAATTTTTATCATTTCTACTGTTCCCAAGGGAACGACATTAACGCGGGCGGAGCCGCGGGCAACAGCTAGTAAATAAATAAAACAATCCAAAACAATCAAAAAGCATTCGATCGATTAGCAATAAGTTTGACAAATAATCCCATCCCGTTCAGACTGGCGTACAACCGGCGTATGTATCCGCTGATTGGCTTCGTTTGCGAACGTCAGACTAGGACGCACGACAATTGATATTCGATTAACATAATGCTATTGTCGCTCAAAAGGCTCGTTCATTTTGAACTCGGAGGATATGCATGCATGCAAACGAAGAGAAGTTAATAAATTTGCCTTCATATTGCTACAATACATTCACACATCTCATGTGGTGGCAATTGTTGTCTTTCACTAACTCCAGACATTCTGCATAGGCTACGTCAGATGCCTGGGTGTTTCATCATCATGAGCCTGCGGCAGTCCACTGCTGGACGTAGGTCTCTCCCAAGATGCGCCACTTTTCGATCATCAGCTATGCTCATCCAATTGCTGCCAGGCGCCCTACGCAGAGATCTTTAATGAAAATATGAATGATACTCTGTCTCTGATGAGCTCGGCTCTTGTCGGTGTTATTGTGTGTTAAGAAACGGCTATGTTTGGTAGGAAATAATGGAGTTGTGTTCCATTGCCTTACCATTTTACACACAAGAGCACACAATGCAATTGTGTGCCGGTTGCTTAAATGTTTTCCTGTACTGGAAGCATCATCATCATTTCGTGAGGGTGTCACGGTCTATCGAATATGCACACCCTGGTGTCAGAATTCTTCGGAACCGCCTCTCGGCCTCTGACATGGTTCCTTTAAAGACTACCAGATGGCAGCCGGGAACAACGGCGTGCCTTCCGAAGCACGGAATCATCTTTATTATCAGACAATCAGGTGATTCAAGCCTGCAATGTAAACAAACTGGAAACAACTAAACAAAGTATGCTTCCCGTGGGAATCGAACCCACGACCCCCGAGTCTACAGGCAAACGCCTTAACCATAGGACCACGGAGGCGGTTACTGGAAGCAGGTGGTGGTTGATGAAAATTACCGCACTTGAAATATATTGGACTACAAATTCCAGTAGAGGTCGCGCGGGAACCTTCCGCTTATGTGCCGCGCACTTAAACCACTGAGCCAGCCACTACCGCTTCAGTGAAAGGCAGAAGCAAGCAAAGTCATATACGGTAAGAGTACTACTTGAATTAAGTTTCGAAATGTGGAAGTGTTAAGTCTTGTTCCTTTGCTGTGAATGTAATGAGCACTCCGTCTGTTCTTTTGCATATTTGTCCAACGTTTGATGTAAGACAGGCAGTATTTGGCGCAAGTCACATAAAACACGCGTCACGTTTTTAATATATCAGAGCACGAAACAAAGAACATGTTATATGGAGTGAGCCGGAGTGACGAAACCGTGTTAGTTCTTTCATGTGACGTACAAAATTTTATGTGAAAATATTTGGAGCACATTTTTGTTTATTTATTTATTTATTTTTATGTACTACATTTTTGGAAGACTTACAGCTATAAATACATATTAAATAGAAATAATAGGAAATGGTAAGCCATTTATAAGTCCCCACAATTAAAAGTAAATTTGAAACAGAAAGATCAAAGACAAAAAGAGAAGCAACAAGTGAGTTGTACATATCAAGCGAAATCCTTACTTCCTTATCCTTACTAATATTATAAATGCGAAAGTGAGTTTGTTTATTTGTTTGTTTGTTACGCTTTCACGCCGTAACTACTGAACCGATCATCATGAAATTTTGCATGCAAGTTCTCTGGAGTACGGAGAAGGACATAGGCCTTTTTATCCCGGGAACTATTCCCGGGGGATCGACATTGACGCGGGCGGAGCCGCGGGCGAAAGCTAGTAGAAGAATAAATAAGATACAAACGTAGGTAAGCATATAAATTATATAAAAAGAAAACAGGAAGTTATAGATATACATAGAAGAGTATATTACGGGAATATATTACTTGTTTGTTGTTGTGTTACTTGTGAAATATCAGTAATATCTTAAGGATAAGTTCATTCCTTGACATTAAAAGACCTTCCCGGAAAAATAAATCAGTCATTCTATTAGAGTTGGTTAGACTTATATACAATACTAGCTTTCGCCCGCGGCTCCGCCCGCGTCAATGTGGATCCCTCGTAAATAAAAGGTAGCCTATGTCCTTCTCCGTACCCCAAATAACGTGTATCCAAAATTTCATGATAATCGGTTCAGTACAATGTGAAAGCGTAACAAAGAATCTCACTTTCGCATTTATAATATTAGTAAGGATGTAACAACGGGTTATTCACGTACGAAGTCAGCTACTGGCCGATATGTTTCGTTTTCCGGTTACCTCATCCGGAGATCTTTCTCAGGGCTAAATGACTTATCTGGCCCAGTAGCTGACTTCGTATACGTTATTACATATTAGCTTTTGCCCGCGGCTCCGCCCGCGTCAATGTCGATCCCGGGAACAGTACTTTTTCCCGGGATAAAAGGTAGCCTATGTCCTTCTCCGTACTCCAGAGAACTTGTATGCAAAATTTCATGATGATCGGTTCAGTTGTTAGGGCGTGAAAGCGTAACAAACAAACTCACTTTCGCATTTTATAATAATTTCTATAACTCGCGTTAGTTTAAAAAATCCGGCCAAGTGCGAGTGGGACTCGCGCACGAATGGTTCCGTACCGTTATCTATAAAAACGGAAAAATAATTATGTCTGTTGTATGGGAGCCCCACTTTAATAATAATTTTATTTTTATTTAATTATTTATTTTTAAAATGATATGTAACTATGAATGAATGAATGAATGAATGAAATTATTTATTTCAGACTGTACATTAATGACAATACGAGTCCATAGTGTGTTAGTAAGACACTTATATTCTATATACTATATATAGACTATAGACTATAGACTATATATTCTGTGAATATTTCAAGCGTCTGAATGTTGCCGTTATCAATATCGAGCAAAAACAAGCAAAAAGTCACGTTTGTTGTATGGGAGCCCCCGTAATATTTAATTTATTCTGTATTTTAGTATTTGTTGTTATAACAGGAATACATCGTCTGTGAAAATTTCAACTGTAACTATCACAGTTTATAATATAAGCCTGGTGACAGACGGACAGACAGACAGAGACAGCGGAGCGATAATAAAAGCGTCCCGTTTTTACCCTTTGAGTACGGAACCCTTAAAAGCATAATGATCTGTTACGAGAATGAATAATGTGTTCGGTAAAATATGTACATAGAAGGGCTCAACTGCGAGCGTTTATTGAATGTAATACTGTCGTAGTAATACAGTGTTTGGCAGCAGGGGACGCAATAATCTGATAATCCTTCAATGTAACTACGTCGCACGCTTCGCCGACGATCGCAGAGCATTCTGAGCTAAGTCGACTCGTTTTTTTTAGAATAGAGAGTAAGTACTCAATGGGGAACTTAATTTATTATATTACGTAGATTTAATAATCTGTTGTGAGCAGAGATCGGATATTACAGTCCATATTTACCTAAAGTTCAGAAGTTGGCAATAATGGAAAGCACTTTTTTATTGAAAAACTCCTGTTTTATGATTAACAAATTTAATTGTAAGGAGTGAGTAGGTACATCTCACTCCATACACTTACTGCCCTGCTCCAACATAATGGGGTTGACTTTCGCTGATTTTACTATCAGTGAAATTTTACGAAGCTAAAAAAAGTAATTTGTAATAGTGTGCAATCGGGCCGATTAAAACTCAGGAAACATAAGTACATACTTTGTATGTACGCAAGTGAAATGCAAATTGTACCTGACACTTAGCCGTGTGGTTTCCGGCAGAGTAGAAAGCTTAAAAGTTGTTCATGTTAACAGGCTAAGTCACCGCTTCACCTAAATATCCTTGATTATGTTACTCGCTGCATATAAATAAAAAACATCCAAGACACAGGTAATCTAAAAATCTCATTTTCCATCTTTACCTGACCGTGGATCGGACTTGAGACCTTCGTTGTTAAAGCCTGGCATGATCACGACTGGGCCGCAGAGGTCGTCAAATACTATAATGGGACGTAACAGTAATAATTCTTGTCTGAAATTTGACTGAGTGCCTTACAAATAACAGTTTTAATAAATCAGAGATCGTCGTCTCTCAGATTTAAAAAGCATAGATTCCCTTGTCTAAGAAGTTTAAACCTGTGATCACGTTGGAGCGGTCTCAGCTGCAGTGTTTGCGGAACCCATCAGACTGTTTGCTTACCGGTAAATAGGACCTGTAGAATCAACCGAGTATGTACTTATTGCGGCTTTAGGAATACGAACGTGACGTGCCTGTATAAAGTAAATAATATTGTTAATAATTGCACGTACACCAAAACGTATTTTTAAATCAGCAAAGTGGGGTAGCCACTACTGTATGAACAATACCTTAGAATATAAGCTAGTTTTAAAATAAGTAACGATGCTATACCATTCCATCATTTTACCGGTCTCCGTACTTTAATTTATTTCGCCATAATTGGTGACCGCGACGTGAGACGTCGGAAGGGTCCCATAGACATGATTTTTTTGCTGTTTTTATAGATAACGGTACAGAACCCTTCGTGCGCGACTTTGACTCGCACTTGGCCGGCTTTTTCAATTCTTTTTTCCCTTGCGGTTCATGATTTGCCCTAACCTACTTTTGGTAAAAATAAACACAATAAACATACTTACCTATCGGTTAGATATCTAAAAGGCGTCACTCTTAGCTCGGTCGGTACGCACCTATTCCTGTCACTAATTATAAACGAGAAAGTTGCGTGTCTAACGCCTAGCCAACCAATAGAGGCCGGAATAAAATTAGGAAATATTTGCTTTTTTTTATTCCATTTGTTCATTTGACGAGCTCTGTCGGTTAGTGGCCATCATACTAGGCTGCCACATCGCTGGTTCCGGATTAGAACCCGGTTAGATCAAGATGGAAAATGATCTTCAGATTTCAGATTGACCTGGGTCTTGGATGTTTATCTTTATATGTATTTGTTATAAAATATGGTTGTCGTTAAGTTAGTGTCCCATAACACTATTCTAGAACTTACTTCGGGGCTTTTAAGGATCGTTTTAAAAGTTATTAATAAAAAAGAAAATACTTTGTCAAAATAGTCGTCCGATAAGAGATTCTCACAAAAAAAAATTTGTAAAAAAAAAAACTCAATTTAGTAACAAAATATCAGATTATCTTTACAAGGAACCCTTATAGTTTCGCCATGTCTGTCCATCTGTCCGTCCGCGGTTTTACTCAGAGACTATATGTACTAGAAAGCCGTAATTTGGTATAATATATGTATATTAATCATGCCAGAAAAGTGGTAAAAGAAAATCAAGAAAAATTTTTTTTAGGGTATCTCCCATACATGTATTAGTGCTACGTTTTAGTGAGAACATAATATTTAGGGATAGATACCTACAAAATTTACAAAAGATTAATCCCTATTATAAAGTTCGTTTAAATTGAAAAGATAAAAATTCTTCTCACAAAAAACTGGAAGAATATAATAAAATAAATAAATAAATATATACGGACAAATCACACAGATTGAGCTAGCCCCAGAGTAAGTTCGAGACTTGTGTTATGGGATACTAACTCAACGATACTATATTTTATAACAAATACATATATAGATACACATCTAAGACCCAGGCCAATCTGAAAAAGATCATTTTCCATCATGACCTGGCCGGGGATCGAACCCGGTCACTCCGTGTCGCAGGCTGGCGTGTTGACTGCTGCGCCACGGAGCTTGTCAAATATACTACTATTTCGCTGATCGGTTTCAGTTACGGGATAATCCGAGTCTCGTGCAGGACTCGTGTGAAAGGAAAGAGGAAATCAATTAGATTGCAAACAAAGGTTGTGCCACGGCGATTAGTTTGGACAATGCACAGGAGTATAATTTTGCTTTTTCTATCAAAAATACAGATATAATATCAGCTAATAAATAAAATTAAAATAAAAACATTTATTTACAGACAACTATTTAGTCCATTTTATTATGTTAGTAAACTTATATGTAGGTGTGTTAGTACTTATATTCTACTAGTGACATTGTTGACCGCATTAAATGGCCAACAAACGGACAGTCCCCGCTGTCGGCTATTGCCTTCAGAACCCTTTGAGAGCTGCCCCGTATTCGGCGCAGCATTGATGCCGCTATTTTACGAAGGATCGCATCAAAGCCATCCACTCCCGCTAAGGTCAATCAATTACACAAAAAGGTTTATCATCAATACTTATAATCAATTAATATCGACAATACTAATAATATATCTGTAAGGGTAAAGTAACTTACTATGACCAACATAAGTTACTTTTTTTACAGAGATATCGTGTTTATAAGCTCTTTTACATGATATTGAAACTAGATTGAGGATTTTTGAAGTGAAAACTTCTTAAAAAATGCTAAACTCGCGTCAGGACACGTGACCTGATCGAAAATTCATAAGACGGACACGTGACCTAAGACCGCCGCAAAGGCGAGTTATCACTTCTGCCGGCACTCCCGGAGTGGTGCAACCCGTTGTTTTTCTTTTCAGTATGTATGTGTGAATGTTCCTCCAGAATTCTTAAATGAATTACCTGATTTTTTGTTATGGTAAGACAAAATTACGCGTAGGAGACGTGGGCACAGCTAGTTATTGTATAGATTGTTTATTTGATTAGAAAGCTGGAAAATAATTTTATGTATATTACAACGGAGCGCTAAAAGAACGCAAAACGCATGGGCAGAAAAATGAGTATTGATTAATCGGTATTTTCTTTTTTATTAATATCTTATAAAATCATTTTAATTATCTATATAGAATCCATCGTCATCATCATCATTGGCCTTTGCGTCTATTCATCATCATTTCGAGGAGGTGTCATGGTCAATCGACCATGCACTCTGACGTGGTTCCTTTAACGACTACCAGACGGCAGCCGGGACCACCGGCTTAACGTGCCTTCCGAAGCACGGAATTATCTTTATTCAGACAATCAAGTGATTCAAGCCTGCAATGTCCTAACCAAACTGAAAGCAACTAAACAAAGTATGCTTCCCGTGGGATTCGAACCCACGACCCCCGGGTCTACAGGCAAACGCCTTAAGCACTGTACCACGGAGGCAGTTTATTGCAGACGATTTATGGTAAAACGTTCTGTGCGATAGCGATGTTCTACCGCAGGCCTGACAAGAAAAGTTTGCGATTGCGGCAGATGGGACTGAGTCGCCTTGATGTTGTCTCTTTCTCTTGTCAGCGAACGTCGCGAACCAGGTATTATCACAAAACTTGCGGCCCTCCAACACGCATCTGCGCCACTCCGTCCGTTTCTCTGCAAGCTTATCCCAGTTTCTGAGGTCAATGTGAAAGGCAGACATGTCTCTTTTAGCGCAATCTTAAAGCAGATTAGCGCAATATTAAAGCTGACCTTCATTAGCGGCAGAGTTTGGCAGTATTTCGTTCCATTGAGATTCACCATGCGAAAGCTTGTCAACGAGTGGTAAATCGAGTCTACCAATTCAAAAATAGAGCTCCAGAAATCGCGTTACGTCACCGCCCACAGCATTGTTATTTGATATTTCTAGTAATTCCTTATAGCAGTGATGAATGGATAAAGGAATGAGATGATGTTGCTTAAAGCAGGGAGCATGGGAAGTGTATTAATGACAGCTGTCAAATCATATACAAATTCGTGGAGTATAATGTAAACATTGATTATTTTCATTTCATAGGGCACCAAAAATCGCGTTACGTCACCGCCCACCGCACGATCTCGAACACGGTAATTCACCCCGAGCAAACATAACCTTCTATTGTTTTACGAGCCACGATTTAACAGTCAATTGTAGTAAAGACCCGTTCTCACGAAACCGCGGTATAAATATCACAAGCGTTCGGCGTGCCCTCGGGAAGTCTGTATGATGCCCATCCATTCGATTTGCTAGTGAATGTGTAAGTGAGCCTTAGTAATTTGATATTTCGAGTAATTCCTTTGAGCAGTGATGAATGGATAGAGGAATGAGATGATGTTGCTTAAAGCAGGGAGCATGTGAAGTGTATTAATGACAGCTGTCAAATCACATACAAATTCGTGGAGTATAATGTAAACATTGATTATTTTTATTTTATAAAGCACCAAAAATCGCGTTACGTCACCACCCACCGCACGATCTCACACGGTAATTCACCCCGAGCAAACATAACATTCTATTGTTTTACGAGCCACGATTTAACAGTCAATTGAAGTAAAGACCCGTTCTCATGAAACCGCGGTATAAATATCACAAACGTTCTGCGTGCCCTCGGGAAATCTGTATAATGCCCATCCGTTCGATTGGCTAGTGACTGTGTAAGTGGGCCTTTGTTATTTGATATTTCGAGTAATTCCTTTTAGCAGTGATGAATGGATATAGGAATGAGATGATGCTGCTTAAAGCGTGGGAAGGGGATTATCCCCTAATAGCTTATCAATAAATCTAAATTTAAAAAAGAACCCTTGGGGTGGCCCGTCTCCAAGATGTCCATTTCTAATTGTGTAGATTTTTCTTTTGTTATGAAAAATAATAATGTTATATAAAACAAAAATGTTACCGTTATGAACAATTCTAGAAAGATGTGGCGATATACTCTTATTATTTAACCGTCTTAAAAAAAGGAGGTGATTAATTAGGTTGTATTTATTTTAAAGTTTTTTTATCTCAGACCTCTAAATTTATAAACCGATTTTAAAAAATCTTTTTTGTTTGAAAAGGGATATGCTCTTAAATTTTCTTATAATCCAAATCGGTTCAGTTACGTCGGCTTTTTATTTGAAAGATTATATATTATTACGGTTAAGAATTTATTCGATTCCAGCTCTACTTACGTGTTCTTTTCCTTATTTTAGAGCTTTATTTTAGCTAAAGAGAGAGAGAAGGAAAATGATGCGGTAACTTACTAACATAACTATGCTGCCCTCCTTACCTTTGACACAGAGAGAATTTCCTGCCTTTGTGACGTCGCACGACTAAATGCATTTCTGAACGGTATTATTTAAAAAGAATTTTCTTTGGAAAAGCAAGGAAATGCGATTCTAATTCAATACGATGCGGCAGAGTGCTTTGAGCGCGTCCTTTATTTTGCATTCCAGTGACGCGCAGTGCATTGCGGTGCGACTGCACTGAACGTTAACTCTGAACTGTATGCTTTTCTACATACTTAAGTAGATAACATAGTTTTGTTCGCAATTTTATATGAGCCGCGGCTTAAAATTTGTCGTGATATTTTTGCATTTTCGTGACGTGTTATGCAGGCTTGTATGTACGTCTGTACCAGGCGTTAAGTTTAGCATAAACTTAACACTTGAGTAAATTAACATTTGTAGATATTTAAGCACAACAGGTAGCATTATTTAGCAGAAGCTACGACATACAAATCTAGAAGTATTGTAATTTTATTTTTACTTTTGACGTTTTTAAATAAACAATGGAATCTTACTAAATTAAAACCTCTTTAGTTATATAACCTGTTAATAAACTATCATATCCTTACTTACTTTGACATAAAAATAATTTCCTTTTAGATATCCTTCGACTAAATGCATTTATGAAAGGTATTATTAATCTTTAACTGCAGGAAATGAGGAAATGTATTCTAATTCTCTACGAGCTGCAGAAAATTTAAAGTACGTCGTATTATTTTGCATTCTAGTGACGCGCAGTGCAACTGCACTGAACATGGCATATCTTAGAGTATATTTAAGCAGGAAATATTTACTTTATTCTAGAAAGCATTATAGAGACTTCAAGGAAATGTGATTCCAATTTTTGAGGAGCTGCAAGAAACGGTTTAGCGTTGTTGCGACTAGCAACACTATTTTGTTTAGTTTTAAGGACATTTAAATGTTAGTTATGGCAACATTGTTCTTCTTGATATCCTTCCTTGGACCGCAATAAACGGTGTCAACTTGATCCTGGATTTTATTGGAAACCTGACGACCGACGAAGCTAAAAAGCCACAGTCCGCCCCTACAAGCGTGCGTCGTGTTATTTTGCATTTTAGTGACGCGCGGAGCATCTGCACTGAACATTGCATATCTTAGTGTATATTTAAGCAGGAAATTCTTGCTTTATTCTAGAAATCATTTCCTAAATAAAGACTAGAATAAAATGTGATTCCAATTCTGTAGGAGCTGCAAGAGACGGCTTAGCGTACATCGTGTTATTTTGCATTCTAGGAACGTGCGGTGCAACTGCACTGAACATTGCATATCTTAGTGCATAGTTAAACAGGAAATGTTTGCATTGTTCTAAAAAGCATTCTCTAAATAGAGAAGAAATGGAAAATACGTTTCCAATTGTGTGGGACCTGCAGGAGACGGTGTAAAGTACATCGCGTTATTTTGTATTCTAGTAATGCGCGGTGCAACTGCACTGAACACTGCATACCTATATAATGTGTGTTTTGTTTTCTGAAAAGCATTCTCTAAAAAGTAAAATAATTTAATGACATTACGTCACCAAGACACTGATTGGGTCTTGTATGTAACTGAAATTTCATTACTGCCTTCGAACAAATACTTTTTTCTGGTACCTAACCGACTACGGTAAAAGAAAACTCATTATTTTCCTGCTACGTAGCTGTTACATTAAGATATTTGAACATTGATACTGCAGAATAAGCATCATTGACAATTCATTTTAATTAAAATATGGAGTGACAAATGCTCTTTATGCACGGATCGTAAAAGCCGCTCGTGGGAATGGGCGAATATCTTTCTTATTTAAATTATTTCTTACTGTAAAAAATCGCTTAAACTGGCCTGTCTCAAAAAATAATGCAATGATTCGAGCACCTTTTGTTTTCTTGGGCATAATATTTCTGACGAAACTTCTTAATACTTCTACAAACAATATTATTTCCAAAGTATTTGCTTAGTTTTATTGTGATATTATGTTGTATTACTGTAGGTTATCTAATAGTAGCCGACTTCTTTGAGTATCATCTTCATCATATTGTATTCTAGTAACGTGCGGTGCCGTCTGGTGCTGCATGTCTTTGTATAAATTTAAACGAAACTGCTTTGTCTGTAGAAACTGTGTTAAGTCTGTCAACAAAGAACCAAATTTACATCTACGTTGTGTATATGATCATCTATATTTTGTATTGAATTGATCTATAATTATTAATATTACTAGCTGTGTCCACGACTCCGTTCGCGAACATTTATTGACCGAGCGAGCGAAGCGAGCGAAGCGTCTCAGTTTCCACTGGCCCAAAATTCTTTTGTCCGTCTGTCTGTCTGTCTGTCTGTCTGTCTGTCTGTTCTCGCCTACAGGTCGCATTCTCAACCGATTCTCATGAAATTTTGTGAGCAGGTTCGGTAATTGTATAGTATTTTTTTGTTTTTCCAGTTTTTCGAAATATTAAAAAATGGCGGATATATGGGGGTCCGAAACTTAAAAAACTCATAGCACAGCTATTTGAAAAAAAAAACAAAAATGTCATTAGACTTTTTTGTTATTCTTATTAAGACGCAACTTTTTGTCTGAACAACTTTTTTATACGATAAACTTGAATGTGTTTATAGTCCGCAATTCGCCCAAAAGTTGTCTGAAATCGATTTTCTGTATATTTATGAAAGAAGTTGAAGTACGTGAAGTGGGAGAGGGAGTGAAATTGAACAACTTTCCCTAAGGAACAAAAATCAAAATATGAAAAATATTTTTTGGCTTAAAGCATGATACGTATTAGTTTTATGATTGAAAACACTAAATAAAATAAGAATCCTGAAATAAAAATTAAAAATAAATAAAAAAGATTCACATGCTATCCTGTGACTTGAACCCGGGGCTTATAGATGCCGGCCACTTCTTAACGTAAAGTTCGCATGTTTGTCTGCCATAATAGTCGAAAATTAGCGTCCTATTAAAATTTTGACTATTTGGTAACATAACAACTATGAAACCGGGTACTTAAACTTTGCCTCCATAGATTTAAAAAAAAAATGCTTCTTTGCCTCCCATTCACCCATGCCAAGTTCGCTATTCCGATATTTCCGATCTTGAAGAGGATCACTCCAACTTAAATAATGTGTACAAAAGCATACTAAACATGGTGCTCAAGGGCCGCGTTTCCATACAAGAGTAGTCCCCTGATTCCTCGCCGGATAGTACCAATAAAGTAATGATTTTCTACAAAAAAAAATTGTATGTTAAATTTTTTTCTTAATTGAATTATTGAAAGATATATGAACCTTCAAAACATGAAAAATTGGTACGAATTTCCGTTGTGTTCAAACATCAAGAAAAGAAATTTGGGCAATTATATAAGAAAAAGAAACACAGCCATAGCTTATTTGAAATTTTTAATGTAAAATGAAATGAAATCGGTTAAGTTTTGGAGAAGAAATCAGAGGACTACGAAGCGTTAATTTTGTGATATTATAAATATCTATTTTTTAATTCTCTCGAGCTTAGTGTTTCCTCTTAAAAAAAGGGTCTGGTCGGGTCTTCTGGTAAGGGGAATGTAGGTTTAAATTTCCGTTTCCTCTGGTACCTAATTAAGAGCAGCGGGGATTGGGAAATAGTAACTGAAGGAAATCATCCTTTAGTTAATTAGCATATCAGTAACAGATATATTTTAAAGCACTGGAGGGCAAATGTGGATGTTGGTTGTAAGGGCTCGCGAGGTCTACTGTTCTCGCAGAACCACTAGTTTAAATAAATAAATAATAAATATATACGGACAAATCACACAGATTACGCTAGCCCCAAAGTAAGTTGGAGACTTGTGTTATGGGATACTAACTCAACGATACTATATTTTATAACAAATACATATATAGATAAACATCCAAGACCCAGGCCAATCTGAAAAAGATCGTTTTTCATGTCAGTCAAATCGATGAACGCCGGCTGGACGCACGATACGGTGTCATTCTTTAGCGGCGTTGTGCAATGGGTAAAAAATTTTAAACTCGCGTCAGGACACGTGATCTGATCGAAAATTCGTAAGATGGACACGTAAATTGGAGGATGTTAGCATATCATGCTGTAATAACTTTTATAATCAGTAAAACTAGCTTGAATTTTAAAAAACTAAACTGTTCAAAGGAGGTACATTTGTGGCTGTCTCGACGAGTTTTTCTTCCCCTCTGAGCCCGACCCGTAATGATATCGCTGAAACTTTGCAATCCCGATACAAAATAATGAAAATATAGAAGGATTACATATCTTCATCTACCAGAACTAGAGTGACTGAATTACCAACTGACTAAATATTTATAAAAATAGAATTAAATTTTCTGGAAGACGGGAATAACCGTCAAAGGCATTACTAAGAATTTATAGTTGAATTATGTTTATTGAAGAATCATACAATCGTGATTTTTTGACGTCACCATTGAATAGCTCCTAGAGAGTCTAGAAGCGAAATTTGAGTGAAAAATAATTTTATCACGGCCAAATATTTTCTTTCTTTACTGTGTAAACGACCGGTTGGACCGCTATATCAAAAGTTGTCCTTTGAAGTCCTTTCTTCTTTTTCATCAATCCCACCCACTATCCGACCCACAGGAATCTCATGTAAGTCGTATCTATCCTGCTTTATCTTATTTTTGTTTATTTTTTCCCACCCTAAGATAAAGGTTGACTGGAAGAAATTGCATAGCAATAAGCCCGCCTTTGCTTAGCATATACATTATCTTTACACAAAAATTTCCTATTTTTGTGTAAAGATAATGTATATGCTTTGTTTTTATTAATGTTTGGTGCAATAAAGAGTATTACCCTAAGGTAAAGGTTGACTGAAAGAGCTTGCATAGCAATAAGTCCGCCTTTGCTTAGCATATACATTTACTTTACACAAAAATTACCTATTTTTGTGTAAAGATAATGTATATGTTTAATGTCTTTGTTTTATTAATGTTATGGTGCAATAAAGAGTATTTCATTCATTCATTTATCCCTAACTAACATACATACATAGTATCACGTCTTTTTCCCTTGCAGGGTAGACAGAGCCTAGGTCTATAAGACCTAAAAGCCACGTTTAGCATATTGGTAGGCGTGTGTGTGGAAAATTGACACAAAATAGAGATGGGTTGCTAGCCACATCGTCTACTTACACGATTCCTCAGATTTTCGCTTTTGCGGTCTACGCGGGTAGAAGCAGCTGGTACATTCTACGTTTTTTCTTTTCTCACAGACCAGCATGGAAGATAGCCCTAAATTATACGAAGTATTTTAGTCGTCCGTCTTGCTTGTATATTTTTTCAAATCCGTATTTGTACTTCCTGGACCTGCCTTTAAGGTTAATTGTACTTGCTCTATGGTTAAAGGTGTCCTTTTTTTACCTTCTTTTTATTTTGTTCTCCCGATGTGGGGTCGCCTTAAAGCCGAAAAAATACGCTCCGTGCATATGAATGTCGGCATCGCTCTTTTAATTATGAGTCGCTAAGGACTTAAAATAAATTGAGTTTTAAAATGAAAATGCTTTTAGAATCGTCTGGATTTTGCAGCAAGGTTTGTTTCATATTTTACATGATTTAATCTTTCTTTTTCTTCTTTCGCTACTTCGTTTCGCTATTATCTTGTTGTTGTTTTCTATTCCTGGTGAAAAAAAAACAACAAATCAAAGTAGGTTTACCCGTTCTTAGGTCATAACGTCACACGGTTTGGTCAGTCTTTACTGGGGTAAAATTTTCAGACGTAATTTAATTGAATTTGAATAAAATATGGAAGCGTAACTCTCTTACAAGTAACAATCCAATTTCAGTTCCATTTACGCAAAAATCTTACTCAAATTGCTACGAAAAACTTACGCACTCTTATAGACAGAGCTAGTATAGTAGTAGGATTGGGCGCATTAAGGTCACGGGGCGGTGTCAACATATATAATATACTCTATGGTATCAGCATAGCGAAGTCAGCGCGGCGAGCAGCTCGCTGCGAGCTAGCCTACCTACTTTTATTATGCTGGCAAGATTAAGCTATATTAAATTATTATTTATGTGTTTATTGACTTAAATGCATCGAATTAGAAAACCGTCTGCTCGTTTGCCGTCAAATATACATTAAAAAAAACTATAAAGGAATAATTCAGAACATTAAAAAGAGTAATTCATACAGAAGACACAATATTTTCGTAAAGAAATAAGGTCTACTAATTAAATGGGTGTTTTAATGAGGGACTTTTTAAAGACTAGCATCCCGTCCCGGCTTTACACGGTAACAAGTGTAGCCTATAATATGGATAGTGCAGCTTTCTAATGGAGACAGTATTTTTGAAATCGGTCCAGTAATTTTTGAGTTTATCTATTACAAATATACAAAAATAAATACCTTTTCTCTTCATAATATTAGTATAGATTAGCAAAGATTAAATAATATGATTAATGCTAGTTATGTATAAATGTATATGTGTTTGTATCTCCATCCACACATTTTTGTCGTCATACGCTTTGATTCTTTCGTCACTGCACTGAGCGCGCGGCAGACTAGTTCTCGAAAAAACCTACTTTTTAAGCCCCGCCCGCTCTTGGCCGTATTTTGCCGGGTGCCATGTTTTGAACGCAATGCTGCTTACATATTTTTTCAATCTTTTAACAATACAAAAGCGCCAATTAGACCATCCAGAATTCAGGATCCGGAATTCAGTCAACGGATAGTCAACGGACAGTTTAATCGCCGATCCGTTGTCAGGACAGAATGGCTTCCGACGTCCTTATCGGAAGCATAACGGAAGCATAAAGTGAAACCATCCGGAATTCAGGATCGCCGCATGAGAGGGACGCCGCTATACGTTAGAAACGATACGATAATATCTCCAATCGCGTCGCACGTATAGCGGCGTCCCTCTCACGCATTCAGGATGGCCAACGGATGGCTCTCTCAGGACGCGCAGTCTCCGTTCAGGACACGTTCCAGACGGTGTAATCAGGAGCTCTGACGACTGAATTTCTTGTCCTTATCGGATGCTGAATTCCGGATCCTAGATTCAGGAAGGTATAATAGGCGCTAAAGTCACTGCACTGAGCGCACGGCAGACTAGTTCTCGAAAAAACTACTTTTTAAGCCCCGCCCGCTCTTGGCCGTATTTTGCCTGGTGCCATTTTTGAGCGCAATGCTGCTTACATATTTTTTTCAATCTTTCAACAATACAAACTGATGTTTGAAGAAAAAAAATCCACACTTTTACAGATACCTAAATTCCATTTACACACTCCATTTCTCTTCATACCACTAATAGATCAGATTCCCCATACTAGAAACGGGGGTTTTGTCCTTTTTTTTTCAATTGTTTTATGAGACGAATGACCTGTAAACTTTAAAGGAATTATGCTTGTAGAATTCCAATAGACTTTAGCTCAGTCTGTATCTAGGTATCAATTTTAGTACGTCATAAACCCGAGATACTGGCGCGTATAAAACCCAATTAAAACTTGAGAACAATATTACCGTTCTCATAACATTTCACACGTCGTGGTCGACTATAAAAGTAAATCTCAAGTTGATCGCTTGTCACGAAGGGGTAATGAACAGGGCGCCGGAAGGGGGTGTGTGGGTGTATCTTATGTGACGGAGAACAAGAATATTTATAAAACAGAGAAACGATTTAAGAGTATTCTTTTCCTTAACATACCTCTAGCTACGAGGAGACCGGAACAAAAACATTGGTTACTAATTGATCGCTCTTCGCAAAAGTGTAATGAACAGGTTTTGGTGTATCTTAGGTGTCGCAGATACAAATATTTTTAAAACCAGAAAAACTATTCAAGGTATTGCTTTTAGACACCTCTAAAACGCTAGTAGTATTTCAATTTTGCATATATTAAAAAATATATAAGAAATAAAAATATGACGTTCAAAAAGAGATACATGTAATATCCAATTTTGAAATCTTTGACTTTGACTTTGACACTTAACATACATCTAGCAACGGAATAAAACCTTGGTCAAATTGACTACGAGTATGAAAGTAAATCTCTAACTGATCGCTCATCGCGAAGGTGTAATGAGCAGGTTGTCTATGACGGGGAAGTACTGGTGTATCTTTGGTGACACAGATACAAATATTATAAATCACATATACGATTTTAATGTATTCATTTTAGACACTCAACATACCTCTAGCTACAAGTAGACCGGAGCAAAACTTTGGTCAAATTGACTGCTAGTATAAAAATAAACACTAGTTGATCGCTCATCACGATGGTGTAATGAACAGGTCTATAAAGGGGACGTATTGCTGTATCTTAGATGACGCAGATATAAATATTTATAAAACAGAGAAACAAATTTGAGGTATTCTTCTAAGACACTCAACATACCTCAAGCTATGAGTATACCGTAACAGAACATTGGTCAAATCGACTATTAAAGTAATTCACAAGTTGATCGCTCGTCACGTAGGGGTAATGGACAGATTGTTGAAGTGGCGTATTGGTGTATCCTTGGTGGCGCAGATACAAATATTTATAAAACAGAGAAACAATTTTAGGGTATAGGTACTTCTTAGACACTCAGCATACCTCTAGCTACGAGTAGACCGTAACAGAACAGTGGTCAACTATTAAAGTAATTCACTAGTTGATCGCTCGTCACGTAGGGGTAATGGACAGATTGTTGAAGTGGCGTATTGGTGTATCCTTGGTGACGCAGATACAAATATTTATAAAACAGAGAAACAATGTTAAGATATTCTTCTTAGACACTCAGCATACCTCTAGCTACGAGTAGACCGTAACAGAACAGTGGTCAACTATTAAAGTAATTCACTAGTTGATCGCTCGTCACGTAGGGGTAATGGACAGATTGTTGAAGTGGCGTATTGGTGTATCCTTGGTGACGCAGATACAAATATTTATAAAACAGAGAAACAATGTTAAGATATTCTTCTTAGACACTCAGCATACCTCTAGCTACGAGTAGACCGTAACAGAACAGTGGTCAACTATTAAAGTAATTCACTAGTTGATCGCTCGTCACGTAGGGGTAATGGACAGATTGTTGAAGTGGCGTATTGGTGTACCCTTGGTGACGCAGATACAAATATTTATAAAACAGAGAAACAATATTAAGATATTCTTCTTAGACACTCAGCATACCTCTAGCTACGAGTAGACCGTAACAGAACAGTGGTCAACTATTAAAGTAATTCACTAGTTGATCGCTCGTCACGTAGGGGTAATGAACAGATTGCTGGAGTGGCGTATTGGTGTATCCTTGGTGACGCAGATACAAATATTTATAAAACAGAGAAACAATTTTAAGATATACTTCTTAGACACTCAACATACCTCTAGCTACGAGTAGACCGAATGAAAACATTGGTCAAATCCTTATCCTTACTAATATTATAAATGCGAAAGTGAGTTTGTTTGTTTGTTTGTTACGCTTTCACGCCGTAACTACTGAACCAATCATCATTAAATTTTGCATACAAGTTCTCTGGAGTACAGAGAAGGACATATGGCTATCTTTTATCCCGGGAAAAAGTACTAATAAATAAATAAATATATATACGGACAAATCACACAGATTGAGCTAGCCCCAAAGTAAGTTCGAGTCTTGTGTTATGGGATACTAACTCAACGATACTATATTTTATAACAAATACATATATAGATAAACATCCAAGACCCAGGCCAATCTGAAAAAGATCATTTTCCATCTTGACCTGGCCGGGGATCGAACCCGGGCACTCCGTGTCGCAGGCTGGCGTGTTAACCACTGCGCCACGGAGCTGTCAATCCCGAGGGATCGACATTGACGCGGGCGGAGCCGCGGGCGAAAGCTAGTAAACTATAAAAGGAAATCTCTTTATAGTTGATCGCTCGTCACGAAGGCGTTAGTACTTATATTAATTCTGTGACGAAGGTGTGATGAACAGGGTGCTAGAGGGGTGTATGGGTCCATCTTAGGTGACGTAGATACAATACAAATATTTATAAAACAGAGAAACAATTTTATGTACTAAAAACGGGTCACTCACGTGCTATTTCGTCGGGATTGCCGACTATAGTTTACAGTTCGGGACCCTTCGCCGCGCGTCTCGCACTCGCCTTGAAAATGGGCTCCTGACGAGTCCGAAACTATAGTCGGCAATCCCGACGAAATAGCACGTCAGTGACCCGTTTTTAGTACATAATGTCTGTATCTCACGTTAGTTTCAATGATATAAGAGAAACAATTATAATGTATTCTTCTTAGACACTCAGTACCTCTAGCTACGAGGAGATCGTAACAGAACATCGGTCAAATCGACTACAAAGGTAAATCTTAAGTTGTTCGCTCATCACGAAAGGGCAATAAACAGGGTACCGGAGGGTTGTATTGATGTATCGTAGATACAAATATTTATAAAACAGAGCAATGATTGTAACGATTTGTACGCTTTAATCCGTGGTTTACGTTCTGATAATGCTCGTAATGTGTAATTAAACTGTACCATTTTAATCCCATCCGTTTTATTTAATTTCCAAATAGCCTTACTTTAGTGCAATTGTCTGCATTACTTTTTTAGCGGCAAATTTTGTGAGCAGCTTCACTACTCACATAGAATTGCTATCATCATCAGGTCAGTCTCCACTGCAGGAGAATAACCCTCTCTGTACTACCGCATGCTTGGCCAGAAAAGACAGAAGTTTTGGCCTCCACTCTCCTCGCTGGCCAGACGGGTTGGAGAGGTCTCAGTGATGTTTATGAGCTTTGTTTAGATTGTATTTCCTAAGTCGCCTCTTACTACCTCCGTGGGAAGACTAGGAGTGGTCCTATTCTACTCTGCCGCAATAACAATGTCGATTCGGTTATTACTTCATTATGCTGGAGATAGGCTAGTTTCCTAAAAAAATATAATTAATCCGTCAGTTAGTAATTCAAAAAATATTGGATACATATTTTTTAATTGTCGATTGAATAAAAAATGTTAAAGATATAGCCCTTTGAAATTCCGTGTGACACTTTTTAGCAAACTTTGACGTCACAAGCCCCCACTCATGAACTTTGACGCGCTTTATCTATTACATTTATTATTTAAATAACAAAAGAAAAAATACGTGTCCAATATTTTTTGATAATCTAACTGACGGAGTAATTGTAATGTTATTATTTTGACCCAGGATACTAGCCTATTGGCACAAAGGACCGAAGGGCCATTGGAGTCAGTCAGTGACGCTTAGAATCGTTGTAAGTTCGCTGTGATAAGACAAGGCTCAAGGCAAAGCTCAGAGTTTAACTACTTTTACCAGATAACTAAACTAAGTGACTGGCTTGCAGACTATCAATTATACACTCATTTCTTGTTCTCATCATCATTATTATGGCGATTATGTAGACTAAGTAAATTTACCACCACCATTACCAGGTGAACAAACGGAATAATTTATTTATTAGAATACTAACTTATATACTAAGAAATATACATGTAAAATAGTGGGAAAGGTTGCTGAGTTAGGAGTACGTGTATATTCATGCGTTATATATGTGTATTGCTAAATTAACAATAAATAAATAAATATATACGGACAAATCACACAGATTGAACTAGCCCCAGTAAGTTCGAGACTTGTGTTATGGGATACTAACTGTTGCGTCTTCCTGAAAGAGTCACTGCACTCTCCGATCAACCCCAGAATCACAGCAAGAGAAACAGTAAGCACTAACCTTGGATCCAGGTGGACAGGGCTCTGGGAAGAAATCGCCGGCGGCAGGCCTCGTGGCGGCTGGCTAGCAATTTCCCGGGCTTGAACTGTATTCCTTTTCTTACTTCTGACACTAGTGGTACACCAACACACACGCACGGGTTGTTTTCGGCCAGCGAAGCTCTTAGGAGACGTTATTTTTAGTTATTTTATCAGCGCAAGCGACGCGCTCCACAAGACTCGATCGCCATATTTTTTTGACTGTCTTTTCGGCCAATCACAGGCCGTCTCGGCGAATTAGGAAATATGTATGGAAGGGGAAACGGAAATATAGATAGGTAATTTTATTAGGGTTTTAAAGTTAATGCTTACACACTAACTCTACGATACTATATTTTATAACAAATACATATTAGATAAACATCCTAGACCCAGGCGAATCTGAAAAAGATAATTTTCCATCTTGACCTGACCGGGGATCGAACCCGGGGCCCTCGTGTCGCAGGCTGGCGTGTTAAACACTGCGCCACGGCGCTCGCCAAAATATTAAAACACTTCCTACAGGTGCATCACGTTCGTATTCCTAAAGTCGCAATATTACTCCACCTTATGTAAAAAAAATAACAACAAAATTAATAATAATAATCACTAGATAATGTATTGCACGTGACGTGCCTGTACGAAGTAAATAATATTGTTAATTATTGCACGTACACCAGAACACTTATTTCTAAAGCCGCAATAATCATCATCATCAGCTTTCTACGACCCACTGCTGGTTATAAGCATCCTACTGTCTGCGCCATTTCTGTCTATCTCTAGCTATTGCAATCTGTTTAATTTCCTGATATCAGTTAAAATAATATTTATCTAATTGCATTTTTTTTTTTTTTTTAGGTAAGTGCCATGGAAATAAATCAAAAACTATAAGTCCTGATCGTAACATCGATACGTAAGTACGTAGTTGTAGGTATAGTTTCTGGTGAACTCATGTTCTTACTTACTTACTTCCTGGGCTCTACAACCCTTGTCCTTTTCTACGATTTTGGCCTTGGCCTTCTCTACGATTTTCTTCCATTTCGTTCTGTCTCTGGCCTCCCGTCTCCAAGATGTTTTCTTGGTCCTCCTCTAGAAAATCCTTCCACCGCTTTCTAGGCCTTCCCTGGGGTCTTTTTTGTTGTTGTGTCCATTTATATATGTTCTTGGGAGCTCTGGTGTCATCCATTCTTTCCAGATGTGATCTTTGTGACTTGCAGAACCTGACGATGGTTTCTTTGCTTATCAGAGCCTCGAGTTCGAATTTCTTTCTGATGCGAAATGTACCGTCTTATTGGCGAAATGGTGAACTCATGTTCAGTCGCGTATAATACACACGAAGTTATAATATAAACTGAATGTTTTACGAGTGTCTTGAGTGAGCCCAGAGACTGGAATGAGCATACCTTTGAGATTAATTTATCTGCTCAACTTGAAATTTAGTAATAACTAATAAAGAACTTTTTAATGAATGCGGTACTTTATCCTAGTAAAATCTCAAAAAAAATCTTTTTAAAAGACTAGGCATAAGGTGAATAATTTAATTACCTAAATCTTGACAGACAGACGGACAACAAAGTGATTGGTTCCGTTTTTTCCTTTTGAGGTACGGAACCCTAAAAATGATGAGAGAGAAATTTATAATAATAGAATAAATAATGAATGAAATGTTTTGAGAGTTTATGTATATATTTATTTATGTGAGGTCCTTTATTTCAGCAGAACTCCTAAATATCTGAATTGGTTTGGCATCCGTAAATCACAGAGGTGGTTACGGTAACGGTTAGTGTTGCCAGTTCAATGATTTCAAAAGTAATTTATGTCATTTTGTCTTTCATATTTTTATCAAGCGTTCATCTGGATTGTTATACATATAGTGAAATAAGTAACATTAATAAATAAATATATTGGGACAATCAATAAGACATATCACACAAATTGAGCTAGCCCCACAGTCCGTTGTGAACTTGAGTCGTAGGATACTAACTCAACGATACTATATTTTATAAAATAGACACTTATATAAATAAACATCCAAGACCCAGTTCGATCTGAAAAAGATAGTTTTTCATCATAACCTGACCGAGAATCGAACCCGGGCACCCTCGTGTCGCTGGCGTGTTAACCACTGCGCCACGGAGCTCACCAAACATTGATCCATTCGTAGCCTTGAGTAAACCACAGCAGAGAAATTACATATGGAGATTATTACACCGTAACCGCAGTAATGCAATAATAGCTTTGTGTACAAACACGAAGCTATGGGCGTAGCTATGGTGCCCTCCTCTAGAAGGGAAATAATAAAGCTAGTTCAGGTTATTTTTTGTTTAAAATGTTATACGTCGCCTGAACTTCTACTAACGTGAGTGCAACACATTGATCGCACTAATACATCCTAGGTTTTTCTTAGCTCCCCAAAATATAATCCTGGCTACGCCCTTGCTTGAAGCTCTCGACTAATTCGGAGCATTCAAAGAAGTTCGTTGGAAATATGTACAGAGGACCTTAGTTGTATTGTTTGAATAACTTTGGACCTTTGCCGAGTTATAAATAAATAAATATATACGGACAAATCACACAGATTGAGCTAGCCCCAAAGTAAGTTCGTGACTTGTGTTAAAGGATTCTAACTCAACGATACTATATTTTATAACAAATACATATATAGATAAACATCCAAGACCCAGGCCAATCTGAAAAAGATCATTTTCCATCTTGACCTGGCCGTGGATCGAACCCGGGCACTCACGTGTCGCAGGCTGGCGTGTTGACCGCTGCGCCACGGAGCTAGCCATAGTTATATACGCTAACTAACTAATACCCGGCAGCTCAGTTGATAACTGGTGTTTTTAAGCTAACAGGTCTTCTGATATTTAGATTCTGACAATATTGGTGGCTCGATTCCTAAAAAAATACCATTTAAAATAATTAGTCCGTCTTATAGATTACTAGCTTTCGCCCGCGGCTCCGCCCGCGTCATGTCGATCCCTCGGGAATAGTACTTTTTCCCGTAATAAAAGGTAGCCTATGTCCTTCTCCGCACTCCAGAGAATTTGTATGTAAAATTTCATGATGATCGGTTCAGTAGTTACTGCGTGAAAGCGTGACAAACAAACAAACGAATAAACAAACAAACAAACTCACTTTCGCATTTATAATATTAGTAAGGATTGAAAAATATTACATATGTAGTAGGTATGTTTTCTATACTATGTACCGACGCGGAGAGTGAGAAAGGCCTGCTTTCGCCTATAGGTCGCGCTCTAAGCTCTAAGGCTCTTTTCCTGTCATGCGTTTTATCGCCCGCGTGCGGGTGATTACACGCTACTGGCCACACGCAGGACAAAGATTGCGTTTGTTGCTGCAGTGTCGTGCGTGTCGCCAGTGACTAAAGTCTTGCACAAAGACGAACGTTAAAAACGTCATTTTTGTTTGCGATTATATACGTAGTCCATGCGTGCGACCCGCGTCACAGTAAAAATAACACTGAAACAGAAGAACGCCGCCCGCATCCGGCTAGCACGCACGCGCGCTGCGCTCCCGCAGATAATCCGCGTTCTACACGCGTGCTTCCCGCATGATAGGAAAAACATATATGAAATGGTAGGATGCGGGCAACCTGCATGCGGACCAAATCCGTGCGTGGGCGAAAATATGCATGACGGGAAAAGGCCCCTACCACTGAACGCATAAGGCCGCAGAAAAAAAATCAAACAAATTTGACATCTTTAAACTAATCAAATCAGACTAAAAGTCAATACAAACTTCAATCTAAAATAAAACGAGATATCCAGGCCAATGATAGGACACAAAGCAAGTAAACGCCGCCACAATGAGATCTTAACCTCATTTTTTACTCAGCTAAGAGACGCTCAGCGGGAGGTGGCGCCGGGTCACATGTTATCACTTGACACTGGTACACTATAACACTACTAGTTTTATTAGCGCTTACATTAGTTAAGCAACCCCGGCGGCGGACCTTTTTGGGATGGGTGACCGCAAGTAGCATTAAAATATCTCGAGCTCCTCCGTGGTTCGGAAAGCACGTTAAGCCGTTGGTCCCGGCTCAGCATTGATTGCAGTCGTTAAGCTGTCAGACGCCTTGACGCCTTTAGGTTGCTTGAAAATCTGACACCAGTGTTAGCTACTTACACATCACACTGCCAGGTGCGCTTCTACTCGTATAACATAGTGTTGTAAAGATGCTTCCAAGATTCGCCATCCTCGAGATGATGATCGGTTCAGTAGTTACGACGTGAAAGCGTAACAAACAAACAAACTCACTTTCGCATTTATAATATTAGTTAGGATGTACGGAACCCTTAGTGCGCGAGTGCGACTTGCACTTGATCTTTTTTTTAGAAGTTGGCTTGATTTTGTTTTTTAGTGTTAACGAATATATTTTGTTGGTATACCAACAAAATATATTGTAAGTAAATTATTTCATCTCGTTTGCCCATAAATAGTTATTATTTTGTTAGTGTTACATATGAGCTTAATTATTCGTCAGCGGTTGCCCTAAGCCCTGTTAGGTTATGTCACCGCAAAGGTATGTTTGCGTAGGACCGCCCACTTGGTATTTATGTTGCCTACATAGTTAAATTCTTACCACGCGTGTTTATAATTATAAACATATTTAAACCTGCAGGACTGAGGACCTTTTCGGGGATCAGTTTGGTGCTTTATCGTGGATTAAGATAATCCTAATGAATCCAGCGGAATTTCTACGCTGCCTCGTGGTTACAGCGAAACATTTTGCGTTCTTCCTTTTTTTTAAACATAAGACTTATATGCCTTTGGATTTACTCTTTAATTGAAGAGAGTTATCTTTAAGAAAATGCATCCTCATTGCATTTAATTAACGATTGGATGTCAAACGAAATTGCAAAACAATCAGCTGTTCCATAGATTTTGGCCAGATATTCCACTTTTGTATGAAAGAGCAGATATTTTTTTCCCGATGTCGAAGTTGGTCCCATAATGAAAGTTGTTCAGATTCGTGGTCTGAGTCACTCCTACACCCGAGACGTTTGCTAATGAATTAATTTCACCCTGTATAGAATCTTTGAGTTAGTATCCCATAACACAGGTCTCGAACTTACTTTAGGGCTAACTCAATCTGTGTGATTTGTCCGTATATCCTTACTTACTAATATTATAAATGCGAAAGTGAGTTTGTTTGTTTGTTTGTTTGTTTATTTGTTTGTTTGTTTGTTTGTTTGTTACGCTTTCACGCCGTAACTACTGAACCGATCATCATGAAATTTTGCATACAAGTTCTCTGGAGTACGGAGAAGGGAAGGACATAGGCTACCTTTTATCCCGGGAAAAAGTACTATTCCCGAGGGATCGACATTGACGCGGGCGGAGCCGCGGGCGAAAGCTAGTATTTATATATTTGTATTTATTTATAATGTGCTTAGATATTCGTCAACTTTTGCCCTTAGGTTTAGGTTTGTCACCGCATAGTTTTGTTTGTATAGGACCGCCCATATGGTGTTTGTGTTGCCTACATATTCAAACCACTTCATTACCATGCGCGTTTATTATAATTACAAACACGCTTGAACCTGCAGATCTGAGGACCTTTTCGGGGATCAGCTTGGTGCTTTTAGTGCGGATAATCCTAATGAATCCAGCGGAATTTCCAAGCTGCCTGTCATGACAGTAAAACATCAGATTTTTCGTTTTCCTTAAACATTAAGGGCCTGTGAAAAAAAATCGTAATTTCACCCCTACATTTTATCTAGACAGATGTCAAGATTGTAGTGTCTTACGAAGGTTTCAGTACACCGCTACTTATCTCTTACAAAAACCATTCAATCTTCCCCCCATTGACCCTACTAACCTTCCACGTTGTAAAGGGACCTAGCAAAGATCCATCTACAGATCAGACCATGTCAGACCTTTTGTCATGTCCATTGTGCCCCACTACCTGCATAAAGTACCAGCTCAACTCTGCCTCAGCGAGTGGCGTGGCTGTCGCAGCCTATTGGAGGGACAACATTTAATATATTTTAAGATGTTTTGAGCCACCGACACGATAAGAAGAAAAAGACACGTAAAGCCGTTGGTCCCGGCTGCCATCTGGTAGTCGTTTAAGGAACCACGTCAGAGGCCGAGAGGCGGTTCCGAAGAACTCTGACACCAGGGTGTGCATGGTCGATTGATCGGGTCACCTACACGAAATGATGATGATCTACACTAGTTTGTCACGAAAAAAATACGGGCTAGTGTTTCATTATAAAGGCTCATTTAACATAAACAATGACACGACCCCACACATCTAAATTCATCATCATCATCAGGTCTTTTTAGTTTCCACTGCAGAAGCATGACCCTCTCTGTACTACCGAAACCATATTTGGCCAGAGCAGACAGAGGATTTGGCCTACACTGCCATAATACCCAGCCAGATGGGTTGGAGAGGTCAAATGTGGCCGTTGGGTCTTATGGCCCTAAGCTCTGTCTACCCCGTCAGGGATAAAGACGTAATAATATGTAAATAATTATCTTAACATTGCATTAATTAGTAAAAGTTAAATAAATTATAATATTATATTCATCGCAGTGTTAAATTTATAAGAATAATTCCATAACAACGTTTAATTTTCATATTTAATAAAAGCTCGTTTAATAGTCAAATTATGTTACAGAACTACAAAGAACTGTCTGGCTTTCTGCGAAATAATTTACTTAGTCAAAACGTCCCTCAGTCTAACTAGAACTTTCTATGTAATGAAAAAGAAAGCGCCATTAACAAGTAATAATAATTTGTTAGTTTTAATTAGAACATAAAATGCTTTCTGACATTTTCTGGCCCTTCAGGCTATGCACGCACGTATACGCGGCCCATCAGGCAATATGAGAGTTTGCGTTCTCTCCAAGCCTTGCGCACACAGGCAACGCCCAAAGCCGAGGTCCGTCCCTCCTGGGGGCCCTTTGGTGATGTCGTCTATAAAGGTTGAGGGCACACTGCCCTCGCCTCAAACGCCCGGTGAAGTAGCGAATGCTCACTTGGAGCTAGCTACAGTCATTTAAAAAAAATCTGATATGTTCTTGTTCCGATTAAATTTAGAAAAATAAGGCGAGTTAGTGACAATATTGTTTTCAGTTTTTAGGGATCCGTACCCAAAGGTTAAAAACAGGACCCTATTAATATGGTTCCCTGTCCGTCTGTCTGTCTGTCTGTCAGTCTGTCTGTCTGTCCGTCCGTCTGTCACCAGGCTGTATCTCATGATAGTTGAATTTTTCACAGATGATACTAAAAATAGAATAAAATTAATATTCAAGGGGGGCCAATATTCCATACAACAAACGTGATTTTATTGCTCGTTTTTGCTCGATATTGATAACGGCAACAGGTAGACGCTTGAAATATGCACAGAATATTTTTTTAGTTATATATACACTTTAAAAATAAATAATTAAATTAATATAAAATAGATATTTACGAGGGGGTTCCATACCCTCGACGTTCCTTCAAAAGGGGTGACTCAGACCATCAATATGAACTACTTATCCTATGGGACTAATGCTGGGAACTAAAAATATCGGTATTTCCATACAGAATAGTTCTGCCACCCGGCCAGTTTGTATTGGAATCTCGGTTTTTTTAGTTCACATCACCAACACCAAAATAATTTTCCAATTTAAACCAGTAGTTCCTGAGATAAGCGCGTTCAAACAAACAAACAAACTCTTCAGCTTTATAATATTAGTATAGATAATATTGTGAGTAAACTCACACTGTAAGTTTACTCACAATATCCTTACTAATATTATAAATGCGAAAGTGAGTTTGTTTGTTTGTTTATTTGTTTGTTTGTTTGTTACGCTTTCACGCCGTAACTACTGAACCGATCATCATGAAATTTTGCATACAAGTTCTCTGGAGTACGGAGAAGGACATAGGCTACCTTTTATCTCGGGAAAAAGTACTATTCCCGAGGGATCGACATTGACGCGGGCGGAGCCGCGGGCGAAAGCTAGTTATCTATATCTCACAGTATTATGAAAAAAGTTATATTCGCGAAATACATATAATGGGTTATTTTTTGAAACGTTAGGTGTAATAATGACCTTATTACACCTAACGTTTCGAAAACTTTACAGTTTTCAAACATGGGTTATAATAATATGAGAAGTCTACTACGCGGAGGTTCGAATAAAACCCTGCTCATCTTTATCTTTATAAAATATTCAATCTTCCCCCATTGACCCTAACTAACCTTCCTTCCACGTTGTAAAATTACCTAAAATGACTTAAAAAATGTTACGATCAACACTAGTTTGTCACGAGAAAAATACTGCCTAAAGTGTTTCATCAAAAAGCCTCGACAGTAGAACAACACGTAAAAGCAATTTTAACACGTAATGACCACACAGCTGGGATGAGAGACAAATAATCCCTCGTGGCGCAAAAACATAACGAGATACAACATGGTAAAGTATGAGTTTTATCCACATTTTATCATATTTTTGGGTAAAATATGTAGCAGACAAGTATAAATCATGATCTCGATAGAACATATGTTTCATGTTAATGAACCCCGGGTTCCGGAGCATAACAGAAGAGGGTGCGACCGGGACACACTACAATCACGATTTTTTGATTTAGCGAAAAAGTGTAACAAAAACAAGATAATCTTTCCTACAAAAAACTACTGAACCGATTGAAAATTTAAATATTATGGGACCAACTTAATATTGAAAGCACATCTTCGAAAAAAAGATTTTTTAGAATCGGGTCATAATGACGTAGTTTCGAGGTAACAAACAAAAAAAATACAAACTTATTGATGACATTCTTCTTATTTTTTGAAGTCGGTTAACATACAATGCGGCGCGATAGGAAGCCACTTTGGACAGTTATTCTTTTTCGTTATTCGAAACGGCAATTACATTCTAAAACTAGGTTCCTTTTTAAATCAATACTGCTTTGCCAAAAAATTTACTCACGGTATAAAAAATAGTTCTAACTATGCCACCAATCAAACATCCAAATCTGAATTCGGTTTAGACATTTATATTTATTCATTTTCAGAAACTTAGTGTATTATTACAGGAGTAAAACCTAATGCAACAGACCAGCCAATTTTAGTTAGGTAACTTAATATTAAGGTTTTTGTATAGTATACTAGTATAAGAATTTATATATATTACACATTATGACATACATAATACATACAGACAGCCGTGTGGCTGCCGTAGCCGTGTGGTATCCGGCAGAGTAGAATAGGACCACTCCAAGTCTTCCCGTGGATGTCGTAGAAGGCGACTTAGGAAATACAAGCTAAACAAAGCTTATAAACATCTAAGACACCTCTCCAACCCGTCTGGCCAGCGTGGAGAGTGTAGGCCAAGTCCTCTGGCTGCTCTAGCCAAGTATGGCCCTAGTAGTACAGAGAGGGTCGTGCTCCTGTAGTGGAGACTAAAAGCTTCCCATAAACGAAAAATAAACGACACATTATGACAGTTAAAATTAACAAATTTCCTGCAGAGCGACTTTCGTGAATTCACACAAGTATAAGTTCGTCATCATCACCATTTAGCCACTATAAATCTACGTCTGGACAAAGGCCTCGCCCAAGGATTCTTCGTTCCATAGAAGGTTATTGCCATACTCTCCACGCTTGGCAGGCGGGTTGGCGAACACAGTTTCTTTGGTTTCTTGTGCTGCCGATGCTGCTGCTGCAAGATTTTTAAGCTGGGAAGGTACGGAATTTGTTGGATCTGGAAAAGAAATGAAGGTATTGGGATACGACTCACTCGGCTGAATGGGGATAAGCAAGTAGCAGTTCGGGAGGCCGGGCGGGCGTACCCGATGCCATACCTGCAACCACCGGACAGGTATAAAGCAACTCAAATACATACTTATTCATGAAATCTGAAAACCCTACATTATTGTGCTGTCGAATAAAAATAAATTGTGGCATATTAAAACTGTTTGTATTAAAAATTAATTTTGCGACGAAGAATATCAACATTTACCGCGTAGTTGACGCGTAATGAGAAACACTAATAGTGGCTTCTTAAACCGATAAGTTTATTTTAGATTTTTATTTATTTCTTATATATTTTTAGCTGTATACCTATTCTAAAGTCACCAAAGACTAAATAAATATATACGGACAAATCACAGAGATTGAGCTAGCCCCAATGTAAGTTCGAGACTTGTGTTATGGGATACTAACTCAACGATACTATATTTTATAACAGATATAAATATAGATACACATCCAAGACCCAGGCCAATCTGAAAAAGATCATTTTCCATCTTGACCTTGACCCGGGGATCGAACCCGGGCACTCTCGTGTCGCAGGCTGGCGTGTTTACCGCTGCGCCACGGAGCTAACCAAAGACTGAAACAATATAATTCATGTTATCAAGTACATGTTCAAATGCGTGACCTTAAAAGTGAAAAACTGAATTAAATATGAAATAGTTAAGTAAAAACAGTAGATTTTCAGTTAAATATAGCGATTTGCATTGGATCTAACATTTCATTGCCTCACATACTCATATTGGCAATAACATCATTTTATTGAAATGCTACTGAAGTACACATTTAATCCTGACGGCTGGCTTTTCCTTTTTTGTGACACGGAACCCCGAAAATCAATTACCATCCAGAGCTCTAAGTCTGGTTTACAATAGTCAGACGTAACAATCCCTGAAACATTATATTTTATATTATCCTCAGTCCATGAGAGTCCAAAATGCGCGCCTTGGCGCGCAAAGATTCAAAGATTTATTCGGAAAATAGGCCTTTTCAGGCACTTTTTCACGTCAATTCTCATTTAAAATAACACATTAAATTATATTCAAATTGTTAATTATTGTTCAAAAGCTACAAACTACCAGCGATTCGGAACCGACCACTGCAGAGAAGCAGACGCCGAAGGAACTCTTTTCAATAGTATTGGTCGCCTACTTGCCTGAAGGGCCTTGTATGATTTTTTATATTTTTATCTTTTTTTTAATGATTTCATGTAACATACAATTTCAATTTACATAATGTTGTGGAACACGTTATGTTATCGATTGAACGTGAAACAACAGGAGAAAAGATAGTAGTCTCAAAGAGGTCGAGCAGACCTGTTTGCGCGTTTTTAAAACTGCATATTGCGGATTTACTACACTGTCTCAGCCGCTCATAATGTTGATTCGGGGCGGCAATTGCGCCTCAAACTCGGGACTCAGTAATGGGATCCATCACGGACGTAATTAGGCCGTCGGCAGCACTTTCACGTATTGCCGTGTTTTGTTTTATTATAGTAATTATGATTACGGCTCGTCTGTTCGGCAAAGCGATGGTATTAGCGTAATCTTGGATAGTGTTTTAGGGGCGCTTCCTTTGTTATTCGTCGTACGATCGTCAGATATTGAATAAGATATACGTATATAGCATGTTGATATCTGTCTTTAATTTTCCCAGATTTACCAAGGATACCGAATAACTTTACTTTTATGACCTATACCGAAATATAAAAAATCCTATTCGTATTTTAATTGGAAAATGCTGATAGTTTAAGCTTTTTTAGAAGGCTATCTTTATTTTTTGGGCGAGTGCAGACGACGATATGTGTACGATCGAACTAATGCCTCTGCTTCCCTATCTTAAAAATGCTTTCGATGGGTAGCAGACTGAAGGACAAGAAGCCAAAGAAACTGCGCTCGCCAACTCGCCTGCCATGTGTGGTGAGTATGGTCAATTGGTCATAACTTCCCATAGAACGTAGAATCCTTTGAAGAGGCCTTTCTCCAGCAGTGGATTAATATGGTTGAAATGATTTTGATGTAGTGAGTCTAAGCTTTAAAATCTAACAAAAATCTTTTGAAGAAATATATTCAAAACTATATTTCATTCTCATAATATTTTTATTTGACTAGCTCCGTGGCGCATCGGTCAACACGCCTGCCTGCGACACGGAGTGACCGGGTTCGATCCAGCCAGGTCAAGATGGAAAATGATCTTTTTCAGATTGGCCTGGGTCTTGGATGTTTATCTATATATGTATTTGTTATAAAATATAGTATTGTTGAGTTAGTATTCCATAACACTAGTCTCGAACTTTGTGGCTAGCTCAATCTGTGTGATTTGTCCGTATATATTTATTTATTTTTATTTTATTTAATTAGAAATGTCTGGAAAACTGAGAATTCGTTAGTGTTTTTGCGAATGAACGAAACTACGTAATTACAAGAAGAAATTGCTTATTTTGGTAGTCCCTACGTCCTTCATTCCTCGCTAAATAAAAATTAACATAACTGAGTAACTGCTTTGCTATTAGTTCACTTTCCAACTGATAATAAGGATTTATTTATGAAAATTAAAAAGAAAAGTAATGCATTTTAAACACTTCCTTACTAATATTATAAATGTAAACTTTTGTTTGTTTGTTACGCTTTCACGCCGTAACTACTAAACCGATCATCATGATATCGAGGGTCAAATTGTATGGTAAGACCAAAAAAAAATTGAGGTTCCAGCATTGGTCCCATAGGAAAAGTTGTTCATATCGACGGGCTGAATCACCCCTTTAAGGGTCCAGAACGATCAAAATTTCACCATATATGCAATATGTAATAAAAAATCTGGCCTATTCTTAAAGGGTTGAATCAGCCCGTCTATATGAACAACTTTGAGTGTGATCTCTCTCGAACTACTCGAACGACTCGAAACTCAATAAAAATGGACAATTGCAAATAATATGAAATGTTCGGCAGCCAGGTCAATTCGTATGGGAACATCAAAAAAAAAATTGAGTTCCCTGCTTTGGTCCCATAGGAAAAGTTGTTCATATCGACGGGCTGAATCACCCCTTTAAGGGCCCAGAACGATCAAAATTTCACCGTGCATAGATAAATGAAATAGTTCGCTCGCTGCGAGCAGAGTGCACATTTTTCTGCTATGCAACATTTCAAAAGAGTCGCTCCAGTTCATTATTATTGTGAACGGAGAAGTTTGCACAAAGGACATTTCGAAATTAAAAACCCTGCTTAGCGACCGAGAAGGACGCGGAGGTTATTAACTTTTCCTTTTGAAAGGGTGCAAATTCATTTTGAGAGAGGTAATACCATTATGAAAGGAACTATGCATATTGTCTTCATTAGGTTAGTAACTCTTCCATGCTGGTCTGGTAGAAAAGAAAAAACGTAGAATGTGCCAGCGGCTTCTCTTCCCGCGTAGATCGTAAAAGCCGATCGAGTGCATGGGCGAAAGTCTGTGGAATCAATAGGCGATGCGGCTAGCAACCCATAACTATTTTCATTCCGTTTTCCATCTACACGCCCTCCAACATGTTAAATGAGGCCATAAGGTCTTATAGTCCTAGGCTCTGTCTACCCCGCAAGGGAAAAGACGTGATACTATGAATGTATGTTTGGTTAGTAGTTGCAAATGCGTGAATGACGGTCGTATTCTTAATAGTAAGGCATAGCTAGTATACGTGTAATATATAGAGTAGGTATAACTACATATTATATAACAAAGTCGCTTCCCGCTGTCTGTCCCCCTATGTATGCTTTGATGTTTAAAACTACGCGAAACGATTTTGATATTTATATAAGAGTATAATAGGCTATAATTTACGCGAAGTCGTGGGAACAAAGCTAGTTATTTTTTTTTATTTTATAAATTGTCCCACTGCTGTGCAAAGGCTTCATATATAATTAATATAAACTCTTTGAAATAACCCCTTTTTTAAATTCCTTTTTATAATTAAACAGGTTTCAAAAACAGATCATATTCCAAAATCAAAAAAAATATTAAAATGTATGAAATATCGAATTTCAGCCGTTGTTATATTGCAATATTCCTAGAACTCTGCACGCGTTATTTCTCGTATTTGTGCACACCATTTTCTAGCATTATTAATGTAAAGTTTGAAGTTTCCATGGCTAGGGATGCATCTGCTATCGATAACGGTAACAATTAGTCGATGTTTTTTCCCAAATTTGGCACCAATACTGAATTTCAAGTTTATTTTCAAACGTAAATAAACGTGTTGTAAAAAACCCTGAACGAGAATATCACCGCAATATGTTTATTTATTCTCACAATTTCGATTTTGTACAGAATATCGATATGAAGATAAGGTATGTTCTCGAAATAAAAAGTATCATAATCTCGTTCGGACAAGAAAATCGGTAAAACTCGTATCAATGCATCAATGCATTGAATTGCGTGCAGTTTGCAAAATACTCTATGTTTTTTATTTACGCGACTAGGCTGATTGTCTATAAAAACTTTGATTAATGAAAACTTGTGATTGAATATTTTTCATACACTGTATCGGGATCAAAATCGACATCGGCGATTCGTACCGGTAAAAATTCGTATCACTGCATCACTAAGCAGCATTCCCCATTGTATTGCGTGCCGTTCGCAAAATATTGGACGTTTTCGAATATTTACCGCGGCGTGGTTGTTTGCTCTAATAATACAGGTTGATCAAAATAAATTGTGTGTCTTATTGAATAAATTTATGCCTCGTGGTGTACATGGATGATGATTACTATGTTGTGTGACAATATTTGCTTGTATTATTTCCAAAAATATATACGTACTTTTAATACTAAAACTAAAAATCCGAAAATAACTGTTAATGGGTGTCGTTGGCCACGGAACCCGAAAAATACAATTATAATTACTTTAAAAAGAAACGATGTAGGTTGAAGTCATAAGTTTTAAGAAATAAGAGTTGGTATCGTTATTTTTCTACTAAATATTTATTTTGTTAATAAAATGCTTGAACTACTTCAATCAGCAAATTGAGTACTTACGTTTATTCACCAAAATTAAAACATACATACATACATACATAGTATCACGTCTTTTCCCTTGCGGGGTAGGCAGAGCCTAGGTCTATAAGACCTGAAGGCCACGTTTAGCATGTCGGTGGGCATTAGGTGGAAAACGGAATCAAAATAGTGATGGGTTGCTAGCCGCATCGCCTATTAACATGATTCGTCAGATTTACCCATTCCCTCGATCGGCTTTTACGATCTGCGCGGGAAGAGAAGCAGCTGGTACATTCTACGTTTTTTCTTTTCTCCCAGACCAGCATGGAAGATTTAAGTTAGAATGGTGAAAGATTATTCATGCTACTTAAAGGCATCCGACAAGTTTCATGACTGCCATCAACGATATCACACGTCACCAACGGCTTAGCGTACCTTCCGAGCACGGAGGAGTTTGTGATATTTTAAATTCCACTTGTAGCCCGTCCTAGTGAGGTTGCTTTACAAATAAAAATAAATAAATAAAATAGCCCTTTATTGCTGTAACCGAAGTATCTACATGTAAGTTATTTATTCAACAACATTAACTTATATAGTTGTGTCGGTAAATGCTTTTCTTTTTTACTTCTCTTGTCCTCCGACAAAGGCTTCCTCTAAAGCTTTCCATTTTGGCATATCTTTTGCAATGCGTGTCTATTCTGGACCTATCTTTTTGATATCGTCATCATCATCATTTCGTGTAGGTGTTATGGCCAATCGACCATGCACACCCTGGTGTCAGAGTTCTTCGGAACTTCGCAGCCGGGACCAACGGCTTAACGTGCCTTCCGAAGCACGGAATCATCATCGGATGATTTAAGCCCGCAATATCCTAACCAAACTGGAAAAAACTTAATAAAGTATGCTTCCCCTGGGGGAATCGAACCGACGACCCCCAGGTCTACAGGCAAACGCCTTAACCACTGGACCACGGAGGCAGTTATCGTCGTCCTGTCGTCTTCAATCGCTTATGTTGTTTAGCTTTGCTTCTTTTACTGGCTCGCGGGTACCACTCGGTTACTAGACTCATCCACCTTCATTTCTTTTCTTTAGCATGTGTCCTGTCCACCTCCATTTCAAGCGTTGCTTTACATGCGTGACTGCTAATAGTGTTTACGCCCACTGGGTCATCGAGCTCCTTAGGAACCAGTAATTAAATTACCTGCCGGCCTATTTGCTACGTGTACTACGTTTTGTTTGATAGTCACTTCAAAATACATTGCGGCTTTCGTATGACTGACTATTTTTATAAAGATATATAAAACGTAATGTATTTGAAGTGACTATTAAGGCGTTGTACACTAATTTAGCCGTGTGGTTTCCTGCACAGTAGAATAGGACCACTTCAAGTTTTTCCATGGATGTCGTAAGAGGCAACTTAGGAAATACAAGTTAAACAAAGTGTCAACGGGTGATGCATATTATGCAGGTCGTGCAAATATCCCTCAAACACAGGTGGAGGAGAACAGAAAGAGTCTTGTGTCTGACATTGAGACCTCTCTGGAGCAGGTCTCTGAATGGGGTAAACTGAACCTAGTTCAATTCAACCCCACTAAGACACAAGTCTGCGTGTTTTCCGCTAAGAAGACCCCATTTAGCATAGCACCGAAGTTCCGGGACACCTCTCTTACCATTTCTAAGAGTATTGGGATCCTTGGCGTCGATATTACGAAGGAGGTCCAATTCCGGAGTCATCTGGAAGGTAAAGCCAAAATGGCTTCTAAAAAACTTGGGGTGCTCAATAGAGCGAGGCAGTACTTCACTCCGGGTCATAGACTTTTGTTATATAAAGCTCAAGTCCGGCCCCACATGGAGTACTGCTCTCATATCTGGTCTGGTGCATCTCAATAACAACTCCTTCCTCTTGATTCCATCCAACGCCGGGCAATTCGTACTGTCGACAATCCCACACTCACAGACGATTTAGACACCCTCAGTCTACAGAGAGACGTTGGCTCTCTGTGTGTATTTTACCGTCTATAGTATGGGGAGTGTTCTGAAGAACTTTTTGAATTGGTGCCACCGTCACCTTTTTACCACCGCACCGCTCGCCACAGGAGTAAAGTCCATCCCCACATCCTTGACACTTGGGTCTCCAAAAATGTCAGAGCGTCACGTGGTTTTTTTCCTCGTACAGCAAGATTGTGGAATGGACTCCCTCCCGAGGTTTTCCCTGTGTGCTATAACTTGGTGTCCTTCAAAAGGCGTGTTTACAGGTATCTTAAGAGTCGGCAACGCATCAGCAGCTCCTCTGGTGTTGCAGATGTCCATGGGCGACGGTGACCACTTTCCATCAGGTGGCTCGTCTGCTCGTTGGACGTCGGATATACATAAAAAAAAAACATCAATGAGACCTCTGCAACCCGTCTGGCCAGCGAGGAGAGTGTACGCCAAATCCTCTGTCTGCTCTGGCCAAGCATGGTAATACAGAGAGGGTCATGCTCCTGCAGTGGAGACTAAAAAGACCTGATAATGATGATGACACTAATTTAACAAATATGCTGGTTTTCAATTACTTCGACCGTAAATTGGTAAATCTTTGCAACTGTGGACGATATGTTCCGTGTAGTGTATAAAACAATGCAGGGGTGAAAACAGGGTGGCCACTGCCCGCCGGCAGGAAAGGGGAACGCGTTCATTAGGGGGCAAATAAACTGGGGCTAATTTCGTAGGGTAACTTCTTATTTTTTCATCTGTCGTCTTTGTTTTGTTTTATTCTTTTTTAAAACGGGGACAGTGTTTATACGCGTCTTGTTGTCAAAGAAAGATACCCGTGGTTATTAACTAACTAATATTATCTAAAGGTAAACTAACAAATAAAAAAAACAACAAACATAAACAGTTTCAATATTTTTGGTAATAAAATGTAATTAGACACAGCAGCCGTACTTGCTGTAGCATTTAGTTTTCTCCCGTTGTTTTCGTTCAATAGGAGTAGAGAGTACATATATATGCAGGATAAAGAAGGATTTAATCATTATTAAAACCATTAGGAACCATGGTAACCGTTTATTCACATAAGTAAACTAATATTCACTGAAACAATCAACCAATTCACTTTTAAATAATCACTTATGTCAATTAATATTAACTCAACTCAAACAATCAAGTACCTAATTGACTTTCACATAATAACCAAAGATATAAACGGTCATGTACAAATAATGTTTTCGGTAGAATGAATGCGCCGGTTACAAAACAGCCATTCCTCCACATGCACGTGTAATATGTCTGCTATTGTTGCTACGCGCCGTTAATTATATCCCATTTGCCAATTGCAAAAGTGCATGTGTTTAGATGTTTGTTACACTCCCAATCATGCTAAAACGGATTTTGATGATATGTTGCACACTATAGGATAGGCTAGATAGATAGATAGATATTCATTTATTCCTTAGAATATGGTGATACAATGGTGTTACAGAATTGTGTGTGTGCTACATACTCTGCCTATAAGGCGTAGAAATTTTTAGTTAAATTAAGATTAAAATTTAAGTATTATTATTTTTTAAATTAATTATATCTATTTATGTTCACAAATCATATAACATGTCAGAGCGTTTAATATACAATTAAGCTGTCATTTAAATATTTCCTCGGTAGTATAATAACATTTATCTAGTAGCCAATTAAATAAAGTTGATTTATATGCATTCTCCCTAGTAATTTCTCTAATTTCCCTCGGTAATGCATTGAACACTTTGATTGCCATACAATAGACATTGTTACCGTAGAGTTGCAGTCTCTGTGCTGGGATATAGAGTTTGGTTGGGTTTCTACTGCTCTTGCTATTAACTGGATCAACACGTTGGCTACCTTTCATCCCGAAAAAAAGTACTGTTCCCGTGGGATTGACGTTAACGCGACCGGAGCCACGGGCGAAAGCTAGTATTTCTATAAAGTGTCTTCCCAACTCTATCACGTTTAATTTGAACGACATTTCCTTATCCTGGCGATCTATTTCGTCACTTAGGTGCAGAATCACGTCGCGATCGTGTCAATGTCTCGGGATAGATGCCGTTATACTAAATTTGTCCAATATGAGATCGCGGTGATTCACATCGGAGTACGCTGTAACCTTTTACGAGCGAGATATCGAGCGTACAGGGAATTACTGAATTCGGAAAATCTGCTTTGACGGTGTTTAATTAAATTTAGTAAAGAATGTAACAAGGGAAGTGATCCATTGTCACAAAGGCAGGATCTTATAATCAGTTCTACAGGCAAACGCATTAACTACCAGACCACAGATGCAGACAAATCCTTACTAATATTATAAATGCGAAAGTGAGTTTGTTTGTTTGTTACGCTTTCACGCCGTAACTACTGAACCGATCATCATGAAATTTTGCATACAAGTTCTCTGGAGTACGGAGAAGGACATAGGCTACCTTTTATCCCGGGAAAAAGTACTAATCCCGAGGGATCGATATTGACGCGGGCGGAGCCGCGGGCGAAAGCTAGTCGTTAATAATACTTTACAAAATTCTCCGTCCTGTAAGTCTTGCTACCTGAATGGAATTTGTAATATCAACAATCAGATGGTCCACTGTGCAGATGTAAAGACACTTGTATAAGGAAACCAATGGCTCATTACCTAAAGGTGTCGTCTTTGTTTTCTTTTATTCTTTTTTAAAACGGATACAGTCTTTATACGTCTTGTTGTCAAAGAAAGATATCCGTCGCCTTCGATCAAATATAATGGTAGATACACAACGTGGAAAAGTGGCACCGGCAAAACAGCGCTCTAATCGAGTTTCGGAGCTGTTTTGTCCACAGTTTCAATAAACCACGCTAACACTCACATGTCTCGCGATGACGAAGGTTAGTAAAAAGATGCAAAAACTGCGCGTCAAAAGCGAAAAAGAAAGATGGAGTGTCATACTTTCAATATTGTACCGTTTTTGTTGTTGTTTGTAAGTATGCATGATGTTTTGGCTCGGGGACATTATTTAGGCTTCATTTTGTATGAGACTGTGTATCTACCATTATATTTGATCGAAGCCCGTCGCTATTAATTAACTTACAATATATAATAACTAACAATGGCTCATTACCTAAAGGTCTCGAACGAGTGTATTTCTATACAGGATGGATATTAGCGCATTGTTGAACACTAAATTATACTTTAAATACCGCGAAAAGCTGTTTGTAGAACCTCTGTAGTTGGGTAATAACGGCACCAGGAAAACGCTGGCATGAATTCGCCGACGTCCCAAGGGGGTAACCACACCTCTCGGTTAATTTGAGAGTACTACTTTAAACATAAGAATGTGTACTACATTTGTGCTAGGTGAACACGCAGTTTGGTCAGGGGTGTCATCCTCATTTACTTTTTGTCGTGGCAAAATTTATTCACGTGGCTACCGGCAAGTTCATTTTTAGGGTTCCGTACCCAAAGGGTAAAAACGGGACCCTATTAATATAGCTCCGCTGTCTGTCTGTCCGTCTGTCATCAGGCTGTATCTCATAAACCGTGATAGACAGTTGAAATTTTCACAAATGATGTATTGCTGTTGCCGCTATAACAACAAATACTAAACTATAGAATAAAATAAATATTTAAGGAGGCTACTATTCTACAAACGTCATTTTCTTGCTTGTTTTTGCTCGATATTGATAACGACAACCGGTAGACGCTTGAAATATTCACAGAATATTTAGTTCTATATTTACATTAAAAATAAATAATTAAATAAAAATAATATTAAAGGGGGGCTCCCATACAACAGACATTATTTTTTTATTGCCATTTTTATAGATATAGGCACGGAAACCTTCGTGCGCGAGTTTGTCTCGCACTTGGCCGGTTTTCGTTAGTAGCATGAATGGGCCGGCTCGACCGGGGAAGTACCACACTCTCACAGAAAATCGACGTTTGAGTAGAACCTTTACCACCGTTCCAACCGGATTTAATTCGTTGAAGTCGGTGAAGAAATATGTCCGAACGCGCGTCGTTCTAACCGGATTTAATTTGTTGAAGTCGGTGAAGAAATATGTCCGAACGCGCGTCGTTCTTACCGGATTTAATTTGTTGAAGTCGGTGAAGAAATATGTCCGAATGCGCGTCGTTCTTACCGGATTTAATTCGTTGTGATCGGTGAAGAAATATGACCGAACGCGCGTCGTTCTTACCGGATTTAATTCGTTGAAGTCGGTGAAGAAATATGACCAAACGCGCGTCGTTCTTACCGGATTTAATTCGTTAAAGTCGGTGAAGAAATATGACCGAACGCGCGTCGTTCTTACCGGATTCAATTCGTTGAAGTCGGTGAAGAAATATGACCGGACGCATGTCGTTCTAACCGGATTTAATTTGTTGAAGTCGGTGAAGAAATATGTCCGAACGCGCGTCGTTCTTACCGGATTTAATTTGTTGAAGTCGGTGAAGAAATATGTCCGAATGCGCGTCGTTCTTACCGGATTTAATTCGTTGTGATCGGTGAAGAAATATGACCGAACGCGCGTCGTTCTTACCGGATTTAATTCGTTGAAGTCGGTGAAGAAATATGACCAAACGCGCGTCGTTCTTACCGGATTTAATTCGTTAAAGTCGGTGAAGAAATATGACCGAACGCGCGTCGTTCTTACCGGATTCAATTCGTTGAAGTCGGTGAAGAAATATGACCGGACGCATGTCGTTCTTACCGGATTTAATTTGTTGAAGACGGTGAAGAAATATGTCCAAACGCGCGTCGTTCCTACCGGATTTAATTCGTTGAAGTCGGTGAAGAAATATGACCGAACGCATGTCGTTCTTACCGGATTTAATTCGTTGAAGTCGGTGAAGAAATATGACCGAACGCATGTCGTTCTTACCGGATTTAATTCGTTGAAGTCAGTGAAGAAATATGACCAAACGCGCGTCGTTCTTACCGGATTTAATTCGTTGAAGTCGGTAAAGAAATATACCGAACGCGGGTCGTTCCTACCGGATTTATTCGGATTTCACCTTCGTAGGTGTCGCCGCGTAGGTATATATTTAATACCGTATTATGTACATTCGATATTACACGGGGAGTGAGACAGGCCTTATCGAACTTGCCCCAAAGAGAACACTGTATATATTTCATATTTCTAATTAGAGTTTAAACTGTTGCACAACCTCTGTAGTTGGGTAATTACGGCACCAGGAAAACGTTGGCACGAATTCGTTGGCGTCCCTAGAGCAGGTAACTATACCTCCAGTTAATTCGGGAGTACGACTCTATACATAAGAACTTGAACAACGTACGCGATAGTTAACCTCCAAGTAGGAAAGCGTAGAGCTGTTTCAATATTCAATAGGATCAGATGCAGAATGTACTTCACCAAGTTGTATTCTCTCGGTTTCATGTGTATTTTTACTGAAGTGCATTTCGAATTTCGATTTAGGTACTTCAAATGTTGTATAAGAGACGCAAGTTTTTTTAAATCTATGGTTGTATATTTAATAAACTGTCAAATACCTTTATAAGCAAAAGCTTCTTACAGTTTTGTATTTTTAACCGACTTAAAAAAGGAGGAAGTTCTCAATTCGACTATCGTTTTTTTTTACCTCATAACTTCGTCATTAATGAACCGATATTATTTTATTTGGAAGGGTATACTTCCGAATTGCTTACATTGAAATGTCATTAAAATTGGATCAGTAGTCGAAATCCTTTTTCTGTCTGAAAGTTTATCGCTAAATATGTAACCGGGAGATATTATTAGTCAGTGGAACTGACTGAAACTATATCGGGTAAAAAAACTCTAGCAACGAAGGAGCAAACGAAGGGCGGGGCAAAAGCTTATATAAATATAGAGCAGCAGCTTTACAATGAACCCCAGCTAACCCTATAAATCGTGAGTTGAACAATGGTGGGACCCATGGCGTGTGAGCTTGTATGGAAGTAGGGCAGGCTCTGGCTTTCATTCGTAGTAAGAGTTCTTTTGTACTAGACTAGAATTTTGACCCCGCTTCATCTTCGTAACCCTATCTCACTTTTTCATGTGGGGTCAACACAGTATCTTCTGTTTGTTGCTTTTATAGTTTGCTGGTTTTTGCTGAATTGCATTTCGATTTACTTCGAAACCTAGTTTATTTGTTATGCTTTAAATACGGAACCGATCATCATAAATTTGTTCCCAAAATTGCTGCGTATCTGGTACGGAGAAGGACACGATTCATCTAAAAAACAGTACTGTTCCCGAGAGATCGACTGTAACGGAACACTTATGTTCTCGTTCATGATTCTCAAATATTAACTGGAAAACTGAAATTCAATCATAAATACAGTCCTTTGTAAATTGTTCCACAATAATTCATTATATCCATCTTATTTTGTTTGTTGTGAAGCAGAATGACATTGACAGTTTGTCTTATCTATAATTGACGCGAGGAAGAAAATTGATCTATGATCTATGAAAAGTAGAACTTAAATTAAAAATATGAAATTAAAAGTATAGTTTGACTGACTTTATATCTTTAAGTAAGAACAAGGAAATAAATAATCATGATGATAACAAAAATTTGATCAAATAATTGATAATTAGTTTATTCTTTTGTCTAGTTGAAAAAAAGTAAGCATTTTACGGATAATCGAGAGAATCGATTCAATCAAAATTAAATAAATATTAAAATAAATTAATACTCAGCGTAAAAGAAATTTAAATGGTAAAATTTATTATAATATCTCGTGATACCAGATTATGCTAATAGGTCGATTCAAGGGATTCTATAGATAGCACAGGGAACACTAATAATTAAAAGAAAGCTATGAGATTGTCTATGGAATTAAATTTGTTACAAGGCACGCTGACCTTTATTTCGTTACTATTAGGGGTGAAGAAAGAGACAGGTAGTCTTGGAATGTTTTAGAAAGTTTTGGAACTAACCAATGGAAAAACTTTATTCAATTGAGAATTTAATGAAAAAGGTCTTATCGACAGGAATGAGCAAGGCAGATTAGTTATTAAATGTAGAGATATTAGTTAGATATTTGCATGAGGTTTTTAAAAAAAATATTGGCCAACGGTTTTTCAGTCGAAGTGGTGTGATTTCTGAGAACCGCACGGTAGCGAGTATAAAAGGCTACGGCGCCATTAGTCTGGGTGATTACGCATCGGGGAATTTGAAGAGTCAAGAGGAATTGCTGCCAGAACGCCACTACAAGTTTTATTTTAAATCAAGAAAGAAGTAGTTTAAAGTGTGGGTTATCGCGTTATCTTGGCAAATTAGGATCGAAAAGTCCCGCAAAGTCCCTTGCAAAAATATTTTAGCTAAGAAGCACATTGGTATCGTGTTCTGAAGTTAAAATATTGTAGATTCTTTTGAAATATATGAATATTAGCTTGTCCAGAGTAAATTCACCATAATAGTTTCATATACTGTAAAGTTTTGAATGATATTGAGGAAATGATGTTGGGGAGATCTTTGATTCTTCGAAATCTTCTCCGTGTCAAATCAGAGATATCTAGTTTCTATTTGTTTGATTTTAATGTAAGTTTAATAGAGTTTTGTGTCGAATTGGGGAATACATGGCCAAGATCAACGCTGGACCTCTATTCCTTATGAAAGCGATTGTTCTTTATGAGGGTAGCGGCCAAGTAGGAGTAAAAATAATTCGACATTGTAGCTGGTCGAATGGGCTGAAATTCCCAGCCTAGCTATGCTACTTGGGGCGTCCAGACGGCCTCTGTGCCTACGGAAACCTACGGTCCGAACGGTGCGCTAGTTTTCAGCTCCCTAGCCACTTGGGGACACGTCTGGGACCTCAAACCTTTGTTAGGGCGTGGAAGTCTCGATCCTGACCACAAGAGATGACCACAACCCAAGAGTGATAGGAATAATAGGTTCGTGGGCCCAAACTCTGGCTCCCTTTTACAGCTTAGAGATGACGGATCCTTGCTAGGAACCTAATCTATTTACCAGAGTAGGAAATCTGATTTTAGGAGCAGTCAGGCAGGTAGAATCATTAAAATAGGGCGAGGGAAGCTTCCTCAAATCTTTTTAGCTAGATTAGGGAGCGATCTCTTACACCGGAGTTCGTTCTACACACACACACACTTTGGGGATGGGGGGACAGTAACTTAACACCTTTAGACTAGAAATTAGGGACTGATAGGGACTAGATTAGGCCCATTAACGGTTGCGTCAGGATGAGGAAAAGAGGGGTATAGGAGATAAAATTCCATTCGTTTTCACGGTAAATCCGGTGGTAGCAATATAACCATCCAAGCTGCTGGTGGGTAGGACGTTAATAATTCAAACAATTAATCTTCGACAGTAATTTTAAGTTAGATAGTCGTATCTAATATGAAAGTGAAGTTGAATGTGAAAATATGATAACAAAATGGCATAAGTTGGTTCTGTGATAGTGACAAGTGATAATGCTGACGAAATGTGCGTATTCTGATTGTGAAAGATTCAGAGAATCTGTTTCTAACAAAGGTATGAAATTCCTAACCTTAATTTTTATGTACAAGGCCCTGATATATAATAGTGTATAGAGTATCCACCTGAATGATTTGGGGATTTTCATATTGTAAAATCACATAGATTGGCCATGAACAACTAATATCATAACTTGTGGCATAATCTCATAGCTACTTGACAATGGATTGAGTCGGAGTTGTCTATTTAATTACTAAATAAATACCTTCTTGATCTACCTATTTTGTTGAAAAATTCAGATTTGTTTAGTCCAGTGAGATCTCATAACTCTCTGACAATATATTATCATGATAATCATTCTCTGAAGGGGATGGTCTGTTGGTTCCATGGAAGTCATGTAAATTCTGTAAGGTTGAGATATTGACAATCCACATATATACCATATGATTCATCTAATTCTGGAATGAATAATGAATTCTGGGAGAGTAATGTTCCTTATATACTACCAAGGGCGAGTGTAAGGTTGACTCCAATCCCTATTTATTGAAATACAGGAATATTACAATCCTCACACTTAAATTTGGTTGAATCACTGAGACAAATAAGTCTGATGTAAATGTGCTTAAATACTAATAGACATTTCATCTCCATCTATCTCTAAGATCTAGAGTTAGTGCATAATAGTGCTTATACATAACAGCATGGCATAACATTTACATGCTTACATACATAGCTACATAATTCCTGAAAATAATAGGATAATGAGTAACAATTGATACAGGAAGTATTATCATGTAAGGATGCCTTTTCTACAGTGAAGGTTGAGGTATAGTTTGACTGACAAACAAACCCTTGCTATAAAACTCCATCTGAGTACCTAGTACTACCTGCTTGTTGTAAATTCATAATTTGAGTTCTTTGCTTTTACACCTCCGTGGTGTTATTTCAAAGTAAATAAGTCTGAACTCATCCCAGCGAACACAATGAGAGCATAATGCTTGTGTAGCAGGTAATACGCTTGAAGACATTTAGTCTACCCTCTTGTCTCTGAATTAATAGTCAGACATAATTTTACTGACAAATTGCCTATCCTACTATTAGGTGGGAACAGGTACTATTTACTCTTTAATGGGTATCCCTATTGCTTTCCAAAAGAAATTAGCATACGGAGGAATCACGTCCAAGTCTGGATGACGAGTGGTACTCTGGCGGGCGGAAGGCGGGGCTCGACAGTAAACCGTAACACCAAAATGCTGGGTACATTCACTATAATGTATATCTACCACCACTGACTAATACATACAATGACAATATTAAACTATTACCTTAGACTTCTATCCAATATCTACAGTTGTGGACATCTATAACTCATTATAGATCAATATGGATACTTACATTCTAATACTTACTATACATATCCGAAATTCAATACTATATCTATAAGCCGCTGGTAGAGGAACAATTTCTGTAGAATGAACCATGCTAGATAAGCAATATGCTCCTTAATGAAAATAATTAACCAACTCTTCATAAAATAAGGCAATTATATTAATGTGAAATAGCAGGCAACAGAAAATAACACAAAGTGCAATTTGAACAATATTTATTAGGAAAAACATAAGCGTACCTTACGATAAGGTTATTCTTATTTATAAGTAAAAATTAGTCATACACAAGGCCGATAACAACCTTAGGCATAGCATAAGATAGGATTAGGCTTCCTCACCATAGGTTAAGACCAAAATCACTTCATTTAAGAAGGTCCAGGGGTTACTATGATAAAACAAGGGTAACTTCCGCTAGATATGATCATGCCATATAGATTTGAACAAAGAAACAAAACATTAATAGGGTATGTAGGTTGATAAAGTAGATTAAGAGTAATACAGCTAGTATTTGGTGCAGTTAGGAATTCATAGTAAGGGTAGGCTAGAGAAAAAAAAAATATACACGTAGGTAGGGTACACGACATTAACGCGAGCGGATTCGCTGGTGAAAACTAGTGATGTTTATTTATTCATCTGTAAATTACGAGTATATGTGCAAAAGTTATTTACAGTTTTCTATTTTGTTTAACCAGAAGTAATTATTGGTAGTTGGAAATACCCGTAAACGAGTTAGATTGGGAAACAAACTCTTGATTTTGTGATCCACTCGAATGCTTACAAACGAAGGGCGGGCCAAAATCTGGTTTAGCTAAATATAAAGCAGCAGCTTTATAATAAACCCCAGCTAACCCTATAAATCGTGAGTTGAACAATGGTGCGCGCCATGGCGTGTGAGCTTGTATGGAAGTAGGGCAGGCCTCGTCTTTCATTCGTGAGTGTTCGTTTGTACTACACTAACATTTTGACCCCGCTTCTTCTTTTTTGTTACCCTATCTCACTCTTTCGCGTGGTGTCAGTACAGTATGTTGGTTCTTTCCAGTTTCTTCTCCTAGTATAGCCTTTGTCATACACATCATCTATACAATCTTCATAGTGTCACCTTGCCTGACTCTACTTGACACTATTCATCTTTTCTTAGGCCGTTGCCGCAGTGGCCGCCTCTGTTTCGGTTTCCACGTAAAGTCAAAGTCAAAGCGTTTATTAAGAAAATAGGCCTTTACAGGCACTTTTCATGACAAATCACATTTTAAAGGATTTAATTTAGTAATATTAATTAATATTGAAATGCCACAGACTAACGAGTAGCTCTATTTTTGAATTCAACGCTTTTCTTGTTATTGCCCGGTTTCGCACTGTTATAAAAACCACTGTACTGTTTACATTTTGTCTTACCTATGGTATTGAATACTGACTTATTCTAAGTCTATAATAGTATTAAAAAGTGCCCTCAATGATTTGAGGGAAGCAAAACCGCAACACTTGCCCTGATGATGGTCTGCGTAACAGACCATAACTAGTCGGCGATTCCGACTAAATAAACGTGAGTAAAACCGTGTTTCTATAATGTATTAGTCTGTTTTAAATAGTGAGCGTGAACCGGCGGCCATGGCGTGCGAGTGTATGAAAGTAGGGCAGGCTCCGTCTTGCATTCGAACTTAGTTCTTTTGTACTAGCCTAACATTTTGCCCCATTTTGCACTGTAAAACCTTACTTACTAGTCCAATTTATATTATTTCATAGAATAGAAATAATTTTATTACCAATAAGGCACACACCATTCAAACACATCTATACTATCATCAATATTATAAAGCTGAAGAGTTTGTGTGTTTGTTTGACCGCGCTAATCCCAGGAACTACTGGTTCAAATTGGATCATTCTTTTTGTGTTGGATAGTCCATTTATTAAGGAAGGCTTTAAGCTATAAAACACGCTGCGACAAATAGGAGCAGACCATCAATAAAAAATGTTTTGAAAACGGGGGAAACTTATTCATCTATACTAATTAATCATAATAACAGAAATTGCCGCGGACGAAGTCGCGGGCAACAGCTAGTGTGAAACAAAAGAATAAAATGAGATGACACATTGAGGCATCGATTGGAAACATTTAAGATGTGTTGTTGAAGGCGCATGGAAAAGATAGATTGGAAAGAGAGAAAGACGAATGAAGAAGTTCTACAAATTGTCAATGAGATGAGGACGTTACTGCATCCAATAGGAAGGCAGGGAAAGATTGGTCATCTTATACGACACGATGATTTCAACAAAACCGTTTTGGAAGGGAAGATCGAAGGGAAAGGGAAGGCCGAGGAGGGAATTTTATAGACAAAGTAGAAGAGAAGGCCAAAGGCTTGTCGTATAGAGAGGTCAAGAAGATAGTGGAGGATCGAGAAAGATGGAAAACACTCCACCGACAAGAACATAGTTGTTTAAATATTGATTGAGGCAGATTGGATGCAGGCTGCTTCCAACCGGTCGTATTAGTAATCCTTGGGGGAGGCCTATGTCCAGCAGTGGACAGCGGCTGAGGTGATGATGATGATGAGGCAGATTGGACTGCAAGTATGTAATGCAGTGATACAGTTGGTAGTAACTCAGCGCATGAATCACTCGAGGAATGATTTTTAGTTACTATTTCATCGTATCTTATCTTACTTTACATCACATCTTAGCTCATAATTTTTCTCCTACTTTATCAGCCCGTGTTCACCCATTGTTGGGTATAGGCCTCTTCATGGCTTGTCCACTTGAGCCGGTTTTTTGCTGTGCGCATCCAGGTCTTCCCCAATATTTTTGTAATATCGTCGGCCCAGCGCATTGGTGGTTTTTCGAATTTTCTCCGTCTCAGTCTAGGTCTCCGTTTCGCAATCATACGCGCCCAGCGGCTGTATTCTCTCCTGCTCATGTGCCCAGCCCATCTCCACTTGAGCCTGGTCACTACTAGTGCGATGTAGATCACTATTATAAACGTGGGATTTCATGAAGATCACAAGATCTTTGATACTCTTAAGGAATATTTACAATTTAGCTATTTTAGAATAACACATAGACGCGAATGAAGTCACGGGCAAAATCTACTTACTGAGCTAGCATTCGTTAGAGGGATCCGTTCGAGCAATTATTGAATGTGGGGACATGTGATATATATAATTTTTGTACGTCATAATTCATCTGAACGCAATTTTGTTTAGATTGCTGTGGGGTGAAACCCTTCAATTTTAAGTTATTAGTGCCCATTGTTAACGCTTACGTAACCTTAAATAAAGTATAAAAATGAATACTTAGAAATAGATTTTTATAAAATCTAATAATATGGTGAAAAAAATTCATGCGGGCGGGGCTCGAACCAGCGACTGTAGATCTATGTACGACCTCTACAAATAAGTATAGGTACGACCTACGCTCTGCCAACTGAAGCAACCGCATGTTCCGTTCATGTTCATTTGGCAGAGCGTAGGTCGTACCTATACTTATTTGTTGAGGTCGTACATAGATCTACAGTCGCTGGTTCGAGCCCCGCCCACATGAATTTTTTTCACCATATTATTAGATTTTATAAAAATCTATTTCTAAGTATTCAATTTTGTTTTTTATTTTAATAAGAGTATATCAAATAGCATTGTAAATGCAAAATAAAACACTTATAGAAATACTAATTAGATACCTTCGATCTTCGCTGCTCAGGGTGGTCTAATTCCCAATATGACGTAAGAAGACACCCTGCTTAATAATGTTGTTGTTGTCTTAAAACTGCATTTTAAGCAATTCTCCCAGCCAATTTTGATGAAGATGCACACTCAAAGATATAAACCTACTGCATACATAGTTTTAGACCTCTCCATAAGAAGATGACATATTAATTTAGACCATAAGCGTTTTAGACGAATTGTTAATATAGACAATCTAGGACTGAGACCCTTTGATTTTTAGACCATGAACGTTTTGATTGGTTTTGGACGAGTTGCTACTGTAGAGTAGACTTACGTTTGCGACTATTCGATACTCGAAAAAACATTGTGATTAATGATATGTTATTAAAAACACGCATATTTTCGTCTCTTTATTGCTCAAGGTCATTATCATGTTAGCAAATTCATACCGATCGCCGAATGAATCTGCTATGAAGTGCATGTTTCCGGGTATGACCCCTCGAATTGACAGTTCCAGCTGTATTTCTCCCTCAGCAATATAACCTATCGGAAACCCAAAAAGGTTTGACACCATCATTATGCGAATCCATCCCTTACGCAGGGGCAGTGCGCAGGCGCGAGCCGACGCGCCTCCCGCCGCCGCAGTCTGCCTTCAAACCTCGGCGAGTTCGTAGCGCTACGCCGTAGCCTCGTAGCGACCGCGTAGCAACACCTGCAGTGACGTTAACAACTATTTTTAATAACGTTTTACAATAACGCTTTTATAATAACAGTTTTGTGAAGTGATCGTGCTCGGAGCTGTGATTGTTTTTACGAATGGATTTCGTCGTGTGTGATTTTATATAGTTGCTGGTTTGTGATGTAAGTTGACACCGAGGTTCTCCGATATGAGTTTATTGTGTTCAACTACGAGTATTGTTTCACAAACTCAATATTCTCTTGTCACATTGAATTGCGTATTGAGTTTCATTAGCTTATTAGTTCTAGTTTTGCCACAAACAAGATTATTATCGATATAAAGAAAACCCTGTCCTATTTTTGAAGGGTGATTCAGTCCGTCGATATAAAAAACTTTTCCTATAGGCCCTATGCTGGGAACTCAATTTTTTTGACGTAAATATACCAATTAACGGAGCTGCCGAGCATTTTTGTTTATAATGTCCATTTTTTTATAGTTTCCAGCTTTGAACCCATTTGAAAAGTTGTTCATATCAACGGGCTAAATCATCCCTTCAAGAATCGGACTGAGTTTTCTTAACATAATGTATGCTGTTTTGGAAATTATGTTACATATTTTCGTAACTGTAAAAGCGTGTTATTTTTTTACACATGTTGTATGGGTGTTTTAAACGCGTTTTATGTTCGATCGCATCGAATGATTGATGGTTTCAAAGTCCCAACTTATGCGAGGCAAGATAGCAGCCCTTTAGTTCCTTATAACGTTAAAAAAGACTTGCCGAAAGCTTATTATATAAGAACGCCGGGAAAAAATATCTTATGTAAGAATATCCTTGAAAGAGTTTACGAGTTCCGTTTCGTAAGACATGCGTATGTAACGAAATTACACGATATAAGGCATAGAAATGTTTACGGCGTTTTATTTAGCTTCACACTGCGTTTTGTTATTCAAATCACACAAGTTTTTATCCAGTTTGATGCTGGTACTTTGCAAGTATTCATGTTGAATTACATTTATGTACTACAGTCCAAATCCTTTCCTCGAACCAGTTTTGGAAGAAATTACCCTTTAACATATACACATACATATTATCACGTCTTTATCCCTTACGGAGTAGACTAGGGCCTCAGGACAGGACTAAATAATAAATATAAATGGACAAATGACACAGATTGAGTAAATTCGAGACTTATAATATGGGATACTAACTCAACGACATTATATTTTATAAAATATACAAGATGTAAAAGAAACCCTATCAGATCCTTGTAGCGGTGATTCAGCCCGTCGATATGAACAACTTTTCCTATGGGACCAAAGCAGGGAACTCAAATTTTTTTTGATGTTCCCATACGAATTGACCGGGCGGCTGAACATTTAATATTATTTGGAAATGTCAATTTTAATTGAATTTCGAGTCGTTCGAGTAGTTCGAGAGAGATCCCACTCAAAGTTGTTCATATAGACGGGCTGATTCAACCCTTCAAGGATAGGCCAGAGTTTTTATTACATGTTGCATATGTTATATACATGATGAAATTTTGATTGTTCTGGACCCTTAAAGGGGTGATTCAGCCCGTCGATATGAACAACTTTTCCTATGGGACCAATGCTGGGGACTAAAAAAGATGGGCAATTCCATACAAAAAATTTCGGCCGCCCGGTCAATTAGTATGGGAACGTCAAAAAAATTTTGAGTTTCCAGCATTGGTCTCATAGGAAAAGTTGTTTATATCAACGGGCTGAATCATCCCTTTAAGGGTCCAGAACGATCAAAATTTCACCGTGTATAAACAACCATAATCATATACAATTTAGGATCTCACGCAGTTTCGTACCGTCGCTCCCAAATATCTGTAAATTAAACTGAGGTACATGCTAGGCCTAATGTTTCATATAGTGTATACTACATAATAATACAGCCTAAGGTACGTAGTAACGAGAACCGGGCCCGAAATTGTAGTACATTTTGCCGGTAACATAGACATGTAATAAAGCTGCTTTGATAATTCATTGGAGACTAGCTTCTGCCTCCGATCTGTGCCCGTACCTATATATGTATTTTACGGGCCAATAAATAATCTATACTAATATTATAAAGCTGAAGAGGTTGTTCAAATTGAAAAACTCTTTTTGTGTTGGATATTTCATTTATTGAGGAAGGGTATAAAACATCACGCTGCGACCAATAGGAGCGAAGCATCAATAAAAAATGTTTTGAAAACGGGGGAAAATTATTCATCTATTCTATACTAATTAATCGTAATAACAGAAATTGCCGCGGACGAAGTCGCGGGCAACAGCTAGTATTAAAAAAATGTATATGGACAAATCACACATTTAGAGCTAGCCCCAAAGTATGTTCAAGACTTGTGTTATGGGATACCAACTCAACGATACTATGTTTTATAACAAATACATATATAGATAAACATCCAAGACCCAGGCCAATCTGAAAAAGATCGTTTTTCATGTCAGTCTTATAAATCGATGAACGTCGACTGCACGCACGAAAAAGTATCACGTTCTGTGTTTGCGAAACACAGCCTAGGCTATTGGCTTATGACGCATCTATCTCTCTTCCACCGTTGTCACGTAAACTTATCGTCCGTAAACCGTCTTTACAGATAACCAATTTTTTTACGATACGAGATCCCTTGACAGCTCCACATACACCACCACACTTCCTCTACCTCCGTGGTCCAGTGGTTAAGGCGTGTGCCTGTTGACCCGGGTCGTGGGTTCGATTCCCACGAGAAGCATACTTTATTTAGTTGTTTCCAGCTTGAATCTTGTCTGATAATAAAGATGATTCTGTGCTTCAGAAGGCACGTTAAGCCGTTGGTCCCGGCTGCAATCTGGTAGTCGTTAAAGGAACCACGTCAGAGGCCGAGAGGCGGTTCCGAAGAACTCTGACACCAGGGTGTGCATGGTCGATTGACCGTGCCACCTACTCGAAATGATGATGGTCTCTCTTCCACCGTTATCACGTAAAATTATCGTTCGTAAACCGACTTTTGACAGATAACCAATTTTTTTTTCGATACGATTTCCCTTGACAACTCAACATACACCAACACACACCGCACCGCTCGCCACAGGAGTAAAGTCCATCCCCACATCCTTGACACTTAGGTCTCCAAAAATATCAGAGCGTCACGTGTTTTTTTTCCTCATACAGCAAGATTGTGGAATGGACTTCCTCCCGAGATTTTCCCTGTGTTCTATGACTTGGGGTCCTTCAAAAGTCGTGTTTACAGGTACCTAAAGAGTCGGCAACGCATCAGCACCTCTGGTGTTGCAAATGACCATGGGCGACGGTGACCACTTCCCATCAGGTGGCTCGTCTGCTCGTTTGCCGTCAAATATACAAGAAAAAAAAAACACTTCCTCAGTGTCTGTCTGTGAAAGTTGCAATGTAGCCGAAATATCAGACGAAACTCAAATTCAATCCCGTAGTCAAAATACGTGCACATATAAGTAATCCTTATATTTCGTCAAGTCATGGTTTACTTATGTTTAAGGTTTCTTCCGCATTCTTTCAGTGGCAGAGGCGTGATTGATTGAGTATACAAAATCGAAACTTTCGCAGTTAAGTATTACCTAAACAAACATACAGGGTGTACACTTACAGAATTCAACACAAGGTTTCGTTACAAGCGGTGAAGCAGTTTTTCCGTGTTACAAGTGTATGTGTTACTGTAATCCGTTCAACAAGCAGAACAACATTCCGCAACAAATGTTTTGGACTTTATATTGTCTTTTATGTTAAAGACTAAAAGAATATGCATGTACAGACACAGACCTGTTACAGGTTTACAATAGTACTGTTTCAAACATTCGTCGGGCATCGTAGGTGTAAATTTTTCATTGGTTTTGAACCTTATGTGAAGGACAGAAGGTTCAATTTAATGTGGGAGCTATGCTCCCATGGTTTGATTAAGGGCTAGACACATAATTATTATAGTCTATCCACCCAAATGGTTTGCACTACATCTACAAGAGATTTTGGAAAGTAAATGAAAAGTAAATAAAATATTTATTTAATTTGAAATATATTTTTCTTTAGTACAAAACATGAAAAATTAATCAAATTGCTAGGAAGCGCTTTTATCTTCCCAAACATTTTAATCGTGTAGTTATTTGCTGCGAACAAAATTAAACAGCCGTTCCGAGCGACGCATCAATGTGTCCTACGTCTGTACAACGCATGCCGAGTCTTTGAAGCTGCCGATAGCGCCTTTGGCGAGCGCCGACACTTCGTTTGACGGCCGCCGGCGTCGCTTTGTCAAAGCGCGCGAACCATTTGGCCGGACAAAGTATAATTTTATCGGGATTTTGCTACAGAACTTTATTTACAAAGCTCGTTGCGACCATGATAGAGTAACTCCATAAAAACTTCAGCGGAAATAAATATCATTAAGGTCCGTGCTATGTTAAAATTAATAATTATAGATAAATAAGGGAAGACTATATGTCTTTAGAGGCGACTTAGGAAATACAAGCTAAACAAAGCTCCTAAACTTCAATAAGACCTCTCCAACCCGTCTGGCCAGCGAGGAGAGTGTAGGCCAAATCCCCTGTTTGCTCTGGCCAAGTATGGCTCTGGTAGTACAGAGAGGTTCATGCTCCTACAGTGGAGACTAAAAAGACCTGATGAAGATGAGATAAATATAAGTAGTAATACGAAGACCTTGGATGCAGCTCGCTTCCAACCGGTCGTATTGGGAATCCTTGGGGGAGGCTTATGTGGAGATGTACTTGCGGCTAATATGATGATGTTTGTTTGTTTTTCGTGTGTGAAAGTGGCCAACACTGGTGTAAGATTTTTCAAGCTAGGTAGCTTGAAAAATCTTACACCAGTGTTGGTAGGTTCAATTGCCTTTAGGTAAAGGCAATTGAGATAGCTTAGCGACTGCCATCGATGATGACAGCCGGGACCAACGGCTTAACCTGCCTTCCGAAGCACGGAAGAGCTCGAGAATTGTTTGTACCACTTGCGGTCACCCATGATATGCATGATAAGTAGTAATTAGTAAATCTCATATTTATTAATACTGCACCCTAATTGTACGGTTTGTACGTACATTGACACCGTGCAAGTACGCCGTCAGCATATTGACGTCGCGCCCTAATTTTACTTTTTATTGTAATTCATTTTCTCAGTCAGTACACTATCAACCATCTTACCATATTCGCATGTGCTCTCTAACCATTACCAGTCCAATTATTTACCATATTTATAACATCTTCATTTACTCTTAATTTTACCATAAGTTTTACCTTTTAATCCTTCTACTATATTCTACACGTATAGTTGTTATTTGTCTTGTTTTTCTGTTTATTTGTGTTATATAATAAACATTGGCTTAATTATCCATTCAAGACTTTAACTTTATCTACCATATTTCAATGTACGGGTTGTACACTAATTGTGTCAAACCTCTGGATGTACTCGTAGAATGTCCACTTACACAGGCGTGTAATATAGTAAGGCTTTGATGACATGGTTTGTAATTAAGGATTTATATTATACTAGCTTTCGTCCGCGGCTCCGCCCGCGTCTATATCGATCCCTCGGGAATAGTACTTTTTCCCGAGATATAACGTACCTAGCCTATGTCCCTCTCGGTACTCCAGAGAACTTGTATGCAATTTCATGATGATCGGTTCAATAGTTACGGCGTGAAAGCGTAACAAACAAACAAACTCACTTACGCATTTATAATATTAGTTAAAACCTTTATTACCCTCCTGGTTAATAAAGGTCGGAATTAATCTATAGTTACTTTTGCTTGTTGATAGAGTCATGAATCAAAATTTCAAAATATTAAAATTTCAGTTTTCTTGTGTACTGAGAGATACAGGCTCCGCTTAGTTCAGACACCGGTCTCTCACAATCTTTTATTGTTTTAATTTTTTTTAACTCATAATGTTTTCTGTATATTAAGATTGTGGAGAAGAATAAAATAAAAAAGAAAATAAAAAAAGAATAAAGAATTTTGAATTTCTGAATTTTCGATAATATTGATGCTAATGTTCTATTTCTCTTTTCTCTATCTCATCTTCTATGCTGGTCTGGGAGAAAAGAAAAAACGTAGAATTTATCAGCTGTTTCTTTTCTCGCGCAGACCGTAAAAGCCGATCGAGGGAAAGGGCGAAAATCAGGATCCATGTTTGTAGGGATGCGGCTTGCAACCCATCACAATTTTGTCTCTATTTCCTACATACACGCCCACCAACATGCTTAACGTGGCTTTTCTTTCTTTCTTCTTTTATAATATGGCTTTCACCAATACTCCGGTGATTCTTCCGGTGATGTTTGAAGATACAGAATGTTTCGGTATTGGTCGGTATTTGTATGCTAGCTGAAAGGGAATGGGAAAAGACAAATGTTATTACACACAGAGGAAATACAAACACAACATAATACTTAGTATAACACAACATAATAGTAAAACGTGGCTTTTAGGTTTTAATGAACTGAGCTCTGTCTATCCTGCAATGGAAAAAGACGTGATTGTATTTATGTATGGTCAGGGATGTCATCCTTAACTGCTTGGCTGGTGATTGCAGGTATAACATCGGGTACGCCTCCGTGGTCCAGTAGTAAAGGCGTTTGCCTGTAGACCCGGAGGTCGTGGGTTAGATTCCTACGGGAAGCATACTTTGTTTAATTGTTTCCAGTTTGGTTAGGACATTGCAGACTGAATCATCTGATTCGTGTATGTGTCACGGTCAATCGACCATGCACACCCTGGTGTCAGAGTTCTTCGGAGCCGCCTCTCGGCCTCTGACGTGGTTCCTTTAACGACAGCCAGATGGCAGCCAAGACTAACGGCTTAACGTGCCTTCCGAAGCACGGAATCATCTTTATAATTCAAGCCTGTAACTTATATATTACCTTAAAAATATTACCATATCTATAGTTTTGATTTTTAGTTTACAAAATAATACATAAAACAAAAAGAAAGAAATGTAACGATCATTAATATTTGAACATCAAATTAAATCATTGATATTTAAAAAAGAAAATAGTAAAAGTTAGGTGTATATACAATTTGTTAACTTATTTTAAAATCAAGCGGAGCATTGAACCGATCATTTCGAAAATTTTAGTAATTAACTTCAAAAGTAGGTATTTTGTTTATTTCGTGTATAATTTAAAAGGGCATTCGCACGCTAGATGTATGTAGCTTTGAACAATAATTACCTAATTATTTCAATTTAACTAAATTAGATTTTTTAAAACTAGCTTTCGCCCGCGGCTCCGCCCGCGTCAATGTCGATCCCTCGGTAACAGTACCTTTTTACGGGATAAATTGCACTATGTCCTTCTCCGTACCCCAGGAAACGTGTATGAAAAATTTCATGATGATCGGTTCAGTAGTTACAACGTGAAAGCGTAACAAACAAACAAAATCAATTTCGTATTTATAATATTATTACGGAGGTAGGGATGTCCTTCTCCGTACCCTAGATAATGTGTATGCAATATTTCATGATGATCGGTTCCCTAGTTAAAACGTGACTAGTGTAACAAACAAACAAACAAACTCACTTTCGCATTCAAAATATTAGTAGGGATTTAGATTGAAGTGAAAAATTCTTGTGTAGTATTTTTTGTAAATAAACTTTTGAATTTTTGAATCTTTATAGATGAAGTTAGAGGAATATCGTCTCATTTCGGGACATATTTTCCTTGAGGTTGCCAGACCGACAGCCATTTGTATCCATGACTTCCTGCACCCTAATGACTCCTCCCCACATGAAGCGAACCCGATAAGAGTTTCGTTACGCCGCTACGTCTCCGGAATGTTTGTCAGTCAGTAAGATCTCAAAACACCAACTAACATGAAGTCGTAAAAAATCAAAGTTCGTTGGATTTTTTTCAGTAAAATTTTTCGGGATTTGTAATCATGTAGTCTCGTTTTTAGGGTTCCGTACCCAAAGGGTAAAAACGGGACCCTATTAATTTCGCTCCGCTGTCCGTCTGTCTGTCTTTCCGTCTGCCACCAGGATGTATCTCATGAACCGTGATAGTTAGACAGCTGAAATTTTCACAGATAATGTATTTCTGTTGCCGCTATAACATAAAATTCTAAAAAATACAATAAAATAAATATTAAAAAGGGCTCCCATACAAGAAACGTGATTATTTTGCTTGATATTGATATCGGCAACAGGTAGACGCTTGAAATATTCACAGAATATTTAGTTATATATTCACTTTAAAAATAAAAGGCACATCACTAGCTAGAAGGGAAGCGAACCCTATAAGAAACGTCTAGACTCGAGACGTTCCGGCACTACGCCGTTGGAATGCTTATTTGTCGGGGTGCTTGCCAGTATTGATTTTGCTTTCAAGTTTTGGTTCGTTCGTTTTTCTCTTTAGTTATTTTAGAGGAGCTTATCTACACTGGCTAGACTAATATAATGAAGGAAAGTTGCTGTGTTCGTTTTTTGTATGTTTGTTATGGATAATCTTAAAAACTCCTCGACTGACTGTAAAAAGACTTTCATCAATAGAAAGTTACATTACCATAAGAGACCTCTCCAACCCGTCTGGCCAGCGTGGAGAGTGTAGGCCAAGTCCTCTGGCTGCTCTGGCCAAGTATGGCCCTAGTAGTACAGAGAGGGTCGTGCTCCTGTAGTGGAGACTAAAAAGGACCTGATTACCAGCGAGTAACATAGGCTATGAGTACATATATCTTTTATTCGGTATCCGTAGGAAAATTGCATTAAGGAAACCCGAGGTTTCAGTAATTTGGTTAAACTTTTTTTTTCTGAACAATTATTTGAGTTTAACGAATACATTGAGAGATTTTTGATTATATTTAATGGTTGTCCAGGAACATAGGTACAGACTTTAGGTGTACTCATATTCTTGCTAAATTTCACCTTTGGATTGCCTACATCTGACCCGTTAATTTTAAAATCAATTCATACTAATATTATGAATGCGAAAGTAACTCTGTCTGTTAGGCATGTGAGTATTTTTCAAGAATTTTAGCTTGATACCTCCACGCGTTTCTGAGAACTTTTTTCTCAGAAACGCGTGGAGGTCTCGACAGACAGACAGACAACAAAGTGATCCTATAAGGGTTCCGTTTTTACCTTTTGAGGTAGGGAACCTTAAAAAGGTATATAAGTTCACGATTACTATAAAAAGATCTGTATAGGTGAACTCTGTCGGTCGTCTTTTCACGCTTCAACCCTTAACCATTAAACCGATTTGGTATGGAGGTAGTCTGAGGCCCGGAGAAGAACGGTTACCTTTCATTCCGGGAAATTCTACTGTTCCCGAGGGATCGACTAACGGGCAACAGCTAGTAATAAGTATAATTACAAACATGTAGCTTTACTTACCATACTTAACTAGTATGAAAAACCCATTTTACACAATACAACCCCTGCCTCGTTATTCGTTTTTCACATTTTCTCTCACGTCACGCCTCCGTGGAAAATTTTAATGCAGTTTTTAATTAATCAACAGCGCGAACATAGTCTGCGAAGATTAAATTCGTAAACAAACCGCGCATTAACTAAAAATGCTGCATTTGGCTCGCGTGGCTTTGGAAACGAAAATAATAACTTAGGAAACAGTAGGGTATATAATAAGGACGGTACAGAATTAAAACTGCAAGCAAAAAAAAAGTTACGATTACTTACGCAGCATTGTGGTATCCCGCACACACCGTGTGGTATCCCGCAGAGTAGAATAGGACCACTCAAAGTCTTCCCGTGGATGTCGTAGAAGGCGACTTAGGAAATACAAGCTAAACAAAGCTTATAAACATCTATGAGATAGACCGTGTAGCGACTTTGTTTTATACTATGTAACGATTAACTGTTTTTTTTTTTTTCAGAAAGTAACCTTTCTTCTATATTTTGCTTTGCTACGCCACAAGCCTGAGGATATGTTTATAATGTTAGTCCTTACATATTATATTAATTCTGTGACTAGATATTATATCATTGATTGACAGAAACAGTGAGATACAGACATTATATAAAGAAACGTAGACCTGTTCGGCACCCTCCGCCGCGCATCCAATATAGTATTGGATGCACGGCGGAGGATCACGTTTAAGAAATAGCCCGTTAATGATCCATTTTTATACTTATTACCTACCTTATGTATGAGTTATTATTCTATATTCTCTTTATTTTATGATCGGGGTGTGGAATGTAATCGCGAGTCGTGACAGCGAGCGAGCCAAAGAGGTTATTTTTAGAGTCTTCGCCGAAGCATTGTGTTATGTATGTATGTACCTAGCGGCACAGTTTATATATTTGTGGTAGGGGTTGCTACTGTTTGTTCAGCGTTCTCAAGCCTGCAGACATTTTAAGCGGTTTTTGGTGTTTTTAGTCGCTAAGAAATTTATACTTAATACTCGTGGGAAGCCATATTGGAAATCCTTGTCCGGCTGCGGACTTCTTGAGACTAACATGATGATGATTGTGAAGTGGGTTAACGCAACTGAGTCCATAATCAGTAGAGTTTTGAACTTAACTAGCAGTGATACACACATTAAGATAATAACCTATAGTAATTGTAGGTAAAACAATTTGTAACATGTTTTTGTAATTTGATGGATTGAGAAGAATGGCAAAATTTTCAGATGATTGGTATTTTTCCGGACTTAGTACTGTTTACATAAGCATTTAAATTTTAGTAGCCAATTCATGGACTATTTGTATTTGGCGAGCTCCGTGGCGCAGTGGTTAACACGGCAGCCTGCGACACGGGGTTTCCCGGGTTCGATCCCTGGCCAGGCCAACATGGAAAACTACCTTTTTTGGATTGACCTGGGTCTTGGATGTTTATCTATTTAAGTATCTATTATAAAATATAATATCGTTGAGTTAGTATCCTACGAGACAAGTACATAACTTACTGTGGGGCTAGCTCTATTTGTGTGATATGTCCCTATATATTCATTTCTTTATTGTATGAAAATATCTTCAAAATATTATTAAAGAGAAATATATATATAAAGAGCAATATCACGTGTTCTCGTTATGCGTAATGAAACACACATTACTAAGGCTTCACATTGTAGGCAGGTTCTTTTGGAAATTACACGTGAATATATTTTTCTGTTAACTTAAGTTGGTCTTTCTCCGTTTGTTGTTTTTCGGTGTATCTATTTATTAACTACTAGCGACCCGCCGCGGCTTCACACGGGCTGATATTAAAAAAAATATTTTACATATCAAAGATGGTAGAAATGTCACAAAATAAATATTAAATTAAATCACACTAACAAATAATAAAATTTAAATTAGCAAATTAATTAGCCGTGTGGTTTCCGGCAGAGTAGAATAGGACCACTCCTAGTTTTCCCATAGAGGTCATAAGAGGCGACTTAGGAAATACAAGCTAAAGCTCATAAACATCAATGAGACCTCTCCAACCCGTCTGGCCAGCGAGGAGGGTGTAGGCCAAATCCTCTGTCTGCTCCGGCCAAGTATGGCTCTGGTAGTACAGAGAGGGTCATGCTCCTGCAGTGGTGACTAAAAAGACTTGATGATGAAGATGATAGCAAATTAAATACCTACTACTTAAAACAATCAATGCGGCTTAGGTAGACATGTTTATCGCAGCAGTGCTAGTGGTGTATAGGTATTTGGATTTCGGTATTTTTTTCATTCCTTGGGTTACATTATCGAAATTTTCATACGGATCCCTAACTTTTTGAAAATATTTTATAGCCTTGTTCATCAGGGATAAGGTAGGATTCTAATGGCGAAATATTTTTTTCAAACCGGTCGAATAGTTTCAGAGCCTATTCAATACAAACAAGCAATCAAATCTTTCCTTATAATATTAGTATATTTTATAAAAATCTATTTATAAGTATTCATTTTATACTTTATTTTGGTTACGTCAGCGTCAACAATGGACACCAATTACTAAAAATTGGAGGGTTCACCCCACACCAATCTAAACAAAATTGCGTTCAGATGAATTATGACGTACAAAACTGAATATCACATGTCCCCACATTCAATAATTGCTCGAACGGATCCCTCTAACGAATGCTAGCTCAGTAATCTGAGATATTGGGGGATTATGTGCAGAACGTGAGCGTCGCAGAATGGGCACTTGAAAAAACACATTTCGCGATTGGTGTACTTCTCAGAACGTGGACTTCGCAAAATGTGCTTTTTTTGTAACACTAGTGGACTCGCAGACTTCGTCCTGCCCGACAGTAGCTCCATCTACCGGGTCCAATTGTATTTACTTAATTTAAATATTATGCCAGGTCATAGAAAAAGAGCGTTTAAATAAAATTTGTTTTATTATTAATTCAATATTTTTATTAATAACACAAAATTAAAATACTTTTAGGTATTCGAAGAGGGCATGGCAGTTTTTGAAAAAAGTTTCACATTCAAAATGCACATTTAGAGAAATGCTTGTTTTGAGAAGGGCTCGTTTTTCTCTAGTGCACATTTTGCGAAGTGGCCGTTCTTCGCCGATATTGTTGTAGGGGACGATGGGACGAGAGCACTGTTGATTCAATGGGGAATGTTATGGCACAGTAACATTGAGTGGATATTGATCAAAGTTATTAATGATGGAGAATGATTTTTTATATAACTATTGGCGGACAATAGAGGCACAGAATTAATATAAGTACTAACGTACAGAACGGAAACTCCCTGCGTCCCCCGCAACGAGGCATCGCCGCACCTCTCCCCCGTAAATGGAGTGCGATGCGTTGCTTTGAAACAGGGTTAGGTTTTGTTGCACGTCAAATGCGAATATTACGTTACCGACCCGCTTTACAATGAAATACTGTGCTGTGAATCTCTATCTGCCTCTTGTTTTAATCCTTTTTTTTATTGATTTTTATCACATTTGTCGTAAAGTTTAGCGCCAAACAAGCAATTTATTATATTACAGTACATTATCTAGTGCTTTTATTTGTAAATGAATCAATAGGTAACTAAACTAATAAACCAGGGGTGAAGAGAAGATAAAATACATAACCTCTTATTTGTGAAGTAATAGTTACCTACTTGTTGATGTGTACGTACACCTAAAATATAATAATTTTATAGGTCATGGTGTTCTGATTGTGCCAGTTGCATTGTGTGCGAGATTTTTGTTTGTTAGCAAGTTTATTTACTTATTATTGAGATGTATTGTTAGGTAAGTCAATAAATACATACCTACATAAATAAATTAAGATCATAAATCTTTCAGAATTGAGAAACATACTCGCAAATTTGTCGAATTTTAGGTGGCATCATGAATAGGTATATTTAATTTCATTCTTCGGTGTCAACCTTGGTTCTCTAACTCACACATTAGCGTGTGCACGAATGTAACACTTTGTTTGTAGTAGTACTAGGCATTTATGTCGTCCCGTTTGTATGAAGTGCCATACCTGTGATAGAGGCTTTAATAATCCTCTCTGTCTCAATCAACCTCTGTGGTCTAGTGGTTAAGGCGTTTGCCTGTTGACCCAGGGGTAGTGGGTTCGATTCTCACCGGAAGCATACTTTGTTTAGTTGATTCCAGTTTGGTCAGGACATTGCAGGCGTGAATCGCCTGATTGTCTGATAATAAAGATGATTCCGTGCTTGTGCTTCGGAAGGCACGTTAAGTCGGTGGTCCCGGCTGCCATCTGGTAGTCGTTAAAGGAACCACGTCAAAGGCCGAGAGGCGGTTCCGAAGAACTCTGACACCAGGGTGTGCGTGGTCGATTGACCGTGACACCTACTCGAAATGATGATCATCATCATCATCATCATCATCAGGTCCTTTTTAGTCTCCACTACAGGAGCACGACCCTCTCTGTACTACTAGGGCCATACTTGGCCAGAGCAGCCAGAAGACTTGGGCTACACTCTCCACGCTGGCCAGACGGGTTGGAGAGGTGTCTTAGATGTTTATAAGCTTTGTTTAGCTTGTATTTCCTAAGTCGCCTTCTACGACATCCACGGGAAGACTTGGAGTGGTCCTATTCTACTCTGCCGGATACCACACGGCTAGAAATGATGATGATCTGTCTCAATCTACATTTCTTTTTTTAACCTATATGTCACACTGTAGGGAAAAGTTCTTTCTCATCCCTCTCCACTTGTCTCTGTCTGATGTTAACAATCTACATAACACTCATTAAAAAACAACGGATTGCACTACGGGAGTGCCGGCAGAAGTGAAAATACTGAGAGGGGGATATTACTTCGTCTCCTACGCCGCGCCGGCGGTCTCAGGTCACGAGTCCGTCTTACGAATTTTCGATCAGGTCACGTGTCCTGACGCGAGTTGTAAGAAGTTTTCACTTCACAAAGGATATCAAGTTTTTTTATACTGAAGCGCGTCGTGTACTGGAAAGTATTATTTATTTTTGACAGCTAGGTTTTTTTATGAAAGAAATAAATAAATACAAAAACCTGCACTTAGTTTGGGCTCAATTTTATAACATGTCCTTTGTTTTAGTCTACTATCCATTGAGTGAAACCATTAAAACCTTTCTTCGATATTGTTTTGTAATCTTTCATACTTTAAAACAATAATGAACATTCACACAAACTAAGCATTTAATTTAACATTTATACGAGATGTTACTGTTTAAATCACCTCCCTTCAGCAACGTACTAATTACAGCATAAATAACGAGCCGCTTTCCTTTCAAATAAATAATTCTAGCCGGCGCTCCACATATTTATGCAACTTCCTCTTAGTTTTACAAATATACGTACATATACTTGTTCTTAATTTATTCCTTGTTACCCCGCTTTAGTTGTGGGAAGTTAATTTATATCTGTAAGTTGATGAGTAGCTAAATGTACAATAAGGTGAAAGTACAAACATAATCCGTCTTATTATAAGTAGCTAAATGTACAATAAGGTGAAAGTACAAACATAATCCGTCTTATTATAAGTAGCTAAATGTACAATAAGGTGAAAGTACAAACATAATCCGTCTTATTATAAGTAGCAAAATGTACAATAAGGTGAAAGTACAAACATAATCCGTCTTATTATAAGTAGCTAAATGTACAATAAGGTGAAAGTACAAACATAATCCGTCTTATTATAAGTAGCTAAATGTACAATAAGGTGAAAGTACAAACATAATCCGTCTTATTATAAGTAGCTAAATGTACAATAAGGTGAAAGTACAAACATAATCCGTCTTATTATAAAACGAGGTCTAACTTTAAGTACCCGGTTTAAACCATTATTCGACCAAAATAAGTCGACACTTGTAATAAATAAATAAATAATAAATATATACAGACAAATCACACAGATTGAGCTAGCCCCAAAGTAAGTTCGAGACTTGTGTTATGGGATACTTACTCAACGATACTATATTTTATAACAAATACATATATAGATAAACATCCAAGACTTGTCACTTTAACGTTTAGTCAACTGACATAGTAGATTTAGTTTGGTTGGATTATGGTTTAAGGCGCTGTGCATTAGAAGAATACCGTAAAACGTCTAATTCTTCGTCGCGCAGTTAGCCTTATTTTTTATGTAATACAAGCATGAAAAATATATGAAGTATAGTTCAAAGATCAAAATAAATGGTTACATAAAATATTTTCAAAAATATATTTAAAACATAACAAAATAAAAAAGCAAAAAAGCTTCATATATCCAGAAAAAATTTCGTCGCGAATTACTTGAAATTCTCAGCGACAATTATCAACTTTTTTACATTTATAAAAAGTATAATAAATGAGCCAGATGGATACCTAAAAAATACAAAATTTGGTTATGATTATTGAATTATTATTCAATTAAAAGTGAAAATTAACACGAAAATGGCAGACACGAGTTTGAAATGAGACTAGTGACTAGGGCATGGATACCGGTATACCGGTATACCGGTAAAAAAATTAGGTATTTTGATACCGGTATTTGAGGATAAAATACCGGTATTTCGGTATTTCGAAAAATTTGATCTATTTCTGCAAGGGTATGAAGAACGTTTGATTTCGGTGGTTCATAGTGTTGTTCATACTGCTGATGAGTTTTTATATGCATGAATTATGAATAATCTCGATTATAAAAATATCACATCAAAATCAACTACTCAAGAAACTGCATGTTATGAGGCCATTGCACGCATATCCTCCCCAATTACATCAACCCAGCACTTCTTGGGTTTCTCCCTTCTATTTACTTTGAGACAATTTACTTTGCGTGCTTCCGCCACCAGTTAGTTCATGCAACTAACTGGTGGCGGAAGCACGCAAAGTAAATTGTCTCAAAGTAAATGTAGCTTTGACTTCCGCAAAGTAACACCTGAATCTATTAACTATTTCTCCCTTCTGTCGGGACTCGGTGAACATGGCCAGACAATTGTTCCCTATGTAATTTCCTGGTTTTCGCAAAACATGACTGTACCAGCGTAGGCGGCCTTGCAGGAGAGTTGCCTGCTGTGTCGGACATGGAGGCTACCGCGAATGTGTGAGTTTCTTATGCGGCCCTTTCGCGAAACTTTACACATCCAATGCTGCATATCCATTTCCGTGACACGCAGCTCCCTCTTGAGCCGCTCACGTAGCCTGTGCTTCACTTCCATGGACAGGTCAGGTCTAAAATGTCCTGTCCTTTTAGTTTAGAATACATTTTTGGGTCACAAATGATACCAGTCACATTATGCAAGTTTTGATATCTCTGGACGCGTAAAGGCCAGATTCCAGGTATTTAAACTGGTAAGTACGCTCGACCACGTTTCCGCCTTTGCGTAAAGGCACGAAATCTGTAACGTTGCAATCCCTGTACTCAGTCTCCGCCACATTTAGTTTCAAGCCGCCGTTCTCAAGCGACTCCTTCCACATATTCACGCGTCGCACACTTCTTCCCCTTTCCGCATCTGCCAGTGCGATATCGTCATTATACATGCATGAGCAGCCACGGAGAAAGCTCATGTGTATTTCTGATGCGTTTTGATACTTCTTCTAATATCGCACTAAACAAGAACGAGCTGAGAACCGAGCCTTGGTGGACTCCAACTGTGACGGTTCAACAACAGCAATCCTGACTCTGGAATCGGAGTCACGGTACATGTCGCAGATAATGTCAATACTTCAATGCCCACCAGATCATCCCTCGCACATACAGAAACAGGAAGTGGAGAGACGTGTCTTCCGTCTGTATTTCTCCATGAAGACCCAAAGTGTTTTCTTATCATTAGAGAGTAAAACTAATTTTAATATATATTTGATTGTGATATTTGTGCCAAGGAAACAATTTAAATAATTCTTGGATCAAATAACGCATTTTCTTTAGTATTTTTTATTACCTTTATTCATTTTGTGGTTTCTGAGGAGTTGATAAAAGGTTTCAGTGTTTCTATCACATAGCCTAGAAACTACTTTAATCGCTCTCCGGAAACAAGACTTACCAATCGCTATTGGTATATATAATAATGTATATAATAATATATACCAATATATATAATTTAATTAGTAATTAGCAGTATTTTAAAAAAATACCGAAAAAATACCGAAATTACCGGTATACCGGTTTTCGAAATTTCAATACCGGTATCAATACCGGTATGAAAATCTTTTCGGTATTCCATGCCCTACTAGTGACAGGCCAACCGGTATCACCACTTTCAACCGCTACAAACGGTTAAAGGATACAGCGCCTTAAACTTTAAACCAGGTACTAAAGTTAGTCCGCGTTTTATAATAAGACTGATAGAGAGGGACTAACCACACAGATGTAAGTTGTGGTGGGATACCAACTCAATGATACTTTATTTTATATTATAATAGAGACATATACGATATGTAAAGAAAACCCATCCGATCCTTGAAGGGGTGATTCAGCCCGTCGATGTAAACAACTTTTCCTATGGGACTTTCCTATCTACGGGTTGAATCACCCCTTCAAGGATCGGATGGGTTTTCTTAACATATTGTATAGACAAACATCCAAGACCCAAGCTGATCTGAAAAATGTAGAGTTGACGTGATAATCTTATTATTTAAATCGATGATAGGGTAGTTTCCTAAAAAAATATAGTTAGTCCGTCAGTTAGATATTCAAAAAATATTGGGCACATTTTTTTCTTTTGTCGATTAAACAAAATATGATGAAGATAGGCCTTTGAAGTTCCGTGTGACGTCATAGTTTGCTACAATTTTTAGCAAACTTTGACGTCACGAGCCCCCACTCCTGAACTTTGACGCGCTATAACTTTATTATTTATTGTTTATTTGACAAAAGAAAAAATACGTGTCCAATATTTTTTGATTATCCAACTGACGGAGTAATTGTTATGTTATTATTACGACCCAAACTAGCCTATTGCCGGGTGCACGCACAAAAAAGTGTCACCAGCCGTATGCAAGCGAGCTAGCGGAACAAGTGATAGAGAGACACGATCGGCCTAAGCGTTCGACTTGTGACGCATGTATCTCTCTTCCAACGTTTCTTTCGACTTTACAGACAACCAATTTTTTTCATTAGTTAGACCATTTTATTATACAGCGTGATTTTGAACTAAAAATAAATTTAACCTTTCATAGAAATTCCTCCAGCTGATCGGCGACTTTGTATGGGAAACCTAATTTTCTTTTTCGTTTTTTAACTTTTTTCTTGCAATTCTGTGTTCCATTAGGGATTCTGATTCCCAGATTTCAATATAGCTAGGGTTCAAAATCACGTTGTAGTTACACAGGTTATCATTAAATTAAGAAAATAGCGTGTCTGAAAATAACTGTCCCTATTTTTGTTTCAGCAAAAAAGTCTTTGCCTCTCGCTAAAAATGAAATCTTCTCTTTTCAACTTACAAAAACATAATAAAGGCCTCGTGAGGGTGATCAAATACATAAAAGGGATTTGTTAAATCAATTACGGAGTATGTACGTGCGTATGTAATCATGTTACATATCTCGCCTACCCGCCTACCCGATTATTCGTTTGTTTTGATAAAATCCGGCCGTCGAGGTATTGTCACCAAATAGATATTATGTAGAATTGAAACCTTATGCATTATTGTATCTAGTTATTTTATTACCGATTACTGGCGGGAAAGCTTATTAAAACACTTCCATATAAACTTGTTGTGTTTTATTAACATAAAAATTCGATACCAGTGTTTGCCAATTACAAAAAAAAATGGGCAGAGTGACGAGAATTAAATATCAATATTAATTGGAATATTTTTAGGGTTCCGTACCCAAAGAGAAACAAAAACGGGACCCTGTTAATATCGCGCCGCTGTCCGTCTGTCTGTCCCTCTTTCACCAGGCTGTATCTCATGAACTTGAACAGTGATAGTTAGTTGAAATTTTCACAGATGATATATTTCGGTTGCCGCAATAACAACAAATACATAAATTAATAAAATAAAATTTAAGGGGGCCCATACAACAAACGTGATTTTTTTTTTGCTTGTTTTTGCTTGATATTGATAACGGCAACTGGTAGACGCTTGAAATATTCACAGAATATTTAGTTATATATTCACTTCAAAACTAAATATTAAAGGGGCGCTCCCATACAACAGGCATGATTTTTTTGCCGTTTTTATAGATAACGGTACGGAACCCTTCGTGCTCGTGTCCGACTTGCACTTGGCCGGGAGCAAATATATAATTAGTATTTTAAACTTTCCACACTGATTTGTAACCATATAAATTATCTGAATCATACTTCTGTCTCACATCTATACTCTAATTTTTTGTCGTATTGCCTCGGCGGCCATTTTAAATTGAGCCGAAATGTGGCTATCGGTCGTTACCTGAGATTTTTAGAATTTTGCCATGTAACGTTTAATAAAGGTTATGTTTTACGCTACAGCGGATTCTGTGGTATTTATGAGCGGTGGGTATTCTGTGTTCTGTACGTGCTGGCAAATAATTGAGGTTACGGCAGGCGGGGTGGCGACAGAAGGGGGAATGTAGCCCAACTTTTTTTGGTCAGATAATCGGAGATGTTACGCAATCGATTAGGTATAGATAACTTAAAGACATTAAGCATGGCCTACATTATAATCGCTAAGTTCAACACCAGAACACGTTTGCAATAATGTCGGGGCGTCTGTATCAATTAATTGCCATTTTGCCGTGACTTCATCCACATAAATTATAGCCTAAGTGACCCGTTGATATTTTTCTAAATATGAAAGAATTAATAAAATCGTTGATGTCGATCCATCGGGAACACTAGATTTTTTTCGGATGCAAAGGTACCCGGTGTCGTTCCCCGGGTCTCAAATTAACTCCATATCAAATTTCTTCGCAATTGCTTTAGTAGTTGAAGCGTGAGGTGGTAATTGACACACAGATACACAGAGTTACCTTCGCACTTATGTTATAAGTATTGATAGACAATTTTTTTTTGTCCAAATCGTAATAACAAATTTCCAAACAACCAACCTATATACATAATAAGATCATTGATCACGTCAATTTTGTTCGACTTAGTAAGTGCTACGCCGTAGCAGCCATCGTAGATAGTCGTAGCGCCGCTACGACCAATGACCAGAGTTGAGGTTATTTTCAGGTTGAGTTTAAAACAAGTTTTGCAAAAATTAAAATTTTGGACAAGCTTTTAATATAAACGAATCCACACTGTAAAGTGCTTTCTAAGACAAATTAAACGAGCCCAAACAAGATTGGTATACAGAGTGCCTATGACCACCTTCTGACTCCATCGTCAGACCAGCGCAACGACTCCAAAATATTGTATTGTCACCCGATTTACTCATGTATGCACAACCGGGAAGTGGATCAAATTTAACTTGCAAGATTTAATTACAGACAAGCATCGGGACAGGTGAAACTAAATATAACCTTGTACTCTAAAGCTTGAAATAGAGTAAAATTTCTCTTACAATAATTGAAGTTTTGTATTTACTAGCTTATGCGCGTACATATCCTCGCGATGTTGTGGATACCCAGAAACAGTCTTTTTTCCGGGATAAATGTCATTAATTCCCATTTACAATATGAAAATTTTTGGTCATTATAAAACATGGCATAATTTTGTTTTTCCTAATGATTCTTCTTTTTTGAATAGTAATAGGACTGTATAACTATACTTATGTATAATATATGATACTAGCTGTTGCCCGCGACTTCGTCCGCGGCAATTTCTAATATTATGATTAATTAGTTTTTTTATTAGTACAGATAAATAATTTTCCCCCGTTTTCAAAAGATTTTTTATTGATACTTCGCTCCTATTGGTTGCAGCGTGATGTTTTATGGCCTATAGCCTTCCTCAATAAATGGACTATCCATCACAAAAAGAATTTTCCAATTTGAACCAGTAGTTCCTGAGATTAGCGCGTTATAACTAACATTAAACAAACTCTTTAGTTTTATAATGCAAGTATACACATTATAAAGAGGAAAGATTTGATTGTTTGTTTGCATTTAATAGGCTCCGAAACTACTGGATCGATATGAAAAACATTTTCACCATTAGAATATTACTACATAATCTTTGATAAACATAGGCTATAGAATAAAATACCTATATATATAGTTGACAAACAAATGTACAATTTTCCTTGTCACAATGTAAGCTAAATTTGCTCATTTTTATCATTCAGCGTTCTTTCAAAGTCCAGCTTTTCTTTGTCTGCGACTGACATCCTTTGTTCAAACTTGAACGGTGGCGTTATTCGGACACTTTTTCTTCTATTGAGGTTAGTGTTTTCGATATAAAATTAATCCATTTCACGCAGGTAAAAGGTAAAATTGAAATTATACGGTTTGATTAAACCTATTCAGGGGTAGAAACGTAATAAGGATATAAATCTACCGGTTTTATTAAACCTATTCAGGGGTAGAAACGTAATTAGGATATAATTACTATAAATTGTAAGTTGACGTCTGGAGAAAATGCGCTGTGCAGTTTGTTGCCGCTTCTTCTGCACTCCGCTTTGGAAGCGGCTCTAAACTTAGCTTTACGTAAATTAACGTCAACAATCCTTTGTTGTAAAATAAATGTTAACGTTTACCAAATTATATGTAAAGTATATTATGATGAATAAATTATATTTGAATTTGAATTTGATACTTAATATTCCAGATTTCCGTTTGATTTGCTTCTTATGTGGCTTTTAATTAAAACTAGCTTTCGCCCGCGGCTTCACCCGCGGCTTCGCCCGCGATAATAACTATCCCTTGGAAACAGTACTTTTTCCCGGGATAAAATGTACACTATGTCCTTCTCCGTACCCCAAGCAACAGGTATGCAAAATTTCATGACGGTCGTTTCAGAAGATAGGATGCGAAGGCATTTATGATATTAGTTAGGAAGTTAGGATAACAAAAGAGTATTGACATTATTTCTCTGGCGACATTGCTGATTTGTTGACATTATTTATCTGGCGACACTGCTGATTTGTTTTTTTAACTGTTTATTTTTATTTAAATTGAATAGGAACAACCAGAATGGCTCTCCTTACTCTCGAAGCTGCTGCACGATAGAGAGATCGGGTACTCATGTTGAACCATTCCCTCGGCCGGCTTCTATGGTACGCGCGAGAAGAAAAGCACCTTCAGACTATCATGGAAGTAACTGACTGATTAAATATAAAGCCTTATTTATTCATATAGAAGTAAAGGCCGTGACCGAATTAATACGTATACGTCGTACGTAAATAATTAATGAGAACAGGCCATTATGATAGGCTTTAGTTGGGTTTGTTTTGCTACAATATAGGTACAGGCGCTGAGGGTACTTCCAATGGTACGTTGAAGGTTAGGGCGATATTTATTCCAACAGTCGATTGAACTTCTATTGTGATATCGACAATAGGGCCTAGTTCTTTGTCATCCGGTCGAAACATTAAATCGGGAACCATTCTTTTGAAATGTTGAGTACATTTCTACAGAATTTTAGTTGTACGTTTGGAACTCGGAGGAGGATTATTCAATACGAAGATGTTTTATATTTTTATCATTTCAGCCGTAAAATGTCCAATGTTAGACAAAAGCTTCTCCCAAGGATTCTTTGTTCTATGGAGATATTGTAATATTGCCGTACTCACCACGCTTGACATCCGACTCTGCTGCCCGTCGCAAGCTTTTTTAAGCTGGGAAAGGATAGGAATAAGTTGGTTGAGGTAAGGGAAGAAGGTATTAAATAAATATAAATAAATATATACGGACAAATCACACAGATTGAGCTAGCCCCAAGGTAAGTTCGAGACTTGTGTTATGGGATACTAACTCAACGATACTATATTTTATAACAAATACATATATAGAAAAACATCCAAGACCCAGGCCAATCTGAAAAATATCATTTTCCATTTTGACCTGGCCGGGGATCGAACCCGGGCACTCCGTGTCGCAGGCTGGCGTGTTAACCACTGCGCCACGGAGCTGTCAAATGCTGTATTAGGATACTAAACACTCGGATGAATGGGAGAAAAGCAAGTAGTAGCTCGGGAAGGCGTGCGTACCCGATGTCATACCTGCAACTACTGGACACGCAGTTGAGGATGACACCCCTGACCAGAGTCGTTGTGTTTTATTTACTATCCCCAAAAAATATATTAGTGGAACCGTTTAATATAAAAATTATGTCTAACGTAACTTTTAATAATGTTATCTCCAACAGAGACTCTTTTTCGGGAGTATCATAAAAAAGAGTGTTGGTCTTACTACGAATAAGTTATTATTAGTGATGCGCCGATCATGACTTAGGCCGACTAGCCGATTGGCCAATTAATCGGTTGTGAAGAGGCCGAATATTCGGCCGAGCCGATCACGGTGTCGGGCATTTCCGTCAAACTTTTAGTTTATTGAAGAGAAGAATAATGGACTAGCTCCGTGGCGCTGCGGTCAACACGCCTGCCTGCGACACGGAGTGACCGGGTTCGATCCCCGGCCAAGTCAAGATGGAAAATGATCTTTTTCACATTGGCCTGGGTCTTGGATGTGTATTTGTTATAAAATATAGTATCGTTGAGTTAGTATCCCATACAACAAGTATTGAACTTACTTTGGGGCTAGCTCAATCTGTGTGATTTGTCCGTATATATTTATTTAATTATGTTGTTTTGATTTTTAATTCAAAAAATGTTTTCTTTATAAGCAAGTAATTTTAGAGACTGATTTACAAGGAAAGACTGCTTTGATTTAAGAATCCCTTAAAAATGTGTAAAACTAATTATAAAATAAAAAAAAAAATCTACTACCTTTTTTTATCCTACATATTTACATATTATTGAGATATATACATACCTACAAAAACATACCTACAAAAAAATAGAAGCCGGACAGTCGGAGCTCTTTTCCGAATATTCTCCGACTAGTCGGAACATCTCTATATTCTTAGTCACACACTTCAAAAGATGAGGTTGTTAAGTCGTCGGAATCTTTTATCTTTTTTACGTATGTTACCAGATTACCCAATTTTTTTTAAGACAAAAGGCGGCAAACGATTAAGCTGGTCACCTGATGAATCACTCACAAAGTTTGGAACATTCTTTTTTAATGTTCGCAATTGATGACATTCAAATCCCATCAAAATTGGCTGACAAGTTTGACCATTGTCTCAAATGAATACTTTATTCACTATACGAGTTTTTGAGTTATCCCGATGGGGCGCTAACGTCGTACAAGAACCGATTACAGTGTTACATACAACCCGGTAGGTTTTCATTTAACTGATTAATTCAGTTAAATTATAATCAGCACGTACACTGAATTATAATCTTCTAAGGTCGAAAATGATATTCATTGCTAATCTGTGCCTTGCAAACGATTTTACGTATTAAAGGAAAGCGCGAAGATCATCAAAAGGGGCGCCGCGCCAAATCAATACCGAAAAACAAAGTTATCATTCATACAAAGGCACCGGGAAGTAATTACGCAATGGGACAAGCTTTCCTTCTAAATTCGGGCCAGGCTGATGAATACGTTTCTTTACAGATAATCAGCCTGGCCCGAATTTGGACGTCTGTAAAGGTAAGTTTGGAGTTCTTGACGGGAATTTCGGCGGACTGCACGGTTTTTGTTTTGGATTGTTTTGCATGTTTCTTGGGATTTTATGTCAATTCGGGGTAGTTTGAAACTCATCGACGCGTATCCTTGAACTTGATGAGTTAATTGGTCAATAATTTTGTTGCTTACGTAGGCTTAAGCATTAACGCTTATTGCATACGATTTTTGTCGGGCTCATCACATAGATGGCGCCACAGGTTTATTCACAACTATGTATCCACCGTATAATGAGAAAATAAAATCAGTATTCACGAAACATATCTTATTGAACATGAAAAAATATTTTTGGATTCAAAACTGAAAAATATCAGTTTTACATGTTTTTAAGAAGTTTAGGTTAACGCCATCTAGTGACGCTTGGCTAAGTCTGTAACTATTGCACTGCAGCGCCCTCTTCGCCGCCCATAGTGACAGTTAGCAAAACTAACTACCACAGCCTGCTGTCAACCGACCTGCTACTTTTAACAGGCCTTAAGTTGGGCCAATATTTTTGTATGAGGATGGCAGCGCTCAGTAACATCAATAAGTAGGAGTCTAATTGTATTGTCAAAGTACCCGAGTGCAGAACCTAATATATTATCATGCCTCTTTCCCATGGGGGTAGACAGCACAATGAATGTCCATTTGCTACGAGTTTACAAACCTCGATCCCATGCATGCTCTTCGGTTTGGAGCACTCCTTACTTCTCCTTTCGCAAAAACTTTGCAATTTGGTCACTGTATGTTTCCCTAGCAATTTGGCAACCCTAAACACATTTGAGAACGGGGGAGAGGTGCGGGGATACCATATTGCGGGATACGCTGCGAGTTAACGTTAATACTAAAGGTTGAACCGCACTAAAGCGGCACTGCAGCGGCAAGGCGCGTCAAGAAAAATATTATTGCCATTGTGCAGTGCGTTTTATTCCATATAAAACGCACTGCACTGCAGTAAAGCGGCGCGGGGCGTCGCAACAAAGTTGATTCCCGCAGAATATTTTGCCGCTGCAGTGCCGCTCTAGTGCGATTCAACCTTTATATAAATTCTGTGACTGTCACTAGGCGGTTCCACTTTGAAACGGGCTTAAATCTGCTCCGATTTCGGCCGGGGGCGCCAGATAAATACGATTGTAAGTGTAACCGAGACTAAAAAGTTACTGAAATCACTTTGGTATCGCTCGCCTGTCGTGACTTCTTTTTACGAATCGTCGCAAATTGATTAAATTCTATCGAATTTCTTCGTTTCTTGTTTCTCCAGATATTCTGTATGTAAACAGATACTTGAACTACTTACCTGTATTGTAAAAAAAACTGATTTCACACATTATTCGACCGGGTTCAATCCCCGGCCAGGTCAAGATGGAAAATGATCTTTTTCAGATTGGCCTGGGTCTTAGATGTTTATATATATATTTATGTATTTGTTATAAAATATAGTATCGTTGAGTTAGTATCCCATAACACAAGTCTCGAACTTACTTTGAATTGAATCTCGAATTTACTTTCGGCTAGCTCAATCTGTGTGATTTGTCCGTATATATTTATTTATATTTATTATTATTATTCAACTTACAGCCTCTTAACTTAATTAACTACCGACAATTCCTCGAAGGGGTAACTCGTCCCATCAAAATGGAAAAATTTGCTTATAGGTTTAGTTTCAATGCTAGGGCCTGAAACAATATCGACATTTTCACACAAATTGTCAGGCCAGCCGAACACTTGTAATGAAACGTCGTTTTTTGAGTTAAAGTTGTTAATTTTGACGGGCTGAGTCACCCCTTAAAGGGAATGACGGTGTTTATTTAAAAATTAAAACGCTGTATAGTAACAATATTGTTGCTTTAATGCTGTATTTAATTTTACAAACTAACCGACTATTTTAGTGGACGGTATCGAAACTTTACTCGAACGAATGTTACCTATTTCAGAGGTTTTGAAAAGCGGAGTTGTTGTTATAAACTGTTTATTTTGTTAGCAAACTATCTATTGAATAGTGTACATATTCATTAATTTTGTTTACGGTACTACGCGCGCAAATAGTTTTCTATACTTCGGTAAAATCATGTGTGAAGTACAGTGATGCACTCGTGCTATGAACTAATGGGCTTGTTCCTCTTTCGCTACATTTTCATTTGTCCATGTCACCGATATACACATACTGTCACTTCTTTTCCTCTCGCGGGGTAGACAGCGCCGAAGTTCGCGTCGCCTATTCACGTGATTCCTTAGATTTTCGCTATCGCGATCGGCTTTTACAATCGACGAGGGATGAGATAGCTCAAGATAGTTTGAAAATTTTACTTCTTTTTATTTTGTGATCATCATCATCAGGTCTTGTTAGTCTCCACTGCAGGAGCAAGACCCTTGTAATAAAAGGGTTGAAGAAAATCTTGTTTTTTTACTTTCCATATTGAAACGTGCATTTATTTTTTTATTATCATGCATTGCATGGTGGTTTCATATATGCATTATCTTTACATAATACATTCATTAGAATAAATATGCGTTTATGAATAAATTGTTCATGGTGACCATGGAACTCCATTTCAGCGTGAGCGGTGATTTGAGAGATGTATTTCAATTCGCCTTTCTCTATTATCTTAATATTACTACATTTTATTGAGGAGAATCGAAACTGTAGCGAATAAGGAGGAGGTTCACTAATGGCATTGAAATAGGGCAGTGGCACAAGGGTTGATGCACTGTTTAGCGTGCAGCCAATTATGCAAAGCGTAGACTTCTCCAGAGTGACGTGCCAAGGCATAAAGTTGAAGTGGTCAGGCGTTTCATGCCTACTTTAAGTTAAGATTAAACTATACAACTATGTAGCGAGAACCGGATTCCTAGAGGGTTCATAAGCAACGTGCATAGAAACATGTTCAAGTAACGATATATATAAATAGTGTCTTAATAAAATGGCTCTGAAGTATAGTTTGACGTGCCAGATTATATACAGCAAACGGGCGTTTTATTTATCAATTTTACTTCTTAATAAATACAGAAGGTGGACCTTAATCTACAAGTGCGAGTTGTTATATAATATAACTTTAGATTAAACTAGCAAGAGCTGATTAGCTAGGGGATTCATAATCAACTAGTATGTCAACGTGAGTTTTGTAGTATCATTAATCGTTATACACGTTGTCTTATTGAGATCGTTCCAGAATTACTTGCCAAGGCATAAAGTGGTCAGGCGTTTTATGATTATGGAATAAACAGGGAACTGAATAGGTATCTACTAAATAGAATTTTGACATAAACGTCTAGTCATATCGGCTAGTTACACGAGATATCTCGGGCGCCAAGGAGGTTAGTACAGTGGGACAAAGATTTTGTTTCTAGGTGCAATTTCTTATTATGATCGGTGCTAGTAGTTACAGAGTAACAAACAAAACAAAATTAAAACTTGCTTTCGTTAAATAAAAACAAAAGTTGTTGAAAGTAGTTGTTTTAATGATAAATAATAAAAAACCACAAAATATATTATATATACAGTGTTATTTGTTGGCAACACCACCAGAATATATACTACTTTTTAAAGCCTAGCAACATTATAACTTTTCAACTGACAGCGGTGCTCAACGCTTCTTGAATATAAGTTTATTTAATCATCTTGCCGTGTTGTTTCATACCAATACGAAGATACAAACCCCAAGATCCTTCCCTACTTTAATGGTCCTTCGAGCCGGATATGAACCAGCGAATTATGGATTGGAGTGATGTATAACGATTCAAACGACACCACATACGGAAACCCTGATATCATGTCACTCTTTTTCAGGCAGTCGTGTGTAAATAATTTGATCTACCCACGTTCAGTTCATCATACGTAGGAAAACGTGTAAGGCCAGCCGGTGCCAGTTTGCGGGTGCTTAGTGAGGCGTTACTTCACTGCACGATGCACATTGCGTACTGCACCGGCATAGTCGACTCATGTCACGTCCGAAACTGTCTGTGTGGGTGGCTCCCACATTTAACATAGTTGTATGTGCTCAAGATTATTGTAAACTAGCAGCGCATCCCGGCTGCGCCCGGGTTTTTTTTATACATAAACCATCACGGGGATATGCTCTATGTCATAGTGAAAAACGCACCAAAGTCAGTCCAGAAGTTTTCAAGATTAGCCTATCTGTAGCGAGGGACTTCCATTAGTATGTAATGATGATTGATTAGATAATTAAATTATGATGGCTACTTTTTTGTTCTGATCTGGGTGAAAAGAAGAGAGAGAAGAAATATTTACTATGAAACCTGATCTTGTTCGTACTAACACATGGAAGAAGGGTTCTAATAAATTAATTTGCCTTTTTTAAATGTCACGCGTCCCCAACTTAGGGCGAAACCTCAAATATAACCAAAAAACAACTTGACAAAGAGTGGGTTAAATTCGTGTATATATATTTTAATAATTTACATTCAGACAATAAATGTGCGCTGAAGAATCTACATACATAAATAACAAACAAACCAAAAGGCCATAATAAAGAAGCTTATCTTTGAAAGATTCCTAAAACCTATTATTTTAAGAAATTTCTGTTAAAAGTAGCGACCCTGCATGTTTTAATTTCTTTGCTGACTGTACTAAAACCATGAATCCATTAGGGGATTGGCACTGAAATAATGTAATGCAGCTTACATTGTCTATGCTCTTCGGATTGAAACACAGGCTTAAATGACCGTCTGTCTGGCTCCGGCTGTCTGTATACAGTTGGCCAACGATTGTCTTTGTTTGGCGCTACACAGCTGCACTACTGAAATGGCTCTTACTGACAATTACTGAAACAGAGATTGTAGAACAGAAAACTATTGAATAATGTTAAAATTCTCGTTAACCAGACTCGTCACCGCGTGTAGTTTTACCCTACAAACAGCTTTGAAAGGGCTGCAGCTGTCTATATACAGTAAACCAACGATTGCCTTTGTTTAGCGCTACACTGCTGCACCACTGATAATGACTCTCACCGATAATTTTTGAGACAGATATTGTAGAGCAGTGAACTATTAAATAATGTTAAAATTCTCGTTATCCAGACTCGTTACCGCGTGTAGTTTTACCCTCCAACTAGCTCTGAAAAGGCTGCGGCTGTCTGTATAAAGTTAGCCAAAGATTGTCTTTGTTTGGCGCTACACTGCTGCACAACTGAGAATGAGCACTGACAATTTCTGAGACAGATATTGTAGAGCAGTGAACTATTAAATAATGTTAAATTTCTCGTTATGCAGACACGTTACCACGTGTAGTTTTACCCTCCAACTAGCTCTGAAAGGGCTGCAGCTGTCTATATACAGTAAACCAACGATTGCCTTTGTTTAGCGCTACACTGCTGCACAACTGAGAATGACCCGCTGACAATTACTGAGACAGAGATTGTAGAGCAACTAACTATCAAACAATGTTCAATATTTCGTTATTTAGATTATTGCCTATACCGCGTGTAATTTAATTCTCCAACTGGCTTTGAAGGGGATGGCTGCAGCTAGTCTGTATACAGTTACCCAATTATCTTTGTAGTTCTCTACACACCGAAGCCGCCGGCCCGGCCCGCCAGCATGTACCTACTCATGTCGCCCGCAGAAATGTATGTAAATGAGGCCGCCGGACTTGCCCCGCTGGTTGAGTCGGCGGGCTGGCGGGCGACCCTCGGTGTGTGTGTAGACAGTTTTTGGCGTTACACTGCTGCGCAACTGTAAATGACTCTCACTGACAATTACTGAGACAGAGATTGTATAGCCGCGAACTATTAAAATAATTGTTCAATTTCTCTTTACCTATTCCGCGTGTAATTTTACTTTCGATCTAGCCTTATAGGATTGACTTAGCCCGTCAATACGACTAACTTTTCCCAAGAGACCATGCTGGAAGCTCGATTTTCTACATTCCCATACAAAAGTGTTCCGCCAGTTGGGCAGCTTGTTTGAGAAGATCGAGATTTTCGCAAATGCCTAGTATTGTTCCCATAGTAAGCTGTTCATATCGATGAGCTGAGTTGCCCGGTATAATTATCTTATTAAACTAACAATGCTGCTCGGATTGAAAGGCTGAAATGATAATCTGGCAGTCAGATAACAATGTGCAATGTACTAAAACCACGCTTGATGACTCCATTAGCAAATTGGCACTGAAATAATGTAGTCCAGCTTACATTGTCTACGCTATTCGGATTGAAATTGGCTTAAATGATTGTGTTTCGGGCCCCGGCTGGCCTGAATTTAGTTAGCCAAAGTTTGCCTCTGTTTGGCGCTACACTGCTGCACTAATATGAGTGACGCCGATGGTAGAGCAGCGAACTATTAAACTCCTTCCTGGGTTAAAACTATTCTGCTCTCTAGAAGGCTAACTTCCTAAAAATATGATTAGTCCGTCAGTTAAGTAATAAAATAATATTGGACACTTATGATAAATAAGTGTCCTCTTTTGTCGATTAAATAAGAAATGATAAAGATACATCCCGTTAAAATTCCATCTGACTGTTCATTTGGTGAAGAAAAACATCGTGCGGCAACCTGCACGCTAATGAATTCACTAGTGTGTTAAATAGAGAAGGCAATGGCTAACCACTTTATCATTCTCTGCCAAAAAAGTGACATTGTGTGTGTTTTTTCCACACAATGGCACCGACAAGAGACTAGCTTTTATATATGCGAGAGTTCTTGTAGTAAGTTGTTCATATCAACGGGCTGAGTTGACGCTTCAAAGCTATGTCCAGGATAAATTTACATTCGTTATGTGTACGTAATATAACTGTAAAATTGTCTTCTTGAACTAACAATGCTGCTCGGATTGAAACAGGTTGAAATGATAATCTGGCAGACAGATAACAATGTGCAATGTACTAAAACCACGCTTGATGACTCCATTAGCGAATTGGCACTGAAATAATGTAGTCCAGCTTACATTGTCTACGCTATTCGGATTGAAATAGGCTTAAATGATCGTGTTTCGGGCTCTGGCTGGGCTGAATTCGGTTAGCGAAAGAAAAAACTGCTGCACTAATGAGAGTGACGCCGATGGTAGAGCAGCAAACTATTAAAACCCTTCCTGGGTTAAAACTATTCTGCTCTCTAGAAGGCTAACTTCCTAAAAAATATGATTAGTCCATCAGTTAGATAATAAAAAATATTGGACACGTATTTTATTTTGTCAATAAATAAAAATATTTAAAAAGATTATATCTCGTAAAGTTCCGCCGACGTGTGACGTCACAGTTTATTTCACTTTTCAGCAAAGTCAGACGTCACGAGCCCCCTTCATGAACTTTAACGCACTTTCTCTTCATGATTTTTTTTTGATTACAAAAGGAAACACTTGTACGATATTTTTTGATTGGATCTTGTATGGTTATCTATATAAGTAAGTATCAATTATAAAATATAGTAATACAACTTACTGCGTGGTGCAATCAAATTTGTCCCTATTTATATTAATTAGCAGTATTTTCGACGAGCCCGATGGCCCAGTGGTCGTGAGCATTCATTGCGTTTACGTAAGTTAAGCAACCCTGGGTGCAGTCCCCACTGTGATGGGTAACCAGCAAGTGGTACAATCATTTCTTGAGCTCCAGAAGCACGTTAAGCCGTTGGTACCGGCTGTCATCATTGATGGCAATTGGGATATGGTCACTTACACAAAAATACAAAGCAGTATTTTTAAGTTTGGCCCCATATCCCAATTGTTTCTACAAATAGGTACAATGACCCTGCCTTGGTTATAACCCCTTCGGCTCGATATGCGTTGCCGACTTACTGAGTATATTACTTGCAATAAATACCTGCACCATAAACCGCAGGCGGGCTAAGGATCGCGTGCCTGCCGCAGTCGATATTCGCTTCACCCTCCTGCCACGGTACTCGAAGGTTAGAAATGTGAAACAATATTGCGCTAACGTGTATTGACTCCTAGATTTCTGTATTGTGTCGTATTTCGGGCTACGAATGTTCGAAAAACAGAACAAGATATCCCCCGTGGATAAAAGCATATCTAAGGATTGGTGTCAACAAGGTTTTAATGCAAGAAAATTAAATTTCTGTAACAAGCTTTTATTTTAAACGACTACTCTGTAGTGCTTTAATAGACAAATCAAATAAGGCCAAACACAAATAGTTTATTTGCGGAAATACACGATATCTTGTTTAGTTTAATAGTTCAGCCATGATCCCATAATATTGTATTGTCATCCGATTTACACATGCATGCAAAATTTTAGCTCAGTTGGTAACCGGGAATTATTACAGACAAACATCGGGACAGATGCAACTAAATAATAGTGTGTAAAAAGGCAGCTGGCCGAAGAAACTTTGTCTTATAATTTTACTTTATGAATCTTTTTGCATTTTGCAGATACCTTTAAGGCGCTGTATCCCTTAACCGTTTGTAGCGGACATCGCGCGATATATTTTTTACTCGTGTCATACTTGCCGTCAGTCTCAGTTCAAACCCGTGTCTGCCATTTTCGTGTTAATTTTCACTTTTAATTTAATAATTAAATAATTATAACCAAATATTGTATTTTTTTTAGGTATCCATCTGGCTCATCCAGTTATACTTTTTATAGATATAAAAAAGTTGGTAGTTGTCGCTGAAAATATCAAGTAATTCGCGACGAAACTTTTTCTGGATATAGCTTTTTTGCTATTTTATTTAGCTAAGTTTTAAATATATTTTTGAAAATATTTTAGTGTAACCATTTATTTTGATCTTTGAACTGTACGTCATATTTTTTTCATGTTAGTATTCCAAGAAAAATAAGGCTAACTGCGCGACGAAAAAATACACGTTTTACGGTATTCTCCTGATGCACAGCGCCTTAAATCAGTATAATGATGCCTCAGAGCTAGTTTGATGATGATGATGATGGGACCATATTTTAAAGCACTTATTCGCTAAAAGCTGAGAGGCAAAAATTTACTTTACGCCCGTGGAATAAACCAACGAGCTTGTATATGTTACATTATTTTTCACTTACCCCTAAGATTAAAGCGACGAGATAAGAGAAGTAATCTCGATGATACAGATCACAGCATTTCCGGGATCGGTTCGTTGATACAAACTTAGTCTGTGTAGGTATTACGTAATACAAACTAAGTTAATCTATTCAATTAACATAAGCCGATTGACGATAAATTAGAATTCTCCCCCTCAATCATTTACTGAGAAAACCTAACATTTCATTGCTTCAGAAAGGTCTGGTGTTCCACAAGGAACAGTGCTAGCCCTATTAGACTTTATAAAATTTACTTCAGTAATTGTTTTTACTTTCTTGTGTACTAGCGACCAACAACGAAAAATTATGTAAGTAACTACTTACATAAATAATTTTCCAGTGTTGGTCGAGCCCAATATGCCATGCAGGTAATGTGATATGAGCAATGGCAACATGACGTCGTTGTAGCGCTGAAAGATAAAGATTACAAGATTAGCCGTCGGACAAGAAAAATGTTTCATCAAAATCTGTTTGTTGTATTACTCTTGTCAGCTGTAACATCTTTAAATTTCCAATGAATCTTCCATGTCACGATATTGCTCATGGAATTACGTATAAATAATGTTATATTGCGACGTTACGCTTCGCGCAGTATCTAGTCTGTCTCGTGCTGCCAAAGTCGGTATAAGCTAAATTGTCACTTGTGCTGCTAAATAAATTTACACCTTAGTATTAATTTAGTTAGTATTTCTTTTTCTTACTTCCATCATACGATTCTTTTTATCTTTCGTTGCAATAACTTAGGGACATGGAACATTTTAACGGCCTCTATGGCGCAGTGCATAAACATCGTTTACCGTGAAGCTTTGGGTTTGATTATCATCGCGGTGAAGTCTTGCAAGTAGAAATTGATTAGTTTTTCATCATTTATTTGAACTCTAATCCCTTTTCATCATCATCATCAGGTCCTTTTTAGTCTCCACTACAGGAGCACGACCCTCTCTGTACTACTAGGGCCATACTTGGCCAGAGCAGCCAGAGGACTAATCCCTTTTATTTTAATATAATTCGTTATCACTCGATAATTCTTGTTCGACATCAAAAAATATGTTTAGTATTTTTTGATGTTGTAATAGAATAGGAGTTTATACTGTAATAATCGCTAGTTGAACTTTAAATTTGAAGTATTCATAAGTTTGTACTTACCTAATTTTGACAGTGTTTGTCCGCTGTTCTGGGGATTTTAAGGGAGTTGAAGTCGACCGGTTGAAGAACCTGTACCAAATCACATAACAGTATGTGTACTATAAAGTATCAGTTGATCATAATAGCTAACCAGGTGTACCAACCACAGATGACTATATGCAACCGGGACTGGCTCTAATCATGAGGACAAGCAGGATTATTTTTTCCTCATTCCTCATGATCCAAGCCAAGGATTCAGGATCATCAAGCGCGAGAAACGCCGACACAATGGATTTTCTATTGTTATGGGGCCCGATTGGGCCGGTTGGTGGTTGAGAGGTCAAACTATCTTGAAAATGTTATCCATGTTAATTACACAGATGAACAACAGTTTTATCTAGAAAGCAGATAAATTTGCCTTTATCTAACTTTCCGCGTACTAGTTAGTTTGTTTTCTCGTAACAGTAACTTTTGTAATGAACTTTCTACTTACGGAACATTATAAGTTAATGATCTGGGAACAATTCAATATCTCTTTTGTTCGCGTTTATCCCTCAGGTGGTTGGGATTAAAAGCGTTGACTAAGTCTGTTCCTAGAGCATCACTTGATAGTTGGTCGGGCTGGTTAGACTTATCTTTGGGTATATTTATTTTGCTATAATTATTGTCAATTTTCGTGTGTTATATGTCGTGTGTTTATAACTAGTTTTCCGAAGCATGGAGGAGCTGGAGAAATTCATATGACTTTTTATCAACTTTCTATTCATCGGATAAGAATAAAGTAGAATACCACACTACTAAATAGTGGCTAGTATTGAAGAAATACGCATGGAATGCGTATACCCTACGGAGAAAATTTTACGGTGATTTGAAGTCACGTTGGTGTCATTGGTAGCACACTTAGGGCGTAAACCTAAGAGACGTGGTCGTTCAAATCCTACCTGGCGAGTTCTTTTTCATCACAAATTTTAAATTTTAGTAATTTATATGTCACCCGTCCTAGTAGGAACTGCTGGGGTATCGTTAGAATCCTTATACCCATCTGAGCGGCAAGTCTATAAAAAGGTTAGCAGGACAGTCGTCTTTTAATTTTTTTAGAACCTTTTCGTTTACATGCAGTGACAATGTGTTGCAAGTTTAAGACATATAATTCTTACATGTTATTTATTGAAGTATTTTTGGTTTTTGAATATAGAAGTAATTTATTATATATTTTTGATAAATAATTTATGTTCTTTGCTTATATGTATGCGTATAGATTATTCACATCACAGACATTTGATTACTCTAACCATGTTAAAGTCTCGTCACAGCTCGTCGCATCTGAACTGAGGTTCTTGAGTGAGAGTGACTTAAATGAGAGCCACGAATGAACTGAGGTTCATTCGTGGCTCTGCGCACTCTCTTCGCACCTTAGTAAATTTGCGCCTGAACTCTTCGCACTATAGTTCATTCGCGCTTCAGCTCCTCGCACCACAGTTCATTTGCGCCTCAGCCCTTTGTATCTTAGTTCATTCGTGCCTTAGCTCTTTGCATCTCAGTTCATTCGCTTCTTAGCTTTTTGCGCCTGCGTTCTTTCGCGCCTCAGACTTTCGCACCTTCCTATTCCGCTCCTTACTTTACTAACTAGGTGGCTAATGGTCTTAGCGCGAATCTAAGTCTAGACATCAATTTACAGTAATCCAATTTCAAGATAGAGGAATACCATCGCACAATGACACATAACGTAGAAGTCGCATGCATTATTTATCCCCATCGATTGGCACCCTAGCCTCGCTCGGCGAGCCATGCGTCCGTGAGTCACCGGCCTACGATCGTTAGGGGTCATTGACTCCAACCCTGGACTAGTCCATGCTTATTGTGAGCAGTGACGAGTCATGTTCGCAATTTCCCCACGGGTAATTCTCAGTGAAGCTTTCGTAATCTAAGGTTAAAAATATAATTTCGTAATCTACGTTAAAAAAGAGGATTTATTCTAAATTTCTTTTTCTACATCTACACTAATATTATAAAGAGAAAAGATTTGATTGTTTATTTGTTTGTTTGCATTGAATAGGCTCCAAAATAGTGGTCCAAATTAAAAAAAATATATATTTCTCTATTAGAATTCTACATTATCCCTGATGAACATAGGCTATAGATTAAATACCTATATCTACCAGTGCAAAGCCCGTGCGTGCCGCTAATAGTTTAAAAAGTAAGCTTTGGTATTTCTTTGATTATTTTTTGTTATCGTTAGACCGGGCATAGATTACAACTATGGATTAACCTATTCCTATTGTAAGCAGTAACGAGTCATGCTCGGAATTTCTCGACGGGCAATTCTCAGCTAAGCTTTCGTAATCTTAGCTTTAAAAACCTAAGTTCGATAAAAATACGGTTTATTCTATTCTTCGCTTTTAGTTTGATAAGTAAGCTTTAGATTGTCTTTGATTATTTTTTGTTATTGTTAGACAGGGCATTCCAACGATGGATAAGTCTGCTTATTGAAAGCAGTGACGAGTCATTACGCCAGAGTTAATTCTCGGATAGCCTAGATATAACACTTCGAAAGTTGCGGTAATCTTCGTTACAATACCCCTTTTGCCTATAGTAAATTATAAATGTGTAGTTGGATATCTCCTGGTGCAAAGAATGAACACAGGAATATAATGCAATTTTGCGCATGATGAATAAATCTTATTACATATTCTTTTTCTTTCTAATCGTAAAATTTCTATATTTACGAGTATGTATGTGTACCAGAGTTTTGCAACCGCGATTGCCCGATCGTTTGCCTTATTAAGGTCTTTTAAATTAAATCACAACACGGATTTTTGAATGGAACAAACGCAATAAAACAGTACTAAGTGATTAATTAGTATATGTTACAAAAACGCGAAAACATAATTAACGTCTTGTTCGGAGCAAGAATTAAGACTTTCTGGGCACACCAAAAGATGACTGTCATGCTATTCATACATGGATAGCACATCAATTTAATTCTATGTAATAATTTTAAATTTATCAATATTAAACGTTTTTTGTTTCTGTATAAAATGAATAATCATTTTGATTTGTCCCCACTTTCATTTGTACAATAGTAGACAGTTTCGTTGTAGGGTTGATTAAGTTGATGGAGTAGTGTAGTCCAAGCTCAATTATTCATAGTGACTCGTCATATTTCTTATAGAGAGCAGTGTCCTGGTCTATTGAAAGAAATATTATTGTAAAAAACCCCAACCTGATGTATGCAGTCGTGATCTCTTCATATGGAGAAAGCAATTGTAAACCACTTTTTTTCCCTGCCAACATTAGTCTTTGTGCGCATTTCTTTCCTTCCAACGTTATGGGCCCAGCCCTTACATATCAAACAGGCAACTCTTCATATATATACTTTTTGTATTAAACCTTCTAGCTGCCTCCGTGGTCCAGTGGTTAAGGCGTTTGCCTGTAGACCCGGGGGTTGGTTCCCACGAGAAGCATACTTTGTTAAGTTGTTTCCAGTTTGGTTAGGACATTGCAGGCTTGTACCTGATTGTCTGATAATAAAGATGATTCTGTGCTTCGGAAGGCACGTTTAGCCGTTGGTCCTGGCTGCCATCTGGTAGTCGTTAAAGGAACCACGTCAGAGGCTGAGAGATGGTTCCGAAGAACTCTGACACCAGGGTGTGCATGGTCGATTAACCGCGTCATCTACGTAAAAAGATGATGATGATTAAAACTTCTATGAACTGAAACTTTGTCTGTTATGATTATTTTTGTGTACAGCTTCGATCAATATATGATCGAAGGTGTACAGTCGTTTTGATTCTGGTAAATTAACTTCTCTGTTTTATCTTATTCTCAATAGCTCAAATTGTAGATGTAGATTCAGTTGATTCAAGGTTATTTATTCGACATATTGCTGCAGCCCTACTTAGATGCAGTCGCGACGTGCTCATCATGCGTCATGTAAATTTATTCGTAGGTTTTCTTCAGCATTTTAGTGAATTACCAGGGAATTACCATGGGATCCTTTTTGAAATAGCTAGTTCTGTAATTCTTCTTTTACTGTTTTAGATTTGTACCTAAACTCTTAAACTCTAGATTTTTAATATTACTTTATACTCGTTTTTGGATTTTCATTTGCATTTCTTTTCATTTCAGTAATATCAGGTTGAATCCATGCTTATTATCCGCAGTGACTCGTCATATCCCTAATGGAGTGCTGTGTCCTGGTTCACGGAAATATTACTGTAATATATCCTACTGAAAATGTAGCCGCGACATGTCGTTAACTTAAAGGGTGTCTCATCCTCATCATGTGACGGGGTTATTTTATGGAAAGTTTATTTAGGGCGTACTGTATATGTAAATCTTATAACATCTTGTTAAAACCGTCTAGACGACTTGGGAGTGTGTAGAGAGCAATATTCGTTATTCGCTTACGAATTTTTGAGATTTCTTTACAGAACATTATGAGATTGTTTTTAATATTTGTGAAAAATTTTCATAAATAACGTTGACTTTTTCATAAATAAGATTGACATAAATGACATCAATTCGTTTGGCAATCTTTTCTAGACTTATTTTTAGCTCAGTCATTTAATTGAAATATTTGGAGACGTTTAGGAGCCAACCAAGAACCGACTTTCGTCTCGGACTTTTGTTATAATTTTTTCGTTATCATTCTTTTGTCATGTATACTTATGACATCATAACCACGGTGAAATTTTGATCTTTCTGGACCCTTAAAGGGATGATTCAGCCCGTTGATATAAACAACTTTTCCTATGGGACCAATGCTGGGAACTCAAAATTTATTTTTACTATTCCATACAAATTGACCGGGCGGTCGAAATTTTTTGTATGGAACCGCCAATTTTTTTTTGAATTCCCTGCATTGGTCCCATAGGAAAAGTTGTTCATTTTGACGGGCTGAATCACCCCTTTAAGGGTCCAGAACGATCAAAATTTCACCATGTATATAAAGATTATCTAAAGCCTTTGTTTCATAAATAAAATATGTTAACTTTCATAATAAAATATGTTAACTCTTGTTTGACAGGTAGACTTGGTGTCATTAATTTTGAAATGTTCTACAACTGCGTCTGGCTTTGTACTGACTCCATATACACGTACTCCCAACTTATAATAATATCCCTTTGTTCCAGGTAAGTTATCCTGCCTCGCCGTTCTTCAACCGTGCAATAGATGGTGGAGTACACGGAACACGTTTTATAGTTTGTCTTTATGATCCAAATTTTACTGTTTGGAGCTGAAGAGTATTGTTTCGTTTTTAATGTAAGTACACAAAACGGTTATTTTAAAATATATGTTTTTTTAAGGCTCCAGACCTCAAAAGGAAAAACTGTATTATAGGGCCGCTTTGTTGTCCGTCTGTCTGTCAACACCCTTTCTCAGGAACGCGTATCAAGCTGAAATTCATATCAAATACTGAGGTCTATTGTCCCTTCGAGCTATGAAAAAAATCAAACTTCTAAGCCAACGCAATCAAAAGATACAGCCGATTTGCCGCAAACCTACAGGGTACTTCCCGTGAAGGTACTCCTTCCTTTTGAGGTACGAAACCCCTTAAAACCTTAAAAGTTTTGAGATTTTGATACGCTATACATCTCATTTTTTGTATCTGCTTACTAATCATATACCTACTAGCGGCCGACCCAGGCTTCGCACGGGTAGATGAAGTCATTGAATCCATAGCCTATCTTCATCAGAGATAATGTAGGATTCTAATGGTAAGAGAATTTTCAAATTCGTCCAGAAGTTTCGGAGCCTATTCGATGCAAACAAAAAAATCTCTTTTCGTTATACTAGTTGTCAGTCAAAGTCAGTAAGTAACCGTTTGATTCCTTTGCTTTCACCGCTAATTCACATTTTGATAACAACTCTAAATACACGTTTTAAATTCATGTAGCTGTATAGTTTTCCAAAGTCAAGGAAGAATTTGTTATTCTTGTAATAGTCATTTAAACAAATGTCCAATGTCGAGGCGATCTCCATCTATTACTACGGCCCCCATGGGTGGCGTCGAACGGGCCAATAGACCGTAATGATCCATTAAATTTTTGGGCAACGATAACTTCTGCCAAGAATGGCCGCTTACTGATGAAATTGAAGGGGTCTTGTACTAAAAGCCGTGTGGTACCCGGCAGAGTAGAATAGGACCACTCCAAGTCTACCCGTGGATGTCGTAGAAGGCGACTAAGGAAATACAAGCTAAACAAAGCTTTTAAACATCTGTGAGACCTCTCCAACCCGTCTGGCCAGCGTGGAGAGTGTAGGCCAATTCCTCTGGCTGCTCTGGCCAAGTATGGCTCTAGTAGTACAGAGAGGGTCGTGCTCCTGTAGTGGAGACTAAAAAGGACCTGGTGATGATGATGAAGTTTAGTAGGAAAGAAAATATAGAGCAACAATATTAATAATCAATGAGCAATAATCTCTTGGATATGTATGTAACATCCTCGTCTTCATCGTCACTTACCATCAGGTAAGATGAGAGACAAATGCCTAATTCTCTCCTTATCCTTACTAATATTATAAATGCGAAAGTGAGTTTGTTTGTTTGTTACGCTTTCACGCCGTAACTACTGAACCGATCATCATGAATATTGCATACAAGTTCTCTGGAGTGCGGAGAAGGACATAGGCTACCTTTTATACCGGGAAAAAGTACTATTCCCGAGGGATCGACATTGACGCGGGCGGAGCCGCGGGCGAAAGCTAGTACTTAATAAAAAAAATCATTTTGACAGTCAGATGTTTCCTCACAAGTATAATTCTGCCGTAAATACCTTATTATTATTTTTGTTTTAGAGTTAAGACTTAACTTTCAAATCACCGAAGAGCTGCTGAAAAACAATACACTCCTCTTGCAGGCGTGTATAAAACACCCTAGCCTGTTTTTCCACCTGACGCTCGACCAAAATGAATTTTCCAGTTGCATATGACTTCGATTCTGGAAGCTTGGTCCAATTTACGGTAACCTAGCCCACATGATATAGTTTCAAACTAATACAACCGAATAATCCCCACAGAGCGCCTGTGACAACTTCTTGTGACGTCCTCTTCTGGATATGACTAATTCTGTTTTTGACCACTTCATGTTACGCCCGGTTATAGTAAGGCCCGCTTCTGTTTTTGACCATTTCGTATTATAAGCACAAGTACAGTGTAAACAAAAAGTAACAAGAGATATCACATATTTTTTTATTGATAGTTAACACAAGTAACAACAAGAAGTAGTTTTTTATTAAGTTAACTCAAGTAACAACAAAGTTTTTATATGCCCCTTTTTTTAGTCGAGGGTTAAAAAACCCTTTTTTATGATTATTAATTCGTTTCTTAGCTGACGAAACATAAAAGGAGGTAAAAGGAAACAGGTCATCCCTTTTGTAATTAATATAAATCGACTGCGGAGAACAAAGGGTACAACAAACAAAGATCCGAAGTTGATTCCCTCTCGAAAATATTTATCGCTGCCGGCTTTTTCGCACCAGTCGAGCAGCAAATAAAGAGTGCTACAGTAATATCACTTTTTTAATAATACGTAGTATCATCATCTCAGCCGCAAAAAGGCCTCTGCTGGACATAGGGCACCCAAGGATGTCGATGATGATGTCTCTACCTATTTGGCGATACCTAACATAAAGACTGTGAGTTACTTTTCGTGCGACACAGAAATGAGATAGGACACGCTGACTTGGCTGAGACAAGCACTTTTTGAAAGGCCCAATTATCGGAATAAAAAGGTAAGAGAGGGTAATCACTTGGAGACATAGACTCTATTAAGGATGAGGCCGTACAAGGCTAGTCTAACGAGTCAAGTCATTAAAAGCGGTTGTCTCTGATGGTACGGTACAGCCCGACACTCGCACGCTGCCTATAAGAGAATTCAGCCTTCACTCTTTATTCTCTCTAGCCCACCTCGGCTTACCTTCAGAGAAAGAGTCAGTCATTCATTGGCCAATTAGATACACAGTCAGTCACGGGTATGTCTCAACATCAATGCTAACAAAAGTATCTAGTACTGTCAACTCACAGAAGTGGATCTTGAAGTATTTGCAACATGCTTCGACAAACAGATACAGTTGATCATAAGCAAAAAGCTTCGACAAAACTGACAAGAAATATCAGCAACATGCTTCGTCAAAAAATAAACAAAGTAGATATTCTTTTGTTTATCATCATCATCATCAGGTCTTTTTAGTCTTCACTGCAGGACCATGACCCTCTCTGTACTACCGGAGCCATACTAGGCCAAAGAAGACGGAGGATTTGGCCTACACTCTCCACGCTGGCCAGACGGGTTGGAGAGATCTCACTCATTGATGTTTATGAGCTTTGTTTAGTTTGTATTTCCTAAGTCGCCTCTTCCGACCTGCCGGAAACCACATGGCATTCTTCTGTTATCTCGATATTTTATGTTTCATTCAGGCCGTCGGACGTTGGATTATAAAAATAATAACAAATAAAGAGTGGCAGGGATTAGGGCGGCGAGCACAGACAGATCAGGTTGCGTTGGTGATACGATTATCGGGACTGGAAACTTAAGTTGAAGTTTATTTGTTTTTGTTGCTTCGAGAGCTTTTGATAAATGACACGAAGAAGATGAACTTTGAATCCGGTGTGGTTATACAAGAGTTATGCGTATAATCATCATCATCATTAGGTCTTTTTTAGTCTCCACTAAAGGAGCACGACCCTCTCTGTACTACTAGAGCCATTCTTGGCCAGAGCAGTCAGAGGACTTGGCCTACACTCTCCACGCTGGCCAGACTGGGTTGGAGAGGTCTCACAGATGTTTATAAGCTTTGTTTAGCTTGTATTTCCTAAGTCGCCTTCTAAAACATCCACGGGAAGACTTGGAGTGGTCCCATTCTACTCTGCCGGATACCACACGGCTAGTGCGCGTATAATGGTGAAGCAAAATAACACCGAAACTATTTAAGAATTTCTGTTTATGATACTAAATTACTTTATAAACTAGTAGCCCGACCTGGCTGCAGGGTATATATTATGCTTCTTTTTCTTTTAAACCGTCCTGGAAAAATGATTTACACGTTAGAGAAAACCCCATCAAAATCGCCCCAGTAGCCTGTACAGACAGATGACTTCAATATACAGGGTAATTGGTATCTAACGCATAACCTCCTGAAGACGACTTAGGTACATCAAGATTAACTACGTTTGCTATATGACTTTGTGTAATTCGATGTTTGCTTTTTTCATACAAATAAAATAAAATGCAAAAAAAGGAATTCTACTTGTCTTAACTCTATGGCAATCAGCGCTACAAGGTAGTAATAGTAGGTACCTACGCTCACAGCTATAGTAGAATTAAACATAGACTTAACGTTTGATAGAAATCTACATAAAAACTAATGTATTTAAAATCTTACTATGTATTGCGTTTAGGTAAAAGTCATAGAACAAACGTTGTTCGTCATGATGTACCTAACTCGTCTTTAGCAAGTTTTGCGTTAGTTAACTATAACCCTGTATATTAAGTATTGATAAAAAAAACGGCTAAATTCCGTTCCGTACCGTTATCTATAAAACGGCACAAAATCATGCCTGTTGTATGGGAGCCTTTAATATTAATTTATTTTTTATTAAATTATTTATTTTTTAAGTGAATATAAAATTTAATATTCTATGAATATTTCAAGCGACTACCTGTTGCCGTTATCATTATCGAGCAAAAAGCAAAAAAAATTACGTTTGTTGTATGGGAGCCCATTTAATTATTTATTTTATTCTATTTTTTAGTATTTGTTGTTATAGCGGCAACAGAAATACATAATCTGTTAAAATGTCAACTGTCTAACTATCACGGTTAATGAGAAACAGCCTGGTGACAGATGGACAGACAGACGGATTGCTTTTCGATTTGAAATCCAGAGTGTATGTTTGGCCACAATTCAAAAAAAAAAAAAAAAACGTTTATTTTTCTCCACGAATAAGTTCTATATGATATTACAAATTGTTACAAAAATGCATTTGATATATATTGTTACAAAGCTGAAAAAATAATATTAGTAAATAATCAAAAGCGAGGTGGAGAAAGAACTAGTGCCTGTGCTAGGTTTCCAAGGAAACCTGTATTACAGGTCACCAGGACACTCCATTAGCTTAGTTTATGTGTATGTATAATAAATAAAGACATTAACATTAAAAGAGTAGTATTTTATGAAATTACTAGTAGAGCAATTTATGTGGAGAACTGGTGCCCGTGCTAGGTTTTCAAGAAACCTGAATTACGGGTCACCAGGATTCGCCATCGACAAACTAAAAAGATACTATGTAGTATTTTTTTTTCTTTTTTTTATATAGTCATCTTATCAGAAATAGAGTATAGTTAATATAGAGTACTTGTAGAGCTATGAAAATATATTACTTAATGCTAAAACAGTTTCTTAATAATAAGTTTTTTATAGAAGTAAGATTAAGTTATTTACCAAAAAAAAAAAAAGGTTTGAGCAATATGAATAAAACTATTAATTTTTAAAATTACGAAATCAAAGTAATTCAACTTAATTTTAGGCGCTAATATAGTCTATGGTGTTTATATATCTTTTTTCGGCCATTAGTTTTGCCGGACAGTCTGCATCACCTGTTTTGTGATTGCACGGTTTCTTGTAGTGCAAGCATGTAGCGCATTTCGGCGACTCTGTCTTTTTGGTGCAATCTTTAATCGCATGACCTAGTTCGCCGCAATGGCCGCACGTGTTGGTGTCCGCTCTGCATGTCTTGGCCGCGTGTCCATATTGCTGACACTTGTAACATCGTGTTACTAAGGTAAAATCACGAACAGGGCACGACGACCAGTTGACAAAGACTCTATCCTTGTTTATTATGGCCTGGCGTATGTGTGCTGTGACTTCAATTACATAGTTGCAGGTCTCGGCACCTTTCTTACCCGACTTATGACTAAGCTGTATAGAAGCCAAAAATCTCTCCAGTGTCAAATCTTGAATAGTATCGGCTAAGTTTTGATGATAAATACTATTAAGGACATCAATTTCCTGCATGGACGAAGGCACTCCAATGACTACAATTCTTGGCTTGCGCTTCTGTGGTTCATCCAAAGTTAGGCCCGAGTTCGTGAGTTGTGCTGACTGCTTCAGTTTCTCGACGTCGTCCTTGGTGTCTGTGCTGATGATGATACCTCCGTTCTTAGTCTTTCGTAGTCCTCGCACATGTAGCTTCATTTGGTCAGGCCTTATAATTTTTTGCACTAGAGATTTGGTCTCCTCGCTCGATCTAAGCTTATCTGTAGGGTAAATTGCTACAGAACTTATTTTACTGGGCAGGATAAAGTTTCGTGTGCTCTTTTTTACCATATCAGCAAAAGATCGTCCCGTGACGGGTATTGAGGGCTCTTGGCTGTTTTGCTTTGGGGAAGGCTGTTCAATAATTTCCTTCAAATGTTGAATTTGGTGTCCGAGATCATTTTTTTCCCTAAGTATTTGAATCGTAGTATGGGCTTGTATAGTTTTTTGTTTCAGTGATTGGTACTGAACTGCCATTTGGGATGTCCCGTGACCCACTTTTCGGCATAAATTTTGAATCCTCAATTTTTGATCGGTGTTTAATTTGCCTTCAGATGATATGTTACATATGTCATTAAGGCACTTTTCAATTGAGGTCATCCAATTTTGTATGTCCGGTGTGGATAGAAGTTCAACAGGCTGTTCGTCTTGGCGACTGGGCTGGGGTTCAGGTGGTCTGGTGGCTGGCGTGGGCAATGGACTACGGCAGGCGGGCGTGGGCGGAGGACTGTGGCGCGTCAGTGCACTGCGATTAAAGGGGCTACCTTCCATTTTTTACCAATATTAACTTAATCACTTCACATTATACCTATTAGAAACGATTTGTGAACTACAACGCTAAGTATAAAGTAGGTCACTGTGTAAAATGTTTATTTTAACAAAATTCTAAATTGTCAACACGTCAAGTTGCATCGTCTAGCAAGTCGCGAATTATTCCACTAATACCAATATTTGAACCACGTCAGAGGCCAAGAGGTGGTCCCGAAGGACTCTGACACCAGGTTGTGAATGGTCGATTGACCGTGTAACCTACACGAAATGATGATGATGGCCACAATTAATCACAATCATGAAGTTGCTTTTTAAATGGTTATCGTTATTTTTTTACTTTTGCTGATATTATAAATATACTATGAGTAGTTCTCAGCGAACTTACACCTCGCAAACATTTCTTTATTTAGGTATCTCATCAAGCCTGTTTCGTAATTCTCAAGATTTGCGATAATATCCTAATAATAATATATAATAATAATAAATCTTTATTTCTGTAACAAGCTTAGATTACATTAACGAATTTTTTGAAATCTCCTTTTAAGCAAACATTGCCTGTATTAGGAGATTTCGCTCTTCCATAACATTCCATAGGTCATATAGGTGATATTATTGCAAATCTAAAGTTTCGTGATCGATTTCTATGCTCTGATTGAGATGAAATTTGGAAGTATGAAGGCAGGCATACTTTTAAAATTTCATCTTAATCAGAGCATTAGTTCGAGAGTGAACACTGAACACACATACGAGTAGCATAAGTAGTTGTACATACATAGTGATCGACCCAAATCGATTTGCTGACCACGCTCCCTTCGCTTGCTCGATCAACTTAAAAAATTTGTTCACTACGTTATCAGCGTAAACTTTGAATCATAGTGTACAAGTTTCAAGTTTTACTACAGATAAGCGCAGAAATAATACTACAATTTTTTTACCACAAATAACGTCTTTGTTTCAAGTCGTAACTATATGGAACGCTGAATTAGAACATATTGAAAAGTAAACACTGCTCCTTCCGAGACCGAATCGAATCGGCATTCGCAAACAACAGCGAATACACAAACGGATGCTGTTCCAAGTCTCATGAGCTTTATTCATTCAAAAGTTTTTTATACTACTAGCGACCCGCCCCGGCTTCGCACGGGTGCAATGCTGATACTAAAATTGTGGGTTATCTTTAAGAGATAGACATATACCATCGCGAACTTTTTTGGTGACCTTTTTAAGGTGTACAATACTGTAGTACATTCATTTGATTAATCTCGTGGGGTTCAGCCAGCGTTTGTAATGTAAGCACAAAATAATGTGTTTATTTACATCACATTAGAAACCTCTAAATTTATCAGTGTTTCTCTACAATATTATGAATATGTTTTACATATAAACCTTCCTCTTGAATAACTCTATCTATTAAAAAAAACAGCTTCAAAATCCGTTGCGTTGTCTTAAAGATTTAATGATACATAAGGACGGACAGACAGCGACAGTGACTTTGTTTTATACTATGTAGTGATAGTGATGATACTAGCTTTCACCCGCACCTCCGCTCGCGTCAATGTCGATCCCTTAAGAACAGTTACAGCTTTTTCCCAGGATAAAATGTATGTCCTTCTCCGTACCCCAAGCAACGGATATGCAAAATTGTATGACGATCGGTTCAGTATATAAGACGAAAAGGCGTTACAAACAAACAAATTAAATTTCGCATTTATAATATTAGTAAGGATGGGTTTCTTTGAACACTTATTAGCGAGCTCCATGGCGCATTTTTTTTTTTACAAATCACACAGATTGAGCTAGCCCCAAAGTTCGAGACTTGTGTTATGGGATACTAACTCAACGATACTATATTTTATAATAAATACATATATAGATACACATTCAAGACCCAGGCCAATCTGAAAAAGATCATTTTCCATCTTGACCTGGCCGGGGATCGAACCCGGTCACTCCGTGTCGCAGGCTGGCGTGTTGACCGCTGCGCCACGGAGCTAGACTTTAACACGCCAGCGATTTTTGAGTTCCCAGCATTGGTCCCATTGGAAAAGTTGTTCATATCCACGGGCTGAATCATCCCTTTAAGGGTCCAGAACAGTCAAAATTTCTTCGTGTATAGCCTGTTCCGGTATCCCTTATTTACACGACTGTCAAAGGAAATAATGATTAATGTTCTGTTTAACGCAAACAAATGGATGCTGGGAGTTTCTTCAAAAGATCTGATTAGATAACTAATTGGTGTGTCAATTAAGTAAGTACAGCACATACGAAAGCACACTCGTACCTTCTAAATAGTTAAAGCATGTTTCGTTCTCTTTGCAACAGAGTATTTGGATAGTCTTAACTAGCGTATTCCCTTAACGAAGTGGTAGCTAGAACTAATCAATCGATGGATCTACGTTTTACTCTTTAAACTAAGAATATATCGCAGAGCAAACGCTACTCCTGCCGAGGACGAATCGAAACACTCGCAAACAACATCGAGTACAGTCAGCCAAGGAGATACCTGACCCTGCCATCTACCGATATCTTAAATTTTCTCCTTAACTGAAAATATTATTAACATGAAAATATATATTTAGAAAGATTTTAATTAAGACTTCCTGAATATACATTTTCATGATAATATTACTTTTAGTTTAGGAGAAAATTCAAGATATAGGTAGCTGGCGGGGTCATGTATCTCCTTGGCTGACTGTACACAAACGCTGTGGAATTTCAAGTTGCTTCGTCTGCAAATCCTGTGAAGCCGGTGACTTAGAACTAGAAATCTGATTCACGCTTACAGGCGGAGTTAAAGGCTAATTGCTAGACCACATAGCCTGTCCCTGTATCTCATATTTAGCCGGCTGTCAAAGGAAATAATGATGAATATTTGTTAACGCAAATAAACAGATACTGCGAGTGTCTTCAAGAGATCTGATAAGATAACTAGCTTAACTAGCTTATTCCCTCTACGAAGTGGTAGCTAGAACTAATCAAACGATCGATCTACGTTTTACTCTTTAAACTAACCATATATGGCAGAGCAAACGCTACTCCTGCCGAGGACGAATCGAAACACTCGCAAACAACATCGAGTACACAAACGCTGGAGTTTCAAGTTGTCTCGTCTGTAAATCCTGCGACGCCGGTGACTTAGAACTGGAAATCTGATTCACGCTTACAGGCGGAGTTAAAGGCTAATTGCTAGACCACATAGCCTGTCCCTGTATCTCGTATTTACCCGGCTGTCAAAGGAAATAATGATGAATGTTTTGTTTTTTCAAAGGAAATAATGATGAATGTTTTGCTGGAGTGTGGTGTGCGTCAGGGTGGATTGACCTCCCCCTCCCTTTTCAATTTATATATGGACGCACTGATCGTTGCGCTCAGCAGCCAATATGTAGGTTGCCATGTTAAAGGCGTATGCGTCAATAACCTGAGTTATGCGGATGATATGGTGCTGCTGAGCGCGTCGATTTGTGGCCTGACAGACTTGTTACAGATCTGTGAGAAGTACGTCAGGGCGCATGGCTTAAAATATAATGTAGCCAAAAGCAAATACATGGTCTTTAAGACCGCTGGTGCTAGATGTCCTTCTATCCTGCCTCGTGTCCGACACGGAAAATGCGCTGTGCAGTTTGTTGCCGCTTCTTCTGCACTCCGCCTTGGAAGCGGCGTAAACTTAGCTTTAAGTAACTTATTGACGTCAACAATATTAATGTTGTAAATAATAATGTGTAATTTAACGTTCACCAAATGATATTTAAAATATCTTACGATGAATAAAATGTTTTGACTTTGACTTTGAATGGAATTCCTCTAGAACGAGTGAAGGAATTCACTTACCTAGGGCATATAGTTACCGCCGATCTCAAGGACAATGCTGATATTGAGAGGGAGCGGAGGTCGCTGTCGAGGAGGGCCAATATGTTGGCCCGTAGGTTTGCGAGATGTACGGATCAGGTAAAAATAACTCTTTTTAGAGCATACTGCACGTCACTTTATACTAGCAGCTTATGGGCCACGTACTCGCAGAGTATCTACGGTGCCCTCCGCGTCCAATTCAATAACGCGTTTAGAGCGGTGTTGGGGTTGCCTCGCTTCTGTAGCGCATCAGGGATGTTTGCCGACGCGCATATAGACTGCTTTCACGCTACAATGCGCAAGCGCGCCGCGTCCCTGGTGCGCAGGGTGCGGGACAGCCCAAATGCCGTGCTGACTATGATCGCGGGCAGATTGGATTGCCCTTATATACAGCACTGTTGTGATAGGCACGTACCTTGTTCCCCATTTATAAGAACGTTATAGTTATTATTCTTTGACATACATTATTTGACATTGATTTGCGAATTATATAAAATTGTCATTTTATTAATTGTAATTGTAGTATGTATTGTGTAATATTTATTATTTTGATGTAATTTTAACTATCGAGGGACTATCATTCTATTTGTTACTATGGGTCATATTACCTGAAATAAATGAATTTAATTAATTATTAAATTTAGTTAACGCAAATAAAAAGATACTGCGAGTGTCTTCTAGAGATCTGATAAGATAACTAGCTAGGTATCTAAAGGCACATACTGCTACGAGAACATACTCGTACGTTCTTAATAGTTATAGCATTTTTCGCTCTATTTGCAAATGAGAACGTATATTTGATTAGACTAAACGTATCGTACTTTACATTCACATTCCCATACAAACTGGCCGGACGGTGGAACTCTTTTGTATGGAAATGACGAATTTTTTTTTTTAGTTTCCAGCATAGGTCCCATAGAAAAAGTTGTTCATATTGATGGTCTGAGTCACCCCTTTAAGGGTCCAGAACGATCAAAATTTCGCCATGTATATGTATTTGTTATAAAATATAGTATCGTTGAGTTAGTATCACATATCACAAGTCTCGAACTTACTTTAGGTCTAACTCAATCTGTGTGATTTTCCCGTATATATTTATTTATTATTTATTTATTTATTTCAGAAAGGAAGCCTAATTCACGTTTACTAGGCGGAGTCAAACGCTAATTTTTAGACCACCATATTATTCTGTTCCTGTACTGCATGCCTTTTTTACCTGAATTCCGCAAGAAATAATCCTTCCTGATCCAGTTACCTGAAAAGCAATTGGTTTCTGTTTCTCTAATAGTAAATGTAGCAAAAGTTAGCTAGGCTAGCTTTATACTTTTTTTTTTCTTATATTTCTTTCTACGTAGTTTTAGTCATGATATATTTTTATGATTACTTTGTCACTAATTTAGGGTTTTTCTGGTAGGTTTAGTTTTAGCAATTATGTTTTTTCAATATTTGTTGTAAATGAATCGATGAAATTGCACTTTCAATAATACTTATTATATTAAATTTATTAATTGTTGTTAAATGTAGCAAAATGGCTTAAAATTATGAAGGATAATGCATGCGTTACACCGAGCTAACGGCATGAAACTTGCACATCCTAACTAATATAATAAATGCGAAAGTGAGTGAGTTTGTTTGTTACGCTTTCACGTTGTACTACTGAACCGATCATCATGAATTTTTGCATACACGTTATCTGGGGTACGGAGAAGGACATAAGGTACATTTTATCCCGGGAAAAGTTATGTTCTCGAGGGATCGACATTGACGCAGGCAGAGTCGCGGGCGAAAGCTGGTATTTTAATAATTTATCCTTTAGTACTTTTTTAGAGAACAATCCTAACTAATATTATAAATGCGGAAGTGAGTTTGTTTGTTTGTTTATTTGTTTGTTACGCTTTCACGCCGTAACTACTGAACCGATCATCATGAAATTTTGCATACATGTTCTCTGGAGTACGGAGAAGGACATAGGCTACCTTTTATCCCGGGAAAAAGTACTATTCCCGACATTGACGCGGGTAGAGCCGCGGGCGAAAGCTAGTAGATCATATTTTTAACTACTCTCATGCAGAACAGATTGCAAAGTAGACATTACTCATTCTAAGGACGATTCGAATAAGCGCTCGCAAAACATTGAGCGGGTGCTGGAGTTTGAAGCAGTCTCGTCTACAAATCCTGCGAAGCCAGTGACCTGGAACTCGAAACCTGATTCGATGCTTGCGAAGCGGAGTCAAAGGATAATTGCTTGGTAGTATAGATACGACTCATGTATTCCCTCTGTATGTTTGTACCTGAATAGCGATCCGCCCGCCCCGGCTTTACAAGAGTTAAATAAAACACCTTACCTTACGCAGTAATAACTTAGCTTTCCATTAGTAAAAATTAAGTATCTCTTCGAAGAAGGTAAATGATGTAGCGGAAATACCTTCTAGCTTCTATATTACCTTTTTATGCGACTGCAGAAAATGTCCCAATTTGGGTGATCTGGTGTATACAGGATGACTGGTAAATCTTGTGTCATATTTATGGGCATAATAAATAAAGATCACACGTAACTTCGAAAAATATAAAACCAACAAAATACTTATTACACAAAGAAAAGTTTTATCAAAGTCCGCAACGTCTCTGAATGTTTGGAAACCGCGCACACACTACGTGTATCCAGCTAGACGGCCCGCGTTCGACGCGTCAACGGGTACGCGGGCTTTGATTAGCGCGAGTGTCCTCACTTCTTGCTTTTTATTGGATAATTTGGTCAACTAAGCCCCTATTTTCTTTATATATTTAGGATAAGAGTCGAGACCTGAGTGTCCTTTCAATATGTAACGTGATTTACCGCCAGCCTGTATAGATTTTTTACTGAATATCTTTGTGTTTATATTCTCACAGAAAATCGACATCTGAGTAGAAGCTTTACCACTTCTATGCTTCGTTCGGTGAGTGATAGAGCCGGAGGGCCATCCTTTCCTCTCCCCTTCCCATTTCCTTCCCCCAACTCCTTGAAAGGCCCTGTCACAAACGCACCTGTCACACCCTGGTGTTGCAGTTGTCCATGGGCAGCGGTGATCACTTACCATCGGGTGACCCGCTTGTTCGTTTGCCGTCCTTATGAGCAGTTATAAAAACTGATGTGTCGCCAAATAATAATTTGTAGGCGAAGGTTTAACTTTTAAAACCTAAATATAATATAATTTTACTTTTATAAACTTTATCTTTTTCTCTCTCTTCAACTGAAAACTAAAAGAATATTCCGTCAACGACAAACATAGGTACTTTATTATTCTCAACTTCGTTCATTAGTAAAGTTGGCAATTTCCTTTGAACTTCCCTTCGATGATCGCAAACAATTATGCATTATTAATAATTTCTAAAGAGCTACACAAAGCGGTATACTTACCAGTACTTCGTTAAAGTACTAATATAAGTAATAGAGTACGAGACGCCGTCCCTGGAGGCAAAACTTGGCGAGAGCTCGTCATAAGGTATAAAAATGATAGGCATAATTTAATTAAATATAACGATAATGGCATTTATTGCATACCAGAGATTCAACTTATGGACAAACGACCTCATTGGTACCGTAAGTACCTTTAAATCGCAGGATTCAGAGTTTGATCAAGTCCCCGGTCCGGGTGGGTCAGATCAAGATGGAAAACGAACCTTTTCTCTTTATCTCTCTCTTTTCCTAGCCTTAGTCGCATTATTTGGGGTCGGCTCCCGCTAGTTGATCTTCTCCAGGGCACTCGGTTCTGGGCCAGGTCAGGCGTAAGCTGTGTTCGCTTCATATCCCTCCTTATAGTCGCTAACCAGGTCTGTCGAGGTCTGCCGGGACGTACTTGTCGTGGCCGGCTCATGTCGAGTACTCTTCGCGTCATATGGCCTGGTGGTCGACGCATTACATTTCCATACCATGTCAGCCGCGTTTACGCCAGTTTCTCTGGGATGGGTCGAAAACTATCTTTTTTAGATTCTATTTTAATGAAATATTATAAAATTTAGTATCGTTGAGTTAGTATACCATGACAAAACTTCACAACTTACGTGGGGCGGGCTCAATCTGTGTGAATTTATCCCTCATATACAAGGTCCATTTCTATTAAGCGTAATTATTTTTAGGGCTGGGTCTCTTAGGTCAAATAAATGCTTTAGTAGCAAAGTTCAAGAAATTGACACGCTAGTTTTTGTTTTTGTGTTTTCGTACAAAATATTTTTTTTTAATAGAATCGATAAATCAGCTGTATCATTACGTCACTGACTTAGTATCTATAGTAGATAATAGTAAAAAGTTGTACGCCATAAAAATTTTACTTTATGTATACAGAAAAACTGATGAAAAAAAGCATCCCTTTTTCGTTAGTTTTTCTATATGTTCAATTCCAGATTATCTCGAAAACTATTGTCGACTTTTTTTGCTTCTTAAAGCATTTTGCTAGTTTGTGGATGCCTTCCTGATGGAAAATTGTTTTACGTTATGCCCTGTTGTATCATAATAAATTCGGCCTTTATAAAATGTATTAAACCTCGAATTAGGCTTTCTTTGTGCTCAACATTCGCTTTCAAAACTCCAGCAAACTTTTTAATGGCGAGGTCGCATTAAAATTGCAAATTTACATTTTAAGGCCGAAAAATTGAGGTTTTATGGATTACGTAAAATTGGATTGAAATGTTTCAAAAGATCAAATAATTTTGTTTCAATTTTCATGTTGTATAAACTGTTGATGGGAAAAATTCTTGAGTACCGAAGTTTGTTTGAGAAATAAGCAGTGATTTTAGTTAAAAGAGAATTAGGCACGCGTACGTAATGTTTGATTGAGTCATGAATAAATTATACAAATAGACTCTAATATAAAATACTGTTCAGTGAAAGGTAAGAAACATAACATTTATGAAATAAAGCTTTCGCCGTCACATTTACTATTATTTTCACTACGGGACTTACCATTATATGTCAGGGATTTTGTGAAGTCTGCCATAGAGGCGCATCTAGCACAAGAAGATCCAACTACTAGATTGAGCTTTTCACCAGCCAAAAATACTTGCTACTGAACGTCATTTTATACCCCGGCTAGTTAGGGAAGTACTACTGTACTAAAATAAACAATATTTTTTAATTTCATAAAAACAGGTAAAATTATAAATAAAAATAATCTTCCGACGCGCCACAGGGAGGCAACGTGCCCAAAATACTGGCAGCGTTTCCTCGCTGTATCGCGAGACTTATACGTTGAGCAAAAAAGCTGCCAGCTCTCAAGTCTCCCGTTGCCTCCACGAGGCGCGTCGAGATGTCCCTTAAAAATAGTTTCGCATCCGGGCCCCAGGGACCCATCGTTTCTACCGCGAATGGTAGATGGCAGAAATTATTTGCCAAACCTTCATATTTTCTCCTTTTGCTTCCCCGCAACGTTGAGAGGTAGAGGGTAAATGAGAAGCGATGAAATTAAGAAGCATCCCAATTCTATTACAATTTCAGTTGGGAAGACAGCTGCAAACTTCTGAGTCGAGTGATTATATTGTGTAAAGAGTGCATATGCTCTTGAAAGAACATTACCGAACAGATACCGTCAGTGTTGTGTGCTAAAGACGAAGGAAGATGGTCAACAGATTCCCTTGACAGCACAACTTAATTCCTCAGTCAGCCTGTGAAAATGTCAGGTGCAATGTTGTCGCAATATCAGACTATACTCAAATGCAATCGCGGTAAGTCCCGTAGTGAAAATAATAACATAACATACCAAAATAACATAATCATCACCATCAAGTCTTTTTAGTCTCTACTGCAGGAGCATGACCCTCTCCGTATTATCGGAGCCATACATGGCCAGAGCAGACAGAGGATTTGGCCTACACCCTCCTCGCTGGCCAGACGGGTTGGACAAGTCTCATTGTATTTCCTAAGTCGCCTCTCACGACCTCCATGGGAAGGCTATGTCACCGTCGCCCACGGCTAAACAACTAACATACACATAAAAATAACATACTTAAGAATCGTGAAAACTTACATACGAAAAAATCGTTGAAATTGAAGTGTACAGATAAAAATATTATCCAGCTGAGAGAGCGCTAGTGCATTGTGACACAGGCATTGCCTTATACTCGTACAGACCAGTCTCCAACATAACTATATAGTAATGTACGTACTTTTCTCTTATGTAGTATAGCTTTGTTTGTGTTGGAGAATATAAACAAATTTTTACTTTTACAGAAAGCTCATCATTTCGTGTAGGTGTCACGGTCAATCGACCATGCACACCCTGGTGTCAGAGTTCTTCGAAACCGCCTCTCGGCCTCTGACGTGGTTCCTTTAACGACTACCAGATGGCAGCTGGGACCACCGGCTTAACGTGCCTTCCGAAGCACGGAATCATCTTTATTATCAGACAATCAGGTGATTCAAGCCTGCAATGTCCTGACCAAACTGGAAACATCTAAACAAAGTATGCTTCCGGTGGGAATCGAACCCACGACCCCCGGGTCAACAGGCAAACGCCTTAACCACTGGACCACGGAGGCTGTACAGAAAGCTAAAACTGCATTGCTTTTATTTGTGTTGATTTACGAATCACGTTGATTCACGAAAACATTTTAATTTACCAGGCGAACTTTTTCTATGATCTTATAGAAACGCACCGAAGTATAAACACAAATTTGTGTATCCAAATTGAAAGGGCTCAATCCGTCTCTTCCATTAATATGTTATCTTTGGCTTGACCGGCCCATAATAGTTTTTTGCTTGATTTGATCCGGGTTTAGTGGTCTCCTGTGAGTTCCGTGCGGTTGTGCTTATAAATAATAAATATAAATAAATATATACGGACAAATCACACAGATTGAGCTAGCCCCAAAGTAAGTTGGAGACTTGTGTTATGGGATACTAACTCAACGATACTATATTTTATAACAAATACATATATAGATAAACATCCAAGAGCCTATCTGAAAAAGATCATTTTCCATCTTGACCTGGCCGGGGATCGAACCCGGTCACTCCGTGTCGCAGGCAGGCGTGTTGACAGCTGCGCCACGGAGCTAGTCCAAAACATTATCGGCTTATACAAAATATTATCGGGAACCGTTGCGTAAACTGTTGTATTGAGAAAGAGGGTCGATCGGCACTCTAACGAACGATATTTCCCTCCTGTCCTGTGTTTGTGATTTTTAGGGTTCCGTACCCAAAGGGTAAATGAAATGATATGAAATAGAATTTTATTCATATTTGGATATCATGTATCTCTTTCTGAACGTCATATTATTATTATTAATATTTGCAAAATCGATAAGCTACTAGCGTTTCGAAACGGCCACTGCTGAGAAGAATACGCCGAAAGAAACTCAGTCCAGTATTGGTCCCTACGTGCCTGAAGGGCTACACTTTCACATATTTATAACAAATTGAATTATAAATATGTGAAAGTGTAAAGTTAAAAACGGGACGAGTAAGAACGGGACCTATTAATATTGCTCCGCTGTCCGTCTGTCTGTCTGTCCGTCTGTCACCAGGCCGTATCGCATTAACCGTGATAGTTAGATAGTTGAAATTTTCACAGATGATGTATTGCCGCTATAACAATAAATACAAAAAAATATAGAATAAAATAAATATTTAAGGCGGCTTCCATACAGCAAACGTGATTTTTTTGCTTTTACTAGATATTGATAACGGCAACAGGTAGACGCTTGAAATATTTACAGAATATTTAGTTACATATTCACTTTAAAAATAAATAATCATTCCATACTAATATTATAAATGCGAAAGTGAGTTTGTTTGTTTGTTTGTTTGTTACGCTTTCACGCCGTAACTATGGAACCAATCATCATGAAATTTTGCATACAAGTTCTCTGGAGTGCGGAGAAGGAGATAGGTGACCTTTTATCCCGGGAAAAAGTGATATTCCCGAGGGATCGACATTGACGCGGGCGGGGCCGCGGGCGAAAGCTAGTTTAAAATAAATTTAATATTAAAGGTACCCATACAACAGACATGACTTTTTGCCGTTTTTATAGATAACGGTACGGAACCCTTCATGCGCGAGTCCTAGTCGCCGGCCGTCGCTAGTTGGCCGGTTGTTTTTAAACAACATGTGGCAGGCCTGTCTCACTCCCCGTGTAGGTATAGTAAACATACCTACACGCGGCGACACCTTGGAAAGTGAAAACCGAACAAATCCGGTAGGAACGACGCGCGTTCGTCATATGTGTTCACCGACTACATCTAATTATGAATCGTATGTTCAGAGCTATAAGTATAAAATTGGCTTGCTGTAAGTATCTGAATTAAAAGGTGCTGCGTTCTGACGCGAGCTAAATTACACCGTGTCGCTAACGATATTTCTTTGAATACCTACCTATCTTTGCAGAGTTTTAACAGCCTCCGTGGTCCAGTGGTTAAGGCGTTTGCCTGTTGACCCGAGGGCCGTGGGTTCGATTCCCACCGGAAGCATACTTTGTTTAGTTGTTCCAGTTTGATTAGGACATTGCAGGCTTGAATCACCTGATTGTCTGATAATAAAGATGATTCCGTGCTTCGGAAGGCACGTTAAGCCGGTGGTCCCGGCTGCCATCTGGTAGTCGTTAAAGGAACCACGTCAGAGGCCGAGAGGCGGTTCCGAAGAACTCTGACACCAGGGTGTGCATGGTCGATTGGCCGTGACACCTACTCGAAATGATGATGATGCAGAGTGCGACTTCTGAACGTAAATACTAGAACTTATTCTGTGCCTCTGGAATTTTTTCCTCACTTATTCTTGATTTTGGTATCACCCTCTATGATCTAAAAAGAAGAGATCTTTCAACACATGTAGGGTTCGAATTCACCATCTCTTTATTACTCTAAGTGCTCTGACTCAACTAAGCCGCAGTGGGTTTGAATTCAGAGTCAGTGAACTAACAGTGCATTGTATATGTGAGCACGAGCATCCAGTAATCAAGTTCTAAGCTGCTATTAATCCTTATCCTTACTAATATTATAAATGCGAAAGTGAGTTTGTTTGTTTGTTTATTTATTTGTTTGTTTGTTTGTTTGTTTGTTTGTTTGTTACGCTTTCACGCCGTAACTACTGAACCGATCATCATGAAATTTGCATACTATTCCCGAGGGATCGACATTGACGCGGGCGGAGCCGCGGGCGAAAGCTAGTTGTCTATAAATAAATCCAAAACTGCGATTACAAATTAGCATACCTCAGTTTACTTAACCTTTAATTTATTCGGTTCGTAACACAAAACACAAATTATTCATAATGGACTCGTCTTTGTAATCAATACGCAAATAAGCCCACCTCGACGAGAGAAATGACATCGCCTTCGTTATCTCCTTTTAATTGACTCGGAGTAACTATACACGGTAAAATTTTGATCGTTCTGCACCCCATAAAGGGATGATTAAGTCCGTTGATATAAATAACTTTTCCTATGGCACCAAAGCAGCGATCTAAAAAAAAAATGGGCAGTTCCATACAAAAAATTCGACCGCCAGGTCAACATGTATGGGAACTTAAAAAAAAATGTTGAGTTCCCAGCATTGGGCCCATAGGAAAAGTTGTTTATATCAACGGGCTGAATCATCCCTTGACGGGTCCAAAAAGATCAAAATTTCACCGTGTAGGTATATAACTGCCTCCGTGTCATATAAAATTAAAGCGTTTGCCTGGAGACCAGGGGGTCGTGGGTTCGATTCCCACATAGGGAAGCATACTTTGTTTAGTTGTTTTCAGTTTATAAATAAATAAATATATACGGACAAATCACACAGATTGAGCTAGCCCCAAAGTAAGTTCGAGACTTGTGTTATGGGATACTAACTCAACGATACTATTTTTTATAACAAATACATAATATGTATTTGTTAACGTAACGTTTACGATACTATTTTTTATAACAAATACATAATATGTATTTGTTATAAAATATAGTATCGTTGAGTTAGTATCTATATATTATATAGATACACATCCAACACCCAGGCCAATCTGAAAAAGATCATTTTCCATTTTGACCTGGCCGGGGATCGAACCCGGTCACTCTGTGTCGCAGGCTGGCGTGTTGACCGCTGCGCTACGGAGCTAGTCGATTTGTTGTCGTAGTTTGTTTAGGGCATTGTAGGCTTAAATCATCTAATTGTCTGATATATCTGAATAATAAAGATGATTCCGTGCTTCGGAAGGCAGGTTTAGTCGTTGGTCCTGGCTGCCATCTGGTAGTCGTTTAAGGATCCACGTCAGAGACCGAGAGGCAGTTCCGAAGAACTCTGACACGAGGGTGTGGCGGTGTGCATGGTCGATTGACCGTGTCACCTACTCGAAATGAATGAATGAATAAATTTCGTTACTGATTGCAAGTACGAACAGGTACATCGCATCATCTGTGCTCGTATTACCAATGAAAAACTTTTAATAGAATCCCATATATTCTTGTAAAACGAACAAATTGGAGTGTCGTTTTTCAGTCCCATGGAGGTAATAACAATAACAAGTTTGCCTTTTGTCTCGTTTGTTCAGAAGCGTTGCGAGAGAGAGAATTGATTTACGTCCGAAGTTAGACACTTCTGTGGTCACCTCCTAAATAAACTGAACCACTTGAGATTAAGGTATAGCTAAGAATTTAATGTTAGTGGTAGGATTGAATGACTATGTTCTAAGCCTTTGATAATAATTAACCCACAATGAATTAATTAATTTAATGATATACAGAATCTGTGTCAAATTAAAATATAAACAAAAGAAAAACACATAAGTATCTTTCTGTTTATACTATTAGTATTTTTTTTACGTTTCTATTTATTAAACAAATGTAAATCATATTTTTTTAACAGTCAGTCTGTCGGTCTGTGTGTTTTATTGTATAAAATCTTCTATTTCCTTATAACTAAGAGGTTTTAATCATTCTTGCACCTTTCGTTGTTCGTTTTAATTTTAATATAGTATAGAATAGAATAATAAAATAGAATAGAATGTTGTTTTTAGTTTATTTTAATACAATTAAATTTAAGCTCGTCTTTGTGACCGAAACGAATTTTAAATAAAGTTTGTATGCTTTTGTTTCACAGCCAAATTCTAGAGTTTCGTTTTGACAGTGGCATAGAATTTTCCGGTAGCTGATTTTGTATTCCAAATGCATCGAGAACGCTCGTTTGACTTTTATTTCTTAAAATAAAATGGTCGCGTAATATTTTCCCTGGTGTTCTCAGAATCTTGTGCATCCTTCTAGCGCAAATTGTAAAAGACGGTCGAGGGATTGAGCTAAAATGTACGGAATCATGTCAATAGGCGATGCGGCTTGCAACCCATAACTATTTTTATTCCGTTTTCCATCAACACGCCTTCCAACGTGCTAAATGTGGCCACAGGGTCTTATAGACCTAGGCTCTGTCTACCCCGCAAGGGTGAAAGACGGGATACTATGTATGTATGTTCTCAAAATGGGGTGGGTATGGGATAAAATACAATATTGTATTTTCACAGATAGCGTTGGTTAGTTTTTCATAGTCATTTCTGACCGTCAGAGCTTTGCTCTGAAAGATTCAAGTGATCACAATATTCTTTCATAACTTCTATATAGCCTCCCATATAGACGTGAATTAGAGATTGCGTGGTGACCTCCGTGGCGCGGTAGTTAACACGGCAGCTTGCGACACGGGTGCCCGAGTTCGATCCCCGGACAGGTCAAGATGGAAAATGATCTTTTGGCCTGGGTCTTGGATGTTTATCTTTATATGCATTTATTATAAAATGTATCCCATAACACTCGAACTTACTTTGGCTAGCTTAATCTGTGTGATTTATCCGTATACATATATTTATTTATTTGTCCTTATATAGTAATCTATACTAATCTATACTAATATTATAAAGCTGTAGAGTTTGTTTGTTTGTTTGTTTGTTTGTTTGTTTGTTTGTTTGTTTGTCTGTTTGTTTGAACGCGCTAATCTCAGGAACTACTGGTTCAAATTGGAAAATTCTTTTTGTGTTGGATAGTCCATTTATTGAGGAAGGCTTTAGACTATAAAACATCACGCTGCGACCAATAGGAGCGAAGCATCAATAAAAAATGTTTTGAAATCGGGGATTTTTTTTTTCATCTATACTAATTAATCATAATAACAGAAATTGCCGCGGATAAAGTCGCGGGCAACAGCTAGTAATATTATAAAGCTGAAGAGTTTGTTTGTTTGAACGCGCTAATCTCAGGAACTACTGGTTCAAATTGGATTTTTTTTTTTGTTGGATAGTTCGTTTATTGAGGAAGGCTTTAGGCTATAAAACATCACGCTGCGACCAATAGGAGCGAAGCATCAATAAAAAATGTTTTGAGATCGGGGAAATTTTATTCATCTATACTAATTTATCATAATAACAGAAATTGCCTTGGACGAAGTCGCGGGCAACAGCTAGTTACAGATATATATCAAGTAATTGTATTTTTCAGGAAATTATATGTACTTACATTTAAAAATCTTGCAATTCTGACGACAGTGGGCCACAAACACACACGGGACATAAGTTAGTTACACTCATATAGCAAAACCCTTTTCAAGATTTATACGACACTGGGAAAAAAGCATACAAAATTCGGCCGCGTAACTCAGGGCATTAAGACCCTACATCACCTCACACAATAAATCCACAGACATAACGCAGGCTATCAATGAAACCCCAATGAATGCAGATAAGGGAGTGCCTTATTCCAAATACTCGTAAAACCCATATAAATATTCGACGGAACGTGGCATTCCCTTTTTTCTTAGAGTTCTGTGCCTTGGAAGTAAAATCCTTTTAGTACGTCACGTCTTGGCAACCCCCTTTTTGATGCTCCATGTTTCAAATATTTACTTCTGTTGGACGCGCATAAACTAGAAATTGCTTTTGGGCTCTTAGGTGTTTAAATACCTTACTAAGATATGTATGTATTTGCCTTATAATGACGTCGCATAGGGAGTTAAATGCGTCACACGGGGAAGTTCCTTTCCTTTACATATAACCCGACGTACAACTCAATAAAAGATCTTAATTTGTCATATTTCAGAATCAAATTTTGTAACGAGAGTCCTTTAAGATTGTAGAAAAAATGTTAATGAATTTAAAAGATTTACTTATTAAAACCTATTTCAGTTTCGAGGACGAGGTGGTCGGATGACATACGAGCATTCGACAGACTCTGGAAGGAAAAGACCAAAGATAGAGATAAATGGAGGGAAAGAGGGGAGGCCTTTGCCCTGCAGTGGGACATAAACGGCTAACAAAAAAACAGTTTAAAGTTATTTCAAAACCAAACTAGCAAAACTGTGTCTATTTGCGGAACACCCAAACGTAAACACTACTCGCTCTAGTACACAGTCCGTGTTTTTATTTCCCCCGGTGTGTATGCACTCAGAGAGGTGAGAATATACACACACACCTTTATGTACATACATCCAGCTTTGCTGGTTTAAGTAGGTCTCAGAATCAAGAGAGTTTTAAGCTCTCTGCATCTTTAAACTCTCTTTATGACTTAATCTTGTCGGTGTCATTGTGCGAAAGAAACGCTCACAATGACTATTTTTGGCAGGAAATAATGATGTAGTTTGTGATTACCTCCATCAACCTGATGCCATTGCATCAACTAGTCATCGTCTCTTGGATGACTTGGACCGCAAGTGGCATAAAAAATATCTCGAGCTCCTCCATGCTTCGGAAGGCACGTTAGGCCTTTGGTCCCGGCTGTCATTATTGATGGCAGTCGTTAAGCTATGTCAGATTGAAAAATCTGACACTAGTGTTGGCCACTTACACGCACGAAAACAAAACAAACAAACAGCCATTCTCTAGTGTGCAGGTTGCCTCACAATGTTTTCCTTCACCGGAAACAGGTACTGGTAAAAATAACCGTACTTTTTAGTCTACGAATTCCGGGTAACAGGTCGGGTCGGGCGGGGCTCAAATCCTGAACCTTGAGCTTATAGGTCGCGCTCTTAAATCACTCAGCTACTTCCGCTTCGAATCACTTTGAATAAGTAACCCATAATAATTTTATTAGCTTCAATAAATCAAAATAGAAGAACATGAATGAATAGAGAAATAGTAAAAATCTTACGACAGTTTGACTGCTGTGCAAAAAGAGGGGTGCAGGAATATTTCAATCACGAGATTGGCAATCAAAATTTATTATAACAAATTGAGAGGAACACTGGGTAGGGGGATGCAGAATTGATTCCAACTATGGTTAATAAAACTATGGATATTAATTTTCTTTAGTGCGATTTTTTTTTTTTACTAAATGGTGGATTAGGAATTTGTCTCCCATCTCACCTGATGGTAAGTGACGATTAAGACGTGTTACATGCCTATCCAAGAGATACCCATTTATTCTACTTTTTAATGTCCCGGGGCTGTACTTGTCTGGGAATATAGGCGCAGGCAGTTCATTCCACACCTTAGCTACTCGAACCAAATAGAACTTCGACTCTTTGGTATTCCAACGATAAAAGGGTAAAATTTCTGTCTGCGCCACGTAGAGGAATGGTGAGGATTCAACTAGCTCAAAGATCGCATTCGCACACTCTCCAAAATGGATCCTATAAAATACCGATAGGCAAGCGACTTTACGTTGATGCTTGGAATACTTAGAAACAGTTTTTTTGAAGGTATTAATTTTAATTAAATCACAACAACTTCTTCTCCTTCTACCTTATCCTTATCCCACTATTTATGTGGGGTCGGCACAGCATGTAAGCTTTTTCCATTTCTGTCTATCTCCAGCCAACTCGTCCGTCACTCCCTTTCTACACATATCCTCCTTTACACACTCCATCCAACGTTTCCTTGGTCTCCCTCTGTTTCGATGACCTTTGACATGCGTAGTCAGAACCTGCCTGGTTATATGACTTAATTAAATCACAACAACGTGCGGGTTTAAAGCAAACTGAAAAAATGTTTAATTATTTTATACGAACTTATTCATTTTATTCTATAAAAGAATGAAATTAATTAAAACTGGGTCAGGCGGTATTACTTATGCATAGCAAACGCAAGATCTAATGAGGTTTTTTGAAAAACTATTAAAATTAAGTTTAGTTTTCAAAAATCAGTCTCATAGATCCTTTGTCCAGTTTTACACGACTGCCAAAAAGGAGTGTATTGTTTTTCAAGTTCATGCATGTAAATATATTTTTGGGTTACTTTATTCAACCATAACTTCTAAAAGTCTGGATTAAGTTTCTTTCGGCGTATTCTTCTCACCAGTGGTCGATCCGAAACGCTAGTAGTATTTTGATATTGCATATAGTAAACAAAATAAAAGAAATAAAAATATGACGTTCAAAAAGACATATGTACATGTATTCAATTTTGAATAAATATCTTTGACTTGACTTTTGCCTTAACGGATTTAGACGTATCTATCGTTAGAATACTTAGGCACCCTTCCGATCCGAGTGACAATGGCTATATTATTTTCATTCATTAATCATGAATTACAAAATATAAATCCTAGCATTACGTTACGTATTGCAACAATTATTACTGCAACGCAATGAGCAATATATCTCAATATTCTATCTTGGAGTCCATTAGTACCGCAGTGTTATCAACCAAATGCGGAGTCTGCGTGTCTGTGTGTAATGGCTTAATCCGATATTGATTAATGGTTTTGAAAGTTATGTATTATGGATTCTTAAGGCGAGGCCTCAAATGTTTGGTAACTTCGCTCGGCAAAGGACTGATCAAGTGCGCGCAAGGGATAGATACAAACTCATGCCTTGAGTACATTCAAATGACGATAACTTTTTTTTTAATGAACCGATTTTGATGAAACAAACTTTAAATGTTTTGCTGAGTTAAAACAAAGCAATTGGTGAAAGTTTGAAGTAAATCGGTTCAGTATTTTCGGAGATAATCGTGATCATACATACAGACAGACAGACAGACAGACAGACAGACAGACAGACAGACAGACAGACAGACAAGAAATTCGAAAAATTTTTTTTTGCTTTCTATTATTCTTTTTAAGTGTCCCTCTATCCATTTCAGTCAAAAATTCTAAATGTAAAGACAAAATATTTTTACTGTTTATTATATGTATAGATAAAATCAGACCGGTTAATTGTATTTTCATATTTACATTTTGATGAATTACTAATAACCTATCTTTTAGTCTAAAAATCATTATTTCATTCGTCGCATTTGAGCTACAATAACAAAAACTCTGCGAACGAAGACCATTTTTCAAAAAATATTTCTATCGAGAAAATTTTATCAAAACGTGTTTTCATCTTCAATTTTTGGAGATGAAATAGTCAAAAGTCATATTACTTAGATTTGAAACTCTTTATTAAATAATTTGAAATTTAAGTATTTTGCGAGATAAATAAGGTTCAGAACGACCTTATTTACAGTGGTATCACCTTAAGGTGATACCAAAACAAAAATTGAAGATGAAAACACGTTTTGATTTAATTTTCCCGATAGAAATATTTTTTGAAAAATGGTCTTCGTTCGCAGAGTTTTTGTTATTGTAGCTCAAATAGGACGAATGAAATAATGATTTTTAGACTAAAAGATAGGTTATTAGTAATTCATCAAAATGTAATATGAAAATACAATTAACCGGTCTGATTTTATATAAAATAGAAATAACGAATTTGGCGCTTACGTTTTTTTCTTTGAGCGACTCGAGACTATCTCCTATCTCATCATTGACGGGCTAAACCGCCAAGCGCTATCCCTTGCGCGCACTTGATCAGTCCTTTGCCGAGCGAAGGTACCAAACATTTGAGGCCTCGCCTTAAGAGGTCTTTGACACTTGGTTGGCTGTCTCACTCGCACAATTAAACATTTTTAAAGATTACTTAAAAAATGTGTCTCCTTTTTAGGGTTCCGTACCTCAAAAGGAAAAAAACGGAACCCTTATAGGATCACTCAGTTGTCCGTCTGTCTGTCTGTCCGTCTGTCTGTCTGTCTGCCAGTCTGTCAAGACCCTTTTTCTCAGGAATGAGGCGTAGAGGTATCAAGCTGAAATTCATATCAAATACTCAGGTCTGCTGTCCCTTGCAGTTGTAAAAAATCAAGCTTCTGAGCTAACGCAATCAAAAGATACAGCTGGTTATGTCGCAATTTTTCGTGTTTTTTCGACACTGGCAAGGAATCAAAACCTACAGGGTACTTCCCGTGAACTCAGAATCTTGAAATTTAGTACCAAGCAACATATTAAAGCACAGATAAAGGAAAAATTGCGAAAAGCATACATTTTGAGTTACATCATAAAAAAATATATTTTTAATAATTTCAAACGTAGTATATATAATGTACCGGTTTTTACTAAAGTGATTCATTATCATTGCTTCGAGCCGCAGATACTTTTAATAACATTTCAGCTGAAATTGATCTATTTTGTGTTAAAAGATTATTTGCCAACGAATTCTTCTAACCAACATAACCCATTATACATAATATACATTATATATAATATACCTATTATTACCTATTAGAATACTAGCTGCCCCGGCGAACTTCGTTTCGCCATAAGTTAAAAACTATCCTATCTCTCAAGTTGGATCGAACTGCACATGGTGTGCGAATTTTATTATAATCGGTTAAGTGGTTTAGGAGTCCATTGAGGACAAACATTGTGACACGAGATTTATATATATTAAGATTAAAATTCATACTTCTGTTTGTAAATTTAATCTCAACTTAATGTTTGCGCGTATTAATTTTTATAGGTATTGCATTTGTTTGTTCTTCAATCTTAAAATTAATAGGCGGAGACTTGCTAATAGCACATAGATATTACATAAGAATTATTATATGTTCATTGATGCTGTAAGACTCCCTAAGATTAAATAAATAAATAAATTATTATCCAAGATAACTATATTGTGGATATTTTAGACATTTTTTTATACTGATTAGACATTGACTACATCGTAAATTAGTTGATCAAAACTTTTAAATCTTTGATCTACTAATTTACGGTGTAGTCATGTCTACACAATACAATAATATGTCTTTAATCTACGATATATTTATCTAGGATAATAATCATCATCATCATTTCGAGTAGGTGCACGATCAATCGACCATGCACGCCCTGGTGTCAGAGTTCTTCGGAACCGCCTCTGGGCCTCTGACGTGGTTCCTTAACGACTACCAGATGGCAGCCGGGACCACCGGCTTAACGTGCCTTCCGAAGCACGGAATCATCTTTATTATCAGACAATCAGGTGATTCAAGCCTGCAATGTCCTAACCAAACTGGAAACAACTAAACAAAGGATGCTTCCGGTGGGAATCGAACCCACGACCCCCGGGTCAACAGGCAAACGCCTTAACCACTGGACCACGGAGGCTGTTAGGATAATAATAAAACACTTTTGTAAAAATGAGACACATTTTTTAATCCTTATCCTTACTAATATCATAAATGCGAAAGTTTGTTTGTTTGTTTGTTACGCTTTCACGCTGTAACTACTGAACCGATCATCATGAAATTTTGCATACAAGTTCTCTGAAGTACGGAGAAGGACATAGGCTATTTTTATCCCGGGAAAAAGTACTGTTCCCGAAAGATCGACATTGACGCGGGCGGAGCCGCGGGCGAAAGGTAGTAATCCTTAAAACTGTTTTATTGTGCGAGCGAGACGGCCAACCGAGTGTCAAAGGCCTCATAAGGTATTTAGTTGTGGTAGAGCCACGCTACCGGGAAAATTAATTTTTGCTAGTAGTATAAATGGGCTGGCTCGTCCGGGGAAGTACCACACACTTACAGAAAATTGACGTTTGCGTAGTAGAACCTTTACCGATTCTATGCTTCGCTCGGTGAGTGAGAGAGCTGGAGGCCCATTCTTCTCCATTCAAAACGAGCAATCGGGCTGTTACAAATCAAGAAAACAAATAATCTCCAAATTAATCTATCGGTTGCACGTCATCCAGGTAACATACTCGTAATTCCATAAATAAGATTTCTGAGTGGCGTAGGTAACCCGTGCATTTCAGTATCCAATTAAAGATCTTTTTAGCCCAAATTTAAAGGCGTGGTAATTTCTCAGTAAAGTGTACTACAAAATGCATAGATTGTGATAGAGTTACGGCTCGCGCTGATATTTTCAACCTGTATAATTTTGTGTAGGTTACATTACCTAGACATCTCTGACTAGACCGTGTCCGTTACGCCAGCCAGATTTTGTTGAAAATTGTCGAAAATCGACATTGTAGTGCAGTAGATAATTAGATATAGAGCTTCTGTAAATGGTAAGCTAATTTTTAAATTTGGTAAGCGTATATTTTTTGAACTATTTGATAAAAACAGTTCCGGCTAGCGTAACGTTACCGTAGCCAGATCTTTTTTTGTTTTAGTGGAATTTTGAAATAAAAGTTATGTAAATAATTAGATATCAATTTGGTATAAATGGTACAACTTAAATTGTATTTGTATTTGCTATGGTTGCGAAGATATTTGAAATTCTGCTGGGGTAACGGTTTGCTCAATTGCTGTATCTCGGAATTGACTAACCGGATGATGATGATTTTTGCACAGAACATCTGGCTAATTAGTTATAGTTTATAGCATAATAAAGGAATTCATAGTAATTAACCGTTTTGAAGTTATTTTTATTAAATAGAAATATGCTTTAATAGGTCCTATCACTTCCAATAAGCGCTCCAAAGACTAACTTGAAACGTCATTATATAGTGAAATACTGTCTATAAATGGTACCGAAGTTTCATTAGTATCCTATACGTAATTAAAAAGTTATGATGAATCTTCGATTTGTTTCGGCCATGGCGCGCGGCGGAGTTATTTAACGACCGATTAACCGAGTTTCCCGTACGAGTGGTCACTGAATCTTTTGTAAATAATTAGATATACATGTCAATTTAATACCTGCTAAATTTCAGACCTGTAAATTAATTAATTAACGAAATAATTGAAAAAAATGATGTTCGCGTGGTTACCCGACCAAATCTAGAATGTTATTATAAAGCGGCCGCGCAATACATTATACCAACCTTCTAAAACTTACAGGATAATACATACGCGGTTTGTACAGACGAGCTATTTTTAAAAAGTAGGTACATTTATTTTAAAATAGCTACTAGCTACTAGTTTTCACTACTAACTGCTAAGCTGTAACTAGCTTAGCAGTTAGTAGTGGAAGCATCTTGATAATTTACTCGTAGTTAGTCTGCGTTATCCTTACTAATATTATAAATGCGAAAGTGAGTTTTTTTGTTTGTTAAGCTTTCACGCCGTAATTACTGAACCGATCTCTATGAAATTTTTTATACAGGTTCTCTGGAGTACAGAGAAGGACATAGACTACCTTTTATCCCGGGAAAAAGTACTATTCCCGTGGGATCGACATTAACGAGGGCGGAGCCGCGGAAGCTAGTGTTTACTATAAAACAAAGCTTTAGCTTGTACTGTTTCAAAAAGTACGTATCCTAAGAAGTAAACTGCATTGTTATGTCGTTTATTTATAATATTGTATTTTGATTTTAATACTAAAAACGTAATTTAAGAATACGGCTATCTTTATTTATAATAATATTATAAAGCTGAAGAGTTTGTTTGTTTGTTTGAACGCGCTAATCTCAGGAACTACTGGTTCAAATTCGAAAATTCTTTTTGTGTTGGATAGTCCATTTATTGAGGAAGGTTTTAGGCTATAAAACATCACGCTGCGACCAATAGGAGCGAAGCATCAATAAAAAATGTTTTGAACACGGGGAAATTCATCTATACTAATTAATCATACTACGAAGTCGCGGGCAACAGCTAGTCTAAGACATTTGTGATTTTTTTAATCAGATTACAGAAAGCAATGGGAAGTAGATACTTACTGTAGATAAAATATGTAAGTACATACTACACTGTGATGTTATTACATTTTATTATTATTGATCTGTGATTTTATACAATAAAACTTTATATATGACTACAAGTATTTTACTTTAACTTATTCGGAACGATAACATAAAAAAGATATAGGTATTTATAAATTCTTTCTTTTTAATTTTAGGTAAGCATGCGACGTTGCATATTGGTCCATAAGAAAAAACCTGTGATTATTTTTGAAGCTAATTTATAAACTTACTTACCTTTTTCGGACAAATCACTCAGATTGAGCTAGCCCCAAAATAAGTTCGAGACTTGTGTTATGGAATACTAACTCAACGATACTATATTTTATAACAAATACATATATAGATACACATCCAATATCCAGGCCAATCTGAAAAAGATCATTTTCCATTTTGACCTGGCCGGGGATCGAACCCGGTCACTCCGTGTCGCAGGCTGGCATGTTGACCGCTGCGCCACGGAGCTAGTCAACAGTATTCTATCTAAAGATACGAAAATGTTTTATATTAATATAATATTAGTTATAACTAAGTTTTATTATATCACTTATGTAGCTCGTCTGTACAAAACACGTACGAGTATGAAATTATCTAGTAAGTTTAAGAAGGTTTGTATAATGTATGGCGCGGCCGCTTTTTCATAACATTCTAGATTTGGTCGGGTTACCACGCGAACATCATTTTTTCAATTATTTCGTTAATTAATTAATCTACAAGTCTGAAATTTATTAGGTATTAAATTGACATGTATATCTAATTATTTACAAAAGATTATGTGACCACTCGTACAGGAAACTCGGTTAATCGGTCGTAAAATAACTCCGCCGCGCGCCATGGCCGAAACAAATCGAAGATTCATCATAACTTTTTAATTACGTATAGAATACTTATGAAACTTTGGTACCATTTATAGACAGTATTTCACTATATAATAACGTTTAAAGTTAGTCTTTGGAGCGCTTATTGGAAGTGCTAGGACCTATTAAAGCATATTTCTATTTAATGAAAATAACTTCTAAACGGTTAATTACTGTGAATTCCTTTATTGCGCTATAAACTATAACTAATTAGCCAGATGTCCTGTGCAAAAATCACCATCATCCGCTCAGTCAATTCCGAGATACAGCAATTGAGCAAACCGTTACCCCAGCAGGATTTCAAATATCTTCGCAACCATAGCAAATACAAATACAATTTAAGTTGTACCATTTATACCAAATTGATATCTAATTATTTACATAACTTTTATTTCAAAATTCCCGTAAAACAAAAAAAGATCTGGCTACGGTAACGTTACGCTAGCCGGAACTGTTTTTATCAAATAATTCAAAAAATATACGCTTACCAAATTTTAAAATTAGCTTACCATTTACAGAAGCTCTATATCTAATTATCTACTGCACTACAATGTAGATTTTCGTAAATTTTCAACAAAATCTGGCTGGAATAACGCACACGACTAGACCAAGCTATCGCTTTGAGCTATCGAAGACGAGACGGTGCTGTTCACATACATTTTGAGCATGTAATATGTGAAAAAAAACCGGCCAAGTGCGAGTCTACTCGCGCACAAAGCGTTATTTATAAAAACGGCACAAAAAAAACATGTCTATCAACCCTTGGTGAAGAAATGTCAGATTAGATTTATAACTTGTATTGGAAAATAAGCTTTACAGAATCCCAGCAACAATTTTCTCCTCAATACGTTTGGAATATTTTCAAAGCGTTTGCTGGCATTCAATAAAGACTGCAGATTAATATATCTCGCGCGCAACGGGTCAAGGGCCTCTCCAGTCAAGGACCCGAGGTGCCTCGGAGCCAACAGCTTGCGCCGCATGCGATTTAGGATCTTAAGTAGCTTGTTATTAGATGTATCTGGCCTTAGAATGTGGAGATAAATAATCGGATTATTCCTGTTTCAAATATTTTGCTTTCTTTATTGGGTTTAAAGTTTAAAAAGCTTAGTTTCTGTGACTTTTTGTATTTTATCAATACAACCCGGATCTATTGAAAGCGTTTGCAGAAGGCATTCCATAAAGACTGCAGTAAAGTCTCGCGCGCAGCGGGTGAAGGGCTTCTCCAGTCAAGGACCCGAAGTGCCTCGGAGCCAACAGCTTGCGCCGCATGCGATTAGGGTCTTATATAGCTTTTAATAAGATGCATCTGGCCAAAGAACGTGGAGATAATCAGATTATTCCACTTTTAAACATTTGCTGTCTTTATTGGGTTTAAAATTTTAAAAAGTTTTAGTGGTTTTGTGTATTTTATCAACACAGCGCGAATGTATTGAAAGCGTTTGCTGAAGGCATTCAATGAAGACTGCAGATTAATATATCTCGCGCGCAGCGGGGGGTCAAGGGCCTCTCCAGTCGAGGACATCGAGGCGCCTCGGAGCAAGCACCATGCGCCAAAAGCGATTTTAGATTTTATCCCACTAGTAATTAGTTACATTTTCTAATGGAATGAATTGAAAGCAGAGCACCCTGCATCAAATGCGATATGGCTTTATTGGGTTTTAAGTTTAAAAGGCTAGTTTCTGTGATTATACGTATTTTATCAATACACAGCGAATTTATTGAAAGCCATTTAGAAAATACTGCCGCTTAATATTTCTTGCACGCAACGGGTCGAGGACTTCGAGGTGCCTCGCAGCCAGCAGTCTGTACTGCATGCAATTTAGAATCGTATGTAGCTTGTAATATAAATGATTTGTAAATATATCTACATGTACAAATCAAAAGTAATGGCTGTTAAAATATACAATAAACTTCCACAAACCCTAAGAGACATAAAAACGATAAAATATACGTGCAACGTAATAAGACATTTTAATTAATAAATGTAATTACTCTTTCATATAGAAAAGACAAAATTGTTTGAAATAATAATATGCAATTGATTATGATATAGAAATTAAATTGAATTATATAATAAATATTATAAGTAAATTATGTTAAATTGATTTATGTAATTGAATTAGTTGAATGTTTTCAAGTTTTATGCAATTTAAATTTAAATCAAACATTGACAAGAAAGCCCCTCTTCAATTGCTGCGCCCGAAAGGGTCCTTATTTGTTACAATTATTATATAAGAATAAGACCTGTTACCTGTGTTGCTTACATTAAGCCTGCAAATAAAGCATTGAGTATAACGTGTATATAAATGATCAGCTTTGATTCTGTTTTGAATGTGTACTGTCTTTGTTGGGTTAGAAGTTTAAAGAGTCTTGTTTCTGTGAGTTTTTGTATCTAGTCAATACAGCACAGATGTTGTAGCAAGCTGCGTATGTGGTGGATTACATTATTAATGCTTGCTACATAAGGGTTGTCTGCGCTGAGACACCAGTATGAGATGGTAGAATGTAGAGGCCGGTTTTGAAATGAGTAATTTGAACTCAGGAATTATGTGCTGGAAACTAATATGTGAATGGCTTACCAGAATCCTGCGTCGATTTGAGTAGAACCTTGACCAGGAGGTGGATGCTCCTAGTTGCCGAGGAAAGGCTTGCCGATAACTAACCGTTATTGTTCCAACTATGAGAATCACAGAAAACGATTGTCTTTTGTTTTTAAACCATTTGTGATGACGAAACAGATGTATTTATAGCGTTTGCTGGAAGCATTCCATACAGACTACAAATTAATATATGTGGGTCAAAGGTCTTTCTAGTCGAAGACCTCGAGGCGCCTCGGAGCAAACAGCCTGCGCCAAATGCGATTTTAGATTTTATCTCGCTCATAATTACATTAATTATCCAACGGACGCCTTGGTAAATGATCTCATTTAGTTCTCTTTTAAATGTTTCCTGCCCTTATTGGGTTTAAAGTTTATGAGGATTGTATCTATGACTTTATCAAACTTCTGTAAATTTGTTGAGAAGCGACTTACATATCTATTAGACCGATAATGGCTTATATGCAAATAAGTAATACGGAACAACTCAATCTAATTAAACCCTTTTTACACTATCATGTAACTACACCAAAAACCGAATCTTTTGAAGTATACAGAATGCGACACGTTACGCAGTGAGCTATTTATTTTACGACATCAAATCCCTCTTGCCCGCAGACCGTACGTGTCGAAAAGCATCTTGCAAGGCACCCCTACTATTAACGCTATCACATCAAATTGAACTCTATTCCTGAGTTATAAGGTCGTTGAAGCTGTTACGGTTGATCTGCCACCCGCTGTACTTCCCTTGCAAATAAAAAAGGCCATCAGTTAACTCTGTTTACTCTACGACGTTTACAACCTGAAGTGCCTTAATAAAAACGCATTACTTCTCACTGTCGCTTAATTATAAGGGTGACTTTACGTACACCTAATTCGTATTAACGACTTTAATGTCAGCTAAACGACTGTTTGGGCAGGCGCGTAATGACCCAGCGACTAGGCCCGAAAAAATATTGTTTAGGACCACACGAAATACCATTCAGATTTAATGTTCCGGCAAACGGTTACTGTTCGACACAATTTAAATCGCCCTCTGTTGAGACGGTTGTTTTTATTACTTTGATTTCTAACGAGGGTAAAAATCGGTAAATTGAGTAAAATAAAAAATTAATCAAACAATCTACAATTATACAAATATGTTAAAACTAAAATGGAGTAATGAACTCAGATTGGAGAGGACTGGAGTCTGATGTACGCAGGACCGCGACGAAGACTTTTTATATCACTTATAATTTAACTTATAGGTTGATGGTATTACAATAGATGAACACAGAATATAATCATCTAAACTTCTAAAAAAAAAGGAACATTGTGTAAAATAACTAACTTATAACACAATTTAAACGAGAGAAGATCGTCTACTTATAACAAAATAACATCTTTTACAACTTACAAAATTTTTATTCATATCGTTGCTGAAAAACTCGTCTTGAAACTGTCGGAGACAAAAAATAACGAGTTAAATAAAACATCAGGACTGTCAACAGAATGGCACCCTAAAGATCTTCAAAGAAAGTTGGACGATCCCCCCGATGTCGCCTGATTAAAAATTGTGGCGGCTCCAAGACTGCGCCCCGGGGGACGCCGGCGGTGTAAGATAGGAATGCACTGCAAATATTATTCCGTTAGAGTTGGAAATTCAGGTTAAATAGTACAGTACAAAATTGGTTGTCTGTAAAGTCGGTTTATGGACGATAATTTTACGTGATAACGGTGGAAGAGAGACACTTTTTCGTGCATGCAGCCGGCGTTCATCGATATGACGTTATCGTGACGTGAATATTGTTGCCGATGAATGAGTGACAATCTCTCTCTGTGTCTGTGTTCTACATAGATTTAAAAAAATATGCGATGGTATTCTTCTTCTTTCAGTCAACAAATTGTAAGAACATTGCATCATTTTCGTTGGACGTGGAATTGGTGCGATTATGTTGAAAAAGCTCCCTACAGGAAAAATTGGTATCTTCTATCCGAAATTGCTCTCACCCGAGCATGACAGCATGTAATTTTTAACTAGTCATACCGTAAGTACATCGATTTGGCTTTTTGTTACGAATGGCCGACTCTTACATCGACCCTGTCTGAAAAGGCTTTAGCATGTAATTTAAGTATTTTAGCCTGTATTCGCTGGTTGTATCTAGGCCAAAAACCACTAAGAACCCAGCGTTGAAAAATTTATCAATAGAACTTATATTTGCAAACCAAATTGATGTGGCCTCATTATAATTTTCGTCGAGTATATTTCTGCGTCAGATATTGTAATGGCTGCTATTAATCATAGTCATTTGCGCGGCCATTAAAAACCGTTTCGTTGTCGATGACAGTAACGGTGGACACTGAGTTAATGTAGATGCGGTTGATAATTTTAACGAGCCAAAAAAGGAGACATGATTGTAATTTGAAACTATCAAACGGACATAAATAAATTACGTGATGGCTTAAACTATATATCAGAATATTATTTATATTAAATCGGTTACCGGCCGAAATTAGTTCGAGTACTAGAGACATCGGTCTCTAGTTAAATATTTCAAGTTTTTGCTCCAAAATGCCTTATAAACAATATATTATGACACGAACATAAAGGTAGTTGATGCCATGATGTTTCAGACTTATAACGTAGCCATAATCGCTGCACAACATGGCATCGCTCTCTCAAAACGTTCAACAATACAGCTGATTCAAAAGCCGCTAAGTTTAATTATTATTAAATTAGTTCAGCGCCCGCCACCGCGGCGCTTGTTGCGTTTTGTTTTCAATATAGCGTCAACTAGCCGATATTCTTGATTGTTTCAAGATATTCCTGATTGTTTCAAGATATTTTTCGGAAAGAAAGTAGAAAATATAAGTTACTAGTGTTATTCAAGAGTGTTGTTTATTCTTAATCCAAGAAATTACAAGAAGTTTTTCCTATTCTTTCTAATTACATTCTAAACTGGTCACCCTAGTTAATTTGCTATTTAACCAGTTGCCTAAGCATCGTCTAGTTGTAATGTTGAACGTTGCAGTCAACAAGTCGGCTAAACGACGTATAGACGTGTAATTGTATGGCATTGTTCAGTCAAAGGGCTAGCTGGTTGATATAACGGCTATTTGAACGAAGTAGCTGCGACAATATGGATAAATCACACAGATTAAGCTAGCCCCAGGGTTCGAGACTTGTGTTAAGAGGCACTAACATAACGATACTTTATTTTATAACAAATACATATATAGATTAACATCTATCCATTACTTGTAAACTACGATTAAGTAATAAGTCTACTTATTCGTAGCTTGTAAATGATATTTGCGAAGACAGCATTGATCTTATAAAACAGAAACAGAATAACAGCTGAACAATAAAAAATGCGATAAAATTTTTATTTTTCCGTGGAAACAAAATGGTCTCGTGCCGTCCATATATCTGAAGTTTCTACTTCGCAGTGGTTACCCGATCTCGCGGACGCGTCTACAAAGTGAGTTAAAAACTCTGCGAGCGACAAAGTACGAAGTTGCTGGGGAAATGGCCTCAGTTATGACGTTTATATAAACTAGATGTGTGTATGCTTTATTAATGTACTAGCTTTCGTTGCCTTTAGGATTAAAGGCATGAAAGGTAAAGTCTTTTATGAATAGACAAAATGTCCTCGGTACCCCTGACTATACATGGTGAATTTTCATTCGTTGTAGACCCTGAAAGGGATGATGCAGTCCGATATGAACAACTTTTCCTATGGGATTGCAGTCAGGAATAAGGGACCGTTCAAGTATTACGTAAGCACTATATCAGTTATTTTTAACCTACGAAATCCCCCCCCCCCCCCCCCTGTCAGCAAAAGTAAGAAAAGCTCTTCCCTCCTCCCCCCAAGCTTACGTAAACATTGCTATATTTTTTACAAAATATGTTTATTTTGAAAATGTTGGTGACGTCATAACCGTGCAGACCCTTCCACCCCATTTGTCAGCAAAAATAAGCCTAGCCCAGACAACCCCCCATTTGCTGTTTACGTAATATTTGAATGACCCCTAAGTAAAATAAATATATAGGACATATCACACAGTAATCCGTGCTAGCTCCAACGAGTATCGTTGCATTATGTATTTTTTCAAATTTATTTGACGGCAAATGAGCAGACAAACCAACTGATGGAAAGTAGTCACCGTTGCCCATGGACATCTGCAACACCAGAGGAGGTCCTGATGCGTTGCCGACTCTTAAGATACCACATAGTAAACACATTTTAAAAAAGATACAGATAAAGATAAAAATCAAGACCCAGGGCAATCTGAAAAAGGTTGTTTTCTATCATGACCTGGTCGGGGGTCAAACCGGACCCTGCGATTCAAAGGCACCACCACTGAACCACAGTGATGAACGAGAGCATTATACATATTTTTACATCTTTCAAGCTAGTCTGGGAAAAAAGAAAAAAAATACCGGACATATGCGAAGCTGACACGCGCACGAAGGATTCCATACCACTAACTTATAAGTTTATAATTATTAAAAATATTTTTATTAAATGATGTAATGTAACTAAAAATTTATGCTTTTCGCAATTTTTCCTTGATCTGTGTTACAAGGCGTCGTTGCTGCCTACCAAATTTCAGGATTCTGAGTTCACGGAAAGTACCCTATAGGTTTTGATTGTCTTGCGAATGTCGAAAATTTGCGGCATAAACGGCTGTATCTTTTGATTGCGTTGGCTTAGAAGTAGAGTAGACCTGAGTAATTAATATGAATGTTAGCTTGATACCTCCACGCGTTCCTGAGAAAAAGGTCTTGGCAGACACACACGGACAACAAAGTGATCCTATAAGGGTTCCGTTTTTTCCTCTTCCCGCGCAGATCGTAAAAGCCGATCGAGGGAATGGGGAAAAATCAGGAATCATTTTAGTAGGTGATGCGGCTAGCAACCCGTCACTATTTTGATTCCGATTTTCCACTTGCATACCCACGAACATGCTAAACGTGGCTTTTAAGTCTTAAAAGACCTGGGCTCTGTCTACCCCTCAGGGAAAAAAATATGGATAGTATGTATGTATGAATTATGAAATGTTTTGTTATTCAACTCATGTTATTACATACTATTGAATACCACGTAACACAATTTTAACAATTTCAATATTATACGAGTTTTCAACATAAAGGAAAATTTTCATTCTATTAACAGAACGAATCGAAGCGTGTACTCATCCAGTTCAGTTGTTACACTCGAAATGTTTTGCTATAATGAAACTCCGTATTTCGGCGAAACATAATTTCGAACAAAACAGCGTTGTTTGTTATAACGATGACACTCGCGTAGGGTTACCATCTGACAGGCGTTCGCCGCATTTGATAGGCATTATATGGTTTAGGGGCCCGCCACAGGTCAGGCAGCGTGGCGGTACAAACGCGGATGGTCTAAACGCGTTGGCTACTTGGATATTTTCGTTTTTAAAGAATATTCAAGGGTTATTCGAAAAAAAAATACATGATAGCTGCCTTATCTATAATGCAATTATATTCAAAAGTTTCAAGGATAATTTTAATGTATTTGGTAAATACTGCTGTTTACCGAGTAAATTAGACGTGATTTGGAGGCAGCTTTGCAATTTTACGCAGTCGTGTTTTTGAGTAAGATAGTGATAGTGTTTGAGTTATTAGAGTTAGTCCTGAACTTGCTGCGTTTTTATTTCAACTTGAGTATTTCATTATTGTTGATATTACAGATAATCATGCCCTTAAGCTGAGACAGGTATTTCTGAAATGCGCAAGTCTCAATAGCTCTAATCTAACACATACTCCTATCATGCAAGTGGGCCGCCTGCTTCTGCGCATGCTTTAAGAGGAATCACTGCGCTCGAGAGAATTGAAAAATAGGTATTTGTAAAATCTATTGCTGTCGCGCTGTGTGCCCAAACAACTCCGCAGAGTGCAATAGAGACAACTGCAGCTCAGACCGAAAATACCTATGAATTTACACGAAATCAACGCTTCGTCGTCCCCTTATTTATTCTCCAAAACTTAATAAGCTATGGCTGTGTTTCTATGTTTTCTTTTTCTAATATAATCGCGTCGAATGCGTTTTCTTGATGTTTGAACACAACGGAAATTCTTACCAGTTTTCCAGGTTTTTGAAGGTTCATACCTCTTTAAATAATGCAATTATGAATAAAATTAAAACATAGATACATGCTTCTATATCCATAGATATTTTTGGTAAAAAAAACATTCCTCTACTGGTACTATCCGGCGAGAAATCAGGGACTGCGCTTGTATGGAAATACAACCCTACGATTTCCTCTTAAACATATAGTTTTTTGTGATCATAGACAAACATTTTTCTGAAAAATCAGGCGTTTTCTGCATCATCAACAAGCAATCCTCCCTAATATTGATGGTAACCCTACACTCGCGAGACTTCGCATACAAAGAAACGGAAAGGCTAAGTAAACAAAGCGAGCAGCAAAGCCTTATTATTTTACTTACACCCTTTATGTTGTTTCCCTACAGCCACCTGAGCAACCGGTCTCGGCTTCCGGACGCGCGATATTTATTTATTATTTTATTTTATAATTCATTACAAATAAGTAATTTGCGGGCTTAAAGCCATAGGCTTTATCCACCAGTCAACCAACAGCCGCATAAAATGTAGAAGTAAGTGCTAAGACAAAATTCATAAGAAACTATAGTTAAAACCACATATTAATAAACTTACAAACCAAGATACATAATGACAAAATACTAATTAATTTATTTAAATACTATTTACATAAATACTTTTTCTAATACTTTTCGATATTTCATTAGGAAAATGTGCGCGTACTGCGCTTTTTAATGCCAAACCACTGCCTTGCGAATACTCACTGAGGGAGTACCAAAGCTGATAAAGTTCTGGTTCTAAGAAGAGTTGCTGGAAAAGGGAAGTCCTCTGACATGGGTGTCACCCAGAAAAGTAAATGTGGATTTCAAAAACGATGGAGTTTACGGGTTGAAAGAATGAAGAATAAAGGTTTTCTTATTATATAGGTAGGACGGCAAACGAGCAAACGATGATGATGGTAAGCAACACCAGGGTGTAACAGGGGCGTTGCCGGATTTTCAAGAAGTTGGGTGAAGGAAATGGGGGAAAGATGGACCTGCCTCCGGCTCTCTCACTCACCGAACGAAGTTTAAGTCCATAAGAAACGGTAAACCTGCTACTCAAACGTCGATTTTCTGTGAGAGTGTGGTACTTCCCCGGACGAGACGGCCCATTCATGCCACTAGCAAAAATGAATTTTAATGGTATGGCTCTACCACAACGATAGGTTGGGAGAATATGTAAGTTAGCGAGCGCTATTTCTTTGGCTTCTTGTGTTTCCGACGTTGCTGCCCATCGGAACCATTTTTAAGCAGGACTGGATAGGAATTTGTTAGATTTGGGAAGAGAATGAAGGTATTGGAAAATTATTCGCATGGATTAATTGGGAAAAAGGAATTGAGAATGACACCACACCTGAATTTAATTTAATTGTGTTTTATATATTATTTTTTAATTAACTCAGAACTGACCTATCTAGATTGATTCTTCACCGCCGAAAGCTTTCGTATATTTTAATTTTCATCGACATTTTATAGCCATTTTACTAAAAAACTTACTGCTTGCTGAAGCTTTTTTTCTTTGTTGCCATATAAAAGTGTATGAAATAAACGAATTAAATAAATAAGGTAAACTCACAACTCGTTGTCATTAATTGAATTGTGTTTTTGCAATAGTGTGTAGCTGTGTACCGATTCAACATAGGTATATGCAGATGCACGTTATATCAACTAATAGTTATATTCCTTTGTTTCAGGTAAGTTGGCCTGCCTCGCTGGACTTCAAGTATGCAATATCTGGTTGAGCGGTACCCGTGTACCGAAACACCTTCTATAGTTTACCCATTGTAAGGCTTGTTTAAAAAATCATACACAGTAAGGTAGAGTAATAAAAACTTATCACATATTTTCTTCGAGCAACACGGAAGGGAGAGGCCATACGTTGTTTTCCCCTCGACAAACTACAAGCCCAAGTGAGCATACGTTTTTAATAAAACTAGTTGCGTTTGGATTTTAAACTGAGTTGAGTTGCACCCGTGAACAGTGCTGTGCTACAAATGCCGAAAATTTTAGTTTTCCGCTTATCATCATCATTTCGAGTAGATGCCACGGTCAATCGACCATGCACACCCTGGTGTCAGAGTTCTTCGGAACCGCCTCTCGGCCTCTGACGTAGTTCCTTTAACGAGTACCGGATGGCAGCCGGGACCACCGGCTTGACGTGCCTTCCGAAGCACGGAATCATCTTTATTATCAGACAATCAGGTGATTCAAGCCTGCAATGTCCTAACCAAACTGGAAACAACTAAACAAAGTATACTTCCGGTGGGAATCGAACCCACGACTCCCGGGTCAACAGGCAAACGCCTTAACCACTGGACCACGGAGGCTGTGAGTTTTCCGCTGTAAAAATAGATCTGGGTCATCAAGTATACAAAAAGATGGTATTAGGTCAGGTGACAGTATAAGTTTTTAGGTATGCGGAATTATACTTGTGTGCACATCGTATATTTTTCCCATCGGTCCCATTTAAATCTGATAAAAAGGAGGATACGGGGTGAGGTGACGGGTTGGTAGCCGCATTGCCTATTCACACGATTCACCTAGATTTTCGCCCATTCCTTTGATCGGCTTCTAGGATCTGTGTGGGAAGAGAAGCTGATACATTCTAAGTTTTTTCTACCTTACCAGCATGGAACTAAACACGGAATTCGAATCAATATAGCTCGGATACAGAATAGTTCTTTTTTATGATTTTTATTCCGATTCCTTGAACAAGATTGTATATATTTTTTTAAAAAGTGCTTATAGTGAGAATATACCTACTGTTTTAAGTTCTATTTCTATGTAAAAGTTGCATTTGTAACTGAAATCACTACCAAATATACATCTCACCGTACATAAAACGTTCTACATACCATGAAGCTCGTCTGGGATCTAATAGCTTTTTAATTATTTACGTTCGCCCCCAGGGAATCGTGTTTATAATGAAAAATTGTAGCTCGTAAAATGGGTATTGCATTAGACATCTTGATAGCAGTCCCTACAGACATATTGTCTAAGAGTATATTTCAGAGAAGGAAATTTTCGCATTTAAAGCTTTTTATTAAAAACTAGCTTTCGCCCGCGGCTCCACCCGCGTCAATGTCGATCCCTCGGGAATAGTAATTTTTCCCGGAATAAAAGGTAGCCTATGTCCTTCTCCGCACTCCAGAGAACTTGTATGCAAAATTTCATGATGATCGGTTCAGTAGTTACGACGTGAAAGCGTAACAAATAAACAAACAAACAAATAAACAAACAAACAAACTCACTTTCGCATTTATAATATAAGTAGGATACTAATTAATAAAGTGATAGTATTTTTGTTTTTTTTTTTAATCTTTCATCAATACATTTAACGTTATAACGTCTTATGATTCGATAATCACCGGGTGCACGCACGAATAAGTGTCACGTTCCGTGTGCAAGCGAGAGCGCGGCACAAGCGATAGACAGGCACGATCGGCCTAAGCATTCGACTTGTGACGCATCTATGTCTTTTTCCCCGTTATCACGTAAAATTATCGTACGTAAACCGACCTTATAGACAACCAATTTTTTTTTCTAACAAATTCTTGTAGTCAACGAAGCGGGCGAACTCTAGTTGTAAATAAATGTCTTTAGTAGCTTTTAGTTTATGAACTCGGTGGCTTAGTAAGCATTATTAGCGCTAACGCGTGTAAAGCAACCTTGGGCGTGTTTCCTATTTAGATGGATGACCATAAGTAGCATAGAAATCTTCCGAGCTCCTCCGTGCTGCGGAAGGCATGTAAAGTCGTTGCTACCGGCTGTCATTATTGATGGCAGTCGTTTAGCTGTCAGATGCCTTGAGGCAGCTTGCAAAATCTGAAACCAGTGTAAGCCTCTTACACGAAAATCTTGTTTTGTTTTATCTTGTTTGTTTACATAAACAAGATAAAGTACACACACAAGCTCTGTCCAGTGTTAGTCTCTTACACGAAAAACTTGTTTTGTTTTATCTCGTTTGTTTCCATTAACAAATTAAGTACACACACAAGCTCTGTCCAGTGTTAGCCTCTTACATGAAAAACTTGTTTTATCTTGTTTGTTTCCACAAACAAGATACAGTACACACACAAGCTCTGTCCAGTGTTAGCCTCTTAAACGAAAAACTTGTTTTATTTTATCTTATTTGTTTCCACAAACAAGATATAGTACACACACAAGCCCTGTCTGGAATATAAGCTGCTGGAATCGACACCTATTCCATTCAGATTTGATTTACTGGGGTAATAACCGTCACCCCAACACAGTTTGTAGACTCACCGTGATTGAAAGACAACACATTTATATTCATCGAGGTCCGGAGCCACAATAAAGATTGATCGGCAATCTATGAGAAATTCTAAATAAGTATCGGATATATTCATAAAAAAAACATGTAAAAAATGCGCTTGATAGATTCCCTGCAGAGGACCGATGGAAGTATTTACAGAAACGAACTCGAGATTTTGTTTAATTCTTGTATAAATAACAAAATCTTTGGGAATACTTTATTAGTATGTACGAACGTATCTAGCCGTATGGTTTCCGGCAGAGTAGAATAGGACCACTCCAAGTCTTCCCATGGATGTCGTAAGAGGCGACTTAGGAAATACAAGCTAAACAAAGCTCATAAACATCAATGAGACATCTCCAACCCGTCTGGCCAGTGAGGAGAGTGTAGGCCAAATCCTCTGGCTGCTATGGCCAAGTATTGCTCCGGTAGTACAGATAGAGGGTCATGCTCCTGCAGTGGAGACTAAAAAGGCTGAAAACTGTAAAACTGCTGTTCATAATGTTTTGTGTTTAAGAAAATTGTTTATGTAACATGCAGATGACTTGGTGTCATTATTCTTTATTGGTCTGTGTGTAATTGTAATAATAAATAAATAAATAAAGACCTGATAATGATGTACGTAGGTATGTAGATTCCACCTCCAAGTGTTTATACAAGAGATAGTTTAGTTCTTTATTCTCATCCTTTATTTTAGCGCATTTAATTTTTAAACATTTAAACCAACTGTAAACTAATGGAAGTTCGGTAATCCATTAAAATTTGTTTGTTTACGAGTTGAGTTAAGCAGTATCTATGAAACTATTACCGTAGTATTTTGTCCTTTGTGCTATAATCTAATAGCAATTTTGTATCTTTTCCTACATATTGTGTAATAAACTCGTTTCACTATCCTTTTTTCTTCCGATAGATGGAAACAAAGCTCATAAACATCAATGAGACCTCTCCAACCCGTCTGGCCAGCGAGGAGAGTGTAGAACAAATCCTCTGTCTGCTCTGGCCAAGTATGGCTCCGGTAGTACAGAGAGGGTCATGCTCCTGCAGTGGAGATTAAAAAGACCTGATGATGATGTTGATGAGATGGATCTATGACATTTTTCGTGTTCAAAAGGTTCCAGTTTTTGGCAAATAAGTATTTATTCATGTGGCTTGGTTGGCCGTGCAGTTTGCATAATTGAGCAGGCACATTTCCTTTACCAGATATCTTGTTTTTCAGCTCGAGACTAAAAGCTCTTCAGGAATTTTTAACTTGCAATTTGTGTTTTTACCCGTCAGTTTATGAATTCAGGTTTTGTTCTGGTATGCGCCAGTTTTTCTCATTTAGATGTGGGTAAAGTTCGTTATTACATGTATTTTTAGAAGTAAATAACTAAATAACCTCTCAACGGTTTTTTCAAGCCGATTTGGTTTTGTTTATTTTCTGATTAATATTTTCTTGCTTGTCTTGGAGCTACCAATGATTTTTTCTTTTTCAAGCTAATGTTTTTATTTCTTAGTAACTTTTAGGCCAAAGCAGACGACAGACTATCCATGACGCACTTTTTAGTCTGTGAAAATAGAACCTAATCGTATGCAATCATATACAGTAACGCACACGACGAACCATAGAGACTTTGTGCACCGCAGATTCGATCGGACAAAATATGTGTCGTCTGCGTTGGACCTTAGGCTTGCCTGTTTCTAAATTTCAAACAAAACTTTCACAAATTGTTTTTTTCTTCCTTGTTATATTTTCTGCAGAAAAACGATAGAAAATTCACTTTAGGTCTGATGGAACAAAATGCGCCCTGTCGGGTGTGACGCCTAAGGCATTTTGAAGATAGTCCCTAAATCTAGGGTAAATATGGCCTAGATATTCAAGTACTTAAGTACTTTAAAGTTCTTAAAACGGTATATGATGGCAAACATACTCGTATTATCTTATTTACATTCCTTTATAATTCTGATGTATTTAAAAGATGAAAATTGTTAATTACTTTGACTATCTACATCGTACTTCGTTAACATACTAGGGACTCGAGGTAATTATGTGTTCATAACGCCGAGTGCTTAAAATTTATGAGAGCAAACACCGTGTGCGCGAGTGATTAAGACATAGACACTTTAGTAATACTTTTGTTTATCCTTCTTAATAACTATTTCTAAGAGGTACATATACGTTCATTACTTTGACTGTCTTTGTCCGACTTTGTTTTCATACTCGGGACGCGAGGTAATTATGTGTTCATTACGCCGTGTGCAGAATCAGAATCAGAATCATTTATTGTCAAACTGGTTAGTATAAAGATGTTACAAAATAACAATTAGTACACAGTTTTACCTATAAATCAGGCATACAATATTATCAGCATGTCAAAAAATCAATTAAGTAATATATGATTCACTAATTCTTTATTATAATATACAATTCAAATCAAATAAAACAGAATAAAAGCATTAATACATTCTACCTGTCTTTAAGTAAAATTCATTTAAATCATAAAACACATTATCTATAAACCATTTCTTGAGAACACTTTTAAATTTATTATTATTACTCAACTGCTTTATTTCCTTTGGAAGACTATTATAAACTCGGATTGCAGTTACATATGTGCTTTTTTCAAATATCATGCAATTAATTTGAGGCGTAATGAGACGATCAGTATCTCTCATATTTCTTGAGCTTACATCAGAGAATTTCAATAATTTATCTTTGTTTTGCCTTACAAAATTACAAATTTCAAATATATATATTCCAGTAAGGGTAAGAAAAGTCTTTTTTCTGAAAACAGATCTGAGAGATTCGTCCATACGCATATTAAATATTATTTTTAGACACCTTTTTTGTAAAACAAACGTCTTGCTTGCATGAACCGAGTTACCCCAAAATAAAATACCGTAAGTTAACAAAGGATATTCCCATAATAAGCGGCAATAGCAACTTCAATAGTGGACACATCAACTAAGATTGATAAAGCATAACAGTAACTACTTATGCAGCTATTTAATTTATCTATATGATTTTTCCAATTAAGATGATTGTCAATAATTACACCAAGAAAATCAGAGTTACTCACTTCTTCAATTGTATTATTATTAATTGATATATTTAGTTTTGAAACCGTCTGATTATATTTTAGGAATCGTATTAATTTTGTCTTATTAGTATTCACATTTAGATTCATGTCATTTAGATGTGTATTAAATTATATACAGTGTCAGTTATATGGATTCTATGTTGTGTTTCGTCATTAATTTTATCTACAAATAATATTGTGGCGTCATCAGCATACATAATGCATAAATCATTTGTCATGTCAGGTACATCATTAACATATATCAAAAATAGGAGTGGACCAAGTACACTACCCTGAGGAACACCCATAGTACACAGCCTTTTTTTAGAATAAACTTGTTCCATGTAATTGTTGCTAGGATTATAACTATTTAAAACCACAACTTGTTGCCGATTCGATACATAAGACGCAATAAGTTCATTAGCAACTCCACGAATTCCAAACCTATCCAATTGTTGTAGTAAAATAGGATGCTCCACACAGCCAAAGGCCCTTGACATATCAAGCAATAAACCAGTACATTTGTTACCACTATTAAGTGCTTTCCATACATTTGTCAAAAATGAATAAATAGCAATTGATGTTGACATATTCTTGCGAAAGCCGAATTGATGTTTATTAAATCTATTACTTTTGTTAAGAAAGTCTACAATTCTATTACAAGTTACAGATTCGTAAATTTTTGAGAATACTGGTGGAAGAGCAATAGGTCTTAAGTTGTCAGCGTTATCTTTAGGCCCTTTTTTATGGATAGGCTTAATTAAAGTAGATTTCAATTGATCAGGGAAAACACCTGTTTCAAGAATAAGATTAGCTATATGAACGAGAGGTTTAACTATGTAGTTTATAGTCGCTTTAATAACTTGAGCTGAAGTTCCATCATTACCACAACTTTTTTTATTCTTTAGTTTTCTGACAATCGAAATAATTTCAAATTGATCTACTGGAGTTAAAAATATACTAATAGTGCTCAAAATATTTGAGAGCAAACACCGTGTACGCGTGTGATTAAGGCATACTTTAGTAATACTTTTGTTTATCATTCTTAATATTTCTAAGAGGTACATATACGTTCATTACTTTGACTGTCTTTGTCCGACTTTGTTTTCATACTCGGGACGCGAGGTAATTATGTGTTCATAACGCCGAATGCTTAAAATATCTGCGCGAGTCCGACTCGCACTTGGCCGGTTTTTATTGTAAGCGACTGAAGTTATTCGATATCTATATCTTTATGTTTTTAAGGAATGGTTATTTATGGTTTAAATGTAGCAAATTCTCTATTTTTGTTGATAACGAGCACATTTATATTTACTTTAACTATCTTCATCCGACTTCGTTTACATTCTCGGGACGCGAGCTAATTATGTGTTCATAACGCGGGGAGTGCTTAAAATGTTTGCGAACAAACACCGTGCGCGTGTGATTAACACATTGATGCCCTTACTAGTACTTATACCTATAATAGTACCTTCTTTTATTATCATAACTGCGAAATATTTATGACTCTATTTATACTTTATTTAAAGCTGTAGAGAAGCTTTTTTGCAACTTGAAAAATAATGATATACAAAATGTTAGATAAAACACCGTTGTCCCTCAAATCATCAAATCATCAGGCCGTCAAAATGAACAACTTTTCCTATTAGAACAATGCTGGAAACTAATAAAAAATCGACTTATTCATACAAAAGCGTTCGGCCGGCCGTTATGTTCAATTTTAATTAAACATTCAATCATTAACCTTAACTGTAGCACTATGTTTACCGTACAAAATTGTCTGTGAAATATGAAATTCGAAAAATAAATACAGTGTGATTTTGAACCCCCTAGCTATATTGAAATCTGGGAATCAGAATCCCTAATGGAATACAGAATTGTAAGAAAAAAAGGTAAAAAACGAAAAAATAAATTGAACTTTTCATAGAAATTTGGCCAGCTGATCGGCGACTTTTTTTTTTTTTTTTTTTTACTAAATATTGAATTAGGCATTTGTCTCCCATCTCACCTGATGGTAAGTAACGATGAAGACGAGGATGTTACATGCCTATCCAAGAGATACCCATTTATTCTACTTTGTATGGGAAACCTAATTTTCTTTTTCGTTTTTTAACTTTTTTTCTTGCAATTCTGTGTTCTATTAGGGATTCTAATTCCCAGATTTCAATATAGCTAGGGAGTACAAAATCACGTTGTATAACCAGAGAACTGATATGCGAATTTTATTGATTACCGTTTTCTGCCTTTTGCCTTTTTGAGATTTAAATATTGCCAGACAAATCAACCTTCACAACAAATCAAGCACGCATAGCCAAACAGGCATACGGCCCACCTGGTGGAAAGTCACCTCGTATATATACAATGGACGCTCAAAAGTGTTTGCGAAGTAATAAATTCGATGATATTTTTTTATGTAGTCTCATTATAGATTATATACATACAACGTGTGACTCAGCCTGCCAATATGACCAACTTTTCATATACGACCAATGCTGAAATCGACATTGCCATACAAATTAATGGGGGCTTAACATATTTGTATGGCAATGTCAAATAAAATGTTGACTTTTTTTTTTTTACTAAAAATTGAATTAGACATCTTTCCAGCATTGCTTATTGTCCGACGCCTTTAGGCAGCTTCAAAAATATGACACCGGTGTTAGCCACTTGCTTACACGAATAACAACAAGCATTGCTCCCATACGAAAAGTTGTTCATAGGGCGGGCTTATTTACCCCTTTAAAGGAATGTCAAGGGTACATTTGTATAGTTAATTCCTTCGTTCTCAACACAGTTTCATACATTTTACGCTATAAACTGTTGTTATGCTTCAACCATTCATGCCAGTGCCAGCTCTTAAGACATACTTATCTACCCATATCATTGTCTTACAAGGATTCCCTTTTAACTCATAACATCACGTGTTAACATTGTTGCACAGGGCTTGATCATTAGAATAAATGAAGATAAGCCCGAGACGCGCACGCTAAATATATTTGCGAAATTAATTTTGTTAAAACAAGTGAAATGCGTTGCGTTAATCCGAGACATTTTATGAGACAAGGTTATGGTTAATTAGCCGTAAGATGGAACTAGTATAAGCCAGTGTATATACATATATATGTACCTGGTATATATACTCGTTGATATTGTGTATATACAAAATATAAATGAATAGATCGGGGAAAAAGTTTTGCCGTATTTTTATGTATAAACTTGTAGTAAACTTTGGTTAGGTATGCTTTGTGTATCTTACTGGTTTTGATACTATTAGAAAGGAGACATTTTAAAGAAATAATAAAAAATATTTTCCTGTTTTTTTTCAATTATTTTACTGTCATTCAGATCTTCATGAAAAATTCATCTTAATAAATAAGATTAATGAAGAAATTCTACACATTTTTAAAAGTTTTATTAGAAACTAGCTTTCATCCGCGGCTCCGACCGCGTCAAAGTCGATCCCTCGGGAATAGTACTTTTTCCCGGGATAAAAGGTAGAACTTTTATGCAAAATTTCATGTTGATCGGTTCAGTAGTTACGGCGTGAAAGCATAACAAACAAACAAACTCACTTTCGCATTTATAATATTAGTAAGGAAAAGGAAATATAGCAAAACAGGCCGCGAACAAATATTAAGATATCAAAGTAACAGCTATTTTGTATGAGCGAATTCAATCACCATACAAAATGCGAAAAGTCTTTTCCCCTGACTACGTTATTCCTGTAAGCTTTTACCGTTAATCCCTGGGACCACGGAGCTTGGGACAGAGTTCCTTGTTATACTTTTTATAAATGTACATGTCATATGTAAATGTAAATCACTTACCCTTCATACATAAATACATAGTATCACGTCTTTTTCCCTTGCGGGGTAGACAGAGCCGAGGTCTATAAGGCCTTATGGTCACAATTAGCATGTTGGTGGGCGTGTAGATGGAAAACGGAATCAAAATAGTGATGGGTTTCTTGCCGCATCGTCTATGATTCCGCAGATTTTAGCCCAATCCCTCGATCGGCTTTTTCCGATTTGCGCGGAAAGAGAACCAGCTGGCACATTCTTAGTTTTTTCTTGTCTCTCAGACCAGCGTGGAAAATACCTTCATCCTTGCATGTAACAATTTTCGTTTGGATTTCATTTAATCAAAACCTGTTTTTGTGCTTAAGAATTTACAGTACGTTTAGGAAATTTAAGTCACATCACAAACTTATATTTAAAAAGTCCATGATTATGTTTTGCGCAAATTCTTTTTCTGTGTAACACATGAGTACACATATTTTTATTTATTCTTAACTTTTACCTTTCCCCAATAAAGGGCATCAAATTAGAAAAAAAGTCACGATTATGTACCTTTATATAGATATATAGAGTTACATAGATCGATAAGTGAGGTTTCCTAGCGTGGATATCTGCCTGTCTGTATAAGAAAATTTGGGAAACTATTTAAGCCATTGAAGGCTTAAGTAGTTCAGCAAAAATACTCAGCATATCTCAGAGAAAGTTCATGCATATACAACGTGATTTTGAACCCCATAGCTATATTGAAATCTAGGAATCAGAATCCCTAATGGAACACAGAATTGCAAGAAAAAAGGTAAAAAACGAAAAAGAAAATTAGGTTTCCCATACAAAGTCACCGATCAGCTGGATGTATTTCTATGAAAGGTTAATTTTATTTTTTCGTTTTTTACCTTTTTTTCTTACAATCCTGTATTCCATTAGGGATTCTGATTCCCAGATTTCAATATAGCTAGGGGATTCAAAATCACGCTGTATATGTATACTCTTAATATATTGCTCTTCCACGCTGGTCTGAGAGAAAATAATAAACGTAATGTACCAGCTGCTTTCCTTCCCGCGCAGATCGGGGAATGGGCAAAAATCTGAGGAATCATGTTAAAATTTAATGCGAATCCATCACTATTTTGATTTAGTTTTGTTTTTCATATCACAAAAATCTTAGCTCTGTCTACCCTGCAAGGGGAAAAGTCGTGATAATATGTATGTAGGTATGTATGTATATACATATATGTCTTAATACATACCAGAGCGCAGTCATAGAGTAACGAGTGTATGATAGATTGAAAGTAATTTTAAATCTAGGGAATAGGATAAGATACGTGATTTATTTATTTATTTGTAGCTGAAGTCACACACATACACGGGAGAAATACAAAATTACATAACGTGAAGAAGAAAAACACCACATACAGAAAAGACGCACCTTTGTATCTGTGTGCTGCAGCAATCCAAAAATGTCATAGCTCAGTGCTAGTGCTTCCCAGAGGGCAACTCACTGATTTTCAGATAACATTCTAGACTGCTAGATATTTGGGGAAAATTCAGTCGGTAATCAACTCCGACCTTGCTAAAAAGAAAAATAAACTTACAAAAACCGGACCTTCATTAGTGAAACAAGTAAAGATAAAATATTTTACAACTTATTTTATTAGCCAGGACGGTTCACCGCCGCAGGGGGATCCCTATTTGTTTTAATACCTCCCTGGTATGATTTGAAGATTTAACTGTCCTCGATGCCTCCCTGTGAAATTGTTAAATCCCTGACACAATTAACGGGCCTCATTACGTTCACAGTCAATTTGTACTGTCGGCAGCAATATTGTTTGAACCACCGACCAGAAACAGGGATAGCACCCCTGTTTCTGGTGGGTGGTTTCAGCAGTTCGTTTGTATATGTGTCAGCTTCTCTGGCATCGTGGACGCATTCAAACGGGTGAACCATTTCGATTGAGGTTTTCTTAATTTGAATATTTGAATGTATAGTGGATGAGGTCCTGATTGGTGGAAATGGGTTAAGGGAATAATCTATACTAATATTATAAAGCTTAAGAGTTTGTTTGTTTGATTGTTTGTTTTTCTGAACGCGCTAATCTCAGGAACTACTGGTTCAAATCAGAAAATTCTCTTTGTGTTGGATAGTCCATTTATTGAGGAAGGCTTTAGGCTATAAAACATCACGCTGCGACCAATAGGAGCGAAGCATCAATAAAAAATGTTTTGAAAACGGGGAAAAATTATTCATCTGTACTAATTAATCATAATAACAGAAATTGCCGCGGACGAAGTCGCAGGCAACAGCTAGTAAAATCTAAATATACATAACTCAAAGGTGACTGACTGACTGACATAGTGATCTATCAACACACAGCCCAAACCACTGGACGGATCGGGCTGAAATTTGGCATGCAGGTAGATGTTATGACATAGGCATCCGCTAAGAAAGGTTTTGATCAATTAACCAACCAAGGGGATAAAATATGGGATGAAAGTTTGTATAAAACTTGAATGTAATTATTCTTTTGACCAATATTTGACTACGCTGATAGCCTTATCATCGCCATATAAAAAAGAAGAATTTTTGAACTGGCTGTTTATAATTTTTTTTTGTATAATTGGCTTCAGTCTTCTTCACTTTATAATATCACAAGTTACCCTCTAACTTTATGCCTTATAATCGCCATATCATCAATGGGACCATTCCGACTCGAGAATTTTTGAACAGGCTGTTTGTAATATTTTTTTTTATAAAATCGGCTTCAGACTTTGTCTGTATACGATCACAAGTTATCTAACTTTATAACTTGTATTTTATGCTATTAAATTGTTTTGAATAATGAAGAAAGCGCCAGCCACCCCATACACTTACTATCTTCGTACCCCAACCCTAACTTGCTTTTAAATAAGGCTTTACAGCGCCGACTGTACACAACGACATTGTTTCGCGTGTGTACCCGGGCGTTTATTGCTTCATTTGAAGGGTTTAAAGCAGATAAGTGCTTTTACCGGGCCCTTATTAGTAACAGGGGGACCCTCCAGCAGACTTACCTTTGACCTCTCATTTTTGAGGGATAATGGTCGTGCCTATTCATTTTTAGGGTTCCGTACCGTACCGAATGGTAAAAACGGGACCCTATTAATGTGGCTCCGCTGTCCATCTGTCTGTTTCAAATTCAAAATCTTTTAATTAATATAGGTTTCTTTGAACACTTTTAAATTGTTATATTTCACTTCTTAACAATTGTTGACGTCAAAAATTTACTTATGGCTAAGTTTAATGCCGCTTCCAAAGCGGAGAGCAGAAGAAGCGGCAACAAACTGCATTCACATATTATGTATTTCTGTTGCCGTTATAACAACTAATACTTAAAAACAGAATAAAATAAATATTCTAGGGGGCTCCCATACAACAAACGTCATTTTTTCGCCCGTTTTTGCTCGATTGCTTGAAATATTCACAGAATATTTAGTTATATAAGTATATAATTTAAAAATAAATAATTAAATTAAAATAAAACAAATATTTAAGAGGCATACAACAGACATGATTTTTTTGCTGTTTTTATAGATCTCGGTACGGGTCCGTTCGTGCGCGAGTCCGACTCGCACTTGGCCGGTTTTTTTTATCAATATCCATATTTTCTTCACGTTCCTATAGTTCTAGCTTATTATATGGTTTTTAACTTGTAAAACCAGATTGAAATGAGAAGTTTGTTTTGTATTATTGCAAATCGATAGTTATTTCAATTCATTCATATATTTTAAAATGGGTGTTATTTAAACGGTTAGCAGAATACTCGGTAAGCAAAAAAAAATATCGGTCAGCTAAAATAACTAGTTGCGCAGCAACTTATGGTCAGCAAAACTTATTTTCTGCCCTCAGTCGCTCCGGGTGGACATAAAAAAATAACCTGAACCTAATTTCTTTTCTGCCCTCAGTCGGGAAGCCAAAGCTTTTCCAAATGTTTTCCAAATGCTTTCTCTGCTGCCCCAATTATAAAATCTGCTGCCCAAATAATTATTTAGCGGAGCAACTAATTACTTTTCTTTTAAAATTACGTTCTTATAAATCGACGCAATGATTTTAAAGCTTTTCGCATAAACAATATAATCATTTTTTGTTTTGTGGCGGCAGCGAGAGACAATCTGTTATTATGCAAATGTTGAGAATTTTTCAGTTAGTTCTTTTGTGGACAAATGAAGGAATAGGAGAAATAAAACCTTGATTTTGTCGTCAAAATTTACATAATAAACCTTACCATGAGAATCATTTGTATTTAGCCTTTATTTCTTCCCAAAGGTTTTTTAAATATGTATATTTTATAGTACATTACTGCACTAACCTGCAGAAGAGGCATTGATGGACGAACGTGAGAGTGTGGGCCGAGGCTCCGCCGAGGCACTTCTACATGGATGTACGCTTGATTGCGGCTAAGGCTTGTATAGTGCTTTTCTCAAAAATTGCGCAGAAATCAAATAAATTATTATTTATACAGCATGTAAGTATGTTATCACGTCGTAATTATTGGGTAGACAGAGCCTAAGGCTATAAGATCCGAAGACCACGTTTAGCGTGTCAGGTGGAATCAAAATAGTGATGGGTTGCTAGCCGCATTGACTATTGACAAGATTCCTTAGATTTTCACTTACTACCTCGGTTTTTAACGGCCTGCGTAAGAAGAGAAGCAGCTGATACATCATCATCCAAGCGTTTGTTCCCTGTTGCACCTTCGCAGTAATGCTTTCGGCTGTCTGCCTGACGTCCCCTCTTTCGGTACCTCCAGAATCGCAGATATTTGTAGTCTATTTTCAAAAGTATTATTTTTGAGACTACAAGTATTTGCCCACACTGCACTATTACTACTTTGCTAGCATTAAGCTACAGAAAGCGACTGGGTTTCTTAAGTAAAATAATACGTGTGTTTTCTATCAATTTTAGTACAGATTAAAAAATCTGTGTCACGCAAATTGCCCGCGTAAGGACACGTTCGCGTGACGCCGCCATACTTCCGTGCCCTTGGTAACGTAGCGAGCGTGACGCGTCACTCGAAGGTCCTGCTTCCTAAAGAGGCGTCCTTGGTTGCCGATAGGGAAAATATTGTATTTTTGCTTTGTGTTCGAGTATTCTATGTACCCAGTTATACTTGCATCGACTACACAAATGTAGTAAAGTGTACTTATTTACCAAAATCGGTGAAGGCGCTATGCATCGGAATACCGTAAAACGTTTATTTTTTCGTCGCACAGTTAGTCTTATTTTTCATGGAATACTGGCATGAAAAATATATGAAGTACAGTTCAAAGATCAAAAAAAATGATTACATCGAAATATTTTCTAAAAATATTTAATACCTAGCAAAATAAGCTATATCCAGAAAAAGTTTCGTCGCTAACTAGAGACAACTACCAACTTTTTTACGTCTATAAAACGTCTAAATCAGCAAGATAGATACCTAAAAAGATACAATATTTTATTATAATCATTGAATTATTAAATAAAAAGTGAAAATTAACACCAAAATGGCAGACACGGGTTTGAAATGAGACTGGTGACCGGCCAACCGCTATCGCCACTTTCAACCTTATTTACGAGGATATAATATATATATATATATATATATCGCGCGATGTCCGCTACAAACGGTTAAGGGATATAACGCCTTAAGCCCACGTTAAGCCGTTGACAAGTTACGTGCTGAGGAATCGATGCTTATAAATAAAATAAATAAATAAATATATACGGACAAATCACACAGATTGAGCTAGCCCCAAAGTAAGTTCGAGACTTGTGTTATGGGATACTAACTCAACGATACTATATTTTATAACAAATACATATATAGATACACATCCAACACCCAGGCCAATCTGAAAACGATCATTTTCCATCTAGACCTGGCCGGGGATCGAACCCGGTCACTCCGTGTCGCAGGCTGGCGTGTTGACCGCTGTGCCACGGAGCTAGTCAAATAAAAGTATTATGGGAATGAAATATAGTTTTGAATATAATGTAGTATTCAATTGGAGAAAGGATTTTTAAAATCGGTTCAGCAGTTTTTGAGTTTTATTTCATCATTGCAGCTATTAGAAATCCTCTGCTGGACAAAGGCCTCTCCCTAGGATTATTTGTTCCATGGGAGGATATTGCCATACTCACCACGCTTGGCAGGCGGGTTGGCGAGCGTAGTTTCATTGGCTTATTGTGTTTTCGACGCTACTGGCCACCGAAAGCACTTTTAAGCTGGGGAAGGCTAGGAATTTGTTGGATTTGGGAAGGGAATGAAAGTATTAGGAATTTAGAATACTAGTCACTCGGATGAATGGGGGGAAAGCAAGTAGCAGATGGGGAGGCCGGGCACGCGTACGTACCAGCAACAACCGGACAGGCAGATGAGAATGACACCCCTGACCATAGTTTCTGAGTTTAACCATTACAAACCAACACACAAACAAATCTTTCTTCTATAGACCTCTTATAATAGCCTAGAAGTATAGATGGTGATACAGGTGAGCTGATAAACATCAATGAGACCTCTCTAACCCGTCTCTCGTCCAGCGAGGAGAGTGTAGGCCAAATCCTCTGTCTGGTCTGGCCAAGTATGGCTCCGGTAGTACGGAAAGGGGTCATGCTCCTGCAGTGGAGACTAAAAAGACCTGATGATCATCATAGATACAGGTTTATTGTGCGGCGAGCTCCGTGGCGCAGTGGTCAACAGGCCAGCCTGCGACACGATGGTGCCCGGGTTCTATCCCCGGTCAGGTTATGATGGAAAACGATCTTTTTCAGATTGACCTGGGTCTTGGATGTTTATCTGTATAAATATCTATTAATATATATTAACTGCATCCGTGGTCCAGTGGTTAAGGCGTTTGCCTGTAGACCCGGGGGTCGTGGGTTCGATTCCCACGGGAAGCACAATTTGTTGTTTCCAGTTTGGTTAGGACATTGCAGGCTTGAATCACCTGATTGTCTAATAATAAAGATGATTCCGTGCTTTGGAAGGCACGTTAAGCCGCTGATCCCGGCTGCCATCTGGTAGTCGTTAAAGGAACCACGTCAGAGGCCGAGAGGCGGTTCCGAAGAACTCTGACACCAGGGTGTGCATGGTCGATGGGCCGTGAGCGTGACATCTACTCGAAATGATGATGATGAGTATCAATTATAAAATATAGTATCGTTGAGTTAGTATTCTACGACATAAGTTCACAACTTACTGTGGGGTATGTGTGTGTGATATGTCCCTATATATTTATATTTATTGTGTACCTGTGTACGTAATTGTAAAATTTTAACAGCTGTCGTAGACGTCCTCTGTTATCGATTGGGGCGTCTAGACAAGGGTGGTTGCCCTACTAACTTTTTAATGGAAACACGTCTGACAATACGATTCATATTTTATTGTTTTTAGGTTCCGTACCAATATAATGACGACCTTTGTCGCCTAGTGGTTATCATGCCAGCCGGCCTATTTGCTAACTCAGCAAAATAAATTGCAGGTTTCGTATGATTGACTATTTTCATTTAAGATATATAAAATGTAATGTATTTGGAAATGTCTATCAAAACGTTGTACACTGCTTTCACACCGCGGAGGTACCGGGTTAATTCCCAGTGAGGTCAAAATGGAAAATTATCTTTTTCAAATTGACCTGGGTTTACGATGTTTATTTAATATGTATTTGTTATAAAATATAGTATCGTTGATGTAGTATCACATAACACAAGCCTCGAACTTACTTTGGGGCTAGCTCAATATGTGTTATTTATCCGTACATAATACGTCTTTGTAGACCAAGTCGTCTGGCTGCTCTAGCCAAGTATGGCTCTAGTAGTACAGAGAGGGTCGTGCTCCTGTAGTGGAGACTAAAAAGGACCTGATGATGATAATGAATGCGTCTTTACCTATGGAATTAGCGTTTTACCGCTTACCATGTTGTTCCTAATGACTATGATTTTCAGATAAACACATTTTTTTAAATTAAACTTAAAAGTGGACTATATTAACATTTTGTATGCATGTAATTTTTGGTCTTCCTGAATGTAATTATTGCAAAATGCTCATGTTTCAGATTTTGTCCGTTTTGATCAAAATGTTGTCATTTTTCTATTCTTTTTCTAACTTTTTGTAAATTTTATAACGCGTATATCAAGCTTGCTGTTGTCCGTAAATACTTGCGAAATTTCACATGAATTATCAAACCCTAAATGATAACAACAACGTGAGTGTGAAAAATTCAACTTACTTGAAATTCTTTATGGCAAACGCCTTTTTCATAGGTAATAAGGACCCAATATTTTTATTTATTTATATGGTATCAAAGGAATTCTTATAGCGACTCTGTCTGTCGCAGTCTTTACTCAGAGAAAACCATTTATCGCTTGAAAATTTGCACGCAGTCAGAATTCAATGGAAATGACCTTAGAAAATATAATTCTTCAGCATTCTTAAGTAAATTTTCTAAGTGAGGCATATTTACATAGAGCGTAGGTTTGCATTTCAAATATAAGTGTAGTTTTTAAATATATATTGTAACGAATAAAGAATGTCTTACGATAAAGACAATATAAATACACTAGGTATTTCTATTTCGTGCTTAACCCATCAAACGCGAGAAACGCAGACAAAATGGATTTTCTATTGTTACGTGGACCGATTAGCCCGCTTGGTGGTTGAGAGATGACTTGGCATGATAAACCCTGTAACGTTGCTGCATGCCACCTCCATGCTGCATCTCTTCCAACCTCATTTCTTTCTCATCCTGTCCAGTTTTCATTCCTCATTTTATTTCAAATTTCATTTCATTCCATTTTGACTAGCTCCGTGGCGCAGCGGTCAACACGCCAGCCTGCGACACGGAGTGACCGGGTTCGATCCCCGGCCAGATCAAGATGGAAAATGATCTTTTTCAGATTGGCCTGGGTCTTGGATGTGTATCTATATATGTATTTATTATAAAATATAGTATCGTTGAGTTAGTATCCCATAACACAAGTCTCGAACTTACTTTGGGGCTAGCTCAATCTGTGTGATTTGTCCGCCTATATTAAAAAAAAAAAATGTCTTATGATAAAGGCAATATAAATACACTAGGTATTTCTATTTCGTGCTTAACCCATCAAGCGCGAGAAACGCAGACACAATGGATTTTCTATTGTTACGTGGACCGATTGGCCCGCTTGGTGGTTGAGAGGTAACTTGGCATGATATACTCTACGAAGTCTATTATGAACTTTGTTGGACGGCTTGGTTTAGAAGAAAATTTAGACCGCCTCACAGTCGAACGTGATTCAAATTACGTGTGCCCTGTGGGTGAGAAAAATATTAATATAGTATTGCACTACGGAGACCGTAAACTGAGAAAGGCGAAGAAAAATAAAAGCCGAGGTTGTTCCCAAGAAATTCGTAGAAAATCTCGTAAAGAAACTTGTCGGTAAGTTATTGTGCAAGCGTTTTTCCAGCAGTTGGTACGAAAGTACGAGAAAAATGACCCGTACCGCGAAACTTAATTCTGCGAATGCTGTGTTCAACTCTTTCCTGTCGTTAGGGCTGTGAACACCTGGAAATTTCGACTGTTTTTTTTTTATGTTATAGGACGGCAAACGAGCAAGTGAGTCACCTGATGGAAAGCGATCAGCGCTGCCTATGGACAACTGCAACACCAGGGTGTAACAGGAGCGTTGCCGGCCTCAAGGAGTTGGGGGAAGGACATGGGATGGAGGAAATGCGGGGGGGGGGGGGGGGGGGGGGGTTGAAGGTTGGGCTCCTCACACTCACCGAACGAAGCATAGAAGCGGTGAAGTTTCTACTCAAATGTCGATTTTCTGTGAGAGTGTGGTACTTCCCCGGACAAGCCGGCCCATTCATGCTTCTAGCAAAAATTTATTTTGCCAGTAGCGTGGCTCTACCACACATTTAATACCGGTTATACAAACAGACGATTTCGCTACAAAACTTGAGATGTGTACACCTTATACTTGATCGAAGAGTACCACGGTCACCTTATCCTTACTAATAATTATACACGCGAAAGTTTTGAGTAGGTATGGATGTTTATTTCTCAATCACCCAAAAACCATCTAGGCTTTTCAGGAATTTCTTGTCCAAAAATCGTTTGTAGATGTTTACCCTTTCGTGTAAATAAAAAAAAAAACAACTGGTTGCACTCCGGGATTGTCGGCAGGAGCAAAAACTCCGCGCGTTGGAAAGAGAGGGGGATACTACTTCTTCTCCTACGCCGCGCTGGCGGTTTCACGACACGTGTCCGTCTTACGAATTTTCGATCAGGTCACGTGTCCTGTCCTGACGCGAGTTTAAAATTTTTTACCCATCCTAAAAAGTGCACAACGCCGCTTTAGAAGTTTTTACTACAAAAATACGTGAAAACCTGTGTGTACGTCTAGATTTTCCGGGAAACCATTGTCAGTAGTGGTTATCATATGTTTGCTCGGGAAATCCTCAGGTGTAGATGTTCTTAACGAACTTTTACTTAATGCTATAGTATTTTATGGTTACCCTACCTGCCATGGCTTAAACTTTGAGAATAGACTCGGACTGAGGTATTCCATTTCATTATACAGCAATTTTAACTTTAAATTGTGGATCGGAAGTTTCTGACGCGTGCCAATTGAACGGAGCCGCGATTTTGGAGAACGAATCTTTTGAGTGCTTTGAGATATCAGGTGAAGTTCAGGCAAATAATGTCATGCTTTTTATGTATCTACAGGTTTAAATCAGGGCTTGTTACCGGTACCAAATTCCCATTATAAGTACCGGTAAGTACCGGTATTACTATTCTGTTAAAATTTTAACAATAATATGGGGTACCGGTAATCTAGTATTTAACGGTAATAATATTGTTAACAGTTAACGGTAATTTTACCGCTACTTGTTACCGGTACCAAATGCACATTATAAGTACCGGTAAGTACCGGTACTGATATTCTGTTAAATTTTAACGGTAATCATCTAGAGAATTAACGGTAATAATATTGTTAAAAATTGCGTTAATTTAACCGGTATCTACGCATTGTTACCGTCCGCCGCATGGGACTTGCTCGGTTGTAAAAGTGCCGCCCCCCGCCTCACGCCGCACATACACAACACGGCAACGACACACTTTAACAAAATGAGAATTCCCGATACGAGTACCGGTGCTAAGAACCGGTACTGTTTACCGGTATTTAGTACAGGTACTTCTGTTATTAACGTTATTAAACTTATTGATACCAATCCAATTACCGGTACCGTTGTATTATAGAGGTATCGGTACTTGATTTTTACCGTTACCAAATGTACCGGTACCAATCCAATTACCGGTACTGTCGTTTCATAGAGGTACCGGTAATGAATTTTACCGGTATTCCAACCCCTGGTTTAAATGCTTGAAAAGATTTGAATATACCGTTAGAATTCCTTTATTCCGAGTGACACTGACTAACGTATTCAGTTCTTTGATTTTTTCAAAAGAATAGCTTCTTCATTACAGTCGCAATGAGTCCAATGCTGGACATAGGCCTCATTGCGGATGCGCGGCTGTCCCAATGGTTTCCAAATTGAACTGTAGGTAGAAACATCCAGAGTTTCCTGCGACCTTAATCTGTTCTTCCGACCACCTTTGTGGGTGCCCGACGCTGCGCTTGCCAGTACTATGCGTGGTCGCCAACTGAAAATACCCAATTAGAAAAAATATTTTAGGGTACCTATTTACGGCGGTGGCGGTCAAACGTTGCGCCTTATAATCAAGGTTTAGTCTGTATAATAATGTGATTAATTTATAGTTAGAGTCAATTTAACCCTGTTCAACTTAAGGTTCCACTTAATATCTCAATTTAATATGACCTCTAAATTTTCTTTTGAAAGCGCACAAATCTAATGCGAAGATAGAAGATCTCTTGAACACCGATTCAACACGGTGTGAAATCTCCATAGTGATTCATGTGGTAGCAATCGTGGCCGAGTGAGATATTCGACTTACGAGCGAGCTATACCTCAATAAATCCGAATGCATTTCACCGAAATTCTTATAATAAAAATTCTAAGAAAATTCGTACTTGATTTTCATTTATTGAAAGGAATTTAAACGACTATTCAAGCATTATTTACGAAAAATACGTATATTTTACAAAACTTTTAACATTTACAAAACCACACGACTACAAGGCATTACGCTACCACTTTCACGTCTATTCTGGTTCAGCTGGTACATCTGCTGTACCAGAATCCTGTACTCAGCATCACATTGATTGTATTGAGTTTTATATCAGAGAAAAAAAATAGTATTTCGTTCCATCGATACCAATATTAACAAGAAAAGTAAAAAAAAATATCGACACCATTTTATGCCAACTAGTGGTCGCCCAGTAGATGAAAATCGACCATAATTAATTTAAATTACAAGTTGTGTGTTGAATACAGGGTAGTGTGTATAATGTTGTTTTAATTGATTTATTAAATTTTAATGCATAATAAAAAAAATACTATTAGTATCCTGCACTCCTTCTCTATCATAAACTATAAATCACACAATCATCGTCAAGAAAATTCGTCATTTGTTAAAATTCATTTTCATAATTTACGTTCCTTTTGGTATTGCCAATTTTTTATCATGTTCTCAGCATTAGCCACATACGATAAGTTGTTCATATTGATGACCTAATTCGTCCCTTTAAGGAAATGTCGAGGTAGATGAAAATCGTTTCAATTTGGAATTTTTGGGGTTGTAACAGCAAACATTTTGCACATAAATAATGAATATAGGCCACGAGCCTCGGTCGGATTTACACCTCAACGATCCAGTGAAATGAATTTCATGAAAACTTTACACACAGAAGCATTCGTTTTTCCTGTTCCCGCGTAATATCCGCACGCTGTGGTCCTTCGGGAACGCCTTTGACGACGGCGTCATCATTATAGCGATGGCTTATAACAGATTTTGTTTGTGATACTTATGTGTCAATGTCTGACCTGTATCTACAGGTATAAATGTATGTATGTGAGTTTCTTTATTACATTGTAAATGCCTGAACAGATTTGAATAGACCGTTAGAATTCTTACATCCCGAGAGACAGTGACTATATCATATTCGTTTCTTTTATTTTTTCAAAAGAAAAGCGTCTACATTACAGCCGCAATGAGTCCAATGCTGGACATAGGTCTCATTGCGACTGCGCGGCTGTCGCAATTATTTCCAAAATGAACTGTTTGGAAGCGGCCTGCGCATCCAGAGTTTCCCTGCGACCTTGGTTTGTTGAATCACGTTCTTAATCATAATCATAATCATTTGATCAATCAATCATCATCATCAATCTTAAATCACGTGTGTTGAAGGGACAAATATCTAAGATAACGGCATTTAAAGTGTCTCATAAAAGTGCACTGTTTCGTTAAAACAATAAATTAGTTGTCTGTAAAGTCGGTTTACGGATAATAATTTTGCGTGATAACGGTGGAAGAGGGATAGATGCGTAACAAGCCGAACACTTAGGCTGATCGTGCCTTTATATCGCTTGTTCCGCGCTCTCGCTTGCTCACGGAACGTGACATTTTTTTCGTGCGTGCTGCCGGCGTTTATTAATTTATAATGCGTTATCAAAAAATACGTATTTATTGAGTTAGTTAAAATATTTATATCTCTACACTTTTACACTTATATCATAAAGATTTGTTGTTTGCATTGAATAGGTTTTGACACGACTGGACGGATTTAAAAAAAATTTCATCATTTGAATCCTATATTAATAGGCCTGTGTTCATCAGGACACAGGCCTATTCTATATATATTTATCCGTACGAAGCCGGGGCGGGTCGCTAGTTACATTATAAAGAATGCATATTATTACTATTACCTATGTAAGGAATAAAATATCCAGCATATGTTGGCCATACGCCAGAATAGTTTTGTTGCAATAATTGTCACACTTGTAACAATACTTACGAGGACGAGGGCTACTAAATGCTACGACGCTTAACGCTAAACACGTTTCTACAAGCTCACACTATATTATTTTCTAAATTTAAATTACAAAATATAGCGCTACAAATGTGGTAGACGCGGCGTTTACACAAGCATAAAGATTACAGTTGCCACGAGCACTGGAACTGAAGCGCTTTGCGGCTTAACATTGCGTGACGACAGCGACACTCGTGACAAATCTGCACAAACTACTGAATGACGAGCGCATTTGAACGTAAGTAATAAATAGTTTAACATTCGATAAAGTATGTTCCAATACGCAATTTTTTTTTAAATCTATGGTTCCAATGTTCCAATCATACTTGCATACCATAAAGTCGAATTTCGAACGTCAACTTTCGGAATTCTTAATTCAAATTTAGATGGAAAATATGCACCCAAATGTCTATTTGGATAGGACGCTTTTTAATCGCGGATTGTGTATCAAGTTTTTCATGGTTAATCGGAAAGCGTAATACATTTTTACAATCTTCTATTTAGTTTCACGTGACGAGAAGGCTGGTCTACATTTTCCAAATTAGTCAAGTTTTGCAAATGTAGACTCCCGGACTCGAGTTTTTACAACACTATCTGAAAAGCTGTTATTTGGCAATAATGTGTTGTGTACTGCTGCTTGTTAAAAATTATCCAATGACAGCGGCTCTTTGGACCCTACAATTCAGTGCTGCAATCTGGTGATAAGCAGAAAACCGTCATTGAAACGCTATGCAGCTTAACATCGCGTGACGCCGTACACTCGTGACAAGAATACAGTTCGTTCTGAACAACTTACTAAATAACTACCGCTTAAAATTACTTTTAGTAAATACCTATGTGGAAATAATATTTTTCAACGCTTAAGTCTACGAGACCCTTTTAATGTCCGTCCTTCTGTCACAGGGCTGTATCTCTTGAACGGTTAGGGGTAGAGATTTGAAATTTTCGCAGAATGTGTACATCTTTTGCCGCTATAACAACAAATAATAAAAATAAATAAACTTAGAAACTCAAGATGACTTATATGAGACCACAAGAAACTAAGATTTTTGTTGTTATTTCTTGAGTGTTTCAAAGTTGCTACTCATTTGTTGCTGAGACTTCAAACCACAAAGATGTTTAACACCAGTGTCGACCCCTCACAAAAAACAAAATACTCGGTTAAATCATTTAATGGCGATGTAAACACTAATAATAGCAGAAAATGGTCTTAATACTGTTTAATGGTTTATGATTTTTTCGCGATTGTTGTAAAGTTTTTTAGATGTAAAACTAATGTAATATACGCGATAATATCGCATTAAAGTGATTTTATTCAAACTTAACACTGTTTGTTTCATATGGAAAATAACAAAATGGAATTACGAGGGAGGGAAACACCTATTACATTTCAAGTCACGGGAAATAGCGTGAGGGTAATATTATGGTTTGAATTCAGCGTAGAAATACGCAAAGACTTATGCTAATTGCGATTGATGAGTTAATAATGTGGAAAAGTACTATTTGTTTTAGTAACAAAATATAACAACTTCTAAGATATTTGCTTTCTAGTTTGGAATATAGGTAGTCCATTTTTAGGGTTCCGTATGTACAGTCAGGGACAGAGAATCCTGACCAGGCCCTCTGCCTAAACTATAAATAATATTAACATGAAAGTGTATATTATGAAAGATTTCAATAAAAGCTTTGTGCGTATACATTTTCATGTTATTATTAATTATAGTTTAAGAGAAAATTCAAGATATAGGTAGACAGCCTGGTCAGGTATTTCTGGCCCTGACTGTACCTCAAAAGGAACAAGCGGAACCCTTATAGGATCACTTTGTTGTCCGTCTGTCTGTCAAGACTGTTTTTATCATTCAATTCAAATACTCAGGTCTACTGTCCCTTGGAGCTGTGAAAAATCAAACTTCTAAGCCAGTGCAATCAAAAGATACAGCCGTTTATGCCGCAAATTTTCGACATTCGCAAGGGAATCAAAACCTACAGGGCACTTCCCGTAAACCCAGAATCTTGAAATTTGGTACGAATAAGTGTCTTGATAGATAAAGGAAAAATTGCAAGAAGCATAAATTTTTAGATACATCATGTAATAAAAATATTTTTAATAATTTTGATCTTATTATACATAAAAGTAATGGTACGAAACCCTTTGTGCGCAAGTCCGACTCGCACTTGGCCGGCTTTTAAATTGTATTTCAAGGTTTATTTAAATCTTTAAAAAAAATGTACTTACGTACGTGTAATAATGTCTTTAAAAAATCCAACTTATTGAATACTTTCAGGGACTCAACTATATACAAAAAAAAAATTGTCAGCGCCTACGAAAGTATTAAGATTCCCTTTCTAATATGTTCTACAATCGTCGTTTTCTTATATCTTGTCCTACGACCCCGTAATTCCCCCGGAGCCCCGTACAAACCGTCTCACAGGCCTAACACGGCTTTACGAGATTTGCCGTGAATTCTTTAATATTTTCCACAGTAAGGATGATACTGCTGTTTTGTAATAAGGCTATACGTTGGGCGGTACATAGCCCTTATTGCTACATCTTACTTTAACGAGATAACGTCTTATAATCAATGAACCTCGGCTGCATGTGTTAGAAATGAAACCAATGAAAGAATAGGAATATCATTTATTTTATATTTCTCTATTCAAAACTTCTCTTATTATTTCTTTTAAATCAAAGCTAAATTTACCGGAGTTTTAAAACAACCACTGTTCAGGAAGAAACTCCAAGAAACCTAAACAGTGTCGGTTGCCTACTCGCCGTAAGGGCTTTTATTTGTACAATCACATTTTAATTATTACCTTTGAATACACAAGAAATTATTACAAAAGTTATTATGTACACACAAATTAGTCACTATTACACATCCAATAAATACCATCTAAGACCACAGTTATTACTACAACATAGTAACAGAAATATCAAAATATTCTATTATCGAAATGAATTAAAACAAAGACAAATAAAATACTTAACTCAACTGTTCTCAGTCGCTGCACCATCAAGACTGACTTACAATTGCGAATCACTGCTTATATAAGCTGTTTCACCCGCCATCTTGGGTGTTGTCGTCATCGTAAATCGATTCAGTAACCAACATTTAATTAATCAATTACAATAAGTTAAAAGTATTGCCACAAATGTTTTAAAGTAGTTAAGTATTAATTATGTTTACAAGAAATATTAGATATTCATAAATAAAATAGATTAAGTAAACCGGAAGTGATACCAGATTTAAAAGGTAACTGATCGAAATGATCAGTAAATATTATAATCTATCACATGCATGAAAAAATATCACGTTCCGTGTGCAAGCGAGAGCGCGGAACAACCGATAGAGAGGCACGATCGGCCTAAGCATTCGGCTTGTGACGCATCTATCTCTCTTCCACCGTTAGCACGTAAAATTGTTTCGTAAACCGACTTTACAGACAATAAATTTCACTGAGGATGTACAGGGATCTTTTTTCATAGAAAAATCTACAAGACAAGACTGAATCATTACATGCAATGACGGGGCTTTTCTTGGAGATTTCCCAAAAGGAAAAGGCGTCAAAACTAATGGATAGGAGAAATCAATGGGCGCGCCGGGACGTCCGCGGCCGGTCGGAAGCAATTTGACCCGATCGCCGCTACCGGCTCCACTCCCGGTAATACTAAAAAGTTATATGTTTCATGTACATACATAAATTTATAAAAAAATATACATATATGTCTGTATTTATAGACTGACTCTTATCGTTTTATGAGCAAAAGTGCCTAAAACGCTGTCAGCATTGCCACGCTGGATCGCAATGGCAATCCTATGCATGAGAAACACAAAATTTTATTGCGGTGTTATTAATTTCAATAATATGACATTATTTTTTAAATTCAATTCGAACATGACATTTAAATAAACCAATGTATACTCAGTCCACATACCTAATTTCTAAGGTTTTCAAAAATTGTGAGTTGTCGTCCTTGGAGAAAATGCCCTGTGCAGTTTGTTGCCGCTTCTTCTGCACTCCGCTTTGGAAGCGGCATTAAACTTAGCCATAAGTAAATTGTTGACGTCAACAATTGTTGAGAAGTGAAATATGACAATTAATAAGTGTTCAAAGAAACCTATATTGAATAAACGTTTTGAATTTTTGATTTTTTTTTTAAACGAACCGGAGCGGGTGTCACCAGACCTCTCCAATATTTTGTGCCCTATCTCGCCGATAAGGCGCTTAGCATCAGCCCCAGCAGCCCATCGTTTCTACCGTCACGGGGATGAAACAATAATGAGGCTCCAGAGCTTCATACTTCACGCGCTTTCTCTCCGCTACGTCCTCCGCAGCTGCCGCTGCCATGACGCTGCCATGACGGCTGCCATGCCGGCAGCCACTGTGCTAACACATCTGGCGTCCCACACCACGCATCTATCAAACTTCCACGGGACGAGGGTCAGACCGTCTGATCTTTAAATTGGTAAAAACCGGACAAATGCTAGTCGGACTCGCGCGGGTTTGTTGTTGACTATTTTTTATTTTATTAATTGCAAATTTGAAGATTTCACTTTCATGCTGAGTTTTTCTTAGCCTAGTGTCCCATTGTTGGGCTAAGGGCTCTCCTTCAGTCCGCCATAGGTCCCTATCATTGGAGCTAGTTTTCCAATTTTTATTGTTTGCCGTCAAGTCGTCTGCACATCTTCTTCTTAGGCGTCCTCGTTCCCAACGCCAGCCTTCAGGAACCTATTCTGTAGTTCTTTTTGCCCATCTTTTCGGGCGCATCCTACAGATATGACCCGTCCAGTCCCATATAAGTTTGGCTGCCTTCGTCCACACATCCGTTACTTTGGTCTTGGAGCGAATGGTGGTATTGCGTATACGATCTGACAATTTGATGCCCAGTATACTTTGCTGGTTAGGGGGGAAGAAAATATATAATAATGTGACCATCGTCATTCATACATCATTTCTGCCGTAAGAATTCCACTGCAGGACAAAGGCCTCTCCCAAGAATTCTTCGTTTCATGAGAGGAATTGCTATACACACCACGCTTCGGCTAGGCGGGTTGTCGAGCGCAGGTTCTTTGGCTTCTTGTGCTTCCGACAATTCTTACGTCGAAGTACGCATTATTAAGCTGGGGAAGGATAGGAATTTGTTGGATTTGGGCAGAGAATGAAGGTGTTCATCATCATCATTTCGAGTAGGTGACACGGTCAATCGACCATGCACACCCTGGTGTCAGAGTTATTCTGAACCGCCTCTCGGCCTCTGACGTGGTTCCTTCAACGACAGTCAGGTGATTCAAGCCTGCAATGGCCTAACCAAACTGGAAACAACTAAACAAAGTATGTTTCCCGTGAACAACGTACTTAAACTATAAAATTAAGGTGTTAGGATACTACTCACTTGGATGAATGGGGAGTTTAAGGGGTTAGGTAGCTTCCAATCTTCGCAAAAAAGAGTTGGCTTTACGAGAGTTTAATATTACACGCTTTTACTACACATTTCCATGTAAATTTTAGAGCAACACTAACATTTTATGAATATTCATTTTTATATTCACCTCGAAATAAACATTGCCAGTAAAGCCTTTCAAAGTGCAGGATCACCTGACGTTATATGAATACAAATGTACATGTATTTGCAGCAGTAAAGTTTAGTTTTATGAGCTTGTTTCATATTTTTGTAATAGCTCCATGTCATTCATTAAATATAACTACCTCCGTGGTCCACTGATTAAGGCGTTTGCCTGTACACCCGGGGGCCATGACCGTCGGGTCTACAGATTCGATTCCCATTGAAAGCATACTTTATTTAGTTGTTTGGTTAGGACATTGCCGGCTTGAATTACCTGATTGTCTCATAATAAAGATGATTCCGTGCTTCGGAAGGCACGTTAAGCCGTTGGTCCCGGCTGCCATCTGGTAGTCGTTAAAGAACAGACGTCAGAGGCCGAGAGGCAGTTCCGAAGAACTCTGACACCAGGGTGTGCATGGTCGATTGAACATGACACCTACACGAAATGATGATGATGATTAAATATAAGAGGTTGGCTCTTATCGGTGTAGCTTTTTCCATTCCTCTCTTTCTTTTGCAAGTTCGTTCACTTCCTTATAAGAAATTACCTGTTTAAACTACAACCTTTATATTACAACATAAGTTAGGACAAGAAAATGAAGGCCAAAGAGGGCGAAGTAAAATTAGCACTGGTAGACAAAAATAAGGTCACGTCGTATAGAGAGGTCAGTCCTGTGGGTCGGTCAGAAGGTCTAAAAGATGGGGAGAATCGGGACACGAAATAAATTGGCGAGCTCCGTCATAATCATTTCATTGGCGAGCTCCATGGCGCAGTGGTTAACACGACAGCCTGAGACACGGGTGCCCGGGTTCGACTCCCAGGGTCAGGTTACAAGTTCACAATTTAGTGTAAGGCTAGTTCAGTCTGTGTGATATGCAGGGCTTGTTACCGGTACCAAATTCCCATTGTAAGTACCGGTAAGTACCGGTATTACTATTCTGTTAAAATTTTAACGGTAATATGAGGTACCGGTAATCTAGTATTTAACGGTAATAATATTGTTAACAGTTAACGGTAATTTTACCGCTACTTGTTACCGGTACCAAATTCACATTATAAGTACCGGTAAGTACCGATACTTCTATTCTGTTATATTTTAACGGTAATCATCTAAAAAATAACGGTAATAATATTGTTAAAAATTGCGTTAATTTAACCGGTACCTACGCATTGTTGCCGTCTACCGCATGGGACTCGCTCGGCTGTAAAAGTGCCGCCCTATTGTGGGCCCCCACCTCACGCCGCACATGCACAACACGGCAACGACACACATTAACGAAATAATAATTCCCAATACGAGTACCGGTACTATGTACCGGTACTGTTTACCGGTATTTGGTACAGGTACTTCTGTTATTAACGTTATTAAACTTATTGATACCAATTCAATTACCGGTACCGTCGTTTTATTGAGGTACCGGTACCAATCCAATTACCGGTACCGTTGTATTATAGAGGTACCGGTACTTGATTTTTACCGTTACCAAATGTACCGGTACCAAACCAATTACCGGTACTGTCGTTTCATAGAGGTACCGGTAATGGATTTTTACCGGTATTCCAACCCCTGGTGATATGTCCCTATATATTTATTTATTCCACAGAAAAGAACTTCGTTCTTTAATTGAGGTCTGAAGGAAATCCCCCTCCCTCAAACCAAGTGTCAAACGATGACATAAAAATCTTACTACACATAAAATCTCACAATAAAACCAGTAACAATCATCCCAAACTCATTTCCCTCTTGACTCGGCTAAAAGGAACTCCCGGATGGTCGGGAAACGAATATTTTTAGCATCCTATTCGCTGAAATGTCACGATTGTATCAATCATAAACAGTGAAAGCATCTACTTATAATGTATTTCCTTACTAAGTGGGAACATTTGAGATGGCGCAATCATGATCTTCTATTTACGTTTCTTTTTTATGGTACAGGAGGGCAAACGAGCAAGCGGGTCACCTGATGTTATGCGATCACCAGCCTCCGTGGTCCAGTAACAACCTCCGTGGTCCAATGGTTAAGGCGTTTGCCTGTTGACCCGGGGGTCGTGGGTTCGATTCCCACCGGAAGCATACTTTGTTTAGTTGTTTCCAGTTTATATAATAAAGATGATTCCGTGCTTCGGAAGGCACGTTAAGCCGGTGGTCCCGGCTGCCATCTGGTAGTCGTTAAAGGAACCACGTCAGAGGCCGAGAGACGGTTCCGAAGAACTCTGACACCAGGGTGTGCATGGTCGATTGACCGTGACACCTACTCGAAATGATAATGATGATGATGCGATCACCGCTGTCGATGGACAATTGCAACACCAGGGTGTGATACGTTGATTGTCTGTGAGAGTGTGGTACTTCAGTGCTACTAGCAATTCATTTTGCCGGTAGCGTGGCTCTACAACGACATGGTAAAGATCGAGAATGTAAAGGTGCAAACATGCCATTTGATGCCATAGTTTGAATTTGAACCTCACAAACAAAGGGGTATTGCATGTAAGAGTCACAACGTATTCTACCTGTGTGTGGGGAGCACTAATGTCAGTAGTCCAGTTGCTAGTCGCGTTATGCACGCGACTAGCAACTGGACTACTGACATTAGTGTACCGGCAGAAGGGAAAGACGTCCATAATTCTAAATAAAACAATTTTAAAGTTATTTAACAAAATTTACTATTTCTTCTATTTTATATCCACAACGGCTGAACCTAAAATTAAAAATAAATAAACATAGGTTTTTACTTATAGATTACAGGAAAACCTTTTAGAAATGTTTGGTTTAATTATTTGTGGGAGTTCAATTGAAGAAAATTATAATTATTGTACGAAACCCTCTTCACGAGAATTAACTCACAGTTGACCAGTTTCTTTTTTAATCTTGTTACCTAGCATTTAAAATTAAGCAGATTATTATTAAAAAAAAAAACATTAGGCGGCAAACGTAGTATTGCCATATAAATTTAAAAAAAAAAGGGATGGTCCATCCTCATCACTGAGGGGTATGAAAAATAGTTTACGTCCTATTCTGAGATCTACTAAATATATACACAAAATTCAAGCAGTTCGGAGGAGTTTTGTTACAAACACTGACACGAGAATTGTATACCTCTTCAAGGGTCAAACAGGGTTTTTTTTTGGATATTGTATATTACAAGAAAAAGAAAGAGAAAAGAAATATGCCTGCAATCAGTCTGCAATACGTCTAGGATAAGATCAGTCTTAAATACACAATTAAATGAAAATGCACTCACATATTTACCCCGACAATTCTCCACATCACCCAGTTGGTTGACTGGTAGAAAAAGCCATTGGCTTTAAGTCCGCCTTTACACTGTATTGTGTATAAAGTTAAATAAATAAATATTTATAAACCCATAGAATTTACTGTATATTCCATAAGAATGAATTCCTGCGAAAGAAAAATAAATCACATTTTCGTGATGCGATACACACCCTGTCAAACTATGTTAATATTTTATTTTGAGAAGCTTTACTCTCACTTTATTCCAATATCGCTGTATTGTTTGAAACTTCAGGGAGAATATCAAGCGGCTTGCGAGACAATTTGGCCCTAGCGTCATAAATTATTTATATTAGCGTCCCGTACGTCCGAGTCACAGAAAAGAACCCTTATATTCACTCGTGCGTCTATTACGAGTATTTACAGCAAGTTATGAATATCCTGGACCAATTAGTATAGAAAATGTTATTTTCGTGACCTAAACACGTGTTATGTAAATAAACGAATATGGTGTACAGAGGGCTAATCAGAAAAAAAAAGTTATGCAAACTATAGTTTGCATAACTTTTATAGATTTGAAAATCAAATGAATCTTCAATGAGGATTTTTCACAAGAGCAATAAAAAATATAAAAGTTTAATTTCGATATATGGCGTTGATAAAAATGCAAGTATCAATGCCATGCCATAAAATATAATTTGTATTGTTTATTTGATTTTATTTAATTGTAATTCGAACACAATGTATATTGTTATTATGAATAAATGATTTCTATAACTTATTTTTTTCACTAGGGCTATAATCTTTAATTGACACTTGCCTTCATCAACGCCATCTAGTCCGATAAGTAGTAATTATCATATTTTTTTATGTTACTTTGAAAACCCCTCACTAACACAATACATACGTGCGTAATGTCGAGTATAGTATTAGAGATACAAGGAGCTCAGTTGCCTAGTGGTCATCATACCAGGCTGGCACGCTGTAAATCCCGTGTTCGATCCCCGGCCAAACCATGATGGAAAACGATTTGTTTAGACGTAGATCCTCAAATTTGTACCTCAAAATTGTACGGATCCCTCGATGCGCGAGACCGAAACGCACTTGATAGGATTTTATGTTATTTATTCTGCTACCCTGACGCACACGGAATGGGAACTCATACATGTGAAATAGTTTCCTGAATATTGTAGTGCTTGATGCGAGTATGATATTATATTTTGTTTATGATAACAATAAATCATATCAAATTGTTGATCTTATCTTAATTGTTTATTGTGATAAAAACGATTAAAATACTAATATTATTTATACCTGCTTAAAAGAAAATATTTAATATAATAGAAAATACAGTCAAGAATGAAATTTACACACTTAATAAACAAAAATAATATGTCAAAAATTAATATTTCCACATTAGTTATTCACAATCGTTTTTCGTTCGCGTGGCACCCGCGGTGGTGAGTTGTTGTACTATTCTCCGCACTTCTAGGGAATTATACTCCAAGTGACCAGCAAGAACTTAGTAGGGTATAAATATGGGTTGTAACCAAATGCCTTAGAATATAAGAATATCAAGAAAGCCTTTTGAACCTTCTCCATCATTCGTGTATATTTGACCTGATGGGAGGTTCCATATGCATGCATAGGCACCAAACACAAGAACAGCACTTTGCTGTCGATCAGTCAACTGCAATTCAATCTGTCGACTGCTTGCAGTGCAAGCAGTCGACAGATACAACTGCAGCTGTCAAACGTTTCACGTCAATTCACATTTGTAATAATACTCATTATATTATATTCAAATTATTAATTATTGTTCAAAAGCTACAAACTACCAGCGTTTCGGAACCGACCACTTGCCCATTCTCTGAACCAGTTCAGAAATGGGGAAAATCCATTTCTGCCTGGCAACCCTACGCTATATTTTGGTAGATTTTGGTTACAAACTTAAACAAGTTTAGCCGCTCAACACGCGAAAGGTTGCCAACACTGCCAACGTGTCTATGCGTTGTTCTAAATTTGAAATTAACTTTTTATTTTATTGTTACAGGTCTAAGGCAGAAGCAATGTTAACGAAAGGTTAGTATATTTTCTAAATATTTAATTTCATAGCATCGTATTTATAACTTCCTTTTAATTACTGTTGTAAATTTATAATTATGGATATTTGAAAAGGCAAACCACTTACTGACTTACTCCATTTTCTTCTTAATAAATAAAGAAATAAAATATATTGAATTTCGAGCGGCCGGGATTTGAACCTGCGTCCGTAAGTCTATGTACGACTTACGCTCTTCCAACTAAGCCTCCGCGTGTTCCATCCAACCTCGAAATGAAATTTTTTCACCATATTTTATTTCTTAAATTAATAAGAGTATATTGAAATAGCATTGTGAATGCAAAAATAAGTTTATTTTAACGTAGTCTTCGCTATACCACAGAATAAGTATTAGTACTTCAGCACAGAAGTCGCCCTCTGCAAAGGTTCAAAGAAATATCAACTCAATGAAGTTAGCGATATGGTATAATTTAGCTCGTATTAGTTACGATACCTACAGCAAGCCAATTTTATACTTATAACTCTGAACAAACGGTTCATAATTCGTTAAAGTCGTGACACATATGACCAAACGCGCATCATTCCTACTGGATTTGTATGGTTTTTACCTTCGAACGTGTCGCTGCGCGTAGGTATGTTTACGATACCGACACGGGGAGTGAGACAGGCCTGGACAAAAGCCCCTGGACACACAAATATTTTGCAGGCAAAGGGAATGCAAGATACAAAATGTTTAAACTTTTATTATTATGTAAAGGAATATTACATATTTTAACGTTTATGTGTAGGCTTTAAAATTTTGACTAATTATCATTAATATCATCATCATCATCATCAGGTCCTTTTTAGTCTCCACTACAGGAGCACGACCCTCTCTGTACTACTAGGGCCATTATGTGGGACATCGCTTCGGCAAAGGTTTATTGGTTTAGAATAAGGTGTTACTGTTTTATCATTAATATAAATAAATAGAAATCACATATAAACTTGTCTAGTGGGATACTCTCTCAATTCAACGATATTATTTCATCATCATCATCATCAGGTCTTTGTTAGTCTCCGCTACAGGAGCACGACCCTCTCTGTACTACTAGAGCCATACTTGGCCAGAGCAGCGATACTATTTATAATAGTTAAATATCCAAGTCTCAGGCCAATCTGCAAAAGATCTTTTTCCATCTTGATCTGACCGGGGATCGAACACGGAACCCTGTGATTCAAATGCACTCGTAGTACCACTTAGCCACAGACGTCGTCAAATAAGTATATTATATCTAGGAATTATGTGGGACATCGCTTCGGCAAAGGTTTATTAGTTTAGAATAAGGTGTTACTGTTTTATCTACTCACAAGTCCTCTATTCTACTCAAGCCTAATATTAACCTCTTTATTATTCAGGTACAAAATCCTGCTTTTTATAATTAAAATCACCTTGAAGTTTCCTACAGCTTTTTAAAAAGAACTTGCAGAATCCCAGGAATTCAAGCCTCAATTTTTCCATCCTTTCATGTCTCAAAGTAATTATAATTTCCTCAGAAGGGTTTTGTCGCACAAACTCGTTTACATCGGGTGCCGAACTCTAGCAAACACTGGCACTTGAAAGGTACACGAAGCAGTATAATGTTTAACGAAAACTTTGTTTGTTGGTTGTGTCGAGATTTCTACCTAAATGTTCGTCTTTCCAAGTTTTATGGGAATTTTAAACTTTATGTCCAAATGCACCTAGACTAAAAATGCTTTGTAATTCGTCCTTCAGGCTTAACTGCCCACGGCAATATTAAAATCTCAGAATAAAAAAATATATATATTTGAACGAAAAAAATTAATGACAGTTCGTCAACGCAGTGTTGCCAGCGATAACATCCCGCGCACAGATAATGCTGCGTGTCCCGCTGCACCTATACACGAGTTTCAATCAAACGGTATTCTCAATTTCTCATATGTTTCTCACAATGTTGTATCGTCATATCAGCCGCAAGAAGTCCACTGCTGGTCATAGGCGTCTCTCAAAGATTTCCAAAATTACCGGTTGGGCGGCCTGGATCCAGCGTTTCCCTGCGACCTTAGTCAGATCGTCCGAAGTTATATATTCAGTACTAACTGGAGGAGATTATTTATCACGACAATGTTGATAGTGAGCCTCAATAAATGCAGACACATACAAAATGGCGACACGCTCCCGACGGAGAGAATATACTATGAAGTCCGAAAGATCGTCTGCATAATGCAGAGTTACAAACTATCTTTCTGTACTTTTCCACAACATTCGTATTTGTCTGCGAATCTGGAGCTTCTTAGTTTAAATAACAAATATAAATATATACGGACAAATCACACAGATTAAGCTAGCCCCAAAGTAAGTTCGAAAGTTGTGATATGGATACTAACTCAACAATACTACATTTTATAACAAATACATAATAGATAAACATCCAAGACCCAGGCCAATCTGAAAAAGATCTATATAGATTTTCCATCTTGACCTGACCGGGGATCGAACCCGGGCACCATCGTGTCGCAGGCTGGCTTGTTAACCTCTGCGTCACGGAGCTCGCCATGAAACGTCGTTGGTCCAGTGGGTCTGAGCAGTATTAGCGCAAATAATAAATGCTGAATCCCTAATATAAATAGTGACCTAACTGATGAGGATGCCATCGTCAACTGTTTGTATGGCATAGGGTACGCGCGCCCGGCCTTCCGAACTTGCTCTTCCCCCATTTATCCGAGTGAGGAGTATGCCAATATCTTCATTCCCTTCCCAAATTCATATAATTCCTATCCTTTCCCATTTTTAAAAATACTCCCAATGAGCTGTAGTGGGTATACTTAGTAAGTACCTAAATAGTTAATAAACAGAAAAGGTCTCAAATTTACTTACTACTATCTTACTACATATCGTATTTTTTACTAAGAAATATGTAATTTGATACCTTTTCTGTTTACTAACTATTTAGGTGCATACTATACACACTACAGGGCAGTTGCGTCGAAAGCACAAGTAGCTAAAGAAACTGCGTTGATCACCCGTTTGCCAAGCGTGGTGAGTATGGCAATATCCTCCTATGGTACGACGAATCCTTGCGAGAAACCTTTGTCCAGCCGTGGACTTCTTACAACTGTAATTGATGATGATAATTTATTTGTACACTAATATAATGCCATATTATACCATTAAGAATATTTTAATTTTCTTTGGTTCCTATGACTTCGTATTAAAATGGAGACAATATTCGAGATTCCACAAATTCTTCTCCTTGTACAATATATTATGTTCCGCAATTTCCTGACAATAATTAAATTTCCTCCTATTCACTTATTAATTAAAGGAAAAATGTTTAAGCATAAACGAAAGATATTATGTGAATAGATATTTTGTTCAGCCGGTCTATTTGCTAACTCAGTGTACATACAACGTTTTGATAGTCACTTCAGTCATACATTACGTTTTATGTATCTTAGATAAAAATAGTCAATCATACGAAAGCCGCAATGTATTTTGAAATTACTATCAAAACGTTGTTAAAACAAGTGTGAGTCAAAACTCAGTGTGAGTTAGCAAATAGGCCGGCAGGTCGCGATAAGGACGTGTTTAGCAGTTTGTAAAGAAGCCCTGAAAGCATTTGAGGATGCCGAAGCTTGATAAGGTATTGAGAAATCGATGCGAAACGAGAGGTTGTCATGCCAAGGAGGGGGAGCTCTATACGAATGGCTACAAGGCTAAAATATCTATGGTTAGTTTATACTAGAAGTTCACCGCGAACACTAATATTAGAAAGAAGAAAAATTTACTTGTTTTTTGTAAGTTTGAATCAGTCCAGTAGTTTCGAAGCCTATTCACTTCAAAACTACTAGACTGATTTTAAAAAAAACAAGTAGATATAAGTTTAAAAATAATAAAAATATTTTATATGATGTAACTAAAAAATAATGCGTTTCGCAATGTTTTTTATCTGTGCTATAAGACGTTGCTTCGTACCAAATTTCAAGATTCTAAGTTCACAGGAAGTACCCTTTTGGTTTTAAATATCTTGAGCTCCACCGTGCTTCGAAAGACACGTTAAGCCGTTGGTCCCGGCTGTCATCATTGATGGTAGTTGTTATGTTATGTCAGATGCCTTGAGGCAGCTTAAAAAATCTCACACTAGTATTGGCAACTTACACACATGAAAATCCTCTGTCTGCTCTGGCCAAGTACGGCTCCTGTAGTACAGAGAGGGTCATGCTCCTGCAGTGGAGACTAAAAAGACCTGAAGAAGAAGAAGAAAATACATGAAAAAACAAAAAATATACTTGAGTGTCAGAACAGATTTAGATGTGTCAGATATCGTTAGATTCCTCCTGTAATCCCGAGTAAGAAAGGCTATAATTTTTCGGCACAGCATTCGTAATTTTGTTGTTCTTTGAGAAAATAAAAATTTTCATCATTTTGTTTTTCGCTCCTTATTACGTGTTATAATATAATTCACCGCACTCTCGTAAACCGGAGAACATAGTAACCAACACTGTATCTCAGAAACAAAGGCAGTTTACGACCACGAGCGCTGCACAGATCGAGACGTGAGATGCTACATACCACGTGCTCATAAACTTGCATGTCCTTGTTGACCCATTTCCTTCTAAATATGTATTTACTTCAGCACTAAAAAGGCGGTGCTGTGAAAATTTCATGAATACGAGATTTTATGCGAGTTTATGTAAGTTTTAAAAATATTGTGAAAATCATGAACGTTTTTATTAAGTATTTTTCTTTTTAAACTTTCGCCCTATAAGCACATAATTGTGGAGATATATTCATCATGGTCGCTACTGGACTATCTCCATGCGACCACGATCAATGACACTCCATTGACACGTCAACGGATACAAATAATAAAAAGGTTCGTGCTAAGTTCCGTATATAAACATAATTTAATTATGTGTAAAATTTTTATTGCATCAAAATACTAACTAATAAACGAACTAATTACATTTATATGTATTTAATCCCATGTAAAAATCAAGGTCTTCGGCAACGAGAAATACATGACGCAAAAATGATTTGTATGGAAAGTGAAAAACGAACATGCCGACTTTTTAACATCTACTGTGACGTCATAGACATAATTTATTGGTAGGAAATCCAAACAGATTCATTTTTGGGCTGCAGTTAATTATCACGCAACGAGGCATTTTTAGTTTTCGCAGCCGTCCGGCTACAACGACAGACGCGCGCGGACTGTCAGTAGCCGCGGCCTACCTTGACGCTTGGTCGGCGTTCGGTTCATCTATGTACAGCTATATCTGTGCAAACACTCGATGAAAAGCATTCTTCGAAAATGAACGAGCATTAATTTCGTGTATCACAAACTTTCCATACGTTTCCAGAAGCATTACCGCGAGAGCTTCCTCCGAACCATTGACCTTTCTTTAATAGCTTTTGAATGCCGCCAGCCTTCGATATTTAGCCCATAAATTACGAAATAACACTGTGACATTTGTAAATTACGCAGAATGTGAACATTTATGAGTGTCGTAAATAATTTGTATCCATTTTGTGGAGTACAGCTATTACAATCAAAGAAAAAGGCTGGATTTTGCTAGTGATATAGAATTTCGATACATGCTTAACACATCGCTGGACAGTCAACGTCTATAGCGTTTATAAAACTTCGACTGTGTCTCGTTTAGTGCCTAGGATTGAGTTAAAATGTTTTCTCTGGCGCAAGTGTGTATGATAGGTCTGTCTAGACGGACAAATCACACTAACTTGTGAGCTTTTTTCGTGGGATACTAACTCATCAGTACAGTCAGCCAAGGAGATACCTGACCCCGTCATCTACCTATATCTCGAATTTTCTCTTAAACTAAAAGTAATGTTAACATGAAAATGTATGTTCAGGAAGTCTAAATTAAAATCTTTCTGAATACATATTTTCATATTAATATTATTTTTAATTAAAGAAAAAAATTCAAGATATAGATAGATGGCGGGAGGTATCTCCTTGGCTGACTGTACGCCATATTGTATATAATTGTAAATAAAAGATATATATAGATAAACATCCAAAAGTCAGATCAATCTGAAAACGATCGTTTTCCATCTTGATCTGGACGGGGTTCGAATACGGTACCCTGTTATTCAAAAGCTCTTGCGGTACCACTGAGCTATAGTGATCGTCTAACGTGTAGCTTCATGCCTTGACTTCAGAAAAATAAATCTTTATTCGTATGTAATACTGAAACATAATCGAGATGTTCTTTTTAAAGAAAGAAATTACAAGAAATGAATACGTTACGTCAACATGGGTCCCAACGGAAGACCAGCGCTAGCTTTATCGCCAGCATATGCTGAGTTGGGACCTATTTGAAAACGGACACAGTGCTGAAAATTGTTTTTAATCAATGTTATGTTTTTTTAACCCGTACTGTGTATGTTTATCAAATAAATCATTCATTCATTCAGAAATAAGATATGGTGAAAACATTCTACGCGGATAAGGTTTGAACCGGAGATCGAAAATATCCATCCCTCTACTACACGCATTGAATGCGGGCGGGCCGCTAGTGATCTTTATTTGAGATGCCTTAACATACAATTAGCATACATTAAATATGTTATTGGCTAGTAAAATTCTACAGACTTGCCGTAGAAATTTTACTAGTCAATAACACTTTAGAGTGGCAATTTATAGAGCACGGCCGCTGCAAGAAATGAATTTCAGTAATGTTTGTTTTTTTATGTTTCTAAAGAATGCTTAATTTCATTTACCTCTTACAAACATCAAAACCTTTCTCAGAAAGCACTTAAAAGGAGTTAAGATAATCCTTTAATGTACTTCATAACAAATAGCGAGAAATTAAATTGGCACAAAAATTATTTACATCTTTTTGAGCTCCAAAGGTCATTCTCCAACGCAATATTGTTACGCCCAAACGTTTTTTCGTCGGCCCATTTATTTTATGCTTAATTACTGAGAAAGAGGCCCGTTCGTCTTCCCTGGGTTTACAGGGCCGTTGTGTTAAATTACTGTAACTAGGTCGGTTTAGCCACGAATATACCTTTTATAATTAGTTTTGAGAGAGCGTTTTACCTTTTTCAGCCCTGAAAAGGAGGTTTAAGTTGATTTGTTGCGACCACAGAAATATATCAAGATAGAACGGGGATGCCAGCATTTTGCTAAGAAAACGCGCGTGTCAGTTTTTGCCACGGGTTTTTGCATAAGCCGCGTCTCCAATTTGACATCATTACTAGCGAAATAGTAATGTGATATGCACAGAAATATGCGCGTCATATCGATAAACAGTTTTTACAGTTAAAAACCGCAGAATAAAGCATGTGTTCATGTCGGTACGTGCGCGCTACGTACGAATCTTACTCGATCGTGCAAGATTAATAATAATAAAATAACTTTATTTTCTCTTCACATTGCGAAAGCTCTTAGTAACTAGTGATTTATATTATAAGACTAACCTATGACAAGAACTTGCAAGCCTTGTGAAGAGACTAGTTCCTAAAATAGGTCTCCTAAGAGACCTGTACTACAGGTAACTAGGCCCCTCCCTTGGAGTACTTGTTACAGTCATTGGCGCTTAAAAAACTAATGTGGTAAACCATATGCATGTTTGCTTATATTGAATACATTTATTTCTAATCTTAAGATATTATTTTGTTTTTTTTAGTTAGTATGGCTTTACTTACGTACTAGTTTATATTTATACATATTTAGAATTTTATATTTCGGCTGTCTATGACTAACTATGAAGTTTGTAATGTGTGCGTGTTTGTGATGTGTGCATGTGTGTGTATGAAAGTGGTTGTTTATGAATGGGTGGGTGGATATATCAAGTGTGGTGAGGTGAGGTTGAACGATTGCAGAGAGTGGTTGGGGGTCAAATGATATGTTCTAGCAGCTTTTCGGTAGCGGTGTAATCTAATGTTTTTAGGTAGCTTCTGATTGATTTTTTGCAACTATATTTGTGGAGAGATATATGTAGGTGTTTGTTAAGTTTGTTATAAAGGTACGGTCCGAGGTAGGAGAAGAAGGAGGTAGCGGTAGTTGTTTTGTGTGAGGGAATTACGTAAACTGTTCTGTTCCGCCGTTTATTTTTAAGTTTGTTTGGGTCATACTGCATTAGGGAAGATTGAGACCCGCGTGTACCGCCCACTTGGCTATCTTAATATATTTCTGTGGTTGCGACACTAGCGGCCCGTACAGGTTTTGCACGTGTATATATTACACATAACATAAAAATGTAGAACATCTACCTATATGTTCGTGTCAACCGCATTAGAATGGAGAGCTCCGTGGCGCAGTGGTCAACATGCCAGCCTGCGACAAGAGGGTGCCCAGGTTCGACCCCGGTCAGGTCATGATGGAAAACGATCTTTTTCAGATTGACCTGGGTCTTGGATGTTTATCTATATATATAAGTATCTATTATAAAAAATAGTACCGTTGAGTTAGTATCCTACGACACAAGTTCACAACTTACCGTGGGGCTAGCTCAATTTGTGTGATATGTCCCTATAAGTATTTATTTATTTAATAATGGTTGTGTAGTTAGTCGAGACTAACATACAGACCTTTAAAACAAAGAGATATACGCGCTGGTGTAACATGTAGATACATTTCATAATTCCACTAGTAGCCCTCCCCGGCTGTGCCCGGGCATATATTATACTTATAAACCTTCCTGGAAAAATGCTTCTCACGTAAGGCCTTATCAAAATCCCACTAGTTTCCAAGATTAGCATGTACAGACATATGACTTGAATTTACCTCTATACTATATGTATCTATATGTGTATACTAGCTGTTGCCCGCGACTTCGTCCGCGGCATTTTCTGTTATTATGATTAATTAGTATAGATGAATAATTTTCCCCCGTTTTCAAAACATTTTTTATTGATGCTTCGCTCCTATTGGTCACAGCGTGATGTTTTATAGCCTAAAGCTTTCCTCAATAAATGGACTACCCAACACAAAAAGAATTTTTCATTTTGAACCAGTAGTTCCTGAGATTAGCGCGTTCAGACACACAAACAAACTCTTCAGCTTTATAATATTAGTATAGATTGGTTGATTGGTGGCCTTTGGCCAACAAGTGGTACACAAAAGAGAAAATATAAATATATATAAATAAGTGTTAAAAAATTCATCATCATCATCATCATCTCAGCCGCAAGAAGTCCACTGCTGGACATAGGCCTCCCCCAAGGATTTCCAATATGACCGGTTGGAAGCGGCCTGCATCCAGCGTCTTCCTGCGACCTTGGTTAGGTCGTCCGACCACCTTGTCGGTGGGTGTCCAACGCTGCGCTTGCCGGTACGTGGTCGCCATTCGAGCACCTTTCTGCCCCATCGGCCATCGATTCTTCGAGCTATGTGCCCCGCCCACTGCCACTTCAAAGAGCTAATCCGCTGAGCTATGTCGGTGACCTTTGTTCTTCTACGGATCTCTTCGTTTCTGATTCGATCTCGCAGAGAAACACCGAGCATAGCCCTCTCCATAGCTCTTTGAGCGACCTTGAGCTTTCTTATGAGGCCCATAGTAAACGACCACGTTTCGGACCCGAAAGTCATCACTGGCAACACACATTGGTCGAATACTTTCGACTTGAGGCACTGAGGTGAGGATTTTGGACGAGAAGACACTTCGGAGCTTCCCGAACGCTGCCCAGCCGAGTCGGATTCGTCGAAAGACCTCATCCTTGAAGCTGGAACTTCCAACCTGGATCAATTGACCCAGATAGATATATTGGTCAACAGCTTCAAGTATGGAGCTCCCAACAAGCACTGGAGAAGGCGCAACATGGACATTCGACATTATTTTAGTCTTGTCCATGTTCATTTTAAGGCCCACTTGTTGGGAAACTTCATTGAGGTCATTGAGCATGGCACTCAGATCCTCCAGCGACTCCGCCATTATAACAATATCATCGGCAAATCGAAGGTGAGTGATATACTCGCCGTTAATATTAATGCCAAGTCCTTTCCATTCCAGCAGCTTGAAGGCATCCTCCAGAGCAGCGGTGAACAGTTTTGGAGATATCACATCTCCCTGTCTCACACCTCTCTGTAGTCGGATAGCCCTCGTACTCTGCTCCTGTACTCGGACTGACATTGTGGCGTTGCTGTATAGGCACTTCAACACTTCGATATACCGATGATCGATGCGGCATCGCTGGAGAGATCGAAGTACGGCCCATGTTTCGATCGAATCAAAGGCCTTCTCATAGTCCACAAACGCTAAGCATAGTGGCCGGTTATACTCTCTGGTCTTCTGTATAACCTGCCGCAGCGTGTGGATGTGGTCTATGGTACTATAGCCTTTTCGGAAACCGGCTTGTTCGGGAGGCTGGAAGGCATCGAGCCTGTTCGTGAGACGATTCGTGATTACTCTCGAAAACAGCTTATAGACGTGGCTCAGGAGCGTGATGGGTCTATAGTTCTTCAGTAGGGTATTTTCGCCCTTCTTGAAGAACAGCACCACCACGCCCCTGTTCCACGTCTCTGGCGTCACGCCCTCGAGCAGAACGGAATTGAAGAGCCTCTGAAGGACTTTCAGTACCGGCGTTACGCCCGCTTTCAGAAGCATCATTGAATATCTCTCTCCTCGTCGACAAGATGAAGTCTATCTCATTTTTGACAGGGGCCTGGTCCTTTCTGCTTGGACCCATCCAGGTCCATTTTCTGTTTGGCGGCTTCTTGAAGAAGGAGTTCATCGCGTAGAGTCCCTCCTCCTCCAAGAAATCAGCTAGCCTATGGCCCCTTTCGTTCCGCTTTCCATACCCAAATTGCCCCACTCTGGCCTCTCCGTCGCTCCGCTTGCCAAGTATTGCGTTGAAATCCCCCATAACAACCGTAAAATAGGTTTGGGAAGCGTGTATGGCCCTACTGATGTCCTCATACACCACTTCCACCTCTTCATCTGAGCGTTCCCCGGTCGGCATATACACCTGAATTACCTTCAGCAAGTATCTTTTAGATACTCTGAGTATCAGGTATATTACCCTACTGGAAACACTCTCGATGGTTATGACGTTGTTAATGAGGGACTTGTGGACGAGAAACCCGACACCATGCTGTGACTTTTTAAAGTCACCCTCCCGGTGATAGAGTAGGTTACCAGACTTTAGGGTTGTCGTGCCCTCTCCCTCTCTTCGGACTTCTGACAACCCCACTATGTCCCATCGTAACCTACTCATTTCCTCTTCCACTTCCTCGACCTTCTCGTCTAGCCTCATAGTGCGAATGTTGTGTGTCACCAGGGCCAGTCTTCGTTGGGGGTGGTAGCCGGATCTCTTCCGGAGATTCTTAGCACCCCCTGCCCCGCCGTTACCATGACCGCTACCGGAGCCAGGAATAGCGGGGCCGCCGGGGACTGGGGGCCTTGGTATATTTTCTAAATCCATGGGGGGATTTTGCCATACTCACCACGCTTGGCAGACGGGTTGGTGAGCGCAGTGTATTTGGCCTATATGACTTTCGACGCTGCTGCCCATCGAAGACGTTTTTAAACGAGGGATGGGAAGGAGTTTGTTGGATTTTGGGAAAACGGGATAAAGGTCTTTGGGATACTACTCACTCGGATGAATCAGGGATGAGTAAGCAGCAGCTCGGGGAGCCGGGCGCGCGTACCCGTAGCCATTACCTGCAACCACCGGTCAAGCAGTTGCGAATGGCACCCCCTGACTGTTAAAAAATTCTGTCCCAGTAAATAATCAATTCATAAAAATTATAAAAATCTATACTAATATTATAAAGCTGAAGAGTTTGTTTGTTTGATTGTTTGTTTGAACGCGCTAATCTCAGGAACTACTGGTTCGAATTGAAAATTCTTTTTGTGTTGGATAGTCCATTTATTGAGGAAGGCTTTAGACTTTATAACATCACGCTGCGACCAAATAGGAGCGAAGCATCAATAAAAAATGTTTTAAAAACGGGGCAAAATTGTTCATCTATACTGATTAATCATATTATCAGAAATTGCCGCGGACGAGGTCGCGGGCAACAGCTAGTACATAATAATTTTAATGCTAGCCAGATTTCCACAATCCATTTGAAACATCGCGGTGGAAATATAATTACGTACCTAATTGTTTCCAATTGCGTCGAAAATGATTTAACATCATAAAAGTCTGGCGTTGCGATGAAAATGGAAATTTAGCGCTAAAAGGTTCCCTGCGTTGATGAATCGCCCAGGACACTTCCCTTTATGTATTCAAATAATATATTAATTCTCAGTCGGAGTGCTGAGAATGTCCCGGCGGCCTATTCTCCAAATGGGGGTTTAATTACAGTGGGACTGCCGGCCATTCTTTCACGAAATTCATTAAATATCTAAAGTCGAGGCCCGTAGCGTTAATTGGCGAACTCTAGTGGCGAAATGTTGGCCTAAAGGCTGTCATCCCGGCCACTCTCGTCAATTAAAGCATATTAAGCAAAATTATATCCTGCCGTCTATATTTTAAGTCACTATTTCGTTTACATTGACGTCTTGAAAGGGGTCAAATTTTCAAAACGCGAGTAATACGGTTCCATTATCAAAGTAAGTGAATTCGCGTCTGAATAAGAGTTTTATTGAGGATAATTTCGTTATGGAGCGAACGGAATTACTATGATATTCAGTATCTGGATGCGAGCGTTGATTTCACGGTCTGTAATCACGGAAATAACGAGTTTGTATGAGACAGAGGACAGGCGATAGAAATGTAGCATCCTAAATTTCAGGCAGAGGCAGCACTGCATTCACGATCGTATGACGAATGTTTTGTGATGTTACATGTCTAATTAGGTAACAAATTCTGGTAATATGCACTTGTAGACTTCAAACGCACTATAATTTTAGCTCCATTTTCACTAGACATTCGCAACTCGTGTACATTTTTCAGTAATAATTCTTGATCCTTATCGCAAAGTAATCACATTTCTGTATCAATAATAATAATTGCCAAAACGTAAAACAATTTGACCGTCAACAAGTTACTGATAGCCACGTCAGAATGGCGTCACAATCGTTTTCTAGACTTACGATTACGAGTACGGTCAGGGACAGAAATACCTGACCTGCCCTCTACCTTCATTAAAATCTCTTTGTATAAATTGTTCATAAACTCGTTTTATTTTATATTTATTATCTCCAAACAAATAATCTTAAATTAAACTACTTATCAATAAACCTAACTATATTAATACTAAATACTTAAATTTAAAAAAAAAACTTAAATATCTTCTTCATCTTCATCAGGTCTTTTAAGCCTCCACTGCAGGAGCATGACCCTCTCTGTACTACTTGGCCAGAGCAGACAGAGGATTTGGCCTACACTCTTCTCGCTGGCCAGACGGGTTGGAGAGATCTCATTGATGTTTATGAGCTTTGTTTAGCTTGTATCTCCTAAGTCGCCTTTTACGACCTCCATGGGAAGACTAGGAGTGGTCCTATTCTACTCTGCCGGAAACCACACGGCTATAACTTAAATATAAAAGAAATTAAATCTAAAAATCTAAACTAAGGCGTTGCCCGTGTGGCATAGTGCCAAGAACACTAGCTGCATTCCCCCGCTGAATAGCAATTGCAATTCTTTGCGCGAGGAAAGAGCCAGCCCTCTTGTATAAATTTATATACAAAAAGATTTTAATTAAGTCTTCTCAGTATAATTTTTTATGTAAATATTATTTATAGTTTAAGAGAAAATTTAAGATATGGCCAGGCATCTCTGACCCTGACTGTACATACGGACCTTTCAGACAGAAAGATATATACGTATCAAACTAGTAAATTTGTTTGTGTTTTGATGATTGTCACTCCATCGCGGCTCAACCAAATAGATTTGATGAAAATTGGCACATATGTATGTACACATGTGCTGACTAATAAACACGATGCTTTTTATTAGAAAGGGATGAATGTGTACGGAGTCGCGGTTTACATTTGTGTCTAAAAAGATCATATATTTAAAGGTAAAGCCGTATGTATCACACTGTCAGCTACAGAACATGAACAGGTCGCGCAATAAAAGTAGTTTGAAAATGCCGGGTGTCGCGACCCAACTCTGCCTGCCAGCGCATCCCGGTAGAGCCACGAAAATCCTACGGATTTGCAGTTTTCCATAGCAGTACATTGAAAAAAATTTTACCTACATTAACTGCCGTTTTTAATTCACTATATAAAAACAAATTTTTAAACTGTAATCGCCGCTGTTATCAACACGAACACGTACCAAGCTAGTTGGTGGCTACTCCTAGTGCTACTCCTCAGACCATGGCAAACCTGTTGTCTTGCCCTGCGTGTCCTATCACCAGCACACGCGAGGGCCTATACAATGCCACTGATAACGCTGTGTCAGTGGCAGAGTTCTGGTCAACACAAATTTAATTCGCCCAAGTCGACACGATAAGAAGAAGTAGGCGGCAACAGACATGTCACATAGACTTTTGGCCATGTTCTTACAGTTACATGTATACGACAAATAAATAAACTCCGCAGTTTGTAAAATACCACAAACTCGACAAATGCCTTAAACTTTCGGACTTTAAGCTTCTTTCAGGACATTCTAAAAACGTCCCTTACATTCAATGGACAATTTCACCATCACCCTAAAAATTAGAAAGTCAATATCACCAAATGGTATTTGGTGATATTGACTTTCTAATTTTTGAGGGTCAGTCACTTCTCACGATTTTACGCTCTGTTTGACACTACTCTTTATAAAAATTAAAAAGTCCTAATTATATATATTAACTATACAGGTAGAAACGTTTTAAATTTATTTTCTGTACAAAACGAGAAGAAACTAAAATATTTTTCGCTGAAGGTGCACTAAAGCTCTAGCAACAGTTTTAAAAAATACGGCAGAATAGTATTTCGTGACTTGAAAGGCGAGTGACTTGTAGACGTACAAGTCTTGCGTTTTAATGACGCGCCGTTAAAAAACTCCTTGTTCTTTTAATTTAATTTTTCATTTTTTTCTCGTTGCAATAACTCGTGTTCCGTGCGTGTTCCCGGGTGCGTCCTCTTATAATGCCAAGCCTGAGCTCTACTATTCAGATATTATTTAAATTTATTAAATTATTAGCTGTTGCCCGCGACTTCGTCCGTGGAAATTTCTGTTATTATAGACATATACTGTCGCATACATTTTTTTATTTCGTTCAAAGAGGAATAATTCTTTATTACACATTTTTTGGGTAACTTGAACCGTTTGCCCATCGCACGCGTTGGATGTCCTCAACTATGAATATTTTTCCCCCGTTTTCAAAACATGTTTTATTGCTGCTTCGCTTCTATTAGTCGCTGCGTAATGTTTTATAGCCTAAAGCCTTTTTCAATAAATGGACTATTATATTTTATTATATAATATACTATCCAACACAAAAATAATTTTCCAATTTGATCCAGTAGTTCCTGAGATTAGCGCGTTCAAACAAACAAACATACAAACTCTTCAGCTTTATAATATTAGTATAGATTACGCAAAGTATTTAGGACCGACTGCCTCTCTGACACCAATCCTCATTGAGAATAATGATGATGCCTGTCCATGCCCTATATCCATATCTTGAATTTTCTCTTAAACTATAAATAATAATAATACCATGAAAATGTATATACAGAGAGATTTTAATGAAGTCTTTCTTAATATAAAATAAAAACATAAACATGTACAATTTTTAAGAATAAATCTAGCCATAAATAATAACCTACATCTAACAACAGAAAACTTAACATATAATTTTGATATACATTCTAATAATAACAATAAACATACAGAAATAAAATTATATATATATATATATATACTTGAACAATGAAACTAAAACTAAAAACCTTAAAAAATATAATATAATAAATATAAAATTATTTAGTTTAAGAGAAAATTTAATATACATATAGGAGGGCCTGGTCAGGTATCTCTGTCCTTGACTGTACCTTTCCAAATAAAAAATACATTTTAGCTATTAAGCTCGAATTGCGACCTTTGCTTCGACCGCAAGATCGATCGGTGTCCACAAATAAATTTAATGTTCGACGTATTGACGTATATTAACATTTTTATGCCTGCGTAAAACCTCTCCGCCTCCGCTCCCGCTGGTTTTACGGCCACTCGCTAATGCGGTATCGATCCGGGAATTTGGCAGTTGCCGTGCGGGACACGTCATCGCACCCTTGCACTACTTTGATACTACAAAACTTTACTTAGTCCGTACACTCCACCACTATATACATATATACCGGGTGTTACAAAACTACGAAATAATATTTAAGGGGCATGATCAGTGCATAATATTAAACAACTTTCCTAATGGGACAAACTTCAAAACATAAAAAGAAAAATTCGATCTCCGATACAAAATAAACAATGATCCGATCGACTTTCTATGGAAGGTCAAAACTTCTTTTTGTCTCTCGATGTATGTTCCCTGGGGATAGTCGTTAAATATCATGGACTGATCATGCACCTTAAATATTATTTCGTAGTTTTGTAACACCCGATATATATACGGACAAAGCACACAGATTGAGCTAGCCCCAAAAGTAAGTTCGAGACTTGTGTTATGGGACACTAACTCAACCTCAGAACTCAACGATACTATATTTTATAACAAATACATATATAGATAAACATTCAAGACCCAGGCCAATCTGAAAAAAATCATTTTCCATCGTGACCCGACCGGGGCTCGAACACGGGCACTCTCGTGTTGCAGGCTAGCGTGTTAACCATTGCGCCACGGAGTGACTTTAACACACTCACCACGTAGTCATTAGAATCTAGAATCTTTTTGAATTGTGTTAAAAATAAGCGTTAATATAATAACTGACAAATATGTATTATTGAGATTGTATTTTTAACACATAACATGGTACCAATATACAAAAAGCTTCTGACATACCATAAATCTCCTAATGTACAATCTGCTTACTTATCATATACTACACTCTCGACCAAATAGATTGTTAGCCAAAAGGCTAACAGTAGTACCAGATTATTAAAACCTGTTACTCGTAAAGATATTTCGGCTACCTATCATCTGACGCCAGCCGTGTGGTTTCCGGCAGAGTAGAATAGAAGCACTCCCAGTCTTCCAATGGATGTCGTAAGACTTAGGAAGTACAAGCTAAACAAAGCTTATGAACATCAATGAGACCTCTCCAAACCGTCTGGCCAGAGACGAGAGTGTAGGCCAAATCCTCTGGCTGCTCTGGCCAAGTATGGCTCCGGTAGTACTGAGAGAGTCAGGCTCCTGCAGTGGAGACTAAAATGACATGATGATGATGATCATCTGACGATAACAGCCGGGACTAACGTTGCATCTAAAAATCAAATAGCCGGACTTACCCGTCAAAACTGCCGGACTTTTAGGTCCCAAAGCCTGACATTAATAAAACTTAAGGATTTTTGACAAAAATATCGATTAAAACACTATTTAAAAGCCGGATTTTATATGAACTTGCGTTTAGTTACGCGAGTCAGTAAATCTCGATCTAAACGATAGTATGAAAAGACTAACAAAGGCTTTCGCCGTTACAGTGTTGTGCGTCACACCACAGACTAAATGTACCAATTAGTGGATATTATAAGATTAATATATTATATCTATTAAAATTGAAAATATATGTGATGAAAAAGAACTCGGCCGCAGGTAGGATTCGAACCCACGTCCCTTAGGTTTACGCCCTAAGTATGATACTATTACACCACCGTGAGTTCGAATCACCGCGTAGAATTCTCTATATCACATACACATACCCCGTAGGGTGGGTATACGCATTTCAAGCATGCATACTTATCAATACTGCCCACTATTTAGTAGTGTGGTATTCTACTTCATTCATATCCGATGAATAGAAAGTTGATTAAATTGAAGAAAGCTTTTTACTTACTTAAATATTTTTTTAAATATAGCATTACATACAATGCTCGGTATATTATTAAAATTGAAAATATGTGATGAAAAAGAACTCGGTCACAGGTAGGATTCGAACCCACGACGCTTAGGTTTACACCATAAGTATATTATATCTATGTTAGTTTTTAGGTATATCTTGATATGGGCCATGTTTTGTTATCTTTATTCCATGTTTTGCCTGAAATAAATGATTTGATCGATTGATTGAAAAGCCGAACGGGCCGGATGCAGTCAAATTTGGCCGGACAGGATGTCAAAAAGCCAAACACTGTTTGACTTTATCCGGACGGATAACAACGCTAGCCGGGACCAATTGCTTAGCGTTCCTTTGAAAGCACGAAGAAATTGATAAGTAATATTGTACAACAGAGGTTGGTTTTTTATATCCTTTGTTTAGGGCTTGATTTATCGTTTTTTTCCTACGCAACAACCGATATAAACTATACCATACATAAAATTTTCACGTAGGCAAAGGTCATCGACCGCGCCCTTCATTCCGCCCACATCTCACGCACTTCGATAAAGTAGTGCAAATACATGTCTCTAGATGCCATCATTTATCATGAACGTCTGTGTGTCTATTGTCGGCTAAATATGGGGGTAAATAAGAACGTATTACCATTGATATGGAGAATTTTATTACGATACTAGCATTCGCGGTGTATCTTTGCGAGATCGAATCAGAAACGAGGAGATTCGTAGAAGAATGAAGATTACTGATATGGTTTAGCGGATTAGCTCTTTAAAGTGGCAATGGGCGGGGCACATAGCACGTGGAACCGACGGCCGATGGGGCAGAAAGGTTCTTGAATGGCGACCACGTAACGGCAAGCGCAGCGTCAGACACCCACTGACCTGGTGTTCGGACGACCTAACTAAGATCACAGAAAGACGCTGGATGCAGGCCGCTTCCAACCGGTTGTATTGGGAATCCTTAGGGGAGACCTATGTCTAGCAGTGGACTTCGTGTGACTGAGATGATGACAAGCATTCGCCCGCAGCTTCGCTCGCGTCAACGTTCCCTCGGGAAAAGTACTTTTTCCGGGATAAAAAGTAGCCTATGTCCGTACTCCAGATAACTTATATGCAACATTTCATGATGATCGGTTCAGTAGTTATGGCGTGAAAGCGTAACAAACAAAAAACGAATTTAATTTCGTATTTATAATATATGTAAGGATAAGGATTATCTTTTAAGAGAGATATAAAGGAGCGCGGTAGTTCAATTGGCCAAGCGTAGGTCTTACATTTTCTCACCAAATCTTATTTCTTTGTTTATTAACGCAGAAATTTTCTATTTAAAATTTTTGCTCAACGATCAGTCTTTTCACTGTGTTTAACCTAAAAAGATACAGGGTCTTGCCCCGGATACAAAAATCCTCATTCTAATTTCTAGATCCGGGGCTGGAAGTTGACTTCAATGAAGAGTGGTTTGCTTTTTCGTATCTAGTTCATCTTAAAAATGCTTAAAAAAATTCCCAGCAATGATTTCCTCTAGCCTGCAAGGCTGCTACGAAATCATAGTTGATAAACTTGGTGAAAACTTTTAAATCTCGTTGTAGTGTCCATGCAGTTCAGAAAACTAAACATCATTATTTCAGCCATAGTTAAGCATTAGGTTAATTGATTTGTCGAAACCACAAAATTCGGCTGGTAGCAGAGACTGCATAGTTACATTTACTTTGAGACAATTTACTTTGCGTGCTTCCGCCACCAGTTAGTTTATGCAAACTATTGCTGGTCAACGCCCACCCGAAAATATATTTAATAATGGGGAATTATTCAAATCCATTTGTTTATTTATCAAAGGAATATTTGTTTTTTTTTCTTCTGATCTAGGTTTCACTGCCTGAAGATGCCTCGTGTAGAGGCGAATCACGCGTCGCGAGTACGACGGTCGATATTGCTGCAGCCTCAACGGATGCAGCAGTATCGACCAGGGTTGCATGCATCAACTATTGGTGGCGGGCATGAAGGGACTAACAGTAGTGGGTGGCCGCTGGCCAGCAATAGTTTGCATGAACTAACTGGTGGCAGAAGCACGCAAAGTAAATTGTCTCAAAGTGAATGTAGCTTTGACTTCCGCAAGGTAACACCTGAATCTATTAACTACTGCTTAGTTAGTATGTATGTAAGTTTGTCTGTCCGTGTGTATATCGCGGACATTTACACTGTAACTAATTTAGTGGCATTTCTGCCGGTAGAGGCGGTGGCCGCTTGATGGTGGAGGCGCGATGAGCGCGGGGGCGCTGCGGACGGACGGTGCGGGCGACTCCACGCCCGGCTCCGACGTCGGCGAGCGCATCACGCGTCTCTTCCCCAAGTGCAGGCCCAAGAACATGCAGCACCAACACGACAGGTGAGAGCAGCTGCCTTAAGACGGTACTGCACGAATATACGTGTTTTTCAATCACTAGTACTATGCGCTGAATTAATTAAATACATCAAAAGTATTTGTATAATTAAGATCGATCCTTGAACAAGATCGCCCCCTTGTTGGAATTTGAAATAGATACATATGAAATTTAAAGATTATATATATACGGTATGATATCTAAAAGCATTTTTCTTCGAAATCTTTGTAATTTTTACGTCTAAAACAATAATTCTTACATGACAATATTTATATGTACGTCTCGGAGGTCACCCCTTTCTTATTTTTTGTATAAAGATATAAATATTAAGACTTTCATCTTTTTTTCTAATCGCCGAATGGTTCTGCGCAGCTTAATGGCTTGCGCTGTAGCGACGTTTTTCGTTCGTGCGGCACCCGCTTAATTATTAACTTTTGACAACGGTGTAGGAGATCTTGGCGGGAATTTTGGCGGACTGCACGGCTTGTGTTTTAGATTGTTTTGTAAATTGTTTTTAGTGGACTTTATAATGTAAAATCGGTGTAATTTGGTGTTATAAATGCCCATGTTTATGAACAATGTGTGGAATAACTAAAATTAACTGTCGCAGTGCGGCTGTAGTGAGATTTACTTAGCGGGCTGGTGGTTGACCGCCACGCCTCATTTTTCAAAAAAAATTCAAAATTCATTTATCTGCATTAAATATTGCGTCGTCTGTGATCTAGCCAGTGGATTGAGCTCCGTAGAATCAACGAAATGAACTACACCGTAATTTCATTGATGAACAGGACTTAGAAAAAGCGCGGGAAAACGCATGTATACTTGAAATTGGCTAAATAAGTAACGCGTGAAAGCCATAAATAAATTTAAAAAAATACTGTGTACGACTTTTTGATTGTCACTTCAAAATACATTGCGGCTTTCGTATGATCGACTATATTGGTGTATAAACCTAGACCAGACCACAGACTATTCGTGACGCAGTTTTTAGTCTGTAAAAATAGAACCTATGGAATCGTAGCGTAACGCACAAGACGCGCGATAGAGACACATTGTACAACGTAGTTGTCAAAAGTTTTCGATTAGGTTAGCTGGACGGCATAGACTATTAAGGAATCTAGGTAATAAAAAAACGGGGATTCGATGCCGACCTTGTGACGGAAAATGTTATGTAATCATAATCAAAATTCAAATCTCAATCAAAAGGGGGTGATTTTACCCAGTAGTGGGACCTAAATAGATTATTTAAAAAAGAATAAGTCTGCCGTAATACGTGAAAGAAGTAGACACTTGAGATTTTAAATTAGTGTTGATAGTGAGAAAGAAAAATCTGCTAAAGGATTGCTTTACTGGGCATTAAGGTCAGCACAGTAGCCTCCGGGGAGCCGGGCATGTGACAGATTTATCTTCTATCCGGCTGTGGAGCTGTCCTGCGCGATAGAACGTAAGTGAGAACTGAAACATCATCGACGTATGATTCTATTTCGGCAGGTGCCGATATCGACACCTTTTATTACATTTCTATAAATGATCCGGATAAAATAGAAAAGATGCTTTTTTTGTATATTTAACTCAAGCAAAACCAAAGCGTAGCTGATCACAACAACATTACTAAACTTAGTAAAAGGTAAAGCAAGCATCCATTATACTTTATCCGGTACATTTATGAATTTACTAGCTTTCGCCCGCGGCTCCGCCCGCGTCAATGTCGATCCCTCGGGAATAGTTTTTTTTGCCCGGTATAAAAGGTAGCCTATGTCCTTCTCCGCACTCCAGAGAACTTGTATGCAAAATTTCATGATGATCGGTTTAGTAGTTACGGCGTGAAAGCGTAACAAACAAACAAACAAACAAACTCACTTTCGCATTTATAATATTAGTATAGTAAGGATTACGTCGGTATTTTCTTTTTCTTTTTTTGTATTCACAATATTGTATAATGAGATAAATCAAATACCTCACTTGTAATATTGGATAAATAATTGTAGGTATTAGGTGACGCAAGCTCTGGGTATTTGGTGAAGATATTCGGTGTGTAGGATCGAAACGCTTAATTGATAAAGCATTGGTCCAAGACCAAGTCGCTGGTTTGAATACTGCATGGACTTTTAATATCATTTTTTATTTCTTAACTAGCATTATCGGACGCGGCTCCGTCCGCGTCAATGTCGGTCCCTCGGGAACAGTAATTTTACCAAACTACTTACAACAAATTACTATGTCCTTCTTCGTACCCTAGACAACAAGTATGTAAAATTTCATGATGATCGCTTCAGCAGATTACGTGAAAGTGTGACAAACAAACTCACTTTTAGATTTATAATATTAGTAATATCAGCCTTACGTTGATATCTGGGCCAGCAGTAATGTACGTCAATTTGAGTTTCAGTTTCATTACAGCAGCTTCACAGCGACCGGATGGAAATAAATTTATCACACGTCTCTCCCCGGAGGGGATATTGTGTGCGCTGACCTTAGCAGTAAATCCTCGCAGATTTATTGGTTCTTTCTGACTATCAACACTTAATTTTAAATCTTAGATGTTTACTTCTCGTTCTCTCACTTCTCTCTTTCTCGTCTTACGATGGACTTAGATAAGCTTCTTGAATACAAATAATTTAGAAATTACCTTTGTTATTTTAAGTCGACAACTTGATAAGACATTGAATGGATATACAATAATCAGAACGGTGAGCCACGCTTTGATAGGGTAGAGAAGAAATGCTCATTTTTTTTCTCTGTAATGGTCGGTTTCAAAACGTTGTCTGTAAGTTTTGAAAAATTTTCTTAAGTTGAGTGAGATTTTAACCGCAGCAACACGAATTAAAGTAGGCAAAATTAGTAGTACCTAGTTTAGGTAGTTTATTTCTACTAGCATTATAAATATGAAGGTTTGTATGGATATGAAGATGTTCATTGCTCCTTCACGCAAAATCTTTTTGATGGCTTTGACTACACATTACAATGAAATGATGTAGTGAATAGTTGACACTTTAGAAAAGTCAGTAGGCTGAAAATCAGCTGACGAACGGCGGAAAAGCGAGTAAAATCCATGTAAAATCATACATGAATGTTAGTTTCAGTTGTCATTAAATGTGCCATCACGGCAGCTTCACTGCCGGATAGAAATAAATCTGTCACATGCCCGGCTCCCCGGCAGCGATATACTGTGCTACTGTGCAGATTTATTGGCGCTCTTTTACTATCAACACTTAATTTAAAATTTCATATTTACTTCTTTCCTATATAACGGCCGGCTTAGATGAGTTGAGAAAAGAAAGGAGTAAGGAATTTTGGGATGAGTGAATAATTTATAAAAAAATGGGATGAATACGGAATAACCCAGATAAACTTCTTGAATATTCTTGAATATAAATAATAATTCCTGAAATAAAGATATAATAGTTTTGGTTATGATCACATAAAATCATCTGTCACGAGATCAGCAACGAATCCATGGATAACGATGATACTTACAACTGTCAGCTCAGCATTTTTAGCTCCGTGGCGCAGTGGTTAACACGCCAGCCTGCGACACGAGGGAAGGTTTCGATCCCCGGCCAAGTCAAGATGGAGAACGATCTTCAGATTGATCTGAGTCTAAGATGTTTATCTAAATAAGTATCTATTATCCATATATACATAAAATAAAGTATCGTTAAGTTCTTCCTACATCATCTATCCCACGACACAAGTTCACAACTTACTGTGGGGCTAGCTCAATTTGTGTGATATGTCTCTATAAATTTATTTATTTATATACGTACTAATTTTAAACCAATACTTGTAATTGAATATTTCTTGGTTATGTATGATACAGTTAAATTTTCTGCAAATTATAGCGATGGAGTCAATATGTATCAGTGAAACGATGATAAAAACGTCCACACCTAAGTTTATGTTTCAAGATAAAATAGGTTTATACGAAAATGTTACTTAATTTCGTTCTCTTTTAAAATGTTAGGTGGACATTTTATTGCTTTATTTGAAACCTGTGCAATGCAATATATGATTTGACTTAAGACTTTTCTTATTAAATCTATCTCATGTTTACAAATGCTGATTCATGATAATCAAGAGCTGGGCTCTTGTCCGCGGAGCTTTACCATTCTTTTTTTTTTCTTACGCCATTTCTTCGCTTCTCTATAAAAAGTAACCTTTATTATTTCTTTTATTTGTTTCTTAAATGCGTGTCTCGGCTTTCCTTGTCCCCTTCCTCTTCTAGCTTTCCTTTTATGATGAGAAGGAATATTCTATATGATAAATCCTTTTCAGAAATGTCTAACTCTTTTTGATGTTCGTTTTCAGACTGAACTCCGGCCTGGAGGGGCGCGAGAACAATGTCAACAACGCATCCTCGGACGAGGAGCGGGAAAGCCAGCTCGTCATACTCAACTCAAAAGGTGGCACCTACAAACTTAGGGACTCTAGGTAAGACAAAAATGTGTAGTAAAAACAAAACCTTATTTTCTCTCGAAAATGTTCTAGTTTGCATTATATGTGAAGCGAAATAAAACTGGATAACCTATTGTTTGGTTCATCAGTTTCTATTGACCGCTAAGATCGTGTGCATAGTGTGCAGTGTCAAGTGAGTCTAGATAGACTTGGTCTCGGATTATCATGCAAAAATGTCTACAGAGATACAGTATACTCGACAAGTAACCCCAGATCGGGGAGTGTGGAAACAGAAAGGGGAAGCCTTTGCCCAGCGGGAAACGACATATTAAAAAGTACCCACCATTAATACGAACCGATGGATATAAATAGGTGCGTAAATTTTATTTTTACTGGCCAAACATTCTAATGAATTATGCCCTCTATTTTTTTCAGGATAATAGAAATAGCGGGCGGTCGTGAACTGTACTCGCAGAGCCGGACGAAGGCCGTGCGAAAGTTGCGCCATAACAACACGCACAAACACAACATGCGGAACAAGGTGCGCTCGCTCAACAAAGACCCCGTGGACTATGACAACATTAGTAATGAAGTAAGTTGAATATTTCTGTATTAAAGGAGAACTCAAATCTATGACTATATAATAAAATTTAACTCCATTCCTGAGCAAACTGTTGTTGAGGTTAACAACAGTCTGCTCAGCAATGGAATAAAATTTTATACCTCCATAAGCGGCTATTTTTGGCATAGTTTGGGATGCTCGAAATCAGCTTTTCTTACAAATATCATTTTTTAACTTAGGTCAGAGAAAATTGTTACTTTATTTCAATTTTAAATAATTTTGTTATGAGAAATAAATGTTATAACTTTAATTTCCAGATCCCACTCCACAGAATAAACAATGAGCCTAAAAAGATGATTTCGAGGCACACATCGCCCACTTACACGAACGGTGATAAGGAAGGTTTAAATACAAGAGAAAATAGAGACAGTATGGGGATCCCTAAAAACAGTTCACCCATACTGGACCCCCATAAAACGACTGACGTTAGCACCAAAAGTAGCCCTATTGCGGTGGTAGCTGATGGAGAAGTAGTGGTTTTTGATGATAATGATGATTGGAAAGGTGAGTACACATTTATAAACACACCAGTTGTATAGGATCAGCGCGCTAATTTTTTAGGCTCTGCAATTGTAGTTTCGACATTTGCATTCGCACAAAAATTTTGCTTGCACGAATGTAAAGTAAAACAAAAGGAATATTTTAAACAGGATCAGTAAAATGCAGTAAATCAAAACTCTAGACCGCCTCGACGCAGTCGGCACTTACGATTTATTTCAACAGTAACTTAGAACTTCAACTAGAAACTTAAAACAGTAGAACTCACAATCTTAGACTTGAGAAAGTACATGGGTTTATAAATATTTAGGTACTAACTGAAAGACAGAAAATAATTTTACTTGCAACGTTTATTGTAACGTTCATCACTGTATATTCTGTAAATGTTGTAGGTTTCTGATTATTGTACTTAAACTGTTACCGTTGTGATTTCATTTGATCTTTGCTTTGAATACTTCGCTTTTCTTTTACACCCACATTCTTCACGCCTATTTACTCTTTTGCTGAACCGGGCTTCTGTCTTCCAAATATTTATTCCTTGTCTTTAATGCTTAACAAACTACATTTATAGATTAGTTAACTAAACATGAAAAAATGTCGTCTCAAATCTTCAAGAGATAAGATTACTTATTATATCTTCTTGAGATAGTTCCTCCATCAAAGATGAAGCAACTATCTTATGAAATATTTGGACTCTGTTCGCTTTGTGTATCGTTTAACCTCTTTCCATCCTTCCCAATTAACCATTGTTATTCACATTTCTTTTTTCTCTTTCTTTTATTTTCAGTGATATTGAATTCTGTGTCTCTAGGTTTGAGGACGGAACCGGATGCTAGTGACGATGAGATTGATATGAGTGTTAAGAGGACTTTAGACAATATTAAAAACGGTGATAGTGATGTGCTGAACAATAAAAGTGAACTAAGCTGTGATGGGGGGAGCGATTCGTCTCCCTCAAGGGAAGATGTTAGGCTGAGTGATGCAAGTCCGTCAGGAGTTTGGTTGTCTGGTGACGAGGACAAGAACAGGGTTACTAGGGTGATAGGAGAGTTGCCTATAGCGGAGTATGAGGGCTCACCGAGGAGATATGGAGTTGGATCGCAGAAGACTAGTACGAATAGGTCGCCAAGACCAGGCTTTCCACAGGTGTGTATGTATTATATCGATATAAACCTATGATACAATTTCAATAACCACAGACAGGGGTTTAATGACGATAAATAATGAACAAGGCTCACGGAACAAGTTGTTAATTGTCATCAATATAACCCTCCTAGTGTATAAGTATAGACAAGTTTGTTTTATATACGACTCTATTGAAAATCTTTGTAATTTTCACATGAAATTCCAAACAAAAAATTTAATATTTTTTTGTTCAATAGTAGTATCTCTTTGACTGCTGAATGGAACTACATATTTCAATGCATCCAATCCAAAACTACTCCAACCATTCGAATACTAAATATAATTTTCCATGTCATGGCAAATATTGTCAACTTCTGTAAAATTCGATTAGATTGTTTCTGAGGATTGATGCCAGTGATATGACGCTTGTTCTTATAACTTTTGTTTTCTTTTTTCCAGAGGGTAGTAACAGAGAGTAGAGACATAACTCCGCCCTCAGGGTCAGCTGCTTTCGACTACCTGTACGAGTTCTCGGAGACGAGGAAGGTGCTAGAAGAGTTCTTCAAGTGTCCCGCCATGGCGGGGCAGATGGCGTTGAATAGCAACGACGAGATTGTTAATTTTCAGGTACCCACAATTTTTATATGTAAAAATGTAGTTGAGGCACATAATACGTACTAGTACTTACGTACAGAAATCGCACTCTACAAAGGTATTCAAAGAAATATCAACTCAATGTAGTAAGTGATACGGTGTATTTTAGCTCGCGTCAGAATGCAGCCCCTAGTTAGTTTAGACACCTACAGCAAGCCAATTTTATACTTATAGCTCTGACCATACGATACGTAATTCCTTGAAGTCGGTGAACACATATGACCAAACGCGCGTTGTTCCCACCGGAATTTTTCGGATTTCACCTTCGAAGTCGTCGCCGCGCGTAGGTATGTTTTCGATACTTACAAGGAGAGTGAGACAGACTTATTTTTTTGCGCTAAGCGCTGAACCCAAAGACTCTTATGTAACGGATTAGCGTGTATAACCACTGCACCACGGAGGCAGAGATCGGAACCTCGTATCTTGAAAACTTTCTTTGTATCTATCAAACACTATCCTATGACAGTAGTAAATAAATATATACGGCCAAATCACACATTTGGAGCTAGCCCCAAAGTAAATTCGAGACATGTGTTATGGGATACTAACTCAACGATACTATATTTTATAACGAATACATATATAGATAAACATCCAAGACTCGGGCCAATTTGAAAAAGATCATTTTCCATCTTGACCTGACTGGGAATCGAACCCGGGCACTCTCATGTCGCAGGCGGGCTGGCTGGCGTGTTAACCACTGCGCCAAGGAGCTCGCCAAGTAGTGCTGCTCTTTTCTGGTGTTTTGCAATTCAAAAAACTTTCAATGTGAGCCGACCTTCATCGACTAAGGAAAAAATCTCTATGGTACTGATGGGCGGGTAGATGTCATACCTCAGTGTCATACCCGTCATACCCATTGTTTGTTATTCTCTCAGAGAGGTTATTCTGAGTAGCTGTGTCAACTTTGTTTTGATCGTGATGGTATTAAACATTATAAAAGTATTTTGAAATGTGATAATTTAATTGATGTCTAATATTCTGAAATAACTTATAAATAAACGTTCTGTGTGAAATCGTAATTCTTTGTAATTCCAGGACTTAGACTACGAACTGAGACGTCAAACACAAGACTGCCCGTCGGAGAATGGTTTAGAGGGAGGCAGCGAGTCCGAGTGGCCGCAAGTCCCCGATACTCTGGACTCGCCGCATACCGCTCATAACCACACGAACTTTTTAGGATTGCAGGTAGCTATTTGGGTAGGCTTTACAATAGCTTAGCACGAATTTAGATATTCTACGTATTTGTATCAATAGAACTGGCTTTCCTCTTCATTACGACTCCATTGTGTGAGATAATAATAATAAATAATAATAAAGTTTATTATTTTCACACATTTCCACCTAGCCCCATCGGGTTTTCAAGAAGGTTCGGGGGCAATGCCCCCGTCATAACAAATAAACTTGCCCACAGAGGGCAGGTTAGGTTTCCTTATGACCGAAACAGGAGTGACCGAGCATCCCCCTCTAAGGGCGAAGCCCCTAAACACTAAACCTAATAATATGCTACTTTTATGCTATTTTGTACTTAAATACAAATTAAGTATCTGCGTTGTAAAATTCATATTGGGATTAAGAGCTAAGTAAGTTTAGTTAATTCAATCATCAGAAATTACAAATTCATGCTAAGATATTCTAAAGCTATTTTATAAAATCCTTTTGCTTTTATTTTTATCCAGTCTCTGAAGCATTACATTTGACGACGCTTCTGAAAACACACTTTGGCTGTTTGTTGCGCTAAAATACATTGTCGGGACATTGTCGGCGCCACGTCGGCGCGTAGCCGGTCAGTGCAGTGTGTCAGCATACTGCTTATTGACTATGTAGGCGCTATGGCGACGTACTGACACACGTGATTGATGTTATTTAAACAATTCTATTGAACAAAATCATGCCTGGTTAAACATATATCTATGATAAGATCATAGTTTCAATATTATATAGGTAACATACGCGCCATGTCTGGAGTTCGTTGCAGCTCCGCGCCATACTCCGTATTATGAGCGAGACAACACGAGTTAAGAGGAATAAGTTCGTTTTTTCACTGATGTTTTCATTCGGTTTGAGTCGGCGGTGGCTTGCGGTATTCTGCGTCATCAAACAATGCCAGGGCGACATAAAAACGTGGTACTACTGTACTTTTACTTCCTTTACGACTGTAACTGGCAGGAATACCTCATAGGATAATTCTCACTAGTTCCATCGGCAAATAGTTACATGGAACTCAAATTTAAATTTTTTTTCCTCAGTAGTTCCATTGACATTATCAAGTGGAACTATTGAGAAAATAACTCACTATTTCTATGGAACTATTTGCCGATGGAACTAGTGAGAATGATCCACCCCATATAGGAAAAGTAGACAAGTCAATTTCTGATGCTGTTAATGTTCATTGTTCCCCAGCAACAAAGATCCCGGTACCCCGAGCCCAACGTGTCTGAGCTGAGCGTGGGCGGCGCGTGGAGCGGTTCTGCTTCGCCCGGCGCACCCGCCCGGCGTGACGTCACGCGCGACCGCGTGCCCTTCGCGCTCTCCTCTGACACCAGCGACACGGGCAGCGACCTGTCTCTCATGCTCATGGAGAACGAACTATCGGAGATGAAAGGTAACATTACCACTTATGCTAGAGAAAATTCAACTTTCTGTAGATAGCATAAGATCGTATCGGGGCGACGGGAAACAACTGACTGCGCTCTCTGCTCTAAACCTTTGGGATCGGAGCATGTTTTATGCTGAAGAAAATTCGACTTAGTGTAGTTAGCGTAAGATCGCATTTACATATATTCGATTGTGAGCCTTTCGCGATCTTCTCCGACACCAGCGACACGGGCAGCGACCTGTCGCTCATGCTTATGGATAACGAGCTGTCGGAGATGAAAGGTAACATGACGTCTTGTGCTAGAGAAAATTCAACTTTCTGTAGATGGTATAAGTTCATTTTGGCCCGACGGGAAGCAATTGACTGCGGTTTCTGCTCTCATCCTTCGAGATCGGAGCATCTTTTATGCTGAGGAAAATTCGACTTAGTGTAGATAGCGTAAGATCGCATTTACATAAATAGATTGTGAGCATTTCGCGCTCCCTACACCAGCGAGATGGGCAGCGACCTGTCTCTCATGCTTATGGAAAACGAACTATCAAAGATGAAAGATAACATAATTTATGCTGAAGAAAATTAGAGTTATTAGAGTGATTACATTTTGTTACTAAATTATTTCAAATTCAATATCATTCAACATCAATCTTTTAATTTTTCCAGTTCAAATGGACACGAGTCGGGTGGTGGTGACGCACCTACCGATCGTGGAAGACGGGCTGTCTTCGGGTCACGCCTCTGACAACGACAACAATAACCAGATGCTATCGATACAGGTACATAATTATTCACTAACGTCATAGTGGTGACACTTCCTGTACGTGAGAGTTTAGGCACCGGTAACCTTGAGCCGGGGCGTGCAAGCGCTAGGGTTGACTACTCACTACAAACTTTTATGTCTTCTGTTGCGAGCCGCGCGAGAAACGCAAACACAATACACACAGCCCTTGACCAGGGCGTTAGGCGACGGCCCGTTCCACGCCCCGCGCGCCTCTCGATGCCGCGTACTTCCAGACACCCACACATAGCCGCAAGTGATTTTACGTGCACACATGCTTAAATGTCGTTTCTTTTCGCGTAGTGTATATATTATTTACTAACGTGGAATTATTTAAGGTCAATTTTCAGTTCATTTTCAATATAGCGCGTAGAACCGATATCCGATGGAGCAAAAAAGTTCAATAGCAAAGACCGCAGGGAAACGCAGAAACTTTCTAGGAGTATTGGATTTCATTAATGGAAATTCATCAAAATTGGATCATTTTCTCTTTCTTACATATAAAACATATTTTTTCAAGTCTGTTAAGAACAAAAAAAAGTTAAAATGAAGTCATATATTGATAAGATCTTATAGATAAGATCATCTTATAATATATAGAAAAGTGAAGAAATGGCTTACATATGGCCGATATCATGTTGGTTCAAGTCATTGTTCACATCCATACAAATTTTATGTTCATCTATTATTACTATGCATTGAAAATTTACCTAACCCTGTTCCAGAACCACACGTCAGTCATTATAGAGGAGATAGTGGAAAACGGAACGAACACAGACCCTCTAGTACTTACTGATGCGGACTTACATTCTTTGGATCCATTAGGTAAGTAAATAGGCACCTACTTGTAAGTAAGTCTTTATTTCCAGAAACAAAGACGAATACAGAAATAATTCTTCTTCTTATCGTGTCGGTGGCTCAAAAATCTAAAACTATATTAAACTAGCTTTCGCCCGCGTCTCCGCCCGCATTAATGTCGATCCCTCGGGAATAGTACTTTTCCCGGGATAAAAGGTAGCCTATGTCCTTCTCCGTACTCCAGAGAACCTGTATGCAAAATTTCATGATGATCGGTTCAGTAGTTACGGCGTGAAAGCGTAACAAACAAACAAACTCACTTTGGCATTTATAATATTAGTTAGGATAAGGATTAGGATTTTGTCCCTCCAGTAGGTTGCGACAGCCACGCCACTCGCTGAGGCAGAGTTGAGGTCGTACTATGTATAGAAATAATTTAAAAGTTCTATAATTATTCTGTTATGACATGATATTAACAATTTTTACTATTTAAAAAAGGCGAATGACCAATCAAGTAATCTGAAGTTTTATGGTTTATTATTTTCCATGTTTACCCAGAGGAACACATGAGTATATCGGATTTTCTTTGGTCAAAAATATATATAATACTAAACGTACCTATGTACTGCCAACCTCATACAAAAATATTGGCCCAACTGGCATGGTAAAAGCATGTATACAATACCTGCCGGCCTATTTGCTATCTCACTGCAACGTTTTGATAGGCACTTCAAAATACATTGCCGGTTTCGTATGATTGACTATTTTCATTTGAGATATATAAAACGTAATGTATTTTGAAATGACTATCAAAACTTTGTACACTGAGTTAGCAAATAAGCCGGCTGGTAAGCATGCCGGCAGGCCGTGGTAGTTAGTTCCGCTAACCTATGTTGCCATGTGTGTAGTGTGATAAGCCTAAAAGAAATCGTATGCAGTATGCCTTGGGACCACATGGTTAGGTATATTTTATGATGAAAATTGTTTTCAATCGTGTAAGATATCGAATGCGCATAACCTCACACGATCAAATCAAAATTTTGAAATGAGAGCGATAGAGACAAACCTCGTTCGTATACATGATATGTGATAGCACTTACTCACGGGTCTTGCGGTAACACTAATATTTAACTTGTTGTTTCCAGCATGCGGCGAGGTGCCCCCTCCCCCTCCAGCGCCCGCGCCGCACCGGCCGGCGTCACCCGGCGCGCCACACGCCACGCCCACGCCACACGCGCCGCACAACGCGACACATAACGCGACACACAACGCGACACACAACGCGACACATAACGCGACACATAACGCGACGCACAACGCGCCGCATAACGCGCATCAGCACGCGCTCACGGCGCCGCACTCGCCGCACTCGCCACACTCCCCGCACTCAGCTCATACCCCGCATCATCATCACGCGCCGCATCTCGAAGACGTCTACCCACCCAGGTAAGTTTAATTCTTTCTCCTAACATGTATGGAATAGAAAGAGTTGAAACGGCACTTGAGTAGTTTCGAAACTTCAAATATTAGTACTTTAATGAGGTCCTAAGAATATATTTTGATACAAAATTTCATTATGTATTCGCGGATACCGTACCTATTCGTAATACTTTTGTGGAATGCATCTATTCTAGTATTTTACCTTTCTTGTCCAAAATTTTAGAAAAAGTAGTATGTAATCAACTAGTTCAATACTTGAATGCAAATAATATTTTACCTTCCAAGCAATGTGGTTTCCGAGCCGGCAGAAGCACGACTACAGCACTTCTTAATGTAGTAGACGATATTTTAGCGGGAAGAGACGTGGGAAAGGGCTCCATTCTGATTTTATTAGACTACTCTCGTGCATTTGACACTATTAATGTAACTTTACTTTTGGCCAAACTTACCTATTATGGTTTTGATGGTCCTACTCTGAAATGGTTTGTAAGTTATCTAACAGGTCGAAGTCAACAGGTTGAAGTATCTTGCAATGATGGGTCTAAACTGTATTCTGAAATTTTACCCACAAAAAAAAGTGTACCACAGGGTTCAATACTAGGCCCTCTACTTTTCATTTTGTATACTGCAGATCTGACTAATTGTATAAAGAATACCGAACATCATTTATACGCTGATGATCTACAGATATACCAAAACTTTAAACCTTGCAACACAAACGCTATCGTAAAAAATATAAATGAAGATCTTAAACGTGTTGCTGAATGGTCAGACGCAAATAGTCTAGTTTTAAATCCATCCAAAACCAAGTTTCTTATCATTGGTACTAGAGCTCAAATTAAGAATATCAATAGTCATGAACCAAATATAACAGTAAGAGACAAAGCAATAGAACAGGTACCCGAAGCTAGAAATCTGGGCGTTGTGATGGATAGTCACTTACAGTTTGAGAAACATGTACTCGAGACTGTGAGAAATTGCTACTACCGGCTAAAAATATTATACCAAATAAGAGAACATTTAAGCATAGAGTCGAGAATTTATTTGACAGAGTCTCTCATATTGTCTAAATTAAATTATGCGGATGTTGTTATAGGAAATTGTCTGTTAGCTCGCACAAAAAAGCTAATTCAACGTGTCCAAAACTCTTGTGCAAGATTTTGCTTCCCTATTCCCCGTAGATCTCATATAACTCCTTACTTAAACCGACACGACTTACTTAATATGGAATCCCGACGCTCACTACACTTTGCAGTATTATTATTTGGTATAATTAAAAATAAAAGCCCCTCATATCTATTTAATAAATTAATTTTCACTAAACACACACGTATTGATCGTCTTATATTTCCTACACATAAAACTGCTGCATTCCGTGGTAGTTTTAAATATGCTGCGACTAGATGCTGGAACGACATCCCACGCCCTATAAACAGTTCAATGACTGTTAAAACTTTCAAAAGTAAATTAAAAATACACATCTTGAATAACCAAAAATCATAAGGTTACAGCATATAACTTTTTATTACTGAAAAAGCTATGTGAGATGGAAAAATTGTTTCAGATTGATTGTTTTTCATTTGTTACTATGATTATAGTTCTGCAAAACGCACGATCTATTTTGTTGAAGTTTATTTTATTTAGTTTTTATAGAATGTTTATTTTTATTTTTTTATTTTTTTTTGTCTATTCTTTCCACCAATGTAATACATACACATGTGTTTCTACATACACACATGGCATCCACGGAAGACCAGCGTCGTGGTGCAAGTCACGCACGACACATGCTGAGTGGAGACCATTTTGGTACACAATGTTATTTATTACATGTCAATTGTATTGTTGTTATACTGTACCAAATAAACCATTTTCTTTCTTTCTTCTTTCTTTCTATCTATTAAGCCGTGTGGTATCCGGCAGAGTAGAATAGGACCACTCGAAGTCGTCCCGTGGATTTCGTAGAAGGCGACTTAGGAAATACAAGCTTTACAAAGCTTGTAAACATCTATGAGACCTCTCCAACCCGTCTGGCCAGCGTGGAGAGTGTAGGCCAACTCCTCTGGCTGCTTTGGCCAAGTATGGCTTTAGTAGTACAGAGTGTCATGCTTCTGTAGTGGAGACTAAAAAGACCTGATGATGATGATGATGATGATGATGATGAATGCATCTATTGTGAATACGGAGAGTTCACTGTACTTTAAAACCGAGATAGTATAGTATAGAAGAAAAAATAAGACGTGTAAGAAATTAAAAGAAATGCATTCATTTATTAAGTTTGAGAACTGGGCTCTTTTCATTGGAGCTTTTTCCATTTCTCTCTTCCTTCCGCCAGTTCTTACCCTTCTTTATATGAAGTAACCTTCATTTTTTCTTTTATTTTGTTTCATAAAAATGTGTCTCAGTCTTTCCGGCCACCTTTTTCCTTCTATTTTTTAATACATTAGATAAGTTTTTAAATATTAAATTAAAATGAAATGTATTTTGTGCGTAGGAAAAGGCCATCTTCAGCACAAAGTGCGGATTCAGTGGAACTCAAACCAGCCAGCGGAGATGAAGGTAACGATGCTTTCAATTACTTACCTACGATCATTGAATTGGAAAAACTATAGAAGCAGCATTGCGCTCAAAAACTGACACCATGCAAAGTAGATCAAAGCGGGCGGGGCTTAAATAGTATATCTTTTCGCGAACTAGTCTGCCACGCGCTCCGTGACGGAAGGACGCGTCGATAAAAGCATTTAATTTTATTTATTTTTGTGAACATCGGCGAAATCTTAACGAATTAAGAAAAAAAATACTTCTTGTATAGTAAAGTGGTGCAGGAAACTCAAGGAAAGACGGAAAGTAACACTGTAGTAACTTATCATAGCGAGCGAGGCAAACTTTTAGCCTACCTACCTGCACTATGTCCGTATGTTGACACCATAGCGTTCATTAGATATGTCAACACCGCCCCGTGACCTTGACGCGGCCAATGGCAAACTAGCTTTGTCTATGAGTGCGTAAGTTTTTCGTTATGATTTGAGTTTAATTTGTTTGCGTAAATGGGACTGATATTGAATCGTTGGTTGTATTGTATGAGAGCTACGCTTCCATAATTTTTCTAATTCAATGCCTACGATACAAACAATTTTGAAATCACAAATCTAGCTGTCACAACTCATCCCGCACACACAGTCACAGCCTTCCATGTTTTGGAGAAAATAAAAAACGTATAATGTATCAGCTGCATCTCTTCCCATGCAGATCGTAAAAGCCGATCGAAAGAATGGGCAAATCTAACGAATCATATGAGTAGGCGATGCGGCTAGCCACAGCAACTCATCACTAGTTTGATTCTATTTTCATTTAATCATGGCTTTCCTGGGCTCTGTCTACTCCGTAAGGGAGAAATACGTGATACTATGTATATACAAATCCCAACATTCTAGTCTTAGCTCTTTCTAATGGTTTCGATTGTATTCCTTTTTCAGATGAAGCGGATACAGATCTAGAAACGGACAGACTGCTGGGGCAGCAGCGAACAGATGATCAGGGCTTCTTTGACGAAAAGGTGAGTCTCTAACGCTAGTAGTATTTCGAATTTGTCTCTAGTAACGTTAGTAGTATTTCGACTGGTCTCTGAGTACCCATGGTACAACCGATAGTGTCATGGGAAAGAAAATCGCCTATGGCACAATCAGTTGGGCCAAATGAGTTGTGCCAGCAACAACGGATGAATATGCATATATTAAAAAAATATAAGAAATAAATATGGCGTTCTAAAAGAAATACATGTATCCAATTTTAAATAAAAATCTTTGACTTTGACTTTCTAACGCATCACAGAAGTAGAATCAGGTAGGTATTATGGAGCCGTTCAAGTATTAAAATTTAAAATATTTGACGAAAAGAACTCTGCCACGTCGCTTAGGTTTACGTCCTAAGTGTGATACTAAATACACCAACGAGACTTTGAATCATCGCGTCAAATCATCTCATCCGCTGGGGTATACGTAATTTAAGCATGCGTTCTTCTTCTGTACAAGTATTAGGTACAGCCTCCGTGGTCCAGTGGTTAAGGCGTTTGCCTGTTGACCCGGGGGTCGTGGTTCGATTCCCACCGGAAGCATACTTTGTTTAGTTGTTTCCAGTTTGGTTAGGACATTGCAGGCTTGAATCACCTGACTGTCTGATAATTAAGATGATTCCGTGCTTCGGAAGGCACGTTAAGCCGTTGGTCCCGGCTGCCATATGGTAGTCGTTAAAGGAACCACGTCAGAGGCCGAGAGACGGTTCCGAAGAACTCTAAAACCAGGGTGTGCATGGTCGATTGACTGTGACACCTACTCGAAATGATGATGATTAGGTACATCTGCATCAGCCATTTTTTACCCATTTTCCCTCTAGGCAACAAAAGTAAAAAAAATATCTTATCAGTTACCCCTAAGTTTACGGTAACATTGATAGGCATAATTTTTACATAATATCATGTTCGATTTTTTTTAATGCATAATCCATTCAATAACCCTATTCCAATAGGCTAGTTTCCTAAAAAAATATAATTCGTTTGTCAGAAAGATAATCAAAAAATATTTTTCCCTTTTTCAATTAAACAAAAATGTAAAAGATATAGTTAAAATCTTTATAATTTATTGTTAAATTGACGAAAGAAAAAATAGGTGTGAAAGAAGAACTGATGGACTTAAAGATTAAAAGATTTTCCAGAAAATAAGCCTCTTCAGGCATTTTTTTCCGTAAATTCACATTTTAAGTAATACTACTTATATAAAGCTACAAACTACTAGCGTATCGTTACTGACTTTCCGACTAATTTTAATATTATTATTTGGACCCGGGAAACTAGCCTATTTAGAAACAATTGACAACAACCTTATTTCGTACTAGTTTGTAGCATGGTGCAGAAAAAAATCTTTAGGCCGTTTTTTTAAGTAAATCAACGATATCGTTAAAAATTTCGGAAAATAAGCATCTAAAACAAAGCAAATATGTATTTATTGTTCAAATAGCTACCTCAGTTATAACGTGTAAGTTACCATTTCAACTACAAAGGTATACAGTTCGACTATAGTTAAATAAAGACTTATGTAATTAAAAATCCATTAATTTACGTCTAATTATCATTATTCACCATAATTAACGTCGCTTCGCCTGCACCAGTTTAGAGATCGACACAATACGTGCAACAATCCAATGTTGAGTCAGAGTCAGTACCAAACGCTGCGCTGACGCAATCATCAGGTGCTTACGTTGTAATAAATAATTTAGTACCAGATGAGACAACTGTCGTTCAATATAACTTGATCTGTCTGCGCGAGCTTTCTCGATAGCGTCGCTAGGTCTTATTAAATTGGGAGTTTGAGAAAGATAAATCCAGTGTAAGTTGGTCTCCCTACGTGAACATTTAATAACGGCGCAAAGTCTAGCTATGATGGTTGGATAAACATTGAGACGCGTGGTAGTAGCGAAGTGACCTTGCTCTCTTATTGTGCTGTTCTTGCCAAAGATTAATCGTGTTTTTTTGTTTTTAGTTTGTACCTGTTAATTTTACTGCTCATAGAAATAGTTTGTTACATAATTAAATATAAAGTCTTGTATTTTTTGACAATTATTCGCTCTCGTTGAGACATATTCGAGTCGAGACACTGCATTTAATTCAAATAATGATATGATAAATGTATCTTAATAACATAAAAAATGAAAAAGCTCGTATTTGTAGGTTATTAGCTCTATTATCGGCGTTGATAAACTATACGATGTTAACATTTCGTATTTAAACACCTATTACGTAGGTTAATTAAGCCTATCTGTAATGGAAACAATCGCAGAAACTCAGTTGTATTTTCATCAACTGCATTCATTGCTTGTCTGTAGCAGGAAACTTCCCCCAATAAATTACACTTAAAAATATTATTTACTAAATGACATTGAATTCAACTATGTATACCATAAATTTTACCGCGCCAGCGAGAATCGGTTTTAAAAATAGAAGATAATAAAAATATCAATACCTCTAGGTTTTAATCTTTGACGTGTGTTTACATGGCAAACGCAGCTGGCCAGTACTAATACAACTCGCGAGCCGTTGACATGTGTGCGTGTTTACCTTCCGATATCAGCACCGAATGGGAAATGACCAAATGCACTGATAACACTTAGTATAATTTTAGTTAAAGGAAACGTGCAGGTTTATAATAAACTTGATGTAAAAATGAGCGAGGAAGAAAGAAAACCGTGTTTGGACGAAAAGGGTGAAATAGAAAACGTGTCGGAAAATTGTGATGAAAAAATACCGTGTTTAAATGAAAATAAAATAGAAATAAATACTAGCTTGGACGTAAAAAGTGAAGTTGAAAGTGTAGTGTCCGGAAAAAATGGTGAAACTATACCGTTAAATGAAAATGTAATTGGTGTAAATACCATTGAAATTAAGTGTATAGATGAAAACGGTGAAGTAATTGTGCAAAATGGATATGATAAAGAGGAAGTGACTAGTGCGGATGAGTTGGGCAAGTCAAAAGTTGATGAAGTGAATAATGTAAACACAGGTGAAACGGAAAGTGAATGCGGTTGTGAGGAACGTGATGGGGCCGAGGAAAATGGAGAGAAAAAGGTTTGTTAATTTGACGTGTACTAGTTACCAGTGATTAAATAAATAATGACCTTAATAAATAAAAAGAGTCAGGTTTTTTTCGAACACTCATAACTTAAGAATGGGTGAACCGATTGTTATAATCTTTTTTTTAATATAAGAAATATCAACGACAAAAAATAATTGCAGAACGAAGTTTGCCGGGACACCTAGTTAAATATAAATATATAGAGAAAAATCATTCAGTTTCAGCCATTGAAAGAATAATAATGTTGTAAATAATAATGTGTAATTTAACGTTCATGGTATTTAAAAAATCCTACGATAAATAAAATATTTGACTATTAACTAGCCCCACAGTAAGTTGTGCACTGGTTATGGTTAAGACTAGTGTAAGGAATAATATATAAATATATACGGACAAATCACACAGATTGAGCTAGCCCCAAAGTAAGTTCGAGGCTTGTGTTATGGGATACTAACTCAACGATACTATATTTTATAACAAATACATATATAGATACACATCCAAGACCCAGGCCAATCTGAAAAAGATCATTTTCCATCTTGACCTGGCCGGGGATCGAACCCGGGCACTCTCGTGTCGCAGGCTGGCGTGTTGACCGCTGCGCCACGGAGTTAGTCTATATAAAAAAAAATAATAGGCATTTTGACTCGAGAAGAAGTTGTGAAATTGTGTTGTGGGATACTAGCTTAGCGATATAATATTGTATGCCTAATTTTACTTATATAAACATCCAAGACCCAGGCTAATCTAAAAAATATCGTTTTACATTATGACCTGGCCGGGGATCGAAGCTTAGACCCTGCGATTCAATAGGGCTCTTGCGGTACCACTGAGCCGCATAGATCAAAACTTCATTACATTGTGGTTTTCATATAAATACACTTCTTTGTTCATTTAATTTCTAAGTACGTAATTACTTGGTACGGTATAATTAACATGAATACCTACGCATTTTCCTCATATTGAATTTATTAAGTTACTTTAGTACTTACCTCCATTACCCCAATGTCTAATGGGTGCTTATTTGACTATTAGAACCTTTTTTCTTACTAGCGGCCCGTCCCGGCTTCGCACGGGAAGATATAGGTATTTAAATAGCCTATGTTCATCAGGGATAATGTAGGATTCTAATGGAGAAAGAATTTTGCAAATCAGTCCAGTAGTTTCAGAGCCTATTCGATGCAAACAAACAAACAATCAAATCTTTCCTCTTTATAATATTAGTATAGAAGTATAGATATAGAAATATAGATAGTATAGAAGTATAGATATAAATTTGTACGCTTTTTATCGTGGATTGTGTACCTAGTGTTTTATTAATTTTTTTTTGTGTTGTTCATAGAACAATGACCTTTGCCAACGCATGCTAGACCGCCTTGACAAAATCCACCGTGGTTATTTGTTTACTATCGAAGTAGGTCACGCGTACACCTACACCTAACCTACGCTTATTTGTATTTATATTGGAATATTGCACTTATTATCTTTCCAATGTAGATAAAAATATATTAAAAATTGACTAGAGAGCTAGTAAGATTTGTATGGATCAGTTTTTAATCGAAATTGGGTACATGTATCTCTTTTTGTTTGCACGACATATTTTTCTTTCTTTAATATATTCAAAATCATAATACTACTGGCTCTTCGGTATGCCCACTGGTGAGAAGTATACGCCGAAAGAGACAATGGAGACTTAGTCCCTGCGTGCTGAAGGGCTTTGATTTAGTACATTTTAAGGATACGAGTAGGTAAATCAAATTACAGAAAACTAAAAAAACATGTATAATTTCGCATGAAACCTTTCATGCGAAATGATATATAAATTATATTGGGAGACAAATGCCTAATTCAATATTTAGTAAAAAAAAAAATGCGGCCTCGACTGACACCATTTTTCTTAGTTATCTGTGGTTGATATAAATTTGCAGCAATTTACAGGATCAAGAAAAAATGACAAAAACACGTTTTATGTATAGGACCCCACTATATTTTTTAATTTATTATTTGTATACTCGCAAACATTTATAATTGAAACATTGACTCCTCCTTTCCCCGAGGTCTATTAAAATATGATAATTACGAGTATATTGGGAAATAAAATCGGCAAAGCAGTTTAAGAGAGGCAATTCCGTTTCGCATTTGCTGAACGGTTATATTTTTATTATATTTCCATGCTGGTCTGGGAGAAAAGAAAAACCTAGAATGTATCAGCTGCTTTCCTTCCCGCGCAGATCGTAAAAGCCGATCGAGGGAATGGGTAAAATCTGAGGAATCATGTCAATAGGCGATGCGGCTAGCAACCCATAGCTATTTTTATTCCGTTTTCCACCTAATGCCCATCAACATGCTAAATGTGGCCTTCAGGTCTTATAGACCTAGGCTCTGTCTACCCCGCAAAGGAAAAATACGTGATGTATGTTTATTATTTGTTGTTATTACGGCAATAGATAAGAAGAAGAATATATTCTATTAAAATTTTAAAGTGTCTACTAATGAGGATCAGTAAAGTTGTAGCAAATTCAATAGGACTATTATCCACATTATTCTTCACGACATTACAATGATATATCTTTTTGAATTATCCTAATCGGACCATTACTTACGAAGATATTAATAATAAACATCATGCCGTTCCTGCCGCGAAAAGGCATTGAACGCCGGTGCGTGTGACGTCACTGTGACGGTTCCAAAGACAGCCCTGTGACGAACGGACGGACGCACAGAAGGAGTTATAGGGTCGCGTTTTTAAACTTTTGGTATGGCACCCTAAAAAGGATTATGACCATACAATAAAAACCGCCTTGACAAAATTTACCGTGTTTATTTAATTTTTTGACGAAACATCTAACTGCTTTCTAGCGTAGTCAGTAGAAAGACTTTCTGTCGTTGTGGGGTCTTCAGTTCCGTCCTGAATTTATTACATGTAAAGATTGAAGTAGGTAATACGTAGTCCTAAGCTACGCTGACTTTTGGTAATCTTGTAGATTGTATTTTACTGTCATAGATTGTATATTTATGAAGATACTCGTAATCCAGATCAATAAAGATAAATACTACCTATCTATCTATAATTTAAGAACTGTGTTCTTGTCGGTGGAGTACTCTCCATGTCTCTCGGTCCTCAGCCATTCTTTTCACCTCTCCATATGACACAACTCCAGCCTTTTCCTAATACTACCTATACTACTAAAAATAACCATACCTGGTAAATTTAATATAAAGATTTGGCATCTATTTTTTTGTTTGTATGGCCAATTGGGTTTTTATTCTCACTGGTTAGGGTATTAATTGGCAACAGTTAATTGGTACAGTGTGTGAGATTGGTAGATACTTTCAGTTAATTACCAAGATCAAAATATTGTACACCATAATTGACAAAAGTTAGTGAGTGGGTCAGCTGTACTTTCACTAAATTCCATAATCTGTAAATCTAATGGCAAAACATGTCCAGACGGCCTACCTACATGCGGAGAGGTTAAGTCTATCATAAAAATAGTACACTTGTATTTTTTTTTTAATCAATCTATATTGTCCCTCTGCTGGGCAAAGGTGTCCCCAGAGATACCGATATTTATTTATCCTAGTTTTTGAATAAGCTTTAGTATATAATTAATTAATAGCCGTATGGTCCGGCATAGGACCTCTAGCCTTCCCATGGATGTCGTAAGAGGCGACTTAGGAAATACAAGCTAAACAAAGCTCTTAACATAAACATCAATGAGACCTCTCCAACCCGTCTGGCCAGCGAGGAGAGTGTAGGCCAAATCATCTGTCTGCTCTGGCCAAGTATGGTATATTCGGTAGTACAGCTCCTGCAGTGGAGACTAAAAAGACCTGATGATGATATATTTTTTTTAACCTATATTTTTCCGCTCCTGGGCAAAGGTCTCCCCCATTTCCTTCCAAACATGCCTATTTTGTGCCACTTCAGATCATTTCTTTTCATGGCTCGTGATATCATCACACCGGCGCTTTCGAGGCCTACCTCTTTTTCTGTATCCATTTAATTAATTTTAATGATATAATTAATTAATTATAATGATTTATCTTCGCCAGGGATGGCGCAAACCGAAATCCCGGACGGTGATGCCTGCAGGCAGCGTGACAGGAGCAGCGCGGTCACCACACGCTCATGAACAGGGTGACAACAGGGACGACGACGGTCTACACAACGGGAAGGTGTGTGTGACTTTAACAAGGAGGGATAATGGTTTCGCGCGTGTCATGTGTGTTTGTAAATTTCTTTATACCAATTTTCGTTAACTTCTTCATGATATCGTATAAGTATGTTACAAACGTCTCAATTTATGTATACAAGTGTTACTCAAGTGTGAAAGCAAAACTACAGTCGCTTCGCTTGCCTAATCAAGCGTGAGTCGTGTAAGGCAAGTTTGTTAACATCGACCTCAATTTTGTTAATCTGTCACTAGATGGCGCTGAACGAAGTTAAAACGCGCTATGAGAGTTTTTTCCTGTTTGGTAGGGTCGGCTGGGCGTTTCAATATTGCATTCTCTGGTTTCCCTTCAAAACGCATAAATCTTTCGCCTTTTACTAAAGATTTCCGTGGAGGGGAACACTCAAATGAGTCTTATGTATTTTTGACGACTTCGTTTCGGCGGAGTCTTATAAATTTAGAATTACAATCTGGTTAGTAAATTATCCCATCTGACATGTTTGTTTTCTGTATACTCAATTATACAGCTCAATTTTCGTACAAGCATTTACTTTACCTACTCTATACAATGACTTTTGTTTGAACGTGAAATTGTTGAAAACAACTACCTCCGTGGTACTACGCCTTAACCACTGTACAGTGGTTAAGGCGTTTGCCTGCAGACCGTCATGGGTTCGATTCCCACGGGATACATTGTTTAGTTGCTTTCAGTTTGGTTAGAACATTGCAGGCTTGAATTACCTGATTGTCTGACAATAAAGACGATTCCGTGCTTCGGACGGCACGTTAAGCCGTTGGTCCCGGCTGCCATCTGGTAGTCGTTAAAGGAACCACGTCAGAGGCCGAGAGGCGGTTCCGAAGAACTCTGATACCAAGGTGTGCATGGTCGATTGACACGGTCAATCACCTACACGAAATGATGAACGTAAAATCAGCCTTAAAACAGATAATTAAAGATTATATGGGCGTAGTGTCGCTGTTTGCTTCGTTTGAAAACACGCCTAATTGTGGAAAATATAACTATAAGTATTCCATTTTGACATGATTTCATTTAAATTCAAAAGTGTATTATGTTTATCAATATCTTTAAATAAAAATCTGTTGAGCTTGTCAAAGATATTATTTACTTACTGTACACTGGCCTTCTTCTGCCCTAGTCGTCATGAAAAATACATAGATTTAAGTCGTGGTAGGGCTACGCTACCGGCAAGATTCATTTTTGATAGAAGCACGAAAGTTCCGGGGAAGTACCACACTCTCACTGACAATCGACGTTTGAGTAGTAGCTTTACTGCTTCTATGCTTCGTTTGGTGGGTGGGAGAGCCGGAGGTCTATCGTCCCCCACATGTCGTCTCCCTACCTCCTTGAAAGGCCGGTAATCCTTCTGTCGCACCCTTGTGTTGCAGATGTTTTCTTTTTTTTTTATTCAAAATTAGGTAGTAAATTATATTCTTCCAACTGAGCCACCGCCTGTTCTAACCTCGACGCCTAAATTCTCCACTATATCCCATTCCCCCTTATACGTATTAAGGCTTAAGTCACCTAACACAAATACCCGACAAGTGAGGTATTTGATTCAATCACGGAGTAAGGATTCAAATAATTTTACAATGAATTTGAAATTAACTAATATATAGGAAGCCATTATAATAATAAATCATGTCTTCTTTTTTGCTTCCAGGACAAAGATGGAAAAAAGAAAAGTAAAAACAAAGAAGGTGAGTATCAAAATTTTTAACTTTTAATTTTTCCTACCTTGAATGATACTTGGAAAGTATTTTTCACTAACATTACTATTCCTTTGTCCGTATGCTGCCCTTGGATATATTTTTTGTTTTGGTAAGTGATTCTTGCCATATTATTTTGTCCATTTCCCCCACGTTGTTCCCATTGAAAATGCACAGATTTTAAGTTTATTTTATCGTTTCTCCTCTTTTCTATAACTAGTAAATGTCATATAAGAGAGTTGGCTAAAACTTTATTACCATGATAAGTAATATTTGTTGTGTATTAAATGACATCTTACTCTTATATGCCTCAAAGCTTTCTGATTTTTCTCTATATCTACATCAGCAGTAGCCGTATTATGGTGCCCGACGCTGTTTATATAGCGCGATAAACTATCCCTATCTTGCTCATTTATATCACAAAAAATCAGATGGCGATAGCCAACAAATGTTGTCGCGCGTGCCATGCTACGGGGGCTAGTTGTATTATTACTGAGTTATAGGTTGGGTCATATCAAACAGAGAAGGATATACCTCTATACGGAAAGAGAAGTTATAAGAGTTTCTCGATATATATGGTGCATTTCGCTCTGTTGTACGACAAATCGTGTGCAGGCTGTTCCATTTGCGGTGAAGCAATCGCGGTATTCTATCTGAAAGTTTTTCAATGACGGATGCGTATGGTTATTTTTAAACGGTCATTACATCTGGTAATGGTACTGTAAGAAATGGAGAGAGATAAAGAAAAATATTTAGACGGAGAAAGACAACAGAAGGCTTAGGCACAGGTATGGCGCTTCTTACAAGCAGAGTTATATTTATTGCCGTGTGGTTTCCGGCAGAGAAGAACAGGACCACTCCTAGTCTTCCCATGTAGGTCGTAAGGCGACTTAGGAAATACAAGCTAAACAAAGCTCATAAACCTTAATGAGGCCTCTCCAACCCGTCTGGCCAGCGAGGAGAGTGTAGGCCAAACCTTCTGTCTGCTCTGACCAAGTATGGCTTCGGTAGTGCAGAGAGAGTTATGCTTCTGCAGTGGAGACTAAAAAGACCTGATGATGATTATGATTAGTACTACAAACGAAACTTTGCATTCCGTGCACACGTCAATGTGTGTTAACAATCAGGGTCGCCACCGCAGAATTAATTCAAGTACTAACGTACTTATAAGAGACGTCGTGGAACGTGCCACTAGCAACAATAGTAGTTAGCCCTGTTTTTCAAAGCAAAAAAAAAACACCCGAGAACGGGAGAGAGGTGCTTGGCCGCCATATTGCGGAGGACGCTGCGAGTTTCGTTCTGTACCTTAGTCTGTACTGTACCTTGTATTCATTATGTAGCTTAGGTTAGGCATTAACTTAAGAATATTTCACATAAAACCACTTTTTGACTTGTGCGATGTTTTACGTAATATTTTTATTTCTTTGCTCGCAGACGCGGCCCGTAAAGTTCTCATTGAAGGAGTATTATTCCGCGCCCGATATCTCGGTTCGACCCAGCTCGCGTGCGAAGGGCAGCCCACCAAAGCAACGAGGATGCTACAGGCCGAGGAAGCAGTCTCCAGGATCAAGGTACGATAGAGTAAAGAGTTGCGTAGACTCGGCTTGGATTTAAAAAAAAGTACTGGCAGGCGTTTTTTGAGGAATACATTTGTGTTTCTTTGATGTCAGGAACCATTACATTACTTCTTACGATACATTTACGATATGAGTAAAAGGTTACTCTACTTTTCAAAGACGTTCTGAAATTCAGACTGGGCTGATGATAAAAGTAAGAAAAAATCGGCCTAGACACGCCCTTTGAAAAACATCTTGCCTTTTCTTCTAATTCGCTCATTCGTCACCTTATTCACTGCGTCCTTTTGTTCAAAACAAGTTTATGAATGTTTTGTGATGGTTCATGATCTATTTAAATAAATTCAATATTTTTTACGTCGATCATAAAAAGAAACATACTGATATTATTAAATATTATTAGTAATAAAATAGGTTATTGATATAAGGATATAGTACCTATGTATATTTGTCGTGATAATTGTATTTACATAAATAAATTTCCATTAATCTTAAATAATCGTTATATAAATACACGCATTCTCATGTAATGATACACATAGTCAGGCAATCCAATTTGCCCGTGTGAATCGGTGATATGTTGTCTTTTGTAGATGTTTACGACGAGCATGAAATTACTGTCCTGTCTATCGCCTCTTATATCTATGCGTAACACGAAAGTGCTTTTACATATCTTATATTAACTCTCTTTCATGTCTTTGAATTCTATCTTGTATCTCGGCTATGGTATTCAAATTCAATGTTACTACTTTTTCATGTAAATTTAATTATAATTATTTGCCAAAAATAATGTTTTTTGCTGTAAATATTGAAAATTTGTCTTTGCACATTACATTCGTCCATCAATACGGTTTTATCGCGTTTATTAAATACATATATATTATATATGTATGCGTCTATATTCCCAGACAAGTCCCTGGACATTCAAAAATATAACAAATGGGTATCTATTGGATAGGCATTTAACATCTTCGTCTTCATCGTCACTTACCTTAAATGCCTACTTCAACATTTAGTAAAAAAATAGCATTAGTTTAATTATTTTATATTTAAATTCTATATATATTTGAATATATATTATTAAATAAAGTAAAAAAAAAGAAACATTATTTTTACAGGTAATATTTTGAACCTGCGAACATGAAACCTGTAAAACCTATTCAGTCTTATTATAAAACGAGGACTAAAGATAGTACCTGGTTTAAACCATAATCCGACCAAATTAAGTCATCACTTGTCACTTAGCAATTTTGTCAACTGTCAGTGTCACTTTGTTTTAGGCGGGCAATGGTTTAAACCTAGTACTAACTTTAGTCCTCGTTTTATAATAAGACTGAATAAGTTTTACAGGTTTTATGTTCGCAGGTCGACTAAGTTGACATTTGTCTTAGGTTAGGTGTAAAAATAATGTAATAAACGCAATAATACCGTATTAAGTGATTTAATTTATATGTGTAATATAATAATTGCGAAAACATGATGAGAGAAAAAGTTGCAATTCATCAAATATTCATTTCCAAAACTTCTATCATTTTTATAATACCTACCTATCTAGTCAAACAGATTTCAATAAGCACGTCTTCAAACACGCACATTATCGTCTTTCAACACACATTCATCTGTAAAAATGTAATTTCATGCTCATTAGAATAGAATTTTGAGAATGCTAGTGGGATATCCCATTTGTCCTTACAAATCCTTACATGGTGTGTACCATAGACTAGAAGTGTCGTGAAACTTGCCCTGTGAATGTTTTGAAATTTGAAGTAACCTGCGTGTGGCCAGTCCACCTGTCCGCCAAACCGTTTTCGCTCTTATTGACTTGGCACTAGAGTATTTTTTTCAGTGTGCTCCTCACCCCGACCAAACCCAGGAAGATTGGTCCCGTACTGGCCGGCTAGCCTCCTCTGGATATGTTTGTCTCTTTCGCTTACTATTCCGCTTAATGCTATGCTTTTTATTTTCTTTTTTTTTTCGATTGAAGGTAAGGTTGTGTAGTACGCGGTTCAGTAATGCTTGAGCTCGCGCTACGTTCTATTTTTGAAAAACATAAACGAGACTTTCGGCTATGTTTTTCATAAAAAAATATTAGAGACAGTATCAGCGAATGCTATGGCCAGCATGATCATTTTTCAAATTGTATCAAATCAACAAAAACTTTCTTTCGTTTGACTTTCGCATTTAAAACATTTCTTAAACTAACCCTCAAACGAACGAATGAAAGTAAAGATGATCATTCAGTTAAATGAATGAATAAGTGAAGCAGAAATATTTCACTTGTACTGAATCAACGGTAACTGTTAATTTTTAGACAGGCCGTGTTTACCGCACATTTCCATATAATGCACGTTTGGCATGAAACATGACCCGATTCACACCGGCTGGGGCCTGACGCGTCACGATAACGGCACGACATGCGATTGCTTTTGCCTTCGCACCACGACTATGCACCTCTTTTACTATTTGAATTTCGAATCCGATCTAACGCTGATGTCTCACCAGCCAGTAGCAATTTCGCTGTGACTAAGCGGCATCAGAGTAGATCTTTGAATAGAATATTGAATAGTAAACTGAGGAGTCATATTGAACCCTATTCTAATACTGTTAAGGATAATTTTCTGATAGGTCTGCTTTCATACTAATGACGGATGCTCGCTCGCTTCTCACATCATTGAATTGTGTGTTGTATTCGACTTGTTTGCTTGCTTTTGCGCTGAAGTCGGGATGCTTTTTGGGACAATATGAGTTCAGTTGTGGACTGTATAAGCAAGCATTGGCTATCGTAACATTGTGAGGGAGATTTTTGATCTTAACAACGTAATCCAATAATCAACAATTATGTTTATTCTTATTCCAATCATTTACTATATTTCATTTTATTGTTATTTTTAATTTAACGGTGGCCCAGCTAAATTTTTTAGTAGGATGTTAGGATCGGAACAACTAAAACTGAATTTTAAGGTTATGATCTTAATAGAGGTACGAGTATGTTTCAAATAATATATAGAAGGGTATAACATAAATTATGAAACTAACTATTAAAATGTAACCCCTCTTTAGACTTTACAACGTTTCACCTAATTTCCTATCCATTTGGCAAGATTACAAAGGGCCAACATTGCGTCTTAAGGCTAGCTACCTAACTGGAATTTGTTTGTTCAGAGATGGCACCATGGGTTTACTCTGGTTCCGTATCTACTGTATTATGAGAAAGTAAGGAAACATAAAAATATACTTTAGTTAAAATGCAAAATACTTACAAAATATTTGACTTCTAGGTAAGTATTATTTATACATTTCGCTAAGCCAATTTTTCTTTGGCTGGCTGAATCAAAACCATTTTGAGATATATACTCAAATAAAAATACTTTAATAAGACAGATTTTAATAACAAAGGATCACAAATTATATTAATAAGTATATTTCGCGTTTTATAACGTCATTCGTGGATGTTTTTTATTCTGCCCACGATTTTAACGTTGTTACATATATGGATTTGTTTTTTTTTTTATTATATACATCATATATGAAATTAAGTTACATAGAATATTGATTGTCTGTCTTATTGTAGTTAGTTTTTGAATGAGCACTTTGATAAATCACTGAAATAACCATATGAGTTTCTTAGAGTAATGTTTTCTTTTAAATAAAACAATATAATCTTGAGTTTAGGCTAGTGCCATCTTGGGTCGAAAGAGAACAATCAGAGGCACAATACTGCAACCGGCATTGAAAGTCATAGCCTATAAAATAAGTTGCGCTAAAACAGGCTATAATAATAAATTGTGACGCAAGGGCCTATTATAATACTTTTTGGTGAGGGCAATATTTTGAATCCAGAGCGAAACGAAGGAGTCTAGCAAAGAAAATTTTTAGTCCATCGGGAACCGTTCTTCGTTTTTTGAATAGATCAGATGAAAAGTGTAGATATATTCTATACGTTAGTATTTTATTGTCTATGGTCAAAGCGAAACAAATCGATTACGACAATGTGAGAGCGAGTGTCCGTTCGAGGAGGTTAGCCGGTATCTCCCGCAGTGGGGGTGCGATGGGCCCTACTCCGGCGTGTACGCTGCCCCGGCCGCGGTGTTCCGTCTCTCCTTCCTGGGATCGGTCGAGGTCGAAGAGGACTCCCGCCGACGCAAGAAGAGGCCCAAAAAGAACATGGTCGAGGAGGCCGTCACTAAGATCAAGGTGGTTTGGCTGACAGTGACAGCTGTCATTTGTTTGGATGTCTGTGGTGTCTTGAAATTAAAAAGTTAGGTTAAGCTCGGACTGCAATGCAATTTCAAAAATGGAATAGTAGGCATGATTGTTAGTTTTTTTATACATCTCTGTGTTCTTATACATTGCGTACATTACATTTACATAGTGTTTACTGTTTTTATTATTAAACGCGGTTTTCTTATCAATTAATTAATAATATGAAATCCGCATTGGATAATAATGTGGCCATTACTATGTAGATGTAATGTGTATGCATTACTTTTAGTTTATTTTATTGAAATAATGTAATGTTTGCTACAATATGTAATAGATTTTTGTTTAATGTAAAGTACTTATAAAAAAATATGTTACTAATTGAAATTGTATTTCCATTTTGCTACCTTGGGCTATGATCAGGCTTTGGTAAGTTCCAAAATTTATGTAGAAAACACTGAACTTGCCCAAAACATTATAATACTTACCGGTTGATTTTGAAGATTCTTGTAATATTTATATCTTGAAATAACAAACAGAAATACAAAATAAATATATTAGTAGTAAGAAAAAATAACAAATTACCGATCAACTAAACGAATTTTAGAAATGTCAAAAAATTTTATTCGATTTTTGAATTCCAATTTGTATTCCCAATCCAAGATTTAAATATTGCTATAGTGCTATGCTCCATAATCAATCTGTATTGAACTATCTATGTAATTTTTTGCCCCGTTTTCCCATCCTACTGTAAATTGTTGTGCTGTGTTCAACTTATTTGGTATATACAAACTTCTCACTACACGTAGCATTTCATTACTATATTGTGTTTCATTCATAAACAAATACATTTCCATTACAATCAATTGCGGGAACATTACCACATAAGAAAGTTATATTATCATCAATAATTGAATCTCAGTGTTGATTATATTTCTTGCTCCTTGCTTCAGTAGAAAGCCGGCCTGTAACACAATACGTACTCATAACAAATCAAACTTATGGGTTTATATAAAAAAAATTAAGCCATTCACAGTCCTTTACAATTATTCTACAATGGTCGAAGAAGTAAATTATTTTAAAAATATTTATTACCTTGCTCACAGGCACCCGAAGGCGAAAATCAACCCAGCACAGAAGTGGATCTCTTTATATCGACTGAGAAAATAATGGTTTTAAATACGGAACTGAAAGAAATCATGATGGACCATGCACTAAGGACTATCTCCTACATAGCTGACATCGGTGACTTGGTGGTACTGATGGCGCGGAGAAGATTTGTACCACACGAAAACGACTCTGATCAGCCGAAATTGAATCGTACTCCGAAGATGATATGCCACGTTTTTGAAAGCGAAGAGGTAAGTGTATATAATCTTCAGTCATTGATGGATAAGGGTAGCATAGCGTGCTTCATGCCCACCACGTTTTTGTGCCTGTAGACGATCAAATAATACTTATTTGTCAATATAAAATGACCTGTAGTAGTAGAAACGTTGGGGGACCTATTAAAGACTGTCAGACCTGTCAAATAAAATTGAGAAGGATAGGTAAAAGGAAATTACCAGTCCATTGACTGCCTTTACTGTACATTACTAAAAACATTAAGAAACGGGAAGCTCCTTTTTTGATCTAGAAGATACCTATATTATAATAATAATAATATTATGATTAAATAATAAAATAATGATTAAATCCTTTCCTTATCCTTACTAATATTATAAATGTGAAAGTGAGTTTGTTTGTTTGTTTGTTTATTTGTTACGCTTTCACGCCGTAACTACTGAACCGATCATCATGAAATTTTGTATACAAGTTCTCTGGAGTGCGGAGAAGGACATAGGCTACCTTTTATCCCGGGAAAAAGTACTATTCCCGAGGGATCGACATTGACGAGGGCGGAGTCGCGGGCGAAAGCTAGTAATAAAATAAAATTGAACAATTCTACAAACGAGTACCATCACGCAATGCCATGGTAGTAATAACATAATCATCTCAGTAGTTATTTGTATCAACATGTAAGTAGTTCTTATAAGAACTTATCACTTATTTACTTTTACTCATTTGAATTCTAATTATCTCTATAGATAATGTAACTAGGTCGCTCAGACAATGGAAGCATCTGTATTAAATTCTAAATGGTATTTCTAAATCTACTAAGAGTTTTTGAATTACGAGATTCATTTTCGCATTTATGATTGCTGTTTTGTGAGAAAGTAGTTTATTTTAAAGGTGGTAAACCAATCTTAGCAGCTATATGTCTATTTAAATAGGATTTACATTTCAATTACTTGCTCATTGATATTGGGTCAGAGCGTAAGTGAAAGATAAATCTAAAGATCGCTATAAAAACTATAGATTCGTAGTTTCTGTCCTTAATAAATACAGTAAATAAAGAAACTACTTATTTAAACATGTATTATACTCGAGATCAAGGGACCATGATTCCTTCTTGATCAGAGCCTCATATGTCAGAGACTAAAATTTATACTCTTTTTGTTTTCAGGCCCAGTTCATCGCCCAGTCAATAGGACAGGCGTTTCAAGTGGCATACATGGAGTTCCTCAAGGCCAATGGCATAGAAGACCACAGTTTTGTTAAGGAAATGGACTACCAAGAAGTATTGAACAGTCAGGAGATATTCGGCGATGAGTTACAGATGTTCGCGAAGAAGGTAAGTTTGATCTCAAATAAATATCATGCTAGTCGACCTACAACAATTTACGAGAGCGGAATAGACAACGATACGTACTAGATACATCTAAGAAACGTCACTTTTCACACCGGAATTATGATTTTTAAGATTCAAATTTAGTATTAGGTAATCCCTCATAAAGATACATACATACATAATATCACGTCTTTTAGAGTAGATACACCCATATCTGCCTAGGTCCATTAGACCTGATGGGCACATTTAGCATATTGTGGGGCGTGTAGATGGAAAACGGAATAAAAATAGTGCCGCATCGCCTATTGCCATGATTCCGCATATTTTAGCCCCATCCCTCGATCAGCTTTTACGATCTGCGCGGGAAGAGAAGCAGCTGGCACATTCTACGTATTTCCTTTTCTCCCAAACCAGCGTGGAAGGACCTCATAAATATATTTTTCAAAATCGCGGGAACACGCGGGACTTATAAGTATATTTTAACTACTTTGGTAATGTTAATTTCTATACACTATTGTATGGTTAAAGACCCATTATAGTTATCGTTCTCATCATTATTGTACAAGTATATTAGCATAGTTTGACAACTTTATTTAACTACCACCGTTCAGTGATACTTATGATTGTCTGTATATACTGAATGAGGCAAACGAACGGGCAATTACGGTAGCAATGCACTAGTCGAAACATATTTAATTAAACGGAAAGCCGTTTTACCACTCGATAGAAGAAGAAGTGATACTTATACTAAACTCTAGGTTCAAGTCTAAATTCACAATGAACCGCGAGTTTCGGTAAACTTTGTTTTTTAAAATATTTATTGAATTAAATAGATTGACAGACAGCCTAAAATAATATAAATAAAGACAATATTAGCGTTTATTATTATTACTCTTGAGAAAAATTGCAAATATTAAAAATATGTTCTTTGGGTGATTGGAAACAGCAACCGAAAAACATGAAGTCATCGTAAAATTCTGTTAATTTACCAACCAACCAATCATCAACATAATCTGCTGGAGTGCTATTTTTGAAATTTCGCCTTTCTTAAACGAGCGATTTTTCATACAAAAGTCGCTCGAAGACGAGTGTCATACTTTCAAAAATAGTACCCTGTTCGATTTAATCTATTTTTTTTTAGGAGCTGCAGAAGGAGGTAGTGGTTCCCAAAACGAAGGGTGAGATCCTAGGAGTCGTTGTAGTGGAGTCGGGTTGGGGGTCAATGTTGCCGACCGTGGTGATCGCTAACTTAGCGCCCGCGGGCGCTGCAGCGCGGTGTGGACAACTCAATATAGGTAAGACGATTTTTAAATTAATAATACATACACAAGTATAGCCGTGTGGTTTCCGGCAGAGTAGAATAGGACCACTCCTAGTCTTCCTATAGAGGTCATAAGAGCAGATTTAGGAAATACAAGCTAAACAAAGCTTATAAACATCAATGAGACCTCTCCCAACCCGTCTGGCCAGCGAGGAGAGTGTAGTTCTGTATGGCTCCGGTAGTACAGAGAGGGTCATGATCCTGCAGTGGAGACTAAAAAGACCTGATGATGATGATCACACAAGTAAGGCCGCTTCCAACCGGTCGTATTGGAAATCCTTGGGGGAGGCCTATGTCCAGCAGTGGACCTTTTTGCGGCTGATATGATGATGATGATGACGCAAGTAATAAAGAAAAGCCAACAAAAAGACATGCCAATCCAGGATACACTAAACGAATTACCACCTCAACGCCTTTCATCGAGATCTCCCATTTGGATGGATGTCAGCACAGAAATATATCAAGATAGAATGGGGATGACGCGTGTCAATTTTCGCATAAGCCGCGCCCTCAATTTTGACGTCGTTACTACTAGTGCAATAATAATGTGACATAGAAATAAATCGCATCATATCGATAAACAATTTTTACAGTTAAAAACCGCAGAATAAAGCATGTGTTCATGTCAGGACGTGCGCGCTGACTGATGAACGTTTAGCGAATCTTGCACGATCGTGCAAGATTGAGACACGCGTGTACCGCCCACTTGGCCGTTCTATCTTGATATATTTCTGTGGATGTCAGACTTAGAACGCCGTTTAGTGTCGAATCATCCCGGCGCTCGTCCTGGCTTACGAGCAGTGCGGGTTAAATTAAAGACTATAAGGTTTATAAAAATATACCTATATAAAAATATAGACACCTCTCCAACCCGTCTGGCCAGCGTGGAGAGTGTAGGCCAAGTCCTCTGGCTGCTCTGGCCAAGTATGGCCCTAGTAGTACAGAGAGGGTCGTGCTCCTGTAGTGGAGACTAAAAAGGACCTGATGATGATGATGATAAAAATATCCTTTATATAATAAATATAATAAACTAGCTTTCGCCCGCGGCTCCGCCCGCGTCAATGTCGATCCCTCGGGAATAGTACTTTTTCCTGGGATAAAAGGTAGCCTATGTCTTTCTCCGTACTCCAGAGAACTTGTATCCAAAATTTCATGATGATCGGTTCAGTAGTTACGGCGTGAAAGCGTAACAAACAAACAAACAAACAAATAAACAAACTCACTTTCGCATTTATAATATTAGTAAGGATATTAGTAAGGATAACCTTTTCGCAAGTGTTCTTATGAATTACTTACCGGTTTTATCATCATTATAGTTCAAATAACCTGTTATGTACAGATATTATTGGTCAGTTAGGCTATCGAGGTGTTAGTTATCTATTTTTTTATGTTCTTTTCTTCCTAACTTACTGTTTATGTACGTATAAATAAAATAAAATAAATAAGTTAATATTTTTTGCAGGTGATCAAATAATCGCAATAAACGGGGTCAGTCTCGTCGGGCTGCCGTTATCGACCTGTCAGACGTACATCAAGAACTCCAAGAACCAGACCGTGGTCAAACTGACGGTGGTACCATGCGCGCCAGTGGTGGAGGTTAAGATCAAGAGGCCGGACACCAAGTATCAGCTTGGATTCAGTGTGCAGAACGGCGTGGTAAGTGAAGTAGCTTGATGGTGTGAATGAGATAGCAATAGACTTGCATGTTCGCTTGCACATATGCGACTTATTCTTTTAAGAACTCCGAGAACTAGAGCGTTGTCGAACTAACGGTAGTACGGTGCGCGCCAGTGGTGGAGGTTAAGATCAAGAGGCCGGACACCAAGTATCAGCTTGGCTTCAGTGTGCAAAACGGCGCAGTAAGTAACATTGTTGATGGTTTGAATGAGATAGCAATAGACTTGCTTATACAGTCGCACACACGTCAGCTAGTCTTGTCAAATATGACAATTTAAAAGTGTTCAAAGCCGGAAAACACTTACTATATAGATGGTTCAAAGAAAGCTATAATAATGAATTGAATTGAAATATGCCAATGTTACTAGATATATCAAGGGATATTTTTATTTGTGGCAGCATTGAGGCGTTGTGTCCGGGCTGTTATTGGGCAACTTGCAACAATGTGGCCAACCAACCAATAATTTCGAAAAAAATGTTTCCCATAGAAAATCGATCAGCTGATTACTCATTGTGTATAGGTCCAATATTAAGTTGAGGAAAGTTGTCCCATATTAAGCTGGTCATGCCCCTTAACTCGTTCACGGACACTGAATCAGACACAAACGAAATAAGAATAGTATTACGTCTACAGGCGGGCAGTGTCCGCGAAAGTGTTTATTATTGTTACCCCCATTTTGTAACACGTTGTAGATGATTCAGCAACGAATCTCCCTTCATCAGATTTGCAGTCTGCTCCGAGGCGGCATAGCGGAGCGCGGAGGGGTGCGCGTGGGCCACCGCATCATCGAGATCAACTCGCAGAGCGTTGTGGCTGTTCCCCATGAACGCATCGTCAACTTGCTGGCCACGTCCGTCGGAGAGGTAACCTGTCTTACTACAGATGTATAACCCTTCATCAGGAGATTCAATTTAGTCGTGGTAGAGCCACGCTGCGGGCAAAATTCATTTTTGCTAAGTAGCATGACCGACCATGTAACAGGCGAGGAAGAAGAAAGAAAGTAGCTTCATCGCTTATATGCTTCGTTCAATGAGTGAGAGAGCAGGAGGTCCATCCTTCCTCCATTTTCTCCCCCAACTTCTTGAAAGGCCGACAGCGCTCCTGTTACACCCTTGTGTTGCAGTTGTCTATGGGCAGCGGTGATTAGGAATGAGGCTTTTTCGTTTGCCGTACATTGGATATTGTCAATAAATTCATCAGGTTCATTGATTAAACTAAGCATTGCCACTAGGTTTTGCAGTCTAGCTCTCGTAGCCCAGCTAGATCGAAGTACATGGCGCTGATCGCTTACCATCAGGTGACTCGAGGTAACACCTAGCAAACCTATCTTACTACATATGTAGTAGTAGTAGATCCACGCACCGGCAAAATTCATTTTTGGTAGTAACATGAATGGGCCGGCTCGTTCGGGAAAGTATCACACTCCCAGAAAATCTCGTTTGATTAGAAGCTTTATCGCTTGTATGCTTCGTTCATTGAGCGAGAGAGCAGGAGGTCCATCCTTCCCCCATTTCCTCCCCAACTCCTTTAAAGGCCGGCAGCGCTCCTGTCACTCCCTTGAGTTACAATTGTCCATGGGTACCATAGTACATTCTATAATAGATACTTATATAGATATACATCCACCTTGACCCAGGTCAATCTGAAAAATATGGTTTTCCATCATGACCTGACCGGGGATCGAACCCGGGTACCCTCGTGTCGCAGGCTGGCGTGTTAACCACTGCGCCACGGAGCCAGATATACACATTCTGTAAAAATTACAAGTCAATGATATCTCTACGATTCAATAGATCTGTATCTATCCGATTGTCTGTCATAGGTCTGTACCTATGACAGACAATCGGTCGGGCGTACAGTGGACGCCTAGTAAGGTGCCGTTTTTACCCTTTGATTACTAATCCAAAAGACAAAAAGGATCCTTAGGAAACCCCTCGTTAACCACCGGTCCCTATTTTCTAGATCCTGATGAAGACGATGCCGACTTCCATGTTCCGGCTGCTGACGGGGCAGGAGAACCCGGTGTTCATCTAAGCGCGCGCGACCCGCGCCCCAAGTGCCTGCTTACATATACGCGACGCCAGCACGTGACCACGCGGACCTCATCCTCGCTGGACATTGTTCAACGTATCTATATTTTCTGGTATAAGGCTAATTTCAGAGTGACGCCGGCGAAACGCGCCGTTGACCAGCGCGTTTCAACAGCGCGCGCTTGACAGGCGTGCGCTGAAAGACAAGTTTTAGTATCACTCGTTTCGTTGCAATGTACAGTTGTGTATAGTCGTCATTGGGACACACATAATAACAGGATTAGCTGTTTTTCTATGATTATTGAGCGCGCGCTTCGGCAGCGCTGGCCGGCGCGAGTGTGTTTCCGGAGCGACGCGTTTCAACTGCGTAACTATGATAGGAGAATACTATATAATGTAATTGCAAGTGCGCGCGTCTGGACGCCGCTGTTCAAACGCGTCACTCTGAAATCAGCCTAAGAAGCGAGTCTTTAGTTGAAGTCAATATTATTGTCGGCTACATTTCCGCATTGTGATGACAGATAAAATGTGTTCTATATGCTTAAACAGAGAGTACAATTTAGCGTGATGGTCTAACACGATGTTAGTCAAATGTTAAAGATGCATCTAAATTAATTTATTACCGAACTAAGAAAACTGACACAAAAATGTAGTCAAATAAATTTACTTTATGTACCATATTTTATAAAAACTGACACCAAATTCGCTATAGTAATGCACTACCTAATACAGAATAAATATAAATAACAGAATGCTATCAATTCTGTGGTTTTTAGTGACATTCTGATTAATATCAAAAAAGACATTAGGTACTCGATAAATAATCAGGATGGCAACTTTAAGGACAAAACTAATTTATTTTTAATATTTATCGGTTATTTATTACATAACTTCAAGGACAAAATTAACTTTTTTATTATTTACAAAAAAATCTGAATTAAGACTTCAGTAAAATTAGATTTATTGAATTTATATATGTTACAAAATATAAATATTTTACATTAAAGGCGAGGATGAAGTCCATAGCTTAGCTGACAAAATACTCAAAACTGATGTGATGTCAAGTCTCAGAATGCTTACAATGCTTAAGTGGCTAAATAAGATAGGCATAAGTTGTATTATCTCTCTATATAACTTCCCGCGACATTTAGACGTATGTCAAACAGCCGTTTTCTATTGCCGTCTCTGTTATCTTTATACAAGTACATTAGTATGACAAGGATAGCAATAGAAAATGGCCGTTTGACATATGTCTACATATGGCGGTGTAGTATGTGCTGATTCTGTGTTCGCTACTTCGGTGTTTGTGGTAGTTTCGTGGTTCAATTTCTTACCTCATTTTTGCGTATCGTACCCAACACAAAATCAGCACTTTCAATTCTCATGACAACGTGTATACATACTCCATTTATTCATATGATTGTACCTATAAATTTAATATCGAAATACCACTCATATCTGCTTAGATAGTGTCGTATTATTATGGAAACATTTTGTTCTAAGCTTGATGTACTAACACGTTTGCCATTGGACAATTCCGTGGTTAACACAGTTATAATTTGGTAACACTCATTTATTTTTTATTTTTTTACTAAATGTTGGATTAGGCATTTATTGCTCTCCATAGTTATACAAAAAGTTTCGTTTAGATGTATTTCACAGTTTCAGCATACACATTTATATTATACTTCTAGCGCATGACTTGGATATTGTCTGCGGTGTGAGAGGGGCAGGGGAGGGTGTTGTCATTTAGGTCACATTTCATCATATTCCAAAAAATATCACCATTTTAGAAATTGTCACACATAGAAACAAAGAAAACCGCTCCCCCACCGCCTCCTTCCGCAGGCAATCCCAAAGTTGCCTGCTAGGCCTGTAGATATAATTATTATTAACGACAATACGTAAGATATTTATTTGGTGTGTATCTCGATTTAATAAGTGAAGTATAAAAGCCACAATTTGCCATCGCTATATATCATACTAGGTCTTCGTTTAACATATCTGCCATTTTTAGTTATTTTTTTTTTATATTTTAGTAATATTTTCGCATAGAGTTAAGGTAACATTCATACATTTCTTGTCAAACCATTCCATTGTTTTCTATTTTTTTTAACTTATCTGTTGTAGTTTGTTTAGTTTTTCATTATCAATGCGATATTTTTATAATAATACATGTTTTACCGACCACGCACCATAGTTCAAACCAGTTTTCAAACGAGAATTTCACGAAGCATCTCTTCAGCTTAGACTCTGTACTTTAGAATGGAATGATATAGTAGATAGTCGTTCAAATAGTACCTACCGCAGGAAGAGTACCTTCGTGAAAATATTTCTTATTATGTATAGCTTAGATAGAACCAGTGGGTCTTTGAAGGGTTACAAACTATTAGAACGTTAACCAAGAACGCTGCGCTAAGAATATAATGAGTATCAAAAAACTGATGTTGGTGTTGCCAGCCTTTGAGTCAGAGATGTACAGAACTCGAGTCTTTGAGTTCCAATTTTAGTGCTCGAGTCGAATTTGCAAGGCTCTACTAGCTGCATATAAAAAAAAAAGATGTTTTAATTTTGAATCTGTTACTCAAAGGCGCCAAGTATTTTTACCTTGTATGTTTACCTAATTTAAAATAAGCTTAACTCTGTGACTAAAAAGACCTGATGATGATGATGATGAAGCTTAACTCGGTTCCATCTGGGGAAAGCATGCAAAAATGGTCATTCAAATATTTCGTACGCAGCAAAGCGGAAGGGAGCGGGGGGTCTGGGCTGGGCTTATTTTTGCTGACATCGAGGACGGGAGGGTTTGCACGGTGATGACATCAGCAACAATTTGCAAAATAAACAGATATATTTTGTGAAAATTATTACAATGTTTACGTAAGCTTGGGGGGGGGGGGGGGGGAAGAGCTTTTCTTACTTTTGCTGACAAGGGGGAGGAAGGGTTTAAATTCCTGATATATTGCTTACGTAACACTTGAACGGTCCTAAAAGAGAAATATCAAGGCAACACGCGCGCTCGATCCGTGTCTCCGCTTAATAAGCTTATCTCAATCTATAAATGTACCTGCTAGATTTTTACCACCACTTGATAAGTGTTGGTAGATCTTAGGAAACATACAATTTTGAATTTTATCTCATTTATAGCATATTTTCTTAGCACAGTGATACTGGAAGGCTAAAACGTTAAACGTTACATTTTATCATCTATAAAAACTTTCGAACCCAAGAGATCTGCAGTGATCAAATAAAAAAGAATTGATTAGTGGATCATAGTACATAAATAAAGCATTATTTCGTGTAGTATTTCAAAAGATATATCATATTTTGTAAATTTTATAGTGTCGCTATAGCATTCCTATATGTAATCTATTATTATATGTATGTCCTGTGTTCTTAGCTAGGCTTAGCGCTCTGGGGACGAGTTCTATATTTATTTATGTATAATATAAAAATGATAATTTAGAACATTAGATATCCCTTTTAAAATATCCTGCTTTTCCTTATAAATATTTACCAAACTTTTCATCATATATTATTTTTATTCAAAGGCCGGTATCTGCAGTATTCTTTGATGTGATATCAAAGTAGACTATTTTGGTACACTGAGGTAAGCGCTGGAAACTGCATAGGGCTTATACCTATTCGGTTGGTACTTTTTAGCCGACGTTGCAAGCGTTGTTATGACTGAGTACTTACATTGTAAAATTGTACGGGATATTTTTTATCAGAACGACTGAAAAGTTATACTGTGCAATTTTTGTCACATCGATTGAAAATGTATACCAGACAAATTTTGTCACAAGGATTGAAAAGTGATACCGGGCAAATTTTGTCACTAGGATTGAAAAGTGATACCGGGCAAATTTTGTCACAATGATTGAAAAGTTATACCGGGCAATTTTTGTTACAAGAATTGAAAAGTTATTCCGGGCATTTTTTGTCATGGATTGTAAAGTTATACCGGGCAATTTTTGTTACAAGAATTGAAAAGTTATACCGGGTAATTTTTTTCATGGATTGTAAAGTTATACCGGGTAAATTTTTTCACGTAAGTACTTTTTAGTACTTACGTTATACCGGGCAATTTTTGTTACAAGGATTGAAAAGTTATACTGGACAAATGTTGTCACGGATTGAAAAGTTAACTGGGCAATTATTGTCACAAGGTTTCTGAGGAAATATGAGTAGGTATTTTCCCCCAGCACGAGTAGCTGCCTATACGACCTATATACCAATTATCATGTGCGCATGACAATGCATTTTTCGTGAAAATAGCATTTGTTAAATTTTTAAACGTGGTCTAGATTGATAAAGTTTGCAGTCACTAGCGCTAACTTTAGTTCTAATTCATTCATTTGCTACTTCGCCTTCCCCGTTCAAAAGATCTTTAAATCATTAAATAAGTATTTTATGGAATATACTTATCATACTCGTAATCTGTATAGCCAATGTAAAGGAGTACCTAAACCCGTAGCTGTAGATTTTTTTAAGATACCGGCCCATTCTCGATCGTTCCAGTAAATATAGGTGAGTCTGATATGTATGTAATTTTATATTGCTAGCTGTTGTGAATAAGATTTATTTATATTGAGAAACACAGATAATAAATAGCCTTTTATTGTGAAAGCTGGTATATGGTAGGTCACTGTAACATGTGAAATAACTATTGTTGTTCTCATTTCTAAGAGTATTATTCTAGTCTGCATTAAAGTTAAGAATAAACTGAACAAACTTATAACTTTGTTTTATTTTGTATGAAGCAATTCCCGGGGTACTATTTTGAAAGTGTGACACTCGTCTTCGAGCGATTTTTGTATGAAAAAATCGCTCGTTTCCGAACGGCGTTATTTAAAAATTAGCACTCTTGGTCTTTGGCGACTTATCCTTCCAGTATAACATTATGGTGGAGAGGTAGTAAGGTAAGTAAAACATAGGTGTGAATAAAACTATGGCGCCATCTATATGATAAGCCTGACAAAAATCGTACGCAATAGGCGTATGCTGTGGCGTGTGCGTAACCCCAGCAGAAAAGTACCTCGTAGAGTAATACGAGTAGGATGAATAATTAGTTCCCAATATGCTGTAAATGTGCACTGAATAAAAAATTGGTGCCTTTTGTAATTTTGGAAAAAATGGAAAAACCATTAAGTACTAAGAGAATAAGACATTAACGCGGGCGGGGCAGCTGGCAACAGCTAGTTATACACAATTATTTTTGTGACTGCGTATGTAGATTGTTATACTTGATCGAAGTCTAGACAACACCCTCGGTCAATGACATTTAGACAAAGAGAGTCAATTGAACTGTTATCTGATTGATAAAAAAACACAAAGTAGCGTTATCCATAAAATCGGCAAAAAATCATGTCTGTTGTATGGTCCATTAAATATTAATTTCATTTTGATAAAATTATTTATTTTTAAAGTGAATATATAAGTAAATATTCTGTGAATATTTCAAGCAAGTTCCTGTTTCCGCTATCAATGTCGAGCAAAAACAAGCGAAAAAGGGGCCTTAAATAAACTATATCAGCAACTTATTATCAAATCCAATATACAGGTCCTTAGAGTCAAAGAAAAAAGCTTTTTTTTTTTACTTTACAGCTACCCAATGCTAAAGATTTTTCAGTAGGATTTATTATAAAATAAGCATAAATCCTGTCATCCAGTGTGAACACTGGTGAAGTGTGAACTGCTGGGATGACACCATAACAATCGCCCGCTTGCCCCGTGTGTTAGCTACGGCACTGGTGGGGCCTTCAGTGCTTCATAGGACGGCAAACGAGCAAGCTGGTCACCTGATGGTAAGCGATCAGCGCTGCCCATGGACAACTGCAACACCAAGGTGTAACAGGAACCTTGCCGGCCTTTCAAGGAATTGGGGGAAACACCTTGGTATCAAAATTCTTCGGAACCGCCTCTCGGCCTCTGACGTGGTTCCTATAAGGACTACCAGATGGCAGCCGGGACTAATGGCTCAACGTGCCTTCCGAAGCACGGCATCATCTTAATTATCAGTCAATCAGGTGATTCAAGCCTGCAATGTCCTAACCAAACTGAAAGCAACTAAACAATGTATCCCGTGGGAATCGAACCCACGACGGTCTGCAGGCAAACGCCTTAACCACTGGACCACGGAGGTAGTTGTTTTCAACAATTTCACGTTGAAACAAAAGTCATTGTGTAGAGTAGGTAAAGTAAATGCTTGTACGAAAATTGCGCTGTATAATTGAGTATACTGAAAACAAACATGTCAGATGGGATAAATCAATAACCAGATTGTAAAGCTAAATTTATAAGACTACGCCGAAACGAAGTCGTCAAAAATACATAAGACTCATTTGAGTGTTCCCCTCCACGGAAATCTTTAGTAAAAGGCGAAAGATTTATGCGTTTTGAAGGGAAACCAGAGATAGCAGTATTGAAACGCCCAGCCGACCCTACCAAACGGGAAAAAACTCTCATAGCGCGGACTAACTTTGTTCAGCGCCATCTAGTGACGCATTAACACAACTGAGGTCAACGTTAAAATTGTCCATACAAGCGGCTGTAATTTCGCTTTCTATTCTATCACTTGCTTGCTTAGGTGCACTCTCATTTATAAGTAAGTAAGTATGATTCTGGCTTCATATTTCAGGCTTCGTATAATATTAGGTCGGGGAATGTGTTTTTCGTATTTTGTATGGTAGTTTATCGCAATACACAAATATTGGCCCAACTGTTAAAAGCAGTAGACTGGTTAACAGCAGTCTGTGGTAGCTAGTTCCGCTAACTGCCACTATGGGCAGCGGAGAGGTCGCTGCAGTGCAATTGTTACAGAGTTTTCCACCCGTCATTAGATGTCGTTAGCCTAATCTAGGTTAAACTGAAAAGTATTGTCTTAATATATTTATAAGCAAAAAATATATTTTTTCATCCTAAACAAGTTATTTTCGTGAATAATGATTTTATTTTCTTATAATATTATGGTGGATTACTTTTTACTTACTTATTATGGACTACTTACTTACTTCGATGGCTCAGCGACCCGAAGTGGATCTTGGCCTTCAACATTCAAGTGCGCCATTCTTCTCTATTCTGAGCCAACTCTGACCCTCAGAACAATAACTAAAGCATAGAAACCGTGTTAAAATAACAACAAAATACAATATTCTACACTCTTTTTACTTATGGCATTGTTAAAGCATCAGAAAGAGATGCATATACAATGCCATTTGCGTAAATGTGCAGGTTGTCCTGGGGTACTGATGTGATCAGGGTTGTACTATATCGATGAAATATATTTATCGACTAAATGTTTCGTCCTAAGAAAGTCATAAATGTACTCTACTCTGATTGTATCGATTCGTTAAATGAGTACGATTCATAAAAAAAAACAACTAGTTGCACCCCAGGAGTGCCGGCAGAAGTGAAAACTCGCCTTTGCGGCATACTCAGGTCCGTGTCCTTCTTACGAATTTTCGATCAATTCACGTGTCCTGACGCGAGTTTTCTGTTTTACCCATCCCAAAAAGTGCACAAAGCTGCTAAAGAGGCTTTTACTTTAAAAGTTACGTCAAGATACACCTAAATAACTCCTAATCGCATGGCTTCATCTGATAAATAGGTAAAAAGAAAATCCATACATTACCCACCGCGCGTCTACTGTCTACTGCTGGTCATTAGGCCTTACCCAGTATTGGTCGAACGGCAGAATACCTAATATGATGTCAATCATATTTTCGATTATTTCGAAATTCAAACAGTGCCTACTTACCTACCTTACCTATTACCTATGAATGCGCAAAAAACCCAATGCATTCGATTTACAGTCCCCAATGTGAGGCAGTCCAACGTTGACATACTAGTTGAAGGTAAAATACTAGACTTTGTAAATGATACCACCTTCTTAGGAATCACAATAGACTCTAAATTGCAATGGGGCGCTCATGTATCAAAAGATATATTTTTCACTTGATCAATGGGCCATTCAGCATATTTCAAAACCATCTAAAGCTTTTCCCAGCTAGCTTTGAGGAACAGTCAGTAAAGGAAAAATAATCAGGTAGGTAAAGAGAAACACATAAATTCGAAGTGATATTTTTTATTTATAAAACTTTTACACTAGGGTAAAAAAGTGCCAGTGTGTTATTTGTGAAAAATTCAGTGTTGGTAATAGAAAAACAAGAGGTGAAGAAAAACAAGAGATTACTTTACCCACTTTCATTACTGTCCAGAATAAAATATGTTTTTCATAATTTTAAATATAAATAATAAAACCGTTTCCGTAAACTTTCTTATTACCATTGATTTATAATTCGGCAAATATAAATGTAGGTAAAGCATCGTGTTTCAATCGCTTCCATTTAATTTTATATTCGAAATTAATGTATCGGCACGGCAGTAAAATATTTTGAACAAATTCGAGTATGTATGACATTTTATGTCCAATATGTCGCTTGAAAGTTCCTCGGATCCACACCTTTTTATCCTTTTACTTCAGGGAGCTGCAATAAAATTTCAACAATAATTTTCTTCATATTAGTAAAAATCGATTCTTTTTAGGGTTCCGTACCCAAAGGATAAAAACAGGACCCTACTAATATGACTCCGATATCCATCTGTCTGTCACCAGGCTGTATCTCATGAACCCTGATAGTGAGACAGTTGAAATATTACAAACAAAAATTTCGGGCGTTTTTATAGCTTACGCCCACGGCTCCGCTCGCGTTAATGTCTATCCCCGATAACAGTACCTTATTCTGAGATGTAATTTATGTCTATGTTCTTTTCCGTACTCCAGAGATCGTGCAATGGTGATGATGATGATGCAAAATTTCATGATGATCGGTTCAGAAGTAACGGCGTGGAAGCGTAACAAACAAACTCACTTTCACATTTATAATATTATATGTAAGGATGGTACGGAACCCTTCGTGCGCGAGTCCGACTCACACTTTGCTGGTTGTTTAATTACCATGATGGTTCAATTTGTTACATTACTATTGCATGGCTCAACCAACACTAACAAAAATATCCCTGATAGCAAGACCGTCATAAAAAATATCGATATACTCGTAGATACGTGATTTTACCACATCACTAGCAAAAAAAACTAACCTAATTTGAAATAAGGAAAAAACGATAATTTTAAGCAAAATATCTATAAAAGTTGTCATTTATACAATACGTTATATAATTGACAATATTATTGTTGTATTTTGAGGTATTTTGGGTTTTAATTATGCACTTTTAACTGAAAAACTTACCGAAGAAAATTATGTTTTACAGAATTTATTTCTGTTCGTCCTGAATGGGATTTACATCGCTCCATTGCACAAGACATTGTTTAGTATAATGGTCATTTGATAACGCACCAACCCAACAGCGGTTAATACTTTTTTCCGTGAGAATTTTAGCACAATCCTATATTTAATTTGCAGACATCACAATTCCGCCGCAATGTTTTTGTCGATATATAACCCGATCAAATCGGCAAGATGCTAATATTACAGACGTTGAACTGTAATAAGTTATTTTGAATTTAGTCGGATTAAATTGGAGTCCAATGGAGTCCATTGACATTTCAAGTCGGGACAACCCTCAGAACAATAACTAAAGCATAGAAACCGTGTTAAAATAACAACAAAATACAATATTCTACACTGTTTTTACTTATGGCATTGTTAAAGCATCAGAAAGAGATGCATATACAATGCCATTTGCGTAAATGTGCAGGTTGTCCTGGGGTACTCATGTGATCAGGGTTGTACTATATCGATGAAATATATTTATCGACTAAATGTTTCGTCCTAAGAAAGTCATAAATGTACTCTACTCTGATTGTATCGATTCGTTAAATGAGTACGATTCATAAAAAAAAAACAACTAGTTGCACTCCAGGAGTGCCGGCAGAAGTGAAAACTCGCCTTTGCGGCATACTCAGGTCCGTGTCCTTCTTACGAATTTTCGATCAATTCACGTGTCCTGACGCGAGTTTTCTATTTTACCCATCCCAAAAAGTGCACAAAGCCGCTAAAGAGGCTTTTACTTTAAAAGTTACGTCAAGATACACCTAAATAACTCCTAATCGCATGGCGTCGCTTGGCTTCATCTGATAAATAGGTAAAAAAAAAATCCATACATTACCCACCGCGCGTCTACTGTCTACTGCTGGTCATTAGGCCTTACCCAGTATTGGTCGAACGGCAGAATACCTAATATGATGTCAATCATATTTTCTATTATTTCGAAATTCAAACAGTGCCTACTTACCTACCTTACCTATGAATGCGCTAAAACCCAATGCATTCGATTCACAGTCCCCAATGTGAGGCAGTCCAACGTTGACATACTAGTTGAAGGTAAAATAGACTTTGTAAATGATACCACCTTCTTAGGAATCACAATAGACTCTAAATTGCAATGGGGCGCTCATGTATCAAAAGGTAATATAAGGTCAGATATATTTTTCACTTGATCAATGGGCCATTCAGCATATTCCAAAACCATCTAAAGCTTTTCCCAGCTAGCTTTGAGGAACAGTCAGTAAAGGAAACATAATCAGGTAGGTAAAGAGAAACACATAATTCGAATTGATATTTTTTATTTTATAAAACTTTTACACTAGGGTAAAAAAGTGCCAGTGTGTTATTTGTGAAAAATTCACAGTGTTGGTAATAGAAAAACAAGAGGTGAAGAAAAACAAGAGATTACTTTACCCACTTTCATTACTGTCCAAAATAAAATGTTTTTCATAATTTTAAATATAAATAATAAAACCGTTTCCGTAAACTTTCTTATTACCATTGATTTATAATTCGGCAAATATAAATGTAGGTAAAGCATCGTGTTTCAATCGCTTCCATTTAATTTTATATTCGAAATTAATGTATCGGCACGGCAGTAAAATATTTTGAACAAATTCGAGTATGTATGACATTTTATGTCCAATATGTCGCTTGAAAGTTCCTCGGATCCACACCTTTTTATCCTTTTACTTCAGGGAGCTGCAATAAAATTTCAACAATAATTTTCTTCATATTAGTAAAAATCGATTCTTTTTAGGGTTCCGTACCCAAAGGATAAAAACAGGACCCTACTAATATGACTCCGATATCCATCTGTCTGTCACCAGGCTGTATCTCATGAACCGTGATAGTGAGACAGTTGAAATATTACAAACAAAAATTTCGGGCGTTTTTATAGCTTACGCCCACGGCTCCGCTCGCGTTAATGTCTATCCCCGATAACAGTACCTTATTCTGAGATGTAATTTATGTCTATGTTCTTTTCCGTACTCCAGAGATCGTGCAATGGTGATGATGATGATGCAAAATTTCATGATGATCGGTTCAGAAGTTACGGCGTGGAAGTGTAACAAACAAACTCACTTTCACATTTATAATATTATATGTAAGGATGGTACGGAACCCTTCGTGCGCGAGTCCGACTCACACTTTGCTGGTTGTTTAATTACCATGATGGTTCAATTTGTTACATTACTATTGCATGGCTCAACACTAACAAAAATATCCCTGATAGCAAGACCGTCATAAAAAATATCGATATACTCGTAGATACGTGATTTTACCACATCACTAGCAAAAAAAACTAACCTAATTTGAAATAAGGAAAAGACGATAATTTTAAGCAAAATACCTATAAAAGTTGTCATTTATACAATACGTTATATAATTGACAATATTATTGTTGTATTTTGAGGTATTTTGGGTTTTAATTATGCACTTTTAACTGAAAAACTTACCGAAGAAAATTATGTTTTACAGAATTTATTTCTGTTCGCCATTGCACAAGACATTGTTTAGTATAATGGTCATTTGATAACGCACCAACCCAACACCGGTTAATACTTTTTTCCGTGAGAATTTTAGCACAATCCTATATTTAATTTGCAGACATCACAATTCCGCCGCAATGTTTTTGTCTATATATAACCCGATCAAATCGGCAAGATGCTAATATTACAGACGTTGAACTGTAATAAGTTATTTTGAATTTAGTCGGATTTAATTGGAGTCCAATGGAGTCCATTGAAGCAGCGATTACATTACCCAATTTATCGGGCCGATCCGTCGGGACACTAACTGCCGATATTTAGGGCCTTGCGTTTACACTTGCACTAGATCGCCTCCCTAACTCAGTTGGCCGCCGCCCGTGTAGCTGTAAGGATGTCTCCTGCATGTCCCTTGCAAGTACGAAAAATTGGAAAATTCGACTATCTTATAAATTTAGTGACATCATATCAGAAACAAGACACATTATTGAAATATATTACAGAAAGTGTCAGTGCTAAACAACGATTAGCTGTAACGATCAGATTTTTAGCGACGGGAAATTCATATCATGACCTTAAATACAACATGCTGGGCTATCTATAGATGTCTAAAACACTATACTATATGTATGTAATATAATATAATAACTAATATTATAAATGCGAAAGTGAGTTTGTTTGTTACGCTTTCCCGTTGTAACTACTGAATCGATCATCATGAAATTTCGCATACATGTTATCTGGGGTACGGAGAAGGACATAGGGTACATTTATCTCGGAAAAAATACTGTTCCCGAGGGATCGATATTGACGCGGGCGGAGCCGCGGGCGAAAGCTAATGTAATATAAGTAAAATATGTATGTAATGTAAGTAAAAGTCAAATTGTCTTTTTACTCATATACGAAGCATAAAGGAGGGTTATGATTTTGACCGGTATGTATGTATGTTTATCTGTTGCTACGTTAACGTCTCTCACAAATAAATATCAGAATTTGACGATTGAGTTATCGTTAGTTGTCAGCTGGTCATAGGCTCTGTAAAGTCATGAAAAATTTAATGTGACGCCTTGTAGTGTAGGCACATTCCAAAAATATATAATAATATGTAAACAGAACGTCCGCTCGCATCAAGCGCCGCGCGGCTACTGAGCTCCCTTACTCACTGACAGCGATCACACCACCCGATTTACGCACTAACTAGGGAGTTAAGCCGCGATTACATTACCCAATTTCTCGGGCCCGATCTCAGTTAGGGACCCTAAATCGGGAAGTCTAATCGCAGTTAGTGAGTTAGTGTCCCGATTTAGGGCAATCGTGGCAACCCGATCGCACTAACTCCCTAGTTAGGGCATAAATCGGGTGGTGTGATCGCTGTTAGTGAGTAAGGGGAGCTCAGTAGGTAGCCGCGCGGCGCTTGATGCGAGCGGGCGTTCTGTTTACATATTATTATATATTTTTGGAATTTTTGGAATGTGCCTACACTACAAGGCGTCACATTTTATTTTTCATGCTTTACAGAGCCTATGACCAGCTGACAACTAACGATAACTCAATCGTCAAATTCTAATATTTATTTGTGAGAGACGTTATGAGCAACAGGTGAACATACATACATACCGGTCAAAATCATAACCCTCCTTTATGCTTCGTATATGGGTAAAAAGACAATTTGTCTTTTACTTACATCCTTACTAATATTATAAATGCGAAAGTGAGTTTGTTTGTTTGTTTATTTGTTTGTTTGTTACGCTTTCACGCCGTAACTACTGAACCGATCATCATGAAATTTTACATACCAGTTCTCTGGAGTACGGAGAAGGACACCTTTTATCCCGGGAAAAAGAAATGTTCCCGAGGGATCGACATTGACGCGGGCGGAGCCGCGGGCGAAAGCTAGTTACATACATATTTTACTTATATTACATACATATAGTGTTTTAGACATCTATAGATAGCCCAGCATGTTGTATTTAAGGTCATAAGAATTTCCCGCCGCTAAAAATCTGACCGTTACAGCTAATCGTTGTTTAGCACTGACACTTTCTTTAAATAATGTGTCTTGTTTCTGATATGATGTCACTAAATTTATAAGATTAAAGATATAAGATTGAAGATCGAATTTTCCAATTTTTGGTACTTAGAAGTCACAGACAGGAGCCATCCTTACAGCTACACGTGCGGCTGCCAACTGAGTTAGGGAGGCGATCTAGTGCAAGTGTAAACGCAAGGCCCTAAATATCGGCAGTTAGTGTCCCGACGGATCGGCCCGATAAATAGGGTAATGTAATCGCCGCTTTAGTGCGATCGGGTAGCCACGATTGCCCTAAATCGGGACACTAACTCACTAACTGCGATTAGACTTCCCGATTTAGGGTCCCTAACTGAGATCGGGCCCGAGAAATTGGGTAATGTAATCGCGGCTTGACATTTCAAGTCGGGACAACCATGAAAATAATAGAAACTGACTGAAGTTTTTGTCTCATTCTGTCATAAGCGAAAGCTCATAAGAAAAATACAGTGTCAACTATCTGTTTTCAGTTTCTATTTTTATGCGGCTTCTATGTATATTATTCTTCTGAGGGACAACCATGAAAATAATAGAAACTGACTGAAGTTTTTGTCTCATTCTGTCATAAGCGAAAGCTCATAAGAAAAATACAGTGTCAACTATCTGTTTTCAGTTTCTATTTTTATGCGGCTTCTATGTATATTATTTTTCTGAGCTCTGACCAGTCGGATATGTTCAGTTCTTTCAGGTCTTTGGCGACTTCATCCTTCCAGTATAACATTATGGTAGATAACATAGGTGTGAAAACAACTTTGGCGCCATCTATATCATAAGCCTGAAAAATCGTACGCAATAGGCGTTGAGTGAGACCCCGTGGTGAGACGAGACCACATGGTACCTACTACCTACATTACTTGAACGATGCTTTTCGTCTCAGAACAATAAGTTTTGTCCAGGGAAAGACGTGTATGACTGTATTCGAAACCATGTTCGAGACTGATGTGATACGAACACTAGAGGAAATTATCAAAAATATCAGCAGATCATTTTGGTTATTACAACCACAACCTTACAACGCGAACGAAATTAAACCGATAATCAGACAAACATTTTCCGTGCCCATTTCCCGAGCGGCATCGTACATATATTTCCGACCAGGAGTACTATTTTTGAAAGTGTGACACTCGTTTTCGAGCGATTTTTGTATGGAAAAATCGCTCGTTTACAAACTACATCATTTCAAAAATAGTATCCAGGCTTAGTTACTTCACTATGGTGTATTCGGATAAAAATATGTTCATAAGTATATTAGACTAGCTGTTGCCCGCGACTTCATCCGCGGCAATTTCTGTTATAAGGTATAGATGAATAATTTTCCATTTTTAAAACATTTTTTATTAATATTGGTCGCAGCGTGATGTTTTATAGCCTAAAGCCTTCCTCAATAAATGGACTATCCAAAATAAAAATAATTTTTCAATTTGAACCAGTAGTTCCTGAGATTAGCGCGTTCAAACATAACAAACAACAAACAAACTCTTCAGCTTTATAATATTAGTATAGATAAATATGTAGTTTAGTAATGATTTACAATGGCATACATTTTAATCTCATAATTAAGTGCAAGACAAGTGTTGCACATCCGTATTTGTTCTAGGGATTTACTTTCGATTCACTGTGTGTTGCGCTGGGAGCACGACAATATAGATAGTACCATACATTCAAATTAGGTAGGTACCAACAGATGCATTAAATGCTGAGTTTGCCTGTATCTTTGTAAGTTGAGGGTTTCGCAGGAACTATTTAGTAATCTGTGGGAATACTCAGTACTTGGAAGTGATTTCAAGCGAGTTAGACTTTGCAAACCACAAGTAGGTACAGATTTCGTGAAAATAGTTTTAAAATTTTAGTTTTTGATTGGTTTTTTATTAAGTTACTAATATAATCTTTCCTTTTTGGGCATATAAGTTATTTTAGTTTCAGTTATGTTTGTTTTTATGTTGTTTTTGTAAGTTTAAAAAATGTGGATATTAATGGTAGCCTTTTCGTCTTTTAAATATTTGCCATATCAAACGAAAATCGACTTTGTTTTAAACTATTTTACGGGTTCTAAATTCGCAATATATTCGTATGACGGATCTGTAAGTCAACTGAAGTCTTCATAACTTACAAATTTCATGTAAAGTATGCCGAAGCTATTATGCAATACAATAGCTACAACGCGACAGACAGACGTCGCATTTCGTTTTCTCTTTTATTTTGATAGTTATTTAAATATTAAAAAAACCGTCCTTACCATTATTGAAAATATGTACATATGCGTACATATTTTTGAATTTTGAATACCGAAAGTTTACATTAATTTAGGTATATACCATATCAATATCTAATCCATGCTACTAATATTATAGTTGCGCAAGTAACACTGTCTGTCTTCTTTTTACGCTTCAACCATTGTGAACCAATTTGGAAGAAATTTGGTATGGAGGTATTTTGAGATATAGGTTACCTTTCATTCCGGGAAATTCTACTGTTCCCGAGGGATCGACAATAAAACGGGCAGGGCCGCCGGCAACAGCTAGTTATACACAATAATTTTTGTATATGACTGCGTATGTAGTTTTTAATACTTGATCGAAGTTTAGACAACACCCTCGGTCAATGACATTTAGACAAAGAGAGTCAATTGAACTGTTATCTGATTGATAAAAAAACACAAAGTAGCGTTATCCATAAAATCGGCAAAAAATCATGTCTGTTGTATGGTCCATTAAATATTAATTTCATTTTGATAAAATTATTTATTTTTAAAGTGAATATATAACTAAATATTACCTATGTGAATATTTCAAGCATGTTCCTGTTTCCGCTATCAATGTCGAGCAAAAACAAGCGAAAAAGGGGCCTTAAATAAACTATATCAGGAACTTATTATCAAATCCAATATACAGATCCTTAGAGGCAAAGAAAAAAGCTTTTTTTTTTAATTTACAGCTCCCAATGCTAAAGATTTTTCAGTAGGATTTATTATAAAATAAACATAAATCCTGTCATCCAGTGTGAACACTGGTGAAGTGTTAACTGCTGGGATGACACCATAACGATCGCCCGCTCGCCCCGTGTGTTAGCTACGGCACTGGTGGGGCCTTCAGTGCTTCATAGGACGGCAAACGAGCAAGCTGGTCACCTGATGGTAAGCGATCAGCGCTGCCCATGGACAACTGCAACACCAAGGTGTAACAGGAACCTTGCCGGCCTTTAAAGGAATTGGAGGAGGGATGGACCTCTCTCACTCACGGAACGAAGTATAGAAGCGGTAAAGCTTCTACTCAAACGTCTATTTTCTATGAGTGTGGTACTTCCTCGGACGAGCTGGCCCATCCATGCTAATAACAAAAATGAATTTTGCCGGTAGCGTGGCTCTGCCACACTGATACCCTACTCAGCCTGCTGGTAAATCCACCAATGTGTATATTTGTCACAAGCCTCTCAGGAATGAGTGAACCAAGAATCATCATTTATTAAGGGGTTATCACACCATCCACCATCGCATCCTAAATCGGATCCGATGAGAGCACAGAAATAGATGAGAGGGACGCCGCAATACGTGCGATACGATTGGAGATATCTCGTATCGTGTCTAACATACATATATATGCGTCCCTCCCATCGGATCCTAAATTCAGGATGGTTTAATGGGCGCTTTAACCTACGGCTTGCTGCGTGCCTTAACCTATACCTACATCTATATACAGTGTAATAGTAAATTCATTAGTAAACGTTTAAGTAATGACTTGATCCACAAATCTGAACAACTTAATTATGGGACCAATTCCGAAATTGCAAAACAAAAATTATCTGTTCCATATATTTTGGCCAAGTAGATATTCCACTTTTGTATGAAAGAGCAGATAATTTTTTTACAATGTCGAAGTTGGTTTTAAAAAAAAAGTTTTCTCAATATTTGTTGCGTTGGTATCCCAGACACATGTTCACAACTAGAGATGGGCCGAGTACTAAGTACATTTACCGAATAACTAAATTCTGGTTTGCCTTCATCAAACCAAGTACTCAGCCAAATAACTCGGTTCAGTAATGGTGCTAATTTTAAGTATTCTGTTAATTTTCAAATGCTAACTTTTTATAAAATTCCTACCTCTTTAATAAATAAGACTGACTACCATAAAAGTAGTTTTTATTACTTTCTTATTTGTGCATATATCAGGCGACTTTCTGCACTGCAATTATATCAGACGTCCCTAGTACATGATGTCATTTAAATCAGATGGCATTAAAAAGGTTAAAAAATACTCGGCAGTTAAACAGAGTTATTCAGCTGAGTATGAGTACTGAAAAAGTGCCGAGTATGCAAAGTACAGAGTAACAACCGAGCCCATCTCTATTCACAACTTGTGCAGAGTGCCAATTTTTATTTATTTTTAAAATCATCAGCCGAGATCTGACTCTAAGGCAGCAGTTTAAGTGTATTTGATTTGATATAATCCTTATCATAATAAAAATTTTAATTGTGCATATCTTTTCACCATATGCACACCATTATAATATGGAAAATATGTAGTATGTGGTCCTTTAACTTAAAGTTACGAGCTTTTTGATGATAATTGTTGAACAATGGACATCTTCGTCTTGTTGACGGGTTAAAATAATTTTAAGTGCCGAAATACATATAAATATGACCAGAAAAAAAAGATGATGAGCGTAGATCAACTGAGTATATTTCCAAGTTGCAACAGTGGTGCATCAATGCTTAGGTTCCACTATTATGACACTATCCTGTAACAATTTGGTGAAGTGTTCACAAAATTGTTACAGGATAGTAACAATTTGGTGAAGTGTTTATCAACCCTCCTTGAGTAACTTAAAGTATTGTGACTGAGATGTCATTGACAACTAAAATTCTTATAATTTCTACTAGGCAGGCACAGGGTTAACTAACATTAACAAGAGCTGGTGTGCATAAGGTTAACCGTCATATGACTTATTTATTAAAAAAAAAAAAAAAATCCCAAATTAATCCCAGGGTCAGCTTCAGCTGACCCTGGGATTAAGAGGCTCAGAACTAAGAAGGCAAGCTGGCTGATGACAGAGAGGTTGAGATATTTTGAAATAAATTCTATTCTAACAATGGCTTAAAAAACTAAATTATGTTTACTCACTTCAGGGCCATAGCTAGGAGGGGCGTTGTGCACCTTCCCTACCTTGAAATCACAATGACCTACCTTAAAGATACCAAAAACGAGGATATATTATTATAATTAAATTGTTAGTTCATAGCTTGAGATAAAAAAAAATTAGTGATAGGTATCTAAACTTTTCTGAACATACCAGTTTGTGACATTCATTTCATATTATAATAATTCTTTGTTCTGTGTTTAGATGGCATTTGAAGCGCCCTACCGCAACCAATGCTGCCCTATCTCAAATTCAACTCTAGCTACAGCCCTGCTCCCTGTGATGAGGGTAGTTAAGTTAAAGTATTCTTCACACATTCAAGATACTGTCTCATTTTGTTGAAATAAAATATTGATTGGTTTTTGAATATTATTATGTATTTTCATTTCTGCACAAAGCCAAATTAAATTTACATAAATACATTTTAATGATAACTTTTATACAAGACGTAAATACACAAAAGATCCATAGACAAATTATATTGGTGTTGCTTAAACAGTGAAAAACAATATACCTAATCTTCACATTCTAATAAAAAAAATTATTCAGTATCTCTAGAGATCAGCAAACTGATATATTAAGCTTATGTTGCATTTCAAGGTGTTGCTCATAAGACATACAAATGATGTTGAACTTTGTGACAGTACACATTATCCTTTGTATAAAATTAACCAAATTTGTAACCATGAAATATATACATTTGTCTTCAGATATTTATTATATTCACTATTATAATGATAGTAAAAAAATATGCATACCTAATATTGTAAAGAAGCTAGATGTGAATGTAAACAACTATCAGTGGGAGGTGGAACCGTCCATTCCACGGGCAAGGCTACAACATAGAAATGCAAGGGTTAACCTGAGCGGACGGGGGCAGCAGCACTGACCGGCGCGCTGCTCCAATGCCCACCGATGATAAAAATTTATTCGTAATTGTCTCTTCACAAGTTACTCTGTTTAGGGTGTGTAACATAACTTGCACTCTTAAATCCATGATATTTCTGTTAGTTTCGTGTCGCACCTCGTTTCGCGCGCGTAGGAGAGGCACTGATGTGTGTGCGAACGGCACGAGCGCTCAGTTGTCCATGGCGTATCTCCGTGTCCACTCCTTCGCGTTTCGGATAGCTTCGCTCTCGTTTACTTTCCACAGCTCGGCCACGTCGTTGGCCAGAGGATCGTCAGGGTTCGGCGCTGATAGTAACGCCTGGATCGACAGCAGTACCGTACGAATCTGCAATGCTGGGCTCCACTTGTCTTTCAGGATATCCAAACAAATTCTGCCGAGCCGATCTATGTTAGGATGGTATATTTTCGTTATAAACCTAACCTTAGGCGCTGACATAGGGTAATCTTCTGGTAGAAATAATTCTAATTTAAATAGTCCTCCTTCGAAGGGCGAGTCCTCTGGGCCAGTTACGATTACGTGGAAGTAGCGCGCATTAGTTTCGCTGGGCACCGCACTTATTCCTGGCACTGGTTCCTGCATCAGTCGCTGTGTCTCTTTGATTATTCTACGTGGTAGGGCTGCCATTTTAAATATGCGGTCTAGCGCAATTTGTCAAACGGGAGCAAGTAACCATAAAATTGTATAAAATATCTAATTGTCTTTTCACTTCACGTGTTTACGACAAATATAGAGGCACGTCCTGCAGATTAAAACAGCATTTTAGCCATGATAATGCTAAAAACGCGAACTACAAAAGCGATGGTAGGTACTTCAATTTTAATCATAGACAACGTAGAATTTTCCGTCATAGAGAACACGTGCAATATAGAATAAAGTGCGTTTACAATTACAATAAAATCTATGACAGACCGTGGAGCGGACGCCGACAGACCACCGGACGATCGACTGTGAAATTGATTTTATTCATTTGTTGGGGAATCAATCAAATAATAGATTTGTTACTTGGTAGTTTAGTGTATAAAATCATATTTGAATTTCTTTTTGTAAATGTTCACTAATTATATATTTTTTTTCTTTGCTGATCTTCATTTCCGGCAACTAGTTCCGCTATATCCCATTAGATGGAGGCACCATAGTGCTGTCATTTTACTCCACTGCACATAGAATACGAGGAGTATTGTCTTTCTTACATTCATTCATAACTTCAGGCATTAAATTACAGTGAAGCAGTCAATTAATTTGAGATTATAAATAATTTAAGTAATTACGTGTTTAACATGAAATAATATTTAATTATTTAAAGAGTGTTTAGAGCAGAAATTTTAACGTAACATTAAAATTCAAAAAGTAATGCCTCCGCCGTGACAGTTTTCACTGCCGTGACCAGGATTCGAACCTGGGTTACTACGGCCACAACGTAGGGTCCTAACCACTAGACGATCACGGCTGTCGGAGCTGGTGACGAAGTTGACGAAAATACCGAACAGGTTGATATGGACGGTCGGAATACTTTCACAACATTGCAAAATTTCACGCTTGAAGGGGAAAGCGTCATTGCAGCATTTGCAGCCGAAATGATTCGGCTAATAGTTTGAGATCCTAAGCCTGCGTACCTACGTCATTTTATGAAAGATAATGTTAACATGCCTACCAGGAATAAAATATGGTGAAAAAATTTCAAGCGGGCGGGATTTTAACCCGCGACATTAAGTCTATGTACGAAAAAAAATATTTTCACCATATTTTATTTCTTAATTTAATAAGAGTATTTCAAAATAGCATTGTGAATGCAAAATATGTATAAACTTAAAACACTTAAAAATATGCCTACCGGATTTTTTATTTACCCTGGTGACCCGTTAACAGTTACTCTTTTTCAATTGCACCAATGTATGGAATTCGAAAAAGATCTAAATTCCTGATAAGACAGGTGGGCCATTTGCCCATGCAAATATTATAAGATTTGCTCGAGTTTCTTCTCAACATAGGTCCCAGTAATGCTGTTCATGTTGACGGGTCGAGTTACCCCTTCAAGGCCAAGGGTATTGACTTATTTCTTTATTTTATTATTACACAAAATAGATTACAACTATTAAAATACATCATCAGGTCTTTTTTAGTCTCCACTACAGGAGCACAACCCTCTCTGTACTATTAGAGCCATCTACTTGGCCAGAGCAGTCAGAGGACCTGGCCTACACTCTCCACGCTGGAAATACATACATATATAAATAAAGATACATTAAAAAAAACTGGTCGTGACCCAAAACATGTGTGTAAAGAAAAATTATTACTAAAGGAGCTGACTATATGTGAAACGAAATACTTACTAGAATTATAAAAAAAACTAACTTATTAAGTAATGTTCACAATTTTATTCCTATTATGTGTATGGTATAGGGTATCTTTTATTATTCTTATACGAAACTAGCTGTGACCGCGACGCCGTCCGCGTACATTTGTATGTCGGCTACGTCTTGTCATAACTTGAGAAAAAAATTAAGTGGCCTATCTTGTGTCCTGTATGTCCTAATGTTTATCTTCCAAGTTTCCATAGCATTAAGTTAATTCGTTTAAGAGTTATGGAGGATCATACGTACAGTAGGGGGTAAATCTGACCCTCCTACAATTTAAAATATGTTGTTAGATACATATAGAAAAAAAATCTAAAAGTCCTCAATTGAGTTTCAGTATCATGTATAGAGCTTATAACACGATATATCTGAAAACAAAGTAACTTATAAAAAAACAAAGTAAATTGCATTTGCCTGTTACAATGAGCTTAACAGAGTAGCTTCGCTTCACTTGCTATGCACGTAAAGTAGATTACCCGGTTCTCAATTAACTCCGGAGTACCTACTTAGATAAACATAGTTATGCCTTGGTTTCTGCTATTGCGGTGCCGCTTTCCGAGCAGGATAGACCTATATATAAATATATTTATATATATATATAGCTCAATCATTAGCTAGGTATATCAAATGTGTGATGAACCCAATGTCATCAAGGTCATGAAAATTGGACGGCTGTATTGGACAGGACATGTAGTGAGAATGGACGAGAACAGAGTGAAACAAAAGTTTCATGGAAAGGCAGCCAGAAGACTGACAGAAGGTCGTAGAAGCCAAGGCAGACCAAAGCTGACATGGCTGGATGGTGTCGGTAGACCTTAAAATATCGGCGTCAAAAACTGGATACAAAAAGATAGACCCGAATATTAAAAAAATGTACCAGGCGCAGGCCTACTCGCGCTATACTGCCTTGGATGATGATGATGACTTGAAAGCAGACACTTTATAACAAAAAAATCGTTCAATGACGGAGTTATGCGGTAACAAATATAAAAACAAGAATTGATAACATTCTTCCATTTTTTTTGAAGTTGGTTAAAAATGCAATAAGCCAAGAAATCTTAAAGTGTACCAATAAATAAACTTATTAGGTGTGTTAAGAAATATAAATTAATTGAAGATTAAGCTAAATAGGAAAAGTTGTTCAATTTGACGAGCTGAGCCACCAATAAATTTCATTTCATATAAATATACTTACATGTAAATATGTTTCTGCTACAGTTCATATAACAGATTTCCTGCGATTTTATAGAGGTGGTTTGTCGCACCTGAAAATATGTCGTCAAACGGAATTGCTGTTAAGTAAAACCTAATGCAACAGACCAGGAGTGCTATTTTTGAAATTACGCCGTCCGTAACGAGCCATTTTTTCATACAAAAATCGCTCGAAGACGAGTGTCACACTTTCAAAAGTAGTCCCCCAGCCAAATGTAGTTAGGTACTTAATATTAAGGTTTTTAACTAGTTTAATAGAATAGTATAAGGATTTTTCTAATGTATCATCATCATCATCATCATCATCATCAGGTCCTTTTTAGTCTCCACTACAGGAGCACGACTAATGTATAATACACATTATATAGTACACTCATTAGTTTACCAATCATAATTAATCCTGCAGATAGATTCTCGTGAATTCACACAAACTTAAAAAAAGACACCCATCGTGAGGAGTGTGCAGCGCCCGTGTCATAGGTACTTTATTTAACAATATGGTTCGCCCACGAGTAACCCCCAGTACACACGGCTGTCTATCTTATCCAGACTGTGTACAGGTTGACGCATTGATTAGCTCTCAGAAACTCATCAGCCGAGTTAATCATGTGACAATCACGCAACAGCCTATTATCCGCTCGAAGATGAGAGTCGCATCGGCCACGGGGCACTTCCAGTTTCCATTATGAGTATGCGGGAGACATGACGGGAAATATTCTACCTCAATCTAATACACTGTACTCATAAAGCGCCAATTAGACCATCCAGAATTCAGGATCCGGAATTCAGTCAACGGATAGTCAACGGACAGTTTAATCGCCGATCCGTTGTCAGGACAGAATGGCTTCCGACGTCCTTATCGGAAGCATAACGGAAGCATAAAGTGAAACCATCCGGAATTCAGGATCGCCGCATGAGAGGGACGCCGCTATACGTTAGAAACGATACGATAATATCTCCAATCGCGTCGCACGTATAGCGGCGTCCCTCTCACGCATTCAGGATGGCCAACGGATGGCTCTGTCAGGACGCGCAGTCTCCGTTCAGGACACGTTCTGGACGGTGTAATCAGGAGCTCTGACGACTGAATTTTTTGTCCTTATCGGATGCTAAATTCCGGATCCTAGATTCAGGATGGTATAATAGTCGCTTAAGTCTCATGATACTTAATTGTTTTTTTTAAAGTAGGGACATAGCTATGTTTTTTCTTAAATTATGCTAGAAATATTCAAGATTTATTCTATGAAAAAATTTTAAGTGTTTGTATTTTGCATTCACAATGCTATTTTGATATACTCTTATAAAATATGGTGATTTTTTTTTAAACGGTCGGTATTTTAACCCGCGATCATAAGTCTATGTACGACTTAAGGTCGCACATTACACTCATCATCATTTCGAGTAGGTGTCACGGTCAATCGACCATGCACACCCTGGTGTCAGAGTTCTTCGGAACCGCCTCTCGGCCTCTGACGTGGTTCCTTTAACGACTACCAGATGGCAGCCGGGACCACCGGCTTAACGTGCCTTCCGAAGCACGGAATCATCTTTATTATCAGACAATCAGGTGATTCAAGCCTGCAATGTCCTAACCAAACTGGAAACAACTAAACAAAGTATGCTTCCGGTGGGAATCGAACCCACGACCCCCGGGTCAACAGGCAAACGCCTTAACCACTGGACCACGGAGGCAGTTACCTACACAATGCACATTACACTAATTCTTAAGGATAGTTAAATATGACAAATACAGCGTGTGTCATTCGAGATTTCGACGCCCTACATTAAAATCTGTTCAAGCGCTTAAATTTTAGAAGTTATGGTAGAATAAAGAAACTCACATAAATAAGTTAAATGTTATAATCATCATCATCAGGTCGTTTTAGTCTCCACTGCAGGAGCATGTCCCTCTATGTACTAACGAAGCCATACTTGGCCAGAGCAGACACAGGATTTGGCCTACACTCTCCTCGCTGGCCAGACGGGTTGGAGAGGTCTCTTTGATGTTTATGAGCTTTGTTTAGCTTGTACTTCCTAAGTCGCCTCTTACGACATCCATGGGAAGACTTGGAGTGGTCCTATTTTACTCTGCCGGAAACCACACGGCTATATAATGTTATAATAACTAGGTACATTATGGACTCATCCCATTCATTTGGTTATAACCGTATATAAAAGATTGTTACTTGACAAATTAAACAACTTCGATGCCTGTACAATATTAGTAAATTACTACATAAAAACAATAATTTCGAAATGAAATCTTCACGGGGTGGGAGCGCGACAAAAGTGCAGACAAAAAGTCGAGAAACATCACCACATCCTCTATGCGTATCCTATCCTCGTGCGTGGTCGGTTCCTTCTAATTGGATGAAAATAATTAAAGAATAACTGGAACTATAATAATATCATGATGTCTTTGTTGTAACAACAAAATAAAAACGAATAACATAACCCTGATGCGGCTAGCAACCCATCACTATCTTGATTCTGTTTTCAATCTATACGCCCAACAACACGCTAAACGTGGTATTTGGTTCTTATAGCCTTAGGCTCTGTCCACGCCGAAAGAGACAAAGACATGATACTCGTAATATGTATGTAACAACCCCCTATGTTGTTGTGGTTCGTGTGTGTAAGTGGCCAACACTAGTGTCACACTAGGGAGGAGCCCGATGGCCTAGTGGGCGTGAGCATAATTAGCGCTTATGCAGGTTAAGCAATGCTGGGCGCGATTGAATAAATCCTAAAATTCCCTTTTGCTCCCCAACTATAATCAAACTATTCTTAGCACATCATTCATCATTTCGTGTAGGTGTCACGGTCAATCGACCATGCACACCCTGGTGTCAGAGTTCTTCGGAACCGCCTCTCGGCCTCTGACGTGGTTCCTTTAACGACTACCAGATGGCAGCCGGTACCAACGGCTGACGTGCCTTCCGAAGCACGGAATCTTCTTTATTAACAGACAATCAGGTGATTCAAGCCTGCAATGTCCTAACCAAACTGGAAACAACTAAAAAAGTATGCTTCCCGTGGGAATCGAACCACGACCCCGGGTCTACAGGCAAACGCCTTAACCACTGGACCACGGAGGCAGTTACATCATTGATAACGGTATACCGGCCACCAATCGAGCTACTACAGGGAATTATTTAGCTACAATGTCGCCGCTGTCCATTCAAGTGTAAAAATTTGCAATACAGTGAAAGTGTTGCTACAGTTCGCATGTACCTGTTGGGTATTTTCGGCATTATCGTCACCAGCTCCGACAGCCGTGATCGTCTAGTGGTTAGGACCCTACGTTGTGGCCGTAGTAACCCAGGTTCGAATCCTGGTCACGGCAGTGAAAACTGTCACGGCGGAGTATATTCTTTTTACATTTTTATATACGATAACATTTGAAAACGATGTTTGGCGTCATCACCTACAAAAACCGGCCAAGTGCGAGACGGACTCGCGCACGAAGGGTTCTGTACCGTTATCCATGAAAACGGCATAAAAATCAAGTCTGTTGTATGGGAGCCCCTCTTTTATATAAATTTTATTTTCATTTAATTATTTATTTTTAAAGTGAATACATAACTAAATATTCTGTGAATATTTCAAGCGTCTACCTGTTGCAGTTATCAATATACACTTGTTAAATAAAAACAAGCAAAAAAAAATTTCACGTTTGTTGTATAGGAGCCCCCTTAAATATTTATTTTATTCTATTTTTTTGTATTTGTCGTTATAGCGGCAACAGAAATACATAATCTGTGAAAATTTTAACTCTCTAACTATCATGGTTCATGAGATACAGCCTGTTGTTTTTGCATCTCTGCATTGTAATGCAAGTTAGAAAATATAAAACCACAGGTTTCGAAAAAATAAAAGGCGCAACAGTTACACTCTAATATTAAAAGTGAACAAAAAACTTGGTGTGCGTACTACGACACGACATGCTTAAAGTCCATAAGGTACGGTTTCCCATTTTCTTCCACACCTGCCTTCTCAAGTACACTAGTGACTTTCTCTTTAATTTTAAGGCAATCATCATCATCATTTCGAGTCGGTATCCCGGTCAATCGACCATGCACACCCTGGTGTCAGAGTTCTTCAGAACCGCCTCTCGGCCTCTGACGTGGTTCCTTTAACGACTACCTGATAGCAGCCGGGACCCCGGCTTAATATGCCTTCCGAAGCACGGAATAATCTTTATTATCAGACAAACAGGTGATTCAGGCCTGCAATGTCCTAACTAAACTGGAAACAACTAAACAAAGTATGCTTCCGGAATCGAACCCACGACCCCCGGGTCAACAGGCAAACGCCTTAACCACTGAACAACGGAGGCTGTCATAATAATCATTTAAGGCTATGGGAAGAGGAGAGCAAATAATTACATATTCATAAAAAATAAAATATGTAATTTATTATAGGAACCAAAATCAGGGACCTAAACTCGTGTAAATATGCAAATCCAAGCTAAACCTTTAAACAATAAGAGTTACAACAGCTACACTCTAATATGAAAAGTAGACAAAAAATCCGGTGCGCGAACAACGACATGCTCGAAGTCCATAAAGGATAGTTTTCCATCTCCGTCAACGTCTGCCTCGTCCAGTACACTGGCGACTATCTCTTCTCTCTCCTGTGGGTGTAGCTCGTCTTTTGTGAGTAGACGCGTGGCTTCTAGAAGGTCTTCGCGGCCAATATACATGTCGTTGTCGAGGTCGTAGATGCGGAAGGCGTACCTGAAATTTATAAAATAAGAACTTATAATGAATCCTGATAAAATGTTACAAACTTTTTCTTCTGTACTAATGTGGGAGAAAAAAAAAACTCTAATTTAGCCAAAAGCGGCAATGAAAATGACACGTTCTAGTTTCACATTTCAAGTTTATCAATGAAAACTTTAATCAATCGCCAAAATAATAAAAATATTATAAAATAAGTTTTCATGTAGTAATTACTGTATTTACGGTCGTATTTTACTTTTCAGTTCATCCGTAATTGTGATATTTTTGCCCTCATGACTGATAAAAACTTAAAATAACGGTAAAAGATAAGTGATAATATGTAATACTAGATTTCGCCCGCGGCTCCGCCCGCGTCAATGTCGATCCCTCAGGAATAGCACTTTTTCCCGGGATAAAAGGTAGCCCTTCCTAGTCCTTCTCCATACTCCAGAACTTGTAGGCAAAATTTCATGATGATCGGTTCAGTAGTTACGGCGTAAAAGCGTAACATGCAGCATTTATTATTATGCCACATGTATAAGGTTTAAAATTAAATTGCTGTTATTTTCTAATAGAATCCGTATCCACTTACGACTTTTTAAGCCACTTCTATTTGGACTTTTACAGACGACCGTATCCTAAATGACACAGTAGACATTACAAAAGGCACTAAACATAGTAGGAATCAATAAAAATGTTTGTTTGTTTGTTTGTACTTCACTAAATAAAGACGATCGATTTCTTGAACTTCAAATATCATAGTTAGTAGTAATTATGGCTATAAGTGGAAATGACTGTGCCCTGTCGGACACACCTCAGCTCATTAGCAGGAAAATGCCTTTTCAGCAGGAATAAAATATATAATAGCCTCGTGGTTTCCGGCAGAGTAGAATAGGACCACTCCTAGTCTTCCCATGGAGGTCGTAAAAGGCGACTTAGGAAATACAAGCTAAACGAAGCTCATAAACATCAATGAGACCTCTCCAACTCGTCCAGCCAGCGAGGAGAGTGTAGTCCAAATCCAAATCTGGCCAAATATGGCTCCGTTAATACGGAGAGGATCATGCTCCTGCAGTGGAGACTAAAAAGACCTGATGATGAAACAAATATATAAGGAGAAATCACACTATAACTAACTACTTCTTCTATCGAGTCGTAAAATGGCTTTCCGTTTAATTTCGACCAGTATTCCTATATATATTCCTATATGTTTCGACCAGTGCATTGCTACCGTAATTGCCCGTTCGTTTGCCTCATTTTGATCTTGTTGAGAGCAAGAAGTTGGGCTTTCTGGGCACACCAAAAGGTGACCCATAGATTGGATAGCATCACTGTCGCACTCACTATTGTTGGAGAAACCCCACCTGACTCTATTTTCGTGGCATCTACCAACATCAGCCCGCAGTCAGTTTAAAGACTTCCAGACTGGCCAGGGCAGATTGCCACCCGGTGATAGTTTCTCAGCAGGTGGTATCTGGTTTGGTGATGGCGGGTATTTGTTAAGCCATTGTTCCACTCAGGCCTTAGGAGCTTGTTCACTACTACTACTATATCCCCACACAAGTCTCAAAGGACCAGGGTAACGCCCGTGAAGTTTAAACGCAAATATAGTCATTGATAATGTCCCAAAGTCCCAAAAATGTGGAAACAGTCCCAGAATATGTGTGTGCGAATTTATAACCGGTTATCCAATGACATGAAAGAATTTAATGAATATATATTTAAAAAACAGTTAAAGGCCTGGTTGATGGAAAGGTCTTATTATGACCTAAAAGAGGTTTTTTGACAATTGTTATCTTTTTTATTTTTTGATAATTATAATAAATTCAATGTATTTTTTTTTCTGTATTTGCATGCCATTTAATATGGCTAAACATGTGTTCTTGTATACTGCATTTAACCCCTCAATGTACTATGTTTTATGTAAATAAATATGAATATAAATAAATAAATTACTTACCAGGCTTTGATGTCTCTCGGAGCAGCCTCGCTAAACACAGACATCATATCCAGGAAATCTTCAAACGTGAGGTTCCCCTGGCCGTCGTGGGAGAACACCTGGCAGATGCGACGCTTGAACGGGTTCTCCTGGAATCAATATTTTCAAATTATTGTTTGGATGTGTGACGCAATAACTATTTTGGCAAAAAGATCAATCTTGACATAGAAAAAAATTACAATTATTAAAAATAACACCGGCTAAGGAGAGTCGGAATAGCACACAGGGTTCAGTTCCATCATTAAATATTAAACTATAAAACCCCTCGTTTTGTTCGGGGGTTAACAAATAAATATATACGGACAAATCAAACAGATTGAGCTAGCCCCAAAGTAAGTTCGAGACTTGCGTTATGGTATACTAACTCAACGATACTATATTTTACAACAAATACATATATAGATAAACATCGAAATCCAGGCCAATCTGAAAATAGATCATTTTCCATCTTGACCTGACGGGGGTTCGAACCCGGGCACCCTGGTGTCGCGGCTGGCGTAATAACGACTGCGCCACGGAGCTTGCCATAAACCTTACCTTTAGTTCTGGAAGCTGTTCTATTTGGTCCACGGGCACCGCTATAGTGTGCGCCTGGTTCTCTGTCATCCGCTTCGGAATCAAGTCAGGATTAACTTCTCGGAAACGCTTGAATACCCTGGAACATTAAATATTAATACTAAATGATAACCTTATTTGGGTAATATGGTCAAGGGTGCCGTACTTCGTATTAACACGTATTTTTCCCTAGCCGGGTAGACAGAGCCTAGGTCTAACAGACCTTATGGCCACATTCATCATTTCGAGTAGGTGTCACGGTCAATCGACCATGCACACCCTGGTATCAGAGTTCTTCGGAACGGCCTCTCGGCCTCTGACGTGGTTCCTTTAACGACTACCAGATGGCAGCCGGGACCACCGGCTTAACATGCCTTACGAAGCACGGAATCATCTTTATTATCAGACAATCAGGTGATTCAAGTCTGCAATGTCCTAACCAGACTGGAAACAACGAAACAAAGTATGCTTCCGGTGGGAATCGAACCCACGTCCCCCGGGTCAACAGGCAAACGCCTTAACACTGGACCACGGAGGCTGTCAATGGCCACAATTAGCATGTTTGACGGGTGTAGGTGGAAAACGGAATCAAAATAGTGATGGGTCTCCACAGTTTTTTTCATTTCCACCCACTCCCTTGATCGGCTTAATTTTACGAACTACGCGGTTGCTAGCTGCATCTCCTATTGACACGATTCCGCAGATTTTCGCCCATCCCCTCGATCGGCTTTTACGATCTACGCGGAAAGAGAAGCTGGTACATTCTACGTTTTTCCTTTTCTCCCAGACCGTCATGGAAGGATTATTTCCATCGGAAATTAATAACGTAAGTAAACTTCAGTATCAATCAATAAAAAACCCACTAACAAACATGTCTTAGCCGTCAACAAGGAACGGACTACCGTTTCCAAAACAAATCGATAGGTAGAATAAATAAAACTCAGGTCGCAACTACACGTCAAATTTCATCCAAATTGGTTCAATGCTTGAAGCGTGAAAAGTAAACAGACAGACAGAGTTACTTTCACCTATATTAGTATGGATTTAAAATCAATCAAAGACCTAAACAAACATGGCTCAGATGTTATTGATTTGTTGGAGACGCGTTCGATCCTGCCTCGGAAACCACTCTCTTTTCCTGCTGTTTTCACACAATGGCGATTTTTGCAATACATACAAATCTACTCTAATATTATAAAGCTGAAGAGATTGTTTGATTGTTTGAACGCGCTTATCTCAGGAACTACTCGTTCAAATTGGAAAATTCTTTTTGTGTTGGATAGTCCATTTATTTAGGAAGGCTTTAGTTTATAAAACATCACGCTGCGACCAATAGGAGCGAAGCATCAAGAAAAATGTTTTGAAAACGGGGAAAAATAATTCATCTATACTAATTACCTAATCATAATAACAGAAATTGCCGCGGACGAAGTCGCGGGCAATAGCTAGTCTATACTAATATTATAAAGCTGAAGAGTTTGTTTGATTGTTGGAACGCGCTTATCTCAGGAACTACTGGTCCAAATTAGAAAATTCTTTTTGTGTTGGATAGTCCATTTATTGAGGAAGGCTTTAGGCTATAAAACATCACGCTGCAACCAATAGGAGAGAAGCATCAATAAAAAATGTTTTGAATAAGGGGAAAAATTATTTATCTATACTAATTAATCATAATAACAGAAATTGCCGCGGATGAAGTCGCGGGCAAGAGCTAGTAGATACATAATATCACATTTTCATCACTTACGGGGTAGACAGGTACTAAAGCAATAAGATGGTTAGCGTGTCTTGATCAAGTCGTGATGCATAGGAGGAAACGAAGTCAAAACAGAAATTAGATTAGAGTCGCTCGCATCACCTATTGAAATCTTCTTCATCTTTTCGAGTAGGTGTCACGGTCAATCGACCATGCACACCTATTGAAATGATCCCTTAGATTTCCGCTCATTCCCTTGGTCGGCTTCAACGGCATGCACGAAAGAGAAGCAGCTGCATTCTACATTTTTACGAAACCTCAAATGGAAAAAAATCGGAACACTTATTGTTATTATAGGATCACTGTCTGTCTGTCTTTTTTCTCAGGAAGGCGTGGAGGTATCAAGCTGAAATTCAGGTCTACTGTCCCTTGAAGCTGTGAATAAATCAAACTTCTAAGCCAATACAATCAAAAGATACAGCCGTTTATGCTGCAAATTTTCGACATTCACAAGGGAATCAAAACCTACAGGGTACTTCTCGTAAACTTAGAATCTTGTAATTTGGTACGAAGCAACGCCTTATAGCACAGATAAATAAAAAATTGCGAAAAGCATACAATTTTTGTTACATCATAAAATAAAAAATATTTTTAATAATTTTAAACTTATTATAGGTAATGGTAAGGAACCCTTCGTGCCTGTACTTGGCCGGTTCTTTTTCTTTCAGACTGAAGGAAGATGAGTAGGAATATGGTGTGGATTGCCATTTCAGACTCTTGTGGCGATCCACTGCGAACAGTCTCTATCGTTTCCAAACAAATCGATACTCACAATAAATATAAGTGGAGCCTTGGCCATCACTAAGGTTAGTGCGTCATTAACAAATCCATTTAGCTTCCGCGGCTTATGGGGTGGTAAGGGGGGTTTGATATAAGCTATGTGTATTTATTACTAAGTTTTCATCTACACCCTCAACAACTTCAAGTTAACTACACGTTAAACAGGGCTTTTAGGTTTATAGCTCCAGTAGTGTGTATGAATGAATGAATGAATTAACTCTTTATTGTACACCAAAGAATGAGCTTATAAAATAGAATACAAATAAAAGATTTAAATGCACAATGGGCGGTCTTATCGCTAAAAGCGATAAGACCGCCCATTAATTATATTAATCTCTTCCAGACAACCGATGCATGGAGAGTAAATCAACACGTTACTGGACGGGGTGTACTTAAATATAATTATACTATATACACATAGTACTAATACTAGCTTTAAAAACGATAGATAAGTATATACCACAAAAAATTAGATAATATATATATATGTAATATGGACTATTCTTATAAACTTGTAATTGTGGTTGGGTAAAACTAAATCATTTCTACGACGTGAGGCGTAGCAGCTTGGCCTATCAGCATGTTTTTCAAAATAGTGCCCGTGCTTCCGTACAAAGCGACATAATTCCAATTACACATGTGTACACATGCTCGTGATCGTTAAAACATTTAATTTTTTGAATAGTTCACGACACGTGCCTCTGGGTTTAGTGTAAGTTATTATATATATATATATATATATATATATATATATATATATATATATATATATATATATATATATATATAGATATCTCCACTCGACATTTGTTGATCGACCGTCTCGTGGCATCAGTTAATTGTTGATCAGTTGGCAATTGTTGATCAGGACAGCATTTATTGATCTAATGCTGGATTTTGCGTACATTGTGAGCAATCCGATCTCAGATTAGATCAATAATTGCCAGCCCTCTATCGGCAGAAAATTAAACTTTTTTATACAATTCCACTCCGTCAATTATTGATCTGATTCAAATGGGCCAATGAGAGGCTTCCTACTCTACGATTGGCTGAGTCCATTGTGCGCTGTTGCCACTTCGCTCTAGATCACATCACAACTGTTAGCTAAACCGCTGTGATGGAACGACCTGTCATCTATTCTCTAGTTACCTATTTATTAGGATTATAGAATGCAAGCAGTGCCCGCAACTCCGTTCGCGTACATTACTAATTAATTATGTTATGTTTGTATGGAGGCAATAAGTTATGAGCTTCGGGGCGAGGGCGCAGCCCGAACCGATCGGAGTGTCGAGGGCAAAGCCGACTCCCCCCCCCCCCCTTCCACTTCCCCAAGTGTGCTGCAGTGAGGCCGCAGGCCGAACTTCCAAAGACTTGGGCCGCGAGCCCGCAGGCCGAGCTCAGAGCGGAGCCCGAGCCGCTGAGGATTCAGCACGACCCCCCCCCCTCCCCCCATTCCCCTAAGTGTGCTGCAATGAGACCGCAGGTATAACTGCCGAACACTTGGGCCGCGAGGCCGCAGACCGAGCTCCAAGGCGAGGGCATAGCCTGAGCTGTTGAGGATTCAGCACGACCCCCCCCCCTCCCCCCACTCCCCCAAGTGTGATGCATTGAGGCCGCAGGCCGAACTGCCAAAGACTTGGGCCGCGTGGCCGCAGACCGAGTTCCAAGGCGAGGGCATAGCCTGAGCCGTTGAGGATTTAGCACGACCCCCCCCCCTCCCCCCACTCCCCCAAGTCTGCTGCAGTGAGGCCGCAGGCCGAACTGCCAAAGACTTGGGCCGCGAGCCCGCAGGCCGAGCTCAGAGCGGAGCCCGAGCCGCTGAGGATTCAGCCCTCCCCCCCCCTCCCCCCACTCCCCCAAGTGTGATGCATTGAGGCCGCAGGCCGAACTGCCAAAGACTACTTGGGCCGCGTGGCCGCAGACCGAGTTCCAAGGCGAGAGCGAAGCCTGAGCCGTTGAGAATTCAGAACGACCCCCCTCCCCCGCTCCCCTCCTCCCCCGGATGGTGCTGCATTTAGGCCGCGGGCCGAACTGTCGAACACTGGGGCCGCGAAGCCGCAGACCGAGCTCTAAGGCGAGGGCATAGCCTGAGCTGTTGAGGATTCAGCACGACCCCCCCCCCCCCCCTCCCCCCACTCCCCCAAGTGTGATGCATTGAGGCCGCTGGCCGAACTGCCAAAGACTTAGGCCGCGTGGCCGCAGACCGAGTTCCAAGGCGAGGGCATAGCCTGAGCAGTTGAGGATTCAGCACGACCCCCCCCCCTCCCCCCACTCCCCCAAGTCTGCTGCAGTGAGGCCGCAGGCCGAACTGCCAAAGACTTGGGCCGCGAGCCCGCAGGCCGACCTCAGAGCGGAGCCCGAGCCGCTGAGGATTCAGCACGACCCCCCCCCCCCCTCCCCCCACTCCCCCAAGTGTGATGCATTGAGGCCGCAGGCCGAACTGCCAAAGACTACTTGGGCCGCGTGGCCGCAGACCGAGTTCCAAGGCGAGGGCGTAGCCTGAGCCGTTGAGAATTCAGAACGACCCCCCTCCCCCGCTCCCCCCCTCGCCCGGATGGTGCTGCATTTAGGCCGCCGGTTGAACTGTCGAACACTTGGGCCGCGAGGCCGCAGACTGAGCTACAAGGCGAGGGGACAGCCTGAGCCACTGAGGATTCAGAAATCCCCCCCCATTCCCCTAAGTGTGCTGCAATGAGACCGCAGGTCGAACTGCCGAACACTTGGGCCGCGAGGCCGCAGACCGACCTCCAAGGCGAGGGCATAGCCTGAGCTGTTGAGGATTTAGCACGACCCCCCCCCCTCCCCCCCTTCCCTTAAGTGTGATGCATTGAGGCCGCAGGCCGAACTATCAAAGACTTGGGCCGCGTGGCCGCAGACCGAGTTCCAAGGCGAGGACATAGCCTGAGCCGTTAAGGATTCAGCACGACCCCCCCCCCCCACCCCCCCCACCCCCCAAGTGTGCTGCAGTGAGGCCGCAGGCCAAACTGCCAAAGACTTGGGCCGCGAGCTCGCAGGCCGAGCTCAGAGCGGAGTCCGAGCCGCTGAGGATTCAGCACGACCCCCCCCCCCTCCCCCCACTCCCCCAAGTGTGATGCATTGAGGCCGCAGGCTGAACTGCCAAAGACTTGGGCCGCGTGGCCGCAGACCGAGTTCCAAGGCGAGGACATAGCCTGAGCCGTTGAGGATTCAGAATGACCCCCCCATTCCCCTAAGTGTGCTGCAATGAGACCGCAGGTCGAACTGCCGAACACTTGGGCCGCAGACCGAGCTCCAGGGTGAGGGTACAGCCTGAGCCATTGAGGATTCAGAAATCCCCCCCCCCCCACTCCCCCAAGTGTGCTGTAGTGAGGCCGCAGGTCGAACTGCCGAACACTTGGGCCGCGAGGCCGCAGACCGTGTTCTAAGGCGAGAGCATAGCGTGAGCCGCTGAGGATTCAGCACGATCGTCCCCTTCACTCCCTCCCCCAAGTATGCTGCAGTGAGGCCGCAGGCCGAACTGCCAAACATTTGGGCCGCGAGGCCGCAGGCCGATCTCCAAGGCGAGGGCATAGCCTGAGCATTTAAGGATTCAGGACAACCGCCAATAATTATGGCAGGTGTCCGGCCCTTTGCAATAACCCAACACAAGTCCAACCACATTTCAATAACATAACCCAGTAATTTCTCTTTAAAATGCAATAGTTTCTCCTCCGGCCAAGACCTGTTTAAGAACATATTATATATTACTATTTCCAGGAACGGGTTCTGGCTGGAGACACACATTACATCAACTTCTCCAAAGGGCCTTTAAGTGTTGGATCTATATTCCCACGCAAGCTCATTCAGCTCATTCTCAAAGGACCGGGCCATGTCCCATGACTTAAAAAGAGATACAAATAATAATAATAAAATTTATACAGAAATAGACATTTCCTTTTTATTTTCATTTGCACTTGGCCTTGGTCATGGGTAAAAATTGGAAAAGAAAAACATAAAAAAGAGCTCGAAATAATAATAATAAAGTTTACAGAGGACATACAATGACTTGGAAAGTTTAGTAAATAAAGTATAGAATATACGAGAAATTCTTGTATATAACAATCTAGTATCACGATGTATGTTCGGGATAAACTCCAAAACTAAAATTTTTTTAGATTTTGAACAAACTTTATAACTATCTGTAATTTGGTCCAAATTAAAAGATAAGATTGTTTTAAAGAGTGTTTATCTTATAGCGAAACAATGTTCGTCGGGACAGCTAGTAATAATAATAAATCTGTAAGGGTTGGTCATGGCGTAAGTTACTTGGTTTTCAGAGATATTGTGTTTATAAGCTCTATACATGATACTGAAACTAAATTGACGATTTTTAGTATCACGTCTTTTGCCCTTGCAGGGTAGACAGAGCCTAAGATTTAAGACCTGAAGGCCACGTTTAGCATGTTGTTTGGCATTAGGTGGAAAACGGAATCAAATTAGTTGTCAAATGAGTCATGGGTTGCTAGCCGCATCGCCTATTAACATGATTCTGCAGATTTTATCCCAATCCCTTCTCTCTTCGCTTTAAACTCAACACTTCCTAAGTAAGAGGCCGGTAAAGGTGGATCAACAATTAATGCGGATTTTAGCCTGATCAACAATGGAGGTAAGAAGTGTCATCCTCAACTGCCTATCCGATAGTCGAAGTAATGGCATTGGGTACGCGCACCCGGCCGCCCGAGCTGCGTCTTGCTTTACCAGTGTTAGTAGTATCCCAATACCTTTATTCCCTTCCTTAATCCAACAAATTCCTATCCTTCTCCAGCTTAAAATTGCTTTCGATGGGCAGCAGCGTCAGACGCACAACCAAAGAAACTGCGCTCGCCATCTCACCTGCCAAGCATGGTGAGTATGGCAATACAATCCCATGGAACGAATAAGTATCCATGGGAGAGGTCTTGCAATGGACTATTTGCTGTTGTATTGATGAATGATGATGATGAACAATGGCCGAAAGGAGGACAACACAGGAAAGGCTACTTCTGAATTTAGTATTTTTTGTTATAGTGGCAACAAAAATACATCATCTGTGAAAATTTCAACTGTCTAACTATCACGGTTCATGAGATACAAGATAAAGTATTATGAATAATACGCTTATTATTGCACGTTGCACAGGTGAACAAAGTTGCAGCAATATCGGTTCTGTGAAAGCTGACTTCCTAGTGACAGCAACATCAAATACATTGTCATTTGTTATATCTGTATGACTATAGAAAAAAAAAGAGCAAGTGCGAGGAGAGCGAGAGGACTCGCGCACTAAGGGTTCCGTACCATTATCTATAAAAATGGCAAAAAAAGTATCTCTGTTGTATGGGAGCCCCCCTTAAATATAAATTTTATATCAATTTAATTATTTATTTTTGAAATTAATATATAATTAAATATTCTGTGAATATTTCAACGTCTACATATTGCCAGTATCAACATCGAGCAATAATGAGCAAAAAAAAACACGTTTGTTGTATAGGAGCCACCTTAAAAATTTATTTTTTTCTGAATTTTTTTTGTTATAGTGGCAACAGAAATACATCATTTGTAGAAATTTCAACTGGCTAACTATCACGATTCATGAGAAACAGTCTGGTAACAGACGGATGGACGGACAGACGGACGGACAGCGGAGCCATATTAATAGGGTCCCGTTTTTACCCTTTAATAACGGAACCCTAAAAAGTATACATATCCAATTACATAATATTTGGACCGACTGTTTAATTCTGTCATTCGAAAAAATCATCAGAGAAATGTGATGACGCGTTGATGTATTTTCTATGAACTTGCGTCTGCGACAGGTACCTGACTGTACATCGAAATGTTTATCTACCAAGTTTCATTTAATGAACTTATTTGTTTAACAGTTATGGATAAACATACATACATACATGTATACAAAAAAATCTAAAATTCGTCAATTTAGTTTCAAGTCATAGAGCTTATAAACACGATATCTCGAAAAACAAAGTAACTTAGTCCATGACCGACCCTTACAGATTTATCATTAGTAGTTATATAATAGCTATAGGATTATAGGTAGGTACTTTAATCTCCCCAACCCGTCTGGCCAGCGTGGAGAGTGTAGGCCAAGTCCTCTGGCTGCTCTGGCCAAGTATGGCCCTAGTAGTACAGAGAGGGTCGTGCTCCTGCAGTGGAGGCTAAAAAGGACCTGATGATGATGATGATGATGATGATGACTTTAATCTTACCAGCTAATCAATACTACCATAAAGGTATTAAAGTGTCATCATTAGTTCGTAATTGTAGTAAATATGTGTTTAACTTCGTTAATTAATTGTTGCGACCTGTCTTAGGTAGCTTGTTTTAGATTTTCCTTTAATTAAATGATTGATTACTCGTGTTATCTATCATTCATCGTTCATACCATAGGTAGGAAGGTAGCATTGATACACAGTCCTCATAGAAAAAAAACACTTGCATACTTTGTAAATAGTTGTAAATCAATACATACAATATGTAAAGAAAACCCTGTCCGATCCTTAAAGGGGTTCTCGATCCTAATGCAGCCCGTTGATATGAACAACTTTTCAACTGTGGGACCAATGAATGCCGTGACAGTCGTTGGCGAGTTCATACTTTACTCCTAATTAAACAAAGCATCGTTAGAAAGAGAATTTACATGTAGCAAAATTTAAACTCGACACTTCCTAAGTAAGAGGCTGGTAAAGGAGGATCAATATTTAATGCGGATTTCAGCCTGATCAACAATGGAGGTAAGAGTTGTCGTTCTCAACTGCCTATCCAGTAGTCGAAGTAATGGCATCGGGAACGCGCACCCGGCCGCCCGAGCTGCATCTTGCTTTATCAATGTTAGTAGTATCCCAATTCCTTTATTCCCTTCCTAATCCAACAAATTCCTATCCTTCTCCAGCTTAAAATTACTTCCGATGGGCAGCAGCGTCGGACGCACAAGAAGTTTTTTGTTTGTCACATTTTAACCATGTTTCATGTAAATTAATAAATCATTTCATTTCATTTCAAGCCAAAGAAATTATGCTCGCCACATCGCCTGCCAATCATGGTGAGTATGGTAATATCCTTCCATGGAACGAATAAGTATCCTTTGAAGAGGCCTTTGTCCAGCAATGCACTATTTGCTGCCGAATTGATGTATGATGATGATGAACAATGGCCGAAATGAGGACAACACAGGAACGGCTACTTCTGATTTTAATATTTATTTTGTTATAGCGGCAACAGAAATATATCATCTGTGAAAATTTCAACTATCTAACTATCACGGTACATCAGATACAGCCTGTTGACAAACGTACGGATGGACGGACAGACAGACGGACGGATAGCGGAGCCATATTAATCGTTCGATACACTTCGATTTTGCAAAGAAAATATTTTTTAACTATTTCTCTTTAGCCATGTCAAGAAAGAGATTAACTTTTGCAATTTTAAAAGCAGCAAAAAGATTGGGAATTATTAAATCCCAAAAATTTCAGACAAGACTTAATGCTAATCGAGAACATCAGGCTGCATCTCGCTCAGCAGAATCCTCTTCGACTTGCGAAGCACATCTGAGCGCTGATCGTGAGCGTCATACGTCATCTCGCGATTCAGAAATTTACATAATTCGAGAATCACGCCTGAGTTCTCAACGTATTAACACGTCTACGTCTAGGTATCTAGAGACCAGTGATGAACGTGATGTGCGATTGACTTCTTGCCGTAGGTATATGCACAACCACGTCTAGGTCTCAGTTGCGATCCACGTTCCTCACTTGTTTTAGAGTGAACTACAGAGTACTGATCATGAACGTCAGTCCACGCGAACGAAGTCGCAGGCATCAGCTAGCAATCAAATATAACACGCCTACAGAATATACTATATACCTATTTATTTTAGATGGATTGTTCGCAAAGATTCCCTTTTATCACAGCATAGATAATAGATAGTGTTATATATTATCTATGAATGGATTGTTAGCAAAGATCGCCTTTTATGACAGCATACGGCGTGATTCCCGTTGTACGTAAATTTCTGAATCGCGAGATGACGTATGACGCTCACAATCAGCGCTCAGGTGAGCTTCGCGAGTAGTATAGGATTCCGCTAAGCGAGATGCAGCCTGATGTTCTCAACCAGTATCAAGCCTTGCCTGACATTCTTGGCATCTCATCATCATCATCATATCAGCCGCAAGAAGTCCATTGCTGGACATAGGCCTCTCCCAATGATTTTCAAAATTACCGGTTGGAAGCGGCCTGCATCCAGCGTTTCCCTGCGTCCTTGTTCAGGTCGTCCGACCACCTGGTAGGTGGGTGTTCGACGCTTCGCTTGCCGGTACGTGGTCACCGTTCGAGAACCTCTTTGCCCCATCGGCCATCGGTGCTACGTGCTATGTGCCCCGCCCACTGCCACTTCAAAGAGCTAATCCGCTAAGCTATGTCGGTAACTTTCGTTCTACTACGGATCTCCTCATTTCTGATTTTGTCTCGCAGAGAAACACCGAGCATAGCCCTCTCCATTGCTCTTTGAGCGACCTTCTCGTGAGTGATCTTGGGATCTAATGATTGCCAATCTTTTTGCTGCTTTTAAAATTGCAAAATATTTGATCTCTTTCTTGACATGGCTAAAGAGAAATAGTTACAAAAATATTTTCTTTGCAAAATCGAAGTGTATCGAACGATTAATATGGCTCCGCTTTCCGTCCGTCTATCCGTCCGTGTATCACCGGGCTGTATCTCATGAACCGTGATAGTTAGACAGTTGAAATTTTCACAGATGATGTATTTTTGTTGTAGCTGTAACAAAAAAATACTAAAATCAGTAGTAGCCTTTCCTGTGTTGTCCTCCTTTCGGCTATTGTTCATTATCATCATTCATCAATACAGCAGCAAATAGTCTATTGCTGGATGAAGGCCTCTCCCAAGGATACTTATTCGTTCAATGGGAGGATATTGGCATACTCACCATGCTTGGCAGACGAGATTGCGAGCACAGTTTCTTTGGCTTCTTGTGCGTCCGACGCTGCTACCCAACGGAAGTAATTTTTAGCTGGGGAAGGATACGAATTAATTGGATTAAGGAAGGATATAAAGGTATTGGGATACTACTAACACTGGTAAAGCAAGAAGCAGCTCGGGCGGCCGGGTGCGCGTACCCGATGCCATTACTTCAACTACCGGATATACAGTTGAGGATGACACCGCTTGCCTCCATTGTTGATCAGGCTGAAATCCGCATTAATTGTTGATCCACCTGTACCGGCCTCTTACTTAGGAAGTGTTCAGTTTAAAGCAAAGAGAATTCATATGTTGCAAATTTTGCTACATATGAATTCTATTCCTAACGATGCTATGTTTAATTTGGAGTAAAGTATGTAACTCGCCAACGACTGTCTCGGCATTCATTGGTCCCATAGTTGAAAAGTTGTTCATATCAACGGGCTGAGTTATGATCGAGAATCCCTTCAAGGATCGGACACTACTATTTATAAAGTATGCAAGTGTTTTTTTTTTTTCTATGAGGATTGGGTTTGATACCCACCTTCCTACTACCTTCCTACCTATGGTACGAACGATAAATGATAGATAACACGAGTAATCAATCATTTAATTAAAGGAAAATCTTAAACAAGCTACCTAAGACAGGTAGGTCATAACAATTACTTAATTAACGAAGTAAAACACATTATTTACTACAATTACGAAGTAATGAAGTCACTTTAATACCTTTTTGTGGTAAGATTAAAGTACCTACCTATAATCCTATAACTATTATATCACTACTAATAAATAACCTGTAAGGGTCGGTCATGGAGTAAGTTACTTTGTTTTCAGAGATATCGTGTTTATAAGCTTTATACACTGAAACTAAATTGACGATTTTTAGATTTTTTTTTGTATGCATCTATGTATGTTCCTCCATAACTCTTTAACGAATTCAGTTCATTATATGAATATTGGTAGATAAATATTTTGACGTACAGTCAGGTACCTGTCGCAGACGCAAGTTTATAGAAAACTAGCTATCGCCCGCGGCTCCACCCGCGTTAATATCGATCCCTCGGGAATAGTACTTTTCCCGGGATAAAAGGTAGCCTATGTCCTTCTCCGTACTCCAGAGAACTTGTGTGCTAAATTTCATGATGATCGGTTCAGTAGTGACGGCGTGAAAGCGTGTGTGAAACAAACAAACAAACAAATAAATAAACAAACAAACTCACTTTCACATTTTTAATACTAGTAAGGATAAGGATACATCAATGCGTCATCACATCTCTCTTATGACTTTTTCAAATAGCAGAATTGAACAGCTGAGTTGGCTGAGTCCATTGTCAAAAGTCAAAAGTCAAAAGTCAAAGATTTTTATTCAAAATTGGATACATGTATCTCTTTTTGAACGTCATATTTTTATTTCTTATATATTTTTTTATATATGCAAAATTGAAATACTACTAGCGTTTCGGAACGACCACTGGTGAGAAGAATACGCCGAAAGAAACTCAATCCAGCCTTGGTCCCTACGTGCCTGAAGGGCTCTGAATACATTGTTAACATTAAATACAATTTTTCATACTAAAATTAATTTTAACATTTAATAATTGTTAACATTAAATAAATTTATATAAATTTCCACGCATTTTTATCAGTAATATAATCATCAATGCAGTAATAAGCCTTTTTTATTAACTGGTTTTTTACAATCGTTTTGAACTTAAGTAAAGGCAGACCTAATATTTCTGCAGGAATTTTATTATAGAAGCGTACTCCTAAACCCAAAAATGAATTCATAGTTTTCTGCAATCGCAATACTGGTGTAGCTAATTTATTTTTATTTCTCGTGTTTCGGTCATGGATATCACTATTTTTCTTATATAAATCAAGATTATAGCGCACAAACATAATATTCGCAAATATGTACTGAGAAGGTAAAGTTAAAATATTTATATCTTTAAACAATTCTCTAAGAGATTCTCTAGCACCAAGTTTATATATAGATCTAATAGCGCGCTTCTGCAGGACAAATATGGTGTTTACTTCTGCAGCGTTACCCCATAGTAAAATCGCATAAGACATAACACTATGAAAGTAACTGAAATATACCAAACGCGCAGTATCAACATCAGTCAGTTGTCTAATTCTCCTGACAGCATAAGCTGCAGAACTAAGTTTACCCGCTAACGTAGTAATATGGGCACCCCATTGAAGCCCGGCATCAAGAGTTATTCCAAGAAATGTTGTTTTATCAGTTAAATCTAGTAGTTCATTATCCATTACTATTTGTGTTGGAATTTTTGTAACATTTGGTAAGCAAAATTTAATACATTTCGTTTTCTTAGCGTTCAACAATAGATTGTTCGCTGTGAACCAATCCAACACTTGAGCTAAAGTACTATTAACCACGTCAAAAGAATTAGTTTGTCTATCAATTTTGAAGACAAGAGAAGTGTCATCGGCAAATAGTACAGCCTTACATGTATTGACACAGTAAGGTAGGTCATTGATGTAAATGAGGAATAACAGAGGCCCTAGGATAGAGCCCTGGGGTACGCCCATCTTAACCGATGATCCGGAGGATTGTACCCTATCTAAACTAACTTTTTGAGTTCGGCCACTTAAATAAGATTCAAGTAAATCGCGAGATTTACCTTTTATTCCATAGTGCTCCAGCTTGGAGAGAAGGGTATTGTGGTCTACGCAATCAAAGGCTTTGGAAAGATCACAAAAAACACCAATAGCATTTTGTTTTCCCTCCCAAGCATCATATATGTATTTCAACAGAGCTACACCCGCGTCTGTAGTTGACCGACCCTTTGTAAATCCATACTGTTCACGATGGAAAAGGCTATTTATGTTAAAAAAAGCTAATAACTGATTAAAAATCATTTTTTCAAATATTTTACTAAGAGCTGGCAGAATAGAAATGGGACGGTAATTAGTGGGATCATTTTTATCGCCAGATTTGTACAAAGGAATGACTTTACTTAACTTCATCAAGTCAGGAAATGTCCCAGTATCTACACACTTATTAAATATAGAAGCTAAATTGTGCGCTGTTGCCACTTCGCTCTAGATCGCATCACAACTGTTAGTTAAACAGCTGTGATGGGACGACCTATGACATCTATTCTGTAGTTACCTATTTATTAAAATTATAGAATACTAGCAGTGCCCGCGACTTCGTTCGCGTACATTACTAATTAGGTAATTATGTTATGAGGCCATATCTTATCATAAATTGAAGTAGCCTCTCCCCCCACAGGAGTGGGGGGGGGGATTTTTCTGCCAACATGTAGGGGGTTGTAAACCCCCTTCCCCCAAGTGTGCTGTAACACTAGAGCCGCGAGGCCGCAGGCCGAGCTCTAAGGCGAGGGTAAACCCCGAGCCATTGAGGATTCAGCACGACTTCCACTCCCCCCAGTGTGTTGCAGTGAGGCCGTAGGCCGAAATGCCGAACACTTGGACCGCAAGCCTGTAGACCGAGCTTCAAGGCGAGGGCAAAGCCCATGTCGTTGAGGATTTAGCACGAACATCCCCCCCCCTCCCCAAAGCGTGCTGGAATGAGACCGCAGGCTGAACTGCCGAACACTAGGGCCACAAGACCGTTGGCCGAGCTCCAAGGCGAGGGTAATCCCCGAACCGTTGAGGATCCAGCACGACCCCCGCTCCCCCCCCCCCAAGTGTGTTGCAGTGAGGCCGTAGGCCGAAATGCCAAACACTTTGGCCGCGAGACTACTGTAGACCGAGCTCCAAGGCGAAAGTGTGCTGCAGTGAGACCGCAGGCTGAACTACCGAACACTAGGGCCGCGAGGCCACAGGCCTAGCTCCAAGGCGAGGGTGAACCCCGAGCCGTTGAGGATTCAGCACGACCCCTCCCCCACTTCCCCCCTAGGTGTGCTGTAATAAGTTCGCAGGCCGAAATTTCGAACACTTGGACCACGAGGCCCCAGGCCGAGCTCCAAGGCGAGGGTGAACCCCGAGCCATTGAAGATTCAGCACGACCCCACCCCCACTCCCCTCCCAAGTGTGCTGCAGTAAGGTCACTGGCCGAAATTCCGAACACTTGGGCCACGAGGCTAGGGCAAACCCCGACCCGTCGAGGACTGATGCAACATATAAATTCTCTTTGCAATAAACTTAACAATTCCTAAGAGAGAGGCCGGTAAAGGTAGATCAACAATTAATGCGGTTTTTAGCCTGATAAACAATGGAGGTAAGAGGTGTCATCCTCAACTGCCTATCCGGTAGTCGAAGTAATGGCATTGGGTACGCGCACCCGGCCGCCCCAGCTGCGTCTTGCTTTACCAGTGTTACAACAGTGTCCTAACGATGCTATGTTTAATTTGGAGTAAAGTATGTAACTCGCCAACGACTGTCTCGGCATTCATTAGTCCCATAGTTGAAAAGTTGTTCATATCAACGGGCTGAATTAGGATCGAGAATCCCTTCAAGGATCGGACAGGGTTTTCTTTACATATTGTATGTATTGATTTACTACTATTTACAAAGTATGCAAGTGTTTTTTTTCTATGAGGACTGTGTATCAATGCTACCTTCCTACCTATGGTATGAACGATGAATGATAGATAACACGAGTAATCAATCATTTAATTAAAGGAAAATCTAAAACAAGCTACCTAAGACAGGTAGGTCATAACAATTACTTAATTAACGAAGTAAAACACATTATTTACTACAATTACGAAGTAATGACGTCACTGTAATACCTTTTTGTGGTAAGATTAAAGTACCTTCCTATAATCCTATAACTATTATATCACTACTAATAAATAACCTGTAAGGGTCGGTCATGAAGTAAGTTACTTTGTTTTCAGAGATAATGTGTTTATAAGCTCTATACATGACACTGAAACTAAATTGACGATTTTCAGATTTTTTTGTATGCATATATGTATGTTCCTCCATAACTCTTTAACGAATTCAGTTCATTATATGAATATTGGTAGATAAATATTTTGACGTACAGTCAGGTACCTGTCGCAGACGCAAGTTTATAGAAAACTAGCTATCGCCCACGGCTCCGCCCGCGTGAATGACAGTCCCTCGGGAATAGTACTTTTTCCCGGGATAAAAGGTAGCCTTTGTCCTTCTCCGTACTCCAGAGAACTTGTATGCAAAATTTCATGATGATCGGTTCAGTAGTGACGGCGTGAAAGCGTAACAAACAAACAAACAAACTCACTTTCACATTTATAATACTAGTAAGGATAAGGATACATCAATGCGTCATCACATCTCTCTGATGACTTTTTCAAATGGCAGAATTGAACAGTCGGTCCTAATATGATGTTATTGATATGTACCCTTTTAAGGGTTCCGTACCCAAAGAGTAAAAACAGGACCCTATTAATATGGCTCCGTAGCCCGTCTGTCTGTCTGCCGTCCGTCCGTCTGTTACCAGACTGTATCTCATGAAACGTGATAGTAAGCCAGTGTGAAATTTTTACAGACGATGTATATCTGTTGCCGCTATAACAAAAAAAAACCGATCAAGTGCGACTTGGACTCGCACACGTAGGGTTCCGTACCGTTATCTATAATAAGCTAAAATTTAATTATTTAAAATATTTTTATTATATGTTGTAAATAAATATTAACACTTTTCGCAATTTTTTTTTACTTGTGCTTTACGACGTTGCTTTGCACCAAATTTTAAGATTCTGAGTTCACGGGAAGTACCCTATAGATTTTGATTCCCTTACGAATGTTGAAAATTTGCGGCATTATTATTTAATAATATAATGATTACATGATGTTACAAAAAATGTACACTTTTCGCAATTTTTTCTTTATCTGTGCTTTATGATGTTGCTTCATACCAAATTCCAAGATTCTGAGTTCACGGGAAGTACCCTGTAGGTTTTGATTCCCTTGCGAGTTCGAAAAACACGAAAATTTGCGGCATAAGCGGCTGTATCTTTTGATTGCGTTGGCTTAGAAGTTAGATTTTTTTACAGCTTCAAGGGACAGTAGACTTGAGTATTTGGTATAAATTTTAGCTTGATACCTCAACGCGTTCGTGAGGAAAAGGGGCTTGACAGAGCGACAGACAGACGGACAACCTAGTGATCCTATAAGGGTTCCTTTTAACCTTTTGAGGTACGGAACCCTAAAAATACTAAAATCAGAATAAAATAAATATTTAAGGTAGCTCCCATACAACAAACGTGATTTTTTTGCTCGGTTTTGCTTGATATTGATAACGGCAATATGTTGAGGCTTGAAATATTTACGGAATATTAAGTTATATATTCACTTCAAAAATAAATAATTAAATTAATATAAACTTAATATTTAAGGGGGGCTCCCAAACAACAGACATTTTTTTTACCGTTTTTATAGATAATGGTACGGAACCCTTAGTGCACGAGTCCGACTCGCACTTGGCCGGTTTTTTTCTATAGTCATACAGATATTATAACAAATGAAAATGTATTTGATGTTTCTATACTATCACCAGGTAGTCAGCTTTCACAGAACCGACATTGCTGCAACTTTGTTCACCTGTGCAATGTGCAATAATAAACGTATTATTCATATAGTCTTCGCCTCACTCACCTCATCGGGAGGGGGGAGTCATACTGAATCCTCAACGGCTCGGGGTTCACCCTCACCTTGGAGCTCGGCCTTCAGTCCCAAGTGTCCGGCAGTTCGGCCTGCGGCCTCACTGCAGCTCACTTGGTCGTGGGGGGTGGGGAGTTAGGAGGAAGGGGTCGTGTTGAATCCACAACGGCTCGGTCTTCGCATTCGCCTTGGAGCTCGGCCTGCGGCCTGGCCGCCCTAGTGTTCGGCAGTTCGGCTTGTGACCTCACTGCAGCACACTTAGGGGAGGGGGGGGGTCGTGGATCGTGCTGAATTCTCAACGGCTCGGGGTTCACTCTCACCTTGGAACTTGGCCTACAGACTCGCGGCCCAAGTGTTCGGCAGTTCGGCTTGCAGCCTCAGCACACTTGGGCGGGGCGTTGCTGAATCCTCAATGGCTCAGGCTTCGCATTCGCCTTGGGGCTCGGTCTACGGCCTCACGGCCCTAGTGTTCAGCAGTTCGGCCTGCGGCGGCACTGCAGCACACTTGGGGTAGAAGAGGGGGTCGTGCTGAATCCTCAACGGCTCGGCCTTTGCCCTCGCCTTCAAACCATTTTACCCTTCGTGGCTTTAGGGTTGAATTTGGCCCAGTTTCCCTTACATAATCTTTTTTAATTGTAGTCGAGAACTTATACACATTTTTGCATACTTCCAAGTGTAGAAAGTACTGCTGTAGCGTTATTAAATAAATAAATAGAAATGTGAAAATTTCCATACAAACTTCCCCCCTGTTTTATCCGTTCAGGGGGAAGTTTGTATGGAAATTTTCTAAATGAAGACAGATGAAGTGTCTATAAAGACAGACAGATAGACAAATGACAGAGTTACTTTCGCATTTATAATATTAGTCTGGATATGGATACTGGTAGTATGGAATATAAAAGTAAAATAAGTTCTTACATACTTATGTCGTCCGTCTCCTAAACAAAAATACGAAATTTTATTTCAACACGTCATCCAACGAAATACACCGACTGCACGGGCACACTTTCTATCTCACTTTAACATACTTCCATTTCGTTTTTTGCGACGTTGCCGCTCTGCCGCCGCGTTGCTCGAAAGCAATAATTCGCAGCAAATATTGATCAAACGCGGTATATATTCGATCAACAAAAGTATCCTCAGTGCATGAAAAAAGGCGGTTAATAGATCAATAATTATCGTAATAATTTATGACGAGTATAAGACTTTACGGCACAATTAAGCAAAGTGTCGTAACTAGGAGAATTCATATATAGCAGAAAGAGCACGATAGACCCAAAACTTTCATAGTTAGAGGCTGGTAAAGGTTGATCAACAATTATATCGGATTTCGGCCTGATCAACAACGGCCGAAAGGAGGACAATATATATATATATATATATATATATATATATATATATATATATATATATATATATATATAACAACAGTTGGAACAGTGGTGAGTAATTTTATTATTGATGGGGTGAAAATGTTTAAAAAAAATAAGTGGCGAATAATTTGAAAACAAAAATAAAGGAAAATATATTATTCTTTCAGGTAGTACAAACAATCTATATATATAGTATGTAAAATCTATTGGTGTGTTTAAAGTTAAGGTGAAGGATCACCTTAACTTTAAACACACCAATAGATTGTGCACGCTGCACATCATCAGGCAGGGCATTCCAAAGTCTTACTGCCTGGACTGTAAAGGACCTGCTATAGAAACTCGTTCTATGAACAGGCGTCTGTAGGGTGAGTTTATTAGACGACCTTAAAGAATAGTACCCTTTGACGCTTCAGATGAGGATGTAATATACCCGTATGAGCAGTACATGATGCAGTTATTATATTACGTTTCGATTCACGCATGTGGAGCCTTGAAATGCACCATTCAGTCAAGTGAGCTTAACGAAGCTAAATGGACATAGCTTTGGCTCTTCTTGGCCGAATAACCTTCGAGAACCTGATGTGTTAGTCTGCAAAATGAAGTCTCGTGAAGTGAAGCAGAATTTTTTGCTTCATTTAATGTCGTACAAACTTACAAACACATGTCGTGTGGCCTCCGGCTTAGAATACAGTACCGTTGTCCCATAGGTGCCTTAGGAGGTGACAGCAGGGAAAGCATCCCCAAGAAAAAAAATCCCGATTGGGCGGAATAACTACCAGCATTCGCAAGGAGGGTTGACGTTTAGGCAAACTTAAGTTTTTAAGCCGAAACTTTACAGCATGGAAAGTTACATGCTGACCCGACCTGACATAAACTGGAATGAGAAAGGAAGAATATAATATAAAAATATATACGGACAAATCACACAGATTGAGCTAGCTCCAAAGTAAGTTCGAGACTTGTGGTATGGGATACTAACTCAACGATACTTTATTTTATAACAAATACATATGAATGAGATAGATAAACATCCAAGAAGCAGGCCAATCTGAAAAAGGACATTTTCCATCTTGACCTGGCCGGGGATCGAACCCAGGGCCCTCGTGTCGCAGGCTGGCGTGTTAACCACTGCACCACGGAGCTCGCCAAATCACGATGAAGAACTTTCAAATACAGGAAAACATTCTTGCTAAGAGACGTGGAGCCATGTTATATTTTCAAAAACCTTATCAATGAAACTTTGCCAAAGGAAATCTTCTAAGTTTTGCTTTGTTTACGGGAAAAAGTCTTAAAGCAACGATCATTTTACGCGTGTTTACAAAAATTGTGGAATAAAGAAGTTAAAAAGTCCTCTTTATCTCGACCTCCTTGCGACTGAGAATTCTTTGCTAGCGAATATTTCCTCCCGTGAAATTAGAAATTGTCCTTAAATTTCCTTTTACTTAACTGGAGATTTTGTTTTGAAATGTGGTTGAATAGTTGAAAATATTTTCCTTATTGTTTTATGACTTTAACCGTTTTGTTTCCGGCAGAGTAGAATAGGGCCACTCCTAGTCTTCCCATGGAGGTCATAAGAGGCGACTTAGGAAGTACAAGCGTAACAAAGCTCTCCAACCCATAAATGAGACCTCTACAACCCGTCTGGCCAGCGAGGAGAGTGTAGCCCAAATCCTCTGTCTGCTCTGGCCAAGTATGGCTCCGGTAGAGGGAGGGTCATGCTCCTGCAGTGAAGACTATAAAGACTTGATGATGATTGTTTTAAAAATGCACGGGATCCATCAAAAATTCAATTAATGTCAAAATCATTTTTTTTTTTAATTTTGATAAAATGTGATTTATATTTAGTATCTCCTTTTTATGCCGTTGACGATAGACAGAGCCGGTGGATAGACATTGTGCCAAGCCACGTTTGAAATAATGATCGGCTCTATATGAAAGATGGGAATTAATATATTTTATATATTTATTAATATATATATATATCACATATAATATTAATAAATATATATGGACAAATTACACAGATTGAGCTAGCCTCAAAGTAAGCTCGAGGCTTTTGTTATGGGATACTAACTCAACGGTACTATATTTTGTAACAAATACAAATAATAGATAAACATGCAAGACCCAGGCCAATCTAAAAAAGATCATTTTCCATCTCGACCTAACCGGGTATCGAACACGGAAACTCCGGTGTGGCAGCCTGGCATGACCACTAAGCCACAGACCTCAACGCAGATTACTATTAGTAGATGTACGAGTACTATTATGTAAATAAGTAATGTCCCAGTTTATGCTAAAGATTAGTTATTAGTTAGCATTTAAAGTTGATAAAGGGATTGCCCTTTATCAACTTTACTGTCTCCTTAAGGAAAATAAGCAACAGGTACATCTGTGTAAATGCTCCAATGAGATTAGGGGTGGTACGAATATATCATTTATATAACCGATATCGGTAACATAATATTATTATCACTGAAGAACATCATAACAATATATTAGGTTATTCGCTACCGAGTAATATGTTACCGGGTACAGTCTAAATAACATGTCTACAACTACAGTGTCTACTGTCTATGTTATCATAATTCATTTATTCACGTAATTTATAAATAGTATACATTCATCATAGTATTCACTTATATAAGGTCTTAGTGCTATTTACAAATTAACCAATACCGGCAGTACGGCACTGTGATAATTATATTGCTTAATAAATTATTATTAATAATATTTGTGCGTTAAACATAAATTAAATTTATAAAATTACAAAGAAATGTCAAAAAGTACTTAATTAGATTTATGTCCATTATATAATTCATAAATTGTCTGAAAAACATAAGTGAAAATAAAATTAAATAATGAAATATCATAAATAATAAAAAGATTATAATTTATCGTTCCAGTATTCGTTCAAATTATAATACCTAAAATCGTTTTAATTCATTGTGAAACTGATTTCCTTGGAGGGCTTTTAACGTTTTGGGCAAATGATTATAGGCCTTAATTGACATGTAATATGGACTATTCTTATAAACTTGTAATTGTGGTTGGGTAAAACTAAATCATTTCTACGACGTGAGGCGTAGCAGCTTGGCCTATCAGCATGTTTTTCAAAATAGTGCCCGTGCTTCCGTACAAAGCGACATAATTCCAATTACACATGTGTACACATGCTCGTGATCGTTAAAACATTTAATTTTTTGAATAGTTCACGACACGTGCCTCTGGGTTTAGTGTAAGTTATTATTTTTACGCAACTTTTCTGAAGTATATAACTGCATTAGTGTAGTGTGTAGTGGACCAAATACGAGTATCACTATTAACCTGCAGGCCTATTTGTTACCTTTTGACATCTACGGTGTACGTTTTGTTCGTCACTTCAAAATGCATTGTGGCTTTCGTACGACTCACTATTTTTAACTAAGATATATAAACCGTAATGGAGGTTAAAGTGACCAACGTTGTACACCGTGGTTAAAGAACGTTGTAACTGTAATTACCTGTTACTTGGTAACATTTACTCTAAACAAATATCAGTCAGGTGTAGTGATGTGCCGGAGAGAAATTCTCTGTTCTCATGAATTCCTTCTCACGGTAATATGCGGATATTTTCCAATAATTCTCGAGAATTTCTGAATAATTCCCGCACTTGAGAGAAAGAAGAAGAAATTCTCGGGAAACATTTCCGACCCGTTCTCACCGTTGTCAAAATTTCGGGCACGGCACAACACTAGTCAGGTGTTATAATCAAGAACTCTATAATTGATATCGGACCCTGATATTATACCCCTAATACCAGTCTGGAATACAAAAAATAAGCAAATGAAGTGTTTCATAATAAACGAAGTGCTTTATTATAAAGATAGATCTATTGATTAAATGATACGTGTTGATGACAAATATCATCATCATCATCATCATTTCGAGTAGGTGTCACGGTCAATCGACCATGCACACCCTGGTGTCAGACTTCTTTGGAACCGCCTCTCGGCCTCTGACGTGGTTCCTTTAACGACTACCAGATGTGAGCCGGGACCACCGGCTTAACGTGCCTTCCGAAGGACGGAATCAACTATATTATCAGACAATCAGGTGATTTACGCCTGCAATGTCCTAACCAAACTGGAAACAACTAAACAAAGTATGCTTCCCGTGGGAATCGAACCCACGACCCCCGGGTCAACAGGCAAACGCCTTAACCACTGGACCACGGAAGCTGTTACGGATGATATGATATGATGACAAATATAAACTTTGTTGACAAGAAACATAGCTCCCTTAATATAATTCCTTTTTTTACAAAACTGGAGTTTGTAAGAAGGAAAGTTTCAAAATATTTCGTCATAGTTTGTGTTCGTCGGTGGCCTATTTGTTACCAAAGTTTTGGTTATGTTCGTATTTCAACATCAAAGACATTACGGAACACGCACAATTCCCCTAATTACGTTAAAGCGAATCTAGTGCTTACAGCAGATTATATTCGTATGTTTTATTCATGAAACAGAACTAGGTAGGCTAATGACTGACAAAATTAGGACATTTCTCCTTGTTTGTTTATCATTTGTTTGTCTACTTCGCTGTTTGCATAATTTTTTTTTTTCAAACTCAAATTCGAAATTCATAAATGATAACATCCTAATCCAAACTAATATTATAAATGCGAAAGTGAGTTTGTTTGTTTGTTACACTTTCACGTTGTAACTACTGAACCGATCATCATGAAATTTTGCATATACGTTGTTTGGGGTACGGAGAAGGACATAGGGTACATTTTATCCCGGGAAAAAGAACTGTTCCCGAGGAATCGACATAGACGCGGGCGAAGCCGCGGGCGAAAGCTAGTGATTCTATAATTACCTGTACTTGTATTATAGAGAAGAAAATTAAGTGTGTTTGTTTACACTTTAAAAGTACTGAACCGATTTTAACGTTCTTTTACTAATAAAAAGCTACATTGTCAGCGAGTAAAATAGGCTACGATTTAATTGGACGAATTCGGCTAATAGATACAGTTTAGGAGTTTTTCGGATCTCCTTTCGATTATTCTCATTTTTTTTTTCTTTTTTTTTTAACCTATGTTGTCCCACTGCTTGGCAAAGGTCTCCCCCATTGTTATTATTAATTGTCATTCTTATTATTAATAAAAACAAAAAATAATTATTATTTGTTTTTATGCCAGGTGTCAAACCAATTGCAATAAAATAGCACAATCCCATAACTCACTATTTTTAGGGTTCCGTAACTCAAAAGGTAAAACGAAACCCTTACAGGATCACTCGGTTGTCCGTCTGTCCATCTGTCTGTCTGTCTGTCTGTCGGTCTGTCAAGATCGACAGGCAGACAGACAATAAAAATTGACAGTTCCATACAAAAATTTTCGCCCACCCGGTCAATTTGTACGGGAACGTCAAACAAAATGTTGAGGTTCCAGCATTGGTCCCATAGGAAAAGTTGTTCATATCGACGGGCTGAATCTGCCCTTTAAGGGTCCAGAACGATCAAAATTTAACCATGTATCATCATCATTTCGAGTAGGTGTCACGGTCAATCGACCATGCACACCCTGGTGTCAGACTTCTTCGGAACCGCTTCTCTGCCTCTGACGTGGTTCCTTTAACGACTACCAGATGGCAGCCGGGACTACCGGCTTAACGTGCCTTCCGAAGCACGGAATCATCTTTATTATCAGACAATCAGGTGATTCAAGCCTGCAATGTCCTAACCAAACTGGAAACAACTAAACAAAGTATGCTTCCGGTGGGAATCGAACCCACGACCCCCGGGTCAACAGGCAAACGCCTTAACCACTGGACCATGTATGCCTACTACATACAGAATAAAATCGAAATTCGTCAATTTTGTTTCAGTATCATGTATAGAAGTTTAAACACGATATCTCTGAAAACAAAGTAGCATTTTCCATGACCAATCCTTACAGATTTATAGTACTTATTGATGATATAAGCAAATTATACTTAGTATTGGGACCACGATCCCAGAACCTGTGGGATCGTAAGTCCGGTGGGACAAAATAGGTAGGACCACGAGTCAAGGATCATAATATTAACTATCAAGTAAGTAATGTATATACACATACCTGAGTATTTCCTTCCGTGTAAAAAATGTACAGTCCTATTTAACACAAAATAATAATCATCATCATCATCATCAGGTCCTTTTTAGTCTTCACTACAGGAGCACGACCCTCTCTGAACTACTAGAGCCATACTTGACCAGAGCAGTCAGAGGACTTGGCCTACACTCTACAAGCTGGCTAGACGGGTTGGAGAGATCTCATTGATGTTTATGAGCTTTATTTAGCTTTTATTTCCTAAGGTCCTATTCTACTCTTTCCGGTAGAGTAGAATAGGACCACTCCTAGTCTTCCCATGTAGGTTGTAAGAGGCGACTTAGGAAGTACAAGCTAAATAAAGTTCTCCAACCTGTAAATGAGACCTCTTCAACCCGTCTGGTCAGCGAGGAGAGTGTAGGCCAAATCCTCTGTCTGCTCTGGCCAAGTATGGCTCCGGTAGTACAGAGAGGGACATGCTCCTGCAGTGGAAACTAAAAACACCTGATGATGGCTCGTAATCAAGGCAAAGCTAAGCCAGGCGTGTATTTTTTTTTATTGTTAGATTTTCGCGTATAAGAAGCTAACAAGCTGTCAGATTTTTCAAGCTGCCTAAAGGTATCTGACACAGCCTAACTACTGCCATCAATGATGATAGTCGGGTCAGGACCAACGGCTTCGCGTGCCGTCCTATGCAGAGTAGAGCTCGAAACTTCTTGCCATTTGTGTGGGGACCACCATTTTTCCCTTAGATATTTTGTACCGATCCGGCCCTCATAACAACTTACAATTAACTTTCAATTTACAATACACACATACATACATAGTACCACGTCCTTTTTCCTTGCGGGATAGACAGAGCCCAGGTCATTAAGACCTAAAAGCCATGTTTAGCATGTTGGTGGGCGTGAAAGTTGAAAACGGAATCAAAATAGTGATGGGTTGCTAGCCGCATCGTCTACTAGTATCTCAGTTTTCATTTCACCCATTCCATCGGCTTTTACGATCTGCGCGTTTTTTCTTCTCTCAGACCAACATGGAAGAATTTACAATAAATATGTATATATCGCACAGATATATTTATACATACATAGTATCACGTCTTTTTCCTTTGCGGGGTAGACAGGGCTTTTTCGCACAGTTATATTGAATAACAAAACACAGCATGTCACTAATGCATAAAAAGTTTTTTTAAATACCTATATCCATCGCGTAAATGTCACGTAAAAGTTGTAACTGGCCCCAAAAAGTAGAATTAAATGTCACCTGGTAATCCTCAAGTTGCTGTTCCGTAAATGTAACTACTTTGTTCCCCATCGCTCGGCGGTTTCCGAACGAAATACCGGTAAATAGCCTGTTGACTCGGCAGCCACAAAACACTGTCTGCGGCTTCGGTTGGGATTACCGATTGGCCACGAAAAACGCCTTACACGAAAACTACTACACTTTCAGTCCAGCTATCTCACAAAAGACAGAATGAGTGAAAGAGATAGGTAGATGGGGATGGGGATTGGTATCGCTCATCGTGTCTACAGTTTTCGTGGCCTAGCTGTTGGGCGCGGCGAGATAGAGTAATAAAGCGACAGAGGCGGCAGACGCGCAACAAGGGCAAATGTCTTTATTACGAGCCATGTTTACGAATTGTGATCGCAATATAATAAAGATGGAAGTCTCTTAGGGAATGTTATATGTTGTTTTGTCACGTACAAATATAATATGCAAATTATGAGTTGCTGCAACGAATGCATTGATGAAAAAGTTCAAATAGTGGGGTACTTACTTATTTATAACGTTAATATTTATTTCGATACTTTCAATGAAATTCTTTTTATTGTCTTTGTAACGTGGTTTGGGGCCAATTGGCTTAAGCTACCCTATTTACTGTATGAAGACTACCCTACACACATATGTACCTTTTCTATTTTATATGACAAAGGCAATAACTTGGCTCTCAAGTCTTAATACAGAAGCAGACATTTTTAGGGTTCCGTACCCAAAGCGTAAAAACGCTCCGCTGTCCGTCAGTCTGTCCGTTTGTCACCAGGCTGTATCACATAAACTGTGATAGACAGATGATGTATTCCAGTTGTTGCTATAACAGCAAATACTAAAAATAGAATAAAAAAATATTTAAGGGGGGCTCTCATACAATAAACTTGATTTTTTGCTTATTTTTGCTCGATATTGATAACGGCAACCGGTAGACTCTTGAAATATTCATGGAATATTTAGTTATATATCCACTTTAAAAATAAATAATTAAATTGATATTTGGGGGGGGGGGGGGGGGAGGGGCTCCTATACCATAGACATGATTTTTTGCCGTTTGTAATGGTACGGCAGCGGTACCCTTCGTCCGACTCGCACTTAGCTGGTATTTTTAGCCGGTGCGACCCCGGCTCAATCTGGGACTTCCATTTCCTAGATGTCCTTGTTCTCTGGTATGGATTTCCGTCTGCACACTAGACTATTATAAAAAAAGTTCTCCTACCATTATTTGACTAAAAGCTGTGGACTTTTGGCAGATATTCTATTACACTGACACAATTTCCTTGAAACACCAAAAGTACCTTGAAATATGTACATATGTAACTCTATTTCACTAACACAATTTCCTTGAAACACCAAAAGTACCTTGAAATATGTACATATGTAACTAAACAATCATATCAATAGAAAGTCAATTGAGTAACATGTTTTATTTATACATATCTATGAATTACGTTATTAAATGTATACAGCCAATTTTCCACTTAAATGTGTCTTCGTGCCTCTCTCTAATTACTTAATGACACCTGCGCGACCTCTGTTTCTGCTGTACTCTGTACTCCATCTATTAGTTGCCGCGCCCTCAGGTCGTTTAGTGTATTTCTCTTTAATTAATATTATTTTCTCAAACATGGTCTTTATTCGCACCTTATTTTGACAAACTTGTTTGAGATAAATCGACATAGCTGTACTACCTAATATAGTCATGTCAGCAAGTGCTTTTTAGTCAAAAATTTTCTCGCGTTTGCATTTTGGGGCGCTCGCATAAATTGCAAAAGTTATAAACAATTTGGTTTTTCGCAAATAGCTCAAAAACTACTTGAAATTTACACTTAATAAATTAAGAAATAAAATAAGGCGAAAAAATTTAATCTGGGACTTGAACCGGTGACCTAGGTCTATGTACGACCTAAGCTCTGCCATCTGACCTACGTTTAGCATTTTTTTTTTATATGAAATGGGTTTAGTCTTGATAATAATCTAGGCCAACGGCAAAGATATGGTCTAAGATCGAGCGAGCTCACCCAGAAGAAGCCTATTCACTCTAACTTTAAAGAGATTTAGGTTATATGCGCTCGGAAATACAGACGCAGGCAACGCATTCCAATCCCTAGCTGTGCGCATAATAAAACATGAGGAAAAGCGCTGCAAGCAATGGCGAATGTTAGGAATTTTAACCAAGTAAGGATGGTATCCAGCGGTGCACTTGAAGAAGAAAGGAGAAGGTGGTAGGGGAGAAAGGGGTAATGGTAGTCGCTTAAGCGAGCTATCAAATAAAAGCTTATTTCGAAATAATATCATTATTAAAATTGTTTTATACTAGACTTTACTTATTTATCTACTAGTTGATATCACTTTTCACCACTTTGGGAATCAACTTTAAATATATTTCCGCGTTTTAAAAAAAATCAAGTTTGACTCCCATTGCACTAACCTCAGTACAATGGGAATCAGACATGTGGGAAATCAGAGTCAAACAATCGCAGACATTACATTCGGCAGTATGCCATCCAGTGCAATCACCAGTTGATCAGCTAGCCTATTTGATTTTTTTGACTTGTAAAATCGGCATCTATAAGCGAAAAAAAACAAGAATATTTTTTGCGGGTAATGGTAATCACTAGCGAGCTCTTTGGCTCCCATTACCCAAAATCTATAATGCATGTTAACTGTAAAATTTAAAAACACAAAATAAATTTAATCGCAATCTAATATGCTTATTTATTTTTTGAATATCAAGGATAAATCTAGCCATAGTCATTAATTTGGTACAGCTACAACGTCTATACTCACCGTTAATGTTGTTTTGACAAAAATTTACACCGGCGAGGCGTGAAAACGAAACATAATTGTCACTCAAAAACGCGTGGTGCTACTAGCGCGAGTCATTCGTACAATGGGCATCGAGCGTACAGAGCAAGCTGAACATGTCATCTACCTAGGTATCGAACGTTTAGTTTTGCTTAGAGGCATCTGACCCCGATTGCCCGCTGACTCCCATTACCCCATTCTCCCCTATGTGGTATTATAAAGTATACCAAAGGAGCTGTCCTGGAGTGAAGTATCACCTAACCTTGTCCAGGGTACTCCGGCTTTCGCAAGCCACGCCTACATTTTACCTTTAATAAATAAATACCGTTGAAACCTGTGGTTGAAACTTATTAAATAGGAAATTAAGAAATGAAAAAAGAAATCAGGCGCCTACACGATAGATCAGTAAACAATAATCCGCAGTCCGAAAAATTTTATCGCGATGTTTCAGTTAGTTATCCATTAGTTAATGAACATTTTTTTCTAGCATGAACATAGACATTCCAAGTGCGATAATTGTTAAACTCCTTTCGTGGAACAATTTTTCAAAGGTATAAGAATTGAAATGAGTCCCGTTAGAAAAATTAAAAAAACATGTTTTCGCTTTGTTTCTTATTGAAGCTTTTAATTTTTAAGTTAATTGTTATTAACTTTTTTATATATATTATTTTTATATAAAATAAAAAAAAATTATATAATAATACACGCCAATGTATGAAAATCCGTAACTGTCATGTTATAGCGGCCAGTAAACTTACTATGAAAACCATGAAGACGCTTTTTTTTTTAAATCTATAATAAAAACTCATATCTGTATTGTAATTTAAAAATGGAACGGCTGGTTTGCTTCCTAATAATGCTACCGTAGAGGTAACATTTCAAAGGTTTTATTTAAATTAAAGCAAATATTATTGTTTTTTCCTTCAAGCGCGAGATACGCAGACACAATGGATTTTCTATTGTTATGCGTCCTCGAAAGTATTCGACCAATGTGTGTTGCCAGTGATGACTTACGGGTCCGAAACGTGGTCGTTTAATATGGGCCTCATAAGAAAGCTCAAGGTCGCTCAAAGAGCTATGGAGAGGTCTATGCTCGGTGTTTCTCTGCGAGATCGAATCAGAAACGAGGAGATCCGTAGAAGAACAAAGGTCACCGACATAGCTCAGCGGATTAGCTCTTTGAAGTGGCAGTGGGCGGGGCACATAGCTCGAAGAACCGATGGCCGATGGGGCAGAAAGGTGCTCGAATGGCGATCACGTACCGGCAAGCGCAGCGTTGGACACCCATCGACAAGGTGGTCGGACGACCTAACCAAGGTCGCAGGAAGACGCTGGATGCAGGCTGCTTCCAACCGGTCATATTGGAAATCCTTGGGGGAGGCCTATGTCCAGCAGTGGACTTCTTGCGGCTGAGATGATGATGATGATGATTTGACCGCTTGGTGGTTGAGAGGTCAATTGTAGTGGTAGTAGAGTAAGGCGTGGTTGCAGCCTGTAATTTGAAGGTGGTCTTAAACACCCAGTATAATTTTTATACCACTAAGTAGGCAACCAGGCTGGCCTATGCCAGCCCTATGAGGTATAAGAGAAAGCTTTATTGCCCTATAAATAAAATAAAAAAGTCAGCTTTATAACACAATACATAACTTTATTGCACACATTATAAAAAGAAGTCTTCTTTTTTATTATCCATAAAAGCACCGTTGGCTGATAACAAAACATAAAATGCATCGCGGCTGCGGGTAATTTATTAATTTCTTTTTTTTTTTATTCTCTATTTGACGTTTAATTTGGGTAATGTAACCCCCATTTGGACCGTCTGTGTAAATAAATATATATATAGATACATATCACACAAATTGAGCTAGTACAGTAAGTTGTGAACTTGTGCCGTAGAATACTAACTTAACGGAGCTATATTTTATAATAGATACATATATAGACAAACATCCAAGACCCAGATCAATCTGAAAAAGATCGTTTTCCATCATGACCTGACCGGGGATCGAACCCGGGCACCCTAGTGCCGCAGGCTGGCGTGTTAACCACTGCGCCACGGAGCTCGCCACAAAGCTGTGTAGAGACTAGTTCAAATGCTAGTCATTATTTGAACTAGGTAGGTATTTACGCAAGAATATTAAGCAAAATAAACATTATAGTCTGCTACGAAAGCAGGAAGTAGATTTTATAAAACGAATGTACCCAATTTGTAGTAACCTCAATACGCTTAATACACGAAGGGCTTCTTTTGTTCGCAATTCGTCATACGAACTACGTTAGTCACAAAGTACGTATCACATTACGCCGAAAGTTCAATGTACCCATCAATAGGTGCGAAATCATCATTTCGAGTAGATGTCACGGTCAATCAACCATGCACACCTTGGTGTCAGAGTTCTTCGGAATCGCCTCTCGGCCTCTGACATGGTTCCTTTAACGACTACCAGATGGCAGCCGGGACCAACAGCTTAACGTGCCTTCCGAAGCACGGAAACATCTTCATTATCAGACAATCAGGTGTTTCAAGCCTGCAATGTCCCAACCAAACTGGAAACAACTAAACAAAGTATGCTTCCCGTGGGATTCGAACCCACGACCCCCGGGTCTACAGGCAAACGCCTTAACCACTGGACCACGGAGGTAGGTGCGAAATAAAATTACTATATACTGTCCTTAGATAAATAGTTGGTCGCTGCGCCACAATTTTTTTTCCTATAGGTTTTGGTCATCTGCGTTTATGGCACATTGCTTATTAAGTAATGAGATCTACGTTTTGGTATTACGCGTAATAAAAATTTGGTCAATAACGTATTTGGTATTTTGCGTGTTGGAACTACGCGAATAAGGTCTTCAGGGTTTTAAAACTAGCTGTCATTGTTTTTTTACTAAATGCCTAATTAATCTAAGAAGGAATAAAAATGAGTAGAAGTGTAAACCATCAGAACCGAAATAGAGTGCGTAGAGTACGATCAGCTCCAATTACTGGTGACCGCCCAGCGGTCCCGGATGACTTGCACCCAGGATAGGCTCTTCTGGCAACGTAGCCTTCGGCCCATTAGGCAAAAGATGAGAGTTGCTGCTCTCCAAAGGCTTTTTCCATTGTTTCTCAGATTGGCTCTTTAGGCTGTGCATGCACGTATACGCGGCCCATCAGGCAATTATGAGAGTTTGCTGTCTTTCTAAGCCTTGCGCACACAGGCAACGCCCAAAGCCGAGGTCCGTCCCTCCTTTGGTGATGTTGTCTATAAAGGTTGAGGTCACTCTGCCCTCGCCTCAAACGCCCGGTGAAGTGTACAGTGCGTTTCGGATACAGTGCGGACACACTCGGAGACAGAGCGCCAGTAGTACCATTTGTACACCCTGGGAGCGGCTTTTGTCCAGCAGTGGACTTCTTACGACTGGAAAGATGATGATGATGAATATGAATCACTATACATGTCGCCACGTATCACATAATCCGTAACAGGTACGTTGTATTAATTGCCGGAACATTTCTCACCTTGAACTGTTAATACGATGTAAGTAATTCGAATCCTACATGTGGCGGGTTCTTTTTAATGGCATAAGTTTTAATGTAATGCTAGTTAACACAAATTTGATCGATATAAGTAGTTATAAAATATTGATTTGTATGAGTTTTGCTTGTATGATTAAATTGATAACAGGCTAAATATTTTATTTTAATTTTATTTGGGTCAACAAACGGTAACACATGTAGCCTTAAAACTAAGATAAATTAACAACAATACCCAGATAGATAGAAGTGCAACCAACTACGCTATCTACAGCTTCATCATCATCATCATCAGGTCCTTTTTAGTCTCCACTACAGGAGCACGACCCTCTCTGTACTACTAGGGCCATACTTGGCCAGAGCAGCCAGAGGACATGGCCTACACTCTCCACGCTGGCCAGACGGGTTGGAGAGGTCTCTTAGATGTTTATAAGCTTTGTTTAGCTTGTATTTCCTAAGTCGCCTTCGACGACATCCACGGGAAGACTTGGAGTGGTCCGATTCTACTCTGCCGGATACCACACGGACATGGCTGATCTACAGCTTGCTAAGTGAGACTTACGTGTGTTGCTGAACTTCGAGTTTGTTTTAACAATTATAATAAAGATTATTATATTTGAAGGAAGAAACCTCTACAGAAACATGAGTGTGACAACTGCATTTATTTTCAAAGGACCTTCTTCCTGTTATCACAATAAGTATTAAATTTGCTATCGATACCTCGGGAACAGTCGAATTTTTCGGTATGAAAGGTACCCTATGTCCTTTCCCACTTTTCACTTCTCACACACTTCTACCAAGTTTCATCCTAATTGGTGCAATGCTTAAATCGTGAAAAGAAGATAGACAGAGTTACTTTCGCATTTATAATAATAGTATGGACCCGTGGTATGGGCCAGGGTTGTTGCAAATATCAGCATCAACTGATCATCAGCTTAATTTTCCACAGAATCATCGACCACATCGTTGCTGATGATGTAAAATACAATTTACCTTTAATATAATTCCAGTATTAATAATACTTAGGTTAGGTATTTAGTAATAATATTTTTTTTTTTTTTGGTTATTTTAAACTTAAAGAATTATATTTATCTTTTATTGAAATACATTAGCTAAGAAAATGTAATATTCATATAAAAATTCATAATAATGAGTACCTTTTAGGATAAAAACACAATACCAGCATCCGCTGATGTCTATTACAAAAAATCTGCAACGCAATGTCTTTGTTGTTCCAAGGTCTGTACTGTACACACTCAAATAATTAATTCCACCCAGAACATTCGCCCATGCATTCAAATTCGGTTGGGAAGTTGTTGGAAGTCGTCGGCACGGGCACTGCTGAGCAGTAGTCTGACCATCTTATTTGGAAACACGTTCTTGTGACCCAGTCGTAGACATATCTGAAGTGAAAAGTAAAACTGTACTTAGAAAACAATAAAATAATAAAATTAAATCAAATATAAAATGCCTCTGTCATTTAGCATAATACCGATTTATATATATTAACATTTTTGGCAACCCTACTTACACCATAAGTACGGTTGCCACCAATTTAATATGTTCATGACTGTTTTTTTTTCGTATTGACGAAAGTCGCTGGAATATAAGAAAAAAGGAAATAATTTTAAATACATTTATTAAATTCTTCCAAATATCTGTACAACCACCAGTACGCTAAGTAAATCTTACTGCAGCCGTACCAAGTCAGTTTATTTTTTTATTTCATACATCATTCATAAAGATGGGCATATACTGGACACGGAGTGACCGGGTTCGATCCCCGGCCAGGTCAAGATGGAAAATGATCTTTTTCAGATTGGCCTGGGTCTTGGATGTGTATCTATATATGTATTTGTTATAAAATATAGTATCGTTGAGTTAGTATCCCATAACACAAGTATCGAACTTACTTTGGGGCTAGCTCAATCTGTATGATTTGTCCGTATATATTTATTTATTTATTTACTAGCTGTTGCCCGCGGCTCCGCCCGCGTTAATGTCGTTCCCTTGGGAACAGTAGAAATGATAAAAATTCCATACAAACCCCTGCCCCTTTGCTTTTTCCCCTTAAGGGGAAATTTAATACATGTCACCTGCATAGATCTTTAGCCCTTAAGTAGGGGATTTTGCCCATTTCACCTACACAGATATTTTTTTATTGTAATGGAGAACTTCTTATTGTCATAATTCTAAGTAAATAAAAAAATCCATACAAACTTTACCTCACCTATTCTACCCCTTCAAGTGGAAATTTCGACCATTTTAACTACACAGATCTTTTTAATTGTAATGTAAACATATATACTTATTTTTATACTTCTATGTCCAGAAATGAGAAAATTTCCATACAACTCCGCCCCACCTTTCATCTTTATCCTTATCCCTTAAGGGGGAAATTTTGTACATTTCACCTACACAGATCTTTTTTAATTGTAACCTAGAACGTATATACTTATTTTCATACCTCTAAGTGTAGAAATGGAAAAATTCCATACAAACTTTACCCCCTATTTACCCCTTCAAGGGAGAATGTTGTCTGGTTGACCTAAACAGATCTTTTTTAATTTTAATTGAGAACTTGCGTACCTACTTTCTAACTTCTAAGTCCAGAAATGAGAAAATTCCATAAAACTTCAACCCCTTTGATTTTCTAAAAATCCTTTCTTAGTGCTCATTTACATCATAAAAAGAATCCCTGTGCCAAATTTCAAGTTTCTGCGCACAGTAGTTTCAGCTGTGCGTTGATATATAAGTCAGGTTTGCCTTTGGCCCGCGGCTCCGCCCGCGTAAGTGTCGATTTCTCAGGAACAGTAGAATTGCCCGGAATACATTAGTTTATGACTTTCAATGAAACACCTTAATATTGAATTTCAATTAAATAACTTCAAAAACAGAAAGTTTCATACTAACTTTGCATCCCCGTTATATCCCCTTAAGGGATGATTTTTGAGAAAAATATTTTACTCGTGTTTCATGCCTTTTAGTGAAGAACCTTCATGCTGAATTTCAATTGAATAACTTCAAAAACAGAAAGTTTCATGCTTACTTTGCACCCCTATTTTACCCCCTTAAGGGATGATTTTTGAGTAAAATATTTTACTCGTGTTTCATACCTTTCAGTAAAGAACCTTCATGCTGAATTTCATTCAAATAACTTCAAAAACAACAATGTTTCATACTAACTTTGCAACCCGTTTTTCCCCCTAAGGAGATGAATTTCCAAAAATCCTTTCTTAGTGCTCCCCTACGTTATAAAAGGAACCCCTGTGCAAAATTTCAAGTTCCTAACCTTTATAGTTTAGGCCCTGCGTTGATATGTCAGTCAGTCAGCTTCTCCTTTTTTTTTTAATATGGATTTCTATGGATAGTGTGGATAGGTATAATGCTGTCGTATAATGATGATGAATTGGCTTTGGATTTTAATTTTCTTATGTCACTTATTATTTTATTTTATTTTTGCTATATGTTTGCAGGCAAACTTATGCCTTGAGTTCATTCAAATGACGATAACTTTTTTTTTAATGAACCGATTTTGATGAAACAAACTTTAAATGTTAAACTGAGTTAAAACAAAGCAATTGGTGAAAGTTTGAAGTAAATCGGTTCAGTATTTTCGGAGATAATCGTGATCATACATACAGACAGACAGACAGACAGACAGACAAGAAATTCCAAAAAATTTTTTTTGCTTTCTATTATTCTTTTTAAGTGTCCCTCTAGCCATTTCAGTCAAAAATTCAAAATGTACAGACAAAATAATTTTACTGTTTTATTATATGTATAGATTATTTATTTATAACACTAAATTTACACCGATTTCACATTGTAAAGTCCACTAGAAACAAGTTGTAAAACAATACAAAACAAAAACCAAGAACTCATGTACTGTTTATTTTCCAGAATTTAACAAAAGTAATAAATTTTTTGCGGTGTTTTGAAATAAAAACAATTTTTCCTCTAAAATAGGTGTCAACCCTAGGATTCTAACGATTCCCCATGCATTTAGTTACTGATATACATAATACATGCACGTATGTATATTTCTTTAGGGACCTAGGCTGAGTCGAGTAAAAAAAAACAAAAAAGTGTACCTAGGTTAATATTTTGATATATATAATATAAAATAGCATAGATAATATAAAATAATAGAAATTTAATATTTCTTTATATAAAAAGACTTGAATAAAAACATATTTTTTATTACCTTACTGTATGTGGCCAGCGGTCACGTACCATCCATTCTATGAGGCAATGCTTCTCACGTGGCTTTTCTTGACATTTTAAATGATCTACTGCAGCAAAAAATATACTAAGTTACGGTTGTCAATTTAGATCTACTTACTTAACTAGCCCAAAATAGTATAACTCAAACTAATTAAAAAGAAGCACTCCCGATCTCGACTTAACGCAAGTATGAATAAAGTAAGTATACTTAAAGGTACTTAGATACTTAATTCATATTAATGTTGAAGACAAGATTAGATAGAGAGTGGAATAAGTTTGAGTTATTTAATTTTAGACTAGTTAATTGTAAATTAACCTTAGAGGTAAGGTCAACTTTGATGTCCTTCACCTGTCGAGTGTCGACGCGCATGGCGGTTACCCATTGAATTAGAAAAACTATGGAAGTAGCATTGTGCTCAAAATCTGACACCACGCAAAGTAGATCAAAGCGGGCGGGGCTTAAAGAGTATATTTTTTCGCGATCTAGTCTGCCGTAGAATTTTTTTTTCTTAATTCGTTAAGATTTTGCCGATGTTCACAGAAAATATGTCGTTAAATACTTTTATCGACGCGTTCTTCCGTCACGGAGCGCGCGGCAGACTAGTTCGCAAAAACATCTACTTTTTAAGCCCCGCCCGCTTGCTCTACTTTGCGTGGTGTCAGTTTTTGAGCGCAATGCTGCTTCCATAGTTTTTCTAATTCAATGGTCATGATAGATATCGTAGTAGCATGTGTAGGTGCTACCGATCGCTACCGCAAAATTTCAAAGACTCCTTTCTTATAGTAACTTAATCTAAATATATGTAACTCAAAGGTGACTGACTGACTGTCATAGTAATCTATCAACGCACAGCCCAAACTACTGGACTGATCGGGCTGAAATTTGGCATACAGGTAAATGATATGATGTAGGCATCCGCTTAGAAAAAGAATTTTGATAAATTCTATCCCAAAGGGGCTAAATAGGTGATGAAAGTTTGTATGAATCTTCTATACTTTTTAATGCGAGCGAAGCCGCGGGCAAAAGCTAGTTAAATTATAAAACTCGTACTTACGTGCCTCTGTATAACACAATACACAGATAATAAACAAAACGTTGTACATCACAGTGATAAGAAAGGTTATCAATCAGTATTTATTTATTAAGATTATTGCAATACGACAGTACAAAGTCGAAATATTATGAGAATGACGAGTATTAAGATGATTTAGTAAGATATAGGTATTTAAGTATGTGAAGTCTGTGGTATAAAGCATGAGCTTTAGCGGAAATCTTTTATGCTGCAGACCTAGAGTGCTATTTCTGAAATGACGCCGTTCGTAAACGAGCAATTTTTCCATACAAAAATCGCTCGCAAACGAGTGTCGCACTTTCAAAAATAGTACCCTACTCGCTAACTTTTGACAGGGTGTAATACATTGCCGGTTGTATATGATTGACTAGTTAGATTTAAGATACATACATAGTATCACGTCTTTTTCCCTTGCGGGTAGACAGAGTCTAAGTCTATAAGACCCGAAGGCCACGTTTAGTATGTTGTTGGGCATTAGGTAAAAAACGGAGTACGCGAGTCCGACTCGCACATGACCGGTTTTTTTTAATTGACTATATTAGCTAACTAGCTATAAGTAAGCTTTTTGTACTGCGCACTCCAGCAAGTAAAAATCTGATTTGGTAGTTGCCTCATTAATTTTGTACCAAAGGTTATATTTGTTTCTACTCTCATGAGTATTTGTATAAGAAAGTTAAACTCAGCAATGTAAACAGCCCCTGTAGTTTCCCAAGTCCCACAAACTTATAATGAGGTATTTGATCCCAAACTTGCAACTTTTTATTCCCTGCTGTGTAACTCGCATAGTTTTCTGCTATATATTTATTAGAATCCATGATATATCTTGTGTTTTCTATTAAAACAACTGTTTTTTCCTTCGCTTGAATGTCTGTAAACCCCTAGGGAAAAGTATTTTTCCGGATGAAATGTCCTTCTCAGTTCTATGACCCTGATTTTTGAAGTGAAAACTTCTTTGGCGGCGTTGTGCTCTTTTTGGGATTGGTAAAAAATGTTAAGCTGGCGTGACATGTGAACTGACGTGAAAAATTCGTACTTATATTTTGAAATGACTATTTAGCTAGCTACAAGTGAGTTTTCGCTACTTCACCGGGCGTTTGAGGCGAGGGCAGAGTGCCCTTAACCTTTATAGGCAACATCACCAAAGGGCCCCCAGGATGGATGGTGAGATGGGAGACAAATGCCTAATTCAATATATAGTAAAAAAAAAAATATGGATTTACCTAGGCTTTGGCCATTGCCTGTGTGCGCAAGGCTTGGAGAGACAGCAAACTTTCATATTGCCTGATGGGCCGCCTATACGTGCATGCAAGCCTAAAGGGACAATCTGAGAAACTATTGCAAAAGCCTTTGGAGAGCAGCAACTCTCATCTTTTGCCTTATGGGCTGAAAGCTACGTTGCCAGAAGGGCAAGTCCTAGGTGCAAGTCACCCGTGACCACCGGGCGGTCACCAGTAATCGGAGCTAATCCTACTCTACGCACTCTGTTCCGGTGGCGAGTGCGAGGGGTTCGGATAGTGGGATTCCTCTGGCTATTCGGAGTCGGCAAGGGGTCCGGGAGAAAAATTCGTAAGACGGACATGTGACCTGAGACCGCCGGCGCGGCGTAGGTGATGAAGTAATATCTCTCTTTCTACCGCGCAGAGTTTTCACTGCCGGCACTCCCGAAGTGCAACCTGTTGTTTTTTTTTTTTATCTAATTTCGGATTTGTAACCGAAAGAAATTCGTTTTTGTAAAAAACGTTTCAATTTGAAATAAACGGTCGAATTGAGAAACCTCCTCCTTTTTTTGAAGTCGGTTAAAAAGTCAACGTATAATTGATTTTTTTAATGATATAGGACGGCAAACGAGCAGGCGGGTCACCTGATGGTAGGTGATCACCGTTGCCCATGGAAAACTGCAACACCAGGGTGAGACAGGTGCGTTGTCGGCCTTTCAAGGAGTTGGGGGAAGGAAATGGGGAGGGGAGGGGAAAGGATGGGCCTCCGGCTCTCTCACTTGTCGAACGAAGCATAGAAGCGGTAAAGCTTCTACTCAGACGTCGATTTTCTGTGAGAGTGTGTTATTCCCCGGACGAGCCGGCCCATTCATGCTACTAGCAATTCATCTTGCCGGAAGCGTAGCTCTACCACAACTTATATAGGATTATTGTTAAAACCTTCATACTTGAAAGTTTTCTTACTGGCTGGCGTAATCATTTGATTTTATTTTTATATTCTTACGTTGCCATGGTGCAAACCTTCTATTCAAAAATTGTAAAATCTCTACTGAGATAGAAAATAATACTAAATATTATATTAATTATATTCGGTGAATTTACATTGATTTATTGTTATTTATTTAGTTAATATAATATATTAACATTGGTTATGGGCAAATAATGGCAAATAATAACAAATAATAATAAATTTACGTGTTATATACGTGATTATTTTTTTTTGTGAAGTTAAATATAATTTTTTTTCATCATGGCTGGAAATATTTCGTTCGATAATGTTATCGTGAGTACCGGTTCTAATATGTCCATCGGTAAATTGGAAGGTGTCAACAATTATGCAACATGGAAATTTCAGATGAAATTGGTGTTGTTTGACCATGGTTTATGGGAGTTTGTGGGTGGATCTGGTGATGCTTCAAAGAATCCCACCAAAGATCAAAAGGCGTATGCAAAAATTTGCCTAAATATTCAACCTTTATGTTATCCACACGTAAAGAATGCTGTAACAGCTTCACAAGCATGGAAGAATTTGAAATCAGCATATGAAAACTGTGGCATAAGCAGAAGGCTTTCTTTAAAAAGGAAATTAGCACAAATAAAATATGCTAACTTTAACTGCATGGATCATTATATAGGAAATATAATTTCTGTGATTCAAGAATTAGCAGATATTGGCTGCAATATTGACGACGAAGAATTGGCAGAACTCATGTTAATTGGCTTGCCAACTGAATTTGATCCACTTATTATGGCAATGGAAGCTTCTAATACAAAGCTGACATCAGATTTTGTTAAATGTCAATTAATTCAGAGTGAATTCAAGAAAAAGTCAATAGATTCAAATTTAGAACAATCCGAAAAGATTTTTCTAGCAAAGAACAAATTTGTTCCTATCTGTCACAACTGTCATGTCAAAGGACATATCTAGCCTAAATGTCCAAAGTTGAAAAATTTCAAGAAAAAACTAAACAATAATTCATCTCAAGATGGTTCATCATCATCATCGAAAAAGGGAATTAATACTTCTTTATTTTCAACTGAGACTGCTTTAATTAGTACTGTTTGTGATCGTGATAGCTGGATTTTAGATTCAGGTTGCACTAGTCATATGGCTAATCGGAAGGATTGGTTATTTAATTATTCTTCTGAAGTTAAAACCCAAATTACTACAGCTAATAGCGATACAATGTATAGTGAAGGCGTAGGAAATGTCAATGTGACATTAAATAATAACAGTATTAAAGTTATTAAAGATGCTTTGTATGTACCAAAGGTAGCAGCAAATCTTTTGTCGTTTAGCAAAATAGCAGCAAAAGGTTATGTTTTAGTATTTGATATTAATAAATGTTATGTTTACAGGAAGGATAATGTATCCATTACTGGATCATGTGATCTGGAAGCAATTAATATAAACGGTGTTTACAAAATAAATAAAAAAGAGGAATGTTTATTAAATAACCAAGAGCCTAAGATGTCAACCGAAGGTAAAGCTTTTGTATCCAGTACAGATTTGTTGGAGCTATGGTATCGTCGCTTAGGACACTTAAGTTTTAAAGGTATGTTAACCCTTTCGTGATTCTTTGGCACGCGGTATTACTTTTCCAAATGGAAATCTGAAATCATGTCCTCCTTGCATTGAAGGTAAACAAAAGATTAAATCTTTTCCCCGTGGTCAAGCACATAAAAGCGTGATGAAGTTGGATTTAATCCATACTGATATTTGTGGACCGATGTCCATTAATAGTTGGAGTGAAAGTCGTTATTTTATTAGTTTTACTGATGATTTTACGCGAAAATCTTTTATTTATTTTTTGGATCGAAAAGATCAATCTACTGTTTTGAATACGTTTCTTGAATTCAAAAATGTTGTTGAAAACCAAACCGATCTAAAGATTAAGCGTGTCAGAAGTGATAACGGCACAGAATATTGCAACAAAAGTTTTGAGAGTTATTTAAAGCAATGCGGTATAATACACGAAACTACTGTTTCTTACACACCTCAGCAAAATGGAGTTGCTGAACGTCTTAATAGAACTTTAATGGAAAAAGCTAGAGCAATGTTGCAAGACGCTGGCTAAGGAAAAAAGTATTGGGCTGAAGCAGTCAATACTGCTTGCTATTTAAAGAATCGTAGTCCAACCGCTGCTCTAAAGAAGGCTACTCCGGAAGAGCTGTGGACTGGTTCTAAAGGTAACCTTAGTCATCTTAAAGTCTTTGGTTGTATAGCATATTCTCTCACTCCACAATGCCAACGTACAAAACTTGATCCTAAATCAAAACCCTACATTATGTTAGGATATTGTGATCATACAAAAGGATATAGACTTGGTGATCCAGCTGATGGCAGCAAAATGATTAAAGCTCGTTCAGTAGAATTTATTAAGAATGTTAGAGGTACTAAATACAAGACTAATAAGTCAAATATATTAAATGATTCTATGAATACTGTCGAAGTTTCGATTTATAATCAGAACAATCCTCAGGCAGACATTATTGAATCTGACGGTGATGAATATGCTACACTAGATTTATCTATCAATTCTGAAATTCAGAATAATATTAATAAGGAAACTGTTGTAGATCATCCTATTATTGATGAGATTTTCTCTGATGAACAAAACGTTATTGAGTCATCATTGAATAATACTCAAACCTTTAAAAATATAGAGCCTGCTTCTTCTGTAAGATTTGATACAGATTCTGAGGTCGCAGAAAACTCTAGACCTGTACGTACCCGTTGTCCTCCTATAAGATTTCAAGATTATGAAATGAACTATTTTAATGAAATAGGCTTAATGGGAAGGAGTGAACCTCGAACGTACAATGAAGCCATAAAGTCTGAGAAAAGCAAACAATGGTTAGAGGTTATGCAGAAAGAATATAATTCTCTTTTATCGCATAACGTCTGGGAACTTGTTGATAGACCAAAATATAGTAACGTTATAAAATGCAAATGGGTTTTTAAAGAAAAAGTTGATCCAAGTGGTAATTTTGAAAAATTCAAAGCTAGATTAGTTGCTAAAGGATTTACTCAACAATACGGCATTGACTTTGAAGAAACCTTTGCACCTGTCGTTAAACATTGTACCTTACGTTTACTTTTGGCAATTGGTATTTAAAATGACATGGACATTGAACATGTTGATGTTAATACAGCTTTTCTTAATGGAGATCTCAATGAGATAATTTTTATGGAACAACCTACTGGTTTTATGATTGAGGGGCAGAATAAAGTTTACTTAAAAAGAGTTTATATGGACTTAAACAAGCTAGTAGAGCATGGAATGAAAAAGTTCATCAAGTTTTAGTTACAAATGGTTTTACACAACTAAAAACTGAGAAATGTGTTTATTTCAAAAATAAGGTAATTATAGCCTTATATGTAGATGACTTCTTCATATTCAGTTCTAATGAACATGAAAAGAAATTGCTTTACAATTTACTTAGTTCTAACTTTAAAATTAAACTGCTTGGACCTGTAAAACAAGTATTAGGTATGAAAGTGGAAAGGAACCGAGAGCAAGGCATTTTGAAGTTAAGTCAATCTGAATATGTGAAAAATCTGTTATTAAAGTTTGGCATGAATGAATGTCATAGCATAACAACTCCAATGGAAGTTAACTTTAATCTTACAAAAGCAGATAAAATAGATCCAAGATTTCCGTATCAGGAACTAATAGGAAGTTTAATGTATCTTGCTGTTTGTACACGGCCAGATATAGCGTTTGTAATTTTTTACAGGAACTTAACTGTACACAATGGTTGAAATCTAAGACAATCACCATTTATAACGACAATCGTAGTACATTGAAAATGGTAGAAAATGAGTGTTTTCGTAGGACTAAACACAAAGATGTTCATCATCACTTTATACGAGAATGTGTTGATCAAAAATTAATTAATTTAGATTACAAGCCTTCTTCTGAGCTGGAGGCAGATCTTTTTACGAAAGCTTTACCTAAGGTGAAACACAATTATTTTATTAAGTGCTTAGGTTTAATGTAACATTTGTTTCATGTCCTATAACATGTATTGTGTAACATGTATTGATTTATTTATTTTTTTATTTGGTTCAATTTTAATATTGTACTCTCACATTTTGCTGGCAATACCTTTGCATAGTTTGTTCGAGTAAGGGGCAGTGTTAAAACCTTCATACTTGAAAGTTTTCTTACTGGCTGGCGTAATCATTTGATTTTATTTTTATATTCTTACGTTGCCATGGTGCAAACCTTCTCTTCAAAAATTGTAAAATCTCTACTGAGATAGAAAATAATACTAAATATTATATTAATTATATTCGGTGAATTTACATTGATTTATTGTTATTTATTTAGTTAATATAATATATTAACAATTATGTATGCCAATGTTTTATTTAACCATTTTTTTAGCCATTTTTTAGCAATCAACCATTGTTATTTAACCATTAGTTTGATTCAAACAACGCTGAGTGCAAATGAGGGACCTTGATCATAAATCTGTGTTGTTTTCTAAAATTTCATGCGAAATGAAATGTGTCGGATTGTCTTTTTGTTATTGCTTAATTTTATGAGACCAAAACCAGAATAACAACCTGAAATAGCCTCCGTGGTCCAGTGGTTAAGGCGTTTGCCTGTTGACCCGGAGGTTGTGGGTTCGATTCCCACGGGAATCATACTTTGTTTAGTTGTTTCCAGTTTGGTTAAGATATTGCAGGCTTGAATTACCTGATTGTCTGATAATAAAGATGATTCCGTGCTTCGGAAAGCACGTTAAGCCGTTGATCCCGGCTGCCATCTGGTAATCGTTAAAGGAACCACGTCAGAGGCCGAGAGACGGTTCCGAAGAACACTTACACCAGGGTGTGCATGGTCGATTGACCGTGACACCTACTCGAAATGATGATGAATGATGACCAAAACCAGAAAACAATCAGATCATATACTTTTCCATTAACAGTAGATTGTTACGACATAAGAATGTTTTACTATATAGGAATACACTTTGTTCAGAGACAATTTGGTTATCTGGCTGGTCAATTTCCGACTGATCAGTCAGTCTCCAGCTTAAATTTCTTGGCAGTGAAACAACGAGCCATGTGCTTATGAATCAATTTCGCTGGAACATACGAATATAAGCGGGGCTGCAGTCCAAACAATTTATCAAAGGAATAATTACTGCGGAAGGAGTTCTGAGTTTAATTACAAAATAAATACCAGAACGTATGTAGATTCCACTGAGTACAGTAAATACTGTAAAGAAAAGTTTACTTTGGTTTGATTTGCTATTTTATATATATGCTTACGAACAAATCCCACAGAAGAGAGAGTCCCAAAATGAGTTCGAGACTTATGTTATGGGATACTTACTCAACTATATTAGATAACAGTTACATAAATAAATAAACATCCAAGACCCAGGCCAATTTAAGAAAGATCATTTTCCATCTTGACCTGACCGGGGATCGAACGCGGGCACCCTCACCGCTGGCGTGTTAACCACTGCGCCACGGAGCTGGTTAAATAAATACATCATACTGATATAAATTTTATCACTTAATACGGTTTTATGTTTTTTTTTTTAAGTTTTACTTTTAATTTATCACGTAATTGTATCTAAAATTAAACATAATTATTAACAACATAAAAATTAAAAATTATAAATAACTTACAAATAAAAAAACTTCTTCCAACGCACCGTATCGAGGCAAAGTACCTAAAATGCTGGCAGCATTTCCCCGTTGCACAGCGAGTCCGATACGTTGGGCAACAAAAACTGCCAGCTCTTGGATCACCAGTTACCTCGATAAGACTCGTTGTCAATCGGTTTTATATTGTTTATTACATTATTTTTAACACCTAACGTTTAGGAAACTACAGTTACAGACGCAGGTGCAGACTACCTGCGACCATGGAAACTGAAAATTTAAAATAATGAACTCGATAAAACCATATTAAGTGATCTAATTTAAATGTTTAACAAATGCGAACACATTAGAAACATTTACATCATCCTGATTAAATGTTGCATTGCAGTCGAAATAATTTATCAAAGGAATAATTACTGCAGGCGGAAGCTGAGCGCCTGAGTTTAATTACAAAATATAACCAGCCACGAAGATTTGTAGAGCCAAATTTCGGTATACGTGTATCGTATTTGCTGAAACTAACAAATAACAACCAAAATGACGACTGAAAATTCTACTTTAGACTTCAGGTAAGATATTGTATTATTTTCAATGTGTAATATCTTTACTTTCTGTAATCTGAGGGAGTGATTTCGTGAAATCATCATCATTATCATTTCAGCCCTCAGAAGTCCATTGCAGGACAAAGATTTCTATCGACGTCTCTTCGTTCCATAGAAGGATATTGCCATATTGACCACGCTTGACTGGTCTGCGAGCGCAGTTTGTTTAGTTTCTTGTGCTTCCAACGCTGCTAATCATCGGAAACATCGTTAATGCTAGGTGAGAATAAAAATTTGTTGGATTTGGGAAGGGAATGAAGTTTTGGGAATAAATATTTTCTGATTATGATACTCACTTGGAGGAAAAGTAAGAAGCAGCTCGGGAGGCCGAGCGCACGTACTCGATGCCACCCATACCGGCAACCAGGACAGGCAGTTAAGGATGACACACCTTTTTTTTTCTTTTTAACGAAGGAAAGATCCATGTTACGGATACCCGACAGCTTGCAGGGGAAGCTGTCGGGTTATGTGGGACTCCACGCCAGAGTGACGTGCCTACTCACTAAAAAGCCATCGGAGTCCCATCTCTACCGCTTTTGCCAGGGACACGGGAAAAGAAATACGACCGCGAACCCCGGCGCGGCTGGCCGCCAACGCAGCTCCTCCTCGGGGACGTCCGAGCGCCCCCCCTCCACTCACCAAGTAGGCGCGTCCGGAACTCAGGGACGCGCCGTACCTCCTTGGGCCAATTGAGAGGCGGCAGACTCCCACGCAGTCCATCGCCTGTGGCCCCATGGGAGCCAGATAAACTGGCTCCCAGCGGCGGAGAAGATGATAGGCTCCGCCGCTTGCCTCTCGCCGCAAACACGGTGCGGCACCGCTCGGCCGCGGAAGAAAGGGAGATCGGCAACGCAGCACCGAAACTCCCTCTCCTCCGCGACCGATCTCCGACCACAGCCACGGCGGTGTGGCCCGGCCTGAAGCGCCGGGAGCGCAATAAAATATTCCCCTCCCGGCGGCTCCACCTCGGGTGGGGGGAGATCTTCCCACTCCCCCGCCGCCCCATTGGGCGCATCCCAGCAGGCTCAAGGCCGAAGCCGAGCCCGCGGGAGCGCCCCTCCTCGGGTGGGGGGAGAACTTCCCACTCCCCCGCCGCCCCAATGTGGGCGCTCGCTGCTGGTGTGTCAGGCAGCAGGAGCGCCCCCGCGCGGGTTCCTCTTCGCTTCCCCGTGGCTTGAGGCTAACCACGGGTACTGAGCCCCCCCGGTACGACAAACCGGAAACCAACTCGGGGGGGAGGATGACACCCCTGACCTAACTTAGTTACTATCGTAAAATAGGACAGCTAAGTATAACAGGAAGCCGGGGAAGCGCGCGCTATTTCATTTGATGAATGAGCGCGACAAATTGTTCATTACTAAAGTCATCATTATCATTTCTATGTCAAGTATGCTTCCCGTGGGAATCGAACCCTCGATCCCCGGGTCTACAGGCAAATGCCTTAACCACTGGATCACGGGGGGAGTTTACTAAAGTGAGATGTGAGATGTTACACATCACATCTAAAACAAAATTGGGACGGGGAAGTTCATATGAAAAAGCAGAATAAAGTTTATAATCAACGGTCGAAATTACTGGAACTACGTTTAAGAGTAAATAATTTATCAAACGAATAATGAATGTGCGAGAAATTACTTAAAAGCTGAAGTTTTGAGTTTAAGCTCAAACTAAGATATACTGAGAATACTGCATCAGTGGAGAGCAAAATCTACTTTAATTCAATTCAAAGTTTGATCTGACTCTGTTAATGTTCTGAATGAGATTTTTTAAATTTTCGGCTAGATTTTTTGAAATCATCTCTAGAATCTAATGCGTGTTATTTTTTTTTCAAATTATGTATCACATAAGTATTCAGTTCATAGCTTACGAGCTTGAAATCTCAATTTATTGCAACAGTGCAGAGCAAAGCCAATCTAATTTGGTTCGCTTTGCAATTTGATTGGCTGCGCATGTTTGCAGGATCAATCAAATAGGTTTCTGTGAAAGATGTACTTGAGCGTATATCCTTATGATTTAGACAAAAAAATATAACTCAGTGGAGCGTTAAGTTTACTAGTGCTATCACAAGTTAAGTAACACTGGTAGTAAGCAGCCCACTCTTAGATGATTTTGCGCACTAATCAAATACGTTCGAGCTTCCACCATTTTAAGGTAAATATCTTTTTGTTTTTGGAAGGACTATGTAGCTAGCTCCAAGTGAGCTTTCGTTACTTTACCGGGCGTTAAGGAAAATACTTATTGATGTCCGCTGTTTAAGACAGACTTCCGCCGGATGGCAATCTTTTCTGGACAGCCTAATAAGTCACAGAACAAACTAGATGCTAGGCAGGTAGATGTTAGGAAAACTGAGTCTGGCGCTTTTTCTGGTACCACACCTATGACTGAGTCCGATGAGCCGCCATTAAATGTGTTATAGAATAGAATAAAGCAGCTACTCGTATCCGTTCTTCTATAGTCTAATGTACTCAAAACGTTATTTACAGGCAGAAGTGGAGAGCCAAGCAGCAACCCTCGCCCAAAGGCCGGTATTAAAGAGTGTATTGAAGATCCCGCTCCAAAACCATCTGCACTACCACAATAACTCTGACAAGAGTGCCAAAAAAGAGGAGGTATAAGGTGCCTCTTATGCTGTAAGTACACAAAAGATCTCAAACAGGCATATGTCGCGTAATTTTTGTCCAATTTGACAAGAGATTCGGCTAAGCCCAGAATTATAAAGCTACGCCAGTTAGACGGAGTTAGGAAATACAAGCTAAACAAAGGCCATAAACATCAATGAGACCTCTCCAACCCGTCTGGTCAGCGAAGAGAGTGTAGGCCAAATCCTCTGTCTACTCTGGCCAAGTATGGCTCCGGTAGTACAGAGAGGGCCATGCTCCTGCAGTGGAGAATAAAAAGACCTGATGATGATGACGTCAGTTAGACGCCTATAAACAGCACAGCTGCTTCAGCTTGGGCAAAAATTCTTTTGTATATCCATCTGTCAAGCTATGTGACTGTTCCCCTCAACAGGATGTATTTCTCAACCGATTCTCGTGAAGTTTTGTGAGTAGGTTCGAAAATTACAGAGATTTTTTATGCTGATTCAGTTTTTCAAGCAAAATGCTATCAGCTATTTGAAATTTTGCAAAATGATAGAATGCGAAACAGCGTATAGTAGCATCAATTAGTAGAAATGTGTAAGTAAATAGATAAAAAATGAACGCCCAGTTGCTTGCACAGGCTTAGAACTAATTTAACTGTATCGAAGACGTCTTTAGCGCAAACTCCATCCCGATGCAATTTGCTCAATTTAACTTGCTTGAGAACTTGTAGCGTAATTGACGTAGCATTTAACGTAGGAATACTATAGTATTCCTACGTTTTCTATAAAGACATTTTTATATAAAGACATAAGTAAGTCTAACATACGATCTATCTTTTTCTATAGAAGAAATATTTTTTCTTGATTCGGATCATCAACTGTTTGCCCGGAGGTTGTATACTGAGTAAATAGTTTTTTTTGATATTACAGCAAGCGAGTCACCTGATGGTAAGCGATCACCGTTGCCCATCGACAACTGCAACACTAGGGTATGACAGGAGTATTGTCGGCCTCTCAAGGAGTTGGGGAAAGACATGGGGGGGGGGGGGGGGGAGGAAATGGGAGATAGGGGTTTCTGGCTCTTTCACTCACCGAACGAAGAAATTATGTGGTAAAGCTTCTACTCAAACGTTGATTTTCTGTGAGAGTATCTTATTTTCCCGGAGTAGTATCCCAATACCTTCAATTCCCTCCCCAAATCCAACAAATTCCTTTCCTTCCCTTTCCCTAATGCTCCCCTTTCATTCCCAAATGCTTCCGATGGGCAGCAGCTTCGGAAGCATAAGAAGCCAAAGCAATTGCGGTTGTCAATCCGCCTGCCGTGGTGACGAAGCGTGGTGAGTATGGCAATATCCTACCATGGAATGAACAATCCTTGGGAGAGGTCATTGTCCTGCAGGGAACTTCATAAGGCTGAAATAATGATGATGTCTTTATTAAAAACTTTCTAAAGAATTATAAGCAAGTAACAGGTTATAATTTCCACATAAAACTGCCCGCCATAGCTTTTCTTCAGAAAGAATACAAGAAATAGGGTCAGTGTAGCAAGCACCCCAGTTTCTGAAGGCACAGATTATTAAATAGTTAGGTACTACCTATAGGCTAGGTATGTGATATACTTATCGTTTAATAGATTGATCTTTTTTACCTTTTGACTATCATACATACATACATAAAATCACGTCTTTTCCCTTGTGGGGTAGATATAGCCTAGGTCTATAAAACTCGAAGGCCACGTTTAGCACGTTTTGACTATCGAGACCTCCGTGATCGAGACAGACAAAATAGAAATAGGACGTTCGCTCACTGAAAAATATCATATAAAATTCCAAGGTTTAGATTTAGATTTTAATAATTGAATTTAATAAAAGGTATATTATGATATACATTTTATTAAATTCAATTATTAACATTAATCGGCAGAGCGTAGGTCGTAAATACTTATGGACGCTCACTCAAGCCTTGCCCAAGTGGATTTTTTCCACCATTCTTATTTCTTCATTTACTAAGAGTAATATCAGAATAGTATTGTGAAAAAGACCTTATAAAATATAATTTACCTGTTTAAAAGTAAATTACGATAAGTGTCATAATTTATCTCATTCAACTCATTAAATTTATTATAACGCGGGAAAAATTCCCTCCGAACCACTTGGGAATATAAATTTTTAAATTAATGGGGTTCTAATTTATTATGACAATAATTAAAAATTATTTGTGTAATAGACGTCTAACTAAAGTGTTTTTTAATCTAATTTAATCAACATCAACTAAAGACAATTAATTTCAACGGTATAAATAAATAATAATTATGAATTAAAATTGAATTATTAAATGTTAGTATTATGTATAATGTACGATGAAAAGATTATTTTTTTTTTTATTTTTTTTTTAAATCTTATATGTATGTGATTATGTGCTTATAATTTCCGACACAATGTTTATATTGTTTAAATGAATAAATGAATTGAATAAATAAGAGATTTTCTTATCACTATTATTACAATTTTGGTCTTTTCTGTGGAATATGCGTCTTACTTCTCAGTATATTGCTTGATTCTTTTAAGTTCTTGATAGGATATGCCACCAGCCTTCTTTTCAAGTTAGTCAACAAAACATTTTTTTGATTTATTTGGAGCTGGACCTGTCCTCTCTTTCACTTTCAACTCATGTTTTATAGAATTCATATCGTTTTGAGTAATGAATCTTTCTATTACTCCTATAGGAACTTCGCTTCATTCTTTATTCTTTTACAAAAACAGCACCTGTTCATTATTTTCTTTGCTCTCACCGTTTTTGTGCGATACTGTTTCAAAATATAACAAACTTACAAATTACAATGTTTACTTTGAGACAATTTACTTTGCATGTTTCCGCCACTAGTTAGTTCATGCATCGTACGAATGACCAATATCTTGGTTTTACTGCCTGAAGACGCCTAGTGTAGAGGTGAAACACGTGTCGCGAGCACGACGGCCGATATTGCTGCACCCTCAACGGATGCAGCAGTATCGATAAGTTGCATGCATCAACTATTGGTGAGGAGCATGAAGGAACTAACAGTAGTAGGTGGGCGCTGGTCAGCAATAGTTTGCATGAACTAACTGGTGGCGGAAGCACGCAAAGTAAATTGTCTGTAAATAAATGTAGCTTTGACTTCCGCAAAGTAACACCTGAATCTATTAACTAAATTACAATGTACCTGTTCCAAATTGAATCACGGTGAGTGTTGTAAATAATCCCTCCTCCTCATTAAATGTTTTGATAGCGCGGGAAAAATTCCCTTTGAATCTTTCAGGAATATTATGTTCTGAATTAATATTCGTAAATTAGAAATATTTGCGTAATGGGTAACTTAGTAAAAGGGTTGTTGTACTTTCATGAATGGAAGACATCATTAAAAATACTACATCAATACATATATGATATCAATGCATTAAGCATTATCTAGACCTTAAAAAGGCATTTGACACGGTCTCAATCCCACGCCTTTTAATCAAGTTGGAACGCATAGGAGTCAGAGGACTAGCCTTGGCACTTTTTAGAGACTTCCTGTGTCACAGGACGCAACGCACCAGGATAGGGAACTGGACAAGCGACGCAGAATACATCTCCTGTGGCGTACCACAGGGAAGCTGTATATCTCCCACCCTCTTCCTGGTCTATATAGACAGCCTGTGCTGACTCCAACTTGATGGTGGGAAAGTTTTTACATTTGCCGACGATACCGCACTCTTGTTTAGTGGTGACACATGGGAGGACACTTTCAATAAAGCCCAATCAGGCCTCAACCAAACAAGCAATTGGCTAGCAAACAATCTACTGACCTTAAATACCTGCAAAACAAAATTTATTTCCTTTGGCATGAAATCCAATCTCCTACCACCACCAACCCTCAAAATAACTGCTCATGTATGCAACCAACAAGCCCAAAACTGTAGCTGCCCCCAGCTTGACAGAGTAGAAAATCTGAAATATCTTGGAGTCATTATAGATCAAACACTCTCTTTTAAAGCACATATAGACACATTAGCAACTAGATTACGTAAATTGATTTATATTTTCAGAACTCTATGACACATATCGAACCGGAAAATAATTGCAATGGTGTACAACGCTCTATGCCAGTCCCTTGTGAGCTATTGCATTGTTTCTTGGGGCGGAGCCGCCAAAACACACCTGCTACAAGTTGAAAGGGCACAAAGATCCATTCTCAAGGTAGCAGCGGGCTTCCCCTATCGATATCCGACCAATGACCTGTATAAATACTGGGATGTACTAACCGTGAGACAGACTTACATCTTGCACACCACCTTAAAACAACACTCCCAAATACAATTTGATCCGAACAAATTCAAAAACAAGCGTCGGTAAAGAACCATCTGTATACTTCCCCCCTACAAGACAGCTACCGCCTCCTCCTTCTTCCCCTTCCTTGGTCCACTCCTCTATAATAGATTAAATAAACAACTAAACATATACCCTCTCTATAAATATAGCTGTAAAAAATCAATAATAACTTACCTAAAAACACTAAACTACGAAGAAACAGAAAACCTAATTGAAATAAACATATAATGCTACCATCCCTTATTGCAAAACAATGCTATCGATCACCAATTACCCACGCACAAACACACAAACACACACTCACATACTTACTCACTTACTTACTTACATACTCACACACACACACTACAGACAAATGCACTTATAACAACTAACGAAACAGTCATGCTAGTTATAAGTAGAATATTGCACAATCTCTTTCAAATAGAATAGAAATAGGCTAAAGTATAGAAATAATGTTTGCTTACCTACATCTGCAACGACAACAATAATTGTCTAGAGGGAGGGGCCTAGTAACCTGTAACACAGGTCCATAAGGACCTATAACAGGAACTAGTCTCTTCACAATGTAGTCTACATTGTTACAACTTAAGTTGAGGATAATTAGATAACATTATATAAGTTTTACTTACCTTATACTTTCATTGTGAAGAGAAAATAAACGTTTTATTATTATGACATAATTTTATACTGGATATAGCGGTTATATGCTACGCAAAAAGCCGCCAGCTTTTGGCTCACTAAAGACTGCCTCGGGGTACTTTTTTTCTACCCATCCGAATATCCGAGGATGCCAAGAGATCGGGCTGAATAAAAGTAATAATAATAATACGTTATTGTCATAAAACATACCGCTCGAACCGAAACATACCGATTCCGAAAAGGAATTAAGCCAGTATTCTTTTTTGAATCGTCTTTGTATCACGCAACGCAACGTGTGCCTACCAAATATGCGGCGGACTTTTTTTTTCACGAGTTAGGGATTTTTGACCTCTGCAGATAAGTCCCTCGTCTGCGCAAGCTTAATTAAGATAAGAATTACAAATAGAACTTGCCTCGGAAAAAGAAACAAATATATTTCTCTAGTAAATTGACCTCCAAAAATATCAGTGAATTAAGTACCTTGTCAGTCCTAAACTCTTTGAGATATAATTTATAAGTTACAAACTCAAATTTTATGGGCAAGTCCAAAAATTTCCTTCGAAAAGACAAAAGCATCCCACAAGCTGTGGTATGTAACTTTTGTACGCGCGATGTGACATCATTGTTCGGGAGATATGATAAATATATCGATTGGCTTTTTTAACAAGTAGTTTAAAATTTTAAGGGATCTTATAGTAAATCATTTGTCGTGCTTGATAGTCTTTTCAAGATGCTTACATTATCATACGTATATTTCCCAAATAGACCCATCAAAATTTCATCGAAATCGGGTACGTAGTTTGGTTAAAGTCGGTTTTTACCTGAAAGATTACATTACTAGCTCTCCCGTTGTTATTGTAAATATTTCTTATATTTAAATGGTTATTCTGCTATTCAGGCGAATCAATAAATCAGAGATTATAAAAATCGATTTACCCGCTATTAAGCTATACCTATTATAACTTATTTTTTAAGTGTTAGAACAAATCTGACTTATTTAAATAGATTTCAATAAAAACAAATTATTTCTCGTATTTGCTATATAATATTCATTGAACAAAATTGTGTGTATTGTTATTATATACTAGTTTTGGCCCATGGTTTTCCTGTTTTAGTGAAGATTTAATGTCGTTCCCTTAGAAACAGTACTTTTTCAGGTTCATCATCATCATTTCGAGTAGGTGTCACGGTCAATCGACCATGCACACCCTGGTGTCAGAGTTCTTCGGACCCGCCTTTCGGCCTCTGACGTGGTCCTCGGATCACTGGACCACGGAGGCTGTTTCAGGTTGAACGGTAGAGTATGTTTTTCTCCTTATCACAGACAACGCAAATTTCATGATCCGTTCAGTGGTTAAATAGTGAAAGGGTAACACATAAACTAATAAAAATACAAACTATCGCATTTATACTATTAGTTAAGTTAGGATAGTACGGAAAGCTTTTGACTAATGGTATATCAAATTGGAAATGTAAATAACTAAGTGCGGTTTCAAATAAGCTGAAATGCACATGCATTTCGAGTTAGCGAACGTGACCAGGCATGCCACACACAGACAGCCACGCCATTTGTCTAATTAATACATTTCCACGGAACAAACAGACAAAACCATGTATAAACCAACTACTGCTACTATAGAGAATAGAAACAAGTTCTCATTATTATAAAGTGTTTTCCAAGACAAATCAAATGAGGAATGGATTGGTGTACCTTGCTTAGTTTAAGAGTTCCGATGACCATCTTCCGACTCCATCATCAGATTATAGAACGATTCCATAATATTGTATTGTCATTCGATTTACATATGCATGCAAAGTTTTAGCTCAATCGGTAACCGGGAAGTGGATCAAATTTAACTCGCAAGATTTGATTACAGACAAACATCGGGACAGGTGAAACTTGCTAAAAGCTTCGTAACTGTGAGCTATCTGTGATGCTAAATTGATCAGTGTAGGTACTTATTTAACGGGAGTACTAGCGTGTCTCAATAAAGACTATAGAAAAAGTAAAGTAAAATAAAATACTAAATATAAAAAAAATGCTCCACTCTGACAGTTTTCACTGCCGTGACCAGGATTCGAACCTGGGTTACTACGGCCACAACGTAGGGTCCTAACCACTAGACGATCACGGCTGTAGGAGCTGGTGTCTCAACCTTCCAAAAACTCGATCGTATTTCAGTTCGAATGCAGAAGGCTAAATTGAAAAGTGATTTGTGGGATTGGAATTGGTTGGGAGACATTTCTTTTCAATTTGGCAGCGTTGTACGCAAACTGGAGCACTTTTTGTGGCCCGCGGCGCCGTGCATAACGCAGCGTGTAATCGAATTTATAATTGCAGTTGCGAAAGACAGAAACGCTCGCTCTTTGCGAGTGATTGTATCTAAGTAGACAATATACTGGTACATACATGTTAAAGTTCGTTTGCGGTCGTTAACACTGGTGTCAGATATCCCAAGCTGCTTAAAGGCATCTGACCATCAATGATGACCGCCGGAACAAACGGTTTAACGTGCCTTCCGAAGTCCTACGGAGGAGCTCGAAATATTTTTATGCCTTTTGCCATCTCCGATTGCTAAGTAAGAATTCGTATTGACTGGACTACTGAGCCATCGGCCTTTATTGACAAATGTATAAAATACTAGTTCTCGCCCGCGGCTCCGCCCGCGTCAATATCCATCCCTCGGAAATAGTACTTTTTCCCGGGATACAAGGTAACCTATGTCCTTCTCCGTACTCCAGATAACGTGTATGCAAAGTTTCATGATGATCGGTTCAGTTGTTACGGCGTGAAAGCGTAACAAACCAACAAACAAACTCACCTTCACATGTATAATATTGATTAGGATTAGGATTAGGATACGATACTAGCTTTCATTAAAGTGAGCGAAGCCACAGGCGACAGTCCTAACTTAATATTATAAATGCAAAAGTGAGTTTGTTTGTTACGCTTTCACGTTGTAACTACTGAACCGATCATCATGAAATTTTGCATACACCTTATCTGGGGTACGGAGAAGGGCATAGGGTACATTTTATCCCGGGTAAAAGTACTGTTCCCGAGGGATCATTATAGACGCGGGCAGAGCCGCGGGCGAAAGGTATAGTTAGTCTATAATAAAGAACTAGTCTTGGGATTGGAGGCATTGTTATCTTAAACCCGAGTGATTGATCGATCGCACTAATGGCCCTTTCGGAAGATAACCGTACTATCGATAAAATCCGTATGTGAGTGTTCGGTTTAACAATATACCTACAGTACGAAAATCCATCACGGGCACGAAGAAAAATTTTAAATCGCTTCATAAATTACGGAGTTAAGAAGTAACAAATAAAAAAAAAAACCGTATTTATAACCTCTTCCTTTTTTTAAGTTGTTAAAAAAATCAAGTAACCCCCGACACTGTAATCCCTCCATCCGCACGGCTTTTGTTTTGCATATTCATTATCATCATCATCAACCTACACTCGTCCACTGCTGGACATAGGTCTCACCCATGGCACGCCATAGCTCGGTCTTGAACGTTTCTTCGCATATTACTTTGGCTGTATTATGTGTAATGTAAAATCGGTGTAATTTCGTGTTATTGCCCATGTTTATGAATAAGTAACTTGAATAAAGCCGTGTGGTTTCCGGCAGAGTAGACTAGGACCACTCCTAGTCTTACCTTCGTAAGAGGCGACTTAGGAACTACAAGCTCCTAAACATCAATGAGACCTCTCCAAGCCGGCTGGCCAGCGAGGAGAGTGTAGTAGTTCTGGCCAAGTATGGCTCCGGTAGTAAAGAGTGGGCCATCTGCCTGCAGTGGAGATTAAAAAGTCCTGATGATGATGATAATGAACTTTAATAAACTTTCATGGCGGCTGTAGTGAGATTTAATTCGACTAGCTCCGTGGCGCAGCGGTCAACACGCCTGCCTGCGACACGGAGTGACCGGGTTCGATCCCCGGCCAGGTCAAGATGGAAAATGATCTTTTTCAGATTGGCCTGGGTCTTGGATGTTTATCTATATATGTATTTGTTATAAAATATAGTATCGTTGAGTTAGTATCCCATAACACAAGTCTCGAACTTACTTTGGGGCTAGCTCAATCTGTGTGATTTGTCCGTATATATTTATTTATTTATTAAAAAAAAAAAAAAAAAAAAAAAAAAAATTAGCGGGTTGGCCTCTTCCAAGTTTTCTGTTCCATAGGATATTTCCATACTCACCACGCTAATTAGGTGGGTTGGCGAGCGCAGTTTCTTTGGCTTCTTGTGCTTCCAACACTGCTGGCCATCGGAAGCATTTTAAACTGGGGAAGCATAGGAATTTGTTAGGTTTGAGAAGGGAATGGAGGTATTGGGATACTACTTACTCGGATGAATGGGGGAAAAGCAGCTCAGGAGGCCGGGCGCGCGTACCCGATGCCATACCTGCAACCACCGGGCAGGTAGTTGAGGATGACATCCCTGACCCCAGACCAAATCTACTTGAATTAAATATAACGAACTCACAGAAAATCGACGTCTGAGTAAATAAATAAATATATACGGACAAGACTACACCCTTAAATCTTCTGAATCTTCCTTCGTCTTGAATTATTATCATACAATAACTAGTAGCATATATCTAGATATATGCTATGGTTTGTACTAAGTGAGTGATTTCTAGAAATCAAATAAATTTTAGCATTAATCACTCACTTAGTATAAACCATAGCATATACCTAGATATTGACAGCTCCGTGGCGCAGTGGTTAACACGCCAGCCTGCGACACGGACTGCCCGGGTTCGATCCCCGGCCAGGTCAAGATGGAAAATTATCTTTTTCAGATTGGCCTGGGTCTTGGATGTGTATCTATACTTGGGGCTAGCTCAATCTGTGTGATTTATATATACGGACAAATCACACAGATCACACAGATTGAGCTAGCCCCAAAGTAAGTTCGAGACTTGTGTTATGGGATACTAACTCAACGATACTATATTTTATAACAAATACATATATAGATAAACATCCAAGACCCAGGCCCATTTGAAAAAGATCATTTTCCATCTTGACCTGGCCGGGGATCGAACCCGGGCACTCCGTGTCGCAGGCTGGCGTGTTAACCACTGCGCCACGGAGCTGTCAGTAGAAGCTTTACCGCTTCTATATTTCGTTCGGTGAGTGAGAGAGCCGGAGGCCCATCCTTCCCCCTCCCCTCCCCATTTTCTTGCCCCAACTCCTTGAAAGGCCGACAACGCACCTGTCACACCCTGGTGTTGCAATTGTCCATGGGCAGCAATGATAACTTTCCATCAGGTGACCCGCTTGCTCGTTTGCCGCCCTTTATCATAAAAAAACGATTTTTTTTCCTTTGATGCAAAATGGCGAGCACCGTGGCGCAGTGGTTAACACGCCAGCCTGCGACACGAGGGCCCCGGGTTCGATCCCCGGACAGGTCAAGATGGAAAATGATCCTTTTCAGATTGGCCTGGGTCTTGGATCTATATATGTATTTGTTATAAAATATAGTATCGTTGAGTTAGTATCCCTTAACCCAAGTCTCGAACTTACTTTGGGGCTAGCTCAATCTGTGTGATTGATCCGTATATAAAAAAAATTTAAAAAACCCAAAAATTATGTGTCATTTAGCTTGTAATGAGCTGGATATTCAAATGAAGGCAGATTACCTCAAGCATCAATTCTGATGGATATTGCGGAGATGCGATAATGAAGTCCATTTATTGTAATGGGGGCTGGCTCTTCGATATAATTGTTGAAAGCCTTGTCTAAAGCCTGTAAGAAATCGTCACGCTAGTTTTTTTTTTCTCATGCAAAATATTTTTTTTTATTAAATTAATAAATCAGCTGTTTTGATTGTCGACGTCAGTGACTTAGTAGCCATAGTGGACTGATCTTACCACTTTCTGAATGATATGTAAGGCACAAGCCCTATGTCTAATAAAATTACATATTTATCATTTAACTTATTCTTCTAAAAACAAGTAAAAATTACAAATAAAAGTAATCTTTATCAGAGCTTACTCCTTCAGATGGCGTTATATTTTCATTCACCTTGATCATCATGTATATAAAAAAAAATGTTTTCTATGAATAGCTTCGTTATTCTATATGTAAATGATTTGGACTGATGTTTTTGAATAAAGTGTTTTTTCTTTATACTACTTTATTAATTGGTCTATAGGATCTACCTATAGCAAAATATATTTTCTGTAGTATAGAAAATATCTTTCATATGTCACGACATCTTTTCGGCCAGATTTTGCTGATATATACATGGTAGTATACTTGGCGTACACCGTATAGATCGTATTAGAAACACCACTGCGGTCCAAAACTCAAATAAAGGATGTAGCTGTGAAATTTGCACAGCTTAAGTGGGACTGGGCGGGACACGTCTGCCGCATGCAAGAGAAAAGGTGGGCCAAGGCACGGTAAAGATATCTTTACCGTGGCCAAGGTATCTACCTATTAGGGCGCCAGACCAATAAGCTAGAAAAATGCTTTAGATGCAATTTATAAATAACGACACGCTAGTTTTCGTCTTGACTTAAAGATTTAGAAAAAATAGACGCATAAAACACTGTACCCAAAAGAACATTCCTGGCGTTCAACTTTTTACTATTAATATCTAAAATTATAGATAAAAAAAGTCTACTACGGATACTAAACTGACGCCAACAATCAAAAGAGCTTATTAATCGACTTTTCATATAAAAATTAAATATTTTGTATGAAAAGAAAAAAAAAACTGACTCCATTTCTTAAAAAATACTACTAAATAATTTCTTTGACGACAACGACACGAAAGCATTTCTTAAAATATTTGCGCTTAATTTTCATGGACCATAAAAACTTACTATGTATGAAGCAAATCTCTAGGTAAACTCACCAGAGAAGCACTGAAATGGCAATTATTCTATGTGGCTAATTATATTAAACCAATAAGGTTTGGGCATTTACATTATAAAGTCCACTAGAAGCAATATAATCCAAAATAAAAACCGTGAAGTCCGCCGAAATTCCCGCCAAGAACCCTGTCAAAAATATTCTCGACATAGTGACGCCATCAGGGGAAATAATTGATTCCGAAAACCCCTAATAGTTGTCGATAAGTTGTAATTAAAATTTTAACCTTTAAAAAATATGCTCCACCGTGACAGTTTTCACTGCCGTGACCAGGATTCGAACCTGGGTTACTACGGCCACAACGTAGGGTCCTAACCACTAGACGATCACGGCTGTTGGAGCTGGTGACGATGTTGACGAAAATACTTAAGATATTGAGTGCAACGGTCGCGCTTGCTGCACTTTCACAATCATGTTATGATACTGTTACGGACAGTATTCATTGTTTACCGTTAACGTCAACTTAACTAGAGACTGACCGAAACCGAAAATAAACCTTTGATTTCAGCGGAGGTTACAACCGAAACTTATACAAATGTGTAAATAATAAATAAATATATATACAGACAAATCACATAGATTGAGCTAGCCCCAAAGTAAGTTCGAGGCTTGTGTTTTGGGATACTTACTCAACGATACTATATTTTATAATAAATACATATATAGATAAACATCCAAGACCCATGCCAATCTAAAAAACGTCATTTTCCATCTTGACCTGACCGGAGATCGAATCCGGGCACCCTCGTCTCGCAGGCTAGCGTGTTAACCACTGCGCCACGCAGCTCGCAAATTAAAATTACTAATATTATTACGTACTTAAAATCCCTATACAAATGTAAAGATTTACAATATTTAAATAAAATGAAATGAAATGAAATGAAATAATGAAATGAAATGAAATAGAATTTTATTCAAATTTGGATATCATGTATCTCTTTCTGAACGTCATATTATTATTTTTAATATTTGCAAAATCGATAAGCTACTAGCGTTTCGAAACGACCACTGCTGAGAAAAATACGCCGAAAGAAACTCAGTCCAGTATTGGTCCCTACGTGCCTGAAGGGAAAAGCCTGTCCAATCCTTAAAGGGGCGATTCAGCCCGTCGATATTAACCACTTTTCCTATTGGACCAATGCTGGGAACTAACATTTTTTTTACACTCCCATTCAAATTGACAGGGTGGCCCATTTTTATTTGGAATTGTCCATTTTTTTAAGTTCCCAGCTTTGATCCCATACAAAAAAAAAAGTAGTTCATATCGGGCTGAATCAGCCCTTCAAGGATCGGACAGGGTTTTTTACATATTGTAGTTGATACATAGAGAGGTAAATCATGTAAAGAAAAAAACAACAAAGCAACACTTTCATTTAATGAAAGTATAAACCCACTATTAGATTAAGCTAAGGTGGATAACACACTGCTCCTTGATCTTGAAAATCTTGATTTGTATGAGAAATCCGCAAGATTATGTCATATAAGATTAAAATCAGTAGCGCGAGCGAGTGTTATCTGCATAATTGACCGCTCCGTGGCGCAGTGGTTACCACGCCAGCCTGCAACACGGAGTGCCCGGGTTCGATTCCCGGCCAGGCCAAGATGGAAAATGATCTTTTTCAGATTGGCCTGGGTCTTGGCTGTTTATCTATATATGTATTTGTTATAAAATATAGTATCGTTGAGTTAGTATCCCATAACACAAGTCTCGAACTTACCTTGGGGCTAGCTCAATCTGTGTGATTTGTCCGTATTTATTTATTATTTTATTTATTATAATGGATATCATACACGTCATAGGCGGGTTTCCTAAAAAAAAAAAAATTGTTATCATATAATATTGGACACGTATTTTTTCTTAAAGATAAAATAACCACAGCGCGATAGAATTTCGTGTGACGTGTCACATTTTTTATCGAATTATGACGTCACAACTCATGAACTTTGACTCGTTTTATCTTTATCATTAATTGTTTAATTGACAAAATAAAGAATACGTGTCCAATATTTTGATTATCCTTGTCACAGACTTATTATAATATTATTAATTTGACTCAAGTAACTAGCCTATTCACTCAAACACGTGAGATTTGGCAAGACCGAAGGTTGAGCCGATTTAACGCCGAAACTGAAACTGTTGCCGAAACTCTATTTATCTGCTGAAATTTGCCGAAACCAAACCTTCGGTCGGACTCTACTAGTAACGGAGTTCAGCCGGTCTATTTACTAACTCAGCGTACAACGTTTTGATAGTAATTCCAAAATACATAACGTTTTATAGACGGTGAAATTTTGATCGTTCTGGAAAGGTGATCCAGCCCGTCGATATGAACAACTTTTCCTATGGGACCAATGCTGGAAACTCAAAAAAAATGAACTGTTCCATACAAAAATGTTTAATTTGTATAGGAACGTCAAAAAAATATTGAGTTCCCAGCATTGGTCTCATAGGGAAAGTCGTTCACATCGACGGGCTGAATCACCTTTTTAAGGGACCAAAACTTCACCATGTATATCTTTAATAAAAAAGTCAATCATACGGAAGCAGCAAATAGGCCCGCAGGTCGGGGTCGAGAGGCGGGAGTGGTTATCTGCAAAGTTACCACGAAAGTATAAGTAGTACTAACTATTTATAATAATTTCATATTTGTACGAATAAGCTATACAGAAACCGTTTAGTTTTTATCTTACATACATAGTACTCGTATCACGTCTTTTTCCCTCGCGAGGTAGACAGAATCCAGGCATATAAGACTATGACCACATTTAGCATATTGGTGGGCATTCGGTGGAAAACGGAATCATAATAGTGATGGGTTGCTAGCCGCATCTCCTAATGACAAGATTCCTCAGATTTTCGCGCATTCCCTCGATCGGCTTTTACGATCTGCGTGGGAAGAAAAGCAGCTGGCACATTCTATGTTTTTTCTTTTCTCCCAGACCAGCATGAAAGTTTTCGTCTTGTTTTCATGAATTGAAAAAAGTTGCGTCGTTAGTTAAGATATATAATCACAAGCTTTTAAAAAAAAACGCTAGTGCCTAAGCCAAAAATACTAGCTTTTGTTATTCGGTAAGGCAAGATTTTTATCTTACAATGAATACTTTACACTATTCAAGCATTTACATAGAAGCAATCGTATGTATGAAAGTATATATTTTTGTATGTAAATGACTACATGAACTTTGAAAAGATAACATCGTTTTTTGGATAAATTTTCCTTGAAAATATTATTATAATGCACTTAAATAAGATGTATCCAGACACGATACATCTTATTTAAGTGCATTATCATTTTTATAACATATATTTATCATCTGTTACATTTGAAATGAAATGAAATGAATTTATTAGTAAGCAGTGTTACATAAGTTTGTTGGTCTGACTCCCACGGTAGGTATCCCTGTGGTATGGGAGTCAGGCTCTTTCCTAGTAGACAATCTCAGAAATCTTACTAATTAGTTAAAATATTACAATATTTATTTTTTTAATATAACAGAGTCCGATTTAAAAAAGAATATAATTAAGTTGATTTTGAATAAAAATTCATTATTAATTAAAACTTAAACACAATAATAAATTAATAATTAGGTAAATATTATTCAATTACAATTACAGTCCCGGGACATTCAAAAGTAGAATAAATGGGTATCTCTTGGATAGGCATGTAACATCCTCGTCTTCATCGTCACTTACCATCAGGTGAGATGGGAGACAAATGCCTAATCCAACATTTAGTAAAAAAAAAATTCATAGAGTAGAATTAAATAGAAAAGAGAACAATCCATAAGTATATAAATGTAAAGTTTGATATTGTTATCATTTCATTACTCTTTTCATTTTTCTCATCTCGCATGCAAATATTTTTATAGAGCTACTAGTTTTTTACATCGACATTAAAATGTTGTTGTCAACACGTGTAGGATACGACAGTCTTCAAATATTTTATGTTAGAATGTTTGTAGAAGAGAGACAGTCAAGCAAAAAGTTATACGACGGGCACGAGCACGAGACCTCTGATAAACTATGTCATCATGCTTTACAAAGTATTCTTGTATATCTCCAAAACAATTAATAAGGAAAAAGCTTTTTAAATCATCTTTAAAAAAAAGCAGCGGGTTGCACTATGGGATGGGAGTGCCGGCAGAAATGAAAACTCCGATAGAAAGAGACGGCGATATTACTTCCTCTCCTACACTGCGCCGGCGATCTCAGGTCACGTGTCCGTCTTATGAATTTTCGATTAGGTCACGTGTCCAGACGCGAGTTTAACAATTTACCCATCCCAAGCGGCACAACGCCGCTAAATAAGTTTTCGCTTCAAAAAATATACTTAAAAAAAACGATTTAAATATACTCGTATGTTATGATACCTAAAAACATTTTTCTTCGAAGTTTGTAAATGTTAGTCATAGCATAGGAAAAGTTGTTCGTTTTGACGGGTTGAATCATCCCTTACAGGAAATGTCGGTGGTAAATTAATGCGTTGTATATATGTATATATACCGCGTGATTTTAAACCTCTGAACTATACTGAAATCCTGGAATCACAATCCTTAGAATACAGAATTGCAAGAAGGTTTGTGAAGGCTCGACCGTCCCGACGCTCTAGCCGAGTTCCACATATAAGGATGTTAGGGAGAGCACAAGACGACACACAGAAACAGAGAATAACTTTATTATAACTTCGCTTTACAACTTCGATAAATTAATAACAGAGACTTATGCTCTAAGATATGGTAGTAGACTCAAAGATGTTAGTAGACTGAAAGATGTTAACAGATTGAAAGGTGGTAGCAGACTGAAGAATGAGTGATGAGAGAGAGAGAAAGTGATCTAAAATGGAATGGAATGGAATTAAATTTGAATTAAAAATGAAATTTGAATTAAAATAAGGAATGAAAAGGGACAGGATAAAAATGGACCGGATAAGAGAAATGAGGTTGGATGAGATGCAGCATGCAGGTGGCATGCTGCAACGTTACAGGTTGAAAGAGTCGCCAATCAACTGGGCGAATATTTTTTAAATTTTTACCTTATTTTACAATTCTGTATTCCATTAGGGTTTCTGATTCCCAGATTTCAATATAGCTAGGAGGTTCAAAATCACGCTGTATATGAACCCTAAAAATTAACAAGTCTTTTGAGCAGTTGTGTATAAAGTCGTAATTCATAAGATTTCTTTTTGTATTTTTGAAAATATTGCTTACCACGAGCGAATGGAATAATGATCCATTTTATTACACTTTTACTTAAAAGACTTTCTTTGTCACGTACAATAACAGCGTTCAATAATATAAATGGCTATTACAAAATAACATTAAATGTAAGAAAATAAATTCATTGGGTCCTTAATGGCTTCGCATTTAAATCAAAATTTTACATGTTTTACATAAAAATTGCTATACATTTGTGTCGTAAGGCTTTAACTTTTAAAATGTATTATTGCAAATATAAGTATATTTTCTTCGAATTTTACATATTGAAGTTGCAAAAGCGAAATCCATACGTAAGAAACCGATTCGAGGAATACAGATTAAATCATATTGATATTCTTAGATGAGGTGGAAATAGAAAATCAAAAGTGCTTTGCACACTCAAAGCCTAAACATAATTCGGTAAAAGCGAAATACTCAACACATAATCTTCAAAAGAGAGTCTTTAAATTCTCGCACTGCGACTTACGATTTCAAAATTTCCAGAAAAAGATATGTGATTTCGTTAGTGTTGAGAGATATTGAAGTATATTAGTTATGGTAGAGCCACGCTACGGGCAAAATTCATTTTTGCTAGTAGCATGAATGAGCCGGCTCATCCGGGGTACCATACTCTCACAGAAAATCGAGGTTTGCGTAGAAGCTTTACCGCTTCTATGCCTCATTCGTGAGAAAAGTGCTCGTTTGCATGTTTGCCGCCCTATATCATAAAAAATGTCTTAATGTTTTTATTAAGAGACATGCACGCTTACCTATGCTACAAAATTAAATAGAAACAATTCATCTATTTATATTAGCCGATATTAGCTTCTATTGATGTCAGAGCCATTTTATTTATACATACATACATAGTATCACGTCTTTTTCCCTTGCGGGGTAGACAGACCCAGGGTCTGGGTGACCTTATGGCCATATTTAGCATGTTGGAGGGCGTGTAGATGGAAAACTGATTCAAAATAGTGATGCGTTGCTAGCCGCATCGCCTATTGACAGGATTCCGTAGACTTTAGCCCACTCCCTCGATCGGCTTTTACGATCTGCGCGAGAACAGAAGCAGCTGGTACAGTCAGCCAACGAGATACCTGACCCCGCCATCTACTTATATCTTGAATTTTCTCTTAAATTAAAGTAATATCAACATGAAAATTTATAAATAAAAAGTCTTAATTAAAATCTTTCTGAATATTTATTTTCATGTTAATATTATTTTTAGTTTAAGAGAACTATAGGTAGATAGCGGGGTCAGGTATCTCGTTGGCTGACTGTACATTCTACGTTTTTCCTTGTCTCCCAGACCAGCATGGAAAAAAAATATTTATATCTAACAGATGTTCCCTAGAAAGTGTTTGTTAAACATAATAGAATCATGTACAACTTGTTTTCATTTTTGGAATACTAAATCAGGTTTAATTTTATAAGTTTTTATATGTTTAATGTATTTCGGTTCTCGTAGTTAAAACTTTCTTAACCTCTTGAAATTATGATAATTCATGACTTCACCTACATCTACAATGGAAACAACAATGTTGAACTCTGCCGATATGCACTTCATTGGTGGTGGAGAGACCAATATTAGGAATATCGTGTACGGAACGAACTGTTTAGAAGGAACTAAATATACACTATAAATAAATGAAAATGGAAACGGGCAGGAGACCAATCTAGAATAAAACAGAATTCGAATTAAAAATGGAAAGACATGAAGAGGCCTATGTCCTGAAATCTGCTATGGATGGATGTATTATTTATGACTTAAGATCTTGAATAAATAAAACTTGATAAAACTTCTCATAATTTTGAGTCCAATTCAGATTCCCATCATTAGTTCCCAGTTTCGTAGAATTTGCCGTCACTTGAAAATAAATCGTTAAGAGGGTTTGTTAGATTTTCCAGTTATCCTTTAGACTAACCTCCGTGAGACTAACATACCGATCATAAAACGCCTCATTTGGGCGTCTTATATAAACAACACGAATCCGAATGCTTTGCGCAATTAATTACCAAGGGCCCAAGGGCCTTCCACCATGGCCATGGAAGTTGATTTGTATTGAGTGGAAGAGATTCTGAGTTTTATCAAAATTTAAGAGTAAAAGAGCAAAAAATACGACCAAATAAAATTGCAAAAAGGTTTAGTAATACAATGTCAAACAATTGTTTTAATATTTATTATTACCTGGTCAGCATTTTCCGACTAAAAAAATATAGGTATGAGTGAAACCGTATTATTTTATAGCTTGATTTCGTTTTATTCCAAATAGATCATCGTTTTTATTACTTTACGTACTTTTAATTTCGTACGAAATTATTAAGTACGATGGATAACGAAAATTTTACTTTGTTTATACCATCCATAGCGCTTTATATAGATACTAGCTTTCGCCCGCGGCTCCGCCCGCGTCAATGTCGATCCCTCGGGATTAGTACTTTTTCCCGGGATAAAAGGTAGCCTATGTCCTTTTCCGTACTCCAGAGAACTTGTATGCAAAATTTCATGATGATCGGTTCAGTAGTTACGGCGTGAAAGCGTTTAATTATTTGTTTAACTAGTTTAGTTTGCTAAAATTTATTTGATTTCTAGAAATCACTCACTTAGTTTAAACCATAGCATATATCTAGATATATCTTGTTATATGCTTTAGTATATACTAACTTCACTTAGTATAAACCATAGGAAATATAAATAATAAATATAAATAAATACGAACAAATCACACAGATTGAGCTAGCCCCAAGGTAAGTTCGAGACTTGTGTTATGGGATACGAACAACGATACTATATTTTATAACAAATACATATATAGATAAATATCCAAGACCCAGGCCAATCTGAAAAAGATCATTTTCCATCTTGACCTGGCCGGGGATCGAACCCGGGCAGTGCGTGTCGCAGGCTGGCGTGTTAACCACTGCGCCACGGAGCTGTCAATATCTAGGTATATGCTATGGTTTACACTAAGTGAGTGATTAATGCTAAAAATTTGATTTCTAGAAATCACTCACTTAGTACAAACCTAGCATATATCTAGATATATGCTACTAGTTATTATGATAATAGTTCAAGACGAAGGAAGATTCAGAAGATTCAAGGGTGTAGTCGCGTACAATTACACTGAAATCTTTCCCATCACCAAGTTTCTTTCAATTTCCTGTCGCTTGAAAATAAAATGTAAGAGGGTTTTGAGATTTTCCGGCTATCCATTAGCCGGCGTAATACCTCCCTAAGTATATTTACATACCGGTGATAAAAAGCCTTATTCGGGCCCGAGTCAAGAGCCATCTACCTCAGCTATGAATAATAATTCCGATAACGTATTGTGTCTGGGAGAAAATATAGTTTATATTCGAGATAGTTTATGGTGACTGATTGGATATTGAAGCTGTTTATGGACAAGTTCAGTATAATAAAAAAAAAAACCTTTAATTTGGGGTCAACTATTTTGCATTTAATAAATTGAGGGAACTTCGGATTACCACCAAAAGTAGCTTTGGTGGTAATCAGTTCTCTTAGACAATATCTTATGCAACAATGAAAAGTAACACCATTAAGGAGTAGGAGGAGGAGTATGAGATTAAAATGATGGGTGCCGCTAGTTTCCCTGATCTAAGCCTCTTAACACTTTCAACGCCGGAATCGCAGACACAATAGATTTTCAATTGTTTGTCGGACAACGTTGTCCGACACGGCGTCTAAGGTGTTAAACTAGAAAGTCACAATACAAAGACGGTTGCTCTGGATTTTAACAAAAATCTCTTTAGTAGGTAATATAGTTTTTTGCAACTACACTGCAATTCTATCATAACTGAACTACATATCCAGCACAAAGCGGAACTTTGCTGCTCTAGAGCAGAAAAAAATTATGGAAAGCCTTTACTGAACTGTTGATATTTTTTTTATCGCGGGACACTTATCACGAAGAAGGTTGGCCAACCTGACGGCCGTATTGAGTTATACAGTTAGCGTGTGACCTTTTTATTGCTTGACCTAATAAATAAAAAAAAACTGGCCATAAAGAAAAAAACGCGGGAACGTAAACAATTAGTTTTTCACATAGTTTTCTTGTAGTAGTTCAAAGAAAAGTAGATTATGCACTTCGCTACCTCACACTGCTTTGCATGATTGACTGTTATATCAATAATAATTAAATACTCAAGTTGAAATAAAAATGCAGCAAAGTTCAGGACTAACTCTGGTAACTATCTGACTCAAAAACACGATTGCGTTAAATTTTCTCGATAGAAAAAAATTGCAAAGTTGCCTCCAAATCACGTCTAATTTACTCGGTATATAGCATTATTCACCAAATACATTAAAATTAACCTTGAAACTTTTGATTATTATTGCATTACAGATAAGGCAGCCATCATATGTTTTTCTTTTTCGAATAACCCTTGAATATTCCTAAAAAACGAAAATATCCAAAGTAGCCAACGCGTTTAGACCATCCGCGTTTGTACCGCCACGCCGCCTGGCATATGGCGGGCTCATAAGTAATTTATCGATTCGTATTTTTTAGAGCCCTCGCTGGCGCTTGGACTCCAAACAAGCACTCAGTGCAATAATAAATAACTATCTGCTCGGTGCGACAATCTACTATTTTACTTCAGTGAGATACGTACCTTATTGTTACGTTGCAAGCCACAAATAGGTCACATGGAACTTTCAATACGCCAGGTAGTCGCTTCCTGCAACGTGAATTTATTCAGAACTAGCACATTCTGAGACACTGCTAGCTTCGTGAAGAAAATATCCATGGATCCATTTGGAATTTAATTACACCTACACTGAAATAGGTGAGAGTGAGGTAGACATTTAGACACTTTTTCGTGTTGTTTATGAGTTGATCTGGTTATTTAATTAGTGCAGAGTTTAAACAAATACCAAAGTAGAAAGTATATTAGATAGGTAGGTTTTTATGATCCTTTCCCAGGTTTTCATGTGTGTACTTACACAAGTTGTTTTTACAGCTTTAAAAATCTAACACCACGTTAGATTTTTAAAGCTGCCTAAAGGCATCTGACATAGCTTATCAACTGCCATCAATGATTATAGCCCCGACCAATCTTTTCTAAAGCACAGACGAGATATTTTTATGCCACTTGCAGTCACCCATCCTAGTGCGGATCGCGCCCGGGGTTGCTTCACATACGTAAGCCCTAACAATATTCACAGCCACCAACCGTAACGTAAAATTCTGATAGACTACGCGTATAACGTACGTGCATTGATCTGAAATCGATTACAAATCGGAGTTTGGCTCGGTATTGCATCACTAATCCGTCAGGCGCGAGCTTAAGTTTTATATAACACGTAGAACCACTTGCCTTTATCGGGAAAATGCATTGAGAATGCAGCATGGAGGCGGCTGAAAATTCAATTTTGTTCGAGACTGACTTTTGGTTTAAGTGTGCCACACGAACGAAGAAGTCGAGTTCTGCGCAGGCCATTAGGCGCTTATGTAAAAAAATTAAGTCTTAATATTTATATATTTAAATAAAAAAGAAATAAGAAAGCGACCTACTTGCGAGATGTAAATATAAATATTTTCATGTGAGAATGATTATTTTAGACGTAAAATTTACAAACTTTTCATAACATTATGTATCGTTTTTAAATTTCATATGTATCTGTTTCAAATTCCAACAAGGCCGTGATCTTGTGCAAGCATGGAGCTAAACTATACAAATCATTTTTTTGTACTAGATAGTGATTTAAAAATACGTCGGATTCCATAATTTCGTGCAGTACCTTCATCCTCTTCAATCAGGTATATAAAAGTTGATACATAATCCACAGTAAAAAACTAAACTATTAACAATTAATAGATATTTTGGTGCATATTATCCGATTAAATTTTCGGCATAATAGTTTCGGCAAGTAGTTTCGGCATAATGCGTCTCTAATACGAGTACAAATAGTATTGCAGGCGACATCACGCCGAACTTCAGCAGCGTATCTTCGGCATAGTGTGTTCATAGCCTTACAGTTATTGTATGTATATAATAAAAGTATTGTAAGTGCACTTTCTTAAATTACAAAGAGGGTGTTAACATCATCATCATCAGGTTCTTTTTAGTCTCCACTACAGGAGTACGAAATCATGGTGGTAGACCGCAAAAGAGAAATGAAACTAACCGGCGCCCTGAAGTTGGACACTGTACATAATTTTACTTACTTAGGTGCGCTGATCTCAAATACCGGATCTTGTGAAGATGACGTGCGCAGGCGAATAGGTATGGCCAAGAATGCCATGTCACAATTGAATCGTATCTGGACCAATAGAAACATCTCCATTAAACTGAAAAAGAGACTAGTCACTACCCTGATATTTTCAATATTTCTCTATGCCGCTGAGACTTGGACCTTAAAGAAAGTTGACCGAACCAGAATCGACTCTTTTAAAATGTGGTGCTGGAGAAAAATGCTTCAGATTCCATGGACAGCACGCCGGACCAACGCATCTATTCTCAAACAACTAGGCATAAAGACCAGACTCTCCACAATATGTCTACGAAGAATACTGGAATTCTTCGGACATATTTCCAGGAAACGTGGAGATAATCTCGAGAAACTCCTGTTTACAGGCAAAGTAGAAGGAAAGAGATCCAGAGGACGTAGTCCCATGCGTTGGTCCGACCAGATTCGCTCGACGCTAGAGACCAAAGTCAGCGACGCTGTCCGAGCTGCAGAGCACAGGACTGAATGGCGGAACATAGTACACAGGAAGGTGTTCCATAGAGATCACGACCCTCAACAATGAGGATTACGAAGCAAGGAGGAGGACAGGAGTACGACCCTCTCTGTACTACTAGGGCCATACTTGGCCAGAGCAGCCAGAGGATTTGGCCTACACTCTCCACGCTGGCCAGACGGGTTGGAGAGGTCTCTTAGATGTTTATAAGCTTTGTTTAGCTTGTATTTCCTAAGTCGCCTTCTACGACATCCATGGGAAGACTTGGAGTGGTCCTATTCTACTCTGCCGGAAACCACACGGCATGGCTTGAATGCTAAGTTTAAACAATATGTACTTAAAACGGGACACTCACGTCCTATTTAGTCGGGATTTCCGACTATAGTTTCGGTCTCGTATCAGGCGCGAACTTACCTTGTAAGGGTAAAGTAGTGCCTACTCGAACCACTTGTACCGGGACGGTGCTACGAAATCGCAGCACTACGGTGTTTGAAAAATGCAATTTCGTTCGTGACTTGTTATTTCTTAAGTAGAACCACTTCGCTCTACCGGAAAAGCGCTTGGAAAATACAGCACGATGGTGGCTGAAAAATGCGATTTTGTTCGTAACTCCCGTTTCGATACGCTTCTTTGTTTAGAGTTTTATGTAAAGGAAACTTTATTATGAGTATGAGAGAGAGAGACATCGTTTGAGAATGTGTTCTTTATATCGAAAATGACCCTAAATACGAGTACATACAAATGTTAAACAAAAAAATTTTTGGCAAAGAAAAATCAATAAAATATAAGCAAATTTTACGGTTTTCAGATGTTTTATTAGTTGTGCTACGAACTTTGCTTTTTGCCAAACATGTTTAGAGATCAAGGGGAAGAACCAAATATAAATATTTAAGGATAAATCACACAGATTGAGCTAACCTTACAGTCATTTAAAAAACAAGTATATAAACATCAAAGACCGGTCTTTGATGTTTTCATCAAAGGCCCAGCCTATAGGAGAAGTTGTTCATTTTGACGGGCTGAGTCACCCCTTCACGGGAACGTCGTTGATCATTTTACACACTGTATATGTATGTATGTATGAATAAAATAAAGAAAATATGTATATAATTGTGTAAATGTTCTTCCATACTTACAAATTAACAAATTAACTGTATTTTATGATACTTGGTAGGTAAGCATTTAGGCGTACAGGACACAGGATATACTTATTTTTTTTCTCCACGCGAACGGAGCCTGCGGACACAGCTAGTGATTAAATATAACAGAACTTAAAATGTACTATTATAATGTATGTTTGAGTTGTTTTGTACATTTGCAAAATTTTACCCGGGTCGTCTAAGTTGCCCGCTAATGGGTCCCGCCGGAATGATTCCCCACATTTAGGTACCGTATAATCCGACCCCCAACTTCATCCCACGCTACATTTTAATGGACCAAATATAGCTTTAAAACAACTTTGCTGTTTTACTATTAATTAAAACAGACGTTAGAATAATTATGAGGTGTTGTAGCAGCTCTATATTCAGGAAAATCATAGATAAATCACGTACGGTTTTGTCAGAGATTATGACACGCAATCATTCGTTTACGCCGCCATTCACGTCAACAATAAAACGACTTTAAGTGTTTCATACACTTTATTGCTTCACGGATATTATTCTCCATAAAATCTCAAACAACCACGTTTATAACGACGAAACGAGCGGCGCACCCGCGAAACCGGGGGCCGTAGACTATACGAGGCACTGAGAGACAGGAATCACAGATCGACAGAGCTTAGAAGATAGACGGACATCAATAGAGGAAGCTAGAGGGAGGCGGCCGCGGGGAAGGAGCGGGGCGGGCGAGGCGGGGGTGGAATGCTCCGAGTGCTGCCTCGTTCGTTGAAGACGGTCGTTCCTCTCGGACCCTCAGCTGTGGCAGACGCCACGCAGCGCACGCTGACGTCAGAGCATGCCTGTTCAGCACCCAGTACGCTACTGCGTTCAAAGCTGAGTGCGCATACCCGAGCAGCAATGCATATTGTTTTAACACTAATGGTGCACGAAGGCCGAACGCGCTGCAAATGACTATCGCTGCGTGCGGGCACCAGCAGACAGCAAAAATAGCAGCGATGCCAACCAATACATTGCCGAGTCTTCGTCGCGAGCGTAATGTTGACGTCTGTGGCTGAGGGCCGAGGAGACTCGGTTGGAGTTTCTTTTTATTCCTGACGTCACCGACGTCGACAGCATCACGTCGTTCTCTCGGACCGACGCCGGCTACAATGATGACGTGTGTAGGACGTCGCATTAGTGGCACGGGAAGCGGGAGTTCCCCGTGGGCTGCTCTCGCTGTCAGTGACAATGCTGTCAGTTTCACCCTGACTGCCCAGTGACATCGTGCCACTGCTGCAACTGGGAAGCAGTACGTCACTATCGCGTGTGCCGCAGCAAGGGGTGGGCACGACACGCAGGTTGTCGCCACTGCCGTTGCACCTGAGGAAGAAGACGTAAAGTTTACGACTGTGATTGGTAAAATAACGGTTTTATGCCGTCACGGACCGTCCATAGACGTTTGATTTTATTTCGTATTGGAATTGGGGCACGCAATTTATTAAGATAAAATTGAAAGTGAAAAGCAATTATACTACGTTAATTAAAATTTTGTAGTTAAAGTGTTAGTAATTTTCTTAATTTTCTTTATGCCTTCTATTTCTACAACGGAAGAAAGAAATCTCAAATATTTAAGACAAGTAATTTGATTACTTAATTCTTTCTATTCATTTTCCCTAGAAAAAGGGTGAGGTGTATTTTAAAATCTTTGAATCGGTTTACTTTCTCTTGACCCTCCTTTGATCACTTTTCTTTATCGCGTACAGTTTAAAAAATATACTCACTGACCCGGATTACACATATACAGGGTGTCTTATCGAAACGAGATATACAAGATATGGGCTAAATTTTATCTAAATTGGAAAACTGGTTCGATATTTATCGCAAATAACAATACATACATATATCACGACTTTTTTCCTTGTGGGGTAGACAGAGCTCGGGTCTATGAGACCTACAAGTCACATTTAGCACGTTGGTGGAAAAACGGAATCAAAATAATGATGGGTCGCCGCATCGCGTACTTACATGATTCCTCAGATTTTCGCCCATTCTCTCAATCGGCTTTTACGATCTGCGCGGGAGCAGAAGCAGCTATGGTACATTCTACGTATTTTCTTTTAATAATAATAATAATCATTTATTTGCATTAAATAGGGTGTACAGTGTCAGGTGTCAGATCTACAATACAAATTGTCAAGCAGCTTAACCTATTTAGCCATATTTAATAGCATGCAAATTACGACATTTAAGTATATTTTAAAATAAAATTAGTAATTATGAATTATAGCAATTAATCTATGCATCGTATTACCTACACTATCTTTGTAAGAAGTCATTAAGAGAATAAAAACATTTTTCTATAAGCCACTTACGGAAAGATGCTTTAAATTTATTTAATGGGAGCTCTGCTGGTATTTTATTATATATTTTGCCGCACATAGCATAGCAGTTACTTTTATATGTTTCACTCTGCGGGACTACATCTAACACAATTCTGTTTTGATTCCTAGTCGATCTGTTAAAGAAATCCCTTGCCTGAACAAACAAATGAGCATTTTGCTTTACAAAAATACCTGTTTCTAATATGTACAAGCAAGGTAATGTTAATATTTCAAAACGTTTAAAGAAAGGCCTACAAGATACATGCGGTGTAATATTACTTATTGCCCGTATACACCGTTTTTGCGCTTTAAATACTCTGTTTATATTTGATCCATTCCCCCATATTATCAAGCCATATCTAATTGCAGACTCAATATATGCATAATATGCTGTAATGGCTGTATTTTTGTTAGCTATTTTACTTAATTTAAACAAAGCATACACGAATTTATTAACTTTACCATTTATTTTGTGAATTTGCTCAAATTAATTTAATTTAGGATTAATTATAATGCCTAAAAATGTCACGTCATTTGCATTCCGTAGAATTTGTCCATTAAAATTAATGTCAACCGATTGATGTTTGAAATTATTGAAATTCATCATTTTTGTTTTATTTATATTAACTTTTAGATTATTCCTTTTCTTCCAGATACGTATCGAAATTATCGTAACACATACAAAAATGTGATTTCGCCCTAACGTGATTTGAATACCACTGTCGCTTCGCTCGCTTGGACTAAAAACTCAAACTAATATTTGAAAATCTCTTTCTACGCTAGTTCAAGAGATATAAAGTAGCGACAACTGGATGTGAAATTTTGCAAACAGCTACTCAAATTATAATTTCTATCAGTAATCCCAACCCAAAACTTTGGGTGACCTCTGTCCGTTAAATCTCCATCAGCTGCATATTTAAAGAGGAGTAGAGTTTACTTAATGGAAAGTAACAAGCTGCTCCGTTTTCAATTTAGCCATACCTTAAATTAAAACTGATGTTAAATAAATATATACGGACAAATCACACAGATTGAGCTAGCCCCAAAGTAAGTTCGAGACTTGTGTTATGGGATACTAACTATGGGATTGTATCTATGGAATGTGTATCTATATATGTATTTGTTATAAAATATAGTATCGTCGAGTTAGTATCCCATAACACAAGTCTCGAACTTACTTTGGGGCTAGCTCAATCTGTGTAATTTGTCCGTATATATTTATTTATTAAAAAAAAACTCAACTATACTATAAAATATAGTATCGTTAAGTAGTATCCCATAACATGTTATAAAAATAACAAATACATATAAAGATACACATCCAAGACCCAGGCCAATCTGAAAAAGATCATTTTCCATCTTGACCTGCCGGCCTATTTGCTAACTCAGTGACTAACGTTTTGATAGTGACTTCAAAATACATTGCGGGTTTCCTATGATTGACTATTTTTATTAAAGATATATAAAACGTAATGTACTTTGAAATGACAATCAAATCGTTGTACACTGAGTTAGCAAATAGGCCGGCTGGCCGGGGATCGAACCCGGGCACTCACGTGTCGCAGGCTGGCGTGTTGACCGCTGCGCCACGGAGCTAGCCAAATTGTGTTATATAACACAAAACAAAAATCTCAATTATATCAAACAAATTGCAGGCTCTGCAAAATAGTAGTAGTTAATGTAGATTAACTAGACGCATAGTAGAATGTTTATTTTTTTCTTAACGGATCGGAGCTGTATATTTACAATTTAAAAATTAAACTTTGTCTAAGTTAATCACTTGCCAATTAATAGTTAAAAACTTTATATTTAGGTTTAGATTCATACATATCATAGGTACATATAATTTCTTCATTTCTTATGAGGTATACTTAGGAGAGCCTTAGGCCATGAGCATGTTAGTAGACATATAGGTGGAAAATGGAATCAAAATAGTGATGGGTTGCTAGCTGCATCGCCTGTTGACATGATTCCCTAGATTATCGCCCACTCCCTTGGTCCGCTTCTACGGCCTGCGCGGGCAGAGAAGCAGCTGGCATTCTACGATTCTTCTTTTCTCTTAGCAGGGAATTTTAATTCAATAAAGGAAGATATTGTGTTTCATCACATATTGTGTGACATAATTTCGTATTAAGTAAAATAGCGTGATTACCTACTTAAAAAATAAAAAAATATTACCTAACACTAAAGCGCTGATCCAGACAACCATGACGACGATGGAAGGTCTCGCGCAGAATCCCTGACCGCGCCGCACCGCACCGCACCGATCTGCAGCGATCGCCACCAGTGACAGCGTGCTGGCCGCTACTGGGAAAGACTGTAAAAGAAAACACAATTATTTTATTACTAGCTTTCGCCCGCGGCTCCGCCCGCGTCCATGTCGATCCCTCGGGAACAGTACTTTTTCCCGGGATAAAAGGTAGCCTATGTCCTTCTCCGTACACCAGAGAACTTGTATGCAAAATTTCATGATGATCGGTTCAGTAGTTACGCCGTGAAAGCGTAACAAACAAACAAATAAACAAACAAACTCACTTTCGCATTTATAATATTAGTAAGGATACGACTGTTTAAGATAAAACCGGCTAAGTGCGAGCCGAATTATATAGGGACACTGATGATACTAACAAGCATGAAACCTCTTCCATGTAATCAGCCTTGTGAAGATACCCAAACTCTTTCCTTCACAGACAATTTTATACAGAAAAGTGTGTTCTTTCACAGACAATATTATATAAATTTATGAAATAAAACATTGTGTTATTGTGTTACGCCACGACCATAGGGTTTAACGTGTCTTTAAAACATTGGAAAACTTTGTGTTCGTTCAATCTAAGATAAGTATGTAGGTACGTAATTATTTTACTCCGCCATTACTTATGAATTCCTGAACATATTTTTATATTTAGGGTGTGAAGTGTTGCTGAAATATTTATATCCTTGTATTATTCAGGGTTGAAGGCGCCAAATCCGGGAAGTCGGCCAAATTTAATTTTCAAGTGCCATCACCTGCAAGTCCGATTTCCCGGGCTTCGATTGATTATGTATTCTGTGTTTGAGTTTAAAATTTAAATTTGATTGGGTTCAAAATGCAGAACTATTTTGTAAAGTAATGTTGTTATTTGACAGTGAAATCTATCCGTTAATTTACAGTGCTCGATTCTTGTTTAGTAACTTATGAAACTACGCTCACTATCTACTTTTCCACTAAAGAAAAGAAAGACTCCGCAGAATGTGATTACACTGTGAGCACAATCTTATAATTTTATTTGTATCTCTATGGATTTTAAAATCAGGCTTGTCAACATAAGCAATTTAAAAATGTTGTTTCTATAATGACTTATTTGTGCCAAAATAAATGAAAAAAAAAAAAAAAAATTGTGTCCAGAATAAGTTTGTGTGGCCAGAAATCAAACTTTAATGTATATTGTCGCAGTGTGGCTACTCTATGGTTTCCCTGGAGACCTTAACGAACTCCACTCCCTTTGTCCAGCAGCCGAAGACTGGCTGAAGAACATAAAATTAGATATTCATAGGATTCTCGCTGACCATGCCATACGATATGATGATGATGACTAACCTCGATGTAGAAGGTCACATGGCACGGCAGGTGTTGTATCTTGGCGACCCTGGTAGCCGCAAGAGGTGCGCTAGCAGCGCATACCAAGAAATCTGCGGCGCAGGAACTCAGCAGCTGCGGCGTGCGAAGTCTGGCCGCGCCGCCAGATGCCAAAGCTGCCATTAGGCTCACATTACCTGTTGAGATACATTCAAAGATATCTACAAACGAAGTATAGTTATATAAAATGTTACTAGTATGTAGTAAGTAACCTATTTGTAGATAAATAAAACACTGGCCACTAAGAAATGGCGTTCCAATGTCAAATTAAAAAGTTATTGATTGAATGTTCGGTGGTTAATTTTGAATTAAGTACTACGAATCTTAATCTGTGTTTAGTCTTGTTTTGTAGTTTTTATTGTATTATGTTCTACTGCATATTTTATTTTAATGATTATAACAAGGATCCCAACACGGATTTAAGAACGAATTATAATTCCAATCAATTGGCTAATAAGAAATAAGAATGATAATGAGAGGTTGACATTTTAAAATAAGGTGAAAGATGTAGTATTTCTATAAACTCCGCATTAAAAAAAAGTATAAAGACACAAGCGTTAGATACGCCACTTGTATCCGAGTCTCCCCCATCTTCTTCGTCGGATCGTTATGGTCATCAGAAGCTATAAGAGCAGCCACCACATGAACCCATGCCTCCTAAACTTCCTGCTGCTTTTTTAGGATATAAGGATACCAGAAGTAGGATATTTACCAATAATGCCTATAGCAGATACCAGCACGTACAGCCGGCCTTGCTAACTTAGTGTAGTCACTTCAAAATATATTGCGGCTGTCGTATGATTGACATTTTTTATTTAAGATATATAACACGTAATGGACGTCCAAATTACCATCAAAGTGTTTTACACCGTAGTTGTCAAAAGTCAATGAGAAGGCCGGCTGAGCCATGAGCGCAAACGTCACTTGTACCCGAACCTCCTCCCAATTTTTAAAAATGGGATTGCTAAGGACTCCAGAATTGGGTCACTCACCAATAATGCCTATAGCAGATACCACCACATATTGAGCCACAAGAACAGCTACAGCATGAAACCAAACGTCATCCTCCACCTCTTCGTACTGCTTCCAGTTTCAGCATTGGGATATTAATACACTAGAAGTGGGATACTCACCAATAATGCCTATAGCAGATACCAGCACATATTAAGCCACAAGGGCAGCTACAGCATGAACCCAAACGTCATCCTCCGCCTCCTCGTACTGCTCCCAGTTTCAGCATTGGAATATTAAGACATCAGAAGTGGGATACTCACCAAAAATGTCTATAGCAGATACCAGCACATATTCAGCCACAAGAACAGCTACAGCATGAACCCAAACGTCATCTTCCACCTCCTTATAACTGCTTCCAGTTACAGCATCGGGATATTGAGGTATCAGAAGTAGGATATTCACCAATAATGCCTATAGCAGATACCATCACGTAAAAAGCCACAAGAGCAGCTACGGCATGAACCCAAACATCATCCTCCACCTCCTCGTACTGCTTCCAGTTTCAGCATTGGGATATTAATACATCAGAAGTGGGAAACTCACCAATAATGCCTATAGCAGATACCAGCACATATTAAGCCACAAGGGCAGCTACAGCATGAACCCAAACGTCATCCTCCGCCTCCTCGTACTGCTCCCAGTTTCAGCATTAGAATATTAAGACATCAGAAGTGGGATACTCACCAAAAATGTCTATAGCAGATACCAGCACATATTCAGCCACAAGAACAGCTACAGCATGAACCCAAACGTCATCTTCCACCTCCTTATAACTGCTTCCAGTTACAGCATCGGGATATTGAGGTATCAGAAGTAGGATATTCACCAATAATGCCTATAGCAGATACCATCACGTAAAAAGCCACAAGAGCAGCTACGGCATGAACCCAAACATCATCCTCCACCTCCTCGTACTGCTTCCAGTTTCAGCATTGGGATATTAATACATCAGAAGTGGGAAACTCACCAATAATGCCTATAGAAGATACCAGCACTTATTGAGCCACAAGAACAGCTACAGCAGGAAACCAAACGTCATCTTCCACCTCCTTATAACTGCTTCCAGTTACAGCATCGGGATATTGAGATATCAGAAGTAGGATATTCACCAATAATGCATATAGCAGATACCAGCACGTATAGAGCCACAAAAGCAGCTACGGCATGAACCCAAACATCATCATCCACCTCCTCGTACTGCTTCCAGTTTCAGCATTGGGATATTAAGACATCAAAAGTGGGATACTCACCAGTAATGTCTATAGCAGATACCATCACGTATAGAGCCACAAGAGCAGCTACGGTATGAACCCAAACATCATCTTCCGCCTCCTCGTACTGCTTCTAGTTTCAGCATTTGGATATTAATACATCAGAAGTGGGATACTCACCAATAATGCCTATAGCAGATACCAGCACGTATAGAGCCACAAGCGCAGCCACCGCATGTACCCGAGCCTCCTCCCCCACCTCCTCGCTACTGTTGGTAAACATCACGCCGCATCCTCAGCTACTGAAACAAAAAAAAAAAAAAAAAAATAGCTTTATAATCTTTCATATAAAAAACCGACTTCTATCAAACTACTACTGCATAGATTGTGATAAAATTTTAATAGGACCAACTTGACAATATACCCTTTAAAAAAATTATCATCGGTTTATAAATGACAGAGTTCTGAAGTAACAAAGATTTAAAAAAAAGCAACCGTTGATAAGCTCCCCTTTTCTTTGAAGTCGGTTAAAATTATTGAGTGTGGTGTGGCTTGTTGCAACTAGTCATTGTTAAATTTTTTAGAATTTAAGGTGGTGGAAAGGTGTAGAAATAATTCATTTTTACTCGACTGCGCCAGAAGATGCGTTATATTTTTCAACTTAACTCACATGTTATTTTTATTTATTAATTGAAATTAATATATATTCCTTTCATGGCAGGTTGCAAAGCCTTAAATGGGTTGGATGGCAAACATTTAGATGGGTTTCTACCTTCGCATTACTTGTGAATCTGTAATGTGTAATGGTAGTCGTAAAGCAGATTTTTTTATTAATATTAAATTTTATATTACGGTTAATTAAAGCTAACGCAATCGGATTTTTATATATCTATATATACATGAATTAAATCACTTGTGTATAGGATATTAGCATATAGGCATAGGATGCTTATTTATATGTATTAGCTCGTCTCAAACACTCATATTTTATATCTGCAAACATATTGCAAAATTTTTACATATTCTTGAAATATCAACTAAACACCATTTTGATGAAAAACTTTTGTTATTATACGCATACAAAATGGAAAACAAAGGTTAAGTTTTTCAACAATAGAGATTGAAAAAGAAAATAGTTTCTAATACTTATTTTAACGATATATTTTTAAAATAACGATATATTTCAAAGGCCAAATTGAGCAGGCCAGATAAATATTGAACGATCAATGTATTTAATATTGAACGATCAATGTTAAATACATTGATCGTTCAATATTTATCTGAGTTCAATCGCCTCAGGGATGTCTTCCTTAACTGCTTGTCCGGTGGTTGCAGATGTGGTGGCATCGGGTATACGCGCGCCCTGCTTCCCGAGCTGCCACTTGCTTTTTCCCCATTAATCCAAGCTAGTATTATCCAAATACCTTCATTCCTCTCTTAAATCCAACAAATTCCTATTCTTCCCCAGCTTAAAAATGCTTCCGATGGGCAGCAGCGTAGAAAGCGCAAGAACCCAAAGAAACTGCGCTCGCCAACCCACCTGCCAAGCGTGGAGAGTATGGCAATATCCTCACATGGAAACCTCGGGAGAGGCCTTTGTCCAGCGGACTTCTTACGGTTGTAATGATGAATGATAATAAAATATTTTTTACGCATTTTTAAAATATCTACGAAATATTATTTCGATGAAAAACCTTTGTTATTATACGCGTACAAAATGGAAAACAAAGCTTTAGTTTTTAAAATAGTTTCTAATACTTTTCTCAGCGATATATTTTCAAATAACGATATATTGGGGGATTACAAAGGGAAAATTGAGCAGTAAATACTTTGGTCGTTCAATATTGATCTGGGCTCTATCGCCCCGAGGCGAAAATGAGGAGTGTACTGATATAAATTGACTATAGATTTAGATTCTCGTTTTCTTTGTGCTTTGCTAGATACCTTAAAATATTGTAAATGTTTATTCCAAAGGACTTTTTGAAGTGAAAACTTCTTTAGCGCAGTGGTCAACACACCAGCCTGCGACACGAGAGTGCCCGGGTTCGATCCCCGGCCAGGTCAGGATGGAAAATGATCTTTTTCAGATTGGCCTGGGTCTTGGATGTTTATCTATATACATATGTATTTGTTATAAAATATAGTTTCGTTGAGTTAGTATACCATTGACAGCCTCCGTGGTCCAGTAGTTAAGGCGTTTGCCTGTTGACCCGGGGGTCGTGGGTTCGATTCCCACCGGAAGCATACTTTGTTTAGTTGTTTCCAGTTTGGTTAGGACATTGCAGGCTTGAATCACCTGATTGTCTGATAATAAAGATGATTCCGTGCTTCGGAAGGCACGTTAAGGCGGTGGTCCCGGCTGCCATCTGGTAGTCGTTAAAGGAACCACGTCAGAGGCCGAGAGGCGGTTCCGAAGAACTCTGACACCAGGGTGTGCATGGTCGATTGACCGTGACACCTACTCGAAATGATGATGACCATAACACAATTCTCGAACTTACTTTGGGGCTAGCTCAATCTGTGTGATTTGTCCGTATATTTACTAATTTTATTTATTAGCGGCGTTGTGTACTTTTTGGGATGAGTAACAAATTTTAAACTTGCGTCAGGACACGTGACCTGATCGAAAATTCGTAACACATGACATGCGACCGCCGCGCGGGGAAGGAGAAGAAGTAATATCCCCCTCTCTTTCTACCACGCGGAGAAAATGTATGCCTGCTCCTGCTGTAAGGTTAATGTTTAAATTTTCATTTCTGCCGGCACTCCCGGAATGCATCCGTTATTTTTTTTCGTATAACGAAGCGTAACAGTGCTGTTATTCTGAATTTCATTACAGCTGCTGGGAAAAATATAAATAAAATTATTGTCTTTGATTGTAGCTTTGTCATCAGTGAAAGTTAGTTGTAGTTTAGCCAATGTGCCGGATACATCTCTATGTAGACCGTCTCGTCTCAACGCTATACTCTCTCAAGTACATACATTTTGGACATATGGACAAGCTATGACCAAATTACGCTAAATGCTTTCTAGAACTGTAACAAAAATTTGTCTAAACTGCTCAATAGTGCCGATCGTGCTTATAAAGAATTTTAACACAATCAATCCTATTTTCTTTTTTACAAATTTAAACTTATTAAAATATCCATAACTCCTATACACTTCTTAGCCGGATGAAAGAAATTTGATACTTATGTTTACCATTGAAGTACCCATCCATATACTATAGTCCCCAAACACTATCTTATACATGAGAAAATCGCATTGGGACTCTCGTCCCAATGCGATTTTCTCATGTATAAGATAGTGGTGTATCCGTGCCTCAGTTGACCATCCCGGGCGGCAGCGCCGGCGGAAAAATATAGCCAATAAAGTGTGACATCAAGTCACTTATTTTAGGAGAGCGTAGAATAGGACCACTCCAAGTCTTTCCATGGATGTCGTAAGCGTAAGACTTAGGAAATATAAGCTTAACAAAGCTCGAAAACATCAATGAGACCTCTCCAACCCGGATGGCCAGCGAGTAGAGTGTAGGCCAAATCCTCTGTCTGCTCTCGACAACAATGGCTTAGGTACTACAGAGAGGGTCATGCTCCTGCAGTGGAGACTAAAAAGACCTGATGATGATGATGAATGAAAAATCTGTAACATAACCTCATTACACATTATCACATCTTTATCCCTTACGGTTTAGACAGAGGCTAAGGTCATAAGTCCGAGGCCACGTTTAGCGGGTTGGTGGGTGTAAATGTGGAAAACGGAATTAAAATAGGGATGGGTTGCTAGCCATATGTCATATATCTTTAGATGTATGCCCATTCCCTTGACCGGCTTCTACGGTCTGCGCGAGAAGAGAAGCAACTGGCACATTCTACGTTTTTCCTTTCCTCCCAGACCAACATGGAAGAACTCCACACATATTATATTTTACTACAAAATACTGCCTGAAGGCTGGTACAGTATTATGTAGAAATGAACTACCTTTTGTGAAAAACCTTACATTATAGACAAAAAAAAGATCGTATTCTCAAAACGTTAAGAAAACTAGATTACCATAAACATTACTTACTAGAGTCTTATCGTGATCCAGGCTCGAAGTTAATGTGATAGAGACGCGTGTAAAATATTTTATTATGCGGCCTTTTTGGCCCTGCGCACGTTGTACTAAGTTATTTTGGGCTTTATTTAAGCTTAGCTAGATATGAACTGCGCAGTACTCAAATCGTAAACAGTATTATAAATGCAAAACTATATACACATAATAAATGTAAACATTATGTAACATAATACAAATATAAACATTAATAAAAGTTCCAATGTTGGGCTTTTTCTCTCGTTTCGATTTCTGTTTGTTGCTTTTGTTGGCCACTTAACGAAAGTATAATATAAATGAAAAGTCTCATCAACACTAATATTATTTAGAGGAAAAGATGTGATTGTTTGATTATTTTCACGGAATCTGCTAGACCGATTTGAAAATCACCATAAGAATCCTATATCATCCCTGATGGACATAGTTTATAGAATAAAATATCTATATCTAACCGCGTACAGCCAGGCCGCTAGTAAGCCACAAGCTGCCCTGCGGCCATATTATATTTTTTTATTAACCTATATTGCCCCACTGCTGGGCAAAGGTCTATCCCATCTTTTTCCACTTGTCTCTGTCAGATGTAACTCCCGACCAGTTTCTTAGAAAAGTGTCTAGGTCGTCTTTCTAGCGCTTTCTCGGCCTACCGCGGCGACAATGACCATCTACAGGCGACCACTCTGTTGCTATCCTAGCCCATCTATCTTGATGCATTCTGCTGACATAGCCCGCCATATTATTATATTTATTTAATTTGTCTACTTTTTGCGCCACACTTTCTCTGTTTTATCCTTAAGTTTGACTGGGATAAAATGCTCATAGCATTAAGTCCGCCAATTGTAACAATTTTAAGTTGGTACAATAAAGTTTAATAAAGTAAATAAACAATCTACAAATAAGCCCACAATAGAAGCTATTACCAATATTAAAAAGAAGTATTGAATTCTCTTGACGCGCTCTCGTCAAATTAAGAGATTCTTTTCATGTAAAGTAATATCTTTCTGAACGTTTCGCGAAAAACAATAATAAGGAAATGCCGTCGTTGTTACACACTTAGGCGCCTTAGAATTTCCAAGCTTATGTAATATTCAGGATTTACGGATTCCTTTTTATTCTCTTTGAAAGTCTAAATGTCCCAGTTGATTTCTTCTTAGGCACGTAATCGCGATATTTATACATACTCGTATATATAATAAAATTGTATTGGGAACGAATAATACTAAATAGGAGAAAAGAAAAAATGTAGAATGTACCAGCCGCTTCTCTTTTCGCGCATATCGTAAAAGCCGATCAAGGGAATGGGCGAAAATCTGTGGAATCATGTTAGTAGGCGATGGGTTGCTAGCCACCCATCACCACATTAGATTCGTTTTGCACCTACTTTTACTGTCTTTATTTATAAGATGCCATTGCCTGTGACTTCATCCGCAATTGATGTATTCTACATGTTGATTTACTATCCGTGTGCCAATGTTCACCCAAATCCGTTCAGCCGTTATTGCATCATCATTATCACTTCGAGTAGGTGACTCAGTCAATCGTCCATGCACACCCTGGTATCAGAGTTCTTCGGAACCGTCTCTCGGACTCTGACGTGGCTCCTAACAACTACCAGATGGCAGCCGGGACCAACGGCTTAACGTGCCTTACAGAGCACGGAATCATCTTTGTTATCGGACAATCAGGTAATTCAAGCCTTTATTGTCCTAAACAAACTAGAAGCAACTAAACAAAGTATGCTTTCCGTGGAAACCGAACCCACGACTCCCGGGTCTACAGGCAAACGCCTTGACCACTGGACCACGGAGGCAGTTGCAAGATTGAACAATCATTTAATCATAAAAAACTTTTACATTTATTTATAATCAGCCTTAATTAATCATCTATTATGTGTACCCTGTGTCCTCAAGCGCCCTTATTCTGTCATTAGTCTAAGATCTGCCCTCGCTTCATCTGTTATCTGACTGCGAATCTTGGTATTGTGCGAGATGGCAGCCGTCAAAGATGCCGCACAAAGGGAACGATAAGGTTGTTCAGTTTATACAACTAAGCAGAATTTTGTTGGTTTTTATTAAAATGATTATTTATTGTTGTTATTTTTTATTAGAATATAGAACATGGACTGAACAAAATAAAAGAAATGAAGAACATAAGACGCTAATAAGGCGATACCACTGTAAATAAGGTCGTTCTGAACCTTATTTATCTTATCGCAAAATACTTAAATTAGGAGTTTCAAATCTAAGTAATATGATTTTTGACTATTTCATCTCCAAAAATTGAAGATTAAAACACGTTTTGATAAAATTTTCTCGATAGAAATATTTTTTGAAAAATGGTCTTCGTTCGCAGAGTTTTTGTTATTGTAGCTCAAATGCGATGAATGAAATAATGATTTTTGACTAAAAGATAGGTTATTAGTAATTCATCAAAATGTAAATATGAAAATACAATTAACCGGTCTGATTTTATATAAAATAGAAATAACGAATTTGGCGCTTACGTTTTTTTCTTTGAGCGACTCGAGACTATCTCCTATCTCATCATTCACGGGCTAAACCGCCAAGCACTATCCCTTGCGCGCACTTGATCAGTCCTTAGACGAGCGATGGTACCAAACATTTGAGGCCTCGTCTTAAATGAATATATATATGCGGAAAAATTAAATAAGATTGAGCTAGGCCCAAAGTAAGTTCGAAACTTGTGTTATGGGATACTATCTCAACGCTACTATATTTTATCTCTTCTAATATATAAAATTCTCGTGTCACAGTTTTCGTTGCCATACTCCTCCGAAACGGCTTGACCGATTTTGATGAAATTTTTTGTGCTTATCCGGTATCTATGAGAATCGGCCAACATCTATTTTTCATGCCCCTAAATGTGAGGGATAGTCCACCCCTAAATTTTTTTTTTTTAGACTTTATTTATATGGCAAAACAACGTTTGCCGGGTCAGCCAGTAACAAATAAATATAGAGATAAACATCCATGATAAGGTCAATCTAAAAAAGATCGGTTTCCATCTGGACCTGACCGGGAATTGAACCCGGAACCTTTGGTGTGACAGCCTGGTATGATGACACTAGGCCACAGAGGTCGTCAATTGTCAAACAAATTAAGGTTTTTCTGCTTGATCTCTTCTTTATTACTGCAATACTTGTAGCCGTCTATACCCTCCAAACTCGTTAAAATTTTCAGTTCGACACAAAAAAAAAATGCTCCACCGTGACAGTTTTCACTGCCGTGACCAGGATTCGAACCTGGGTTACTACGGCCACAACGTAGGGTCCTAACCACTAGACGATCACGGCTGTTGGAGCTGGTGTCGGTACCTTCGAAAATACCGACTATAATCTCAGTTCATGAATATCTTGCTAATTTAAAAAGGTTGTCGTTTGTACCGTTAGACTGCAATGAAAAGGCATTTAGTCGGTGGCCGGTTTATTCGCGAACTGGAGCAACTTTCTCCATGGTTGAGTACTTTGATTGCGTTATGTAAAGGTTTAATTGCCAGTTAACTTGTCGGTTGTTAGCTGTTATTGTTTTAAATTAGTTTCCGTTTATGTTTTATCATAGCATAGACTATAAATACTTCGTTTCGATTCCCTCGGGATCCCATGGACTAGGGTTGAATTAACAACTGTCCATTTATATAGGGTGTAAATGTACCCTCAATATTCCATTAAAGAGGCGACCTAGCCTATGAAATGAATAACTTTTCTTATGAACCAAAAAAAAAAATGTATTTTCCGTACAAAAGAGTTCTGCCACCCGTGCAGTTTGTATGAGAGGGTCGTTTTTTTTTTTAAGTTCCCAGCATATTTCTATAGATAGAGTTGTTCATATTGATAGGTTGGGTGGCACCTTTAAGGGAAAATCCAGAGTCAATTTACACGCTGTATCATATACAAAGACAAAACTATTTAAAAGTAGATAACAGTTTAAGTTTTAATGTATTGTTTTTTATTTTATTGTGGCAGTTGTAGGTACCACAAGAAAAAAGTACTACACTTGTACTTTTAACGCTTTCGCCAAACTTCTTACAGTTAAAATTTAATTTCAATGGAAAATATGATTTTTTAAATTATTAACACACACACAATACAATATAATGTTGGTTCTATTTACGTTGCCATCATAATTTCTTTCGAGATTTACCATGCATCGGACGTTGTCATTTAAATTTGTCTTATAAAACAATGAAATAATATTATATAAAAATAAGTAATAGAAGTTATTCTATAGCAATCAGCAAAAATATATCTAATGAATAAAATTATAACTAAAGTGTATTTGAAAAACCTTTTTGTTGATGTCGCCCAATAATTTCAAAGTGCATCAAGCATATACAGCGCGTAAATTGACCTTCGACGTTCCCTTAAAGGGGTGACTCAGACCATCAATAAAAACCTATAGGGCCAATGCAGGAAACCCAAGAAAAAATTCGGCATTTCCATAGAAAAGTGTTCTGCCGCCCGGCCAGTTTGTATGGGAATGTCGAAATTGTTTTTGAGTTCCCAGCCCAGCATTGTTCCCATAGGAAAAGTTGTTCATATTGATGGGCTTAGTCACTTAGTCACCCCGTTAAGGGACACCATATAATATTTTATAAAAATAAGTTCAAAGTAAAACTACTTATTTGTAGGTCACATCACTTTATGTTTCGAGTTATTTTCAGCGAGCCCTTTAGTTTGATATCCATATTGTCTAAATGTATCAAAAGTAGGTAGTCCGCCATCTTGGGTCTTCGGCCATGTCAGATGTAGAATGACGTCACAGCTTACCATGCATTGTTATCCAAACTAAACGAGTATACAAAATTTCAGTTCGATCGGTGGAAGATATCTGCAAAAAATTTGAGTTGAAAGATTCGACCCGAACAAACATAGTTACTTAATACATTGCAAGTCAATAAATATCTTCTAAAAAACGAAATCAAACAAAAATTAAATGGAACTTATCTGGATGGACTCATAACTCCGTGTTTTTGTTGACGGCACCCAATATTATTTCAATTAAAAGAAAAAAACAAAGATTTATGACGGAGTACCTATAGAGACAAACATAAAACACGTACACGTGTATATATGTATACAACAAAATAGATAACCTCTTGCTTTTTGAAGTCGGTTATAGATAGAGGTTGGTCCATGAAGCGTAGTAGTAAAATAAACTCTATTAATATACAAGCGGGACATCTCCCTAGATTAATGGGTGAGAAGGAATTCAGCTGAAAATATCGACAACTCAGTAAAAAGTGAAAAATAATTTAAGTATCGAAACGATATATGGGAAATATGAATAATAAATTAATAAATAAATTCTTTATTCAAATAATAGAAACACATTGTACAATACATTATAAATACATTAAGGGACATAATTATGAACTAAGGGTGCCTGAGCTAGGATGAAAATCATTCTGTATTTCAGGCGTTATAAGACTAATTAGAACTAGAAACTCCATAAACAATTACACTTAGAATTAAATTATACATAATGAGACAATAAAATTAACCATAATATTATAATTATAATATTGATGAAGAAAGATATATGAGGAGGTCAAGAACAAAAGGCGACATTTTCCCTTTTTTTTTTCAGAAACTGAGAAAAATTTAGAAAGGGTAACAAAATTCAATGATGATATATTTTTTTAGGGACAGTACAGTTTAGATAGCCAATTTATATGTATTAAGTTATATAAAATATATTGATAAATATAGAAAATATTTAGTAAAATAATTTTCAAATGTCACGTTTGATCCTACGCAAAGTAAATGTCACTATTTGATTTAATCTGGTGATAAAATGTCACCTTTTGTAAATAACTATCAATAAATAATAAGGTTTCTACAACTTCTCAAAGGTCACTATTTATCGATTTACAAATCGATATGATTATTTTACACAAAATGCACTGTATTTGAATGACATTGGATGACATTGGACTTTTTATCTACAGAAATGACATTTTGTTCCCAAAGCCTCAACTACTATTGTGCTTGAATGTAAATGTTACCTTTTGTAAATAATACTCCTTTTAAATCCTTAATTTCTCTTGAAAATAGTCACCAATTGAACCAATCTGTTCAGAAATTGATAAAACTCAAGGTTTTGAGTCAGATTTGAATAAAATCATTTTAATACGGTATTATCGCGTATATTACATTATTTTTACATTTAACGTTTCGACTTTTCGAACTTTACAGTTTTCATGGTCGCAGGTAGACTAAGTTGAAATTTGTCTTTGTGTTATAAGAAACGTTAGGTGTAAAAATAATGTAATATACGCGATGATACCGTATTAAAGTGATTTTATTTAAATGTGTAACAATCGCGAAAACAGAAACCGTGTTGAGTCAGATTAAAACAAACTGCCAATCGAGTCGGATGCGTAAATATCACCTTTTGTTTCTGACCTCCTTATACAACACCATAAAATACAGGGTGAGTTTCATAAAGCGTCGCAGTATAATTTATATGTGTACTTATATACAAGCGGACGTCGCTATTCCAAATTCATGACAGAAATGCATGAATAATGAGCTCGCCTTCCTTCGTCCTTTAGAAGATATAGGTACTTGTAAATAAGATATATAAGGTAAAGACATTGTAGCTTGTACAGAGATTTGTGTTGGTGTTAAGCTTCAAAATGATAGCAATATTGAAGGTATCGCATTTTTGGAAGATATAAGGTCTTAGTTATTTATTTTATACATGAAGTAATTAAAGTTCCTGAGAGATTAAGACAAAGCGCGAGAGAAACGAAAAATTATTTATATTGTTCGGCTTCGCACGGGAAGATATATCTATTTAATTGTATAGTATACAACGTCTCTTTTTTTTGTTTACGGAGTTAAGAGAAAGCCGTGTTAAATTTGATAAACATAAAAAGTAAATCAAATTTCAAGAATGTAAACACAACAAATAAACAATTAAAGTGGAGATTGGACGGACACATGTTAAGAGAAAAGAAAGAAAAATGGACACAATTAATAACGGAATGGTACCCCAGAGATAAAAAAAGAAACAGAGGTAGACAGACTATGAGATGGGAGGATGATATTAAGAAAGTGGCGGGTCCAGCATGGACTCGAACAGCAAAAGATAGGACTAAATGGAAATCTTTAGAGGAGGCCTTTGTCGGAAGACAAGCTGTATACAAATTAACGACCGTTTATCGGAAAGGCACTATTGTAACGTTCACTTGTTTATGGACAGCAATAAAGGCTTCTTTATTTTATACAATGTGTTAATGAAAAAGCGCAAACCTTGAAATCAGTTTGTTCAGAACCGAGAGTAGAATCGATTCCACAAATAAAAAAATAGGGGTCAAATTTTAACCAAAAAATATTTTAAATACGCCGAGTTCGATCATTACTTAACTCTACTCTCGCGGCGGCAGGCGGCACGCAAAGCTCCAACATCGCCGTAGGTCGCGCGTGCGTAATTACCATAGACTTTTTAATTTACAACAAACACAAGAAAACAAAAACAAGCTCTTCGTAAATAATTCGTTAAATTTCTTTTAATAATTCATATAATCTTTTTTTCATATTAAAATAAGTATAAAAATAAAATATTCATCTAAAAATAAGTTGGAGTGTATAAGGTTTTGCGCTTTTTGATTAACACATTGTATGACATCAGTGATAACGTAGGATTGTAATGGTGAAAGGGTTTTTGAAATCGGTCTAATAGTTTCAGAGCTTCATCATCATCATCATCAGGTCCTTTTTAGTCTCCACTACAGGAGCACGACCCTCTCTTTACTACTAGGGCCATACTTGGCCAGAGCAGCCAGAGGACTTGGCCTACACTCTCCACGCTGGCCAGACGGGTTGTAGAGATATCTTAGATGAAGTCGCCTTCTACGACATCCCCGGGAAGACTTGGAGTGGTCCTATTCTACTCTGCCGGATACCACACAGCTTTCAGAGCTTATTCAATGCAAACAACCTAACAATCAATCTTTCCACTTTATAATATTGGTGTAGATGTAGACTAGCTTTCGCCCGCGGCTCCGGTTGCGTTAATGTCGATTATCCGGAAACAGTATGTCCGGAATAAAAGGTAGCCCATGTATTTGTCCGTACTTCAGCTAACGTGTATGCATTTCATGATTATCGGTTAAAGAGTGAAAACGAAATAATCAAACAAAAAACGCTTCATTGCAGAAGTAGGGCGTCGTTTGAAAGACCTAGGTTATGACCACCGTTTCCAATGGTAAGTACCTGACATAAAGAATATCCATTGCTATTCAAAGAGGGAACGCCGCTAGTATAATAACCTTTGAGCTGGGTTCAGTTCGGGGTGGCACTTTCGACTACTATATTATTTTATTTATGGTGACATAATCTTTTCTATTTTGAGGGATCCGTACCTCAACCTGTCCCTTGAAGCTGTGTAAAAATCAAACTTCTAATCCAACGCAATCAAAAGATACAGCCGTTTATGCCGAAAATTTTCGACAATCGCAAGGGAATCAAAACCTACAGGGTACTTTCCGTGAATTCAGAATCTTGAAATTTGGTACGAAGCAACGTCTTATAGCACAGATAAAGGAAAAATTGCCAATTTTAAACTTTTTATAGATAATGGTACGGAAACCTTCGTGCGCGAGTCTGGCTGGCACTTGGCCGGTTTTTTTTATAATATATAAAATAATTTCTCAATTTTATCAAACAAACTAGTTGTCAGAGAAGATGTGGAAAAAGATACCTATAAGAATAATATATTTTTCTAACAAAACAGTGTTGCCGAGTAACGTCTGAACATAAATAGGTACATACACAGACTGGGTGTGAAATTATAACATTTTTCTTTTTTCATTATGGCGAAAAAAACGTATCTAACTCGAAATAAAAAAAAAGAAATATAAAAAAAAAATCCATTTAAAAGATTGGGACATTAAATCATATCTCTTTACGAACCTCATCTCGACTCAATTAATAAATAAAAGCTATTACGCCTTCGTTAATTCGGAGCGACGCATTTTATTTTTAATCTATGTTAATTACGTTCGGATTCCTGCAAAATTCAATGATGAAATTCGTGCTTGTTAGCAATCAAAAGATCTTACAGTGTCTTTTTCTATAGTTTCGCAAGCATACATACGTACATATTAACACGTCTTTATCCCTTACGGGGTAGACACAGCCTGAAGTCATAAGACCGAAAAGCCACGTTTAGCGTGTTGATGGGCGTAACGGTGGAAAATGGAATCAAATTAGTGATGCTAGCTATGCTAGCCGCATCGCCTATTGTCATGATTCTTTAGATATTTGACCATTCCCTTAACCGGCTTCTACGGTCTGCGCGGGAAGAGAAGCAGCTGGCACATTCTACGTTTTATCTTTTCTCCCAGCCCAGCATAAAAGGTAAGGATCGGAAGTATAAATAAATAAATATAAATAAATACGGACAAATCACACAGATTGAGCTAGCCCCAAAGTAAGTTCGAGACTTGTGTTATGGGATACTAACTCAACGATACTATATTTTATAACAAATACATATATAGATCCAAGACCCAGGCCAATCTGAAAAGGATCATTTTCCATCTTGACCTGGCCGGGGATTGAACTCGGTCACTCCGTGTCGCAGGCTGGCGTGTTGACCACTGCGCCACGGAGCTAGTCAAGTATACTTCAAAAAAGAGTAATACTTTTTTACGTTACCGCTCAAACTTTATCACAGTCAGCAACCCCGACCAAATAACACGTGAGTTTTTATACATAATATGGTCGTTTCCTTAAAAAATACCATTTAAAATAATTAGTCAGTCTTATAGGTTATCGAAAAATATTATATACGTATTTTTTCTTTTATCAATCAAACAAATGATGATAAATATACAGCGCATCTAAGTTCAGGAGTGGGGGCTCATGTCATGACGCAACAGGCCGGTAAAAAGGTTACTGGCTAGTGACGTCACGTTTATCAACTTTAGTTTGATTGACAAAAGAAAAAAAACGTATCTAATATTTTTCGATAGAGTCGTTAGACCAAAACAGTTACGGAGTGGTGGCCGAGAGCGGGGAGAAGACCAGTCGGTAAACCACCAGCCCGCTGGTCAGATGACATTGTTCGGCTAAGTGGAAAACAGTGGATGAGACTAGCACAGGACCGTAGAGAATGGCGTAAAAAAAGGGAGGCCTATGCCCAGCAGTGGGCTGATGTAGGCTGAAAATGAATGAATGAATGAATGAATCTATAAGACGGACTAATTATTTTAAATGCTGTTTTTTAAGGAAACAAGCCTATTACCGTTCAAAACTGGATATCTAAACAACTTCAAATGTCAGGGGTGTCATCATGAACATTATGTGTAAAAATAGAAAGGAAAATAAAAGAAAAGATTATCATCATCATTTTCAGCCCAAATCAGGCAGCTGGGCATCGGCCTCCCTTTTTTTAACGCCATTTTCTACGGTCCTGTGCTAGGCACAACTACTGTTTTCCACTCAGCCGAACAATGTCATCTGACCAGAGGGCTGGTGGTTTACCGATTAGTCTTCTCCCCGCTCTCGTCCACCTCTCCGACATTGTTTTGATCCAACCACTGTCCCTTCTTCTGGCCAAATGTCCCGTTCTGGTGAAAAGATTATATCTATATTAAAACCTATCTATAACTAGTGGTTCTGCGAGAACAGTAGACCTCGCGAGCCCTTACAACCAACATCAACATTTGCCCTCCAGTGCTCGAAAATATATCGGTTACTGATATGCTAATTGACTAAAGGATGATTTCCTTCAGTTACTATTTCCCGAAAACGGAAATTTAAACCTACATACCTCTTACCAGAAGACCCGACCAGACCCTTTTTTAAGAGGAAACACTTAGCTCGAGAGAATTGAAAAATAGGTATTTATAATATCTATTGCTGTCGCGCCGCGTGCCCAATCAAACCCCGCGGAGTGCGATAGACATAATCTACTCATAAAACCCTTTTATTTGATAACGCACATGGTATGTTTATATAAAAAAAAAAATCGTTTTTCTCTGTATCGCTGACGTCACAGTTACTACGCACCATTTTCATACTTGTCATACCATAGATTTGTATTTACGGCATCATACTGAATGCACTAATACGAAAAAAAAAATATACAGAAAATCGATTTCAGACAACTTTTGGGCAAATTGCCGACTATAAACACGTTCAAGTTTATCGTATAAAAAAGTTGTTCAGACAAAAAAGTTGCGTCTTAATGAGAATAACAAAAAAGTCTTATGACATTTTTGATCTTTTTTGCAAACAGCTATGCTATGAGTTTTTTTAAGTTTCGGACCCCCATATTTCCGCCATCTTGTAAAACTTCGAAAAACTGGCACGAGAAAAAAATTCTATATAATTACCGAACCTGCTCACAAAATTTCATGAGAATCGGTTGAGAAATGTGACCTGTAGGCGAGAACAGACAGACAGACAGACAGACGGACAAAAGAATTTTGGGCCAGTCGAAACTGAGACGCTTCGCTCGCTTCGCTCGCTCGGTCAATAAATTAAGGTGGTGCTCGTATTGAATAGTGTACAAGAACACTGGCTGGCGGTAATAAATCAACATTGTAAAGACCGCCCTTACTTTTAATGGGAGAGGAGACAAATGCCTACTTCAGTACTTAGTAAAAAAATACAAACGCTCGTACGTGATTATCGTATTGTAACAAACTTTTTTAATTTTTTGAACTATCTTGAAGGTATCTTGTGTGCTATTTATAGGTTCCAATAGAAATAAAAAAAAAAAACAGTATAAGCCTTCAAAAATCTGCTTTTTGCATTTTACCTGAAATTCAGCCGTTCAAAAAGTACTCATAAATAATAAAATTAAAGAAAATTTTTTTACTCGCAAATGTAATGAAGATTCTAAATGAAAAACATTTATTTCACTAACTTGTAAGGCCTAATGAAAAACACGTATTACCTGGAACAAGTTTTTCATTCAATGTTTTCGCGTTCTCACTTGCTTGTTAGTCAAATGGATGAAACAACAAGCTTTTCAACGGGCTGGGAAAGGCCCTCTTAATAACCTCTAACAGCATAAATTTCGCCAATGAAGGTATCTTAGAAGCAAACTTTGTTTACACTTCTGCGAGCGCTCGTGTGGAACATATCTAATTAGACATATTACAGAGCACTAAAGGTTTGAAATTTTGAACCGGCTAATTAACAAGTTCCAAGAATGCGTCAACTTTGCTGTTCAGTGCAGAATCACGGAGCTGGCAATTCACATTAGTTAAGATACAAACTCACTAAGAGTAGTGTACCTAGTCATTAATAGTAGAAAGCTTGCTAAACTTAATTTATAATTGAAACAGGAATGTAAGGGCCTTATCACACAAGCGAGTTGCCAGCGAGTTAAAAGCCCTGTATGGACCTTGTCCGAAATAAAAAAAATATTATTATTATTAAAAGCGGGGCGAGTGCGCAGCGAGGTCGCCGCGAGTTGGTAACGTGTGCGTGGCGAACACGCCGCGGGAGCGCAGCGAGCTCGCGGCACTGATTTGTATTGGCACTGATTGTACAAAACGCGGATCGCATGACGCGAACTGGCTGCGCACCCGCGGCGTCTTCGCGACGAGCTCACTGCGCACCCGCGACTTCTTCGCAGCGAGTTCGCTGCGCACTCGCCCCGCTTTTAACTCGCTCGGAACTCGCTAGTGTGATTAAGACCCTAAGACCCCGGTGGATTGCACGCGAGGCGTTCCCCGTATGTTAGCGGTTCCAATTATGCACGTGGGGGCGTGTGCGTGCATAATTGGAATTAAGTCATTTCCCCTTACGAGAGAGTAGAGACTAGAAGGGCTAAATGACGCTTGGTGTGTTAGTGGGTGAATAGGTGGAAAAGTGATGAGTTGCTACCCGCATCGGATTCTGTAGTTATCGCTTCACATGTTCCCTAGGCCGGCTTCTACGGTTCGCGTAAGAAGAAAGAATAGCGACAAAATATCAAGGCAAAGTGAGAGAAAAAGGCGGGCTCGCATTCTTATTGTTGAGCTTGGTTGAGCTCAGCGATGGCTGATCCATGCGTCAACTCGTGAACGGGTGCTGCCGGCGGGGACAGGTCTGCTCGGCCTCTTTGAGACTTCTATCTTTGAGACTTTTATCATATCTGTTGTTGTTGCACGCTCGATTGCTGACATAACTTAATCCATAAAATTATGTAAATTTTATATAACATGACATCAGAAAAAAAAGAAAAGATAAAAATATAGAATATCATACAAAGCCCTTCAGGCAAGTAGGCGACCAATACTGTTGAAAAGAGTTTCTTTCGGCGTCTTCTTCTCTGCAGTGGTCGGTTCCGAAACGCTAGTAGTTTGTAGCGTTTGAACAATAATTAATAATTTGAATATAATTTAATAAGTATTATTTAAAATGTGAATTGACGTGAAAAAGGCCTATTTTCTGAATAAATCTTTGAATCTTTATTACTCTTGTATGTACATCATATACTTACCCGTCAGATGAATTTCACTTTCTCAACTGCCTCCGTGGTCTAGTGGTTAAGGCGTTTGCCTGCAGACCCGGGGGTTGTGGGTTCGATTCCCACGGGAAGCATACTTTGTTTAGTTGCTTTCAGTTTGTTTAGGACATTGCAGGCTTGAATCACACCAGACAATCAGTCTGATAATTAAGATGGTTCCGTGCTTCGAAAGGCACGTTAAGCCGTTGGTCCCGGCTGCCATCTGGTTGTCGTTAAAGGAACCACGTCAGGGGCCGAGAGGCGGTTCCGAAGAACTCTGACACCAGGGTGAGCTTGGTCGATTGACCGTGCCACCTACACAAAATGATGATGACTCTCTCAAGACGAAGGCCACAAAAATAATAAACAGTTATTTGACATGGCTGACGAATGAAACAAGTTTTTTTTGCAAAAAATACATTTTTCTGCCAAGCTATTATTATATACAAATCCACACTGTAAAATGAACCTAAAATCGATCGGTGCACCTTATTTAGTTTAAGAGTTTCTATGGCCACCTTCCGACTACATCGTCAGACCTAGATGCGCATCTATCCCTTAATATTGTATTGTCATCCGATTTTCACATGCATGCAACATTTCGGTAACCGGGAAGTGGATCAAAAATTTGCAATATTTTATTACAGACAAACATCGGACAGTTGAAACGAAACTAAATAAAAAACATATATAAAAGCTTGTAATAAGCACTTTTAGGTATCACACAGACAGCTAGCCCCAAAGTAAGTTCGAGACATGTGTTATGGGATACTAACTCAACGAAACTATATTTTATAACAAATACATATATAGATACGCATCCAAGACCCATGCAGGCCAATCTTAAAAAGATCATAATCTAAGTAAAATAAGATTGTATTTGAAATGCAAGTGGCGCAAAATAATGTAGTTTTTAGTTAGGTATAATTGCAAGATAATCAGAACACAGCAAAAGACTTTAGGTCCCAGTACACACTATACACGTGCTTATTGTTCCTGGCATCGAATGACCGTCCTCTCTAAGCCGCGGCACTTGGCCTCAATCCTTAACTATAGTTGGCAACTCGAGAGAACAGGAGTTTTACAATGGTAGAGTTTACAATCGAGTTAATCGTCTAAGTGATGCTACTGAAGGGTAAGTTTTAATATTTATACGTATCTTTATAGATGTGTATTAAAACGCACCGTTCAATATGAGCGCTCATTAAGGCGCTGTATCACTTGTCCGTTTGTAGCGGTTGAAAGTGGCGATACCAGCCTGTCCATAGTCTCATTTCAAACCCGTGTCTGCCATTTACGTGTTAATTTTCACTTTTAATTCAATTATTCAATAATTATAACCAAATATTGTATTTTTTTTAGGTATCCATCTGGCTCATTTAGTTATACTTTTTATAGACGTAAAAAAGTTGGTAGTTGTCGCTGAAAATATCAAGAAATTCGCGACGAAACTTTTTCTGGATATAGCTAGTTACCATGCCATAAGCATGGCAAACTGATGACGTAGCTGCACCTTTGTACTACACGCGCAGGGAATAAGCGGCAAGTCAGCAGGTTGCACAACAGCTGGCCCAGTGCATCAAATTATATTTTATTTGTACTTGTATTAGTCTTGTTTGAGTTTTCTACCAATAAACTTATTTTCTTATTAATTAAAATTTCTTTTTTAAAAGTCGGAGATAGACCGCCTATACTTAACTGGCGCAGTCGGTAGGATCGCGGCACTCCAGGACTTTCGGGATAAAGTCCTTTCGTACGAATAGACTCTTCGTGCTACGAGTGAACGGTTTCAATCGTTGTCAACCGCGATAACAAGAACTTTCGGCGGTCATCGTAAACGCGACGTCACCTTGCGGGAATCCGGAGAATTGGAGACCTGTACTCTACAAGACCCGAGCTGGAGATGCAGAGGATTCTGTGTCGGTGAGTGCTCTTTTGCTTTCCAAGTGCATTCCTTTCTGCTCTATTTCCTCTCGTATAATTCTAAGATATTATTGTACGTGTGTCTATCTATAAGCTCAAATCGCTATAGATTATAAACTAAAGTTTTAAATCAATTTAAGGTTTAAGTTCACGCGTTTATTTTACTGTTTATTAAAAATGGAGTTCCAAACAGACTATAAGATGATCTCGGAACTCATGCCGAAATATGATGGCAACCCTAAGAGGTTACAATTTTATATTAAGGAAGTAGATAATATAATGGGGATGATTAGGCCGAATGACGGCGCAGCCCCTTTAGCATTAGTATGTTTAATTAAAAGTAAGTTAAGTGGTGCAGCTATAGATGCACTAGCACACGAGTCAACCCTTAATAATTGGCCGGAGATAAAACGCGCTTTACTAACACGCTTAGGAGAGCCTAGAAACGAAATACAAGTGATGCAGGAACTCACACGCACCCGTCGTAATAAGAACGAGGATGCTGAGTCCTTTGGCAAGCGAATTAGAGATGTGCTCGATACTCTGTATATGGTAGGCCAGCATTCGGATAAAACTTATTATGAGAATATGGCTATCGAGCAATATGTTAACCAATTAGACTTCCAAGTATCAGTAGGGGTGAGAATTAATAAACCCGAAAGCTTAAAGCTTGCTATAGTAACTGCACGGGCAGAGGAAGCGAAAGTTAGTCAGAGACAGGGTTCTAACTTTAACAACCCCTCTAGTAATAACCCCCAAAATAAAAAACCTGATAATTTTAAACCAAATAATAATCAAAATAATTTTCAACGTCAATTTAATAATCAACCCTTTATTAGGCCATTCAATTTCGCACCTCAGCCACACTTTGCACCCCCTAACAATTTTGTACCCCAGCGGAATAACTTAACCCCCGAGCAGAGGCAGCAGTTAGTGAACTCCGTGCTACCATGGAAGAATAAACAGCAAGGTAATTTTAGAAATAATTCGGGTAATTTTAGGAACTCGGGTAACTTCCAAAGGCAGCCGAATATTCCACAGCAACAAATCAACCCGCCTCAAGTTTCATCTGACGTCATTATGCGATCAGTGAACAAGCCAGGTCCACCGCAATTTGCATTCGAGGAATTATTTTATTCCCCATACGAAGGTAATTATTTACCACCTTACTATTACCCTATGGAGTACTACCCTAACGCGGAAGAGGAGGCCAACTACCCTTCTACGAGTGCGGAGGAGGACCAGCCGACTAATTCTCAGGATTTTCAGGAAGATCAGGAGCCAGAGGACCGGAGTTGATAAAGCTGAACCACCATGATAAAGACCACCTTCCCTACATTGAGATACCGGAATTTAAAGGTAAATTCCTCCTGGATACAGGCGCTTCTCGCAGTATGGTTTCACCTGATGTCATACAAAATACTATTTTCGAACATTGTGTTGATTACGAGCCTTTTGAAGTAAAAACAGCTCACGCGGTAACTCGACACTCGTACGTTGCGCATTTACCACTACCACCGGTCTTTAACTCGAACGTAACTCACAAGTTTCTCATTTTTGATTTCGATCCCAAATATAAAGGTCTGATAGGGTTAGATTTATTAAAATCACTTTCAAGTAATATTGACTTGAAAAATAAGGTACTACGCACATCAACCGCGATAATACCTATTCACTTCGACTACCCTTTAAAAAAAATCCGTGTTGATCCACACTGTAGGAAAATTATTAAGGTTAAGACTAACTATATGGATGGTGCCTATGTTCACGAGGACCACGAGTGGATGCCAGGGTTAACATCCCCTGCAGCCATAGTTAAAGTAACTAACGGTTCATTTTTAACTGAAGTACTTAACAAAAATCCAGATAAGAAAATTATTTCAAATAAAATGCCAATTGACTTAAAACCTTACGTTGAAAAGGAGACCCCTGATATCCATTGCGCATTAAATTCAATTCAAACGCAACAGGATATCGATAAAGAACTTTGTGAGAACCTAAAGAAAGTAAGAACCAGTCATATGAACGAAGAAGAGAAACGCGAGGTAGAGAGACTCTGTTATCAGTATAGAGATATATTTTATTCTGAGAATATACCCCTAACTTTTACACATGCCGTGAAACATGAGCTTAGATTATCCGATGACACCCCTATCTTTGTACGTAGCTATAGACAGGCCCCACAACAACGTGACGAGATTAAAAAACAAATAAATAAACTTTTGAAACAAGGTATCATACGTGAAAGCGTATCCCCTTGGTCAGCCCCAGTCCATATCGTACCGAAAAAACCAGACGCTTCTGGCAAGGTGAAATGGCGCCTTGTTATAGATTATAGGAGGCTCAATGATAGAATAATTGAGGACAAGTACCCTTTGCCTAATATTAGTGACATACTTGATAGGCTAGGACGTGCCCAATACTTTAGCACCCTCGACTTAGCGAGCGGGTACCATCAGGTTGAAATGCACCCCCGCGATATCGAACGTACAGCATTCTCAGTTGAGAGAGGGCATTACGAATTTTTAAGGATGCCATTTGGATTGAAAAATGCACCCAGTACGTTTCAGCGACTGATGGATCATATCCTACGAGGCACAGATAATGTATTTACCTATTTAGATGACGTCATCATTGCTTCTACATCCCTTCAGGACTAATATTCAAAAGCTTAAACAAGTATTCGATCGTTTTAAACTCCACAATCTTAAGATTCAGCTTGATAAGTCCGAATTTTTACAGAAACATGTACAGTTTCTTGGCCATGAGTTAACATCCGAAGGCCTTAAGCCTAACCAGGACAAAATTAAGGCTATACTTAACTTCCCTATACCCAAGACCCAGAAAGATATAAAGTCCTTTCTAGGCCTAGTGGGGTATTATAGGAAATTCATAAGGGACTTCGCTAAAATGATTAAACCCATGACCATCTGTCTTAAGAAAAATCATAAGGTCGAACACACCCCTGAATTCATTGAATCCTTCAGTAAATGTAAACAGATATTAACTAACGATCCCATCTTACAGTTCCCTGATTTTGATCAACCCTTAATACTTACCACAGATGCCTCTAACTTCGCTCTAGGAGCAGTCTTATCCCAAGGCAAAATAGGCTCAGATAAGCCCGTAGCCTATGCATCCCGTACCTTATCCGAAACAGAGTCCCGTTACTCCACTATAGAGAAAGAGCTGTTAGCCATAGTCTGGGCAATAAAGTATTTTCGACCTTACTTATATGGTCGTAAATTTACTATCTACACCGACCACCGCCCTCTCACGTGGCTCATGTCACTTAAGGACCCAAATTCTAAGTTAACTAGGTGGAGGCTTAAACTAGCTGAATATGATTATCAAATCATATACAAAAAGGGCATACAGAATACGAATGCTGATGCTCTTTCTCGAGCTAAGATATTTCATAATAGTGTAGATTCCCTTGCAGTTAACTTCGAAGATAATGAGGACAATGAAATCATACCTAGAATTTTTGAGAACGTTCGCCGTGAGATAGAACAGGAAGCTGAAAATAACAATAATAACAACCAGCCAAATCCTGTAGAATCTGTTGCCCCACCTCAGGCAGATGCAGCATCCGATAGTATGAGCGTAGTTTCATTAGATCCCAATCAGTTAGTTTCTACTAATCACACCCAGCCTGATAACGAAAATAATGGTATCCCTATTGTAGATGATGCTATAGAAAGACAACAAAAACAGTTCTATATAAGATCTACCCCAGGTTCCACATATAGAGTCGAGATTAGGACTACTAATTCCAGAACTACCATAAAAGACGTATTCATCCCTGTAAACAACACCGAACAGGAGATAATCAGATTCCTCAAAGAACATACTATTGCCGATAGAGTATTCCACTGTTATTTTATAGATGAACACCTATATCTAGCTTTCTCGAGAGTATACACGACTATCTTTAATGAACGAGGCCCTAAGTTAATCAGATGTACATGCCGTGTTACGTTAGTTGAAAATAAATCCGAGCAAATAGATATTATTAAGAAATACCACGAGGGCAAGAACATACACCGCGGTATACAGGAAACCTACAAACATATCCGTAGAAACTATCATTGGCCTAACATGCTTTTAACTATCCAAACCTTTATTAATAAATGTGATACATGCCTTAAATCTAAGTATGAACGTAACCCCCTAAAACCACCCCTAATGGTAACAGAGACACCTACTAAACCCTTACAACATCTTTTCATGGATTTATACTCCACGGGTGGAGGAACATTTCTTACTATTATTGATAATTTTTCAAAATTTGCTCAAGCTGTCCCTATGCTAGGTTCAAGTAGTATTCATGTAGCAGATGCACTCTTAAAAATATTCTCCATATTAGGACTACCACTTAAAATTACAACAGACTCTGACACTAAATTCGATAACGATGTTCTTAAAGAAATATGTGCTTCTCACAATATAGAAATTCATTTTACTACCCCTTACAACCCTAACTCTAACTCCCCAATAGAGCGTTTCCATTCAACTATTGGCGAGATAATAAGAATCCAACGTATGACAAACAAAGAAGATGCTATTCAGGTTATAATGAGATACGCAGTTATAGCATATAATAACTCGATACACTCAGCGACAGGTTACACCCCACATGAACTACTATATGGACACACAGCAGCTAGGAACCCTCTAGAGATATATTACCCAAAAGGAATTTTATCAGGATTTTGTCCTTAAACACAGAGCGCAGGCGGAAGCTGTACAGGAATGTGTAGCGGCTCATCTCTCTAAGAACAAGGATCAAGTTATAGCGAAACGAAACCAAACAGCAGAGGAAACTCAGCTAAAGGTAGGTGAAACAGTTTATAAACAGGTAGCCAAGACAGCGCGTAACGACAAGACGAAACCTGTGTTTAAAGGTCCGTATAAGATTATACATTTACACCCTAATAACGTGGCTGAGATAATAGGTAATCACCCTAATTCTAAGTCTATAAGAGTACACTTTAAGTTACTACGAAGGCCTCACCTTGTTCCAGGGCAATCCTCTTCGGAGCCCTCGTGCTCTCAGCAGCGGCCACCGTGAACATTACCCCAATAGATAACTCCAATGGCCTATTGCTCCTAAGGCAAGGCATAGTTCTAAGACAAGTAGATACTTTTAACTTAGTTTGTAGCTATAATATTTATTTATTTATTTATTTATTACACTTTATTGCACATTCGTACAGTAAGTATGTTACAAAAAATATAAAGAAGAAAATGTACAAAAGGCGGCCTTATCGCACAGCAATCTCTTCCAGGCTACCTTTGGGCAATTGGAAAATTTAAAGAAAGATAATAGGGACAGTGCAATTAAAAAGAGAGACAATATATGTAGCAAAAATATAATATAATATATATATAATATACATACGATAATATAGCATACAGAATATAGATGTGCAAAATAACAAGATGCGGGAGGAAATAGCGATAAAGAATAAACCTACAAAGAGGAAAGAAAATGTGATTTGACTTGAAATTTAAAACTGGCTAGCGTTTGAGCACATCGGATATCCAGTGGCAGTGAGTTCCATAGTCGAACTGCTTCTACAGTAAACGACTGAGAATAGAATTGGGTACAGTGTGCAGGGGTCTGAAGTCGCAAATTCTGGGAACTACGCAATTTATAAGTCTCTGGGATGTCACTGAAAAATACGAAGCGTTCCCTCAAGTATATAATATTACTTACCTTCATTTAACCACCCTAAGACTCGCAGGCCTATATGCAAGCACTAAGTCCTTGGACCCTAACATTATTTCGGGAGATTTGCATAAATCATACACAGATCAAATTGAGCATAAAATTAATATTATTTATAATAAGTTAATATTTTTGGCACCTTATAGCAGAGTAAAGCGTGGGTTATTCAATGGGTTAGGATCTGTCGTAAAGTTAATAACTGGTAATTTAGACTATAATGATGCAGTTAGAATAGAACAACAAATATCTAATATCAAAAACAGGATTCATAATGCCCAGGAAAAATCTGTTGTAATAGCTCAGAATGCTATCTCAGAGTTTGCTAACCAGTTAAATAAAATAAATGAAAATCAGAATAAACTGGGTCTATTAATAAAAAATGTATCCATGCACTCTAACTTAGTTTACAGGCAATTTAATCTTTTACAGGTTCACATCCAAATTGATTTTAGCTTACAGATAATACTAGATAAACTTATGTTACTAGAAGATGCTATGTCCTTTGCACAGATAGGTATTCTGCACCCTAGTATAATTAACTCTAAAAACTTAATAGCTGATATGTTAGATATAGATAGAAACTATAGTTTTAGGGCTGTTACTCAAATAAGTATAGAAAACATTCATAGCATAGAAAAATCTATAGAGGTTAAGGCGTATAGTACACAACATTCGTTGAATTTTATCTTAGAAATACCCTCAGTAGAATCAATTCCCTATGACCTTATCCATCTATACTCGATCCCTAATGATCATAATGTCACTATAATTCCTAAGTCCAAATAACTAGTACTTGGTAGCGGAGAGTACTCCTACATAGATGAAGAATGCCGCCACATCTCCGATGAAGCCCAACTCTGCAAGCAACTCATCATGAAACAACTGGAGGATGCTGGAGACTGCGTTACATCCATAATACAACACCAACCAGAGCACACAACATGTTCCTATGCGAAAATGAAGCTGAAGAAAGGAAAGCTCCAGAACATTAGTCCCAGCAGCTGGCTTCTCATCACCAACAATCACGAAGTCCTGAAAGCTACGTGTAGAAACGAAGTCACGTACCACACTCTTACGAAGACACAACTCATCTCAATCTCGAACGAATGTCGTGCCGAAGTACTCAACACAACATTGCAGACACATAGTAGCGCCGTTTCTATACATGACGTCATACCGCTCCCAGACCTAGAACATATGCCGAATGAAATTCGATTCGAAGTGCAACTGGAGGACATATCGCTTGACAGTATACACCACCTTATAAATAAAGCTCAGGAATTACAAGATGAAAATGAATATGAAGATCAACTCGTATACCTAACTCCGAGCTGGACCACGATCTTGCTTTACGTCATTGGAGCGATCTTTCTAACCTGGAAAATGTATAAGTTTTACTCGGGAAGAAAAGCACCCCCATCGCCTGGACTAGCGGCACCAGAGGTCCCCGCCGAACGAACCAGTGGAACACGGTTCTATCTTAAGGAGGGAGGAGTTACCATGCCATAAGCATGGCAAACTGATGACGTAGCTGCGCCTTTGTACTACACGCGCAGGGAATAAGCGGCAAGTCAGCAGGTTGCACAACAGCTGGCCCAGTGCATCAAATTATATTTTATTTGTACTTGTATTAGTCTTGTTTGAGTTTTCTACCAATAAACTTATTTTCTTATTAATTAAAATTTCTTTTTTAAAAGTCGGAGATAGACCGCCTATACTTAACTAGCTTTTTGCTATTTTATTTTGCTCAGTTTTAAATATTTTTCGAAAAATATTTTAATGTAACCATTTATTTTGATCTTTGAACTGCACTTCATATTTTTTATGCTCGTATTCCATGAAGAACTAGGCTAACTGCGCGACGAAAAAACAGACGTTTTACGGTATTCTTCTGATGCACAGCGCCTTAAGCTACAAAGAGTCAATCACGAAGGCGTCAAGTTACTTACGTCATCTTTTACAATACCTATAATATATTCCATAATGTTCTATTAATCTATAATCTTATCGCTTTTTTTTAATATAAAAAAAGCGACTTCAGTCAAACCACTGAACCGATTATAATGAAATTTTAATGGGACCAACTTGAAGCATTTCGTTACAAATAAAATAACCGGCGAAGTGCGAGTCGGACTGGCGCACGAAGGGTTCCGTACCGTTATCTATAAAAACGGCAAAAAAATCATATCTGTTGTATGGGAGCCCCCCTTTAATATTAATTTTATTTATATTTATTTATGAAGTGAATATATAACTGAATTTTCTGTGAATATTTCAAGCGTCTTCCTGTTGCTGTTATCAATATCGAGCAAAAGCATCACATGATATAATACATTTAATATTTATCCTCACTATTTGTTGTCCAAAAAATCTAGTCTCATTCTAGAACTTCTTTTTTTTATCCTAAAATCACATAAAATCTTCCGCTATTTATAAATTACAAGCTTTAAGGCAAAAACGCTTATAACTAAACAGATTTTATTACAGTACGTTTCAAAATGGCGTGCCCTATGACCGATCTAATCATGAACGAAATCTAAATTTTCATGTGCATTTTAATTCAATGCATATCATTTCGATATTCTCTTTCGTTACGCAACCAACGTGATAAGTATTTACTTAAAATAAGTTCAATTTTGGACTTCTCGCCACAAACAGATTTACCTCAGATTAAACTAATAGTAATTTGCTTTAAACACTCCAAATGATTATTTTTACCAGCATGCTATCATATTTTAGATATTCAACTCGCCCAGTGCAGGCTGGTTACGTATTTTTTTATAGGCTAAACCCGAGTTTAGTCTATAACCATACGTAATTAGCCGACTGTCTGAGTTAATCTGTCTCGCGGCGAAGAGTCTGAACATAGTCTGAACTATTCGCCGCGAGACAGATCAACTCGGATTAAAGTTTTATTTGTTTAGAACACTCTAGATGGCCCTTTTTATTAGCATGCCACCATATCTTCAGGATTCAACTCACCCTTTATAAGCTTGTTGATTCTATATGCTTGCACTCTGCCATGGGACAGATTAACTTATATTATTATTTGCTTTTAGTTGTGGTAGAGCCACGCTACCGGCAAAATTCATTTTTGCTAGTAACATGAATGGGCCGGTTTGACGTTTGAGTAGAAGCTTTACCGCTTCTATGCTTCGTTCGGTGAGTGAGAGAGTCGGAGGCCTATCCTGTCTCCGCCCCATTTCCTCCCCTCAAATCCTCAACTTGAAAGGCCGGCAACGCTCCTGACACACACTGGTGTTGCAGTTGTCCATGACTAGCGTTGATTGCTTACTATCAAGTGAATCGCTTGCTCGTTTGCCGTTCTATACCAAAACAAAAAGAACACTAAAAATGAACTTTTATATTAGCAAACCACCGTATCTTAAGCATTCAACTCGTCCAGTGTGAACTAGTGAAGTTACGCATGATACTATAGACTCAACTTGGCCTCCCCACCGCGGGACAGATTAACCCCGGATTAAACTTTAATTTGCTTTGAATACTCCAAATGACCCTTTCGCCTCAGACTTAAGTGGGGTCTGAAAAAGATTTTGAGAACTAAAACTTAAAGAGCTGGCTTTACGGAGTTTTTCTTTTGATAGACTGCCGTGATTGCCTTTTAAATATTCTGTTGTCAAAGTTTAAAGTTTAGGTTTTATTAACAAAAGATCTTTGTTTATTTGGTTTTAGTACATATTTAATGTACGTTTATCCTAATAGACAATTGGTTTCACAAGCTGCATGATCGTCCTAATTCCTTACTAATATTACAAACGCCGTGTGGTTACCGGCAGAGTAGAATAGGACCACTCCAAGTCTTCCCATGGATGTCGTAAAAGGCGACTTAGGAAATATAAGCTAAACAAAGCTCATAAACATCAATGAGACCTCTCCAACCCGGCCAGCGAGGAGAGAGTAAGCCAAATCCTCTGTCTGCTCTGGCCAAGTATGGCTCCGATAGTACAGAGAGGGTCATGCTCCTGCAGTGGAGACTAAAAAGACCTGATGATTATAAACGCGACAGTTTGTGAGAATATGGATATGTACGAGATAGTATGAATGCATTCTTTCTTCTCTGCAGACTGCGGGCTAGTGTAGGCCTCGAAAATAGAGTCAAGTGGGGTTTCTCCAAAAATAGTGAGTGCCACTGTGGTGCTATCCAATCTATGAGCCACCTCTTGGTGTGCCCAGAAAGCCCAATTTCTTGCTCTCAACAAGATCTGAATGAGGCAAACGAGCGGGCAATTGCGGTGGCAATGCACTGGTCGAAACATATTTAATTAAACGCAAAAGATATTTTACGACTCGATAAAAGAAGAAGAAGAAGTAATGCATTAATGATACTTAATCACGCCACACTATACTAAATCACACAGATAGGCTATTATTATTGTTTTTATGATATAGGATGGCAGACGAGTAAGCGAGTCACATGATGGTAAGCAATCAGCGCTGCCCATGGACAACAGCAACACAAAGGTGTAACAGGAGCGTTGCAGGCCTTTGAAGAAGTTGGGGAAAGGACATGGGGGAGAAAATGGGGGAAGGACGGGCCTGCGGCTCTCTCACTCACCAAACGAAGCATAGAAACGGTAAAGCTTCTACTTAAACGTCGATTTTCTGTGAAATTGTGTGGTACTTCGCCGGATGAGCCGGTACATTCATGCTACTAGCAAAAATTACTCTTGTCGGTAGCGTGGCTCTACCACAGCTAAACACAAAGACAACCTTTCATCCCAGAAAATAGTACTGTTCCCGCGAGATTGACATTAACGTGAGCCTCGGGCGACAGTCTTTTTAGGGTAGTATTTTGTCACTGACACTGACATCAGATTTTCAAAGCTACCTTACGACATCTGACGTTGCCTTCATCAACTACCAAAGTACCAACCTTCTAACAATTATACATACTGAAATAAATAAATTTATAGGCGGAAATCACAAAGATTAAACTAGCCCCATAGTAAATTGTGAACTTGTGTCGTAGGATACCTACTAACTCAACAATATCAACAATACTATACTGCTGAGAGCTGAGGATGAAACCGGAAAAAATAATCAGAAGAAAGAAATCTTAATCATAAAATCGTAACCTAGGTGTTCTTTGAAGCGCTTAAAAAAATAATGCTATTCTATCTATATTAACATCATCCTAGCATGCGTTAAACTTCACAAATGTTCCATCAAAGAGATACAGTTCGTTCATTTGTAAAACAAAAATATAGAAAAAAATAATTGAACCAGCCGTTCGCAGTTCGCTAAAAAGACAAAACCAACTGTATTCGCAAATTAATTCACAGTCTAAAATACCTGAGCCAACATGATTCAGTTTTTAATCAATCAAAACAAATCCTTCATTCAGGGTTGTCGAAAACTTAATTCGCGAGCGGCTAACCCGTTGACGTGAATACAATGTGGACACTGATGCCATGTTATTTAATTTCAGTACTTATCTATACTTTCTATTTATGTATAACTTTTTGCATAGTTACAAGATATAAATACAATTGACGGACTTAATGCCATAGAAAACTCTATCTGTCCACCATGGGAGCAATCAGAGTGTAAAGTGTGGCTGGTGCGATGTATTGCAACGTTAAAGAAAAAGAAACAGAAAGGTACTTGCATAATTATATAGCATCTGAGAATTAAGTTATACGAATTAAATTATGTTAACTTTGAAGCATAAAATAGATATAATATTAATAAATATTAACTTGCTACAAATAAATAAATAATAAGAAAATAACAACATATAGTAGGTACATCTATACTTCTATACTAATACAGCGTGATTTTGAACCTCCTAGCTATATTGAAATCTGGGAATCAGAATCCCTAATGGAATACAGAACTGCAAGAAAAAAGGTAAGAACCGAAAAAAAAAATTGACTTTCCATAGAAATATCGTCCAGCTGATCGGCGACTTTGTATGGGAAACCCTAATTTTATTTTCGATTTTCAGCTTTAATTCTTGCAGTTCTATATTTCATTAGGGATTCTGATTCTGAGATTCCAATAAAGCTAGGAGATTCAAAATCACGTTGTATTATAAAGCTGAATAGTTTGTTTGTTTGTTTAAAGGCGCTAATCTCAGGAACTACTAATGCAAATTAGAAAATTATTTTTGTGTTGGATAGTCCATTTATTGAGGAAGGTTTTAGGCTATAAAACATCACGCTACAATTAATAATTAAAAAGCAAAGCATCAATAAAAAATGTTTTAAAAACGGGGGAAAATTATTCATACTTGAGGACATTCGACGCGTGCGATGCGTGAACGGTACAAGTTACCCAAAAACCCAAAAACAATAACAGAAATTGCCGCGGACGAAGTCGCGGGCAACAGCTAGTACATATATATATTAGGTTGACGCTAGGTTGGAAATAATTTATATATTGCTCGTCTGAATGCGAGACGACTAAGTGCTATTTGATTGCTTAAGGGTCCATACTAACCCTTGAATAACCCTTGAATATTCCTAAAAAACGAAAATATCCAAAGTAGCCAACGCGTTTAGACCATCCGCATTTGTATGGCCACGCCGCCTGGCATATGTCGGGCTCTTAAGGTAGATAGTTCCAGAGAATTTTCAGATTTTAATCAATCAAAACAAATTCAGGGTTGTCGAAAACTTAATTCGCGAGCGACTGTTGATATGAATACAACGTAGACACTGGTGCCACATTATTGTATTTCCAGTGACTTCTTATATTCAGATGTTTGAAAATGCTTGAGATAGTTCTGTATAAATTGGGATTTAAAGCTATAATAAAATAATTTCCGATATGATTCTGTCAGCGTCGTTCAGTTTTGTTGATATCTTTACTTTATTTACGGTGCCGTTTAGATTTTTATTTCATGTTTTTTAAGTAATGATAGATATAAAAAATTAAAATCAAAACTTAAGGGCAAAATGTAAGTCAATGCTTGTTAATAAAAAAAAAACCATGGCTCGTCTGCTCGTTTGCCGTCAAATATACATAAAAAATATTTTATCCCTTATTAGTGTAAACAAGCGATTCATGTACACATGTAAATAGATGTACAATATATAATTTTCGAAATGGCTCAAACAATTTCGATACAATTTAGTATACAGGAAAAGTTATTCATATTGACGAGCTGAGCCAACAGCGTTCCCGTGAAAGGGTTTTTACGGGAACGCTGTTGATTATGTTACACGTTGTATAGGGGATTTTGGTGGCAAAAACTATGTAGGTAGGTGTCATATCCGGGAAAATACGATTTCCCTGTTCTATCAAAGGTCATTTCGTAAACCTCACTCTAAACTAGCGCCTCTAGCGGAAGATTCAAAAGCGTTTTAATCACTAAAACACTCTCCGTCTTATTATAAAACGAGGACTAACTTTAGTACCTAGTTTAAACCATTATCCGACCAAAATAAGTCGGCACTCATCACTTTGATGTTTGGTCAAAGGTCATTTTCAATTTAATTTGGACGGATAATGGTTTAAACCCGGTACTAAAGTTAGTCCTCATCTTATAATAAGACTGTCTTTGTTTTAGTTTGTCTTTCTGCTGTCCATTTGGTGTTACATGTCAATGGCCGAGCCCGACCCAATCAACTGTCGATTTATCCGAAACCGAATTCTCTCGATTCCCGACATATCTTCCGATAGAATTATTTGCTTCATTTATCTCGTCCGGCGATCATTGAGAGGTCTACCTTCAAATTCAATAAAGGGGCTCTGATCAAGTTGATACTTACAAAATTTAGGATAAAAAGAATATAATATAATCTCAATCATATACAATACAGTTTTTTTAAACATACATATTATCATGTCTTTATCTCTACGGGGTAGACAGAGCCCAGAACACAAAGGCCACATTAAGCGTGGGCGTGGTGGAATCTTTTATATTATACAAGGTGACCGGTAAGACACTTATTAAGAGTTACAAGTACAAAGTACTAAGTATTCGATTACCTTTCCAAGTCTGTTAAAATTTTACTTAATTATCCAGTAAAAACAATAAGAGACTCACGCCGCATCTATATTTTGCTTTGCAAACGTCAAGCCGATCACGTGACACAGTGTTGCCTACCTACAGTGTCATGCTCATGCATGACACTCGAAAAGTGTGGACTCCGCCAAGCCTCATGGCTTGGCGGAGTCCACACTTTTCGAGTTTTAGCACATTCATCTAATTTTTATTTCTCTGCATTTTATTGATATTTTTTTATCTTAAACTATCATGTCCTTGAATATATAGTGTTTCAACCAGTCACCCTGTATAATAAATCGTTTTGATTTAGTTGTCCCATAACTATAGTAATATTAAGTAACTTTCTCCTTTTCAACTGACTTCAATAAAAGTAAGGTGGTTGTCAATAAGTCGTCATCTTTTCAGATTCTGTTCCTAAAAGGTAAAACGAAACACTTAGGATGACTCTGTCCGTCTATCTGTCAAGATAATTTTTCTCAAGAACACGTAGATGTATCTAGTTGAAATTCATAGAATATATTTAAATCTGCGCTCACTTAATTCTGCGAAACAATCAAAATTCTACGTCAACGCGATCAAATTTGGCATAAAGCAAGGTTTTCCAGCAAGAATAAAGAAAATAAACCTTTATTTGTTTCTTTTTAATAACAACGTAGATTAATTTTCATACATAATTGGATGATCCTTGGTTTAATAATATCCCATACCTAAAAATATACAGTTAATTTTTTTTAATGTTTTTATTGGTATTTTCATTTAAGAGCCCGACATATGCCAGGCGGCGTGGCGATACAAACGCGGATGGTCTAAACGCGTTGGCTACTTTGGATATTTTCGTTTTTTAGGAATATTCAAGGGTTATTCGAAAAAGAAAAACATATGATGGCTGCCTTATCTGTAATGCAATAATAATCAAAAGTTTCAAGGTAAATTTTAATGTATTTGGTGAATAATGCTATTTACCGAGTAAATTAGACGTGATTTGAAGGCAACTTTGCAATTTTTTTCTATCGAGAAAATTTAACGCAATCGTGTTTTTGAGTCATATAGTTACCAGAGTTAGCCCTGAACTTTGCTGCATTTTTATTTCAACTTGAATATTTTAATTATTATTGATATAACAGTCAATTATGCAAAGCAGTGTGAGGTAGTACGGGCCCTTAACATTCCAATAGCACCGTAGCGTTATTTTCAATTTTTGGTCAAGAGTATTATGCTCAACTGGTACGGTGGTTGCAGGGATGGCATCAGGTACGCACTCCCGGCCTCCCGAGCTGCAACTTGCTATTCCCCCATTCATTCGAGTAAGCGCTCGCCAACCCGCCTGCCAAGCGTAGTGAGTATGGCAATATCCTCCCATGGAACGAAGTATTTTTGGGAGAGGCTTTTATCCAGTAGTTTTTGATTGGTGTTGAATTGGTCAACTTTCTGAACATTGTCAGAAGAAGTAACATTGTCTTAAATCTGTGTAATATTTGTCTATTCCTGTTTGCTCTTCTTCTATTTTAAAATCTTTGCTTTCATTTTCTTTCATTGCCGATGTAGACGGAACTGGGTTGTCGTAAATATTTTTTACATTTTCTTTCAGACTGTTGGTAGAAAATAAGTTTGTGTTTATGTCAATTTTCTTGAATGGACCGTACGCTTGTAAATTTAGAAAAGCTTTATTTTCCGGTGAAAATTTTATGTCCGATAGTAGCGTAACTTTATTGGTTTCTTTTATGTTTGTTCTACCCGTAAATATGTTGCCTTCTTGAGTAATGTCTATAGCGCTATCACCTCTACATTTTCCATCAACTGTGTTGTCTTTCAAGATCATTATAGATTCTTCATTGTCTTCAATATTGTCACTATCTAGCTTGCCAATTTCGTCCATACTTTCGTCTGATTCAGCATACGTGATGTTACTATCCGTGTCGGTGGTATCATCAGATTCTTCTTGCTTTTTAGATGTCAAACGTCTTCTTTTATTCACTTTTATTTCTTCATTTATAATTTTTCTTTTCTGAATTAAATTATGTTCCATCAAATCAAAGCAATCACAAAAACCGAAATCCTCACCACAAAAGCAGCTTAATTTTCTAAATTTTATAATTCCAGTATTTGGTGTCGAAGCAATTTGATGAAGAGACATTGTGTCTGGAACAGCTACCAGGGTTTTTGAAATCGCATCCAACATTTTTATTGAAGTATCGATGTCTTTATCAGGCACTAGAAAATATTTAATCTTAGATGTTGTATTTGTCACTAGCGCTTTAAAAGCTGCCTCAGCATCTGGAATATCATGGCCATGTACTACCAATCCGTCTAAATTTCGTTTTGTTGCTCCTCCAATACCGTCTGCGGCTCCTTTTCCATGGGAAGCTTCGAAATAAGACCAAGTCGCTTTGTCAAAACCTAACTGAGGGATAGCTGTATTTATCATATAAAAATTTTTCTTTTGCCGATATTGACTTGTGGGCCCATCTGTAAAGAAGTGTATTATCTTAACAGATGGAAATGTTTCTTTTACTAGTTTCAATACAGGGGTAAGGTGGGCCCAAATAGCGCCAGGTGTATGGTTTGTATTTTGCGATATCGTGCAAAAAGATATTGTTTTTGGGCCATATTTGTTATTGGCGTAAATAACTCCAGTATGTAAGGATATTTGTCTCTTGGAAGCACCAAAATGCATTGCCTGTACTTCTTCTGTGAACTTACAGATATAATTCTCAGAGAAGTCACAATGCACAACAATTTCTCTTTCAGTGAGTTTATTCTTACACATTGTGTACATTTTAAATTGGTGCAACAAGTTAAAATGATGTTTCTTGAAAACCCGTAAATGAGTACAAAATGTCTGTTGAAGTGTTTGTAATGATCCCGTAGTTTCTTCCTTGACTGTCCGTTTAGTAATTTTTTCTTCACTTTGTTGATTCACGGATAGATTTTTTGAATATTTTATCTGTTTTGTAACCCACCTCTTCCATGATACTGTATTTGTTGGATTCAATTGTGATAATTCAAACTCAAAAATTTTAGAAGAGCATAATTGACATTCATTGTACATGCATTTTTTGTCATTTATATTACACGCTATTGTAGATAATAACTCGGTAAAGTTATCCGTTTTTAATAAATGTAACTGCTTCAATTTATTTACCATGAAACTAAGATTCGCATGTTTTACGCACGCACAAGTATTTCGGTCTACAATTTTTGGGCTTAATACATAAAACGGCTTGTAGCGAGTAAATGTGGCATACGATAGCTTGCCCCCTTCATTTTTATATTTTTTATGTAAATTTTTTAAGGTATCCAACAAATACCTTACTTGTTTTCTTATTTTATGTAATGTTCTGTACTCGCTTTTTCCGGCTGTAGCGCGGCTATTATCGTCTCTTATATAAAATGAAGTGAGTTCTTCCAAACATTTCATTTTATAGTTGTTTAATCTTTGTCGAGACCTTAACCTTCCCTTTAGTCCCACACATGTACTTAACTTGGTTTTCATTTTATATTTTGATGTCATATCATTATTCACTACTTTTTTGAGTATATGTCTTTCGGAATTATTTGTTGCTTGGGAATATTGTGTTTGTAATGATTGTTTTAATATAATATTTTCAAATAATATCTTTTTTACAACTTTGTTCTTTTCCGGGGTCGAAAGTACGGGAATTGTTTCATTCATAATTTTTTCAGCTTTAGAATATGGAGTGTCTTTGTTCTCATTGGTTTCTATTACTTGTTCATTTTTTCCAGTGTTGTTCATCATTCTTATTTTTTGTGTCAACTGATTTATTTTATGTTTATATCTGTTATTTTTCCTGTTTAGCGTCTTCACTTTCTTAACTAATAGAGTCACTGTAGATTTTAAACTAATATTTTCTTTTTGTAGTTTACGAGAATACATGCGCTGCCTGGCTTTTTCTGTCTTATCTTCTGTCCTTTTATCACATTTTTTTTCATCTTTATTTTTTTGTTTTTCTTTCCTCCACTTTTCTCGCTGTAACTTTTGTTCGGTTTCAGTTAGTATACTTATTTTCTTATATTTTTTCTTGGTTCTTTCTAAATTCTGCCTTTCTTGTTGCAGCAATTTCTCGGGATTTTCTTCCCTCAACTTTTGACGATATCGTCGTTGCCTTTCTGCTCCAGACAAAGGCGTTTTACGTACCATTATCTGGGAACATTAATTTTAAATATAAGTGTAACATCTTAATATACGCAGAAACTTAAATAACTTATTAACAGACTTGAATAAAATAAATAATTTAAAAAATAAAAAAAAGCCGACTTCGATGCACTAAAAAGATCGAAACAAGATTAAGATAAACTACAAGCCTTATTCGGTTTGACAAACTACTTAATTAACTAATATTCTGTTAAATACACGCATAAAGTTTGCAAGCAGGCGGGACCCATTGTATTCGGCTTTCAGTATACTCGTAAGTACCGGAAAAATCACGGGTCGCCCCTGCTAACAAACTTAATGCGTATATTTAACATAATTTTAGCTTACAAAGTAGTTTGTCAAACCAAACAAGGCTTGTAGTTTGTCTTTATTTTGTTTTTAATCTTGTTGCATCATAGCCGGGATTTTTTAATTATTTAAATTATTTATTTTATTTCAAACTTTTTAGTTAACAAGTATGTGATATATATTTTTGTGATATCCTTTGAAATTTCTTCATTTTGACACCTCGCTCGGTATGTAAAGTACAAAAAAATTCTTCGGTATAACAATTTGATGGCAAAATTCAGCCATTTTGATTTCTTAGAAATTTTAATATACTCAGTGTCACTCATGCAACTACGACAAATCCAATAACACCTAGCTTGTCAAAATCCGTTAAGCCGTTTAGGCTGTAGGGTGTGACAAAGAAATGGACATACATACATAAATACGCTCGAAAAACCTTACCCTCCTTTCTTCGACAGTCGGGTAAAAAGCGCTATGCGAAAGGACGTAAAACTAGGCTCAACCATTGAACGACTGGATATTGTTTTCGATTATTAGGTAATACAAAAATGCTCCAATTGTTATTCCCATAAAATATAATTTGTACTTAAAAAACAACCAGTCAGTATGCGCCCTATTCTTTTGTGTGACGTCACCGAATGTCACACAATGGAAGCAAAATATAACCTATCAAAACAAGAATTTACGTCCTACTAGCAACTTACAAAGATTTTTACAATTCTTGTCTATTGCACGATTTTCTTAATACAAATGAGTTTTAATAATAACATGTCTATAGTAAAACCAATTAACTTACCAGAAATATTGCGTCACACAAGAATATTTTTTTACAGCGACAAAACGGCTAGACACATTTCTCGACATCAAAACATTTAGAGCAAGATGGCTGACGGTTTATTTTTTAAGGTTGGTAGTAAATCGAATGTTGCCAGATGTTAAAAAATAGAGATACGTTCAGAAACTGTATTATTAGGACACATTATTTCGTCACACAAGGCTCGTCACACAAAGTAACCAAATTTGGAGACATGATTATTACTACATTTATTTTATTTACCTGAATGTTTCTAAAGGATTAAAAAGGTTTCTCATGTACGGTAATCGTTTTCCAAGTATACTGTGACAAAGAAATCTGTGTGAGTTTCATAAAATGCAAATAAGATTTTTTTTCTTTTAAAATTGGCGCGTGGAGACAATTGTTTTTTGTATGACAAAAAAATTCCACATCACTGGAAATGTTTTTTTTTTAATTTTATTCCTAAGACCTAATTCAGTTGATGAGGTGTTTATATACAAAAGATATAATATTTTAATATCTTGTAAAAGAATGGGGCTTTTTATTTGTCACAACATTTTTTACACCCGTGTTAAAAATGAGGACACCAAAAATTTTTGATATGTACATTTTTTTTGATATTCACTCTTGTATCTAGATCAAAGAGCAATATAACGAAACGAAATACAATTCCAACCGCCATTTTGAAGATCCCAATTTAGTTATCTCGTAAAGAGAACATAATCGAAAATCCGGAACGCAAGAATTGTGGCGGGAACCCGCCATAAATGTAGTTGCGGTCAAAATTCATCACGGCGAGGCAACCCTAAATTTGTCAAATTGTATTGTCGATAACCCTGTTTCCGTGAAGTGGAGTGATACGCGGGCAGGGTTATCAGGATAAATAAAAATGTATTTAGATTTTATTTCCGATTTCACCTCACTGCAATCAGCTAAATAATAATAACACTGTAATAAAAGGATTCATAGACGTAGCAAATCGATTGACTTTTAAGGGAACTTCACATCACACTAAAGTTAATTAGACTGCAAGTAAATATACCGCGGCCTCCGTGGTCCAGTGGTTAAGGCGTTTGCCTGTAGACCCGGGGGTCGTGGGTTCGATTCCCACGGGAAGCATACATTGTTTAGTTGTTTCCAGTTTAGTTAGGACATTGCAGGCTTGAATCACCTGATTGTCTAATAATAAAGATGATTCCGTGCTTCGGAAGGCACGTTAAGCCACAAAAATGCTTGCGATGTTCAGCAGCGTCGGAAGTACAAGAAGCCAAAGAACTGTGCTCGCCAACCCACCTGCCAAGCGTGGTGAGTATGGCAATATCCTTCTATGGAACAAAGAATCCGTGGGGCTAGCTCAATCTGTGTAATTTGTCCCTATATATCTGCTTATAGGCAACGCCTGACAATATGCCAATAGAATAAAACTTATAACTTATAACGCACTTTTCCATTTCTTGACAGAGGCCCGAAATTCCACAAATTATCGTAAAATTCATATCGTCTGGTTATGCTAACTATTAGATACAACCCTATGCGCAGGGTCATAGGGTTGTATCTAATAATGCCGATGAAGATAGACGCAAATGTCCAATTCCTTGGTCGGTCCAGGCATCAATTTACTGAGATAGATTCTCATTTGTTTAGCTGTCTAGAGAGATGCTTGAAACGGATATGTGATGTCTTTCAAAGGTTTTATGTGCCTTTCAAGGGTTCCGCAGTACAATGAGGGCTATCGCGTGTGAATTTTACGTTAGCGCTAGTGTAGTGAGGTATCCAAAATGATATTAGGACTAGTACAGGTACTAGTCAAGCCATATGGAAGTTTTTCCGTCTAAATCTATCTATACCAAAAATAGACGGAAAAACTCCCATATTTGATACTTCAAAAACACCCTAGTATACTAAATTTCGTCTAAATTGTTGAAGCCATTTTTGAGATTATTTTTATAATTATACTAGCTTACGCCCGCGGCTCCGCCCGCGTCAAAGTCGATCCCTCGGGAATAGTACTTTTTCCCGGGATAAAAGGTAGCCTATGTCCTTCTCCGTACTTCAGAGTACTTGTATGTAAAATTCCATGAAGATCGGTTCAGTAGTTACGGCGTGAAAGCGTAACAAACAAATCAACAAAAAACAAACTCACTTTCGCATTTATAATATTAGTAAGGATAAGGAAGTAAGGATGTATACAAGACTCGTTCGGTTAAAGTCTTTAGACAAGCGCATTACATATGTTTGACATTGAACTTTTGGTTTTACACGTAAAATTAAAAGCTTTTTCGGGACCTTGCTTAACAGTGGCGCCAAATAGTGAGCAAAAAAAAAAGTAGCATTATTTTTTTATTTAATAGGGTATACTTTCTAATCAGTCCTATTTATATTTCATTATAAATCGGTCCCGCCGTCTTCGAGAAATCGGGTAACATACATAAAAAAAAAACCGACGAATTGAGAACCTCCTCCTTATTTTGAAGTCGGTTGTAATAGCTTTATTAGTTTGATTTATGTCTGTTTTTGTTTACGAAAGGTTATTTTTCTAAGTCTTATAACACTTTCGATAAATAAGAAAATTAAGGTCCTTGGTCTGTTAGCCACTTCAGTGCTCACGTTTTTTGTCGTGGTACAGCCACGCTACCGGCAAAATTAATTTTTGTTAGTAGCATGAATAGACCGGCTCGACTGGAGAAGTTACAGAAAATCTATGTTTGCGTAGAAGTTTCACCATTTTTAGGCTACGTTTGTGATAGAGCCGGTGGTCCATCCTTCCATCCCGCCCCCGATTTCCTCCTCCCAAATCCTTCCCAACTCTTTGAAAGGCTGGCAACGCTCCTACGCTCCTGTCACACCCTGGTGTTGCAGTTGTCCATGGGCGGCGGTGATAACTTACAATCAGGTGACATGTTTGTTCGTGTGCCGTCCTACCTATATCATAAGAAACAACGAGTAGTTCTTCGAGAGTGAACAAAGAAAGAAAGAAAGAAAAATTATTTATTTGATATATCACAAACACTGTGAAACAATGTTACCAATTCTCAGCAATTAACATATTTGTGCCTATATCAAAATGGCCTCCTATCAGCATAATGTTGTGGCCTTCTGACCACAACGCTGGTCTTCCGAGGACACCAATTAAACAAAATAAAATTTTAAATTGAATTAGGGTATAAACGTCACATACATAAAATTTAAACAAGCAATCTAGGGTGGCGCCATATTAATTATAAATTTTGATTCTGTTTGTGAGAAAATACATAGATTACAAAGAAAAAAAAAATATATATATATATATATATATATATATGTATTAATAACAATTGAATATATATGAACTAAATAAATAGAGTGCAGGCAAAAGTGAAAACTCCAAGCGGTAGAAAGAGAGGGGAATATTACTTCGTCCCCTACGCCGCGACGGCGGTCTCAGGTCACGTGTCCATCTAACGAATTGTTGATCAGGTCACGTGTCCTGATGCGAGTTTAACATTTTTTACCCATCGCCTTTACTTCAAAAAAGCGTATATCAATATACGTCAGTCTGCAATTATATCCTTTAATTCTTCTAACCAAATTAATCTTAAATTTATACTGAACTTTTGAGAACGTTGGCACTTTATCTAATAATAGAATTAATTAAGTAAACTTATGACAGTTTAAAATATTACCTTTCAAATTAGACGCCTAACGAATAATATATCGCAAAAGATAAAATTAATAGAATTTTAAAACTCGAAGCTTCAATAATTTATTAACTTCGAACTTCATTAAATACATTAAATTAGTTTGTAAAGTTTATAAAACTCAATATTACTTTTCAGTATTGTTTTGTTACATTAACGATAAAACTTTTCAAATAGTTCAATATTGCATATTTTAATATCTTCTAGGGTACTATATCGGTCCGTATACCCATACGGACAAATCACACAGATTGAGCTAGCCCCAAAATAAGTTCGACACTCGTGTTATGGGATACTAACTTAACGATACTATATTTTATAACAAACACATATATAGATAAACATTCAAGACCCAGGCCAATCTGAAAAAGATCATTTTCCATCTTGACCTGGCCGGGGATCGAACCCAGGCACCCTCGTGTCGCAGGCCCACTAAACGCGCCACGGAGCTCGCCTATACTATATTATTTGTATGGGCCTATAAAAGCAATAATGAGACACACCAATGTTTTTCTTGTTATCAGCATATCTAAAAAAATAAGAAACTTGAAAAAAAGAATCTGTTTTTATTTTTTTCTTATCTTCAAAATTGTTTCACAATCATAATAACTGAAGCCGAACTACGCAGTTTAACATCCTTATCCTTACTAATATTATAAATGCGAAAGTGAGTTTGTTTGTTTGTTACGCTTTCACCCCGTAACTACTGAACCGATCATCATGAAATTTTGCATACAAGTTCTCTGGAGTACGGAGAAGGACATAGGCTACCTTTTATCCGGGGAAAAAGTACTATTCCCGAGGGATCGACATTAACGCGGGCGGAGCCGCGGGCGAAAGCTAGTACACTATAAGTATACACAAATGAGTTGTCTGTAATTTTACGTGTTAAGGGTGGAAGAGAGATAGATCACACCACACACAAGCCAAACGCTTAGGCCGATCGTGCCTCTCTATCGCTTGTTCCGCGCTCTCGCTTGCACACGAAACATGACACTATTTCGTGCGTGCAGCCGCGGCATTCATCGATTTATAAGACGTTATCACATCAACAAAAAATATTCAAAAAAGGTTAAAACACACTTCTATCTTAACAATCCGCTATTGAGGTGTACTGATTATACTTACTATAACATCAATCGCTCTGTTAAGACATAGATAAATATTTAATTTCCAAAAATAATATAAATTTACCAAAAGTTCCATGTTGGTCTGGGAGAAAAGATAAACGTAAAATGTGCCAGCTGCTTTTCTTCCCGCGCATACCGTAGAAGCCGGTCAAGGGAATGGGCGAAAATCAAAAGAATCATGACAATAGGCGATGCGGTTAGCAACCCATCACTATTTTGATTCCGTTTTCCACCTTTACGCCCACCAGCATGTTAAACGTGGCCTTTCGGTCTTATGACCTTGGGCTCTGTCTACCCCGTAAGGGAAAAATACGTAATAATATGAATGTATGTAAACAAAAGCTAAATCTGTCACATCCGTTGCTACTTCCTAGCGCTGTTTATTTCCAACAGCTATCAAAGTTTCTGACGGCGGAAACTAGCTTCGAAACTTCCGATAGGTCGCATGTACGTTTGCATTTGCATTTCAGTTTAGTGTAGTATTTCAGGTTCGTTGTGGTAGAGCTACGTTATCGGCAAAAATATGTTTTGCATTAAAATTTCATCAAAATCGGTTCAGTAGTTTCATTGAAGTCTCTTTTTATATGAAATATTTTTTTGCTAAGTCATCACACTCTCAAATAATCAAGGACCTCAATAATCTTATTTTTCATAAGGTAATTAAGGTCCTTGATTTCTTTGTATGACGTAGGTAGGTATTCGATAAGAAAGGATTTTCGGATAGGGGGTGAAAAGGGATCACAAAATTCCAGAGTTGTTCCATCAAAAACTACTTTTGGAATGCTCTCCCAATCAATTTTTGTAGTAAGCCTAGAACTGCCTATTACAATAACCTGAACCTAACCTTTTATTAGGAGTAACGGTAAGACCATTGGACTCTCTCCAGGCAGATATCTTGTTTAGACCTTCGTATTACGTAATAAGCAGTATTAAACCGCTTATTGCTGAGGAGAGTTGTTCAATACTCGATTGTAATGATATGACGATAGAAGTAAAAAAAAATGTGCTCCCAGAAATTGTTTTTTTGTGTACAGTTTGTTGTTTTGAGTCTGTTTTTTTAATGTGAATGTCAAGATTTAGTTTGAAACATTTGTGTCTCATTGAAATCGCGTATTTATACATACATACAACCATTTTAATGAGGTATATTTTTTAATGGTAATATTTATTTTTTCCTCTTTATTACGACAGGATAATGGTTGACATGTTGTACGCATACTGCCAAAGGGCAAAGAAACGTAAATAATATTATTCTGTTATTCTTGCAATTTAAAAATAAAATACAGATTATTTTATATAACGTAGCAATATTGCCAGCCTTCTGGGCACGGTACCACGGGATAATGAGCTGCCAGGGCTATTTTATTTGTAAAAAGTTTCTTACGTTTTGTTTTATTTTAAAACATATTCATAAAAGAAATATAACACTAAAAAACGATTGATTTAATAAGTCCCATCGCTAATTGATATAATGCCTCAAATTTACGACATTTCCGTTCATTCATTTGTACTTTCTGTGCGGAAGAAGCAGTCAACACATTCTATTATATCTACCATGCTATCGGAAGCCATCATATCACTATAAAATAAAAATAAAATACGTTGATTTCAGGTTACAGGACCCATATAAGCACAAACAAATTAGAAAATATAAGTTATATACACAAAAAACAATAAAATAAAATACTGATAACTATAATGTCCTACCCCTGCATCCAGCACTGCTGCTTAGGTGTCTATTATAGGAATGCCAGATATAGGGACAGTTTACATTGTCAGCAATCAGCGCCAGGACGGCGTTGGAGCTGGCCCGTGTCCTGCGCACTAGAGATGCTCGCATGAAAGCAGTCAGTGCGCGCTGCTGCGAACATACCCGAGGCGTTGCAAAAACGGGGCAGCCCCAATAACTATCATTAAAAATAGAAACCTACACACCTATTCAATTGAATTGTGTGTAGGACGTTTTAGATGTGGTGTAAAAATCCAAGCGACCGGGACTTAAACCTAGGACTACTATTACATCTTGTTAAAGTACCTTCCTGCATAAAAGTATCTACGCAATGGCGCCAAAAATCTTTAAGACGGTACTGCACGAAATTTTGAAAATTGACGTGTTTTTAAATCACTAGTACTATGCGCTGATCTAACTAAATACATCAAAAGCATTTGTATAATTTAGATCAATCCTTAAACAAGATAAATAGAGGTACATATGAAATTTAAAAATGATATATATGGTATGATATCTAAAAGCATTTTTCTTCGAAAACTTTTTACTTTTTACGTACATATAAATATTGTCATGTGAGAATTATTGTTTTAATAATTCTCACATGACAATATTTATATGTACGTCTCGGAGGTCGCCCCCTTTCTTGATTTTTTTATAAAAATCTAAATATAAAGATATTAAGACTTTTCATATTTTTTCCTAATCGCGTAATGGTTCTGCGCAACCTATTGGCTTGCGCAGTAGCGACGTTTTTCGTTCGCGCGGCACCCGCTTAACAATTTACCTTTAATTTCTAATTGACAGACAATTTTAATCACATTTAATGCAAAAATCAATGACATAAATATAACTAACATTAATTAAATTATTTTTGACCTGATACTAGGCACCTAAAAATTGTAAATTTGTAACGTAACTGTATCATAATTGTAAAACTTACTAACAATCAAATTTTGTATGTCTGGGCAGCATGGCGCACTATATTACCAATACTAACACCTATTTGTAACCCATGTCTAACAAAAGTAAATGAATTATGTATTACTAGCTTTCGCCCGCGGCTCCGCCCGCGTCAATGTCGATCCCTCGGGAATAGTTCTTTTTCCCGGGATAAATGATAGCCTATGTCCTTCTCCGTACTCCAGAGAACTTGTATGCGAAATTTCATGATGATTGGTTCAGTAGTTACGGCGTGAAAGCGTAACATTGTTTGTTACGCTTTTGTTACGGCGTGAAAGCGTAACATTGTTTGTTACGCTTTCACGCCGTAACAAACAAACAAACTCACTTTCGCATTTATAATATTAGTAAGGATGAAGTAATATGTTACGACCTTAATATTTTTTACAGTATCTTATATTTTTATTTAACAAGAATATAATATGTATAGTATTGTGAATGTATACTATTCTGAAAACAAATTAAGGGAAGCCATAACACACCCCATGCCTCGCTAAGGAAATGATAAAAAGTCTCGAAAGATAAATTATTGTACCTACTCCTCAATGCGGTAACAGCGGCTTTTACTACCTCCGAAGTCGCTATAAAATATCAGCTGTCTCATAAAGTATTTAATACTATCAAGGTGCAAAATATTGTGATAACGACGATTTTTTTCTGTTTTTAGTTTTTTTTGGGTTGGTTTTTATATAGTAAAGTTGTTTTATCACTATTTTGATTATGTTTTCCACCTTCTTCGTCATTTTTTGAACCATTATACTTTCTTTCAAACAGTTTTTGACCAGTAGGTGGCCACAGCGACTCCTTTGTCGTTGGCCTTATATTAAGGTCTTCTATTGTGCAGTGGAGAGACAATTGGGGCACATCAAGAGGTGAGTCATTGATTGCGTATCAATCAATCAGCCTATAATAGTCCACATATTTATGTATTAGCCCAATTCATTAGACTTCCTCTAACTATATGTATTTCCTTACAAACAAATGTGTAGCTAACTTTTACCACCAGCTTGGGATCCTGTCTTTAATTTAATAAAACCTCAAGCTCAGCACAAGACTGCAAGACCTTCAGACACCGTGAGCCAATACTGCGTACATCCGGAACGTTATCAATAAATATTGTAGGCGGTAGTTTTGTATAGTTCTTACATAGATTTAAAAAAAAAAAATTGTCACTTCTATGAGTTCTTATAACACAAAGATAAATGTCAACTTAGTCTGCCTGCGACTATGAAAACTGTAAAGTTTTCGAAACGTTAGGTGTAAAAATAATGTAATATACGCGATAATACCGTATTAAAGTGATTTTATTGAAATGTGTAGCTAACTGCTTAGCTTCCACACTATAATCTGATACCGCGGCTGGCGCTGTTTCTAATCGGATTTCGGAACTACCAGTTTCTAGTTCTCTGATTACATTAGATCGCTTCCAATTACAAGTTCATTTGAATTTGTAATTCACTATTGAGCGGATAAATAGTGCTGATTTGTGTCAAAGTACTTTATGGGGAGTTAGTTATCTTGAATTATTTATATTATATTTCTTCCATGCTGGTCTGGGAGAAAAGAAAAACATAGAATGTGCCAGCTGCTTCTCTTCCCGCGCAGACCGTAGAAGCCGGTCAGGGGAATCCCACAGATGTTATACAGCATAGAAATGATATATAATTTCTTATCTTAAAATTTGCCATTTAATCACGAGGTGGAAGTGATTTCACCAGGAATTAGTCAAGTAGCAATAAAAAGCGGCAATAATTCAATTTCATTCAATTCAATTTGTTATAAATATGTAAAAGCGTAGCCCTTCAGGCACGTAGGGACCAATACTGGACTGAGTTTCTTTCGGCGTATTCTTCTCAGTAGTGGTCGTTCCGAAACGCTAGTAGCTTATCGATTTTGCAAATATTAAAAATAAAAATAATAATATGACGCTCAAAAAGAGATACATATTTTTTTTTCTTTTTACTATATATTGAATTAGGCATTTGTCTCCCATCTCACCTGATGGTAAGTGACGATGAAGACGAGGATGTTACATGCCTATCCAAGAGATACCCATTTATTCTACTTTCGAATGTCCCGGGACTGTACTTGTTTGGGAATTTACAAGTATTGTCTAGTCTCAGATATGCAGGATGTGGGAATAAAAACCGATATCTTTCACAGCACGTATAATATCACTTAACAAAAATATTGATTCACAACACCCGTTCGTCTTCACCGCTCGCATTCGAATGCCAATATGGCCGATGACATCATAACAATACACTGTCTTGATTTTATATTTACATTTTCTTAATAACATAATTTGATTATTGTAAATAATTTTAGAAATACATTTATATTAAATAATTACTATTTATAATATTAAAACTTATATTTAGATACGCTATCAACTTTGCTTACTTTCTTTATTATCGACTTCCTGTTTTAATCAATACAATATTATTGACAAAATACAACAATTTGGGAATGTAGAATTATGGTAAATAATAAGTGAGCTTACAACTCGGCCTTCCTGCTAGCGCGAGTCCCGTCGCGAATTGTTTAGTTTTTGATTTAATATATTAAACATGATCAGAGTGCTTAGCCTAGTCACTTATAAATGTAAAATTTTCCCAATACATTATTTCACATAAATGAACATAATCAGAATATAATTAGGTTTTCTTATAAAACTAAAATATTTTAATACAATGATTGTATAACAACAAGACAATTTTTCTAAACGTAAAATATTAATAAAAATCAGTAAGTATTCATTATTCTTAACTCAAAATATGTTTATTATACAATTCATAAATTGGATCTCCAAGTTATTTCCAAAACATTATATTGTATAATATTACATTGTAATGTATGATATTTATTTTTCAAAAGGCAACATACATTCTTATATTTCTAGGTAAAAGTGTAAATTTAATTCTATAAATCAGAAATAATTATTATATATAATAAATTATGTAGGTATATTTAGTTTCTGTCTACATATTTGTTAAAGTACTTATTATAAATTGTTTTAAATAACTTATTTTGTGATTCATTGAACATTACATATTTTCTATTATTCCAAATTAGTCATCGCCTGAATCATCTTTTTCACAACTGCTAAAATCTCTACTAAAATTTAACCAGCGCTGCATTTTGTCGATTGCTACTATAGCTTCGTAACGACGATTATTTTTGCGTGAAAGTGGAGTATCTTCGATGATGTATCTGTCATTGGGGAGTACCTTTAATACTCGGTAGGGACCCTGATATTTGACGACTAGCTTTTGAGACTGCCCGTCACTAGGGACCTGTCTTTCAACCCGTACTAAATCACCTTCGGAATAACATTTTGCGGCTTTCCTACGTCTATTAAACCTGTCCCGATCCTCACTTTGCTTTTTCTTAATTTTCTCACTTGCGTCCTGTCTCACGTCAACTAATGCCTCCGGGGAGGTTATATTAACCGTATCTTCTAAGACCTCACTTAAAATGCCTTCACTCCTACATTTAATGTTAAACCCAAAAAGGAGTTCTGATGGTGACTTTTGAGTTGTTTTGTGTGTGGTTGTATTTAAACCTAATTGAATGTCTGGAATTTGTTCGTCCCAGGTTTTATCATCTTTACCATGTGTGGACGTTGAAAGCGCATCTAAGATTGTCCTGTTAAATCTTTCGACTTGGCCGTTTGCCCTAGGTGTCGATACTGCGTTCATTATGTGTTTTATCCCAGTCTGCACTACAAATTCTTTAAAAGATGAACTAGAGAAACTTGTGCCTCTGTCAGTGATGAGACGTGTAGGGACTCCAAAGTAACTAATATGATCTTTAAGGACCTTTAATGTAGTTGCAGTTTTCGTATCCCTAACAGGCCTAATATTCACGTATTTTGTGAAGCCGTCTACCAAAACGAGTAAATAGCAGTTACCCTTTTTGCTCTTTATGAAAGGGCCTAAGTGGTCCGCGTGAACCGTATGAAAGGGTATGCTGGGTTTATCTATAGGGTGAAGTTCCCCCTCACGTTTACCACCGGGAGTTTTATGATGTAAACATTCGAGACACGAAGAGACGTATTTTTTTACAAACTTGCGCATCTTAGTAAACCAGTAATTCTTACGAATACGTTGTAAAGTTTTATCATAGCCACAATGTCCTACGTCATCGTGGTTCATCTTCAAAATCTGCCAACGAACGCCTTTAGGTACGAGCCACTTAATTTCATCGCCCACTATCCTATATACCCTGTCGTTCTTTAATTTGTAATTCTGATGAATATCTAAGATATGTTCAGAGTCGGGGTCTGATAGCATTTCTTTAAAATTCTTAATTTCCTCATCGGCAGATTGGACAGTGGAAATCCAGTCCTCCGCGCTGTTTTCAACAGCTAGAACATCTAGACGTATTGAAGAATCACCTTCTACTATATCCACGGGATTGCGACTCAGTGCGTCAACGTGCGACATGCGTGACCCAGGTCGATACTCAATAGTGCAATCATACTCTTGTAATTGTACCCACCACCGAGCGATGCGTGGGATTAAGTCACGCTTCACCAACGTCGATCGCAATGCGTTGCAATCCGTAAATATTATATATATAAGGGAATACCTATAAGATAGACGCGGAAACGGTTCAGTGACGCTATTACCGCTAATGTCTCCAGGTCATACGAGTGGAATTTCTGCTCTTCCGCATTCGTCTTTCGGCTAAAGTATGACACAGGTATATAAATATACCTTCAGAGTTAGCTTGTAGTAAAATGCCAGCTAACCCATCTTTGCTAGCATCCGTATGTACCTGAGTTTCTGCAGCATTATTGTAAAGTGCAAGAACCGGTCTATCAACAAGCATAGATTTGATTTTTCCGAACGCTCTCTCTTGATTTTCATCCCATGACCACTTTACATCCTTTTTAAGTAAGTCTGTCAATGGGGCTGCTGTTAAAGCGTAATTTGCGATGAATCGTCTAAAGTACCCTGACAGCCCAAGAAATTACCTTAATTCGTGTTGGTTCTTAGGTTTTGGGAATTTCGACACCGCATCAGTTTTTCGTTGACCCGGTCTAATACCGTCAGAACTAACCTCAAAGCCGAGAAAATCTATGGTGTCTAGAAAAAAATGACACTTACTTAATTTGAGCGTTAGACCACCCTTTTTCAGGAGTTCTAAAACCTCCTCTAATCGCTGTAATCCCTCGTTAACATCTCTAGCCGGAATAAGGATGTCATCCATATATACTATAGCGTACTTGATTTTAGCCTCGAGTAGTATCTTATTGATAGTGCGCTGGAATACAGAAGGCGCGTTAACCAGGCCAAACGGCATTCTGTTGTACTCGTACTGGCCGTCTGACGTCACGAAAGATGTTCTATGTCGCGACTCTTCCGCAACTGGTATCTGGTAATACCCAGAGGCTAAGTCAAGTGAGGTAAAAACCGTATTTCCTGCCAATTGGTCTAGTTGATCCTCGATCCGAGGGAGAGGATAATGCTCCTTTTTAGTTTTGCGATTCAACGCACGGTAGTCCACGCATAAGCGTTTCTCGCCAGTCTTTTTCTGCACTAGGACTATTGGGCTTGCAAATGACGAGGTTGATTCTCTTATTATACCGTGATCAGCCATTTCTTGTATCATATTTCTCACAAGTACACGATCTGCGTAAGACATGCGGTAAGGACGATATACAATTGGTCCATCGTCCTCGAGTTCGATTGTCATCTCTGTCAGATTAGTGAAACCTAAGTCGTGAAGCCCAGTAGAAAAACAAGCATTGTACTTTCCTATCAACTGTAGTAGACTTGACCGTTCCTCCGGACGTAGTTTCTCACTACAGTTTAAAGTATCGTTATTTAGTGACTCAGAGATTGTGACATTGCACGAATCTAAGACATATTCCGAGTCTATTACATCTTTACACTGTACTCGCGTCAGAAGTGTACCCTTTTTTAGAATGATTGGGTTAGGTGAAGCATTATGTATTAAGAGTGCACTAAAACCACGTTTTACTTCGTATTCTCCAGGGAGAAGGTAATATTCTTCCCCTGGCGAACCTCTCACCGACCCATTTACTTAAACGCGTGCATCCATATACGGGTTAGCAGAAACTTGAACTGCTCGTAAAGTATTTGATGGGATCTCGATATCTTTCGTTGAAAGAAGATGCATTTTTATGCTGGGTATTTTGCGGAAAATTACTGCGGTTGGGGTTTTAGTAATCACAATGTCTGGTTTCTCGGTAAATGAATGTCCTAACAGAACTGATTGCTTAATTACGTAATCATCAACCACATATAAATTTATGGTCTCCTCTAAGCCTTGGACCTCAATGGAAACAATAGTCATACCTACTGGTGAGATCAGATTAGCCCCTATACCTCTGAGTACAGGTAAGTCATCTGGCGTAACTATGCTTAAATTTAGTTTTTTGGCCTTATATAACTTAATAAGGGAACACTGGCTTCCTAAATCTAAGTGACAGTCTAATACGTGGCCGTTTACTTTGATATCGATCATATATTTAGCAGTTAATTCCTCAGCTACATTCAACTGAGCCACTTGCTGCTCATTCTTGCTTGTACTTTGATTCTTATCCTTTTCCTGATCCTTATTCGAGCGTTTATTTCTAAAACAATGAATGGATAGATGACCAGATTTTTCACACGTAGTACATTTAGCTGCCGGCTTCTCGCATTTGAAACTAGGATGACCAACTTGGTCACAATTATAGCACGTCATTCTTAATGAACTACCTGATTTAGTCGTCGAAGACAAATTTTTACGATCGGTTCGAAAATTTGAGTTTAAATCACGATTTTCGCGACTATTCCCTACTTTAACGGTCCTAAAATATTTAAGTACCTGTTCCGGTTCTGAAAACTGTGCAGCTTGTGCACCCACTTTGACGGCCCTATCTTCAACTCCGTACAAAATACAATCGACAGCTTGCCGCCCATAAATTTTACACCTATTCAACAAGTTTATTTTTGCGTAATAATAATGTTCAAGCGATTCACCGTATTTAACTCTTTTAGCTAGCATTTCAGTCAAAAGTTCAGCGTAGTCTTCACGTACAGGAAAAGACTCAATTAATTTCTTTTTCCACTCTACCCATTTAAACATCATAGTTGGCAAATTCTGGTACCAGGACTTTGCTACACCAGTTAACTTTGGGAGAGCGTAATGAATGGTCTCCCTATCGTCCCATCCATATATTTCAGCACACTCTTCCACCTTTGTCAGCCAAGTTAAGATGGTCTGCTCTTTTGACATAGGGTCAAACTCCGGTACTATATTGGTGTTAAATGATAATTTTGGTTTGTCTGAGCTTTTGACTGATTGCAAAATAGACAAAAATTTATTTAAAATATTATCCGTAGAATCTACATGCTTAAATCTCTTAGAATTAGAGGATTGTGGTTGCTCACCGTCTCCTCTCGTTGAACTCCAACTTCTCTTTCTCTCACGCCTGGACGCTGAATGCGAATCCCTCTCATCTTCAAGTGGTAGCCTGTTCCAACTTGAACTCTTGTCTCGAAGATTCTCATGACCATCAGACTCAGCACTCTGAGATCGACGACGTAATGATCTCACAGGTGTACGAAGCGACCTCTCTTCAGTCCTCAGTAGACGAAACGTCCTTCGATTTTGGCGCTCTCTTCCAAAATCCTTATGATATTCAACCTCAGTACCACGCACCCGTGATACCCCTGGTTGCTCTGAACATGTTCTCCAGGCACGCCTCTCGCGTGTAGATTCTCTAGGCCAAGTCTCATGACTAGTCTCTCGGCGTCTCGAGTCCAATGTTTCACGACCCTGGCCCTCAAACCTGGGCACTCCTGGGTCTGGACTAAAAGCATCATAATCTTTGTCTCCAGTTTCCTCACGATCCATTTTAAACTGAAACTGACAAAATAAAGCTTAGTGAATCGGCTTTTCAGAACATCTCACTTTAAACATAACCGTTTGCATAAAAGTTCTAATGCTTTGCACTCTTAAACTCTTATCAATTTTGCTTACTCATATTTCACGTGTAAACACAACCAACAAGCGTAAAAACATTTAAAACACAGGAAGCTTAATGGTACCCAGTGTATTTCCACTTGCATGGATACACCGTCTGTTAAAATTTGCACTTCATTAATCAATGTAACAAAAGTCACAACAATTATATCTCATAAAATCTCATTAATCCTGTAACTTCATTAAAATTTTATCTTTGATCTAGATCTTAGTAACAATACATTTCTCAATTTCGTTCATATTTTCATTGTATGACAATAAATATGATAAAATAATAAAGAAAAAAAAAAAAAAAGTGTTTTTCACAATTATATCGCAACAAATCTCATTGAACCTATAACTTTTTATTCATGCTATTCGATAAATGAGTCTCAGTTACCGCATTTTACTCGAATCCAACCTTATTTTTAAAGATAACATATTAAATCTGTACTTACGTTTATTTTTGTCTTCCTTAGGCATGGATCGAAAAGAATAAATCTTTTCGTCGATCCCACTTCTGAACTATTGTCTAGTCTCAGATATGCAGGATGTGGGAATAAAAACCGATATCTTTCACAGCACGTATAATATCACTTAACAAAAATATTGATTCACAACACCCGTTCGTCTTCACCGCTCGCATTCGAATGCCAATATGGCCGATGACATCATAACAATACACTGTCTTGATTTTATATTTACATTTTCTTAATAACATAATTTGATTATTGTAAATAATTTTAGAAATACATTTATATTAAATAATTACTATTTATAATATTAAAACTTATATTTAGATACGCTATCAACTTTGCTTACTTTCTTTATTATCGACTTCCTGTTTTAATCAATACAATATTATTGACAAAATACAACAATTTGGGAATGTAGAATTATGGTAAATAATAAGTGAGCTTACACAAGATATCCAAATTTGAATAAAATTCTATTTCATTTCATTTCAAAGCCACGACACAGGCAACTCCTAGTGTGGAAGTCACAGTTGTGATTGACGTTGTAATTTGATTTATTGGAAATAAAGAATTATTATATTATTATTATTACCTTCGACGAAATGAGAGATAACATAAAGATAAAAATTCTACCGTAATTCTCCGAATTTCAACAAGCTTTGATCATTTCCGTAATTATATCAAAATACCCCTAACACTTCATTGGCTTCGGGTATCATTTACATTACACTCCGCTAAATTATTTTGCCAAACGTAATTCAATGTTTGAATATCGCGTTTACTGTTTAGGTGAAACGAAATTTGAGGCAGGTTCTTTCTTAATTTTGGGAACCTTATGGCCAATAATTTTATGAACGAGGGTTCTAAATTCAAACAAATACATAGTCTACGGCGTCTCTTCAGTCAGTCTGTGAACGTGACAGCTGCAATGTTGCCAAAATATAAGACAAATCTCAAAAATAATTACACTGAGTCTCATAAGGTCAATAATAAAAAAGTTATAGTCGTTTAGAAATACAACGCTAGAAAAAAAATTACATAAATCCACACCACTATTAATGCTCTATGTTGCCAGTACATTCGCAACTCAAATACATGGTGACATTTTGATCGTTTTGAAATTAAAAAATAAAATTCGACATTCCCATACAAATTGGCCGGCCGGCGGAACTATTTTGTATGGAACTGACGAATTTTTTTTTTGAGTTCCCAGCATTTGTCCTATAGAAAAAGTTGTTCATTTTGATGGTCTGAGTCACCCCTTTAAGGAACCAAAACGATAAAAAATTCACCATGTATACTAGCCGTGTGGTTTCCGGCAGAGTAGAATAGGACCACTCCAAGTCTTCCCGTGGATGTCGTAGAAGGCGACTTAGGAAATACAAGCTAAACAAAGCTTATAAACATCTAAGACACTTCTCCAACCCGTCTGGCCAGCGTGGAGAGTGTAGGCCAAGTCCTCTGGCTGCTCTGGCCAAGTATGGCCCTAGTAGTACAGAGAGGGTCGTGCTCCTGTAGTGGAGACTAAAAAGGACCTGATGATGATGATGATGATGATACTCGCAAAACAAATTTAATCTCGAGTATTCTATAACTTACGTATATAATTGAAAAAAACATTATAAATATAAATAATAAATATATGCGGACAAATCACACAGATTTATTGTCCGTATATATTTATTGAAAAAACCTTAGATAGAAACATTGTGTATAAATACAGGAAACTCGGTTGCGCGCGCGTCCTACACCCTTGAAAATGGGCTCCTGATGAGTCTGAAACTATAGTCGGCAATCCCGACGAAATAGCACGTGAGTGACCAGTTTTTATACATAATAGTCCTTAACGTATCAAGTTTGCAAGACACGTTGCTCAAGAAAATAAAATCCAAGCATATTATTATAATTAGTATTTTATATTACCACTAGCTTTCGCCCGCGGCTCCGCCCGCGTTAATGTTGATCCCTCGGGAATAGTACTTTTTCCCGGGATAAAAGATAGCCAATTTCCTTCTCCGTACGCCAGAGAACTTGTATACAAAATTTCATGATGATCGGTTTAGTAGTTACGGCGTGAAAGCGTAACAAACAAACAAATAAAAAAAAACAAACTCACTTTCGCATTTATGCCTAACTAGCTTTCGCCCGCGGCTCCGCCCGCGTCAATGTCGATCCCTCGGGAATAGTACTTTTTCCCGGGAGAAAAGGCGGCCTATGTCCTTCTCCGCACTTCAGAGAACTTTTATGTAACTCAAAATTTCATGATGATCGGTTGAGTAGTTACGGCGTGAAAGCGTTTTTTTTTTTTTTTTTTTTTTTATTTATTTGGATATCAAACAATGACACAATACATAATTATACTTAGATATGTCAAATCTAGAATCTTAATAACTAATACACTTAATTGTGTCACCAACTACGATACCACAGATTAATAAAAAAATTATAATTATACAGGTTTCCTATGAATAAGTGGAATGTCTATATGTACGGTACGCCTCAAAAATGACGTCACAATCACTCATACCAATTGCATGAGAAATTACGACACCATCCCAGCAGCCTGGCGTACCTATATAGGTATAAAGTGTAAGACAGTCAATAGTATATTTAAAAATATTTTTAGTGATGTAAAAGAAAATACAAAAATAAAAATTAACTCCACTATGTAGCCAAATGTTCGAGCAATAGTTTTTTAAATAATCCAGGGCGTGTCGCTATAATATCTATATCATTAAAGTTATCATTATAAGATTTAGCTAAAAAGTGAAAGGGTGACCTTTTACCTGCATTTGTTCGACAACAGTTAATAGCAAAAAGATTGTGTTTGTTACGGATGCGAGATCTAGTAGGAACTTTATAACTGATCTTATTAGTAAGTGGGATGCAATCATACCTCCCGTGACAAATATTATACAGTAACATAGCTCCTAAATATAAGCGTCTCTGCTTGAGATTCACATATTTATACTTAGCAAGTAGTTCATCATACGAAGATTGAGCACGATAACACCTGTAATACATACAACGTAGAAATTTTTTTTGCACTGATTCTAGTGCATCTGCGTATTTGGCATATATTGGATTCCAAATAGACACAGCATATTCAAGCTGCGAGCGAACTAAAGCATTGTATAGAAGAAGGTATGTGGATGGCCGTGTAAAGTCAGTGCAGGAGCGCATAACAAAACCATACATTCTAAGGGCCTTGCTAATAATATTATCAACGTGTGTGTGTAAATGAAGCTTATCATCTAATGTAACTCCTAGATCCCTTATTGTACTAACTTTATCAATATTAACGTTATTTATTTTGTAGTTGAATGTAAAAACTTTTTTCTTCTTTGTAAATGTTATAGATTTGCATTTATTAGTATTCAATGTTAGTTTATTTCTAATGCAGTATTCTGAAAATCGGTCTAAATCTTTTTGAAACTTAATTTGGTCGTTGATATCATTAATTCTGTGATAAATTTTCAAGTCATCGGCATAAAGCAAGAAATTACAAAATTCAAAGCACTCGTTAATGTCATTTATAAAGACAACAAATAACAAAGGACCTAAGATCGAGCCTTGAGGCACCCCTGAACTGATTAAAACTTGTTCAGATTCATATCCTTTCAACACAACCTTCTGTGTGCGATTTGTGATATATGATTTGAACCACCGCCACAAATTGCCCCTTATTCCATTGAAAGCCAGTTTCTCCAATAATATTTTATGGTCTACTCTGTCAAAGGCCTTTTTAAAGTCTGTATAAACTGTGTCTGTCTGTGCGTTACCGTCTATATTTTCAAATAAATACGATGTATATAATAATAAATTAGTGATTGTGGAGCGTTTTCTAACGAAACCGTGTTGTTGTTCTAATAATAATTTATGAATAAATGGATACATTCTATTATGGATCAGTCTTTCAAAGACCTTTTACAAACAAACAAACAAACACACTCACTTTCGCATTTATAATATTAGTAAGGATATTAGTAAGGATAAGGATAAAGGTATTGACACACACACACATACTAAATAAAGGTTTTCATGAATTGTTAACCTTTATACAATACATAGTAGTAACCAAAGTTGTTTCCCGTGGTCTGTCTATCTCTATGTATGCTGAGATCTTTAAAACTACGCAACGGTTTTTTTTGCGGTTTTTTTTTAATAGATAGAGTGATTCAAGAGAAAGGTTTGTATGTTATTTATTACTTTGTATTATCATATTCCTTAACTCTGAATTTGACTGAGTGGCAGTTTTGCACTGGAGCAAAATTGTTTAAGGTTTTTCGCAAAATCTTTCGAGCACATAATGGCACTTCGAAGTAAAGACTCATTACAGGTGAACCGTTCAGAACTTTAACGAAATGACTTGATCCAGATTTTCCATTACCTTGCAAAGCTGCAACAGAGAAAACCGATTAAACTTCTAAGTAATTGCACCCCTTATTTTCAATACACTTTTATAAGTAGTACTATTTACTTTTTCAAATTGATTTATTCAAGTCTTTTATTGCTGGTACTTGAAATAGTGAACTTTGCAGCAAACTTTCAATCCATTTCATTTTAAAAACACGTAGGTACTTATCAATCAATATCATCGTCAATACTGATAATAAATCTGTAAGGGTTGGTCATGCGTGGTGAGTATGGCAATTTCCTCCCATGGAACAAAAATTCCTTGGGAGAGGTCTTTGTCCAGCAGTGGACTTATTACGGCTGCAATGATGATTATGATGAATAGCATAGCTCATTTATATATATCGTGGTAGAGCCACGCTACCGGCAAAATGAATTGCTAGTAGCATGAATGGGCCGACTCGTCCGGGGAAGTACCACACTCTCACAGAAAATCGACATCTGAGTAGAAGCTTTACCGCCTCTATGCTTCGTTCGATGAGTTAGAGAGCTTGAGGCCCATCCTTCCTCCTTCAAGGAGTTGGGGGAAGGAATTAGGGAGGGGCCCTAATTCCTTCCCTCAACTCCTTGAAAGCTCGACAACGCACCTGTCACACCGTGGTGTTGCAGTTGTCCATGGGCAGCGGTGATCACTTGCCATCAGGTGACCCGGCTGCTCGTTTGCCGTCCTATGTCATAAAAATATATGTATATGTATAATTTTTAGATTTATATACTTTGTAAACAAAATAATTAAATGTTATGACAGCATCTTAGAATACAATAAGTATTCAATTTTCTTACACGCAGCCATTTCTACAAATCCCATTTTACATTATCTTCAATACAATTCATAAAGACAAATTTCGTCATGCATGGCATGAATACTTGCTCGCTAATGTGTTTGAGATTGGGTTCAATTCTGTGCGGTGATCTGTGTGATCTAATAGCAAAGCAATCGCCTTAAGGTACCAACTATATACATCCAAGTATGCATGCGTGCATGTAATAATTTACTTCATTTAACCCAAAATTGAACGCGATAACATTATTGACAAATAGCCGCAGGGTAGGTCAAACTAGAAATGTGTCCTCATCATTGATTTATAATATATCAAGCTCATTTGTGAATTTACTGATATTGGTCTTGGAGTAGTACTATTTAACCGCATTAAAATAAAGGAGGAGTTGTGAATTCGGTTGTATGTTCTTTTTTAATGTTTGAGTTAAGCGTTTTGTCCCATGAAGTTTTCACACACACAAAAAAAGTCTAATAAATAATATAAAATAACTTAAGTACTAGTTTTGCCCCAGGATTTTAAGCCCTAATTATAGAAAGTAATTATTCGCCTTCAAAAAGTTAACACTTGTTACAGCAGCGCTTATTATTATTTAAGATAATTTTCTTTTAATTAAAATTAATTGTTTGTTCTATTTGGCCCTCACACATCATTCAGAAGCTTATTTTAGCCAGTGTCTAGTTATTTTTCGAGTTATTCTTGCTTGTGTATCAACGAAATGATTGTGTAATTCATTTCGCTGATTTCGACGGAGCCCCTGGCAATAATTCCCACGAATCCACTGGCTTGATCATAAACGACGCAACGAGTCGAGCAAACACCGGCTAAGTAAATATCACTACAGCCGCACCATGACATCTTATTTTAGTTATTCCACAATTTTTTCATAAACATGGATATTTATAATACCAAATTACACCGATTTCACATTATAAAGTCCACTAGAAACTATTTGCATATTTATAAAAGCCATGCAGTCCGCCGAAATTCCCGCCAAGAACTTTACAAATAAATATTATTTACAAATCAATATTCTGTTTTTTTATTTTTATTAAGCTTGTGTTGCTGTCTGTACTAAATTAATTCAAAAAATATACTAATAAAAATATTGGGACGAATCGCATAACACATAGGTATTTAAAACTTTTTCGAAAGTAGTTTTTCGTCGAAATGGGAGGAAAAGTTATTATTAGTATAAGACGTAATTGTAACTCGATTTTAAAAAATATTCTTTATGTGAATGGATCCTATTCTATTTTGCCGGATACCACACGGCAAGTCTTCCCGTGGATGTCGTAGAAGGCGACTTAGGAAATACAAGCTAAACAAAGCTTATAAACATCTCTGAGACCTCTCCAACCCGTCTGGCCAGCAGCGTGGAGAGTGTACCTAGGCCAACTCCTCTGGCTGCTCTAGTAGTACAGAGAGGGTCGTGCTCCTGTAGTGGAGACTAAAAAGACCTGATGAAGATGAAGATGTGAATGGATATGCTTTCAGATTGGTTACATTGCAATACATCTAACGATGGTCTAAAGGTAAATAAATAAATAAATATATACGGACAAATCACACAGATTGAGCTAGCCCCAAAGTAAGTTCGAGACTTGTGTTATGGGATACTAACTCAACGATAATATATTTTATAACAAATACATATAGGTATAGATAAACATCCAAGACCCAGGCCAATCTGAAAAAGATCATTTTCCATCTTGACCTGGCCGGGGATCGAACCCGGTCATTCCGTGTCGCAGGCTGGCGTGTTGACCGCTGCGCCACGGAGCTAGTCTAAAAGATAAAAAGATAGTAAGACCTTTCTAAAATTTATCTAAGACTTCCAAGAAAACCTGCGAGTGGAATGTAGATGAAAATTATTAACCTTTCCATTATTAAAGATTACACTGTCTGAAAACAACAAACAAAAACAAAGTTCATTGTAATTATTTTGTAGCGGAGTATTTTCACTATGAAAGAGCAATATTTTCTAAAGTCTAAAGATAAATAATGGACGCTAATAAGTTTAGAGTTAAGTACCTAATGAATATTTAGTGTTGTGCGGATGATTAACAATAGTCTACGAAAATGAGCTAAAATATTTTCAACGTGTTAGGATTTCTAACATTAATTTAATATAGCAACATTGTTATGTAGCTTTATCTATGGTAAGCTTTGTCTATGATAAAAAACGGAAGTAATATTCGTTCTTATATGTTTGTATTCTGTTGCTTCCTGGCCACTTGTGATCTTGTACCGAAACTGTTAAAAGCTATTAAACGTACGTCTCCAAATACTCGTGGTTTCTCTGAAGAACCTTTCCACCACAGTCCACTGCTAAAAACAACGTTCGTAAATTATATGTTTACAACGAGGTATTTTCAAATAAGGATGAAAATGTATGTAGTTTGCGTGTAAGTAGTTTAAATAAAATCACTTTAATACGGTATTATCGGGTATATTACATTATTTTTACACCTAAAGTTTCGAAAACTTTACAGTTTTCATGGTCGCAGGTAGACTAAGTTGACATTTGTCTTTGTGTTATAATTATAGTTATAATATAAAGACAAATGTCAACTTAGTCTACCTGCGACCATGAAAACTGTAAAGTTTTCGAAACGCTAGGTGTAAAAATAATGTAATATACGCGTTAATACCGTATTAAAGTGATTTTATTTATATGTGTAACAATTGCGAAAACATTAGAAACCATTATGTAAGTAGTTTGTTTGAGGAAGGCATTAATTAAATAGATACATCATAAATATTCTTGTAATAAGAGTAAGAAAAGAAGATTTAAAAAAAATGTTGGTATAAAATCCTTTAAATAAGACGAGCTCCGTTTGTGGATGTATCCCAGGGATGAGATTGCTAGGGCAATTTTTTACCCCTGAAAATTTCCTTTACAAAATTTCATTGACATCGTTGAAACCTTTTCTGAGATATAGGATATATTCATCACGTCAGGCATATACAGGATGAAATTGAATTCATTAGCAAACGTTTAAGGTGTGACTCAGACCACGAATCTGAACAACTTTCATTATGGGACCAACTCCGATATTGCCAAAAAAAAAAGATATGCAGATATTTTTTTCACGATGTCGAAGTTGGTCCCAAAATGAAAGTTGTTCAGATTCATGGTCTGATTCACTCTTTAAACGTTTGCTAATGAATTCAATTTAATCTTGTACATAGTAAAGGTATATTCTCAAATGTGTCGTTAATGACGTATGCATATATACAGAGACAAAAAGACTCATAGCTTAGTCAAAAAACAAACATCTTTTGAAGGCAAATACATCTTGAATGCCAACCTTAATCCGAGCGTTTCATGAGATATTCAAGAGCGTCCCGTTACCCTCCTTATATTTACTTGTACCGGATGAAAATGTACGACGTCACAGTTCATATGAACGGATTTTGTTTTGTGATTTTCTACAATTCAAAAATCAAAAACCCTGTAACGCCAGACTGTAAAGTAATAAAAAAAAACCGGTCAGGTGCGAGTCGGAACTCGCGCACGAAACTTCCGTACCGTTATCTATAATAAGTTATTTTTTTTTTAAATTAATTATTGAAGTTGGCATTTGTCTCCCATCTCATCTGATGCTAAGTGACGATGAAGACGTGGATGTTACATGCCTATTCAAGAGATTTATTCTACTTTTGAATTTTATTATATGATGTAACAAAAAAATTACACTTTTCGCAATTTTTCCTTTAGCTGTGCTAAACGACGTTGCTTCGCACCAAATTTCAAGATTCTGAGTTCACGGGAAGTACCCTGTAGGTTTCGACTCCTTACGAATGTCGAAAAAATACGAAAATTTGCGACATAAACGGCTATATCTTTTGATTGTGTTGTCTTAGAAGTTTGATTTTTCACAGCTCTAAGGGACAGTCAACCTAAGTATTTGATATGAATTTTAGCTTGATACCTCAACGCGTTCCTGAGAAAAAGGGTCTTGACAGACAGACGGACAACCGAGCGTTCCTATAAGGGTTCTTTTTTACCTTTCGAGGTACGGAACCCTAAAAATAATAAAAGTTTATTCATTGGTATCGCTGTCACTTGATTTATGTAGGTACAATAATGACCATGGAAGTAAAAAGATGTTTTTTTTAATATGTATGTAAATGACAAAATCAAATTACCTACTTCATGTATTCTTTTTTTATTTTTAACCCCGTGTGTGTCTGTCTGTGGCACCGTAGCTCTTAAACGGGTGAACCGATTTGGATGCAGTTTTTTTTTTATTTGAATGTACTCGTAGCCTTTTAAACTGTGGTTCTTATTGTATGATTTTATCAAGATCGGTCTAGCCGTTTCCATGTTAAAGGGATGTTCGAGGAGGGTATTGCATTTTTTTTTTTTTTTTTAATTTTAGTAATCTTGTATCATTTGACATGATGCCTGTACTAAATGTAAGCACACAATTATAATAATATGTTCTATACTATAACGCACATTATCGTTATACACGTCACGTCAACACTTTTGTGAATTGCAAGATTTGTACTGTGATTAGATGATAGATTTTTTGTCTTTAGTCCTTTCGCACCAAGAGATATTCGGTCCGCGGTGTAAATCTCCCAAATACTGATTCTGAATGGGACCATTCACAGGTGCTAATGGTCCAAGGTATATACTCGTAGTTTAGACTGGGTCGATTCGGAACACGTGTCGTAGAATTACGTGCGCCAGAATTGCTCTACATATTTAAAATTTTATTTGTTCTTAATAAAATCATTTTTACTTAGTAAAAACAATTATATTGCTATAGTACGAAAAAATTAAGAAGTGGGCTTATAGAAATAATACAAAATAACAGAAAATGCACAATAATTTATAAATAATAACTTATAAATTATTATATACTAATAACTTATAAATTATTGTGCATTTTCTGTTATTTTGTACATAGTTGTACTAGGGATGTGTAACAAAACTACATTATCATCTCAGTCCAAATTCAAAAAGAGAACTGTTTTGTTCCCCACTGCAGTCTGAATCGACCCATTACAAAAAGTTATTAGCGGTTAGCGTTGCGGTGCAAAAGGTCCCATTTAAAGTGACCAAGAGCTCACATTGATTGGGACCTTTTGCATTGCAATACGTTTCGCATCGCGGTTCGAATGGTTTACAATGATAAACGACTTTTTTTTACGCGGCCAGTCAGTTTCAATTAAATTATTTAACTAAATGATTTAAGCTGCCAGTAGAATCTATCACTATGCACTAGTGATAGATTCTAGTGGCAGCATAAAAATCGGGCATCAAGGATGCCACCATGAAAATAAATATTAGCCAATTTTTTTATTACGTTCCCGGAGTTAGCCAATTAAAAAATAAAAACATAGACAACTTTGTGTAAGAAAATGAAAAAACTAAATTGCCAACACAATTGAATTCTGTCTAGTCTAGAAACTTGCGTCAAGTTTTTTAATAATGTAAGGATCTCTTCAGCTTCGGTGATATTACATTTGGGGACACAACGGTTTTTATTTTTGTACGCGATTATTAAAACTTATATTGCTTACTTTGTTTTAGAGTTATTAATATTCTGGTCTCGAGTTATTTTTGCAACAACTTTGCAACGTCTTACTGTTGAGATTGTGCACAACTTACTTATGTATGTATTTATCAGTGAACAATAATATACATATATACATCTTTCAATTAAACCATATATTTTTTTTTCATTTCGAGCCATCATGTGTCCCACTGCTGGGCAAAGGCCTCCCTCCACTTCTTCCATTCAGTCCGGTCTGCCTAAACCAGTTATACGATTATCAAATTATTACCTAACGAAAAAACTCTACAGTTTTCATGTTCGCAGGTACAAATTAATTTAATTTGAAGTGCTTCATAGAAATTGAATTGAAACCGTCACAGAAATTGATCCAAACTGCTCAGAACAATACTGCCAATGGTGCTTACCTATAAAAAAATTTAATACAATCATTCCAAGTTTTTTAACAATTTTGTCCTTTTCATATTTCCATAACTCCTACGCTTCCTAATCGATATAAAAAATTGAATATTTATGTTCACCAATGAAGTGATAATAAAAATAAATCCTTTATTTCAGGCAACAAGTTAAATTAACATAGGCCCATAGATAAATACCTTATAGACTAACATACATATAAAAATATATCTTAAAAACTAGTTTGCACGTATTGTCGGCGACGTGAGGCGCGGGGTATCAGCAGGCAGCCGTCCTCGGAACTTCCGATACACGACTCTCTGTGGCCAGATGTCCTCCTTCGCAAAGGTCTCTAGATTGTGGGTCGGCACTCTCACCACAAATAAACTAAAGCTTACTTTATGGCGAGATGCCAACCGTTCGACCTCAGCGTTAATTTGGACTTCTTCAGCACGTAGTCTACGACGTCCTCCATCCTCGTAGCCCAATGCAGACGGGACAAGTATACCTGCGTCGATTTCACTTCGGAACGCAACAGCTGGGTCGGTCGTGGCGGTGCATTGCCGTGGTGGTTACGGCTGGTGGGCTTCTGTGTGAATGAAGAGCCCATCCATATATTACAGTCCCCAAACACTATCTTAACATCAAAAATCGCGTTGGTACGACGGCCTAGGCATATAACTTATTGCCTCATGGAGCCAACCGCTTAGGTACTGATATAGTATGTCAAAAAGTTAAATATGTTTATTTCATTCCATTTCAGTTCAGACATAAAGTCTACTTGAACAAAATGCGAGCAGAGTGTTTCTTAGTAGGCTTAATAAATTAAATTGAAGAAAAAGAAGAACAATTGCAAAGTAAATTAGGCAAAACGAATCGTCGGTAAGTAGTAAAGTTAGATAATACGTCGCGTAATTTATAGCCAATGGTACGTGACAAAGCTCTTATTAAAGTTCATAATGAATGGGGCAACCTTCGATCAAATATAATAGTAGATACACAGTCTCATACAAAATGAAGCCTAAATAATGTCCCCGAGCCAAAACATCATGCATACTTACAAACAACAACAAAAACGGTACATACTGAAAGTATGACACTTCATCTTTCTTATATTCATATGGCTAGCTCCGTGGCGCAGTGGTCAACACGCCAGCCTGCGACACGAGAGTGCCCGGGTTCGATCCCCGGCCAGGTCAAGATGGAAAATGATCTTTTTCAGATTGACCTGGGTCTTGGATGTATATCTATATATGTAATTGTTATAAAATATAGTATCGTTGAATTAGTATCTCATAACACAAGTCTCGAACTTACTTTGGGGCTACCAACGTGTGATTTGTCCGTATATATTTATTTATTTATTCACTTTTGACGCGTAGTTTTTACATTTTTCACTGACCTTCGTCATCGCGAGACATGTGAGTGCTAGCGTGGTTTAGTGAAACTGTGGACAAAACAGCTCCGAAATTCGATTAGTGCGCTGCTATGCCGGTGCCACTCGAGCGCGAACCGTGTAGGTATCTACCATTATATTTGATCGAAGGGGGCAACAATAAAAGCCCTATCGATTCTGCCTTGCTGGTTCTTTATAACAGACAGCAAATTATATTTATCACACTTTTGGGTCTGGTTTTGTGGGAATACGACAGAAATTGCGCTTTTTATACAATCAGTGCTGGCAATTTCTTCTTTAATGAATAACATAAGTTTCAAAAACGTTAATTAATAACATAAGATTCAAAACCAGTGAAAAACGGAGCTTTTCCCTGGATGGTTTACGTGAAGGACAGAAGGCTATTGATTGGCATACAAAAATTTCACATTGAAATCAATAAAACGTAGGTCAGGTAGTCTCATGTATACAGTGTCAGATGCCATTAGGCAGCTTGTCAAATCTAATACCAGTGTTGGCCACTTACACACACAAAAATCGAATAAGTGTCGACTCATAATATTTTTATGTCATAGTAATCGTTATTCATGGCTATGCATATCTTATTTGTGGTGTATAGTTGTTTATTTTTTGTTTCTCGTGTGTGTAAGTGGCTAAGACTGGTGTCAGAATTTTCTGCCTGCCTTTTGGCATAGCTTAACGACTGCCATCAATGATGACAGCTTGCGGTACCAATGGCTTAGCTCGAGATTTGTTAATGCCACTTGCCGTCACCCATTCTATTTGGGACCTAAATTATAGTCACAACGCATGGGTAGTCAATCCTATAAAGACAACATAGCCCTTTTGACTAAAACTGCACCTAAATACCATTACTTGGCCTTCTCTACGAAATATCATTATCCATCGATTATCAAAAACACTATTAGAAAAAAGATCAAATCCCAAAGGTAAAAATAGTAAATGACGCATTGCATTATGTTGTTACGTTTTGTATACTTTTTATTAATCTTTTTCGATAATAAAGAAATTGAAAAAAAAATCGTTTACATTTCCTTCATGCTGCTATTTTTTTCAGTTCAGTTCATTGATATTCTTGCAGCGCCAGAAGATGCTCGTCCCGAACAAAAAGGCTCGAGGGATGGTGGATATAAAAAGCATCAGCGGCACGTGATGGACGGACGAGCCACTTGATACGAAAGGATATGAATACGCTTTAGTTGGATTTCGTTCACATTACATTACGGTATGTTTTGTATGCTTTGATACAGATACTCTTGTAGGTTTCTTTTATTACATTTCTAACTAAAAGGAAGTTAGTATGAATCAAAAGTGGCACGTGACGTGGTCAGTCAATACGAAAAGATATTAATACGATTCATATCGGAATTCATTTAAATTTTCTTATAAGCATATTTTCTATGGCAGATTTGGATGCCGACTTAATAATATCTCCGAGTAGTTGTAAGAACAAAAAGTCTCGGAGGGACATCGGATATATAAAGAACAGGCAGTATGTGACGGACTACGGGCCACTTAATAAGAAAGGATATGAATACGATTCATGTGTACCTATGTTTGTATGGGGTACTTTGATACAGATACTCCTTGCTTGGCATCCTTTGTTTTACTAAATATTGAAATAGGAATTTGTCTCCCATCCGATGAAGACCATTTATTCTATAAGTAGTTAGGCTAGAAGTAATTGAACAATAACAAAAAGGCTCAGATGGACGGTGGATGTATGAAGCAAAATTGGCATGTGACGGACTGACAGGCCAGTCATGCCAAAATATATGAATAAAATTCATTGAAATTTTCTTTCGAGTATTGTTATTGAATGGTTTTGATGCAGTGGTAAGAGTTCCAAGTGGTTGTAATGAAGAAGCAGCTGACATCAGGATTGAGTTAAAGAAAGTGGCATGCTAATTCTACTAGGCTGTTACATTGATACAAACAGACTTACATATACTAACTGGTAAAACTTACATAACTTAAAATAGCTAGAGATTAAGACGTGACATATGTAAGTACTATTGTGGATAAGTTATTGCAGTTATACCTTACGAGCATTTTACCGCGTGTCTCCAATCCCAAGTAACTGCTGTTAGTAACCGGAGGCAATTGATGTCAAGCGGGTTAAAACGCTAAAAAGTTGAAGCTCTGTCTACCATGCTAGAGATAAAGACGTGACAGTATGTAATTGCTCTTGTCAACATCATCATCCTAACAGCCGTAAGAAGTCCACTGCTGGACAAAGGTCTCCCCTAAAGATTTTTGGTTCCATGGGAGAAGATTGCCATACTCAACACGTTTGGCAGGCGGGTTGGCGCGCGTTGTTTCTTTGACTTATTACGCTTCTGACGCTGCTGACCATCAAAAACATCGACAGCCTCCGTGGTCCAGTGGTTAAGGCGTTTGCCTGTTGACCCGGGGGTCGTGGGTTCGATTCCCACCGGAACCATATTTTGTTTAGTTGTTTCCAGTCTGGTTAGGACATTGCAGGCTTGAATCACCTGATTGTCTGATAATATAGATGATTCCGTGCTTCGGAAGGCACGTTAAGCCGGTGGTCCCGGCTGCCATCTGGTAGTCGATAAAGGAACCACGTCAGAGGCCGAGAGGCGGTTCCGAAGAACTCTGACACCAGGGTGTGCATGGTCGATTGACCGTGACACCTAATCGAAATGATGATGATGATCAAAAACATATTTTTAAGATAGGGAAGGAAAGGAATTTGTTGGATTTAGGAAGAGAATGAAGGTATTGGGATACTACTTGTTCGGATGAATATGGAAAAAGCAAGGCCAGGCGCGCGTACCGAAAGATGAAGCGATGAAGTAAAACCCAATAAAATTAAGTTTTGTTTACCCCTTAAGAAACAAAGACGTGATGAGAATATAATTAATCAGCCAAGTTCTTGCAATTTTATTGGTTCAAGTATTTGACTGCTTGATTCTGATCCCAATTCCCAAGTAATTACTGTTTGTAGCTGAAGGAAACAGTGCACAAGCGGGGTTAAATGCAATGAAATGAAGCTCTCGCTACACCGCTAGTTCAATGATGTGACAATATGTAGTTAATAATGCAGATGAGTCCTTGCAGATTTATTTTACAAGCATTTTACTGCGTGTCTCGGATCCCAAGTAATTACTGTTTGTAGCCGAAAGCAATCGTTATTGATGAAGCCAATAAAATTTATCTTTGTCTACTAAGATGTCATGAGAATATCTTAATATATATAAATCTCGTGTCACAATGTTTGTCCTCAATGGAATCCTAAACCACTTAACCGATTATAATAAAATTCGCACACCATGTAAATAGGATAGTTTTTAACTTATGGCGAAACGAAGTTCGCCGGGGCACCTAGTATAATATATAAATATATACTGACAAATCACACAGATTGAGCAAGCCCTAAAGTAAGTTCGAGACTTGTGTTATGGGATAGTTACTCAACGATACTATATTTTATAACAAATACTATATAGATAAACATCCTAGACCCAGGCAAATCTGAAAAAGATCATTTTCCATCTTGACCTGACCGGGGATCGAACCCGGGGCCCTCGTGTCGCAGGCTGGCGTGTTAACCACTGCGCCACGGAGCTCGCCATAATATAGAATATAGTTATTCAGACAAGTTCTTGCAATTTTATTTTACAAGTATTTGATTGCTTGTCTTCAATCCCAAGCAATTACCGTTTGTGGCCGAAGGCAATCGTTTACAAGCGGAATTAAACGCAATAAAATGAAGCCCTGTCTTCTCCGCTAGGGACAATGATGTGTCAATATGTTTTATATTGTTTGTGGTTGTTAATCACGCAGATAAGTTCTTGCAGATTTATTTAACGAGCATTTTATTGCGTGTCTACAATCCTACAAATAGCAATTACTTAGGAAACGTTCTCATCAGGTTGAAATGCTATTGCATAAAATGAAGCTTCGTCTACCCCGCAAGGGACAAAGACGTCATGAGTGTGTAGTTATTCATGCAGATGAGTTCTTGTTATTTTATTTACGAACAATTTACTGCATGTCTCCAATCCTACAAACAGCAATTACTTGGGAAACGTTCTCATCCGGTTGAACCGCAATAAAATGAAGCTTCGTCTACCCCGTAAGGGACAAAGACGTCATGAGTATGTAGTTACATATTCATGCAGATGAGTTCATGCAATTTTATTTACGAGCTATATACTGCGTGTCTCCAATCCTACAAACAGCAATTACTTGGGAAACGTTCTCGTCAGGTTGAATCGTAATAAAATGAAGCTCCGTCTACCCTGCAAGGGACAAAGACGTCATGGGAATGTAGTTACATATTCATGCAGATGAGTTCTTGCAATTTTATTTACGAGCAATATACTGCGTGTCTCCAATCCTACAAACAGCAATTACTTGGGAAACGTTCTCGTCAGGTTGAACCGCAATAAAATGAAGCTCCGTCTACCCTGCAAGGGACAAAGCCGTCATGGGAATGTAGTTACATATTCATGCAGATGAGTTCTTGCAATTTTATTTACGAGCAATTTACTGCGTGTCTCCAATCCTACAAACAGCAATTACTTGGGAAACGTTCTCATCAGGTTGAACCGCAATAAAATGAAGCTTCGTCTATCCTGCAAGGGACAAAGACGTCATGGGAATGTAGTTACATATTCATGCAGATGAGTTCTTGCAATTTTATTTTACGAGCATTTTACTGCCTGTCTTCGATCCCGAGTAATTGCAGTTTGTAGCCAAAGGCAGTAGTTTTGAAGAAGCGAGTTATAACACAATAAAATGGCGGCGACGGGTGACCTGGAAGGTCACACAGAGCATGCCTAGAACGGGGCGGATGATTTAGTTTGAATTGGAATATGCTTACATAGATCCTTCTCATTTATAGTGTGTTAGGCCAAAGACTATATAAATCTAACATAAAGACTGGCAACCTCATATTAAAATATTGGCTTAACTTAAAGCTAAAAGCACGTATGATGTGCCCGGTAAGCATGCCGCATTAGTTCCACTAACTGCCACTATGGGCGGCGACGTCGGCGCAGCAATGCAACAGTGACAGTCTTTTCTATCGTCACTAGGTGGCATTAGTCGAAATTTTTTATAAATCTTTAAATATTAATTTTAGTGTACCTACATTGGTTTTATTTTATCATGATATACTGGATACATGGTTGTTAATAAACCTATAACGCCATCTATGTAATAAGTATGAAACACACCTTGGAATCTCAGTACCTACAATGTCGCTCACCTAGAACTACATTTAATCCTAACTAATATTATAAATACGAAAGAGACTTTGTTTCTAGGTCTGCTTGTTTATTTGTTTTTTACGCCTTCATGGCCTTTACTACTGAACCGATCATGATGAAATTTGCATATACGTAGACTTGCCTATGGAGAGGACATAGGCTACCTTTTCATTTCGAAAATACTGTTCCCGAGAGATCGACTGAAACGCAAGCGGAGTAGCGGGCGAAGTGTCTTAATAATAATAATAGATGTGGAAGATTTTAGTATCTTATCTATTTCCACCAAACAGCTTTGTGAAAAGAGCTGCTAGTGCTTCCCAGAAGGTTTTTGGACTAGCTTTCAACATTTCCGGCAAGATGGTGTCCTCCCCCGGAGCTCGTTTATTTTCCACCTGTTGTAGAGCATGAACTATCTCATCTACTGTAATTTCGGGAATATCTTCAGGGCTAACATTTTTTATTGGTCTTCTTGTACTACTGGGCTGCCCCGTATTTATAGCTGTTTTCAGGGTTTTCGCCCTTGCTGACATCTGGTCAATATTTTGGTGCAACAGATCCGATTCTATGGCATTCTGGTACTCGCGCTTATCAAAACTTATCTTATCAAAACTTCTACTTTGGTGTTATTGGGAATATAAGTGGCATTGATAGCCTTACTCCTCTTTATTAATACCTGTTTTCTTATTTTCTCTTTTTTTTCCGCCTTATTTTCTCTTCATTAATACCAAAAATAGAACTAAATGTCATCCCTATAAAACTTTCGCTTACATTGCAACTGAACGCTTCTGAGCACCAACATCATGGTATTTATTTAAATAAACAGGACTTTTTTTTTTTTTTTTGGAAATGACTTTGTAGCTTGCTCCAAGTGAGCTTTCGCTACTTCACCGGGCGTTTGAGGCGAGGGCAGAGTGCCCTTAACTTTTTTAGACAACATCACCAAAGGGCCCCCATGAGGGACGGACCTCGGCTTTGGGCGTTGCCTGTGTGCGCAAGGCTTGGAGAGACAGCAAACTCTCATATTGCCTGATGGGCCGCGTATGCGTGCATGCAAGCCTGAAGGGCCAATCTGAGAAACAATGGCAAAAGCCTTTAGAGAGCAGCAACTCTCATCTTTTGCCTTATGGGCCGAAAGCTACGTTGCCAGAAGGGCCTATCCTGGGTGCAAGTCACCCGGGACCGCCGGGCGGTCACCAGTAATCGGAGCTAATCCTACTCTACGCACTCTATTCCGGTGGCGAGTGCGACGGGGTCGGATAGTGGGATTCCTCTGGCTATTCGGAGCCGAAGAGGGGTCGGGGCGGGCTTGTGCGATGTCAATAGGATCATCGGGATCGTCAAGTACGTTCCTAGGACGTCTACGACGCTTACGTCCCCAACTTACACGATACGACCTTAGTCGTATCGTGTAAGTTGGGGGAGTAGTTAGCAGCTTGCACTACTAACGGGTTGGGGTGGCGTGCGGCTTTCTCAAAGTAACGCTTGGAGGCGTTTTTGAGATAGCCGCGAATGGATGGGAGATCTAGGTCACGGTGTAATTCTGTCATGCGCAAGTACCGGTGGTGACTCGTATTTCTGGCACGGGTGACGAAGCGGTTCTGCAAGCGTTGCAGCCGATCGATGTGGGTGGGCGCTATTATTGTTTGTTTCCGTTGACGTTTTAATAGAGTTACATCCATCGTGGTCGCAACGAGACTGTTAATAAAAAGTTTCGTGCTAAGTCCCATTAAATATATTTACATAATTATGTGCTTAAATCGCGAAAGTTTAAAAAAGAATAAAACTCAAGGTAATTTAACACTTATACAACATCTCAATAACTCAACCTTTCCCCGTATTTTCCGTCGAAAATTTTCCACGAAACCCTTGAAAAACGATTGCTCGTTTGATTTTAATCGGGCTATCACTCGAAATCTCGGTAACAGTATCTCCAATATCGGTTACCTGGAAGCGTGTTCAATCTACGCCGTATGGCAGATAATCTGTCTTGATTGGCCGACGAATTGCTTTAATTAAATACTAGCATCCAATTGACGAGCGAAAGGGGACTTTATTATCAAGAAATAAAGACTATTTAAGTGTAGTTTTGAAAATATTAAGTGAAATTATACATTGTGATTGTATTTGTCTTTTCCGTTGTATTTCTGTTATTACTGAGAGTTTCAATATCACATCTTTCTTAGGGTTCCGTACCCAAAGGGTAAAAACGGGACCCTATTGATATCGCTCCGCTGTCCGTCTGCCTGTCTGTCTGTCTGTCCGTCTGTCACAAGGCTATATCATATGAACCGTGATAGTTAGACAGTTGAAATTTTCACAGATGATGTATTTCTGTTGCCGCTATAACAACAAATATAAAAAATAGAATAAAATAAATATTTAAGGGGGCTCCCATACAACAAACGTGATTTTTTTACTTGTTTTTGCTCGATATTGATAACGGTAAAATGTAGCCGCTTGAAATATTAACAGTATATTTAGTTATATATTTACTTATAAAATAAATTAATGTTAAAGGGGGGGCTCCCATACAACAGACATGTTTTTTTTACAGTTTTCATAGATAACGGTACGGAACCCTTCGTGCGCGAGTCCGACTCGCACTTGGCCGGTTTTTTTTTTATTATTTGCGTAAAAAGTCAGATCTGTGAAATAAATTATTACTTAAGAATTAAGTGGGATACCACACTTCGTGAACGTTAAATATTGATCTTTTTGGCAAATAGCCAAAAAGATCAAGATCCATCGTTCACTCGAAAATTGTACAAGTACATAATATGTGTGAAGTACTAGGAAATACAGTCAGACGGCGGGGTCAGACGCCCCGAAGATGGCTGGTTCTACTTCTTCATCATCTGCTTCTGGTAACTGCGGCACACTTGTATGCACAGAGCTGTATGATCGTGTCGACGCCTCGTAATAGATGTCATTGTAGTTTTGGCATGTTTAAAAAATTGGTTTCCAAGTTGCAGGCAATCTAACCTACACCACTGTTGAAATTTGGACGCCCACTTATCTCTATTGCTTCACGTACTTTCCGCGGCACTAAGTCCTTCTCTCGTGTCAACACTTTGGCCTTATCGAAGCGAATATAATGAGCCACGTCCGAATCCAAGGCATGCTCGGCGATCGCAGAATCATTCTTGTCCAATTTCTTCAAACTGCGCATGTGTTTGGTCAGTGTTGTAGCTACTCAAACTTTTCATCTTGTTTCACCGACACGTAGCATTTGCCACATTCGTATGGAACTATGTATACGCCTGGCACACTCAATGGGTCACTGTCCTTATTAGGAGAATGCATTACATTCATTCGTTTCGTCAAGTTCTGGTAAATAGTTTTAATAAGTGACCAATATTGTATGTTATATCATTGACAAACGATAGGAATACTAGCGCTCTATCCACGGAAAGTAGGCTAGTCTTCTGCGTTTTCGCTGACTCTAATGCTCTTCTTTGATAAAACGTTGAAAAATTATGAAGGAAAAGGCGTAGAACATCAAATGCCGTAAAACAAATATGAAATTAAAAATGTACATACTATTATCGTTTTTTATATTATACTTATTTATTCCCAGTAGTACGTTTTTCATTATTTCCTCGCATTTATTGAGAAAAGCACAATACATGCCTTTCCCGGGAATCGGATTGCCGGACTCGTATTTATTGCCTTGCTCTCGCGGACTCGTATTTATTGATTGCTCGTTTCGTTGCGTTAATTCTGCATATATGTGTTGCGGATAACCCGCAACACATAGATGAAGAATTAACGCAAAGCTCTGTGTATCCGCGTACGCGGAATCGATGCTAAGTGGATGGTGGTGTGAGTCGGACCTTATAAGTAGCGGCTGGTGTGTATTTTATGCGTTTTCGTTTCGGTAAACCGTACGCGTGAGATTTCCATTGGATTGACGCATGCCCACTATATCAAGAAAGGCTGCCATCATTGTCTTGCTCGGTGGTGTTCGAGGGACTGTCGTGTTGCGACATCCTTGACGCTCGCCCTGAAGATGGCCATCTGAATTGACTGAAACTTGTCACCGATACCGACTATCAACACGTGAGGAAACCGTTTGTTATTAGTAAGTATAGATTGTAGTGCATTGTGAGCAAGGAAACGAGCTTTTGTGCATACCTATTACCCGAAAACGTATTCTCCCTAACCTTGTCGACGCTGCGAAGATGAGCAAATAAACGTAGCAATCTATTCAGCGAAAGTTTCGATAACTCGCACCGATTTGAATTGTGGTGTTTCAGCAAAGTAATTACAGTGAATACGTGACAAGTTTACAAGTACAAATTTCTTGTCATGTGTTGACAAGAAATTTGTATTTGTAAGCTTGTCACGTATTTAGATTTTCTTATATTCAGGGCTCCTTATAGCATCAGAGGGCAGAATTTATAATATACCCAATATTATAAATTATCAAAACACCTAGCTGCTTCTTTTCCCGCGCATATCGTAAAAGTCAATCGAGGGAATTGGTAATAACCCACCAACAGGGCTTTCAGGTCTTATAGATTGAGGCACTATCTACCCCGCAAGGGTAAAAGAAGTAATACTATGTATGTATGTATCTAAACACCTTACGTAGGATGGCCTAGATCAATTGTGTTGCTACAAATGCAACGATATCTTGATAACAAAAATCTACTTTACCCTTATACGTTGAGCAAAATAAGTGCCGGCACGAGGGTCGCCCAATGCATTGATGAGACGGATTGTGATGTCCTTATTGTACTTATTACTAGCTAAAGTAGGAACGGACATACATGTAAAAAACACGACCCACGAGGGTCACCCAATACATCGATGGTACGGATTGGGATGTCCTTCTGTCTCTCTCTCTCTCTTCCTAGTCGGATTGCGATGTCCTTATCGTACTTTGTTATTACAACCCTCATTCGGTTCGCCGCAGTCGTGTTAAATTAGTTCAAATCAGGTACATACATACTATCACGTCTTTTTCCCTTGCGGGGTAGACAGAGTCAAGATCTTTAAGACCTAAAAGCCACGTTTAGCATCTTGGTGGGCATTAGGTGGAAACGGAATCAAAATAGTGATGGGTTGCTAGTCGCATCGCGTACTAATAGGTATAATTCCTCAGATATTCACTCATTCCCTCGATCGGCGATTTCGACCTGCGTGGGAAGAGAAGCAACTAGTACATTCTACGTTTTTTCTTTTCTCCCAGACTAGCATGGACGAGGAAACTCTTTGATCTTCGTTTTCTCTCATTAAAAATTCAATTTAAATCGGGTTCTAATTTTCATTATTTCTACGTCATCATCATCATCAGGTCCTTTTTAGTCTCCACTATAGGAGCACGACCCTCTCTGTACTACTAGGGCCATACTTGGCCAGAGCAGCCAGAGGACTTGGCCTACACTCTCCACGCTGGCCAGACGGGTTGGAGAGGTGTCTTAGATGTTTATAAGCTTGGTTTAGCTTGTATTTCCTAAGTCGCCTTTTACGACATCCACGGGAAGACTTGGAGTGGTCCTATTCTACTCTGCCGGATACCACACGGCTAATAATTAATACATACGAGTTATCATTGCTGAATTCAGCAATGATAACTCTCGGTAAAGTAAATCTTACGGAGGATGCAATCAAAAATAATCAAGTAGAATTCATCATCATCACACTAATCACACACGCACTCTAATACACACATAATATGTGTGAGTACATACAAAAATTATTTCAAATCATTGTTTTTTTTTCTTGTTTGTAATTTTAGTTTGTGGTTTTATGTTCTAAGTATACTTTGCTATAGGTAGATTAATTATAAGAATTGGTATGGAAGAACGGAGCCTGCTGGTACAAGTATTCTATTACTTAAAAGTAGGCTCCAACATCTGTCTATGAATTGTATACAATTTACCTAAATAAATTATTTTTTTATTTTTTATCATCTTTTCGTGTAGGTGACACGGTCAATCGACCATGCACACCCTGGTGTCAGAGTTCTTCGGAACCGCCTCTCGGCCTCTGACGTGGTTCCTTTAACGACTACCAGATGGCAGCCGGGTGCCTTCCGAAGCACGGAATCATCTTTATTATCAGACAATCAGGTGGATCAAACCTGCAATGTCCTAACCAAACTGGAAACAACTAAACAAAGTATGCTTCCCGTGGGAATCGAATGAAGAATTCATCGGAATTTATGGAATAGAACAAAGGTTTTGCTCCCATCGCAACCGACGGGGCGACAGAACTACAAAATTGAGTCCTAAACCACTGGCAGGGGTGTCTATGTCTTGTCTGTACATGCCATTTAATTTAAAATTTATTTTTTTATTGCACTTAGTACTTATAATTATTTAAGGTCGAAATTGATTATCTGAATTCTGAACACATGTAAGTCTTATTAGTATTTTTTCAAGTTATTTGGGCATCAAAAGTACGCGATAAATGTCGAGATTTTTTTTACTACAAAGGGCGGCAACGGGCAAGCGGGTCACCTGATGACTAGACATAGACTACTGAAACACTTGTCTAGTTCAAGCATCTATATAGTAAGCGTTTTCTTTTGAGTTAAAGTTTGTGCGACTAGTATTACTTATTCAGAATATATCTACATACGTATATGGCATATATGAAAGTTTGTGAGGATTTAATAATGATTTATGGATCTCTGTTGCTCCTTTACACATAAACTATAGGATGCAAAATTACATAAAGCTATTTATATACTACTAGCTTTCGCCCGCGGCTCCGCCCGCGTCAATGTCGATCCCTCGGGAATAGTACTTTTTCCCGGGATAAAAGCCTATGTCCTTCTCCGTACTCCAGGGAACTTGTATGCAAAATTTCATGATGATCGGTTCAGTAGTTACGGCGTGAAAGCGTAACAAACAAACAAACTCACTTTCGCATTTATAATATTAGTAAGGATTCACATTTAAAATAATACATAATTAAACTACTTAAAAAAAAAGAAACTAAAATAATAATTAAAAAATAACCTACCTAAAAATATATATTTACAAATCGTACAGTTCCTCCGGGTGCTCACCTCTGGGCATCGTGCCCAAAAGGCTGACAGCATTGCCTAATTGAATGGCAATGCTGATACGCTGAGCTAGGTCATTTCCAGCCCTTTGGTCACGAGATACCTCAATAAGCCATTTAGCCAAGAAACTAAAAAGCTTATGCGCTGATGGACCCCACGGACCCAATGTTTCTATCCCAAAAGGCTCAAATATGTAGTTACCTCCGATACCTACATATTTATAAGGGTTTCTGCTCCTGCAACGGCTGCTCCTGCAACGGCTGCTCCTGCAACGGCTGCTCCTGCAACGGCTGCTCCTGCAACGCCTGCCTTCGACTTGGCACTCTGGACATGAGATGGTTCCAGTGTGTCGAGAATTATATAGCTTAGACATCAGCTGGGAAAACCTAGTAGGTAATCAAAAAAGAAGAATAGATGGAGAGGCAGCCCTACAGACAGAGCCATTGAAAGCTGTGGTCGCTTCGCATCGCGAGCTTAGCGACAAGATTATTGCAGTTCGATTTGTGCTCGCTTGTTCACTCGCTGTGCAGCGGAGATAAAGATATTGTCAACGAGTATTGATACTGTAATAATATTATACACAATTTGTAAGGATTTGTTACACGACCAGCTTTTTTGACTAGCTCCGTGGCGCAGCGGTCAACACGCCAGCCTGCGACACGGAGTGACCAGGTTCGATCCCCGGCCAGGTCAAGATGGAAAATGATCTTTTTCTGATTGGCCTGGGTCTTTGATGTGTATCTATATATGTATTTGTTATAAAATGTAGTATTGTTGAGTTAGTATCCCATAACACACGTCCCGAACTTACTTTGGGGCTAGCTCAATCTGTGTGATTTGTCTGTATATATTTATTTATTTACGACTGCACAAAAAGGAGTGTTACATTTCAGAGTTCAAGTTTGTGTGTATAGGCTATATTTTTTTAAAGACTGTGCCGTTTTTATTTTCTCTTCAGTTCATTCTGGTTCCTAAATATCTTCTTTCAGAGTGTTCCAACATTTCCTTACGGTTTTCCAAAATTGTATTTGAACTATGCCTGTAAGGCATGAAAAAGAAATCGGTCTTACTTGTCATATGTCAAGACATATGACAAGTAAGACCGATTTATTTTATATATCATGGGTTGCAATATTAATTTTCAAGACCACTTATTTCTAGACAAATATTTCGGCTGGTACGAATAAATCATTTCTTTCCTTGACGAATGCACCGCGATACAACTTTGTTAATGCTACGCTTTGAAATCCTCAAATAAGCATCATGTAAGAAATAAGTACGAGTTCTAACTTTCCAATAAATATTGTCAACTTAGACATTTCTGTTATGGGAATAAGTATCGTTAAGATGTCGTCAAGTTACAAAGGGAAAGGATCCCTAAGTTTATGTCAATTATTTATGTCTGTTAGACAGGCACAATGTTATTTGTAGGTATTATACTACAGGCTGTGACGGGGGAAGGTAAAATAAAATTTAACGAGCTCGACATTTAAACAACTTCTTACAAGACAGCATCTTACTAAAGGGGGGTAACTTGTCCCTATGAATAACCTTTCCAGATGTCAAAAAATAAATTCATACAAATTGCCGAGCAGCCCTATCACCGATTTTTTGAAGTTCTCAGCATTGTTCCCATATGAAAAGTTGTGCATTTTGTCTGGTTGTGTCTTAAAAACTACTTATAAATAAAACTAACTATATTCATAATAAAAAAAATCCTTAAATATAAAAGAATAAAAAACTAAAAATCTAAACTAAGGTGTTGCCCTGTGGTAAAGTGCCAAGAACACTAGCTGCATTCCCCCGCTGAATTTCATCCTTAAGTAACAATTCTTCTTTTGTTTTTCGTGTGTGTAAGTGGCCAACATTAGTGTCAGATTATAAAGCTGCTTAAAGACACAATAATAAGGCTCTAAACCTACGAATAAGCTAAACTCATCGAGTTGACAGCGGCCGGCAGCGAAAATGACGCGCGGCCATTTTCGATATTCTCAAGCGATAATCCTTAACCTTACTAATCCTTATCCTTACTAATATTATAAATGCGAAAGTGAGTTTGTTTGTTTTTTTATTTGTTTGTTTGTTTGTTACGCTTTCACGCCGTAACTACTGAACCGATCATCATGAAATTTTGCATACAAGTTCTCTGGAGTGCGGAGAAGGACATAGGCTACCTTTTATCCCGGGAAAAAGTACTATTCCTGAGGGATCGACATTGACGCGGGCGGAGCCGCGGGTGAAAGCTAGTACATAATAAACCAATAAAAATGTTTAAAATCGTATGACACTTAAACTGTTCGCCGCTTCGCTGCCGGCCGCTGCCGACTCGGTGTGTTTTGAGCCTTATAGGATATAGCTTAAGGGCCCGTACTACCTCACACTGCTTTGCATGATTGACTGTTATATCAATAATAATTAAATACTCAAGTTGAAATAAAAATGCAGCAAAGTTCAGGACTAACTCTGGTAACTATATGACTCAAAAACACGATTGCGTTAATTTTTCTCGATAGAAAAAAATTGCAAAGTTGCCTCCAAATCACGTCTAATTTACTCAGTATATAGCATTATTCACCAAATACATTTAAATTAACCTTGAATCTTTTGATTATTATTGCATTACAGATAAGGCAGCCATCATATGTTTTTCTTTTTCGAATAACCCTTGAATATTCCTAAAAAACGACAATATCCAAAGTAGCCAACGCGTTTAGACCATCCGCGTTTGTATCGCCACGCCGCCTGGCATATGGCGGGCTCTTAACGACGGCCATCGGTGATGACAGACGCAGAGACGCAGGACGCTTACAATGAAGAGTAAACATAAATAACAAGGAGACGCGTATAAACCAAGGTATAAACGATACAGCAATCCTTCGTCTTTAAATTGAATTGACACTTAAACCGTGTGTAAACTTGGGCCCGCCGCAAACAGGGCCCTGAGGGCGCGCCCTAAACAAACAAATCCTTTAAGGCTACTGACGTCAATTGCTAGGTACCTAGTCTAGACAGATATATATATATATTTTGTTATTTTTACTGTGTATTTTTGTTATTGACGTTACTTACATTGCTGTTTCATATTGGATTCTAACCCTTTTCTATGTTAATGTATATGACTGTATACAAATAATAAAAAAACGGTTATACCTATTAGGTACATATCGCTTGACGTTGAAAAATAAAAGCTAGATTCGCGTTAATTTAGTAGGAGAGTAGAGTAAAAAATAAAATTATATGTTGTATATACTGGACTTTTTTTTCAGAGGTATTATCTTCAACTACCTGTCCAGTAGTTGCGGGTATGACATCGAGTACGCGCAACCAGCCTCCCTAGCTGCTACGTGCTTTTCCCCCATTCATTCGAGTAAGTAGTATCACAATAACTTAATTTCCTTCCTAAATCCAAGAAATTCCTATCCTTCCTCAATTTAGAAAATGCTTCCAAACGGCAGGCAGTGTCGTGAGTAAGAAAGAAAGAAAGAAAAGTATTTTATTTGGTACTTGAGACAAATTTAACAAAACACAAAATACTTTAACAAAACAAAAACAAATTTAACAAAACACAAAAACAAATTTAACAAAACACAAAATTTTAAAACAGTAAACATATATAAGTACTAAAAAGGAGCTACTCAGCGTATGGCAGTGATAACACGCCGCTGGTCCTCCGTGGAACCAGTTATGAAAAATGAGGTTTGACAATATCCTCCTACGGAACGAAGAATCCTTGGGAGAGGCCTACCTATGTCCAGCAGTGGACTTCATCTTCTTCTTCTATCGAGTCGTAAAATGGCTTTGCAGAGGACTTATACGGCTAAAGATGTCCGAGAATGAATCCTAACTAATATTATAAATGTGAAAATGAGTTTGTTTGTTTGTTACGCTTTCACGTTGTAACTACTGAACGGAACATCATGAAATTTTGCACGTTATCTAGGGTACGGAGAAGGACATAGGGTACATTTTATCCCAGGAATAAGCACTGTTCCCAAATGATCGACACTGACGCGGGCGGAGCCGCAGGCGAAAACTAGTTATAAAATAAATTTAATCAGTCTAGTAGAATCTAAGTCAGTATAATAAGGTAATATGTTATGCACATATCTAAGAACTTCCATTAGGATCCGCAACCGACGGGTATACCCGTGTGCATTTCTAAATAGAGTTGATTCTGTACTTACGACTAAGTTCTATGTTTAACGTTTAAGCCAGAGCTGGGTTATTTAGGCGTCTTATATTACCCTCTTATTCATAAAAATTAACAAACGCTTATTAAACCTATTTTAGTTAAAATATGTTTTGTCTCGTTCTTTCCAGGCGTTGCAAAGAGGGATAAGGACAAAACATATTTTAACTAAAATAGGTTTAATAAACGTTTGCTAATTTTTATGAATAAGACGGTTAATATTTATAACCGTGTGGTTTCTGGCAGAGTAGAATAGGACCACTCCAAGTCTTCCCGTGGATGTCGTAGAAGGCGACTTAGGAAAAACAAGCTAAACAAAGCTTATAAACATCTAAGAGACCTCTCCAACCCGTCTGGGCAGCGTGGAGAGTGTAGGCTAAGTCCTCTGGCTGCTCTGGCCAAGTATGGCCCTAGTAGTACAGAGAGGGTCGTGCTCCTGTAGTGGAGACTAAAAAGGACCTGATGATGATGAATTAATATTAAGAGCAGATTACAGTAACTAAAAAAATCGGCCAAGTCACATGGAGAGGGTTTCATTAGATGAATACAATATTTTTATAAGTGTTTTATTTTGCATTCACAATGCTATTTTGATATAGTAATCTTAATAAATTAAGAAATAAAATATGGTGAAAAAATTTTACCATATATTAATTCATTGAGTTAATTCATTAAGAGTACGATGAATACATTTTTTTTAAAATGAACGGTGTAATAAAACCAAAATTGCAAATTTTAGAATTAGCAATTTCGGAGTTGAGATAGGGAAATTGGTAAATTTTTGCCTATTTTGTAAAATACCTTAAAACTATTTATTTTTGAATTACTATAATATATATTTGAGATCCTCGCAACTAGCCTTTTCATTTGACATGTAGCACGGTAAAGATTGCAAAACTTTTTTTTTATTTCCTAAGTTGTGACCTTTAAAACTGCCTCCAGAGATAAAATTAATATATTTACGTTGTTTACACGTTCGTGTTTTACATGTTACTTTTCTCAGTAAGAATATATAAATGTATGGAGAGGTATAAATGATTTACAAAAATGGTTAAATGGCTAGCTTTACCAATCCTTAGCAAAAAAAAAAATGCTCCACCGTGACAGTTTTCACTGCCGTGACCAGGATTCGAACCTGGGTTACTACGGCCACAACGTAGGGTCCTAACCACTAGACGATCACGGCTATAGGAGCTGGTGACGGTATTAACGAAAATACGGAGCTTGTTAAACGAGATTGGCGTAATTGGTTTACTTTCACAATATCGTTACAACATTGTTACGGTGTAATTATTGACGACCTGTGGCTCAAGTTAACCGCAAGTGCATTTGAATCGCAAGGTCCGGGGTTCGAACCCTGGTTAGGTCACATTGGAAAACGATTTTTTTGGATTGACCTGTGTCTCGAATATTTATCTATACAATATGTAAGGAAAACCCTGTCCAAGCCTTAAAGGGGTGATTCAACCCGTCGATATGAACAACTTTTCCTATGGGACCAATGTTGGGAAAATCATTTTGACGTTCGCATATAATTTGCCTCACTTGTAAAAGTCGGGTAGTTTTTTTAGGTGATGTAAGCCTTAATATAAGGGGAATGGGATACGGCGGAAAATTTTGACGCCCAAGTTAAAACATGCGGTAGCTCAGTTGGCAGAGCGTAGGTCGTATATAGATCTAAATTCGTTGGTTCTAGTCCTGGCCGCATTAATTTTTTCACCATATTTTATTTCCTAATTTTATCAGAGAATTAATAGTTTTCCAAAAAGTGATATAAAAAAATTACTCCACCGTGACAGTTTTCACTGCCGTGACCAGGATTCGAACCTGGGTTACTACGGCCACAACGTAGGGTCCTAACCACTAGACGATCACGGCTGCCGGAGCTGTGATCCAACCGACGAAAATCGAGGTAACGATATCGAAAGTTACATAAAACTGCATTTCTGATTGCCATCGACGTCACGGCTGAGTGGCTCTTGACGCTCAATAACTTTTGCGTCCAATCAAAATTATTGGGTTCCGCTAGCGGCTGCAAATTTACTGTTGAATGAATCAGTATAGATGAGTACTGTATCATCATCATCATCATCAGGTCTTTTCGGTCTCCCCTGCAGGAGCATGGCTCTCTCTATACTATCGGATCCATACTTGGTCAGAGCAGACAGAGGATTTGGCCTACACTCTTCTGGTTAGCCAGCTTCTATTTCCTAAGTCGCCTCTTACGACCTCCATGGGTAGACTAGGAGTAGTATTAGTAATATTAGTATAGACAATATTTATATTGTCTTTGGTACAGTATCATACGCTTAATAAATTAAGAAATAAAATGTGGTGAAAAATTACATGCGGGCGGGACTTGAACCAGCGACCTAGGTCTATGTACGTCCTACGCTCCGCCCACCTGAGTTACCGCATGTTGAATCATGCGGTAGCTCAAATGGCAAATAATTTAGTATATCAAAATAGCATTGTGAATTCAAATCAAATAGCAATCAATTTAGAATTAAGAGTAAGAATTATGTTTTTGTAATAAAGACTTATCTCATCATTCCAGCCACGAGGAGTCCTCTGCTGGACATAGATCTATGTAAGGATTATCTGGACTATCCAAGGATTTTTCGTTTCATGGAAGGATATTGCCTACCATACGTGCGTTATTTGGTTGAGAAACCATGGACTTACTAAAATTATCAGTGAAAACTTGTTAATGGCTGTATTAGTTACCTAGTTTTTAATTTATTTGTTTGCTGAAATTGAATGCTGTAAGTTTTCCAAACATATAAAATAGGGTGCGCGGTGCGCTGTTGACCGTACCTGACGTGTTTTGTCTGCTCTAACGCTAATTTAATAATTTGTTGTGTATTTGTTGATGTGATCAGTACAAAGTTATACCCAACTAAACCTTAAGTGACGATCTCTAACATAGTGCAAAAAGTAGTTCTTGAAGTGAAACAAATCAAGGTTAAAGTGAACATTAAATCTGTGCAATAGACAAAGAAATTGTTGATGATTCATTGCATGTCGTGGTTAAGTGACCTTCACTCGGACATTAAGCTCCCCACTTACTCTCATTATTTATTTATTTGTGTCAATTCCCACACGTATATCGTATATATTATTATATAATCTCCTTGCACCCGCACCTACTTGACGGCGATAACTGAAAATCAGTGTTTTTGTACGTAAGTGCAAAATAATCGCTGAGTTATGGCCTTTTTGTCTTGCTGCAGCACACAAATGACTGTTCTTGTGTTTATGTACTTAGATTTAAGATCGCCTGTATTACTAATTTGTGTGTTTGTGGCAATCAAATAAACGTATTATCTATCTATCTATCTAAAATAAAAAAATAAATACGCACCACGCTTGGCAGGCGGGTTGGCGATCGCAGTTTCTTTGGCTTCTGGTGCTTCCGAAGCTGCTGCCCATGGGAAGCATTTAAATCTAGAGAAGGATAGAAGTTTGTTGGATTTGAGAACGGAATGCCTTCAGGCAGCTTGAAAAATCTGAAACCAGTGTTGGCCACTTACAGTACCACCAATATACCTGACCCCGCCCTCTATCTATATCTTGAATTTTCTCTTAAAGTAAAAATAATATTAAAATGAAAATATATATTCAGAGAGATTTTAATTAAGACTTTCTGAATAAACATTTTCATGTTAATATTCTTTTTAGTTTATGAGAAAATATATACTAATATTATAAAGCTGAAGAGTTTGTTTGTTTGTTTGTTTGAACGCGCTAATCTCAGGAACTACTGATTCAAATTGGAAAATTCCTTTTGTGTTGGATAGTCCATTTATTGAGGAAGGCTTTAGGCTATAAAACATCACGCTGCGACCAATAGGAGCGAAGCATCGATGAAAAATGTTTTGAAAACCGGGGGTAATTATTCATCTATACTAATAAAACGATAAAAATTGCCGCGGACGAAGTCGCGGGCAACAGCTAGTTCAATATATAGGTTGAGGGCGGGGTCAGGTATCTCGATGGCTGACTGTAGATACATACACAAAAAAACGAACAAACAAACACTCGAATTTTAATTTCAATTTAATTATTGCATTTCATAATGTACATCAGTTCTAACTACTAAAAGACACTGTCTTACATATAAATAGATACACTATGAACCCTGTCGGGTATCGCAAAACAAAAGAAATGGAACGGCAAGCGAGTTTTATGACATGCAGCTAGTTAATAAATGGATAACAAAGTATAAATAACTGGTAGTTTCGTATTTATTATCAGCGATCGTTATTATTAGTTATGTCAATGTTTATTAGTATACTTTACAGTAGCAAATTAAATTGTCTTTAAAATACTAGTCCAGTTTATAATACGTATTATTCAGTAATAAAATTAATAATTTAAAGGGCGGGCTATAAAATGTGTTTCTTTTTGTTTTGCTTATTTTAATTCTGACATATGTTTTCTTTAAATTGTATAATTTTCATCATCATCAGGTCTTTTTTGTCTCCACTACAGGAGCATGACTCTCTCTGTTCTATCAGAGCCATCCTTGGTCAGAGCAGACAGAGGGTTTGGTCTACACATAAAATTAATTTTAAAAAGTTCTAGCTTGGACTCGGGTGTTACTAGTTTATTTTTTTGCCGAGTGGGATATCGTCTTGGTAAGTCTTCCTTTTTAGGGCTTATAGTATCGCCATGTCTGTCCGTCCGCGGTTTTACTCAGAGACTTTAAGTACTAGAAAGCTGTAATTTGGTATGAATATGTATATTAAGTATTTATTATTATTTATTATATTACGTTATCTTCCTTACAAGTAAAGTGATGGGAGTAATTTTTTTTCGCGACTACGTGTGGGAAGTTTTTGTGTAGGTCTTTTAAAAATACTGTGAGCTTGTGAACATTATTTTTCGATTTACTTATCCGTTTCTGAAATATTTCGCAATGCAATTTTTTTAGAGTTAAAGTCCAGTGTTCCCTCTATCTACTAAATGGTTGTATCTGAATACGTGAAAAATATCACAGCAGTAGTATATACAACGAAGTTTAAAGAAAAACTATCAGAGCTAAGTAGAGGTTACAAATTAAAGAGATAGAGTCAACCAACTTATAAATGTACTCGGAAAAGTAATATTTCATACAAATTGAATTGAAAATTTGTTAAGACAGTTCTTAGTTACGTAAAACATCTACTGAATTTTTATAGATAATGGTACGGAATCCTTCGTGCGCGGGTCCGATTCGCAATTGGCTGGTTTTATTTGTGTATGAATGGGGGAAACGCAAGTAGTAGCTCGAGAAGACGGACGCGCGTGCCTGATGTCACTCCTGCAGGCATGGGACAGGCTGGCAGGCATAAAAATTATTTAATTACGTTTAATTTTAGTTTTTGATAAAATTCTATTACAGCCAATCTGTCTCCGTGGTTCAGTGGTTAAGGCGTGTGCCTGTAGACCCGGGGGTCGTGGGTTCGATTCCCACGGGAAGCATACTTTGTTTAGTTGTTTCCAGTTTGGTTAGGACATCGCAGGCATGAATCACCTGATTGTCTGATAAAGATGGTTCCATGCTTCAGAAGGCACGCTAAGCAGTTGGTCCCGGCTGCTATCTGGTAGTCGTAAAAAGAACCACGTCAGAGGCCGAGAGGCGGTTCCGAAGAAGTCTAACACAAGGGTGTGCATGGTCGATTAACCGTGACACCTACTCGAAATGATGATGATGAACAAATCTTTGGGAAAAATATAAGTCAGACAAATATTTTGCAAATTAATAAACCATTTTAGCTAAGGCCTTTCAAATTTAGAAATTCTAGGCTAACATTTCATAAAGTATTTAAGATTTACGAGTGTGTATATTTGAAATATCTTATCCTTATTTCAAACTCTCAAACAATGTATCGTCGAGATTCCATTCCAAAGCCATAGTTACGGTATTTATAGTGAACTAGCTTTCGCCCGCGGCTCCGCCCGCGTCAATGTCGATCCCTCGGGATTGGTACTTTTTCCCGGGATAAAAGGTAGCCTATGTCCTTCTCCGTACTCCAGAGAACTTGTATGCAAAATTTCATGATGATCGGTTCAGAAGTTACGGCATGAAAGCGTAACAAACAAACAAATAAACAAACAAACTCACTTTCGCATTTATAATATTAGTAAGGAATAAGGATAAGGATATTATGACTTGAATTTAACGTAACTTGAATATATAATTTTATTTAATTTTATTTTGTAATCATGAGTTGCTGACGATTTGGACACACTGTGTTAAATTAAAAGTGTTAATTCGGGCACCATAAAATTATTAAAGCTGTTTTGTACAGTCAGATAAAAAAGTTTTAAATATGTGAAAAAAGCGTTAACAGATAAAAAAAATATTGATCGTTCCATATTTACTGAAAGATGCCAATATAGTATCTAGGTAAGTATATACATATACCACACTAAACATATATGAAGTAGGTTTTATTTTATATGGAGTACGTAGTTAACCTCTCCAACCCGTCTGGCCAGCGAGGAGAGTGTAGGCCAAATCCTCTGTCTACTCTGGCCAAATATGGCTCCGGTAGTACAGCGAGGGTCATGCTCCTGCAGTGGAGACTGAAAAGACCTGATGATGATGACGTAGTTAAGTTCGACGACCGCTGTGGCTTAGTGGTTATTATGCCTGGCATGATAACACCGAAGGTCCCGGGTTCGATCCTCGGTCAGGTAATGTGTTATGACCTTTTTCAAATTGACCTGAGTCTTGGTTGTATTTCTATTTATTTGTTATAAAATTTAGTTGGCTAGGCATGCTGAGTTAGTATACCTTAGCAAAAGTCAAACACGAACTTGCTTTGGGGCTAGCTCAATCTGTATGATTTGTTTGTATATATTTATTTATAGTAAACTGTATAAATTATGTGTGACTATAGTACTTAGTGTAGTGCTAAAATTTTAATTATTTTATTATTGTTAGTTCTGCTTTGTCGTTTCGTGTAAATATTTTATCATCCTATTCATATTCCACAAAAACAATACAAACTAAAAGTTAATAAAATAAAATCTATTTGCTTTCTTCAGTATTGAATGTGAATACAAATAACAAATGCAGAACTGTAAAATAAAATCGTTATTCATTTTCCGATACATCCGAACAAGCCTCGGGATGAAATTAATTAGTATCTACACACTACAGGAATCTACGCAAATAAAAGACACCAATAAATGAACTATGATTGAAAAAGGACGGTATAGTCTGGTCACGGACATTTTTCCGGATCCGACAGAAAAAAATGAATAAAACCTATGCGTCCGGAAAGGACAGGAAATAGATTTTCTATTTCCGACAGGAAATAGATTTTCTATTTCCTTGACCTTTTACGTCTTTTTCAGTTTCTGGTCCATTGACCTCCTATAGACGAACTATGTATACGCACACTGCTGGTTGTGAACTTATTGTTGTACTAATGCATGATAAGCAACCTCGGGCTTGGTTCCTAATGGATGGGCACAAGTGACAATTGGCATAAAAATATCACAAGTTCTTCCGTGTTTTGGAAGGTACGTTAAGCCGTTACTCCTAACTGCCATCATTATATGTCAGTCGTAAAAATATCACAAACAAAATGTTGCATATTTATAAGCATAAAACGATATTTGGCATAAATTATTGTGACTAGCTTTTATTATAAATGTGGCATCATTTTTTGCCGTTTTTATAGATAAATAAATAAATAAATATAAATATATACGGACAAATCACACAGATTGAGCTAGCCCCAAAGTAAGTTGGAGACTTGTGTTATGAGATACTAACTCAACGATACTATATTTTATAACAAATACATATATAGATACACATCCAAGACCCAGGCCAATCTGAAAAAGATCATTTTCCATCTTGACCTGGCCGGGGATCGAACCCGGTCACTCCGTGTCGCAAGCTGGCGTGTTGACCGCTGCGCCACGGAGCTAAAAGTCAAAGTCAAAGTCAAAGATTTTTATTCAAAATTGGATACATGTATCTCTTTTTGAACGTCATATTTTTATATCTTATATATTTTTTAATATATGCAAAATTGAAATACTACTAGCGTTTCGGAACGACCACTGGTGAGAAGAATACGCCGAAAGAAACTCAATCCAGACTTGATCCCTACGTGCCTGAAGGGCTCTGAATACATTGTTAACATTAAACACAATTTTTCATACTATAGATTAAATTGTTAACATTCTATATATTTCCACGCATTTTTATCAGTTATATAATCATCAATGCAGTAATAAGCCTTTTTTATTAACTGGTTTTTTACAATCGTTTTGAACTTAAGTAAAGGCAGACCTAATATTTCTGCAGGAATTTTATTATAGAAGCGCACTCCTAGACCCAGAAATGAATTCATAGTTTTCTGCAATCGCAATACTGGTGTAGCTAATTTATTTTTATTTCTCGTGTTTCGGTCATGGATATCACTATTTTTCTTATATAAATCAAGATTATAGCGCACAAACATAATATTCGCCAATATGTACTGAGAAGGTAAAGTTAAAATATTTATATCTTTAAACAATTCTCTAAGAGATTCTCTAGCACCAAGTTTATATATAAATCAAATAGCGCGTTTCTGCAGGACAAATATGGTGTTTACTTCTGCAGCGTTACCCCATAGTAAAATCGCATAAGACATAACACTACGAAAGTAACTAAAATATACCAAACGCGCAGTATCAACATCAGTCAGTTGTCTAATTCTCCTGACAGCATAAGCTGCAGAACTAAGTTTAGAACTAAGCTAGTCAATATGATAAGGGTACGGAACCCTTCGTGCTCGAGTCTGACGCACTTGGCCGGTTTTTTTATTAAATATTCTTCGGTGATTCGTAACTCTAAGTGAATCCGAATTTGACCAGTTTTATTTGTTACATTGAAACTACGTCTATCGAAAAGATTGCTGACCAATATTTGGCCACGCTTATCGCCTTATCGTTGATTGGCCACACTAAGGCCGCACTACGGTCTTTAATTGTCAAGTAGTACCGCCATTAGGGCATGATAAATGGAGAGTCATTAAGTAAATGGCACTGGAGAAATCCTAATTTTGTAGACATCGAATTTGAACAGACTCGTAATATCTGAAATACAAAGAATACAACATTTTTATAGTATATCTATACTAATATTATAAAAGCTGAAGAGTTTGTGTCTTTGTTTGAACGCGGCGAATCAAAATTTTGATAAGATCTAATATATTTTTTAACAGAAAATTTAGCCCCGCTGTAAGATTTAATATTATTACTTATTTGATCCAATAAAAAGAAATACTTATACACCACGAAATTTTGATCGTTCTGGACCCTTAAAGAGATGATTCAGCCCGTTGATATAAACAACTTTTCCTATGGGACCAATGCTGGGAACTCAACATTTTTTTTTGACGTTTCCATACAAATTGACCGGGCCGCCGAAATTTTTTGTACGTAACTGCCCATTTTTTTTTAGTTCCCAATATTGGTCCAATGGAAAAGTTGTTCATATCGACGGGCTGAATCACCCCTTTAAGGGTCCAGAACGATCAAAATTTCACGGTGTATTTGCGTTGTGATCGGTGCCTTAAACTTAGAATACTAAATTACCTTCAAAAACCCGAAATCAATTTTAATAACTGGGTGAACGTAATCATTTTATCATGGTAATCCCTCTTATTTTATTTTCCGAAGGACAAAACGGAAAATATTACCCTTGTCATCATGCTTTATTGCGGAAAGCAAAATTTGAGAATAATTTCCTTTAAATTAAAAAAGGAATCTGTCACCGTAAAAAGAGATTATTTTTATTACGCTTGAAATATATTTTACCAGCGATCAATCTTACTTCATATGACAAAGTAATACTTTGATCAAGTAACTTATTTACCTATACATAAAAAATCTAGAACTTTGAAAAAAAGAATACGTTTTCGTATACCTACTTATGCTATGTTATCAATTTTTATGACAAACTTTCGAGTGTTATTTTAGAGAATTTTACAATCCAATAATATGCTAACAATAAATGATATAACATAATATACTATAACCCCGAATTGGGCACACGATAACTAACATAGAGAATATTTGAGTTACAATAGTGATATTGTTGCCAGTTATATCAACTTTAAGTATTTTATGATACCTAGAACTAAAGTAGTATTTACATGAGTTATAAAAACTAGTCTTATAACTTTTTAGAGTGAGTGCTTCCTAGATAGTAATACCTTAAGAATATATCGGTGATATTATATAGCCATAACAAAAGTGCTAATTATTTAATATTATTAAAAAAAAATTGTCTCATGAGTGCTAACAGGGTCGAAAGAGTTAAGAAATATTATTGTCAGCGATACGGCACCGATTACAATGCAAATATAAGTAAATGTTTTTTATTGGATTATTTGTGTAATGAAATGAAGATTAAAAGTGAATTACAATTACTGGAACATGAAGCTCTAATAGGACTAATTAACACTTCTATTACAATAATGACAGTCTTGTTACCTCTTAGAGCGCTATAGAATTGGTAAGATCGTACAAAGTCATTACCTAAATCTGTTTTAGAACATGGAGTGTTAGTAAATAACTGACAAAAACGTTTTCTGATTTAACAAAGATTCAAGATTCAAAGATTTATTCAGAAAATAGGCCTTTTCAGGCACTTTTTCACGTCAATTCACATTTAAATAATACTAATTATATTAATATATTCAAATTATTAATGATTGTTTAAAAGCTACAAACTACTAGCGTTTCGGAACCGACCACTGCAGAAAAGAAGACGCCGAAAGAAACTCTTTTCAACAGTATTGGTCGCCTACTTGCCTGAAGGGCTTTGTATGATATTTAATATTTTTATCTTTTTTTTCTGATGTCATGTTATATACAATTTTAATTTACATATTTTTGTGGAACACGTTATGTTAGCGATCGAGCGTGCAACAACAACAGATATGATAAAAGTCTCAAAGAGGCCGAGCAGACCTGTCCCCCCTGGGAGCACCCGTTCACGAGTTGACGCATGGATCAGCCATCGCTGAGCTCAACCATATTAGAGGGAACTCGACGACCCGACACACAACGCCGCCACCAGTTTGAACATTTTAGTGAGCATGACTTACTCGATCTCAAGCACAAAACTCGAAAACTAATTGTCGACACTCGTTGACCGCAAACATATACATGTTTTACAATTGAGAGTTGATTTTAGACAATTATACAAAATAAAATAGCAGCAACAAAAAAAGAAAACAATTATAAGTAAAATTAAAATAAAAGCGTTTAGAGAAGTCCTGCATATCACTCGAGGTCTCGACTCCAAGCATTCTTATCAACGAAATAATCATTAATGCCATAATAAGCTCTTTTCAATAATATATTTTTTGTAACGTCTTTAAACTTCGGAAATGGCAAAGCTGTAATATTGTCAGGAATTTTATTATACAACCGAATACTAAGCCCTAAGAATGTATTCATAGTTTTCTGTAGTCTAAAAGCTTCATTAACTAGTTTATTTTTGTTTCTAGTATTGTATGTATGAACATGACAATTCTTAACATATTTGTGAATATTTTGAATGTTTCCTTAAGCTTTAACTACCCAGATGTTAAAAGGTATTTAACTAACTCAGTTTAGGAACATCAAGTGTTAGTTAATACCTGACAAAAACTTGTACAGTCTTATTATAAAACGAGGACTAACTTTAGTACTGCACCCGTAGCATGGCGTCCGCGACGCCGTTTATATCGCGCGATAAATTATCCCCATCTCGCTCTTTAATATTACAGAAAACAAGATGGCGATAGTCGATAAATGTTGTCGCGCGTGCCATGCTACGGGGGCTGATTTAAACCATTATACGACCAAAATAAGTTGACACATATCACTTTGACGTTTGGTCAACTGTCATTGTCAATTTGTTTTGGATGGATAATGGTTTAAGCTGGTACTAAAGTTAGTTCTCGTTTTATAATAAGACTGGTAGTGTTTTATTCTTCCTTAAGCTATTAGAGCTCTTATAGTGTTGCAAGGCGTTCACTTACTCTGTTCAATGTCATAAGTTTTTACTAAGTGTTAGCAGACACCTAACAATTTTTTTAAGTAATTCATACTTCTATTAATGTCATGACAGCCTACAGGCAACAGTGGCCGAAATTTTAGCATCCCTTCCAGCCATGATTTTAAGCCGCGCAGCGCGGGCACCGGCATGTGGGCGGTGACTTTGATCCCCTAACACTCGTAACAACGTCCTGATGATGGTCTTCGTAACAGACCAAAACTAGTCAGCGGCTTCAACAAGTTTTGGTCTGAATCGCCGACTGGTTTTGGAGTGAAAGTGGTGTTTCTAGTGATTTGTACTTAATTTTCACAAATATTTGTGTGACGTTCTGGAAATACCCAAGGCTGTAAAATTTTCGCCAAATCATATTACTGCATGAATGTTGTCATAATAGTGGAGACCCTGGGCTCTGATATAACAGAGCTAAGTAAACTACAATCTACAATAAGTGTCTGACAATTCTAAAGAATTGTCAGAAAATTCTAAAGATGTATGTTGTATGTATGATTTTCTAGGCGGCTTGAAAAAATCTTACATCAGTTATAACAACACGAACAAATAACAAAACAAACAGTCTATCTGTGTTAGTCTGAAAATAAAGTATTGTTCCATGTCGTAGCCTAAGTAAATTGAAAATACCTACAATGTTTTAGTACGACCCAGCCCGTGTTTTATTTGGGAACGTTTTTATTATTTCGCCCAAACAAGTGACAGCGGTGTCACAGAAGCAGTGTTGGAGCGCGTCCAAATTTATCATCCCGAATTGCTACATAAGTACATATTTTTGCTATTTTTCATTTGAAACAATGCCTGTCAAACTTAGACTACTTTCGGGTTACTGAACTGGCCTACTTCAGATTTAGGTAGACGTGGTCTGAAAAATACTGAAATTAATGTGGTTAGAATGACACGTAAAACTAAATTATTCCCAAAGCCATTTGTTATGAAGTTTTATTTATATCACATATTTTTCCTAAGGATCTCTGGAATAACACATTTGAATTGAGGATTCCATTCTACGTGTAAATTCATATAGTATAATCAAAATATATACACGAATCCGCTTTGTTTATGAAAAACACACGCTTATTTAGCCTTTTTGAGTTAGAGTATGTTTTGTCTCGTTCTTTTAATGTCAAACAATGGAGAGAGGGATAAGAACAAAAAAAATTCAAATGTATAGATAATGTTTGATTTTTTATAAATAACGGTATTAGAACAAACACATTAAAACGCGACTCAATCTGTCAAAATTATTAACTTATCCTAAAAAAAAAAAGAAAACCATAAAAAAGGGTTGGTGCGGCTGGCAATCATGTATGATGAGTAAGGCATCTGAGAAAATAAACAACGACAATGATAACAACGGCTTATTATGCGAACAGATCCACATTCCGCCCGGAAAAGATCTTCCCTGGGCAGTCTGGAAGTCCCTTAACCGACTTCGGGCTGGTGTTGAGCGATATCGAGAAAACAGAGTTAGGTGGGGTTTCTCGACCAACGATTGGTGTGATTGCGGTGCCAATCAGTTAGCTAGTCCATGACTCACCTTCTGTCTTGCCCTAACTGCCCCACGACTTGCCGGTACAAGACCTAAATTAGGCTAATGAAAGGGCGATCACCGTGGCCAAATACTGGACAAAAGAGGTGTAATCAAGGGTAACTATTTCGACTCGAAAAGAAGATTATGTGAACCATGTTTGGAACACATATTTTCCATACGAATAAACATCGCAACAACAGCCGTGTGGTTTACGGCAGAGTAGAATAAAACCACTCCAACTTATGACCTCCATGGGAAGACCCATGGAGGTCGTAAGAGGCGACTTAAGAAGTACAAGCTAAACAAAGCTCATAAACATCGATGACACCTCTCCAAACCGTCTGGCCAGCAAAGAGAGTGTAGGCCAAGGGTCTAGGTCATAATATCGTCAGTCACTACATCGCCGGTGGCTGCATCGCGCCCGTTCCATCGACGGTTTAATGTAGCGAAGGTACACAATATCGCTGGTACGCTGCATCGACAGCCCGCCATAAAATCCTCTGTCTGCTCTGGCCAAATATGGCTCCGGTAGTACAGAGAGGGTCATGCTCCTGCAGTGGAGACTAAAAAGACTTGATGATGATGAAACATCGCAACTAGTGCATATATGTAGGCTTTCTCCTTTACTGGATCCTATCTTTACCAAATTTTGTTTTCTTATATAATATATTAATATTATTTTATCTAACAAAACAAGAAGAGAAATAATGAGCTCACGTAAAACTTCGCAGCAAAATGTTGCAAAAACCCAAATTTAAAGGCCGCTCGTGTGTCCCGATGTAATTAACAGCTCCAACGTACATGCACAGAGTATCAAGTTATGTAGAGTTCAAGTGTTGTCTAAGTAAAGCAACATATAAAGGATTTTAGGGTCAACACAATTGTCTTTTAAACCATCAAATCAACCCTTCAAAATAAACAACTTTACCTATGGAACCGATGTCAAATACTCAAAAAAAACATACAAAAGCGTCCGACCGGCCCGGCAATTTATGTGAAAATGTCGATATTATTTTTGAGTTTCTCGCTTTGGTCCCATAGGAAAAGATATTCGTTTTGACGGGCTGATTTGATAGTTTAAAGGGAAACGGTGTTTACCCTATCATTCTGTATAGTAAAACAGTACTCCATTAACTTCAGCCATATCAGTATAATATAACATGACTCCACTTACTTCACACGTGTGTGACTTCAAGTGTTCCAGACACAAATAACGCTCCTTTAATATCTTTAATGTTGCGGTGAAATTGAGAACATGTCCGTAGGGCCATTAGATTTTTTTTATTTTTTATAATTAAATCTTTATTATCTCCAAACAAATATACAATAATCTTAAATTAAACTACTTATCAATAACCCTAACTATACTAATAAAAAAAACTTAAAAATAAAAGAATTTAAATCTAAAAATCTAAACTAAGGTGTTGCCCGTGTGGCATAGTGCCAAGAACACTAGCTGCATTCCCCCGCTGAATAGCAATTGCAATTCTTTGCGCGAGGAAAGAGCCAGCCCTCTTGTCACCAGCGGTGTCGACAAGCCTGGGTGCTAACCCCTTAAAGAATTTCTTTGTGCTAGGACCCCATGGACCTAATGTTTCGACACCAAGCGGAACAAATATGTACTCATCAATAAGTGAAGCATATTTGCGCCGCTTGGCGTCCTCTGCAGCCTCCGCCGCAGCTCCAGCTCTCAGGACAGTTCCCCCGAGGCGAGAAGGGGCCACCGTGTCGACGCATGTTGCGTCCCACACGAGAGCCTTTCCCCGCTCCCAGGGGACCAAGGTCAAGCCGTCTGGGCGCTTGCCATCGTCGCGCGTTATACCTGCTGGCTCCAAAATGCTTGGAATTTCGGCGGTGGCAAGCGCCATTAGATTAAAAAAAAAAACATTAAGAGATGGCCCTGATGCACTTTTAGTGAAGATCCCGACCGGGCTCTACGATAATTGCGGCGATTCAATAGTGGGCCGTATGTTTTATTGTCTACTTAGTAAGATACAAAAAAGAATTTCCGAGTTTATTCAGTCAGAGAAAATGTATGCCATAATTATGAATTTTTAATGTATGCCATAATTAGAAATATAAGCACGTGACATTACATTGAAATATTATTAATGATTTTAATTTTTATATTTAAAAACAAACCTTCGCCCGCGGCTACGCTCGCGTTAATGTCGATTTTTTGGGAACAGTACTTTTTTCCGGGATGAAAGGTACACATGTATGCCAAATTTAATGATGATCGGTTCAGTAGTAAAGGCGTGAAAGCGTAACAAACAAACTCACTTTCGCATTTATAATATTAGTTAGGATTAAGATATTAGTTAGAATTAGTCAAATTTTAGTCAAATTTAATTTTAATGTCAAATTCTATTCTTAATAGAGTTAATGACACTAAAATAGTGAAATGAAAACATCGAAATAAAGTATTTTTTGAAGCTATTTTATGAAGCTTGACCTCTACAATTGTCTCTTGTGTGCGAGGACCGCATCCCAACATTTTAATTAGGACGTTACATCGTTCCGTGAGAGGATTTAATTCTCGCCATTTAGATAAACAAACCAAGTGTAAGCGCATTAAAAGCGCTTACGCATGTTAAGCAACCCTGGATGTTACGTGTACTGTGATGGGTGACCGCAAGTGGCATAAAAATAACTCGAGCTCCTTCGTGCTTCGGAAGGCACGTTAAGCCGTTGTTCGCAGCTGTCATCATTGAAGGCAGTCGTAAAGCTAAGTCAGATGCCTTTAGGCAGTTTGAAAAATCTGACACCAGTGTTGGCCACCATACACGAAAACAAACAAGTGTAGGGTAAGTGTAATTCGGAACCCTAAAACTGGATTTATTTTGAGATTAAGAACAAATCGTCCTTAAAAATTAGTCTAAAAAAAAATTTTTTTTTGCTTTTTGGGAGCCATAAGTTTGGAAAATTGTGTTTTTTTTTTGGAAGGACTATGTAGCTAGCTCCAAGTAAGCTTTCGCTACTTCACCGGGCGAGGCGAGGGCAACCTTTTAGACAACATCACCAAAGGGCCACAGGAGGGACGGCCCTCGGCTTTGGGCGCTGCTTTTTTGCGCAAGGCTTGGAGAGACAGCAAACTCTCATATTGCCTGATGGGCCGCAAAAATAAAATCGTGGTGTAAACTGATCAGCTGTTTACGTGTACATGGTTCTTAAAGATTTATATTTAAGTATGTATCTATATTATTCGTGGTCCGATATGATCATTTAATGCATAGAAGAAAATTATAAATAATAAATAAATATATACGGGCAAATCACACAGATTGAGCTAGCCCCAAGGTAAGTTCGAGACTTGTGTTATGGGATCCTAACTCAACGATACTATATTTTATAACAAATACATATATAGATAAACATCCAAGACCCAGGCCAATATGAAAAAGATCATTTTCCATCTTGACCTGGCCGGGGATCGAACCCGGGCACTCCGTGTCGCAGGCTGGCGTGTAAACCACTGCGCCACGGAGCTGTCAAAAATTATATATCTAATGCTGACGAAAAATAATGATAAGCCGTCTAGTAGCAAAGAAAGGTAAAATCGTCTCCTTGTCCTTGTTTAAAAAAGGGGTTTAGATCTGAGGGCCTCATTTACCTGGATGTTATCGTTTAACGCTGAGGGCTGCCGGGGTCGACCCTCGCCGCTAAGGGTGGCAAAGAACTTACTAACATTTGTAAGATCGAAGTTTCAGAGGAAGCAACCTTTAACTAAGGATGTATTCAAAATGTTAATAAAATACAACAAACAGAAAGTTACAAGTTCAGCGTTCCCTACCAAAAGGCTAAAAAACCAGCCAAGAGCGAGTCGGACTCGCGTAAGAAGCGTTCCGTACCGTTATCTATAAAAACGGCAAAAAATCAAGTCTGTTTTATGGGAGCCCCCTTTAATACTAATTTTATTTTCAATCAATTAATTATTTTTAATATATATAACTATATATTCTGTAAATATTTCATGCGTCTACCTGTCCCCGTTATCAATATCGAGCAAAAACAACATAGGTACAACAAACGTGATTTTTTTGCTTGCTCTCGTATATTTATTTTATTATATTTTTTAGTATTTGTTGTTATAGCGGCAACAGAAATACATCATCTGTGAAAATTTCAACTATCGAACTATCACAGTTCATGAGATACAGCCTGGTGATAGCATGAAATATTTGCTGGTGACCGCTTGAAATATTCACAGAATATTTATTTATATATTCACTTTAAAAATAAACAACGAAATTAAAATAAAATTAATATTTAAGGGGGATATACCGCTGTAACATACAGCAGACATGACTTTTTTTAACCGTTTTCATAGATAATGCTACGGAACCCTGGTGCGCGAGTCCGATTCGCACTTGGCCGGTTTTTTTATTAAATTAAGAAAAAAGCCTTTTTCAAACAGTTACTTCATTATTTATCTTGAGTCGACTTGCGTAAAGTAGGATTTTTAAATCTGAAGGACTCTTCAACTTGAATCTCGTAATTATATAGTTTTAGAATAAGCGATCTTTTTTGGCAATAAAATATATATTGATGGGTCTTTACCTAATAAATTGGCGTTTTCTATAGAGAGTTTCGAGTAAATTGAATTTTTTATAATCATGTTTTTAGTATTATTTCGGGTTCGATTAATCTAACTACAAGTTTACATGTAATTTACGGACAACAGTAAGCTTGATTTACGCATTACAAAAATTTACCAAATTGTAGAAAAATTATATAGAAATTACGTCATTTTTGATCAAAACAGACAACATCTGAAAATCATTTTCTGAAAATCACAGCCTCCGTGGTCCAGTGGTTAAGGCGTTTGCCTGTTGACCCGGGGGTCGTGGGTTCGATTCCCACCGGAAGCATACTTACTTTTGTTTAGTTGTTTCCAGTTTGGTTGGGACATTGTAGGCTTGAATCACCTGATTGTCTGATAGCAAAGATGATTCCGTGCTTCGGGAGGCACGTTAAGCCGGTGGTCCCGGCTGCCATCTGGTAGTCGTTAAAGGAACCACGTTAGAGGCCGAGAGGCGGTTCCGAAGAACTCTGACACCAGGATGTGCATGGTCGGTTGACTGTGACACCTACTCGAAATGATGATGATGATGACTGAAAATCATGGTTATTAGGAACAAAATGGCAAGCGGTAAACCGCAATTTTAATAGGTAAGACACCCGTTACTTAGAGATAACAACCATTAGGTAAATATTCTTATTCTTTCTTTCTAAAAATAATAACGTATTTTTGTCGCCCAAATTAGCCTGCGTAAAGTAGGATTTGGAGATCTAAGGGCCTCATTTACCTGAATCTTGTTATCGTCTATCCGCAGAGGGTGACGCTCGTTATGGGGCTGAGAGAGCAACTGTTTTTTTCTTAACATTAAATTTTTTTACCTTACTTTTTCTTCAGGTGTTTACTAATATCACAGAGGAAAAAATACTACCTACAGCTAGTACTTTAGTAGATTGATAAGAAAAAAAACCTAAAGTTATAATTGTGTGCTTTTGTATATATAAGGCCTCGTTAACATTATCGCAAAAACTACTTATCCGACTGAAGTAGCCTGTGTCTTATACGTCTAAATGTGTATCTACCAAGTTTCATAGAATTCTGTTAATTTGTTTAAGAGTTATGTAGAACATACATACATACAGAAAAAGTAGGTAATCCTATAAGGGTTCCGTTTTTTTCCATTGAGGTACGGAACCTTAAAAATTCTAAAAATCGTTAATTTACTTTCAGTATCATTTAGAGCTTATAATCATGATATTTCTGAAAACAAAGTAACTTACTCCATGACAATTAGTATTGATTAATTGATGTTGATAATTATTTTAGACAGGGCCAGCCTCGACGCACATACCGTGACCAAATTACGGACGTTCTTGCTAAAGGGCAAGTTAGAAGTACCCGAAACCGACGAGCATGCATGAAGAGAGTGATGGATGTAGACGAAGCGAGAGAGGTTTGTAAAGATCGTAGCAAGTGGAGGTCCCTAGTCTCTGCCTACCCCCATGGGAAACAGGCGTGATAGTATGTATGTATGATAATTATTTTACCCTTTGAACAAATGGGTACAGGACTAAATAATATTGACCTCTCAACCACCAAGCGGGCCGATCGGGCCACGTAACAATAGAAAATCCATTGTGTCTGCGTTTCTCGCGCTTATTATAATAATAATAATAAATAAATATATACGGACAAATCACACAGATTGAGCTAGCCCCAAGATAAGTTCGAGACTTGTGTTATGGGATACTAACTCAACGATACTATATTTTATAACAAATACATATATAGATAAACATCCAAGACTCAGGCCAATCTGAAAAAGATCATTTTCCATCTTGACCTGGCCGGGGATCGAACCCGGGCACTCCGTGTCGCAAGCTGGCGTGTTGACCGCTGCGCCACGGAGCTGTCAAGCTATTGGGTTAAATGATTTTATTAACAATGATTAAATTTATAAATAAACCCTCTGTCTATCTATTCACATCCTTCCTTGCTAAGATTTATAGAAATTGCGTTTCCCCATTAATCATGTATAATATAGTAGCTTGAGCCCGCGACTCCGCCCGTGTTAATGTCGATCCCTCGGGTATAGTACTTTTCCCGGGATAAAATGTATATGTCCTCCATACCCCAGATAACGTGTATGCGAAATTTCACGATGATCAGTTCAGTATCTTTAAATTAAAAAAAAAAACTTTAACATTATTTTGTAACTAATATTATAAATGCGAACGAAGAAGAATTTCTTCGTTCGCATTTATAATATTAGTTAGGATGAGGAAGCGCAGTTTTTTATCAATAGAATATATCTTTAATACCTAATATTTAAGGAGTAATGAAAGATTAAGCTTGACTTAAAAGGCAAGTTTCTCGCACACGAACTTACAACTTGAAGTACCTACTTTGAATGAGGAATGCGTGCGCTAAAGCTCGTCGAGCATCCGCTACGCTATTCGTTAGTAATTTCCGTCACTTCCGCTCCCTTTGATCCTTCAACACTAGCGTTTGTTTACACAAAGGACTAACAAGGGATTATAAGGTTGGTTTAAGGTTTATCTTCTCTTTTTATAGAGAAGAGGATTTTAATTGGGTTAAGGAGTGGAAAAAAATGGTGTCAGAAAACCGACTTTTAAAAGCTTAAATATTTTTACAATTAAGGTAATATGAATAAATAAATATATGCTTATACACAATTAACGGAGCAGTGTGGTTTCCAGCAGAGTAGAATAGGACCACTCCTAGTCTTCCCATGAAGGTCGTAAGAGATGACTTAGGAAATACAAGCTAAACAAAACTCATAAACATCAATGAGACCTCTCCAACCCGTCTGGCCAGCGAGGAGAGTGTATGCCAAATCCTCTGTCTGCTCTGGCCACGTATGGCTCCGGTAGTACAGAGAGGGTCATGTTCCTGCAGTGGAGACTAAAAAGACCTGATAATGATTAAACACAATTCACACAGAATGAGCTAGCCACAAGGTAAGTTCGAGACTTGTGTGATGTTATGGTTAGATATCACAAAGTTCGTGACCACGCATAGTTTTATAAATTATATACTCCGGCCATCTCCCCCCCCCCCTCATTACCTCCCCTCCATGCTCTCGCCCCATCTCTCCTTGAAAGGCCGGTAACGCTCCTGTCACACCCTGGTTATGGAGTTGTCCATGGGCAGCGGTGATGACTTACTCGCGTGATCACTGATTCGCTTCAAGCTCGTTATCAACCTCAACCGATGATAAGTAACGGCACACGTGCCGTACGTAATACCTACGCTAGATTGTATTATTTCGGGGCTAATGAACTTAATATTGTTAATCAGCTTCACAATAACAATCAAGTTGGATGATGTACAGAGCTTAGTGCATTGTGCGCTGAAAACTAATTATCAAACAGAACCTTGTATGTGTTTTAATTAATGCACAAAATCTGTTTAAAGTGGTCAAGTTGGATGTGCGAGTAGCGAGGCGAGTACACGAGTAGCTCCAAATCTGGGTATTTACTTATGTAGACTAACAATAACTGAAAGGCAAAAAAATAATAGATTGGGATGGTGTGGATAATTTTTGCGAAGGGAAGAGAATTATAAGAGATAGTATATTACGAGGAAGAAAAAGAAAGTCATATTACGAAAATGGATATGAAAGTTACTGAGAATCAGAATAGAGGAAGGCAAACAAAAGAAGGTTCGAGTGGTATGACGAAGGATATGGATAAAAATAAGGTAGGTAACGAAAGAGATAGCTCCAGAAAAAAAAAAGAGGAACAGACTTACATGCTGTCTCGACCCCACTTAAAGTGAGATGAGTAGAGAAAGAAGAAGAAATAGAAGACTTAGATTACAGTAACTAAAATCGATAAAAAGTTTACGTATGTTTGAGTAATTAAACGTGTATTTTTAAACTCATAATATTTATAAGGTAATGCTTATAATTTTTCGCTGAGAAATGAATGAAGGAGAATTATCAGGCATCGGGCAGGTAATCGATGAAACTCTTTTTAAGTGTTAGATGTATAAGGAACTAATACTATACTATCTTGAGCGGACTCGAAACTCAAATAAATAATGTCAGGAAACAAAATATAGGAAAATTATTAAGATGAATTGTAGCTTGTTTGCTTCTGATTATTGTAGCTTTAAGTACATTCAGTAAAATAAATAATTCATTAACTCCAAATGAAAGGACACTTAGGATTTCTGCTTTCACTCAGTGAACTCGACTAGTCTGAACTTACTAGTGTTACATTACTAGATCAACGTAGGTATGTATTTACTTAACAAACAAGCGTTGAAGCTGACTTCTAGTCTACATTGTGATCCATGCTCATGAAGTAATAAACGAGATGTCATAAAATATTCAAAGAGTATTCATGGCATTTTTCAAGTACTGTCTTTAGGGCATGTAGGTGGTTGTTAGTTCCGTAACCAGATCGAAACCCAGCCTGTTCTATAGGTTGGTATGCATCTAGCTTTTCCCTTAGTCTGTTCAGGATAATTCTAGTGAGCAGTTTGAAGCATATATGAAGTTATTATTCCACTCTATGCTAATTCGGCCATCGCAAACGCCTTTACCTAAGATATTATGTCGTTCAAAGCGTGTGACGTCATTTACATATGCAAAGGGCCATAATTGCTGGTACCTATAGAAGGCTTTATCGTGCTTGATCAAGCGTAATTTTCAGTTAAAATGTAATGCTTATAGGAATAACTAAACTATTTTATGTCGTGAGTCGTGGCTAACTTTAATATCCGGGGTAAAAAGGACAAAATGAAAAAACACTTAAAGGGGGCAAAAACGCGACTTAGGAGCCAAATCAGAGTTATATCAAATTATAATAACATGCCCCATATTAGTTAGGAGAAACCAAAACAATTTTTTTGCTTATTTTATACTAGCTTTCGCCCGCGGCTCCACCCGCGTCAATGTCGTTCCCTCGGAAATAGTACTTTTTCCCGGGATAAAAGGTAGCCTATGTCCTTCTCCGTACTCCAGAAAACTTGTATGCAAAATTTGATGATGATCGGTTCAGTAGTTACGGCGTGAAAGCGTAACAAACAAACAAATAAACAAACTCACTTTCGCATTTATAATATTAGTAAGGATAAGGATGAACCTTATAGTAGGTAGATTGTGACGCAATGGCCTAATATAATACTTTTTGGTGAGGGCAATATTTTGAATCCAAAGCGGAACGAAGGAGTCTGGCATAGAATAGAGCGTAGCCCGGGATTGAGTGAAACGACAAACGAGGGATTCAGAGTATGTTGTTCGAACTAAAAGTATTACGTAGAGAAGACATATATATTCTGCTTTTCATCTCCCTCTATGAGAAAAAAATATTTGTGTTTTTATTCCTAATAAAAAAAAACGCACGGAAATAAAATCGTAGGTATTTTAGGCCCTGTATACAGCCAACCGCTCTTTGTTTATTGAATAGATGAGATGAAAAAATTATGATATACATAAATAATTCGACTCCGTTTATAGTAGTCAAAATGTTTGTTTTAAAGTTGTATGATATTATTTATTAATTTCATTATTTTCGTAAAATACATGACCATGAATATATACTCCTTTGAAATAGGACTGCATATTCTTATAATTTGTGATAGATAACAAACACATCCTAATTATTTAAAAAACCTTCTGGTTGTTACTTCCATGGGCTATAAGCTCATCTCGTGTATGACGCCGTCTAGCCATCCATTATTTCCAGGTTTCATCCATTTGCGTAAACTGTCAAGGGTGACATATACGTCATATAAATTTCATATTTTCACGATATTTTCTATTGTCAGTCTTACAATATAAATACATATATACGAGTACATACTTAAACAATGAATGACATTTAAGAACTTATATAAATTGTATTATTTTAATGCTAACGTTTAAAAAGCATTTAAAACAGAAACAAAATCCATTAAAGGATTAGCCAATTCTTTTTAGGTAAGTATGTTTCTTTCTTTCTCATAACGCTCTTTTATATTGTGTTCCAAAATCAACTTTTAAAATGTGTTCACCTCAGTCATTAAGAGATGGCTCTAGTAGTAATTTATAACGCACTATGAAGGTTCACTTCTTTGATATAAGAGGTTTCTAAAATATGTCGCTTCCTCGTGAAGTAGCGAAAGCTCACATGGAGATAGCTACTTAGTCATTAAAAAAAATGCCTCTTTTAATTTTCGAACGACGCGGTAATTAGATAAGCAACGTAGGAAATAGATAAATCTGCTGTCGATTCCTATTATAGCACACTTATCAACTCGGAAAGGGATCGACACCGTATCGCTTTTCGCTGCACCGTCCACCAGGCGTAACCTGACGTAGACTCGGTTAAGACTAGGCGAGACGCCGCGCTTACCGCTCGCCAACTGCTCTGGTCTGGCTGGCACAAGCCGGCCTATTTGCTCACTTATTTCCATATGCCATAATATCTCTTTTATAACATACTGCAGTCTAAAAAAGAATTTATTTGAAAGCAGAATACAGCATTCAAGAGAATCAATACAAGCCAAAGACGGACAGATTTTACGGAGAGACGTAAGCGCGTGGACGACGACCGTAAGCGCGGGGACCGCGATTTGGGCCCCCTAAATCATTCTCAGCGATTGGCGACAGAATGACTACATCGGTGTGGGTAGCTTAGGCTGCAAAGAGGTGAGTTTGCGGCGCTCGAAATCATGGTGATCCAGTCACACGCTCCCGGCGTTGTAACATTTTACAGGCCGGTGAAGGCAAACCAGAGGTAGGTGTCCTACTGTTACCTCGTCGGCGTCCACTCCAACCTTGGTGAAGGAAGTTCGGAGATGAGGTATAGGGAACTCCCCTTCCGCACTCGGATCCGTGGGGTCGCTACTCCCCAGCTCTTCAGCTGTTTATCAAAATTACGTCCTTTTCATTCGATAGTTTCTGTTAATTCGTATACATTGATTGAAACGAACATTCTATTTATTTCTTCGACATTTTTATTTCCTCTCATGTTGACATTTTCTCGAAATGTACGATATTCTCTTTCATATATGATTAATAAAATAGATCTTCCTAGTAGCAAACATGTCCGCCTGAGGCCGGGTCCATTATACTTTGATGTCCAAGTCAAACATAAAAAAGGGCAGCGACGAATATTGAAGTTAATAGAGACCGTAATTTAGATGAAAATGTAGGATAATTTAATTATGCTGTTAATAGGTGTTGGTACTGTTCGCAGGAAAGGTAAAAAAAATCGTCATCGTCTTTAATCCGTCTTTAGGCATCGGGCACGAAGTCAGAGGGCGCGCGAGAACTGCGTAAGCGGCGCGTTTCAATGATTATACCATTGAATTAGACAACTTATGGAAGCAGCATTGCGCTCAAAAACTGACACCACGCAAAGTAGATCAAATCGGGCGGGGCTTAAAAAGTATATTTTTTCGCGAACTAGTCTGCCGCGCGCTCCGTGACGGAAGGACGCGTCGATGACGAAATCTCAACGAATTAAGAAAAAAATAACTTCTTGTGTAGTAAAGTGGTGCAGGAAACGCAAGGAAAGACCGAAAAGTGACAGTGGAGTAACTTATCATAGGGAGCGAGGCGAGCTGCTAGCCTACCTACTTCTGCTATGTAGACACCATAGCGTTCATTAGATTATGCTGACAGCGCCCCGTGACCTTGACGCGGCCAATTGCAAACTAGCTTCGTCTATGAGTGCGTAAGTTTTTCATTGTGATTTGAGTTAAGTTTGTTTGCGTAAATTGGACTGATATTGAATCGTTAGTTGTATGAGAGTTACGCTTCCATATTTTTTTCTAATTCAATGGGTTATATAGTACAGCGTGATTATGAACCTCTGAGCTATTAGTATGAGAGCTGGCAGCAATTTTTGGGTTAAGCGGGGCTAAATCAACCCCTAAATTTTGGGGAAAAATTCGGAGTTCATTTAGTCCCGCTACTCACCACCTAGGTCTGCAGTTTAGTATTGGGGTATAATAGGAGAGGTATATGTGACAAGTTTTCAACTTGCCTCAAATACCTACCTGAAAAATGGTAGCAGCTCTCCTACTATTGTATTGAAATCTCGAAGTCAGAAACTAAATCTTTGAAATAGATTTGCCATAGAGATTCACCCAGCTGATTAGTGACTTTGTATGGGACAACATTTTTGTTTTTTACTTTTTTTGTTGACATTCTGTATTAAATTTTATGGAATGCTGAAAAATCTTAAGATAACGCTTTTCATTTAAGAACAAAACAATATTTAGCAAGTAGGTACTGAAGACCGATCGCAAATCGATCGAGCGATTTACCAATCGCCAAGTAACTAGACGTGCGAGGGTAAGCTAAGTATTATAAAATCAAGCCTTCTTCAAGATTCAAAGATTTATTCAGAAAATAGGCCTTTTCAGGCACTTTTTCACGTCAATTCACATTTTAAATAATACTCATTATATTATATTCAAATTATTAATTATTGTTCAAAAGCTACAAACTACTAGCGTTTCGGAACCGACCACTGCAGAAAAGAAGACGCCGAAAGAAACTCTTTTCAACAGTATTGGTCGCCTACTTGCCTGAAGGGCTTTGTATGATATTTAATATTTTTACCTTTCCTTTTTTTCTGATGTCATGTTATATACAATTTTAATTTACATATTTTTGTGGAACACGTTATGTTAGCGATCGAGCGTGCAACAACAACAGATATGATAAAAGTCTCAAAGATAGATAGAAGTCTCAAAGAGGCCGAGCAGACCTGTCCCCCCTGGCAGCACCCGTTCACGAGTTGATTTCTATTAACACAATTTATTCATTTCGAACTGGTTTGTAGTATAAATGTACCTTTTTTTCACAGAAAATCGACGTTTGACTTTACCGTTTCTATGCTTTTTTTTGTGGACTGTACTTAAAAGTATAAGTAAAAAGTGTCAGCCGAGGACAAAGTGTTTTCAAATAGTTTCAAGTGTTATACCCTCGAGAGCTCGGTCATTGTATAGAGTCTTTGTTTCACCACAATGCCACTTCGTATCGCTGGAGGGAATAAAACTCTTTTATGTTTTTCTCGGAAAAGTCTAAGTTATTAAATTGAAATTTAAAATGCTTCATTTCTACGCTCTTAGTATAATGAAAATAAGAAAGGAGTTAAAATTGTGTTTTTGTTATGTATATATTCCCATTTTTGTAGAAATACCTTTAGTCGCCGCTTACGACATTCATTGGACATAATGGAGTAGTCCTATATTCTTGACCGGATCCACCCCGCGAAATGAAAATTGGGTACCTACAGTTTAAAAAAAAAATAGTATAGGACCTAGATATACAAAGAGGTATATTTGGGTCAAACTACAGAACCGATTATGATAAAATTTAAATGGGACCAACCTGGAAGCATACCCTATCAAACAAAAAAGAAATTTTAAAATCAGTTCATAAATGACGGAGTTCTGAGGTAACATAAACATTAAAAAAACATACAGCAGAATTGATAATCTTTTGTTTGTAGTCGATTAAAAAGAAATACAAAATCATATCGGGCGATCCCTTCTGTATATAGTAGACTATGAGAATATTGTAATCTAGAGATGCAAGATGAAAACTACAAGGGTAGGGCATGCCGTGCAAAATTCAAAGGTCGCCCAACGACGTGGAAAGAACATTATTTCCAGTTGAACCGTGCACTAAGCGATAACTTCAGATAAACGATGTTGCAGAGAAAATATATATTCAGAGATTAGGTTTGAAAGATTTATGATAACGTGATTGATTTTATCGCGAAAATCTTTGTATAAGAAAAATAGAGAAGTAAATAAAAATCCTTATTTAATATTATAAATGAGAAAGTGAGTTTGCTTGTTTCTTTGTTATGCTTTCACGCCGTAACTACTGAACCGATCATCATGAAATTTTGCATAAAAGTTCTCTTGAGTACGGAAAAGGACATAAGCTGCCTTCATCCCGGTAAAAGGTACTGTTCCCGAGGAAACGAAGTTGACGCAAGCTAAGCTGCGGGCGAAAGCTAGTAAGAAATAAAAAGTCATTTAGGCGGATCACTTCTGTATACAGTAGACTATAAGAATAATGTAATCTAGAGATGCAAGATGAAAACTACAAAGGGTAAAGTGTTAGGACATGCTCAGCAAAATTCAAAGGTCGCCCAACGACGTGGAAAGAACATTATTTCCAGTTGAACCATGCACTAAGCAATAACTTCAGATAAACGATGTAGCTGAGAAAATATACATTCAGAGATTAGGTTTGAAAGTTTTATGATAACGCGTTTGACGGTACTTTTTATAGCGATGATCTTTGTATAAGAAAAATAGAGAAGTAAATTAAAATAATTAATATTGTATCTATGTATTTGGCGAACTCCATGGCGCAGTGGGTAACACGCCAGCCTGCGACACGAGGGTTCCAGGGTTGGATCCCCGGCCTGCTCAAGATAGAAAACGATATTTTTCATATTGATCTGGGTCTTGGATGTTTATCTATATAAATATATTTTATAAAAAATACGTGAGTTAAACCGTTTTTTAATATATTAAAATGATATCTCGCGTTAGTTTTAATAATCTTAATATATATAAATCTCGTGTCACAATGTTTGTCCTCAATGGACTCCTAAACCACTTAACCGATTATAATAAAATTCGCACACCATGTGCAGTTCGATCCAACTTGAGAGATAGGATAGTTTTTAACTTATGGCGAAACGAAGTTCGCCGGGGCAGCTAGTATTTTATAAAATATACTTTTTATTTTTGAGTAAGTATCCTACGACACAAGTTCACAACTTGCTGTGGGGCTAGCTCAATTTGTGTGATATGTCCCTGTTTATTTATTCATGCTAGAGTTTGCTGAGGTGCGCTGAAGTCAAAGAAAATAAAAATGTATCTTGCTCTTTGATTAAAGTGTTTCTTTGTTAAATTATTTAATCGTTTTTGTTACTTTTATATCAGGAATTTTGAAAACTTATGCTAATTAAATAAAGAAAAAAGATAACATGCAAAAATTTTACGTCAGACAGTATTTGAACCTGTAACTCTGCGACTTAGTTTTTGTACGTCTAGCGCTTTACCAATTAATCATCCGCACTTCATACTTTTGTATTATTGGCGCTTCATTTAATAAAATCGCTCTTCCACGCTGGTCTGGGTGGAAAGAAAAAAAAACGTAGAATGTACCAGCTGATTTTGATTCCGTTTTCCACCTACACGCCCACAAACATACTAAGTAAACGTGGCATTTTGGTCTTACAGACCTAGGTTCTGTCTAGCCCGCAAGGGAAAATTACGTGGTATGTTTGTATGTGTACTTTAGTACTGCATCTTAAATGCTTGCAACTCCGTAGAATCGGGTCTGGCATAAGGCTCTTCTCGCGAAGTTACCATCTTTCGGGCTTCCTGAGGGACTATGCTTGTGGGTCGCTAGTTTCTTATCTGGGCGAAGCATTCAGGTCGTTGTAGACGGATTATGCTCCGATATCATGCCCATCAATGCTGGCGTCCCCCAAGGATCTGTTTTATCACCTACGCTGTTTCTTCTGCACATCAACGACATGCTTAACACTAGTAGCATCCATTACTATGCAGACGACAGTACGGGTGATGCATATTATGCAGGTCGTGCAAATATCCCTCAAACACAGGTGGAGGAGAACAGAAAGAGACTTGTGTCTGACATTGAGACCTCTCTGGAGCAGGTCTCTGAATGGGGTAAACTAAACCTAGTTCAATTCAACCCTACTAAGACACAAGTCTGCGTGTTTTCCGCTAAGAAGACCCCATTTAACATAGCACCGAAGTTTCGGGACACCTCTCTTACCATTTCTAAGAGTATTGGGATCCTTGGCGTCGATATTACGAAGGAGGTCCAATTCCGGAGTCATCTGGAAGGTAAAGCCAAAATGGCTTCTAAAAACCTTGGGGTGCTCAATAGAGCGAGGCAGTGCTTCACTCCGGGTCATAGACTTTTATTATATAAAGCTCAAGTCCGGCCCCACATGGAGTACTGCTCTCATATCTGGTCTGGTGCACCTCAATACCAACTCCTTCCTCTTGATTCCATCCAACGCCGGGCAATTCGTATTATCGACGATCCCACACTCACAGACGATTTAGACACCCTCGGTCTACGGAGAGACGTTGGCTCTCTGTGTGTATTTTACCGTCTATACTATGGGGAGTGTTCTGAAGAACTTTTTGAATTGGTGCCACCGTCACCTTTCTACCACCGCACCGCTCGCCACAGGAGTAAAGTCCATCCCCACATCCTTGACACTTGGGTCTCCAAAAATGTCAGAGCGTCACGTGGTTTTTTTCCTCGTACAGCAAGATTGTGGAATGGACTCCCTCCCGAGGTTTTCCCTGTGTGCTATGACTTGAGGTCCTTCAAAAGGCGTGTTTACAGGTATCTTAAGAGTCGGCAACGCATCAGCAGCTCCTCTGGTGTTGCAGATGTCCATGGGCGACGGTGACCACTTTCCATCAGGTGGCTCGTCTGCTCGTTTGCCGTCGGATATACATAAAAAAAAAAAAAAAGAATAAAAATTCGATCCATAATGATAACAGGACTGGACTGGGCGGGCCATATTTGCCGAATGGTGCCGGAAAGATGGGCTAATAGAACAACCTAATGGGTACCTACTGATGGGAAACGGTCAAGAGGCAAACCAAAAACAAGATGGACAGACGACTTGACTGTTTTTGATGAAACTTGGAGAGAGTTAGCAAGAGATAGAGCAAAGTGGAAACATAAAGGGGAGGCTTTTGCCCAGTAGTGGGACATAAATAGGTAGTAAAAAAAATTATTACACGGCATTTGATACCCAGACAGGTCGTGTGGTATCCGGCAGAGTAGAATAGGACTAATCCAAGTCTTCCCGTGGATGTCGTAGAAGACGACTTAGGAAATACAAGTTAAACAAAGCTTATAAACATCTAAGAGACCTCTCCAACCCGTCTCGCCAGCGTGGAGAGTATAGGCCAAGTGCTCTGGCTGCTCTGGCCAAGTATGGCCCTAGTAGTACAGAGAGGGTCGTGCTCCTGTAGTGGAGACTAAAAAGGACCTGATGATGAATACCAAGAGTGAGGCCAGCACAAGGCAGTAACAAAATGCGTTAACCAAAATAATGGATTACCCGAATGAGTTAAATTTACCGAAAACAGCCGCTGAGTTCTACGCTGAATCATAACTTTGACACAAATTGGACGAGAACAGATGAGATACTTTACGTGTAAGTACGTTATAGAACGCAGTCGCATAATTGCCTCCGTGGTCCAGTGGTTAACGTTTGCCTGTAGACCCGGGGGTCGTGGGTTCTATTCCCACGGGAAACATACTATGTTTAGTTGTTTCCAGTTTGGTTAGGACATTGCAGGCTTGAATTACCTGATTGTCTGATAATAAAGATGATTCCGTGCTTCGGTAGACACGTTAAGCCGTTGGTCCCGGCTGCCATCTGGTGATTAACAGATGGCAGCCGGGACCAACGGCTTAAGGACTGTTAAAGGAACCACGTCAGAGGCCGATAGGTGGTTCCGAAGAACTCTGACACCAGGGTGTGCATGGTCGGTTGACCGTGTCACCTACACGAAATGATATAGAACGCAGCGTTCTATAACGTACTTACATGGATTTCGTACCTTCATAACTAAAATACCAATTAGAAAACGACAAATATGATTTTGATATACATCGGAGGAGAAATCAAAAAGATTTTTATGTATATATTTTCCTTTTTTTATTATTTTCTTTTAAACATAAAGGGTTAAAACGTAACCTCAGGTTATTATCATCGTATCCATGGAAAAAGGATGGAATCAAAACTGATTCCCTGTTTTCCTAAACAAATTCTACAATATTCTAACTATGAAAAAACTCACAATATTCTTGTACGATAACTGAACGTTACGCCGAAATATACAAGAAAATACCCATGAATACCTAGCTTATATCATTGAAACCAGCGTCGCTCCCACTGTCTATGCGAAATTCGATAAAAATAAACAAAATAATAAAAAAATATGCAGGCCGCTTTCAACCGGTCATTCTGGAAATCCTTGGGGGCGGCATATGTCCAGCAGTGGACTTCCTGGCTTATAATGATAATGAATATTGAAATATAGTATCACGTCTTTTTCCCTTGCGGGGTAGACAGATCCTAGATCTTTAACACCTTATCGCCACATTTAGCATTTTGTTGGGCGTGTAGATAGAAAATGGAATCAAAATAGTGATGGGTTGCTAGCCGCATCGCCTACTGACATTATTCCGCAGATTTTCGCCTATTCCCTCCATCGTTTTTCACGATCTGCGCGGGAAGAGAAGCAACTGGCACATTCTACGTTTTTTCTTTTCTCCCAGACCAATAAAGCTTTTAGGTATATGTGAAGCCTTTGCTGATGCACATGGTTTGAGGTATAATGTTGAGAAGAGCGTTTTTATGGTTTTCAGGGGCCGTATGAAATTACCAAATAAAGTGCCTCCGCTGCTTTTGAACAGTGTACCTTTGGTGCGTGTTGATCAGTTCAAATATTTAGGGCATGTTGTCACTGACACACTAGATGATAGCCTGGATTTGGAGAGGGAACGTAGGGCATTGGCAATACGGGGAAATATGATAAGACAAAGGTTTTCTAGATGTACAGCCGAAGTGAAGGTAACCTTATTTAAATCATACTGTCAGACGTTTTATACAAGTGGTCTTTGGTTCAACTTTACTCAAAAATCATATAATACATTACGAATTTTATATAATAATATATTCAGGTCCTTGTTTGGGCTTCCCCGTTTCTGTAGTGCTTCAGGCATGTTTGCCGATGCAAGGGTGGAAGACTTTTATGCTATTATGAGAAAAAAGTCTGCATCGTTATTACACAGAATCCGGGGAAGCCAAAACAGCATTATGAAAATGATAGCAGGTAGGTTCGATAATTCTCTCTTTGCCTCATTCACGGCTTTACATGTGAAGGCTGCAGGCAACTGAAGAAATAGTTATTATGTGTATTTAGTAAATTATTGATTGTCTTTTAGTTAAAATTGGCTAAATAATCTAATTGTTGTATATCTATTTTGTTTCACTCTTTAATATGGACAAATGATAGTCTGAAATAAAGATATTTTATTTTTTATTTATTTAATAAAATCTAAGAATTGTACAAGAGTCGTATTTTCTGTATGTCTCCTTATTTTGTAACTTTATTCTTTCAGTGAAATTAATTCGCGTTGTGAATTCTCGCGTTTTCTGTTAAACCGACAGCGCATTTACATATTTTTACAACATTTTTGCGTATTTTTCCCGCATCTATCATGGCCATGCACGCGAGCACCTAACCTTTTAAAATCATATTTAACGCTCGAAAAATGAAATGTAAAAATATGTTTATTACTAAAGTTAAATTTAGCTGTATAGATACGGTAAAAATAAAGTTGAGTATCATTTCAGCTAGTGTTTGCGGAGATCAATTCATTTAGAAAACTGTGCCTCTCATTCACTAGTTTGTTTTCATTTTATTTATTTTTATTGTAAAACATTGCAAACAGGTAATCGGCGGATTTGAACCCGTAGGACATTCTGCGACGAAGCGGCCAAATTATTAAGTATAGTTGAGTCCAAACGAAGTAGCTTTTAAATAATCAGTTACTAAGTAAAAAATACTTATAATCTTATTTTTAATAAGCAACTATTATTCCCTGCTGCTCTGGGAGCAAAGAAAAATCGTAGAATGTACCAGCTCCTTCTCTTCCCATGCAGATCGTAAAAGCTGATCGAGGGAATGGGCGCAAATCTAAGGAATCATGTTAGTAGACGATGCGGCTAGCAACCAATCCTATTTTGATTCCATTTTTCAGTTACATGCCCCGGTAAACGTAGCTTTTGTGGTCTTACGGCCTTAGGCTCTGTCTACCCTGCAATGTATAAGACGATAATATGTACTATAAGTAGTAAACACAGTATAAAAGTTTTGGAGCGAAATTTGCGGTGTAATACATTTTTCTTTATCTAAGTGGTTATAGACCTGCTGATTCGATAACAAAGATACGGATGTTATCAAGGACGTTCAAAATTCAAAGGCTTTTCATAATCAGCTGTTCTACGTAGGCGTATCGCGTGTATATCACGTACATCATAGATTTAAAAAAAAAAAATCGGAGACTTCATACTTCTATGACGTACATATAGCAGTTTCTGTTGACAGGATTACTGGTATATCGACCTCCATTATTGATAGGTGAAAGTAGTGGTAAAATCAAACTATTTTTTAACCCATGCGTGGAACTAACCTTTTTAGGGTTCCGTACTAAAGGGGGTATCCAAAAAACCTAATCGGGACTTTATTAATAAGCCTCCGATGTGCGTCCGTCTGCCTGCCACAGGGTTTTATCTATTAGGTAGAGTAACCTCGCATCAGTCATCCAGTGACCATGGCCGGTGCAACCTGGTGGAAACGTCTGGAGAAAAATGGTAAGTTTGCGCTAATTCCAGTTAGTGCATTTAGTAAATATGCAGCGCGAAAGTTTAAAAGTATTTAGAGTTACCTTATTATGTAGAGACTTAAATAAGTCCATACAAAAAGCGTATTTTAGGGTTTCGTACCCAAAAGGTAAAAACGGGACCCTAATAATTTCGCTCCGCTGACCGTCTGCCTGTCTGTCTGTCCGTCTGTCACCAGGCTGTATCTCATGAACCGTGATAGCTAGACAGTTGAAATTTTCACAGATGATGTATTTCTATTGCCGCTATAACAACAAATACTAAAAAGCAATGTATAAAATAAATATTTAAGGGGGGTCCCACACAACAAACGTGATATGTTTGATTGTTTTTGCTCGATATTGATAACGGCAACAGGTAGACCTGTTGCCGTTATCAATATCGTAAAATATTCACAGAATATTTACTCACATTAAAAATAAATAATTAAATAAAAATAAAATGAATCTTATAATATTATAGGGGGGCTCCCATACAACAGACATGATTTTATTGCCGTTTTTATAGATAACGGTACGAAACCTTTTGTGCGCGAGTCCGTCTCGCACTTGGCCGATTTTTATAGTTAAATATTCCATCAGTCCCGGATTTGTCATTAGGCGTATAGGCCGCGGCCTAAGGGCGGCAGCGTCCTAGGGGCGGCAGATTTCAGTGGACACTCTCGCGAATTCAAACTAAACAAAACGAAAGTCAAACAAATTCCCTGGTTATCCCATGGTTTTTTGGTGGCCTACACTCATAAAACCTATAAATCCGGCACTGTATTCCATGCCCTTAGTGTTTGCGACTCGCACATTGCACATGGCCAGTTTTATTTACTGAATAAAAAGTATGTTCTTTTCAAAACTCCTAAAAATATAAATTCAAATTATCATGATCAGTTTATAAGTGAAAGATGAACTTAAAATAAAATAAATATATAAACTTATAAAGTATTTTTGGCAATACGGGGAAATATGATAACACAAAGGTTTTCTAGATGTACAGCCGAAGTGAAGGTAACCTTAATTCATACTGTCAGACGTTTTATACAAGTGGCTTGGTTCAACTTTACTCAAAAATCATATAGTACATTACGAATTTTGTAATAATATATTCAGGTCCTTGTTTGGGCTTCCCCCTTTCTGTAGTGCTTTAGGCATGTTTGCCGATGCAAGGGTGGAAGACTTTTATGCTCTTATGAGAAAAAAGTCTGCATCGTTATTACACAGAATCCGGGGAAGCCAAAAAAGCATTATGAAAATGATAGCAGGTTCGATAATTCTCTCTTTGCCTCATTTACGGCTTTACATGTGAAGGCAGGCAACTGAAGAAATAGTTATTATGTGTAGTTAGTGAATTATTGATTGTCTTTTTGTTAAAATTGGCTAAGTATTCCAATTGCTGTGTATCTCTTTTGTTTCACTCATTAATATGGTCAAATGATAGTCTGAAATACAGATGTTTTATTTATTTACAGTAGTAGGATTCTTATGTAACAAATTATTCACAACTTTAAACCAAAAACTTTAATAACATTAAGTGAATTCCAAACTGGCAGTCTCCAAACTAACAAACCGTAAGCCAAGCCTGAGCTAACAGATAAATATCAATAGAAACTGGTAAATAACGCCAAGGAGCGGATAGACGCCATTAACTAAGTATTTAGTAGACGTTGTTTACTAACTACTTAGTTTATGACTCTGTTTTAGTTCACTTTGATCAGTTAAATACACTTGAGTATGAGTAAAAGTATTAAGTAAAACAGTGAATAGGTGCAGGTATATATGATTATATAGAAAAGATTATGTGTATTAATCTATTATATAATAAATACATCAACAAAAAATGTTTATGAAATTCTCTGTGTAAAATCTCATTTGTTCTCTAACATTCTCTTGTTAGTTTTATTATTACTAGCTTTCACCCGCGGCGCCGCCCTCGGCAATGTAGATCTTTCGGGAATAGTACGTTTTCCCGGGATAAAATGTACCCTATGTCCTTCTCCGTACCCCAGATAACGTGAATGCAAAATTTCATGATGATCGGTTCAGTAGTTATAACGTGAAAGCGTAACAAACAAACAAACAAACTCACTTTCGCATTTATAATATTAGTTAGGATTAACTACTTTATGAAATCGAATTGGGGATGTTTTATTTTAATAGTAATTTCTTGAATCTACACTAATATTATAAAGCTGTAGAGTTTGTTTGTTTGAACACGCTAATCTCAGGAACTACAGGTTCAAATAGGATTTTTTTTTGTGTTGGATAGTCCATTTCTTGAGGAAGGTTTAAGGCTATAAAACATCACGCTGCAACCAATAGGAGCGATGCATCAATAAAAAATGTTTTGAAAACGGGGGAAATTAATCATAAAATTGCCGCCGACGAAGTCGCGGGCAACAGCTAGTATTAAATAATAGGAGCTGAAATAATATTAAAATGATTATGAAGGAAGATAAATAACTTTCAGACAATTTAATTATCATCAAAAATACTACGTCTATTCCGAAGAGATCTTTTGGATGTCGGCGTTTCTATCTAAAAGCAATTTCCGTCTTCAAAAAGTGTACATCCTCAGGGCATCTGAGTAATGTTATTCTTCAATCTGATCCGTTGAAGTACAAATTAGATACCGGTACAGATATGGCTTGTCATACAACTACGTTTTCACAACGACACATTTGGACTTAATTAAATGCTTAAATAACAGTCACACACGTATGTTTTGACATTTGGACTTGATTGAAGCCTTCGGCATTACCATCATTGCAGCCGTAAGAAGCTGCTGCCCATCGCAAGCATTTAAGCTAGGCAAGGGAATTTATTGGATTTGGGAAGGGTATTGGGATACTACTCACTCAAATAATTGGGGGTAAAGCAAGGCCGGGCGCGCGTACCCTATGCCATATCTGCAACCACCGGACATTGGCATTGGCAGTTAAGGATGACACCCCTGACAACACGCGGACGGATGAACTAAACGGTAGAGGAGGTTGGTAGGGTATGTAAATGTAAGAATGAAATATTCTTTGAGATAATTTATTTCTGTTGCCGCTATAACAACAAATACTAAAACATAGAATAAAATAAATATTTAAGGAGGCTCCCATACAACAAACGTGATTTTTTTAACTTGTTTTTCTCGATATTGAAAACGGCAACAGGTAGACGCTTAAAATATTCACAGAATATTTAATTATACATATAATTTAAAAATATATAATTAATTAAAAATAAAATTAATATGAAAGGAGCCCTCCTTTAATATTAATTTTATTTTTAATTAATTATATATTTTACAAAACCCATACAAAAGACATGATTTTTGCCGTTTTTATAGAGAACGGTACCATTCGTGCGCGAGTCCGACTCGCACTTGGCCGGTTTTTTTATGTATAATTTGACTGCGTTTGACCTCTATCTTGCCTGGTGGGAAGCAACGATGAGGTCTGGGGTGGTACACGTAAACTCAAATAATGCCTATTCACTCTTGCCTTGAAAATCCCTAAATTGTACGAGTCGGGAAACAGCGACGCGAATATATCATCTTATGCAAATATAATATCCAAATAGAAAGACAAGTATAAAAAGAAAACAAAATTTCGTCCAAATAGAAAATTACCTAATCTATTCACATACATACATAGTATCACGTCTTTTTCCCTTGCGGGGTAGACAGAGCCTAGGTCTATAAGACCCGAAGGCCACGTTTAACATGTTGGTGGGCATTAGGTATAAAACGGAATCAAAAAAGTGATGGAATAGTGATGGGTTGCTAGCCGCATCGCCTATTAGCACGATTCCTCGGAATTTTGCCCGTTCCCTCGATCGGCGATCTGCCCGGGAAGAGAAGCAGCTGGTACATTCTTCGTTTTCTTTTCCTCTAGACCAGCATGGAAGAGACCTTATCTATTTGGATGTAATTTGTACCCTTCGTATACAATGGAATGTTATATGCGGGAGGAAAATCCAAGATGTTCTTAGATATATTGATGAGATTGCTCGCTTGCCGCAGTGATATCAGTTTTTGCGCCATCTGCTGCCACTCACAGATGCCCTTTTTTTTTGAATCGTAACTAGATGGTGTCAATTTTTGCAGTGACCTAGTTCTGTTCGGGTCATATCATATCAGTCGCAAGAAGTCCACTGTTAGACATAGGCTTCCCCCAAGGATTTCCAATACGACCGGTTAGAAGCGGCCTTTATCCAGCGTGGTCCTGCGAGCTTAGTCAGGTCGTCCGACCATCTGGTTGGGTGTCCGACGCTTGCGCTTGTAACGTTGCAGCATGCCACCTGCATGCTGCATCTCGTCCAAACTCATTTCTTTCTCATCCTGTCCATTTTTCATTCCTCATTTTAATTCAAATTTCATTCCATTCCATTTTTAGATTACTTTCTCTCTCTCTCTCATCACTCATTCTTCAGTCTACCATCATCTCTCGGACTGTTTACTTGATTCCTACAGTCTCTGATATATTATGTAAAAGTCAATATATTACAACAAACAAATAAAGTTTATCTCTGTGTGTGTGTTCTGTGTCGAGTCTCTGTTCTCCACTATTCCCTACTTCCTATTTATGTGGGAACTCGGCTAGAGCGCCGGGATAGTCGAGCCCTCACACGCTTACCGGTACGTGTTCGCCATTTTGATAAATGTAAAAGTAAGATAGCTTACAGCGTTCACTCAAGGGATATAGGTTCTCACTCAGGCTTTCTTGTAAAGGCCTTGCTGAAGTTAGTTTGTAATACATTAAATTAATAAAATAATGTTCAGGTTACTTTGAAGTCTAATATTATAAATACGAGAGTAACTCTGTCTGTCGGTCACCTTTTTACGCTTCAACCATTGAACCAATTTGGGTGAAATTTGGTATGGAGGTAGTTTGAGGCCCGAGAAAGGACATATCTTTCATTCCAGGACAGTCGCGCAATAGCTAGTAATTAATCTAAATGCGAAAAAAAGTTTGTTTGTGTCGCCTTCACGCCCTATCTACTGAACGTACTGTCATTTTTGTAGATATTTTGCATACCCGTTGTCTGGGGTACGGAGAAGGACATGGGTACATTTTATCCCGGGAAAAAGTACTGTACTCGAGGGATCGACATTGACGCGAGTGGGGTCGCGGGTGAAATAAAACTAGCGTTGTTCCCGCGATTACAATACTGCAGCTTGCCTCTGCATTCGAAAATGACAGTATATAAAAAGTTTACGAGGCTCTTGGCGCAATGTCACTTTTATGCGTTGTATACCAGTACTTATTCGAATACTATAATCCATTTCTACTAAAACTCAATGACAGTACATAAAAATCTAGGAATAAACTTTGCAGCTCCCTTGGAATTGATTTTATTAACCCTGACGCAGAAAGAGCGGTCTTATAAGTTTGAACGCTATGTTTATGTGTCTGTGTATCTATCAGACTCTGTGTTTGCGTGAACCAATTTAAATGCATTTTTTTATTTAAAGGTTTTCTAGCGATCGTTCTTAGTCTTATCAAAATCGATTCAGCTGTTTCTTAGAAAATTAATGATAGGTGTCCGGTCTTTTTATTAAAATGTCCGGCTTAACTGGCTTATCTGTTCGTTTTAAGATGTGGCAATTCATCATATGGGTATTGGGACGCAACGAGATATAGATCCCTTGGCGAAATACGCTCTTTTTGTCGCACTAACATCAATTCCACACGGCCGGACCCCGTTTTTGGGGCCATATCTAGATTATATCGTAAGACGGCTCACTTGTCCACATTCATTTTAGGTTTTGCCTTGGGTTATATGCCTGCTCGTTTATATGTATGGACAGCGATACGGAGGCTTATTTTCTTTCCCAACCAAAATAAACTCAATCTAAACCTAAACGAATTTATTAAGAGTTCATTTAAAAGGAAAAAACTTTTCATACATACATAGTCACGTCATTTTCCCTTGCGGGGTAGACAGAGCCTTGGTCTATAAGATCTTATGGCCACATTTAGTATTTTGGAGGGTTGGTATAAGACACAAGAACAGAGTGCCTTCCCCTTTATAGGGACAGTAAGAAAAGTGCCGATGGACACGTTCTTAATCAAAACATTATAAAACTAGGTCAATGTAAAATTACTTATTAGTCTGAGTTAAGGCTAGATCGTAATATTAAATGCGATAATTTAATGAAAGAAAAAAGTCACGTCGGTTTGACATTTCGTCAGTCAAGATGAAGAATCGTCTGCCAACCTGTCAGCTTAAGGTGTCCTCCGATGACTTTGAGGGAGGGAAATTAAAGTCATCGACATAGAATATGGGTGTTTATGCCAAAAAAAGAATATTTGTAGCAAAATACTATATACTCTTAATAAATTTAAAAATAAGATATGGTGAAAAATTCCACGCGGGATTGGACCAGCGACCAACTACCGCGCTTCAATCCTGGACGTCGAAAATCTCCACCATATCCCATCACACATGCATCATGCAAGAGCCGGAGGCCCACTCTTCCCCCCTCCCAATGGGGAAGCGGGAAAGGGGTCTCTCACTTACCGAACGAAGCATAAAGCGGTAATACTTCTACTCAAACGTCGATTTTCTGTGAGAGTGTGGTACTTGCCCGGACGAGCCGACCCATTTATGTTACTAGCAAAAATTTAATTTTGCAGGCAGAGTGACTATACCACGACAAAAATTTTGTAGCGTGATACAATTAAATATATGTGGTTTTAAAATTAGAGTTTCCTGGTTTAATTGTAATATGTAAATAAATAAATAAATATATACGGACAAATCACACAGATTGAGCTAGCCCCAAAGTAAGTTCGAGACTTGTGTTATGGGATACAAACTCAACGATACTATATTTTATAACAAATACATATATAGATACACAACCAAGACCCAGGCCAATCTGAAAAAGATCATTTTCCATCTTGACCTGGCCGGGGATCGAACCCGGTCACTCCGTGTCGCAGGCTGGCGTGTTGACCGCTGCGCCACGGAGCTAGTCGAAGAATATATATGACTATGCCTGTAATAATAATACTTTCATGACCTACGCCGGCGTAGTCTTCTCCCATATCGCGCCCTCCCACATCGATCGGCTGCAACGATTGCAGAACCGCTTCGTCACCCGTGCCACGAATACGAGTCACCACCGGTACTTGCGCATGACAGACTTACACCGTGACCTAGATCTCCCATCCATTCGCGGCTATCTCAAAAACGCCTCCAAGCGTTACTTTGAGAAAGCCGCACGCCACCCCAACCCGTTAGTAGTGCAAGCTGCTAACTACTCCCCCAACTTACACGATACGACCTTACGTCGTAGACGTCCTAGGAACGTACTAGACGATCCCGATGATCCTATTGACATCGCACAAGCCCGCCCCGACCCCTCTTCGGCTCCGAATAGCCAGAGGAATCCCACTATCCGACCCCGTCGCACTCGCCACCGGAATAGAGTGCGTAGAGTAGGATTAGCTCCGATTACTGGTGACCGCCCGGCGGTCCCGGGTGACTTGCACCCAGGATAGGCCCTTCTGGCAACGTAGCTTTCGGCCCATAAGGCAAAAGATGAGAGTTGCTGCTCTCTAAAGGCTTTTGCCATTGTTTCTCAGATTGGCCCTTCAGGCTTGCATGCACGCATACGCGGCCCATCAGGCAATACGAGAGTTTGCTGTCTCTCCAAGCCTTGCGCACACAAGCAACGCCCAAAGCCGAGGTCCGTCCCTCCTGGGGGCCCTTTGGTGATGTTGTCTATAAAGGTTGAGGGCACTCTGCCCTCGCCTCAAACGCCCGGTGAAGTAGCGAAAGCTCACTTGGAGCTAGCTACACAGTCATTTCCAAAAAAAAAAAAAAAAAATAATAATAATACTTAATAGTATTTTTGTGACATATCCGATGAAGTCTTTGAACATTTCGCAAGTCCGACAAATCATAATCTCCTTTGGTTGTGATTAAAATTAACATTAAGTACTTAGATTATATTACAGAGCTCGGATAATATTTACATCCGGAACCACTCAATCACATGATAGACTTTTTTTTATTATTTTGATGACTTCCTCATCATTTAGCTTAAAATCGAAAAAATATGTAATGAATCTAATTTCAAAGTTAAAAATTCTTACTTTCATGCATCACGCTTCACGCCAACCATTAGTCATTGTGCCGGAGCGTTACGTTACATAAGAGTGGCATAAGGGCGTTGTAAGATTATCCTGCGGCTTGCAGCCATTTGTCACGCACATCACGCGACAGTTATGCTGCTGACATAATGGTCGCTTGTATTTTCAAAACAAATGAGATCTATCTTGGAATGGGAGTCTTTTTTTAGGTGTTAATACTCGGTGAGAATATACGTTGACACACCGGCGAGTAACTAAATTAAAACCCCCTTTTTGTAATGTATATTTGACGGCAAACGAGCAGACGACCTGATGGAAAGTGGTCACCGTCGTCCATGGACATCTGCAACACTAGAGGATGTGCTGATGCGTTGCCGACTCTTAATATAGGTACCTGTAAACACGCTTTTAAAATGCTATATTTTATGATACATATGTAGATAAACATCCAAGACCCAGGTCAATCTGAAAAAGATCGTATTCCATCTTGAACTGACCAGGGATCGAACCCAGGACCCTGCGATTCAAAGTCGTAATGATGAGCGAGATACTATTATATACCTATATATAACACGTGTTGTATCGCTTACGGACTTGAATGAGTTTACGGACATAACATCTTGTGTGTAAACGTGTCCTACGTTTAGTGTGTTGGGGGTTTAGGTGGAAAACGTAATCAAAATAGTCATAGGTTGCTAGTCACTTTGTCCTTCGCCCATGCCCTCATCGAAAGTAAAAAATTGAATATCCTTATGTAACGCCAACCATTTGTCATCATGCCGGAGCAGAGAGCGTTATGTTACTTATGAGTGGCATAGGGGCGGTATAAGGGCGATATAACATTATTATGCGGCTCGCAGCAATTTGTCACGATACGCGACAGTCATGTTACTGACATAATGGTCGCTTGGTACATATTTCCGAAACAAATGAGATGTATCGTGGAATGAGAGCTTGGTTATTAATACTCGATGGGAAGAGACGTCGACGCATTATCGGCGCAGAACTAAATGACGATCGAGATACAACCATCTTAAGTTGCTTTTATGAAAGCATTTCGAATTAATGCTACATATGCTTTGACGCCGTGTGGTTTCCGGCAGAGTAGAATAGGACCACTCTAAGTTTCCCGTGGATGTCGTAAGAGGCGACTTAGGATATATAAGCTAAACAAAGAGCATAAACATCAATGAGACCTCTCCAACCCGTCTGGCCAGCGAGGAGAGTGTAGGCCAAATCCTCTGTCTGCTCTGGCCAAGTATGGCTCCAGTAGTACATAGAGGGTCATGCTTCTGCAGTGGAGACTAAAAAGACCTGATGATAATGCTTTGCCAGCGTTTTGCGGGCCAACTGCTTGACTGCTAGATGGAGTACAACAACACCTAAAAATACTGTAAATCAAAAGATGGATTCCTAACTATGGCTAAATTATTCTATTACATTCAATTACCACAACAAAATCCTTATCGTTATCCTTATCCTTACTAATATTATAAATGAGAAAGTGAGTTTGTTTGTTTGTTTATTTATTTGTTAGTTTGTTTGTTTGTTTGTTTGTTTGTTACGCTTTCACGCCGTAACTACTGAACCGATTATCATGGATACAAGTTCTCTGGAGTACGGAGAAGGACATAGGCTACCTTTTATCCCGCGAAAAAGTACTATTCCCGAGGGATCGACATTGACGCGGGCGGAGCCGCGTGCGAAAGCTAGTAACTTATAAGTGATAATGATAAATACTTTTCGATTTCACGGTGATAGTTATATAAGAATAATCCAAGTAGCTAGGAGATTGTCATTTCTCGAACTTACTCGTATGTCTATAAATACTAACGGAGGCTTCTCAGCCTCAGTTAGTACGACAACTTCCTAGAATGATAACGTTCTAAAACGACACTACAATCATCATCATCATCATCATCATCTCAGCCGCAAGAAGTCCACTGCTGGCCATAGGCCTCCCCCAAGGATTTCCAATATGACCGGTTGGAAGCGGCCTGCATCCAGCGTCTTCCTGCGACCTTGGTTAGGTCGTCCGACCACCAGACACTACAATGTCAACGTCTATTACAAAATAGTCAATTTCTCTAGGTACTAATAATATTTTACTTTTACAAAAACAACTTATCGGCATTTCAAAACGTTACCAGTACGAGCTTCTCTTGAGCGTGGTATCTGGCTAACTGTGTAGCGTTTTTATAATTGTTAATTGTTTATAACAGCAAGATTGTGGAATGGACTCCCTCCCGAGGTTTTCCCCGTGTGCTATGACTTGAGGTCCTTCAAAAGGCGTGTTTACAGGTATCTTAAGAGTCGGCAACGCATCAGCAGCTCCTCTAGTGTTGCAGATGTACATGGGCGACGGTGACCACTTTCCATCAGGTGGCTCGTCTGCTCGTTTGCCGTCGGATATACATAAAAAAAATTGATATATATTTTATCTTGCTGTTAACCAGGAACTCTGACACCAGGGTGTGCATGGTCGATTGACCGTGACACCTTCTCGAAATGATTGCTGTAAATATTAGGTATAGATTGTGTAATGCGATAAGCCCACTTTTGTACCTTCCATAAACAGGTAGTTTCCTATATTGATCACTTCTAAGTGTTGGTGCAATAAATCATATTCATTCAGTATAAAATATAAAGTTTTAATGTATGGTTGCGGTTCTTTCTATACAATATATAAGAGAAGAGCGAAATCTCCAAATACAGGCATAGTTTGCTTAAAAAGAGATTTCGAACACTAATTTATGTAAACAATTACTATTTATTTTACATACACACATATAATATATATTATTGCTATATAGCAATTAACAAAATTAATATTTAACCCTTTGAACGCGAACGTCGGATAAAAATAAAATGTATGGCGGATTTATCCGACGTTAATAAGCCAATTAAGGCACCACACTCTTGTGATTACTCAGAACAAATTCAGACGTGAAAATGACACCCGCAATATATCTACGTGCTCGTGACGTATGTTTGTAAATAAAGATGAAGGGGAAACACTTTTGTCGGCGTGCCGAATAATTGACGGGGTGTTGTTACCTTCGCTCTATCACCAACGGGTTTTGATTCTATTATTGCCTTGTTTCGACTCAAATTTATATATTTTACACTTATAGATACTAAACTTTTATAAATACATACATACATAGTTCACGTCTATTTCCCTTGCGGGTAGACAGAGCCTAGATCTATAAGACCTTATGGCCACATTTAGTTGTAGGGCGTGTTGATGGAAAAAGGAATCAAAATAGTGGTGCAGATTTTAGCCCAATCCCTCGATCGGTTTTTACTATCTGCGCGGGAAGAGAAGCAGCTGGCCCATTCTACGTTTTTACGGCTCCGCCCGCGTCAATGTCGATCTCTCGAGAACAGTACTTTTTTCCGAGATAACATGTGCCATATGTCCTTCTCTGTACTCCAGATAACGTGGATGCAAAATTTCATGATGATCGGTTCAGTAGTTACAACGTGAAAGCGTAACAAACAAACTCACTTTCGCATTTACAATATTAGTTAGGATACACGCCAGCCTGCGACACGAGGGTGCCCGGGTTCGATCCCCGGTCAGGTCATGATGGAAAACAATCTTTTCAGATTGATCTGGGTCTTGGATGTTTATCTATATAAGTATCTATTATAAAATATAGTATCGTTAAGTTAGTATCCTACGACACAAGTTTACAACTTACTGTAGGGCTAGCTCAATTTGTGTGATAAGTCCCTATATATATTTATATATTTACTAACTTTCGCCCGCGGCTCCGCCCGTGTCAATGTCGATCCCTCGGGAATAGTACTTTTTCCCGGGATAAAAAGTAGCCTATGTCCTTCTCGGTACTCCAGAGAACTTGTATGCAAAATTTCATGATGATCGGTTCAGTAGTTACGGCGTGAAAGCGTAACAAACAAACAAACAAACAAACAAACAAACAAACAAACAAACTCACTTTCGCATTTATAATATTAGTTAGGATGGATAGTAAATTAAAGTAAGTACCAAAGTAAAGTCATTAAAGAAAAATAGTACATTTTTTTGACCTTTTCTTAGTATTTAGTAGTGAATTAAATTAAATGATTGATCCTAGTTGGCTCTAAAAACACTACTTTGGCTCTTGAAATTCTCTTAAATATCCCGAATGTATGCAATTTATTTTGTAAACTTTTCTCACCCAGTTTCTCGTCTTGTAATTCAAATAGTTTATAGTTAGGGTACTTAAATAGTTTGTATTCTTGTGAGTCGAATAGTTTGCCAAGTTTTCTCCTCTCCTTAACGACGACACTTAAGCTGTTAATCAATATGTCGCACTTTAATTAATGATGCTTAGTAAATTGACTTGTTCGAGATAAAGGCTTTATTCTAGACTAATATATAGACTATTGTTTTGTTCCCGTGGCGGTCGAAACAATGGGTTGCTGGGGCGCTGACGCAAAACGTCTTATTCGAGAGATAGGCCACCGAATAGCTGAGAAAACAGGTGACTTCCGCTCTGGCTCGTTTCTCGTGCAAAGGATAGCCATAGCGATCCAGCGTGGAAATGCTGCCAGCGTTTTGGGTACCTTTGCACGGGAAGCGACCAGTGGTGGATTTTAATGGTGTTTTTTTGTATCTGTGTATTTTATATTATTGACGTACGAGTATATCTTTGTAATTTTTACCTTGATTTTAATTAAATGAATTGTAAGTAAAAGAAAAAAAAAATATATATCTAGAATATAAACTACTAGCGACCTGTCCCGGCTTCACAATGTAGATACATATAAACTTTTCTCTTGAATCACTCTATCTAAAAAAAATTCGGCGTTAGGTCACATGTGTAAATCGACTTCAACGAATTGTGAATCGTATATACAGAGCTATAAGAATAAAATTGGCTTGCAATGGATTCTGTAAGTATCTAAACAAAAAGGTGCTGCGTTCTAACGCGAGCTAAATTACACCGTATCGCTAACTACGTTGAGTTGATATTTCTTTAAATATCTTTACAGGGCGCGAATTCTGCGAGCTTTTTGGCGAGCTCCGTGACGCAATAGTTAACACGGCAGCCTGCGACATGAGGGTGCGATTTCGATCCCCGGTCGGGTCAAAATGAAAAAAATTTCTTTTTCAGATTGGCCTGGGTATCTATTACAAAGTATAGTTGAGTTAGTATCCCATAACACAAGTCTCGAACTTACTTTGCGGCTAGCTCAATCTGTGTAATTTGTCCGTATATATTTATTTATTTATATTAATTTTAGAATCACAGTTTTACTCACGTTTTGCAAAGAAAAAGCGTGGCAAGAGCTTTAAGAGAAGCGGGACGTAATGCGTCAGCGAGGCGGACTGATCATATACAGGAGAAAACATTTTTTATTGATACTTCGCTCCTATTGGTCACAGCGTGATGTTTTATAACCTAAAGCCTTCATCAATAAATGGACTATCCAACACAAAGAAGAATTTTTCAATTTGAACCAGTATTTCTTGAGATTAGCGTGTTTAAACAAACATATAATATTATGCTAGATGCTTTTAGCCAGCATGAAAGATCTGAATCCAGTGGCCAGTTGACCACTTAACGAAAAAAACCAATTCGAGGAATACTGTCTGTTTATTCATACATTTATATTCTGATCCCAATAACACTAGAACGCGATCACTATGCAAGGATGAAACGCTTAACCGCTTATAAGCGGGAAGATCGCATTAAACCTTGAACGAATGCGGTTATGCGGTAATATAGCCGGCATGTGCGGTCACTAGATGCCCGTACACAGCTCCTATATCCTTAATTATGTTAGAATATTCCTTATTCATTAAGCGTCGGATGTGCCTTAACAAAGAATGGAAATATCTACTTAATATATAAAACCATCGTACGTTTTAACAAAAACTTTCTGCCACGTACGACCGAACTGTGGAATGAATTGCCTGCAGCGGTATTCCCTAACCGATACACTATTGGAACCTTTAAAACACAGGTCTATGTTTTTCTTAAAAGGCTGGCAACGCTTTTGTTATACCCCAGGTGTTGCAGTAGTCTATGGGCAGCGGTGATCGCTTATCATCAGGTGACCCGCTTGCTCGTTTGCCGCCCTATGTCTGAATCTCTTCGCACCTCAGTTCATTCTCGCCTCACCTCTTCGAACCTTAGTTAATTCGCGCCTTAGCTCTTCGAACCTCAGTTAATTCGCGCCTTAGCTCTTCGAACCTCAGTTAATTCGCGCCTTAGCTCTTCGCGCCTGAGTCCGCTCGCACCTCAGCACTTCGCACCTTCGTCTTTCGCACCTAAATTACACACTCAAAAAAAACTAAGTGGGCTCTTGTTCGAGCACTTATAAACTTACTAGCTTTCGCCCGCGTCCCCGCCCGCGTCAATGCCGATCCCTCGGGACTTTTTTCCGGGATAAAAGGAAGCCTATGTCCTTCTCCGTATTCCAGAGAACTTGTATGCAAAATTTCATGATGATCGGTTTAGTAGTTACGGCGTGAAAGCGTAACAAACAAACAAACAAATAAACAAACAAACTCACTTTCGCTTTTATAATATTAGTAAGGATAACTTAAAAACTGGTGAACCGATTTCTATAATCTTTGATTTGTTAGTTTTGTTATCACTCCGAATAGCAGAATAACTACTAAAATATGATAAATATTTAGTACTAACAGATTCACTTTTCTAGATAATGAAAGTACTATTTATTACACAGCAAGATTATTAAGTTTCACGGTCAAACGACAATGCACCCCTGGTGTCAGAGTTGTTCGAACATTTTTAAGTAAAGCAGACTAGGAATTTGTTTTATTTTATATGTACCTACTATCAGTATTATAAAGAAACTTAAACTGAACATAAATATGTTTTAAAAAGCTATTATTAAAAAGATTTAACGTACTCGCCTTGAAAATGGGCTCCTGACAGCCGAAACTATAGTCGGCGATCACGACAAAGTAGCTCCGACCCGTTTTCATATAATATAATATAGGTTATCTCACGTTAGTTTTAATGATATAATTAACGTGTGTTTATAAATTGATGGTTCATATCACCCGCAGGCCCGAAAGAGTTAGTGCAGATCTGCTGATCCCTCGAGTACTTTGTTCCGGGATGAAAGGTACCTACCTAATATTCTTCTCTGTAACACAAATTACGTAATTGAATTTAATGATGACCAATTCAGTAGTTAGGCGTGAAGGCTTAACAAACAAACCTACTCTCGCATTTATAATATTACTCGTAACTCGTAAGTTAGGATTGGAGAGCATCCAAAATATATTTCTCGCTTATCTGAATCAAACCCCTTTATAAGAAAGTGAAGGCAAGGGGTACTATGAATTATTGATCCCTATCTTTCTTATTTAAAACGTACAGTCAGCCACCGGGATGCCTGACCCCGCTATACCTATATCTTGAATTTTCTCTTAAATTAAAAATAATATTAAAATGAAAATATATAATCAGAGAGATTGTAATAGGCTAGTTTCCTAAAATAATATAATTAGTCCGTCAGTTAGATAATTAAAAAATATTGGACACGTATTTTTTCTTTTGTCAAATAAATGATAAAGATAAAGCGCTTCAAAGTTCATGAGTTCATAAGTAAGTGACGGACTAATTTTGATGTTATTATTTTGACCCAGGAAACTAGCGTATTAAAATGTTCTGTATATATTATACAATTTCATGTCGATATTATTTTTGATTTAAGAGAAAAATCAAGATAGTGGGCGGAGTCAGGTATCTCGTTGGCTGACTGTACAAGCCTCCAGATTTTATTTACTTCGACTTAGCGAATTTGTTCACAATAGGAGGTTATTAAACCGTAAACTTATCGTAGCGTTCCGTAGCTATCTTGTTACCACACTGAAATGTCTGCTGTATATTCTCATATTGCTAGATTTTATTCATAGAATTTTTGAGTAGGTACTGTCTAGCTTTGAACGTTTTATTTTTTAAATAAATAATTTATTCATATACATATTATACAGTTATACCTAGTCTAGTTGTTAGTCACAATACAATAAAAAAACAAAAGACAAGTAGAAGAAATTCAGTCAAATATCCCACCCCTAATCGTACCTGACTCAAAGATACCCATGATGCTAGCTGCATTACCACTTTGAATAGCCATGGAAATCCTTTGAACCAGGTACGACCCTGAGCGATGGTCATAACCCTGGTCTCTCAGACGCCGTCCTATCTCACCAATAAAGTTTTTGGCTTCCGGGCACCATGGCCCCGCTGTCTCGACTGCAAACGGGACAAAGTCATATTTAGAAGCCAAAACTGAATATTTTGTTCGTTTTTGGCCAGCTGCCGCCCTCGCTGCTGCCCCCGCTGAATTGATAGTATTGGTGAGATAGGACGCTGCGAAGGTACTGACACACATTTTTTATCTATAAGTTGTTGTTTTCCCGCATGTCGCATGTTTTTTAGGGTTCCGTACCCAAAGCGTAAATACGGGACCCTATTAATATGGTTCCGCTGTCTGTCTGTCTGTCTTTCCGTTCGTCTGTATCTATACATAAACCGTGATAGTAAGACAGCTGAAATTTTCACAGATGATGTATTTCTGTTGTTGCTATAACAACAAATATAAATATCAGAATAAAATAAATATTTAAGGGGGCTCCCATACAACAAACGTGATTATTTTGCTCGTTTTTTCTCGTCATAGCCAACGGCAACAGATAGACGGTTGAAATATTCACAGAACATTTAGTTATATATTTACGTTAGAAATAAGTAATTAATTTTAATAAAATAAATATTTTAGGGGGAATAAAATCATATGGAACAGACATGATTTTTTTGCCGTTTTTATAGTTAAAGCTTTCGCCCGCGGCTCCGCTCGCGTCAATGACGATCCCTCGGGATTGGTACTTTTTCCGGGATAAAAGGTAGCCAATGTCCTTCTCCATACTCCAGAGAACTTGTATGCAAAATTTCATGATGATCGGTTCAGTAGTTACGGCGTGAAAGCGTAACAAACAAACAAACAAACTCACTTTCGCATTTATAATATTAGTAAGGATAAGGATGGTACGGAACTTGGCCGATATTTTTCATAATCTATCTATATTTCTATAATTTAAGAACTGTGTTTCTGTCGGTGAGGTACTCTCCATGTCTCTCGGTTATCAGCCATTCTCTTCACCTCTCTATATGACACAACTCCAGCCTTTTCCTTTCATAATCTATTCAGAAGTTTTTGAGTTTACACATTATAAACAAACACAAACAACTCTTCATACATACTATCACGTCTTTTTCCCTTGTGGGGTAGATAAAGCCTAGGTCTATAAGACCTAAAGGCCACGTTTCGCATGTGTTTGTTGCCACATCGCCTATTAATAGGATTCTTCCGTAGGATTCTTAAAATTTTTGTTTATTACCTCGATCGGCTTCTACGATCTGTCTCTCTTTCCTCTTTATAATATGCCGCGAATGTAGAAATCACCACAATATAATATATAAATAAATAACTTAAGTTGCTTGAGTTTAGCACATTCAAACTTGTGTAGAGTTTATCAAATCCATGTGCCTTTCACCGTAAACAATTTCAACACGCGGGCTGGCGCTCACACTAAACAAACTCACTAAACTCACTAATATTGTGAACTTCTGAGGTTTATTATTCTGGAATCATGTTTAGTTTGAGAATTTGCGTATGTTACTTTATGTGTGAGCATATGTTGTGCGCTTGACCTATTTTGTTTTTGTATACCAACCGCGGTGTAAAAAAATAACAAATCTGGGTAAAGAAGTACAACAGACAATGGTTTCTAATGTTAAAATTGAAAATATGTGATGAAAAAGAACTCGGCCGCAGGTAGGATTCGAACCCAAGCCCCTAAGGTTTACGCCCTAAGTGTGATACCATTACACCCCCTTGACTTCGAATCACCGCGTCGAATTCTCTCATCACATATTACCCCGTAGGGTATACGCATTTCAAGCAAGCGTACTTCTTCAATACTACCCACTATTTAGTAGTGTGGTATTCTACTTCATTCATATCCGATGAATAGAAAGTTGATTAAATTGATTTACAATTTTAATAATATACCAAGCATTGTAATGCTATTGAAAAACAAAGGCTTCTAATGATTTCGCGATTGTTACACATTTAAATTCACCAAACCTTCTTAAACCTTTTAGATTCATTAAACTTTCAGACACCGTGAGCCAATACTGCGTACATCCGGAACGTTATCAATAAATATTGTAGGCGGTAGTTTTGTATAGTTCTTATAACACAAAAGACAAAGTCAACTTAGTCTACCTGCGACCATGAAAATGAGTTTTCGAAACGTTAGCTGTGAAAATAATGTAATATACGAGATAATACCGTATAAAAGTGATTTTTTAAATACAACAGACACGTATAAGTCCGCCATTTTATGTTTACCTTCGTTTATACTATGTTTGAATCATGCGGTAGCTCAGTTGGCAGAGCGTAGGTCGTACAAGCCCCGCCCGCATGGAATTTTTTCACTATATATTATATCTTAATTTAATAAGAGTATATCAAAATAGCATTGTGAATGCAAAATAAAATACTTATGTACAGTCGCCTGCAAAAGTCCATATAGAAGTTGCGTAAAAAGTCGTGTGCAGCTACAGATACTATTTAAAACTAATAGCAATTTCAACCTTAAATATGTAGTATAAGGTTCATGATATTTTAAAATATGTATGTCTTAATCAGTGCAATCAATATTCACCTTACGGCTATGTATGGACTTTTGCAGGTGATCGTACATCGGGGGGCACGGCAGTGCCCGCGCCAAGTCGAGCGCGAAGCAAACACTGCCGTACCATCCTTTACTGGAACCATTTCGCCGCATTTTCAGGTCCCTGTTTGAGAACCTCTGGATAAGACCAGAACTCAGAAATTTTTGTCATCTAGTAAGCTATAATCAAATACTTAAAATCCAAAATTTCAAGTCTGTAGGTCATTTAGTTCCGAAGTTAAGCGAAAGCAAAGTTTTGCATTTATGAAACTCACTCACTCACTCATGATCATCAAAATAGAACTAGTACTTCCCATAAACTCAGAGAGCTGAAATTTGGTACAGAGTTAGGGTTTAATGGCCACATAAAGGGAAAACTATAAAAACTAGGATAATCGAAGATCTGAAGTACCTGGTGACCCTGATCAGAAAACACAAGAGCCCAACTAAACTATTACAGATCGACATACCGCCTTTACAAAAAATATTCAACTTGGTGGGCTGCTTCATTTAATGTCAAAAATCGAAGATCTGAAGTATCTGATGAAGAACCCTCAGCTGTATTAGAGATATGGTAATGCCACCTTCTACTATTGGTCATTGCAAAATTCCAGCGTAGTGTGACACATCTTCTAATTTAATCTATCCTATAGCGTCCCACTGCTGTGCGAATGCCTCCCCTTCTGCTTTTAATACGCATATAAATAAAATTAAAGGAAAACTCTGGATAAGACTAGACTGGCTTAAATATTTATACTTACAAGTTAACAAGAAGAAATAGTCGAACGATTAATTGCTCCAACATTACACAAATTAACTAAACAAATTACACAAAAATTTTAATTACGCTCAAAATTTGGTCAAAATATAATGCATTGGACTAATAGTGGCGGTGATACCCGAACACGTCGCTAGATGGCGGTGACTGTATTTTAAAACGCGCTTACGTTCTTTCCGATAACCTTATAAGGCGAAGTGGCAACCGGCCGCGTTAGGATAACCGCGCTGTGTCACGTCGAAAAATCACCATGTCCGGAGCAGAACTTCCCCCGTTAGGATCAGTATCGTTGTACGGAAAGCTATAGGCAATGCTAAGATGTCACTTAGAAATAAGTTGACACTCTATAAGCTTTGCATACGGCCTATCATGACCTACGCCGGCGTAGTCTTCTCCCACATCGCGCCCTCCCACATCGATCGGCTGCAACGCTTGCAGAACCACTTCGTTACCTGTGCCACAAATACGAGTCACCACCGGTACTTGCGCATGACAGACTTACACCGTGACCTAGATCTCCCATCCATTCGCGGCTATCTCAAAATCGCCTCCAAGCGTTACTTTCATAAAGCCGCACGCCATCCCAACCCGTTAGTAGTGCAAGCTGCTAACTACTCCCCCAACTTACTCGATACGACCTTACGTCGTAGACGTCCTAGAAACGTACTTGACGATCTCGATGATCCTATTGACATAGCACAAGCCCGCCCCGACCCCTCTTCGGCTCCGAATAGCCAGAGGAATCCCACTTTCCGTCGCACTCGCCACCGGAATAGAGTGCGTAGAGTAGGATTAGCACCGATTACTGGTGACCGCCCTGCGGTTCCGGGTGACTTGTACCCAGGATAGGCCCTTCTGGCAACGTAGCTTTCGGCCCATAAGGCAAAAGATAAGAGTTACTGCTCTCTTTAAAGGCTTTTGCCATTGTTTCTCAGATTGGCCCTTCAGGCTTGCATGCACGTATACGCGGCACATCAGGCAATATGAGAGTTTGCTGTCTCTCTAAGTTGCGCACACAGGCAATGCCAAAATCCCGTCCCTCCTGGGGGCCCTTTGGTGATGTTGTCTATTAAGGTTGAGGGCACTCTGCCCTCACCTCAAACGCTCGCTGAAGTAGCGAAAGCTCACTTGGAGCTAGCTACATAGTCAATTAAAAAAAAACGGCCGCTTTTACCATCCATTCGCGGCTATCAAAAAAACGCCCACGTTAAAAAAAAACACGGCCACGTTACATTACACGGCTTTATAATGGGAAATCGGTGTAATTTGGTGTTATAAATGCCTATGTTTATGAACAATGTATGGAATAACTGAAATAAACTGTCACAGTGCGGCTGAAGTGAGATTTACTTAGCGGGGTGGTGGACCGCCTCGCCTCGTTGCGTCGTCTGTGATCAAGCCAGTGGATTCTTAAGAAATGTCGTCAGGGGCTCCGTAGAATCAATAAAATAAACTACACCATCGTTTTATTGATAATAAGACTTAGAAAAAGCGCAAGAAAACTCATTTATACTTGATACTGGCTAAATACGTAACGCGTGAAAGCCATAAATAAAAGAAAAAAAAAATGCTAAGATGTCACTTAGAAATAAGCTGACACTCTATATTTACACGCAGCGAGCATACAACGCCCTGAGAGTTCAATATAACAATTCCTTCAGGGCGCTGATGGCTGTCTCGACGCTGTAGTGCATCTGGCATGTTTGCGGAGGCACATACAGATGGCTTTCACGCTATTATTCGCAAGCGTTGTGCCTCCATGCTCAGGCGGCTGCGTGACAGCTCAATAGCATCCTGAAGATGATTGCGGATAGATGGAGCAGTCCACTGCTGATGCACTGGAATAGTTTGCATTGCGGTTAGATGGTCAGCTCCAATACCATATCTTAATTTTATAGCCTACATAAATATTATTTAGTACTAACCTTAGACGTAAGCCAGTTGTTACTAACACAATGGACAAATGTCTGAAAAAACATTTATTATTATTATTATTCTCTTTATTTAATTTATTTCTTAGATTTAGGTTTTTAAAATATTTATATAAAAGTAAAATATAAAAATAAATTACAAAACATAAAAACATTATAAAAACCTAAACCTAGAGTGCCGTCAGCAGCGGGGCAGGGCTCAAGCTACCGACAGTCAGGGCCCCAGAGAAAGAAACCTTCTGACTATTCGTGCCGTATCCAGGAGTACTGCCTTCTGTATCTGGCCCTTGATCCAACCATCTAGCGAGAGCCTCTTGAGATGTTGGTCGAGACTCTTTGCTATAAGACCGTTTGCAGACACGACTATCGGGACAATGACCGTCGAATCTACATCCCACATGGCAGTCACCTCGTGAGCCAAGTCAAGGTACTTGCTAAGCTTGTCCTTCTCGGCCTTCACGAGGTTTACGTCATGTGGAATGGTGATGTCAACGAGCACTGCTTGGCGTGTCGATCGATCTGTCAGCACGATGTCAGGCTTATTTGCGACAATAGTCCTATCTGTGATAACAGATCGATCCCAATACAGCGTGGCACGACCATTTTCGAGAACCGGCGCTGGTGTGTACTTATAGTACGGCACCTCGGATTCCACAAGCTCATATCGAAGAGCAAGTTGCTGGTGGATAATTCTGGCTACAAGGTTATGCCTGTGCAAATACTCACCGTTAGCCAGATGAGAACAACCGGAAATATTATTATTATTATTATTATTATTATAAGCTTTGCATCCGCCCTATCATAACCTATGCCGGCGTAGACTTTTCCCATATCCGTCCCTTCCACATCCTACGACTGCAACGTTTGCAGAATCGTTTCGTCCAACGTGACACGGGCAATTATCGGTACTTGCGCATGACAGACTTACACCGTGACTTAGATCTCCCGTCCATCCGCGGCTATCTCAAAAACGCCTCCAAGCGTTTCTTTGAGAATGCCGCACGCCACCCCAACCAGTGGTGCAAGCCGCTAACTACTCCCCCAACTTATACGATACGTCCTTATCTTATGTCGTAGACGTCCTAGAAACGTACTTGACGATCCCGATGATCCTCTTTGGCTTAACTCCGATTACTGGTGACCGCCCGGCGGTCCCGGGTGACTTGCACCCAAGATAGGCCCTTCTGGCAACGTAGCTTTCGGCCCATAAGGCAAAAGATGAGAGTTGCTGCTCTCCAAAGGCTTTTGCCGTTGATTCTCAGATTGGCCCTTCAGGCTTCGCATGCATGTTTTTTGGGCGGTAGGTGTAAAATTAAAAACACCTGTTTTAAATCACTCCTCTTTAATTTGCAATTAAAAATAGTAAATATAAATATATCACATAGATTTTTATGGTTAATTAAAACTAGTAACCCCCTACCTGCCGGTGTGTGTTATCTCCAGTATTTACACAAGTATTTCATATTTATCACCAATCACATTTAACTTCACTATGGATGAAATCAAGGAAACTCTGGCACAAATGCAGAGCATGTTCATGGCACGGATGGCAGACTTTGAATCGGAGATCCAGAAGAGTAGTTCTCCAGCCACTACTTCCTCGCTAGCTGCTGAGTTTGCTTCATTTAAGAAATTCACCATATCTTCACTGCAAGCACTTCAGGACCAAATAAAACTGCTCGCTCAGTCTGTCGATAATATGGAGATGCAGCGACGTATGAAGATTTTGCTCTTTCATGGAATATCTGAATCCAGTGGCGAGGACCTGCAAGCAACTATCGTCCGGACAGCGCAAGAAAAATTGAGGTTGGCCGACTTTTCCACTGACCACATCAGTCGCTGCCATAGAATGGGTCGTGCAGGGAACGCAGAAAAACCCAGGCCCATCCTAGTTAAAATTAGGGATTGGACTGTTAGGAATCAGATGTGGAGCGCCAAATCCCAGCTCAAAGGTTCGGGGATTACGTTGTCCGAGTTTTTAACCAAAGCACGGCACGATATTTTCTTGGAGGCGCGACAGAAATTTGGTGTTTCAAGATGTTGGACACGGGATGGCTCGGTGTACGTCATGGGAGGCCAAGGACATCGCCATCGTGTGGTATGCCTTTCAGATCTATCCAAAATCAATGTGCCGACAGAGAAAGGCAGTGTCAAATCAGCATCGGCTGTTTCGAAGGAGGCTATGGCATCCAATACGGCTGCAGCTTCGAAAACCAGACGGGCGGCAGCGGCGGCGGCCGCCGGCCCCTCGGGCAAGAAGTGATTGATTTGTGGCATAGTCATGATTTTCTTCCGACAAACTATTTATTTCCAGATACCCGGTAAAATGTGATAATTTTGTTTAGTGTTCAATCGAGTCAGAGTGAAACATATGTACATAACCTCAAAATATTTTTTCTGAACTGTCATTTATCAGTAACTACAACTGTCAATAGCTTTTTTTTTTTTTATTGAGTATCGTTCAGGAATCGTTTGTAGTTTGTGGGTGTTTTAATTTGAGTCACTTTTAATTTTTCTATTTTTTCTTTCTTTACAAGTTATATTGTGCAGCATTTGTATTCTCGAATAGGTAAATTTAATTTTTCATTTAATACTCGCGCAGAGGAGTTTTGCTCTGTACACTAAATTATTATCTTGTACACAGCCGGTGGGAAGGATTGTTTTAAGAACTTATTCATATAATATTTATATTCTTATTTATTTTATTTTAAATTAGTATTATTTATTTATGTTCAAGCTATTTGATAAAGATAACAGTGACAACGATGATTATTTAACTTGTTCTTCTCTTGATGGCAGCTCTGATAGTGACGATAGTTTTTCAAGTGTTCCACAAACTCTTTCTGATACTCTTGAGAATATTTTTGCTGATGTACCCAAAAATTTTAATGTAATCCACATCAATGCCCAAAGTATTCCGGCACATTTCCCTGATATGCTGGCATCTTTCGACAATCATAATATTCACGCTATCCTTGTGTCAGAATCCTGGCTTCGGCCTTCTCTTCCCTCTGTTTGTTATCCTTTGCCTGGCTTTACTTTGATAAGGAATGACCGTATCAGGAAAGGCGGTGGTGGAGGTGTCGCCATTTACCTGCGTTCTTACATTCCTTTCTCAATTGTGTGCATGTCGACACAACCACCACCCCCGAATTCTGGTGAACATCTTTTTATTGAACTTAATTTATCTAGCCGCAAAGTTCTTCTTGGAGTGTATTATAGCCCTTCTTCCAAAATCAACTATTTTTCCTCTTTTGAGAAAATCTTAGAAGATCTTCTCCCTACTTGCGATCATGCCATAATCATGGGTGATTTTAATACCTGTCTCCTTTTAAATGATTCTCGGTCATCTTCTCTACATTCTATTATTAATTCTAGCAACTTGCATATTCTTCCTCTCAACACTACTCATCACTTCCCTGATAAAAGACCCTCTCTTTTGGACCTTATTATGGTGTCATCCACTCCGCATGTTGCTAAACACGGCCAGTTTAATGCCGATGCCTTTTCATACCATGACCTATTATATCTGTCCTATAAAATTCGTCCTCCTAAAATTAAAAGAAAAGTAATCCTTCAGCGTAACTTTAGTGGCATCAAACAAGAACAGTTTATTAAGGACGCCCAGAAGATTGATTGGACGCCTGTTTTTGACGCGAGTTTTGTAGACGAAAAGGTCAATATTTTTAATTCTTTAATCATAGAACTTTACAATGTACATGCTCCATTCAGAACCATTAAAATAAAACATGCCCCAGCTCCTTGGCTCACTGATGATCTCAAAAAGCTAATGTTTATAAAGAATCATGCAAAATCTAAACTTAAGCGTAATGCCAGTGATGCTAACAAAACCAATTATATACGTCTCCGTAATCGTTGCAACACAGCGTTAAGAGATGCACAACGACATTACATACACAAATCTGTCGAAAGCGGAGACCCAGTTAAAATCTGGAAATTTCTACGTTCTATTGGAGTTGGTAAATCCCAAACTGATATTTCCTCTCATAATTTTGATATTAATTCCCTTAATTCTCACTTTTCTTCATCTTCTAATATGGCTGATGTTACCAAATTAGCTACACTAAATCACCTTTCTACCATTTCAACTCCTGAACATGATTCTTTTAATTTTAGTCAATTCACTGCTTGTGACATTAAGAAGAGCGTGTTGTCGATTACTTCCAATGCTGTCGGAGTGGACGGTATTAGCCGTAATATGCTAGTCCCTATATTAGATATTATCCTACCTGCGCTTTGTCACATCCTTAACACATGTCTGACTGACTGTGTGTTTCCTTCCATCTGGAAGGAAGCCCAAATAATCCCTTTACCCAAAAAGTCAGGTCCTAAATCCTACTCTGACCTCCGTCCTATTTCGATCCTTCCATTCCTGTCAAAAGTCCATGAACGGCTTGTTTATAATCAAATCTACAGCTTCGTTTCTGAAAATAAGTTATTAAATTCTATGCAATCCGGATTCCGACCAGGACACAGCACAGTTACCGCTCTTGTTAAAATTACTGAAGACATACGACTTGGCATGGAACAGCGTAAATTAACTGTTTTGACTCTACTAGATTTCAGTAACGCTTTTAATGCCGTCGATTTCGACATTCTTCTCGCAACACTACGCTCTCTAAATGTATCTCCAACAGCGATTGAATGGTTTCGAAGTTACTTAAACGGTCGTCGTCAGCAGGTTCGTCTTGAAGATTCTTATTCGTCATGGTGCAATATATTTGCTGGAGTACCACAAGGAAGTGTTTTGTCCCCTCTTTTATTTTCTATATTTATAAATTCCGTTTCTGAAATTATCACTTGTTCGTTTCATTTATATGCGGACGACCTGCAAATTTACACTCAAGCATCTATTGACGACGTAAGTAATGCTGTAGATACAACAAATTTTAACTTACGCAAAATTTCCCAATGGAGTAATTCTCATGGACTAAAACTTAACCCTACAAAAACTCAAGCCATGATTCTGGGTAGTTCAAGAATGCTCTCCAAAATTGACTGGTCATTAATACCCAGTGTAGAATTTGAAGGTGTCACAATTCCATACAGTAAGAGCTTCAAAAATCTGGGACTGATAATGGACGAAAGTCTCTCATGGGCCCCTCAAATGCGAATGGTCAGTAGTAAATTGTTCGGTTCTGCTGCTTCTCTCCGAAGGCTCCGTAACTTTCTTCCTACTGCCACTAAGGTTATGCTAGCGCAGTCCCTTCTTCTTCCTGTTCTAGATTACGCCGATGCCAGCTATCTTGATCTCACGGAGGACCAGCTAGGAAAACTTGAGCGTCTTCAAAATTTCTGTATAAGATTCATATTTGGCTTGCGCAAATATGATCATGTTTCTGAATTTAGAATTAAACTCAAGTGGCTTTCCATTAGGCTTCGCCGGAATGCACATATTCTTTCTCTCTTGTACAACATTCTTTTTAACCCATTTTCTCCGCGATACCTCAAAGAACGATTTGAGTTTCTAGGGGATTCCAGTAATCGTAGCTTAAGATCTTCTAATAGCCTCACTTTGAAAACACCGGTACATCATTCTTCTTTCTACTCAAAATCCTTTACTGTCCAAGCTGTGAGATTATGGAACGCGTTACCTGAACCAATCCAAAGAGCGCAGTCACTATCTTCTTTTAAAGTCCAGGTAAAAGAGTTCTACCTGCAAAAATAGTTTAGTTGTCCAACATCGTTACGTTGCTTCGTTCTAAGTCTAACATTAGTTGTCAATGTATGTTATTTTAATTTGTATATATTTTATTTATTTAAGTATATTATGTATAAATATATATTTATGTTTATTATTAGTTGAAATGTACACCCCGTTCTGTTATCGTTTTTTAGTTTTCTCCATCCATCGGTTGTCTGGTAGAGATTGCTCTTAGCAATAAGACCGCCCATTGTACATAGATTAATGTATATATTGTTAATTGCTACTTTTGGTGTACAATAAAGTGTTAATTCATTCATTCATTCATGTATACGCGGCCCATCAGGCAATAGAAGAATTTGCTGTCTCTCCAAACCTTGCGCACACAGGCAACGCCCAAAGCCGAGGTCCGTTCTTCCTGGGGGCCCTTTGGTGATATTGTCTATATAGGCTGAGGGTAGGTACTCTGCTCTCGCCGCCGTTGAAGTAGCAAAAGGTCACTTGGAGCCAGCTACATAGTCATTTAAAAAAAACTAAATGTTTGCTTGGAATTAGGAGGGATTATTTGCATTTCGTTGATTTCGCTTATTATTTCGTGAGGTTAATTAGCAGGTTGTTATTAAACAATTCGAAGATTTGAATAGGTTAGGAAATTTATTATTAGTGACGGATTACTTATTATTACTTAATTATTAGATTTAAAAGAAGTTTTAATTGAATACTATATTTAATTGTTAGTTATTTAGTACTCTATAATATAAATACAGTAAAACGGTTGCTATTGTACAAGAATCAGAACCGGAAAAAGAAAAGAAAGATTTGTAATGATAAAAGAAACTACTCCTAAAAAGAAAAAACTGTGTCAAATAAGAAAATCTACTAAAATAAATCAATAGAAACGTGGGCTTCTACAAAAAGACGTGAAATCCCATCAAAAACATTCTGTAAAAGACTAGCCAAGTCTCGTGGAGCTGCTTGTTTATCTCTAAAAAGTAATGAAATCTAGACAATGTCGTGCCAAGCCTAAGGTTCCTTACTGCGATTTCTTTATTATTATAGTTAATGTTTTGTGACTTGGCCGTTGAAGAGTACACAAGGGTACAAACCAGGTGCTCCATGACACCATTGCACCAATCTATCGCCGGAACCGCTACCCATTGACGATGGAAAACTGCCGCTTGGAAAACGTTGATCGATGCTGAATGCATATGTTGCACAATTAACAACAGCCTAAAATAAGACACTAGCGTCTCGCTTAACAAACATAGGTAACTAGTTACAACAGATATAACATTACGTGTAACCAAAATTGACTTGTACCCACTAACGTATAAAGAATGTTCAACGGGCAAGTTACACAACATTAACTATAATAATAAAGAAATCGCAGTAAGGAACCTTAGGCTTGGCACGACATTGTCTAGATTTCATTACTTTTTAGTGATAAACAAGCAGCTCCACGAGACTTGGCTAGTCTTTTACAGAATGTTTTTGATGGGATTGTACTGTCCGGCGACCAATACTGTTGAAAAGAGTTTCTTTCGGCGTCTTCTTCTCTGCAGTGGTCGTTTCCGAAACGCTGGTGTTTGTAGCTTTTGAACAATCCTTACTTCCTTACTAATATTATAAATGCGAAAGTGAGTTTGTTTGTTTATTTGTTTGTTACGCTTTCACGCCGTAACTACTGTACTGATCATCATGAAATTTTGCATACAAGTTTTCTGGAATACGGAGAAGGTCATAGGCTACCTTTTATCCCGGGAAAAAGTACTATTCCCGAGGGATCGGCATTGACGCGGGCGGAATTAATAATTTGCATATAATTTAATGAGTATTATTTTAAATGCGAATGCCTGAAAAGGCCTATTTTCTGAATAAATCTTTGAATCTTTGTACAAGCAATAATCCAGTAACGTCTTTCGAGTACACAAAATATTGAACTAATACAAATTTGAAATTTTGAAAAGCTGATCATTTATATAGGCTGGGGCTGATGTGAACTCTAAATTTACACGATTTATAGGTACAATATAGTCGTTCTTTACGTATTCAGGTCGGGCCTAATCAAACCTACTTTTCTTCACAAAGTTGCCACTGCTATGGTAAACATAATCAATAATTCATAAAATTCGCCAACTCCGGTCCATCCATCACGGCTGTCGCTTAGGATTCATTTTCATCGACTTTGTTGTTTGTACTTGACAAACTTTAATGTGCCATACGGGTAACGACGCCTATTTAGGCGCAAAATGTACTGACTTACTGAATAGACAAGTGTCTTGAACCTTAGCGATGCGGTTGACGGTATAGAAGAAGACTATATTATTTCTTTCTAAGTTGTCACTTGAGAGTAATTGACGAAAACATAGATATCAGCATATTATTACGTGAGACGGTTGATAAATTTGACAAAAACTACTTTTTTCTTTTTTTTTTCATATTTGTTTTACGGCATTTGGCTTTCTGTGCCTTTTAGCCCTTCATATTTTCTACGTGTTATCAACGAAATGGTGGTGTAATTCATTTCGTTGATTCAATGGAGCCCCTGGCGACAATTCCCACGAATCCACTGGTTTGATCATAGACGCAGTAGCAGTAAGGCGAGCGACCACCAGCCCGCTATGTAAATCTCACTACAGCCGCACCATGACAATTCATTTTAGTTATTCCACACATTGTTCATAAACATGGACATTTATAACACCAAATTACACCGATTTCACGTTATAAAGTCCACTAGAAGCAATTTGCAAAACAATCCAAAACAAAAACCGTGCAGTCCGTCGAAATTCCCGCCAAGAACTCCACAAAAAGTACTAAAATCTCGATTAACTTAGTTTTAATTCAATTTTGAATTTCGTACGTTTTGCTTACAATTAATGTCTGAGGTTTCTTGCCTTGTGGTTTCCGGCAGAGTAGAATAGGACCGTGGATGTCGTAAGAGGCGACTTAGGAAATACGAGCTAAACAAAGCTCATAAACATCAGTGAAACCTCTCCAACCCGTCTGGCCAGCGAGGAGAGTGTAGGCCAAATCCTCTTTCTGCTCTGGCCAAGTATGGCTCCGGTAGCACAGAGAGGGTCATGCTCCTGCAGTGGAGACTATAAAGACCTGATGATGATAATGAATGTCTAAGGTATTTGTATTATCAGCAGAACAAATGACCGCACGTTCTAAAGCCCATGTTCAGCAAAATAGTCCAGAATATAGCCGTACAGGTAGGAAATTACTAATTACTTAATTACTAGCAGACCTTGCGATTGCGGTCTTATCACATATAGTTATTCCATTATGTTGAAAAAAGTCCAGAAACTGAATGGACTAAAAATGTTTATATAATCAAAGAACTTGCTCGCAAAATTCCTATCCGACCCCCGCTTAAAATTGCTTCCGACGGGCAGTAAGCTTCGGAGGTACAAGAAGCCAAAGGAACTGCGCCCGCCAACCCGCCTGCCAAGCGCGGTGATAGTATCGCAGTATCCTCCCATGGAATATAGAATTCTTGTGGAGACCTTTGTCCAGCAGTGGACTTCTTGTTACTGAATGTTTTTGTTTTTTTGAATTAAAAAAACGGGGGTGCGGAGGAAAGCTAATAATAGATAAATGCTGTTTGAATAAATTTGTCTATTATAAAGAAAACATTGTCTATTTTGAGTCTTTTCATTAGACTCCAACAACTTTTCAGTGGCATGCAAATGACATTATTAGAATTAACATTTCAGTTAGCAATGTCGATATTCAATGAAAGCAATCACGCTTAAAACAACAATTGCAGCTTCGAGCTCTGGCCGCAAATCACAAAAGCCCGCGGCAATCGACTTCTGATTGTGTTCGTTAGCGAAAACGATATAATGGCGGCAATCGAATTTTCTTTTGTGAGACTCCGACCACTAAAGGATTATTCGCCTCATCCAGCCAGGTTAGATTAATTCTTCATATTTTTAACAAGCAATTTAGACCAGAGGCATTATTTCTGAACCCGTCGTATAAGGTCCAGTACTTGGCTTAAATGATGTCAGCACTTTAATTACATTCACATGTGTAAGTATTTAATTTTAAAATCATCAAACTTAACTAAAAATAAAATAATTTAATACCTACATAAACAATAAGGAAGAAAGATACAGAATTTATTTGTAAGAAAAAAAGAAAAATACAATTACGATAACCCGTGCGGCAAGGTGCCAAAAACGCTGGCTGCGTTTCCTCTCTGAATAGCTATGCTAATTCGTTGAGAAAAGAAGTAGCCACCCCTTTTGTCGCCAGCAGTATTCAGGCGTGGAGTTATCTGTTTCAGAAAAGCCCTTACACAGGGGCCCATGGTCCAAACGTTCCAAATCAAACGGCACAAATATGTAATCCTCAGCAAGGAAGATTAGATTAGTACTGAAACTTAAATTACAAAGGTTTTGCCTGTATGGCATAGTGCCAAGAACACTGTCTGCTTTCCGCGCTGAATGTCAATTCTTATTCTTTGTGCGAGGAATGAGCCAGCCCACATGTCACCAGCGGCGTCAACAAGCCTGGTAGATAAGCCCTTGAAAATTTTTTTGGTGCTTGGACCCTATAGATCATAAGACGACACCATTCACATTGACCTAATCGAGGAGACAATCGAGTTTTCTTCTGTGAGCCACTATTACTATAGGGTATTTCGTCTGATTAAGCGCTTTTGTATTAATTCTATTTTTTATACAAATTGCTGAGAAACGGGAATTGCTGAGAATGTTGTCAACAATAGCCGTTTGTGAACAAAAGAAAAATGAATTCACTATGATACAATTTACTTTTTGTGTGAGCACGTCGGCCGATATTGCTGCAGCCTCAACGAATGCAGCAGTATCGACCAGGGCTGCATGCATCAACTATTGGTGGCGGGCATGAAGGGACTAACAGTAGTGGATGGGCGCTGGCCAGCAATAGTTTGCATGAACGAACTGGTGGCGGAAGCACGCAAAGTAAATGTAGCTTTGACTTCCGCACCTGAATCTATTTACTATAAAAGAAAAATGGTAGTTTTCGACTGCGAAAAGAACATAACGCTGCCTTTCACTGAAGAAGGGTTATGTAGTGGAGTAATCCTTATCCTTACTAATATTATAAATGCGAAAGTGAGTTTGTTTGTTTGTTACGCTTTCACGTTGTAACTACTGAACCGATCATCATGAAATTGCATACACGTTATCTAGGGTACGGAGAAGGACATAGGGTACATTTTATCCCGGGAAAAAGTACTGTTCCCGAGGGATCGACATTGACGCGGGCGGAGCCGCGGACGAAAGCTAGTAGAGAATAAGTACTCATACTCCGTATGAGTAATTTTTATGCTGAGCCATAACCTATTTAGTTCACTGAAACGCACACTGTATTAATTTATAACGTATTTCTATCTTTTTTTGCTGTATTGTTGTGTTAAGTCTGTGTATGTTTTTTTTTTATTTTTTGTGTTGTATATGTGTGTTTCATTAACTAAATAAATCTATGTCTATGTCCATGGAATGAAGCGAAGCTGTTATGCTGTGAGAATGTTTCTACTAAAGCTACACGATGTGAAAAATGTATTGCAAAGCTGTGAAAAGGATTTGTAGCGAGGATGCGGACTCTTTTTAGTGACATGGTTTGACTAATAGTGTCTCGTGCTAGACTAAGAAAATAAAGGTACAATTGATAATTCTCTGTTCTTCCACGCTGCTCTTCTTCCTAGCATAAATTTGGTAGAAACGCAGTCTTAATTAAAGTAAAATCAATAATATTAATCATAATTTCAACATACTGATTTTGTTTTAATATTTTTCATTATTCCTTTTGTCCCACTGCTGGGCAAATGTCTCCCCCATTGCTTTCCATATTTCCCTATTTTGCGCTACATCTGACTATTTCTTTACTGTATTATCATTATCACAAAAAAAAAGAAATTGCAACTTTTGTTTATAATTCTCATTGTCATTAAGCTATTTCAGATACCTTTAGGCAAACGCCTGATGAAGTAGCGAAAGCTCACTTGGAGCTAGCTACATAGGTAGTCCTTCCAAAAACGAAATACCTTTAGGCAGCGTAAAAATCTGACTTTCTCTAAAAATCTGGCTGTTGGCCACATATACCTGGTGAAATTTCGATCGTTCTGGACCAATGGAACAATGCTGGAAACTCAAAAAAAAATCGACTTTCCCATACAAACTGGCTTTACTCTTTTGTATGGAAATGACGAAATTTTTTTTGAGTTCCCAGCATTTGTCCCATAGAAAAAGTTGTTCATATTGATGGTCTGAGTCACCCATTTAAGGGTCCAAAACGATAAAAATTTCAACATGTATACATGAAAAGTAAGTAAAATGCACATTAGTTCCTGTGCAAAAGAGTATTTGCGCCACAGTATATGAGGGTTAAAATGTAACGATAAAATAACAAAATACGAGGGAACCCCTATAAAAACGTAGCAACATCCATAATTAACGTGATAAAAGCTGCCTCCGCCAATTATTCCCGCTCGGAGCCCGGACAATCAGTATTTCCGACTTCTTATTGTCATTTAGTGATACAGTGCGAATTCCATGTGTCAAGTGAGAATTTGTGAAGAAAGGAAATAATTGGAACAGATGATTATCATTCTTCTTCAAGCGAGATTATGTGTGATCAAAGAACATTTCTGAAATTACGATGAAAAGAAGGACGTTATTACTGTCGAAAATATCAATCGCAAAAACTCAGCTCTTCCATTTGGATTTTCGGGGCCCCATTTTATTTATTTATAACATTTTATTGCACATTCACACAATATGTTACAAGATATAATTATATATAGAACAAGAAACAAATGTACTAAAGATGGCCAATTATCGCACAGCAATCTCTTCCAGGCTACCTTTGGGTAATTAGAAATTTGGGAGAAAGATATTAGTTTTTTTATATATAGATTACGATGCTTTCCGTGAGTACTTCTCAGTGCAAAGTACCATTTATCTTTATCCCAAGTTAGTTTCAATGATATATGAAAGATAATGAGTTGATGTTAGAAAGGGCTTTTCCATATCTCACGGAAAGAGTAGAAAAAAGCTCCGTCTCCCAGTGGTTAAGGCGTTTGCCTGTAGACCCGTGGGTTCGATACCCACGGGAAGCATACTTCGTTTAGTTGTTTCCAGTTTGGTTAGGACATTGTAGGCTTGAATCACCTGATTGTCTGATAGTGAATATGAATCCGTGCTTCGGAACGCACGTTAAAGCGTGGGTCCCGGCTGCCATCTGGTAGTCGTTAAAGGAACTACGTCAGAGGCCGAGAGGCGGTTCCGAAGAACTCTGACACAAGGGTGTTCATGGTCGATTGAACGTGTCACCTACTCGAAATGATGATGATTATGAGTAGAAAAAATATGTCAATCTAACATACTTAGTTTGACATATTTATTCTACTATTTTCGTCAACATTTCGAAATACTCCAAGCTGATCGTGTAAGTAGGACACGGCCATAAGCTGGAGCTATTAGGTGCCTCGTAAAACTGCGCTAGTACCCACTGGGTACTATCGTAGTAAGTTGTATGTATCTTTACGGCGTCAATAGTATAGTTGCTATTGACGCTATGAATAAGTACGATGTGTGAATAAGTACGATGATTTAAATAGCTTGAAAAGTTTGTGAGCTGATGGACCCCACGGACCAAGTTTCTCGACCCCAAATGGATCAAAAATATATGCGTCGGCAAGGCATATGTATTTGCGCCGTTTGAGAGACTCAGCGGTAACTGCGGCCATGCCAGCCTTACAACTTGTGCCATGGAGATGGGAAAGCGCGAGAGTGTCGACGCACGTTGCGTCCCACACCAGCGGCCTTCCCAATCTCCAAGGCACCAGTGTCATACTATTTGGTCTTTTGCCATGCCATCATCCCGGGCCAAACCAATTGGTTTTAAAACAGATGGCATCTGAATGGAGACAAGAGCGCGGAGGATAATCTTATTAAGGCTGGCATGACGTGCTATGCATCCTGCACTCCTTGAACATGATAGTCCGTGGAGACCAAACTGGTCGACTGTGTCGCCACACTCGCCACTGGGACAACAATGCGGGACATACCAACGACGAGACTAACGAATAAGCATTGCCATTCAACGTGGCAATGCTGCCAGGTAGGTTTTTATTTATAGGTAGGTTTTTATTTATAGTTAGGTTTTATTTATAGGTAGGGTTTTATTTTAGATAGGATTAATTAATTTTTAGTTTTGTAGCTAGTAAATATTTAATTATAATTGTAATATCAGTGTTATTATCGGAAGAAATTCTTTACACACTTGTTTTTTTGACAAACAGTATTTAGCAACCTGTAGGAATCTCAGGATTTCCTTTCACGTGCCATGTGTGTGAATATTCGATTCACTATTGTGTAACATTTTGTCTAGAAAACTGAGGCAATGGGTTTACAGGTAGCTTAACACTTTTGAGACTCATTGCTGGTCAGTTGATTTTAAGTTTTCGCGTTACATTTACTCTTATTTTCACTACTGGACTTTATTATGTTACGTCAATGGAAAAGTTATCGGTTTTTCCTTGATGGCTCAACATACACCACTGCAGTTCCTCTGTCTGTCTGTGAAAATTGCACAATGTTGCCGAAACTCAAATTCAATCGCGGTAAGTCCTGTAGTGAAAATAATAATTGCTGGTCCAATATCAAATGCTCATAAATTGTTTCGGTCATCAAAGCAGGTATTCCATGGTATGGAGAATTAATTTTAACGGTTCAATTGTTTCGGAAATTGCATTTTATCACTTATTACTTTATTCGAGAAGATGATTTTGACGTGTGTTTCCAATTCCTGAAGAATTGGGCTCGAACCTCAATAGTCTACTCGGGCGTCGATGCGGAACCAATGGGTAACAAAGTCGCACTGTTTAACTACTAACCATCATTGTTTTACTGATAAAACTTATTACATTGTTACAATTTAAGGGAATTTTGTATGTTAACTTATATCAATAGATTTTAAAACAGATTTATTCCCGTAATAATGTAGTTTGTCACATGTAGGAAGGCATAAACATATTTTTTATCGGTCGAAAATTTTGCTTGCCTCTTACAAAACAAACAATGATTTGTTTGTTTTGTTTTTACGTTTTACGTTTTATTTTTTACGATTCGATTTGATAATCAAAGTAACATCATAGATACTTACCCCTCACGAAATCCAAATCTGCGGGCTGGCATTTCAAACAGCTTTCTTCATCAATTAAAACTGCCATTTCAAGAAAACAGAAATATTCTAACAACACATATTTAATCTAGAGAACAATTAACACCAATATTTTTTTAATTCGTGCCGTTTATAAGATAAAAGTTTAGAGCAGAAAGCTTATTTGTAAAAATCTCACATTGTTGCAACGAAAACTTTCATTATTTACATTAAAGTCACGATAGTAATTTAATTTAATGACAAGGGATAGAAAATCGTCCGGTGATTAAAATAAAGTTTATTTTCGATGTGCGAATTGTCTCGCGAACTCTCCCGGTTTGGGCGGGCGGCGTGCGTGCACCAAGGACGGCGCGAATACACTGAAACAAGGAGCGTCTATATGGGAACCGTTTGAAGTTACAGCGTCATATCGGTAAGGGATTCCTGCACCTTATAACTTTACGATAAAGTCTAAATTGCAATAAAATAATTAAGCTGTTATTGTAGTTCCTATAATGTAAACAAACCAACGGCGGAAATTCAACAGTCGTTTTTCTTCATAAGTTGTGCGTTACTCTGTGTATTGTTTCATTACTTCCATTCAAATCTCACAATGGTGAATAAAGTAGTATTCGTGACATACTTACAAAGAAAATAGGAAATTTATTCAGACACGATTCATTACTTATAATAGACTACGAAATGTAGTATGTGACCTGTTTACGGAATTTGTTTTTGTGAATACGTAAGGTTGTTTAATATTGAGATAAGGGTGTTAAGGCGATACCACTGTAAATAAGGTCGTTCTGAACCTTATTTATCTCGCAAAATACTTGAATTAGGAGTTTCAAATCTAAGTAATATGATTTTTGACTATTTCATCTCCAAAAGTGTAAGATAAAAACACGTTTTGATAAAATTTTCTCGATAGAAATATTTTTTGAAAAATGGTCTTCGTTCGCAGAGTTTTTGTTATTGTAGCTCAAATGCGACGAATGAAATAATGATTTTTAGACTAAAAGATAGGTTATTCGTAATTCATCAAAATGTAAATATGAAAATACAATTCACCGGTCTGATTTTATATAAAATAGAAATAACGAATTTGGCGCTTTCGTTTTTTTCTTTGAGTGACTCGAGACTATCTCCTATCTCATCATTCACGGGCTAAACCGCCAAGCGCTATCCCTTGCGCGCACTTGATCAGTCTGCGTACGCTTTTGCCGAGCGATGGTACCAAACATTTGAGGCCTCGTCTTAACAGACAATGTTATCATCTTAATAAACTAAGAAATAAAATATGGTGAAAAAAATTCATGCGGGTAGGACTTGAACCGGCAACCCGCTATGCTCTACGATATTGCATGCCTTCCTCTTGGCCAGAGCATTCAGAGGCCAGAGGAGTTTGCCTACACTCTCCACGCTGGCCAGACGGGTTGGAGAAGAAAATCAACTAATATGGAGGCTTCCTACATATTAGTTGATTTTCAAATTCATTGGAAAATGAGTTGAATCAAATACCTCACTTGTAAAGGTCGGGTAGTTGTGTAGGTGACGTAAGCATTAATACGTATAAGGGGAAATGGGATATGGTGGAGAATTTCGGCGCCGAGATTGAATTGTGCGGTAGCTCAGATGGCAGAGCATAGGTCGTACATAGACCTAGGTCGCCGGTTCAAGTCCCGCCCGCATGAAATTTTTTCAACATATTTTATTTCTTAATTTAATAAGAGGAAATAAAATCAAACCTTTATTTATACATGAAATGGGGTGAGAAGGTGGAGGGATGGGTCTCTCACTCACCGAACGAAGCATAGAAGCGGTAAAGTCTACTCAGACGTCGGTTGTCTGTAAGAGTGTGGGAATTCCCCGGACGAGCCGGCCCCTTCATGCTACTAGCAATTCATTTTCCCGGTAGCGTTGCTCTACCACGACAAATAACTTATTATTTTGAATGCGAGAGTAGGTTTGTTTGTTAAACTTCACGTCTTAACTACTGAATTATCATCATGAAGTTCATTCATCACGTTATTTAGGCTATGGGGAAAAATATCAGGTACCTTTCATCCCGGAAAAAATACTCGTGGGACCTACACTAACGATCCGGCCCATTCATGCTACTAGCAATTCATTTAGCCGGTAGCGTGGTTCTACCACGACATAAAACACTGATCTCGTCTGGAAGATACCTGACTCCCACGTTCCTCCACAGTCGTCATTCTGACGTTTTTATGACGCACTTTCTCCACCTGAGCAGTAAAAACTAATATCGGAGTTATACCTGCATTGTTTGTGTTTATAGATGGTAAAAATAGATGGTCGGTGCAACATCGAAGTGCAATTTACTGATGGCACTTCTCGGAAATCTTTTTCTTTCTAGTATGGATAATTTTGAATTAAAAAAAAACTTTACAGTAATGTTCCTTGATTTTCGTGTGTGTAATTACCCAACACAGGTGTTAGATTTTTCAAGCTGCATAAAGGCATCTGACAAAACTTAACTACTGCCATCAATGATGACAGCTGGAACTAACGGCTTAACGTGCCTTTCAAAGCACGGAGGAGCTCGATAATTTCAGAACATTAAAAAACAATGCCACCGAATTTATGAACTCCTCCTCCTCATTGAATCCTCCTTTTTTGAAGTCAGTTAAAAATATGATAGCTACTAAATATATTACAGGTTGCCTCATGATGTTTTCCTTCACCGGATGCAGGTGGTCTATAAAATTGACCGTACTTGAGTTCGATTGGTCTGCAAACTCAGAGGTGCAGGACGGGTCGGGTTGGGTTTGAACCCGGGACTTTTCTCTCAAAGGCCAGGCTCCTAGATTACTGAACCACTACCACTTCGACTCGATATACCATTACTAATTATACTATAATAGATGGTGTTATTAAAAAACCAAACGCGTCAACTAGAAAACAAAAATAGTTTATCATGTACTTGTCCCACGGAATGTACGCGAAGCAATAGAGATGAGTCGGCGTCCGAATTTCAACCGTCATGAAGGTTGGCTCCTCGGGCGGTGTCTATGTCCCTATCTTTGTTTTTACAATTAGAAAATGCATGTGTGTAAGAAATAAGTATAATAAGTAGTAGTAGATAATTATAAAGAAAAAAATTTGCATACTGTTTTCAACAGTTGAATAGGCTCGCTCTATTATTTATGTAACATCGGTTATTGACCCTATTTCAGCAAATAAACGATTTGTATTTGTATTTGAGCGGTGTCATTTTTATCCTATTTATATATTTTTATTCATTTTACTAGCTTTCGCCCGCGGCTCCGCCCGCGTCAATGTCGTTCCCTCGGGAATAGTACTTTTTCCCGGGATAAAAGGTAGCCTATGTCCTTCTCCATACTCCAGAGAACTTGTATGCAAAATTTCATGATGATCGGTTCAGTATCCTTCTCTATACTCCAGAGAACTTGTATGCAAAATTTCATGATGATCGGTTCAGTAGTTACGGCGTGAAAGCGTAACAAACAAACAAACTCACTTTTGCATTTATAATATTAAGTAAAGTATATAGTAAGGACTAGCTTTCGCCCGCGGCTCCGCCCGCGTCAATGTCGATCCCTCGGGAATAGTACTTTTTCCCGGGATAAAAGGTAGCCTATGTCCTTCTCCATACTCCAGAGTACTTGTATGCAAAATTTCATGAAGATCGGTTCAGTAGTTACGGCGTGAAAGCGTAACAAACAAACAAACAAACAAACAAACAAACAAACAAACAAACAAACTCACTTTCGCATTTATAATAGTATAGTATATAGTATAGTATATAGTATAGTATATAGTATAGTATATAGTATATAGTAAGTATAGTATATAGTATATAGTAAGGATAGTTAGGATTAGGATAATGGGTCATTCACGTGCTATTTCGTCGGGATTGCCGTCTATAGTTTCGGACTCGTCAGGAGCCCATTTCAACATTTGATAACAGATTAGAACTAGCCACACCATCTTTAGGGGCGTCTTACCCCTAATCAACGCATCGGCGCGAGCACTTCGCACGGAGAAGCGGACGGCGCGTGCGGCGAACCTCAATGTTCGTAGGACTGCAATATTGCCTTGAAAATGGCCAGATAAACTGGCTGAAACTTGTCAGCGGTACCGACTTACAATACGTGAGTGAAACCATTTTAACAAGCAAGTCCCTTACTTATTACAATTTGTGCTTACAAGGTCTTATTCGGAGAAAATAAGTCGGTAAACGTAAATTTGATTTGCCGCCGCCGCATCCTCGTTTTCCTTTAAGCCATTTTGTTCCGATATCGCTGAATCCCAATTCCCTTTTGTTATTTATATAGGAAAGGGACCCCGATGACTGGAGTGTGAGCATTGTAATTGTAATCACTTACGCTTGGAAACCAAAGCACTGGTTTTTTTGCGTGGGTTTTACAATAGCTTAGCATGAATTTAGATATGCTGCTTATTGGAATCGATAGAACTCACTTTCCTCTTTAGTACGACACCATTTTTCAACAGCGAAGTTGTGTCATTTTTAGAGTTCCGAACCCAAAGGGTAAAAACGGGACCCTATTAATTTCGCTCCGATGTCTGTCTGTCTGTCTGTCCGTCTGTCACCAGGTTGTATTTCATGAACGGTAATAGGTAGACAGTTGCAATTTTCACAGATGATGTATTTCTATTGCCGCTATAACAACAAATACTAAAAAATAGAATAAAATAAATATTTAAGGGGGCTCCCATATAACAAACGTGATTCATTTTTGTTTGTTTTTGCTCGATATTGATAACGGCAACAGGTAGACGCTTGAAATATTCACAGAATATTTAGTTAAATATTCAATTAAATAATAAATAATTTAATCAAAATAAAATTAATATTTAAGGACTTAATTTAGTGTATGGGAATACAACAGACATGATTTTTTTGCCGTTTTTATAGATAACGGTACGGAACCCTTCGTGCGCGAGTCCGACTCGCACTTGGCCGCTTTTTAATTTATAAGCATTTTAATTTGTAGGTTATACAAAATTACAATATTTGGTATATAATGGTCTTTTTTCATAAAAATATACAACCCCCCAAGGGGGCTAGGGGCTTAAACCAGTGACCTTAGGTCTAATATTTAATTCCTCAATTTAATAAGAGTATATCAAAATAGAATGCAAAATTACGCACTTACAAAAATACTGGTGTAAGTTTTTTAGGCCGCCTAAAGGTATCGTACATGCAAATAGCTTAACGGCTGCCATCAATGATGACAGTCGGGACCAACGGCTTAACGTGCCATCTGAAGCACGTAGAAGATCGAGATATTTTTATCACCCATCCCAATGCGGAGGCTTTTGCCATCGATTCTCAGATTGGCCCTTCAGGCTTGCATGCACGTATACGCGGCCCATCAGGCAATATGAGAGTTTGCTGTCTCTCCAAGCCTTGCGCACACAGACAACGCCCAAAGCCGTCCCTCCTGGGGGCCCTTTGGTGATGTCTATAAAGGTTGAAGGCACTCTGCCCTCGCCTCAAACGCCTGGTGAAGTAGCAAAAGCTCACTTGGAAGCTAGCTACATAGTCATTTGAAAAATGAAAACAGGCCGCGCCTATAGGTTAGAATTTGATATCTAGATACCTAGAATTAAAGAATTTAGACTTTTATGTGTTTTCTTCGAACCACGAGCACTTTGTCCTTGCGATTCTAAGGAGTAACATTCCTTCCGAAGTCCCTGATGTAACAAATGTATACTGAATTCCTAACTTACTCTTTTTCGTACCATATTGCCGAGGACTTGATGCGTAAAATACAGAAAGTTTTCTTTTCCCTAAATGATAAAGAAATGTTCGCTACATTTCATGCATCGTTTTTTCGCCTTCTCTCCTTATCCAATTTTTATGATATTATTCCACGAATTTAGTTGTTATTACTCTATTTAGGAGATCCATAGCCCAGGTGGCGTGCGCATTATAAGGGCTTTCGCATGTAAAGCAACCCTGGGCGTGGTCCCCACTGGGATGGGTGACTTCAAGTGGCACAAAATTTTCTCGAGCTCCTCCGTGCTTCATAAGGCACGTTAAGTCGTTGGTCCCGTTTGTAAAGCCGGTGACGTTCGCCGGCGGTCTCAGGTCACGTGTCCGTCTTATGAATTTTTGATTAGATCACGTGTCTTGACGTGAGTTTAAATTTTTTTACCCATCCCAAAAAGTGCACAACGCCGTTAAAAAAGTTTTCAATTAAAAAAAAATACAATGGAATTGATAACCTCCTTTTTTTGAAGTCGGTTAAAAATTAAACAAATGTAGTAATACTACTTACACCAATCTTAAAAGACATTGTAAACATAATATTTGCAGACGTATCAAAGAAATATGGATCATATACTAAAAGCAAAACAAAAACAGTTTCATATCGCGTAAATAAAACATTCGTGATTCCTAACAGCTGTTTACAAATAAAATAATATTGGCTCGTTACATCGCACCTCTGTGAAATATTATTGAGTACAGTCAGCCAAAGAGTCTGACCCTGCCATCTACTTATATCTTGAATTTTCTCCTTAACTAAAAATAATATTATCATGAAAATATATATTTAGAAAGATTTTAATTATGAGTTCCTGAATATATATTTCTACTACTTTTGCGACTAGCTCCGTGGCGCAGCGGTCAACACGCCAGCCTGCGGCACGAGAGTGACCGGGTTCGATCCCCGGCCAGGTCAAGATGGAAAATGATCTTTTTCAGATTGACCTGGGTCTTGGCTGTATATCTATATATGTATTTGTTATAAAATATAGTATCGTTGAGTTAGTATCCCATAACACAAGTCTCGAACTTACTTTGGGGCTAGCTCAATCTGTGTGATTTGTCCGTATATATTTATTTATTTACATTTTCATGTTGATATTACTTTTAGTTTAAAACAAAATTCAAGATATAGGTAGATATCGGGGTCAGGTATCTCCTTGGCTGACTGTACAAGACAAACAATGCTTGAATTGTGAAACAGTTATGTAGTGCTGAGTTTTATAACAAAGAAATTGTGTTTTGACTTCTTTAAAGTTTTACAAAGTATTAAAAAATTTATTTATTTATTAGAAAAACAAACAGGCACAGTATAATATGGCTTAAAAATAATTAGCTTTTACTATTAACGCTCAAATAAGTTTTAGGACATGTGAAGCTACTCATATAAAAAAAATTCACCTCTGTAAAATATTATTGAGTACGAGACGAACATTGCTTGCCTTGTGAAACAGTTACGTAGTACTGAGTTTTATAACAAAGAATTTGTGTTTTGACTTCTTCAGAGTTTAGTATTACAAAGTTTATGTATTTATTAGAAAAACAAACAGGCACAGTAAAATATGGCCTATAAATATATATAAGACTAGCTTTCGCCCGCGGCTCCGCCCGCGTCAATGTCGATCCCTCGGGAATAGTAGTTTTTTCCGGGATAAAAGGTAGGCTATGTCCTTCTCCGTACTCCAGAGAACTTGTATGCAAATTCATGATGATCGGTTCAGTAGTTACGGCGTGAAAGCGTAACAAACAAACAAACAAACAAACAAATAAACAAACAAACTCACTTTCGCATTTATAATATTAGTAAGGAAGTAAGGATAAGGATAAGGATTAAACATAGCCCAATAGTTTTTACTAATAACACTTAAATAAGTTGTGGGACATTGTGAAGTTTGTTTGTTTGAACGCGCTAATCGCAGGAACTACTGGTTCAAATTGAAAAATATTCTATTAATAATATACAGGCTATGAAACATCACGCTGCGACTAATATAAGCGATGGGAAAAATTATTCATATACACTAGAAAAAAAACTAATTAATCATAATAACAGAAATTGCCCCAGAAAAAGTCGTGGGCAACAGCTAGTATAAGAATAAAACCCAAATGGATACAAAAAAAATGCGTTAAATACTGCTTAGCATTTTACGAAATTTACCCAATCGTTCATGAAATATATCGACGTGATCAGGGGATTTATCATTAAGTTCCATGATGATGATGATGAATTATGATTAATGATGATGATAAGTTCCATATAATATTAGTTAATTGCTTATTAAAACATTTCTGGGGTGCAGTCACATAGGTTTTCTATTAAAGTTCAGTTCAAAAAAGTACATGACTCAGATCATAAACATACTTTTACGTCATACCCCTTTCAGGGTAGATAGACTAGGCTAGGCTCGATAAGCATGTTGCATTAGGTGGAAAACGGAATCAAAATAGTAATAGGAATATAATTCCTCAGATTTTCGCACATTCCCTCGATCTGGCCAGGAACAGCCAGTTCATTCTATATTTACTAAGTTCCTGTCACAATTGTAGACCCCGTCCATCAATTCACCAGAGCTGAGGATGCAACCGGGTACACGCTCAGATAAGTAACACGATATACCTATATTAATAAACTAGCGACCCGGACCCAGACTTTACACGGGTGCAATGTACTATTAAAAAAAACCGCCTCAATGTTCGTTGCGTAGTTTTAAAGATCTAATCTATATCTATATCTATACATGTAATAAAACAGTAAAAATATTTTGTCTGTACATTTAGAATTTTTGACTGAAATGGATAGAGGGACACATAAAAAGAATAATAGAAAGCAAAAAAAAATTTTCGAATTTTTTGTCTGTCTTTCTGTCTGTCTGTATGTATGATCACGATTATCATCTCCGAAAATACTGAACCGATTTACGTCAAACTTTCACCAATTGCTTTGTTTTAACTCAGCAAAACATTTAAAGTTTGTTTTATCAAAATCGGTTCATTAAAAAAAAAGTTACCGTCATTTGAATGAACTCACAGCATTAGTTTGCCTGCAAATATACACGGTGAATTTTTTATCGTTTTGGACCCTTAAAGGGGTGACTCAGACCATCAAAATGAACAACTTTTTTCTACGGGAACAATGCTGGGAACTCAAAAAAAAATTCGACATTCCCATACAAACTGGCCGGGCGGCGGGACTCTTTTTTTATGGAAATGACGAATTTTTTTTTGAGTTCCCAGCATTGGTCCCATGGAAAAAGTTGTTTATATTGATGACCTGAGTCACCCCTTTAAGGGTCCAAACTGTTCCTGAGGGCTGGACACTAACGGCGGCGGCGTAGCCGCGGGCAAACGGCAAACAAACCGAAACTGCTGCGCCTAGAAACTTGAAATTGGGTACAGGGGTTCTTTTAATGATGTGAGTGAACGCTAAGAAAGGATTTTTAAGAAATTTATCTTCTAAAGGGGTAAAATTTATATGGAATTTTCTCATTTTTGGACTTAGAAGTATGAAAGTAGGTATATAAGGTCTCGATTAAAATTAAAAAAGATGTGTGTGTGGGTAGATGAAATTTGCAAAAATCCCCCCTTAAGGGGTAAAATGGGAGTGGGTGGGTGGTATAAACTTTGTATCGAAATTTTCTCATTTATGGACTTAGACGTATGAATTTAAGTATATAAGTTCTAGGTTACTATTGAAAATATCTGTGTAGGTAAAATGCACGATATTTTCCCCTGAAGGGGTAAAATAGCGGGGTAAAGATTGTATAGTAATTTAATTATTTCTAGACTTAGAAGTATGAAAATAGGTAAATAAATTCACGATTACAATTGAAAAAGATCTGTGTAGGTCAACTGGAAAAAAATCCCCCAGAAGGGAGGGTAAAGTTTTTGCACTATGAAGTATAAAAATAAATAGGTATGTTCTCGATTACTATTAAAAAAGATATATGTGGGTGAAATGGACAAAATTCACTCCTAAAGGGGTAAAATGGGAGGGTAAAGGTTTTATGGAAATTTTCTCATTTCTGGACTTAGAAGTATAAAAAATATCCATACTTTCATACTAATACTGTCTGTCGTTTTTTTACGCTTCAACCATTGAACTGATTTGGATGAAATTTGGTATGGAGGTGTGAGGCCCGAGGAAGGACATAGGGTATGTTTGATTCAGGGAAATTCTGCTGTTCCCGAGGGATCGACACTAACAACAACAGCTAGTAATATATATAATAAGTACCCGGGCGACCGAACTTCGCTCGGTTATTACTATTTATTGTAATATAGTGGTGTTTTGGTGAAAATCTATATTTATGAGAAATATATATTGTTATCTCAAACATTAACTACATTTTTAAACTTGACTAACAACAATAAAATATCAAAAATTAAATATAAACTAGAACATATAAAAAAAAAAAGTAAGTCACCGAGCGGAATTCGAACCCGTAACACTCGTTTCTTGCCGATTTGACGGACAGTGGCCGGCAGGACGAAATTAGCGACTATATTCTGCGTGGTAGAAAACGCATGAAAACTCGAAAGCACTCGTTTTCCCAAACATAAGACTAATCTAGATCGATTGTTTACCCCCGAAAACCCGCACATACCAAATTTCAGCGAAATCGTTAGGGCCGTTTTCGAGATCATAGAAATAAATCTATATATAAATAAATATACAAGAATTGCTCATTTAAAGGTATAAGATATAGGGACACACAGACAGTACTATAACTTCCATAACTTTTACGCTTCCTATAGTCCCCGAACACTATCTTATTCATCAGAAAATCGCGTTGTTACGACGGTCTAGTATTGCTTACAAGTCATCATCATCATCATTTCGAGTAGGTGTCACGGTCAATCGACCATGCACACCCTGGCGTCAGAGTTCTTCGGGACCACCTCTCGGCTCTGACGTGGTTCCTTTAACGACTACCAGATGGCAGCCGGGACCACCGGCTTAACGTGCCTTCCGAAGCACGGAATCATCTTTATTATCAGACAATCAGGTGATTCAAGCCTGCAATGTCCTAACCAAACTGAAAGCAACTAAACAAAGTATGCTTCCCGTGGGAATCGAACTCACGACCCTCGGGTCTACAGGTAAACGCCTTAACCACTGGACCACGGAGGCAGTTTTTTATTATTAGTTGCTAACAAGTAAAAGCGTGTTTAGCACTTAAAAAGTGGGATAAGTTAAAGGTAGAAAAAGAAGATTGCTAACAAGCACAATTAAATTAAGCCGTTGTTTTGTATTGGTGTTCAAGAATTCTATACACAATTTCAAAGAAGTCAGTAGCAAATAATCTAAAGAATTAAAATTCTACGCTCGTTCTTCTGCCAGACGTAGTTGTAAATTTATACTGGACACGAAATTAAGCAACATAAATGAGTTACGCTTATCTCACTGGCGTCTGTTGTTTGCTTAGCGATTTTGATCACGACTTCAACTTTAGACATTTTATCAAGTCTCGCTGCAACTTGAGAAGTTTCTAGGAAAATTAAATTTCCAATTCACTTGGTTTATTTGATATGTTATGTTAGATAGACAACAGTAGTTACCAGAAACATAGTTTGATAAAAATGAACAATAAAACTTGTTTTTTTTTTTTCCTTTAACATTTTCATCATGTTTTCTTTTATTTTAGTAAAATATTTTATTTTATCGAGATTTACCTGCTGTGAATGCCGAGGGTGGGAATGGGTGAATATCGTAGGAAACATATTTTTTTTCCTACGATATTCACCCCACGACTAAAGGGCCTCGCGCTGAATGTGGCCCTTTAGTCATAGGTGTGGCCAAAGGCGCTGTCTAATACGGTAGAAAATAAAAAGTGTATCGTATATATGTAAGTATGTTTAAATCAGATTCTTTTCGAAGTAAATATTAGGCTAAAAGAGGATCATGAAACTTACATCAGAGCAGCTTTAGTTTGGAGACCAACGAAATCCTTATATCCGTAACCGATCGTGGAAACTGTAAATTGTGCACACACACACACACACACACACACACACACACACACACACACACACACACACACACACACGCGCGTGTGTGCTCACTCCAAGTAGACCACAAAATTAACTAATCTTGGAATAACCAAGGCAACAATATTAGTATATTATTTTGTTAGTACCTACTTCACTATTCTTAAACCTTAATTTATTTTTACCTAGACATAATATCTGAGGAGGGGGGGGCTAGTTACTTGTATTACAGGTTCTTATAAACCTATTTCAGGAACTAGCCTCTCCACGAAGATTAATGGTCAACATAGGTTGTACGATTAGCCTTCAGTAACATTGTTACCAGGAAAAATTAACGATATATATATACTCGATCATAGGTACGTGAGCACTGAAAATTCACTCTCCTTTTATATCCTCATATTGCCAAAATGTTTCTCCGTTCTGTTAATGTCATTATTGGTCAACAAAGGTCAAAGGGTGAAATTGCTGAAAGATTATTTCAGCGCACTGTGCCATATTTCATTATCACGCGTAACTCATTAGCAAATTAATTATTTTTACCAATTAAAAATATTGGAAGTACGGTATATAACTTATGATTAAATGATAAAATTATTTTTCCTTGCGGACTTTCGGGGGAACAGAGATATGGGTGAAAACGTAATAAAAATAGTGATGAGTTGCTAGCCGCATTGCCTTTATCATGATTCCTTAGATTTTCGCCCATTTGAGCGATCGGCTTTTACGATCCGCACGGAAAGGAAGCAACATGTACATTCTACATTTTGTTTAGTTAGTTTATACAGCGTGATTTTGAACCTGTGAACTTTATTGAAATCCTGGAATCAGAGTCCCTAATGGAATACAGAATTGCAAGGAATAAAGGTTAAAAACAAAAAAAAACAACGGGTTGCACCGGGAGTGCCGGCATAAGTGAAAACTCCGCGCGGTAGAAAGAGAGGGGGATATTACTTCGTCATTTGTCCGTCTTACGAATTTTCGATCAGGCCAAGTGTCGCTAAAGAAGTTTTCACTTAAAAAAATATCTTCCATAGAAATTCTTCCAGCTGATCGGCGACTTTGTATGGCTAACCTAATTTTTTTTTTCAATTTTGAGCTTTTTTTCTTGCGATTCTGTATTCCATTAGGGATTCTGATTCCGGGATTCCAATATAGCTAGGAGGTTAAAAATCACATTGTATATTAGTTGAATAGAACAATCCTGACAGATATCAATGATTAGTAGGCTCTGATTGCAATTTTGTTTAACTCATAGATTACGTTACATCTCAACTCGTAGACCGCTGTAGCAAATTTCGTAGCAAACTATGGACTCTTCGTAGCACTGTAGTTTTCATTTAATAAATTTTGTATGAAGATTAATTTCAATTTTAATCTTGAAAACTTAAAACATTCTCTTATTTATCTTAATAACTCGAAGTATGATGACTGAAAAGGCTATGAATAGTATTTAAACGAAGATTTGTCGACGATTTATATATTTTCTCGTCAGAGTGGTTTTCTCTGTACGTTTATTCGAAAACAAAGACAGATTTCTCAACGTTTCTATCTCATATTTTCACCGAGCAAATAATATTTTTACATTGTAACATTGTAAAAATATTATTTGCTCCGAGACGGTTCTTGATTCTTAATATATATTTTCTTAAAAAATATAGTTAGACAAATCTTCGAGAGAATCAATTGAAGATTGATATTTCATTTATAAATATTTAAACGTTTTTGATCATATCACTATTTAGATTTACATTATTATAACAATTTTTTTATAGATACAGATCCGTTCAAAAAATTATTTTTATTTGTAATTATAAATATTTCGAAAGAAAGTGGTCGGAAGTGGCACAGAATAGCGAGGCATAAAAACTTGTAGGAGAGACTTTTGTCCAGCAGAGAACAATACATGGTATATACCCCTTTTTTGACAAATGGTCAATAATAGCAACTGCTCTACTGCAATATTGTGAAAATTAGACGGACCAATGGAGCAACAAAAGTGACGATGAGGAGTATTACCTGGATGAATAATATTTCAAGACTATTGTTTTTATTTATTTGATGTACGGATTATTGTGTTGACATTTTGAATATTTTTATTATTTTCACTTTAGACTATATACGGACGCTTTAAAAGAAAATTAGAAGATAAGTATAATTAATGACTCATTTGTATTAATAATTTTGTTCGGCTAACATGTATTTAATAATGTCAATGTTTTGTATCGTTTTCGCCACAATAAATAAATAAATAAAAATAAAATGGAACCTAATAAAATAAAATAAATATATAATTAATACAAACATATCAGTTTGTACGCATATTACAACAATTCTTAAAAGATTACATTACTTTGTTATCCTATCAAGGATGCTAGTTTTTAATAATTTCCACTCCTCTAGACCTATAAGCTGAATTCTATTCTTTCGTAAAACGCAGGATTTTTCATACACAAATTGCTCGTTCAATTAAGGTGAAAACCTGTGAACATCATTATCATGATTCACCATCATCATCATCTCAGCCTATCTTTCGCCCACTACTGAATGCCTGTCTTCGTTCCCGCCATCCGTGTCGGTCCTGTGCTGAGCTCATCCACGAGCGACCCGTGATTTTGATTTACGAGTATCGTCAACCCATCTCATTGGAGGATATCCGACGCTTCTTCACCAGTTCTGAGCCGCCATTCGGTGAAGTCCTTGCTCCATCTGCCAACTTTCCATCTGGTCTGGTGCCCTGCCCATATTTTTTTTTTGAAACGACTATGTAGCTGGCTCCAAGTGAGCTTTCGTTACTTCACCGGCGCTTGAGGCGAGGGCAGAGTGCCCTCAACCTTTTAGGCAACATCACCAAACGGCCCCCATTTATGGTTTATGATCATTACTCCGATATCCCGTAGTATACGTTGTACGATACTATTAAATACTAGCAATTTGACCCACAATAATAAATCGTTGAGATTTTAAAATAAAATTAATTTGTGGCGCGGTTGTAGCGAGTTGCAAGTTTTAATGACCTGTAAAAACAACATTACAAAGTTTAAATCATTTTCTACTTGAAGCTTTCAACTTCGCTAAGCCAGACTATTTAATCAGTATTCCCTACATTTAAATACAGCTTTTAGTATTGAAATACAAATTTTAGTCATCATCATTTCGTGTAGGTGACACGGTCAATCGACCATGCACACCCTGATGTCAGAGTTCTTCGGAACCGCCTCTCGGCCTCTAACGTGGTTCCTTTAACGAGTACCAGATGGCAGCCGGGACCAACGGCTTAACGTGCCTTCCGAAGCACGACAAGCAAATAATGGGGTGATTCAAGCCTGCAATGTCCTAACCAAACTAGAAACAACTAAACAAAGTATTCTTCCCGTAGGAATTGAACCACACAAATCTCAAACTTACCTTGATCTATAGCCCCAAGGTAAGTTTGAGACTTCTGTTATAGAATACTAACTCAACGATACTATATTTTATAACAAATTCATATATAAATAAACAAGTCTAAGGCCAATCTGAAAAAGATAATTTTCCATCTGGACCTGACCGTGAATCGAACCCAGGACATACGCGGTGACAGCCTGGTCTGAATCTCTTTAAATCTCCCCTATTTATTGAAGTTGGCTAAACATGTATATTGCGATATCAAAAGGTATAAAAATGATATTTTTCTCGTTCCTCAAAAACCTCAGATTCACATGTCGCCCAATGTCTGTGTGGTTTACGTCACTTTGCTAAATTTGAATTCCTATTCAAGATCGGAGTGAATGTATTGATTCATTGATTGACTCAGTTTGCTTGAATGTCAACTAGCGACTGCTCTCTGCCATTTCATAATTTAGTTATTTTTTTTAATATGTATGTATATCATCTATTTAGTAAGCAGTTCCTTAGTACCCTGATAGAACTGTTTCAGATTTACGATAAATTGATATACGATATTAACCCTTATCGCTTCAAGAATAGAGAGCATAATGCTGTGCAAAACATTCTAGGGTAAAGTGAGACGGAAATACCTCGGCATTTTTTCCCTCTCGCACACTTGCCATTGCATAAAAATGTAAATAATGGAAGAAAATGGTAGTAAAGCAAAACAGCAATATTTAATTAATAATGAAATAATTCCTGTTTTATTTTAATGGAATAATTAATTTATTAACTAAACTGTATGTTTACAGTTAATTTTGTTTTTTTTCTTATCGGAAATAAAAGAGCAATCTTAATATAGTATTAAATTTGAATTTAGTCTAGCAACCCTAGTACGATCTCAACATTGCCGCCATATTATTAATAAAAAATCCCGCAGCCTTCGAATTTTTTAAGCAGACTGAAAGAGTAAAATAACATAACTTGTTGTTTCAAGAGATCTCGAAGCGACAGTGCAGTGAATTGTGCATTATCCTTTCTCAGGTAAATAACATAACCGTTTTCAGTTAGTAAATGTTGTGCCTTGGCTAGGGTGTCCATCTTATGTGCCGAGTTTGTTAAATCTGATTTATCAGTAATGTGTACTTATAGGTACTTCGTACATAAAATCCATATTTCCATACTAATATTATAAATGCGAAAGTAACTCTGTCTGTCTGTCTGTCCCCTTTTCACGCATCAACCATTGAACCTATTTGGAAGAATTTTGGAGGTAGTTGCAGGCCCGGGGAAGAAATTCTACTGTTCCCGAGGGATCGTGACTAAACTCCCTTAAAAGGGTAAAATAGGAGGGGGGGGGGGGGTAAAGTTTGTATGAAATTTTTCTCATAACTATACTATACTTAGAATTATGAATATACGTATAAAAGTTCTAGTATACATTTAAAAAAGATCTGTGTAGGTGAACTCTGTCTGTCTGTCTTTCGAATGTTCACGCTTCAACCATAGAACAGATTTGGATGAAATTTGATATGGAGGTAGTTTGGGGCCCGAGGAAGAACACAGGTTACCTTTCATTCCGGGAAATTCTACTGTTCCCGAGAGATCGACATTAACGCTGGTGGAGCCGCGGGTAACAGCTAGTTATAGAATAAAGTTTCGATCCATCAGGCGTACTATGAACATCTCTACTGTTGCTATTTCCTTCTACAGTTGCTATTTGTCAAAAGTGATCAGCATAAATGATCATAGCATGGGTCTTATCAATGAGACCGAAATAGGATAGAAATATAACAGGCAGGATAGAATGGCTACGCGTGGACTTTGCAAAGGGAACGCGTTTGTCAGTTTTTGCATAAGCCACGCCACCACCATTACGTCATTACTAGCGAAGTTTGTAGTAACTGCCTCCGTGGTCCAGTGGTTAAGGCGTTTGCCTGTAGACCCAGAGGTCATGGGTTCGACTCCTTCGGGAAGCATACTTTGTTTCGTTATTTCCAGTTTGGTTAGGACATTGCAAGCTTGAATCACCGGATTGTCTGATAATAAAGATGATTCCGTGCTTCGGAAGGCACGTTAAGTCGTTGGTTCCGGCTGCCGTCTGGTAGTCGTTAAAGGAACTACGTCAGAGGCTGAGAGGCGGTTTCGAAGAACTCTGACACCAGGGTGTGCATGGTCGATTGACCGTGACACCTACTCGAAATGATGATGATGATGAGTGAAATAGTAATGTGACATCCACAGAAATAAATCGCATTATTTCGATAAACAGTCATTTGTATTTGTCGATTGGCTTGCCTTTCATTCATGTACATCAAAACGCGACTATTGATGTATTTTAACTTTTTGTATGCCAAAGTTCGAATTCTTTTCGCAACATGCATTCCATAATAGTTAGTGATAAATATTTTAATCAACACATGGGAGCAACCTAAAAAATCTGACATTATTATATTAACTATTAAATGTGTTAGTTAATGTGTTGCTATCACGCAATTGAATTTACATTGCGCGTTCTCCTTGGAACGAGCTTTGGAACCCCTTTGGATGTGAATTAGTCGTATTGTCGTTTTATATTGAAAATCGATGATAGGTCTTTTATTTTTATTTTTATTTTTTTTGTTGTTGTTCACATCAATCACGATTTTAGTTAAAACAAAGTATTGATCCAAGGAAAAAAATACCTTGTTTCGACCTATTTACTTTCATACTTTTGTTTTTATACTTAAATACCTCTTAATAAAGCATATGTTCAAGTTGGGACGTGCGCGCTGACTGAATGAACGTTTAACGAATCTCGTACGATCATACAAGATTGAGAAACGCGTGTACCACCCACTTGGCTTTACCTAAGTACTTCATGTCCGAAAAATCTATTCTATAGTTGGTCACCCTACTTTAGAGCGAGATAGAATTCCGAAGTTTGTCTTCGCTTTCTGCTCCAATTATTACTATGAGAGCTCAGTCCTTCTACTATATACATGACATTCTATTTTATTCATAAAGGTTTATAAATATACATAGTCATGCACATACAGTAGTCAATAGTCAAATATTTTATTCATCGTAAGATATTTTAAATATAATTTGGTGATCATTAACTTATATAACACATTATTATTTACAACATTATTATTGTTGACGTCAATAACTTACTTAGAGCTAAGTTTACGCCGCTTCCAAGGCGGAGTGCAGAAGAAGCGCCAACAAACTGCACAGCGCACAGTCATAGTTAGGAATATCATAATAATATCTGTCTTATTCGATTAGATATTTGATTTGATAACATGTGACCCGCAACCATAAAGAGGAATATTTTAAGATTCACCTGTAAGTCTACATAATATGTATCACACACATATTATGTGTGAGAGGAATCTATTTGTAAATGCCAACTGACAACTGCCACACGATGGGTGAATGGATTTGACTATTGTATCCAAGTATGATATCAAGGATATAAAGGATGCTCTATGGGATAGGCAATGCTGTGCGCATCTGTAAAAGATGTAAACATTAGAATAAGTTTTTGATATGTAAAATGTAATGTCTATGTTTATATTGTTGATGTGCCTAATAAATAAATAAATAGATATGTTTAGTGGAAATGGGTTCACCAACAGCCAAGATCGAAGACATCTAGTTAAAAAAGGCAGAATTAGCGTAATTAGTAAACGATAAGCTAGGACAGCCGTGTGGTTTCCGGCCGGGTAGAATAGGACCACTCCTAGTCTTCCCATGGAGGTCGTAAAAGGGCGACTTAGGAAATACAAGCTAAACAAAGCTCATAAACATCAATGAGACCTCTCTAACCCGTCTGGCCAGCGAGGAGAGTGTAGGCCAAATCCTCTGTCTGCTCTGGGCAAGTATGGCTCAGTACAGAGAGGGTCATGCTCCTGCAGTGGAGACTAAAAAGACCTGATGAAGATGATGATGATGATGAAGCTAGGACAAAGAAATATCAGATGTGAAAACAGAATATGCACGTTCAGGTGTACCACTAGGTGAAGTTAAGTTTTTAATATTGGTAATGTTTCGACATTGACATACTTAAAAACACTTTGCAGAATTTGCATTATTATTCAAATAGACCAGAGTGAAGCTATTGGTTGATTGACCTTCACTTAAATACCATCTCTTCCTTTCTTCAAATTATACACATAATAGTAGATTGTTGCACCAAGCAGAAAGTAATTTATTTAGCGAGGGCTTTAAAAAGCACGAGTGCAATATAAATTACTTAATGCGAGGTGATACTATAGTAAAACTGGAGATAAATTACAATCAAGGAAAATTTTTTGTTTACATGCCCATCTTTTTTTCTTTCTGGCCAGTATTTTTTTTAGCTCAGGCTATGTCACTTCACAGGCTATCCCATACGGCCGTCAGGTTGGTCAACCTTTTTTGAGACAAGTGACACTTATGGTCACGCGATTAAAAAAAACTAAACATTGCAGTAAAGGATTTCCATACATTTTTTCTGCTCTAGAGCAGTAAAGTTCCGCTTTGTGCTGGATATGTAGTGCAGTAATGATAGAATTGCAGCGTAGTTGGAAGAAAACAGTTATTTTTGTAATATATTCAGTTGAGGTTATGTGCAAAATTAATTGCCTCCTTTCAAGAAACACGGTTGTTCAGCTATCGAAATCCGTAGTCTGCGCCACTTTGCGGAATTTGCATTCCTATTCAAATAGATCGGAGTGAAGCAATTGATTGATTGACCCCGGCTCACTCGAATGCCAACTAGCTACCCGTGTTTTTCAGAAGAAAGATTTTCTTATTTGTGTACATTTCTGTATTTAGGTATATTTTTGAACGCACGTTTTGAATTGCTCGATGGACTTGGACATATCATAAATAGTATTTTGATTGTGAGATGACACACAACATTTTGATATAAGATAAATGACTAGCCCATATGCTAAAGAATCAAATGTATTATGATACTTATATAAGGCGTCGGACTACAACAGACGAGATCAACGCCTTAACTTAAAAATAAAAGTATTAAAATTAAGAAAATTAAAAAAGAACTCTTTGGACAAATGCATAGCTCTTAATTGAATGGCACTTGATTTATAAAATTGACGTAGAATTTACTAAAATTAGAATCAAAATGTGTATTACCAAAAATGCATTTATTATTTTCTTGTTATTAATTTACTTTACATTCAGCACAGGAATCGTTCAATATATACTATAGAGTGCCTCTCGTGAAGATTTTCATACAGCGGATTTAGCCAAGATGGCGATGAGGTCATTCAATTGTAAACTATGAGTCTATAGAATATGCATACGAAAATAATCTAAAATCCTTTACGGATTTATTTAAGAGCACAAGTAAGAATATTACTTAGTAAATACATACATACAGACAAACATATTATTACGCTTCTTTCCCATAGGGGTAGGCAGAGACTAGGGACCTCCACTTGCAACGATCTTTACAAACCTCTCTCGCTTCATTTACATCCATCACTCTCTTAATGCATGCTCGTCGGTTTGGGTACTCCTAACTTACCCTTTGGGAAGAAAGTCCGTAATCTTGTCACGGTATGTGCGTCGTGGCCGTCCCAGGCCAACTGAAATCTTGTAAATCGTCTATTTTTTTCCTATCATTAAATTTTACCGAGTTAGCTTTACGTTTACTTTTGTGCTAACCATAGACCTATAATATGTTCAATGTGACCATAAGGTCTGATAGACCTAGGCTCTGTCTACCGGCAGGGGAAAAAAACGTAATACTAAGTACATATGTAAGTATAGACCTCAGGATTATCTTATCTCTATGGGGCTAACGTGAGGCTTGACATTTTTGTTTATATTACGCCACTATAGTACATATTTAATCTCTTCATTCAAAGACAAATTTTTCGTGCAAAAGACTTTTCCTTAACCCTAAATCACGAGAATTTGATCGTACATCGTATCGTATCTCAACCAGTATCCACTTCCCAAGTTTAAATCACCGAAGACATGCCATAAGACTAACTAACGCATAAAAACTAAGAAAAAGTTAATAAAATATGTTTTGTTCATCCTTATCCTTATCCTTACTAATATTATAAATGCGAAAGTGAGTTTATTTGTTTGTTTGTTACGCTTTCACGCCCTAACTGCTGCACCGATCATCATGAAATTTTGCATACAAGTTCCCTGGAGTACGGAGAAGGACATAGGCTACCTTTTATCCCGGGAAAGAGTACTGTTCCCGAGGGATCGACATTGACGCGGGCGGAGCCGCGGGCGAAAGCTAATAAAATATATTCGGCCGTTACTAACTTCGATGACAGTCGTAATTTTCGGCCAAACTTAATTTTCCGTAGCAACGAACGATAAAAACAGACCCCTAAACTTAATTTTAACATTGTTTTAATATATTGCGCTGTGTACACAGTAAATGAGAGGTTATAAAATTGCGTTTTAGCTGAAATATTCTTTATGCTATTGAGATAAAGGCTAGAATATAAATATCTCTTGGGAATAACCTGTTTATTTTTTAAGAATATGATGGTTCTATTTTTACTGAACTCTAAATTGTTCCTAGCCTTGATTAAAGTAAAGAAAAAAGCTAGCTAAGTCATATATAATTAATATTTTTTCAATAAATAATCTTAATTAGATATGAATTATTTCAATAACATTGATCCATTGCAAAATTGTGCCTAAAAGATGAATTCAAAATGGCTTTTATGATCAAACTAGCTTCGCTGTTGTTCCCTCGGGAATAGGACTTTTTCCGGGATCAAAGGTAGCCTATATCCTTCTCGTATCGTACAGCCTCCGTGGCGAGGCCTCAAATGTTTGGTACCTTCGCTCGGCAAAGGACTGATCAAGTGCGCGCAAGGGATAGCGCTTGGCGGTTTAGCCCGTGAATGATGAGATAGGAGATAGTCTCGAGTCGCTCAAAGAAAAAAACGTAAGCGCCAAATTCGTTATTTCTATTTTATATAAAATCAGACCGGTTTATTGTATTTTCATATTTACATTTTGATGAATTACTAATAACCTATCTTTTAGTCTAAAAATCATTATTTCATTCGTCGCATTTGAGCTACAATAACAAAAACTCTGCGAACGAAGACCATTTTTCAAAAAATATTTCTATCGAGAAAATTTTATCAAAACGTGTTTTCATCTTCAATTTTTGGAGATGAAATAGTCAAAAATCATATTACTTAGATTTGAAACTCCTAATTTAAGTATTTTGCGAGATAAATAAGGTTCAGAATGACTTTTTTACAGTGGTATCACCTTATTGCCTGTTGACCCAGGGGTCGTGGGTTCGATTCCCACCGGAAGCATGCTTTGTTTATTTGCTTCCAGTTTGGTTAGGACATTGCAGGCTTGAATCACCTGATTGTCTGATAATAAAGATGATTCCGTGCTTCGGAAGGCACGTTAAGTCGTTGGTCCCGGCTGCCATCTGGTAGTCGTTAAAGTAACCACGTCAGAGGCCGAGAGGTGGTTCCGAAGAACTCTGACACCAGGGTGTGCATGGTCTATAGACCATGTCACCTACACGAAATGATGATCGCAAACAAGGTACGTGATATCATTATAAAACATAGTTTTCTGTAAAGTCGGTTTACGGACGAAAATTTTAAGTGACAGCGGTGGAAGAGTGATAGATGCGTAACAAGCCGAACGCTTAGGCCGATCGTGCCTCTCTATCGCTTGTTCCGCGCACTTCCACGCGGAACGTGACACATTTATGTGCGTGAAGCCGGCGTTCGTCGATTTATAAGACATTATCACGTCAAAAAACCCTTAAATAAACAAGATTAAAATTATCACGATGACGACGACAAACTACTTACCCGACCGCATGCTATAGAGCCCTGGCTCGTCGCCGATATTGCTGGATTTATTTTCGATTACCTGGAAAATTCTATTTGTAGTTTACACTGGAGATGAGGTGAATATTCAAATTTTTGAGGAGCAACCATAAGAACACTAAAATTAAATTTATCTAGACACACACACACATAAAGTAATGTATGCATGTAGAATACTTATCGATTATAGCTGTTGTCTGTAAAAACTGACTTTCATACTGGCAATACATACAATAGTAGATTATTTATATTTAATAGTTAAACTAAAAAAAATGAAAATGAAAAAATGAAAAAATCTTTATTTCCAAGCCTTAGTTTATAAAAATACATATTTCTGGGACCCACCTAGTAAGCTTAGATAAAGCCTGTGACAGGTGGATCCGCTCTTCCAGAACACATCATAATAACTTAGGCCTAGTTAACGTAAATACATGATGAAAGTTAGAGCAGAAGATTATATATCTATTTACTTATGTGTATGTGTATGTGTGTGTGTGTGTGTGTGTGTGTGTGTGTGTGTGTGTGTGTGTGTGTGTGTGTGTGTGTGTGTGTGTGTGTGTGTGTGTGTGAAGGTGTGAAGGTGTGTGCGTGATGGTGTGTGTTGGTGTGGGTGTGTGTGAGTGTGTGTTTTGGTGAGGGGGTGTGTGTGTATGTGTGTATGAGAGAGTCTGTGCAAAAGCGTCTGTGTACTGATGGCCGATTTGACATTATTATTAGATAATAATAAAATCATTCGGAATAGTACTCAACCCTGCGATAAAATCTTGGGATCAGAGACCACTAGCGGACTGTTGTCAAAGCTAGTTAGTCCAGCAGTAAGTAGTGGTCTCCATTGAGTACATATATATATATATATATGTATGTATATATTTTGTTTTTCTTCAATATTACAGATTAGCTATAAAATTTTCAATCTCATCATAGTCTAATGTAGATAGCCATTCAGTTATTGAGGTCTTACATTTGTATTTACTGAGTTTATGGATATCTAATAATTCATTTAGTTTATTATATAAATGTGTTGACATTACGTAAAATTGTCTTTTAGCAAATGCAGTATTGTTTTTATGAACAGGAGCGACCTTGCGCCTCCTCCTTCCAATTTGCTCATTCGGACTAAACGGTATTGTTTTATGTAGTCTCAATGTTGCCAATAGAATAAATAGTTTCCTAACTGATAAAAGTTTGCTGAGTTCATATAGGTCTTTAGTAGGATATCTTAGTTTTTTGAAGAACATTACCTTTAACAGATATCGCTGGCCCCTTTCTACCTCTAGAAATTTAGTTTTTGTTGCTCCTCCCCATGCAGAAATAGAGTAAGTAATTATTGATTGAGCCAAGGCAATGTAGATTTGTTTAAGTAATTTTTGTGATGCCACATGCCTAAGTTTCTTAAAAATCCAAATTAGTTTCCTGACCCTCTTATTGACATGCTCAATATGTGGGTGCCAGGAAAGACGCTGGTCAAGTATGACACCAAGGTACCTAATGGATTCCACTTCCTTTATAGTTGGACAGTTACAGTTGGTACTATTATTCCCATCACACATATGTACTTTAAGTTTATAGTTATGGTTAGGTTGTGTTTTTTTTGTGATGTAATGGCACATGTACTTTGTTTTTGTGGCGTTTAACCAAAGTGAAACTTTTTCCATCCCCCTATTCGCTCTTGCAAAGACCTCATCCCATGTGGATCCCTCGAATACGATGGCAGTATCATCAGCATATGAGACAGTACCTCCACCCTCCAACTTCAGGTTAGTAAGGTCATTTATGTACAGGAGGAACAAGGTTGGGCCCAGCACGCTCCCTTGAGGTACCCCATGTGTGACTTCCCTGGCCTCACTTATACATTCCCCTATACGAACTTTCTGCCTTCGCCCATATAAGTATTCGCCAAAGAGTTTCAAGGGAATGCCCCTTACTCCGATTTTTTCTAGCTTTTTTAGTAGAGTAGGCAGGCAAACGGTATCAAAAGCCTTACTAAGGTCTATGAATACCGTTGCACATTTTTTACCTTTGTCGAGTAGCTTAGATATTTGTTGTTAGCGTTATTACAGCATCTTCGGTAGATCTCCCTTGTCTAAAGCCATATTGTGCATTCGATAAGATATTGAGGTTTTTTAGGTAATTTAGTAGTCGAATATTTATAAGTTTTTCAATGATCTTAGAAAACACCGTCAGAACAGAAATGGGTCTATAGTTGTTGGGATCCGTTTTTTCCCCACTCTTGTAGACTGGTGTAACCAAGGCTATTTTTAAAGGGTCGGGAAATCTTCCTTTCTGAAAACAAGGATTCACAAGATGACTAATTATGGGGGCTATTATGTCTTTTATTAGCACAATGAGACGGGTAGAAAGGTTATTAGCTCCAGGAGCACTGTCAGGTTTTAGGGTAGAAATAATATCAAGTACTTCTTGGGGATCAGTATCCAACAAGACAAATGATGTTAGCGTTGGACAGTTTGCATTATCTAGTTGCTCGAAGTTAGTTAGTTCTGTAACCGGTGTAATATTTTCTGCTAATTTTTTTCCAGCATTAGCGAAATGTTCATTTACAGAGTTAACTGAAATATCATGTGTTGAACCTAACTTTAATAGACCAGTGTTAGATGATTTAGGTCTTTTAAAATTTGTAATTTTATTAACAGAATTCCAGAGGGCTTTTGGGTTTGTATTTGATTTCTCCAAATCTTTTTTTTGATATTTACGTTTTAGCTTCTTGATAAGATTGTTACAAAAATTTCTATATCTTTTAAAGGTAATCTTAAGTGTCTCATTGTGCGGATCAGACCGTAATTTTAGTTGCATCTCATTTCTGTTATTTATATAAAAAGGACCTGATGATGATGATGTATGTATTTATATAGAAATTATGTCTTAGTCTTATTAAACTAAGAAATAATCATGAATTATACTTATAAAGCTGAAGAGTTTGTTTTTTGTTTGTTTATTTGAACGCGCTAGTCTCAGGAACTAATGGTTCAAATTAAAAAAAAAAATTTGTGTTGGATAGTTCATTATTTGAGGAAGGCTTTAGGCTATAAAACATCACGCTGCGACCAATAGAAGCGAAGCATCAATAAAAAATATTTTGAAAATGGGGAAAATTATTAATCTATACTTATAAAAAAACGAATAAATCATAATAACAGAAATTGCCGCGGACGAAGTCGCGGGCAACAGCTAGTATAAAGTAAAGAAATAATGTGGTAAAAAAAATCAAAACGGGCAGGGTTTGAACCCTCGAATGTCGAGGTCGACCTCTGGTCTATGTACGACCTTCTTTCACCATATCTTATTTCTTTTTTTACTTAGTCTCTCCTATGCCGTTCTAGAAGAAAAAAATACCAGCTGCTTTTCTTTTCACGCAGGCTAGTAGTAAAATCCGGCCGAGAGAACAGGCAAAAATCTAAGGAATGAGGAATGGCACTGTAGCGAGCAGCTCATTTATTTTTGTCTTCCACCTAACGCCAAACGGGGCTTTTCGGTCATGGGGTCTTAGGCTCTACGTTTCCGACTATGAATACATGAGTGAAAGTATTTTGCTTGTGTTTCCTTTTTTTATTCTTAGTAGGTACTTATTTAATTTTCTTTGCTAATATAGTATTTGAACTTGCTTATTTAAAACTAGCTGTTGCCCGCGGCTCCGCCCGCGTTAATGTCGTTCCCTTGGGAACAGTAGAAATAATGAAAAATCCATACAAACCCCTCCCCCTTTGCTTTTTCCCCATAAGGGGGAATTTAATACATTTCACCTGCATAGATCTTTAGCCCTTAAGGAGGGGATTTTGCCCATTTCACCTACACAGATATTTTTTTATTGTTGTGGAGAACTTCTTATTGTCATATTTCTAAGCAAATAAAAAAACCTATTTTACCCGTTCAAGGGGAAATTTCGTCCATTTTAACTACACAGGTCTTTTTAATTGTAATGTAAACATATATACTTATTTTTATACTTCTATGTCCAGAAATGAGAAAATTTCCATACAATCCCCCCCCCCCCCCCCGTTATCCCTTAAGGGGGGAGTTTTGTACATTTCACCTACACAGATCTTTTTTAATTGAATCTAGAACGTATATACTTATTTTCATACTTCTAAGTCTAGAAATGAATAAAATCCATACTAACTTTACTCCCCTATTTTATCCCTTCAGGCAAAAATTTCGTCAGTTTTACCTACATACATCTTTTTAATTGTAATCCAGAACGTCCAGAAATAAGAAAAAGTCCATAAAAACTTAAAGTTAATGATTTTTAAGAAAAATATTTTACTCCTGTTTCATGCCTTTCAGTAAAGAACCTTCATGCTGACTTTCATTCGACTAACTTCAAATATGGCAAAGTTTCATGCTTACTTTGCACCCCTATTTTACCCCCTTAAGGGATGATTGTTGAGTAAAATATTTTACTCGTGTTTCATACCTTTCAGTAAAGAACCTTCATGCTGAATTTCATTCGAATAACTTAAAAAAACTACAAAGTTTCATACTAAATTTGCAACCCGTTTTACCCCGTTAGGAGATGAATTTCCAAAAATCCTTTGTTAGTGCTCCCCTACGATAAAAAAGGAACCCCTGTGGAAAATTTCAAGTTCCTAACCCTTATAGTTTAGGCCCTGCGATGATATGTCAGTCAGCCTCGCCTTTTTTTTCGTATGGATTACTATTGATAGTATGGATAGGTATAATGCTGTCGTATAATGATGATGAATTGACTTTGGATTTTAATTTTCTTATGTCACGCTATATGTTTGCAGGCAAACTCAGGCCTTGAGTTTATTCAAATGACGATGACTTTTTTTTTAATGAACAGATTTTGATGAAACAAACTTTAAATTAATGTTTTGCTGAGTTAAAACAAAGCAATTGGTGAAAGTTTGAAGTAAATCGGTTCAGTATTTTCGGAGATAATCGTGATCATACATACAAACAGACAGACAGACAGACAAGAAATTCGAAAAAATTTTTTTTGCTTGCTATTATTCTTTTTAAGTGTCCCTCTATCCATTTCAGTCAAAAATTCTAAATGTACAGACAAAATATTTTTACTGTTTTATTATATATATAGAATAGATAAGTCCTTGTTTTGTTAAATCTTTAATTTATCCATTAAGGCGCTGTACCCCTTAATCGTTTGTAGCGGACATCGCGCGATATATTATATACTCGTAATGAAATAACGTTGAAAGTTATATATATAAATTTTTGATAGTTATAATGTATATGATGCATAACAAAAGTAATGAATCAAAGATTATAAAAATTAGTTCACTCGTTCTTAAGTTATAAGTGTTCGAACGAACCCGACTTTGTTTCATTCACCTAGATTTTTGACATTTAAAACTTCTTCCAGATGTTAATATTGATTTACTTCTTAATTGTCTTGCCTTATAATAATCCAAGTCAGTCAATTTGTTAAGTAAGTGATGGGAGGAATAATTCAGGGTTACCCTACGAGGGCGAGGACAATTTTTGGAAACCCGTTATGGATTATTGTATTACTGAGGTTATTACTGGCGGCACTTATAAATCTGAAGGAAAACGTTGATCTTTTCATAATTTAAAGGAGTGACAATATTCGGCTTTCTTATTATTGCAAATAAAAAAAAGTATTTATCTTCTACTAGTTCTTTTTATGATATAGGACGGCAAACGAGCAAGCGAGTCACCTGATGGTAAGCGACCACAAAGCGATGGACAACTGCAACACCAGGGTGTAACAGGAGCGTTGCCGGCCTTTCAAGGAGTTGGGGAAAGGACATAGGGGAAGGAAATGGGGGAAGGATGGGCCTCCGGCTCTCTCACTCACGAAGCATAGAAGCGGTAAAGCTTCTACTCAAACGTCGATTTTCTGTGAGAGTGTGGTACTTCCCCGGACGAGCCGGCCCATTCATGCTATTGGCAAAAATGAATTTTGCCGGTAGCGTGGCTCTACCACAACTAAAACTAAAATAGTTGTCCCGCCGAACTACGATTCGCTATTATTTTATTGTCGTAAAACTTATTATTGCAGTTATTATTCGGGTGATAACAAAACCAACCAATCAAAGTTTATAAACATCATTTCACTCGTTCTTGATTCATAAGTATTCGAACGTATAAGTTTCCGGAATGAATATGAAAAAATACTATTAAAGGTACAAAATTAATTTATTGTTTTTCAAAATAATCTCCCTTGGCGACTATGCACTTTTTCATTCGATGAAACCAGTTTTGAAAACTTTTGTGCCACTCCTCTGTGGTGCCCTCTGAAACGTGTTTTTCATACTCCTCGACAGCCTCTTCTGGTGATGAAAATCGTTGACCGCGTAATTGGTTCTTAATTTTTGGGAACAGAAAAAAGTCACAAGGTGCCAGGTCGGGACTGTATGCAGGATGGCTCATGAGTTCTACATTTTTCGCCTTCAAAAAGTCGTTTGTCTGTCTGGCCGTGTGAGAACTAGCATTGTCGTGATGCAGGATGATACGGCGTTTACGGTTATTTTTACGGAGTTCGTCAATAACTTCCGGCAAACAAATGGTCGTGTACCAGTCACTATTCACTGTACGACGATTCTCTAAAGCAACAGTAGCCACGTGTCCAGTTTTATTAAAAAAAGAAGCAATCATCCGCTTAGATGCACTTTTCACGCGCGCCACTTTGGTTGGTTTCGGCTCATCTTGAAAGACCCATACGCTCGATTGCTGCTTTGTTTTGGGATCGTAGCAATAAATCCATGTTTCGTCACCTGTTACTATGTCCCACACTAAATTTGACGCACCTTCGTTGAATCTGGTAAGCATGGCACTGCACCAAGTGACGCGGTCCGTTTTTTGAGCCTCGGTCAAGTTGTGTGGGATCTACCGCGAGCACAGCTTTCTCACACCCAAATGTTTGTGTAGGATTAATTGTATTTGACTCATGCCTATTTCTAAGGATGCGCGAATTTCATGGTAGGTCTGTTTCAATCATACGGCGCACAGCATCGATGTTTTTGTTGGTCACAGCGGTGGACGGCCGACCATCGCGAGATTCGTCACTGAGATTGATACGACCACGCTTGAATTCTGCAAACCAGCTATAAACAGTTGTCTTGCATGGGGCTTCATTGCCAAAAGCTATTTCAAGCCGAGCGATGCTCTGTTAAGCTGTCAAATTACACTTAAAATCGTAGAAAATCATACTACGAAAATTTTCCCGAGTTAAATCCATGTTGATGCAGACACACAATTTTTTAAATGGCGCCACAAGGTAAAAACAAAAGACAATCAAATGAAACAAACTGCATTCTACAGCCAAAGAGTTCTATTTTCAAATGTTGCAATAAATTTTTAAATATTGTTTATGTAAGTGGCCAGTTCCGGAAACTTACAGTGCGCCCTATGTATGTATAGATGTGCATTGTAATGTAGTTACAGCTTTATACATCTTAACTAGCAATTTTTTGAAAAAAAAAAAAAATAAACTTATTAAACATTAGTAACATATTCATCTACATAGAAGGGTTTTCTAAAGATAAACCGGATATTCTGGCTGACTGTTGGGCTATCCAATCTATAGGTCACTTCTTGGTGTGCCCAGAAAACCCAACTTCTTGCCACAGCAAGATCTGAAAGAGGCAAACGAACGAGCAATCACGGTAGCAAAGCACTGGTCGAAACTTATTTAATATGTATCATCATCATTATCATCATCATCATCAGGTCTTTTTTAGTCATCACTGCAGAGGCATGAGCCTCTCTGTACTACAGGAGGCGTACTTGGCCAGAGCAGACGGAAGATTTGGCCTACATTCTCCTCGCCGGCCAGACGGGTTGGAGAGGTCTCATTGATATTTATGAGCTCTGTTTAGCTTGTATTTTCTAAGTCACATCTTATAACCTTCATGGAAAGATTAGGAGTGTTCCTATTCTACTCTTCCGGTAACCACACTACTAATATGTATGTAAATCGAATTTACGACTTGATAGAAGAAGAATATAACTACATGCACACGACTATTTTTTCAGACGGACACTCACATCTTTACATTTGTAATATCAAAAGGATAGAAATAGCTTTTTTCTTTTTAACTTAAAATGTTCCAATTTAATACTAAAGAAAATTGTTTGATGACGACGCGACGCTCAGATTTAGAAAAAGACTGATCCTTTATTCATCAATCACAATTTCTTATTCCTAAGCGTACCTACTGAAGGTTATTTTTGAAATGAAAATCACGTAGTCTTGTGAATTTACGAGTGCTAAGTTAGGGATAATGGTCACATTATTTTTTAGCAAACTTTAAGTGTGAGAATAAGAGCTGTTAAATTTGGTCTTAGTCTAAGAGCTGTGGGTGCAAAGATTAAACGACACCAGCTTTTATTTATTTGTAAAAATTGAATGTATTATCTAAGGTTTTAATGAATTTTTTAGTTGTTTCTTTTCATAAAGAATCTGCATCATGAGTAGATTTTGAAAAAAGGACTGTTAATTCGATCTTACACTTTTAATTTGATGTTAGAACGTTAAGTTTGGTTTAAAATTGGTTGGGAAAGTCCATTTTATAGTATACTAGCTGTTGCCTGTGACTTCGTCTGCGATAATTTCTGTTATTATAGACTGGGTAACTTGAACCGTTTAATTTTCCCCCGTTTTCAAAACATATTTTATTGATGCTTCGCCTCTATTGCTCGCAACGTAGTGTTTTATAGCCTAAAGCCTTGCTCAATAAATGGACTATCCAACACAAAAAGAATTTTCCAATTTGAACCAGTAGTTCATGAGATTAGCGCGTTCAAACAAACAAACAAACTCTACAGCTTTATAATATTACTAGCTTTCGCCCGCGGCTCCGCCCGCGTTAATGTCGATCCCTCGGGAATAGTACTTTTTCCCGGGATAAAAGGTAGCCTATGTCCTTCTCCGTACTCCAGAGAACTTGTATGCAAAATTTTCTTGATGATCGGTTCAGTAGGTACGGCGTGAAAGCGTAACAAACAAACAAACAAATAAACAAACAAACTCACTTTCGCATTTATAATATTAGTAAGGAAGTAAGGATAGTATAGATTAGTATAAAAGTATAGATAATGTTATTACCATAATCAACTTTTATTATGAAGCCAATCCAGATACGCATATTTAAAAAGCTTCCGAAAAAACTTTACATATCACACAAAAGTGACATTTGTGAACGCCATGGCAAAGTCAAGGAGTTGGGAGGAGGACAAGGACGAGAGGAAATAGGAAAAAATGGGCCTCCAGCTCTCTTTACTCACGAATTAAGCATAGAAGCGGTTAAGCTTCTAATCAAACGTCGATTTTTGTGAGAGTGTGGATCTTCCCCGGACGAGCGGGCCCATTCATGTTACTAGCAAAAATGAATTTTGCCAGTAGCGTGGCTCTACCATGAATAAAATATTTTGTTGTCTCTTTTTCTTGAACCAGTTATCGCCACCGCTTGCACAGCGCGACTAATTAGATTGGTGAAAGTGTCTCACTTTTCGAATGGCTTGGTTATTTTCGTCAACATCGTCACCAGCTCCAACAGCCGTGATCGTCTAGTGGTTAGGACCCTACGTTGTGGCCGTAGTAACCCAGGTTCGAATCCTGGTCACGGCAGTGAAAACTGTCACGGTGGAGAATACTTTTTGATCATTAAGTCTTAAACTATAATAGTATCTAATTGGCTCATAAACTTATGTATATTTCAGGTTTCTTTTTTTACCATGTATTGAAGTAGGCATTATTAAGGATATTCACGTCAAATGAGGCGCAGTCTTTTTGGAGTGTTCACTATAACCCACCGTTAGCCGTGCCCAAATCTAACACTGATAATGCCGGCCTTCAGTGCGTACTTCTAAAGTCTGAGAAAGTCCCGCCTTTGTCCGGATCCAAACATCAGGCCCGGTTTTTTAATTTGACGTGTATGATTTTGGAGGGGTTATGTTATGACTCCTGTGACTCCACCCCGCGCCAGAACAATACATACTTGTAGTACCATAAATGTTTGGACTTTGAACGTTTACTCAATACCGTAGAGGTAAGTGAAGTTAGGACTCACGAAAAATCACGACAGCCAAAACGAAGGTAAAAAAACTAGCGGGCCACCCACACTATGCGATAAATTTGCATTGTAGTGTAGATCTGATCACGCGCAGATTATAAGACGCGCTAGGGAATGGGCGAGTATTTCGGTAATCTTGGTACAAGTTAAGGCGAAGGCTAAATATGTACCTAGTCCATACACGAGTGATAAACACAAATCCCCTAGACGAGAAAAAGTCTAAAGGCAGCGTCACACAGGCTGTGGTTTGTATTAGCCAAACAAAGATAAACGAATGGTTTAATCGGTATCCTTATCTTTAATCCTTACTAATATTATAAATGCGAAAGTGAGTTCGTTTGTTTGTTTGTTTGTTATCCTTTCACGCCGTAACTACTGAACCGATCATCATGAAATTTTGCATACAAGTTCTCTGGAGTGCGGAAAAGGACACAGGCTACCTTTTATCCCGGGAAAAATTACTATTCCCGAGAGATCGACATTAACGCGGGCGGAGCTGCAGGCGAAAGCTAGTAATATTATAAATGCGAGAGTGAGTTTGTTTATTACGCTTTCACGCCGTAACTACTGAACCGATCATCATGAAATTTTGCATACAAGTTCTCTGGAGTGCGGAAAAGGACATAGGCTACCTTTTATCCCGGGAAAAATTACTATTTCCGAGGGATCGACATTGACGCGGGCGGAGCCGCGGGCGAAAGCTAGTAATATTATAAATGCGAAAGTGAGTTTGTTTGTTTGTTACGCTTTCACACCGTCACTACTGAACCGATCATCATGAAATTGGCACACATGTTCTCTGGAGTATGGAGAAGGACATTGGCCACTTTTCATCCCGGAAAAAGTACTGTTCCCGAGAGAACGACATTGATGCGAGCGAAGCTGTAGGCGAAAGCTAGTTGTGGATATAATTGGGAAGTATTTGATGTGTTAACGATAGTTTTGGGATATTTTGGCATGCCTTGCGAATAAGGATGAAAGTGGTTCCAGGGTTGCATCCTTATATTATTGGCAATACACCACAACGGCCATCAATTGTGATCTCCTCCATATCAGAGCAGTTGCATCCTCAGCTGTGATGCGTGTGCACGCCCAGGGTCCACTATTATGATAGCATTCATGCAGTGATATGATTTGGCTAAAGATTTTACGGCCAGCTGCCTGCCTGACGCTGACCTTCCTTGAGTATCTCCAGAAGCGACAAATATCTATGAAAATATTAGCTCGAGCCGAGAATCAAACCCCGTGTGCCGGTCGAATCAAAGGCTGGCTTTTTAAACACTGTGCTAAGGAGCTTGTAATTGTAATAAATAAATATATATGGACAAATCACACAGATTGAGCTAGCCCCAAAGTAAGTTTGAGACTTGTGTTATGGGATACTAACTCAACGATACTATATTTTATAACAAATACATATTTAGATAAACAGCCAAGATCCAGGCCAATCTGAAAAAGATTGTCCATCTTGTCCTGACAGGGGATCCCGATCCCCGAGTCCCAAACCCGGGACCTCCGGTGGCAGCCTGACATGATACCACTAAGCCACAGAGCTTCTCAGTAATCAACGGCGGCAAAGTTGTAACGAGATTGTGAAAGTGCACTGATTGCAACAGTACCCGCAATTCAAAACAAGACCATTATTTTCGTCAAGTCAACCACCAGCTCCAACAGCCGTGATCGTCTAGTGGTTAGGACCCTACGTTGTGGCCGTAGTAACCCAGGTTCGAATCCTGGTCACGGCAGTGAAAACTGTCACGGTGGAGCATTATTTTTGTTTAATTCTTACTTTTTATACGAGGTTCTTTTTCTTCAGAGATATCATTATAGTTGATATGAAAAGCGACGCAAATGCTGTGCATCCTTATCCTTACTTAATATTATAAATGCGAAAGTGAGTTTGTTTGTTTGTTTGTTACACTTTCACGCCGTAACTACTGAACCGATCATCATGAAATTTTGCATACAGGTTCTCTGGAATTTACTTTTATCCCGGGAAAAAGTACTATTCCCGAGGGATCGACATTAACGCGGTCGGAGCCGCGGGCTAAAGCTAGTATCAAATAAAAATTGTCTGAGACACATTGGTATTTAGGTAACGGCAACAATATAACTAAACCGCAATATTAAATCTTAAAAATCAAATTAAAATATTTTGTATAGGGAATCAACACAAGACCAAGTAGGTACATAATTTTGTTAAAACGATTGATATTTATAATTAAAAGATGACAAGTCAGCCCCTCTTCGATTGCTGCGCCCGTAAGCGTCCTTAATTGCATCTGTATCATTGTAAAAAGACCTTTATATGTACATGAAGGATGCAAATAAAGTATTGAAGTAGGTCATACAGATATCTAAGGTAGCTGGTTCCCGACCTGGAATTTTTTTCACCGTATTTTAATTCTTAATTTAATAAAAAGGATGTTTGACATACTTTTATGTATTAATATATATAATAGCATAGTTAAAAAAAAAACACTTATAAAAATACAAATTAATAAGCTTAGTATTGTAAGTAATTTTATATGTGCGATAGTGGATTAGTATTCTTGTTTGTCAATTTTCTATGCTTTCAAACTATATACACTGAACCTATTGTGCAATCCGAAATTATGAAATACTTAAAACGTTATAAAGTACCCTTTATCCAGTGTAATCTATACTTCTATACTAATATATATATAAGCTGAAGAGTAGTATAGATGAATAATTTTCCCCCGTTTTCAAAATATTTTTCATTGATGCTTCGCTCCTATTGGTCGCAGCGTGATGTTTTATAGCCTAAAGCCTTCCTCAATAAATGAACTATCCAACACAAAAAAGAATTTTCCAATTTGAACCAGTAGTTCCTGAGATTAGCGCGTTCAAACAAACAAACTCTTCAGCTTTATAATATTAGTATAGATTCTATACTTATTAAATATAATAACAGAAATTGCCGCGGACGAATTCGCGGACAACAGCTAGTTATATCATAAAGTAACTGAATGATCAAACCGCGGACGACAGTTTAAAATATCTATGCCACGAGGGAAAATATAGTCTAAATTCGTGTTGAAAATCGAACCGAGATCTTCGAGATAGCTAGATCCTACTAATCTGAGCATTTTCCCGCTTGCATTCCTCATCTTTATGTGTAGGAGCCTTAGATCTGCTATTACTAATGACGTCTCCAATCGATATCAAGATGATATCTCCAATAACGGGCCTGTTTTAAAAAACAAATACTTTTCAAAATAATTAGTCCTTCTGGTAGATTTTTGAAAAATATTTGACACGTATTTTACCTTTAGTCAATCAAACAAAAAATTATAAATATAATGTTAAAGTTTCGGGTGACGTCACTGGCCGGTACACTTTTTACCGGCCTATTGCGTCATGAGCCCCACTCCGGAATTTTGATGCGCTTTATCTTTATCTTCTTTTATATGATTGAAAAAAGAAAAAAACACGTATCTAATATTTTTCGATAATCTATAATACGGACATATTATTTGAAATGGTATTTTGGCGGATTTGGCTGACACCCTGCTGTGTGTTTAGATTTGGCGAAAGCTTCAGTCGGATGTCTCCCTGACGCCGACCCTCCTTATATCGCTCCAGGGGTATTATTTGAAAGTACAACTCATCTTCGAGCGATTTTTGTATGGAAAAATCACTCGTTTACGAACGGCGATATTTCAAAAATAGTACTCCAGCACTACAGATATTTGAAAATTACAAGAGTTTACCCGCATCGGGAATGAAACCCCAAGCCCCTCATGTAACAGGCTACGTAGTTAATCACTGTGCCACGGAGGTCGTCAATTCATCATCATTTCGTGTATAGGTGTCACGGTCAATCGACCATGCACACTCTAGTGTCAAAGTTCTTTGGAACCGCCTCTTGGCCTCTGACGTGGTTAACGACTACCAGATGGCAGCCGGGACCAACGGCTTAACGTGCCTTCCGAAGCACAGAATAATTTTTATTATCAGACAATCAGGTGATTCAAACCTGCAATGTCCTAAACAAACTGGAAACAACTTAGCAAAGTATGCTTCCAGTGGGAATCGAACCCACGACCCCCGGGTCTACAGGCAAACGCCTTAACCACTGGACCGGAGGCAGTTGGTCGTCAATTAATTGTGATCAACGGACAGCAACTATGATGTAACGAGATTGTGAAAGTGATCTTATTGCAACAGTAGCCGCAGTTTTAAACGAGATCAGTATTTTTGTCAAGTCAACCACCAGCTCCAACAGCCGTGATCGTCTAGTGGTTAGGACCCTACGTTGTGGCCGTAGTAACCCAGGTTCGAATCCTGGTCACGGCAGTGAAAACTGTCACGGTGGAGCATATTTTTTTAAAAATAATAACGATATTAAGAATAAGTCTAATAAAATACTGTTTGATTTTTACAGGACAATCTATACTGATAGTCTTATACTCTATCTAATATTATAAAGAGAGAAGATTTGTGTGTTTGTTTGTCTTTAGTCTTATAATAAATAAATATATAGGAACAAATTACACATATTGGAAGAAGGTCGAAGCAAGATGCGCGCTGGATGTAGGCCGCTTTAAACTGGTCCTATTGAAAATCCTTGGGGGAGGCCTATGTTCAGCAGTGGGCTACTTGCAGCTGATATGATGATGACACAGATTGAGCTAACACTATGTTTACTCGTATCATTGAATAATAACTCAAAGATAGCATAATCTATACATATAATAAAACAGTAAAAATATTTTGTCTGTACAATTAGAATTTTTGACTGTAATGGATAGAGGGACACTTAAAAAGAATAATAGAAAGCAAAAAAAATTTTTTGGAATTTCTTGTCTGTCTGTCTGTCTGTCTGTCTGTCTGTCTGTCTGTCTGTATGTATGATCACGATTATCTCCGAAAATACTGAACCGATTTACTTCAAACTTTTACCAATTGCTTTGTTTTAACTCAGTTTAACATTTAAAGTTTGTTTCATCAAAATCGGCAAAATCCCCTCCTTAAGGACTAAAGATCTATGCAGGTGAAATGTATTAAATTCCCCCTTAAGGGGAAAAAGCCGAGGGGGAGGGGTTTGTATGGACTTCTTATAATTTCTACTGTTCCCAAAGGAACGACATTAACGCGGGCGGAGCCGCGGGCAACAGCTAGTGTATAATAAATATACATCCAAGATAAACATCCAACACCCAGGTCAGTTGTCAATGAAAAAACTCGGCTGACTGCTAAATAAATTTTGCCATCGGCGTGGTATGAAAAGCTTCCATTTATTTGACTTCCTAAAAAAGGGAAAAGGTTTTTCCTATAAAAACATAGCCATTATTGATTAACAATAAAAAATAATTGGCACAAAAATTCACCTTCTATTAAAAAATATTGAAACAAAGTAAAAAAAATCTTAGCTGGTCATTGGTTATGCTTTGCTTGCAAAATATATAAATATATTTTTACGGTCATCAAGGGATGAAAAGATTTCTTTGCGTTATAAATAATAATAATAATATCTTTTTTGTGGTACACAGATTAAAAAAGATAATAGTTACAGGTATGTGTCACTGTGACCTGTCTATATAAGACGTACAATAATAAGAAAGAAATACCCTAACAAATTAAAAATTCAAAAAAGTTCAGAAAAAACTCTTCTTTCCTAATAAAAATATTCGTCCAAATATATCATTCTAATCAATTAACAAATAGTCATTTAAGAAATCATTAATATTATAATAGCATTTCTTTGACAAAATTTAATTTCTTTTTAAATGCAACAAAATCTAAAATTTTAATGATATCTAGTAATATTTTGGAGCTCTACCAATTACATTTTTATCATATATATTAAAATATAGCAATACAAAATCAAAAATGCAAGATACTTTTGTCGCAAAAGTTTTACTTCACACTTATTTATATTTGGCACTTTATCGCACCACCCTCTTTACATATACATACATAGTATCACGTCTTTCTCCCTTGCGGGATAGACAGAGCCTAGGTCTATAAGACCTTACCTGACCGGCCACATTTAGCATATTGGGAGCATGTAGATGGAAATCGGAATCAAAATAGTAATGGGTTGCTAGTCGCATCGCCTTTTGACATGATTCCGCAGATTTTCGCCCATTCCCACGATCGGCTTCTACGATCTGCGCGGGAAGAGAAGCAGCTGGCACATTCTACTTTTTTTTAAACTAGCATGAAAGAGACCACCTACTTTATTTGGAGGCATGGTCAACATTTTGTATTTTTTTTTAAACTGTGCAATAAAGTTGAAATAAATATAAGACATCATATAAAAAATCTCTCAAAGGTTTAAATCGTTAGTGACTTTTGCCCCAGTTCTCTAATAATGCAAATTGCGCTTCGCTCCTCAATTCAGAATCCTCTTAAATTTTCTACAAGTAAACTTCCGAACTGTGGGTAACTTGATTTGCGTTATAAATGGATACAAACGTACTTCTAAGTTACAACTTTGTTTTCTTAAAGGTATTTTAGTCACTGCCTTTAAAATAGTAATCATCTAACGCTACAGTCACGTATTACAACAGTTTATATTACTACTAAGGTTAAGCTCTTTTCTACTTATCTAATTCAAGAGTAAGAGTAATTTCTGAAAAATAACGAAAACTTTTACAATTTGATCACTATTTGAAAGAGCTATTTCTCACATTTGCAGAAATACATAGATACTAAAGAGACAAATATTTTCAAATGTCTTTGAATTGCAAGGTAAGGTTCGGTTTAGGTCAGGTCGAGATGGAAAACTATCTTTTTCAGATTGGCCTGTTTATTTCTTTATTTTCCTTTTTTTCTTTAATTTCTTTATTTCACGATAACCAAGATCCATTTTTTTGTTAGTAACTTTGCTTAAGCCTATGTTAGTATTCAATACATATGTGTGACTAACTTAAATCATCTTAAAATTATAATGTGACACCCTGTGCAGTGAACCTTTCCATTTCTTTTAGATCTGACCATATCTGATAGGCCGGGGACTAGTCCCCTGCTCAAGATGCTTCATTAAAGGCGAGGCCAGTCTGTCCGCCATTATTTTTCTAAGTCTAGTAAATGGTCTCTGTAATATGAAGATAGACAATGGGAAAGTACTTTCATATGCTGATGATACCGCGATTGTTTTCTATGGTAGAACATGGGAAGAAGTTCATAAATCTGCTGAAACTGCTTTGCATAAAATTGCTACATGGTTGAATCATAATCTACTAACCTTGAATGTTCTCTGACTGCTCTTGTACTAGTATAAAAATGGTTCATCATATACATAAAGTATCTAGGGATTATGTTGGACCAGAGACTCTCATGGTACATGCATATTGAGCTTATTATGAGCAGAATCCGAAAACTAATATGGACGTTTAAAACCTTGAGACACATAGCCACACAGGGCTTATTAAAGCAAATATATCTGTCACTTGCACAGTCTATTTTCTCTTATTGTCTCCCGATCTGGGGTGGAGCTATAAAAACAAAGTTCTTAGAACTCGAAAGGGCGCAGAGGTCTTTGTTAAAAGTGATGTTTTTCAAGCCTTTTAGATATCCTACAGAAAGTCTTTATAGCAATTCTGGAATACTTACTGTTAGAAAACTTTATGTCCTTCTAACAATACTGAGAACACATAAATCATTACTTTATGAACCCGCTAAATTTGCAAGCAGAAGAAGGAAACATAATGTTGCACCGTTAGCAAAAGTAAGATCTGTTTTTGCCGAGAGACAATACAAGAGCCAATCTCCTCGTTTATATAACATTATAAATGAAGCGTTGAATATATATATATATGTACAGCGACTTTTTGATTGTAAAAAGTCTGTAACCAGCTGGTTAGAGACAAAAAGTTATGAGGATATGGAATCCATAGTGCTAAACCCAAGTACTAACTAAAAAAATCAGTGGAAGCTGCAATTTTTTTCAGCAGCTTCCGACCCCAATACGTTGTCGTAGGGCTGATAAAGCCCTTACTTGTGTGAACTGTGAACATGTATAAATAGAGGTAAATTTGTATTTTTTCTATAATATGGAATTTAATTTAATTATACAAATAAAAATAATAATAAAAGAAAATTAAAAAATTATTGAACTGTATACAAAGTGTTACCTCACCATGTTGTGAATATTATGTAATGAATAGGATGGAAGAGCGAGATTCTCTAACACAAGCCTTTATTTGCTTAAAAGAGAACCTCCGTATATCTGTAGTAAAATGTACATGTTGAGAGAAATACTTTAATTTTTAATTTTATTTATATATGTATCTATAATAAAATATATTTTCGTCAAGTTTGAATCCAATGACATAAGTTCACGACTTATTGTGGGGACCTCCACCTGAATAATTTGTACCGATATGTTTATTAAAATAAGTAGTAATATGCCAATATTTTACTTTTAAAAAATGGGTTTCGTTATTCTTCAGTACTAAAGATTTTGTGATTTACAATGAAACTATAATTACAGCTTAAATATCCTTATCCTTACAAAGTGAGTTTGTTTGATTGTTACGCTTTCACGCCGTAACTACTGAACCGATCATCATGAAATTTTGCATACAAATTTTCTGGAGTACGGAGAACTACGGAGGCAACCGCCTATGTCGTAATCGTATAAAATCGTAATAGGATAAAAAAGGTATTTTATCCCGGGAAAAAGTACTATTCCCGCGGGATTGACATTAACGCGGGTGGAGCCGCGGGCGAAAGCTATTAACTTAATAATAGTCTTCTACTTATTCATTTTCCTCAAGAGTTATAATGTAAGTGAATCATTTATCGCCAAATAAATTATTGCGTGAGAATTCTCATTACACACACCATTTTCCTCATCGGCATTAATGCAATATAGTATAACATAATATTAGGAGCACAATCTTATCGTGATTATATTTTTTTAGGGTTCACCTGGGAGGAATATGAGGCCATTTTCCGAGATATTTTCCGATTGAAGGCAATCGTGTCATATTTATCTAACGTTGAATAAAATATGTGGAACGAAAATGAGTGGATGAGAATTTGAATGTGAAAGCCACTATTAAGTTATTGTTTTTTATTTGTAAGTTATTTATATTCTTACGTTGTTATTAATTGTGTGAATATTTTTTTTTTATCAAAGCTACTATGTTTTTTTATATAAACCTAACATTAAACACCAATATTGTTATAGTTAAGAAGGAGTCAAAAATTTTATTAAAAAAAAAACTACCTAAGTTCTTTTTTTCAATGAGACATTTTGTATATACTGATAAATTTATACCAAAGCGAAAAACAGTTTTACTTCTATAATGTGACGACCCCTTTGGGACACAGTGGTACCGCAGTGGTAATCGCAGATTCCTAGGTTCGTTTCCAGGTCAGGTCAAATGTCTTTGATGTTTATCTATAAATGCATGTATTATAAAATATAGTTATTATCGTCGAGTTAGTATCCTACGACACAAGTTCACAAATTATTGTGGGATAGCTCCATCTGTGTTATTTGGGCCTATATATTTATTAACTAATGTAGTAGGCCACTATATTTATCGAATAAAGTATTTTCTTTATTCTTCAGTAAGAAGAAACATTTTTAGATTTACAATGAAACTATAATTTCAGCTTAAATATAACTTCATGAAAGTTCTCTACTTATTCCATTAATTTTCCTCAAAAATCTTATTAATCTAAGTGAATTCTCATCACACACTTCATCGCCATTAATGCAATATAATATATTATGTTATAACATAATATTAGGAGCACAATCTTATCGTAATATTATTTTCTCAGTTACACCTGGGAGAAATATGAAGCCATTTTCCGAGATATTTTCCTTTGATCGAAGGCAATCGCGCCATGTTTATCTAACGTAGAATAAAATACGTTGAACCAAAATGGGTTAGTGAGAATTTGAATGCAAACGCCACTAAGTTTTTTATATAAACCTAACATTAAACACCAATTTTGTTATAGTTAAGTATGAATGAGAAATCTTGGGCCTTATTTTATTTAGGTAGAATTTTATGCCATGAGACACATACAAACACACACACTCTCTCTCTCTCTCTCTCACACACACACACACATACACATCCCTTACGGGGTAGATAGAGCCTAAGGTCACAAGACCCAAAAGCCACGTTTAGCATGTTGGTGGGCGTATACGCCCACCAACATGCTTCCGTTCTCCACCTATAGGTGGAGAACGGAATCTAAATAGTGATGGGTTGCTAGCCGCATCGCCTATTGACATGATTCCAAAATTTTCGCCCATTCCCTCGGCCGGCTTCTATGGTCTGCGCGGGAAGAGAAGCAGCTGGTACATTCTAAGTTTTTTCTTTTCTCCCAGACCAGCATGGAAGCTAATCCATGAGACATTTTCTAAATACTAGTAAATTTATATAAAATATGTTGAACGAAAATGGGTGGATGAGAATTTGAATGCAAAAGCCACAAGTTCTTATATAAACGTAACATTAAACACCAATTTGGCTATAGTTAAGTATGAATGAAAAATCTTTGTGTACCTTATTTTCAGCATCATCATCTTTCCAGCCGTAAGAAGTCCACTGCTGGACAAAGGCTTGTCCCAACGATTCTTCGTTCCATGGAAAGATATTGCCATACTAACCACAATTGGCCAGCGGGTTGGCGAGCGCAATTTCTTTGGCTTGTTATGCTTCTGACGCTTCTACCCATCAGAAGCATTTTTAGACTAGGAGAGCATAGGAATATGTTAAATTTGGGAAGAGAATGAAGGTATTGGTATACTACTCAATCGGATGAATGGGGGAAAAGCAAGTAGCAGCTGGGGTAGCCGGGTGCGCGTACCTGCAACCATCGGATAGGCAGTAGGGAATGGCACCCCTGACATAACCTTATTTTATTAACCTTATTTATTTCAGTTAGAATTTTATTTGATGAGGCATTTTTACATACTCATATTTTATTGAAATTATATGTCTAATTACGAAAGCTATACTAAATGTTTGTATTTTTGGATAAATTATAAAGACTTTTGATGTAGTACATAAACAAAAAATTTTAAGCTTCCTGTCAATTGCGATTATGCTGCGTGATTTGCAAGATTTGCCTATATATTTTTGCCACATTTGTATGCTTTCATTTGTTATGCACAATGCTGTGAATTTAATTCGAATTAAATTTTGTGGTTATTTAGATGAAGCAAAAAAATTAATACAGAACATAGAACCTCCTCCACTTTTTTAGGCGATTGAAAATGACACTGACGTTGGTATACCTACCGATATTCTACCATGCTAGATTAGGAGAAAAGAAAAAACGAAGAACGTACAATGTCGCTACTCCTTCTGCGCAGATCAAAAGGATCTACAAAAATATGAAGACTATATCAATGAGCTATGTGGCCAGCAATTTATCATTATTTTATTTTCGATTTTCTACTTACAAGTTAAAATCGCCTTCAGCTCTTATAGCCCTAGGTTTTGTCTACCACGTATGAGAAAGAAGGAGGTTAGTATGTGTATATAACTGATATACATACTAACCACCTTCTTCACTTTACTCTTGTTCAGTTTGGTGTATTACCTTCGACTATACACCAAACTATTTATTTTTTCTCGCAAACGTGAAACTATAACGTGATCCTCTGTCAGCAAAGCTATGGAACCTGGCTCGTAAAAGTAATGCAACTTTATGGCACTGCTGGTTTATGATCCGGATTACTAGGTACACAGGACTGTTGGCTATACCAATAAGACTTTGATATATTTGGTTATATATATAATGTGCAACCATCAATTATTTAATAAACAGAAAGAAATGTTATATGTGAAGATTTCATTTGTCGATTTTATTTAATAAACAATAATATTATATACGAAGATTTAATTTCTTTTTTTATGATATAGAGCGGGAAACGAGCAAACGGGTTACCTGATGGTAAGCGATCACCGCTGCCCATAGACTACTGCAACACCTGGGGTTTGCACAAGAGCGTAGCCGCTGTTTTTTTTTTTTTTTTAATTATTAATTTATAAATATGTGCGCTACTAACACTTGTTATTAGTTATTAGTATACTTATACTAACACCTCTTGTACCATATTTTATGCAAATGAAGATTCTAATGCTGATTGATATAATTATTCTTTCTATAAGGGCCAAATAAATGCCAGCAAAATGCGTATGAAAATCCATATCTGTCGTGTTTTAGCGGCCAGCAAAAAAAAGGAATGTTTAAATCAAAAAAATACAATCATTAATATTACTGAAACAAATTATAACTGTTAAAAAATATGCTCCACCGTGATAGTTTTCACTGCCGTGACCAGGATTCGAACCTGGGTTACTACGGCCACAACGTAGGGTCCTAACCACTAGACGATCACGGCTACTGGAGCTGGTGACGGTTTTAACGAAAATACTCAAGATATCTTAAATCGAACCACTTTCACAATTTGTTACACTGCGCAAGAGTTTCGTAAATAATCTGGAGCATTCTTTTCAACCGACTAAAAAAAGGAGGAAGTTTTATGTTCGACTGTATATCTTTTTGTATTTTTATTTCCTAAACTAGCTTTCGCCAGCGGCTCCGCCCGCGTCAATATCGATCCCTCGGGAACAGTGCTTTTTCTCGGGATAAAATGTACCCTATGTCCTTCTCCGTACCCCAGATAACGTGTATGCAAAATTTCATGATGATAGGTTCAGTAGTTACAACGTGAAAGCGTAACAAACAAACAAACAAACTCACTTTTGCATTTATAATATTAGTCAGGATAATGTGTTTACATTATAGTAAACTACCTTTCGCCCGCGGCTCCGCCCACGTCAGTGTCGATCCCTCGGGAATTCTGTTTTTAAGTCATAATTGTATCAATAACTAACTAGCCCGGCAAATCTATACCGCCTCCCTTTTGGGTAGTCGGAAAGTAACCTTTTATAACCAAAGTGTCAGCTACCTCTTTACTTAATTTTATCGCCTGTTGTGCATCCTGTATTTCACAACTTAAATTATGTTTGTGTTTTCTGGTGTACATGTACACCAGAAAACACAAACATAATTTAAGTGAAATACAGGATGCACGACAGGCGGCCATATCGCTAATGCAAAAAAAAAAATTCGACATTCACATCCAAACTGGCTGGGCGGCAGACCTCTTTTATATCGAAATGCTGAAATTTTTTTATAGTTCCCAACATTAGTCCCATAGGAAAAGTTGTTTATATTGATGGTCTGAGACACCTCTTCTTTAAGGGAACGTCGAGGGTACATTTACACGCTGTATATATATATATATTATATCTATAAATATTATTATTATTGTTTTTCTTGACATTGATTTTTTTTTTGCCTTCTCAGCTTGTATTATTTCAACAGCTTTCTACAATAATTCGGAGTCCGTTATAAAAACATGTTTTTTTTGCTATCATTACCATTGCTGAACAAAAAAACAGGACAAAATTTTTACGGCTTGCCTGTGACGAAGACCTTCCCTTTCTTGGATAAACCAACACAAAAGTTAAGATACCTGCTCAAAGAGCAGCATTAAGATACATATTTCCTACCCATAATCCCAGTAGAGACGACAAGAGAAAATTGGAATATATTTTCACGTTATTAAATTAAGGTTTCGTTCAAAATGTCCTCCTAAGAGGGGGCTAACAAAGTGGTTTGCTGAGTGATTTAATGAGACCGTGTCCCCGACCCCTATCTCGGTTAGTGTCAAGTCCCTGGACCCTGCCCGATATCGATATTTATGGATAGGCCCCCTTACTTTATTGTCGACTAACTTTGTCTGCGTTCTGCTCGCGAAAACATATTTGAGGGACATAAAGTCAATGTAATAAGTAGTAGTATTATTGTGGGATGCAACCTGCGTAAGTACGGCTGGACATAAATGTAAGAAATATTCAGTTTTGGTTAATAAATATCAATTCATTCCAGTCGCCGAAACGGCTGGCCCGTGGTGTCAGGAAGCTAAATGCTTCATTGCAGAAATAGGGTGACGGTTAGAAGACCGAGGTTATGACCACCGCTCCGGATGGTACCTGACACAAAGGATATCTATCCATTGCTTTCCAAAGAGGGAATTCCGCTAGCGTAATGGATACCTTTGAGCCAGGTACAGTTCGGGGTGGCATTATTGATTAGTCTTCTTTTATTTTATTTTTTGTTTTGATATAGCCACTGAGTTTAAATCTAAAACCATTTAGCATTTGTAACCAGGCAGGGCCTATCTATAGACGTCTCGGAGTCTCGCTCGTTCCCATGGGACGTCGACCGTAAGGATGGCAGGAAATTGGAGAGGTATTCTTTTGACCCAATAAAGGTTATCGAGTAAGTTTTCCCGAGATATTCTTTAGGAATAAGTCATTTTTATTGTTCAAGAAATAATAGATATTTAAAAATGTAGTCGAATTTACCGTAATCAGGCTAAGTTAACCTATATTTTGGGATTCAATTGTAAACTAGTACATGCGATGTTGCAGATGCGATATTTAAAAAAAAGACAGTGAGCATAAAATCCGCGCTAGAAAAAATAGCAGTACCTACCAATTACCGGGCGGCCGAGCTTCGCATGGAGAAATGGGTTTTCAAATACTTGAGATCCAGCTAGGTCGTTAGACCAGTTGCAAATGTATATCCTTACATAAATTTGTTAAAATAACATAATTGATCAAAATGTATATAGTCTTGTTGAGCAAATCTTCAAATCTTACTAATATTATAAAGCTGAAGAGTTTGTTTGTTTGTTTGTATGTTTGTTTGTTTGAACGCGCTAATCTCAGGAACTACTGGTTCGAATTGGAAAATTATTTTGTGTTGGATAGTCCATTTATTGAGGAAGGCTTTAGGCTATAAAACATCACGCTGCGACCAATAGGAGCGAAGCATCAATAAAAAAATTTTTAAAAACGGGGAAAAATTATTCATCTATACTACTATTCATCTAACCTAATCATTATAACAGAAACTGCCGTGGACGAAGTCGCGGGCAACAGCTAGTAGATAGAATAATCGTCTGTGAAACCAGGCAGTGTAATTCGAGACGAAATAAAACTCTCCGGACAAGTGCTTCCAACGCTGATGTAATTTAGCTGCTCACACTAAGCTACTTGAAACTTCATTTAGTCTCACCATCAGGGTGCAAAAGCTACGGTAGATGGTAGGATAAATTAATAATTTCAATACGGTAATATACGCGTTAATACCGTATTAAAGTGATTTTATTTAAATGTGTAACAATCGCGACAACATCCGAAACCAATAATTAATGATTTCTTTAGAATAAGCAATAACGTAAATGCCTAGACATGAAAGATTACGACATTAAGGCGCTGTATCCCTTAACCGTTTGTAGCGGACATCGCGCAATATTTTATATATTTGTGGCATACCTGTCGTCAGTCTCAGTTCAAATCCGTGTCTGCCATTTTCGTGTTAATTTTCACTTTTAATGTAATAATTTAATAATTATAACCAAATATTGTATTTTTTGTAGGTATCCATCTTGCTCATTTAGTTATACTTTTTATAGACGTATATAAGTTGGTAGTTGTCGCTGAAAATATCAAGATATTCGCGACGAAAATTTTTCTGGATATAGCTTTTTTGATATTTTATTTAGTTAGGTATTAAATATTTTTTTCAACATATTATGATGTAACCATTTATTTTGATCTTTGAACAATACTTCATATTTTTTTCACGCTAGTATTCTTTGAAAAATAAGGCTAACTGCGCGACGAAAAAATACAGGTTTTACGGTATTCTTCTGATGCACGGCGCCTTAAGGGCCCGCCATAGGCCAGGCGGCGTGGCGGTACAAACGCGGATGGTCTAAACGCGTTGGCTACTTCGGATATTTTCGTTTTTTAAGAATATTCAAGGGTTATTCGAAAAAGAAAAATACATGATGGCTGCCTTATCTGTTATGCAATTATAATCAAAAGTTTCAAGGTTAATTTTAATGTATTTGGTGAATAATGCTGTATACCGAGTAAATTAGACGTGATTTGGAGGCAACTTTGCATTTTTTTTCTATCGAGAAAATTTAACACAATCGTGTTTTTGAGTCAGATAGTTACCAGAGTTAGTCCTGAACATTGCTGCATTTTTATTTCAACTTGAGTATTTCATTATTATTGATATTACAGACAATCATGCAAAGCAGTGTGCGGTAGTACGGCTCTTAGCTGTTATGTATTATAGATATAGGTAGATATGACTTATTTAGACTATCAAAAGAATTTAATACTAACGCCCTACTAACAGCGTATCGTGGATTAGTAGAATCTGTTCTTAGGTTTGAAATTGTATTCTGGGGAAATTATACTAATAAAGGCATAATTTAAATTGCAAAGACGTATTAGAGCAATGTTAGGGTTACAAGCTGAGGACAGCGCTCCATCGCTATATAAAACATACTTTGGTGATTTTCTCTACGTCATGTCTGGCTCACTGGGGGAACATTGTATATAATTTTTATCTATCTCCTAATTTATAATTATTTACTATCTTAGATATAAGGCATATTGGGTTAACGTATTGGTCATAATTATTTTTATAAATGTATTTCATTATTTATTTATTTGTGTCTATTCCCACGCGTATATCGTATATATTATTGTATAATTTCCTTGCACCCGCACCTACTTGACGGCGATAACTGAAAATCTTCGTTATCGCCGTCAAGTTTGTAAATAATCGCTGAGTTATGGCCTTTTTGTCTTGTTGCAGCACACAAATGACTGTTCTTGTGTTTATGTACTTAGATTTAAGATCGCCTGTATTACTAATTTGTGTGTTTGTGGCAATCAAATAAACGTATTATCTATCTACTTGAAATCGGCATATTAGTAAAAAGGAATCCACATTTGCTTCCACAAATTTGGATTCCTGTGTGCAAAGAAATACACGAAGTAGTCATAGACTATGTCTGCACTAAGCAAAAACGACACTCTTACTCAATAGCGTAGGATGCATAGCGCCAAGAATGTATAATTAAATACCCAGGCAACTTAGGAAATCGAATTTGAATTTATTTTAAAAACACTTCAAAGAGTTTCTAATTGAAAAATGTTACTACAGCATTGACGATTTTCTCAATGATTCACTTTATATTAAGTTAAAATTTACTTTAATTCGTAGTGTAAAAGTTAATTTAAACTTTGATGTTCCAGACTCAGTCAGTTGAACTTTTGATCAAAACCATTGCTATTTTAAAATTTGTAGATGTGTTCAATGTTCTTTTGAAATTAGCTCGATAAATTTTGATTTTCTAATCACTAGTAATTTTGACTGAAATGTAGCAGACTTAATAGGAAAACATGTTAAGGCGATACCACTGTAAATAAGGTCGTTCTGAACCTTATTTATCTCGCAAAATACTTAAATTAGGAGTTTCAAATCTAAGTAATACGAGTATGATTTTTGACTATTTCATCTCCAAAAGTGTAAAATGAAAACACATTTTGATAAAATTTTCTCGATAGAAATATTTTTTGAAAAATGGTTTTCGTTCGCAGAGTTTTTGTTATTGTAGCTCAAATGCGATGAATGAAATAATGATTTTTAGACTAAAAGATAGGTTATTAGTAATTCATCAAAATGTAAATATGAAAATGCAATTAACCGGTCTGATTTTATATAAAATAGAAATAACGAATTTGGCGCTTACGTTTTTTTCTTTGAGCGACTCGAGACTATCTCCTATCTCATCATTCACGGGCTAAACCGCCAAGCGCTATCCCTTGCGCGCACTTGATCAGTCTGCGTACGCCTTTGCCGAGCGATGGTACCAAACATTTGAGGCCTCGTCTTAAACTATGTACATAACTTGTACTTGTACTTATGTAATCTACCTACACATGTTTGTACATATATTTGTTATCACGTCTTTTTTAGTTGCGGGGTAGACAGAGCCCAGGTTTTGCACATGTTTGTATTGTAGTCAAATAAAATTATCCTAACTTATGTTTTTGTTATAAAATATAGTATCGTTAAGTTAGTGTTCCATAACAACACAATTCCGATAAACTGCCAGTTCAATTGAGTATATACAAGAACAAATAAAAGCTTTTCAGAAGTACAAAAGATCGTACAGATCTTTTGTACTTAAAAACCTTTTTAGAAAACCTATTTCAAATATGAATTTAGGCTAAGTATGATATTTATTTAATAACAATAAGCTGCTCTTTTTTTAAAATGGTAGGTAATGAACATAAAGACAAGATAAAGATATAAAAATAAAACTCCTAAACTTAAAAAAATAAATTTTTGGACATATTTTGAAGTTTAATGTGAGAATGGTACATTTTGTATATTCATTATTAGTAATCAACAAAAAATACCTTTTATTTGATACCAAATAAATATATACGGAACGGACAAATCACACAGATTGAGTCTGCCCCAAAATAAGTTCAAAGCTTGTGTTAAGGGATACTAACTCAATGTATTTTATAACAAAATACATACAAGACCCAGGTAAATCTGAAAGGTAACTTCAAAAACTTTTTTTAACTTCGTGTCTAGTGCAATATGTCAAGTTACGTAGGTTAGTCTAGGAGATACGAGAAACTAACGACCATACATACAGAGCGACCAAAGCATTACCCTCCTTTTGGATTCGCCGTAATCGGGTAATAATACTTTGCCATGAGACCATTAGGGTGGATATGTATTATAGAAAAGTGTTCTCCAATATCCTAAAATATGGTCACTATAGCAAGTCTAGTCTGAAAGGAAAGTAATACTAAAAAGTAGCTTTCATTTAGATTGAAGTCTGTTGCTCTATTTCAGAATATTCTTGTGTTACTTTAAATAAGTGTAGTGGCCCTCATATCCACTAGGAATTACGTATTATGCGTATAACATTGCGTAAACTATACAGGGTAAGTGGTATCTGATGCATAACCTCCTAAAGACGACTTAGGTACATAAAGATTAACTACGTTTGCTATTTAACTTTGTGTAATTCGATGTTTGCATTTTTCATACAAAAAAAAAATAAATGCAAAAAAAGCAATTCTACTTGTCTTAACTCTATGGCAATCAGCGCTACGAGGTAATAATAGTAGGAACCTACTATAGTAGAATTAAACATAGACTTAACGTTTGATAGAAATCCACATAAAAGCTAATGTATGTAAAATCTTACTACGTATTGCGTTTAGGTAAAAGTCATAGAACAAACGTTGTTAGTCATGATATACCTAAGTCGTCTTTAACAGGTGATGCGTTAGTTAACTATAACCCTGTATATTCACTGAGAGATATTTCATGTTTTTTCATTCTTTTAACATTTACAACGCTATTATGATATACTCTAATTAAGTTAAGAAATAAAATAAAAAAAAAACCTCGCGGACGGGGTTGAACCGACCTTAGTTCTCTGTACGACCTACCATTTAAGCTTACAATCAGATCAACCAGCATTATCAGAACCAAATAAAAAAGGAGAAGATAAGATCAAACTAAACCATTATTTATCTTATCATATATCCACCACTACTGTAAAAAGTAATTTTATATTATACTAGCTGTTGCCCGCGGCTCCGCCCGCGTTAATGTCGTTCCCTTGGGAACAGTAGAAATGATAAGAATTCAATACAAACCCCTCCCCCTCTGCTTTTTCCTTTAAGGGGGAATTTAATAAATTTCACCTGCATAGATCTTTAGCCCTTAAGGAGGGGATTTTGCCCATTTCACCTACACAGATATTTTTTATTGTAATGGAGAACTTCTTATTGTCATATTTCTAAGTAAATAAAAAAAATCCATACAAACTTTACCCCGCCTATTTTACCCCTTCAAGGGGAAATTTCGTCCATTTTAACTACACAGATCTTTTTAATTGTAATCTAGAACTTATATACTTATTTTCATACGTCTAAATCCAGAAATGAGAAAAGTTTTTGTTCGCTTCTTCTTTTTCTTTCTTCAGGTTTTTTCTTTTTCTGTTCAAGTTGTGTAAGCTTTTTTCACTCTTTATTTTTTTGGTGCTCTTTTAACTTATTTGGTGTGACTTCTGGGGGATTTTCTCAGTTTTCCTCTTCTTTTTGTTGTTTTCCTTTTCTTTCGCCCAAAATAAAGAATTTTAAATGGTGTGTGGTAATAATATTTTATCAATTTAATAAGTACCTGCACAAAAAAAAGACAATTTTAGTTCTGTACTAGTATTTGATATTTTATGTTCCAGTAATTGATACCCCCTATCAACGACTAGGTAGAAGTCACTTAGAAAAGCTATATTTAAACCAGAGACAGTTTAACCTTAAGCTTATTGTAATAGTATAAAAAATCGATCGAATCGAGCAAATGAGAATATACCTAGTAGATGATAGTTGTATCAAGTACTAGAAATCAGATGATTTTAGTCCTAGTATTTGATACCCTTGTATTTCATTTAATTATTATAAAACTGTTATAAAAAGAAAACATTTCTATAATACATACAATCCCAAATAGAATAATATAAATACTTGCCACTTTATGAGCTTCAATTTTGAGTAACACAGTTCGAAACAAGTAAGGTCCTTATCAAATTCGTCAACATAAACATTGAGGGCCAACGAGTGATGACACTATTGTAAACAAAATAAAAATGTTAATGTTTGACAGCTAATCACAAAGAAAGTAATTCTAGGTTGGATTAAGAGATGATGCTACTAGTATAATTAATAAACGTTTCATTGATACCTGTGGAGAAATTCTTATTATAATGAGTTAAAGTAAAATTTATCAACTTCTAGGGCAATATCAATGATTGGTACATTTACCTTAATATGGAATTTTCTTATTATGGACTTAGAAGTATGAAAGTAGGTATATAAGTTATCGATTAAAATTAAAAAAGATGGGTTTAGATGAATTTGTTGCCCGCGGCTCCGCCCGCGTTAATGTCGTTCCCTTGGGAACAGTAGAAATGATAAGAATTCCATACAAACCCCTCCCCCTCTGCTTTTTCCCTTAAGGGGGAATTTAATACATTTCACCTGCATAGATCTTTAGCCCTTAAGGAGGGGATTTTACCCATTATATAAAGGGATATACCCACATACCAAAAAAATATCTGTGTAGGTGAAATGTATAAAATCCCCTCCTTAAGGGGCAACATGGGGGGAGGGGGGTTTTAGTTTGTATGGACATTTTCTCATTTCTGGACATTCTGGATTACAATTAAAAAGATGTATGTAGGTAAAATCGACGAAATTTTCGCCTGAAAGGATAAACTAGGGGAGTAACGATACTAAATTACTCCCCTAGTTTATCCTTTCAGGCGAAAATTTCGTCGATTTTACCTACATACATCTTTTTAATTGTAATCCAGAATGTCCAGAAATGAGAAAATGTCCATACAAACTAAAACCCCCCTCCCCCCATGTTGCCCCTTAAGGAGGGGATTTTATACATTTCACCTACACAGATATTTTTTTGGTATGTGGGTATATCCCTTTATATAATGGGTAAAATCCCCTCCTTAAGGGCTAAAGATCTATGCAGGTGAAATGTATTAAATTCCCCCTTAAGGGAAAAAGCAGAGGGGGAGGGGTTTGTATGGAATTCTTATCATTTCTACTGTTCCCAAGGGAACGACATTAACGCGGGCGGAGCCGCGGGCAACAAATTCATCTAAACCCATCTTTTTTAATTTTAATCGATAACTTATATACCTACTTTCATACTTCTAAGTCCATAATAAGAAAATTCCATATTAAGGTAAATGTACCAATCATTGATATTGCCCTAGAAGTTGATAAATTTTACTTTAACTCATTATAATAAGAATTTCTCCACAGGTATCAATGAAACGTTTATTAATTATACTAGTAGCATCATCTCTTAATCCAACCTAGAATTACTTTCTTTGTGATTAGCTGTCAAACATTAACATTTTTATTTTGTTTACAATAGTGTCATCACTCGTTGGCCCTCAATGTTTATGTTGACGAATTTGATAAGGACCTTACTTGTTTCGAACTGTGTTACTCAAAATTGAAGCTCATAAAGTGGCAAGTATTTATATTATTCTATTTGGGATTGTATGTATTATAGAAATGTTTTCTTTTTATAACAGTTTTATAATAATTAAATGAAATACAAGGGTATCAAATACTAGGACTAAAATCATCTGATTTCTAGTACTTGATACAACTATCATCTACTAGGTATATTCTCATTTGCTCGATTCGATCTATTTTTTATACTATTACAATAAGCTTAAGGTTAAACTGTCTCTGGTTTAAATATAGCTTTTCTAAGTGACTTCTACCTAGTCGTTGATAGGGGGTATCAATTACTGGAACATAAAATATCAAATACTAGTACAGAACTAAAATTGTCTTTTTTTTGTGCAGGTACTTATTAAATTGATAAAATATTATTACCACACACCATTTAAAATTCTTTATTTTGGGCGAAAGAAAAGGAAAACAACAAAAAGAAGAGGAAAACTGAGAAAATCCCCCAGAAGTCACACCAAATAAGTTAAAAGAGCACCAAAAAAATAAAGAGTGAAAAAAGCTTACACAACTTGAACAGAAAAAGAAAAAACCTGAAGAAAGAAAAAGAAGAAGCGAACAAAAACAAAAAAAAAACTGAAAGAAAAAAGAATTTACTTATGAAAAAATATGCATTGATTCAAGAAGCGAATCTGAATGTGCAACAATGCAGCGGACGGAAGCCTTCTGGTGGTAGGACAGACAGATGATCTCAATAGCGATGATTCTAATAATTTTAATATTTTTCTCACTATTTAGACATTTCAAGATGTTTAGCTGTGCTTATTTTTTTAGGGTTCCGTCTGTCTGTATGTCTGTCAGTCTGTCACCAGGCTGTATCTCATGAACCGTGATAGTTAATTTTCACAGATGTTGTAATTCTGTTGCCGAATAACAACAAATACTAAAAGAAAACAGAATAAAATAAATATTTACGGTGGCTCCATACAACAAACGTGATTTTTGCTTGTTTTTGCTCGATATTGATAACGGCAGCAGGTAGACGCTTGAAATATTCATAGATTATTTAGTTATATATTCACTTTATGAATAAATAATTAAATAACAATGAAATATATATTAAAGGGAGCTCCCATACTTGACTTTTTTGCTCTTCATGCGCGAGTTCGACTCGCACTTGGCCGGTTTTTAAATGTTGATTTTACGTAATTTTAAGAAGTTTTGTTAAATTATTATATGCAATTGCTGTTTTTTTTAGTTATTGTATTTTTTTGTCAAGTGCGTACTTATCAAGTACTAGGTCACTGGCTTGAAGAAGTCATAGTCAATTACTGGGACAATTGAAAATTTGCCCATCAATTACTGGTACAATTTTAGTCCTCTCGAGAAAAATCTATATTAAAATAAACAACACTGATTTTCTTTACTTAAGTTCAATAAGGGAGAAATGAAAGACTGATTAATATTTTTTAATTACTTTGAAAATTCTAACTGAAATAAATACATTGTTATTAAAGAAAATGTGTATTCTTCCCACTATAGTATCAACTACTGGTACATTTACCTTAATATTACATCTTTAGAAGTTAAATTTCTAAAAATCCTTTCTTAGCGCTCACTCACATCATTAAAAGAACCCCTGTACTAAATTTGAAGTTTCTAGGCGCAGCAGTTTCAGTTGCGTTGATATAATAAGTCAGGTTTGCCGTTTGCGCGCGGCTACGCCGCCGCCGATAGTGTCCAATCCCTCAGGAACAGTAGAATTTCCCGGAATAAAAGGTGCCCTATGTCCTTGTCCTATGTACCCAGGTCTCAAACTACCTCCATACCAAATTTCTTTTTTTTTTATGCTATATATTTGCAGGCAATCTCATGCCTTGACTTCATTCAAATGACGATAACTTTTTTTTTAATGAACCGATTTTGATGAAACAAACTTTAAATGTTTTTCTGGGTTAAAACAAAGGAATTGGTGAAAGTTTGAAGTAAATTGGTTCAGTATTTTCGGAGATAATCGTGATCATACATACAGACAGACAGATAGACAGACAAAAAATTCTAAAAAATTTTTTTTGCTTTCTATTATTCTTTTTAAGTGTCCCTCTATCCATTTCCGTGAAAAAATTTAAATGTACAGACAAAATATTTTTACTGTTTTATTATATGTATAGATTATTAAATAGATAAATTTACTGCACTGTGCTGATTTTTTCTCTGTCGATTTATTGTTTAAATGGTGGTTTGGATTGCCGTTGATCGTTTCTCAGGTTATGGCAGAATACCAGGGCTTTGCTCGCATAACTGTGAGTAAAGATTACACTGAGCCTATGACCTTTTTGGATGGCTGCTGTTAAATGTTTATGTAAATTCTATGTAAAACGATTTTTGAGTGTATATTTAATTGTATCCATCTTCTGGAGTCCATTTTGTAACTATAGTAGCCCATCGGTCTGGATGCATTTGGCAAAAGAAATGGATACAGAAAAAGAGGTAGGCCTCGAAAGCGTTTTTGTGATGACATCACGAGCCATGAAAGGAAATGGTCTGAAGTGGTTCAAAGTAGGGATGTTTGGAAGGAAATGGGGGAGACCTTTGCCCAGCAGTGGGAAAATATAGGTCAATAAAAAAAATGAATTGTACTGTAATGGTATATGTGTGTTTAAGTTTGTCCAAGTAAAGATGTATTCTATTCTACTGTTCAACATCAACATTTAACCAGCCATCTACACCCGCCTCCACGCGGTTCCCGTACGCTGATGATCTGACTTCACATGACCAATCTTCCGAACAGACTAAGGAAAATCTTCAAACCCTTTAAAAGATTCGCTTTAACCCGAGCCCGAACAAAACGAAATTGTGCCTTCCACTTGACACATTTAAGAAAGGCCATCCACATATTTTCATAGCGATTTGTAAAAGGCACGAGGCGTACAGAATAGTACGCAAATACATAGCTGTAAGTCAAATAACACAATTAATGACTGGTCACGGAGGCTTCGCTGACTATCTGCACCGCTTCAGAATAAGGGAGGACCCAGCATGCGCTTGTGACTCGGATACTCCAGAAACTGCCCTTCACGTCGTTACTTAATGCCCAATTTTCGAGAAAAGCAGACTGGACCTAGAAAATAAACACAGTAAATAAGAGGAATAAATGATAGGAAATATGATGTCATAATATTAAAGAATAATATTAGTTGTACACCATAAGATAAATATAGTATAGTAATAAGAAAAACTAGATATAATTTGTAATAAAAATAATAGAAAATAATGATGAATAACACAAAATAAAGACTCTGTGCCATGCAGGGGTAAAGTATAAAAAAAAAAAAGACACGAAAAGCTTTTCTTTCGTCCAAATTAATGGTATAGAGAGTTTTGTCCGAATAGCGAACAATATTGTTGTTGGCTTTTTTTACGCGCACCCGGCCTCCTGAGCTGTTACTTGTTTTTCCCCCATTCATCCTACTTATACATATCCCCAGTAGTATCCCAATATCTTCATTCCCTTTTCAAATCCAACAAATTCCTGTCCTTCCCCAGATTTAAAATGCTTCCGATGCGCGGCAGCGTCGGTAGCACAAGAAGCCAAAGAAGCTGCGCTCGCTAACCCGCCTGCCAAGCGTTTTGAGTATGGCGTGTTGAGTAACTATCTTGGAGAGGCTTTTGTCCAGTAGTGGACTTTTACGGCTGTAATTATGAAATTTGTATGGAATATACAATGTCTTACATATTTTTTATTTTTGATTAGTATTTTGTGTGTAGTATTTTTTTCTGTGTTTTGATAAACGTAATACAAAAAACTATAAATATAATTGATTTAAATTATTACCAAAAATTTGCATACCTACTTGTTTTAGGTTAAGAGTGTGAAACAAATGTCTATTATTAAGTATTTCCACCAACTATCACCACTTTTAATCCTTATCCTTATCCTTATCCTTACTAATATAATAAATGCGAAAGTGAGTTTGTTTGTTTATTTGTTTATTTGTTTGTTTGTTTGTTTGTTTGTTACGCTTTCACGCCGTAAGTACTGAATCGATCATCATGAAATTTTGCATACAAGTTCTCTGGAGTACGGAGAAGGACATAGGCTACCTTTTATCCCGGGAAAAAGTACTATTCCCGAGGGATCGACATTGACGCGGGCGGAGCCGCGGGCGAAAGCTAGTGCTTAATAAATGATTATTATTATTATAACCAATGTTAATAATATAAGGATCTATATAGAAAAACGGATATTTTTATATTCCTATAGTATATACTTACATTTTTAAATAGCCCTTGAACAAACTGCCTACAATCATCGAGCATGAATCAATTTTGATGAGCAGGTACTCGATTTTGTCTAAACAAATAAATCGGTTGAGAAATTGTGATCAGCAACTTCGAGTGGAAGGTACTCCAACTTAAATAATGTCTCGATTGGAATCCTATTTTGAGAATTTTGTCAGTTTGTTAGGGATTAATCTAACAATGTACAGTCAGTCAACGAGATACCTGACCCCGCCATCTACCTATATCTTAAATTTTCTCTTAAGAGTCCGACATATGTCAGGCGGCGTGGCGATACAAACGCGGATGGTCTAAACGCGTTGGCTACTTTGGATATTTTCGTTTTTTAGGAATATTCAAGGGTTATTCAAAAAAAGAAAAACATATGATGGCTGCCTTATCTGTAATGCAATAATAATCAAAAGTTTCAAGAGTAATTTTAATGTATTTGGTGAATAATGCTATATACCGAGTAAATTAGACGTGATTTGGAGGCAACTTTGCAATTTTTTTCTATCGAGAAAATTTAACGCAATCGTGTTTTTGAGTCATATAGTTACCAGAGTTAGTCCTGAACATTGCTGCATTTTTATTTCAACTTGAGTATTTAATTATTATTGATATAACAGTCAATCATGCAAAGCAGTGTGAGGTAGTATGGGCCCTTAAACTAACAGTAATATTGAGATGAAAATGTATACTCAGGAAGTCTTAATTAAAATCTTTCTAAATATATTTTCATGTTAATATTATTTTTAGTTTTAGAGAAAAATCAAGATATAGGTAGATGGCGGGGCCAGGTATCTCGTTGGCTGACTGTACATATATATTTATAATTTGAGTATTTGTAAGAAAAGGCGGTAATTAAATGATTCATTCTCTTACAGATCAGTCTAAATTGTAATAAAATTAAGTTTCAACCAAAAATCCTTATCCTTACTTATACTTACTTACTAATATTATAAACGGGAAAGTGAGTTTGTTTGTTTGTTTGTTACGCTTTCACGCCGTAACTGCTGAACCCATCATCATGAAATTTTGCATACAAGTTCTCTGGAGTACGGAGAAGGACATAGGCTACCTTTTATCCCGGGAAAAAATGCTATTCCCGAGGGATCAACATTGACGCGGGTGGAGCCGCGGGCGAAAGCTAGTAGGCTATAAGTACACATTCATTTTAATGAAAATATATATATCATTTTATTAAAAATATATATTAGTTTAATTAAATACAATTTTATCATAAGTACTAGCTGTAGTATTGGGCTTAAATCTTTAAATAAATAAAAGAAGGGAAAATTCAATAATCAACCGAAGTTATCAGATGTTATTTATTTATTTTTACTACCCTATTTACAACCTATCGAAAACAAAAAGAACGAATCACAGACGACTTAGTCTGGCTATAAAGCGTGTAAATTCACCCTCGACATTCCCTTAAAGGGGCGACTCAGACCATCAATATGAACAACTTTTCCTATAGGAGTAATGCTGGGAAATCAAAAAACTATTCGATATTTCCATACAAGTGTGAAAAATTCGTGGAAATTCGGGTAAGTTGAAAAATTTTCAAGTGATGGGCTGAGTTACCCCTTTATGGGAGAGTAGTCGAGAGTGGAGAGTACATTTAAACGCTGTATAATAAAAGATGGCGTTCAGGATGAGAAATAACTATATAAATATGAAATATAAATATATACAGACAAATCACACAGATTGAGCTAGCCCCAAAGTAAGTTCAAGACTTGTGTTATGGGATACTTATTCAACGATACTATATTTTATAACAAATACATATATAGATAAACATCCAAGACCCAGGCCAATCTGAAAAAGATCATTTTCCATCTTGACCTGGCCGGGGATCGAACCCGGTCACTCCGTGTCGCAAGCAGGCGTGTTGACCGCTGCGCCACGGAGCTAGTCATATAGTAACTAGACTATTCAAATAATGTAAGAAAATAATTAAATTGAAAATTGAAAAATCAATTCAAGTACGGAAAATTGTGATTTCATTTACCACTTCGGGAACGCTACACGTGAACGCAAACTGTTTAATAATTAATCGAGTAAATTGTAGTTATTTTTTTTTTTTAATTAACTATCCCTTTTTTTTCGCGTTCGGTACGTTCGGATCGCTTGAATTTGGTAAATAAGAAATTAAATTTTAAAGTAATAGTAGTCCAGTGTCCGAAAACACTAACTCTGAGTTATTTTTCCATTACTTGCTTCAGTAAAAGAAAAAACATCTCAAGGAACTAGTGGAGTATGTGTGACTGGTGTGTGCAATAGGGAAGGCAATGGCAAAACATTTCATTGTTCCTTCCAAAAAGTATCACTTAAGTTATGCAAGCCAAGCGCAGCTGCTAGGATGGGTGAACGCAAGTGGCATAAAAATATCTCGAGCTCTCCCGTGTTTCGGAAGGCAAGTTAAGCCGCTGGATCCGCTGTCATCATTGATGGCAGTCGTTAAGCTATGTCAGAACACGAATCAGATCAGATCACGATAAGCTATGGCAGCTTGAAATATCTGACACTAGAGACCACTAACACACACGAAAAGAACAACAACAATACTACCTGTATTGTTGTACAACAACAATACTACCTGTATTGTTGTTGTTCTTTACATACATTTACCGAGTATTCCATGACCATCATCATTTCGTGTAGGTGACACGATCGATCGACTATGTGCACCCTGGTGTCAGAGTACTTCGGAACCGCCTCTCGGCCTCTGACGTGGATCCTCTAACGGCTTGACGTGCCTTCTGAAGCACGGAATCATCGTTATTATCACACAATCAGGTGTTTCAAGCCTGTTATGTCCTAACCAAACTGGAAACAACTAAATGAAGTATGCTTCCCGTGGGAATCGAACCCACGATCCCCGGGTCTACAGGCAAACGCCTTAACCACTGGACCACGGACCAGTCCTCCATAACTGATATACATTGAAGTTGGGCGTGTCTGGGCGTACCTGCTATATTCTCGCTTAAAGAGAATTCAGAATATGTTATAAAATACCCACCACATTTTCCTACTAATATGAAACTACGTATAAAATTGCCGTTAGAATGAATTTATGAGAGTTGGAAATGGAAACATGAATGATAAAATAAAACGCAAGTAGGAGCTCTCGCTCGAGCTTTTGTGCTGCGAATATTTTATACTTTATTTACGAGCCAAAAAACTTTAATAAATTAGAATCACTATATTTTATGACAAATTCCTCGCGGATTTGCAATTTTAAAATATAACCTATATACTAGCTGATCTGGCGAACGTCGTACTGCTTCTTTTTTGGGTAGTTGAGTAAAAAGTAGCCTATATATTATTAATTCAGGGTATTAGCTACCTTTATACCAAATCTGAGCCGTTCTGGAGTTATAAATGGTGTAACCCATACTAGATGTCCCGGCGAACTACATCATCATCAGGTCCTTTTTAGTCTCCACTACAGGAGCACGCCCCTTTCTGTACTACTAGGGCCATACTTGGCCAGAGCAGCCAGAGCGAACTACGTTTCGCCATAATTTTTTTGACGTAAATATTTCTTATATTTTAATAGTTATACTGCCTGATATTCCTGGTATTTAGATCAAAAATTATAAAACTTGGTTCACGAATTCTCAAGTTATGTGTTCAAAAAATCCGACTTTGGTTTATATATTAAGATATACAACTACCTTTTTATAATAATGAAACTAACGTGAGATACAGACATTATGTACTAAAATGCCGCGCGTCTCGCACTCGCCCTGAAAATGGGCTCCTGACGAGTCCGTAACTATAGTCGGCAATCCCGACAAAATAGCACGTGATTGACCCGTTTTTACTACATAAATACCTTCTTACTTATTTAAAGAATAAAGTCAAATTACAATTAAAATAAGAATAAACAATTTTGACGTCAAGGAATATTTAAAAATAATGAGCCTTTTATTTCCGACTTCACATTCTACAAATTATGTTTTATAATATATCACGTAGTTCGGTCTGCATTTTGGCATAGATCTCCTCCTAATGGAGGCAGTTGGAGGATGCCTATGCCAAAACTACAAACTGAGCTCTGCCTAGAGCTACGCTCTGGTCCAGTTTGGTCCCAAGTTTAGGGTAATTCGTCCTGCCAACATTAATGTGGGGCGTCCCTGTTTCTCGTTGCCATCTCTGGGGTACCAAAGGGTGACCCGTGTATTCCATTTATTCGCCGGAGCATGTGGCTTGTCAAGCCTTATTTTAAATGATCATAATCAAGCTCTGGGGCTTCTGAACAGTTTTTGATTAAACTTCGTAACCATTATTGTTGATTAACGAACTTAATGAAGATAAAAAATTTTTTTTAAGTATGCATAAGTGCACCACTTGATTTGTATAACTTTTTTATCTAAGTATACATAGACATTTAAACTAAGATTTGTATAATTACTTTTCAGCATTACTTCTAGCGAAATCTGTAATTGGCCTTACATATTCTATAAGTTCCTTTTGATTAGTACCAATTTGTAACGCTGTAGAATTCATTAAATAAATATATAAAATAATGTGAGAGAGTATGTCGATGACTTTTGTTTTCTTTAGGTGTTATGGATGGACGTTAATTTGTGAAAAAATATTACAACTTTTAAATTAAATTAATCAAAAGTGAATCTTTCAATTAATGCAGAATGAAAATATGGAATTAAATATCGGTATTAATCTTACTTATCTTACTTACTCTTAACTCCTGTGACTATAGCAATAGCAATGTTTTCGGAACTCGTTGGAGGCTACCATATTTGCCAGGCAGCTAAGTAAATTATACCTTAGCTTAGTTGACTTACCAGCTAAAAAGGTAAATGTTTTAAAGTCAAAATAGAATAGAATAGTCTTTATTTATGGATATGGTTACATGCGGTCTTAAATACTACCTATATTCAAATAGTGATGGCCGTATATATATTACAGCAATTAAGGAGCGTGTAATTCTTTTTCTAGTGTATTCAAGGGCAGATCCATGGGGTCATGGGGTCATGAATCCCCTGGGCTGGGTCCAGGACCTAGGTGGACCACTAATTAAAATTGTTAAACATAATGTTTTAAAATATTCATCCATAAAAACGTACCCTATATAGATAAAGTCATAACGAGTTTTGGAAGATGACGTACAAGAAAAAAATATTTTGTCATTTAAATATATGTATTTTTAAGTACTTACATATATTAATAAAATATCTACTTTTTACTTGTATCTATGATTATAAAAATTAAATTATAACTTCTTGTGACTGATTCACGACTCTGGGAACCAAAGCTGGATCCGCCCTTGAGTGTATTAGTATTTTTCTTGCAATTCTGTATTGTATTATGTATTCTGATTCCAGGATATCAGTATAGTTCAGGGATTCAAAATCACGCGGTCTAGATAAACATACAAACCCAGGCCAATCTGTTTTTTTAACTAACCTATATTGTCCCACTGCTGGGCAAAGGCTTCCCCCATTTCCTTCCACTTGTCTCTGTCCAATGCAGTTTCACACCAACCACATTGGAAAACGTCGAGGTCGTCGCGCCATCGCCATAGGCCAATCTGAAAAAGATAATTTTCTATATTGACCTGAACGGGAATCGAATTCAGGACCAATTGACAGCATGGCATGATGACAACGGCCACAGACGTCGTCGAAATGAAAGATATATTCCTTATCATGGTCAATCAAAGATCTATTGTCAACGCGTGGCTCTAACAAGCGGCAACAGAACTTATTATTAGAATAGGCTAGTTGCCTAAGAAAATTTAATTAGTCCGTCAGTCAGATATTCAAAAAATATTGGACACGTATTTTTTCTTTTGTCGATTAAAAAAAAAAATTATAAAGATATAGCCCTTTGAAGTTCCATGTGACGTCATAGTTTGCTACACTTTTTAGCAAACTTTGACGTCACGAGCCCCCACTCCTGAACTTTGACGCGCTTTATCTTTATTATTTATTGTTTATTTGACAAAAGAAAAAATATGTGTCCAATATTTTTTGATTATCTAACTGACGGACTAATTGTTATGTTATTATTACGACCCAGGAAACTAGCCTATTCGCCACTCGCCGCTCACTGTGTTACAAGTTCTCTAACTTAATTAAAAGTTATTTTTGATTGATAATTAAATTCCAGATGCGGCTGTTTACGCAAACGTCGTTACAATCTTTTTAAGAGATTCGTTTTCTGATGTAATTTCCTATAATTAATTTCTTTTGCTTTTCTTTGATTGAGTTTCAATTCCTGTGTGAAGTCGGCCAATTCTTTTCTTCCAGAGTAAATCGTAAAAGTCGACGATAACACATCTCACTATGCTAAACATGATCCTTGGTCTTGCGACAGAAATTAAACTCTTAACTCAGTAATGATTATAATAGGCTAGTTTCCTAAAATAATATAATTAGTCCGTCAGTTAGATATTAAAAAAAATATTAGACACGTTTTTTTTCTTTTTCGATTAAACAAATAATGATATAGCCCTTTGAACGTCATAGTTTGCTACAATTTTTAGCAAAATTTGACGTCACGAGCCCCCACTCCTGAACTTCGATGCGCTTTATCTTTATAATTTATTGTTTAATTGACAAAAGAAAAAATACGTGTCTGTAATTGTTATGTTATTATTACGACCCAGGAAACTAGCCTATTATTTAATATTACCATTTAAATGACATATACAAATACACATATTATGTGTTACAATAAAACGGAGTTTTAAGATTTAAAGAATAAATTTAATTATTACTGAGTAACTATTTAATCAGTAATATATTCTATTCACATACAAACATCAAACATACATTATTACAAAGCCTTAGCCCTATAAGAACAAAAACCATGTTTAGCGTGTTGGTGGCCGTATAGATGGATAACAATCAAAATAGTGATACGCTAGTAAACATTATCTTAGACTAGCTTTTGCCCGCGGCTTCGCTCGCGTTAAGAAGTATAGAAGTTTCATACAAACTTTCATCCCCTATTTTATCCCTTTGGGGGTAGGATCAAAATCCTTTCTTAGCGGGTGCCTACGTCATAACATCTACCTGCATGCCAAATTAATTTCAGCCCGATCCGTCCAGTGGTTTGGGCTGCGCTCAACGCACAGCCTAGATCGATCGATCGATAGATCACTATGTCAGTCAGTCACCTTTGAGTTATATATATTTAGATTTTCGCCCATTCCTTCGGCGGCAGGCTTCTACAACGGTCTGCGCGGAAAGAGAAGCAGCTTCTATCTTTGATCTAACAGAAAATATATTTTCGTATGTTTGCATGCTTCGCACAATTTATTCCCCGGCAGTGAAATTAACTAGATAAGTATCACGTCACGTAGCCGTCGTATAATAATCATACAAGTTACTATGAGCATTATGATTTATGACTGGTTAGAATAGACCTATCCAGCGTTTCGGGTATTGGTTCCAGGGAAACGCAGGAAATTCTGGAAATCATTTTGAGAGGCCTATGTCCAGCAGTGGACTTTTTGCAGCTGACATGATGATTATTTTGCATTTGATAAATTAACTTCTGATTACTATTAACTTCTAATATGCGAGCTCCGTGGCGCAGTGGTTAACACGCCAGCCTGCGACACGAGGGCCCCGGGTTCGATCACAAGATGGAAAATGATCTTTTTCAGATTGGCCTGGGTCTTGGATGTTTATTTATATATGTATTTGTTATAAAATATAGTATCGTTGAGTTAGTATCCCATAACACAAGTCTCGAACTTACTTTGGGGCTAGCTCAATCTGTGTGATTTGCCCGTATATATGAAAAATTGAATTACCACCAAAAGTGGCTACTTTTGGAGGTAATTACTAGTTTTCCTACAAAATATCTTATACAATAATAAAAAGTTATACCAAAAATACTTCAAGTCCTTTACTATCGAAGTACTGATTTTTTTTTTATTTGATCGGGTTTAGAGGTAAGAAAATATAACGATGAGTGGCGCTAGTTTCGCTGGTCTAAGCCCCTTATAGAGATGACGTTTCAATTTTATTATGTGAATGATAAATAGCTCCTACTACACTCCAGTGAGGTTAAATCATCTCCATCATTTAATAGGAATATTTCCCTATTACCCTGCCACCGTGTCCCTGGAGAGCCGCTAATGTCAGGACTGTGAGCCGAGTTGAGTGAAATATCGAGTAAAAATCTCATTCATTCCAGCACTGCTTTGTATTTCCCCTGATATCGTTTTTTCTTGGGCTTTCTCCACAATTAAATAGTGTTTTTACAACGCGTATACCTGCAACAATAAAAATACATACATACTAGCACATCTTTTTCCCTGCGGGGTAGACAGAAGCCAGCTCTTTAAAACCTGAGAGCCACGTTTAGCATGTTGGTAGTAGGCGTTAGGTGAAAGACGGAATCAAAATAGTTATGGGTTGCTACGTACATGATTATTCAGAGTTTCGCCTATTCCCTTGATCGGCGTTTACGATCTGCGCGGGTAGAGAAGCAGCTGGTACATTTCACGTTATTTCTTTTCTTCTAGACGAGCATGGAAAATATATAATTCGTTTCACAGATAATACGAAATTCTTACGCTGATCGTGTGGGGGGCAGTTGTTAAATTTTCAGTTCCCAGTGGGTACTATCAAAACCAATAAAAACAGAAGTGAGGTACAAAAAAAAAAAGAAATTCCCCGTGTATTTTGCGGTTGGTTTGTTATTTCGCGTGAGCCGCATTGTCCCGGGAAATGGAATTTGGCGGCAACCCCGAGTTTCCTAACATTACGCTTTTACAGTCGAGTGTTGAAACCTTATCGTCAGTAAGTGGAACATAGTGGCTTGATTTGATAGCGAACATGAATATTTTCTGCGAGGACAGACATTTATCACAGTTAGTGATGTGCCGGAGAGAAATTCTCTGTTTTCCTGAATTCCTTCTCACGGAAATTTGCGGTAAAATTCAAATAATTTTCGAGAATTTCTCCATAATTCCTGCACTTGAGAGAACAAAGAAGATATTCTCGGTAAAATTTTTAAATCTGTGCTCATCGTTCTCGAAAATCTTGAGCACGGCACAACACCAATCGCAGTTTTTAGTAAAAGCATAAAGTCATTTTACAACACAGGGCAGAGTGCCCTCAACAGTCTCTCTAACCCCCGGTGAAGTAGCGAAACTCACTTGGAGCTAGCTAAATAGTCCATAAACAAAAACAAAGGAATCGACAATAACGCGAGCGAATCCGCGTGCCAAAGCTACTTCTTTTATGAAGCAGAAATATATACAAACTAGCGTTCGCCCCCGGCTCCGCCCGCGTCAATGTCGATCCCTCGGAAATAAGTACTTTTTCCCGGAATAAAAGGTAGCCTATGTCCTTCTCCGCACTCCAGAAAACTTGTATGCAAAATTTAATGATGATCGGTTCAGTAGTTACGGCGTGAAAGCGTAACAAACAAACGAACTCACTTTCGCATTTATAATATTAGTAAGGATAAGGATAAGAATATGAATGTAGTAGCTGATGAAATTTCCGATTCTGAGTCCTATCAAAACCAATAAAAATAAAGGAATGGTACAAAAATATTGAAAAATTCTCGTGTATTTTGCTTACGGCTTGTTGTTCCGCGAGTGTTGCCGCGGGAAATACGTTTCGTCGGCGTCCTCTATTTTCTAACCATTATGTTTTTATACTCTAGTATACGGTTTGTTTGATTTTCGTGTGTCTAAGTAGCCAACTTTTTAAGTATTCAAATTAGTATTAGATATTTCAAGTTGATATAGCTTAACGACAGCCGAAACCAACAGCTTAACTTGCTTTCCGAAGCACGGAGCTAAAGGTTATATAACTGTTTTATTATAGTAATAAGCCACTTTATATAAATTACTGATAATTATTAGCCACTTGTATATAGCGGCTTAATTTGTCGAGCTCCGTGGCGCACTGGTTAACACGCGACACGAGGGCGGGTTCGATACCCGGTCAGGTCAAGATGGAAAATGATCTTTTTCAGATTGTCCTGGGTCTTGGATGTTTGTCTATATATGTATTTATTATAAAAATCTTGAACTTACTTTGGGGCTATCTCAGTCTGTGTGATTTGTCCGTATATATTTATATTTATTTTATTTAAATTAAAACACGAAAATTGTCTGCAATATCCCGACACTGGAGAAACTTCTACACATTTTAATAAATGCATGAAGTGCTGTTATAAAGCCTTTGCCTTAAATCCTCAGACATCTTAATTAAAAAGAAGATTATAGCTAAAGTGATGAACAAATACTTAAGAAATCAGTAGACGGAGAAACGTAGAAATTCAGAAATTGAAAACAGTAAATTTAATGTGAAACTCATGCAAAAATAAATCGAATAAGTAGCTATTAAAATTTTTAATTCTGAGTACTATCGAAACTAATTCTTCTTTTCATGTCGACAGTATTAATTATCCCATATATATCAGAATATTACTCCCAAAGAGATTTAATATACAAGTTTAATCTCTTATTTTTACGGCTATATTATATAACTACTACGTGATTTTAAACCTCGTAGCTGTATTGGAATCTCAGAATCGGAATCCCTAATGAAATATAGAATTGCAAGAAAAAAGCTTAAAAAAAACAATATTAGGATTTCCCATACAAAGTCGCCGATCAGCTCGACGAATTTCTATGGAAGGTCAAAATTTTCTTTTGGGTTTTTACCTTTTTTCTTGCAATTCTGTAGTCCATTAGGGATTCTAATTCCCAGATTTCAATATAGCTAGAAGGTTCAAAATCACACTGTATAATAACTGAGCGCTTCAATGCTTCTGTCGGATGCTGCATGAAGGTCGTCCAGAATGGTGCATTCTGAACGACCAACTGAACACCGACCACCAACCACAACAACTGTTCTGCCACTTGGGATATGTGAGGAGTCGCGCCATAGTTTGGGGAAAGTTACCACACCCGCACACGTTTTCATCATCATCAGGTCCTTTTTAGTCTCCACTGCAGGAGCACAACCCCTTTCTGTACTACTAGGGCCATACTTGGCCAGAGCAGCCAGAGGACTTGGCCTACACTCTCCACGCTGGCCAGACGGGTTGGAGAGGTCTCTTAGATGTTTATAAGCTTTGTTTAGCTTGTATTTCCTAAGTCGCCTTCTACGACATCCACGGGAAGACTTGGAGTGGTCCTATTCTACTCTGCCGGAAACCACACGGCACACGTTTTGCAAAGTATCTTTCATTGATTGATTGACTTAGCCATGTAACCACGATGGTGCCTCCATCTAGTATTATTATATTCTGATATCTATGGTGCCCCAGAAATCCCCTATAAAAACTATAAATAGAGGACTAGTTGATACCCACATCCTACGACTGCAACGTTTGCAGAATCGTTTCGTCCGACGTACCACTTATCGTGGCAGTTATCGGTACTTGCATATGACAGACTTACACCGTGACTTAGTCCCGTCCATGCGCGGCTATCTCAAAAACTCCTCCAAGCGTTTCTTTGAGAATGCCGCAGGATATCCGGTATCCCAACCCGTTAGTAGTGCAAGCTGCTAACTACTCCCCCAATCTACACGATACGACCTTACGTCGTAGACGTCCTAGGAACGTACTTGACGATCCCGATGATCCTATTGACATCGCACAAGCCCGCCCCGATCCCCCTTCGGCTCCGGATAGCCAGAGAAAACCGCACTATCCGAACCCCTCGCACTCGCCACCGGAACAGAGTGCGTAGAGTAGGATTAGCTCCGATTACTGGTAACCGCCTGGCGGTCCCGGGTGACTTGCACCCAGGATAGGCCCTTCTGCCCATAAGGCAAAAGATAAGAGTTGCTGCTCTCCAAAGGCCATTGTTTCTCAGACTGGCCCTTCAGGCTATGCATGCACGTGTACGCGGCCCATCAGGCAATATGAGAGTTTGCTGTCTCTCCAAGCCTTGCGCACACAGGCAACGCCCAGAGCCGAAGTCCGTCCCTCCTGGGGACCCTTTGTGATGTTGTCTATAAAACGCCCGGTGAAGTAACGAAAGCTCATATGGAGCTAGCTACATAGTCATTACAAAAAAAATGGTTGTTAGTCCACAAATATTGAAAAAACCCCGTGAATTTTGTGAACTTGTTATTCTGCGAAACCGTGTTGTCGCGGCAAATACAATTTGGCCGCGTCCCCGAATTCCCAACCATTTGCATGCTTTTATTCTCGAATGTAAGATAAGAGCCCTATTGTCAGTGGCACATACTCGTAGTGGCTTAATTTGAATGAAAACACGTAAGTTTCCGGTTCGAGTATCAAAAACGGGTGTTCCGTGAACTCGGAAAAGATTGTGGCAGCATCTGATCTGTTTATTCGGTATTTATCGTACTTAAACTTAATATTATAAAGAGGAAAAATTTGCTTGCTTGTTTGCATTGAATAGGCTCCGAAACTACTGGACCAATTCAGTTTAGGATGACACCCCTGACCATTACAAATAGTGCCATAAAATGCATACATTACGTATGTGCATATAAATATAATATAATAATATAATATAATATAAGTGAAATGGAAATCCCTGTACCCGCCAACTCCTAATCTTCTTCCACCTGCAGAGAAACTACCACCGGGTGGTGAACTTTCCTGGCCAGTCTGGAAGTCGCTAAACAGACTTCGGGCTGGTGTTGGAAGATGCCGAGATAACCGGGTTAGGTGGGGTTTCTCTAGCAACAACCTGTGCAGCTGCGGCGCTGTACAGACGATGAACCATCTAATGAACTGCCCCAGCTGTCCTACTTCCTGTACTGTACAGGACTTAATTAAGGCAAATGATCGTGCCGTCGAAGTGGCCAAATTCTGGTCTCACTTGTTATAACATTTATTATACACATATAGCTATTTTGACTCGAAAAGAAGAAGAAGAATATAATATTCTGAATGTACACTCATAGTCCAAACTCGAGTTCTCTCCAGTTTGCGAATAAATTGCATTCCATTTGCATTAATGTTGCACATTGGATGACACACAGAAAATATCTAAATAAGCCCTCATTATCATTAACAATATTGGCAAAAACATAACAATATGATTTAAATATTTAATAAACCGGCCAAGTGCGAGTCGGTCTCGCGTACGAAGCGTTCCGTACCGTTATCTATATGGGAGCCCCCTTAAATATTTATTGACCGAGCGAGCGAAGCGAGCGAGGTCTTCAATTCAAGTTGGGGCGAAAAGACATTTTTTGTATGTATGTATGTATGTATGTATGTATGTATGTATGTTTGTTCCACGATAACTTTAGAACCAATGCTCCTATTAACCCAGATACTCCTGAAACTATTTTTTATTTTAGATTATTGTAATTTTTTTATATGTTCATATTTATGTCACCAACTGTCTCGGAAAAATATTGAAAAAAATCCTAGTCTTTTGGAAAAGTCGGAAAACTATGGGTGTTATAACGCCCGGTAGGAGAATGCCCTGCTATCGCTTATATGTACGGGGGGGAAATCGAAACAAAAGATTATATTTTTGTAGTTATATATTATAATATTATATATTATAATTGTAACTAATATGGTTAAACTGTGTATATATATACTAAATAAATAATATATATTTATACATGTGGACATAATTTAACCATATTAGTTACAAATTATTATTTGTAAGTATTTTTATAAACTATTACAAACAAAAGTACTAATTCATATTGAGTGTAGGAAAATGTAGGCTCCAGGTATGACATAGTATTTTGTCAGTTTGTATGGTATGACACGAAACAAGATTTAGGATGCAAATGAACATTACACTTTATACAAAAGAAATTGGTTTTCTTTTTGCAAAGAGTGCATCTGAGCTGATTTTCTTTATATTCAATCAAATGATCGATTTTGTCGTTGGCTGTTTATTATTGGGGACCTGAACATCTTTCCACTCTGGATAACTATTAGGATTATGACGATTACGCCACTTATAAGTTTGGTTTTTCGAGACAGTAGGGGCAACTAGTATACTACCACTTGACGACGATGTACTTGGTATGGGAGAACAGGGCTTTGACGACGATGTACTTGGTATGGCAGAAGGGCAGGGAAGCACATCTTTCAGATAATCAACAGGGCTTTGTGTAGGGGATTCTACAGTGCGTCTTCTTCTGGTGATACGAGATAGGGGAATGTCGTCTTCATCGTCAGACGATAAATCGGCGTAAATGACTTCGGCTTCCGCTCTCAGTTGAGTCCCTGTAAAAGAAAAGATAACGATTTTTAGTATCAACTATACTTATGATGTGTTTGACAGTTGCGACAAAATTCTGAGAAGATTAGTGAGATATAATTCCACCAACCTGGTAAATTTTGTATGTTTACATAATCTTCATCACCAGAATCCTTATCAGTTACCTCGGCGTTTGCATTTTCTGGTGGTAAAATTGCAACTGCCTTCGGAAAAGGAACATCGTCATCAGCCGCCTCCAATCATCTATTATTTCATTCACTTTAAAAAAATTCTGTGCTGCAATCTGAAAACCAATAGTAAACTATTATAGACGTCTATTGTCCTACGGGGCGTTATAACACCCATGAAATATTTAGATATGAAAGAACCTATAATTGTACGATATTAGTAACGGATATTGCATCAAATAATTGATAATACTATGCACTTACAAGATTTATGTCAAACAGATATTTTTTATACTTGATAATATAATATAATACATACCTTTTTGACGACATTATCCGACAAAAACACTTTGTCACTTTCAAATACGAATAAAGATTCAATAAGCAAACAAAACAGTCACAATTACTGCACGAAATCGAAGTTCCATTCGTAATGAATCAAACAAGATAAGAAATAATAACTACCGTGCACATTTTTAGGATAAAAATAAAAATATTTGTGGGTAGTTTTTTGTGGTCGTTATAACGCCCCGTAGGAGTATCTGGGTTAAGATGAAATTTACAATGTATATAGGTCTTATAAATACAATTTTCAAGTTCGCTGGGCATCAAAATCGGTTCAGCCGTTTACGAGATATTTAAATAAATGTGAAAGAATTTCGAGAAATGAAAATTGAAAATGACGTTTAGGCTGAATATGTTACAAGATGGCGCTGAAATAAATTTTAATTTTGACGGTGACCACAGCCGCCGCTAGGTGGCGGCGGTATTTCGTTGAAGCCTGCTTTATCCATGCTCTGTGTATTAAATTTAAATTTACTAACAAACATGAACAATTATAAACTGGAACGGTACTTTCTCCTCTATACTTATCGAATGGTTGGCTCAGTCGCAGTACGGTAGTTACCCGATCGAAAAGATTAGACTTCGAGCCGCGCAAGAAAATTTGATATTTCAATGATTGGAAATATTTCTTTCGCTGTCTGTTCCAAGTTAAATTCCCAGTGGCTTTCTTATTTTTAATTTACAATATTTTGTTCCTTTAGAACAGAAATATACCAGTCCATGAAAATTTCCATAATAAATTCTTGTTAGTTCAAAATTTCTCCAACAGATGGAGACAGAGGTCCAAAAATGCGCAGGGATATTTTAATAAGTTTTTATTCATCTTTAATTTTAAGTGTGTATATGTTTGTTCGGGTTTAAGCCTGCAACCAAAAATTAAAGCAGTTATTTACAACCAATTTAACTGCAATTTCGCATTGTACTTAACTTTATGGTAGAGGAAGATAATTATAAAAAATCACTGATCTGATTTGAAGATGACGAGCAATTTAATGATGAACATCCCGTTTTCAACATTTTACAGTTTCAATCCTTTCACAATAAAAGCTGGTAAAAAAACCGGCCAAGTGCAAGTTGGCTCGCGCACGAAGGTTTCCGTACCGTTATCTATAAAAACGGCAAAAAAATCATGTCTGATGCATGGGAGCCCCACTTTAATATTATTATTTTTTTATTTAATTATTTATTTTTAGGGGATATATATATATAACTACATATTCTATGAAAATTTCAATCGTCTACCTGTTGCCGTTATCAATATATAATATAATGCAAAAACAAGCAAAAACATCACGTTTTTTGTATAGGAGCCTCCTTAAATATTTATGTTATTCTATTTTTTAGTATTTCCGGTTATAGCGGTAACAGAAATACATCATCTGTGAAAATTTCAGCTGTCTAACTATCACGGTTCATGAGATACATATAGTGGTGAGATACGGACGGAGAGACAAACAAATAGACGGACGGACAGTGGAGCGATTAATAGGGTCCCGTTTTTACCCTATACGAAACAATAAAAATGAATGAAAAAAGTAGTGTAAGAAGAAACGAATAATTCCGCAAAACAGACACAATAAAGACAAAGAAATGGGGTTCGGTGGGCGAAATATAAGTACAGATGTAGAATCCAAACGTACGAAAACCATATTTGGAAGGTAAAGCCGAAGAATAGAAAGAGGAGTATGGGAGTGCAGCACTCTGCGAGAGAAACAAAAACAAAAGCCAAATGAAAAATGAGCTGGGGGCTTGTCCGGACAAAACAAACCAGAAAATTGACACATATGAAAACCAAAAATTTATAAGTATAAAGCTCAAGCGAAGAAACGGGGGTAATATGTCTATCGGGGCTAAAAACAATTAAACATTGACGGGTACACATCAAAACCATATAGGTTTAGAAAGCAAAACACATATGTCTTCATTATCATGCCGACCGAAGTTCAGTCACCCGGATATCTGGCGTTTTATATTTCTATTCCTTGAAGTCGCAGGCCTATTGACATTTTCAAACACTCAAAAACGCCTGTGGAATATTTGGTATGAAAATTATTTTTATAAAATTCCAATGTTGTGATTCCGTTAATAACCATAGTCTTTCAGATATGACGAAACTGTTACATTTATTTGTCACTTAGTGAATTTAAAAATTTTGCTCGATAGTGCAACGCAGCTCTTCATCTACACGTTGCACTATCGAGAGCTAAACGCCTCACAGATGTTGTATTAAAACCCGGTTTTGATTTGGTCATATTTAATTAGATGAAATTCTACTCGTACATTTAGGGATTGCAAGGGAAAAACTATTTTAACTATTCTTGCAACAGTAATAAAAAAGGGGTTTAACATTGCTCGTAGTTTATTTGTTTGGATAGAAATGAATGTTAACTATTAGTACAAGAAACATCGTGTTCATTGTATGTTAATTTAAAATAAGTCGTGGTGAGTAAAATAAAAAGAGTGCTTTTGAAGTCATCTAAACAATAGCACTATGACAACATGCTTATCAAAATCAGTAAAATAGTGGCTATCTCACGAAATTATCAGGAAAATTAAATAATCGCGAGGTCCACGTTCGCAGCGAACTACTAGTTTTATTCTATTTTTAGTATTTGTTGTTATAGCGGCAACAGAAATACATCATCTGTGAAAATTTCAACTGTCTATCTATCACGGCTCATTAGATACAGCCTGGTGACAGACGGACAGACAGACGGACAGCGGAGCGAAATTATAGGTTCCCGTTTTTAACCTTTGGGTACGGAACCCTAAAAATGGTTGTCTGTAAAGTTGGTTGGTTTACGGACAATAATTTCACGTCGTAACCGTGGAAGAGAGATAGATGCGTCACAAGCCGAACGCTAGGCCGATCGTGCCTCTCTATCACTGGCTTCGCTCTCTCGCTTGCACACGGAGCGTAACACTTTTTTTTGTAAGTAAGTACTACTAAGTACCTAGTTCTACTCGTATTACATTATGGAAAGTAAATAGTCGGGCCGCAAAATAATTATTTGAGCAGCAAGATTATACAACTGGGGCAGCAGAGAAAACATTCGGATAAGCTTTGGCTTTCCATCTGGAATGACCGAGGGCAAGAAAGAAGTTAGGTTCAAGTAAGTTTTTTTTTTATGATTACTCGAAACGACTGTGGGCAGAAAATAAGTTAGGTGACCATAAGTTGCTGCCCAACTAGCTATTTTAACTGACCGATTAAATTTGTTTTGCTGACAAAAATACGAATATTCTGCTAACCGTTTAAATAACACTTTTCAGTATTCTGTACGTACACTGACGTACAGTAGTAGTCCAAACTCGAGTCCTCTCCAGTTCACTGAATAAATTGCATCCCATTTGCATTTACGAAGCACATTGGATGACACACGGAAAATATCTAAATAATAGTTAATTTCATGCAAAGAAAATGTAGTAATTAGCCGTGTGGTTTCCGGCAGAGTAGAATAGGAACTCCAAGTCTTCCCAAAGATGTCGTAAGAGGCGACTTAGGAAATACAAGCTAACCAAAGCTCATAAACATCAATGAGACCTCTCCAACCCGTCTGGCCAGCGACGATAGTGTAGGCCAAATCTCTGGCTCTGGCCAAGTATGGCTCCGGTAGTACAGAGAAGGTCATGCTCCTGCAGTGGAGACCAAAAAGACCTGATGATGATGATGAAAATGTAGGAATAAGATCTGTTTCAAAAAGTCGTACAATGACGCATTAGTGATGAAGATAGGCTTGAATGCTTCTATATGTTTTTTCTGGCATTCTACTAGTACAAAAAGCAAATCAAAAGAGCTATTGACGAGCTCGCCCAAGCAATAATTCAAAATTCAGGATTTCAAAATTCCATACGTTATGACTTATGGAATTTTGAAATACTTGGGATTTGTTTATTGAGATAGATTGCTACAACGGTGACCACTTTCCGTCAAGTGGCTCGTCTGCTCATTTTGCGATCAAATATACATAAAAAATATAGTCACCGATCGATAATCGCTTAACTTGTGTCACACAACAAATGAATTCCATTCAAGTCGTTAGTTAATTCAGGACTTAAAACTAACGAGTGTAATAACTCTCACCAATAACAAACATTAGTAAAACAGACATTAATAAATGGTAAGTGATTCTGCAGCACCTGCACCTTTGTTCTTGCATTATAGATGACAGTTATTTATCCTGCCTTCGTGTAATTTGCAAATTGGGTGACCACGACTGCGATCAAATTGTCCTAGATTAACCACCACTAGCGTTGTAATATATATTTTTAGTTCTAAACAGTTATATAAACTCATTACACGACTACTAAATAAGAAGTGTATTGTTTTTAGAATTCGTATAAGTGTGTATGTGTGGACAGCTCCGTGGCGCAGTGGTTAACACGCCAACCTGCGACACGAGGGTGCCCGGTTCGATCCCCGGCCAGGTCAAGATGAAAAATGATCTTTTTCAGATTGGCCTGGGTCTTGGATGTTTATCTATATATGTATTTGTTATAAAATATAGTATCGTTGAGTTAGTATCCCATAACACAAGTCTCGAACTCACTTTGGGACTACCTCAATCTGTGTGATTTGTCCGTATATATTTATTTAATACTATGTACGAAAAGCAGTGATTACATTTTATGTATCATCTACTAGTCAGCAGAGGAAAACAAAATCAAACATTTTTAAAGTAAAAAAATTTTTTTAAAGAAAAACACGATTGTTTTGGCAAAATCTATACGTTCAAGACGGTTGAGAAAGTGTGGTTGGGCTTCAAGTCTTGCCTATAGATAGGTACTTATTTGTTTTCTATTACTCACATCATATTGTTAGGACTTTTTCTGTTAGACTTTAAAAAACCTTCTATGAGAAGATTAGGAAGGCACTTTAAGAAAGTTAGTGTAAATCCTTATCCTTACTAATATTATAAATACAAAAGTAAGTTTGTTTGTTTGTTACGCTTTCACGTGGTAACGATTTTGCATACAAGTTCTCTGGAGTACGTAGAAGGACATAGGCTACCTTTTATCCCGGGAAAAAGTACTATTCCCAAGAAGATCCATAAGAAAGTTAGTAATCCTTTCACTATGTGTTAGTATAGATATTAAATTTAAAATAAAAGTATTCCATTCATATAAAACAAAACAATGTAAATCATGTAATTGAGTGAGTTTTAAAGATTACCCTCCTCACTAGGCACCTCCAAATCGGCAATATCGGCGACGTGTGTTGCGCCAGTGTAATTAAGATACTGTTGTGACTTCCCCGCACTCTGTCGATAAGCGAAGTTGTTTTTTGCGGATAAGGGCCGCAAACCCATCAATGTGGTCATCATCATTTCGTGTAGGTGACACGGTCAATCGACCATGCACACCCTGGTGTCAGAGTTCTTCGAAACCGCCTCTCGGCCTCGGACGTGGTTCCTTTAACGACTACCAGATGAAAGAAGAAGCCGAGACCACCGGCTTAACGTGCCTTCCGAAGCACGGAATCATCTTTATTATCATACAATCAGGGGATTCAAGCCTGCAATGTCCTAACCAAACTGGAAACAACTAAACAAAGTATGCTTCCGGTGGGAATCGAACCCACGACCCCCAGGTCAACAGGCAAACGCCTTAACCACTGGACCACGGAGGCTGTGTGTTGTATTGGGCGAGCATAGTCGACTCACTGCAGAAACGGCGCAATCCTACCATCATCCTAAAAATATTATTTTTATTTATGATTCAACCCGTTGATATAAACAACTTTTCCTATGAGACCAATGTTGGGAATACAGAAGTGTTTTTGACATTTCCATACAAATTAACAGGGCGGCCGAAATTTTTGGTATAGAACTGTCCATTTTTTTGAGTTCCTAGCATTGGTCCCATAGGAAAGGTGTTTATATCGACGGGCTGAATATGAACATCCCCTTTAAGGGTCCAGAACGATCAAAATTTTACCGTGTATAGAACACTTACGGCATCTAGAGATGTTTTGGTATAGTTCAGATTCCCGCTGTACATGTTCTGGCAATATGAAAAGCAAACCATTTCATTTTTCGTGCCAAATATGAGTGTGTATTTCTTTCTCTTGAATACATAAAATCATTATAATCTCAAAAATGTGAAATGCCATAAGAGCAATTTCTTAATTTTATCTTTTACAAAGAGTACGAAACATACTCCTTGTAAAACGCCATAATCTGTTCTATTCCCAGTAGTTCTAAAACGAACCAAGTTTGCTAGAGAAACAATTAGCTAAGTGAAGGAAGCACTAATGAGAAAATACGAAGTACGGAACAATAGCAACAACGAGCAACAACAAAATTTTAGTAGAACATACGTGTAACAAAATTAGTGTTACAATCAGAATATGTTATGAAAAATCCCAAGGGATTTTATGATTTTTGATTTGTTACCACACCACCCCGCATTGCAGAATAACTAGAGAAAAAAATACTAGCGAAACAAACTTCACAGGAACAACTAGTATAATTATAAATATTATTTATCAATTTTTCTTCCATGCTGGTCTGGGAGAAAAGAAAAAACATAGAATGCGCCAGCTGCTTCTCTTCCCACGCAGATCGTAAAAGGCGTTCGAGGGAATGGGCGGAAATCTAAGGAATCATATCATTAGGCGATGCGGCTAGCAACCCATCACTATTATGATTCCGTTTTCCAGCTAATGCCCACCAATATGCTAAACGTGGTCATAAGGTCTTATAGACCTGGGCTCTGTCTACCCCGCCAGGGAAAAAGACGTGATACTATGTATGTATGTATATTATTTATCAACATCGAGTAAGTACCAAGTTTTTTTAATAACTTACGCTATAAATAACCCCAGCGAATTTTATTTCAATTCCAACAGATTTTTAGAAAAAGGCCGAAAGAGTAAAGCAGTTCTGGATAACATAGAAACTTTCTTACATTTATGACACAAAGTTACATTGACTTTTACTAAAGAACTAAATTCTAATCAGAGCTAAGCAGGCTCAGAGTTTCACAAGTCTTTCATCTTGAGAGAAGGGGATTGCGGAGTGACATCGGCGGAGACTTTTCTACAAGTTTCTGCAGGATACAAATTAAAGACAAAACAGAAGATGTTTGATGGACTTAACTAACGAACAGAATTAAGCGTTTAATGAACAAATGGTAACTTTATTTGATAAACACGCGCCAGTTAGGAAAAATATTGTAAGGGAGAAAATTAAGCCTTGGATAACTGACACTGTTAAATTTATGATGCATTTACGAGATAAAGCCTTGATGAAATGTAACAAAGACAAAAAGAAAGTTCTAAAAATTACTACCGAGATCTTAAAAATTTAGTGAATGCTACATGTGAACGGGAAAAAAAGGCATATTATAATTACTTCGTTAATAGCAACCTGAAAAAACCAAAAACACTCTGGAGAAATTTAAGAAATACTATTAATATTGATCATTCTAAAACGAATCCAATCCCAGATCACTTAAATGACCCCGATAAAATGAACCAACACTTTTTAACCTTGCCAACTCATAGTAATGAAGTAGACTCAAGAAATCTAAGTTTAGAATATAAAACAGATAAACAGTATAGTATTTTTGATCTTAAATTAACTACTGAAGCAGAAGTACTGAAAATTCTTAAGAATATTAAAACAAAGGCTACACAGGACATGACAATTTGAATATAGACATGATAAAATTAACATGATATGTAACACATCATAATTCATAACTGCAATAGTCAATATCAATAGAAACAAACAAATTTCCTTCTAGCTGGAGGAGGGCAATTGTTAAAGCAATTCCTAAAAAACACTGCGTTGATGATCTTAAAGATCTCCGGCCTATATCAATCCTACCGGTTCTATCAAAAGTAGTAGAAAAAATTGTGCTCGATCACCTGATTGAACATGTGGAAAGGAATAATATAATACCTAAATTTCAATCCGGTTTTCGCAAAGGACACGGCACTGAGACTGCTCTATTACATGTAACAGACGATATAAATAATGCATCTGATTCCGGTATGAGTAGCATATTAGTTCTTTTAGACTATTCTAGAGCATTCGATTGTTTACATCCTGATGTTCTTCTTGCAAAATTAAAACAGTACAGATTTTTAAGTAACACACTCACATGGTTCCAAACCTTTTTAAATAACCGGGAACAAATGGTAATAGCTGATTGTAACGACGGGAGAAAAATGTTTTCCTCACTAAAAAGTCTCACATGTGGCGTGCCCCAGGGTTTCTTGTTAAGCCCAATTCTATTCAGTATCTTTACAGCTGACTTGCCTAATTGTCTAAAGACGTGCAAGCATCACTTGTACGCTGACGATACCCAAATTTATTATTCATTCAGTGGAAGTAAGACAAGGGAAGCTATTAGAAAAATTAACGAAGATCTTGAAAGTTTATTTAATTGGTCAAAAAAAACTCATTAATATTAAATTCTAATAAATCTCAAATGCTGGTTCTAGGAACTAAGCACCAAATTAAACGCGTTGTTGACTGTGTACATAAAATTAAAATAAATAATGTTGACCTGGATAGAGTAACTGCAGCACGAAATTTAGGTTTGATATTTGATGAGGAGCAGAAATATATAGAACATGTTAATGGTAAAATCAAGAGTGCCTACTTTAAACTAAAAATGCTGTTTAAAATAAGACCATATTTAGAGGAAGATGTACGATTACTACTGGTTGATTCACTTGTATTATCCCCTTTCAATTATTGTAGTTCTGTATACGGCCCGAGAATTAATAAAAATATAGAACGACCTATACAAAGAGTGCAAAACTCTTGTATCAGATATTGCTATAATGTACCAAGGAGAGAACATATCACTCCCTATTTAAATAAGAAAGGTATTCTTAACATGGCGGCTAGGCGTGGCTTATTGTATGCATGTACACTACAAAGAATCATATGGAATAAGAAACCAGAGTATCTCTTCGAAAAACTCAATTGGGCAAGAAATGAGAATAATTTCAACTTGCGGTCTGTTACACAAAACCTATTAAGGATCCCTACACACAAATCCGTACGATATAGGTCATGTGTTAGATACTCTGCTGCAAAAATATGGAACGACTTGCCACCTCCTTTGCGAAATATACACAGTGCCGAAAGTTTCAAGGCCAAATACAAAATAGCGCTCCTTAAAAGACAAATTGCTGCAGAGAGTTTAAAACGTACCTATTGGAAGGATCTAAACTTGACCCGATTTTTTGTTTTTGAATGTATATAATTAACCCTGCTAAATTCACGCCACACTTACACAATTTACACACCACACTCGCAAAAAAACACACCTTACACTTAACCACTGTTACAGTTTACTATAAAATGTTTTCATTATTATTATTTTTTTTTTCTAATATATGTCAAAAATTAGGAAAGGCAAGACGTGTAAATAATATATTTTATCTATTTTCTCGTATCCATTTAAACCAATTAAGTTAAATATTGAGCCCTCTTATTACATGCACTCCCGCACTCGATCTCAGGGAGAGAGTGGCCTGAAAAACAGCGTTATGCTCGGACCTTATTCCGGGCTAACAAAAGCTGAGGCATTCCTTTGCCATACATCACAAATAAATATAAATATATATACGGACAAATCACACAGATTGAGCTAGCCCCAAAGTAAGTTCGAGACTTGTGTTATGGGATAACTCAACGATACTATATTTTATAACAAATACATATATAGATAAACATCCAAGACCCAGGCCAGTCTGAAAAAGATCATTTTCCATCTTGACCTGGCCGGGGATCGAACCCGGTCACTCCGTGTCGCAGGCAGGCGTGTTGACCGCTGCGCCACGGAGCTAGTCTGACAACTAACATATCGATAATAACAAAACGAACTGAATTGTACGTCCTCATTGTTTAAACACGTTTTTGTAAAAGTGGTTTGTTTTGGCAATTAATTACTTTTTTATTTATTTTATTTATTTATAAATTAGAATCAATAAGCAGGCTTAGAGTGTCACAAGTCTTTCATCTTGAGAGAAGGGGATTGCGGAGTGACATCGCCGGAGACTTTTCTACAAGTTTCTGCAGGATACAAATTAAAGACAAAACAGAAGATGTTTGATGGACTTAACTAACGAACTAAATTAGAATCAATAAGCAGGCTCAGAGTTTCACAAGTCTTTCATCTTGAGAGAAGGGGATTGCGGAGTGACATCGCCAGAGACATTTCTACAAGTTTCTGCTGGATTACAAATTAAAAGACAAAACAGAAGATGATCACTTCCGCAATAAGTTTTGATGGATCTTACTAACGAACTAGGTTGGACTCACCAAGCAGGCTCAGAGTTTCACAAGTCGTTCATCTTGAGAGAAGGGGATTGCGGAGTGACATCGTCGAGGACTTTTCTACAAGTTTCTGCAATATCATAAATTATGGAGAGAACAGATGATAAATCGGGTCATTAGTTTGAAATTACATGTTTAAGATAACATGTTTATAAGGAATGTATATATGATCAAATCTTAATGACTCTTTTTATTATCTAAAAATGTTGATTAAGCCTTGTTTCTACCTTCACACATAACTCGCGACCTGTCCCCGCTTCACACGGGTGCAATAAATGATAAAAACTAAACTAAACCTTCCTCTTGAATCAGTCTGTCAGAGGCCGAGAGGCGGCCTCTGACTACTTATGACCAAATATATACGAGTCAATATTGAGTCATTTGACATACGAGTACTTTAATATGGTTTACTTTCTGTGACTTATTTTATGTTAGTATTGGGATGCTGCGTCACCAACACGAAGTTTCGACACCTAGTAATGCCAGGATGTACGAGTGTGATGACAACGCGTTTGGGACTCCTAATAACTTTTAAAATACAAAAATATTTTTGCTGTATAGATACTTTTATTATTATAACATATAAACGGGACTTAGCTAGAACCTTTGTATTATATTATTTGTTTCCGATACAAATTATCTAGTGATTGTCAAAATTGAACCGCGTCGTCCGGAGTCGAGCAAAAAAGGGATGTAGTGTGTACCGGGGCTAATGCCTAAAAACAAAACATTATGTGGGTAGTGAAATAATCAAAATGATTAGTTGAAACGTTAACTGAAACAAATAATAAAAAGGTTCGTGCTAAGACCAGTTTATATACATATTTATGTGTTTAAAGCGCGAAAGTTTAAAGAAGAAGATATTAAATATATATAGTTATATTAGTTATATTGTTACTAAAATGCCACCAAATAATCTGATCTGCCTCTGTGGTCCAGTGGTTAAGGCGTTTGCCTGTAGACCCGGGGGTCGTGGGTTCGATTCCCACGGGAAGCATACTTCCAGTTTGGTTAGGACATTGCAGGCTTGAATCACCTGATTGTCTTATAATAAAGATGATTCCGTGCTTCGGAAGGCACGTTAAGCCGGTGGTACCGGCTGCCATCTGGTAGTCGTTAAAGGAACCACGTCAGATGCCGAGAGGCGGTACCGAAGAACTCTGACACCAGGGTGTGCATGGTCCATTGACCGTGACACCTACTTGAAATAATGATGATGATAATGAATGTAAATTGACGTAAAAAAATGCCTTTAAAGGCCTATTTTCTGAATAAATCTTTGAATCCCGGGAGGTGGTTCCTAAGAACCAGGGTGTCCATGGTCCATTGACCGTGACACCTACTCGAAATGACGATGACGCGATCATGAATTTGCATCACGTTGTCTGGTGTTCGGAGGATTTAGCTTTCATTCCGGAAGAAAAAATCGGTTCCCTGAGGGATCTACACTTACGCGATTTCCCTTCAGGCACGTACCAAGTCTGGATTGAGTTTTTTTCGGCACATTCTTCTCACTAGTGTTGTTCCGAAACGCTAGTAGTATTTCGATTTTGCATATATTAGAAAAAACAATGAGAACTGTTTAACTAAACTATAACTGTTTTGTTAAATTTGTTTTTATGTTTTGTTAAATTTGTTTTTGTGTTTTGTTAAATTTGTCTTAAGTACCAATAAATTACTTTTCTTTCTTTCGTTAGAAATAAAATATAACGTTCAAGAATGTATCCAATTTTAAATATAAATCTTTGCCTTTTTTTATTTTTGACTTTTGGAAACACGGTCTTTTCTTTTCCTGTTCAGATATGGTCACCCCATTGCGAACATTGATCCACTGTAGAACTTTTCTGCCGCGTCTGGAATATTCGCAGTTTCTATTGATTGAGGACATATTTATAGCTCTGTTAATACATTGTTAATGTAGTTTATCAATTTTGCAAATATAATTTTTTTAATATTATGACCGTTAGAATGGCTAGCTGCCTATTATATGGCATTTGGCTGTGAGAGTTGAAACAACAATTGCTAAATTATTGCTTATATTTTATAGCCGTTTGGTTTCCGGCAGAGTAGAATAGGACCACTCCAAGTCTTCCCATGGATGTCGTAATACAAACTAAACAAAGCTCATAAACATCAATGAGACCTCTCCAACCCGTCTGGCCAGCGAGGAGAGTGTAGGCCAAATTCTCTCGTCTGCTCCGGCCAAGTATGGCTTCGATAGTACAGAGAGGGTCATGCTCCTGCAGTGGAGACTAAAAAGACCTGATGATGATGACGATGCTTATATTTGCTTTATTTATTAAAAAATTGCTACATAAGACATTTCTTTGGAAATCCGCAATTTTTTTTGACCAGCCATTCTGACCACGTCACGTCACCTCCTAGTGCAGCGCGAATATGCAGAGTATCATGTACACAACATATGATTCTACTGTTTGAGTTTTGGATAGACTCCGTGTTTATATTTATTTTATAAGGAAAATGTTTAATCTTTGGCCTGCCAATGGAGTATTAAGGTTTACAAAACATAATGCCCAACAGGGCCGCCAATTAAAATAAATGATTTATAGTAACCTTGTAAACGAGATAAACAACCACTTATCGTCACCAAAAAGACAACTGGTATGAAGAAATACCCAGTATAAATGTATGTTCACAGTAAAAACAACAGAAAAAACTTAACAAGTTTAAAGATAAATTCAATACACAGATGTTCCAATGACCAATAAAGACTTATTTACCAAGCGTCGTATATGAGCTCATATCGATGAAATACTGCAAAAACTTGAGCAATAAGCGGTGGAGAAATTGTTGAATTCAATGGCCATTGACAACTGGATCAGTAGCGATGTTTTGCAACATATATACAAATACTTATATTAGTACACTAAAGTACACCAAAAATTGTTGTTTGTTTTTTTGTGTGTGTAAGTTAGCAACACTGGTGTCAGATTTTTTACAAGTTTAATTTACAAACGTTACAATGAACATTAAGGCGCTGTGCATCAGAAGAATACCGTAAAACGACTATTTTTTCGTTGCGCAGTTAGCCTTATTTTTCATGGAATACTAGCATGAAAAAAAATATGAAGTACAGTTCAAAGATCAAAATAAATGGTTACATCAAAATATTTTCAAAAAGTTTTTTTAAAACTTAGCTAAATAAAATCGCAAAAAAACTATATCCAGAAAAAGTTTCGTCGCGAATTGCTAGATTTTTTCAGCGACAACTACTAACTTTTATACGTCTATAAAAAGTATAACTAAATGAGCCAGATGGATACCTAAAAACAATACAACATTTGGTTATAATTATTGAAATATTTAAAACTGAGACTGATGACATGTATGACACGAGTATATAAAATATCTCGCGATGTCCGCTACAAACGGTTAAGGGATACAGCGCCTTAAAGGCTTATTTATTAAGCATAGAATTTATGAGCTCATATCAATAAAGTACTGCAAAAACTTGAGCAATAAGCGGTGGTGAAAATGTTTGAATCAATGGCTAATAACAACTGGGTCAGTAGCGAGCGAATGTTTAACTATACATGGTGAAATTTTGATCGTTTTGGACCCTTAAAAGGGTGACTCAGACCATCAATATGAACAACTTTTTCTATGGGACCAATGCTGGGAACTCAAAAACAAAATTTGTCATTTCCATACTAAAACAGTTCCGCCGCCCGGCCTGTTTGTATGTCGAGTTTTTTTTGATTTCCCAGCATTGTTCTCATAGGAAAAGTTGTTCATTTTGATGGTCTAAGTCACCCCTTTAAGGGTCCATAACGATAAAAATCTCCCCATGTATATATACTTATCCAATACACTAAAAACTATATAATACTTACATTATCGTATAGACTGCCCAGGTTTTTTTCAGTTACGTATATTGGAGAAAATAACACAAACAAAATATCAAAAACACGTGTACACTTACTACTGACTTTCAATATTGACATCATAACAAAATAAATTAACCATTCATATTAACGTTGTGTATATAAGTATATTTTAAGGTCTTCATATCTTCTGAGGCTTGGGATTGGAGCACGAAGTGGTCGTCGTAGATGGCACTTAACTCCGGTAACCTAGCTTTATGATGTCTAAATACTCATACAGCTAGATAACCAAAGATAATTAACCAATCTACTGATCTTCTTCGCCGAAGGAAGACTTTTCTTCTCTTCTCTTCTTTTGCTGACTTTTCACCAGTTCACAGTTTTTCTTCTTGCTTTGCATTCAGCGGGCTTTGTCGTCTTCATTGAAAGTTTCTTCATATTATACATCTAACTAAATAACATATACATACACATTGACATTGTTGGACCCTTAAAGGGTTGATTGCAGGGGTTGGAATACCGGTAAAAATCCATTACCGGTACCTCAATGAAACGACAGTACCGGTAATTGGTTTGGTACCGGTACATTTGGTAACGGTAAAAATCAAGTACCGGTACCTCTATAATACAACGGTACCGGTAATTGGATTGGTACCGGTACCTCAATAAAACGACGGTACCGGTAATTGAAAGAAGTACCTGTACCAAATACCGGTAAACAGTACCGGTACTTAGTACCGGTACTCGTATTGCGAATTATCATTTCGTTAATGTGTGTCGTTGCCGTGTTGTGCATGTGCGGCGTGAGGCGGGGGCCCACAATAGGGCGGCACTTTTACAGTCGAGCGAGTCCCATGCGGTAGACGGCAACAATGCGTAGGTACCGGTAAAATTAACGCAATTTTAATACCGTTAAAATTTGACAGAATAGAGGTACCGGTACTTACCGGTACTTATAATGTGAATTTGGTACCGGTAACAAGTAGCGGTAAAATTACCGTTAACTGTTAACAATATTATTACCGTTAAATACTAGATTACCGGTACCTCATATTACCGTTAAAATTTTAACAGAATAGTAATACCGGTACTTACCGGTACTTATAATGGGAATTTGGTACCGGTAACAAGCCCTGGTTGATTGAGCTTGTCGATATGAACAACTTTTTCCATGGGACCAATGGTGGGAACTCAAAACAATTGACAAATTTAAAGCGACTGTAAAATACCAATTAGTAAAAAAGGCATATTATTGCATTGCTGATTATATAATTGATAAAAATGCTTGGCAATTAATATAAATTTATTTGATGATATAATACATGTAAACAATGTAATCGGAGCCCTTCAGGCACATAGGGACCAAGTCTGGATTGAGTTTCTTTCGGCGTATTCTTCTCACCAGTGGTCGTTGCGAAACGCTAGTAGTATTTCGATTTTGCATAAATTAAACAAATATAACAAATACAAATATGACGTTCAAAAAGACATGTATCCAATTTTGAATAAAAATCTTTGACTTTGACATTTCCATACAACAATGTTCGCCCGGTCAATTTGTATGGGAATATAAATTCGAAAAAAAATTTGTTCTCGGCATTGGTCCCATAGGAAAAGATTAACGATCAAAACTTCACCGTATATAGGTAATTAGGTATACAGATAAATCTAAAAACTATAATCCAAATATTCTAGAACTAAATTAACCTTTCACATAAACCAACTTCAACTAAACTCCTGAACCGATTTTGATGAGAATTAAATGTGACCAATTAAAAAGTATACTGTTCAAAATAAAAAAAAAAGGATTTTTCCAATCGGTTTACAAATAACGGAATTGTGAGGCATCAAAAACCGAATAGAGAACCTCCTTTTTTTGAAGTCGGTTAAAATACCAAGCACTATGCTTGACATGTATAAATTAATTGAAAGACATTTTGGAACAGCCACCAATAAAGAAAGAAGATAATTTTGATAAATATGTAGTGATGGAACTCCGCACGCGACTGGACGCACACTGCTAGTTGAGTGGACGCGATTCGCTGTCTGGATACTCGCAATTTTTCACACCTGTCGCCATCAAGCAGCGGCAAACCTGAAACGTGATAAAAAAAATTAAGTATACGGGTATTATTTCTTTATCACACTCTCGATCGCTAACATAAATATGTTCTAAAAATAATAATGTCTATAGTAAAAATTGTAATCATTCAAAGAAATGAAAAAAATAGATGATAAAGATAGATGATAAAATTAAAAAGCCCTTCAGGCGAGTAGGCGACCAATACTGTTGAAAAGAGTTTCTTTTGGCATTTCTTCTCTGCAGTGGTCGGTTCCGAAACGCTGGTAGTCTATAGCTTTTGCACATGAATTAATAACATATATATGACTAAATTAGATCCTTTAAAATGTGATTTGACGTGAATGTGATTTGCCTGCAAAGGCCTATTTTCTGAATAACCATTTTGATTTTGATTTTTAATCAGCCTGACGTTGGCTTATTACCTGACTTAAATCACCGACTGCATTAAATACACTTCGTAAATTTAAATCTAAATTAAATCATTCTACCATGCTGGTCAGGGAGAAAAGAAAAGACGTAAAATGTGCCAAATGCTACTCTACCTGCGCAGACCGCAGAAGCCGGTCAAGGAAATGGGCGAAATCTAGAGATATAAAATAACGATGCAGCTAGCAATCCATCACTATTTTGATTCCGTTTTCCACCTTTACGCCCACCGACACGCTAAACGTAGCTTTGGGTCTTATGGCCTTAGTCTCTGTCTACCCCGTAATGGCTAAAGACGTGTTAATATGTATGTATGTAAATCGCCATAGATTGCACATATATTAATGATTTGCTACAGAGGGTGACGACTGAAATTCAGTGTTGTACTAGGTCCTGCTTATGCCTATATGTAGTACAGTAATACGTACATATATAGTACTTTATTATACTGTCCTTGTTGGTTTGTGTTGTGCTATGTGTGTTACAATAAATATTTTTTTATTTATTTCACCTGTCGAGTGTTGCCAGTTAAGTGCCTTGCAGGACTTATTACACCAAATACCTGCTGAACTAAGTTACTTTCCAAATAAAATTAAACTCAATAAAGAATGTTTGTAAAGAAAATCTTCGCCCTTTGAGAGACTTTGAAGAAGAATTTACTTTGTGAAGTGCCTCTGGGAGCCATCGAAATTAAAGGCTAGCGGAAACATCAGATGGCTGCTTTAAAAAAGACAATAATTAGAGCCTCAAATTCGACCATTTTTTGCTTCGCTCATCTGAACGAGTTAATTTGGAGTGAACTCTTTGGCAGTTCGGCATCGTAAGATTTCATTAAAGGGATTGTAAGTAAGCCTTTAGCTCTTCGTTTTACATAAAAATGTTAATTAAGCATACTAATTAAATCATCATTTCGAGTAGGTGACACGGTCAATCGTCCATGCACACCCTGGTGTCAGAGTTCTTCGGAACCGCCTCTCGGCTTCTGACGTGGTTCCTTTAACGACTACCAGATGGCAGCCGGGACCAACGGCTTAACGTGCCTTCCGAAGCACGGAATCATCTTCATTATCTGACAATCAGGTGAATCAAGCCTGCAATGTCCTAACCAAACTGCCGAAATAATTAAACAAAATATACTTCCCGTGGGAATCGAACCCACGACCCCCGGGTGTACAGACAAACGCCTTAACCACTGGACCACGTAGGCAATCAAGTTACTATCCTAATTAAATGAAAACTGGGAACTCAGTACCTATATACGTAAAGTATAAATAGTTCCTAGTTAAAAACTTGTATCCACTTTAACGACATCTCGAGTAATTGGATGATAAAAAATATGTATGGTTTATGAATAGGTACTTCTTTAACCTTAAGGGCCCGTACTACCTCACACTGCTTTGCATGATTGACTGTTATATCAATAATAATTAAATACTCAAGTTGAAATAAAATTGCAGCAAAGTTCAGGACTAACTCTGGTAACTATATGACTCAAAAACACGATTGCGTTAAATTTTCTCGATAGAAAAAAATTGCAAAGCTGCCTCCAAATCACGTCTAATTTACTCGGTATATAGCATTATTCACCAAATACATTAAAAGTAACCTTGATACTTTTGATTATTATTGCATTACAGATAAGGCAGCCATCATATGTTTTTCTTTTTCGAATAACCCTTGAATATTCCTAAAAAACGAAAATATCCAAAGTAGCCAACGCGTTTAGACCATCCGCGTTTGTATCGCCACGCCGCCTGGCATATGGTGGGCTCTTAAGGCTAAATATATATTGTTGATCTGTTATTAATGAACTACGACGATTTACCTTTCCCGCGTATGAATCACCATATGAAGCAAATAAAAAAAAAATATTACAGTAATTTTCCAAAATCTATTTGAACTTTAGTCTTTAGTTCTACTTGCATGCGTAAACACTGGCTACTTATAATTCGAAAAAAGAATCTAAAGGAAAAAAAAGACAAAATAAGTACGGCAAACACAAAAACCGTGCAAAAAAGGTTCTTTCCAACGCGCCGACCACAGTCAGTCAAGTGCAAATGAGTTGCGTAAAGTGAGCAAAGGCATTCGTCATTGAGTGCCTAGTTCGCGGAACTGTTTAGTTAGGTTAATACACTGCTTTATGAAAATTTACGTGAACACATACTTTATAGGTACCGCGTTGTTTCTCGTAGGAACAGCGACGCGCGTTTGGTCACTTGGATTTGTCACTTCACGACACTTAACCGTTTGTAGCGGACATCGCACGATATATTATATGCTTGTAATGAAATAAGGTTGAAAGTAGCGATACCGGTTGGCCTGTCACCAGTCTTATTAAAAACATGCCATTTCCGTGTTAATTTTCACTATTAATTAAGTAATTCAATAATTATGACTAAATATTGTATTTTTACGTATCCATCTTGCACTTTTTATAGACGTAAAAAGATGGTAGTTGTCGCTGAAAATATCAAGTAATTCGCGACGAAACTTTTTCTGAATATAGCTATTTTGCTATTTTATTTTGCTAGGTTTTAAATTTTTATTGATGTAATTTATTTTGATCTTCGAACTATTCTTCATATTTTTTTCATACTGGTATTCCATGAAAAATAAGGCTAACGGCGTGACGACAAAATAAACGTTTTACGATATTCTCACAATGCACAGCGCCTTAAGGCTTTCTAATAGGGAATTTATGACAATACAAACCGAAATACATAGAATTTTGCTCGGCTGCTTACTGGATATGTCTGAGAAACTATTTTGTTTTTCTTATTACGATATGAATGTCCTTTGGAAAAACTAACACAATTTCTTGCGCTGAGCATTTCTTCAAAAAATCAATTTCTATTTATATAACAATTAACTTATTCATTTTAAAATATAGCAATAGATTATATTTGTATAAAATAATCTAAAAAACTGATCATAAATAAAAATTACGATCAGTTACGATCATTATTCTAAATTAATTATACAGAGACGTTTTTCTTTATCTAACTTTTTATCTAATCATTAGTAATCGACGAAGACAGTAATAAAAAAATGCGACAGCGCGATTTACCGTCAATCTCGTGAATCGAAACTATCAAGAAATTTTATATCATAAAGTGTAGTTCAGAGAATATAACAGGTATTTCAGAATGGCCAGACACGCCGTGACGCACGTGACCATGGCCGGTAAAGGAAATAGCGACCTACAGAGTACATTACAATGAAGGTATTTTTTTACATATTTCAGATGTCGATTTGGATATAATATACTAGTAAGTTATAACTACTTCTGTGGTCCAGTGGTTAAGGCGTTTGCCTAAAGACCCGGGGGTTGTGGGTTCGATTGCCACGGGAAGCATACTTTGTTTAGTTGCTTCCAGTTTGGTTAGGATATTTCAGGCTTGAATCACCTGATTGTCTGATAATAAAGATGAATCCGTGCTATGGAAGGCACGTTAAGCCCTTGGTCCCGGCTGTCATCTAGTGGTCGTTAAAGGAACCACGTCAGAGACCGAGAGGCGGTTCCAAAGAACTCTGACACCAGGGTGTGCATGGTCGATTGACCGTGTCACCTACACGAAAATTATGATGAGTAAGTAATACAAATATGTTGTGTACTCTTAATAAATTAAGAAATGAAACATGGTAAAAAAATTCAAGCATGCGAGACTCAAACCAGCGACCTAGGTCTATGTACTATTATTTAATTGACTTACAACGTCAGCAGTTTTATCTTTTTAGGAAACTAGAGAATTATCAAAGAATAGTTCTAAAATCAGTGGAAGTAATATCAAAAATATACTACTATAAGATTCACTACTATAGCCTTAAACATTGTCTTTACTATTTGACTTTTGAATCGCTAATTACTATACAAACCTACGTCTAACGTGCTTCAAGTAACGTTCAAGACACAGTCGTTATTGCCACATGCGAACAAAATTATCATATAGCCAAACATGCCGTGTTTACTTGTCTCTCAAAAAAGTAGTTTACCGTTTCTGAACATCCATAGGAACAAGTATCGTATCTATTTGAATAAAAATACAAGTGAATTGATATATTTAGGGTGTTGAATTAACGTCATTGAACAAAAGTATCACGTGAATTATATGATTATTCTTAAAAATACCATACGCTTAGAGTACTAGAAAAAAAATCTTTTGTCCGAAATGGGAATACAATTCTGTATACAAACTCGAATGTTATTTTGTGTGGTGTATATATACCTATATAGTCTATGTTTAAAATGAACATCCCTACACTAAGATTTCAATGTTTGAAATAGTAATAAACTTAGGGTGTTATTTAAACGGTTAGCAGAATATTCGTATTTTTGTTGGCCAAAAACTTAAATCGGCCAGCTAAAATAGCTAGTTGGGCAGCAACGTATGGTCAGCAAAACTTCTTTTCTGCCCTCAGTTGTTCCGGGTGGTTATCAAAAAAATAACCTGAATCTAACTTCTTTTCTGCCATCAGTCGTTGCAGATGGAAAGCCAAAGCTTATCCAAATGTTTTCTCAAAATCTGCTGCCCAAATTATTATTTAGCGGCCCAACTAATTACTTTCCATAAACTTATTGCAATGCTTTAGCTGCGTGCGGCGATTTTATTATGAATTCAGATTAGTCCGCAAACTTAAATGACATCTAATCGAGCCACCAATCCAGCTAATGTCAAAATACGATACATCGCGCCAATCGTATGAGATGACACGCGCCCGTCCTGTTGGACTTTCGTTTCATAAATGCACAAGTTGGTCGATATATCTAGCAGTTTGGAAATTTGTCAAAAAGTGTTAGTAAACCAATTTATTTTTCTAGCAATGTCGCACTGCTGGGCAAAAGCCTCCCCCCTTTCCTTACATTTTTCCCAATTGTTCATAATACCCTCCCAGTTCCTATTAAATGCTCTTATTTCATCTGCCCACCTTGTTTTTGGTCTTCCTATTATCCATATCCATCGGATGGAAACCAATCAGTCAGGATGTGAGCCCACCTTTCCGGATACATGCGGCAGACGTGACCCGCCCAATCCCATTTTAATTTAGCCGCTTGTTTCCCTACATCCACTGACTGACTTTAGTGATGGGAGCGCAGCGTGGTTTTTCCTGGTTTGGTAAACATATTGCGAAGATTAATTCAATGTGTATATTTTATCAACTTACTTTGTATACCTCTCGCACAAATGCATAAGCCTCTCCTAAAGATTTCCAAAATGATCGGTTAGAAGCTACCTGCTATTTTTTTAACATCTGTTTCAGAAGATGAAAAAGATAAGTCTCACTTAACTAACGGTTCAATTTTATTTATCGTGTAAACCAAGTATATTCTTGACAGCATTATAAATGATGAGTTTATTATACATATCATTGTATTAAGTTTGCAAAACCTGTAAATAATGCCTCTATATCGATATCCGACGAACTAATTTGACATAAATAAATATATACGGACAAATCACGCAGATTGAGTTAGCCCCAAAGTAAGTTCGAGACTTGTGTTATGGGATACTAACTCAACGATACTATATTTTATAACAAATACATATATAGATAAACATCCAAGACCCAGGCCAATCTGAAAAAGATCATTTTCCATCTTGATCTGACCGGGGATCGATCCCGGGGCCCTCGTGTCGCAGGTTGGCGTGTGAACCACGGAGCTCGCCAATTTGATCTTGTAAACTCAGTCAATGTTGACATTGACAAAATTACAAATGACATCAGAAGATGAAAAAGGTAAAAGTCTAAAACCTCTGTCACGAGTCACATGCCAACGACCACCGACGGCCTTGCGACTGAAGCCTTATTATGTAAATGTATTGAACTCATATTTCACGGGGATTTTGCCCGTGGAGCGTTGACTTTACGTTGTCTTTCAGACTTATTAAAATTATAGCGCTTATCTCAATGGCTGACAATGAGATGTAAATTAAAGGTATAATATATTTAATCTTTTTGCCTGCATTGTAAGCCTTTATATCATCTTAACCAGTTGACAACTTATATCATTGAAACTATCGTGAAATAAAAACATACGGGCCCCGGATTCTTCTGGATTTTATGGACTCCTGACGAGTACGGAACTATTGTAGGCAGTCCCGACAAAAAATCACGTGAGCCCATTTTCAAAATATAGTTGACAAATTTCTTTGCTTGGACGTTTGTCCCATATATCATCTGTAAGTTTAGATAGTAGACATAAACAAAGCGATGGATTGGCAATGCTGCCAGTATTTTTCCACACAATAACACCGACAAGAACCTAACTCTTAAATGTTAGAAAGCCAGCCTTTTGGGCACGATGCTCAGGGTTGACCGCATAGAGGAAGTGTAGGGTAGATGATTTTATTTTTAGTGTGGTATACTTATAAGAGGTTCTTTTTTTTAAGTTATCCTTACTAATAATATTATAAATGCGAAAGTGAGTTTGTTCGTTTGTTTATTTGTTTGTTTATTTGTTACGCTTTCACGCCGTAACTACTGAACCAATCATCATTAAATTTGCATACAAGTTCTCTGGAGTGCGGAGAAGGACATAGGCTACCTTTTATTCCGGGAAAAAGTACTATTCCCGAAGGATCGACATTGACGCGGGCGGAGCCGCGGGCGAAAGCTAGTTGATAATAAATATATATGTAATACGCTGGGTGCTAAGACGAAAAACCTAATACTTAATAATGTTAGGTATTTCTGTCATTTAATATTGTGCCTTCCATATCCTTAGCCGGATAAGTGCACGGCGTTCGGTTCCCACGCTAATATCTACGCATAATTTTAGCCGCCGTTGTTATGCATGCCACGGAACTCGACGTCGTGTGCCAAAATGCCGTTTGTGGTGCCATGCTCGCAAATAAGTAAATTTTTGTTCCATGACAAATAATATTATCAGCCCGTACCATGGTATGCGCGACAACGTTTATCGACTATCGGCATCTTGTTTTCCGCAGTATTAAAGAGCGAGATGGGGATAGTTTGTCGCGCGATATAAACGGGGCGTCGCGGACGCCATTACAAGTACTTAGGTATTCTGTGGTCATGCTACGGGTGATTAAAAGTAAACATGAGCAAAAATCTGTGGAATCATTAGTAGGCAATACGGCTAGCAACCTCTCCAACCCGTCTGGCCAGCGTGGAGAGTGTAGGCCAAGCCCTCTGACAGCTCTGGCCAAGTTTGGCTCCAGTAGTACAGAGAGGGTCATGCTCCTGCAGTGGAGACTAAAAAAAAATACCTGAAGACGGCTAGCAACCCATTACTATTTTGATTCCGTTTTTTGTGCCACTTGTGGTAACCCATCCCAGTCGGGATCACGCCCAGAGTTGCTTTATAAACGCTCATAATTCACACGCCGACTTGGCTATCGAGCTTTAAATAGTTATAAAAAAGTAGTGTAACTGACTTTTAAGCGAATAAGTATATTGTATATCTATTTGTCTGTAAAGTACATTATAACCATCTTGGGTTCTTTTAAAGGTAGAAATCACTTTATCGGAGCAAAAACAAAACGTGTCAGTCAACCCCGTGTAGTTTGCTCGTCTAGTCACGTCTGGCTCATGACCCTGCCGAAATCAAAAGTGGGCCCCTGAGCATCGAACGTGATTGCCGTGTCTCAATTTTAGGAAGGTTACGTGATGATGACGGTGCTATTTACTTTTTCTCTTCTATGATTTGGATCCACTCATTTTTAGGGTTCTATATCTAAAAAGATAAATAAGAACCCTTATACGATCCGGTTGTCTATCAGCCTGTTAAGGCTATTTTACCCAAGAACGCGAGAGTGGACGCATCAAGTTGAAATTAATATCACTTTATTGAATTGTACGGTCCCTAGAAACTGTAAAACTCCTAATTTAACGAATTCAAAAGATATGGCCCGGTTTATGTTGCCATTTTGCTAATTTTCTCAAACTAGCAGGAAATCAAAAACTAAAGGGAACTTCCCGTAGACTAAGAAATACCAAATACCGGCAGCAAAAAAGCGAAAATTAAATTTGGAATAGAGTTAAAAAATACTTTTTGTGACCCTCAGTGGGCGAGTCTAACTCGCAATTAACCGATTTTTTTTTTCAAATTGTCTGGCAATCCCAATTGGAAGCCATCTCGTCCCTGATTTAAAACAGGCAGTGAATAAAAGAGGCAGTGAATGTCACATAAACTTCTTCGCCGAACGAAGAATCGTGAATTCGTGAGGTATTCCGTATAATCTAAAGCTATGAATAGAATGAATATCGAATTTATTGTAATATATTTATTTTAACGACAGCTAACCTTGGGTAAGTAGGTATTTTATTTCTCAAATTAACTCAATACGCCTAACAAACGGTTAGAAATAATATATTTGATGAATCCATTGTCTTATATTCACATTTTATTATGATTAGAATTTATCTATCTGCAGTGCTTCTGGAGACACATACCCAGTTTAAATTACACGATATATATAAACAAAAATATAGAGACAAATTACACAGATTGAGCTAGCCCCACGGTAAGTCTACTTGTATCGCAAACTTACTCAACGAATCTATATTTATATTAGATACACGTCCAAAACCCACGTCAATCTGAAAAAAGATTACTTTCCATTTTGACTTGGCTGATGATAGAACTCGGGACCTAGGTCATCAAGAAATCAAGTTATGACAGAAACCTGTAGTCAAATGAAAATGTGAGTCCAGTGGCAATACACACAAAAAAAATATTATGATCACATTGTTAATTTGGGCTTGGGAGCAATCCGATGTATTTGGAACTCCGGTGCAAACAAAACAGACACTGAAACACACATAGTACTTGAGCTATCACATATTTCGTCCTATTACACTGTCACACACACTGCCTATATCACATAAAGCACATTTCATATCGACGTTTTGTGTAAAGGTATACCGTCATATCCTCGTAGTGGGATGAACTTAATGCATCTGTCGTAACGCCTCACATCAGATAAGATTCGCAATGCAGCTGTGCACATTACGCAGGGCTGGATCACTAAAGATGTGTAATCAAAGTTTAAGCAAGTATATCGGCTTGGCTTTAGAAAAGCTTAGCACGAATAGAGTTATTATTTGTATTAGAAACAGTAGACCTTACTTTTCTTTTCATTTTGACACCATTTCTAACACGTGGAATTGCGTATTTTTTTTAATTATTTGCCTTTTAATTTGCATATTATTAATGCAATACTACGACTCAGAAATTAAAAATTAGTGCTAAGTTATTCTAAAACACACCCGGTATATCTACCTTTATTTTTTTAAATCACAATAGTAGTAGAAAAATAAATACTTTCATAACAGCAACAGAAACACAAAGTTAATTAAAATCTACTTTCATGGATTGAAAAAATGAAAGAATTTGCTACTATCCCGGTGTATTGAAAACGCTCTAGCGTTCTGAACTCACGCAGTTTTGAAAAATGAATAGTTATTAAAATAGTATTTTTAATAGGTATATACTATATATAATATAGTTATATACCTACGCAAACCCAGGGCTCCGTAAAGTTACGGCTGAAAATGCAACAAAAACAATACCGGCGAGAGAGGGATTTTCGAGAATTCTCATAAAAATATAGAATAACAGATGAAGGTTAAGAAATGCCGTATTCGAAAAATAAAATTTAAACGTGCCACAATTATTCAAATCCAAATTCGCTGAAACGATTCAAAGCGACATATCTATGACAGCCCTATTGACATGATTCAGCGGCGTAAGTGAAGCAAGCGTTCGTTCACATCACGTCCTCGCAAGGCAATTCCAACGAGCGTCGACAAAAACACCTTTATTCAAACACGGCACATACTTATGAATACTAATGTGGTGGACAGAATCGAATTCAAATTGATCGCAAAGAATAATGAAAATACAGATTTGAGACGGGTCACAAAAATAGTTCCTAGTTTCGTAGTTTACATGCTGAAACTTGGAACATTTTGTTTGATTGCATTTAACTTCATACAGTACAATAGATAACAGTCTCCGTGTTCCAGTGGTTAAGGCGTTTGCCTGTTGACCCGGGGGTCGTGGTTCGATTCCCACAGGAAGCATACTTTGTTTAGTTGTTTCCAGTTTGGTTAGGAAATCGCAGGCTTGAATCACCTGATTGTCTGATAATAAAGATGATTCCGTGCTTCGGAAGGCACGTTAAGCCAGTGGTCCCGGCTGCCATCTGGTAGTCGTTAAAGGAACCACGTCAGAGGCCGAGAGGCGGTTCCGAAGAACTCTGACACCAGGGTGTGCATGGTCGATTGACCGTGACACCTACTCGAAATGAATGAATGAGTACAATAGATATGTCGTTTGATTCTACAATAAGGATTATTTCACTGCTGGACTATTAAATTTTCGGATTTAATCAATGTTTTAAAATGACAGATTCTTGTAAGTTTGAGTTACCAGTCATTTCTAGCAGATCCTTTCCCTCGTAAGAAAGGCTAGCATGTTAAAAAAGAAACACGAATATCTTTTGGCCAAAAAAAATGTCTGTTACATGGGATGGTATAAGAACTTTAACGTTACCCTATACGTTAAAATCCGTTAAGGTATTCTGGAGTTATGATGGATCAAGAAACTCACATACGAACATCCTAACTAATATTATAAATGCGAAAGTGAGTTTGTTTGTTTGTTTATTTGTTTGTTTGTTTGTTTGTTACGCTTTCACGCCGTAACTACTGAACCGATCATCATGAAATTTTTCATACAAGTTCTCTGGAGTACGGAGAAGGACATAGGCTACTTTTTATCCCGGGAAAAAGTACTGTTCCCGAAGGATCGACATTGACGCTAGCGGAGCCGCGGGCGAAAGCTAGTTAATATATATATTTTAAAATATAAGACACATATGCAACGACAAACTAATTTAGATAATATACACATCTGTTTGTGAATCTATCCTTAGTTATTGTATTTTAATTTGAGGTGGATGTTTTAAAACGACAATGACTACATTAGAGAGAGCGCAGAAAGCTGTATTGAAAACGATGACCTTTAAACCTATAAGATATCCATCAAACCAGTTATTTAGTGAAATAAACATCTTATCAGTACGAAAACTATTAATTAAAACGTTAATAATGTATCAGCATAGGATACCGCGTAATACATTACCTACGAGAAGACGAAGGGATAAAATATACTATGTACCTAAATGTAAAACGAAGTTTGCTCAAAAGAATGATTGCATACAAAGATAATTTTCTACACTTCTGTATTGTAGGTAATTTGTATCGATTCTCTTTATTTGCCCCGCACGCAACGCGAAGGACGCGCGGAGATTCGTGACGTCCTGTAAACGATGTTTGACCCTTTTTACTGGTGTCAGAGTAGCGACAGCCCTAACTGATTGTAATGACTTTGCGTAACAGAATTATTTTTCTTGACCCTTTAGGGTTTAGAATGATATATCGTTGAGTCCTAAAAGCCTAATGGACAAGGATCAGTCGGGCGTATAAATATCCCTTTATTTTTCGCCACTAAGTTAGATGTATTGCCTTTTTTTGCGAAGATAAATGGGAATTTAGCTGTAATAAAAATCAGTTTTACTTCTAACATGACATTATATGCTATTCTATATGTTTGTAATTCCTCCACGCTGAAACTACTGGACAGATTTTTTAACTTTTAAATGTTACAGTTGTATTCGGATACACCATAGGCTATACCTCTAATATAATCAAACGTGGTAGCGAGCAAAAACTATGCAATTATATATGTATATATAATATATATAATTTTTGTAAATGGATGAAAAGATTATGAATCATGTTAATAGGCAATGCAGTTAACAACCATCACTATTTTTATTCGGTTTTCCACCTTATACGACTACGATTAGCCTACGTTTATGCTCTAGACTCTGTCTACCCCGTATGGGACAAAGACGTGATAATATGTCAAAAAGAATTTATGAAAAAAAGTCGTCCGACTTTTTTTCACAGTAATGAGACCAGCTCATATATGATTTTATTATGTGTGAGCCATTTTTATTTAACCTTCTCTAACGTTATTATATTATATTAGGAATTCTGATTCTGACATTATAATATTGCCAGGGAATTCAAAATCATCCTGTATAAATATTGTGATTCACTGAAAATTGTGAGCATTTTTGTACAATTATTCGTTCCATATGACCATTTGCGGATGTCTAAACCATATGCATAAATCATGACCATTGTTCCGATGAACGCATGAGGATTACTAATAAAGAGAACTGTGCGTTTGTCGGTATTACTATTATACTTAGATGGAAACACTCGCTACATCAATCAATCGATGACATTAAGAAAGTTAGATAGAAAAGCTATGTAGAAGCTCAAAGAAATAGCTGCTGTATGTCATAATGTTTGAATCATATTTGAACAAATAATATGAATCAAAGTTCTCAAAAAATTAAATAATAAATGTTAGTTTTTGTCTGGTTTCGCATGTATGGTAAGTGAAATTCATATTTTTAATGCAAACGCAAGGAAAAGAAATATAAAACGAAGTATTTAACTGTAAAAATAGCAATCAGTGTAAACTATTATAAAAACACGGTTTCACTCACGTTTGTTCATTTGGAATCGCCGACTAGTTTCGCTCTATTACAAAGACCATCATCAGGGCGAGTGTTAGGGGTGGCGACACGGCGGTTTCGCTTCCCTCACAACACTGACTTCTATTCTATCAGTGTAAATTATTTATTTACACGATGTACATCCAAATTTTAATTTGGAATATATAACCGTAAGCCATGTGGTTTCCGGCAGAATAGAATAGAACCACTCCTAGTCTTCCCATGGAGGTCGTAAGAGGCGACTTAGGAATTACAAGCTAAACAAAGCTCTGTCTGCTCTAGCCAAGTATGGCTCCGTTAGTACAGAGAGGGACATGCTCCTGCAGTGGAGACTAAAAAGACCTGATGATGAACCGTAAGTATTATTTAAATGAAACATCCCGACCTATCCCGACACATCAGGGAATAAATGTATGTTATATGAATTTTCAATCTTCGTTAATCCCACCGTCGGCTCTAAAAATTTTATCGTTAAAGGATACAAAATGTAGCACGTACAGAACCCGACAGCTGGCAGATTCTGCGAGCATCAGAGCAATATAAATTGAAGGCAAAGCCAAGCCTTGCCCATCTACGGGAGCAGTAATTGCTGTAGAAACTCTAGTAATGGCTTATTCAATCTGGGATCGCGAAAACCCGTTCCGACGCCATACTCGGGGAGGTTCCGAAGGCGACGGCAGACAGAGACAAATGCAGATTCCAAAATGCCACTTGGGAGAAGTAACGAACGATCCAATGTCACGTGACACCAAACTTGAAAATGAATGCGTTTCATTTTTCGTATAGCTTAGTTCATTAAAATCCACTATAAGTAGAATCAAACCCTAACAAGATTTGGTGATTTAAAATAGAACAAACAAAAACAAGATTTTTTAAAATCGATTCATAAATGACGGACGTCTGAGGTAACAATTTTTTTTAAATACAACCTAATTAACCTGCTCCTTTTTTTTAAGTCAGTTAAAATTACTATGACTTTATCAAACATTTTTTTTCCAAAGAAACATAAATATGCAACAGACCTATCGAAAAACTTATCGCGTTTTGACTCAGAACTCTCCCTCTCCCTCAAGTTACTCCTTTTTAGTTATGGCGAAAAAAATACTCGACAAAAACAGCTATTCAAATACTAAATTTATGACTAGAAACCAGACAGGACCAATAGTCCAATCAGCTTTTCAGTAATGCCTTCCTTCTTCATAAGTATCTACTTAACAAATCAGATGACAAACAGATTTCCTTGCATGGTTCTTTTCAAAAACCTTTTCTGGGTGAACTTTACAATAGCTTAACACGAATGTGTAATTTCTGTTTATTGGATCTAATGGAACTCGCTTTACTCTTCTTCACAATACGATTTTCAAGCGCGGAGACGAAAATTATATTTTCACACAAAATAGGACTAAAGGACTAAAATGGCATTATTTTAGGTTAGTATTTGGGGGTTTCGCCCTCAAATGGGGACGCTCGCTCGCTCTGTTTTGGTCACAAGGAAACCTAAAGAATCTAACCTACCCTCTGTGATCATGTTTTTTTTTTTTGTTCTCGGTGCTTTGTCCTCGGGCCCCCTTGGCAGTAAAATTCTACAAGAAGACGTTTTAAACACATTTTTACAAAGACCTGCACTTTCAGATTATTTGTAGGCATCACAGATGCACATGAAAGGAGTCGCAGGCTAAGCTAGTAGTGGACTGTAGAGCTTTCGTCCATACACCTCATTACCTTGAAGCACGAAACGCGTAATGAGAAAATTCCTCGCGCAGGAAGACGTCCAATAAACATTTCTCCGACTGATCCATGAAACCAATCGATAGGTACCGCATTCCTATATAAACGTTTATTACAAGAACAGAAATTGGCCATAAACTTGACTCGAGTAATTAAAATATTTTCTCTTCTCTACCTGGAATGTGCTAGTAAGTAGGGATGAAATTAGCTTTTGTTCGTTACAAGAGGAAATACGAGAAGCTTGATGCGATAGCGTATGCTCTATTAGTGCATAAGGACTTCAAGCAACGTGATTACCTACCGCTTGGATTGGTAACCACAAGTAGCAAAAAATCTCAAGCTCCTCCGTGCTTTAAAAAGCACAGCTGTTGGTTACAGCTATCATCATTACATGGCAGTTGTCTCAAAGAAAATAGATCGTCTAAAGGAACTTAAATACCTAATAAATTTTTCAGTATCATGAATTTCAGTAAAGTTAAATATTATAGGAAAAAAAGGATATTTTGAATCATTAAGTTTCAAAATATCCTTTTTTTCCTATAATACAATATGTAAAAAAAAAACTTTGTCCGATCCTTGATGGAGTGATTCAGCCGGTCTATATGAACAATTTTCCTATGGCACCAATGTCGGGAACTCTAAAGATTTTTTGTCGTTCCCGGGGGCCAAACATCTTTCTTTAGAAATGTCCATTTTCTTTTTAGTTCCCAGGTTTGATCCCATAGAAAAAGTTGTTCATATTGACGGGCTGAATCACCCCTTCATCGGACAGGGTTGTCTTTACATATTGTATATGGAAAATATATTTACTGAATGTCAGTAAGATTTTTTTCTCATCATCATTTCGAGTAGGTGTCACGGTCAATCGACCATGCACACCCTGGTGTCAGAGTTCTTCGGGACCGCCTCTCGGCCTCTGTCGTGGTTCCTTTAACGCCTACCAGATGGCAGCCGGGACCACCGGCTTAACGTGCCTTCCGAAGCACGGAATCATCTTTATTATCAGACAATCAGGTGATTCAAGCCTGCAATGTCCTAACCAAACTGGAAACAACTAAACGAAGTATGCTAGCTTTTTTTCTAAAACAAATACTTTTAGTATCAGATTATTTAGAATGCAAGCGTCACGCCACTACGCGTTAGTTACCAAGAATTTCACGTTCGAGAATACAAATTGGTTTCTTTTTCGAAATTTAAAGTAACGACGTGACAGGGTTGGTGATTCCTAGTGTGCAGGGTGCATTGTTGATTGTTTCGTTAGGCGGTGTTGTTCGAGACTTTCGAGCGTTAAATTTAACGCCAGATGAGTTGTGAGACATAAGTTTGGTCCTAAGTTTGCATGTCTTAGATAGGCATAACATCATCGTCTTCATCTTCACTTACCATCAGGTGAGATGAGAGACAACTGCCTACTTCCAATTTTCGAGTTTCAAGGGCGAATCGAGTATTTACCATTATATTTGATCGAATTTATACTTAGATTTTTGTCAATCACAAAAGTAAAACCATCACTAGAACATGAATAAGCGATTATAATGCACACGTCAACTAGGCCATCGAGCTCATATATTAATTATATCTGTTTTTTATCCTAATCCTAATCCTAACTAATATTATAAATGCGAAAGTGAGTTTGTTTGTTTATTTGTTTGTTTGTTACGCTTTCACGCCGTAACTACTGAACCGATCATCATGAAATTTTGCATACAAGGTCTCTGGAGTACGGAGAAGGACATAGGCTACCTTTTATCCCGGGAAAAAGTACTATTCCCGAGGGATCGACATTGACGCGGGCGGAGCCGCGGGCGAAAGCTAGTATCATATATATTGAGGCAGGTGGATAATCTGTCTCCAAAGTTGGAATTACTCACGCACAAAAAAAGAAAGAAGAGATTGTTTTGTTCAACGAATTACCTACTGTTGTTCGCCGATGTTTAGTCTGTGCGAGTCATTTTGGAGAAATAACACGTGCTGGCGATAAGCGAGAAGTTATTGGTCTTACACGTATAAAGTGTTAATTATTTATGTTGTAAATTATTAAACCTTGGGACATTCTTAGGTACAGTATTTTAAATAAGAAATAAATGCAAATAGGTACCTGTTCTGATTATTGAATATGGTTGTATCTTTTATAGATACGAATTCACAACCCAGGTCATCCTTGAACCCGATAACCTGAATGGCTGAATGATATTTATTTGATAACTGCTTGACTAGGTCTGCGAAGTACTTACCTAATCTGTCAAAATATTTCCTTAGTACTTGAAATTCAAGAAGTATGGTAGATACATATATACAACTAGCTTTTGCCTGCGGCTTCGCTCGCGTTAAGAAATATAGTTTCATATAAACTTTCTTCCCCTATTTTATGTCCTTGGGGTAGAATTGATCAAAATCCTTTCTTAGCGGATGCCTACGTTATTACATCTACCTGCATGCCAAAGTTCAGCCCGATCCATCCAGTGGTTTGTGCTGTGCGTTGATAGGTCACTATGTCAGTCAGTCAGTCACCTTTGAGTTATATATATTTAGATATGTAAAGAAAACCCTGTGCGATCCTTGAAGGAGTGATTCAGCTTGTCGTTATAAACAACTTTTCCTGCACGATCAATGTTGAGAACTCAAAAAAATTACATTTTTAAATATGTTCCGCCGCCCAAATTGTATGGGTACGTCTAAAAAGAGTTCCCAGAATTGATCCCATAGGAAAAGTTGTTCATATCGACCGGCTTAATCATCCCTACAAGGATCGGACAGGATGTTTTTCTATATATATATATAAAGTGTCTTAGTCCTAACTATACTACTCCTAGCTAATATAGGTACTACTCTTAGTAAATGCCAAAATAAGTTTGTATGTTTGTAACGCTTTCACACTTTTACTACTACACCAGACATTTTGAATTTTGTTAGGTGTACTGGGAGGAATAAGGATTTGTCAACAAACAGTATTTTTTTAACAATTTACATCCTCAAGCAGAAGCTAGAAATAAACAATGCTTCCGCCATTTTAAATTCATCAGTATTTGCATAACGTCCTTGATTGACTCAATCTTCCCCAACATAGTATAAATTCATTCATTACCATCACTATTACACCCATAGCCATCACTTCACGGTTGTGAACAACGTAATTACTTAATAATTACAATTTCTGAATGATAATGTACCTTTGTCTGCGCCGCCGATCATACTTCAAGAGTTTATCATTAAAAAATCGCCTCTTTTCCTCCGTAATAAGGGTCGATATATTATGCTTCATTTGTGAATCATTATACAAAGGTACGACCGTATTTGTAGATTCATAAAAGCTGTATTCGCATGGTAATTCGCGGTGAGACATGAGAGGGTTCTAAAGGTTCTTGAGGCACAGGTGGCGACGAGAAAGCAGTGAATGAAATCATACGTACAAAGACAATAATGAACTCTAATGTACCTATATAACGCAGTGTTTTAGTCCATTTGCTTGTGTATGAGTAAGACGGATTGTGGACATAATTCACGGTGTACGTCAAGAGAACAGTAAACTTTGCATACAGAAAAGTGATGCGAAATATGACCTGTGCGTCACAACTTCACAAGTTAGGTAGTTACTGTTATTACTACACTGGGATCTATTGTTAGATGCAAGTTTACATAGTTTATTGACAGGCAACACAATCGCAAACACTTACCATAGTGTTAGAATATGCTTCATAGTTTTAAACAAAAATAATAAGTACGAACAAAACACCTAAAAAATATATTTAAGAAGAATTGACCTACACAGCTCACAGAAATGACTCGACTTAAAGCAACGTTGAAAAAACAATATTGACGGTAAAGAAAAATGGTGTTTACCTGCGTTCAACGGACAGACGCTCCTCGACACAATAAAGCACTTATCAATAGAAGGGACACTAAAAAGAACCGTGTAAACCTCACAGGTGGTTGCACAAGACTGAGAACCGATTTACAAGGAGCTACCCTGCCCCCCTCGGTTATTGCACGCAAGGGCGATAGAGGAGAAAATCAAATGACCGGAGAGGAGCCGCCGCTGGTTGGAATATGTGGGGCAAGGCACCAGCAGGCAGGTGGATGGACACTGGCTGAACGCATCGCTTACCTGCCGAAAAAAAGGAAAGATACCTGCGGGCCGGACGCTCAAATTAATTGTGGAGGGATTGCCTGAGAACGCAGCGAAGATTTTTGTATTTCGATATCGTTAAACGCTGACTTTTAGTTCTGTTTTTAAAGAGTTTCGGAGAATTGTACTTTTTTTTTGATAAGAATACTTCCAAAGCTGTTGATAAACGAGCTGTCAGTTAGATGCTTTAAGATAGATGGATTACACAAACTGTTATTCTCGAACTTATTGCAGGTACCCATGTGTAAATATAAATATATATGGACAAATCACACAGATTGAGCTAGCCCCAAGATAAGTTCGAGACTTGTGTTATGAGATACTAACTCAACGATACTATATTTTATAACAAATACATATATAGATAAAAGATAAACATCCAAGACCCAGGCTAATCTGAAAAATATCATTTTCCATCTTGACCTGACCGGGGATCGAACCCGGGCACCCTCGTGTCGCAGGCTGGCGATGTGTAGATGTCCTAAAGCCATTATACATTACATACGGTTACATAGGAAACACCTGTACAAAACTCAACAAGATTTTACAGTTTTAAAGTCATAGTAAATCAATTTTAGCAACAATGGCCAAAAAAATAAATTAAAGCCTAAAACAAGGATAATATACCAAATAAATCACTGTCAAGAGTTTCCCGAACAATCTAAATAAAGAGTTAGTTGTTATATTATTTTGGTAATGCGAGTATGCAAAGTTCCCACAATTAGAGTAATAGGCCTCCCACGCGATGTCGGCTCGTCCGTTTACCCATACTTGGCATTTCACGTGCCATTAGTCTCGATAAATGAAGAAATTGACCATAGCAACGAGCCATTTGCATTTGAAGACACGTGTACGGAATATGAATGTCCGAAATTCAATTTTTAAATAAAGAACATTCTGATCATTGTCGCTCATTTTTTTTAAATTAACTTTAGTTGAAAGACACCATCATACATAAATGCGGCTTAATAATCTTTAATAAAAAAAACTACTTTAATAAAACTTTTGAATAGATTGTGATGAAATTTAAATGAGACCAACTATAGAGCCCTTGTCAAACAAAAAAATAATTTTTAAAATAGGTTTATAAATTACGGAGTTCTGAAGTAACAAACATTTAAAAATACAACCAAAATAATAACCTCTTCCTTTTTTGAAGTTGGTTAAAAATAACTTGATTCAGAAAACAATGTTGGTTTTCCAGACTCTTTTCCAATAGTTACTTAGTAAATGTTTCCAAAGAACCTCGCTACGATTTTACGATCAAAGATTACTGGAACACAGACTTTTTAGTACCTACCTGTTTTACAAGGAAAACTATGATACACCGTTAAATAAAACGTCAAAAGTTTTAAACTTTGTACTGAGAAAAATATAGGTTGGCGCAATTTACTGCCCAGTGAAACTAAGTAAGCAAATTGATACAATATAAGGACAGAAACTAAATATTGAATAAATAAAATGTACGATGTAATATAAAACGTTGTTCAAAAGTCTCTCGGAAAGGAAACAAAGAAACGATGAAAAAATAGAATCAATCCATTAACATACAAAAAGACTTATAGATAGAACAAAGTGGAGTTAATTTCCAATATTTGAATTACATATGGAACCTACTAAAACTAATTTGTGACACGAAACATTGTTTCTGAGAACTGAGAACCGAATGATTTGATTATTACAGAGTAAACGCGTGACATCTTGTAAGGTTAGTTACCTATGCTACAAACTAAAGTGAGTATAGAGCGTGTTACGCACCAGGCGTTTTAACGATGCTAACATTCTTTTAAATTGAAATTACTAACAAACTTTAAGAATTTAATTTCGTAAAGAATATTCAGAGTTGTTTATGGAACCACTGCACATATATTTATGTCAGTTTAAAAACTACTATCATCATCACCATCATCAGGTCTTTTTAGTCTCCACTGCAGGAGCATGACCCGCTCTGTATTACCACTAAAAACTACTATAGTCTCACGCAATGTCCAAAACTTTTTGTAACAGCTAAGTGCCCCTTATTCACATTTCAATATAGTGTACCTAACACTACATGCAAATAATTTGTAATTTAAACTGTATTCTCTACAATCTTCTTTAGTCCTATCAAACACCGATATGCTTTTATAATAATTTGAATGGAGAAAAAGACAATTTTTAGTTTAAAATAAGAATTCCCCACACAAACCACATACATTTCTATACCCTACCTACTTTTGTGCGTAAGTTTGCTCACACCATTGCAAACACCAGTTCTATGTTTTTAATTTTTATATTATTATTATTATAAATTATTTGAATGCAGAACAAGGTAGTTTTGAGTTTAATATAAAATCTTCACACACAGACTACACATGTTACTTTTCTATACCCTACTTACTTTGTGTGTAAATTTGCTCGTGTTCATTTGGCGACCGATCCAAGGCGAGCAGGATGAGATGCTAAAATTATTAATGACGTATTTGCATATTATAATGAGATGCCTTAATCAGGTCTCAGGTAGCAACGGGTTCAGAGATTAGAATATAAATATGTAAATGCGTGGTTCTCACCAAAATATATTTGGACCATTAATTTTAACAGGTTTTAATAAAATGCTCAAGTGATTACACTTTGCTTCATAGTAGGAAGAATGCAGCGAAATTTTTGATAGTGTGGCAGATTTGCACAAATTAAATCAAACCAGTTAGCCTTAGTTCACGACTGTCATACAAGAAGGTATATAACAAAAAAAAACTAAATATTTGAATTACTTTTGTCTCAAAATTACACGCTATTTGTTCAACATAGTATACAATACAATGAAAAAAGGTACTTTTTTCATTAATCCTCAAGCACCAACACTGAATAGAACCTTATCTTTCGAGACACTCGAATTCTTCCAACACTTATCATTTTTCTTTTGTTTAAAAGCTTTAAAGCCGCAAGACACTGGCTGGTACACGGCCCCTTTTAAAAATAAACGTAGTGGACAAAGACGCATTAAGGGGTTTTATGCGCAGGTACCGAGTTCCTCGAACGGTCAGTAAATTTTGATAGCCCCGGTGAAACTTCGGTTTGAAACCTATAATTAAGTATACGACGCAGCTTCCCTCGTTTCTCTGTGTTTTATAGCAAAATGAGAGACAATTTACTTTTATACTTTAGTTTTTATATTTTTGGGAGTTATAAATAAATGTACAAACATGAGAAACTAAGTGTTCTGCACAAAATATACAATATACGAGTATATATACAGTATTCATCTAGTAATGTAAATCTGTTTTTAAAAAGTAATAAATGTAGCGTACATTTATTCGTTTAAATATAATATTAGAATTTTAAATATTATATAATTCAAAAATTATTTGTTAAGTTCATTTTCAATGACTTCGTATTATAAGTTGAATTAATTGATTATATATTTCAAAGTATAACCACTAGTGCAAAGCTACACTAAATGGAGCCAAGTACAGTGACATAAGGTTCCTATTCTCCTAGTCGCTGCTATAAATAGAATTGATAACTGATGGTTCTCGTAGTAACAAATGAGTGGGTTTTTATCATGTGAGTGTTAATGAAGATGTAGGCAGGCAAGGCTGCACTCGGTATTAGCGGGGGCTTCCGAGGGTGCCGGCCAGCGGTGGGTGACGATGGTCAATGAATGCCGCGCCAGACTAACAAGATTACCTATTTTGATTGGATATTTATTGGATTTTTAAATTGACTATGTATCTAGATCCAAGTGAGCTTTTGCTTTTTCACCGAGCGTTTTGAGGCGAGGGGAAAGAGCGCTCATACTATTAGACAACATCACCAAAGGGCTCCCAGGAGGGACGGACCTCGGCTTTAGGTAGCAAGCTCTCATATTTGCCGTGAATGTGCAGGTTTGATGCAGAAAAATTAGTCTTTGAGGGCATATTGTAGATTGAAATACTTTTTAGTAGCGTTAAAACTGGTACAAATATCGTAATCTAATTTTAGTTAGTTTAATTGTCCAAAGACACAGTAAAGTCAATTACTACAATACTAAACCAAGATTTCCATCGTTTCTTAAATCTATACGTAACGAGGTCCGTTACGTATAAAAAACCCATTCGAAAAAAAATATTGACTACTTAAATATAAATAAATAAGTTAAAATAAAAAATATAATGGGACATATCACACAAAATGAGCTAGTCCCACGTTGTAAACTTGTGTTGTAGGATACTAACTCAACGATACTATATTTTAAAATAGATACTTAAATAGATAAACATCCAAGACCAGGGCTATCTGAAAAAAATCGTTTTCCATCATGTCATGTCCTGACCGGGAATCGAACCCGGGAACCCTCGTGTCGCAAGCTGGCGTGTTAACTACTACGCCACGGAGCTCGCCGTATGTATGTGAATATGTATGCAATGCATTAGGCAATATTGATTGTAGTCCGCTTTGCTTAAGGGCACTCTCAAAATCGTGGCGGTGCTTCTATAGCCAGATTTAAAGGTTTAATATAACTATTTCATGATTTAATCCATTTAAACCTACCATACCCTATACGGCACAGTAATTTTGTATGAAGATACGAGTATATGACTTACATATTTTGTTTGATTGTAAAAATGAGCCATAGTATAAAGTCAGTCTCTAACATTAAAAAAGGTTATGTGTAAGTTTTAAGGCCCTTACAAAATTGTGCCGGTACTTCTAATAGCCCGTTTTTATGAGGCTGTTTCTAAGCTTTGATATTACTATTATTTCATGACTCTTTAAGCTAGCGTCTCAATATAAGTCCGCTTTGCTCCTGGCTCAGGTAGAAGGCGTGCGAACGGGTCATGGCGCCGCTGCAACTGTCCAGACATTCCTGCCAAGTCGTGATGGAACTTCTAATGGGGCTTGGGACCGTTGTTACGAGTATTATTACTAGATGGCTATTACACTTGCGTTTTGTACAGTATAAAAGTTATTCTATAAAGTAACCTAGGTATTTTTGGAATATATAATAATAAGCCAAGTCCTCTGGCTGCTCTGGCCAAGTATGGCCCTAGTAGTACAGAGAGGGTCGTGCTCCTGTAGTGGAGACTAAAAAGGACCTGATGATGATGATAATAATAATAAAGTTTCTCCACAATTAACAAAAATAAGCAGTAAGGCAGTATAAACAGGAGTTAATAGTACTATGTAGTATTAACTCCTGTTAATACTACATAGTACTAACAGGAGTTAGTACTATGTAGTAACAATGTTCCAACAATTGCCTGTAATTCTCTAGTAGAGAATTACAGGCAATTGTGGAGAACTGGTGCCCGTACTAGGTTCCATAGATCCTGTGTTACGGGTCGCCAGGCCTCTCCCAATATTTCATTGTTAATCTAGTCTATGTTAGCTATACTAATACAGTTTAGTTTTATACAACTATTAAGGATAGAACGTGGGATGTGTGGAATGTTTAAATACTCTTGAAAATAGTTGCATACAGGTGTGTGACATGTTAGGTATATGACTGAGTAAGCCACCCAGCACCTCAATAAATCAGATATACCCTAACTATATGCAAAGTTGCAAATACAGATAGTTAACAATTGTCTGTAGTGATCTAAACAGTGACAACGCTAAAATTATTTAGGAATAGTAGTAAGCATATCATACAAACATATGTAATATTCGACGAAGTCTTCGTTATCCAAGAAACGTCTACACTAGACGTGGACACATAAAATGTATTCACAGTGCAGTACAATACTGAGCGCAAAATTTCAACCTGTCTGTAAGATTCAAAGATTTATTCAGAAAATAGACAGGCACTTTTCACGTCAATTCACATTTTAAATAATACTTATTCAATTATAATCAAATTATGAATTATAGTTCAAGAGCTACGAACTACTAGCGTTTCGGAACCAACCACTGCAGACAAGAAGACGCCGAAAGAAACTCTTTTTAACAGTATTGGTCGCCTACTTGTCTGAAGGGCTTTGTATGATATTTGTATGTAAACAAACACCTTAAATCTATGGGAGTGTAAATTTTCCACAAAGTAAATCCGTTACTGAAAAAAGTGTACGTAGCGAAGAATTATGAAACATATTTTCTTGTGAATTGCTTACTCGTGTACCTACATGTGTAGCGAAATAACCTAATTTTTTAAGCCTGTTAAAATGAAGACGCTGAAAACACGTAGGTAATAGAATTTCGGCGTGTAATAAAAGTCAAGCAACGCTCCGTCGGGCACCGCGATTCACACGAGAAGTCACGGTTGCTGGCCATGTAAATGAAGACGTACTGACTAACGCGGTACAGTTAGTGAGAACAAAGACGAATGAACTGAGAATTCGGGTGAACTCAACACGTATATGTAGTATACATACATGTATATATGCATTAAGTCCACCTTTTGTACCATTTTCTTTAGTAAATAAAGTTTTAAATGTTAAACTAAACATACTACCGACCATTTGAGCTTAAGTCTCAGGCCGCCTATTTGCTACCTTTTCGCAACTTTTTTTGACTTCTCAACCACCAAGCGGGCCAATCGGACCACGTAACAATAGAAAATCCATTGGGTCTGCGTTTCTCGCGCTTGATGGGTTAAATGACTAGGTAGCTAGCTCCAAGTGAGCTTTCGCTACTTCACCGAGCGTTTGAGAAGAGGGTTCACCTATATAGTCTTTTGACAACTACGTTTTGTTCGTTACTTTCAAATACATTGCGGATTTCGTATAATTAACTATTTTTGTTTAAGATATATAAACCGTAATGGACGTTGAAGTGACCACAAAAAGTTGTACACCGTTGTTGTAAAAAGTTAGCTAATAAGCCGAACCGACAAAAAGTTTGAAAAAATTAATTAACTTATAAGTTTGTCAACCTCTTGAAACAAAATCCATATATAATATTATAAATGCGATACTAACCCTGACTGTGTGTATGTTACCCCTTCACTCTTCGACCACTAAACTGATTTTGATGAAATATGGTAGGTAAGGCTTGAGACCCGGGAAAGGACAAAGTGTACCTTTTATGCCGGAAAAAATACTGTTCCCGAGGGATTGACATTCACGCTAGCGGAATCGCGGGCAAAAACTATTATAAAACCGTTATATAAACTTTATATGTCAGGACTGACGTTTATGAACAAATCTGCTTATTCTTTTCAAGATTTAGAAAAACAAAATATAAAGTTATAAACAAACTCTTTAAAACACTTCAAAAACAACATTCCAGCACACAAACGAATTACTTTCCGAGAACAGCCGAATTCACACGTACTTGGCACGGTCAACGACTAAGTAAATAGCACTATAACCTCTAGTTGACGAGACCTTCGTAGCTAAACGCTTAGTACTGTACAATGCTGGTTAAGATCAATATCAGTGCAGGCTTTTAGCTTAGACTATACTAGTATTGATCGACAAGTCATCTTGCCTTTACGACACGTTTGCCAATTAGCAGACAGAAAATCAAAATGATCTCATGTACTTGTCAATGTAAAAACCCGTCCAATTTGTAGACAAAAGTAGACTTCACGTGGAGAAAGATAAATAGAAACACTATTTCCGTAATGTGTTTTGTTTTTGAACTAGTTACCAAACAACCATGATACTTAGGTTTTGTGATAATCACAAAAGTAAAACCATCCTAAGAATCCGAAAGCTAACTAAGTTAAGAAATAAATACATGTAAATGCCAAAAAAGCAAAACGATCATTGACAGTTTGGAAATATTTCCTACTTCCTACTACCTATAATTTATCGCCCCATGCGATAGGCTTCGTACGGGTGCGATAAATCATACATATAAATCTTCCTCTTGAATAACTATCTATTAAAAAAATATCACATAAAAATCGTTTTAAAGATCTAAACATACATAAGGACAGACAGCGGGAAGCGACTTTGTTCTATACTATGTTGTGAAGTAAATAGCAACTTAGCTCTTCTAAACAAGGCATCACCCGGCTCGGTTGAAGAACATCTCAAACAATGGCATGGGGAAATTCTTGGCCACTAATTGGAGGTAATTTGAATTATTAATTATATTAAATATTCGTTGGCGTGGAATAATTAATGCTAATATTCTCTCTCGGGACTTTGACTGGCTTTTCAAACAATGTTTGTATGTATAAACCCTGTTATAGATTATTGAAAGGCTTTTTAAGTTTTCTATATGTCTAAATTTTGTCCAATTTAATTAAAATCTTCTTTTTAAGATGTTATCCTTCTGATGTAAAATGGTTTTGTACATTTTATTTAACTTACTTGAAAAATATGTTGCAATAAACTGTCTGCTTCATACTAATTACCATTATTTTATTATATACCGGCCACATGCACACACGTAAAAAAAATATATACTGGTACTAGCACACACGTAAAATAAATTTTATTATATACTGGCTACTTGTATACACGTAAAACTAATTTTAATATATACAAACCACTGGTATACACGTAAAACTATACTGGCCACTTACACACACGTAAACGAACAAACAAAATAACTATCACTATAGTCTGTCAATGTAAGTCTCGTATTTTCTAACCGAAGTAAATGAGACATTTTTCATTCTAAATAGTTTAATCAGATTGCATATTTCTATTTATTAAAAACATTTCTAGATTAGAATAAATTAAGGAATCTAAGAATCTAGAAAATCTCGCGAACATTTTCCCAAGAGAACATTGTAACACGTAATGAGTTTTCTCAGCGCTATCTGAGTCAGTTATAATAAAAAATATAAATGTACAAAACGTCTAGCTAGAAAAACAAATTGAATTCAGCCTAATATTTTTTGCAACGATTACTGAGATAGAATCTTTAGGAATATAAAAGATCGACGATAAGTATAGGCAGACACAGAATGCCAAATGTTCACCTTGACTATTGATTTCAAGTTACAAGAACTTGCTCTTAATTCTTATCTATGACTTATTATACCTATCGTTCGTAAGGCCCATTACTTTTGTTTTATGGCAACTATAAATCAAACTCTTTTTTATCCTATTATGTTTAAACCAGCACTTCTTCACTACATAGTATAAAATAGGGCCGTTTCCCGCTGTCTGTCTGTCCCTATGCTTAGATCTTTAAAACTAAGCAACAGGTTCTGATACGTTTTTTTATAATAGATAGAATGATTCAAGAGGAAGGTTTATATGTACAGTCTCAGTCGCCAGTTTTTAATAAAAAAAATGTAATAAATCTAATAGCTACACACAGTTCCGGTGGTTGAATCAAATTCAATTGTGTTGCTTCGAATAAATTAAGACTGCGAATAAGTTTATCTCTTTTGATCTTAAACTCATTCCGCTGACACGATAGATGTGTTACAAATTGACTCATTTCAATATTTATAAATTCTTTAAACACAATATTCTAAATAATAATTATAATAATGATATAAAACTCCTACATGCGTGTACCAATGGAAGAAACCAGTTTTTATTTCACCACAACTTTCTATAAAGTCGGTCACAAAGAGACTTAAGGACAACTACAGGTACAGCTTTATTAAGGACCATTATAAGAAAAGGGGACACGCCGTGCCTACCTACAAAAGTGTCCCCGTTTCGTCGCATTACGTCGTAAATGGAAACTGGCGTTATTATACATTATCTGTTGGCCAACCGAATCGGGTTGAAATGCAACTTATTCGTAAGTGGCGTGGCGAAATCGGCATGTGCATCGACGAAAGTTGCTTAAAATTGTGCTACTTTGGAAAATGTCGGCATGTGCTTCTTTGACTTCTGTGGCGCGGTGGTTACGCAAGTCACTTTGAAACGCAAGGTTCGATCCCCGGCCTGGTCATGATGGAAAAATAACTTTTTCAGATTGACTTGGATCTTGTATGTTCAACTATATAAATCTCAACGATACTATATATTTTGTAAAACATAGTATTGTTGAGTTAATATCCTATGACACAAGATCATAGCTTACTGGGGCTATCGCAATCAGTGTTATTTGTCCCAATATTGTCTTTATATTAAAAAAATTGAGTAATTCCGCAACTCGTCCTTCTGAGAATAAGGCTATCAGTGACATACTAAAGATAACATTTTTTACAGTTTAAGCAGCATAAGTTTATAAATAACACAACGTCTCTTGTGCAGTGTTATAGACCGAATTTGGTTGAACCAAAACTGGCATAAATTATTTAGAACTCCTCCATATCTGGCCAATGCATTCGGGAAATTTAATAAAATACGAGTACTTATATAACGAAGCCGTGTGGTATCCGGCAGAGTAGAATAGAACCACTCCAAGTCTTCCCGTGGATGTCGTAGAAGGTGACTTAGGAAATACAAGCTAAACAAAGCTTATAAACATCTAAGAGACCTCTCCAACTCGTCTGGCCAGCGTGGAGAGTGTAGGCCAAGTCCTCTGGCTGCTCTGGCCAAGTATGGCCCTAGTAGTACAGAGAGGGTCGTGCTCCTGTAGTGGAGACTAAAAAGGACCTGATGATGATGATGACTTATATAACACGCACAAAAAGAATGTGTTGAAGATGCTAGGAGTGATTATACAAAATTGCATTCTGACATTACTATTCCGAGTTGGAACGCATACATTTATAAGCAAATTCCAAAAATACATGCAAAACCGATGAATGACAATGTGAGTAAACCTCAAGATTTTGCATAGGTATGTGAATGGGGAATGCACAATCGCTACTCATGAAAAACATGAGCAGAAAGAATTTGGGTAAGCCTATATAGCGATTTATTTATCAAACAGGTCAGCCGGCCTTTTCGCAAAATTTCGACAACTACTATATATACGGTGTACAACGGTTTGCTCGTCACTTCGAAATACATTGCAGCTTTTGTACGATTAACTATTTTAATTTAAGATGTATAAACCGTAATGGACATTGAAGTGACCGTAAAAAAGTACACTTGAGTTTTCAAAAGTTAGTGAGTGGTCCTGCTAAATAGATCTTGAACGAGACTTTTCAAAGATAATTAATACTAAGACGATTATAATCAATCTCATTGTATTTAAATAAACCATTCAATGAAGTAAAAATAAAACGTTTAGTTTACACGAGATATATTTTGTGTCTTTGTACCTCTTAGTTTCAACTTTTTTTAATACTTGTGATATTATTTTGTTCTGCATTTTATGTAACAGACTATATCTATAAAGCAACAGCACAACTAAGAGAACTTGGTAACGCCACTAATGTTATGGGTACCTTTGAGCCGGGTACAACCCGGGATGGTACTATAATAAGTATTTTTATGATCATTGTAAGTAAACTGTAATAAAAATGTTTAATAATCTGAATAAAATTTGAAATAATCACTAAAAGAACTTCCCAATCGCAAATTACCCAACATTTGAGCTACTTGAACCGACTATACTATAATTTATTTATTAAAATATGAGCATGAATTCCACAAAAATGTGACTTGAAATCTGATTTCGTAATTTTATCTCCTTATTGCTTAATAAATAAAATTATTATCCGCTTTGTAATTTCTAAATTCATCAGCACAATTTGATTAACTACTTTCTTAATTTTTTTTTAACTTAAACATTAATTTTCCTCAGTTTTAGTTTAAATTAATTTTGTTCTGACTGAAACGTAAATTTTATTAGCGGTAACGTCTTAGAATTATGATTTTTTTTTATGTCCCATTATATTTTAAAGCACATTGTATTTTGTTATTGAATAACTGTTAGACTTATGTACAACTTTCGAAATGTTATACGTTTATTGTGGTACTGTAAAAGCGATGTAAATTAATTTATAGCAAAATGCACCCGGCCCTCCTTGAAAAGACATCAACGCGCTCGCCTGCACTTTCTAAAATGGGTCGAAAATTAGAGTTGGTCTCTACTAGAAATTTCCCTGCATTTAGTAAATTTTATTGCTTTAAATATGTTTATTATATTTTTATGAGTTAAAAAAATCAATATTTTACTGGTCATCTATTTGTCTAATTTTAGGAAGTTATTTTATAGTATATACGATACGTAGTATAACGCGATGTCAACTACATTAAACATTTTGATAAAATTTACAATATATAATTCTTGAAAAATCTTAATATCATTGAGTAAGTGCCTAGAGTAAATGATGCCTACCTTTTTATGCCAACCACGAGTTTCCTTGATCGAGGTTTTTGCTTCTTACGTAGTGTACAAAAGTAGGCTGATGACTCAAACATGAGACAGGATTTATGCCTAAACTTTTTACTCAGTTATATCAAATGATCAAATTAATGTTGAAATAGTTGAAAAATAAATATGTATAACGTTTTTACCTTTTAAGAAAATTTGTTCTACCTTCAAAACTTTTAATAAAAAATGCGGGTAGTTAAGATACGAATTGTAGTTTAAGTTTAAATAAATTCAAAGATTCAAGTTTTTAACAAAATGACTAACAGCCTAAAGATCTAGCTAAAAAGGCGTAGGAGTAGGGCGCAGGCGCGAGGCGTCGCGACGGCCGGCGCCGAGTTCGCGGCGGTCAAGGCTGCTGTGGGCGGCGCAGCCTCTAGCCAACGAACCCGGATGTACCACCACTCACAAAGACAACACCCAAATAAACTGCCTACAAAGCAGTTCTAGGAAATCACGGCCGAGGAAACTACCAGGAAAATCTAACCGCAGCGAACCGGTTAAGGTCGCGAATATCAGCACCACTAATCTATACGAATAAATTAAAAAGAACTCACCTGCAGCAGCGGCGATGCATCCGGGTGATAATCCCGGCGTCTTCTAACCGCACGACTGCCCCAACTTGGCGGGCACCAATCTGTAAAACTCTCTCACTCAGGGCCATTTTCACAAGCGCGATCAGCGGACTCGCAACGGACACTGTGTGAAAAGGGCCCTTAGAACGCGAGGGCGCAATCCGCCAAGTTAGAGCAATCGTGCGGTATGTGCACTGCGGCGCATGCGCGGCTCGCACTGGGCAGCGGAGCCCCGCGACTGGCAGGCTGCCCCGCGCCGCCCGCGCACCGACGCTCCCTTCGCGCCGCAGCCGCTGACGTCATACCCGCGACGATGACCCGACTTCGAAATTCAAAATTCACCACGCCGACCACTCCAACCACAGACTTCTGAATCATATGTTCGAATTTGAATTTAGAGACGCGCGCCCGACCCGGCTTGCCGAGACGACTGCTCATCGCTTTTGCCGCGTTTTTGTCCGAAACAAACATGGCCGAATTTTCGCAATGGCGGCTTTCTCGAGAAACCGACGGCGGAACCGGTTCAGTTTAGGGTTCTCCGAGACGCGAGCCGAAGACGTAAGAAATAAAAACACTATTCACACAATTTGACAATTCTGTACGTCTTGTCTCTTCAGGAGGTATTTTGCTACTGAAACAACTGGTAACATAAACACCTAATAATGTTATTTCTATACCTACAAGAAGTATTTGTTGGGCAGCTCTCACTCAAGTTTAGACTGTTTTTTTTACGCTACGCTTACAACTCGAGAGCGTGAAGTTGCTTGCGTATTTTAAAATTCAACAAAAGAGTGTCACCCGTTTTTTTTTATTACAAATTGTTATATGTAAAAGAAATAACGTGTAATCTATGAAATTCTACAAGCGTTTTGAACACATTCCTAAAATGTATAGATTATCATCTAAACGAGCAAGCGAGCCAAACATCATATAAAGCTCCGTGGCCGTGAACTTTTGCAACAACCGCAAGACATGCGTTTTGAAGGTAATGCTAACACGCAACCCATGTTAGCTAGACAATTTACGTTCTTTGTATGATTTTATTCTCTTCTTGTCGAGTCAAAATAGTTCCATCAATTAGACAAGGCAGGACAGAAGTTGAGGCACAGACTTATTGGCACCGGAGTCACACAAATTGTTAATAAAGTGACCCCACCTAACTCTGTTTATTACAGCCATAAACAAATCCACTGATGGACAAAAGCCTCTCCCAAAGATCGTTCCATAGGAGGATTTTGCCATACTCGCCACGTTTGCCACAGGCGTGTTGATGAGCGCGGTTTCTTAGCTTTCTTGTGCTTCCGAAGCTGCTGCCCATCGCAAGCATTTTAAAGTCGAAAAAGGATAGGAATTTGTCGGATTTGGGAAGGGAATGAAAAGTATTGAGATACTTCAGCGGTACTTCAGCTCTGAACGGCTGCTCAATCTCTATACAGCCCAGGTTCGCTCTTGCATGGAGTACTGCAGTCACCTTTGGGATGGCTCAGCGAAATACCAGCTTGAAGCATTGGACTCTGTTGACCGAAGAGCCCGCAGGCTCATAAACAACGACGTGGTCTCAAATAGGAAATTGCAATCCCTGGAGCATCGCCGTAAAGTCGCTTGTCTATCGGTATTTTATAGGATCCATTTTGGAGAGTGTGCGAAGGCGCTCTTTGAGCTAGTTGAACCCTCACCATTCCTCCATCGGACTACAAGGCGCAGACAGAAATTTCACCCTTTTATCGTTGGAATACCAAAGAGTCGAACTAAACGCTTTGACAGTTCCTTTTTGGTTCGAGTAGCTAAGGTGTGGAATGAACTGCCTGCGTCTATATTCCCAAACAAGTACAGTCCCGGGACATTCAAAAGTAGAATAAATGGGTATCTCTTGGATAGGCATGTAACATCCTCGTCTTCATCGTCACTTACCATCAGGTGAGATGGGAGACAAATGCCTAATTCAATATTTAGTAAAAAAAAAAAAAAAAAAAAAAATACTACTCACTCAGATGAATGGGGAACAGCAAGTAGCAGTTCGGGAGGCCGGGCGCTTTTTAATTACAACGCTCCTGCTCTTCAGGTGCATTTTTATTCTAGGGAAGGATAGAATTAGTTGTTTTTGGGAAGAGGATGAAATTATAGGGATAAAGTCAAAGTCAAATATTTTATCATCGTAAGATATTTTAAATATAATTTGTTGAACGTTAGTTTCATTACACATTATTATTTACAATATAATAGTTACTTATATGATACTACTCACTCGGCTTAATGGGGAAAAGCAAGTAGCCAAACCTAACCGCAGGACAGGCAGTCGAGGAGGACACCACTGACCACTAACAGTACTTACTTATTTAATCTCTTTCTGTTAATCTAACGGGAATACTACTATTTTCTGACAATCATCATTCATCATTTCGGGGAGGTGATACGGTCAATCGACCATGCACACCCTGGTGTCAGAGTTCTTCGGAACCGCCTCTCGGCCTCTGACGTGGTTCCTTTAACGAGTACCAGATGGCAGCCGTGACCAATGGCTTAACGTACCTTTCGAAGCACGGAATCATCTTTATTATCAGACAATCAGGTGATTCAAGCCTGCAAATGTCCTAACCAATTAGGAAGCAACTAAATAAAGTATGCTTCCCGCGGGAATTGAACCCATGATCCCCGGGTCTACAGGCAAACGCCTAAAGCACTGGACCACGAAGGGAGTTATGTATTATTTTCCGACAAAATGTACAATTTCATAACGCATGGAAATGCAAGAAACAAACTATTTTGTGCATTTATAATACTACATAATAACGGGTGGCGCAAAAGTACTGGCACTAAAGAAAATACTTTTATTTTTTTTATATGACATTTTCTGTCATTCTGTTTTTGAAAATTGTGTAGTGAACAAATGTAAAATACACTGAAAATAAACAAGACGGCGCTACGGCACACACAGCGCGCGACACTATGGACTTAGTGAGGGACGCTTTTCCAGGCCGAGTTATCTCTCGTTTTGGCGATTTGCCTTGGCCTGCAAGATCACCCGATCTGACCAGTCCAGACTTCTTTCTTTGGGGTTTTTTGAAATCTCGGGTGTATGTGAACAAGCCACAGACTCTCGCAGCTCTAAAAGAAAACATTCGTCAAGAAATAACGAACATATCGCAGGAAGTGTTACGGCAAGTTATGCAAAATGTCATAAATAGGGCTCAAATGTGTATCAACTCTGGAGGTCACCATTTAAAAGACATCATCTTTAAATCCTAATGGTACGAAATTTAATGGCACAAATATACATTTAAAAAAACCTAAATCTAGTTTTCTAATTTAGAAAAAATGTTATAGCTGAACCAAATAGGGTCTTTACTTTTGCGCCACCCAGTATATACTGGGTGGTTATAACATCATACATTACTGCAAATTCAATACTTCAATAGTTTATTACCATTTCGTAGAACTGCGAGTAAATTGTTATTCTCTAAACACGAATTTACAAATCCAAATCAGAGGTACAGTCAGCAACAGAAATACCTTGCCAGGCCCTGTATCTATATCTTGAATTTTCTCTTAAACCATAAATAATAATAACATAAAAAAATATATACACAAAGATTTTAATGAAGCCTTTCTTAATATAAATTTTCACGTTTATATTTTTTATAGTTTAAGAGAAAATTCAAGATATAGATGCCTGGGCCTGGCAAGGTATTTCTGTTGCTGACTGTACATAGCCTTGTATGCTTTATATACAGTTTCCATACATTTAAACGAAGAATACATTGAATCCGCACGAAAACGAGGACAGAACCACGAAGACTTGCGAAGGCACGTTCCTATACAAACAGATACACAGTCACGATATGTATACGTAATTGGACCCTGTTTTCCTAGAACTAACCTACTTGAAAGCAATTAAAACGAGTCCAGGCGATACAGCGATCAATGTCTATTGCTATGTCTTTTGGTCCTATTCATACTTCATTTTCGAATGTAATTAGTACTGGGTGGCGCAAAAGTAAAGACCCTATTTGGTTCAGCTATAACATTTTTTCTAAATTAGAAAACTAGATTTAGGTTTTTTTAAATGTATATTTGTGCCATTAAATTTCGTACCATTAGGATTTAAAGATGATGTCTTTTAAATGGTGACCTCCAGAGTTGATACACATTTGAGCCCTATTTATGACATTTTGCATAACTTGCCGTAACACTTCCTGCGATATGTTCGTTATTTCTTGACGAATGTTTTCTTTTAGAGCTGCGAGAGTCTGTGGCTTGTTCACATACACCCGAGATTTCAAAAAACCCCAAAGAAAGAAGTCTGGACTGGTCAGATCGGGTGATCTTGCATGAAATCGTCGACGAAATTCACGTTGTGTTCTTATCACTGATGAATTATTCCGTAAGAACATTGACACAATTATTCCACGTTCTTGGGGAGTAAAACGGTCCATGTTTATTTTCAGTGTATTTTACATTTGTTCACTACACAATTTTCAAAAACAGAATGACAGAAAATGTCATATAAAAAAAATAAAAGTATTTTCTTTAGTGCCCGTACTTTTGCGCCACCCTGTATAAATGATCATTGAAATCTAGCATGGCTAGATTTTTTTAAAAGTAAAATTATTTATTCACCATAATATGAATACTAATGATCTGAAAGTAACATTTTTAAAGCTTAGTCGACATCGCAGAAGACCGAAGAGCTGCCAGCTACCTCGGACAAAGAATTAGTCTAGCTATTCAAAGGGGGAATGCTGCCCGTATCTTCGGAACCTTGCGTAAAGGGACTCCTTTTAATCATATATTTTAGTTATTATATATTTTTAGGTTTTTTAATTTTATGTTATTTGTTCTAGTATATATATATATTTTTTATTTCTGAATAGGTTATGCTATATTTAATTTATAAATTAAAATGTAGTTAATATGAAGAGTTGAATATGAAGAAAGAAATGGTTTTTAAACATTAATGAAACCTAAAACTAGATGTAAATAAAAATAACATAAATTAAACTACTTATAATAAACTGAACTATATTAATACTAAAAATAGAACCATTCAGAACTAAAAATCTATTCTAGGGTGTTGCCCGTGTGGCATAGTGCCATAAACAGTAGCTGCATTCCCCCACTGAATAGCAATTGCAATTCACTTTTTAATTCAAATCAATTGAGACTAGATTGTTGTAATCGCTCACGTATTTTTTGCGGCAACCTTTGAAATTGCTGACAATAAAACTTTCCATAAATTGACCTAGATAAATTGTTAATACTATACAGATGATCCCTTTTTCAAGCGAATACGAGTATACATCCAAACATAAGGCTGTATACAGCCTCTCCTGTATAGAAGTCGTTAAAATAACTAACGGTAAGCCGACATAAAACACAAAAGATTGTATATACAACAGAAATAAACGAATACAACAAACGCAAGCCACAGACAAATGTGTGTGCAATTATTACAATAGATCTCTGTGCTTGAAACTGAATGTAGGAACCTCCCAAATAGTGAACGAGCATGTTGATGAGTATAATATCATGTAATAATAATAAATAAAAATATAATGAATAAATAAACATATACGGACAAATCACACAGATTGAGCTAGCCGCAAAGTTCGAGACTTGTGTTATAGGTTACTTACTCAACGATACTATAACATAATACAAACGATACTATAATACATTAAGAGCCCGACATATGCCAGGCGGCGTGGCCATACAAATGCGGATGGTCTAAACGCGTTGGCTACTTTGGATATTTTCGTTTTTTAGGAATATTCAAGGGTTATTCGAAAAAGCAAAACATATGATGGCTGCCTTATCTGTAATGCAATAATAATCAAAAGTTTCAAGGTTAATTTCAATGTATTTGGTGAATAATGCTATATACCGAGTAAATTAGACGTGATTTGGAGGCAACTTTGCTATTTTTTTCTATCGAGAAAATTTAACGCAATCGTGTTTTTGAGTCATATAGTTACCAGAGTTAGTCCTGAACTTTGCTGCATTTTTATTTCAACTTGAGTATTTAATTATTATTGATATAACAGTCAATCTTGCAAAGCAGTGTGAGGTAGTATGGACCCTTAAGCATCCAAGACCCAGACCGATCTAAAAAAACCGGCCAAGTGCGAGTCGGGCTCACGCACGAACAGTTCCGTGAATTATATATGATAAGATTGAAATTATTAGAAAATATTTTTAGTATCTGATGCAACTCAAAATTAATGCTTTTCGCAATTTTTCCTTTTTCTGTGCTATAAGACTACTTCATACTAAATTTCAAGATTTTGGTTCTTGGGAAGTACCCTGAAGGTTTTGATTCCCTTGCGAATGTGGAAAAAACACGAATATTTGCGGCATAACCAGCTGTATCTTTTGATTGCGTTGGTTTACAAGTTTGATTTTTACAGCTCCAAGGGACAGTAGACCTGAGTATTTGATATGAATTTCAGGTTGATACCTGTACGCGTTCCTAAGAAAAAGGGTCTTGACAGACAGTCAGACGGACAACCAAATGATCCGTTTGTTCTTTTTGAGGTACAGAACCCTAAAAAGATCATTCGCCATCTTGACCTGGGATCGAACCCGAGATCTCCGGTGTGACAGCCTGGCACCTAAGCAGACACAGAGCTCGTCAAAGTCGTCATCGAGTATGGCTCAGAGGTGGCCAACAAAGTAACAGAACACATCAAAAGTCAAAACTACTAACCACATTTGACCAATCCAGCTGTCACACGTCTCGAACAGTAACTTGAAATGACTGAACTCAATAGAGGTTTTTTTATTTTTTCTTGTACAACCAATCTATCATGGGTGTAAACACACTTGACAAGTGACTAGAGCCAGCAGATTGATTTACAAGAGTCGAGGCAAGCAGGAGGTCATTGCCCTCTAAATTGCTGTACCTCTTCTCAAATTATTGCTATTTCTGACGCTGATGAAATAGGTTTTTTTGCTGATCACGTGATGTGCGTGATGGTGTTTTGAAATCGTTGATGTAATGAATTTTCTAGGAAGTCAATGAATTCCCGATTAAGAGATTAGTCTTTGATTCTGATTGCTTTAGATTTATTTTGAGAAATACACACTTCAATCCTTATCCTTATCCTTACTAATATTATAAATGCGAAAGTGAGTTTGTTTATTTGTTTCTTTGTTTGTTACTCTTTCACGCCGTAACTACTGACCCGATCATCATGAAATTTTGCATACAAGTTCTGTGGAGTACAGAGAAGGACATAGGCTACCTTTTATCCCGGGAAAAAGTACTATTCCCGAGGGATCGACATTGACGCGGGCGGAGCCGCGGGCGAAAGCTAGTTTTTAATAATTATGGCAAGCTCCATGGCGCAGTGGTTAACACGCCAGCCTGCGACATGAGAGTGCCTGGGTTCGATCTGCGGTCAGGTCAAGATGGAAAATGATCTTTTTCAGATTGGCCTAGGTCTTGGATGTTTATCTATATATATAAATTATACTAATATAGTAACGTTGAGTTAGTATCCCATAACACAAGTCTCGAACTTACTTTGGGGCTAGCTCAATTTGTGTGATTTGCCCGTATATATTTATATTTATTATTTAATACATTATTAATGCGAAATAATTTAATACATTATTAATAACTCTGTCTGTTACTATTTCACGCTTCTACTATTAAACCAATTGCGACGAAATTTGATATAGGTCAGTCGTAAAAATAACCCGGATCACGATATCTCGACTCCACATAACGTGAAATGAGGTGTGGAAGAAAAAAATCTAACATTGAAGTTATTTTAAATAATATAATGTTTAATTTAGTTGCAGTAGAGCCACGCTACCGACAAAAGTAATTTTGCAAGTAGCATGATTGGGCCGACTCGTCCCAGGAGTACCACACTCTCACAGAAAATTGACGTTTCAGTCTTCTAGTCAAACGTCAATTTTCTTTACGGCTTCTATGTTTCGTTTAGTGAGTGAGAGAGCTGGAGGCCCGTCCTTCCTCCATTTCCTCCTCCCATGTCCTTCCCCCAACTCCTTGAAAGGCCGGTAATGCTCCTGTCACACCCTGGTGTTGCAGTTGTCCATGGGCAGCGCTGATCGCTTACCATCAGGTAACTCGCTAGCTCGTTTGCTATCCTTTATCATAAAACAATAAGAACAATCAGACATTGTTCTGCCAGAGCAGTCAGAGGACTTGGCCTACACCCTCTACGCTAGCCAGACGGGTTGGAGAGATCTCACAGATGTTTATAAGCTTTGTTTAGCTTGTATTTCCTAAGTCCTCTTTTACGACATCCACGTTTGGTACACGGCGAGCTCAGTTATATAGAGGTAAGTAAATATAAATATAAAAACTACCCAGTAAATTGAATAGAAAAATACAAACAAGTTCTATCAATTACGGGCGCAAACACAACCTTTGGCAAGTCCCCTAATTTAGTTTGGGGCGAAGTTGCGGCCCACGGGATCGGAAACAATTCCAAGATATTGCTCAAACCCACTTAGGTTTGATTTGGAATACCATGGTATAAAAACTCTACGTAGAAATATATTTTGAACCAGAAATTGTGGAAACGCGTGAGATAATTCCTTCAAATATTGATCAATATTATTTTTTCATACAATTTATAATTTCATACAGACATATACAGTGTGATTTTGAACCGATGAAAAAAACAGACTTCCCATACAAAGTCGCCGAATAGCTGGGCAAATTTCAAAGGGAAATCTTATTTTTTTATCGATTATCGGATTTGTTTATAGCTCAGAGGTTTAAAATCACGCTGTATATGTATGTCTGAGGTATCGTTTGAATCCTTGCTCTCTCTTGCTATCAAATGATATAGGGCATAAGTTACTCGGAATAGAACAAGGATTCAAACTTAAATTATAGCCTATATGTACCACAAGCCATATTTTTTTGGTAAAGCAGTCGATTTTTTTTTCTTTGTTTTTACTCATGTTGTCCAAATCGATCATAGGTCTCCCCATACACATATTTCTGTTCTATTCTACTGTTTTTGAAGTTTTATAGCAAAGGTAGCCTTCTAAATTACACTTTTACTTGGCTCATATATAACAATTGAAAACGTAATACATAAAATTAAAAAAAAAAACGCATTTTGTTTTAAACTGTCATAAGCGAGAAAAACCACAAAACTCTGGACAGATCTCTCTTATTAGATCATGCGGAATTCTATCACACAATCAAAGTCGTGACTATCTCACTTTCGGAGTCATGACTCCGGTGACACATGACTCGTGAGTCATGCTATCCGCTTTATTGGCACGACCCGGGGTTACCCTATTTGTTTTTCTTTGCTTAGTCGTGATTTACTCATGGCCGAGATACAGCCACATAAATTTCAGTGTAGTGCCGTCACCCGGGTCGACGCACCTTACTTTCTCAAAAAAGACGACGATTTCCTGATATTTTCTTTTCTATTACCTAAATTGATTCATCCACCATTAAATCAATGTTATTGTTCTAAAATGCCTGTCGATAATAATCTCCAGGGTTCAAAACTTTATTTTTTCCAATTTGTTGAATTGTTTAGTTGTGGAAGAGCTACGCCACTGACAAAAGTAATTTTTGCTAGTAGCATGAGTGGGTCGGCTCGTCCGGGGAAGTACCACACTCTCACAGAAAATCAACGTTTGAGTAGAAGCTTTACTGTATCTATGCTTTGTTTGGTGAGTGAAAGAGCCGGAGGTCCGTCCTTCCCCCATTTCCTCCCCCATGTCCTTCCCCTAACTCCTCCAAAGGCCGGCAACGCTCCTGTTACACCTTGGTGTTGCAGTTGTATATCAAAAAAAAAACTTGGATCATGGAAATATCGTTAACAATTTAAACTTTTCCACTGGAATACATATTTCGAGTATATATATCCCTGATACAACTTCATCCCCCTTTTTCAGCCATTAGTCCACTGCTGGACAAAAGCTTCTACCTAGGATTCTTAGTTCCGGAGCAGGATATTGCCATACTCCCACGCTTGGCAGACGGGTGTGCAAGCGCAGTTTCATTGGCTTTTTGTACTTCCGACGCTGCTGTCCATTGGAAGCATTTGAAACCTGGGAAAGGATAGGGTATAATTGTATCTGAGAAGGTAATGAATATATTTGGATACTACTGAGATGAATGGAGGAAAAGGAAGTAGTAGCTCGGTAGACCGATGCCATACCTGCAACCTCCGGCCAAGCATTGAGGGTGACACTCCTCTTTTCCCCTCTCTTCACCCCTGACCTTGGTCTCTAACAATACGCATTTTATTTATTCGCATGATTTTTCAATTGATTACACTGAATTTTACCCATATATATATATATATATATATATATATATATATATATATATATATATATATATATATATATATATATATATATATATACCCATGCTTTTACTTTAACTCCGTACTAGGTCGTGTAATGTACTTTGATTATTATGCTGACTACAGCATAAACTACTCTCTTTACTGTAATATATATAGCATATATGTTTAATAAAATAAAATTTATTTATTTTAATAATAATACTTTACTTATTTTTATTTAATTAAAAAATTTCTAACTTTTCATATAATATATGTATAATATATACTTTTCATATAATAATATATAATCCGAGTTTATGACCAAGCGAGATAAGGACCTTCAATAACTCAACCAAGATAACCGTTTTCTACGAGCTAGATTTCTAAAGAACCTTATTAAAACATGTGTATGAACACACACTATTATGTATTTTTCCCTTGCGGGGTAGACAGAGTCCAGGTCTATAAAACCTAAAACCCATGTTTAGCATATTAGTAGGCGTGTAGATAGGAAACGGAATCAGAATAGTGATGGATTGCTAGAATAGAAATAATGCTCTCTAGTAGATAGAAATCAACCGGCCTGCCAAGCGTGGTTAGTATGGCAATATCCTTCTATGGAGCGAGAAATCCTTGGGAGAGGCCTTTGTCCAGCAGTCGACTTCTTGCGGCTGGAATTATGATGATGAAACTATCCCAGTATATATAGTATAAAACCCCTCGCATGTATGTCTAAGAGCTCTACGCCATTAAATAAGGACCTTATAATTGATCTATATGTATGTTTTATAAACAAGTAGCTTTTGTCCGCGGCTCCGCCCGCGTTAATGTCGATCCCTCGGGAACAGTAGAATTTCCCGGAATGAAAGGTACCCTTATTTCCCCGGGCCTCAATCTACCTCCGAATTTCATCCAAATTGGTTCAATAGTCCTCTGTCCGTCTGTCGCCTTTTCACGCTTCAAGCGTGAAAAGGTGACAGACGCATTTATAATATACTAGCTGTTGCCCGCGGCTCCGCCCGCGTTAATGTCGTTCCCTTGGGAACAGTAGAAATGATAAAAATTCCATACAAACCCCTGCCCCTTTACTTTTTCCCCTTAAGGGGGAATTTAATACATTTCACCTGCATAGATCTTTAGCCCTTAAGGAGGGGATTTTGCCCATTTCACCTACACAGATATTTTTTTATTGTAATGTAGAACTTCTTATTGTCATATTTCTAAGTAAATAAAAAAAAATCCATACAAACTTTACCCTACCTATTCTACCCCTTTAAGGGAAAATTCGACCGTTTTAACTACACAGATCTTTTTAATTGTAATGTAAACATATATACTTATTTTTATACTTCTATGTCCAGAAATGAGAAAATTTCCATACAAACCCCCCCCCCACTTTATCCCTTAAGGGGGAAATTTTGTACATTTCACCTACACAAATCTTTTTTAATTGTAACCTAGAACGTATATACTTATTTTCATACCTCTAAGTCTAGAAATGGAAAAATTCCATACAAACTTTACCCCCTATTTACCCCTTCAAGGGAGAATGTTGTCTGGTTCACCTAAACAGATCTTTTTTAATTTTAATTGAGATCTTGCGTACCTACTTTCAAACTTCTAAGTCCAGAAATGAGAAAATTCCATAAAACTTCAACCCCTTTGATTTTCTAAAAATCCTTTCTTAGTGCTCATTTACATCATAAAAAGAATCCCTGTGCCAAATTTCAAGTTTCTGCGCACAGTAGTTTCGGCTGTGCGTTGATATATAAGTCAGGTTTGCCTTTGGCCCGCGGCTCCGCCCGCGTAAGTGTCGATTTCTCAGGAACAGTAGAATTACCCGGAATACATTAGTTTATGACTTTCAATGAAACACCTTAATATTGAATTTCAATTGAATAACTTCAAAAACGGAAGGTTTCATACTAACTTTGCATCCCCGTTTTTCCCCCTAAGGAGATGAATTTCCAAAAATCCGTTCTTAGTGCTCCCCTACGTTATAAAAGGAACCCCTGTGCAAAATTTCAGGTTCCTAACCCTTATAGTTTAGGCCCTGCGTTGATATGTCAGTCAGTCAGTCAGCTTCTCCTTTTTTTTAGTATGGATTACTATGGATAGTATGGATAGGTATAATGCTGTCGTATAATGATGATGAATTGACTTTGGATTTTAATTTTCTTATGTCACTTATTATTTTATTTTATTTTTGCTATATGTTTGCAGGCAAACTCATGCCTTGAGTTCATTTAAATGACGATTACTTTTTTTTTAGTAAACTGATTTTGATAAAACAAACTTTAGATGTTTTGCTGAGTTAAAACAAAGCAATTGGTGAAAGTTTGAAGTAAATCGGTTTAGTATTTTCGGAGATAATCGTGATCATACATACAGACAGACAGACAGACAGACAAGAAATTCCAAAAAATTTTTTTTGCTTTCTATTATTCTTTTTAAGTGTCCCTCTATCCATTTCAGTAAAAAATTCGAAATGTACAGACAAAATAATTTTACTGTTTTATTATATGTATAGATTAATATATTAAGTATTGATAAAAAGTAATTCATTAGCGTCACACTTTTCTGTACTTCCAAGCAATTTTCATTTTCTTGTCAACGGCCGTGGTGCGAACCGAGTGTTACGAGCACCCAATTTAAATACCAACAAAAAGTGCTCAAATCACTTCGGATTCAGTCCGAGAACCACGCTTATTGTGTAGGCGGACTTCTTGAAGGTGTGTGGTCCAAGTCACAAGCGTGCTTACTCTTCTTACCGCGTAAACGCCTGAAGGCATGTATTCATTAGGCAATATTTGTTAATAAACTGTTTATGACTAGTTTATACACAAGTTTATCATAAACGCTGTACCTTTTGTTTATAAACTAGATGTTTCGCCTTGTACTCCACTTAAAGTGCAGAGCAAGGCGACATGTTTCATAAACAATGTTTCATCAGATTTATTAATAAAATGTTTACAGAGATGATGCAACACTGTCAAACAATGTTTATAAACTGTATATAAACAAGGTTTATAAACACATGTTGCCTAACGAATACGTGCCTTAATTTTGCTAGCTTAACGAATGTTTCAACCTGTCTAGTCTAGAGGCATCTGAAGCTCTTCGTAAACGAATTTGAAGCAATTTCACTATTAAAATAGACAACTACCTTGCGAAATCTCTTTTTTACTCATAGCAAGTAGTGGAAAAGACCTGATATGTGCTGTTTATTGATAAGAAAATCGAACGGAAAATCAGCACTGATCACGCCGAATACCGACAGAAAACTTTTAACGTATGAATAATCTGAAAAATGAACTTTTCATTTAATAAATAATTTTCATTTAAGATTGAACAATCAAAGCATAAATCACATGTAAATTTATTTACATATGATATACACTGCTGAAACATCATACATGTAAAGCAAAGTTTAGAGATATAGGTACAAAACAACTACACCTCATTTAAATACACTCACTATCAATCCGTGGTAATAAAGGATTCAAAATACGCATCCTTTTAACGAAATGAATGATGTTGCGCCCAATTAGCTGAATGCTAAGCTTATTTGAAGATTTAGCGATATCAGATAGTCAACGTGATCTTTCCCGTTCCGCTACCGCTTGCGCTCTTAAATTACTCCCTATTCACGTGGGAGGTTGTAAAACTACATGTGAACCGCCGGCCAACGCATCTGCATTGCCAAGGGTCGTCGACCCCGTCGGATTATAACGACCACGACTGTGAGAAGGTCATGATGTTTCGGCGTTGCGGTCGTTTATTTGAATTTTGTGTTAGCAAAAACTGCGCTTCCCGAACAACCGGTCTTCAGTTTTCCGGACTTTGGCTTGTTGGAATTGCATTTTAAGGCTGCGTTTCAACCTAAGATGAGCTTCTTCTTCTTATCGTGTCGATGCACTGAATTTATGTCAAATTTTATTGGCCCAGTATTGGGCCACTCCTATACCTCTCTTGGAGGCGGAATACAAATCTTCCAAGGTACAGGTGGTTGGGCACCTATGACATGTGAAAACATGTCTAAGATGAGCTATATAGCGGAGTAGTGCGAGGATACGATGCGATTGCAAGGTTTTCAAAATGTGTTGTGAAAATGTACACCGAAGCAAAGAAACTGTATCTGCGATGATGTCTAGAATGTTTTCTTCTAATCCTTTCTAATATTATAAATGCGAAAGTGAGTATATTTGTTTGTTTGTTACGCTTTCACGCCATAACTACTGAACCGATCATCATGAAATTTTGCATACAAGTTCTCTGGAGTACGGAGAAGGACATAGGCTACCTTTATTCCCGGGAAAAAGTACTATCGCCGCGGGCAAAAGCTAGTATAATATATTTGACAAAAAAAAGTATTTAACTAAAAATGTCACAATAGTGCCATCGTCAATTGCCTGTTCGGCTGTTGGAGGAACGGCATAGGATACGCGCGCCTGGTCTGCCGGACTGATACTTGCTTTCCCCCCATTCATTCGAGTGACTAGTAATACCTAAGACACCGCACTCGCCAACGCCTTCCAAGGGTGGTGACTGGTGAGTATAGCAATATCCACCCATGAAATGAAATAAATAAACGCATTCATTCATTCATTGTCCAGCTGTGGACATTTTACGACTGAAATAATATTATGATGATGACGATGATATAGAGTTGCACGTTTTTTTTATGTATATTTGACGGCAAACGAGCAGAGGAGCCACCTGATGGAAAGTGGTCACCGTCACTCATGGACTCTGCAACACCAGAGGAGGTGCTGATGCGTTGCCGACTCTTGAGATACCTGTAAACATGCCTTTTGAAGGACCCACGGGGTAAACTCGGGATGAGCCCATCCCACAATCCTGCTGTACGAGGGTAAAAACCACGTGACGCTCTGACATTTTTGGAGACCCAAGAGCACTTACATTTTCGTTCTTAAGCTACCATCCTTTGGTAACACAAGAATCGCAGACAATAACCGCCTTAGAAAATAAAGTACAAGTATTGGCCCGCACTGGGAATCGACTTGGTGTCCTTGTGTCCTTGTTCTGACGACAATCCGTTTTCTGGTGGGTCACAGTTCTAACCTAACCTAACCTAATATTGCGGTAGCAGCTCATTTCTGTCGGCAATTCGGTTTCTGGTGGGGTCGCAGTTCTTATCCAACCTAACTTAATATTCTGGTAGCAGCTAGTTTCTTCTTCGAACTTATAAAATCAGTTAAATTAGGTTTAGTCTTTTTAAAGTCAGGTATTTATGGATAAGATGATATTTGACGCTAATAAACATTTTTTCTTTTTCTTTCTTTCTTTCTTTCAAGATGTTTTGAGCTTGAGCTATTCAACCATGAGGTAATTTAAATATTTTATTTTTAAAATACTTGGTTTTTTAAATATACGGTATTTAGAATTCGGGTATTTTGGGCTCGTACATCTATACTAATATTATAAAGCTGAAGAGTTTGTTTGTTTGTTTGATTGTTTGTTTGTTTGTTTAAACGCGCTAATCTCAAAAACTACTGGAAATTCAAATTGGAAAATTATTTTTATGTTGAATAGTCCATGTATTGAGGAAGGCTTTAGGCTATAAAACATCACGCTGCGACCAATAGGAGCGAAGCATCAATAAAAACTGGTTTGAAAACGGGTAAAAATATTCATCTATACTAATTAATCATAATAACAGAAATTGTCGCGGACGAAGTCGCGGGCAACAGCTAGTTTTAAATAAAGGTGTTATGTTTTTTGGGATTTTAATATGTACCCTTCAGTAAAACAAATTGTTACACTTATGCCATCCGACTACCCATACATTATGGCATGTTGGCAGTTTGTACCGGTAGTGCTTTTTATTACACTAGACATCCTTAACTGCCTGTCTAGTGGTTGCAGCTATGGTATCGGGTACGCGCGCCCGACCTTCTGAGCTGCTACTTGCTTTTTCCCATTCATCCTAGTGAGGTATCCCAATATCTTCATTTCATTCCCAAATCCAACAAGTTCTTATCCTTTACCAGCTTAAAAATGCTTCCGATTGGCTGCAGCATTGCAAGCACAACCCGGCTGCCAAGTGTGGTGAGTATGGCATTATACATAACTGCATCCGTGGTCCAGTGGTTAAGGCGTATGCCTGTAGACCCGGGGGTCGTAGGTTCGATTCCCACAGGAAGTATACTTTGTTTTGTTGTTTCCAGTTTGTTTAAGACATTGGAGGCTTGAATCACCTGATTGTCTGATAATAAAGATAATTCCGTGCTTCGGAAGGCACGTTAAGCCGTTAGTCCTGGCAGCTATCTGGTAGGTAGATAGGAACCACGTCTTAGGCCGAGAGGCGGTTCCGGAGAACTCTGACACCAGGGTGTGCATGGTCGATTGACCGTGTCACCTACACGAAATGATGATGATGGCATTATCCTCCCATGGAGCGAAGAATCCTTGAAAGAGGCCGTTGTCCAGCAGTGGACTTCTTATAGCTGGAATGATAAATTATGGACCTCAGTGTTATCTTTTAAAACGCTCGTCGCTTTGCTAGTAAATTCTTAAAAACAAGCCGCTGAGAAAGTTCAGCTAATTACAGTTAATTTACGGACGCGCAGAACACACTTTATCTTAGGACGGAAATTGAGTCCCCAATACAGCGTATTTTGCGCTAAATTTATGGACAGGCGCCCGATAGTTTTATATTTAAGTACCCATAAAATACGGGAATGTAAATAGGTTTTAACTTGGCGAAGTTATGGGAAAATATGTCTTAAAGTTTTCATTTCGCGGTAAGTTGTTACTTGTACGTACTTATTTGTATATATTTTATATCTATTTTTACTACCTATCATATAATAAAGATGTCTAGCGATCTTAACTCAAAATAAATATTAAAAAATATAAATTAAACATTAAGGACTTATCACACAAATTGAGCTAGCCCCACAGTAAGTTGTGAACTTGTGTCGTAGGATACTAACTCAACGATACTATATTTTTATAATAGATACATAAATAGATAAACATCCAAGACCCAGGTAAATCGTGTGCTGCCGGGGAGTATTGATAAATTGATTTACTCACAGACAGAGGAAAAGACATTTTCACCGACCTAATGTTATCACATATTAATCATCCTTATCCTTATCCTTATCCTTATCCTTATCCTTATCCTTATCCTTATCCTTATCCTTATCCTTATCCTTATCCTTATCCTTATCCTTATCCTTATCCTTATCCTTATCCTTATCCTTATCCTTATCCTTATCCTTATCCTTATCCTTATCCTTATCCTTATCCTTATCCTTATCCTTATCCTTATCCTTATCCTTATCCTTATCCTTATCCTTATCCTTATCCTTATCCTTATCCTTACTTCCTTATCCTTATCCTTACTAATATTATAAATGCGAAAGTGAGTTTGTTTGTTTGTTTATTTGTTTGTTTGTTTGTTTGTTTGTTACGCTTTCACGCCGTAACTACTGAACCGATCATTATGAAATTTTGCATACAAGTTCTCTGGAGTGCGGAGAAGGACATAGGCTACCTTTTATCCCGGGAAAAAGTACAATTCCCGAGGGATCGACATTGACGCGGGCGGAGCCGCGAGCGAAAGCTAGTTTATAATAAAAAATTGTCCCAAAGTTAAGCTTTTGTTAGTTTTTGGCGTGATATTGTCTTAGAAATCGATGAACACCGGTTGCATGCACGAAAAATGTCACGTTTCGGAGCAACAGCAGCAGCAGTATCGATCACGCATGTATCTCTCACCACAGAACAACAAATACATTAGAAGTGTTTTCACGTGTGATTCCTATGAAAACTGGCGTCACCTCATTTCAAGCATACTAACGCAACATCATCATCATCATCAGGTCTTTTTAGTCTCTACTGCAGGAGCATGACCCTCTCTGTACTACCGGAGCCATAATTGGCCAGAGCAGACAGAGGATTTGGCCTACACTCTCCTCGCTGGCCAGACGGGTTGGAGAGGCCTCATTGATGTTTACGAGCTTTGTTTAGCTTGTATTTCCTAAGTCGCCTTTTACGACCTCCATGGGAAGACTAGGAGTGATCCTATTCTACTCTGCCGGAAACCACACGGCACAACTAACTAACTACTAACGCAACACAATACTTTATTACGTTTTTTGATTTACCGGTGAGTAGTTTCACTAGGACTTCTCACTTTACACGTTAGAATAACACACGTCGGCATTTTTCGATTTTTTTACGAAAATCTCACTTTTGTTCCTTTGACGATCGCGAGACAAACTACTAGGTGATTCAAGTGAGCTGCTCGAGCGACGCTTTCTTGCCATTTCTAATGTCTTTGTTGTTCTGTGGTAATCACGTTAAATTATCGTTCGGAAACTGAATTTACAGACAACCAATTTTCTTTAAGTTTAACGAGATATTAATATTCAAGCCAATATTCAAGCTTGAATATTAAAAAGAAAACACTAGCCTAACCACGAATTTACCAAAACCCTCAGTCCATGTCGACACGTGATAATTACAGAGCGCGATCCCCTCGCGGCACCTGATGCATGCATAATACTGCCACGCATAATTTAATACATTTGACTATTAAATTAAGGGAATTATTCTGATACTTGTGGTGTAGAACTACGACAGCTTTAGGATTTTCGTTTTACAGGTTTTACATCACATGCCTGTAAACCCGGGGGTCGTGGGTTTTATTCCCACGGGAAGCATCATTTATTTAGGGGTTTTCAGTTTGGTTAGGATATTGCAGGTTTGAATTACCAGATTTTCTGATAATTAAGATGATTCCGTGCTTCGGAAGGCACATTAAGCCGTTAGTCTCGGCTTCCGAGGCGGTTCCGCAGAACTCAGACACTAGGGTGTGCATGGTCGATTGACCGTGTCACATACTCGAAATGATGATAATGATGATCATCACATGAAGTACTTTAACGAAGTCATCATCATCATATCAGCCAAGGTTTTCCAGAATGACCGGTTTGGGTCCCATGTAATAAAGGTGTTACTTATCGATTATGTCAAAGTTGCTGCTTAATTTTTTATTAATGAGACTTCTAACTACAGATAATTAAGAACAATAATGTTCGTGCTCGAAAGAGGTTGGGAAATCTCATAAGAGAGGTTGCTTGGAAGAGGTTTATGCCTACGTATCGGTCAGCATGCGTACGTATACAAGAAGCGTGGTTTTCGTAGTTAAATTTTGTATGGCGGTACGGAACCCATACTGAGTAAACTAATGCGAATCATGCTTGTCCACCTCGTTAAATTATTTGATACTGATTAAACTTAATCGTCACTTAAAGGACATGGCGGTAGTAATTGGGTAAGAAAAGCGGGTCATATTTAAACATATGCACAAAGCGTTAGACGACACGTCCACTCAAATGGAGCCGAACAGCAGAGCCATCTAGGGTTGACAAATGCTATGACGGGTACATCCCTACCTGTCCCCCTGTACCTCCTGTCCCCTTCCTGTCATGGGAAATCATCCACCCATCAAGGAATGACGATATCTTTAGTAATAATTGTGATATCATGTCAGTAAAAATATATAACAAAATACCGATAGTGATTCCGTTATTTATTAGTTAATTATTTATTAGATATATACAATAGCCGTGTGGTACCCGGCAGAGTAGAATAGGACCACTCCAAGTCTTCCCGTGGATGTCGTAGAAGGCGACTTAGGAAATACAAGCTAAGCTAAACAAAGCTTATAAACATCTAAGAGACCTCTCCAACCCGTCTGGCCAGCGTGGAGAGTGTAGGCCAAGACCTCTGGCTGCTCTGGCCAAGAATGGCCCCAGTAGTACAGAGAGGGTCGTGCTCCTGTAGTGGAGACTAAAAAGGACCTGATGATGATAGTGATTTCAGTGTTACCAATACCACATTTTAAAAATGGATTGAAGAAATGGTTACTAGACAGATGTTTCTATGACATGGATGAATTTTGGACGATGAGATAGGCATCATTTGAAATATTTATAGCTGACGTTATTTTCTATTTTAAGGTTTTATGACCAACAAATGTGTAGTTAAGTTAAAAATAATTCAATTAATAAGATGACAAAATTGTTAGATAAATAATAAATAATTTTATGAGGCATAAAACCTAAATATTTACATGCCATCTTCATTCATTCATTTCGAGTAGGTGTCACGGTCAATCGACCACGCACACCCACATGGTGTCAGAGTTCTTCGGAACCGCCTCTCGGCCTTTGACGTGGTTCCTTTAACGACTACCAGATGGCAGCCGGGACCACTGCCTTAACGTGCCTTCCGAAGCACGGAATCATCTTTATTATCAGACAATCAGGTGATTCAAGCCTGCAATGTCCTAACCAAACTGGAAACAACTAAACAAAGTATGCTTCCGGTGGGAATCGAACTCACGACCTCCGGCTCAACAGGCAAACGCCTGGAGCCGGAAGATGAAGAAGTTGGAAGATGGGCACAGGCTTTTATTACAAATTAAAAACGGTAAAAATACTACTCCTCATATACTTCAAAACTACCTTTTTACAAAACGCCAGATCTCATCGCATTATGTACGGTGTCTGTATGTCATTTGTTAGCAAACCAGGTGCGCACAGAATTTACTACAAATTAAAAATGGTAAAAATATTACCGCTCATATACCACAAACCTACCTTTTTTTAAACGCCAGTTTCAATCGCGTTGTGTATGGTGTCTATACATAATTAGTTTGCAAACCTTAACAAACGAAAACTCGAAAGGTGGGCATAGAATAGATACTTGCGCAAATCAAAAATAGTAAAAATGCTACACTTCATATAATATCTAAGTGAACACATGAACTGTTTACAAAACGCCAGTTCTCATCGCAGTGTGTATGGTGTATGTACAACATTAGTTAGCAAACCTTAACTGACGTAGACTCGAAAAGTGAGCACAGGCTTTTACTACAAATTAAAAATAGTGAAAATGCTAGACCTCGTATAATATCTTAATAAAACATATCAACTGTTTACAAAACACCAGGTCTCATCACGTTGTTTACGGTGTCTATACATCATTAGTTTGCAAACCTTAATTAACGAAGACTCAAAGCAAGGACAAGCTTTTGTTACAAATTAAAAATAGTAAAAATGCTACAACTCATATAATGTCTAAGTAAAACACATCAACTGTTTAAAAAAACGTCACGACCCATCGCGTTGTGTACGGTATCTGTGCATTAGGAAACCCTAATCAAAGAAGACTCAGACAAGTTACAAATGCTGCATTTCATAAACTATGTATCTAAGTAAAATACATCAATTGTTTACAAATGCTAGATCTCATCGTGTTGTGTACGGTGTCTGTACGTTATTAGTTAGCAAACCTTAAATAACGAAGAAATGGAAGGTGCGCACAGGTTTTTAATTTAAATCATTTGGGCTACAGGAGGTCACAGTGATTTCCAGGAGTTGATAGTAACGAATTGTTTGGTTGCTTACGTCACATAGTCTATTATACTCCGGAATAGACATGTCACACTAGAAAATCCAAGCCATTTAGGTTACAGGAGGCAACAATGTAACAACGTCATACATATATACATATGTATACTCTTTCTGGGTAGGTCAGTTGGGTAACAGTATGTTAACCACAGTGTCTACGATTCAATACACGGCCAGGATCAAAATGAAATACTATCTTCTTTGATCTTTCATCGTTGTATTAGCACGAGACTATAGTCATATCAGTTCAACTCGGATGTTCGTAGTGTGTGGGCTATTTATTTATAACAGCATATAGAAATCCAATACAACTGGCTGCATTTGACCGCACACCGTCAGCACTAAACTTACCACACTTCCATAAAACAGTTCTTAACAGCTAAGAACACTAAAACGACGAATCGTTAGGTGTGTCTCATTCCACATAATGATCACGACGACGGGATACGACTAAGAAAAAGGCAGTCTTAGAGTATTCAGGGCTACCAACAAGCAGTTAAATTGAGAATGGTAGCCGACTATGGATTTCATTACCAGTTTTATTTCTGTATGAAGTAATTAGAGTGTAAGCAGGGCCTGTTTAACCCTTAAGCTAATTAAGCTGCAAACTAGGGCGCGAGGGATGGGGGGCGCTAAAATCGTGTCTTCGCATGCTGTTAACGCACCGTGCAGATTAAAGGACAACGTTAGTTTTGCTTAAAGATCGATCTGAAAACTTGTATAGGGAGTATGAACCATGTTAAAATTTTTAACACTGCAAAGTCAAAAGGGTCGATCGTAACACACCTTTTGGGGGAGGGGAGGGGGGCGCGTCCTCATAATTAGCCTAGGACGGTCAAAACTCTTGATCAGTCGCTGACTGTACAAGTTACGCGAGACATAATTATTTAACAAACGTTTTCACCCACGTATCGTTAGTCGATATCGCCGACAAGTTTCAGCCAATCCAAATGATCATCTTCTAATATACCTTCTAACATACTCGGAATTAAGAGAGAACAAGTTAAAACACTTTGATATTCCATCACCCGATTGATTGGTTGGTGATTTGGCTAATTAATTCAAATTCATTTTCTAGGCTAAAGAGGTTTCTCTTACTTGTATTCTCATTGATGGACAACCCTAAACTCAGACAGAATACACCATCAAACAATGCCGTGCCAAAGAAACGGGCTTTTATAGCTCGAGACTCGTGCCGTCGCACTTTGAGATGCTTATGAAAATTAATTATAAGCGCTGCGATGTTGGGCCATAGAACAGTATGTGTGGCGAAGGTATAGACCTTAAAGAAGGCCTTAGACTTTAGACAAAAACGAATTAATTAACCTGTGATCAATGCAGTGTTATAGAACATCTCTTTTCAATTTAGTAGAAATCTCGTGCGTGTCCGATCACTGACGTTTCCTTAAAGGGGTGACTCAGACCATCAATATGAAAACTTTTCCTACGGGACCAATTTTGGGAACTCAAGAGCCTCCGTGGTCCAGTGGTTAAGGCGTTTGCCTGTTGACCCGGGGGTCGTGAGTTCGATTTCCACCGGAAGCATACTTTGTTTAGTTGCTTCCAGTTTGGTTAGGACATTACAGGCTTGAATCACCTGATTGTCTGATAATTAGAATGATTCCGTATTTCGGAAGGCACGTTAAGCCGGTGGTCCCGGCTGCCATCTAGTGACTACTAGTACTACTCCTTCAACGACTGTTGAAGGAACCACGTTAGAGGCCGAGAGGCTGTTCCGAAGAACTCTGACACTCAGTGGTGGGTGTGCATGGTCGATTGACCGTGACACCTACTCGAAATGATGATGATGATGGGAACTCAAAAAAAAAAAAACGGCGTTTCCATACTAAATTGTTCTGCTGCCCCGCCAGTTTGTATGGCAATGTCGATGTTTTTTTGAGTTCCCAGCATTGTTTCCATAGGAAAAGTTGTTCATATTGAAGGGGCTAACTCACACCGTTAAGGAAACGTCAAAGGTTAATTTACTCGCTGTATACGGACAGATCACACAGATTGAGCTAGCCCAAAGCATGTTCGAGACTTGTGTTTCTGTATACAAACTAAACGATATTATATTTTATAACAAAAACTTTAAAGATAAACATCCAAGACCAAACGTCCTAATCAAGGTGAAATAAAAAAAAATATCTGTAAAGGCAGATAAGGCAGATATGGGAGTTTCGGTATGGATTTCATTAATAAATGAGCATAAATAGCTGCGCAGGTGATTTTTCATCTTCTTTATTATAATTTTAGTTTAGTTACGGCAAGGTCAATATCATGGTAAGGTATCGTAATTTTAAGGTCAATTCTATTATCTACCTCTGTTTTTACATATATGTATAGATAGTCGTATCTAGGACACTTTAGTTTAATAAGCAAGGGTAAATTCACAATCCTAACTTTTTGTTGTTAGCCATCATAGCTCAATTTAAAAATTTATTTTAGCTTTAGACCGTGGTTAACGGTGTTGGTGTAACATTTAGTAATAAGCTCATTACCGTTATTTTTTATTTATTATATATTGTTATACTGTTTGTTAACCCGAAGAAAATAAATTAGAAAAAAAAAAAGTCGGTTTACGGACGACAATTTTACGTAATACCAGTGAAAGAGAGATAGACGCGTCACAAGCCGAACGCTTGAGCCAATTGTGCCTTTCTATCGCTTGTTCCACGCTATCGCTTGCACACGGACACGTGACACTTTTCATACCTGTAGTCGGCGTTCATCGATGTATAAAACGACTAGCTTTCGCCCGCGGCTCCGCCCGCGTCAATGTCGATACCTCAGGAACAGTACTTTTTCCCGGAATAAAAGGAAGCCTATTTCCTTCTCCGTACTCCAGAGAACTTGTATGCAAAATTTCATGATGATCGGTTCAGTAGTTACGGCGTGAAGTACTAATCCCGAGGGATCGACATTGACGCGGGCGGAGCCGCGGGCGAAAGCTAGTTCATAATATTAGTAAGGAAAGGATTTATAACCCGGGACCTTTCACTTATAGGTCGCTCTCTTGGGCCACCACGGCTTTAATCTATCCTGTGATATTAATATAAATCAACGCTTTAATCGATTAGCCTATAGGCAATGATAATCCAGATATATATAATTGCACAATATTTTACGCCTGCCCACCTACATTGATTGACATCTTCGATCAAATATAACGGTAGATACACGATTTGCGCTTGAAAAGTGCCACCGGCAAAACAGCGCACTAATCGAGTTTCGGAGCTGTTTTGTCCACAGTTTTAACAAACCGCGCTAGCACACACAGGTCTCGCGATGACGAAGGTACAGTGAAAAGATGCAAAAACTACGCATCAAAAGTGAAAAAAAAGATGGTGTTATACTTTCAGTATGTACCGTTATTGTCGTTGTTTGTAAGTATGCATGATGTTTTTTTGACTCGGGGACATTATTAAGGCTTCATTTTGTATGAGACTGTGTATCTACCATTATATTTGATCGAAGATTGACATAAAGCTTCAAACAGGAGTTCCATGAGTAATATATGTAGATGAGAAGCGAGCTAGAAAATTTACGAGGTATTTCCGCAGGCAATCAGGATATTGCTTACTGAACTTGCTTACTGTTCGTGATGGTGTTGAAACATGTTAAGAAAAAAGAACTGAAAGTTGTTTTTGAAGGAGAAAATACAATACTTACATAAAAATACACCTCTTTTTGTCTCTGATCTTTGAGTATCGGCGTATGCAAATGTTGAGTTGCAACGTAGGCTTATCTCAGCAGGGCGCGGTTGCGATTTCTCCAGACCACAGATAAGAGAAAAAGCGATATGATATCAGGCCTGGCTAGTGATAAGTGTCGAAGAGAAGCGAAAGCAATGTTAAATTTTAAATGTTATAATTATATAATTAAGTATTGTTATTAAAAATTATATGAATAATCGTATTGAAAAATATCAGTTGTAGATAGAACACACTTCGACACAACAGCACTTGATTAGTATCAAGTGCTGTTGTTTTAAAAGTTCGAAGTGTCAATTAACTCTTTGAACACCGTGGACACATAGGTGTCCATCGGAAATGCTCTTGAAACGCCAACGACTTCTTAAGTTGTCCAAATTAGTATGACATTCAAACTGGTCGTGGCGTAGCAGGCACGCTTGTCAGTTTTTATTGCGGCGTTCAAAAAGGATAACAATTTTACAAAATCTGCTGCTCATTGTACATATCACCAATGAAACATAGAACTGTAATACATGATCCTTATATCCTTACTTCCTTATCCTTACTTCCTTATTCTTACTTCCTTATCCTTACTAATATTATAAATGCAAAACTGAGTTTGTTTGTTACGCTTTCACGCCGTAACTACTGAACCGATCATTATGAAATTTTGCATACAAGTGCTCTGGAGTACGGAGAAGGACATAGGCTACCTTTTATCTCGGGAAAAATTACTATTCCCGAGAGAGCTGGAGCCGCGGGCGGAAGCTAGTATTGAATAAAGGTGCCCTTTCATTCATCTTGCCCTGAATTTTATAGAATAAAAAAGCTAATGACTCATGGACAGGAGTTATTTGATTGACCTTTCCAATAGGTACAAAATCATATTAAGACTAATATACACAACGAAGCTCCTTTCGAAGTGAGAAACACAGAGATATGTAGGCATATCTCTGTGTTTCTCAGATCTTTTCTTCAGACATTTCTTAGGGTGCGTGCACATTATTGCAACAAGAAATCTTGATACCCCAACGCTGTTCCAGCCGTGTAAGGAAAGGAATCTCCATACGTGCTTATCTGGCAAAAATACCCGGCATTTTTCACTTTATTTATTAGTTGCAATTCTTTCAATAATGCGATGGAGACATTTCTTTAATTCGCCGTCAATTAAATTTAAGTACTCTCGATGTTGTTTACCTTATTTGTGTCGTTCTACTATATTATTATAGCATTCATTTTCCTTATTTTTTAGCTAGTACTTTAATTTGTATAAGAGGAGGATTGGAGGTTAGTCGTGGTAGAGCCGCGCTACCGGCAATATATGCTGGTAGAATAGGCCGGCTCGTCCGGGGAAGTACCCACTCTCACAGAAAATCGACGTCTGAGTAGAAGCTTTACCGCTTCTATGCTTCGTTCGGTGAGTGAGTGAGGAAGGATAGGGAGGCCCATTCTTCCCCTTCCCCGCCCCATTTCCTTCCCCCAACTCCTTAAAAGGCCGACAATGCACTTGTCACACCCTGGTGTTGCAGCTGTCCATAAGCAGCGGTGATCACTTACCATCAGGTGACACGCTTGCTCCTTTGCCATCCTAAAACAAAAAAAAGGAGCTCGACTGTAATATTAGCGCTTACGCATGCAAAGAAACCCCTGGCGCGAGTGATCCCCAGCTCTTCTGTGCTTCAGAAGGCATGTTGAGCCGCTGGTCCTGGCTGTCATCACTAAATGGCGGTCGTTAAGCTATGTCAAATGCCCTTAGGTAGCTTGAAAAATCGGACACCAGTTTTGGCCACTAACATAAACGAGAAGCAACTTGGATGTGTACTTGGACGTACTAATACAAATCGAATCGAAACTACCTTTTTTCCGCTACTCTATCCATCTGTAGCGTACCATTTATACTGGGTGTTACAAAACTACAAAATAATATTTAAGGGGCATGATCAGTCCATAATATAAAACAACTTTCCCCATGGGATAAAATACGAAACATGAAAGAACAATCGATCTATCAACGGATCGACTTTCTATAGAAGGTCAAAACTTTTTTACTGTAAGTATTTCGATGTATGTGCCATGGGGATAGTTGTTTAATATCAAGGACTGGTCATGCTCTTTAATATTTTTTCGGAGTTTTGTAATATCCGGTATAGATTAACATAACATTCACAAAAACCTAGAATAAAATGATATAAATTTATTTTTAGTCAAGAAAATCCAAACAAAAACGCATTAGAAGTTGGACTAAATATAAATATTATTCAATAAAGTATCCAAATTTTGAGACATTGAATTGATAATAGATAAAAGTTCTGACAGATCTTCGTAAACATCTTGATTGAACAAGATTTACATCTTGACACTATTCCCGTTATGCCTCTCGTATCCTTTCAATCACTTGGTTGACTGGAAGAGATTGCTTCAAGGGATAAGTCCGCCGTTAAGCAAATTTTCTTTTTTACATATAACTGTTTTATTTATTTTATTTAGTGTTAAGGTTTTTGTACAGTAAAGAAATTACAAACAAACATTTAAAAGAATTTTTATTTTATTTTTATTTTATTTATTTTTTTGTATTGTACCACATTCATATCTAAGTCTATGTCTTAACTATGTCGAATTTGTCTAACAAGAATTTGTAATGTAGGTACTTATCAGTGTGTTATCCGCGAGAGCTGCTGCCGACAAACTGTCTTGCAGTTTGGCAGAAATTGTAACTATGATATGTACTGTTTTGTATGAAATAAATAAAATAAAAAAATAGGAATCTAAAAAAAAAAAATTTTAAAGAAACTTAGTTAGGATTTAAGTTAAATTAAAGTGGCAGTTAGCTACTCCAGGCCACCAAACTAATCAACGTTATCTAAGTTACTGAACATGTAGGTACTTAATCATAGGTACGTTTACATAAAAGTTACTTGCTGAGCAGTTAAATTTTCACCTGCGTTAGCAGTCTTATTTCCCATTTCCCACACGAGCAACAAGTCGCTAACATCGAAATCCAAGCTTGTAACATGCTTAGGCGAAGCTCATATTGGTCGAGTAATGGCAAAGATATTTTAAGAGCGTCTAAAAGTATGCATTTTTGGAGTTCCGTATTCAAGGGGTACCAACGGAAACCTTTTACTGAGCCTTCGCTGTCCTTCCGTTCCTACGTGCTATTTTGAACCGCAGTTGGTAGACACTTAAAATTTACAGTGTGTCTATTGCTTCTATAATAAAAATGAAAACAAAAATAAATTAACAATTAATAGAATAAAAGATTGTAATCTGCACTTTTGCATACCTATCAAAAAGGTAAAATGTATAAGGGACATATTTCATATATAAGATCATTTTATATATCTATATTTTGCAAATAAAGAATTTGATTGATTGAAAGAAATATGATATTATGGCTTTTTTTTTTAAATTATAACAGAGTTGCTGATAATTTATTATTAAGACGTCCATCTACACCTTATTGAGAACAACGGTGTCCATTCAAGAAAGAGTTTGGAAAGCCATTACAGTTTTATTGCGTATATTACATTATTATTACACGCCACGGTTCTAATATTTTACATTTTCCATGTTTGCAGATAGGCTAAGTAGTCCTTTCTCTATTATGTTATAAAAACTATGCAAAACCGCCTTATAACATATGTAGAGTTTATAACACAAGTATAAAGTGATGCAATTTAAATGCCCTTACAACTCGGTTGTCAACTAGTAAGCACCATATCTTTATACTCGTACTACATACATAAACATAGTATCACGTCTTTTTTCCTTGCCGGGTAGACAGAGCCCAGTTCTATAAGAATTTATGGCCACATTTATCGTGTCGGAAGGCGTGTAGATGAGGACGGAATCAAAATAGTGATGGGTTGCTAGCCGCATTGCCTATTGACATGATTCCGCAGATTTTAAAGCTTGCACATTCTACGTTTTTTATTTTCTTCCAGACCAGCATGAAAAAGTCGTACTTCATACCTTTGCTAATGTTTTCTCTCGACCAATGTAAACTAAGCAAATACGCGTTACCTTCTAAATTAAACTCCAGCCACCTCTGTTTACTGAGTAAAGGCACGCGAGCAACAACTCAACCGGTTGATTTACTGCCACTACCCCCTAATAGCCTTTAAGTCTAAGTTAATACACGCTTAATTAAATAAATTGGACAACTCCAATCTCTGAACGTAATGTATTTGCTGAAGATTTTCTTCCTAAATATTTCATTTACTTTATTTACTAACTACTTAATAGTGAAAATACATTCTTATTGTTGATGAAAAATATGTAAGCCTTAATAATCTCATGTGTTTTTGAAATGTCGCCGTTCGTAAACGAGCGATTTTTGTATGGAAAAATCGATCGATTTCTTAGTAAAAATTAAGCAACCTCGAGAGTGGGCATCATTAAGATGAGTAGGCTCAAAAAGACAATAAAGTTGTTTTTTAAGAAAAATAAACATAAACTTGAAGACCGCTAATGACGACAGCGAAGGACCAACGGTTTCACCTTCCAAAGCACGGAGGAACTCGAGAAATTGCTTTGCCACTAGTGATCACCCATCCTAGTGGGAACCACGCCTGAGATTGTTTTAAACTAATAATGCCCACGACTACTCACCATATTATTGGTAATCAGTGTCCGAATGTGTTTTTGAACGCACGAAAAAGTGTCACGTTCTGCTTGCAAGCGAGAGCGCGGAACAAGCGACAGAGAGGCACAATCGGCCTAAGCGTTCGGCTTGTGACGCACGCGTCTATCAGAAGCGTTTGGATCGTGACGCATCTATGTTTCTACCATCATTATCAAGTAAAATTATCGTCCGTAAACCGACTTTACAGAAAACCTATTCTTTTTTATATGACTCACTTCTCAATCATGTGTTCCTAATATTTAAGTAATACTAAGCAACAGTTATTCGGAACAAATTACCTCCGAGCCGTTGCGACTTTTTGCAGAACCTATCCATTTAGCCACGGTCATTTTTCAACCTTTTTTGAGAGGCCACCATACGCTAGTGGTCGTATAGTAGTGTCTGTTCTTTGAGCATGGTCTAATAAGAAAGGTCTCGTCGACTCTCTAGGGCGGTTTAGTTTTCAGTTATATGATCGATACTTAAATGAGTGCGATTATAAAATTAGGGCCCGTACTACCTCACAATGCTTTGAATGATTGTCTGTAATATCAATAATAAATAAATACTCAAGTTGAAATAAAAATGCAGTAAAGTTCAGGACTAACTCTGGTAACTATCTAACTCAAAAACACGATTGAAAAAAATTGCAAAGTTGCCTCCAAATCACGTCTAATTTACTCGGTATACAGCATTATTCACCAAATACATTAAAATTTACTTTGAAAATTTTTATTATAATTGCATTACAGATAAGGCAGCCATCATGTATTTTTCTTTTTCGAATAACACTTGAATATTCTTAAAAAACGAAAAGTTTTTAACTTTTAGACCATCCGCGTTTTTACCGCCACGCCGCCTGGCCTATGGCGGGCCCTTAATACCTAAAATTTTGACGTACTCCGTGGCCTAGTGGTATCTTAAAAACACTCCAAGTAATTTAGTAGCGAAGTAAAGTTTAAGATTTTTTTATTTAATCTGATTTAAGAGTAAGAGAAATAAAATGGTGAATGGTGCCAGTAAGCTAATGTTAGCCTCTTAAGAGCTTAGAGCCGAGCCGAGGTAAGAGCTCTTAAGAGAGCCTTAGACACTTGATTAGCTGTCTCGCTCGCACAATCAAACATTTTTGAACATTATTAATAAAAGTGTCTCATTTTTACAAAAGTGTTTCATTATTATCCTTGATAACTATATCGTAGATATTTTAGACATGTTATTGTATCGTGTAGACATGACTACATGGTAAATTAGTTGATCAAAGATTTACAAGTTTTGATCAACTAATTTACGATGTAGTCAATGTCTCATTAGTATAAAAACATATCTAAATTATCCACGATAGTGTTATCGAGAATAATAATGAAACACTTTTGTAAAAATGAGACACATTTTTTTTCACATTGAGAACGCAGCCAGCATGCATGAAAAAGTGTCACGTTCCGTGTGCAAGCGAGAGCGCGAAACAAGCGATAGAGATGCACGATCGGCCTAAGCGTTTGGCTTGTGACGCATCTATCTCTCTTCCACCGTTATTACGTAAAATAATCGTCCGTAAACCGACTTTACAGACAGCTATTTTTTTTGAGATGCTCTATGGCACTGAATGTTGGGCGATGAAACAGACGCACGAAAACAAACTGCACGTCAATGAAATGAAAATGTTGCGATGGTCGGCTGGCGTGACCAGGCTGGATAAGATAAACAACAAGTATATCAGAGGCTCCTTCAAGGTTGCGCACATAGGTGATAAGTTGTCAGAAAGACGTATGCGCTGGTTCGGACATGTGATGAGGAGGGACGAAGAGCACCCGGTAAAGAAGGCCTTGGCGATCCCGGAGAGGAGAAAAGGCAGAGGACGCCCTTTGGCTACATGGTGGACAACCGTATCCAAAGACATGGAACGGGCTCAGCTGAACACACGGACAACCCAGGATAGATTATCCTGGCGCCTAAGGACGAGGAGAGCCGACCCCAAATAAAAGGGATAAGGCAAGGAAGAAGAAGAAGAAGAAGAGGTTAAATACCTATCTCAAAAAATATATAATTTTAGTAAATAGGATAAATTATCAAAAGAATTTAAAATTCTCCGATCTTCACTGACTTTCCACACCTTGTCTTTTGCTGGTTGAATTTATAATACGGTTTTGACAAATATTTTCTTTACAAGGATTTCCATTTCCTCCTCCTCAATAATATAAGTAAGATAAGCCTGGGTTAAGTGGCGCGAACACCGTGAAGAGGCAAACGCGCTATTGCCTCTGCTCAGCCGTGTGTGAAACGCCGGTCTGAAATGAACCGAGATCTGACGTTTTCATTTTATACAACTAAATGTTTTTTTTAATGAAATTAATTCAGTTAGTCCAGTGGTTAAGGCGTTTGCCTGTAGACCCGGGGGTCGTGGGTTCGAAACCCGCGGGAAGCATACTTTGTTTAGTATTATACAGATATGATAAAGGGTGGAAGATAAAAAACTGCTCTATATTATAAGAGACTAGAATTTTCCCGCAGCTTCGCTGGCGTTAATGACAATTTCCCGGTAAAAAACCTTCGGAATGAAAGGTAGCCTACCCCTTAGTCCCTTTTCGTACCTAAGAAAACGTGTATGCCAAGTTTTATAATGTCTGGTCCAGTAGTTAAAACGTTACAGCAAACAAAGAAACGAGATCATTTTTTGTTGGAGTCATCACATCATCGTCAGCTTTCTACGACCCACTACTGGGAATAAGCCTCCTTTTTATCTCTATCGTTCGCAATCCATCATCATCATCGTCAGCTCTCCACGACCAACTGCTGGGTATAAGCCTCCTTTTGTCTGCGCCATTCTTCCCTATAAGTAGCCTTCGTAATCCAGTTCTTACCAGCAATCTGTTTTATGTCGTCGACTCACATACTCGTATCTGCCGGGCGCCCAACACTACGTTTCCTATTTCTGGGATACCACTCAGTGACAGCCTTACTCCACCATAGCAAACCATTTCTTTCGAATTTGCCTTATGTTTTCAACCTATCTAGCTAGGTAGCTAGATAGGTTAGCTAGGTAAGCTTAAAAAAAGCTATAATAACTAAATTATCTCAGGCCCGCCTATGAAAAAATGAAAAATGAATAATTTTTATTCAAAGTAGGATACATGTATGACTTTTTGAACGTCATATGTTTCTGTTGTTTATTTTTCTTTCTTTTATGTTTGTAAGATCGAAAAACTACTAGCGTTTCGGAATGACCACTGCTGAGAAGAATACGCCGAAAGAAACTCAGTCCAGTCTTGGTCTCTATGTGCCTGAAGGGCTCGGATATAACAATAGATTTTACAATAATTAAATTAAAGTACTTACATTAAAATATACATTTAAATTATTTCCAAGCATTTTTATCGAATAATAAATCTTTTATGCAATAATAAGCCTTTTGAAGTGAATGATTTCAAGTAAAACCTCAGTTAGATAAACAACACATTCAGTTGACTAAATACATGCTCTGTAGTGTTAAAGCAAATAGCTAAAAACCTCAATTTTCCGTATGTATACAGAGCTTTGCTTTACACATGAAACAATGCGAGGTTCAGTTATTTGATGAGGTTTATCAGTCGAGCTCATTCCAGTTTCAACACTGCTGACTATTGAAACCGTTTTTAAGCGTGGGATGGATAGGAGTTGGTTTGGTTGGGGGAAGGCGATAAAGGTATTTATTTTATTTTTATTTATTGGGAACAATCACAGATAACAGAAAACAGAATTTATAGTACTTAATTATATATATCACTTACAATTCTGTAACCCTATAAAGATTGTACACAACACTTCTTTAGAGCTACGTTTAATACATGTAATAAAAAAGGAAAACCAACAAGAACTATTATTTTCTATTTGATAAAATGTTTTTAAATTCTGAAAAACTATCTGCCAATAAATCTATATTTACATTCCTCATTTTGACATTATACATGTCAGCCATTCTATACGTGGGATTATTTTAATTTAAGTGTAAATTTGATTGCAAATTTGAAGCAACGATGAGGTCTAGGGTGGTACACGCAAACTTAAATAATACCTATTCACTCTTGCCTTGAAAATCGCTAAATTGTACGAGTCGGGAAACAGCGACACGGGGAGGGAATTCCATTCCTTCGCGGTTCGCAAAATGAAAGAGGAGGCGAATCTAGAGGTGCGATGAGCAGGAATATTGACCACTTATGGATGGAATCTCTGCCCACGCCGTGTCGTCCGAAGATGGAATGGTGCCTGCGGAATTAGATCGTGAAGTTTGTGTGCGCAATCACCGAAATGCAGCCTCTAAAAGGCACACAAACTAGCTACTAATATTACTTTGCTACTAAGCCGATCATTATAAAATTTTACATACCTACGCGTTGTCTGGAGTACGGAGAAGGACATAGGTTTACCTTTCATCTCGAAAAAAAAGATCCCTGATTGACCGACATTTAACGCGAGTAGAGACGACACGCGCCAGTCTACAGTAACAATTTTTTTAAATTCTTTCAATCAATCAATCGTTTATTTTTTTTCTTCACCTATTAAGCCTCATCATCAGTGCTTTAATCAACGTGGACGAAGCCGCAGTAAAACAGCTGGTTATGGTATAAAAATAGAATATCCGACTAAAAGTAGATTTTATGAAACAACAATCCTTTTGTTCGCCGCATCTCCGATACAGTGTATATTCAGAGAATACTATCCGCGATATTTGTGCAGCCTCATAAATTATCCTGTCTCGCCTGTAACGTTGACCTATACTTATGATCACTGAATTATTCCACTAGATGAAGCAAACTATTGTAAGTGTTCATATTCTTGTATATAATTATCTGAAGTTCGATATTCAGGATTTTCTGAATTAGCCTTACTGGTATACATTTTTAAATGTTGCCAAAACAAACAGATGTCTTGCTTGGTTAATTGACATCACAGCTTTGTACCATATGTGTTGCCTTTCCTCAAAAATCAATAAGAAAAGTGGTTGCTTTATATCTGTTGCTGTTATAGTGTTTTATATCTTTGGCGCAGCATTAATTCAAGAAGTGCGGTAGACGCCGTTACTAAAGCAGACGGCCCACGCAGCCGTAAGAATAGAATAGCCTTAAAATATCTCGTCTACTTCCATTATATCATTGTTATAGCACGAAAATCGTGAGAAATGCGGTAAGCGGTATATTAGAAAAACCCAGACAACTTGACTATCTCATCTAGTGTGCACTATATCTTGGGTCTTACACGAGTACGTGAGAAATGCGGCAGGCGCAGCGAGTCACGGCCAGGCAAGGCCACGCCGGCCGTTACACAAAGACGCCGATTTCGGGTTCGGAGTAAAAACTCATAAAATACCTATTAGTCTGCAGTTACATAATTTGACAGACACATGATTTCGTTTTAATGCCGTGGTGAAGGACTAACTAGAGGTCTTTGTGAGGATAAGCGTAGACGTCAAATCTTACTTCTTTGCGCGGGAGGTGGTCTTCTAGGACTTGGTTGGAAACTTGGACTTCACGACCCATAATTTTTACTTATAGAAATGAGAACCAATGGTTCAATATTTTAATAATCTGTGACATCTACCTGAAGCCAATGAATTCGTGGGAATTGTTACCAGAGGCTCCATAGAATTAACTAAATGAACTACATCTGCAATTATACTTGATACTGGCTAAATAAGTCATGCGTGAAAGCCATATATAAAAGTAAAAACACATTTGTTAGAATCTAGAAAGACGCCAAAAACACGTTTCTAGAATGGTATCAAAGAGATTAAATGTATTGTAGGTATATATTATTATATTATATATACCTACCTATATTTAATCTCTTCCATGCTCTCTGGGAGAAAAGAAAAAAACGTAGAATGTACCAGCTGCTTCTCTTCCCGCGCAGATCATAAAAGCCGATCGAGGGAATGGGTGCAAATCTGACGAATCATATTAGTAGGCGATGCGGCTAGCAATCCATCACTATTTTCATTCCGTTTTCCACCTAACGCCCACCAATAACTACTAACCCAATGCTAAACGTAAGTCATAAAGACTTAGGCTCTGTCTACGCCACAAGGGAAAAAGACGTGAATGTATCTCTTTGTATGGCACATTAAAATATTTTTCTGTTTTCTTGTCAAAATTAAATATTTACTTTGACAAGAATGTTTTCAATCAAGAATACTAGACTAGCTCCGTGGCGCAGCGGTCAACACGCCAACCTACGACACGGAGTGACCGGGTTCGATCCCGGGCCAGGTCAAGATGGAAAATGATCTTTTTAGATTGGCTTGGGTCTTGGATGTGTAACTATATATGTATTTGTTATAAAATATAGTATCGTTGAGTTAGTATCCCATAACACAAGTCTCGAACTTACTTTGGGGCTAGTGGCTGTTTTTTTTTTTAATTTAAAAGCGGATTTTTAACCTCATTTATTTTATTTCTAAGTGCGGTCTCCTAGGACTACTTTAAAAAAAAAACACTTTTAAAGTGCAGACTGAAAGTTTTGTAGCGCAAATATTCCGACTCATCATCATCATCATCATCATTTCGAGTAGGTGTCACGGTCAATCGACCATGCACACCCTGGTGTCAGAGTTCTTCGGAACCACCTCTCGGCCTCTGCCGTGGTTCCTTTATGATGGCAGCCGGGACCAACGGCTTAACGTGCCTTCCGAAGCACGGAATCATCTTTATTATCCGACAATCAGGGGATTCAAGCCTGCAATGTCCTAACCAAACTGGAAGCAACTAAACAAAGTATGCTTCCCGTGGGAATCGAACCCACGACCCCCGGGTCTACAGGCAAACGCGCAAACCACTGGACCTCGGAGGCAGTTGCAAGCATATACATATTCCGACTTATTCAAAGGCATAAAACTAAAAAAATACGTAATAGATTATCCGCATACGAAGATTTAGCATTTCTATTTGACGATTGAATGCCGTTAGCTCTTTCGGCGCGGAATTCGGATATAAAATATTTATAGTTCTTTTGTCGTTATCTTGAGAGGAGTGTCTACATTACCGGAGAGCTTTAACTGCGTTTTAGCACTGCTCGTAATCGTTACGAGTGAGATGCACTTGGCTGCGCCGCAGTAGCGATTTATAACCTTCGACAGCATTTTTAGGGTTCCGTACTCAAAGGGTAAACGAGAACCTATTATTAAGACAACTGTCCGTCTGACTGTTTCTCACTGTCATAGCTAGACAGTTAAATTTTTTACAGATAATGTTTTTGTTGCCGCTATAATAATAAATACTAAAAACAGAATAAAACAAATATTTAAGTGGGGCTCCCATGTAACGAATGTTCAATATAGCCGAGGTTAAATCATGTGGTAGCTCAAATGGCAGAGCAAAGATCGTACATAGATTCTAGCCCGCATGGAATTTTTCACCATTTCTTATCTTAATTTAATAATAATCTAGTTGGCTCTTTCTCGTTGGCTCTTTCTTGACAGACATTTTAGCGTAATAGAAAACATTGAGCATCGCATTGCAGAATCCAGAAAAGAAATTAAACGCGAGAATTGACTGCATGTCTCTATAGAACATATCACGTATATGTTCTAACGGCAAACCTAGAAGTATCATCAGCATAAAATATTTCATGCTGATTTAATTAAAGTTGTTTATACGTTAATGTGGACAAATAGACGTACAGCATATTCGGTCTTCACTAAATACTCTAAATACTAAGGCTGCCTCCGTGGTCCAGTGGTTAAGGCGTTTGACTGTAGACTCGGGGGTCGTGGTTTGACTCCCACGGAAAGCATACTTCTTAAGTTGTTTCCAGTTTGGTTGGGACATTGCAGGCTTGAATCACTTGATTGTCTGATTATAAAGATGATTCCGTGATTCGGAAGGCACGTTAAGCCGTTAGTTCCAGCTACCTCCCGGTAGTCGTTAAAGGAACCACGTCAGAGGTTGAGTCGATTGACCGTGTCACCTACACGAAAATGATGATAATGGTGATGACTAAGTACTCGCATAACGCAAACACAAAAGCTCCGGTTACAGGTAACCGCCCAGGTGACTTGTGCCCAAGATAGGTCTCTCTGGCAACATGATTTTGAAATGAAAGCTACTGCTTGCTAAAGGCTTTTGCCATTGTTTCTCAGATCGGCCCCTGAGGCACATATGCATGAATTTGTGGCCCTTCAGGGAATATGAGAGTTTACTGCCTCTCAAAGCGCACACAGGCAATGCGCAAATTCAGGATTCATCCCTCCTAGAGTCCTTTGGTGTTTTGGTGGAGGCAATAGCCTATACGGTTGGAGGCACTCTGCCCTTGCCTTAAGCCCCTGGTGAAGTAGCGAAAGCTCACACTGGACCACACACAAATCCAATACTATACATATCCATACTATACAATATTATACATGCGAAAGTAACTCTGTCTGTCTGTCACCTTTTCACGGCTTAACCATTGAACCAATTTGTATAAAATTTGGTATAGTGATAGTTTGACGCCCTTTAATTTCGGGAAATTCTACTGTTTTCGAGGGATCGACATTAATGCGCGGCGGGCAATAGCTAGTTCCTCATAAATTAAAGAACAACTGCGGTCAGACACAGTCATCTTAATCCATCTATTGCGACAACTATTACATCTAAAAATTTTAAACATCCAACTGTCCAGTAAGGATATCAAAATTTAAAAAATTACTTGGTACATATTTTTTGTATAGTTGTCTATTCTTAGAAAATCGGTAAATGCAATAAATTCATTAAAAAATATTGACCGAGCGAGCACGACGCGCCAGCAAACGCCCGCATTTCAGCTTAGGTAAAAATTATTTCGTATGTTCGGCATAGAAGGTTCAATAACTACCTTTTTTTTAGAAGGACTATGTAGCTAGCTCCAAATGAACAAGTGATAACATCACCAAAGGGCCCCCAGAGGGTCAATAATTACCTATATAGATTAGTTGATTCAGTTTTTTGAAATACCAAAACGGCGGTATTTGCCCAAAGTACCTAACCATTGGGGTCTATAACGCTTAGGACTCGCGGTGATAAGTCCCGACAGGTCTACAGCTCACAGCGCCAATAGTTATAGCTTGGGGACGTTACACAACAATGTGTTCCTAATTATTATATTATGTTTCTAGATCTAAGGTAGACGTGCCAGAGGACCGACATGGGCTTGGCTGACTACATACTACACACAAAAGAGCTGTAGATGGTTCCATGCATAAGGCGGTCCATGGTGCTGACGATCGAAAGCCTGGAAGAACAATTGTTACAATCCTCAGCATTGGGGGACCGATGAGGAAGAAATGTCTAGGTATGGCTTTCTTCTTGTTCTTAACGTGTCTCTCCAACTAGTAAAGGTCAGTGATCAGCTTGGTTTTATTAATAAACTGCCTACAGACTTCAAGATTTCTGTTTGTAACAGCAACTTTAAAGAAAATCTAAAATATTTTTTATTGACGAAGTGTTTCTACAGTATTGACTATTTCCTAATATCCGCAAATTAATATATTGACATTTTTATAAAGGATGACATGGAATTGTATGTCTTGACATTTGCATTTATATAAATTATTTTACTTCATTACTCACGTACATTGTAATTTAGATTCATAGTTATTAAAAATGTTTTGTAACCTAGAATTAGAATTTCAACACAATTATTTTTTGTTATGAAACAAATTAATTGAAAAAAATAATTGAATACTATCCTCTCTGCTCTTGGCTCGACGGAACAGCTCAGCCGCTTTAGCAATCCTGGTCCGCTGTCTTATGTTTCGCAACCATCATGGCTTAGAAAAGGTAGAATCAAAAAGCACTACAATGATAGATGATGTAATCAACGAACGCTTGATATAGAAATGCCTCAAAGCATATCAACAATCAGTCGGCATCACTCAAACCATCCGCACCATTCATATACACTTTTCCCTCAAAAAGTCAATTTAAATTCCAACAATATATCATAGACCGCGATTATCGTGCGAACGTCTAAAAAGTGGGCTATTGTTTAGCCGATCGTATGCGATAATTCAAACGATGCTACATTTACTTAAGACCTTATTGTTGGATATTTTTGTGTTATGCCCGTGTCAGTGGCCGTTCGTTAGCCAGTGGCTCTCAATGTTTAATGTAGTTAGAAACACTTGAGTGCATCTGTTTACTTTCATTCCCTTTGGTAAGATTCGTTTTACAGATATCACAAATGAAAAACGTCAAAAAATCATAGACCTAGTTGAAAAATTCTCAAAGTCCCCACAATGCACTATAAGAAACTTTGCCCAATTAATAGGAGTTTTAGTAGCCGCATGTCCTGCGGTGAAATACGGATGGTTGTACACAAAAATTTTAGAAAGGCAAAAATTTTTAGCTCTTCAAAAATACTCCAACTATGAAGCAAAGTTTATTTTTAACACTGTAATTTTTGAAGATTTAGACTGGTGGAAACTACATGTATTAACCTCCAATAACTCTCTCAGATCAGCTGATTACGATATTGAAATATACACAGACGCTTCCCGCACGGGCTGGGGAGCTGTATGTAACCACAGACGCGCAAATGGCGCTTGGAAAAATGAAGAACTTCAATCACATATAATTTTTTTAGAGTTATTAGCGGTTTTCCTAGGCCTTAAGTACTTTGCAAGTGAAAAATCGAATTGTTCCATTTTACTTCGTGTCGATAACACGACAGCAATCAGCTATGTGAATCGTATGGGCGGAATACAATTCCCTCATCTGAATAATCTAGCTAGAAAAATTTGGCAATGGTGTGAAGAAAGAAATATCTGGTTGTTTGCTTCATATATTAATACTAAGGATAACTATGAAGCTGACGAAGAATCTCGTAAGATCAATCCAGATACTGAATGTGAAATATCCGACTCCGCTTTTGAAAAGATATCGAATCTTTTGGGATGTCCTGAAATAGACCTTTTTGCTTCACGGGCCAATGCCAAATGCAAAAATTATATATCATGGAAAAGAGAACCAGATGCCCTTTTCATAGATGCTTTCACTGTAAATTGGAACAATTTTTATTTTTATGCATTTCCACCTTTCCCATTAATTCTCAAATGTCTTCAAAAAATAATTCAAGAAGAAGCTACTGGAATACTAGTCTTCCCTTTTTGGCCGTCTCAAGCGTGGTATCCACTTTTAATGAAATTAGTCATATCCGATATAGTTTGGCTACCTCCTAAACAACATCGTATAAAATCGTGTTACAGAAATCAGCTTACCCTGGGTGCCGCGACTCTCTCAGGCAAGCATTCTCCTCGCGGGGTGTTCCAGCGTCAGCACTAGACCTGATGCTAGCATCGCTATCCAATAATACGATACAACAGTATAATGTTTCATTGAAGCTTTGGTGGCAATTTTGTGATGATAATGATCTTAATGTTTTTGATTGCTCTGTACCAGAGGTTATAAACTTCCTGACCACACAATATCATAAGGGAGTGTCATATGGAACTTTAAATAATCACAGATCCGCGTTATCACTTTTGTTAGGTAGTAGTATTGGATCTGATGACCGAATAAGACGTTTCCTGAAAGGAGCATTTAAATTAAAACCTTGTTTTTCGAATTACTCAAACACCTGGGACCCAACAATAATACTTGATCAGATATCTGATTGGTATCCCAACACAAACCTCAATCGAGAAAAAATTACAAAGAAATTAGTAATTTTATTAGCTTTATGTACGGCACAGCGTGTACAAACTCTTTCGCTTATAAAACTCCAAAATATAAGTATAAGCTCGGCAGGACTAAACATAGCAATCAAAGACATTTTGAAAACATCAGCTCCAGGCAGAGAACAGCCTTATTTATTTTTACCGTATTTTCGGAAAAATTTACGTATTTGTCCTGCGACGGTTCTTGAAGATTACCTTCAGGTGACCCGAGATGACCGACCAGCCAACGTATCACATCTCTTAATAACTGTGAAGCGCCCCTACAAGAGTGCAACAGCACAGTCAATAAGCAGATGGATAAAGCAAACGCTAGCAGAATGCGGCGTGGACGTCGCTACGTTTTCCGCGCATAGCACGCGGCACGCCGCCACGTCCACAGCCGCCGCTCGCGGGGTTTCCCTTGACACCATACGAAAAGCCGCTGGCTGGACAAATACGTCGAAAGTATTCGCTCAATTTTATCAGCGTCCTATCTTAGACGATGCTACTTTCGCTGAATCTATATTAAATAGAACTTAATAAACAATTTGGAAAAATATCCAATATGAAGGACATTTTTGTTTTGTGTTACTTTTGAATCTTGGTAGTGGTATATAAAAATATTGATATTTTTTGGGTTTATCTTTATATTGATTAAAAAATGATTTGACATTGCAAACCATTTTTATTTAATTAGCCGTAATGCATAACTTTTCTCTAAACATCTACTTGTGTTGAATATATCTGAAGAATGAATGAATGAATGAATGAATGAAATATTATTTAATCAAGAAACAAGTCTCACAAAATTGTTAGTATAACTTAATTACTTAAAAACTTAAAAACTTAGAATGAAGCGAAGAAATATAATATGTGATCAAACGAACTTCTCTAGTGAAGTTCGATCAATATTATATGAGTCGCTTCATTCGAAGATATATGAACCCCCCCAACCCTATCCCGAAATCAAAGTTTCGCATCAACTATATACTCTCTAAAGAATGAGGGTTGGAATGAGATGAATGACGGACGACTGAGCGAATCGATTTAGTTTGACAAATCGATTGAAATATCGATTAGCTCTTAATAATCGTGCAGGTTGTAGGCTGAAAGGACTACTTGTGTTGAATATATCTTCGAATGAAGCGACTCATATAATATTGATCGAACTTCACTAGAGAAGTTCGTTTGATCACATACAATATTGACCCATAGTAACAAATTGAATAATAGCCGCTCGTAAATTAAAATTACATCAAAATAATAAATCAAAATAAATATTACTTAATACTTATAATAAATAAAATGTCAATTATATATAATTCGCAAATCAATTTCAAATAATGTATGTCAAAGAATAATAACTATAACATTCTTATAAATGGGGAACAGGGTACGTGTCTATCACAACAGTGCTGTATATAAGGGCAATCCAATCTGCCCGCGATCATAGTGGAATGTGAGAGCTGCTTCTCTTCCCGCGCAGGCCGCAGAAGCCAGTCAACGGAATAGCCGAAAATCTCATTCAATAGGCGATGCGGCTAGCAACCCATCACTATTTTGATTCCGTTTTCCACCTTAACAAGCTAAACGTGGCCTTTCGGTCTTATGACCATAGGCTCTGTCTACCCCGTAAGGGATAACGACGTGATAATATGTATGTATGTATGTATGTATTTTTATAAAGGCAGTCTGAAATTTCTTATTCCTAACCTAACTATCCTAACTCCTAACTAATATTATAAATGCGAAAGTGAGTTTGTTTGTTTGTTTATATGTTTGTTTGTTTATTTGTTTGTTTGTTTGTTACGCTTTCACGTTGTAAATACTTTACCGATCATCATGAAATTTTGCATACACGTTATCTGGGGTACAGAGAAGGACATAGGGTACATTTTATCCCGGGAAAAAGAACTATTCCCGAGGGATCGACATTGACGCGGGCGGAGCCGCGGGCGAAAGCTAGTTAATATATTTTTTAGGCTAAAAGTTGGAGAAGCGGTGCCTGATCGTCGTGTGAATCCGACGATCGTCACGGGAGGCGCGCGTGGCGTTACAAATACGACGCGGTACACTTGCCACTGTTTTGGACAGTGAACAAAGCTGAGAAATAGGTTCCATGGACTGGCTGTTTGATTAGATTTATTTTTATTATATAGGTAACTAACTAGTGGCCAGTTGTTACTTTGCCATCATTTCCTTTCGATCATTGGAACAGACGCCAAACGGCTAATTTGGGTTTACTCATCATTAAAATTTATGAGCAACACTCATGTCTGTGGAGCTCCCTCCATCTTAATCTATTCTCTGTCAGTCTTTTCACATCTTGGTACGAAACCCTTTCCACTTTTTCCTTTATCTGTTTAAAATAACTGTGCCTGGGCTGTCCTCACCCTCTCTGCCCTTTCATTTTACCTCTTCGATTTTCTATAGCAGTCAAAATAGATATTTTTTCTCCTACTCTATTTAAAACCTCTTCGTTGGTTATTTGTTGGGTTTACTAAAACGTCATTACACAGGATATTAGGGTAAACACCGTTGTTCTTCTAACCATCAAATAAGCCCGTCAAAATGAACAACTTTTCTTATAAGACAATGCGGGGAACTCAAAAAAATTGTCATTTTCATACACTAGTGTTTGAACGGCCCGGCAAAGTTCCCAACATTGCTCCCATGGGAAAAGTTGTTAATTTTGGCGGGCTGATTTAATGGGTTGATTACCCTAACATCCTGTCCAAGGATTAACTAAAGTCTTGCTTAGTTATCGATAGATTTCGCCAAGAAGTTAAGTATCTTCTACTACTGTACACGTTTTGATTCGCCAACATCCCGCCAGTTTTCGCAAACTTCATAACATTAAATCGTCTTTACTAACTTAGAATTTTTGGTTTATACATTACTTGGATAATTTCGTACTATTTCAATAAATTGTCACAATCAGCCCTTGATATGCCTGAGAGAAAATTCAAAGCTTATGTTAAGAAGTTACTTTGGGGGAAGGCTTATAATAGTACTGACTTGAGCCTGGCACTGGACCCTCTTAACGCATCTGTATTTTAATGTCATAATTTGGTTCATTTTGAACCTCTTTTGAACGTACGTTTTTATTGACATCTATTGAAAATAATTTGACATTATATTCAATTTGAATTATGACAAGACAAAGTAGTCTCATTCCACATATAAATATATGTTTGACGTCTATTAGACGTGACGTGAGTGATATTTGACATGAATATCTTTTCACATTTACCAAAAAGAAAAATCATTTCGCTAACTTCAGACGGGAGCTAAGCGAAATTGATCACATAATTTTAATGAACTGTAATGTGATATTTGACACCAGACGTTTCAAACTGAACCCAAAACTGAAATCGGAGAGCGAATCATTTGAACTCGTGGGATCAGACCGACTGCCAATGGAACAATGTCTGAATATTCTCACTACAACTTTAGTTCTTATTTTATTGTAGTTAGGTCCCAAATTATGTTGCACACCTAATGTTGCTATTGCTTGTACCTACACACTCAATCGTACCAGAACTGTATTGAATTACTTGTGTTACTGAATTTTAATGGTGACATTAAATGTAAAATTTATGAGCAAATAAACACACACACTCTGAAAGCTAAGACATGTGTTTAAGATAAAACTTCATTTTGTTTTAGTTTTTGTGTACTGACAAGGTCATAAATAAATAAGGCTGTATATAAGGAACATTTTTTTTTTTTAAATACAATTTCGTGCTTTTATTATAAATGAATCCAGTAAAGTGCTTTCCAAGGCAAATCATGACACAAATCATCAAAATAAGCCCAAACACGATTAGTGTACCTTGCTTAGTTTATGAGTTCCTATGGCCACCTTTCGATTCCATCTTCAGACCACGATTCAATAATATTGTATTGTCATCCAATTTACACATGCATGCAAAGTTTCAGCTCAACTGGTAACCGGGAAGTGGATCAAATTCAACTCGCAAGATCTGTTTACAGACAAACATCGGGACAGGTGAAAGTACAGCTTGTAAAAATCACACAAATTGAGCTAGCCCCACAGAAAATTATGAACTTGTGTCGTAGGATACTAAATTCAACGATACTATATTTTATTGACCGAGCGAGCGAAGCGAGCGAAGCGTCTCAGTTTCCACTTGCCCAAAATTCTTTTGTCCGTCTGTCTGTCTGTCTGTCTGTCTGTCTGTCTGTCTGTTCTCGCCTACAGGTCGCATTTCTCAACCGATTCTCATGAAATTTTGTGAGCAGGTTCGGTAATTATATAGAATTTTTTTTTCGTGCCAATTATTCGAAAATTTTAAAAAATTGCGGATATATGGGGGTTTGAAACTTAAAAAAACTCATAGCACAGCTATTTGAAAAAAAAAACTAAAAAATGTCATTAGACTTTTTTGTTATTCTCATTAGGACTCAACTTTTTTGTCTGAACAACTTTTTTATACGATAAATTTGAACGTGTTTATAGTCGGCAATTTTCCCAAAAGTTGTCTGAGATCAATTTTCTGTATATTTATGAAAGAAGTTGAAGTACGTGAAGTGGGAGAGGGAGTGAAATTGAACAACTTTCCCTAAGGAACAAAAATCAAAATATAAAAAATATTTTTTGGCTTAAAGCATGATACTGCGTATTACTTTTATAATTCATCATCATTTCAAGTAGGTGTCACGGTCAATCGCCCATAATCGTATTACTTTTATAATTGAAAACACTGAATAAACTTAGAATCCTGAAATAAGAATTAAAAATAAATAAAAAAGATTCACATGCTATCCTGTGACTTGAACCCGGGGCTTATAGGTGCCGGTCACTTCTTAACGTAAAGTTCGCATGTTTCTCTGCCACCCATAATAGTTGAAAATTAGCGTCCTATTAAAATTTTGATATAAAAATTTTGACCAATTGGTAACATAACAACTATGAAACCGGGTTCTTAAACTTTGCCTCCTATTCATCCATGTCAAGTTCGCTATTCCGATATTTCCGATCTTGAAGAGGATCACTCCAACTAAGTTAATGTGTACAAAATCATACTAAACATGGTGCTCAAGGGCCGTGTTTCCATACAAGAGTAGTCCCCTGATTCCTCGCCGGATAGCACCAAAAGAGTAATGATTTTTTACTAAAAAATTCGGATGTTAAATTTTTTTCATAATTGAATTATTTAAAGAGATATGAACCTTCAAAAACATGAAAAATTGGTACGAGTTTCCGTTGTGTTCAAACATCAAGAAAACAAATTTGGGCAATTATATATATAAGAAAAAGAAACGCAGAAAAACACAGCCATAGCTTATTTTAAATTTTTAATGTAAAAAGATATTAAATCGGTTAAGTTTTGGAGAAGAAATCAGAGGACTACGAAGCGTTAATTTTGTGTAATTTTTATAAGTATTTTCCGGCCGAGCTGCAGTTATCTCTATCGCACTCTGCGGGGTTTGTTTGGGCACGCGGCGCGACAGCAATAAATATTATAAATATCTATTTTTTAATTCTCTCGAGCTTAGTGTTTCCTCTTAAAAAGGGTCTGGTCGGGTCTTATGGTAAGGGGAATGTAGGTTTAAATTTCCGTTTCCTCTGGTACCTAAATAAGAGCAGCGGGGATTGGGAAATAGTAACTGAAGGAAATCATCCTTTAGTCAATTAGCATATTAGTAACAGATATATTTTAGAGCACTGGAGGGCAAATGTGAATGTTGGTTGTAAGGGCTCGCGAGGTCTACTGTTCTCGCAGAACCACTAGTAATAGACATATTTATATAATAAACATCCAAAACCCATGCCAATCAGAAAAATATCATTTTCGAACGATAATAAATATTGGGGGTTTCCCATACTTAGAAATAAAACTCATTTTTTTTTCATCGAACCCCTTCGTGTGGGTTATCTATGGATAGGTCTTCACAAATTATATTGAGGTTTCAAATGTTCTTTTTTTTCTAAACTGAATAGTTTGCGCGAGAGACACTTATAAGCGAATTATTAGTGAGCGGTGGACTGTAAGGATGAATAATAATAAAAAATACCTGTTTAGATGATGTAGGTATATAATAAGATGATAAAAATAACATGAAAAAGAATAAGTGGCAAATCGACACAAGACCAACCAAACACCAAGTAACTTAGCAACTGCTTGACATTACATCACAGGAGAAATTATAAAACATAATAACAAAAAAGGCCGCACCATAGCCAGTCGTCAACATACCGGACCCCCAGTGTGGTACACTAGGAATTGGTGGCTACTGGCTGGGGTGCGGCTTCCATCAAAATAATTTTTCGAAGCGGTCTGCGCAGCGTACCACCTTTAGTGTAAATATCTGCAACGCGGGCCACTCCGTCTGGTCCAAAGTAGACCTTGACTACCCTTCCTAGTGGCCACAAACCACGAGGAAGAGTAGGGTCGGCGATCAGCACCACATCACCCACGCAAAGTTTCAAAGCTTCTCTGGTAGCTCCTCTCGGCCGAAGCGTGGGAAGATACTCCCGAAGCCATCGTGCCCAAAACTGATCTGCGAGTCGGAGAATTCTCCGCCAATCACATCTTCCGGATAGTTCAGCGTCCGTCAGTGACGATGTCCACGGCACGACTGATGAGGAGCCAAGTATAAAATGGAACGGTGTTATGGCTTCTGGTGCATCCGTGTTTGACGAAATATAGGTGAGCGGCCTCGAGTTTACAATTGATTCCGATTCTAGGAGGAGCGTCGACAAAACGTCTTCTTTGAGTGGTTGATCGTGAAGGCAGGATCTTAGAGCTGTCTTCACAGTCCGTACCAGCCGTTCCCACGAAGCCAATGATGAGGCGATGCTCGCTAGTCTTCTCACGACTAGAACAGAAGATGACGATAATGAGGGTGCAGAGCAAATAAGAAGGTTGGTGACATTGCTGCCACTTTTGAGGACAGACAATGAAAGAGCGAAAGATGTCTATGTGACAGCTGCTCAAGCTCTAGTCCAAAGATGCGTGGACGCGCCGCGGCGGTCGTCGACGGCGGCCGACCTCTGCCGGCAGCTGCTTTCGTACCTCCTCGTGCATCCGGCGCTAACACATAATGACCAAAAAACACTGACACAATGGCTACGTCATCTTGAAAATCATATATCTGGCAACAGAAATACAGAAACTGTTTGGCAACAGAGGATAGAGCCATGTCTATTATCAGACTCCAATATTTGGGGGGTAAATAATACTTTTAGGCGGACAATCGGCAAGAATGTCGAATTTAGAGGCATCGGAGAACCAATAGACACATGTTACACAGATTTACTCCAAGAATCATTCTCAAAAAATGGGCGAGACGTTGATATTAGTTTAGAGGGCGAAAAATTGAATTTTGACGCAGCAATAGCACAGCCAAAGTCGCAAAGATCTAATAGTTTAACTCCGCCTTCAACGAACTTCATGCATATGTCGTCTTCGGCAGAAAATTTGAGCGACGAGCCATTCGTCCAAAAACCACGCAGTTTTTCGTTGTCCAGTGAACACAGTTTAAGTCAGTTACGGCCAATCAGTATAATGTACGGGACGACGGGCAGCGAGACGCGGTTAGATGACCTGCGGTCGCACAACTTCGGCGAGCATCCGGCTCGAAGGACCAAATATTAGTGAGCGGTGGACTGTAAGGATGAATAATAATAAAAAATACCTGTTTAGATGATGTAGGTATATAATAAGATGATAAAAATAACATGAAAAAGAATAAGTGGCAAATCGACACAAGACCAACCAAACACCAAGTAACTTAGCAACTGCTTGACATTACATCACAGGAGAAATTATAAAACATAATAACAAAAAAGGCCGCACCATAGCCAGTCGTCAACACGAATGATAAAACTAAAATAAAATATGATGTACATTACCATACAAACTTCCACCAAAAATTGGTTTGAACAAGATCTAGTAAGTCGATAGTTTGTTTTTAATCGTAATTTACCTCTCATTCAATCAACTCAAATATAACAAGAACTTTTATATTATCTTTTTTGCTGCTACGGAACCCTTCATGGGCGAGTCCGACTCCCACCTGGCCGTTTTTTTATAATTGCCTGTCTAGATCGAAAATGTTTCAACGCATATTAAGCCGACGCATGGTTTCAGGGATTTTAACGATTTTAACTGGTTTCGATGCTTTTCCAGTAACAATTTGTAGCTTTCTCCATGATCCATCACTAGCTTGGATGAAATTCTTTCGTATGTCCATCTGACCCGCTGTCCCCCTCTATAGGTCGCATTTTTCTATTAATCAACCGAATCTTGAGAAATTTTGTGAGCTAGTTCAATAATTTTGGTATATTACATAGAACTTTGTTATGTTTTTCGTTCAGATCTCTACATATCGTATACGTTCATGATAATTAAGTGTGTTATGTTTAATTAGAAGAGCGTAATGTATGTATGCTTACTTACACTTCATATTCTATTAACACACATAAATATTTGGTTTAATAAACTTATTTTAGTTAATTACACCTTTTATAAACATAAAATGGGTCATTTATTTAATAACTTTATCTCACGTCAATTATAATGATATTACTTCTATTTAATTAGGTGCTATAATTGTAAGTAAAAGATATAAAGTTATATCATTAAACCTAATCTTACCAATAATTTCAAGAACTTTAATGAATCCATAATCCTTACTAATATTATAAATGCGAAAGTGAGTTTGTTTGTTACCCTTTCACGCCCTAACTACTGAACCGATGATCATGAAATTTTGCATACAAGTTCTCTGGAGTGCGGAGAAGGACATAGGCTACCTTTTATCCCGGGAAAAAGAACTATTCCCGAGGGATAGACATTGACGCGAGCGGAGCCGCGGGCGAAAGCTAGTAATATTATAAATGTGAAAGAAACTCTCTGTAAGGTATAGTATCCGCTTGTCGGTCACTCTGTCTGTCCGTTACCACTTCACACTCCAAACGCTGAACCAATTGAGATGAAATCCAGAATGATGATCTTCGATCAAATATAAGATACACAGTCCCATACAAAATGAAGCCTTCATTTATTTATTATTATTAAAAAGAGATTGCACAGCATTACAGTAATACCAAAGCACTGCACAACTTAACTTAGGACTACGGATTCATCCATCCTTTTCACAAAATATTAAGTACTAGCTTTCGCCTGCGGCTCCGCCCGCGTCAATGTCGATCCCTCGGGAATAGTACTTTTTCCCGGGATAAAAGGTAGCCTATGTCCTTCTCCGTACTCCAGAGAACTTGTATGCAAAATTTCATGATGATCGGTTCAGTAGTTACGGCGTGAAAGCGTAACAAACAAACAAACAAACTCACTTTCGCATTTATAATATTAAGTAAGGATAAGGATAGTAAGGATTCATTCGTCAAACGTACAAACCTGTCAGCAAAAACATCACATTCCCTTCCTTTTATTGATGCCAGGAATTCGTTGAGTTCAGAAAGACCTCGCAAAAGGGGGGACTTCGCATGAGCAATTGTGTTTGAGGGGGGAATTGCAAGCAGTCTGTGTCGGCGAGCACGCAAGTAGTTGTTTGGTACAAATAGTCTAAAAAGGCGCGATACAAGCTCCGGACACCGACTGACATACATAAGTAACTTCCAATTGCGACGTACCTGCAACGAATTATAACCCAAACTGCCCAACAGAAATTGGGTTGGATACAGAAATGGATAATAACAATAAAATTTCTTGTATAAGAATCTTAAAAATGCTTTCTGTACCTTCTCGACAATGAGAATATATGAAGCTTCATAAGGGCTCCAAATTTTGGAACTAGTTTCTAGTTTGCTTCATAATGCCAGAGCAAAGACATCATGCATACTTACAAACAACGACAAAACGGAACAGACTGAAAGTATGAATCCATCTTTTTTTTTCACTTTTGATGCGTAGTTTTTGCATCTTTTCACGGTACCTTCGTCATCGCGAGACGTGTGAGTGCTAGCGTGGTGTATTGAAACAGCTCCGAAACTCGAATAGTGCGTGTATCTTCCATTTTATTTGTGTATTTGATCGAAGATGATGATAGTTTGAGGCCTGTGACAGAAGGGCCTTTCATCCCGAAGAAATACTAATCCCGAGGAATCTACATTCAAGTGAAGCCGTAGGTCGAAGCTAGTAAGAATATATAAGGTGAATGGCTATACTCAACTATTATCAATTCAGACATTCCTATAAACAGCGGCATAACTATAGCCCTGGCAAAATTTCACGGGCCCCTAGGCTGAGGGGCCTCGCGACACGAACATAAAAGCGAGAGGAGAGACAGCCACGACAGTAAGAAGTCGCTGGCAGTACTCAGAGTCCCATCATCATCATCATCATTTCGTGTAGGGTCACGGTCAATCGACCATGCACACCCTGGTCAGAGTTCTTTGGAACCGCTTCTCGGCCTCGGACGTGGTTTCTTTAGCGTCCTTAAAGTCCCATAGACCCCTATTTATACGTACGAAGCTGTGACGTAACTACGTACAGCTTCGTACGTCTTATTTATCAGAACTGCAACTATTTATGCAAACTCTTTGATATTCAAACTACTGCGCTTTCTCAAACTATACAATTCTGTATGCAATAGTCACCTTCCAGTTCTACGAATCGAAGTGTTGGTATTAGATAGGCAAAGTCGCAAAAACCTGTACTAACGATTTCGCAGCATAAATAATTATAAATATATATATATTTATTTATTTATTTTCAAAAACTTAGTCTATTACTACAGGAGTAAAACCTAATGCAACAGATTAGGCAATTTTAGTTAGGTACTTAATATTAAGGGCTTTATAAAGTATACTAGTATAAGGTTTTATATATAATACACATTATATAGTACGCTCATTAGTTTACCAATTAAGTATAGTTAAGAATAACAAATTTCCGGCAGAGCGATATGGATAAATCACACTGAGCTAGCCCCAAAGTGAGTTCGACAGTTGTGTTATGGGATACTCAACGATATTTTACAATATATAAATATAAAGATAAACATCCAAGACCCAGGCCAATCTGAAAAAGAATATTGTCCATCTTGACCGGACCGGGAATCGAACCCAGAAACTCCGGTGTGGCAGCCTGGCTTCATGACCACTAGGTCACAGAGCTCGCTTTTGTTCGAATAGAGGATCCCAGCCCAGTACCATTGTCTAGAGATTTGGATTGTTAAGAACTGCAACTATTCATACATACACTTTGATATTCATAGCGCTGCGCTTTCTTCGAACGAACGATGCAGTTCTGCATACAATGGGCCAACTTAAATATTATAGAAAACATGTTAAGATATTTCTTACTATTAAAACTTTAAAACTCATAGTGGCTGTGGACGACAGACTGTGCAGTTTTGACTGAATGCAGAAGTTTGTTAGTTTTTCGTGTGTGTAAGTGGCCAACACTGGTGTCAGATTTTTCAAGCTACCTTAAGGCATCTGACGTAGACAAAAAATACAGTTGAGGAAGATCAATCTACTCGTACAAGGGCGGACTTATTCCAAGATGGGATCAACCGGCTAATAAGTATATTTTATTATCAACAACAGCAAATATTCACGCAAATACTTCTTTCTTTCTTCTATTTTGGCTAGCTCCGTGGCGCAGCGGTCATCATGTCAGCCTGCGACACGAGAGTGCCCGGGTTCGATCCCCGGCCAGGTCAAGATAGAAAATGATCTTTATCAGATTGGCCTGAGTCTAGGTTAAGTATTTATATATGTATTTGTCATAAAATATAGTATCGTTGAGTTAGTATCCCATAACACAAGTCTCAAACTTACTTTGGGGCTAGCCCCAAAGTAAGTTTGAGACTCAATCTGTGTGATGTGTCCGTATATATTTTATTTAAATACTTTGATATTGATAGTGCTGCGCTTTCTCGAACAAAATATGCCGTTTTGCATTCATCCTGGGCCAGTGCCTGAGATGTTCATTTTGTTCAACTGGTGGCTCTTTGATGTCTTAACTTTGCCCCCCCCCCCCCCCCCCCCTCCTTCCTTCGCTCTTCTACTCCTACTCTGTCACAGTGATGTGCCGGAGAGAAATTCTCTGTTCTCCTGAATTCCTTCTCACGGAAATTTTCGGGAAATTTCCAATAATTATCCATTGACATTATGAAATCAATGGAACTACTCAGAAAAATATCTCTTGTTTAACGATGGAACTAGTGAGAATTATCCTCAGAATCAGAACCATGATGAGAAAAAGATATGCGAAGAATTTCAAAATATAATTAAGAAATATAGTTTTGAACCTATTTATAAATACCGTAGTAAAATTTATATTCTGGATGGGAAAAAAAAGGCTGGCACATTATATTTTTAATCCAGACCAACTTGGATAAGAAGACTTAGGTACGAATAAATGAAAATACTTAAAAACGAGATATTATAAATTATTGCAGCGAAACACTTTAATAATCATAGAGGCTGCACTTTCTCGAACAAAGTATACAGTTCTGCCTTTAATCTTAGAGTTCTGCATACAATACACACGCAGTGTAGGCGACGTCGTGACTCACTGAGATCTAAACCTAGGTCGCCGAGCCCATAGATGACTAACAAATGGACCAAACATACAGACACTGATTACTACAGTGACGAGCTTTCTCGAACGAATCCTGCAATTCTGCCTATAATTCAAGAGTTTCGCATGCAATACACATACAGTATCGGCGACTACGTGACTCACTGAGATCTAAACCTAGGTGGTCGATCCCATAGATGACTAACAAGTGGACCAAACAAACAGACACTGATAACTACAGTGACTGTGCTTTCTTGAACGAATTCTGCAATTCAGCCTTTAATTCAAGAGTTCTGCATACAATACACACGCAGTGTAGGCGACGTCGTGACTCACTGAGATCTAAACCTAGGTCGCCGGGCCCATAGATGACTAACAAATGGACCAAACATGCATACATAACCACCTGCGTTCCTCTGATAAACCTTTTTCTGTAACTGCTGTACGACTCTGGAATGCGCTCCCCGTTTCCGTTAGAAGCGCCTCTAGCCGTGATTTCTTTCAAGTTAGAGTTCTCAGGTACTTCCAGGAACGCCTGAAGAGTCAAGCTTGATTGGCAACATGTCTTATTAGTATAGTGTTGTATGTATTTATGTTATGAATATTATATAGAATAGAATAAAATCTTTATTTACGAAATATGGGTACAAATAGGTGACAAATAAATATGCGTGTAAATATTAAGTAGTACAGTACATATGTTAAATTAATAATGTTGGCAATTAAATAAAATGATGATACAAAAAAATTAAAAACAAGTCAAGTGTAAAATATGAAATTGATTAAAATAATAATAATTTCCCTTCGGTATCCTCCATAGAATTTATATTGTATACGTATACGTAATACGTTATCAGAAATAAATATATATTTATATAATAACAATTTTAGTCTTAAAACTCATTTTATTTTGGTTTTACACCCACATAAAAACGGGTGCGTATTGATTGATATAATAACAAATTATATATTTTCATTTCAATAAAGTTCAAAAGATATAATGTTAACATGACATAATCATTACTGATTATATTCTTAAAAGCTATAACATTCATAATATTTTCAATACGAAAAGCATAAACTCATTTTTTATAACGTTTATGAATACTAAATATCACCTGTTATACAACTTGTGCAGTATACCTGCCAAAACGTATACCATTCAAAAAGTATAGTATTTAAAATAAATATGAATCAAAATCTATAAAATGCATACGTATTAAAAATATATAGCAGAGAAAATATACCAGCTAATTAGTATAGACCGTAATTGTATAGAGATTTTGCGAATTTGAATTATTTCAGTAATACCTACGAAATAAATCATATTTGCGCAAGCTCATAAACTTCATTTTCTTGTAAAAAAATCGGAGTAGCCAGCAAAAGGTGCATCATTCAAACAGACTATCGAATAACTAATAATAGGTAATCGATTTCATCAGTAAAGCAAACGGAAAGTAATACAAGAAGTCATTAACTTCATAGGATTACAAAAAACTATAACAAACAAAAGAACTTATTACAATATTTTATTGCATGTAAATATTAAGACAAAGTATGAAATACTTAAAAAAATTGTGATACATACAAAATGCGCGCGCATTTTGTATGTATCACAATTTTTTTAATAGTAGAAAGATAATTTTTACAATGTTTTATTGTATGTAAATATTAGGACAATATATAATATAAATAAAAAAATTGTGATATGTATCACAATTTTTTTTTAAGTAGAAAAATAACTTTTAAAATATTTTATTTTATGTAAATATTAGCAAAGTATAATATAAATAAAAAAATTGTGGTAATTTTTTTAAAAGTAGAAATATAACTTTTACAATATTTTATTGTATATAAATATTAGGACAAAGTTAGAAATAAATAAAAAAAATTCTTAAAAAAAATTGTGATACATACAAAATGCGCGCGCATTTTGTATGTATCACAATTTTTTTAAGAATTTTTTAGTATACCTATTTTTTTATACTTATATTAAAGAAGAAATTCACACTCGTAATATTCAGATTTTCGTTTTAATATAATGTTATCTTTTCTTGTTTTATTCGTCAGGTTCCTATTAATTTTCGGCTAGGCGTTCTATAAAAATAAATAAGATAATTTATTAAACGGCTTCAAAAAAGGAGGAGGTTATCAATTAGACTGTATGTTTCTTTTTTATGTATGTTTGTTACACGATATCTTCGCCAATTGTAAACCGATTTTGATATTTCTTTTTTATTTAAAAGCCTTTACTACCATATTGTTCCCATTTTAATTTGTTGAAGATATAATGGAGAACTTTGGAGATATGGAAGAAACTCGTAAAATAAAATTGTTTGAGATGTTAGGTTTTTTTAAAAAATTTAATTATTAGGTTTATTGAGAATCTTCTACCAATTAATTCGTATAACCAATGATTATTATCCGTACTAATATGTATATATACAGTTTATTATACATAACAACTAATCGACGTTTTAAAGTTTATAATAATAAAACGGTATAATAAAGGTTTGATATGTTGAATGATTGTTATAATTAAAGATTTTAGTTATTTTAAAGTTATTTCTTTCGATTTTTATCTTACTTGATAATTATACTAACCAAAATTATATGTTTCGTTGATATTTATCTTAAATTATATATATTTTGTGTTTATATGTTATATTACTTACCCCATAAAAACTGGTAGAGAATGCTGTTTAGCGTTAAGTCCACCTTTTGCACTTGTTACATTTTATATGTGTGTACAATAAAGCATAAATAAATAAATAAACCACAGTGACTAAGCTTTCTCGAACAAATTCTGCAATTCAAGAGTTTCGCATACAATACACTTATATTAAGCGAAGACATGACTTATCATCATCAGGTCCTTTTTAGTCTCCACTACAGGAGCACGACCCTCTCTGTACTACTAGGGCCATACTTGGCCAGAGCAGCCAGAGGACTTGGCCTACACTCTCCACGCTGGCCAGATGGGTTGGAGAGGTCTCACAGATGTTTATAAGCTTTGTTTAGCTTGTATTTCCTAAGTCGCCTTCTACGACATCCACGGGAAGACTTGGAGTGGTCCTATTCTAGTCTGCCGGATACCACACGGCTTTACGTGACGAGACGAGACGTGACTCACTGAGAACCTAACCTGGGCCGCCGAGCCTAAAGATGACTAACTTACAGATCGGAATATTTCTGTAGTATATTCGGAGAATCCAGACCAATAATATGTAAATTAAATGAGCAATCAACACCGACTTGTTTTTATTACTTATTATAGAGCTGCCTGGTTTCGCATGAATACTTAATATAACCGATTTTAGTACCTACATGACTTAAAAGTAGGATTTTCTGTCTTATGACAACAAAATCTTCATAATTCTATGCTTACTTTATAATGCTAATATTTTATTTTCTTTGCGAAGAATTGTGTCCAATAATCGACAACTTTCGAGACAGGGAAATAAAATTCTAAGACAATAGCATCGTATTCATTTATGTGTTTGTTAATACTTCTGTTAGATATTTTTCATTTAAATGCTAATGAAATGAAAAGAAAAATGAAATCTTTACATAAATAGGGTGTTAAAGAAAAGAAAGCAAATGGACGTATCCATTCTATGGTCTGACAAAGCAGGAAAACAATAGAAGTTTACTACCGAGATCGGCACTGTAGCATTAAAAAAATTAAATTTAAAAATTTTAAAAATCCCCTACGCTTAATTATATATTCGTATTTGTATAGATAGTGTAAGAAACAACCCTTAAAAAGCAAAAAAACCATCAGGTCAACGTGACGCAAGATGTTAACTCATTAAAACTAATATATTGAATCCAAACACAATATGTTTTCTGTAAGTTTTCGAGGAGTTAAGTTCCCTGGAGACCATTCTGGTCGCAGCATCATGTCGAAGTTATCAGTTAATTGTCATTTAACGATTATATTGGTACGCGTGAAGCACTAAATCGAGTAATAATACGCGATTAGACAATTTTTCCATGATATAATTTTTCCATTACATCATTTTGGAATAGAGCTGATACTCTTACACTGCTGGTTCGATATTAACCAAACAAAGCTAATAACCACCACCAGGAAACTAGGTTTCAAAAGAAAAAAAAAACACATCGAAATTAGTCCATCCGTTTCAGAGCTTCGATGCTACAGACAGACACACATACAGTCATCGACGTCAAACTTATACCTTTACTAATCTTCTAACACTAACATCCCTGTTTTTGCATCGGGGGTTAAAAATGCCTCGCAGTGGGAACGAGAAGAAAGTTAGGGTAATATTATCAAAGACACAAACTTTAGGATTAATGTAACTTCCATTCCTAAGTTATCAATGCGTCTAGTGCAGCTTGAACCTTTACGTAGGAGTAGCCTTTCTAATTGACGTAATCTGATAGAAAGCTGACTACGTCATTACCGACTTTACGATAATGCCGAGCCGAACGACCAAAATCTATCAACCCGAGTTATGACTCATAATATAATGACTGAGATAGAACGCGTTGGATCAAAATACAAAGCCTTTGCTTAAAGATGATTTAAGTGGACAATACGCTGCCTACGCGACGCGATACATTGATTTTATTAGGATCCTAAGGCCTTAGAAAAGCGAGTAACTCCCATCCGCCCCGGTGGTTCTGCCCCGCTGACGTGACGGTTGGGAAAAATTGTTTCATCGGCCCCGGTAGAACTGCCGACGGAGCAGAGGGCACGGAATGAGTAGCTTAGAGAAGCCTAAGAGAAGAGAGGAGCCCGATGGACAAGTGGTCGTGAACATTATCAGCGATTACTCATGTTAAGCAACCATGGGCGCAGTCCCCACAAAGATGGGTGACCGCAAGTGGCATAAAACTGTGTCGAGCTCCTTCGTGCTTCGGAAAGCACGTTAAGCCGTTATGCTATAATCATTGATGGCAGTCGTTAAGTTAATGATGCAGTTACTATAAAAAGTCACTAAAACACACATGGTAAAGAAAAATTTAAAAGTCATCAACAAAATGCTGTAGCTTATCAGTATTTGATTAAGTTTTCAACTTTTACAAAAACGTCATGTTATTCATATTAAATAAGTTTCTTTAAGTTTCCCATGAGAAACTTTTTGTCGTAATAAACTTATAAATCGTTGAACGCCAGCTGCACGCGCGAAAAGTGTTACGTTCCGTGGGCAAGCGAATGCACGGAACAAAAGACAGAGGGGCACGATCGGCCTAAGCGTTTGGCTTGTGACTCATCTATTTCTCTTCCACCGATAACACGTAAAATTATCGCCCGTAAACCGACTTTACAAACAACCAATTATTTTTTTAATTTCGTCGTCATCATCATCAGGTCCTTTTTAGTCTCCACTACAGGAGCACGACCCTCTCTGTACTACTAGGCCATACTTGGCCAGAGCAGCCAGAGGACTTGGCCTACACTCTCCACGCTGGCCAGACGGGTTGGAGAGGTCTCTTAGATGTTTATAAGCTTTGTTTAGCTTGTATTTCCTAAGTCGCCTTCTACGACATCCACGGGAAGACTTGGAGTGGCCCTATTCTACTCTGCCGGATACCACACGGCTAATTTCGTAATATGTTGTAAATTTTTAAACCACGATGACGCAGAAGATTCATCATTAAGATGTAATTGAACTATAGCTATCAAATAACCAACGTTGCGACATTTGGTAACTCGATAAGTTGCTACTTACAGTTTTTTTTTGCTTATTTAATCTAATCCTATATATAATATATCATAATCATATCATCAACATATAATTTAGAGACATCTCATCGCAAAATCAAATTAAATTATCATCTATACCAACAGTCGTAGGTGTACTTAATATAATTTGAATTTAAATTAGTTTTTATTAAATAACATAAATAGCGGTTGTATAGATAGATACCGACATTTTGTAAGTAGTTAATTACTTACAGATTTTTTACATAAATGGATTAAACATATCATCAACATATAATTTACGGCAACGTTAAGTCGTAACATCTAATTAAACATCATTTATACCAACAGCCGTCTGTATTTAGTATTATTTAAATTTAGATTAAAATATAATGCTTTCCCAAAGAGTGTTGGCGTCGGGCAGCGGCCGGTCATAAAATTACAAAAACAACAGTATTCCCAAGAAGGACGTTAGGCAGTCTAAAAATAGGCAGAAGCTTTTGCAGCATGAAAAGTTTTGAGACTTACCCAACCCCACATAAAGTGGAATGAGGAGAGGAAGAGGAAGGAAAAGGCGGTTGCGTCCTCCACAGAAATATATCGAGATATTTCTGTGGCGTCCTCCAAGTCGCTGAGCAGCGACATTTGGTGTGTAGCTACCTTATAAAATTTTACCCACAATATACATTAACTCGTTCGCTGACACTGAACCAGACACAAAAGAAATAACAATAGAATTACGTCTACAGGCGGGCAGTGACAGCAAAAGTGTTAAACATATCATCGTTTCGAAACAACATCACTTCGCTTAATTAAATCAAGTATTTATACCAACAGTCGTAGGTGTACAATATTATTTAAATTTTAATTATTTGTTTTAATTAAAAAGCATAAACGGTGGTTTTATAGTAGACACCGAGCTGTACTTTTAGTAATTAGTTTGATACTTACGGAGTTTTTGCTTGCTTATGCATTAAGGTATGGTTTTAAAGCGAATGATATGCTTATGAAATGAAAAGGAAGCTTACTTAACGAAGAGGAAAGCTAATGAGAGAGAAGACGGAATGAAAGATGGTATGCGGTACACTATATAATGTGCAAACACAGAAAAACTAATTTACAATGAGAGAAAGGTTACTAAAAAGATCAAGATGATTCGAGATACTACACTTCGCTCAATTACATGTATTGTTGATGTAGAACGCAAAGTTGCAGAAAATGGGATTTAGTGGGCCACGTTGATCGTATGTACCCGGACTGGGCCCATGTTGCCACGAATATATAATAGCTCCGACATAAACTTACTAGTCATAAATTGGTGTATAAAATAAATTACCTGACGATAATAAAGCTTTAGATGGTATTTCATTCAGAAATAAATTGGCGAAATGGCTATTAGACAAATGTTATTATACTGTTAGAGAATATTTATACAACGTGATTTTGAACCCCTAGCTTTATTGAAATCTGGGAATCAGAATACCTAATGGAACACAGAATTGCAAGAAAAAAAGGTGAAAGACGAAAAAGAAAATTAGGTTTCCCATACAAAGTCGCCGATCGGCTGGGCGAATTTCTATGAGAAGTTAAATATATTTTTTGTTTTTTACCTTTTTTTTTACAATTATGTATTCCATAAGGGATTCTGATTCCAAGATTTCAATATAGCTAGGGAGTTTAAAATCAGGCTGTATGACAAATAATAATATGATTTTTAATGCTATGTAAGTCATCATCATCATCATCATTTGGTGTAGTTGTCACGGTCAATATTAATGAGGTATATACGTCTTAGTTTATCTTAAATTAGTCTTACTTACATAGCACTGCCTCCGTGGTCCAGTGTTTAAGGCATTTGCCTGTTGACCCGGGGGTCGTGGGTTCGATTCCCACCGGAAGCATACTTTGTTAAATTGTTTCCAGTTTGGTTAGGACATTGCAGGCTTGAATCACCTGATTGTCTGATAATAAAGATGATTCCGTGCTTCGGAAGGCACGTTAAGCCGGTGGTCCCGGCTGCCATCTGGTAGTCGTTAAATGAACCACGTCAGAGGCCGAGAGGCGGTTCCGAAGAACTCAGACACCAGGGTGTGCATGGTCGATTGACCGTGACACCTACTCGAAATGATGATGATCCGAGTAAGTAGTATCCCAATACCTTTCATTCCCTTCCCAAATCCAGCAAATTCCTATCCTTACCCTGTTTCAAAATGCTTGCGATAGGCAGCAGCATCGGAAGTAAAGCCAATGAAACTGCGTTTGCCAACCCGCCTGCCAAGTGTGGTGAGCATGAGGCCCATGTCAGCAGTAGACTTTTTGTGGATGTGACGATGATGATGAGTTAGTCCTGGAAGGAAATGAGGAGACCTTTGCCCAGCAGTGTGACAAGTTAATTAAAACAATAAAAAATATTGAATACTAGCTTTTGCCCGCGGCTCCGCCCGCGTTAATGTCGATCCCTCGGGACTAGTACTTTTTCCCGGGATAAAAGGTAGCCTATGTCCTTCTTCGTACTCCAGAGAACTTTTATGCAAAATTTCATGATGATCGGTTTAGTAGTTACGGCGCGAAAGCGTAACAAACAAACAAACAAACTCACTTTCGCATTTATAATATTAGTTAGGATAATACGAACATCAACATATGATTTAGTGACAAAATCGTAGAATAGTTGTAGGATTCCTAATATAATTTGAATTTAAATTAAAATCCGTTATTATTAGATAACAAAAATGGCGGCCGAGTCCATGACATGCGTGATTAGGTTGGTCGTTATGAGCTGGGTGATGGAGAACCAGTCGAACCGGATCCTTACAATAGTGGATGTAGGCGGCACTAGCTATATTTCACGGCTTTGCTCGCATCCTGCCCGCCGGCGTCTTCGATTTAATGTGAGGTAGACTAGTTTATGGTTGACAAGTGGTATCTTTTCTTGTGAATACCTATTAGCAGCAATATAGATTTTTGTAGCAGGTTATAGCGAAAATTATCTCTCGTTACAGGAATTTTCGAAAAACACAATGTCACTTTTAAAACATGTAATGAGTACGTTAGTCGATGGCTCAGAAGCTGTCATTTTTAATCTGATTTATTTATTCAGAGAAATATTTGAAATGCAATAAAGAAATGAGAGATTATGTAGTCCCATTTCCCCTATTACTAGAGTATATAGTAAACTAGACTGTTGGTTCTATTTACTGCGTACCGAGCACAACGTACGTGTCTGTCTGTTGAAATCTTTCATATGAAAGAACCTACTTAACACAAATTACTGAAGCGTTTTTATGAAATACCAGCTTTCGCCCGCGGCTCCGCCCGCGTCAATGTCGATCCCTCGGGAATAGTACTTTTTCCCGGGATAAAAGGTAGCCTATGTCCTTCTCCGTAGTTACGGTGTGAAAGCGTAACAAACTAACAAACTCACTTTCGCATTTATAATATTAGTAAGGATAAATTTTGCAAATTTTTCAAGCCAATATTTTTACAAACAGTAATATTCTTTTAAAAAAACATACAACCTAAATGATAATCTCCTTTTTATCAAGTCAATTAAAAATGTTTTATAATATTGTGATTTATATCACTGAAGAGGTTGAAAAAATATTCCTCTCGCTAGGCATAGAGTTTAACTCGTACCAATCACTAGTTATTCATTTATGGAAACTTGTATAATTATATATCTCCAATCGTTATTTATTCGATATCGATCTGCCGTGGCACTAATGCTCATAATTAACTTCCTAAATCTTGATGGCAACAGATAATTACAATTAATTAAAACTTGTAAATTAGATTTAACGTGTTAGGAGGAATATTAATATTTCAATAATATAACATTTAGACAAGACTTTTTATATCCCACCATCATCCATATAAGTTGGCTACTGTTGTTTTATTTTCTTATAGGTCTTGATTGAAGCTTCAGAATATTATCTTTAGAAGCATTGGTTGCCTTATTAAAGAATATAATGCTCAACCAAGTATGCAGTCTGTGAACATACTCTGAACAAGCCCGAACCACTATGTCTATTCAATTTAGTGGTCTGCAATGTGCCGTTTCTTTGGTTCCTTTTTCTTTTCCCGTCAGTTGTGCCTTATCTACTTTTTGTATCTGAGAAACGAATAAAGCTAAAAATATGAAACTCACTTATGACCAATATGTCAGATGTGTCCTTTTTCCTTACGGCGGCAGTATCCTACTCCTTAAAGACTTACAAAAGAAAACAGATACATTTCAAGAATACTTCGAGTAGCTATTGAAATTTAAAAAAACGTATTTCGTCGTTTCAAAAGAAAGGATGGTTGGCAGCTACCGCCATGACACCTACACGAAATGATGATGATGATGATGACCTACCGCCAGCTTGGGTTGACATCAATTTAATGCAATCTTAAGCTCAGCATGAGACTGAAAGACGTCCAGTAGATGTCACATTTTTCAAGCTGCCTAAGAAAACTGACAAAGCTTCACGACAACCAGCAATTATGTCAGCTGGGACCAACGGTTTAACATGCCTTCCAAAGCACTTAATATATAGTTATAACACATCACAGTGTAGATCGCGCCCAGCGTTGCTTAACATGATCATCGGGGTCCTCATCGATATACTAAAGATATAAAGAGGATGCCAAAGGAGCCAAGTCATTAACCTCATCCGATTTAGATTAGTCCGTAATAAATATCCGACAGTCCGTACAGCTGACTTCACATCAAGTTTATCACTTGGATTTTAAATACAACTCTAAGGTATCAAGGTCTTGATAGAACTTGTTCTTTGACTCGCGGTCCATAGAGCTTATAAGGGTCCATTCATACAGGCTGGATTAGAATGCAGAGTGGGTTTGCTATGTGTCATAGAAAGATGTTTAGTAACTATTTAACGTCTGAAATCTTTTGTTACAAGATAAATTTATGCCCTTATACTGAGTCAGTTGGCTGGCTGATCGCGGATATTACTAGCTCCGTTTGCGAACTTAGTTTTATTTTATGACACTAATTAATTATACTTAAGTACAGTTGGCAAGGTACGGCAAATGTAAGGCATTAACTATGGATATTAAGCTAAATAATTCCACCCAACCAAAAGGTAACCATTAAGATCACATACGCGTCATCTTCATCCTTCATTGGATTTCTAAACAGTCCTTTGAGAAATCGCTTCTAGATTGTTCATCTGTTGTACTCTTTATTTTTTACTAGCTTTTGTCCGCGGCTCTGACCGTGTTGATCCCTCTAGTAAGTATCTCTCGGAAATAGTACTTTTTCCCAGGATAAAATGTACCCTATGTCCTTCTTCGTACCCCAGATGATGTGTATGCAAAATTTCATGATCTTCGGTCCATTAGTAAAAGCGTTAAAGTGTCATAAAAAACTCACTTTCGCATTATAATATTAGTTAAGAAGGATTTGGATTGATGTACTTTGGGTGAGACCTGCTCCATGCACACAATCCACTTGGTCTTCTAGACAGTAAATATAACTATGGTAACATAATTTCAGATTTCTCCATATTTGTTTTTTATAATATTTTAGTAGACTCTTTTTCTTAAGAATTAGTTGTCAATATTATAGTACCAAAACACATTTATATTAATAGATACATGTTATTGGTTCGAATTTATGGCAGCATAGGAGAATCAGCTCGGTGCTGCAGGGTCGAGCCATCAAATCCAGCCTCATCAGTGTCCTAAAGATGTTATATTGGCCACTATAAATCTTCTTAGAACATTTGACCCCCAGGCTGCAAGTGTAATATACATATATAGCCAGACCCTTTAAATATTCGAGGCAACCAATGGGTCGATGACCGTTGATTGATCGGTACATTGTCATGGCAGAGCCTGCCATAGAGTACTCGTTATGTAAATCTTGTAATTGTTACGACCGCCGGATAAACGAATGTTGTCTATGATTAGAGTTTGTCTTCGATATTAGTTTTGGTACTAGCAAATTACTTTCGTGTAATCAATCAAGTTTTTCTAATACAAATGGCCTAATAACTTACAAAACGAAAAAAGAACGACTACGCAGATGATTTATATGACTGGTAAGTATGTAGATACTTCTTAGTTTTATTTTTTTGGGTTTAAAAAAAATAACGTGTGTATTTGCATTTTTGTAATTAAAATATTGTATGGCAGTACGGAGAACTCTTTGTGTGCAATTTCAACTTGCACATGGCTGGTTTTATCTTTTAAATTCCGAAATACCTGCGTAAAGGCTCGACAGTTTGTTTTTTTATATATTGCAAATTATATATTATATATAGTATATATATTATATTATTTGCAAGATATGTATTTGTATGCCATTTTAATAGTTATAAAGAATATTTATATATTATAGTCTGGGACAAAAGCAGAACCATTTTCATTTGTATCTTTTGGGAATCCCGATCAAGATATTAGGAAACAAAAAGAAAACACAGAACCTAGACGTCGTCCTTAGACGTGGGCGTCACTGATATAGTCTACATGGGCTTCGTGACTTGAATAACGAGCCGCCCGCACTCTTGAATCTTTTCGTGGAATATTTTGACTACCTTATTTATGGCCTTTGAGTTAGTGATATTTATGGTATACTTGTAGGATGAAGAAGGATTGAATCATTATTAAAATCATTATGAACCGTGGCAACGTTTTTTCACACAAGTAAACTAATATACACTGAAACAATCAACTAATTCACTTTTAAATAATACACAAGGAAATTAATATTCGATTAACAATTCAATTTTAAATTGTTCGAGCATACCTCGCACATTTGGGCGACCCGTGGCCTACATCATGTAGGTCACGTGTCAACTCTTTTTATACTATAATTAGAATAAAATCTAATAACAAATTGAGATACTGTCGAGCAGTAGCCAAGTTACTATCCAGCGGCGGTCGAGGTACTGCTGGGCTGCCATCGAGAAAGGATCCGGTCATACCCAGTGATCAACATGTAACATCGAGAGAAATAAACTAATTTCTACGTGACGTGATCTTGTATCTCCACACCAACATCTACAACCTACAATCAACATCCCGTCATGTACGGTGTATGGCTAACACCATGGCCTGCACTGTACATATTTTTTGGTCCTTCGAGCCGGGTCCTTCACAGGATCCGTGGTGTTCTTTGTAATAGCGAATCGGCTCACCGGCCTCCCACAAGCGGGTCTCACCGATGAATTGAGAAGGCGCATATATCGCAAGGATGTGGGCACACAGTACAGAATCAGCGGCCTGCTGGAAATATGGAAAGCCGCTCAACGACAATCTCCACTTCAGCCAGCTATCATCAGGGGTCCATCCAGTCATCACAACAACTCAACATTGTACAACGACATATATTAGTTGAGTCATCCAGCTGGACACCACAAACATTGGAGCTTCTCTACACACAGTGGTAAAGTCTCCGAGTCCAGTTAGGCATTATACAAACAGGAGCTTCGCCGCAAACAGTCGGGGATTCTTCTAGCCAACAAACATTTGGAGCTTCGCTACACACAGTTTTTTCTTGTGTTTTTATTGATTATTAAATAAATTATTTTAGATCTAAATGAGTATGATTAAATGTCATACCGTCTACTATAAATTTAACCCATATTTTGGTCTGTCATCTTCTGCATCTACCTGTTATAGGAAAACTTGTATTTTTACCTTTATCATCTGATTTATACAAGTGCACTTTAAAAATCTTCAAACAACTGGTTCACAAGTGACTTGTAAGAATGAGCCCAACAATAAAAGCAATAAGCTTACAAAAATACCTTCTCACATCCTCTAAATCCCCTACCCGGATATCAGAGAGGTCAATCACCCGCGAATTCTCGATAATCAGTTAATTGTGGTATCAAATATATGACAGTTGTAACCGCAGTTTTCCCGTTGGTGACGCCCACTAGCGCTCAGTAACACTCACAGATAAACTAACGGAATAGATCACAGAGGTGCGGTGTATCTATTATTCACCAAGTACGCCCATAGGTTCTGTTTGGAAAATTAAGGCTGATTCTCAATGGTAAACTCTCGTGTCAAATATATGACCACGCCCGCCAGCTTTGAGCGACACTCGCAGAATAAGTATCAGCATAGTCACAGAAGTTATACCTATATATCTTATTTTTTCCTAAAATTATTTTTTTGCACCTTTTTTTGGTTCCATACCACCGAGTGACAAAACGGAACCATTATAGAATGTGCCAGTCTGTTCCCCTGTCACAGCCGAGCCTGACACACTGTGGACCGATTGAGTTAAAATTTGGTACACGTAAATAATAGTAATAAATAAATATATACGGACAAATCACACAGATTGAGCTAGCCCCAAGGTAAGTTCGCTAACTCAACAATACTTTATTTTATAACAAATAGATATATAGATCACACACATCCAAGACCCAGGCCAATCTGAAAAAGTTATTTTCCATCTTGACCTGGCCGGGGATCGAACCCGGGCACTCCATGTCGCAGGCTGGCGTGTTAACCACTGCGCCACGGAGCTGTCATACGTAGAGGTTTATTAGACTCAAATACGAACACTTTGAGTAAATTAAATAAATTGAGTAAGGGGTACTTTCCGAAAGTGCCCCTTATATTACTACTATATTATTATTACTAGCTTTCGCCCGCGGCTCCGCCCGCGTCAATGTCGATCCCTCGGGAACAGTACTTTTCCCGGGATAAAAGGTAGCCTATGTCCTTCTCCGCACTTCAGAGGACTTGTATTCAAAATTTCATGATGATCGGTTCAGTAGTTACGGCGTAAAAGCGTAACAAACAAACAAATAAACAAACAAACTCACTTTCGCATTTTATTTACTCACAGATAAGAAAAAAAAAAGTTTTGCAAACTGTACCGTATGACAAGATAAATAAAAGATGCTTGCTTGTTAGCTGCTGTAAAGCTTGTTGACAGGGTCTTAACTATATTTATTTCTTATTTAATTTGACGGTATATCGTTTTAAAGTTATTCATGTCAATGACAGATGAAAATTTACCATTCTCCCTTCCTTATTTTGGAATCCATGGAACCAAACATTTTGAAAAAAATATGTAGAGGGCAGAGTTTTACTTATTTACGAGTATTTTTACTTCGACTTGTACTTAAATGATCGGTACTATACATGTCGTGCAATTTTAATATATATATATATAATTCCCTTGATTGACCACGTCATAAAACTACTATGATATGTAAGTGGGAAATTCAACGAGAATAAGATTAAAAACCAGATCTTTTTTGCAAAACATTATATTCTAATGACAAGCTTTGATTATACACGAATCTCCACTGTAAAGTGCTTTACAAGACAAAATAAAATAAGCCCAAATTAGTATACCGTTAAGAGTTCCTATGGCCACCTTCCATATCCATCATCAGACCAGGGCAACGATTGCATAATATAGTATTGGCATTCGATTTACACATGCATGCAAATTTTCAGCTGAATCGGTAACCGGGAAGTGGATCAAATTTAACTCGCAAGATTTGTTTAACATCGGGACAGGTGAAACTAAATAATAAATAAATAGCTTGTAATATTTTAATATTGCGACAAGCTCACACTCAGATCATATCACAGCAAAATTTGGAGACCAAGTTATACTATACAGCCTTAAAGACCTACCTATAGCTTTTTAATATTACTATCAAAAATGTTAGCTTCTAATTATTAGTCTGACTCTGAAGCAGTGATACTAATTACAATTTAAATAAAAACCATTTACTTTGCGTGCTTCCGCCACCAGTTATTTTATGCAAACTATTGCTGGCCAGCGCCCACCCACTACTGTTAGTCCTTTCATGCCACCAATAGTTGATGCGCGCAATCCTGGTCGATCCTGCTACATTTTTGCTACTTAACCAGGCGTTGGAGCGAAGGCAGCAATATTTTGCATGAACTAACTGGTGGCCGAAGCACGCAAAGTAAATGTAGCTTTGACTTCATTTACTTGTTACTATTAACTAAATAAAAACCCATTATACCTTTATGCATTGTGGATGTCTATTTCTCTATTTATCTATAACACAAGTGTAGGAGCTGAGTGATGGTCCCGACCTCCTAAGCCGGTGTAATTAAGGCCGTTTTTTTGAGATACTATTCATCCTTTTGTTTTTAAATGTCGACCTAACGGTATATTTAATGTAATTTTTCCTAATGTGTTTGGTTTATTTACTATCAAATTTTCAGTAGACAAAATTATTTGTCTTGCATCACCGAATATTTATACGTATTGAAATAAAAGTTTTAAAGTAAAACTTTATGTAAAATGTTGCAATAAAAAAATATTTCTAGCCTAGTAATATTTTAACTAAGTGCGCTGCTTTGCCGGTGTTTTGCGAATCGTGTATCTACTATTATATTTGATCGAACTGCCTAGTCAAAAGATGAGAGGTGCTGCTCTCCAAAGGCGTTTGCCATTGTTTCTCAGATTGGCCCTTCAGGCTTGCATGCACGTATACCTACGCGGCCCATCAGGATATATGAGAGTTTGCTGTCTCTCCAAGCCTTGCGCACACAGGCAACGCCCAAAGCCGAGGATCGTCCCACCTTTTGGTGATGTTGTCTATGTAGGCTAGAGCACTCTGCCCTCGCCTCAAACGCCTGGTAAAGGAGGAAAAGCTCACTTGGAGCTAGCCACATAGACCTTCCAAAAAAATTAGATTATCGCGCCTAGTCATAATCGTAACACATAAACTGCACTATTCACTAAGCTTCCAAGATCTAACTAAACATTTTAGAGCCAGCAATTTCTAATTTCTGTGCGACTTTGACACTTCGCTCAAACTCGTAAAGTTAATGTCCAAGTGCCAATATACGACGGCAGTACTGCAAGCGGCTGTAATTCAACTCCATCGGACAATGCGCGTCAAGATTATAATCTTTCTTTTTCCAATATGATACTATATACCTTGTTCAGATAAATATAAAGCCTAGATTTGAGTAACAGCTCGTTTTCACATTGAATGTACGTCTATAAAATATACGAATGATTGTCAGATGGTCGCGATTGTAAGATAGTGAAATAAAGATGTCTATTACGGGATCGAGCGATAAATTTTCGCACGACAGATGTAATAACTACCATTTACGGGGAGCAATTAAATGCGAATGGTGGTCATTTGCTGCGGCCATTTCCGACCAGTGTATCGTAAATTATTGTATGGATAAAAATATAATTGCAAAAATTACTTTATAATTAGTAGTAGGTATGCCAGTCGAAGATAAATTATAGGAAGGCAATATAAATATACCGAATATTTACAAAAAAATAATCAAATAGTTGTTTATTATGAACATAAACAACATTTCACGTAGACAAAAGTCTAAAGTCAATGTTAAAATACAAGTTAAACTAAAATTATTAGTATTACTTACTGAATTATTGACTCTTAATATTATGTTCCGGATCAGAAAATAATCTAAATGAAACTTGAGTCAGGTGTCACTAATAGACACCGTTGGCACACGTCAGGTAACGACCTGATCACGATCTGTCCTGATGTTGTCTGTTTGTCACAACCGCTGATATCTCTGCATACAGTTGTTTACCTCGGCCAATCTGAATAAATGGCTCTTCATAGGTTCCAGAACTTCCAGATAAGAAAATGCTCCAAATGAAACTTTAGTCATGTGTCTCTCTAATAGACACTCGTTCTGTTTTGCATTAGAATATACTTTAAATGAAATTAGAGTCGTGTGTCTCCCTAATAGATACCCGATACTTGATCACGATCTGTCATGATGGTTTCTGTTTGTCATATCTGCTGTTATCTCTGCATCGAGTTATTTAACAATATCTCGAGCCCCTCTATGCTTCGGATGGCACGTTAAGCCGGACGCACCGGAAGCACGGTCCCGGCTGTCATCAAGGTAGTCTTTAACCTGTGTCAGATGCCTTTAGCCGGCTTGAAAACTCTGACACCAGTATTGGCCACTTGCACACACGAAAAACAAAAAACAATTCAACTAATCTGAATGAATGCAGATAAGAAAAGGCTCCAAATGAAACTTGAGTCGTGTGTCTCTCTAATAGTCACCCGTTACCTGCCGGCCTATTTGCTAACTCAGTGTACAACGTTTTGATAGTCACTTCAAAATACATTGCGTTTTGTACATCTTAAATAAAAATATTTAATCTTACGAAAGACCGCAAGTATTTTGAAATGACTATCAAAACGTTGTACACTGAGTTACCAATAGGCCGGCAGATCACGATCTGTCCCGATGTTGTCTGTTTCTCACAACGTCTGAAATCTCTCCATACAGTTATTTACCTACCCTAAGCCATTCCGAATTAATGACCCTTAATATATTCTAGATAAGAAAATACTCTCCATGAATTTGTAGTCTAGTGATTAAAGTCTTATTTGTGTCTTAAAATAATATATACTGCGGCTTTAGTCTTATCTAAAGCACTATTTCGTTTGATTTATTCATTATATTATACCTTTAAACGAGCGATTCTTGTATATTTATTTATATGTATGTATATAAATTTAGTTCTATGTACTCGGAAACGGCTCTAACGATTTCGCTGAAATTTGGTGTATGAGGGTTTTCGGGGCTAAACAATCGATGTAGATTTATGTTTAGGAAAACGCGTGTTTTCTTGCCACGCAGAATATGGTCGCTAATTTCGTCCTGCCGGCCACTGTCCATCTGTTCCAGCGAGTTAAGTCGCGGACGGCAAGAAACGAATGTTACTGGTTCGAATCCCGCTCGGTGACTTACTTTTGTTTTTTTATATGATCAAGTTTATATATTTATTTTTATTTTTATTATTATTAGACAAGTTTAAAAAAAATGAAGAATGTTTGAGTAACAATATAAATAACAATATTATATAAGTAACAATATTTCTCATAAATATAGATTATCACCTAAACACCGCCATATTACAACAAATAGTAGTAACCGAGCGAAGCTCGGTCGCGTAGGTACTGGTACAATCAACTAAAATTTACAGAACTATCGCAATTTCATCTCAGTTATTCTCGTGTTTATTACTATAATTTTTAACATTTTTCTAAAATTTTTCTTTATTTTGTTGTACATTTGTTTCGTTGTCACACTTACGGGTCAAAAGTACTAAAAATTAAAAATTAACCAAAAATATTGTAACATATTTTTATTGCATCCTAATTTGTGTCCCACTGTTGGGCAAAAGCCTTCCCTCCCTTATTCAATCCAGTGCAGCCTTCTGCCAACCACTCTAAAGCCTGTCCAAGTCATTCCGCCATCGCATCCGTGGTTTGCCCCTATACCTTCATCCATTGTAACATCATCATCATCACCATCAGGTCTTTTTAGTCTCCACTGCAGGAGCATGACCCTCTCTGTACTACCGGAGCCATACGTGGCCAGAGCAGACAGAGGATTTGGCTTACATTCTCCTCGCTGGCCAGACGGGATGAAAAGCTTGTTTTTCCTAAGTCGCCTCTTACGACCTCCAATGGAACACTAGGAACATCATAAATAACATAAAATAAATTATTTCCTAAATAGGCAACCAAAGCTCACTTGTATACACTAGGCTGCTTTTTGAGCACTCTCAGAGTTATGAAAAATTAAATAGTTTTATTAATAAAAAATAATGCTCCACCGTGACAGTTTTCACTGCCGTGACCAGCCGGCCTATTTGCTAACTCAGTGTACAACGTTTTGATAGTCATTTCAAAGTACATTACGTTTTGTATATCTTTAATAAAAATAATCAATCATAGGAAACCCGCAATGTATTTTGAAGTGACTATCAAAACGTTGGTCACTGAGTTAGCAAATAGGCCGGCAGGATTCGAACCTGGGTTACTACGGCCACAACGTAGGGTCCTAACCACTAGACGATCGCGGCTGTTGGAGCTGGTGACGATGTTGACGAAAATAAGCAAGATATTCGAAATATCGACCACTTTCACATTCGACACGTTGCGCAAGCGATTCGCAAAAAAGAACTTTAACGAAACTAGCTATTTTGTGGTAAGTTAAAACTTATACAGATTCGTTTTATTTGCAATTACTTATAAAGATACGTGAGATATACTAACTTTAATTAAGATAGTATTGTTATTACAAAACGACTTGAAAAAAAATCGTTTTTTTAATTGAAATCATATTGATTAGATACATACAATTTGCCCAAAATGGTGGTGGATTTTGTTATCTGGAAGATTATCAATATATTTACTAATCTAAAAAACGTGTTTCGCAAAGGCGTTGTTCCCTATTACAATCATTGACACATACCTAGCTACGTCAATTCAATACCTTCAAATTCAGACACTAGTAGGCAATTGACACACACAAACATAAGAAAATTACTTCATTAAGTACTCAGCCATACAAACGTTACTTAGTGAATACATGGCTCAATGTACGGTAATTAAAGTGCATCATTAAAAGGTCGTCGGCCCTGAAAGACATGACCCGGTGTCAGCGTTCAAGCCTCTGGCACACGGGCACAGACAACGGTAGAGTTAGACGGTCGAGTATTAAAGCCTTCGGAACACGGCTAGAGTCCATGGTGGAGTAAGACAGGAGAGTGCTAACTATGCTTCTAAATATACGAATTTAAACAGCAAAGATGAAGTACAATTTTATTTATTTATTAGCGTTTATTTACCACCGTATTAATTGGCGTGTCTTGAGACGCAAAAGGTTCAAGCTTCTCTAGTTTTTCCCGTTCTCTGAACCTGCTCACAAAATGTCATAATACCAAAAGACTAGTTTTTTTGAGACATTTATAAAAAGAAGATAGATAAAGTAGATTACAGGTAACCAATCAAAATGAAGAGAGCTGACATAGTGTGTCAACTCCACTTAAAAAGTGTTAAGGTAAGAAAGAAAAAGAAGGAGAGTACCAAAAATTGGTAGAGTATCTAGCAACGTAGTCTAGCTTATCTACAGTGATGCCTCTACGTCTACTGTGCTTTACTGCGAATTGTCACAATATATTCACTTAATAATTATACACTAATGCGTGACGTTGAAACTCTACTTATCCTTACTAATATTATAAATGCGAAAGTGAGTTTGTTTGTTTGTTTATTTGTTTGTTTGTTTGTTACGCTTTCACGCCGTAACTGCTGAACCGATCATCATGAAATTTTGCATACAAGTTCTTTGGAGTACGGAGAAGGACATAGGCTACCGTTTATCCCGGGAAAAAGTACTATTCCCGAGGGATCGACATTGACGCGGGCGGAGCCGCAGGCAAAATCTAGTAAAATATAAATTTACATGTAGACCTACTTTGCGAAAACTGGCAGAGTCACCCAATTTAGTAGAGTACACTACCCGTGTGCCGTAGCCTTTAGAGCCACTCGCCATATCATTAACAATTGGCGACGCTACGGCCACGTGCCGACCACCTATTGAGCTTTTGAGCTTATAAGTTTTGTATTAAAACGCTTATTACTTTCTACATTCTTTGCACATCAAACTCATTAGACACACATATCTCTTCTTCAATCATTACAAAGCATATAAAGCCTATTTTCGAGCAATTAACAAAAAGGTTAGTCATATTATGACAGGAGTTATTGAAGTAACTTTGATTTATAGCGCCTTTTTAGATAAAATTTAAATACCTGCCGTGTGTCATATCAATAAAAAACTTGTTTAAAATAATGCATGACGCGTTTGTCCTGTAAGAAGCTCTAATTACAGCATGCCAGTTGTTCAGTCTAATATTTACTTTGCCAATGCTCTCTCCAGCTAGAAGTAAATCACATAGACTTAAGTAGCCGCTATTCACAATACTTGTACTGCCGTCAACCTCACACACCTGTATTGAACCTGCTGACTCCTCATTCCTCGAGATACAGACTCGCATCTAGTTCGGGGATGAGATTTCGAGCGGGTTTGGATGGTTGTGTTTTGTTGTATATATTCTTCCAGAATAATATGATGACAATAACAAAATTGTAACTGAATTGTGTTGGCAAATAAGCGATTTACTTATTATTTAGCTAGTGTCTTTTTCATACGTCAATATGTGTGAAGAAGACACTGACGTATCAAGACAATGAGGTATGCAGAAGACATTGGTGTATAACAAAAAGAGATACATGTATCCAATTTTGAATAAAATTCTTTGACTTTGACAATCATTGAAGAAGACACTAACGTATGAAGAAGACACTGGCTCCATCATTTTTTTAAAATCATTTATTCAATACTCTTAAAACATGCAAGTACATCAAAATGGTACCGAACCGCGAAAACCTCGCAGGGTTTATGGGTTTCGGTGAGTTGCTTTTACATAGTGGTAAATAATACTGCTTTAGCATATTTTTTGGGATTTTCTTTATACATGTTTTGTAAATCTGTTTGAAGTTCGTTCTAATATTTAGGTATAAGGTAACTGGTAACTCTTGTCCCGTACAAGTTATTATAAGGTACATTAAACTTATTTAGGTAGGTATGAAATTGCTCTTAAGAATATTCGCCGTTTTTTTTTCAATTAGACAATCTAAATTAGTCGATTTGATTTTGCCATAGACATGTTTTTACTAATTGAATTCAATTTTGCAGCTCAACTTTTTGAGCTAAAATTTCGTTACCGATGATAACGGACTTATAGCCCGGTCCAAAAATGAATATGCTAACTATTTTCCCAATTATGAATAAAAAAAAATGTATTTTAATGACAATCTTCAATTTTCGTAAGATGTAAAATCATAGAGATAAAATAATCGTTAAATAAATCGACTACAGGCGCCCGTAGGCGGTCCTTCCTACAGAGATTAGCCCAGTGCTATGGTCTATAACAGTCCCGTTACCCGGAACTAACGCTAATAAAGTCTAGCCCCGGGATAATCTACTGCTTTATACCTGATATAAACAAAGACTTACTTGACTTATAGCGAATAGTGGCAAATGTTACTACTAGTGATGTGCCGGAGAGAAATTCTTTTCTCATGAATTCCTTCTCACGGAAATTTGCAGGAAAATTCCAATAATTCTCGAGAATTTCTCAATAATTCCTGCACTTGAGAGAAAGAAGAAGAAATTCTCGAGAAAAATTTCCAACCCGTTCTCACCGTTCGCGAAAATTTCGAGCACGGCACAACACTAGTTACTACTATGAATATTCATATATTTTGTTTTATAAAGAGAATATCATCATTCTGTTTTTAAAATATTGTTTGTTTGTTTGTTATATTTTGTGTTTGTATCTTTATTGTACGAGAAAAAACACAGAACATAAAACATAGTATAAACGAAAAGTAAACAACATTTAAAACAAATATTATTAATATATAATTTTGGCGAGCTCAGTGGCGCAGTGGTTTACACGCCAGCCTGCGACATGAGGGCCCCGGGTTCAATCCCCGGCCAGGTCAAGATGGAAAATAATCTTTTTCAGATTGGCCTGGGTCTTGGATGTGTATCTATATATGTATTTGTTATAAAATATAGTATCGTTGAGTTAGTATCCCATAACACAAGTCTCGAACTTACCTTGGAACTTACCCGAGGGAACGTCGTTCCCTCGGTAACAGTACTTTTTTCCGGGATAAACTACCTTCCATGCCGTAATCCATAGAACTTGTATGCAAAATTTCATGATGATCGGTTAAGTAGTTCGTTACGGCGTGAAAGCGTAACAAACAAACACACTTTCACATTTATAATATTAGCAAGGAGGAATGGAAAAAGCTCCACCGACAAAAGCCCAGCTCTTAAAAATTAATGAAAATAATGATATGTCTATGTAACAATACTATTCACTTAATTTAATTGTATAGTTTTTTTGTGGCATGAAAATGTCACGAAGAATAAAAACATGTATCTAATAAACTAAAAATATTTAAAAGAGATAAAATAAATACTATTAGCTATTGCCTGCGGCTCCACTCGCGTTAATGTCGATCCCTCGGGAACAGTAGAATTTCCCAGAATGGAAGCTACCATATGTCCTTCCCCAGGCCTCAAACTACCTCCATAACAAATTTCATCAAAATTGGTTCTTATTTGGACTTTGTTTTATGCTATATATGTAGTGATTATTATTTTCTACATATGTATCAATAAATCCTAAGTTGCTGTTTAAATCCTAACTAATATTATAAATGCGAAAGTGAGTTTGTTTGTTTGTTACCCCTTCACGCCCTATCTACTGAACCGATCATCATGAAATTTTGCAAACCCATTATCTGGGGTACGGAAAAGAACATAATGTACATTTTATCCTAGAGAAAAGAGAGATCGACATTTACGCGGGCAGAACCGCGGGTGAAAGCTAGTTTATACATAATTTAGTCGGTCCTACATCCTCTCACTTATTGACATTTTGCAATGACTTCTAAGAACATACCTCATAAACTAGATGTTCTAGAGTTTAATTAGTCATCAACCCAGATAGCAATATTCCCCACCATCTTCGCTTAATGATATACAAATTGCAACTCTGCTTATCATAACCCATAAATTTATATGTTATTTTGATGTGATGAGGTTAATTGCAGTAATTACATAAAAGAGCATATAAACACTACATTGTGGGCTTACACTTAGTAATAACTAACATATACAATCGTTTACGTGATTAACTTCAAGAGCTTCCATTTAGTAAATTAAAAGGTCTTTATATTTGACATGACAGCTCCGTGGCGCAGTGGTTAACACGCCAGCCTGCGACACGGAGTGCCCGGGTTCGATCCCCGGCCAGGTCAAGATGGAAAATGATCTTTTTCAGATTGGCTTGGGTCTTGGATGTTTATCTATATATGTATTTGTTATAAAATATAGTATCGTTGAGTTAGTATCCCATAACACAAGTCTCGAACTTACCTTGGGGCTAGCTCAATCTGTGTGATTTGTCCGTATATATTTATTTATTTATTATTTATTTCGGGTCAGTGGTCATCATGCCAGGCGGTCATTCAGAAGGCATAGGTTCGAACCCCGGTCAGGTCAAGATGTAAAATGCAAGCAAATCTTTAGGAGTATCTTTAACTAATGAATCTTTACGTAATGTGAGATAGTATTTATGCTATCTTCGTTCTAACACAAATCATGTGATTTGTGTTAGAATGAAGCAAATACATATGTATGTTGTAATTTGCCTTTGCAACAGTTATATTCGTCATTTAGTCCAAGAAAATATATGTTTCCTTGTATTAGTAAGCTTTCAATGAAGATGGAGATGGACAGGTCATATATTCAGAGAGAATAGAAGTAAATGGACTAAAGACAATAGAATGGACCCTAGATTTCAAACCGATCGGAAAAAGGGAAGACAAAGGAAACGTTGGTCTGATGATAAAAAAAGATAGGGGGCCCATTATGGCAGACATTGCCGTGTGGTTTCCGGCAGAGTAGAATAGGAAAAAAGATCTGTGTAGGTGAAATGACCACTCCAAGTCTTCCTATGGATGTCATAAGAGGCGACGATGGACTAGTGTTAAATCCAAACAAAACAAAGTATCTTATTATTGGTACTAAAGCTCAAACTTCCAAAATTAAAATACAAACACCAGAAATCATGATAAAAGACACTCAAATCCAGTAAGTTAATGAAGCGAGGAATCTTGGTTTAATAATAGACAGCAAACTACAATTTGAGTCACACGTGATAGAGACTGTCAGGAATTGTTATTATAGATTAAAAGTTCTTTATCAAATACGCGATTATATATGTGTAGATACGCGCATCCGCCTTTGCGAAACTCTCATCCTATCTAAACTAAGCTATGCTGATGTAGTTATGGGAAATTGTTTGCTGGTTCGCACAAAAAACGTTATCCAAAGATTACAAAACTCCTGTGCTAGATATTGTTTTCATATTCCCCGTAGATCTCACATTACTCTCTATCTAAATAACAATAGTCTTCTAAATATGGCATTATAAAATATAGTATCATTGAGTTAGAATCCCATAACACAAGTCTCGAACTTATTCTTGGGGCTAGCTCAATCTGTGTGATTTGTCCGTATATATTTATTTATTAAAGCATTTGTATTAAGCACTAGCAGTCCCGTCAAACGTTGTTTCTTTTTTTATGTTTCTTCTTACCTTCTTGCACTTTTTCATGTCGTAAATTCTCACCTTTTAATCTACGACAAACAAAACTAAATGGCATCGTTGGTGTACTGGTGTAGTGTACAAAATCAGCTAAATCGGCCCAGCCATTCTCGAGTTTTAGCGAGACAAACAAACAGCAATTGATTTTTATAATAAAAGTGATTTTGAACCTCCTAGCTATATTGGAATCTCGGAATCAGAATCCCTAATGGAATACAGAATTGCAAGAAAAAAAGCTGATTACAAAGATATTTTTTCCCATACAAAGTCGCCTATTAGCTGAACGAATTTCTACGGAAGGTCAAATGTCTTTATTTTAATTTTTTAACTTTTTTAATTGTAATGTAAACATATATACTTATTTTTATACTTCTATGTCCAGAAATGAGAAAATTTCCATACAATCCCCCCCCCCCCTTTTATCCCTTAAGGGGGAAATTTTGTACATTTTATCTACACAGATCTTTTTTAATTGTAACCTAGAACGTATATACTTATTTTCATACCCCTAAGTCTAGAAATGGAAAAATTCCATACAAACTTTACCCCCTATTTACCCCTTCAAGGGAGAATGTTGTCTGGTTCACCTAAACAGATCTTTTTTAATTTTTTTGCAATTATGTATTTCATTAGGGATTCTGATTCCCAGATTTCAATAAAGCTAGGAGGTTCAAATCACGCTGTATAGACCACCTGCACGCGTGATGACATTAATAAATTCAATTAAGGTATTGTACTAACTAACAACTAGAACTAAGTATAACTGTACAATATGTACATTAAACAAAAAGTTATCTATAAATAAAAAATGTCAAGCAGATCATTGCCTTGCGGTAGGTACTCATTCAGTACTGTGTTCATTTTGCGGTACTATCTTGACTTTTAAAAAATTGCAATGCCTTACTCTTATCACAGTTTATAAATGAATTGTTTTAATTATAACAATTCACGTTGCCTAGCAACTCCACAACTTTACTGGTCTTTCTTTCAATGGAATTGTTCATTTTGCTCTACTAGCTTAACTATTTGACATATTGCAATGCATGACTCTTATCACAGATTATAAATTATTAATCTTAATTATAGCAATTCACGTCTTTGCCTAGCAACTCCTCAGTATTATTGGATACACACTCCGAGATAACGAGGCTGCGTACCTACAATCAATAACGAATAATCAACTGACGTTGTCACCATAATTTAGTGAATAAATGGAAAATTTTTACAGGCCTTTTAAAGTCAAAGGTGAGAGCTTGGACGACAATTATTACTACTACCCAAATTTAGAAAAATTTACTGTAAGGGATAAGCATAATAATATGTGTACGTACTTGTAAAATTAAAAAAAGAAGCGGCAATTAACTTAGCCATTAGTAAATTTTTGACGACAACAATTGTTAAGAAGTGAAATATGACAGCTAATAAGTGTTGAAAGAAACCTATATTGATATTGAATAAACGTTTTAAATTTGAAAAAATTTTTTGGTGGTACCTATAGTTAACATTTATCTCTCTCTGTCATACAAACGAATTCCTAGCTTATGAAGTTTTATTATTTTCTGAAACGGTAGTGGATCAGTGGTCTAAGTGCGCGACCTATGAGTGAAAGGGCTCAGGTTCAAACCCCGCCCATTTTCATCGACAACTACCTGCTCCCGGTGAACAAACACATCGTGAAGCATCCTAAACGCTCTTGGATTGTTTACTAATGTAAGAAATGAAGAGAGCAATGGCGAACCATTCTATTATTTAATTCCATTAAATCATTGTGAGCATTTCTTTGCACACAATGACATTGACAAAAGCCTATCACTTAAACGTCAGAAACAGAAATTTCCTTATTTTTCCACAAAATTATCACACAATTTGTTCATGCTTTTTGAAATTCTCTTAGAACTCTTTAAAATTCAAATACCATATATATTACTTTAAAGAGGTTCTTCAAAAAATAATAGAATATATTTACTACCAAAATAGTACCAAAAATCCATCGATTCATGGAGCCTCTACACCAACGGCCGTTGCCGGCCGAGTCCACAAAAAAACCTCAAAAAAACAGCGGCAAAAACCTGACCGGCTACAGGCTCCACAACACATATTTTTAAACCAAGGTAACGTTTTCGCGAGCGGGTGTAGCCTTATTATAGGTATACATAATATAGATGCTATTGTGTCTCGAGGCTGCCTTGCCCTGTTCGATGTATGCATTTTATAGTTACATATGTATGAGGTTTTATTGTGTAGAATTCATATAAAAATATACTGTTTGTATAAAACCAACTTTTGTTAAATTGTTTTTAAAAAAGACGAAAGTTGCTCGGCCACACGTAGGCTTCGAAGCCACGTCCCTTAGGTTTACGCTCTAAGTGTGATAATCACCGTGTCGATGACGAGGGAATTCGACGCAGTAATTCGAAGGAACGCTGGTGTAGTTGGTATCACACTTAGAGCGTAAACCTAAAGGCCGTGGCTTCGAAGCCTACCTGTGGCCGATCTACTTTTGGCTTTTTTACAAATCTTCCTGTAGAATATAAGAAAAGGGAAAATAAGAGCAATGTCGTACCATAATGTTATATAACTGATAGAGGATAGCAAAAGATGAAAAGTGTTCCTCCGATACAAAAGAGCATCGCTCTTGAATTTGATAATGGTGTCTTACTGTGGTATTTACTTTGAGACAATTTACTTTGCGTGCTTCCGCCGCCAGTTAGTTCATGCAAACTATTGCTGCAGCCTCAACGGCCAGTTAGTTCATGCAAACTATTGCTGCAGCAGTATCGACCAGGTTTGCATGCGTCAACTATTGGTGACGCGCATTAAGGGACAAACAGTAGTGGGTGGGTGGGCGCTGGCCAGCAATAGTTTGCATGAACTAGCTGGTGGCGGAAGCACGCAAAGTAAATTGTCTCAAAGTAAATGTAGCTTTGACTTCCGCAAAGCAATACCTGTTACTTATTCGTAGCCTGAAACTATCTTTCTGTGGTTTCATAGTGTCAAATCTTGGTAAGAACACTTTTAATGAACAAAGTTATTTGGTGACATAGATCATTTAAAAAAGAATTACTTAAGTAATTTCAAGGCCCTTTTTTGACGAGCTCCGTAGCTTAGTGGTCATCAGACTAGGCTGCCACTCCAGAGGTCCCGGGTTTGATTCCCGGTCAGGTCAAGATGAAGAAAGATCTCTTTCAGTTTTGCCTCGGCGTGTTAATTTACTGTGCCACGGAGCTCGAGAATTCTACGTATCTATTAATCAAGACAATCATTAAACACTTGTTACTACATTATTGCAAAATTGTTTTTAATAGCCAGATTAAAAAATATATTGGGTCACTATTTCATCGAATCTTTTCGCATTGCTAGTGTCAGCGATATATAAAATTATCCAGGCCATGGGACACTGGTGACCTTTCGAGACATTTTTGTTGGCTCTTGGTCTTGTTACGAGTATCTCTGTAAGGAGGAATACACATGACTTCCATAGACAAACTTGAGGAGAATCCTTACTATCCTTTCCTTATACTAATATTATAAATGCGAAAGTGAGTTTGTTTGTTTGTTTTTTGTTAGTTACGCTTTCACGCCGTAACTACTGAACGGATCATCATGAAATTTGCAAACAAGTTCTCTGGAGAACGGAGAAAGACATAGGCTACATTTTATCCCGGGAAAAAGTACTATTCCCGAGGGATCGACATTGACGCGGGCGGAGCCGCGGGCGAAAGCTAGTACAATATAAAATGTTCGCATAAAATTTTTCTAGGATTTTCGATTAAAAATCTTCGAAGTTTTTTTTTTATTTTTGACGTGGTAACGTCTTATAAATCGATGAACAGAGGCTGCACGCACGAAAAAGTGTCACGTTCCGTGTGCAAGCGAGAGCACGGAACAATCGATAGAGAGGCATGGTCGGCCTAAGCGTACGGTTTGTGACGCGTCTATCTCTCTTCCACCATTATCACGTAAAATTATCGTCCGTAAACCGACTTTACAGATAACAAATTTATTTATGTACGGTTTTTTACAAACAACTAATATTTATAAATTTATTTATGGTTTTTTATTCGTTCTATATACATAGAAAGCTAATAAAAACATGAATAGAATCCGATCAAAGGTTAATCGGATGGTTGGATGATTTCAGATTATTGGAATTTATATCCTCAATGAATGAATGAATGAATGAATAAAAAATCTTTATTGCACCAAATTAAACATAAACACAATTGGAATACAAAAACATACATTTGGTCCAAAGGCGGACTTATCGCTAAGCGATCTCTACAATAATAAGCAATATACTATAAAATATACTTACATACAATATGAACAAGTGACATTCGATGGAACATAAAAAGACCATCGTCAGGTCTTTTTTTTTTAGTCTCCACTACAGGAGCACGACCCTCTCTATACTACTAGAGCCATACTTGGCCAGAGCAGCCAGAGGACTTGGCCTACACTCTCCACGCTGGCCAGACGGATTGGAGAGGTATCACAAATGTTTATAAGCTTTGTTTAGCTTGTATTTCCTTAGTCGCCTTCTACGACATCCACGGTAAGACTTGGAGTGGTCCTATTCTACTCTGCCGGATACCACACTGCATAAAAAGATAGAAAGGATAAATTATTAAAGTTAAATAATAAAAATAACTGAAGTCAGCCTCGCAAGAGCCGTGTACACGCTGCTTTAATCCGGAGGGATTGTTCAGACTCTCTTTGTTTTTATTGCGAACCGAAAGGCCGTTTATATTGGGATATAAACCAGTGTAAACCTAAATATTGTGGCTTGGCCTTGACAAAACAGCGAGTCGTGCGCGTTGATGTCTTCCGTATGCGACCCATGTAGATCGATTTTCTATTATACACATATCATGATTACTTTCAATTTGTTAATCTGAATACATTTTGAGTAAAATTATATAAATTTGATTCTTAAAATACAAATTTGAGACTAAATAAAATTAAGTAAATTTTAGTCCTCCGTCCTTCCGCTGTCTGTCCGTCCCTATGTATGCTTAGATCTTTAAAAGTACGCAACGAATTTTGGATTTATTCCTATCCAATACCACGAACGAATACCACTGGTATTACTTTGAATTTTTATTTTTTTTCTATTCCCAACGGATACCACTGTTTAAACCAATACCAAAACAAGTTCTAAGGTACAGTCAGTAAAAATGCTTTGTATGTGATTACAACATTTCTATTTGCAAAAATATGTGTAAGATATTAATAAACAATTTTTGTTAGCACACGACTAGTTCAATTATACATATAGTTATAATTATATTAATAATTACAATTTTCAAAAATATAAAATAAGAACAATCTGCATACTATCTGATAATAATATAATATGACATAAAATTAACTTTTTTATAATAAAATCACTCGTTCATCACCTTTATAGTAATGACTCAATGTTTTTTTCAGAAATATATAATATGAATAATTAACTAATAGTAATAATCTAACAATTGTAAAAAATCAAAGAAAATCAACATATTTTTCATAAAATCAGTCGTTCGACACCTATATTGTAATAAAGCAATCTTTTTTTTAAATGAATTCGGAAAGTGATATTAAATTACTTTGTGGTTTTAGCATTATATTTGAATGACAAAAATATTAGAAAATAAATTTAATTCGATGACTGAGCTGACTGTACCAAATTCAAATTTTGGTATTCGTTGGGACATAAAATTAAAAAAAAGTTAAGGTTGGTATCCGTTTGGAATAGAATAGAATTAAAAATTCAAAGTAATACTAGTGGTATTCGTTCGTGGTATTGGATAAGAATAAATCGAATTTTGAGGCGGTTTTTTTAAATAGAGTGATTCTAGAGAAAGGTTTGCACCCGTGTGAAGCCGGGGTCCGGGTCGCTAGTAATATATAAAGCTTAATATTTTAAGACTCAAATTTACTACACTCGTTATTTCCGAACGTTTGATTTTCTTTTGATAGCTAATTACCTTATAAAACAACCTGGTTAGTAGATGAGAGTTATACATCACTTACTGAAATGTATATATCGAATAATAAATTGTATATTTTTTTTTAACCTGCGTTGATACTCTGGCGCCGTCTCACCTCCGGCGCAGGGTCAAAGGCCGGTTCAGCAGCGACAGCGGCAGAAGACCTCAAGCGACGTAAGTACAGTAGTCTTGGAAACAACTATATATTTGAACCGTTTGGGGTCGAAACTTTAGACCAGAAGGCTGATCTATACCGTGGCCAGATCAGCATTGCCATCCAACGTGGCAATGTTTGTGTGGCAACGTGGTTTGACAGCTCCGTGGCGCAGTGGTTAACACGCCAGCCTGCGACACGGAGTGCCCGGGTTCGATCCCCGGCCAGGTCAAGATGGAAAATGATCTTTTTCAGATTGGCCTGGGTCTTGGATGTTTATCTATATACGTATTTGTTATAAAATATAGTATCGTTGAGTTAGTATCCCATAACACAAGTCTCGAACTTACCTTGGGGCTAGCTCAATCTGTGTGATTTGTCCGTATATATTTATATTTATTATATATATTATTTATTAATGTTGCCAGCCTTCTGGACACGCTATCGTGGGGCAACGATCTACCCGGCCTTTTTTATCTGTAAATATATATTAATTTTTACTTATTTTTAATTGTAGCATTAGTTAAGGTATTTTTAATTTAATTTGTATATTAGCTTTTCTATTATTAGACATTTCTAAAGATTAATGCTACAAAAGATAATGTATATTGAATATATTAAGAACCTCAAGATGTATTGTGATATAATCACCTCATTAAAATGGCAAAGTTCTAATATATGATGACGAATGAATATAATTTAGTATTATTTTATCTTCATTGCCAGCAATATATCCTCCTTGAGCTGCAAATAAAACAAATAGATGACATTTAACGATTTTCTATACAAGTCAAAGCTTCGCAAACGTAATTTGCGATCAAGATTATGGGAAATAATATATGAAAGTACTAAAAGTTAAGAATATAATAGAATAGTAAGAAAGCTTTTGAGCGTAAATCAAACCGCCACATTATACTAACTACAAAAGCTGCTCCGTAAATTTGTGCTTTAACCAAAGCTTTGGGAATTCGCGCCTGTATCAAAGTTTTAAATGTCTGCGGCTGGTTTTTGAACAGCAGATTTAATGACATAAAACACTTTGTTTTTATTTATTAAATCATAATAATTATACTAAAGATTTGATCCTTACTCTCAATAATATTATAAAAACATTATATAAATAAAAAACTTAATCCAACGCGCCGCATCGAGGCAGCGTACCTAAAATACTGACAATATTTCCTCGCTGTATTGCAAGGCTGACTAAAGATTATATTTCAATATCATCCAAAAACAACGAGGCTTTTTCTGGATATACTGTGATGCAATCCAACTTCTTAAATAAGTACTTAACGTATGTAACCATCCTCACCTCCCCCCCACGGCCTCCTCCCAATGTCCTTCCCCAACTCCTTGTAAGGCCGGTAAAAACTGTTACAGTTGTCCAGGGACACCGTTGATCGTTTAACATCAGATGGCGCTGTTGCCGTCCTATATAATAAAAAAAAATGCTTGTCGTGCAGTCATGACGATAATTTAACACAATAACAATGGAAGATACATAGATGCATCACAAGCCGAACGCTTAGGCCGATTGTGTCTCTCTATTGCTTGTTCCGCACTCTCGCTTGCACATGGAACGTGACACGTTTTTGTGCGTGCAGCCGGCGTTCATTTATTTATAAGACTTTATCACGACAAATACATTTTGGAACGCTTAATATATACACCCGAAATAACACTATACTTATGTATGTAAAAGTATACGAAAGAAATGCGAATGGAGTCGTGAGCACCAGCTAGACAAAACAAATCACTCAATAAGAAGTTAGGTTGACTAATATATGTATAATCTAAACTGCCTATGGTAAAATATCGGTCCCATAATGACTAGTTCAAAACTGGTTCTTAATAAAACATCTACATGTTGTTCAAAAAATAGGACTTAAGATCGCGTGATGAATTAAAGGACTAATGGCGATAGACCTTTTAGTCGCAGATAAAAGCAACATGTTCTACAACATTATTAGGTATGTAATTTGTGCCAATATATTAAGTTTGCAAGAATAAATATATACGGACACATCACACAGATTAAGCTAGGCCCAAAGAAGCTAAGTTCGAGACCTATGTTATGGAATACTAACACAACGATACTATATTTTATAACAAATACATATACATCTAAAACCCAGGACAATCTGAAAAAGATAATTTTCCATCTAGACCTGACCGGGGATCGATACAAATTGCCGGGCCTATCGAACGCTTGTATGCAAATGTATTTTTTTTTAGTTCCCAGCATTGGTACCATAGGAAACTGGTTTATTTTGACGGGCTGATTTGATCATTGGAGGGTCAACGCTGTTTACCCTAACATTCTGTATAAACATCCAAGATCCAGGCTAATCTAAAATACCTCAGCCAATAATAAATAAATATATACGGACAAATCACACAGATTGAGCTAGCCCCAAAGTAAGTTCGAGACTTGTGTTATGGGATACTAACTCAACGATACTATATTTTATAACAAATACATATATAGGTAAACATCCAAGACCCAGGCCAATCTAAAAAAGATCATTTTCCATCTTGTCCTGACCGGGGATCGAACCCGGGCACCTCGTGTGGCTGGCGTGTTAACCACTGCGCCACGAAGTTAATATAAATATAAGCCTAATAAATATAGAAATTATTTAATTGTGCAAGTACCGCCAAAAACATCAGAAGATATTAAGAGAAAGCTTTCCGATCAATTTAACCACTCCTAGATCTTTATCGACAGTCTTGCTATTAGCGATAGCTCGATATCACTCCGGGTATGTAGATCTATACGTTAACCTCGATCAGACGGCAGTACAATGCAGAGTTTATGTCACTGGTGCTGTTAAAGGCACTAGTAAGCAGTACAGACTAATAGCATTTACTGAAATTGTTTTAGTTACAGATTTAGAACAAATAGGCAAACCACTTTACAACAAATAGTTATTACCTTGCATGAAGCCTGCATAAGCCGTGTGGTTTCCGGCAGAGTAGAATAGGACCACTCATAGTCTTCCCATGGAGGTCGTAAGAGGCGACTTAGGAATACAAGCTAAACAAAGCTTATAAACATCTCTGAGACCTCTCCAACCCGTTTGGCCAGCGTGGATAGTCTAGGCCAAGTCCTCTGGCTGCTCTGGCCAAGTATGGCTCTAGTAGTACAGAGAGGGTCGTGCTCTTGTAGTGGAGACTATAAAGACCTGATGATGATGATGATGAAACTATGTTAACTACATATTTAGAACAAATAGGCAAACCACTTTACTATTACCTTGCATGAGGAGGATTTAATTTTTTTTTTTAATGATTAAGCGTTCTTTGATAAAAATTGTTAAGGTAATTTTAGATTTAAAGTCGATACGGTAAGTTTGCTTAAAATTGTCATCCCCATAACCATAGCTACTTAATGAAGAGTCTCGACTTTCAATGGGTCGTTTCATCATCATCATTCCAGCCGTTAAAAATCCACGGCTGGACATAGGGCTGTCTCTTGGCATACCCACTTGGCAGGCGGGTTGGGGAGCGCAGTTGCTTTGGCTTCTTGTCATTCCGACGTTGCTGCCAATTGAAAGAATTTTTAAGCTGGGGAAGGATAGGAATTTGTTGATTTGGGAATGTAGGAAATATCCCACTACTCACTCGGTTGAAATAGAAAAGCAAGTAGCAGTTTGGGAGGCTTGGAGCGCGTACCCAATGCCTTACCTGCACCCACAGGAAAGGCAGTGAAGGATGACATCCCCGACCATGGACCGTAATGTACAAGTCGAAAATGTCATATTACAACTTTTATATCTTAAAAAGATTTTAGGTTATGGTAGTTTTATAACAGTCTAGCACAGCTAAAAATAGTGCAAGCACCCTGTTTAGTGCATTTCTTTAATATATCTTTAATATGAGATAGTGCCCCCGTGGCAGTGGTTGAGGCGTTTGCCTGTAGACTCGGGTGTCGTGGGTTCGATTCCCACGGGAAGCATACTTTGTTTAGTTGTTTCCAGTTAATATAGATATTGCAGGCTTGAATCACCTGATTGTCTGATAATTAAGATGATTCCGTGCTTCTGTAGGCACATTAAGCCGTTGGTCTAGACTGCCATCTGGTAGTCGTTAAAGGAACCAAGTCAGAGGAATGAGGAAAGTGGAAGCGTGGTCGTCCCAGGCAAACCTGGCGTCGGTCGGTGGCGGCCGAAATTAGGTCGATTAAACTAACCTTTCCTGAGTTGAGCTTGTTCCCCAGGATAGTGCCAAATGAAGAAGCACTGTGGAAGCCCTCTGCCCCTCCCGGAGGAAATAGGACATTAAGTCAAGAAAGTCAAGCACGTAACCATTTCGTTGTTAAGCATCTAATTGCTCAGGCAATAGTTACCCTTGTCCTTAAAGCAAAATATCTACAATTTCCTCCATCACTTGCACTAAAATGAGCTAACTAAATACCTTTATTACGAGCACTATCATGTCCTGTAATAGTGTATAATAATATTCCTCAACGCTCGGCGCCTCGCCCAGGGCCGGATTGGCAGTAGAAGTAAGAAATGGTACGGGCGCCTCTCTTTGGGGATCAAAAATAGTAAATTAATCATAATACCGCAACATGCTTTTATCACGTTTTTATCGCTTACAGGTTATATAAAGCCTAGTTACACATGACTCAAAGGCCTCTTTAGCCAAATGGTGGGCGTGTAAGTAGAAAAGTGAATCAAAAAGTCTTGGTAGCTGCATCATTCATTGACATATTTTTTTCAGATTTTACTTATTCCATTTACTTTGAGACAATTTACTTTGCGTGCTTCCGCCACCAGTTAGTTCATGCAAACTATTGCTGGCCAGCGCCCACCCACTACTGTTAGTCCCTTCATACCCGCCACCAATAGTTGATGCATGCAACCCTGGTCGATACTGCTGCATCCGTTGAGGCTGCAGCAATGTCGGCCGTCGTGTTCGCGACACGTGTTTCGCCTCTACACGAGGCATCTTCAGGCAGTGAAACCTAGATGTTGACGAGGCATCTTCAGGTTTCACTGCCTGAAGATGTAACTTCAAAGAAAATGTAACTTTGACTTAAAAAAGCAAAGTAACACCTGAATCTATTAACTATTTACTTATTCCCTTTATCGGATATTACAATTTACGACATTCATATCGCGAATCGTGGTCGTATATTCATGTATCTATATCCAAATTTATACAAACCTGAAAAAGGAAGCTGTTGGTACATTTATTTTACTGTTTCTTTAGCTTTGTGTTAATCCCAACCCAATAATTTATCTTTGAGACCAAATTTAAGTAAACTTAAGTCGTTTCGAAGTCGTTTCGGCTTAATTCGTTTTGGCTTTAAATTAATAATTTGTTAGCCCACTCAATAGCTATTCCTGAAATCAGTCTGCCTGAGTGTATATTGATGATTGTTTTTTTTCCTAATATTTATACACGTTAAGACGTTAAATCCCTAAACAGCGTTTGTAAATGTTTTGTTATACCTTTTTTATGTACAGAAATTTAATATGTGCATAATTGAATTGCGGGGCCCCTACAATAGTAAACAAGGGCCCCTTGTTTTCAATTGTAGGGCCCCCGCGCTAACCTAATCCGGCACTGGCTCGCAGCTTTTAGCAGACGCCGCAGCTTCTCTCCGAGTGAGATAAATGATGCTTCTTTCCGCGCTGTTTTGCTCAAATCTCTGCCGCTATTTTATTTTTATTAACTAGCTCCCAGCGAACGTTTTATAGGACCATCTATTCACTTGTCTGAAGGGCATTTGTGGCACATAAATAACAGCCTTAAATGAATTTAATATATTACAATATTTACAACAGTCAATTAGCTCTAAGAGTAGGTGAGATACATTTAAAACCCGCCCTGTAACGTTTCTGGCGCAAAGGTGCCCAAAATGCTGGCTGCATTCACGCGCTGAATAGCTATGGCCATCCTTTGCACCAGAAACGTGCCAGAGCGAGAGTCACCATTCTTCTCCCCTATTAAGTTCCCTAATTCCCTAAAAAGACGCTTTTCGTCCGTGGCCCAATATCCCATGGTCTCTACAGCTATGGGCACGAAACAATAGTGAGGCTCCATAGCAGCGTATTTCAGCCGTTTCCTATCTGCCGCATCTTGGGCAGCTGCCGCCGCCATTTATTTAATATATTATTTAGCTTTTACCCACTTATCTGGGAAATGATAAAAAAGTATTTATTCTATAGCCTACGTTCATCAGGAATAATGTAGGTTTTTAGTAGGATTCTTGTATTTTCACTCTCTGCATTATATTATATTGGATGGATGGATGGATATCCTTCGAATACCATCTGGAGGATCATCATTTCGAGTAGGTGTCACAGTCAATCGACCATGCACACCCTGGTGTCAGAGTTCTTCGGAACCGCCTCTCGGCCTCTGACGTGGTTCCTTTAACGACTACCAGATGGCAGCCGGGACCACCGGCTTAACGTGCCTTCCGAAGCACGGAATCATCTTTATTATCAGACAATCAGGTGATTCAAGCCTGCAATGTCCTAACCAAACTGGAAACAACTAAACAAAGTATGCTTCCGGTGGGAATCGAACCCACGACCCCCGGGTCAACAAGCAAATGCCTTAACCACTGGACCACGGAGGCTGTCATCTGGAGGATGAACTGTCGTTTAACCGGCCTCAATCATTTATTTTTAGATTAAGATTTAACCCACTTTTCTGGGAAATATTAAAGACATATTTCTAAAAATACATGATTGACGCCATCCAATAATACGTGGCAAAGAAGTGAAAATACAAGATGTCAGATACTCGCATGAAGAGGAGTTATAAGTGTTTTTTTTTAATACGTCAATAGCTTTTATATAGCAATAAATTCTCGTCTACTCTTATTACGGAGTTAAAAGCGCACCGCTAATCAATACCTGGTAATTACTGTCCAAATAGGGCTAACTAATGAGCTATTTCAATAACTGGCTGAGCTGCGAGGGATTGGACTTCAATGGCCTAGTTTGTACCTACCTGTTGCACGACGTCTATAGATCTATGTGTAAGACGATGAGCACACAACACAACAGTCGGTGTACCGAAATCGTCACCTACATTAATAACAACAACAGAATTAATTTATTGCTAAGGCGTTATCTATACAGAAACATCATTATCTATTGCAAAAATTCTAAAATAATAAAGAGTTTTACATACCTGTATTAACCCAAAACAGATATATTTTTCTACTATATGTACCTAACATTGTTATACTTATTCGTGAAATTATTGAAAAAGAAAGTAGAATTTTCTTTTCATATTTTTTTTTTTAATTATAATTTAATTTTGTAATAAACTTTGCAAATGACATATAAATCAATCGAATAAATACATTCATGTGTACATTTCGTCAATAAATTACACCGGCAGTCCCGGTTTAGTCAAATAATCCGCCTTGAATTGTACCTGGTGCAAAAGTGGATATGCGTTGCACCAGATACGATTCGGCGCGTGCGTCAGCTCCACAATTTTTTAGACGCCTTCCCAGCCCCCTCTTAAAGCCCTCATAAAGCCTCAGCCCCCCACGCTCCGCTTACCTCCACGGCAAAGGGAATAAAATGAAAACCGTCTTTAAAGGAGCGTATAAGTAAATTAACATTTACTTATATAATAGGACGGCAAACGAGCAAGCGAGTCACCTGATGGTAAGCGATCAACGCTGCCCATGGACAAATGCAACACCAGGGTGTGACAGGAGCGTTGCCGGCTTTTCAAAGAGTTGGGGGGAGGACATTGGCGGCCTCCGGCTCTCTCACTCACGGACGAAGAGTAGAAGCGGTAAAGCTTCTACTCAAACGTCAATATTCTGAGAGAGAGTGGTACTTCCCCGGACTAGCCGACCCCTTAACGTTACTAGCAAAAATGAAGTTGCCAGTAGCGTGGCTCTATTACAACTAATATTTTTATTTCAACACAGTTAAACTGCGCGGCATTGTCTTCAATAAAAATATTATATGTAACCAGCCGGCTTATTTTGACAACGAATAATTTTAATAGTCACTCCATCCTCAAAACGTTGTACAAAATAGATTTTAGAAATGGCGTTTCTTATAGTCTCGTCTTCTATCTTTAATACTTCTATGTCGTACACTCAGAACAATGACTCCTTATTCTGAGGTCGTACACCGTAATTGTCAAAAGTTAGCGTGTTCTCCGGCTGGTCATAACATATCGATGTGGCAAATTTCTTTCTGGTATATTTATAGATAGACTACTCCAGAAACATCTAAAAATCTAAAACGTACAATGAATATGTTTATTATAGTAATAGGTAAGTAATAGTAATATTTGGACACATACTACAGTACATTCTATATTTTCCCCCATTACTTGAGCAATTTATTTTACTAGTATCTTTAGTAAGAATTAGTTTAGTATAGTAAATAAATAAATAATAAATATATACGGACAAATCACACAGATTGAGCTAGCCCAAAAGTAAGTTCGAGACTTGTGTTATGGGATACTAACTCAACGATACTATATTTTATAACAAATACATTATAGATATACATCCAAGACTCAGGCCTGAAAAAGATCATTTTCCATCTTGACCTGGCCGGGGATCGAACCCGGACACTCTCGCGTCGCAGGCTGGCGTGTTGACCGCTGCGCCACGGAGCTAGCCGTAGTAGTATAGTATCACGTCCTTTTCCCTTGCGGGGTAGACAGAGCATAGGTCTATGACTTTATGGCTACATTTAGCATGTTGGACGGCGTGTAGATGGAGAACGGAATTAAAATAGTCTTAGATTTATAAATTACTGAAATATCTAAAAATCAAAACTTACAATTTAAAGTAGGACACACGCCACAGTAAATTCTTACTAACTGTTACTCGTAGTAAGAATTTTCAACAAACATTCTATATTTCTTTTATTTCTCATTTTCCCCCATTACTTGAGCAAACCAATCGTTTGACACCTGTTCATTACTGCCCAGTCTTCAGTCTCGTCCTATTCACCGATCACGTTTTAAAAATAGTTCAGTGTGGACGCATCTAAAATTAGACAGAATCGACTGGTAAAACTAGTTTAAAAGATATACCGGTGGAAGCATTCGCTGTCGACTGATGGAAGGCTCGTAGCGAGGTTTGGTCGTAAAGGGTGGCAATTTAAACATGCATTAGGTGTTAGTTTCTACCTTCGGAAGACAATATAAATTTTATATCTATATAAATAAATATGTAGCCGTGACAATACAAATCCTATATCTATATAAATATGTAGAAGTAGTAGCCGTGTGGTTTCCGGCAGAGTAGAATAAGAGCATTCCTAATCTTCCCATGGAGGTCGTAAGAAGCGACTTAGCAAATACAAGCTAAACAAAGCTCATAAACATCGATGAGACCTCTCCAACCCGTCTGGCTAGCGAGGAGAGTGTAGGCCAAATTCTCTGTCTGCTCTGGCCAAGTATGGCTCCGGTAGTACAGAGAGGTTCATGCTCCTGCAGTGGAGACTAAAAAGACCTGTTGATGATATAAATAAATAAATATTGGCAAATCACACAGATTAAGCTAGCCCCTAAGTAAGTTCCAGATATTTGTTATGGAATACTAAGTCAACGATACTACTCGTACATTTTATAACAAATACATCTAAGACCCAGGCCAATCTGTAAAAGTTCGTTTTCCATCGTGACGTGATCGGGAATTTAATCCGGGAACTCCGGTGTGAAGGCCTGGTATGATGATCACTAGGCCAAAGAGGTCGCCCTGACTCTGTCCCAAGGGGTAGTGATAATGCATGTTAAGTAACTTCGGCATGGTTAACAATTGACTTGTACTCATAAGACAATAGATTTAGTACTAATCAGTTCAAATGCCTTTAAAAACCAATCATCATCATTTCGAGTAGGTGTCACGGTCAATCGACCATGCACACCCTGGTGTCATAGTTCTTCGGAACCGCCTCTCGGCCTCTGACGTGGTTCCTTTAACGACTACCAGATAGCAGCCGAGACCACCGGCTTAACGTGCCTTCCGAAGCACGGAATCATCTTTATTATCAAACAATCAGGTGATTCAAGCCTGCAATGTCCTAACCAAACTGGAAACAACTAAACAAAGTATGCTTCCGGCGGGAATTGAACCCACGACCCCCGGGTCAACAGGCAAACGCCTTAACCACTGGACCACGGAGGCTGTTTAAAAACCAATACTTTGCAAGATGAAGAGCGTATCCTTCATTGTAAAAAGTCAACGTCTATAAGGTGACGTTTAAATATTTGATTGAAACTCAAACAGAGAAACAGTACAAGTTCAATAAATTCGAATTTGAAGCTTTCTCAAAAAACGTTCCGAAGAGAAACAACAAAGGATTACAGAATTTCCATTTCAAATCGGACTGCGTTTAACGAAACGTTGGAACAAAAAGCCATATATTTTATTCAGGGCGAGGAAATTCTTTATGATACTGTTTTAGGGTTCCATACTCTGCAGGCGTGCCAAGCGTGAGTATGGCAAGATCCTCCCATAGAACGAACAATCCTTAGGAGAAGCTTTATTTAGTCCAACAGTAGGCTGAAATAATGACCAAAACTGATCTACTCAATGGCTGTTTCTTTTAAAAATGGAATGGGTAGCTGGAAAAATAAAATATTTCGCAGATGAAAAAACGAATGTTGCAAAATTAAAAAGAAAATATCAATCCGGCTCGAATTAACAAGAACATTTTTGAAGGCTGATAGAATTTCATTAAATTCATGTAATATAAATTATTACAATTCAAATTAATTAAAATTACTAAACATAAAGTTTGTTGTTGCAAGTTGTTTCGTTTCATCAGGGCTACCTACAAGCTCTTGTACGTACGGCATAAATATACTTTTAATGTCCAATGCGGTTTTCGTAAAGTATTCAAAAAAATTAACCTTACAAAAGTCGCATTACATATTGAAGTGGCCAGAAAAACATTGTACACCTCAAATGTGAAAAGTTATCAAAAATACACGCCTATAAACTTTTTTTTTATAGTTCCGTTATAATCATGGGTAAATGAGCGTAAATATGGAAAACTCGCAAACCACTATAATCATTTTATATATACCCATATATAGCAATAACATGTGTCATATTATTGCTGATAACCTCAAAAAATGAGGTATAGGTACTAGGTATATTTTGGCGAGCTCCGTGGCGCAGTGGTTAACACGCCAGCCTGCGACACGAGGGTTCCCGGTTTGATCCCCGGCCAGCAAAAGATGAAAAACGATATTTTTCAGATGGCCCTGGTCTTGGATGTTTATCTATATATGTATCTATTATAAAATATAGTATCGTTGAGTTAGTATCCTAGGACATAACTTAGGATGGGGCTAGCTCAATTTATGTGACATGTCCCTATATGTTTATTATTTATATTTATGGGTATGATTTAGTAATAAAACAACGTCTATAAAATAGTTTGTTAAAACTCTCATACGAGATTCAGATTCGCACTTAGCTGTTTTTTCTAGAGTCTGCCAAAGATGGCCTACAGCTGCTGTGCACGGAGAAAAATAATTTTAACAATACTACCAGAACGTATCGTAAATATCATTCTAGTATAAAGAAACAGAATTATGTTATTTTCACCAGATTTACTTTTAACATCTAATAATCATATTGTAGGGTATGCCAGAATATTATAGTAATCGTATTTTTCGTAAACAATACTTAAACCTATTTACAAGTACATTTTATTATTGTAAAAAGAAAATTGTAATAATTATAAAGTCTACCTGTATAGTTTGTTTGTTTTTACTAGCTGTCTATTGAAAACTACAATATTTTTGTAATCTCTAAAATAATGCAAGTAAGGTTAACTAAGCTAGAATATGCTAGATTCTTATAGTACTATCAACCAGGTTATTTTTCACTGTGCCTATCAATGTATTTTGTATTAACCAGCAATATGGTTCTAACTATTAAATGAGGCGTATTATGTTAACCACTGTACTAAAAGTTGGAACTACTATTTAAATTAATAAAGGTTATCATATAATGGTTTTGTGTAACATAAATACCGTGCATCAAACGAAACGTTGTTTACGTTTGTCAAAAAGATTGTGGCGCACTTTTCGAGCCATTTTTTATTTATCGTGTGTCGTGTGCGCAGGCGGGCCATTTTTGTGCACATATTCTTTCTAATTTGTGGTTTTTGTGCGGTTGGTGTAAAATTGACACTGCAACTTAGTAAAATTGAACTCGTTTCGTAATTATATATAACTTTATGTGGTTCTCATCTACGCTTCCTTTTTGTGTTGATTTGCTGGACGTAGGTCCAGCAAATCAACACAAAAAGGAAGCGTAACTCCACACTATAGTATTGTTGGATCACCTGCAAGTACTTCAACCACAATGTGTGCATTAAGTGACTCACCTACCAGTACCGTAAGTTTTTAAATAGGCACTTTATAACAATAATATAAATTGTAAGCTTTTTTAATAACACCCTTGTATAATACATTTTTTTTTATTTCAAGGTACTAAAAGAGTTATATTCTGAAAGTGGACTGTTATCAAGTAATAGTCGTAAAAAAATATTCAACATTATTGTAAAGGACATCCAGTTCAACACTGCTGCAGTACGCTCAAGATACTCGTATTACAACCATTTTTAGCAAGGAGAATGTTTGAATAAATAGTATATAAATAACATAATAATCATTGAATTTATTTCAGGCATCCTACCCATAGGTACACCTTACAGAATAACATTGTAACCATTTAAATAAAAACAGCTTGTTTTTTGTGCACTACATACATCGGAGCCAGGCTTTAAAACCAGCAATGTGCCATGAATCCAGTTCACTCTCTGGAGACCCAAAGGGACGTTGGTCTTGTTTTTAATATATGTGTGTTGACGTGATAGATTTATTCGGCTCGTATGATGGCTTAGTTGCCAATTCACCTCCTATAAAAGCCGCCCGCAGGTGACCTTCCTCCTTCATTAATTTTAGGTCTTACTTAATTTTAGAAGTACCTTATCCTAGCCCAATGCTGGGCGATTGTACTTGTGACTTAAAAATGTTGAAGTTGGAGACTTACTCGCGGGCGGGTTTTTTATAGTGAGCGTCATAAGAGCCCGAGTACTACAAATTTGTCACGTCTTCACTACTTAACGTAGGTAAAGTAAAAAATAAAGTATTGCTGTAATAAAAAAAATATAGTAAACTGCACAATATTTTTTCATTTTTTTAGTAAACTTAACCATTGCATATGATGATAGCTAAGTAAATGTAAGTAAACACAAAATAAAATTATATTCAACTGAACAATATACTCATTCTGTTATGTTTAAAATAAAACTAATGTAATTTATACAAATTAATGCAATGTGCACGATACCAAAATGTTATTCATATGTACCAGCATTATGTTTATCTGTGCTAGATATTTTGGTAAGCTATTACCAGATTTTTCTAGTAAAGTCAACAAAACAGTTAGCTGTCATATATATTACAATAAAATCTAGTAACATTAACTATATTCTAGTTAACTAAACGAGAATTTTCTCTCAGTGTGTTCACAAAAGACGTTGGAATAAAAAGAGTGTGTATCTTTTCAAAATTATAAATATAAAAGTATTTATCTATCTGTTGTCACACTTATAAAAAGATCACAAAGATTGAGCTAGCAAGTTCGAAACTTATGTTATGGGATACTATCTCAACGATCGCTTTACTTTGTAACAGATACATATATAGATAATATCCAAAACCCAGGTCAATCTGAAAATGATGAAAATTAATCTTGACCTGGCCCGGGACTTCCAGTGTGACAGCCTGACGTGACCTCCCTCCATCTTACTCTATTTTCTGCCAGTTTTTTTACATCCTGGTACGAAACCCTTTCCACTTTTTCCTTTATCTTTTTAAAATAACTGTGCTTGGGCTTTCCTCTCCCTCTCCTTCCCTCAATTTTGCCTTTTATAATAGTTTTCATAAACTGATCATGTCAATGGTACAAAGAAGGATATAGGGCCCTCTGTCTGATACTATTTGTCATATAACTTCGTACCGGCAAAAGTACCGTTCCGAAAGATCTACATTAAAACGAGCGAAGCTGCGAGCAGAACCTATGAAAGCTACAGATTTAGACAGAAACAGAAGCGCAGTAATCACAATTATTTTAACTGATGAACATTTAAGTTTTTTTATTGACTCAATCACTTAATGAACTTTGTCCAGGAGTGGGACTTTAATTTCTTTGAAGTAACCTAACTAACCTAACCCACGACCGGGTTAGGATTTCGGGTCATGTTCCGAATAAACCATTGTAAATTAAGTGTATTTATGTGATACGAAACACTAGGCTCGATTCCGACTCGCGCTTAGCTAGTTTATAAAGAATCTCGCGAAGATGGCCTACGGCTGCTGTGTTCACAAAGGAGATTTGAATAAAAAGAGTATGTACCCTGAATGTAATAGAGAACAATGTTATAAATAGCTCGTATAATCTTGAATCTGTGTGCGTTGTGCTAATATTACAAAGGTTTTACTTAATTCAGTTCGTTTTCCCTAAACTGATGTAAGTATTTCAGAAATCACTCATAGGTTCACTATAAAATTAAGATTCATATATATAATAAGACTAATATGTATTATTAATATGTCAAGGGCGAGAAACGCAGACACAATGGTATTTCTATTGTTATGCGGACCGATTGGCCCGCTTGGTTGTTGAGAGGTAAAGAGGAAATATTTATTTTTCTGTGTATTTCTCTGTAATTGATAAACTTTCAAACAATTATACCACTTTTAAACATCTAGCTACGAAAAGAGCGCTACTCAGCGAGTAACGCTAAAATATAATTTTGAAATAAAATTGGGAATTGCGCGAATGCTGATAAAACTATTGATGTCTCTGTCGTCTAAGCGTGTTCCTGATTACATCCACACTTCAACAACACAAATACTTCGGAACCCAAGGTCCAGGAACCGGGGGCGGCAAAACTGCAAGATGAAACCGAAACCCACGCGGAGGAAATCGCGAAAAACAACTAGTATCGTATAGATTGAACAACCGGCTACGATATGCAATTTTTTTACAAGGTACATGGACATCTTTCTCCTTCTTTAAGAGCCTGGTCCTCTTGGTAAAATTATTTCCAAATTTCCCTATATACAGTATACAAAATATTTTGGTCGAAATATCAGCTACTTGGTTTTCATTTCCCCCTTTTCCATTCTCTATCTTTCCTCCAACTATTGTTTCAAATATGATAACAAGTAAGAAAATAAAATTCAAATAGTAGTATATGCGTGGCGTTTCGATAAATATTTATGTAAGTAATATTATATGTGTGTATGTATGTATTTATATATACATACACACATATAATATATATGTGTTTGACTAGCTCCGTGGCGCAGCGGTCAACACGCCAGCCTGCGACACGGAGTGACCGGGTTCGATCCCCGGCCAGGTAAAGATGGAAAATGATCTTTTTCAGATTGGCCTGGGTCTTGGATGTTTATCTATATATGTATTTGTTATAAAATATAGTATCGTTGAGTTAGTATCCCATAACACAAGTCTCGAACTTACTTTGGGGCTAGCTTAATCTGTGTGATTTGTCAGTATATATTTATTTATTATTTAATTATTATGTGTATATTTTATTTTTATATTTACATATTTCTGTTTTTCATAAACTTGCTCCTCCACATATTTGCACCTTGTTTGTTGATGTCTTTTTTCCAACTACCCTTTTGCGATAAGGCCGCCTTTTGTATATATTATTTATGCTTTTTGTTTATTAATAATAATAATAATAATAAACGTTTATTTTCTCCATTTACAAAGATGAGTCTTATGTATATGGGTTAATGTTCTTTATGTGTGCAATAAAGTGTTAAATAAATATTTTTATAATGTATTGTAACAATCAACCAAGATAATCTAAGTATAAATCAAGTTTACTTCAAACACCGCAAGTATTACATCCTAAAACAGAGCAAATCCACAAACAAATAACAATAATCCTGTCTAAATATAGTAGAGCCGAGTCGGTCTGTCCGGAGTTTCTTAATAATGTTTAATCGGATTTACCTCATTGACTGGTCGAGTGTACGGCTAGCCAATAATGCTGTGAACTTGAGACATTTTCTTGCAGCGTGCTTTTGTTGAAATAGGACCCAGGTTTTCATGTTCACTCAGTTGTCTATGGGCAGCGGTGATCACTATCAGATAACAATGCTGTGAACTTGAGAAATTCTCTTGCAACGTGCTTTTGTTGCAATGGCACCCAGGTTAACATGTCAACTCAGTTGTCTATGGGTAGCGGAGATCACTATCAGGTGACAATGCTGTGAACTTGAGAAATTTACTTGCAACGTGCTTTTGTTAAAATGGCACCTAAGTTTCACAGGTTTTCATGTTAACTCAGATGTGTATGGGCAGCGGTGATCACCATCAGGTGACAATGCTGTGATCTAAGAAAAAAAACTTGCAACGTGCTTTTGTTGAAATGGGACCCAGGTTTTCATGTTCACTCAGTTGTCTATGGGCAGCAGTGGTGACCCGCTTGCTCGTTTGCCGACTTAAAAAAACTCACTGCCTAATCTTTTATGAAGTAGCCAGGTTCTAGGCCACATGACCTAAATGGCCTACTTTCTTTAACGACAGCCAGAAGACAATTTTTATTTGTTTGTTAAATGTGAATCATGTAACTTTAATAATATTTTTTAATAACTAACGGAGCTAAGTTCCTAAAATAAAGTTTACTCAACAACGACCAAAAACAGAGAAAATCCAAAACAAAGAACAATAATCATGTCTAAATAAGTGAAACGAACCGAGGGCGTCGGTTTGTTGGAGTTTCTTAATGATGTTTAATCGGATTTACATCATTAGAGCTGAGTTGCGGCTTAGCCACTAATGCTGAAAACTTGAGAACATTTCCCTGCATACATTGTTCGATAAAAAAAAAAACCATTCATATTCAAACTGAATCTTTATTATATTTTCTTTATTTTATAGGTCACTTTCGTATTAAAAGTGGAAAATCATTGAAATTAAGAATAGTAATAAAAAACAATTCGTGATTCTCCAAAACGAGCCAGTCATTGCTCTAAAAGCACAAGCTTTTATCAACAGGCAAGAATTTCATTAGGAGAGGACAGGCAATTGGAAAATGGCAATTAGGCTTGTTTCTTAAAAAAATACCTTTTAAATAATGAGTCCGTCTTATAGATTTTCAAAAAATATTAGATAATTATTTTTTTTTTATTTCAATCAAACAAAAGATCATAAAGATAAAGCGCTTTAAAGTTCAGGAGTGGGGGCTCATAACGCAGTAGGCCGGTAAAAAGTGTACCGGTCAGTGACGTCAATACTATGTGACGAAAACAATTACTAAACATATTTTTATCCGAGTACACCATAGCTAAATAAAAAAGCCTGGTCAGAAATATATGACGGGCGGAAATGTTTCTTGGATTTATCCGACGTTCGCGGTGAAAGGGTTAAAATAGGCTTGATATGAGCGTTGAAATAAGATATTTATTTTCAAACAATCTACACTTATCCTTATCCTTACTAATATTATAAATACGAAAGTGAGTTTGTTTGTTTGTTTATCTGTTTGTTTGTTTGTTTGTTAGGCTTTCACGCCGTGACTACTGAACCGATCATCATGAAATTTTGCATACAAGTTCTCTGGAGTACGGAGAAGGACATAGGCTACCTTTTATCCCGGGAAAAATAACTATTCCCGAGGGATCGACATTAACGCGGGCGGAGCCGCGGGCGAAAGCTAGTAATATTATAAAGCTGAAGAGTTTGTTTGTTTGTTTGAACGCGCTAATCTCAGGAACTACTGGTTTAAATTGGGAAATTCTTTTTGTGTTGGATAGTCCATTTATTAAGGAAGGCTTAAGACTATACAACATCACGCTACGACCAATAGGAGCGAAGCATCAATAAAAAATGTTTTGAAATCGGGGAAAAATTATTCATCTATACTAATTAATCATACAGAAATTGCCGCGGACGAAGTCGCGGGCAACAGCTAGTGTCTTATTAAAGCCTTAATATAAAAGCGTATATCTTTTAAGAACGCGGGAAATTATGTAATAGAATTTGCAATTTGCAGCAATCAAAGCCGTAAATAACAATTATCGTAAAATTGGCGCCGATGGCCGCTGCCAGCAATCTCGCAACAATGTAGCGATACTGGTAGATTACGAATTTCTTCTCGATACGTTTATCATACAGTTGAGATGATACATTGTACCGGCTACTTTATGAGTTCCAGACTACATAATTATGTATTACTAGCTTTTGCCCGCGGCGTCGCCGTCGCCCGCGGAGTGTCGATCCCTCGGGAACTGTAGAATTTTCCAGAATTAACGGTACCCTATGCCCTTTCCCGGCCCTCCATTTACCTCCATACCAAATTTCATGCATATTGGTTAAATGGTTGAAGCGTGAAAAGAAAATATACAGAGTTATATTCGCATTTATAATATTACTAGCTTTCCCCCGCGGCTCCGGCCGCGTCAATGTCGATCCCTCGGGAATAGTACATTTTCCCGGGATAAAAGGTAGCCTATGTCCTTCTCCGCACTCCAGAGAACTTCTATGCAAAATTTCATGAAAATCGGTTCAGTAGTTACGGCGTGAAAGCGTAACAAAGAAATCACTTTCGGATTTATGATATTAGTAAGGATAAGGATAATTACCACAGATTACGGGTTACCTTATATTGGATCACATTTTTGCAAGGCTGAAAAGGTGTGTTATGTTGTCAAGTTTATGTAGGTAAGTTAGTTCATACTATACAGGGTGAAATTGAATTCATTAGCAAACTTTTAAGGAGTGATTCAGACCACGAATATTAGTATTTTATTCCACTGTAACTTCTTAATGCTTGAATAGATTTGGTTTTATAAGTATCGTCAGAATCCTTGCCTATGGCGTATGGTGACATAGGCTATAACTTTTTGACAGGGCAGCCGTGTTTTTATTTCTAAAAAAAAAACTTATCTGTTTAAACCCGTCCATTTCTTTATTGTTGCTCTTTTCGTTGACGCCACAGATCATACATTATTTCCTAGCCGAATTATGACGCTTGTACTTACCATGACTATAATTATATCTGGGCAGTGTGTAACAAATTGACATTTCCATATAAAAGTGTTCGGTTGACCTGGCAATGAGTATGGAAATTTTAATATATCACAAAACGGTTTAACTCACGTATTTTTAGTTGGAAAAATGCCGACAGTTTCAGCCTAGTCAGTAGGCCATCCTCAGGGCGAGTGTCAAGGACGTCCCGGTGCGGCCGTCAGCTGATCACTGGTTTTCAGAAACCGTTTTGTGATATATTAAAATGATATCTCGCGTTAGTTTTAATAATATTAGTATTAAAATGTAGAAAAATTAAGTTTATACCGGCATTAGTCCCATAGGAAAAGTTGTTAATTTTGATGGGCTGAATCACGATTCACGCGTTCATTGGAACGTCGTTAAGTTACACGCTGTATATAATGCTATCTGTCGTGGTTATTACATTTGAATAAGTCTGTCCATCGTCCATTAAGAAAGAGTTGTGGATCTATCCTCTTTTCTTTTTTTATGGAAACGTCAATATGTATTGTAGCTTTTCTGAATAGGTATCGAAGAAAGCTAATCCATACCTTAGTAGATATGGATACCTGAATCGAAAAATGGTGTTGCGACAACATTTTTAAAAGACCTATCTAACGGACTCCCTACTGCAAAGTTTTCACAACAAAATAAAATATCCCCAATTTACATGAATGGGAGAAATCCTAAAGTTATTTTTTTATTTCACCACTTTGTCTACGCAATCAAAATATGCTCATGCAAAATTACAGCTTTTTAGTTCTAACAGTCTCTAAGCGAAACCGCGGATAGACAGACAAGACGGACATGGCGAAACAATATGGGTTCTTTGTTTACTACGGAACCCTAAAAAGATAAAAATAATATAGCTATTCTCTTTTGTAAAAAAATGTAATCAGTTAAATTAAGTGCAAATGTTTTAAGGGCTGCACCCACAAGCTAAAGAAATGCTTTAAAAGCAAATTAAAAATAAAACTTCATTCTAATTATACTTGGTGAAATTTTTATCGTTTTGGACCCTTAGGTGACTCAGAACATCAAAATAAACAACTTCTCTTATGGCAACAATGCTGGGAACTCAAAAAAAATTTGACATTCCCATACAAACTGGCCGGGCGGCGGAACTATTTTGTATGGAAATGATGAAATTTTGAGTTCCCAGCATTGGTCCCATACAAAAAGTTGGTCATATTGATGGTCTGAATCACCCCTTTAAGGGTCCGAAACAACCAAATTTCACCATGTAGAGATATTTTAACTTAATTTGAAAAAAATTACGCAAAAAATATCCTGTGCACAAAAATAACACTTTCAAACAAGTTTTTACTATGAGCTACTATGGGTACATCTGAATTATCGATTTTCATAAAAAAAAATCTCTGGAAAGGGAATGAAGGTATCGGGGTACTACTCACTCGGATCAATGGGAGAAAAGTAAATAGCAGCAATGGGAGTCCGGGCGCGCCATACATGCAACCGCCGAACAGGCAGTTGGACCTGACACACCTGACCTAATAATATTTATGCAAATAATTTGCCCAAAATTCGTAAAGAATGTAGTTTTCGTGGGCGAACCATTTATGACCTGGATTGAGCTCCCATGAGCGGTCGCTTTTTATTTTGACTCAATACTTTACTTTTACTACGCGGCTGACCTCCGAGCGAGAAAACGACAAAAAATCATGAAGGGCTCCACTGGGCTATACTCGACTTAAGTTTCGATTCGGATATTTTTTACCCGCCTTAAACAAATGGAGGAGATAGTCAATTCGTTTGTATTCGCTTTTAGTATATATTATCAAATTGGTCCCATTAAAATTCTATCAATTTGGGTTCGATAGTTTTATTGAAATCAGTTATATTTAAGTTTTTTTTTAGGTTTTAATATGAATATAGTTAAGTTTATTTATAAGTAGTTTAATTTAAGTTAATTTATATTATTCATTAGATATTTTTTGTTTTAAGATTCATAGCAAAATAAAGACCTCCATCTCAGTTAAAAAATACATATTAATCAAGTTTTTTTTTGTGATAAGGTATATTGTGAGTGTACTGCAGAATTTGGTGATTGAGTTATACAGCGTTGAGGTGCTCGACATTATCAGACCATCTCGTTGGCATAATTTTACTGCATTGTCATCCAATTTACATTAATTAGGTGGCCTAAAAAACAGACAGATAAAGACACCGAGAAAGATTTTTTAAAATAATCTTGCAAAAATTGTGTCATCGGTTGTACTATCGAGTAGTAGCTCTAACTCTCTTTAAATCATTACTTTTTCTTTTAAACTAGTTCAAGAGGAAGATTTAAATACTTATGATAACACCACTTAGCTTTGAAGAATCTGAGTTAGTAAGAAAATTATGACTACAAAACACTTAAATCTCTCACACATTACTTTAAATACTTTACCAAATATCTATACGGTTTGGAGGTCAGTTTTAGTCAGTGACAATCACAATGAAATTGACTTTTTTGTAATGATACAAACGTCAAATTATTTTAGAAAAAAAGTCAAATTGAGATAAAATATTTCTGATATAGATTAAATAAAGAGTGAAGTGTGAGTGCCCTGGTGAATCTACATCTTTTATGTGTTTTCAGAAGAACAACTTAATCATGTTCGACTAGCAATTCATATAATTTTCTACCACAAACTCGCCAGTCGAGTATATCCCTAGCAACGGGTGTAGGCAGGCGCGGGGCGGCCGGCGCGCCTACCTGCGCAGACGCTCCCCAAAACGAACAAGAGGCTGCATTCCTGCGTCCCCCGCCCGCGCCCCCCGCGCACACCCCCGCCGGCCCGACGCGTAGGGGTGCCAAAACAAAAAAATCAAGAGGACTGTTCATTTTTAGTAATGATTAATTAAACACGTTCAGTTTTAAACGATGGCATTAAATATTAAACTTGATCAGGGTAAATAGAGTTTCAGGAATAAATCCTTTCTAACCTATATTATAGGAATAAAGGCTACAGTGAGTATATTCGCTTGTTTCCTACTGAACCGATTTACATGCACGTTGTCAGAAGTACTGAAAAAGACATAGGCAAAGCTTCGTTTGGAAAAAATAATTGATTGTCTGTTAAGTCTTTTGCTGTTTATAATACATAGTTTTGTTTTATAATGTATATAATATTTTTAATACATAGTTTTTGTTTTTTGTTAACGTTTAAATATCCAAACGCACTCTATCGCACCAGCCAAAGTCAATTTCTCTGTTTGGTCCTATGGTCGACTGGCAGAGAATGCCATATGGCATTAAGTCCACCATTTGTACACTTTTGTTAATTTGTGCAATAAAGTTTAAATAAATTAAAAATAAATAAATAAAGTCTGTTTACCGACAATAATTTTACATGATATTGGTGGAAGAGAGATGGATGCGTCACAAGCCGAACACTTAGGCCGATCATGCCTCTCTATGCTTGTTCCGCGCTCTCGCTTGTACACGGAAAGTGACACATTTTCGTGCATTCATCCATTAATAAGAAATTATCAAATCAAAAAAACATTGTAATCTATGAGAGTTGAGAGCGCATAGGAAAGATGAAGTGGGGTAAACTACACCTAGTTCAATTTAACCCTACTAAGACACAAGTCTGCGTGTTTTCCGCTAAGAAGACCCCATTTAACATGGCACCGAAGTTCCACCACCTGAACACACTGACACCCCACCTTACCATTTCTAAGAGTATTGGGATCTTCTTCTTTTTTCTTTTCGTGGTGGTACTTTATATATTACAGTATTGGGATCCTGGGCGTCGATATTACGAAGGAGGTCCAATTCCGGAATAATCTGAAAGGTAAGGCCAAAATGGCTTCTAAAAAACTTGGGGTTCTCAATAGAGCGAGGCAGTACTTCACTCCGGGTCATAGACTTTTGTTATATAAAGCTCAAGTCCGGCCCCACATAGAGTACTGCTCTCATATCTGGTCTGGTGCACCACAATACCAACTCCTTCTTCTTGATTCCATCCAACGCGTATTTTCGACGATCCCACACTTACAGACGATTTATACACCCTCAGTCTACGGAGAGACGTTGGCTCTCTGTATATATAGTACCGTCTATCCTATGGGGAGTGTTCTGAAGAACTTTTTGAATTGGAGCCACCGTCACCTTTCTACCACCGCACCGCTCGCCTCAGGAGTAAAGTCCATCACCACATCCTTGACACTTGGGTCTCCAAAAATCTAAGAGCGTCACGTGGTTTTTTTCCTCGTACAGCAAGATTGTGGAATGCACTCCCTTCCGAGGTTCTCCCTGTATGCTTTGACTTGGGGACCTTTAAAAGGCGTGTTTACAGGTATCTTAAGAGTCGGCAACGAATTAGCACCTCCTCTGGTGTTACAGATGTCCATGGGCGACGATGACCACTCTCTATCAGGTGGCTCGTCTGCTCGTTTGCCGTCATATAAACATAAAAAAAATACAAAATTATTTGCTTATTTCACACAAAAATTCTCTTAATGAATATAATCACTAGTACAGTACTTAGATTTTAGTAAACGTTATGCCAAGACATTGTGAAAAGCCTTGATTTCAGTTAAATTTATAAGTATTAATGTGGCCAGTTTATGAGAACACGCACGGGTGACAGTAAAAAACAAGCATGTGCGAATGCTAGGAAACGAAGGTCAAGGTGTACGAAATCATCGCAACCACAATTCGTTCGCAAGTCGCAACCCTGCAGGCTCCTCATCCCTTGCATCCCGACACAATGCGGACCTGTTGCGCCCCTCCCCCGCACCTTTCGGCCACTCGCACTGCATCCTATAAATAATTCAATACATCGATTAATTCGTGCCGACCGATTCAGCTGTCAATTAATGAACACATACATGCCTTACAAGAAAGTTTCACGTGCGAGTAGGATGTATCAATCAAGGTTTTTACTAACACACTAGTGCGATTTAGCCTGCTTTGAAGGTGCACGTTACTCATAGATTTTAAAAAAATCGCTTCTCTCTGACGTTACTGCATATAAAAATAAAGAATAAATTTTGAATAATTCAAATAACGAACACAATAGTCTGTACCAATCGAAACGAATATTACAAATTCGAAAATCAGTTTAAATTTTAAATTGTTACGTTATGTAGACGCAGATAATACATTCGTAAATACTATAAGGCAAAACTGGAACACATGGTTATCTCTAAAAAAACGTTGTAAAATCGACTTTATAAAGATTACCTAAATCAAATCAAATTGATTTATTGTGCAACACATATATATTTACAGAGTATTACTGGTACCAGACGTACAATTTTTAAAGTACCTACCTATTTATATTACAATATTTTCTAACATATTTGCCAAGTGATTGCTATTAATAATTAATTATACTAAGTTGATATTTTGCTTTGTAATTTTTGGGTTTTTAAAATTTGAGGGTTTGCATGCCTAGATAGGTTAAAAGTGAGATACCTACTATTTATTTTGAACCAACTATACATTATTGTACCACTTTTACTGCAAATAAATATTCATTCATACTATTTACAGTATTATTATTTCATTGATTCCTATATTTGGTATTTTAAGTCTTGCATCAATTTTTGATAATACAATTATAAAGTATAGATTGTAAAATTACTTTAAATTATCCCCCTCTTTTTTGTTATGAGAAAACGTACAAATCCGGGGGCCATTCATCATAGAGCATACTTACGGCATGATCGATAAGGGGCCAAGGGTGCGTCCACAGTGCAATTATACTCACACAAATTTATATTTTGATCTTTGATACCTAATGCTTTTAGGGTTCTTTACGTCAAATAGTTAAAAGGAACCCAACTCACTTGTTTGGACAATTTTACTCAAGAACGCGTGGATGTATGAAGTTGAAATTAATACCACATATTGAAAAAAAAATCAACAGTCCCTTGAAGATGTGAAAAAACAAACTTTTAGGTTAACGATATCAAAAAAATATCGGTAACTATTTTTATTTTTGTGATCCTAGTCAATAACCCAATAGGTACTTGACTAGAATCACCGATATAAATTGAAATCGCGTCGATTTATTTCTGCGCCTAGAATCATGAATTTTAGCATAAAGTAATAGCAAGGATAAAGGAAAAAAGACTTAAAGTATAAGTTAGTTAGTTTAGTTACTTAGAAATAAAAATAGTAACTTTTTCTATGGAACCCTCGGTGCGCAAGTGTAATTTAATACAAGACACTTTAATACAATTAGGTGTTTTCTTTTTTTAAATATATTTTGGTATACATTGCAGGCCGACAACTAGTGTCAGGTTTTTAAGTTAAAAAATAGCTTGACTATGACTACTACACGTGACAGTAAATAAACGAACCTTCCGAAGCAAGGAGGAGTTCCAGGTAGTTTATGCTATGTTTGGTCGTCTAGCACAATATAAATAACGCTTGGGGCTGTTCAACATGCGTAACATTACCTTACCTTATATATAATGTTGCTTTTCGCATGTGTGATTGGCCAACACTGGTGTCAGATTTTTCAAGCTGCCTAAAGACAAGACATAGCTTAACGACCGCCATCTAGTGACGACAGACGGGACCAACGGCTGAACGAGCCTTCCCAAGCACGGAAGAGCTCGAAAAATTATTATGACACTTGTGGTCACCCATCCCAGGGGCGACCACGCCCTGGATTGCTTTATATGCTTAAGTCCTGCACACTCCAACTGGTCATCGAGCTCTTCAAGAAGAGCAATATAATAGGTATTGGCGTATTTTTTCTGTTATTTTCAGTTCACCACATTTTTTTTTATTTAAACTTGAATGTAGTCTACATTGTTAACATAATAGATGCAAAAGAAAAAAAATGTATTAAGTTAGTTATGAAAAAACTCGTTTCAGATGGGCAACATCTCGTTTTGATCAAAAATGTCGTCATTTTTCTAATCTTTTTCTAACTTTTTGTGAATTTTATAATGCGTAAATCAAGCTTACTCTCCGTGAATACATGCAAAACTTCACTTTAGTTGAATTTATCAAACCCGAAAGGAAGTTGAGTGCTACTTGAGAACTGGACTGTACTGTCAGAATGTAATTTTCGCAGCTTAATCACCAAAGTGGACAAGCCCTTAACTGATGCCATTTTACCGAGAGGTCTGTGGGGTCTGGTGTCGATCACGACCACCAATTAAGGCCTTAATAGTTAAGACACGTGGAAGAAAATTAATTACATTACAGGTACTACAATTGAACTTTTACGATCTGCGCGGGAGGGGAAACAGCTGTTACAGGTTTTTGTAGGATTTTTCTTTTCTGTCAGAAATCATCATCATTTCGAGTAGGTGTCACGGTTAATCGACCATGCACATCCTGGTGTCAGAGTTCTTCGGAACCGCCTCTCGGCCTCTGACGTGGTTCCTTTAACGACTACCAGATGGCAGCCGGGTCTTGCAATAATACACTAAAAGCTACAGCATATTTCTAAAATAGTTGGTGGCGATGCACAGAGCGATGCCAACAGCCCTACAAACAAGATAGCAGTAAATTAAAATGAAAGCTGAAGGTTTTCTCTGAAATATATGCAGAGATAAACTCGGCTCCGAGTAAAAGGTGAAACTAGCGACGAACTTATCAAAATGACATTTAATGTCCACGAGAGTGAACTTAGCGTAAAGTTTATAAATAGAAATAGAAACAAGGAGAACAATTTCAAAAATTATAAATCTAACTGCTCTTTTTTTAATACCTTTCTAAACCTCCTTCTTTATTACACTGTAATTTATGAATCGATTTAAAATATCTTTTTTTTTAAATGAGGGAATTAAGTCTAAATAAACCCATTAAAATTTTATCAAAATTGGTTTATCAATCAAAAAAATATCCGTAATTTAAACAGATACCGGATATTTTTTGATTTAGTCGCTTTAGTAGATTTTTTATATTCCCTTGTTATTGTTGTATCTGGAGGATATGTTGATGGCTTTAAGGAAGTCTGATCTGATGTCATATTTAGTTTGTTATTTTTAAGACATTTTTTTACTGGGATCTCCAACAAATGGACTGACTAAATACTCCTGTATGAGAATGTATAATTATTTTTCACATTAGTTGAACAGCATTGATCCCATACCAGGATATTCTATCGATATTTCTTAGTATAATTATAGGCATGTTTATTTGACGTTTAGACACTGGTATTTTAAGTGCAACAAAAAGTGACTATTGCACCCATCATATTCATATGCAAATAACACTAACATTCCAAAAAAAACATGAATTAGACATGTTCTGCTGTGGGACACTATTAACACATCCAGCCAGACATATTAAGCGAGGCTGTGGTGTAGACAAATACATAATGAATAGTGTGCGGGACAGTGACGTTCTGTTAGCCACCTTGTCTCTGTCGGTATGCGCTTACGAGTCACATCTTTATGTGTAGGCTGCGGTCTTGTAGCCAGCGATACCGTCCTCTAGCTAGTACAAAATGATGAAGTGGACTTAATACATCCAGCTAGACATATTAAGTGAGGCTGTGGTGTAGACAAATACATAATGAATAGTGTGCGGGACAGTGACGTTCTGTTAGCCACCTTGTCTCTGTCGGTATGCGCTTACGAGTCACATCTTTATGTGTAGGCTGCGGTCTTGTAGCCAGCGATACCGTCCTCTAGCTAGTACAAAATGATGAAGTGGACTTAATACATCCAGCTAGACATATTAAGTGAGGCTGTGGTGTAGACAAATACATAATGTGTAGTGTACGGGACAGTAACATTCTGTCAGCCATCATGTCTCTGTCGGTATGCGCTTACGAGTCACATCTTTATGTGTAGGCTGCGGTCTTGCAGCCAGCGATACCGTCCTCTAGCTAGTACAAAATGATGAAGTGGACTTAATACATCCAGCTAGACATATTAAGTGAGGCTGTGGTGTAGACAAATACATAATGTGTAGTGTACGGGACAGTAACATTCTGTCAGCCATCTTGTCTCTGTGGGTATGCACTTACGAGTCACATCTTTATGTGTAGGCTGCGGTCTTGCAGCCAGCGATACCGTCCTCTAGCTAGTACAAAATGATGAAGTGGACTTAATACATCCAGCTAGACATATTAAGTGAGGCTGTGGTGTAGACAAATACATAATGTGTAGTGTACGGGACAGTAACATTCTGTCAGCCATCTTGTCTCTGTCGGTATGCACTTACGAGTCACATCTTTATTAGTAGGCTGCAGCTTTACAACCAGCGATACCGTCCTCTAGCTAGTACAAAATGATGAAGTGGACTTAAAACATCCAGCTAGACATATTAAGTGAGGCTGTGGTGTAGACAAATACATAATGTGTAGTGTACGGGACAGTAACATTCTGTCAGCCATCTTGTCTCTGTCGGTATGCACTTACGAGTCACATCTTTATCAGTAGACTACAGCTTTACAACCAGCGATACCGCCCTCTCGACAGTTTAAAATGATGCAGAGGACTATTAATATATGCAGCCAGATATATTAATCGAAACTGTGGTAAAACAAATATATAAGGAATAATATGCGGGACGTTCTGTCAGCAACCTTGACTCTGTCGGTGTACGCTTACGCATCACATCTTCATTAGTAGGCTGCAGCTTTACAACCAGCGATACCGTCATCTAGCCAGTGCCAAATGATGCAGTGGGCTTAATACATCTAGCCACACATATTAAGTGAGTATGTGGTGTACACTAATACACAATTAACAAAACCAGCAATCATTCTTTTTTAAACTTTCACGCTTTAAACACTTACATCGTGGTCGCAATGAGACGTCTCGTTGCGACCACGATGGATGTAACTTCATTGAAACGTCACGGATACAAATAATAGAAAGGTTCGTCCTAAGTCCCGTTTATATACATAATTATGACCAGCAATAATTCTGAAAAGTTGAGTCTGAATCGAGCCTAGGCACAATCTCTGGAATCTTAAATTCGATGTTAATGCCCTTAATACAGGCACGCTTATAGAAGTAGACGACCTCTGTGGCTCAGTGGTACCGCAAGTAACTGTGAATCGGAGGGACCCGGAATCGATGCCCGGACAAGTTTTTATGTAAAAAATCTTCTTTAAAAATAGTACCGTTGAGTTAGTACTCTACTACACAAGTTCAGAACTTATCGTGGGGCTAGTGCTAGCTCAATCTGTGAGAATTTCCCTTATATAGTTATTTATTGACCAAACGAGCGAAGCGTCTCAGTTTCGACAGGCTGAAAATTCTTTTGTCTATCTGTCTGTCTGTTCTCGCCTACGGGTCGCATTTCTCAACCGATGCTCATGAAATTTTGTGAGCAATTTCGGTTCGGTTGGGAATTTCTAAGACGAGACATTTTTTCGAAATTTTTAAAAATGGCCGACATATAAGGGTCTGAAACTTAAAAAAAAACTCATAGCACAGCTATTTGAAAAAGAATTCAAAAATGTCATTAGACTTTTTTGTCATTCTTATTACGACGCAACTTTTTTGTCTGAACAACTTTTTTATATGATTAACTTGAACGTGTTTATAGTCGGCAATTTGCCCAAAAATTGTCTGAAATCGATTTTCTGTATATTTTTTTGTATTATTGCATTCAGTATGATGTCGAAATAGAAATCTATGGTATGACAAGGTATGAAAATGGTGCGTAATAACTGTGACGTCGTAACTGAAGGAAATCATCCTTTAGTCAATTAGCATAACAGCAACAGATATATTTTAGAGCACTGGAGGGCAAATGTGGATATTGCTTGTAAGGGCTCGCGAGGTCTACTGTTCCAACAGAACCACTAGTTTATTGTGCTATTTAGTTATATACGTAAATATTTTGATCATTTGCACTATCATAAAGAAGAGATTTCAGATTTATAGCTATTATTATCCTCACATAAGGATCTAAGCAATATTTTTGATTACAATAAAAAAGAGATATCGTTTTAATTTTAAAAAATAACTGCTTGCTAATACCGCTACGACATCAACACAACCGCAGCCGTATGCAAGATCATTTTCATTCCTTTTCCAGCTCCGTTATTTATAATTACTTTTTTTATTTTTGACTTAAGTACATCCGCTGCAATTAACAACTACAGTTACATCCCGACGTCGCGTCAGACAGACATCTTTAAATTCTTTGTCCTATTCCACAAGAATGTGGTTTTGATGTTCACTAAGATTTTTGCGGCTATCACGCGTATGGACATCATAATCATCATTGTTTGAGCCTTTGGAAGTTCACTGCTGGACAAAGGCCTCTCTCAAGGATTCTCCGTTCCATGGGAGGATGTTGTTACACTTACCACGCTTGGCAGACGTGAAGGCGAGAGCAGTTTCTTTGGCTTCTTGTGCTTCCGACACTGCTGCCAAAGCATTTTTTAGCTGATAAAGGATATAAATTTGTTGGATGTGGAAAGGGAATGAAGGTAGTGGGATATTACTCACTCGATTAAATGGAGGAAAATCAGCGAGGAGAGTGTACGCCAATTCCTCTGTCTGCTCTAGCCAAGTATGGCTCCGGAAGTACAGAGAGAGTCATGCTCTTGTAGTGGAGACTAGAAAGACCTGATGAAGATAATGATGAAATTTCATCACATCGGTTCAGTAGTTTGGTTAAAGTCGGTCTTTTTATATGTAAGATTATTTGAAGTCTATTTAGCTGGATCTCATCCCTGGCGAAGGTCTCCGAGCGGAACTCAGTCACCCAGGTATTCTATATTATTAAAAGGAAAAATTCTTGTATATATCTACAACGTGTGACAACATTTTGTATGGGGGGTGTATTTTTTTCGTTTTCAGATCTCCCCTGGAGAAAGTTGTTCAATATCATGAGATAATCATACCCCTCAAGTAATGTTACCCCCATATTGTTACGCGTTGTATGTATGTAAATATATAAATCAGGATCTCGGAAATAGCACCAGATTTCGATGAAAAATTTGAGTGTAAGGGTCTTGTTAGGGAGGCTTAACTACTTGTCCACCGAGGAACTGTTGGAACGCAACCATAGGGTTCCGTACCATCCTTACTAATATTATAAATGCGAAAGTGAGTTTGTTTGTTTGTTTGTTACGCTTTCACGCCGTAACTACTGAACCGATTATCATGAAATTTTGCGTACAAGTTCTCTGGAGTGAGGAGAAGGACATAGGCTACCTTTTATCCCGGAAAAAGTACTATTCCCGAGGGATCGACATTAACGGGAGATACCCTTAGGGAGACCTCCTTAATTCTTTTTTATTATATATATTTTTTTACAGTAAATATACAACTTCTATAGTAAGTATTTAGATAACTTCTGTGAATATTTCAAGCGTCTACCTGTTGCCGTTATCAATATCGAGCAAAAAGATCACGTTACTTGTATGGTAACACCCTTAAATATCTATTTTATTCTATATTTTAGTATTTTTTGTTATAGCGGCAACAAAAATACATCATCTGTGAAAATTTTACTGTCTAACTATCGCAGTTCATAAGATACAGTCCGGTGACAGACAGACAGCAGAGCCATATTAATAGGGCCCCATATTTGCTCTTTGGGTACGGGACCCTAAAAATAAATGCGGTAGGTATTTTATCAATTTAACGCTGAAGAATTTGAGCTCTACTATGCTGAATATGTATTATATATACCCAGCGATATCAAATCAAAGATCTACAGAGACAATGCAACAAAATACATAATAGAAACGTTATGCCTTCAACGGTCCTCCAATACCTCGTTCTCTCCACGACTCATGGCAGAACAATACAGATTATATAGGCACTAGAAATCACAAAGAGTATAGAAATAACTCTACTTACCACTACAATTACAATCTTGGTTTGAAATGGCCGCGGCTTGCCATAGCCTTTTTTCTCTCACATTTCTGTCTCTTTATATACTCTATATAACGTTGAGACTATTCTTTTATTTTAGTTTTCCGTTTTACACTTGCTTTTGTCACCTTAATGTTATCTATCCATATTATTTACAAGTTGCTGCTCGCTGCTCCAGTGGCATTAATATCATTCCATCGAGAAAACTACTTTTTATTTTTCTTAGACCCTTTAAACTCGAATTTTATGCGTCCCGTGTTTGGGCGATTTGGACGCAGATACCAGCTACCGCGACCATATTGCTTTTCGATTTATAGGCGGCCATAACACGTCCTCTAATGTTTGGGGTGAATAACGGTAAAATAAAAATAAAACCTCCAACCCGTCTGGCCAGCGTGGAGGGTGTAGGCCAAGCCCTCTGGCTGCTTTAGCCAAGTATGGCTCTAGTAGTACAGAGAGGGTCGTGCTCCTGTAGTGGAGACTAAAAAGGACCTGATGATGATGATGAAAAATAAAACATTTATACCAAACCAAGGTTTTCAATCCGTGAAAATATCAAACATGCTATATGTTTAAGTTTTTGTGCAATAGACAAAAACGTCGAATTCTAAACAGAGCTTTGATATTTTGTACAGTCAGCCAATGAGATATCTGACCCCCTACAACAGCGCCATTTTTCGCAAACTAAAGAAACATCCGTGGTTTAAACCCAAAGATAAAAATATACAAGTGTAATATCCTTTGCGACTAGTGCCATCTATTGAATTGTGAATGAACAAATAAGGTTAATAAGCAGAAATCTGATACCCTTGACGACTAATGCCATCTATTCGATTTTTGATAAATAAAACAAGCCCTAGCATACGATACGCTTATTTCAAAGATATTCAATAGTTAGATGTGGCGCAAGTGGTAGGCACTACGGCTTAATAGTTAGTGTGTTTATGAGGTAACAGGTTCAAATCCTCCAAAGCTTTTTATTTTTTACAAATATCACCAACTTCGTATTGTGATGTCGGTGTAATTTTGGTTGTTTTAACATAATGTTACCGAGCTAATTACTGTGAATAAAAAGCATTTTAAATTTTTAATTACTTTATTACATCAAAAAAATGTAACAGTGAAATAAATACCTGCCTACTTAATTCAAACTATGATTAATCTTCTGTAGAGAGAACCAACATGTTACTTAATAAGTAACAATTTACATCTCTCAACTTCTTTTTAATCATAGTATTATATTTTTTTAAATGTGTAGGGTCAAATAGTGCTATGTGAATAACTTTGCTTCGATAATAGTATAAGAATGAATATAAACCTATGGCATTAAATGAATTTTAATATGGGAGAGGGTGACCCCCATTTTGAAGCTTTTGTTCAAGTCTATTTGTCATTTCACTTACCATGTTAGATCAGATCACATATCACTTATGCGCATATTTATTAATTTAGTATAACCTTTTTGTCTAAATTGATTTAAATCAAACTTTACTCGTGTCTCGTGTCCCAGTTAAGCACTATTTGACCCTACAATCTGGGATTTTAATTGGTCACTCAATAACAGTTAGATCACAGAACAATTGTCTTAAATAAAATATATTCTACATTGCAAACTGTTGGAATCACCACATCTCATAAATTTTCCAAGTATTTTTCTTTATTCATCCGGCCGCCGAATTCTACCAGCTCCCCTGGGCCCATTGAAGACATCTGTCCCCAATAACCTGCAAAACAATAATACGATCAGTTACCTATTATTCTACACTGCGTAATACACTAGGTATTAAATATTATTATTATTTTACTTCACTATTTAATGAATATTTTTACCTAATGTTATCCTGCCACTGTTCTCAAAGGCAAATTATTTTGATGGCTATACGCTGGCCATGTCTTCTCCGCAATATTTTTCTGCCATCATCATCAGACTTAAAACTTTTTTCATCAGAATAAAATACGATCTCGTTCTTGTTGAATGTTTCCTCACTGTTTCAATTGAAATATTGTAGTGTATATGTTACGCCAGTTGACTCCGAATCCACAAACGGACGGTGTTTCTCTGTAAGAGATATATTTATCTTAGACATTTATCACAAACCCTATGTTTTACGGAACAAAAAATAGTGTGACAATTAAGTAAGTATATTAAATACTTATAATTTCTACTTACCGCGATACCTAACTCTCTAGATATAGATATTTTAAATACTGTGGTTGTCTTTACAATACAATATTAGCTTTCACAAAATCTGCTATATAAGATGAAACGGGATGCCTAATAACTGGTGGGGTTTTGGATCACTACACAGTAATCGCAGTATCTTATTTGTGACGCGAGTGAACAATATTTTTGATTAGTTGGTATCAGGTATAAATAAATCTGATAGATTACCCTCAATTTATTTGTTAAAGCAATGCGTTGCAGTTGGTGACAATGATGTCATAGCAGTAGAAATAGATAGCCAATTTCGCCCGAGACGTCATATCGTCGGTTGGCGTATTGAGATGAGCGCTAGCTTCTCAAGTCGTGGATCCATGGTTCGAATCGAACTTTACGTAGGATTGTTTTTGATTCTTTCTTGTTCTTACCATTGATGATTACTTGAATTATTAGCTGAGATTATTAGAAACACAAAATTTGCAACTGAGCAGGTTATCAGAAACAAGTTTATACCAGCAGTTGTCTGTCTACTTGCCAAAAATCACGGTAGGTGGCGCTTCACTGCAAAGTGTGAATTTACGTTTTAAAAGTCAGGGGGTCAGGTATCTGCTTGGCCGACTGTACATATATTAAGTAAAGACAAGATAGCATGTTGCAAGAAGCGTTATTTCTGTACCCTGAGTGCTCTGTGTATACGTTATGTACCACATAGACTAGACAAGAGCACAATCAGTGATCTGGCTTGTTCGTGACCAAACTGCTAGGCATGTGTGCATTGTGCGTCTCGTTGTGTGTGTGCGCACTCGTTGTCCATTGGCCAAAAAGACTTGTCGTTATTTAGCAGACTTTTTTGTTTTCTCTTTGCCATATTAAGTTGGGATTTTTGCAATACGGAGAATCATTCACTGGTTTAAGACCACCCTCCGATTGCGTACTTAAAGGGTATTCAAATTGTCAGCATGACTGTCAAGTTCCTTTTTCAACAAATATTGATTGACTGTCATCTAAATTGTGCCATATCTTTTGATATTCAGAAAAGATTATTTATTACTAAAATATTAGAGAGTTCATTTGATCGAATATCATTGAAAAATGTGTACCGGGAACCCGTTGGGTGTTTGGTATTTGCCGAGCTTACTTTGTAACGAACAAGTCCTGCTTTGCCCAAAAAATATTGCAGCTTACAAAGTTGCAAGCCGGTTACTGTCTCTATACACCATGTTGAATTTAATGTAGAGACCGAATAAACTTTAATGTTGTTGTTTGTTTTTCGTGTGTTTAAGTGACCAACACTGGTGTCAGATTTTACAAGCTACCTAAAGGCATCTGACATAGCTTAACGACTGCCATCAAAGATGACAACAGCCGGGACCAACGGCTTAACGTGCCTTCCGAAGCATGGAGGAGCTCGAGATTTTTTTTGCCACTTTGTCACTCATCATAATAGGGACTGCGGCCAGGATTGCTTAACCCTTTGACCACAAAGGTCGGATAAATCCGACAAACATTTTCATATAAAATATATGTCGGATGTATCCGACGTTCGCTCCCGACCTCGGGGCCATCGGGCTTCCCATTAACTTTAATAAGGTTCGTAATTTAAACCCCTTAACTAACAGCAATGTCACCTATTCTTCCAATCAAAATGGATTCAAAAACAAAGAAGATATACTTTCCATCAGGTGGGCCGTATGCCTGATAGCCTACTAAGTGGTAAAAAAACGACATTTGTGTATGAAGAAAATTTTAAATGACTTAATAATTCGTGAGCAGAGAGTTAGTATTTCCTGAACTGCTCTCTTTTTACTTTAAACATTTTTTTTATGAATTAAAATTTAACAGCGTAATAATGCATGTAAAATGAATTTTGTTTTTGTAATGTATTTTAGTGACCTGTTGATATTCGAATGCAATGTATTATTGTTTATGAATAAATTAAATTGAATTGAATTGAACGTGGATAAAGATGAAAACATTTCACAAACGAAAAATACCTTCTTTTTTCCAGATCTAGAGTCGTTTACAAATATATATGTAATTAAAGAAAATGACCTTTCTTGGATTCCAAGATACCTTAACGAAATACAGATGGTCCCCCTATATCTATTTACGCGTTGTAAAACAAAATGGGATGTCTCATCTTTAGGTATATGATCGTTCTACTTAGCCTCCAACTGTCGCATGCCAGAATATCACGAACATGCAAGAACAGCAGTACCACCCCCTCATATCACTCTCACAGCTCACAATGTCCCTAGAGTGAACTGGCAGACAATGCAATTACCATTAAGTTTATCCTTTTGTAATCAATCTTTGATTGTGTGCAATAAACGTTAATAATTAAAAAAAATAAAAGATATACCGTGATGGAGGTGGAAATGGAGTCCGCCACCTGTCGAACCTTTCTGAGGCAGCTTCGAACCGCAAACAATACCTATGGAAATATCATTATTCCTTACCATATATTCTAAACCGCAATTGTCTCAAACAATTTTCTGACTCGATCCATACCATGGACACAGACTCCAAACTCGTTTCGCACACAAGCTCAGCTAAATGGTCCATCGGAGTCAATGCTCGCGCTGATTCGGACGCGTGTTGCTGTTTTTTTTCTTGTACGATGATAGGTTATCGCGATAGGACGGGCTGGTCACGTGGGCGATGAATGGTGTTGGAACTAGGTGATGGGAATTGATTATATGGTATTTCTTCTAATAATAGTATACTCCTAGTCGTCATGGAGGTCGTAAGAGGCGACTTAGGAAATACAAACTTAACAAAGCTCATAAACATCAATGAGTCTCCAACCCGTCTGGCCAGCGTAGAGAGTGTAGCCCAAATCCTCTGTCTGACCTGGCTAAGTATGTCTCCGGTAGTACAGAGAGGGTCATGCTCCTGCAGTGGAAAAGTCTGGTCTACTGTCAGTAATGAGGAGGAGCCCGATGCTCCAGTGGTGGTGCGCTTTAATAGTGCTTACGCATGTTAAGCAATACTAGGCATAGGCATAGGATGGGTGACCGCAAGTGGTATAAAAATATTCTCCTCGGAATGCAAGCTATGTCAGATGCCTTCAGGCAGCTTGAAAAAATCTGACACCAGTGTTGGCCACATACACGAAAAGCAAGCAACAAAAGTAATTACTTGAACGCAAGGTTACCGGGAAGAAATTGCCTTCCAACAAAGTCATTTTAATTATTTTCTTTGTTATTATTGCGATAGCATTAAGATTCACACCGATCAGGGTTAATATTTATTAAAATGAACTTGTAATCACGTTTAATATAACAACGGATCAGTTTTAGCCACGAGTTTTAGACGAGATTGGCCACTAAATATAATAACCGCACTGACACAAACATAATGATTCAGAACGAGCTGGATTCGGTATTCAATATAAGAGGATATTTTTATAAGGTTTTACTTTTTTATCAAAATAGCTTTGTGAATCCAAAAAAAACTTTTTTTCGATTCACGATGCTATTCTCTGGTGAATAAACTACAAATAATATTAACATGAAACTTCATTAAAATCTTTCCGTATATACATTTTCATTTAATTATTATTTATCGTTTAAGAGAAAATTCAAGATGTAGGTAGAGGGTCTGGTGAGGTATTTCTGTCCCTAACTGTACTTACACCTAAGGTATGTATAGTCTTATTCTTCGACTACAGAACTGTGGGATTTAACACAAATACTTATGGTCAGGGGTGTCATCCTTAACTGCCTGTCCGGTGGTTGCAGGTATGGCATCGGGCGCCCGGCCTCCCGAACTTATACTTGCTTTTCCCTCATTCTTTAGAGTGAGTAGTATCCACCTTCATTTCCTTCCCGAATCCAAATAAATCCTCTCCTTCCCCAGATTAATAATGTTCAAATGAGCAGCAACGTAGGAAGCACAAGAAGCCATAGAAACTGAGCTCGCCACTCGCCTGCCAAGCGTGGTGAGTATGGCAATACCCTCCATGGAACGAAAACTCCTTGGGAGAGGCCCTTGTCCAGCAGTGGACTTTTGCGGCTGTGATAATGAATGATGATGATGAGTGATAGTTCAAGGGTTAATGTCATACATATATCTTCCTTCAATGCAGTAAATTACCCTACCCTCACTAAAACGTACATTGGTAAATGTTACAAACGAGTTTAATACTCGAATTCACCAAACCTGCATCCAATTTTTCTCAGGCGATCGTTAAGCACATATAGTTATATCGAAAACAGCCCAGGCAGGAAGGAGTTGCGAAAAAACCGGACCACGGTAGACCAGACCGGGAGAACCGGTTCCCGAACTGCGCGACGCCGCGCCGCTCCTACCACCAAATAAAGGTGATACAGAATTATGGCAAATATTTTAAGTAACGTAAATGCAGCCATTCAAGAGTGTTACTGCATCACCAGACAAAAAGAGACAGGATGGTCCGGGAAAACTTCACACAAATTACATATAATGCTCTCAAATAGAAGAATACCTCTCCTTAAAAGTCCCCGCAACATCATCATCGTTAGGTCTTTTTAGTCTCCACTGCAGGAGCATGACCCTCTCTGTACTACCTGAGCCATACTTGGCCAGAGCAGACAGAGAATTTGGCCTACATTCTCCTCGCTGGCCAGACGGATTGGAGAGGTCTCATTGATGTATAAGAGCTATGTTTAGCTTGTATTTCCTATGTCGCCTATTACGTCATCCATGGGAAGACCGGAAACCAAACTCTTTCTTGCAGGGACACAATTCTTTTTTTTACTATAGGTACTATAGGTAAAGATTTCTCGAGCTGCTCCGTGCTTCGTAAGGCACATTAAGTCGTTGATCCCAGCTTTCATCATCGATGACAGTTGTAAAGCTATATCAGATGCTTTAAGGCAGCTTGAAAAATTTAACACCAAAGTCGGCCTCTAACGCAAATGAAAATTGGACCTCTCCATTACGGAAGTGCTTGATAAATAGAGTAATTTAGTAATTACTTATAGATAGAAAATTAAATTAATATTATTGACAAATTTAAATTATATTATATTAATCAATTAATTATATGTTTTAAATTAGTATTAAGTATGTTTTGTATGGATTTTAATTATCTGAAATAAACAATATTATTATTATTATAAATGAAAAACAAAAATACGAATAAACGAAATAAAGTGTGTGCGACTCACACTTGATCTATTTTATTATACTAACATGAATTTTGTGCAGAAAGGATGCAATAGGCTATTTGCCCAAAAAAAATATAATTAGTTCGTCAGTTAGATAACCAAAAAATATTAGACACATATTTTTTCGTTTGTCAATAAAACAAAAAATGAGAAACATATAGCCCATTAAAGTTCCGTGTGACGTCACAGTTTGTTATACTTTTTAGCAAACTTTGACGTCACAAGCCCACACTCATGAACTTTGACACGTTTTATCTTCAATCAATCAATCATCTTTATTGTGGATCATAGGTTAGATTACAGTAGGTGGAGTTACATGATTAAAATATTAGTTACACATCTATCAGTTACATATCTATCTTCATAATGTTTTGTTTAATTGACAAAAAATAAAATACGTGTCCAATATTTTTTGATTATCTAACTGATGGACTAATTTTACTATTATTATTTGGAACCAGGAAACTAGCCTATTTCATTTACAAGCTTCGATCAAATATAATGGTAGATACACAGTCTGATACAAAATGAAATCTTAATAATGTCCCCGAGTCAAAACATCATGCATACTTGCAAACAACGACAAAAATGGTACATACTGAAAGTATAACTCCATTTTTTTCACTTTTGATAAGTAGTTATTGCATCTTTTCACTGTACCTTAGTCATCGCGAGACGTGTGAGTGAAAGCGCGGTTTATTGAAACTGTGGACAAAACAGCCGAAACTCGATTAGTGCGCTGTTTTGGCGGTGCTACTTTTCAAGCGCGAATCGTGTATCTACCATTTAATAGTCAATAGCCAAATATTTAATTTATCGTAAGATATTTTAAATATCATTTGGTGAACGTTAACTTAAATAACTAATTATTATTTACATCATTATTATTGTTGACGTCAATAACTTACTTAGAGCTGAGTCTACGCCATTTCCAAGGCGGAGTGCAGAGGAAGCGGCAACAAACTGCACAGCGCAATCTCTCCAAATGACATCAACTTACAATCTACGACATACTTAGAACTAAATGTGTGGATAATGGTTTCTGATGTTTTCGCGATTGTAACACATTTAAATAAAATCACTTTAATATGGTATTATCGCGTATATTACATTATTTTTACACCTAACGTTTCGACAACTTTACAGTTTTCATGGTCGGAGGTAGACTAAGTTGACATTTGTCTTTGTGTTATAAGAAATATACAAAACTTATAACACAAAGACAAATGTCAACTTAGTCTACATGCGACCATGAAAACTGTAAAGTTTTCGAAACGTTAGGTGTAAAAATAATGTAATATACGTGATAACACCGTATTAAACTGATTTTATTTAAATGTGTGGACTTGAGCTTACATTGTCATGTCATAAAGTAATATTAAATAATAGTATAAAAAATGATTATTTAAATTTTTGATTTAATGTCATTATATTTGTTCGAAGTTTTTCAAGGTATTTTGTCCCAGACTATTCGCACATCATCTAAAATCCTGTCTACACGAGCGAGCCCTCTATTTTACAAAGCTGGATCTCGAAAAAATCATAGTTTTTGATTATCTGCGCTTGTGTCTATTCCGTCTCCTCTTTATTTGCGGTCCTACCGGCCATTAATTCATTTCGATACCATAAACAACATGGCTAACGATTTACTTTACTTAGGCGAGCACTCGTTTTTAAGTGGAGATCTGAGGAAGACTTTGGATAAATGACACCTGCATTTTAGAAGTTTTGTTTAAGTAAGATACAAAAATTACATCATGGAAGATCATATTAAAACCGATTGCGTATACGTTTTTATCAAGCATATGTATTACTTTATTGGATTTTACAGAAAACATATAGTTTTATCCTTTAAAGGAAAAAAAAGGATAAAACATATAGTTTTATATTTAAAAAAAAAGCCGGAAATCACAATTTTTTTCCCTCAGTGAAAAAAATGCCTTGTTAATCCAAACTACTAGCAACCAGCAGATAAAGGTATTTACTTCTAAAGCCTAAGTTCTTCACGGATAATGTAAGATGCTAATGGTGGAAGATATTTTCGAATCGGTTCAGTAGCAAATTCAATGCGAGAAAACAAAAAGAAACAAATAATCTAATCTTTCTTCTTTATAATATTACTAAAAAAACAATTCAACTTAATATTAAACATAATTAATAACAACATAAAAATAAAAAAAATTATAAATAATAATAAAAGCGAAAATACGCGGGATTGACCGACAGCTTTATATTCTTGCCTTTTGCTGTAGAAACTTTGGGTCCCTGGGGCACTGAAGCCAAAAAATTCTATAAGGAATTGACAACACGTCTCATCGAGGCAACTGGTGATCCAAGAGCTGGCAGTTTTTTTGCACAACGTATCGGACTCGCTGTGCAACGGGGAAATGCTGCCAGCATTTTGGGTACTTTGCCTCGATGTGGTGCGTTGGAAGAAGTTTTTTATTTGTAAGTTATTTATAATTATTTATAATATTAAGTGTAGATATATAAAGGTTAAAAAGTAGCATTCCCTTGGACCTTAACGTTCGTTTTAAATACAATACAACAAACAAGTGACGTCATAGTTGGATGTGAGCGTGAGCTAAAGTGAAACGGACGTGTGTAATGTAGTCTCTCGGATTATGTGTTTAATTTAAATGTTATAAGTCCTTATTTCAACCCAAAGCTACTTAATACGACTAAATAGTGACTTCGATAGTGGCATGGTGTAAAAACTACAGTGCATAATAACGAATGTGATCGAATATCGACGATTTCAATTCGAAAATATACGTTTGAACAGTAGAATCCGCGGTGTGATGCAGATGTGTGCGTGTAATCCTGCTCATTATTGACAGTAAACATCTGAGTCATCAGCTGTTTTAGTTTTCGACGTATTGGAGTACTATTTCGCCACTTGTACTAACTGCAAATTGGCGCATTCATTTGCTTTTACGTTTTTACCATTGAAATGGTCTAACAGTCCCAGGTTCGATCCCCATACAAGGCATAATTTTTTATTTTTTATTTTTGTCCTGAATTGTTTTTATAACATTTTTTTTTAGAGTTTAAATTTCTAAAACAAATATGGCTTCAGAAAATATAACTATAAGACGTAAAAATGTTACCAAAATAAATTCTTGGGAGTCCCCTATAAGACAAAACTCATTGTCTTCAACTAACTCTGATATGGCCCGGAGTCTACCCGATTTATCAACGATATATACAGAGGAAACAGAAGAATTAAAGACTAAAATAAGAGACTTGGAAACCAAGTTAGCAAGTGCGCACAATGAAATTGATCGGCTGGCCTTAGAGAATTCCAAGTTAAATAATAAAATACTTAACCGTGACTTGAGAATAAAGGAGTTGATGCACATATGTAACTCAAGCTCAAAAAAAGAGTCATTATCTCTGAGGAAAAAGGCACTTAGTGCAATAAAAAGAAAAATAAATTTCAATGATACTGATGTAAACGAGACACCCTTCCGAAATGTTCATATTACTACCAGCAACACAGCGCAGCCACTGGAATTACAAGAGCAACCGGCGATGAAACAGAAAATTGCGGATACAAAAGTGTTAGGCGAAAAGACATGTATGAAACCAAGTCTTGTTATTTTAGGAAGCCAACAAATCTGCGGTCTAGGATGTAAATTAGCTGAAAATAGAAATATTCATTTTGAAAAATATAAGATTTTTTCATTTTGTAAGCCATATGCTACTACATCTGAAATATTGAGATCCTGTAACACGTTACATCTGTCGGCTCGTGACCAAATTGTGTTATGTATTGGAGAAAACGATAAAAACCCCGAACTGATATTTTATGAGCTGTCTGGCGCAATAAAGTCTTTGAAAAAATGTAATTTAATTGTAGTTAATGTTAATTTTAACAGATATTTGAATGAAAATGTAATAAACAAAAGGCTTAAAAATCTTTGCAAACAGTTTCCAAACTGTGATTATATTGAGATAAACAATTGTCAATACTTTTATCATACTCAATATATTGATAAGCTGTCAAAAAAAATTAATTTCATACTTGACTCACGATATTATGATCAAACTTTTATTAAATCGATTAAACAGCATATCAATAAAAACAAAGTCCAAAGCAAAGATAAACCAAAAAGAGGCACCATTCCGTATTACTTTAAAAAGCACGAATTTCAACACTGCTTACAAAAAAATTGCGAAGTCTCATCTAACTTACCTTCACACGTAAAAACTCCCAAAAAAGGAACTATCCCTTATTATTTTTTAACACAAAAAAAAAAATGTCTCTTTGAAAACAAATGTATCAAATATTACTTCTCATCTTTTTCGTCCCGAAATATCAAATTGACAACAAAATTAGTTATAAAATTTTACACCAAAATATAGCTGGTTTATATAATAAAAAAGGTATTGTGGAAGTAGCACTTCTTGACTTAGAAACAGTAAACAAGTTGCCAAATGTACTCTGTTTCAGCGAAACATTTGTCCAAGAAGGATGTCAAAATGTAATTAAATTTTCAGGGTACAATATAGGAACAGCATTTGGTAGGAAAAAATCACGAGGTGGAGTCTGTATTTGTGTGAAAAAAAATGATAAGTATAAGGAGTTAACTTGGATTAAGGATTTGGCACATATAAATGTATTTGAATGTTGCGGGTTGGAGATACCAGACGAAAATATAATTATAATATGTCTATATAGAACTCCTGACTCAAACGCCGACCTCTTTTTATCACATTTAGAAAATTTATTGTATAGACTAAGTAGAAAAACTAAAAATAAAAAGATCGTTATAGCGGGGGATATAAATATAAATACGTTGATTATCGACCGAATCTCACAGGAACTAAAAAGCTTAGTGGAGAATCACAACTTAAAGCTATATATTAACGAACCCACTAGAAAAAAATCGTGTCTTGACCACATTATTAGCAATGTTAAAAATGGAAAGAATGAAGTGATTAAACTTGCACTTTCTGACCATGAAACTGCTCAAGTACTATATTTACCTACTAAACGTAAAGGAAAAATTGCTAGTATATATTTTACACGCAAACGAGATTTCAGTAAAGAAAACATTTGCAAATTTCTTGACGGCCTAGATAGACTTTCTTTTAGTGACGTATATGAAGAAAAGGGTGTTAATAAAGCATTCAATTCTTTTCATGATATTTTCTGCCTGTTATATGAATTATGTTTCCCCTATATAAAAGTTAAAGTAGGAACTAAAACACAGAGACCAAAATGGATAACAAAAGGTATACGGCTTAGTTGCAGAAACAAAAGAAATTTACGTTTCAATTACTATTATAATAGAACGAATGAAAAGAGAAATGGTTATAATAAATACTCAAAAATATTACGAAGTTGCATTGACAAATCACAGCAGATATGCAATTACAAGTATCTCTCCAATGCACAAAATAAATGTAAAGCTTCGTGGAATATTGTAAATGACGATAAGGAAAAAAATTTGACTATTGATATTATAGAAAAAATTAAAATTGATAATATATTTATTGACAATCCTATTGACATGGCAACTGAATTTAATAAATATATAATAAGTTTGACGAATAAAAATGACAAATCTGGAAAAAATACAAATAATAGTAGTATAATGGAAAGTCTCTTTTTAAACCCAGTAACACATGAAGAAGTGCACAAGTTGATAATGTCATTGAAGAATACTTCTTCAGTGGGCTATGATGGAATTTGTACTTTTATTCTTAAAGTCTGTGTTAATCAAATTGTTCCGATATTAACATATTTGATAAATTTATCTTTAGAAAATGGAACCTTTCCAGAAGCTTTAAAAAAAACAATAGTGAAGCCACTTTATAAGAAAGGTGATAAAACTGAATTAAACAACTATAGACCAATTGCTCTGCTATCTATATTTACAAAGATATTTGAAAAGGTTATGCATAAAAGAATAAACGAATTCCTTATCAAACATAGAATAATCAAAACTGAACAGAATGGTTTTCAAAAGGGCAAGTCTACTACTCTCGCTATTTTTAATTTGATTCAACAGGTTCTATCAAACGTTGACAAGAAAAAACCTACTATAGTAATTTTTTTTGATATGTCAAGAGCTTTTGACTTTGTTTCGCATAAATTATTATTACAAAAACTTGATAATTATGGTATAAGGGGAGTAGCTCTAGATTGGATGAAATGCTATTTAACTAACAGAGTTCAATGCGTTGAAATTTCGAATTTGGATGAACAAAAGGTTTTAAATCAATATAAATCAGATTACATAGTCAATAACTGCGGTGTACCACAAGGAAGTGTATTAGGACCACTCCTGTTTCTCTTGTACATAAATGACTTACCAGATATTACATCTCAAAAATGTACTTTATTTGCAGATGATATTTCTATAATGTTGACATGTGATAATTTAAATGATTACAATGACATTATTTATCAAACTATTAAATCTGTAATTCAATGGCTGAATGAAAATAATTTAAGTGTTAATTTAGATAAAACGAGTTATATTCAATTTCACTCTAAACGAGGCAAACCAATTATTGATGACATTTATTATAATAATATGAAAATTAAAGAATGCAAATATATGAAATTTTTAGGTATAACTATAGATAAGTATTGTGATTGGAAACCCCATATAGATGACATGTGTAATAAATTAAACAAATTTGTATATGTATTAAGTAACTTACGTAGAACATCAACTGTACAAACCAGCCTACTAGCTTATCATGGCTATGTAAGCTCTATACTTAGGTATGGTTTATTAGTTTGGGGAAATTCAAGCGATGTAAACAGAGCCTTCTTGCTACAAAAAAAGTGCATCAGAGCTATGGAAGGCATACCGCCATACAAATCATGTAAACCACTTTTTAAAAAATTTGGCATACTACCGTTGCCCTGCATGTATATTTACGAGATAGGTGTGTTTGTAAAAAGTCATATGCATTTATTCACAAAAGCAAGTGACATATTTATCCGTAATACCAGAAATGGGGAAAGGCTTGTGGTTAAAGATATACCTATGACTGCGTTATATCAAAAGAATTGCATGCCGATGTGTGTAAAAGTATACAATAGATTGCCTAAAGATATAAAAGAGCTCCCATTGCCAGTTTTTAAAAAGAAACTGAAGTTGTGGCTCGTTGACAAACAATTTTATCAAATAAATGATTTGTTTATCTGAAGCAGAAAAGTATGGAGACGCCACTTTTTTTTTTTTTTTTTTTTTTAAATCTATGATGTGACGTATATTTTGTTTGTTTTATAAAGTAGTAATGTTTGTTTGTATGAATATTTTATATTAATTATGACGACAATTTTGACGATTTAAGAATTTTGATGTACCTACATATAGATTATTTCAAATATTCACATGCTTGATGTAAGCAAAATAGATTAAGGACATAAAAATATTGTAACAACGAATGTACTCTATTTTACGTGAATAAATTATCATTATCATTATCATAAATTTTACCGGTGATTTAAAATCTTTGTTTGGCAGCTATGTTTAATATTGCGTTGATGGCTTGTTATCAAAAGTTGCTATTAATTCTTAAGGCAATTTTATGGTAATGTCTTTTCTTGGAAAATTTTCGTAAGTTAGATTTACCATATTATTTTAACCCTTTGACCGAATTTTTCATAGAAAATGTATGTCGGATTTATCCGACGGCAGGTTTAAGACGGTAATGCACGAAATTGTGAAAATTTACGTGTTTTCAAATGACTATGCGCTGAATTAATTAAATACATCAAAAGTATTTGTATAATTCAGGTCGATACTTGAACAAGATCGCCCTCTTGTTGGAATTTGAAGCAGACACATTTGAAATTTAAAAATTATATATATATATATATATGTTATGATATCTAAACACATTTTTCTTCGAAAACTTTGTAATTTTTACGTCTAAAACTTACATGACAATATTTATATTTACATCTCGGAGGTCGCCCCCTTTCTTATTTTTCTTATCTATACTAATTTTATAAAGCTGAAGAGTTTTTTGTTTGTTTGTTTGTTTGAACGCGCTAATCTCAGGAACTACTGGTTCAAATTGGAAAATTATTTTTGTGTTGGATAGTCCATTTATTGAGGAAGGCTTTAGACTTTACAACATCACGCTGCGACCAATCAATAAAAAATGTTTTAAAAATGGGGCAAAATTGTTCATCTATACTGATTAATCATAATAACAGAAATTGCCGCGGACGAGGCCGCGGACAACAACTAGTTAAATTATAAGTATGAAAATATAAAGACTTTCATCTTTTTTCCTAATCGCCGAATGGATCTGCGCAGCCTAATGGCTTGCGCAGTAGCGACGTGTTTCGTTCACGCGGCACCCGTTTAAATGTGATCTTTTTCTATTGGAAGAAAGTTTTGATGGTCAGGGATGTCATCCCCAACTGCCTGTCTAGTGGTTACAGGTATGGCAGGGGTACGCGCACCCGGCCTCCATGCATTACTTACATGATGAAAGTTTGGATACTAGTTAATAGATTCAGGTGTTACTTTGCGGAAGTCAAAGCTACATTTACTTTGAGACAATTTACTTTGCGTGCTTCCGCCACCAGCGGTGCAACTGGTGGTGGTGGTTTGGATACTCGTACCTCATCTTGTTAGCAAACCTTACCCTACCTTGCTATTATAAGTAGGGTTCACTTACTATAAATTAAAAAAAAAAATATGATTGAAATTAGCAATACAGCTACAATATAGCAATAGCAATAAACTACAATGTTCGTATCGATCCGAATCCGTTGTATGAGATAATAGAACCGAACGAGATAACAAAGATGGAGATGCCTTAGCAGAAACTGTTCTAAGAAACCATTCTGCTCGAAGAAATAGGAAGCGAATAGAGTTTGCTCCAGACGCTTAGCGACAAAAAACAACTGAAGTAATATTAATTTCGTTAGTTTTAAAGTAAATATTTTCAACTAGTTTTGGCTTTGCCTTGGCTTTTTGACGTGATCACGTCTAATAAAACAATGAACGCCGGCTGCACGCACGAAAATGTGTCACGTTTTGCGTGCAAGCGAGAGCACGAAACAAACGATAGAGAGGCACGATCGGCCTAAGCATTGGGCTTGTAACACATATATCTCTCTTCCTCCGTTATCACGTAAAATTATTGTCCGTAAACCGTCTTTACAGACAACCAATATTTGTAATAAGTAAAGATCCTTCGGAAGAGTATTCTTAATTAGTAGTTCCTTAACAGTTAATAGATTCAGGTGTTACTTTGCGGAAGTCAAAGCTACATTTACTTTGAGACAATTTACTTTGCGTGCTTCCGACACCAGTTAGTTCATGCAAACTATTGCTATCCAGCGCCCACCCACTACTGTTAGTCCCTTCATGCCCGCCACCAATAGTTGATGCATGCAACCCTGGTCGATACTGCTGCATCTGGTGGCGGAAGCACGCAAAGTAAATTGTTTCAAAGTAAATGTCGTTCCTTAACGTCTTTATGTGGAAGAATATAATTTCCTCTTCCTGACACCTGGTAACAACTGGGAACACGTTTTAACGAAGAAAAATAAGAACACGACTTCCTTTCCAACAAAGCCTAACTCGGTATGAAACAATGATTCTTACCATCTCACAAATAAAAACCTGTTGGCAATTCGTATTAAATTTTAATGATTTATTCACGAATTCTCAAATCATTTATAATATTAGTTAATCTTGTTAAGATTACAAATAGATCACCCAAAATAAACATCAGCTTATCTCCTTTTAGGGTTCCGTGTCCTAAGTATCAAAACGGGATCCTATTATTAGGCCTACACTGTATACGTCCATCTTTTCGTCTGACACTGAGCTGTATTTCTTACAATAGTTTGAAATTCACTGAATCCTTATATCTATTTCCGCTATAACAACAAATAATAAAAAATAAAATAAAATAAATGTTATATATCAATTGAAAACCAGATGGACAGACCAGTTGACTGCTTTTGATGAAACTTGGAGAGTGATGGCAAGAGATAGAGCAACGTGCAAAAATAAAGGGGAGGCTTTTGCCCAGCAGTGGGACACATATAGCTAAAAAAATATTAAGGGGTGTATGTAAATGGTAACCTATCATACACACGATTTTTTTCTTTTCGAATTTCTTTTGTTCGAAAACGGTACGACGAAGTTTTAAATGCCAAATGGCTTCTATACCATATTTTCTGCTTCGATAAACTTAATAAACATATTTTTCTTCTTCTAGAACAACTGTCGACGAAAAATCAAAACATGTAATTTTATTTTGATAGATGTTTTGGTAAGAATAATTTCATTTTCTAGAAGTATTAGCGATAGAAGTAACTTTTCCATATTATTATTTACACAGATTTTCAATAACTACTTACTGACGACAGATTGGAAAAGTTTAGAAGAAAATAAAAAGAATTGTACCAAATAAAAATAGTACGGGTATATTAATAAGGGGGCTCGGGGACGAAGCCCCCGCCACAACAAAACAACTTGTCCAAGATAGGTAGGTTAGGTTCGTTAGGTTATCTTGTGACCAAAACATCACTCAAGCTTAGAGCGAAAATAATAAAGACCCAAAAACAACTTTGTCGTGGAAAATAACTTAGGTTTGTTAGGTTTCCTTTTGAAAATAAAACACCTACCTTTTTATCTCATTATTGAAATATAAATAACATTTAATTAAATAAATAATAATTTTGAACATGCAAAATTAAAATATAACAATTTTAAAATGAATTCACATAAGTTAATAAGGATTACTAGCTGGTATGCAGAATAACTTTATTTTATTTTATTTTATTAAATTAATTCTGAAATTTCTTTACATTTTTTTATCATTTGAAATCTTTTAATAATATAAGCTGTCTTTTAATAATATGGAAATATTTTTTTTTTGTTAAATAAAACATATAGCAATAGTATCTGCGGATGAACGTTGGGTTGCAATACAAAACATATAGCTTTTAAAAATATAACAATCAAAAATCGGCATTTCAACAATGGCAAATGAATTTTCGGTCAAATGAAACTATAGAAAATAAAAAAATTACGAAACGTTTTTGGAGTTTTAAAATTCGTACATAACCTATTCTTGTTTATGATAGGTAACCATGAAATACATAGAACGTGTTTTTGAGCTTTTGTTAAATTAAATATTGTATGGTGGTACGGAACTTCGTGTGAAGGTTTTATTTCTTCCTACAATAAGCCGCGGCATGTGATTTTTTTCCAGACCGTTAAAATATAAATAAAGAAGATAAGTCATCATTTAGTAGTTATTTATCCATTAAATTCTCTGCTCCCGGGTCCTGTCTAACAAGGAACAAAGGACAAAGGCGAAGGTCACCGACAACTCGCTGATTAACGTGGCTTCAAAGAAGCCACCGCTGTGATGGACTTAATCGGCCCGAGATGATTGAATAAGTTCGGCCTCAAAGCTTGCCAGTTAATGTATTGATTTCTTTTAAAAGGTAAATTTATGACTTACAATACATTACTATCACTCTACTATACCGCGTGATACTGTACTACGTCAGAGGCCGAGAGGCGGTTCCGAAGAACTCTGGCACCAGGGTGTGGTCGATTGACCGTGGCACCTACTCGAAATGAATGAATAACCGCGTGATTTCGAACGTCCTAGCTATACCTGTATATTGAAATTTGGGAACCAGAATCCCTATTTGAATACAGAATTGTAAGAATAAAGGTAAATAATAAAAAAAACTTACCTTCCATAGAACTTCGCCCAGATGATCGGCGACTTTGTATGGGAAGCCTATTTTTTCGATTTTGACATTTTTTTCTTGCAATTGTACAGCGTGTAAATTGGCCCTCGACGTTCCCTTAAAGGGGTGACTCAACCCATCAATATGAACAACTTTTCCTATAAGAACAATACTAGTCGGGCGGCAGAACTATTTTATATGGAAATGCTGAATTTTTTTTGAGTTCCCAGATTGGTCCCATAGGAAAAGTTGTTCATATTGATGGGCCAAGTCACTCCAAGGAAACGTCGAGGGTACATTTACACGATGTCTATATAATAGATGTTAGCTTGTGAATTCTCTTTTAACATTGTATTATTGGAGAAAAAACAGAGTTAAAAAGAGATATCCATTTGTATGTTTTCTATATTTTTTTATTTAAATAAAATCGAAATATTTTTTTTTATTTAATACATACAATAATACATGCGTAATCAAATTTTTAATTCTTTCATGAATTATACTTAACGTCTACGGATAAAAGTCTTAAAAGAACATTCGTTCACACTGATTACAAACAAATCCTAATCTTAAAGCGTTTGGATATCTAAATCCTTAATTACAAAATTGTAATATAAATCAGCTGCACAATAAGCCGCCATAAATTCCGTCGGATTCAATCACATCTTGTAATAGTCGCAGAAAGCTGGACTTGTAGTCATTGTGACCTGAACACAGATAGAGAAAAGGTGGAGATATGGAATATGCCACAGTTTTTATAAATTCTATTTATTTCAATCATGTCTTGTAATAGTCGCAAAAACTACATTTGCAGTCATTGTGACTGATCATAGGTCTAACCTATAATCATAAAAGGTGGGGTTATGCGGTTGCAACGCATAATAGTTTTGATTAATTCTGAAGAAGGCTGAAGTTCTAGTCATTATGACCTAATGATTGATCAAGTAGAGATGGAGATATGTATTGAATGCCCTATATTTCATTAAAAGTTAGGTTTATTAAAAAAAAAGAAAAAGAAAAACAGACCTGTGCCTAAAACGTAATATTATCAACATTACGTTTTAGGCACAGGTCTGAGTCTACATTTTTAAGTGATGTATTTTGAATTCACAGGCTATTTTGATATAATAAACAAAAATAGTCTATGTACGACCTACGCTCTTCCAACTGAGTCACCGCCTGTTCTAACTTCGGCGCCAAAATTTTTTCACCATATTTTTCTTTCTTGTTTAATAAGATAATACAGGTCTGAGACGTTTTAATTTTGAACTTTCAATTACTCAAAGAAGGTAATGTGGCTATTGTAACTATCCTCGCACAATCATTTTATGGATTCCATTAACTCACTTATTCACTTTGTTCTTAATGACAGCTGCTTGACTTAACATTGTTATATACTAAACGAAAAAGTATTTTTAACACTAAACAAGCGTTACGTCATTCTTCTTCTTTTCGAGTCAAAATGGTTATTTTAACTTTCTTTTATATGGTTTTTGACCAGTATTAGAGCGATTTTTTTGTCGTTTGCCTCATTAACATCTTCGTTTATGCAGGTGTAGCGACAATTGGGGTACGTCATGAAGTGAGTCATTCATGGCGCAGCAATCACAACTCTTCTCCTGCACCAGCTAAGAGATTGTTGAGGGATTTACAAGTCATTCAGGGGAGACCATATCCTAGTGGGAATTACTATGCAGGTAAAAGCTTGGATGGGGTGGGCAGGTATTTGCTATTCCATCGTACCAGTTACGCTTCTTAGAATTTTCTAGGATCTAGATAGCCTAAAAAAACTATTTCAACTTTTCTATCGTGAGGGTCGTGTATCGAGGTGGTTTATGTCCGTATGGCAGTATTTGTTATATCTTTTTATTTTCTATGATCAAGTCTTTGTAATTTTGAACCGCCGCTATTCACTATTTAAACTCGCCTAAGATATTTGCTATAGAAACCTGGATTTAGCAAATGTTGTCATATCTCCTTAATTTCTGTGACTAACTCCTAGTCATTTTGACCCGCCGCTATTCACTATCTGGGGATCTAGCAGAATGGACGGCTAACGATGCTAGTCACAGCAATAAGCCCGCTTAGGGTTGTCGCTGTGGGAACCTAACTTTCTAAGTGTCAAGCACTTCTAAAAGGGGCTATCGAATGCAATCGCTGTTGTTATGACACGTTGACTTAGTGGTCTCCTGTATTGCACACTCTTGACTTAAACTATATAGTACCTACTTTACGAAGGAAGGTCTTTCATTAAATACATAAAATACATGTATAATCATTACGAGTACCTAAGTCCTTATTAAATAGCGTATGAAACGTGTTCATATATAATCAGTAGCGGTGTTGATGGCGCCCTTTCCATACCGGAAGGGGCGCCATCAACAAGTGCAAAGGGCGCAGGGCAGTGCAGATATTCCATTCATATTTGAAACATCCCATATCTTAAAAAATCATTATATTAATCATTTGTTAGTGGGATACGTTTTCATCATTCATCATCCGAGGAATTCTTGGGAGAGGCCCACGGCCAGTAGTGGACTTTTTGTAGCTGTAATAGCTACAAAAAATCCACTACTAGACTTTGTTCGTTGCATGGAAGGATATTGCCATACTCACCACGCTTGGCAGGCGGGTTGGCAAGCGCAGTTTCTTTGGCTTCCGATGCTGCTGCCCATCGCAAGCATTTTGAAGCTAGGGAAGAATAGGAATTTGTTGGATTTGGGAAGGTAATGAAAGGTATTGGGATACCACTCCCTCGGATGAATAGGACAGACTCAACTGCGTGTTGCAGGTATGGCATCGAGTACGCGCGCCCGGGCTCCCGAACTGCTACTCGCTTTTCTCCCATGACCATGGGTAAGCTAAGTTTAATCAAAATTAATTTAGTTAAACAATACATGAGTTAACCAATAAGCGTTGTAAACATATGAGAATCGACCGAAGTATTATAGAAAATTGTAAGAATATGTTAAATTATTATCATACTCGTATGGCATTCATTTACAATTTATCCAAATCGATACTGTTTAAAAAATTAATTGTTGTTGTCACAGATTTTTATGAAGGGAACGTGGTAAGTTACCTACGTATTTGTTAGTGCCTATGGCAAACCATCCCGATATTAAACTAGCACATAGAAATAAAATATGGTGTAAAAATTTCAAGCGGGCGGGATTTGAACCCGCGACCTTACGTCTATGTACGACTTGCTCTCTTCTGATTCAACCTCGTCGCCAAAATTCCTCACCGTATCTCATTCCCCAGTCGCCTACACAACTAACCGACTTTGACAAGTGAGGTATTTGATTCAACTCATTTTACAATGAATTTGAATATCAACTTATATTAGGAAGACGCACAATATATTTTTGTGTTTTATTTTGCGTTCACAATCACAATGCTTTAAATTTTTTCACCATATTTTATTTCTTCATTTAATAAGAGTATATCAAAAAAGCATTGTGAAGAAAATAAAACACATACAAATCATGTGTGTACAGACATGATTTCTATGTGTTTTATTTTGCATTGACGTACGTCAATCACGGTCCTTTGGTATGGCGTAAACAAGATTAATATAATACGTCATTATAAAGTTAATTAACTTAAGAGAAATCATTAAATAACTCAGCCCTGCCCTGCTGCGAAGAGCGCTGAACAAAGCCGAAGATGTTTTGAATACAGTCCTTGTAAGAATAGGTCCCCCGCTGGACTGACAGACGGACAATACGCGTAGACGCAGATCATATTTTATATGTAGATAATAACGTAGACAAAGACTTTTGTAAGCGTATGCGGTAATTAATTCTTGTTCTATGGATTAAATACCACGCCTTTCTTTTGGGTTGTACTTAACATGTAACAACCTAGTCGATGTCCTGTGGGTGCTATCTCTATGGATATCGAAGGGTGTGCCTTGACAATGAAACAATAAAGAACATAATAGTTTTTTCTTTTTTTTTTATGTTTATAATTTATATGTTAAGATAAAGCGGGCAAGGAAACTATTGGCTAAGTTAGTTTATTGAATATTTATAAAAAGCTATCTACGTCCAGACTTTGAACGGGGACCTATTTATTAAATTTATTATTTACTTTCTTTTCTGGGTATTAAAGTAGGCATTTGTCTTCCATCACATTTTTATCATCAATTTTAGCACATTCTCTTCGACTGTACTTACTGTTCATTAATGGCGTTGGAAAGGCTAGTTAAATATATACGGACAAATCACACACGAGCTAGCCCCAAAGTAAGTTCGAGACTTGTGATGGGGTACTAACTCAACGATACTATATTTTATTATAAATACATACATAGATAAACATCCAAGACCCAGGTCGTTCTAAAACATCATTTTCCATTTTGACCTGACCGGAGATCGAACCCGAGACCCACGCTGTGTGGGGGAGGTTGGGCCTCCGACTATCTCACTTACCGAACGAAGCATAGAAACGGTAAAGCTTCTACTCAAACGTCGATTTTCTGTGAGAGTGCGGTACTTCCCCGGACGAGCCGGCCCATTCATGCTACTAGCAAAAATTAATTTAGCCGGTAGCGTAGCTCTACCACAACTAAATCTACCCATCGCAAGCATTTTTCAGCTGAATTTTTTTAGATTTGGGAAAGGAATGAAAGGGATACTCACTCGGGTGAATGAGGGAAATACCTAATATACCTGCAACCACCGCACAGGCAGTTGAGGATGACACCCCTGACCTGACTGAAAAGAAAGAAGAAGCTAAAGAAGTATTCAGTGCAAAGCCATTTCTAAAAGGACTGCAATAAAATCCAAGGAAACTCAAGCATTCAACAGCAAAAACGAAGTAAACAAATAGTGCGTTTCTGTTTAACATTACAGCGTCTAATTGAAAGATGCAGGTATCTTACGGCATAAGTAGCATTATTTGTGGAGAGCCTTAATGATATAATTGCATATGCGGTAAATTGCAATAGCTTTACTACTATTTGTGGCTGTGAGTGATTCGCTGAATGCGTTTTTAATTTGGTTTCTTTGTAAAAGGTACGCATTGGTCGTCAATTGCTTTAGTTAATTAGAAATACATAGTTTACATCTCATTACATCTCTTACATCTCATTGCAATAGATTACATCTCATAGCTTACATCTCATTAGATCTCATAGCTTACATCTCTTACATCTCATAGCTTACATCTCTTACATCTCATAGCTTACATCTCTTACATCTTATAGCTTACATCTTATTACATCTCTTACATCTCATTGTAATAGCTTACATTCTCATTGTCTTACATCTTATTTATTTGATTGATATGTGTTTGCATACGCTGCTTAAAACTTCAAAATGTATTTGAGAATAATTAGGGTATGTTGTTTAGGTCGCAAGAACATGCTGCCTATTTTCTAACTTAGTGTACGTCGTTTTGACAGTCACTTCATTGTGGCTTTCGTACATCATCATATCAACCACAAAAAGTCCACTGCTAGACATAAGCCTCCCCCAAGGATCTCCAATACGACCGGTTGGAAGCGGCCTGCATGAGATATACACGGTGAAATTTTGATCGTTCTGGACCCTTAAAGGGATGACTCAGCCCGTTGATATAAACAACTTTTCCTATGAGACCAATGACCATGAGACCAATGCTGGGAACTGAAAAAAATTTTCGACGTTCCCATACAAATTGACCGGGCGGCCGAATTTTTTTTTGTATGGAACTGCCCAATTTTTAATGAGTTCGCAGCATTGGTCCCATAGGAAAAGTTGTTCATATTGACGGGCTGAACGGGATTACCTCGTATAGCTGAAAAGTTGGTGACATTTAGCCGGACTGATTAAAAGTTTAACTCAACTACTCCGACAACAAAAGCAAGATGTATCGGTAAGTCGACTTCAGTGTGTAGAGCCCTTAATGTTCGCAAATTCCCACATCGTTTGTTCTGCGTTCGCCAATAAACACGCAATAAATGGACACACTTTGCATATCTATGGCCATTAATAACACGTTGCTTTTGCGATAATAAGAACGTTAAACTTTCCGCTATGATGTTAACTGCTTCTTTTATTGTATAAACTCGAAAATTACCTGCGGTACTTATACATTTTTATGCGCATCTAGCATGTCGTTTCTGTTGTAGCATGTTCGGTGTTTCTACGACTCACCCAATGAAACTCAATTAAGTACTCAATAAAATTAAAAAATATGAAAGTTTGTTAGTATGGATGGTTATACTAAATTACACCGAAACGGCTGAACGGATTATGAATTACACGTAAATGTTCTTACTTAGATTAACACATAGGCTACCTTTCATATCGGAAAATGTACTGTTTCCGCGGGATCGACAGTAACATTACCAGAGCCGCGGGTGACAGCAGACTTTATATAATTTTGTTTGATTCTCTTAGTTTATACGTATACGTACGTATAAACTAATCTGCGTACATAGAGTAGAATAGAATCATTCCTAGTCTTCCCATGGAGATCGTAAGAGGCGACTTAGGAAAAACAAACTAAGCTCATAAACATCAATGAGACCTCTCCAACCCGTTTGGCCAGCGAGGAGAGTGTTGGCCAAATCCACTGTCTGCTCTGGCCAAGTTTGGTACTCGTATAACCGGTAGTACAGAGAGGGTCATGCTCCTGCAGTGGAAACTAAAAAGACCTGATGATGATGATTACTAGTCATCAAGTTATTCAATTATGTACATAATCATCATTTTAGCTGTAAGAAGTCCACTGCTGGACAAAGGCCTCTCCCAAGATATTGCCATATTCACCACGCCTGGCGACGCCGTAACTACTGAACCGATCATCATGAAATTTTGCATACAAGTTCTCTGGAGTACAGAGAAGGACATAGGCTACCTTTCGATCGACATTGACGGGGGCGGAGCCGCGGGCGAAAGCTGGTAAAAATATATTAACATACACCAGAATTTGACGTCAAGAGCCAAGCTTAATTAGAATCAAAATATCCATTAAAATTTGTATTTCGTCCTGCCATAGTCGACTAGTTATGCTAAAATATTCTAGCCATGCTGTGGACAGACAACTGACGCACGACTCATGTGATCTCGGAGATATCTTAACGAATTTTTTGCCTGTTTCGTGCTAATTTTAAACGTCTTTGTTAAGAACAGCCTTGTCTCTAGGTCGGATGAGTCGTGACTAGCTGCCGCAATCCTTGTTTTAGGAGGAAGGTAGGAAGTGGACTTGACTGATTAATTAGAAGTCCACGGGACATAAGCCTAGGATTTCTATCATAAGGGGATTTCGCCATACTCACCACGCTTGCCAAATGGGTTGGTGAGCTCAGTACATTTGGCTTATCTCGGTGCTGATGCTGCTGTACATTAAAAAGTAAGTAAGTAAGTAAAAATACTTTATTGCACCACAAAGATACATTACAATTTAAAGAAAAAAAAACATAAATAAATAGCGCATTAGGCGGCCTTATCGCCAAGGCAATCTCTTCCAGGCTACCTTTGGGTGAAAGGAATAAATTGACGAAATTAATGGATGATGCGACTAGTTTGAGAAAAATAACTATGAACAAAATAATATATACATATAATAAATAAAATATATTAAAATACATACATACATATAATTACTTATACATCTTAAACAATAATTTTATGATTAATTAAAAATCATTTTTTATTAAGCAAGGGAAGTAGACTTTTTAGGACTAGGGGAACGGGATAGAAGATATTTGGGATATTACTTGCTTGGATGGATTGGGGATGAGAAAGTAGCAGCTCGGAAGGCAGGGCTCGCGTACCCGACGCCACACCTGCAACTACTAGACAGACTGAGTTGGGGATGACACCCCTGATCATATAGATAATTATTACATAAGCATAAATAACAGCCTCTGTGGTCCAGTGGTTTAGGCGTTTGCCTGTTGACCCGGGGGTCGTGGGTTCGATTCCCACTGGAAGCATACTTTGTTTAGTTCTTTCCAGTTTGGTTAGGACATTGCAGGCTTGAATCACCTGATTTTCTGATAATAAAGTTGATTCCGTGCTTCGGAAGGCACGTTAAGCCGGTGGTCCCGGCTGCCATGTGGTAGTCGTTAAAGGAACCACTTCAGAGACCGAGAGGCGGTTCCGAAGAACTCTGACACCAGGGTGTGCATGGTCGATTGACCGTGACACCTACTCGAAATGATGATGATGAGTATAAATAGCTGTAATAAACAAAGAGATCATGATCTAGGGAGAAGAAATAAACATTATTGTCAAAACTGAGCCTGAGCGTCCTGCAAACTATCTAAAGAGTTAGTTTTAAAACAAGGAAGTTACAGTAAAAAAGAGCTTAGGGCCAACCCTTAAATAATCTTTTAGTAAAGAAACCGACTTCAACCAAAGTAAAAAAACCGATTTTAATAAAATTGAAGAGACCATTTCGGGTTTAGATCCTTCCACATAGAAAAACAAATGAGTTCTGTATTAACCTATTTGATTATTTTTATTAACGGAGGTATGAGACAAAAACCTACAATCAAATTAAGAACCTCCTCCCTTTTAAAGTCGGTTTGAAGGAGTACCAAACATATGATCAGTACACATATTATATTAAGAAATAAAATACGGTGCAAAACCTTAGATCGTACCTTAGGTCGTACAACAAAAGACCTTAGGTCGCTGGATCTTCTTAATTTAATATGAGTATATCAGAATAGCATTGTGAATACCAAAAAACATACATACATACATGGTATCGCGTCTTTTTCCCTTGCGGGGTAGACAGAGCCTAGGTGTATAAGACCTTATGGCTACATTTAGCATGTTTGAGGGCGTGTAGGTGAAAAACGGAATCAAAATAGTGATGGGTTGCTAGCCGCATCGCTTATTGACATGATTCCGTAGATTTTCGCCCATTCCCTCGATCGGCTTTAACGATCTGCGCGGGAAGAGAAGCAGCTCGCACATTCAACGTTTTTCCTTTTCTCCCAGACCAGCATGGCTGGCTCGTCATGAATCAATCAATCAATCAATCAATCAATGTTAGTGTGTTTTTTGGCATTCCTTGCCAAAAAACACACTAACAAAAATATGATCAGTACTTTTAAGTCGTAAATCTTTCCGGCTATGTTAAAATACATCGAAGCTAAAGATTCAGACATGAATACACATTTCATTTTCTTGTTTAAAACAGATCGAAGCTAAAGATCGATCATGAATACACATTTTCTTAAACCCTGACTTTTATGCCTATTCGTCTTCGGCTACGATATGTGAAAAGAATATCCGTAAAATATGTTGAAAACTGCGATTTACTGTTGATTGAAGTAGGGTTCGGCAAATGGCGGCTCCGCAACATTCACGTAACCCTTCGTTTAATCTCAGTAATTGAAATCCTTGCCTAAAAACCTAGTAAAAATAAGTCCCTACTATTGAAACTCGATGGCGTACTCGAATTAATCATAGTAGAGCCACGCTACCGGCTAAACTCATTATTGCTTTTAGCATGGCTCGCTCGTCATGGCAAGTACCACCAAAAAATATAGATAGGTTGAATATGTAAAACAATACATTAATGTAATATCAGAATATCTAACATTTCTGAGACGTCAAACAAACCCTGTGGTCAAACCACAATTTTGAACAAGAGCGTTTGTGGTGCTTGAAAAAGTTTAGTTAACCTCATAAAAGAGGACGATGAAAGAGCTTTTAAGCGTACTTTTATATATGAGTGCACATACAAGAATTGTGGTTTTTGTAGTAAATATTGTACGGTGGTACGTATAATGCAACTAACGCTTGGCCAATTTTTTTGCAGCCGGCTGTGTTGTATTTTACGACATTTGTTTTTAGTCGTTTCATGGATTACAGTTAAAAAAACAGTAAACTTAATCTGCAATCAAATCCAATTTAAGGTGTGGTAGAGCCACGCTACCGGAAAAAAAATGTTTGTTAGTAGCATGAATGGGTCGGAGGAAAGGGATGTACCATACCCTCACAGAATATCGACGTTTGAGTAGAAGCTTTACCGCTTCTATGTTTCATTCGGTGAGTGAGAGAGCCACATTTCCTCCTCCCATGTCCTCCCCGCAACTCCTGGAAAGGCCAGCAACGCTCCTGTCACACCCTAGTGTTGCAGTTATCCATGGCCAGCGGTGGTCGCTTATCATCAGGTGACACACTTTCTGGTTTGCCGTCCTCATCATAAAAGCAATCTCGCAAATCATCATTTAGGTCGAATGACTGCATCGACTTCTTAATTGAAATCGCTGCCACAAGATCCATTCAGGTTGGTTGAGTTGAATCGAATGTTTTGTTTAATACAGATAATTATTTGGTCTTCAAAATGTAAAAAAGGTGTACCCGCTATATGTTTCTTCTACAAAACACTGATAGCTGTCAATCTTATTTCAATAATATTGAAAAAATACTAACACTGCCATCACTGTATATATTTGAGATAGCTGTATTGTTTAAAATAATATTTTAAGTACTGCGGTGTCATCTTCTGGTGGTGGACGCAGTTTCACTAATAATTTTAATAATTTCACTTCCCACATAAAGTTTTGTATTTAGGCATTAGCCCCGGTACGCACTACACTAACAGTGTCCGACTTTTTGTTCAACTCCGGACGATGCAGTTTAATTTTGGCAATCACTGGATTCCATGCTGTAGATATCCGTTTTGTTGAAATTCTTATACTTCTTGATTATAAAATATTCCTGTTCTATCCTCTTGTAATAGTGCCGATATGTGGATTTTAGGCTGCTGTAATTCAATCCAGTGGTTGCAGTTGGTTCGTTATAAGTCCTAAGTAAAAAATTAAAGAAAGAATATTTAAACACATGTTTGACAAATAAATAATCTTTATCTTTAATAGGAGAGCAAGCAGAAGAAATTTAATGCTATCCACCTAAGCGACTTAATATTTCATTCGTGTTTCTCAAAACAATGGAAAACTCAATCTTACAAGTTTTTTTTTCCAAAGGGTGTGATGGCAAAGTTAGTTCGATTAATCTTATTTTTTTATGTATTTTCTTATTTATACACTCCTCATCCCACTTTATGTGGTCGGGACAGCATGGAAGTCTTTTATACTTTCCATGCTGTGAAAGGCTGCGCCTTATTTTTACGACTGGCTGCCTGCCTAACGTCAACCCTCCTTGGGAATGCTTTCGTTGCACGGGTTGCATGTGCTTGTCCCTTATGTCGCCTCTTACGACATCCATAGGACAGAATGGGGTGGTTCTGTATTCTATGCCGGAACCGGTTTTTTTTTTCAATGTGTTATGTATAATTATATCGCAACACCCTTACTGGGTATTCTTGTGCATGTATGATATTATTATTACATTTTATTGTATGTGTGTAATTAGCGATGAATAAGTGAATAAGCCACACGGCACATTTTTTATGTTTATTACCACTAACTCCATCGTTTATAAACTTCTTGAATATTTCATTAGTATGTTACAGAAATTATACATAGAAAACTATTCTTACTAACAAAAATAAAAAAATAAATAAAAGCTTTATTACAGCGAACTTCATTATAAAAATTAAAAATCTAAAATTTATTTCTCTATTAACTCTTTACTCCCCCACTCTGAACTCACTTAAGTGTTATTAAACTGGACAAAAGGGCACGCTGTTGGAAAGTAAAATTGAACTTTAAATTTATCTCATTATTTCTCCGAGACTGGAAACGTGCGATGGTTGAGACTGGAGAGATAATGGTATGAACTCCGTGGTGTCTGAGAAAATTATTTTATAGTGCCCGTAAGTTTTTATAACTAACAATGAGGCATATAGTTCGATTGAGGTTAGTTAAAGCTGAAGTAACCATAAAAAATAATACGAATGTTTTCAAGTATGTACATCGAGGAGAGTGTAGGCCAAATCCTCTGTCTGCTAGGATGCTGCTGTGTATGGCTCCGGTAGTACAGAGAGGGTCATGCTCATGCAGTGGAGACTAGAAAGATCTGATGATGATGATGTGTACAGTCGAAGTTAATTGAAGAACCTAAAGTAGAAAGATAATTGACGGGGTTTTAACATATTTATAATATTATTATAATTAATAATAGTAATTACAATTATCCTTACTAATATTATAAATGCGAAAGTGAGTTTGTTTGTTTGTTTGTTTGTTACGCTTTCACGCCGTAACTACTGAACCGATCATCATGAAATTTTGCATACAAGTTTTCTGGAGTACGGAGAAGGACATAGGCTACCTTTTATCCCGGGAAAAAGTACTATTCCCGAGGGATCGACAAAACGCGGGCGGAGCCGCCGGCGAAAGCTAGTATGATATAATTGTAATTTAATATAATAAAACATATTTATTGATAACATCTGTAGTCCGTTCCGACAAACTTTGGTAATAAATTTACTTGTTACTTTTTATCACTATTTTGATTCCGTTTTCCATCTACACGCCCTCCATCATGCTAAATGTGGAGCGAGGTTCCCAGCATTGTTCCCATGGGAAAAGTTGTTCATAAGGTCGTATAGACCTAGGCTCTGTCCACCCTGCAAGGGAAAAAGACGAGATATTTCGTATGTACAAATGTATGATTTTTTTAAGAACGTAAATCGAAGAAGTAAAATCCATCAAGAGTCCCAATTGATCGCAAATAAACAAAATCATCATCATCATCATCATCATCAGGTCCTCTCTAGTCTCCACTACAGGAGCACGACCCTCTCTATACTACTAGGGCCATACTTGGCCAGAGCAGCCAGAGGACATTTAATTACTAACTTTAATTTCACTCTATGTAGCGTACGTACGCTACATAGAGTGAGATTAAAAACGTAGAGTACGTACGTACTCTGCGTTTTTAATCTATACGTAACACAGTTAAGTTTTTTCATCTAATTTAAAAGACTAATTAGTTTTTTTTTAAATGCGGCAAAGAGAGCGAAAGCACAGCTGGGCTTGTCGATTTGCACCCCGGGTTCTGTTTCCCCAAATGTCCGACAAAACTTGCAAACCTGCCCGGCTTTTGTAAATATAAATATATACTGACAAATCACACAGATTGAGCTAGCCCCAAAGTAAGTTCGAAACTTGTCTTATGGGATACTAACTCAACGATACTATATTTTATAACGAATACATATAAAGATAAACATCCAAGGCCAAACTGAAAAAGATCATTTTCCATCTTGACCTGGCCGGGGATCGGACCCGGTCACTCTCGTGTCGCAGGCTGGCGTGTTGACCGCTGCGCCACGGAGCTAGACAGACAGGCTTTTGTGCATAAATGTCCGGCCAAACTGGTAGGTCTATCCGGCTTTTAGATTTGACTACCTTGTATAACCCTACTCTATATACTCTACGTAATTCCCTTCTCCACACTGTTTCTCTCGATTTTTTTTTTTTCATACTTATTTTTATATCAATTTGTTTAGCATCAGAGTTTTCTCTTTTCTCCGATACGTGTATCTTAAATGGCGTTTAAATCCCCACTTGTAAAAGACAAACGACATTCGACCAAGTAATCTGGCGATTTGTTGAATGTAATGCAACTAGGGTTCCCATACAGCTGCAGTATCCCCGAGAAAATCCTGAAGACAATTTTGAAACGTTACTTTCATTGTTTTTAAAAAATGTATAATTTGTAAAGTTTACTTAAATTCTTGAATTCAATTAAATCCCCTAATACAGTTTTATCTCGTTTATTACATTATTTTCTATCTGCCAACAAGAAAAACGTAAAGTTTTAAAAACGGGAGGTATTAAAATAATGTAGTAAACGTTCCCGAAGGAACGGCGTAGACTTGCGTCAACTAGACTAGCTTTTGCCAGCGAAGTCGCGGGCAAAAGCTAGTGAGTTCATAAAATCCTCAAAAGTTTGAACTAACGTTCTATATGTGGTTATTTTGAATGTATATCGTATGGGCAAAAACTTTTTTTTTTATATTACATCTCAAACTATGCTAATTTATGTTAAAAAAACATTTGACAAAATAACTTATAAACTATTATTGGCAAGTTATTATGTAATAAATAATTACTTGGTCATGTTTGTACTTTTCCAAGTATTATTAAGTCAAATGTATAATATAATAATAAATAAATATATATTGGACATACCACACAGATTGAGCAAGCCCCACAGTAAGTTGTAAACTTGTGTCTTAGGGTACTAACTCAACGATACTACATTTTATCATCATCAGGTCCTTTTTAGTCTCCACTACAGGAGCACGACCCTCTCTGTTCTACTAGGGCCATACTTGGCCAGAGCAGCCAGAGGACTTGGCCTACACTCTCCACGCTGGCCAGACGTTTTGGAGAGGTGTCTTAGATGTTTATAAGCTTTGTTTAGCTTGTATTTCCTAAGTCGCCTTCTACGACATCCACGGGAAGACTTGGAGTGGTCCTATTCTACTCTGCAGGATACCACACGGCTAGCACACTACATTTTATAATAGATTCTTACTATAAATAAACATCAATGACCTAGGCCATTCTAAAAAAAATGTTTTTCATCATTCAAAATGGCGTTATGATTTTTGATGATTTAATTATTTCTTTATGTATCGTTTGGCATATACTCTCTCCTAAATCAGGTAAGTGTTTTAGTGCTTTCAACAAATTTGGTTACCCTGCATGCGCTTGACGCCAGATTAAGTGTGCGACTTAGAAACACTTCATGCACATTTACGAGCCGTAATTCATAGTACATTGTTGAGTCCCCGTGAGTGGCCGTATCTCGCGCGAGCACCTACATTTATACCGAAAGCAGATAAGACGAGATAAATGGGAGGAGGCGCCAACGGATTGCAACGATATGGGGCCATTTATATTAATTTTAACGAAATGGTATGGATTTTTAAAAGGCTTCGAGGGAAGTGCTGACTTTTCCTTCTCAACGAATGTATTTATAACTTCGCTGGTGTTGGATTTTTTAGAACTGCATTGGTGTGAGGTAGTTGATTTTGGGGTTGTTGATGATCAGGATTTTTTTACATCTATGGCTCATTAGAGCATTATCATTAATTAAGTAACAGCCTCCGTGGTCCAGTGGTTAAGGCGTTTGCCTGTTGACCCGGGGGTCGTGAGTTCGATTCCCACCGGAAGCATACTTTGTTTAGTTGTTTCCAGTTTGGTTAGGACATTGCAGGCTTGAACCACCTGATTGTCTGATAATAAAGATGATTCCGTGCTTCGGAAGGCACGCTAAGCCGGTGGTCCCGACTGCCATCTGGTAGTCGTTAAAGGAACCACGTCAGAGGCCGAGAGGCGGTTCCGAAGAACTCTGACACCAGGGTGTGCATGGTCGATTGACCATGACACCTACTCGAAATGATGATGATTAATTTAATAATTATGAAATAAAATCACCGCCTCATTCAACCTCGTCGCCGAAATTCCTCACAATATTCCATTCCCCATATACGTATTAAGGCTTACGTCATATGGTGAGGAATTTCGGCGACGAGTTTGAATCAGGCGGTGGCTCAGTTGGTAGAGCTCAAGTTGTACATAGACTTAAGGTCGCAGGTTCAAATCCCGCCCGCTTTAAATTTTTTCACCATATCGTTTTTCTGAATTTAATAAGAGTATATAAAAAAAGCATTGTGAATGCAAAATAAAACACAAAAATATAATCTATGGCTCAGTGGTGCCGCAAGTGCCTTTAAATCGCAAGAGCCTGGTTTCGATCCCCAGCCAGGTCATGATGGGAAACTTTTTTTTTCAAATTGGCGTGCTTCATAGATAATTATCTATAAAGGTAGGTATGTAGGTATTTAAAAATAACGTATAGTTATGTTATTATCCTATGACACAAGTTCACAATTTACAGTGGGGCTAGCTCAATCTGTGTGATCCTTCTCTATTAATATATTATTATTTGCCATATATCTACATTTATAATTCTAATGTTTAATATGAGTATGGATTTATACCGAAAGCAGACGAGACGAGATGATACCTCAAATATGTATGAGTATATGAATCTCCTACAGAGTTATCAAGTCTCATATCTTCTTATTAAGTTGAAAAATAAGACATAGTGAAAAAGCAACCTTGGGTCGAACCATATCTTATGTATTAACTTAATAAGAGTAGACATTAATTATATTAATAGCATTACAATGCTCGGTTAAATATTAAAATCGAAAGTATGTGATGAAAAAATTTCGCCACAGGTAGGATTTGAACCCAACAAACGTTCGACATCTAGCCCGTCGATGCTCTTAACCACTAAGCTGCCGTAGCTTCAAATCACCTTCAAATTTTTTTATCATCACATATTTTCGATTTTAAGAGTAGACATATTAGAATAGCATTGTAAATGCAAAACAACTTTATAAAAATGTCTCATATCCTGCGAGACGACAGTGTGGTCCGTAAGTAGGATACGTACGGGGTATTAATTTAACTCGTGTTACGGGGTATTAATGTATCATCATCATCATATCAGCCACAAGAAGTCCACTGCTGGACATAGGCCTCCCCCAAGGATTTCCAATACGACCGGATGGAAGCGGCCTGCATCCAGCGTCTTCCTGCTACCTTAGTCAGGTCATCCGACCATCTGGTCGGTGAATGTCCGACGCTGCGCTTGCCGGTACGTGGTCGCCATTCGAGAACCCTTCTGCCGCATCGGCCATCGGTTCTACGAGCTATTTGAATATTGTATACAATCAAGCTATAAACCTGTGGTCTGAGTTTGGTCTCAATGATTTGTGTATTCGTGCTAAGAATGAAATACTTATTCACCATTACCTACGCCAAACAGAGCGTAATCTCTCTGGTTAATCAGCAAAGGATTTTGGACTGTAAGTTCTATGTAGTAAAGTTTAGATTATCGTTTGAAGGAAATGGGTAAATAGTATGTGTGAATGGTAAAGTTAAACTAAGGCTCGTGTGGTTGTTATGCGATGGTGTTAGCACTCGGGCTGGATGTGAACTGTCCTCGCCGTGGGGGATATCGAGTCGCCGTTAGAATAAACAGCGCATAGACACGGGATATTCAAAAGTAGAATAAATGGGTATTTCTTGGATAGGCATGTTGTAACATCCTCGTCTTCATCGTCACTTACCAGGTGAGATGGGAGACAAATGCCTACTTCAATACGTAGTAAAAAAAAAGACCAGGCGGTTTTAACTGTCTTTCAAACGAATTGGAGTTAATACTTTAGTCCGCAATAAGTCTTTTTTTCGCTTCGCATAACATGTCCAATTGTCCATATCAAAGTGTGTAAGACCAGATAGCTAGAATTTAAATACCACGTAAACTTTAAATTTATTAACCTGCTCAAGTTTTCTACGTAGAAGTTGTAACATTGTCAAATTTGTATTATTTATTAAACTTGCTCAAGTTTTCTACTTAATATCTGTCAATGCCAGCCAGCAACCTTCTACCAGAAAACTTAACACTTTCGCTGACACTGCCCGCCTGTAGAAGTAATTCTATTGTTATTTCTTTTGTGTCTGGTTCAGTGTCAGCGAATGAGTTAAGCAGGTTTCGTAAATTTAAAGTTTACATGGTATTAAAATTGTGCAGATAACTAATTATATCTATGTGGTCTTTTTACACTTTGGTATGGACATGTTTTGCGAAGGGAAAATATGTCATATTATGGACTGGTAGAAGGTATAACATTCTTTTAATTGACTTTTATGGTAAAAAAAATTATTGAACAAATAACACAACATAGGTGTGAATTTTATTGTTGGGGCCACCAAGGACGGAGGATAGGCGACTCCATGCAGCAGTGATGAGAATGTTCAGGCGGACGAGTGGAGTGACTAGAAAGGATAGGTAAAGGAACAAGTATGTGAGATAGCCTACTATCATAGTAGCACCAATAACGGAAAATCTGAAAGTAGTCGATTCAGATGGTGTGGACATGTTTGACAAAGGGAAAATCATATTACGAAAAAGGTAATAGAAATGAAAGTTACTGATAATCAGAATAGAGGTAGGTTTAAGAAACAATGGAATAATAATAATGGAATGGAAAATTAGGTTCAAAGGTTTATTTAGAAAAAAAAAGCTTTTTAAGGCAATCCACATTTTAAATAATACTCATGTAATATTTTCCGATGTTTTCGCGATTGTTATACATTTAAAATAACATTACAGTACATGAAGGTACATTTAAATTTTGACTACATTTACCACATGATAAATACATTTAATTTCATTTCATGTTCGCAGGTAGTTGACATTTGTCTATTATATTATAATAACCTACGAATAAGTAAATAATAACTATGCAAAACTACCACCTATAAATAATTACGTTCCGTACTGACCGTGTGCCAATCATTATTCCGTACAATGGGAGACAAATGGCTACTTCAATCATTAGTAAAAAAAAATCATCATCATCATCAGGTCCTTTTTAGTCTCCACTACAGAAGCACGACCCTCTCTGTACTACCGGAACCATACTTGGCCAGAGCAGCCAAAGGACTTGGCCTACACTCTCCACGCTGGCCAGACGGGTTGGAGAGGTCTCTTAGATGTTTATAAGCTTTGTTTAGCTTGTATTTCCTAAGTCGCCTTCTACGACATCCACGGGAAGACTTGAAGTGGACCTATTCTACTCTGCGGATACCACACGGCTAAAAAAAAAAACAAAAAAAAATCAAATCGTAATCAATAATTATTGTAAAAGGTCGTTTGAATATAATAATCATATGTAAAATGTTGTAAATAAAGTCTAGTAATTTTCTATACAAACGTTTATAAATATAAGTAATAAATACAATAGACGTTCGAGTTTTTAATTTGTATAATATTCTCTTTTTTGTAATATTCTACGTCGCAATTCAGAAAAGACGAGCAGACGAAAATAAACACGATTTTACAAAACAAAATTCTAGTGACAAACACGAGGCAAGATCCTTGAATCATCTTCATTCTTATAGGTATTGTCTAGTTTGCCTAATCTACTACAATCCAACACAATGATGTCATCACAATTCATTTTGCAATCAAGATCCAATATTCTCTACACCGACAATTTTAATACAATGTTTCTTACCTACCTCTTTTAGTCGTGGTAGAGCCACGTTACCGGCAAAATGAATTGCTGGTAGCATGAATGGGCCGGCTCGTTCAGGGAAGAACCACACTCTTACAGAAAATCGACGTCTGAGAAGAAGCTTTACCGCTTCTATGCTTCGTTCGGTGAGTGAGAGAGCCGGAGGCCCATCCTTCCCCGCCCTTCCTACTCCCAATTCCTTGAAAGGCCTACAACGCACCTGTCACACCCCGGTGTTGCAGTTGTCCATGGGCAGCAGTGATCACTTACTATCAGGTGACCCGCTTGCTTGTCTACCGTCCTATATCATAAAAAAAAACCTTGATTCTTCTGGAGTGTATATCATATAAAGTCAATATGTACGAACTGTTTGTATTGATTTTACAAGACCCATAAAAGTACTTCTGTTACTGGATTGCTTAAACTGGATTTGCCAAATGGTTGTGTAAAGTTGTGTTAGAGATAATTTTGTTTTAGGTAATAACGGTGAGAGAAAGATACGTGATAGATACCACTACAACAACTGCTGCTGTAGCTGTTGCAGCTGCTCCGGAAAGTGACATTTTTCATGCATGCAGCCGGTGTTCATCGATTTATAAGACATTATCACATCAAAAAAAAATTACCATTTCTATCTAGGTATATATTTTAATGTTATTTTTATCGTGCATTTCATAGAAATAGTCAATAATTTAATTAAAATTTACTAGTTGCAGGTACTTTTATTAAAAATAAGAGCACGATTCAAAATTATTAATATCAAGGGAGAGCTAGAACCTTTTATGTCTTAAGTCCTGTTAATATTAATGATAATGTCCTCAAAGCACGAAAGTTTAAAAATAATTCTACGACTCAACTTCAGTAGCAAAAATATATTTTTATGTCTTTGTAGATTTTAAATCGAATACCTGTCTGTTTATAATAAAGCTATTATAAGACTCGATTGACTCGTTTCCAACACTAAACTGTTATACTTGCATAAAAACATCCATAATGGGGATCTAGCACAAATTTATTAATATATTCCAAACAAGTACAGTCCCGGGACATTCAAAAGTAGAATAAATGGGTATCTCTTGGATAGGCATGTAACATCCTCGTCTTCATCGTCACTTACCATCAGGTGAGATGGGAGACAAATGCCTAATTCAAATTTTGTAAAAAAAAAATAAAATAAAAATTTGAGCTCTTAAAAATAGGCAAACCAGTAAAAATACTTATTTTCCAATATAAGTCGGTTTAGGATATAAGGATACAAAGTCATATTTTTTTGTATTGACTTAAACGGGCATGTGACACTACAGAGTAGTGACGTCACTTATTTATTAAGAGAATTACGAGTAATAATTATGAGAAATTTGTTTGACAGCTATGTTAAATATTGCGTTTACGGGAATTGTCATAACCAAAGTTGCTGTACATTTTAAATGACATTAGGATTTTTTTTTTTTATTTTTCATATTTTTGAAATTGACTTTTACAACCAATTTTTAGGAATCTTAATGTACTGATATTAAATTAAGTGAATAGTCTTTTTTAGATTGGGGAGGCCATTAGTGTGGGACGCCACGGTTGTTGACACACTTGCGCCTTCCCACCTCCATGGCACTAGTTCTAAGGCTGGCGCAGCTGCGGCCACAGCGAGTCCCTCAAACGTCACAAATATACATGCTTTGGCAATGGCTACATATTTGAGCCGTTTGGGATGGAGACTATGGGTCCGTGGGGCCCTTCAGGTCATAAATTATTTAAAACCATAAATAAGCGACTGGTCGAGGTATCTGGTGACCAAAGGGCTGGCAATTTTTTTGCACAACGCATTAGCATTGCCATCCAACGTGGCAATGCGGCCAGCCTTTTAGGCACCCTACCGGAAGGCAATGATCTGTGACATTTTTTATTTATAGATAATTTTTATTTAGTGTGCATATTATACAGTTATACTAGTTCTAGTTGTTAGTTAGTATTATTTTTAAAGTTGATTTAGTGTTAATCTTTATTCTTTTGTTCTTATATTTTTTAGCTAGATCAACTCTACATGCAAGTTCCCTATTCTAAAACCTGATGCCATATTTAGTGTTTTTTCTTTTTTTGACGTTATAACTATTAAAAGAGCAATTATTTTTTCATGCTTTAGAGGAAACTAAAAGTATTTTTAGTAGCAACTTTAAACCTTAAATATAAAGAATAACAGCAATTCAACAGGAAACTTCATACGTGCGTGCGGATATGTGCAATTTATATCTCATATCGTGTCAATCACAAGACAGATTACTCTGCGATTACGTATGCATATTACAAAATAATACTAGATGGCTGGAGTAAATGACCCAAAGTGTGGGCACATGATTGAAGAATGCATTAAGGATATCTATTAAGTACAAATATATACGGACAAATCACACAGATTGAGCTAGCCCCAAAGTAAGTTCGAGACTTGTGTTATGGGATAGTAACTCAACGATACTATATTTTATAACAAAAACATATATAGATACACATCCAAGACCCAGGACAATCTGAAAAAGATCATTTTCCATCTTTACCTGACCGGGGATCGAACCCGGGCACCCTCATGTCGCAGATAGTGCTGTGCCGTGCACGAAATTTTCGAGAAAGGCGAGAACGGGTAGGAAATTTTACCCGAGAATTTCTTCTTCATCATACATACATAGTATCACGTCTTATTCCCTTGCGGGGTAGAACGAGCCTAGGTCTATAAGACCTGAAGTCCACGTTTAGCATGTTGGTGGGCATTAGATGGAAAACGGAATCAAAATAGTGATGGGTTGCTAGCCGCATCGCCTATTAACATGATACCTCGGATTTTATCCATTCCCTCGATCGGCTTTTACGATCTGCGCGGGAAGAGAAGCAGCTGGTACATTCTACGTTTTTTCTTTTCTCCCAAACCAGCATGGAAGAGTGATATGAAATGCGAAATTAAGCAGGGTAAAACTAGGATCGCCTCGATTATAATTAAACTACCTTCAAAACTATACCGGGGATCTGGTGGTCCGAGATACAGTTTTTGACTCAGTTTGGTGCCTCCAGTGCTATCAAGTTATATGAGATATGTTTCCTTTGTTATGTGTATAGTTTATAGTAACTTTTGGAGTAAAATAAAGAGATTTTGTGTTTTGTAGCTGTCCGGATAAACCGCATGCTATTTTATTAATCTATCAACCGACTCTCAAGCTGTTACTAAGTTGATTGTGTTGTATGTGTCGGTGCGATTGCATGTGTAAAAAAATTGCAATCAACATTTTTAGGAGATTTTTCTCGGCGGGCATCTATCCCCGATTAAACTTGTATGAATTCAGCAGATATGCCCTTCTTCGTTTCGAGTCAAAATGGCTTCAATTGATCACACTTCCTTCAACCACTATTTGGCTACGCTGATAGCTTTATCATTAGCCTCATTGAGGTCTAACTATGCCCTGTGTGAGATAGATATATCAAGAAGAGGTCCGCAAAAATCTCTAATGCTCTGATAATATTAAAGGTAATGTTTTTCATTGTCATAGAACCAAAGTATTAGGCAGTTCATGAAATAAAGTATTTTGCTTTATGTACTAATAAACCAAAATGTACAATGTACTAATAAAATTATTATAAAATGCAACTATACGGATTTTATCCTATAGTTACTGTCTGTTAGAATGCCTTCAAGAATATCTGAGAATTTTAGTCGTTCCTACTCATTTTTTTTGTCAACTATGGTGTACAACGTTTTCATTATCACTTCAAAGTACATTGCGGCTTTCGTATGATCAACTATTTTTATTTAAGATATATTGACCTTAATCGGTGTTGAAGTGCCCATTAAAACGTTTATCATCATTATTTCGTTTTAGTGCCACGGTCAATCGACTATGCACACCCTGGTGTCAGAGTTCTTCGGAAACGCCTCTCGGCCTCTGACGCGGTTCTTTTAACGACTACCAGATGGCAGCCGGGACCAACAGCTTAATGTGCCTTGCGAAACACAGAATCATTTTTATTATGAGAGAATCAGGTGATTCAAGCCTGCAATGTCCTGACTAAACTGGAAACAACTAAACAAAGTATGCTTCCCTTGGGAATCGAACCACGACCCCCGGGTTTACAGGCAAACGCCTTAACCACTGGACCATGGAGGCATTTAAACGTTGTACACCGTAGTTATGAAAAGATTGCAAGTAGGCTGGCAGATCAGACTACATCATTAAAGCTTCAAAAATAACCAGCAGTACTTTACGTACGGAATTGAGAAGCAGGTGGTTCTAAAGACACCAGAGCTAGCATCTCTAAGCATGACTTGAGCAAAAGGCCTATAAGCGGATTTAATAAAAATGTTTCAGAAAAGTGAATACAAGTTTTAAAAGATGAAAGGACCTAAGACACCAGTAACTATTTGTCTGGAATGTAAGTTGTAATCTAGTTAAATATTTGAGGAATATTTTCCTCAAATATCGCCTTAGTCTGTCGTAGATCTTATTCAAATCGTTTTATAACAAAGGCTATGACTGTAGGCATTATGTGAAAAGCGGGATCTTTGCCAAATAACGTTGCCAGTAATTTACAATTATAAGTAGGTGTGCGTGAGACGCATGGAGTGCCAGACCGCCTTAGGGCATGCGTAACATGTCATTACTAATTGAGATTGTAAAAGGGAATTCAACTTTGTTCCCAACTTGGAAATCCCAATCTTTAATTTTAATTTTCTTAAAAACCGATGTATGTCTATTAAGTAACACATGTTAACTGGTCTATCTCGATGATACACCTGTATAGATAGATGATCTGCAATCTCTGTATCAGGGAATATGAATATAAGCAAGTGTCATACATATGATATCAGTAGCTTTCACCCGCGGCTCCGCCCGCGTCAATATCGATCCCGCGGAAATAGTTATTTTTCCCGGGATAAAAGGTAGCCTATGTCCTTCTCCGTACTCCAGAAAACTTCTATGCAAAATTTCATGATGTACGGTCCAGTAGTTACGGCGTGAAAGCGTAACAAACAAACAAACTCACTTTCGCATTTATAATATTAAAAGTAAGGATTAGACATACTTACTGTTACTGTGTAGGGAATATTGTTGGCAGCCCAAGGAGGAAACTCATCAGTTTTCTTTCGCCAAAAGTTATATTGTATTATTGCCCGCTGACGACCCCGCGTAACGACCAAATCACAAATAAAGGAAGAGTAGAAATCACACGAGATTGCGTACATCCATGTCCAGCATTCGGAAATTGTATCTTTCTCTATCTAATTTTAGCTGGATTGTGGTTTAAACCGTTTTTATAAATAATAGTTTAAAACATTGGCCGCCTAAAACAAATTGACACTGCCAGTTGTCAAAATTTCAAAGTGACAAGTGATGAGTAATTTTAGCCGGATTATGGTTTAAACCAGGTACTAGTTAGTCTTCGTTTTATAATAAGACGCTATAAGAATTAACTCAAAGGATAAGTGATACATGAAAAATGATACAAAAGGTGACTATTAAAGTATTTAGTAAATTGTATCTTTCTCTAAGTACTTTAATAGTCACCTTTTGTATCATTTTTCATGTATCACTTATATTTGAGTTAATTGTTATACAGTCTTATTATAAAACGAAGACTAACTAGTATCTGGCTTAAACCATAATCCGGTTTAAATTAGCCATCGCTTGTCACTTTGAAATTTTGACAACTGTCAGTGTAAGTTTGTTGTAGGCGGCCAATGGTTTAAACTAATTGTAGTTAGGAATATACAGACCATTGCATCGAATGAGAAAAATGGTGCAAATAGCCGATAAATTGCGATTAAAGAATTGTCTGGAGGAGGATCTGAGGAGATTAGGCAACGAAACATCTTGGAAACACGGGGCTACAGACAGAGCGAAAAAAAGATTGTAGGAGATCAAGGCCTATAAAGGGTTGCAGTGCCTAAGTTGTAAGCAAGTACATGAGAAGAGTTATGTCATCAAAATGGAACATCCATTTTGATGATAGAATTTCACAAAAAAAAACTCAGGGATTTGAAAATCTGACTATTAAATAAAAATATTGGATAATTTACAAAAATTTTGGATAAATTTGGCTAAAAACGACGAAACTCGCCTTTTTTGTAACATTTAACTTCTGCACTAATTGTTATTTGTGTCGTATCTCAACCAGTCTCGTTAAAATCAGATTAGTTCATTTTTATTACGCGCTTTAAATATTGAGTTATGAATGTTATATCACCTTTTTATAACAAATCAATTTTTCTTTATAACAGACCAACTTTTGCTTGAGCTCTCTACCCCAACTAAAGTACTAAGTTACGTACAAATTTTGCTGGCAGCTTCGCTCACATTAAAACTTTATAGTGATCGCTTGAGTTGTAAAGTTGTGACAGTGTAAAAAAAATAATCAATCAATCTTTATTTGCATTAGAACATTACAACACACAAAAGAAACAAAATTATGTATATATATAACAGGTTTACAGTTCACACATACATATGCTTGGTATTTGTGAACTGTAGGCCTCGTAAGTCTCAATTATTACAGCGAACTAACAATGGTCCTAGGCGCCATATACCACAATACTTGGCGCAACTTTGTGAAGAAAGTTGTCGATATAATTGAAAAAAAAAAAGTGTGAACAAGATCTCGATACAAAACGCTTCCTTAGATATACTCGGCCCAAGCCTTCCTATGCTACAATTCGCCAGATCAGTTGCATGTGCGCTCTGCAACCACACCTTCAAAACAAAATTTGGTTTCACTAGCCATATCCGCTCCCATCAACGGAATTTAAAAGTTCATCATTGACCGACACACCATACCACAATAGCGCTAAGGCGTTTTGTAACAATTTCTTTAGAAAATCGAGTAAGAAATAAGAACTGCAGGCACAGCCAAACAGATAGTTGGACATATTTATTTATTTATTTATTTATTAATAAAAAGAGATTGCACAGCATTACAGTAATACCAAAGCACTGCACAACTTAACTTAGGACTACGGATTCATCCATCCTTTTCACAAAATATTAAGTATTCATTCGTCAAACGTACAAACCTGTCAGCAAAAACATCACATTCCCTTCCTTTTATTGATTCCAGGAATTCGTTGAGTTCAGAAAGACCTCGCAAAAGGGGGGACTTCGCATGAGCAATTGTGTTTGAGGGGGGAATTGCAAGCAGTCTGTGTCGGCGAGCACGCAAGTAGTTGTTTGGTACAAATAGTCTAAAAAGGCGCGATACAAGCTCCGGACAATCCGATTCACCTCGGAGACACCGACTGACATACATAAGTAACTGCCAATTGCGACGTACCTGCAACGAATTATAACCCAAACTGCCCAACAGAAATTGGGTTGGATACAGAAATGGATAATAACAATAAAATTTCTTGTATAAGAATCTCAAAAATGCTTTCCGTACCTTCTCGACAATGAGAATATATGAAGCTTCATAAGGGCTCCAAATTTTGGAACTAGTTTCTAGTTTGCTTCGTACAAGAGCTGAGTATAATAATTTTATTACATGTACATTAGTAAAGTCCCTGCAGTTGCGTACCACAAAGCCAAGTTGTTTAAAGCAACTTGATGCTAACTTTTGTACGTGATCATGGAAGTTCAGCTTCGGATCAAAAATAACTCCCAAGCTTGGTTCGTCCAAGCTCCCAAGTCTTTAACTGAAAAAACACGAGTTATTTCATTAGAGCCTAAAGTATACTGAGAATAAGACGGATTTCTCGCTCGGGTAAAAGACATGACACAACATTTGACATTATTGAACAGCAGCTTATTCCTTATACTCCAACTAAAAACCGCATCGATATCAGTCTGTAGCCGATGATGATCCGAAGCATCATTGATGTCCAAAATAATCTTCAGATCATCAGCAAAGAGGAGACATTTAGCATGCCTTAGGACTTGTGGAAGATCATTAATCATAAGCAGGAACAAAAGAGGGCCAAGCACCGAACCCTGGCTGACTCCAGAACGAGTATTATATGATTCGGATTCAAAGCAACCATGGCGAACAAACTGTTTACGGTTTCGTAAATAGTCAGCAAAAAATTTCACCAGCTTCGGAGAAAAGCCAAGTAAAGACAGTTTCTCCAAAAGTATGTCGTTATCAACACGATCGAAGGCTTTTTCGAAATCGAAATAAATGACATCCACCTGCGCACCCCTATCCATACAAGACGAGATAATGTCGACAAGAGTCAGCAAATTGGTATCGACTGAGCGATTGCTCCTAAAACCGTGCTGAGCGTCATGAAGGTATGGTTTAACTTGCTGGCTAATTTTGCTATGAAGAATGGTTTCCTTATTAAGCTTTGGGAGTGCTGATAAGTTAGCTATGGGGCGGTGGAATTATAAAATCAGGTTCGTCCAAGCTAAACCGGAGCCGCTTCGCTCGCACTTCACACCCGCTTGGTCAATTCTAATATAGTTCAGTTTTTTTTTGTTTTTGTTTGTGGGCAACAGGGTGTTAGATTTTCACGCTACCTAAAGGCATCTAACAAAGCTTGACGACTGCCATCAATGATGGCCGGGACCATTTTTTCAGTAAAATCATCGTGAGTGAACGTTTACAAATTATGTTTTATTTTACAGAAAGTTTAAAAAGGTGTTTGCACTTCGTCATCTAAGATATACACCTGAAGCAATATACAGCTCCGTGGCGTAGTGGTTAACACGCCAGCCTGCGACACGGAGTGCCCGGGTTCGATCCCCGGCCAGGTCAAGATGGAAAATGATCTTTTTCAGATTGGCCTGGGTCTTGGATGTTTATCTATATATGTATTTGTTATAAAATATAGTATCGTTGAGTTAGTATCCCATAACACAAGTCTCGAACTTACCTTGGGGCTAGACTCAATCTTTTCTGTGATTTGTCCGTATATATTTATTTTATTTATTTATTTTATACACGGTGAAATTTTGATCGTTCTGGACCTTTTTGAGTTCTCAGCATTGGTCACATAGGAAAAGTTGTTCATATCGACGGGCTGAATCACCCCTATAAGAGTCCAGAACGATCAAAATTTCACCGTGTACACTTTTGTATATTTTGTCAATGAACACATGTTGTGTGTGGCTCCTGAATCTGCCTTATAAATCTGAGTTAAGCGAAAATAAGGTTTCATTCACACCCAATCCGTCTTTCGAATAATTGGCTATAAGTTTTAAAGGAATCGTGTCGCCGTCTATGCGTTGTCGTAAATTCCGTGAACGAAGGCTATAAACCTCCAAATAGGTAAATAGAGTCTGCCGCTATAAATTCCTCATTGGACACACTATCAAAGAGGAATCAAATACAGAGTCTAAGTATCGTGTTATTGTTCTCAAACATCACATTATTTGCAGTAATAGAGGTTACAATTTGACCACATATTTGTTTTTAGGGTCCGTAGCCAAATGGTAAAAACAGAACCTTATGGATTCGTCATGTATGTATGTCCATCCGTATGTCACAGCCACTTTTTTATTATAAGCATGTCACTGGTTACCTAACAAGACATGCAAATATTAATATAATTATTTTATTCTACTGAGTTAAAATATTTCCTCTCCGAAATCTATAATTAATACATTTAATTCTTATATCTAGTACTTACATTCATAATAAATTGCATTCCATTCAATTATAATATAATATCAAAATTAAAATATCAATATAAAGTCAAAAATCATCATCATCATCATCTCAGCCGCAAGAAGTCCACTGCTGGACATAGTCTAAAGTAGAAATGTGGAAAGTCACAAATAAAAGTCTTTAAAATTATTTCAGTTTGTTCCCACCCACCGCTTTGCTTGCCGTTTTTTAACGACTATCCTGTCAAACTAGTAAGTAAAACATTTTTTTAACACTGACACCAATACCTAATGGATGTAACTCCATTGAAACGTCAACGGAAACAAATAATAAAAAGAGTTCGTGCTAAGTCCCGTTTATATACATAACTAGCTTTCGCCCGCGGCTGCGCCCGCGTCAATGTCGATCCCTCGGGAATAGTAATTTTTCCCGGGATAAAATGTAGCCTATGTCCTTTTCCGTACTCCAGAGAACTTGTATGCAAAATTTCATGATGATCTGTTTAGTAGTTACGGCATGAAAGCGTAACAAACAAACAAACAAACAAATGAACAAACAAAAAAATAAACAAACAAACAAACTCACTTTCGCATTTATAATATTAGTAAGGATTATGTGGTTAAAGCGCGAAAGTTTAAAAAAGAATATGGTCCCATTTAGTTCGATGGAAGTCGGTTTTTCGTATGAAAGATTACAGTATACATTTATCACGCTTTTGCTCTGCGTTGTATCTACTTTTACGACACCGTACACAAGACCCAGACTAGACACTATAATGACGGTTCTAGTAAACCGGCAAAATCAGTGCAGCATAAAGGTTATATATGTCGCAGCGAAGGACCGCACTCGGCGTTCTGCGAATACACTTTATGGCAGTTCCTGGGAATATAATATGATATCTTTATCATTAAAAAGCGTTAAATGCCATATACAACGAGTTTTACACTTCTTAAAAAGCAGTGGAGGAAGGAAATGAATAGCTTGATAAGATCTATAGTGAGAAATGCTGCTCGTAAACTGGATGTATTGGAATAAATACATTTTTTTTAGTTGGTAGACGCAAATGTAAGTGAAGAAAACAAATCTTTTGACAATTAATTTGTTGTAGGCAGATACAGGATTAGCACTCGAAAAATGGCACAGATAAAACCGCGCACTAATCGAGTTTCGGAGCTGTTTTGTCCACAGTTTCAATAAACCGCGCTAGCACTCACACGTCTCGCGATGACGAAGGTACAGTGAGAAAATGCCAACACTACGCATCAAGCGTAAAAAATTAAATGTATGGCAGAGGTTCAAGTACCGCCAGCTAGAAAAAAAAATTTTTTTCACCATATTTTATTTCCTTAATTTATTAAGAAAATAAGATGGAGTTATACTTTCAGTATGTAACGTTTCTGTTTGTAAGTATGCATGATGTTCTGACTCGGGGTCATTATTAAGGGTTCATTTTGTATGAGACTGTGTATCTACCATTATACTTGATTCAAGGTTGTTGTAGGTCCTCTCCTTCACTTCCAAGACCTTTGGCTTCACCATCATATTTTCTTGGCTATATTCTTTATATCTATCTCGATAACTTTTCATCGTTTCCTGCCGGCTTATTTGCTAACTCAGTGTACAACGTTTCGATACTCATTTCAAAGTACATAGGAAATCCGCAATATATTTGTATTTCTGATAGAGACCCGTAAAGTTCACTCATCGATGGTCTGGAATTGACTGCTCCGACATTACCTATTATTTCTACATTAAAAAAAATCGGTTCAAGGACGATAATTTTTCGTGATAACGGTGGAAGAGAGATAGATTCGTCACAAGACGAACGCTTTGGCCGATCGTGCCTATCTATCGCTTGTTCCACACTCTCGCACACGGACCGTGACACTTTTTGTGTGACAAAATGTGTGTGACTTATACGTAATGTATTTTATAAGATCTCCTTATGTACCACATTTCGAGCAAAATAAAGTATTTGTATTTTGCAACCTTTACATAACCATGGTATGGGTTATGTAAAGGTTATTTATATACAACTAGCTTTCGCCAGCGGTTCTGCCCGCGTCAATGTCGATCCCTCGGGAACAGTACTTTTTCCCGGGATAAAATGAACCCTATATCCTTCTCCGTACCCTAGATAACGTGTATGCAAAATTTCATGATGATCGGTTCAGTAGTTACAACGTGAAAGCGTAACAAACAAACAAATAAACAAACAAACTCACTTTCGCATTTATAATATTAGTTAGGATAACCTGGGTTATTATTCAGAATCCTGAAATGCGAGACAAACCGCAACGAAGCCCATAAAGGAAAGATTTCGTTAGAGCCGCTGCAGGCCGAACATGGTCCGAGCAATGAAATTTATTCAATAGAGGCCGTTCTAACACCGTTTATTAGTGCTATAACTATTATCATAATGTTATGCTCATATCAATTTACCTTCTGTTTACATAACTACAGACACGTTTATGCATTTTTTTAGGTTTTATACGCGTTGTTGCTTTCTTTATTTAATTTTTTTTTGTCTTTAATATTTTTTTAAAATGTATTGTTATTTATCGTCTGAAGAAATCGTAAATATGGAAAATATTTATGAATGGCTCCGAAACTACTGGACTCATTTGAAAGTTTCACTATTAGGATCCTATCCTACATTATCCCTGATAAACATAGGCTATAGATTAAATACCTACATCTACCCTTGACAAGCCGGGGGGAGCCGCTTAGTAATTAATGTGCAGATAAATATAAGAAATACCATGGTAATAGCTATACTTGGTAAATTATGCTCCAACCATTAGCCCGTGCTCACCACAAGATTAATCGACACATTACTGACGGATTGCACACACAAATACGAGGATACTACTGGGAAATGGTTTCGAAATCATAAATTAGTGCTGAGTTCCTTAACTTTGGCACTTCCGTCGAAACCAAAAACGGCGGCCAAAAAGCTAGGCATCCTGAACAAGGTTAGGCGATACTTCACTCCAGGACAGCTCCTTACACTTTTTTCGGCGCAGGTCCGGTCATGCATGGAGTATTGCAGCCATCTTTGGGATGCTCAGCCAAATATTAACTTGCCGCATTGGATTCGGTGGACTGCAGAGCCAAGAAATTAATCGGTGACCAAATACTCATAAAAATTAAACTGCAAAGTGTTAGCCATAGACGCAAAGTCGCCAACCTATGTATCGTTTACAGGATATTCTTCGGAGAGTGTACTCAAGAGCTGCACAAACTCATACCACCTTCTCCTTTCTTCTATTGGACTTTCAGGCGCATCGCTGGATACCATCCTTACCTGGTAAAAAATCCTTTAATTCGTACCAAGCGCTTTTCCTCATCTTTTATTATGCGCACAGAGGGATTGGAATGCGTTGCCTGCGTCTGTATTTCCGAGCGCGTATAACCTAAACCTCTTTAAAGTTAGAGTGTTAGTTAGAGTGTTAGTGTTAGGTTTTTTCTGGTTGAGCTCACTCGATCTTAGACCATATCTTTGCCTCTGGCGATTATGGTCAAGAGTAAACCCATTTAATATAAAAAAGAGTAGTTTCCGGCATCGAAAAAAACTAGTCAGACTCTTTCTTGGTTGTGACACGAGGGTTCTTCAATCAAAAAGAAAAGTGTCAGCATAATGTCAAGAGTCTGTCTTTGATGATTTGACTTTGAAGAGAGCCGGTGAGGTATCAATTTGAGTTTGGGTTAAACCTGATTGTAAAAATAATATTAACAGAGTATAGAATAAAATAACTGTTTTTTTTTTTTATGATATAGCAGCAAACGAGCAAGCGAGTCCCCTGATTATAAGTGATTACCGCTACCGCTGCCTATGGACAACTGCAACACCAGGGTGTGAAGCGTTGCCGGACTTTCAAGGAGTTGGGGGGAGGTTATGGGAGGGAGAAAATGGAGAAGGTGATGGAGGATGAGCCTCAGGAACTCTCATCCACCGAATGAAGCATAGAAGCGGTAAAGCTTCTACTCAAACGTCGATTTTCTGTGAGGGTATGGTACTTCCCCGGACGGGCCAGCCCATCCATGCTACTAGCAAAACTGAATTTTGCCGGTAGCGTGGTTCTACCACAACTAGAATTGGATTTGACTGGAGTATAGTTAATTTTTTTTATACTGTAATCCATAAAACTACAAAAAACATAATTTGTAAAAAGTATCAAAGCCGGCTGCACAAAAATTGGCCAAGCGTGAGTTGCATTATACGTACCACCGTACATATTTAACTATAAAAACCACAATTCTTGTATGTGCACTCTGATTTAAAAGTACGCTTAAAAGCTCTTTCAGCGTCCTCTTCAAAACTGCACCCCTGGTCAAAATTGTGGTTTAACGTCTCAGAACTAAATAAGCTGCAACTTTTACAGAATCGAGAAAAAACGCCAAAACAACACGTTTCCTCTATGGAAAAGTTTTCATAATTTATTGGAATAGGGCAAAGATAAAAACATTCTGTGAAAATTTCAAGTTTCTGCCTATTCAATAGATACAGCTCTGTGACAGACGGGTGGACATCGGAGGCTTAATAAAAGGATTCCTTTTGACAGCCTTTGGGTTCGGAACTCTAACTATTTATTAACGGTTAAAAATAAGTTTGTAAGTTTATACAAGAAGAAAAGAATGAAGGAGGATCGTGGCGTTAAGGCAACATATATATGGGAAGAGTATCAGGCCGAAGACCAGTGGGCCGACCCAGATATCACTGGAGCGACACTGTGCAGGCTGATCTGCGGGAGATGGAAGCAGTCAGCTGGCAAGATATCGCTCAGAATAGAAAATTGTGGCGCTCTTTCTTATAGGAGGCCAAGATCCACTTCGGGTCGCTGAGCCAGCGGAGTAAGTTAGTTTATTTATTTAGTAAAATAACGACAACATCCTAATCCTAACTAATATTATAAATGCAAAAGTGAGTTTGTTTGTTTGTTTATTTGTTTGTATGTTTGTTACGCTTTCACGCCGTAACTACTGAACCGATCATCATGAAATTTTGCATACAAGTTCTCTAGAGTACGGAGAAGGACATAGGCTATTTTTATCCCGGGAAAAAGTACTATTCCCGAGGGATCGACATTGACGCGGGCGGAGCCGCGGGCGAAAGCTAGTGTACAATAAATCCTTGTACATTCCGAAATTTTCTTTTGTTACGATTATCGTAAATCAGATGTCAACGCCAGCCCAGTATGTACTCATTAATTCATGATACTGTACCGACATTTACACATAACACTTTATTTGCCTCAAATTAATCCTTTCCGTGGTTTCGCTGCAGATAAAAAACGACACCGATCGACGCCAAGCTACAACTTTATGTTACCACCTCCAAATAAAAGGCTATTCGAAATTCATCCTTTACTGTATAAGAATAAGAGATATAAAATTTTTGAGGTTAGGCAAGTAGTGGTGGTGTATATAGTAACATGTAGCGGTGAGAGGAGCGGGGAGGGTGAGTGGGGTCTGGAATGCGGTCTTCTGAGATATCCCATAGGCTATACCCGGCTATCGATAGCTGTATACGCTTATATACGCGCTGACCACGAAAACTTTTAATGGTGATGCTGTGTAAAGATTGTTCCATGTGCCTACTTTTTGAAGTGAAAACTTCTTTACATTGTGCACTTTCTAGGATGGGTAAAAAATTTAAAACTGACGTCAAGACATGTGACCTGATTGAAAATTCGCAAGATGGACTCGTGACCTGAGACCGCCAGCGCGGCGTAGGAGAGCAAGTAATAACCCCTCTCTTTCTACTGCGCCGAATTTTCACTTCTGCCGGCACTCCCGGAGTGGAACCCGTTGTTTTTTTTGTTCTAGCATTCACTTGTAGCACATTGTCAAAAAACTAAATATACTATAGTTTATAAATCAACACTTTCGTCTTATTCCTAAATGTAAAGTTTTCAACTATGTTCCTTTATCTAGAAGCAATATCATCATCATCTCAGCTGCAAGAATCCACTGCTGGACATAGGCCTCCCCCAAGGATTTCCAATATGACCGGTTGGAAGCGGCCAGCTTCCAGCGTCTTCCTGCGACCTTGGTTAGGTCGTCTGACCACCTACTCAGTGGGTGTCCACCGCTGCGCTTGCCGGTACGTGGTCGCCATTCGAGCACCTTTCTGCCCCATCGGCCGTCGGTACTTCGCGCTATGTGCCCCGCCCACTGCCACTTCAGAGAGAGATTCCACTGAGCTATGTCGGTGACCTTTATTCTTCTACAGATCTCCTGGTTTCTGATTCGATCTCGCAAAGAAACACCGAGCATCGCCCTCTCCATAGCTCTTTGAGTGACCTTGAGCTTTCTTATGAAGCCCATAGTAAACCCACCATACTTTATTTCTTATTTGAATAATAGTATATCAGAATAGGAGTGTAAATGCAAAAAAACACTTAAAAAGATATTCCTTTCATTAGTTTCATCAATCAAAAGGATAGTCAGAGTTCCAAATGCCACACTTCGTTCTAAAACAGGTATTGGGACACAAAACAGCTAAACTGAAGTGGGATTGGGCGGGCCACATCTGTAGAATGACTTCTGAAAAGCGGGCTCACAAGATGACGAAATGGATACCTGAGGATGGTCGAAGTGACGTCGAAGGGGAAGGCCTAGAAAGCGATGGCGCGACGACCTCGACGTTTTACAATGTTTGTCAATTCTGAAACTGCATTGGACAGAGACAAGTGGAAGGAAATGGGGGAGACCTTTGCCCAGCAGTGGGAAAATATAGGTTAGTAAAAATAAAAATAAAGTTTCATCATCAAGACACTTATTTTTCGTTCACAGCCAAGGATCGATCAAAATAATATAAAAAATTATATGGTATATATAAATTAATAAGCATTATTACTCCTCAGCAAAATTTGTCTCAAGCCCATAGCTTTATAAGCGTAACCACCTCCCATATAAACTGCGTGGTGCCCTCGGTCCGCCGGCGTCTGAGCACTGGGCGGTTTTTTGGCCATCGCCGAGGTCGCCGACCCCCTTCAAACAATCGGTGGCCACTTAATTCATATCTTGAGAAATTGCTCTGCTTCGCGACCGCGTCTATTAATGTTAACGTTTGTCTGTTTCCAAGAAATCGATTGTATATGAACGGCTCTATGATTGTTCGATTGAGAAGTTCAAACGGATTTTGTATTAATAGATTAACATTAGAATCTTGGGCTTAGCCCGTGTTTTTACAGTTCTACTATTAGGTATACTGTACAACGGGATTTTGAAAGAAGTCACCGATCTGGGAAAATCTCTATGGAAAGTTTTTTTATTATAATTATTTTCCGTTTGTCCCAGCTACCATCATTGACGGCAGTTCTTAAGCTCTGTCCTCAGGCTCTGTCAGATGCCTATAGGCAGCGTGTAAAATCTGTCACCAGTGATAGCCAGTTACACACATAATACAATAGCAACAGTTTTTTTTTTTTAAGTGTATAAGTTTTTTGCATTCACATTGCTATTTTTGATATATATATTTTATTTCTTAATTTAATAAGAGTATAAAAATATTGCATGGCTTCCTACATATTAGTTGATTTTAAATTCATTGTAAAATGAGTTGAACAAATACCTGACTTGTAAAGGTCGGGTAGTTGTGTAGGTTAGAACAGGCGGTGGCTCAGTTGGAAGAGCGTAAGTCGTACATAGGCTTAAGGTCGCAGGTTCAAATCCCGCCCACTTGGAATTTTTTCACCATATTTTATTTCTTAATTTAATATCAGCAACAGATTTACTAGTACGACGTAGAGTTTGGGGTATTTCCAACAATTCTCTCTCTGATCCGAGTTTATTTGGTAGCTACCTCAGCCAGCACATTAAGCTAGCTCCATGTGCATGGTTAGGGTAATAAACCCAACCACGGTCAGAAACATTTTGAGAATTCAACTCCTTATGATACGATAGATGTATAAACCATAAAAGATGTATAAAAAAAATAAAAGGAAAGGAAAAACACTAGATCACTTCTTTAGACGTAACAAGATGCCTGATGATGATGTATTATACTATTGTTTTAACACTTTCGTGGACACTGTTCGGCTGTAGACGTAACTCTATTGTTATTTAGTGCTTTAAGCGCCAATGACTGTAACAAGTACTCCCAGGGAGGGGCCTAGTTACCTGTAGTACAGGTCTCTTAGGAGACCTATTTCAGTATAAATCACTAGTAACTAAGAACTTTCGCAATGTGAAGAGAAAAATAACGTTTACGTAGGCTTTTCGAGCAAATAAAAATTAGTTAAACGTGGAAACCATAAAATAATACTATCCACTTCAGAGTTCAAACACTATCTGGCTGATTGCTTGGTATTTTGAAGCTGTAGTGCAAGGTCCCTGAACTTCGAACGCCGCCCGGCTTGACCTGTGAGTTTGTAGATCAAGCTTAGATTTGTTGATATTTTTTATGAATAATGAACAATAATTGTACTTGTACAATAAAGATTATCCTCATTATTCATAAAAATATTAAACACATCAACCTATTTATCTAAACATTAATACGCCAAGCAAAAACTATTTCCGCGGACGGAGGAATAAGAAATTTCGCACAGTTATAGTATATATAGAGATTAATTATGCATAAAAATATACTAAATCAATAAAAAACATTTCACACACTTACAAATTTTTGACAGACAACTTATAATTCAAATTTATAATGGTCGAACCACCACTGAATCGACTTCAAAAAAGAAGGAGGTTCTATGTTCAACTGTAATTTTTTTTAATTATTACTGTCCTTATCCCTTTCTCCGAAGTTTGACATTGAAAGAACGAGACAAAACATATTTTTTACTAAAATAAATTTAATAAACGATTGATATTTTTTAGGAACAAGGGGGTGAAGTTATATCGAATGAACTTTTAAGCTTCCAGAATTTCCAATTTTAATATAATTTACAACTTCCAAAATAATTAAAAAGGGATTCTAATTCACTTCCATATCCGAGTTGGATAAAAAATGGGTACAAAGTGGTCATCTGCCTCGCATTAAGAAACGGTAAAAACAAAATACAGAGATTACAGAATTGACATTCGAAATGCTTATGACTAATCTATTACTATTAAGGGCTATATATTCTTTTAGTTTCATTATTTTATATGATCAATCATGTATATCGTCACTCTTAAATCTCATTAAAATTTAATTCCTACTATGATATTTACACTTTCTTTTTATTTCAACATCATTTGCCGCATAAGATATGTAAGAGACATATCCCCAATGCGAATACGATGCAAGATGAACCCTAACTATTATATATCCTTATCCTTACTAATATTATAAACTTGCTTATTATGTTTGTTTGTTACGCTTTCACGCCGCAACTACTAAATCGATCATCATGAAATTTTGCATACAAGTTCTCTGGAGTACGGAGAAGGACATAGGCTACCTTTTATCCCGGGAAAAAGTACCTACTATTCCCGAGGGATCGGCATTGACGCGGGCGGAACCGCGGGCGAAAGCTAGTATACTATAAATGCGAAAGTGAGTTTGTTTGTTTGTTACGCTTTCACGCCTTTACAACTAAAGTCGGTACTGTAAAGTCTGTGTACGGTCAATAATTTTACGTGATAACAGTGGAAGAGAGATTACATCACAAGCCGAACGCTTAGGCCGATGCCTCTCTATCGCTTGTACCGCGCTCTCGCTTGCACACAAAACGTGACACTTTTTCGTAACTGTAGCCGACGTTCATCGATTTATAAGATGTTATCACGTCAAAATTCTAGCTGTTTTTAGACAGCCAAACAAAACGACCCAATTCAAAGTATGTCTAATACTTTGAATTGGGTCGTTTTGTTTGGGTTTACTTTGAATTGGGTCGTTTTTCTATACTTCTTTATTTTATGCAGCAAGTACTTGATAAAATGTTTTGGAAGAATTTACGTGAGTGGCAATGCAAATACGTTTATCGAAAAGCCTGGACGCGCGACGAGAAATAGTTTGAGTTTAATTTAACATGCTTATAGGACGTTAGCAAAAAGCTTAAAGCTCTTTTGCTCAGAAGAGATGTGAGTTTAAAATGGAAATGCACTTTACTGCAGCGATTGCCACTTACGATGTCATTTTGATCGATAGTTGAACTTTGAACATCACTTTACAGTGTACGACTAAAAATTAAGTAAAATTTGATGTAGTTCTATCATATCATATTCACTATGGTTCTACTTAATAATCTCTACAACCTGTGTGGCTAAGTGATACCGCAAGTGCCGTTAAATCGAAGGGTCCCGGGTTAGACATTTTACAGATTGACCTGGGTCTGGATGTTTATCCATATAAGTATATATTATAAAATATAGTATCGTTGAGTTAGTATCCTACGACACAAGTTCACAACTTTTTGTGGCGCTAACTCAATGTGTGAGATTTGACCCTATATATTTATTTCATATTCCTTAGTTAATGGTATCAGTGATGAATGAATATGCGGACAATCTCGAAAAAGATTTTTTACATCCTATTACGTTTATCATCATTTCGAGTAAGTGTCATGATCAATCGACCATGCACACCCTGGTGACAGAGTTGTTCGGGACCGCCTTTCGGCCTCTGACGTGGTTTCTTTAACAACTGCCAGATGGCTGTCTATATCTCGGAGGCCGCGCAATTTCTTTTTTTTTATAAAAATATAAATATTAGGACTTTTCATTTGTTTTCCTAATCGCCTAATAGTTCTGCGCTGGCTTGCGCAGTAGCGAGGTTTTTCGTTCGCGCGGCACCCATATATATTTTTTTATTTATCTTTGTGACTGGCAACTTACAACTAACTTCCTTAAGCTGTTAGTGCTTCCATACCTCACTTCATGCTACATCGATAGAAAGGTGCAACAGCCCTGCACTAGGTCCAAGACCACACAGTACATAAATGTTTTTCTAAGAACATAGATAAAGGATGTCTGTGTTGCACTATACTGCACCTTTCAATACGTTCGAACTAAGAGGAGAGCAAACAGTCAGCAAAGCATTGCTTTTACAAGCTATTCAAAAGTAAGAACATGTGTAGTCTTAAAACTTAGCGAAGGCAAAGAGCCAAGCTTTAGGATTTTTTTTTAAATTAAGTTATTATTTTGTTTACATAAAAGGAATTGCCTACGTGTAGTTAGGCGTCTGCCTGTAGACCCGGGGGTCGTGGGTTCGATTCCCACGGGAAGTATACTTTATTGTTTCCAGTTTGGTTAGGACATTGCAGGCTTGAATCACCTGATTTTTTGATAATAAAGATGATTCCGTGCTTCGGGAGACACGGTAAGCCGTTGGTCCCGGCTGCCATTTGGTAGTCGTCAAGAGGCTGAAAGGCGGTTCCGAAACACTCAAACCAGGGTGTGCATGGTCGATAGACCGTGTCATCTACTCGAAATGATGATGATGACTATATACTTTAAGGTATGAGGAAATATGGTTGGATGAGAGAGAGAGAGAGAGAAACAATAATATTTGTGCGCACAGTTAAATTTCCATAAAACTACAGATTTCTAGTCGTGATAAGAGTATCAACCGCAGTGCCGCACGCGACCGACTTCTCAGAAACAATTCTCTACGGTAATTTATACATAATGCCATTGCGCGGCTTGAGGTAAAAAATGTCTCGGACACCGGCTATCTACCAGGAGAATATCTGCAGTGACGTCACAGGCCACTTCGTGAGTGCACCCGCTGCGCGCTTACACTATAAAACCGGGATACTTAGAACACAATAGAGTTTACAGAAAACGTCTCGGGCACCGGCTATCTACCAGGAGGATAGCAGTGACGTCACAGGCCACTTCGTGAGTGCACCCGCTGCGCGCTTACACTGTAAACCCAGGACGCTTAGAAGATAATAGAGTTTACAGAAAATGTCGAAGACAACGGCTATCTACCAGGAGGATATCTGCAGTGACGTCACAGGCCACTTCGTGAGTGCACCCGCTGCGCGCTTACATTATAAAACCGGGACACTTAGAACACAATAGTTTTCAGAAAATGTCTCAGACACCGGCTATCTACCAGGAGGATATCTGCAGTGACGTCACCGGCCACTTCGTGAGTGCACTCGCTGCGCGCTTACACTGTAAAACCGAGACACTTAGAACACAATAGAGTTTACAGAAAATGGCTCGGGCACCGGCTATCTACCAGGAGGAAGTCTGCAGTGACGTCACAGGCCACTTCGTGAGTGCACCCGCTGCGCGCTTACACTATAAAACCGGGACACTTAGAACACAAAAGAGTTTACAGATAATGGCTCGGGCACCGGCTTTCTACCAGGAGGATATCTGCAGTGACGTCACCGGCCACTTCGTGAGTGCACTCGCTGCGCGCTTACACTGTAAAACCGAGACACTTAGAACACAATAGAGTTTACAGAAAATGGCTCGGGCACCGGCTATCTACCAGGAGGAAGTCTGCAGTGACGTCACAGGCCACTTCGTGAGTGCACCCGCTGCGCGCTTACACTATAAAACCGGGACACTTAGAACACAAAAGAGTTTACAGATAATGGCTCGGGCACCGGCTTTCTACCAGGAGGATATCTGCAGTGACGTCACAGGCCACTATGTGAGCACCCACTGCACGCTTACACTGTAAACTCAGGACACCTAGAAGATAATAGAGTTTACAGAAAATATTCACTTGAGAATCATTTGCATGATACTCGAGATCGAGTTTCTGTTAGTTAACGCTTTGGTTGCCAGATCAAGTGACGTCGCGTGATAAGCAATTGAATATGTATTGTTCCAAAAACGGTGGAAATGAATGTGTTAAATAATGTGTACTTATATTTTAGACATGCTGTCCCGGCGACTCCGTTCGCGTACATTCTCAAATTAAGTTTGAATGGGAGCCACGTCTATACTTACATTATACGTACATAACCGGAGAAAATATCTGTGTCCTGTACGTCTAAATGTTTATCTGCCAAGTTTCATAAAATTCAGTTATTTCGTTCAAGAGTTATGGTGTAACATACAAACATACAGAAAAAAAAAACAAAAAAATCTACAATTTAGTTTCAGTGTCATGTAAGAGCTTATAAATACGATACCTCTGAAAACAAAGTAACGTACACCATGACCAACCCTAACAGATATATTATTAGTATAATTACAGTCTACTCTAGGGTAAAAATGGAAATTTAAGGTTATAAATTGAAGATACTGTATGTTAAAAAAACGAATTCTGCAAAAACACAAGAAAACTATGCCTTTCACTCATATTAACCCATATAGAGATTTTTAAAAGAACTTTTGAAACGCAAGGGCTAATTACACTTTAAATATCTATATTGCTTCTGAGCTCCTCGCACCAAGCTGTCGTGACTCGTCCACGAATATCTAGCATTATAAGAGTCGCAGCTTGCGCTTTTATGGACACTTTAGCTGAATATATGCTGTGACCTCAGATGCCGTGACGTGCCACTGAATACATAACGCATTCACGCATTACTGTTACATGGGTGCTCAGCAGTCATCTTATTTTTCGTCGTGATTAATAGTGAAACTGAAATACTGATGTATGAGAAAAAGGTAAGGTGAAAAAAGATTTTTTTCGAGTAAGAATTAAAGCACGGCTTCCCTATACTACTAAAAAATATAGCCTTTGTCAGTTGGAGGTACACTAACGATTTTAACGTACCGCACGCAATCAAATTTGTGACATTTAGAAGTTCTGGTGGAACATGTAAAACTCATATTTATACAAACTCTAAAATTTATATAAGATTTCATAAAAGAAACATAGATCATTCGTATAAGAAACAGACAACCTTGGTGTAGAAGGAGATGTGAGCGCTAGGAATATTGGAAAATTAAAAATACACATTACATACACATACTAACACGTCTTTTTCCCTTGCGGAGTAGACAGAGCCCAGATCTATAAGACCTTAGAAAGCCACGTTTAACATATTGGTGGGCGACAGGTGGTTTTCCATCTTTAGACCCACCAACACGCTAAACATGGCCTTTCGGTCTTATGACCTTAATCTCTGTCTACCCCGTAAGGGATAAAGACGTGATAATATGTATGTATAGGGGGAAAACGGAGTCAGAATACTGATGTGGTTGCTAGCCACATCGCCTACTTATATTACATATCATCATCATCAGGTCCTTTTTTAGTCTCCACTACAGGAGCACGACCCTCTCTGTACTACTAGGGCCATACTTGGCCAGAGCAGCCAGAGGACTTGGCCTACACTCTCCACGCTGGCCAGACGGGTTGGAGAGGTGTCTTAGATGTTTATAAGCTTTGTTTAGCTTGTAAGCTTCCTAAGTCGCCTTCTACGACATCCACGGGAAGACTTGGAGTGGTCCTATTCTACTCTGCCGAATACCACACGGCTAATATTACATATATAAATGTTAAATATTATAATATATAATATTATATATTTATTATAATATAAGAAGTTCAAGTTGTCTTCAATATACTTACAATGTAAAAGGAATGCACATCTAGAAATTGCTTGGACACTTCGTTATTTTTCAGAGTCGAATCGAGGGCCGTCGAAACTCTGCAAACACTTCACTTGATTACTGCTGACTCAGCACTCACAGGCCAGTACTGCTAGATTCTCTTTAAGTACATGAGTTTTTTTTTATTTTTTAATCCAATGAGAAATATTTTTGTAAAATCTAATAAATTGAGTATCCACACAAGGATACTGACAATAGCCTACTTAAATATCAGTGAGAATATACAACGTGATTTTGAATCTCTTAGCTATATTGGAATCTCAGAATCAGAAGCCCTAATGCATTATAGAATTACAAAAAAAAAGCTGAAAATCGAAAAAAAAATAGGGTTTCCCATACAAAGTCGCCTTTCAGCTGGACGAGTTTCTATGGAAGGTCCAATTTTTTTTTCGCTTTTTACCTTTTTTTCTTGCAATTCTGTATTCCATTAGGGATTCAGATTCCCAGATTTCAATATAGCTAGGAGGAGGTTCAAAATCACGTTGTATAGATATCATAATAATAAGGTTTTAAACTTCTACTTGCATTAAAGTGTAGGAAATTCAAATATCAACCGAGATTCCACAATTAGTTATTTTTAGAAAAAGCGTCCATATAGAATCGTGCGCAACCGCCTTACATTAGACATCAACGCGCCGGCCTGCGCATACGCATCTTTCTGTTACGATTTAGTTGACTAGAACTTTCTTTCAACAAGTAGGTGTATTTATGACATGGTTTTTTTTTACTATCTAGGAAACACATTTAGAATACAACCACTTGGTATCGTAAAACGGATCATCATTTTGTGTAAGTGTCACGGTCAATCGACCATGCACACCCTGGTGTCAGAGTTCTTCGGAACCGCCACTCGGCCACTGACATGGTTCCTTTAACGACTACCAGATGGTAGCCGGGACCAACGGCTTAACTACTGGACCACGGAGGTCTCTTATATTATCTTTTCTTAATCAAATCGTCTTCAAAAGTTCTGAATCAAAAATCGATATGCACACAGTACCACTTTATCCCTTACAGGGTAAACAGAACCTAAGGACATAAAACGCAAAGATCACGTTTAGCGTATGGACATGGGAATTAAAATAGTGACGGGTTAGCAACCCGCCGCATCGCCTATTTACATGATTCCTAAGTATTTGGCAGTGACGTGCACAGACATTTATCATAGGGTAGACATAATTATAAAACTTACCTTACAAACATACCACCTATATACCTTACCTTACTATACGGCTAGTTATCTACAACTCGTTTAATATTATGATGGTCTTTCGATCTTCGACCGCAAAAGTATTCAAAACAAGCGAAAGATAAGATATGATTAAGATATGATTACAACCTGCGAGCCACGTACACGTAAGGTTTATGATTAAACGTGGATTAAACTTTAGAATAACTAACCATAACTAACCGGTTAGGTACTTGATTTGTTCAAAACGTGTTCACAAAACACTTTATATTTCGATTTCGGCATGCAAACACTAAGCGACACAACTTTCACATGAAAATATTTTTGTCACAAATGAAATTTAACTGATAAAGCATTTAATTTTTAAATAAAACTTTCATCTTGGATTGTTAGTAAACACGTTAATCAATGACATTTACATAAGTATGAATAATATCTATAATGACATTGACAGGTGACGTTGACATTAATATCGCGCGCGGCAGCCAATAGAAACCTCGGAGACAGTGTCTCAAATTCACACACACAGCGCCAATTTGCATTGCATGTGTGTGCCGATGAAAGATGTTTACTTGTACTACTACAAAAGCGATTTCCTATCGGTGTTTAATAATTTTCTATGTGTGCGTGAAAAGTCAGACCTTTGAATTTTTGTCTTACGCGGCTTACGCGTATAGATACTGCTTGGCGCGGGCACGCGCGGACCGCGACCGCAGCACCGTACTTGATCAAAATCGACTATAAAGTATTTGTATTTGTAGGTATTTATTTAGCGACTGCAGGGTAGACATTGTCTAATAGTCTATATGGACTGCACGTCACTGGTATTTGGCCTATTTCCACAACCGGCTCATACGATCTGCGTAGATCGAGAAGCAACTGGTACATTATACGGTTTTTCTTTCCTTTTAAACCAGCAAGGAAGATCTAAAATCCTAACCCTAACTAATATTATAAATGCGAAAGTGGGTTTGTTTCTTTGTTTGTTACGCTTTCACGTTTTAACTACTGAACCGATCATCATGAAATTTTGCATACACGTTATCTAAGGTACTGAGAAGGACGTAGGGTACATTTTATCCCGGGAAAAAGTACTCTTCCTGGGGGATCGACATTGACGCTGGCGGAGCCGCGGGCGAATGCTAGTATCTTATATTTATCCGTTACAATGCTAAAAGTAAGTTTAAAAATCAATTAATTAGATACAAACAATATAAATAAACAAGTAAAAATAAACTGCGGTAATTTTAAAAATAAACGATATTTTTAACTAGTTGTTTGCGTCGGTGTTTGCCGTTGCCGTGTGAGCGCCCAATTACGTTGCTTCGTCATTGTTGACGGCCGCCGGTTACACAGGAATGTGATAATTCTCTGATTTTGTGGCTGACGTCTTCTTTTTTCTTTAATGACTGATTGAATTTACTCTTAATAACTTTTTTTGGTCATTTCATCATCATCAGCTTTCTACGAGTAGTTGGCCTACTTTTGTCAGCCTCTCTTCATTAAGGTCTCTGTCATTTATTAACGGCAAAAATAACGATTTTCCAAATTAATATTGACAGTGATCTGTTTCCTATCAAATGACACATTTTATGTAATTTACTTCAAAAATATTTTACTTAAAAAAATATTGTTAAGAAATAAAAAACATTCCGTCTCACCAATTTATTATAAGTAGTGTCACTTGGAAACCTTAGATAGAAACCCATTTTTAGTTTTAAGTAACCAGCGTTGTGGCTCACCCCTCAACATTATGCTGAGCGGAGACCATTTTAGTCATCGTAGATTTATTTTATTTTGTTTTATTCTTTTTGTATAATGATTTTTCTTTTTTGTGAATACTGTAAAATGGTGTGGTTACTGTAAATGCTTTTTCTTTCTTCTTTTTCTTTCTTTCACTTGAGATAATACAAGGATTTGAACGTCACCCCATACATAATAATCTGTTCAGACATCTTAAAATTATGGTCAAATAAACGAACAAACTTACATACTCTCAAAATGAGTGGTGTAAAAAATATATAGAAATAAAATATAGAAATAAGTATTGTCCTCTAGAATCAGAGTACTTCCATTGAGTGGTTTCAAGATTGGACTCGAAGTAACAGAACAACATACCAGTACATATATACTTAATCATACTTCATACAACAAGGTTAGCTCTTACGTTGTTTAGACTAAACAATACGTATTATACAACTTTATAAATGTGCCTTTAGGACGAAAGTCGTCTACAGTGCCGATGGGTCCAAGACAGCCCTTTTAAAGTCAGTCGTAGGACACAAAAGAGTTCTAGTTTATTTTATAATCATATCTTTAAGAACAATATAGTTCCAATAGTTGTGATTTGGTAGTATGTAAGAGGCGTGTTTACATATTTTTAAGGGCAAATTATTTAGTCGTAAACTGGATAGGCTGGGAATTTTACGACTGTACAATTTTCATCTGTTTCCCGTTTAATCGCTCAATGTAATTTTATTTGATTCATTGACTGAACCTGTGCCCTCCGTTTTCGATCAACCTCTGGCATTTGTATAAACAAATAAAAGTTTTGTCAAAACTTTTTGTGTTTCGCTGATGGTCAAGGAAAATCATCTGTATGACTGTTACTTACGATTCGAATTCGCCTGACATTAGTTGTACAACCGAAACCGAGTCAAATTCAAACAAAGTTAATCTCAGGTTCCTTTGTACAGAAATAATAATTGCAAAAGTTTTAATTTCGCTCGGGTTTCGGGCAAAATTAAGCTGTGTTTTCACTTGTGCTGATACTTATGAAATATCTAACTTATAATTTTAAACTTAATTATAATTTTAAAGTAGAACATGACACTAAAGACATAAATTTATACCGTCAAATAAGCCTCTATCATATTACTGTCTAGATATAATGAGCATATTATATATCCATAAAAGTTTAATTTATGTTCACGTATAAATATTCAACATTACTAGCGCCATTAAGCTGTGAATCGAAAATAAAAAGTTTTTATAGCTTTCCTGCAACTTTTATCTGGAGAATCGTGTTTTTTGCAATTTATTTTGAGATATTTCTCGCAAGATTATTCGGCATTAGCAGAGATCAAGTACATAGGTACTTAAAGCGAGTTGCTGTATGTCATTCTATTAAACATATTTATTGATACACTAGCTGTTGCCCGCGACTTCGTCCGCGGCAATTTCTGTTATTATGATTAATTAGGTTTTTTCATAATTTTTCCCCGTTTTCAAAACATTTTTTATTGATGCTTCGCTCCTATTGGTCCCAGCATGATGTTTTATAGCCTAAAACCTTTCTCAATTAATGGACTGTCCAACACAAAATTAATTTTCCAATTTGAACCAGTAGTTCCTGAGATTAGCGCGTTCAAACAAACAAAGAAACAAACAAACTCTTCAGCTTTATAATATTAAGTATAGATAGTGTAGATTATTTAAAAAGTTAAGGTTAAACCTATGTTACGTCAAAAAAATATAAAGTATACAGTTTGTACAATCTGTATTTTTTGTGAACTATACATAAAATGATAACATTTTTGAGGCACCCCCAAAATTGCAAAATCTGCTCCATTAATATTACAGTAATAGGTGTTGTTGTACTATTCTGTTGTTACTATTCGATAAGTAGTTGTAAAGGTGAGTTATATAGCAAAAGCAGCTTATAAATACTCCGACAGAAGAACTATTGGCCAGTGACACATACAAAAAGATAGTACTTGCTGATTATTTGATTCCGCTTATCTGAACTAGGGTTAATCCCCACAAAATTAGAGTGAAGTCGGGAGTCACTGGTTTAAATTACAAATTATAACATTAGCCTTCAATTAGCAGCTTGGTAAGAAGATCACAGGGCGGGCGATTCGAGATGTGTAATGTTTTGTGCTACCTTCTGTTTCGGAAGGGGCACTTAACTGTTTAATAGTCTTACGAGAACCAAACCAAAAGGTCCATCTGTAGCATCGAAAGATTATCAAAAACCCATCCTAATATCACAGTGCTACAGTGGCGCTATAGTAAGTATCTTACTTAATTAGGAATCTCAATTTTTTACAAAGGTGAAAATACAACTCTGCTCTTCTGATTTAAATTCGATACTAGTATTGGACTGTTATAGTGGTTTTATTTTTTGAGGTCGACAGGATATTTGAATTATTATGGAACATTTCTTCCATGAATGACGATCAGGGAAAAAAGAAAAAACATAGAATATACCAGCTGCATCTTTTCCCATGCAGATCGTAAAAGACTATCGAGGGATTGGGTGGAAACTGAAGAAGCATGCTAGTAGGTGATGTGGCTAGCAACCAACTACTATTTTGATCCTATTTGCATCCTACACGCCCATCAATATGCTAAACGTGGCTATTAGGTCCTAGACCTCATAGCTACGTTAGTCTAGACCTAGGCTCTGTCTACCCCGCAAGGGAAGGAGACATGATGTATAATTTTTTTTAATGGAATCAATTTGTCATATTTGTTAATTTTACATTGTATATTATGACTTTAGAATAAAACCTTTATATAAGTTGTGACAAATAAAATTTAAAAACGTCAATTTTGTTAATAATTGATGTATATTTACTTTTACACTTAATTAAGGCCTTTTTTGGATGAAGAATCGATGTTTTCATAATTCCATGACAAAATTACGCTACCCATACCATTGCATGTATAATGGAGGAGTAGAGATTTAACATAGAACATCTATAAATTAGGTTTACGTTTATTCCCGATCTCCACCATTATTCAGGTGGTAACGGCGGAACCTAACCGAGCCTAACTACAAATTAGCATAAACAATTCAACAGCTCGATCTTTAATCTAATGGCCGGTAACGGTTGCTTCGAGATCTAAAGCGCTACAGGAGCTGGGTTAAGATGCTTTTCCACTGATATGATAGGGCGAGGTGAGACGAATATTTCTCTTCTCTAATCCTCCGGCAAAATTAGAAGCAAATTGTTCTTAGCTTGACTAGATATGATTTTATTTACAATGATCATCATCATTGAAATTTAAAAGCAACGCTCTTGTCGGTGGAGCTCCGTCTGACTCTATTCTCTGTCAGTCTTTTCACACCCTGGTACGAAACCCTTTCTACTTTTTCCTTTATTTGTTTAAAGTATCTGTGCCTGGGCTTTCCTCTCCCTCTTCTTCCCTCTATTTTGCCTTCGATTATAGTTTTCATAAACGAATTAAGTCGCGACATGTACGATGATAAAAAATAAAAATAACTTCGACTAGGGTTAAAACACACTGTCTTCTCAAAAACATTGTTCTATTTTAAATATGTTGACGCCGTAAAAAAAAAACAAAAATGGCGATCTTTAGTATGCAACATATACTTATTGAAAAATACTACAGGTTCTCTCTATATAGCATATCATTTTCCTGAATGTATTACCTAATGGTCCATAGCTCGGAGATGTAAAACACTGCACAGGAGCGTTGATAAATGAGCGGAGCCAGTCGAATGCCCTCGTTTGTACCATAAATCGTGAGGGCCGCCATCACAGACGAATGTTTCCGATGCCGAGATCTATGGCAGGACAGCGCTTGTCAAACTGTTCTAACGGAACACTCAACAAATGCTACCTGCCGTCTGTTTCTTATTGAAATATGTAAATAAACCTATAGAATTTCAATAAAGTATACAATGACTTGAGCATAAATAGTTTGAAGCCATTATCATCATTTTAGCCGTTAGAAGTCCACTGCTGGACAAAGGCCTCTCCCAAGGATTCTTCGTTCCATGGGAGGATATTGCCATGCCAACCAAGCTTGGCAGGATAGTTGGCGAGCCCAGTTTCTTTGGCTTTTTGTACCTTCGACGCTGCTGCCTATCGGAAGCTTTGTTAAGCTGGGCAAGGATAGGAATTTGTTGAATTTGGAAAGGGAATAATAGATTGTACTACTCACTCGGATGAATAAATAAATAAATAAATAAAGAAATAAATCGTTTATTTATTTATTTATTTATGAATGGGGAAGAAACAAGTAGTAGCTCGGGAGGCCGGGCGCGCGTATCCGATGGCATACCTGCAACCATCTTTAATCTGATTTTCTTTAATTTGCGATTCGAAAATGACATGTTTTTTCCCGTTTATGCAGTAAATGTAGTTTGGTGTGGATCATAAGGGTTGATTTGTGAAATTGCTCTCGTTCGCGCTTTCTCCAGGGTGCCAGCTGAAAATCAGCAGTTGCTCTCACAGAGGAACATTTTGCTGAGCTGTAGCCGTTTTGTGCTACTGTAGCACACAGCTGCATGCCTTAGATTTAAGTTTTAATTGCTTTAATTGTTTTTTATTTATTTAATGTCGCTGTATGTATATGTGTGATACAGATGAACAAATAAATACTTTATCTATCTATCTATCTATCTAACCACCGGACGGGCAGTTGAGTTTAAAGCCGCCATAGTAAAAACTAATTGGTTAAACAAGAATCGCTCGTTTAATCACTACGATTAATCCTTTAGTTCTGAGGATTAATCACGTAATCAATATGATACAAGCGCGTTGTCACACGTCATGGGACATGACGTGTGACAGACAACATGTTAAATTGGTCGCTTCGTTGCAATTGGTCGCTTCATCTTAGCTAACTATCCTTTTTAATCTACTAACTATCTTTCGCCCGCGGCTCCACTCGCTTCAATGTCGATCCCCCAGGAAGAGTACTTTTCCCGGGATAAAATGTACCCTATGTCCTTATATGACGTGAAACGACCTTTGAAACGTACCCTAGATAACGTGTATGCAAAAATTTCATGATGAACGGTTCGGTAGTTACAACGTGAAAGCGTAACAAACAAACTCACTTTCGCATTTATAATATTAGTTAGGATTAGAATTTTTACCTTAACTTGTAGCTATGGTTACCTACAGATCACCGATTTATATTAAAACCACTATTTTATATTGTACACTAAGGGACAGAGATACCTGACCAGGTTATCTACCAATATCTTAAATTTTCTCTTAAACTATAAATGGTAACCAATAATATTATTTATTTAGTAATACTAATATTATTTATATTAACATGAAAATGTATATACAGAAAGTTGTTAATGAAGTCTTTCTTAATATAAATTTCCATGTTAATATAAATAATATTAGTATTACTAAATAAATAATATTATTAATTTAAGAGAAATTCAAGATATATATAGTTAGAGGGCCTGGTCAGGTATCTCTGTCCCTGACTGTAATAAACTTATTTTTGATCAAAACCTCTGTGAGCGTTATAAAGCTATATTATTTGGTGTGTCTAAATGTCTACACTACGGAACTTACAATGTGAACCAGCTGACTTGTCACAGCCTTTGATTCCAGTTTCCATTCGTATATATCTTATTAAGAACAGAGTGATTCAAATCTAAATACATCGAACAAAAAAGCTGGTATAGATCAACGACCGATACAAACGCATTACAATATAAAAGTCACACCACCAGTGGAACTACCTCTGGCGGGAAAGACGTTACAATCTTTATGGTTCCATTTACGCATGCTCCCATCTTATTATATACATAATCCATTAATTGTCCTGATCGAGATCCCTTTTTTGTCCTGTTTGGTAGAGCACCTGTGCCTTGGAGCGACCCTTGATAATTTCGATGACTGGTTATTTTGGACAAACAAAACAAATCACAATATCCTTCCACAAAATACTAACACTTATCTTCAAAGCAGTATGGTTTTAATTAGCTTGCAACGTCGGAGATTTCTCGAAGATACGACTTCTAACCGAGGGGTGAGAAGACAAGAGCACTGACATCCCAAAGCAGGTAGAAAATCGATTGTTGTTCGAATTGTAATAATACAAATATGAAAATTTCAATGGGGTTCTTAGCTCCATTGGGATGAATACGCACAAAGTAAAATAGAATTAGCGCTGATAAACGCTGAATTATTTTACAACCTAATGGAATTTCAATTGGCTGAGATAAAATAAAATATATTTAACTCAAAATTGGATTTAAGGTACAATTTAAAGTTCCATTTGCAAGTTATTTCATAGGACCATCCTTACCTTAAAGTTTAAAATTTTAGAGCACATTGTATTTATTAACGGTGGTTTAATTTTGCTAATTTACTTTTATTTGCACATTTAAACTTTGTTTTAACAAATAGCTAGTGTTTAAAGGACACATCACACCACACTATTATATGCATTGCTATTTTTAATGTGATACTATTTTTTATGATACTGCCAAATCCTCGGGAACAGTATTTTTGCTTGTTTATGGACTTTTGAGAAACTTTGACATTATTTGAATTTGAATTATTTATTGTGCAATTATAAACAGTACATGATACAATTGAAAGGTTTTATCCTACATTAGGCCGGGCCTGAATACTGAGCATCTAAAGATACCAGATAATAATTAAATCTATAAAATATCGCGGCGTGGACACCAATGAACAATTGTGACGATATTTAAATTTTATACAAGTTATAATGGCATGCAGTATTATGAAAAAAGCTTATCAAACCAACATACAAAGTGTCGTTTTTTTATAAGATACTAGATTTTGCACGCGGTTCCTTCCACATTAATGTAGATCCATCGGGAACTGTAGATTTTCCCGGGATGAAAGGTACCCTTTGTTCTTTCCAGGGCCTCAAACTGCCTCCATATAAAATTTGATCTCAATTATTTAAATAAATGAAGCGTGAAGTGGTAACAGACAGAGTTCCGTTCGCATTTGTAATATTAGTATGGATTATTTCGTAGACGTCCCGATTTTATTGCCAATTCTCACTTATGAAGCAATAACCAACGTCTATGGATTAAGTCTACAATGGTCTTAAATAAATATGAATCATTAGGCCTCCATAACTCGCGGTAATGTGCCGGCTTCGCGGTCGTCGCACAAAATTGCAGGTGGCCTTGCGAGCATAAATTGCAATTAAGCTGTACGTCCACTTGTCATATTAACCGACACCTAGCTTAAACACGGTACAGTGCGCTTGAAAAGCGCTGAGCAAACAAAGTTGTGAAACTGTTAATCAGATAAAAGCTAGATAAAGAAATCTTTTATTCATGTGTACTCAAAATTTGTTGTAAGCATGTTTGTATTTTTTTTATTACTTCCATCTATGAATTACGTCACACGTTAAGGGGAGGATAGGTTGTCAACCAAGTGGGACAGCGTGTCACAATACGTGGAGAGATCATGACATTGTGATGTCTTACGTGTAAAATCAGTCACCGGTGGGTAAAACTTAAAAATATTATGCAAAATTTTTAATGCCTTGATAAGGCTGTTTTAAAAAAGTTTGGAAATAAAAATCAGTGCGATTTTTATTTCGAAACTTTAAACGTCGTCGAAGGGGCAGGCCAATAAAATGATAGTAGGACCTCGCGCCTTTCAGCGTGGATGGTCAGAATTGGCGCTGGATCGAAATAAATGGAAGATGGGTTTGCCCAGCAGTGGAACAAATAAAAAAAATGGTTTTAATGTTTTCTTAAATTTAAATACGTGACGTCACAATAGGCGGGGCAACAGATGTGACTATGACAAAGACTGATGCAGAAAACTTGTCTTATACCACCGGGTAGCTTCCAAAGGCATTGCCATAATAAAATACATATATGCAACATAAAGCGAAATTGTAATTATTACATTACTTTAACTATTTTATTTAATCGCGCACACTAGCGGTCACATTGACTGCTATTACTTGTATGGGCTTACACATACAGTAACTTGATAAAGTATGAAAACATCTCGGAATTTATTCTTAGTTTTTTAGCAAGTCTTTTTAGAACGGATAAGAATGAAGCAGCCTCCATGTCAAACAAGCTGCAGGAGAGCCGCCTACGCTGTTACGGTCACGTTTTACGAAAACCGGAAGATTACATAGGTAACAAATTTGTCATGACACCTCCGCCGGGCCCCGGCAGAAGGGGGAAACCCAAGTAGTGCTGGCTTGATGTTGAGGAGGATATGCGTGCCAATGGTCACATAACCAAGGATGCCAAAGATCGTGCAAAGTGGAGACGAAAAAGCCAGAAAGCGGACCCGGGGCTTCGAAGCACCCCAGCTGAGGATGCAACCGGGAACACACTCAGATGGGACAGAGAAGAATGAAGCTGGCTGACGCATAGATAAACAATCTTTTGACTTATTTAAATAGGATACTTTTTATTCTTCTTGTAGTAGGAATTACCTTTTTGTAGTAGGTTTCAAGCAAATACTAGTGCGTTTTAATTCCATCCTCAAATTATAGTTTTATTCGCTGTGAATTTGAAATTTTACACAAACGAGCATTTTATTATTTATACATACACTCATAGTATCACGTCTTCTTCCCTTGCGGGGTAGACAGAGCTTTTACCCTTAAAACCTAAAATCCGCGTTGACCATGTTGGTGGGCGTTAGGTGGAAAACGGAATCAAAATAGTGTTAGGTTGCTATCCGCATCGCCTACTTACAGATTTTCGCCCATTCCCTCAATCGGCTTTTACGGTCTGCGTGGGAAGAGAAGCAGCTATTACATTCTACTTTTTTTTCTCTCCCAGACCAGCATGAAAAATTGTTATATTTATGCTTTCTACATATCCTGTCTAGTGCAATAGATATCCATGGTTGCAAAGATATACGTGAAATTAATTTTATAATGAACATGCACAGTGCAATTATACATTTCAAAGGACACAGAATATCTTATTACATTATGCTCACTTTATGTTATAGCTTCACAAATACGCGGGTTTCATGAGGCGACGCAGTTTTGTCATGTTGCTTTACTGGCCACATAACGATAATATGTTGCCTTTGTATGGCTTTTATATGATTATGAGCTTTAAGAAAATACTTATTCCTGGTCATATCATAAATATAATTAGGTACAAGTATAGCCGCAACAATGTTGTGTACGGCATTATTGCTGTTAAATGCTGATAGTGGCACATTTAAAACGTTTCATTTGTTTATCGTGTGTGTAAGAAGACAACATTGATGTCAGATTTTTTGCTGCCTAAGGCAATCTTCACGACTGCCATCAATGATAACAGCTCGAATATTTTTATTGCTACTTGCGGTCACCCATGCCAGTGGGGACCGCGCCAGGACTGGCTTTACATGCGTAATAATAATAAATAAATATATACGGACAAATCACACAGATTGAGCTTGCCCCAAAGTTAGTTCGAGACTTGTGTTATGGGATACTAAGTCAACGATACTATTTTATATAACAAATACTTATATAGATAAACATCCAAGACCCAGGCCAATCTCAAAAAGATATTTTTCCTTCTTGATCTGACCGGGGATCGACCCGATCATGATCACCGGGCATCGATGCTCACATCCACTAGGCCATCAGGCTTCTCACGTTTCGTCAAACCGTTCTATAACTTATTTCCGAGACTTGCTATTGATCATTTTTCACTGGAATATATTTGCACTTAGAGACATATTAGTTATGATTATATGCATTGGACTTATGATATGCATTACCAAAACGTTTTGAGTAATACTCTAAATTCAAAATGCAAAAAGGAAAGTATTTTCTTTTTTGTATTTGTTGCTTGGTCCCCTGGGGAAAGTTGTTCAATATTATGAACTGATCATGCACTGAGTATATCTGCAACAACTTTATGCACAGCATTATGGCCGCTAAATGTAAAAACTTGATAGTGTCACCTTTAGAACGTTTCATCAAACCGTTCTTTAAATTATTTCCGAGGCTTGATAGTGAACATTTTTCACTGGAATATATTTGAACTCAGATATGTATAAGATATAATAATAGGCATAGGACGAAGTGAATTACCAAACATTTTAAGCAATATTCGCCAATGTCACGTCAAAATGCAAAAAAATGGAGTGAAACAGGCGAGAAACGTAGAGCTAAAAAAGGATACTATTTTACTTTTTCGTATTAGTTGGTTGAAAGTTATCCAATATATTTTTGTTTTACTAAATGTTGGATTAGACATTTGTCTCCCATCTCACCTGATGGTAAGTGAAGATGAAGACGAGGATGTTACATGCCTATCCAAGAAATACCCATTTATTCTACTTTTGAATGTCCCGGGACTGTACTTGTCTGGGAATATAGATTCAGGCAGTTCATTCCACACCTTACCTTGTTCGATATCATGAACTATTCATGCCCTTATATATTACAACTTTTGTAGGTATAGAACAAGCCAACGCAGATTCTTTCGGAAGAACCCAGAACGTTTAGTGTATATAAAATGAAAGAAAGGCCTACAAATCTTGTAAAGGATGTCTTAATAAGAGTTCATTTGTAAATAAAAAAGACATATTTAAAGAAGACATATATGTATTGTTTGTGAATGGAATAAATAATCGATTGTTTCATAAGTGACGTGGCAGTTGGCATTGTCTTGCTGATACCGCATGTCGTCTTGATCTATATCCAGTTGAGACCGCACGAACTCATATCATATACACAAAAAATATCGCGAAGTTTGCGAGCGGCCGCAACGTAGCTTTCTCCATTTTTGTAATAAGATTTCACAATGATGACATTCTTCTTTTGTGTAACGCTGCATTTTTATTAATTTATTATCATCATTAGAGCCACAAAAAGTCCACTGCTTGACAAGGACCTCTACCAAGGATTCCATCGAACCATGAGAGGATATTGCCATACTCACTACGCTTGGCAGCCAATTTGGCGAGCGCAGTTTTTTTGGGCTTCTTGTGCGTCCGACGCTGCTGCCCATCGCAAGCATTTTTAGGCTGGGGAAGGATTGGAATTTGTTGGATTTGGGAAGGGTGATGATATTGGGATACAACTCACTCGGATGGCAGTTCGGGAGGCCAGGCGCGCATACCCGAAGCCATACCTGCAACCACTAGACAGGCAGTTGAGGATGACACGGTGGGCACCCCTGACCATTTTATTAGTTAATGCAAGCAATTATAGGTGACATCTTAAATTTCAGAATTTCAGAAAAAAAACACCCACAATTTAAATAGCGTCTCTTATTGAGACATCCTTTATTACGTTCGATAGCTCGGATAGGTTGTCTTGGATTTTGTTTTACTGACCAGATAATAGCCGAAGCGAATCAAAAATGTTTTGATGTGACTTGGGAGCACGATTGTTTTTCCCCATCTCGAATTAATAACGGTTTGGAAAGCACGACACAGATAAAAATAAATTATGGATATTGAACTTTAGATCTTGATATCATGTACAATATAATCAAATACATATATTGCAGATAGGTCTGAGAAGTGTTGGTTCGAGTCCCGACTTCAAGATTAAAAACCTTTACCTGATTTACTTGAATCTTGGATATGTATTAACACTTATGTGTCTATATAAATGACCTACATCGACATATATATGTATTTGTTTTAAAACATAGTATCGTTGAGTTAGTACCCCATAACACAAGTCTCGAAGTTACTTTGGGGCTAGCTCAATCTGTGTGATTTGTCCATATATATCGTTCATCATTAATTTATTATTAAAAAATAGGAACCTAGTGCCGTTGATGAACATACCATAAGAGTTCATAACATATAGTAATTCGGGGATAGATAAACCTATGTGATATGTAGTTTTTATCTATTATTTTCCAAATTGGCTATTGGAAATAGGTTAAAAGTAATTTTCACAATTTGTAAATTGAACTATGATTCTCTAATAAATTTAGTAACTCGTCCAAAAGAACTTTAGAACTTACCATCAAACTTCCAAAATGATATGATTTATTCAAGTTTATAAATGAGGTTTGGTTTAAGTTGGGACTTACGCCGCGATTCTGTAATTTAATCCCTGGAATCCTTTTTGAGCCGTCAAGCACAAAAGTATAAACCTCAAAGCTTATCTTAAAACTTATCTTTGTAAATGGTATCTAAATAAGTTAAATGCTTAGTAGATATTTGCTAGTATATCTGTTATATTAAAACCCAGAAGATTATTTTTCAACACTTTAAATTGGATGTCTTTAAAAATATTGAATGAGGCACATTTTATTTTACCTTCTTCATCTATCTATCATCATCTTCTCCATCCATATATCATAAGTACATAAAAATTCTAACAATACGATCCTCTAACCTAGAAGACCGCTATTTGCTGCTATCTTTTGCAATTTGCGGAAGAAGGAAAGCATCTTTCTTATTTTTGGTGTACAGATTAACAAGGACATAAATTGAATAATAATTTAAAACGCATTAATTCCATCGCAGACAGTGCTACGAAGGCGTGCAGTTGACAGTATCGAGTGCTCGTGCAAGCGCTCCCGCGATGGGTGACTGTGCGCGATCCGGCTTACGGTCACAAAGTTAAGGTTTTTCCTATCTTCTCTTTCTTACACACAGTTTTTTTTTACCTACAACTAAGTAGGCATATGGCTCACTTGATGGAAAGCGGTTACAGTATGAAGGCGTTCATAGAAAAAAAGCAATTCATTCACTAAGGAATGCTTATCTTGCTGGTAAGCTTAATAGCACGGGTTTAAAAGACGCTCCATGTTGCGGACAGTGACAAATTATATTTCATTAAGTAGTTTTGATGAGTTGAGGTACCTTTTAAAAAAAGTTATAGGCATTTTAGCTTTAACCGGCTTCTAAAATAATAAAAAAATATTTAATAGTCTGATACTGAAACTAACTTAGTCTGACTGAAAAAATACTTCAAAGAAAAGGTTGATTATGTACTCGTACCCTTACTATGATTGAAGCGTGAAGTGACCCTTAGGTATACATAGCTTTTACTTCTATCCATATCTCGTTACCTACCCTCTAAGCTAAACTACCTACTTTATAAGTTGCACTTTTCAAGATTAGGTATGTTTAATTTACCTAAACCTTGATTGTGCCATATAATCTTAATTTTATCTAATGAGCGAAGAAGTGCAGATAGAGGCTTCGACAACCATCCGTCGATACATCCTCACAAACTTTCGGCGCAAGCCAACAGCCAACGGTGGCGAATTATATCTAATATATGAAAGTGGTACCAGAAATCTTTGTTAAAAAAAGATAATTTGTTTCGAGTATCGATTTGAGGCTCAGTGGAATTCTCGACAAAGGGCACTGTAATGCTTTAAGTATATGTTAAACCGGCAATGATAAAATTCATTGGATAAAATATAGGTAGTGTCGAGCCGGATCGCGGGCCAATCAGACAGAAGAAAGTACAGCGGGCCGAGATGATAGTGGCGGCGGCGAGGCGGGCAAGCCGGCCTGACCGGTTATGCTAAACCAATAAAATCGTGCTCGCTTTTTGTGCCGACCCCGCAGCGAAGGGTTCGCCAAATTTCCCTACTCTCGTTAAGGTGACGGACTGTTTTTCAGACGCTTTGCTTTTTGCTCGTCTTTTCGGGATGGAAGAAATCAAGAAACAAAAGGAAAGGAAACACTCAAATAGCTTATCTTGTAACAAGGTTTTTGTACGCTTCGAGCAGTTGTCCTCAAACTAGCTTGTTGTCATGATGTCTGGTATCCGATGTATGAAAATGTTCAGCTTAATGGAATAATTGGAATATGCTCAAATTTTACTTGCTAGATTTGATTACTCGTATCTACCAGACGGCTGCGCAAGTATTGACAGTTATGGTAACATTAGATTTGACTCAAAAACTCAAGTGTCCCTACATAGGTTTTTTTAAAGGGGGCTGACGGTTTCCTTTTTATGGTACCCCAAAAGAAAAAAAACGGAAACCTTAAAGCATTTGTTTGTTGTCCGTCTGTCCCCTTGAAGACCCTTTTTCTTAGGAGTGCGTGGAGGTATTGAGCTGAAATTCATATCAAATCTACTAAAAAAAAAATTTAAGTCAACGCAATCAAAAGATACAGGAGTTTGTGCCGCAAGTTTTCAAGATTAGTAAGGGAATTAAAACCTACGTACTTCCCGTGAACTCAGAATCTTGGAAAGTACGAAATGCAACAACGTCTTATAGCACAGCACAGATAAAGGAAAAAATTCGAAAAGCATAATATGGAATCAGGATTTTTTTTTTAATAATTTTAAACTTATTCACACAAATTGAGCTAGCCCCAAAGTAAGTTGTGAACTTGTGTCGTAGGATACTAAACGCAACGATACCTACTATATTTTAAAATATAAACTTACATAGATAAACATCCAAGACCCAGGTAAATTTGAAATACTTAGATCGTTTTCTATCTTGACCTGGCCGGGGATCAAACCCGGGAATCCTCGTGACGCAGGCTGGCGTGTTAACTACTGCGCCACGGAGCTCGCCTGCATTACAGCATTACAAAATCAAAATTCATTGAAGTACCTACAGTACTTCACTGAAGTATATTAGGTTGGAAAAAAATACTATGCTCGAGCTATAAGCAATTTCTGGGATACGGAGTACTATTTTTGAACGTGGATTACTCCAAAACGTTGGGTTGCTATATGCTTTAATATGGAAAAATCACTTGTCTGTGGAGTTACCCCTTTAAAAATATAACTTAGGTACCTACCCCTGATATCTTATGAGATAGCGTAAAGCTAAAGCCGCAAGTGTCGCGCACTCTAAATGACGCGACAGGTGTCGCTTCCATACAAAATACGTGTCATATGCAATGCCGCTGAACTGCTAAATTCACCTTTATTTCAGCAGTAATAATGACTCTTTTGTCACTGTCTCAGCATAAAGGTTTTTATTGCTAGGAAGTAGTCGATGGTGCAAGATCATATTTACTAACGAAAAAACTGCTTACTATTTAGATGACTTTCATACTTTTTAATTAGAGTACCTTATACTAGTCATAATACGATTCTAAAGATCATACGAGCAAGATTTTCATTTGGCGCCTATCGGTTACGTTTCGTTACAATCAACGTTACAATAGACTACTAGAAAAGATCTTATTAGTAAATAGCTGACTGTAAGCAGTCACTGCATTACAAGTAGTTCAAAGATAACTACAATACTACTTGCAAAATAATGAAAAGTAATATCAAAAATATCTACTACAATTCGGGTTTAGGAGTAAATAATAAAATTATAGGAGAGCGCTAGTTACGCTGAAAGTCTCAAACTAATATATTTAAAATTTTGAACTGATATCGCCATCTATTGACAAGTAGCGTAAGCTTATACCGGAAGTAACAACAATTTTTAAGTAGTCTATGATACCTGTAATACCAACATAAAAATATTTTAAAATAACCATAGCCTAAAAACATTGAACTGTCAGTTATGTCAATGTCAATCGGCAATATTTGGCGATGGTCGTGAAATGTCTTTTTGACGTGATTTTCCGATAAAATTATTAGAAAATATTCATTTTTTAAAACATGGGTGGATCCCAGAGCACACGAAAAATAAGTGTTGATAACGAAAATGCAATACAAGTGTCTCAAGAAGCTTTAGATCGAATACAAGCCCAGCTGAGCGCAAAAGTAATAAATTAAAGTAACATTACATAATTTAGATCAATGTCAAGTTTTGTTGCTTCAAAATAAATAGCTGACCCCGTTTATGTTGATAAGCCAATGTTATTTGGTATCCTCACAACATTTTCAACTTTATCTAGTATTCTTATAGGAGTAAATAATCAAATTCAGCGTTAGTGATTGAGGTTATTGCAACCATAAACTTTGATGCTGTTTGACATCATCACTATAAGCATGATCATCAGATGCTATCATGAATTTAAGAAATTGCACAAGAATTAGGCTATGCCTATTGCGGAGTGATATATGTCTGTATTTGAGTGTGGTAAGAATCAATATTATCATATTACAGGAAGCAGAACAACCACAACCGGCTCCACCGCCACAATACACCCCGCCACCGTTCTACGAGTCTCAGAGAGTGCAACAAGAACACGTAGCAGAAGAGGCCTACTGGGCTCGGCGTATTGAGAACTTGAAAAGAGCGCACGAAAAGATCAACTCCGGAATGCTTATAGAATATCAAAAAACATTAAAAGAGGCGAATGATTTGTTTGAAATTGCGACAAAGGACAAAATCACTAGCAAGCTGCCACCATGTCAAGCCGAAAAGGCTAAGGTTTGTTATACAGTTTACAATAAATATTCAGTCATATAATATCCATAATAGGTGTAATATAAAGCAAAAGGGCAAAATGCCACGTCCCACAGTTGAAAACAGAACATATTAGAAGGAAAGAGGGAATCATAAATAAGGCCAAAGGGATCTAAGAAAAAGGGGATTATTAAAAAAATAAAACTCCCAACTGCCTTTTTGACAGTTTACATCCGCCATATAATCTAATGGTACCTCACACTTAAAAATTGGTCAAGCCATTTAGGCTACAGGTGTGTACAATGGAACTGAAATACTTAAATACATACACAGGCATGAGCTCTTCTTTGCTGGTCTGGGAGAAAAGATCTTCCTGTGCAGATTGTAAAAGCCGATCGCAGGAATGGCTAAAATCTGAGGAACCCTGTTAATAGGCGATGTGACTAGCACCCATCACTATTTTGATTCCATTTTCCTCCTAATGCCCACCAACATGCTGAATGTGACCTTCAGGTCTTATAGACCTAGGCTCTGTTTACACCACAAGGGAAAAATGTGATACTATATATTCTATATGCGTGACAATATGACAATATGACCTCCTTCTGGGTAGGTCAGTCAGGTAAAAATAAGATGAATAAATATATAAATAATAAATAAATCTTTATTTAACTTCACATTTTAAGTTGACCTTACATATCTAATAATGTTATTTTACTCTCAATAGGATACCCTTTATGAGAAGAATGAGTGAATGACCTACATCACAAATTCTAATTAATGTTGTTTGGTCTTAAAATTGCTTTTTTTTCTTTGATTAACATCTTTGATACTAGTTATTGGTTGTGTTTACCAGAACTATTGGTAGTTTGACACCTTAAACATAGAAGAAATAGGAATTGCTGAAAATTACAGTTTATTTCTTGTTTCTTTGGCTGTAGAAAAATAAAAGATACTAAATGGAGAAAATGTCAAAAGACACACCGAACTGAGGGACATTTTATGACCAAACATATTAGAAATAAACCAAATTACAATGTCAGTTCTGGAAATAAAAGGCTATTATTATTATTATTATTAAATGGAGAAAATAATCAATGCCAAATGTTATATTTCCAGGTTTTGGAATGCTACAGCTCAAACCCGGACAAATCCCTGGTGTGTTCAGTGCTAGTGAATGAGTTCAATGACTGTGTTTGCAAGAGCAGGATCGCAGCCGTGTCGGCCACATCTTGAGTGTACATGTAAATAGCAAAGGAATACTGTTGCAGCCATGGGTACCGGTAACAACCTCCTGGGAGTAGATTTAATATTATTGCTGTATGAATAAACTGTTAATTTAATATTTATGCCTTTATCTTATCTCCAGGTATTGTTTTCTTGATAATGTCTTGAAATCATGATTTATAGATATTGTTTACTTTCAGAATGTTGAATGCATTGGCTAGCATTAGGAAATCCTTTTAACTCATAAATCGCGAGAAATGCAGACACAATTGATTATCTATTGTTATGTATCCCGATTGGGGTTTCGGTAGTTGACGGTTAAGTTGAAAAATTACTCATCAATTTATGTGCAAGTATTAGACATTAAATATGTAAATGTATGCACTGTGTCTCCCAATGCCGGATTTAGAGATCTGGAGGCCCTAGGGCAACAAAGAGTAGAAGCCCCCTGGCCCAAAATTTTGTTCCAAATAAAGCAGATTTTTTTTCTGTTGAGTGTTCCAGTAAATAATTTATTGTGGAATCAAGTACATACATAAAGATTCTTTTATTATTTATCAAACATATAATAATAATCGGAAATGAAGTTGGGTAGTAATTGCTAGTTTTTGTTATCAAGGCCATTTGAGATTTTGGTATTTTATTGATTGCCTGATTGGATTAAACAGATATAGATCAATTTTTTTCTGTTAATTATAATACAATAATGTTTGTACAAAGTACCTACTGTCGGTAAAGATAAAATGTGAAAAGCTATATCAAAGGAAAAGTTGTTTATCTGAATTTGTATTTATTTTTCAAGTCTATTGTAGAGGCCCCGAGGCTGTAGACCCGGTTGCCCTCCCCTAAATCTGGCCCTGGTGCCTCCATTGAGCCATAAGAGTGCCGGCGTTAGCATTACCCGCGCCCTGTGCGCGATTACCGTCAGCGTCCCCTCATGACGGGTTGACACTGCCCTGTGCCCTTGTTTGATGGCGCCCCTTCCAAATCCAGCGCCCTGGGCGGTCACCCAACCATGCCCTACCTTAACGCTGCTACTGAGCCATAGCAATAAATGGCAGCAACGACATTATCTACAATGTGGACTTCATTATATCCTCTTTGTTTATTGCCATAGCAACCATGTGCCAATTACATGACACCATCTTATCAACCAATTTGATCAATATTTACTAACCTATTAAACCATATCCCAATCTCTGTTAATTAATAATGGCTAATAAAGAAGAGCCTCCTGAGGGCAAGAAGCGGCGAGTCCCTCTGTACCCAGGGTTCCCTGAGCTAGCCAGATCTGATGTCAGCATTTATCCATCATACTCCAAGTTGGGCTTGGCATAGTAAGTATTGATTATCCCAAGTTTAACAAATATCCTTATGAGTATTTAATTTTTTTTTTGTGATTCTGCTATTATAACTATCTTTCTGCAGTAATCTCTATCATCTGAGCTGAGCGTTTTTCCAGTTACATTCTCAGCTGTGCGTTAGAACCTGGGGTCTGATTTGTGACAGCATTCATGCTAGAATATGATTTAACTAAGTTTTTACAGCCTGACTAACTAGTTAGTGTCTAGTCCATTCTAATATGTTGTGTCAACAAGGTCGCTATATCTTGCTGCTTATTATTGCCTAGTCACCTTCTACCTGTGCCATTTAGATAATACATCTCTGGAAGTCTAGGTTTGAATGCCTATTTTCTACTCAATTGCAATTATATTTAATGTGTTGAACTGAGCAGCCCAGTGAGTAACCATATCCACATAGATAGCAGATTGCCATGCCATGATTTTCTCCAATCTGCTCCAAATTGCTGGAGTGTACATGTGTACATTTGTTTCTAGCCGCGTAGTCTGCCGCCACCGCTACCACTGGTCTAAGGTAGCCCAACGCAAGCAGTTCATGAAGGAACTGCTAAGTTTCGAGAAGCTCCAGCCAAACGCCCTCGACGGCGTGCGCGTCCACCGCGAGTTCTCTCAAGGAATCCTCTCCCATAAGATACCGCCGCGGCGGTATGTACAAAAGCTTACACCAGATCCCCTCAACTCACATCAGAGAATGAGAGTGGAAGAAATCATCAGTGGCAGAGTTGATTTTAGCCAGAAATAAAGGATATACTTAACATAATAAGCTTCTTATTATTGTATCATCTTTTACTTTTGTGTACCTATAGAGAATGGATTGCTGAACAGTGAACATGTGTTGAGCATTCCATTGTCACATTTAGCAAAATCAATATACCTACTTTTAGAGGACTACACACTACACAGTGTTTTGTTCCGGCACTTAAAGGTCGGTTCACACCGCCAGCGAGCGAGAGAGGCGAGCGAAGATCGTTTTATATAAGCATTGCGGCCGAAGATATCCGAGCTAGCGAACGAACAAGGCCTTCGAAAATATTGTTGCATCTCTTCATGGTTCAGGATTATATTCTTAGCTCTATGGTTCACTTATGTAGGTCAATTATTTTTATCATTAATATCTATTTCATGTCAGCACAAATGCTGAGCGACAATGTTCTTATTACATAGGTACCTACTGATTATCTTAGGGCAGGAAAATATCTATAGAAATAAAACAAAGATTTATTAAACAGTTTATTCATCAACAGCAACTGGTTTCTTTTTCTTCATCTTCTTACTCTTCTCCACATTGGCTTGCAAGTAGTGCGCTTCCTTCTTAGCTTGTGATATCTCAGCTCTAAGCCTCTGTTTCATAGCAGCTCTCTCGTAAGCCAGCCTTTCACTCAAATGTATCCACTTGAACCTCGGAATATACTTTATGTTCCAAATCATATCATAATAACGTGATCTCTTCCTAGTACCAATCTTTGTGTTGTTTAGTTTAGCTGCTACTTCTTTAGCAACTTTTTTCTTCTCAAACTCTACCCAGCCTTCTGTAAACTGTTTTGGAACACGCTTCCGTTTCTCACCTATTTCTGGAATGCAAATTGTAGATTTTAGTACCACAGTGATAGTATACCTAGGTGCGATAGAAAATGTATTAAACTTTCAAGATAGAAACAATAACATAACCTCAAATCACATACTTCCACTAGGTTGAAGAAATATCCTTCCAACGTCACCGAACTCGCTAAATATCTCTCGAATCTTCGCTACATTCATAAACGGAGGTATTGTTGACAAATAAATAATGCCTCGTTTCCTAGTTTTCTTTTTAATCACATTATCGTGGCTATCAGAGTTGTTGTCGTTTGTACCGCAGTCAGAGCCATTTTCAGGAACACGTTCACTTTCAGACGCAGTCATACTTTCACGTATTTATTTAAAGCAACATTAAAGTGTATTTAATTTTATTTATGAGGTTCAACTAAACTATTTCAATGTTTTCAGCAAAAAAAACTACATCCATCCATGTGAATCTCAGAAGAATAATATACATAGAAGCCGCATAAAAATAGAAACTGAAAACAGATAGTTGACACTGTATTTTTCTTATGAGCTTTCGCTTATGACAGAATGAGACAAAAACTTCAGTCAGTTTCTATTATTTTCATGGTTGTCCCGACTTGAAATGTCAATGGACTCCATTGGACTCCAATTAAATCCGACTAAATTCAAAATAACTTATTACAGTTCAACGTCTGTAATATTAGCATCTTGCCGATTTGATCGGGTTATATATCGACAAAAACATTGCGGCGGAATTGTGATGTCTGCAAATTAAATATAGGATTGTGCTAAAATTCTCACGGAAAAAAGTATTAACCGGTGTTGGGTTGGTGCGTTATCAAATTACCATTATACTAAACAATGTCTTGTGCAATGGAGCGATGTAAATCCCATTCAGGACGAACAGAAATAAATTCTGTAAAACATAATTTTCTTCGGTAAGTTTTTCAGTTAAAAGTGCATAATTAAAACCCAAAATACCTCAAAATACAACAATAATATTGTCAATTATATAACGTATTGTATAAATGACAACTTTTATAGGTATTTTGCTTAAAATTATCGTTTTTTCCTTATTTCAAATTAGGTTAGTTTTTTTTGCTAGTGATGTGGTAAAATCACGTATCTACGAGTATATCGATATTTTTTATGACGGTCTTGCTATCAGGGATATTTTTGTTAGTGTTGAGCCATGCAATAGTAATGTAACAAATTGAACCATCATGGTAATTAAACAACCAGCAAAGTGTGAGTCGGACACGCGCACGAAGGGTTCCGTACCATCCTTACATATAATATTATAAATGTGAAAGTGAGTTTGTTTGTTACGCTTCCACGCCGTAACTTCTGAACCGATCATCATGAAATTTTGCATCATCATCATCACCATTGCACGATCTCTGGAGTACGGAAAAGAACATAGACATAAATTACATCTCAGAATAAGGTACTGTTATCGGGGATAGACATTAACGCGAGCGGAGCCGTGGGCGTAAGCTATAAAAACGCCCGAAATTTTTGTTTGTAATATTTCAACTGTCTCACTATCACGGTTCATGAGATACAGCCTGGTGACAGACAGATGGATATCGGAGTCATATTAGTAGGGTCCTGTTTTTATCCTTTGGGTACGGAACCCTAAAAAGAATCGATTTTTACTAATATGAAGAAAATTATTGTTGAAATTTTATTGCAGCTCCCTGAAGTAAAAGGATAAAAAGGTGTGGATCCGAGGAACTTTCAAGCGACATATTGGACATAAAATGTCATACATACTCGAATTTGTTCAAAATATTTTACTGCCGTGCCGATACATTAATTTCGAATATAAAATTAAATGGAAGCGATTGAAACACGATGCTTTACCTACATTTATATTTGCCGAATTATAAATCAATGGTAATAAGAAAGTTTACGGAAACAGTTTTATTATTTATATTTAAAATTATGAAAAACATTTTATTTTGGACAGTAATGAAAGTGGGTAAAGTAATCTCTTGTTTTTCTTCACCTCTTGTTTTTCTATTACCAACACTGTGAATTTTTCACAAATAACACACTGGCACTTTTTTACCCTAGTGTAAAAGTTTTATAAAATAAAAAATATCACTTCGAATTATGTGTTTCTCTTTACCTACCTGATTATGTTTCCTTTACTGACTGTTCCTCAAAGCTAGCTGGGAAAAGCTTTAGATGGTTTTGGAATATGCTGAATGGCCCATTGATCAAGTGAAAAATATATCTGACCTTATATTACCTTTTGATACATGAGCGCCCCATTGCAATTTAGAGTCTATTGTGATTCCTAAGAAGGTGGTATCATTTACAAAGTCTATTTTACCTTCAACTAGTATGTCAACGTTGGACTGCCTCACATTGGGGACTGTAAATCGAATGCATTGGGTTTTTTGCGCATTCATAGGTAAGGTAGGTAAGTAGGCACTGTTTGAATTTCGAAATAATCGAAAATATGATTGACATCATATTAGGTATTCTGCCGTTCGACCAATACTGGGTAAGGCCTAATGACCAGCAGTAGACAGTAGACGCGCGGTGGGTAATGTATGGATTTTTTTTTTACCTATTTATCAGATGAAGCCAAGCGACGCCATGCGATTAGGAGTTATTTAGGTGTATCTTGACGTAACTTTTAAAGTAAAAGCCTCTTTAGCGGCTTTGTGCACTTTTTGGGATGGGTAAAATAGAAAACTCGCGTCAGGACACGTGAATTGATCGAAAATTCGTAAGAAGGACACGGACCTGAGTACGCCGCAAAGGCGAGTTTTCACTTCTTCCGGCACTCCTGGAGTGCAACTAGTTGTTTTTTTTTTTATGAATCGTACTCATTTAACGAATCGATACAATCAGAGTAGAGTACATTTATGACTTTCTTAGGACGAAACATTTAGTCGATAAATATATTTCATCGATATAGTACAACCCTGATCACATCAGTACCCCAGGACAACCTGCACATTTACGCAAATGGCATTGTATATGCATCTCTTTCTGATGCTTTAACAATGCCATAAGTAAAAACAGTGTAGAATATTGTATTTTGTTGTTATTTTAACACGGTTTCTATGCTTTAGTTATTGTTCTGAGATGTGAATATTAGATGCCCTGACATGACAATTTTTTTTTTGTTTTATTTATGGCCTCACACGTTACGAATTTAGCCAGTATCAAGTATAAATTAGTTTTTCCCGTGCTTTTTCTAAGTCTTGTTAACAATAAAACGATGGTCGACGAACGAGGCGAAGCGGACAACCACCAGCTCGCTAAGTAAATCTCACTACAGCCGCACTTCTTCTTCCTCGCCTTTTCCCTATTTGGAGTCGGCTCTGTATGTCGACTCTCTCCATAATTTTCTAGAAATAGAAATAGAATTTTATTCAAATTTGGATATCAAGTATCTCTTTCTGAACGTCATATTATTATTTTTAATATTTGCAAATCGATAAGCTACTAGCGTTTCGAAACGACCACTGCTGAGAAGAATACGCCGAAAGAAACTCAGTCCAGTATTGGTCCCTACGTGCCTGAAGGGCTACGCTTTCACATTTATAACAAATTAAATTATTTTACATTAGGTAATTACTGATGTATATAATTAACAATTTATTGGATGTATTACTTCCATGGAGTTTTATCTGTTAAATAGTCATTAATACAATAGTAGGCATTTTTAAGTAAATGATTTTTAACAGCAGTCTTAAACTTACCTAATGTCAGAGCCAATATTTCTTCAGGAATTCTATTATAGAAGCGTATACTAAGTCCCAAAAATGAATTCATTGTTTTCTGTAATCGCAAAGTTGGTGTCGCTAATTTATTTTTATTTCTCGTATTCCTGTTGTGGATATCACTATTTTTCGTGTAAAGATGAAGATTATTACGAACAAACAAAATATTTGCAAATATGTATTGCGCGGGGAATGTCAAAATATTTATATTTTTAAACAATTCTCTAAGAGATTCTCTAGCACCTAGTTTATATATAGATCTGATAGCGCGTTTTTGAAGGACGAATATGGTATTAACTTCTGCTGCGTTACCCCATAGTAATATAGCATACGACATGACACTATGAAAGTAGCTGAAGTATACCAAACGTGCAGTATCAACGTCAGTCAACTGTCTTATTCTTCTAACAGCGTAAGCAGCAGAACTAAGTTTACCCGCTAAGGATGTGATATGGGCACCCCATTGAAGTCCCGAGTCAACTGTCATCCCAAGAAATACTGTTTTATCTACCAAATCTATCGTTTCGTTTTCGACCACTATGCGTGTTGCTACTTTTGTAACATTCGGTAGACAAAATTTAATACACTTCATCTTTTTAGCGTTCAACAGCAAATTGTTTGCTGTAAACCACTCTAACACTTGAGCTAATGTACTATTGACCTCGTCAAAATTGTCTGTTGTCCTATCAACAGGGAAAATAAGAGAAGTATCATCGGCAAATAGTACAGCTTTACATGTGTTAACATAGTAGGGCAGATCATTAATATATATAAGAAACAACAAGTGACCTAGTATAGAGCCCTGGGGTACGCCCATCTTAACAGATGATCCCGAGGATTGAACCCTATCAACGCTAACTTTTTGAATTCGGCTACTTAAATAAGATTTGATTATTGCAATAGATTTACTTTTAATCCCATAGTGTTCCAATTTGGACAGCAGGGTATCGTGGTCTACACAATCAAATGCTTTGGAGAGATCGCAAAAAACACCGATAGCATTTTGTTTTCTCTCCCAAGCATGATATATATGTTTTAAAAGCGCAACACCCGCATCCGTAGTTGATCGACCCTTTGTAAATCCGTATTGTTCACCATGAAATAGACCATTTCTATTAAAAAAAGATAGTAACTGATTAAAAATTAACTTTTCAAATATTTTACTTAACGTTGGCAGAATAGAAATGGGACGGTAATTTGTTGGATCATTTTTATCACCTGATTTGTACAACGGTATAACTTTACTTAATTTCATTAGATCAGGAAAAGTCCCTGTATCTACACATTTATTAAAAATAGACGCTAAATAAGGAGCAATTATTTCTATAATATTACTTATGACTGATACTGAGATGTCCCACAGGTCTCCAGTTTTTTTATTATTCAAAGTCTTGAACGTATCAATGATTTTTTGAGGGGTTACATGTTCAAATATTAGAAGACTGTTACATTCCGGTATACAACTAGTTAATAACTTTTTAGATTCCACAGATGATGAAAGTAAGGAGGCAGTGGTATTCACGGGAATGTTTGTAAAGAAGTCTTCAAAATATTGAGTAATCTCCTCGCTAGTCCTGAGGACCTTATTATCTATTTTTAATTCAATTGGAATTGCGCGTTTTTTCGTCTTTCCTGTTTCTGTATTAATAATTTTCTACGTTGTTTTCACTTTGTCACTAGAATTTAAAATAGTCTGTCTGGTATATAAAGATTTTGCACACGCACATACCCTTTTAAAAATTTTTGAATAATTTCTAACAAATTGAACAAAATCAGGATTCTGATTATAGGCTTTCATAGCTAGTAATTCATATAATCTATTTCTACTGACGTAAATGCCTAGAGTAGCCCATTCACTAAACTTTTTACGATTACATTTAATGTTTGTTTTAATTTTGAACGTATTGTTAAATTCTGATTCAATAACATTAAACATTTTGTTATACAGTATATTTGGATCATCCCTAGTTTCCTCAATAAGGGGCATTTTTTTAAATAAATTATCTTTAAAAACTTTCATTTTGTCTTTTGTAATAGATCTAAAGGTGATCTGTTGTGAATCTACTTCGACGTGGTTTGCGAATTGTACGAACTGACCAAAGTGATCAGAGGTAAGGTTTTTAATAATAACTTTGTCAACAGGAGTGCAATTACAGAAAACATTATCTATGCACGTTGCAGAATTACCTTAAACTCTGGTTGGCTCCAAAAATAAATTAATTAAATCAAAAGACTTAAATAAATTTAAAAATCTTACACTTTCAGTAGTAGTTACTAATAAGTCTACATTAAAGTCGCCACAAACTATGACATTTTTACGACTACAGCATAATTTCCTTAAAACATCTTCAATCACAAGTTCTAATGTATTCTATCCTTAACCATGTCAATATTTACCCCCCATTCCCTCATATCCCCTCTGACACATTCAATCCACGTCTTTCTTGGCTTCCCTCGTCCTCTACGTTCTTCTACTTCAAAATCTTTTTGCCAGATGTTCGGCATCTCTCCTTTCTACATGTCCATACCATGTTAGACGTTGGCTTTTTAATTTGTCAACTACCGGTGCGACTTTCAGGCTCCCTCTTATGTACTGGTTCCGTATCTTATCCATCCTTGTAATTCCACACATCCACCTAAGCATTCGCATTTCTGCCACATGAATACGATGCTCCTCTTTCTTCTTCGTCGCCCAGCACTCCGCTCCGTAAAGTAAGGCAGGTCTTATGACGGTTTTATATATTTTGCCTTTTAGTTTAAGTGGAAGCCGTTTGTCGCACGTCATCCCTGTTACCTGTCTCCACTTAAGCCATCCGGTGGTTATTCGTTTGGTGACGTCACGATCGACATTTCCGTCGTTCTGAATGAGTGAGCCAAGGTACTTAAAGTCAGTACAGACTGGCAGCAAGTTATCACAAATCTTTACGGTAGTAGCGCTCGAAGTTTCCCCAAAATCGCAGAACATGTATTCAGTCTTCGATCTGCTAATTTTAAGACCGGCATCTTCCAGCGCTTTTTGCCATTTGTCGAGTTTGACCTGGATGTTTACCCCTTCTTCATCTATGAGCACAATGTCATCCGCGAATAACATGCACCACGGGGCATTGTCCTGTATGCTAGCTGTTAGGGCATCCATCACCAACACAAACAAGTATGGACTTAGAGCCGAACCTTGGTGTAAGCACCTCGAACTTTTCCGTTGTTCCCGCTGGTGACCGGACTTGTGTCCTTGCTCCGTGACAGTTTATTTCAGTTATTCCCTATTTCATACATTGTTTATAAACGTGGGTATTTATAATACCAAATTACACCGATTTCACATTATAAATTCCACTAGAAACAATTTACAAAACAATCCAAAACACAAGCGGTGTAGTCCGCCCGCCCTCAGATTAAGATACAGAAGATACAGAAATATCGCTCGTTTACGAACGGCGTTATTTCAAAAATAGCACTCCCGCTCTTACTCAACTCAACTCTAAACAAGGTGCGCGGACTCCGCAATCATATACAAAAATCGAAAACTGGTCCTATCCATAGACAATCACAGAATAAGTAAAAAAATGTCAAGTGAGTGACATTGATTTGATTGACAATTTGTTTTGCGGACGGATAGGGTTCTGTTGTGATTTTTACTGATTTAATTTATTATTGTTGGTATATTCCACATTCAAAATGGGTTGTGATGGTGGTACTATACCTCGTCGTGATGAACTTGTTCGTATGAAGAAGAAACCAGAACAGGTAATGACGTTTCCATTATGTTTACCAACAACCAATCTTCGACATGTCATCTTTTCATGGTACCTTTATTTCGATTTCTCTAGTGCATAGTGTAGTGTAGATGGAATAATAGGAGGAATAAAGAATGAGGAAACTTAAAATTGAACGTGCCTAATGTTGCTGGAAGTTACGCTGAAGACGATTTTTTTTAACAAAACAGCAATTATATGAAATGAAATGTATTTTAGAAAGCACAAGAAGATATTAAAATCTTAAGGCTATTTCAATAACTATTCATACAAAGTATTGTTAATGCTCAAGAGCAAGATATTACAACTAATAGTAGTTCATAACTAAAAAAGAGGCCATTATATTTTACAGAAAGATAAAGATGCAGAACGCTCATTCAAATGGCGGAACTGCGCATTGTCTCAACAGAGATTGCAGGAGCCAGTTGTAGCCTGTGGGCTCGGCCGTCTTTACAGTAAGAGCTCAGTACTTGAAGCACTGTTGGACAAGGAAACTAAACCTGAATCTATCAGCCACATCAAGAATTTGAAGGTGAGTTGAATTGAAAATGTCTCAAGAATAGATTGTCTACAAAAATTAAAATATCAAACAATAAAGTGTGCTCAAGCCCATACATATGTTATGGTAAATGATTACACCTATCAAGTTTTGTATATACTCTTTACAGGACATCAAAGACCTGAAACTCATCAAGAACCCTGCCCATGTGGAAACGGAGCACACCGACGGCACTGTAGGTGACGGCAGTGCTCCATACATCTGCCCCATCAGTGGTATTGAGATGTCAGGCAAGTTCCGGTTCATCTTCCTGTGGAGTTGCGGCTGTGTGCTGGCCGAGCGTGCCCTCAAAGAGGTCAAACAGAACATCTGCCATATGGTTAGTGTCATTTAGTTTTTAGAATCAGTTGTTACTCTTGTTTTGCTTTACAGGTCAAAAAACTGTTTTTCTTGAATGTTAGATGAGTAAGTTAGAAAATTTTAAATTTGTAAATATATATTAGTAAGCATTTTATACCTAATTTCGGTATTTTTTTAACCCTTTGACCATGGACGTCGGATAAATCTGACAAACATTTCCATAGAAAATGTATGTTGGATTAATCCGATGGTTGCCGTCAAAGGGTTACATTTTAAAATGTTGCACTGATCAGTGACATTTCCCACAACACAATGATATGATTGAACTAAGTTCACTCAGCTTGCAGATTGCATCGACATAATAGTCTGTCTGTAGATTTGCCATAATTAATTTGGGAAAGTAGCTTGCTTGATTATACTTTGTATTTGTTAATTCAGAAACTTACATTGTATATTTTTTTTGCTTTTCAGTGTCAGCAACCCTTCACAGACAATGATGTTGTTGTACTCAATGGAACAGATGAAGATATTGAACAACTCCAAGCTAAAATGGCTGTTCGTGTTGCCAATAGAAAGACCACCAAGAAGCCCAAAGCAGAAAAGGCAGAGAAAGTGGAGGTCAAGGTGGAACCCACTTCAAACGTAGTTGTTGAAACTAAAGTCAAAGATGAGCCTCAGGCAGGTAGTAGCTCAGCAGATAAAAACGAAACACCTCAAGCTGGATCCAGCACAGCAGTCAAAAAAGAAATTGACACAATACCGTTGTCGCTGCCCAAGTTCAACCCCAACAAGCAAGCAAGAGGCCACTTCGGATCGAACAAACGCGCGCCACACGTCGACCTTGTTGATGACCCGTCCTACAAAAAGACTAAGAAAAACTATAGTGTCGCCAAAGACCCTCAGAGCAGTGAAGTCTTCAAATCTTTGTTTACGTCACACAAGAACGACAAAGAACAACAGAGAGCCCACTGGGTCACATACAATCCATTTTACAACTAGTATGTAAATAAAACAATAGTTTAATTTCAAGGATTTATTTAATACTGACTTAGAATAAATCAAGATTGCACCAATAAATATTGCACAATATTTAAAAAAATACCATTAAAAAATAATAAAATTGTTTGTGCTTTCTTTGGTACCAAAAACGCATCACTAAACTAATAATATCATGAAAGATGGAATGTTTAGTCATATCACTTTTTGAAGAAATATTTTATCATACATACATTGATATAGTTGAGCAAAAATAGCTTTAGCCTACAAAACTAACAACAGAAAATACAACGGCAATGTGGAACATGCAAGTAGATTTCGAAAAGTCTTTCTGATAATTTAGACATCCAGCTGAAAAAGATTGAATGTCGCCATTATATTAATAATTTCACTTTGGTTCAAATTGGTAGGAAAAGTCCATTTGATATGGTATGATCCAACATTACGGGCCGCGCTACACTGGATTGGCATGGGATGGCATAGGAAGCGACGCGTCATTTCAAAACAAGCTATTATAACCTTTATGTCTAGTGGTATAAGATGACTAGACACCCGCGAGCGCGCGACGGCTCGAGCTAGCTAGTCTAGTAAAGACCACTAGAAGAGAAAGGTTATAATAGCTTGTTTTGAAATGACGCGTCGCTTCTGATGCCATCCCATGCCAATCCAGTGTAGCGCGTCCCAAGCCAAAGACCTCCATAACAAAGTATATCACGCGTACAAAATGCTAAATAAGTGACATCAGTACCCTAAGCCTAAAAAATTACACTATACCTATAAAGAGGTAATATTTTCGAAATCTCTAAAATACCTATTTCTTAAACAAATTTCGGGTTCACAAGGTAACTGTTTCACTGGAATGTGTGTTAGTAACTATTCCTAATATGGCTATAGTCAGAGTAACCACTTACATAATGAATTTAAAGTAGTAAGGGCGTTTGTGCACTACACGGAATTTCTGGCAGTCCGATTTTTTACGGTCCGATATAGCAGGCCATAAATTTATATGATAGTTTGTGCACTACACGTAATTTTACCATCCGACATTTTACTTTTGCCGATTCCGGACCGTTTTTTCTAATCCGGGGGGGCAGCAATGAAAAACACGTTTATGTTTGTGCACTGGGTCCGCGATTCAGTATTATTTATTACAAGCTTTTATTTAATTTTCAATGTATGTAACTATGTTTGAGCTGATATTGAAAGATTCAAAGATTTATTTAGAAAATAGGCCTTTTCAGGCACTTTTTCACGTCAAATCACATTTTAAATAATACTTTTTATATTATATTCAAATTATTAATTATTGTTCAAACAAACTACTAGCGTTTCGGAACCGATCACTGCAGAGAAGAAGACGCCGGAAGAAACTATTTTCAACAGTATTGGTCGCCTACTTGCCTGAAGGGCTTTGTATACTCGTTTAGTTTGGATGACAATGCTGTGTGACGTCATTCTAAATCCAACATGGCGGAACACTCAAGATGACGGACTAGCTATTTTTGATGCACTTGACAATATGGATACCAATCATGAAAATAACTCTAAACATAAAGTGACGTCGATCATAAAAGCTTGCTTTTAAATAGGTTTTTACTTTTAATTTATGATCAGATATTAATTATTCTCTCTCATTTCATTCAAACAAGCGTGATCGAGTTCACAATCATGTACCAGTACGACAGTTTGTCTTCTGTCTTCGCACTTAGCTTAGAGTAATAAATAAATAAAATTCATTCATTTCGGGTAACTTTCTGACCCATAAAACAATACAAAATAATAAATTACAGTCGCTCGAAGAAAAATGTATTAATAAAGTAAGTAACTTCCGACGTTCAAAGAAACTCAGAGTTTCTAGAGTATTCACGTGTGTGGCGTGAGTTTCAAAACAGAGCTAGCTACTCTTTACTGCGCTGCTTCTCCGATTTATTACGGACAAGTGCACGTAACATTCCGTATAGTGCACAAGCCCATCATTCGTTTTTTTCATGCCAGATCGGACCGTAAAAAATCGGACTTCCGGACAGTAAAATTCCGTGTAGTGCATAAACGCTCTAAGTGTTTAGTATAATACTTGAGAGATATAATTCAAGCAGCGGCGTCCTGCTGCACGGAGGCGAGCGTGGCCTCGATGATGAGGTTGAAGTCCAACTCGTTGAGGCTCGCCTTGGCTGTCAACAAGTCCAGGAACGTGTCCAGCGGAGACAGGCGCTCGCCAGACGGCAGCGCCGCTATACCTATCGAATTAACTCGGATTTTTACTATGTACGGTCGCCTGCATATAGAAGTTGCGTAAAAAGTCGTGCGTAGCTACAGATACTATTTAAAAATAACAGCAATTTTAACATGATATGTGTGGCATGATATTGTTAAATATATATGCCTCCCTGCTATGTATGAACTTTAGCAGGTGACCGTATATACATAGTATCACGACTTTTTCCGTCACGGGGTAGACAGAGCCTAGGTCTGTAACACCTTATGGCCACATTTACCATGTTGGAGGGCGTGTAGATGGAAAACGGAATCAATATAGCGATGAGTTGCTAGCCGCATCGCCTATGATTTGCCTATGATTCCGCAGATTTTCGCCCCCTCGATCGGCTTTTATGATCTGCGTTTTTTGGAGGACAGATGGAGATTTTACTATGTGCCACATAATATGTGCAACCTGTCACACCCTGGTGTTGCAGTTGCCCATGGGCAGCGTTAATCGCTTACCATCAGGTGACTCGCTTGCTTGTTTGCTGTCCTATATCATAAAAAAAAAAACCTAAGTTGAATCCCTTTAAATTTAGAGTGAATAGGCTTCTTTTGGGTAAACTTGCTCCATCTTAGGCTATTGCCATTGGTGTAGATGAGGGTCGAGAGTAAATCCATATAACAAACATATTGTTATTCAAGCAAATAGTCTATGCAAAATTACAAACTAAAAATGTAAAGCTTGATATGATGATAACGCCACCATATGTCTGATGGTGTCTCAGTTCCACTACTGCCGTACCATATGGTCCTATCTCCTTTACGGTATGATTTGTTTCAACAATGGTTCATAGATGGCGCCATAGGTTTATTGACACACAACTATGTATCCATCATATGATGCGTAAATAAAAGCAATATTCACGAAATATGTCTTACTTATGATGAACAAAATATTTTGTTTATATTTATAAAATTATTCGCAGTTTTTTAAAGTTAAGAGTAACGACATATAGTGACGGGTGGAAAAGCCTATTATTATAGGAGTTGAGGATGACACCCTTGGCCATACAGCGGTGCATAATAAATAAAATAAAATTTGTTTATTTCTTTTATTTAAAAAAAAATAAACAAATTTTATTTTATTTTATTATTATTTTTTTTATTATGCACCGCTGTATGGCCAAGAGTGTCATCCTCAACTCCCTGTCCGGTGGCTAAAGTACGGCATCTGGTACGCGCGTCTGACCGCCCGAGCTGCTACTTGCTTTTCCCCCATTCATCAGAGTGGTCGAAGCCGGGACGTAAAACCGTGACGTTATCTTCCAAATGCAAATCAGTTGTAAGATAGAAATGTACAGCCCGCGAGGCGTAAGCTGAGCTTTGCATTTGTGAGTGTACACTCACAAATGCAAAGCTCAGCTTACACTTACTAATCTAATGATGTCGGCCTAAGGCGAGGCTCGTCCCTTGCATGTCATAAACCGGTTTGTACTGCTTTTTGGCAATCGGCCTGATACGCGGTTCGTCCGCGTACTGACTTTTGCACTGGTAGCAACCTAACGTGTTTAATTCTTTTATTTTATTTTTGTATTCGATTATCAATATTAAAAAACCTTTAAATAGCCAAGTTAAAGAAATTTTGTTCAGTTTAAATAGTTATTTTAAAGACTTAAACGATAAAGATATGTCAAGTGTCATCAACCATCCTCATCAGACGAGAGTGAAAATGAAGATAAAGAAATGGATGAAGATGCAATGTCTGGTTTAGAATAATCGTTGTAATTTTTGATGTTTGAATATATAAAAAATATTTTTAAACTTTTTTGTCTGACTACTTTTGGTGATGACTCACACAAACGCAAAGCTCAGCTTACCCCTCTCAGACTGTACCTGTGTCTCTGACGGGCCGATGTTCCACCCTGTTGTCCCTCATGGCAGCCCCGCCGCTGAGCAGAGCCGCGGCATGCTCCCGAGCACGAAGCACTAATGCGGCGCGGTGTGGCCACGCACATAACGCTCGGCGCGCGCGACCCTCGCCCGCCAGCTGGATAAGGCGCAACTTCTCGTTCACTGATCGCTTGCTGTCTCCATCTTTCACTGCAATTTGAAAGTCCAACTATCAAATAACACCTTGGCAGTGGCAGGGTCGCCATGTAATGTGACTGAACGCTTATAGTATACACTACACGAAGTCAGAAAGGGAGTTCTTGGTGGGAATTTCGACGGACTGCACGGTTCTTGTTTAGGATTGTTTTTCAAATTGCTCCTAGCGTACTTTATAATGTGAAATCGGTGTAATTTGTTGTAATTAATGCCCATGTCTATTAAAAATGTGTGAAATAACTAAAATAAACTGTTATGGTGCGGCCATCGTGAGATTCGTGGGAATTGTCGCCAGGGGCTCCGTCGAATCAACGAAATTAATTACATCATTATTTCGTTGAATACACACGTTGAAAAATATGAAGGGCTAAAAGGTGCAAAACACCAAATGCGTAATACAAATAGAAAAAAAAAAGTTAGAAAGGTCAAACTCCGTTCGATGACCACAAAGCCACGAAGCCAAGCGAACCTGTCTATCTCACTTCTTCTATGATGTCACAAGGGGATAGGTACTTGATCATTAAACTCATACACTGACAGTGGCAAAAAAAGCGCTGTTTTGATTAATTTTCGCGAAGTTTTAGAACGACATGAAGCCCGCCGGCAGAGAGAAACCCCTAGTTAGTGAAGAGGACGATCAAAAAGAAAGGCTTAACACTTTCGCAGACACTGAACCAGACACAAAAGAAATAACAATAGAGCGAAAGTGTTAAAAAGCAGGCACCAGCCTACGAGCCATGATGGCTACGGTAGCTCAGGTAACGTGAAGAAGGGAGACGAAACTTACGAGCTATAATGGCTTTCATGACGTCGATCTGCAGCTCAAACACGTTCCGGTGCACGTACTGCACGAAGGCGGGGAACGGCAGCGCGCGGTAGCCCAGGTACGTGAAGAACGACGTGAAGCCCGCGGGCAGAGGGAAGGCGATGGACTCCGCCGACAGGTAGTACTGCTCCAGTACTTTGAACAGGAGGAACGTGTGCGTCGGCTCCATTTCATCGCTGTAAGTACATTTTTTTTACATCTCATCTATTTAAAATACAAAGAACGATTGCCCGTATAAAGGGTATAAGTTTTTACTCCCGAAGAACTAAAATGATGTTTTAATTTACAATTCATTTTTTTTAATCCCGTGGGAATGAAAACATAAATAATGTATTTCTCATAGAAGGCGATGAAAAGTAGAATGTGTCTTCTTGGTACTAACATAATACTTTTACTTCGGGCACCATACTCTGAATCACTGGGTTCACTCAGGAACCTACTTCAAAATCGCTAGCTACGCTCGAGATTCTATGTTAGACTCCTTCGTTCCGCTCTGCATTCAAAATATTGCCCTCACCAAAAAGTATTATTTTCGTCACAATCTACAATAAAATAAAAATATATATATATAGGGACATATCACACAGATTGAGCTAGCCCTACAGTAAGTTGTGAACTTGTGTCGTAGGATACTAACTCAACGATACTACATTTTATAATAGACATATCGATTTCCCTCATGATTTGACCGGGAATCGAACCTGGGCACCCTCGTGTCGCAGGCTGGCATGTTGACCACTGCGCCACGAAGCTCGCCATATATTCATCTATTCAGAAAACATTGAACTCGCTCCACTCGGGATTGATTCAGAATAATGCCCTTACCTAAAAAGTATAATGTTATTAGGCCCTTGCGTTACAGTCTACTATTATTTTATATCTACTATTATATTAGTCTAGCCCACGGCTCCTTTTTATATCCCCCGGTAGCAGTACTTTTTCCGGGATGAAATGTACCCTATGTCCTTCCCCTGGTCACAAACTACACCATACCAAATTTCATCTAAATCGTTTCCGTGGATAATGTGTGAAGAGATAACAAACAGACAGACTGAAATGAGTCTGCGAAAGTAACTCTTACTTTCGCATTTAGAATATTAGTACGGATGTCGAATTTCCGTCTTTTGTAATTTTTATATGTCATATGGTTAAAATAAGATGACACTCAAAAATCCCAAGCCGGCAAGTAAATTGCAACATAAAAGTTTTGTTGACATAAAAGCACATTTTCCCTCAATGTTAATAATGTGAGTTTAGTATAAGTCTTCACGGTAAAAAACTATTAAAAACCGTTTTTATTGTCAATGTTACAAATTTTACAATACTTAAATTGTTATATAGATTACAATGATCGGTATGTTATTAAAATAGAAAATTGTGATGAAAAAGAACTCGGCCACAGGTAGGATTCGAACCAACGTCCCTTAGGTTAACGCCCTAAGTGTGATACCATTACACTACCGTGACTTTAAATCACCGCGTCGTTAAGTAAGTAAAAAGCGCGTCGTTAAGTAAGTTCTTCAATTTAATCAACTTTCTATTCATCGGATATGAATGAGGTAAAATACCACACTACTAAATAGTGGGTGGGTAGTATTGAAGAAATACGTATGCTTGAAATGCGTATACCCTACGGGGTAATATGTGATGTGAGAATTAGACGCGGCGAAGATGCGACACACTTAGGGCGTTGACCTAAGGAACGTGGTTCGAATCCTACCTGTGGCCGAGTTCTTTTTTATCACATATTTTCAATTTAAAAAAAATTACAATGTTTCTTTCAATGGGTACCTACATTGTAAAATTTTTAAACTTTGTCAAAAAACGGTTTTTTATTTTATTTTTTGTTATTGGATTTAACATAACCATCTCCTTATTTAAATACATAAAATTCAGAACTACTTTATTAAAGGTAAAGATACACTTTTTCAAATATTTTCTTTTCTTTAGGTATAAATAATAATGTAATTGTGAATGTGTGTGATAATTGTAACTGGTAATTTAAATAGTTTTTATCACAATAAACAATTTTTGTGTACGATTGCCATGGGCTAATATTTCTTTATTATAATATGGGTAGTATTAATTCCTATAACTATAAACCGCCTTTTTTCCAACAAAATATTCAAAAGTCGCATCAAAAATACTGACTTGCACACTCAATGCGCACTCAAAATAAATGTAATCCTATTAAAAATACTGACTTGCACACTCAATGCGCACTCAAAATAAATGTAATCCTATTAAAAATACAGACTTGCACACTCAATGCGCACTCAAAATCAATGTAATCCTATTAAAAATACTGACTTGCACACTCAATGCTCACTCAAAATAAATGTAATCCTATTAAAAATACTGACTTGCACACTCAATGCGCACTCAAAATAAATGTAATCCTATTAAAAATACTGACTTGCACACTCAATGCGCACTCAAAATAAATGTAATCCTATTATAAATACTGACTTGCACACTCAATGCGCACTCAAAATCAATGTAATCCTATTAAAAATACTGACTTGCACACTCAATGCGCACTCAAAATAAATGTAATCCTATTAAAAATACTGACTTGCACACTCAATGCGCACTCAAAATAAATGTAATCCTATTAAAAATACTGACTTGCACACTCAATGCGCACTCAAAATCAATGTAATCCTATTAAAAATACTGACTTGCACACTCAATGCGCACTCAAAATAAATGTAATCCTATTAAAAATACTGACTTGTACACTCAATGCGCACTCAAAATCAATGTAATCCTATTAAAAATACTGACTTGCACACTCAATCTGCACTCAAAATAAATGTAATCCTATTAAAAATACTGACTTGCACACTCAATCTGCACTCAAAATAAATGTAATCCTATTAAAAATACTGACTTGCACACTCAATGCTCACTCAAAATCAATGTAATCCTATTAAAAATACTGACTTGCACACTCAATGCGCACTCAAAATCAATGTAATCCTATTAAAAATACTGACTTGCACACTCAATGCTCACTCAAAATAAATGTAATCCTATTAAAAATACTGACTTGCACACTCAATGCGCACTCAAAATAAATGTAATCCTATTAAAAATACTGACTTGCACACTCAATGCGCACTCAAAATAAATGTAATCCTATTAAAAATACTGACTAGCACACTCAATGCGCACTCAAAATAAATGTAATCCTATTAAAAATACTGACTTGCACTCTCAATGCGCACTCAAAATAAATGTAATCCTATTAAAAATACTGACTTGCACACTCAATGCGCACTCAAAATAAATGTAATCCTATTAAAAATACTGACTTACACACTCAATGCGCACTCAAAATAAATGTAATCCTATTAAAAATACTGACTTGCACACTCAATGCGCACTCAAAATAAATGTAATCCTATTAAAAATACTGACTTGCACACTCAATGCGCACTCAAAATCAATGTAATCCTATTAAAAATACTGACTTGCACACTCAATCTGCACTCAAAATAAATGTAATCCTATTAAAAATACTGACTTGCACACTCAATCTGCACTCAAAATAAATGTAATCCTATTAAAAATACTGACTTGCACACTCAATGCTCACTCAAAATCAATGTAATCCTATTAAAAATACTGACTTGCACACTCAATGCGCACTCAAAATCAATGTAATCCTATTAAAAATACTGACTTGCACACTCAATGCTCACTCAAAATAAATGTAATCCTATTAAAAATACTGACTTGCACACTCAATGCGCACTCAAAATAAATGTAATCCTATTAAAAATACTGACTTGCACACTCAATGCGCACTCAAAATAAATGTAATCCTATTAAAAATACTGACTTGCACTCTCAATGCGCACTCAAAATAAATGTAATCCTATTAAAAATACTGACTTGCACACTCAATGCGCACTCAAAATAAATGTAATCCTATTAAAAATACTGACTTACACACTCAATGCGCACTCAAAATAAATGTAATCCTATTAAAAATACTGACTTGCACACTCAATGCGCACTCAAAATCAATGTAATCCTATTAAAAATACTGACTTGCACACTCAATACGCACTCAAAATAAATGTAATCCTATTAAAAATACTGACTTGCACACTCAATGCGCACTCAAAATAAATGTAATCCTATTAAAAATACTGACTTGCACACTCAATGCGCACTCAAAATAAATGTAATCCTATTAAAAATACTGACATGCACACTCAATGCGCACTCAAAATAAATGTAATCCTATTAAAAATACTGACTTGCACACTCAATGCGCACTCAAAATAAATGTAATCCTATTAAAAATACTGACTTGCACACTCAATGCGCACTCAAAATAAATGTAATCATATTAAAAATACTGACTTGCACACTCAATACGCACTCAAAATAAATGTAATCCTATTAAAAATACTGACTTGCACACTCAATGCGCACTCAAAATCAATGTAATCCTATTAAAAATACTGACTTGCACACTCAATGCGCACTCAAAATCAATGTAATCCTATTAAAAATACTGACTTGCACACTTAATGTGCACTCAAAATAAATGTAATCCTATTAAAAATACTGACTAGCACACTCAATGCGCACTCAAAATAAATGTAATCATATTAAAAATACTGACTTGCACACTCAATACGCACTCAAAATAAATGTAATCCTATTAAAAATACTGACTTGCACACTCAATGCGCACTCAAAATAAATGTAATCCTATTAAAAATACTGACTTGCACACTCAATGCGCACTCAAAATCAATGTAATCCTATTAAAAATACTGACTTGCACACTCAATGCGCACTCAAAATCAATGTAATCCTATTAAAAATACTGACTTGCACACTCAATGCGCACTCAAAATCAATGTAATCCTATTAAAAATACTGACTTGCACACTCAATGCGCACTCAAAATAAATGTAATCCTATTAAAAAATACTGACTTGCACACTCAATGCGCACTCAAAATAAATGTAATCCTATTAAAAATACTGACTTGCACACTCAATGCGCACTCAAAATAAATGTAATCCTATTATAAATACTGACTTGCACACTCAATGCGCACTCAAAATAAATGTAATCCTATTAAAAATACTGACTTGCACACTCAATGCGCACTCAAAATAAATGTAATCCTATTAAAAATACTGACTTGCACACTCAATGCTCACTCAAAATAAATGTAATCCTATTAAAAATACTGACTTGCACACTCAATGCGCACTCAAAATCAATGTAATCCTATTAAAAATACTGACTTGCACACTCAATGCGCACTCAAAATAAATGTAATCCTATTAAAAATTCTGACTTGCACACTCAATGCTCACTCAAAATAAATGTAATCCTATTAAAAATTCTGACTTGCACACTCAATGCTCACTCAAAATAAATGTAATCCTATTAAAAATACTGACTTGCACACTCAATGCGCACTCAAAATAAATGTAATCCTATTAAAAATACTGACTTGCACACTCAATGCTCACTCAAAATAAATGTAATCCTATTAAAAATACTGACTTGCACACTCAATGCGCACTCAAAATAAATGTAATCCTATTAAAAATACTGACTTGCACACTCAATGCTCACTCAAAATAAATGTAATCCTATTAAAAATACTGACTTGCACACTCAATGCGCACTCAAAATAAATGTAATCCTATTACTAAACATCATCTTTTTTTAAATAAAATGTCGCTGTTTTAACTTAACCCAACCCACTTTTCCGGCAGCAGCTAGTTTCTAATGGCAATTCGTTTTCTGGTAGGGTTGCAGTTCTAACCTAACCTACGTTTCCAGGAGCAACCCTTTCTGATGGCGATCCGATATATGACTAGTACATTTGTTGGGTGTAGAGATTTATTATAATAATGCATATTTAGAAACCAATTTTAGAAATTCAGTTGTAAGATTAGGTAGTTTGCAAGTCAGTATTTTTGTTAGAGAATAAATATTTTTGATGTTAAAACTGGTAAAAAAGGTCATCTAGTTTAGATTGACTACATAATATATTTTTTAGCTTAACATATTTAGATTTTATTTGTAGCTTATTAATTTTTCTGGTATGCAGTATGATAATTAGTGGAGCCACTTAGTTTGCATAAATTGTAATAGCTATAGGTGCAGTTAAAAAAATCCCTTATAATAATATTAAGTTTCCCAACACGTACTGTAATATGAACCTATTTTGATGAAATTAAAATGCGACCAATTTGAAAGCAAACCCATTTGATAAAACTTTTTTAAATCGGTTCATAAATGACGGAGTTATGCGGTAACAAACATTACAAAAAAAATAACACAACCGAATTGATAACCTTTTTTTGAAGTCGGTTAAACATACACACATCTGGTGTGTCCTGAATTTAGTCATTACAGGTTGTGATTTATAGTTACAATACAACAACTGAATGGTTTTAACTTCAGCCCAGCCAGGAAGGTAAGTCCAACTGCTGTTCTTAACACTTTGACGGACACTAAAGGAGACACAATACAAGTTTAATTGTTATGTATGCTATAGCAGTTCACTGTCTAGGAATGAGTAAACAAATAACACGACATGTAACACACAAATGGAGTAAATGATAAATAAGTAAGTAAAACAAAACACAAATTCCTCTAAAAATTAGCGATGAATAAAGACACCCTTAATAAATACTCCAAAATGGTAAATTATGAACTGAAAAACCAAAACACCAATGCCAACACAAAAATAAAAAAAAAACAACGGTTTGCACTCCGTAAGTACCGGCAGAAGTGAAAACTCGCCTGTGCGGCGGTCTCAGGCCACGTGTCCATACGAATTTCGATCAGGTCACATGTCCTGACGCGAGTTTAAAATTTTTCATCCATCGCAACAAGTTTCCACTTCAAAAACTAACGAAAACCTGCAAATCAAATGCCAACCACAAACAAAAAACAAACGAAAAACGCCAAACACAAGCAACGGAATTAGAAATGTCCGCCATACATGAAGGTGAAGCCTCTCTGCTGATGCTGCGTGGGGGTGGCGGAAAGCGCGCGCGTAGCGGCGCGACATACCGCGCGCGACGCGTCCAACTGCGCCGCCGCCCAACGCGTCGCCAGCGCGTGCACCCCACTCGCCAGCCCCCCGCCGCCTGTACTACCCCCCACTACTTTCGGCTTGTCGCTGGACCTCATTAGGTGGACGCTCACTTCGCGGAGATTCTGTTATCATTAAAGGATTAAGACTTTCTTCTAACATCTCATCTAATCTTTTAGCATCATCTATTTTTATTGGTTGACTGGAAGAAATAGCATAGCGATAAGTCCGTCTTTCTGGCCAGCGAGGAGAGTGCAGGCCAAATCCTCTGCTCTGGCCAAGTATGGCTCTGGTAGTACAGAAAGGATCATGCTCCTGCAGTAGAGACTAAAAAGACCTGATGATGAAGTCCGCCTTTGTACCTATTTTTGTAAAGCTATTGTATATTCTTTGATTTTAATTTATGTTATGGTGCAATAAACAGTATTTCACTCATTAATTTATTCATTCATCTCATCATCTCCAAATAGATATACGCTCACATAGAATTGTTCTTCAACTAGTCCTCAACCTAAGTCTAGAATCTTGACAATTTCCCGAACAGACAGATTTGTTGACCAACTAGTGTAATATTGTAATAAGAGCGAGAAAGAGTTGACGTGTCACTTTAAACCCACTCGCTTGTAAGGGTAAAAACTACCTCCATAGTCCAGTGGTTAAGGCGTTTGCCTGTAGACCCGGAGGTCGTGGGTTCGAATCTCAGGGGAAGCATACTTTGTACAGTTGTTTCCAGTTTGGTTAGGACATTGCAGGCTTGGGTCACCTGATTGTCTGATAATAAAGATGATTCTGTACTTCGGAAGGCACGTTGAGCCGTTGGTCCCGGCTGCCATCTGGTAGTCGTTAAAGGAACCACGTCAGAGGCCGAGAAGCGGTTCCGAAGAACTGACACCAGGGCGTGCATGGTCTATTGACCGTGTCACCTACACGAAATGATGATGATGATACAAGTTTATGAAAGACACATACCGCTGCAATGACATGCTCCTGCTTGCTGGCCGTACACACGTCTACTTCGAAGAACGGTAGCATGTCGTGCTGGACCAATGAGGAGCGTCTCTGCGGCGCCCCGATCTGGCCGCCTGGCGCCATTGGCGACATTGGCGTGCTGCAGCGGGACAGGGCTTCCGGCTGCAAAACATAGCTGATTTTTACCGCCATTGAGGTAATATAAGAACGACAGCATCTCGTACTGGGCAAGAATAATTGGCTTTGAGAAGCGCCGATCACTATTTTGATTATCATTTCCATCCGAGTCAGTGCTCACTAAACGATGCTTTTTGATCTAATGGCCCTGGACATAGCTGAAAAAAATGCTAGAATGACAGTCCTCTGTCTGCTCTGGCCAAGTAAAGCTCTAGTAGTACAGAGAGGGTTGTGCTCCTGTAGTAGAGACAAAAAAGACCTGATGATGATGATGATGACAGACCAGAACCCGCAAGTGTCTAAAACAATATGTGTTGTGATATCACACGAGCTCTAATTGTAACTGTTCTTGTGGTGTGTATACTAACTGTACGAGCGAGCTGCTCGCTGAGCGCGGCCCACAGCCTGGTCCAGGCGTCCTCGCGAGCTGTCCCAGCTGTCCTCACCTGGTAGCAGTGTAGGCTGACGCGCAGTTTGTCCAGCACTTGCTGCGGCTGCAGGCGCTGCACGGGCTGCTCGCTGAGCGCGGCCCACAGCCTGGTCCAGGCGTCCTCGCGAGCTGTCCCAGCTGTCCTCACCTGGTAGCAGTGCAGGCTGACGCGCAGTTTGTCCAGCACTTGCTGCGGCTGCAGACGCTGCACGGGCTGCTCGCTGAGCGCGGCCCACAGCCTGGTCCAGGCGTCCTCGCGAGCTGTCCCAGCTGTCCTCACCTGGTAGCAGTGCAGGCTGACGCGCAGTTTGTCCAGCACTTGCTGCGGCTGCAGACGCTGCACGGGCTGCTCGCTGAGCGCGGCCCACAGCCTGGTCCAGGCGTCCTCGCGAGCTGTCCCAGCTGTCCTCACCTGGTAGCAGTGCAGGCTGACGCGCAGTTTGTCCAGCACTTGCTGCGGCTGCAGACGCTGCACGGGCTGCTCGCTGAGCGCGGCCCACAGCCTGGTCCAGGCGTCCTCCGCGAACTGGCACACGCGCTGGCGAGGCGATAGGACCACGGCCGCGCTGTTCCAAAGCTTCTCTTGCGTTACTGACACGCAGATGTCGCGCACCTGGTGAAGAGATGACTAATGTTGAAATTGGATCGAGGGTGATAGTATGCTTGGCTGTTTTCTAAAATGGATAATAAAGAAACAAGACTAGGTAGGTTGTATTGGCATTTTTATTATAGAAGAGTTAAAAATATGAAACTAGTGGCATCGTGAGTTTATATAAAGGCATGACAAGGGGGTGGCTATGGTTGGTTCACTCTGCTTTAAAGTAGTCTCACCGGGCCACCGGGCAACGCGCTTTGTGCTGGCAACCGCACATCGCATCAGACGCGGCGGCTAGCCCAATTTCCGCGCTTCGCGTTACCGCCTAAATCGCTATGTACCTACTACAATACGGCCGTTCTAAGAAGCCTCTTTAGACGCTTCTTATTGTTAACATCACGGTAATTGTAGTGGACAGTGGTTGTGCGGTTTGTTACCCACACATTGAGTAATGATAGAGTCTGATAGATTGATATAAATGAGATCCAGTACTGGAGAGAGTAAAAGAGTTTATTGATAGAACTCTAAATAGTAGAAATGATAGATGCACTAGATGATAACACTGATAGATGATAGTTCGACCGGGATTCACTGATAAAATGATAGAAGAACTGATAGAATGATAGCGAGCACACGACACTGCTTTGCTTGTGCCATCGTTGACGTGAACGTGACGTGAACTGATTGTTTTATGCAGCCGAGGGCCACGCGGTATTTAGATTCGCTGACACTCGTGATTTGTACGTGCCGTGGCCCGTACAATGGTGTCTCCATTGAATTAGAAAAAAATATGGAAGCGTAACTCTCATACAACTAACGATTCAATATCAGTCCCATTTACGCAAACAAACTTAACTGAAATCACAACGAAACTCATAGACGAAGCTAATTTGCGATTGGCCGCGTCAAGGTCACGGGGCGGTGTCAACATATCTAAAGAACACTATGGTGTCAACATAAAAGCAAATAACTACACCACACACCTAGTTATTTGTTTTTTTTTTTTCTTAGACTATACTATTACTAATTTGTACTTAGACGTATCTTATACATGTTCAGGTGTATCTATTTAGTTGACCTGAGAGATCGTAATCATGTTACTGGATTGTTTTCTATTAGCGAGTACCTGAAATGACTTATTGTTACTTATTTTGTATGTAATCATACGTAAAATTGTTATTGGTCTACCAAATAAATAAAAAATAATCTTACCTTAACATCAGCAAACTTGAGGTGCAGAGTGAACGGCAGCATCCTCATGAGGCCGAGGGCTGCGGCGGGCAGTGCGCGGCGGGTGAGAGCGTGCGTGGTACCAACCAGGTACTCCTGCATCACGCGCTGTAACGCGCCGAAGCCGTCGCGTTGGTTCACACACATCCACGAAATCAGCTTTAACGGAAAAAAAAATTGGAGATTTGCTTCTGTTACATTACTTTCAACGACAACAATGAAAAAACAAGTAAACTGCCCAATTCAAAACAATCGAGGTCCAGTCGGTCCACCTCGATATCGTTGGATGGACGAGGTTAAGAAAGACTTGCGCGAGCTAAAGGCCTATAACTGGCAAGAGGTGGCCCAGGACAGATCGAAGTGGAGATGCTTATTATCGGAGGCCAAGACTCACTTTGGGTCGCTTCGTCATCTTAGTTAGTTAATGAAAAACAATTAATTTATTCCTTCAGTCAGGCGGATTCGGTTAGGTTAAGACAAAGTTATACCTAATATTCTAACTTGGCAAATAATAATAAATATATAGGGACATATCACACAAACTGAGCTAGCCCCACAGAAAGTTGTGAACTTGTGTCGTAGGATACTAACTCAACGATACTATATTTTATATAATATATACTAATATAAATTAAATTTAAAAAAAAAATCATTTATCTCAGATATCAAAGATCCATATATCACAATTGGTAGAAATGTCACAAAATAGTAAATTGAATATTAAATAACATAAACAAAATTTCACAAAATAAAATAAAATTTAAATCATATTAAAACTAAACTAAAATTAAATTAAAATCAAATTAAAATTAAACTAAATATATAGGTAAACATCGAAGACCCAGGTCTATCTAAAAAGGATTGTTTTCCAGCATGACCTGACCGGGAATCGGGAACCCTCGTGTCGCCACGGTGCTTGCCATATAAAATTAATAAGGCAAGAAACTTATTAATTTATGATTAATCAAAAAAATTTAATAATTAAATGATAATAATAAGTCAGATTTAATTTAAGTAGGTATACATGTTCGTAATATACATGTAAAAACATACTTCGATGTCAAAATAAATATTGAGAGTCAATAAAAACTTAAAACAAAAAATTTTTTGTTTGCTACATTTTTATAATTTGTAATTTTAATATTCCCGACTGAATCAAAAATATTACTGCCTTTGATGGCTAAGTAATATTAGTTTACTTTTCATGGAATATTTCGTCTTTTCTTTCCAAGCGCATGTGCTTTGGCATTTTATTAAATATTTTAGATTTTGTATGCTTATACTTTACTCACAATCCTCAACAAATTAAGGAGACTACTAAGATAGACAAAATATTACAACTTATAGAAAACACGAGGGTAGAAGATGTGGGAGGCATTAGCTCAGCAGTTGGACACATCTTTAGGCTAGGGAAAAAAAATGGTTGATTGTAAAAGTCGGTTTACGGAAGATAACGGTGGAAGAGATAGATGCGTGATAGATACAACTATACTACAACTACTACTACTGCTGGTGCTGCTGCTGCTGCTACTACTACTACCACCACCTACTACTACTACTTCTTTTCGTGTCGATTGGCTCAAATAACTTAAAATCAAATTTTGTCCCTCCAGTATGTGGCGAATCTTATACCACACTCCGTCGCTGAGTATATGTCGTGTATTGTACAGCTGATTGGGCACATTGAGCACGAGAGAAGGTGCAGCATAGTCTGATCGACTTGACCACACTGACACCTAGCATATGTTTGATCAATGTAACCCCACCGCGCTAAGTTATGCCTAAAGCCAATACGAAGGAGGTTGAGACTCTTCCACGTCCTACAGCCAGTTCGAAGGCGGTTGAGACACTCCCACATGGGCCATGGAGTTTAGTGATCCGGTGGTAGCTCCTCCGATGGAGGAATAAAGTCTAACGGTGGAGCGTGCTGCTTATACCACATTAGTCGGGAGGTTCCTGGATCGTTTCGGAGTGGTTCGGTGACGTTATCACGTCAAAAACTAGACGAGTTAGATAGCAGAATATAAATATAAATAAATATATACGGACAAATCACACAGATTAAGCTAGCCCCAAAGTAAGTTCGAGACTTGTGTTATGGGATACTAACTCAACGATACTTTATTTTATAACAAATACATATATAGATAAACATCCAAGACCCAGGCCAATCTGAAAAAGATCATTTTCCATCTTGACCTGGCCGGGGATCGAAACCGGGCACCCTCGTGTCGCAGGCTGGCGTGTTAACCACTGCGCCACGGAGCTGTCTAATATATATAAGAATATATATCATAAGTTTCCTTACCTCTTCAGCCAATTCATTATTTCCTTCATGCTGTATCAAGTAATGCATTATCGCCAGTTTATTCTCCACAGATGAAGGGCTCTTGAACGTGGCCGCCAGATCTTTTTCAGAGACCGACATGGTAACGACGTCCAAGGTATTCAGGTCAACCATGGCGTGGGTCCCCCAGCCGAGCAGTGGGGCGAGGCTGGGTCCACTCTCGGACACCTCCATGGGTATTACGATGTGGCAACAGGGCTCGTGGCTCAGACTGATGTCGATGAGGTGCGTGAACAGCATTGGTATGTTGACAAGGAGGTGGTTATCTGAAAATTGATGGTAAGTTGAGACTCCTGTAAAGCTGATGTAGGGACACATTCATAATGTCAGCGTTTCCGTTGTAATCGACTAGCACGCTCAAGGCCGCTAGTTGTCGTCGATCCGCCCAACGATCAAGGTGTGCGTTAAAGTAACTATTGTCTCCTATGTTATCTGAGTACCTCTTGAACTGTGACTGTCTGTAATATCGTGTGTGAGCTGTGAAATAAATACATCGTTTTGGAGTCTTCCATGTTGGTCTGGGAGAAAAGAAAAAACGTAGAATGTGCCAGCTGCTTCTCTTCCCGCGCAGACCGTAGAAGCCGGTCAAGGGAATGGGCGAAAATCTAAAGAATCATTACAATAGGCGATGCGGCTAGCAACCCATCACTATTTTGATTCCGTTTTCCACCTTTACGCCCACAAACACGCTAAACGTGGCCTTTCGGTTTTATGACTTTAGGCTCTGTCTACCCCGTAAGGGATAAATACATGCTAATAATGGGTGGCGCAAAAGTACTGGCACTAAAGAAAATACTTTTATTTTTTTTATATGACATTTTCTGTCATTCTGTTTTTGAAAATTGTGTAGTGAACAAATGTAAAATACACTGAAAATAAACATGGACCGTTTTACTCCCCAAGAACGTGGAATAATTGTGTGAGGGACGCTTTTCCAGGCCGAGTTATCTCTCGTTTTGGCGACTTGCCTTGGCCTGCAAGATCACCCGATCTGACCAGTCCAGACTTCTTTCTTTGGGGTTTTTTGAAATCTCGGGTGTATGTGAACAAGCCACAGACTCTCGCAGCTCTAAAAGAAAACATTCGTCAAGAAATAACGAACATATCGCAGGAAGTGTTACGGCAAGTTATGCAAAATGTCATAAATAGGGCTCAAATGTGTATCAACTCTGGAGGTCACCATTTAAAAGACATCATCTTTAAATCCTAATGGTACGAAATTTAATGGCACAAATATACATTTAAAAAAACCTAAATCTAGTTTTCTAATTTAGAAAAAATGTTATAGCTGAACCAAATAGGGTCTTTACTTTTGCGCCACCCGTTATATACGTATGTTTTGGAGTCAACTCCTTGATTTGATGATTCTTCTGGTAGTTAGTGTTAGGACCGTCCACTGTACCTTAAGTGGCCTCCTATATACAGCGCTACAGTGGACTACCCTACACGGGAATAATATCATATTATATTGGACTAATGACTGGTTTTGGAGTGGCTTACTGCAGGTTGCACTCGATAGGGATGAATAGAAGGGATGGGAGGCCTTTGCTCAACAGTGGGACACAAATATAGACCTTTAATTGCGTAGAACAAACATGAGTATGTAAATGCAAATACTTAAACGTAAATACGCACTATGCAACCGATGACCATAAAAACTAAGTAGATATCGAGCGGGAGCCTAGGGCGTTGGCGGTGTGAAATGAGATCAAGATAACGCTTTTTAAAGATTCAAAGATTTATTCAGAAAAAAGGCCTTTTCAGGCACTTTTTCATTCTTATTGCCAGTCCTTCTACACTTACGGCCTGTGGACCAACTACACGCAGAAAACCGCCAATGTGCTTCGCGTAACGATGGCTTTACGATGGCTTTTGGATGTTGATAGGGTTGCCCCGCTTCTACAGTGCTTCTGACATGTTTTCTTCGACGCGTACAGCCGTACACTGCCATTTGTTGCAAATAAACAGCCTCATTGCTTTTTAGAGTGCGGACTAGCCTCAACACCATTCTAAATGTACTAGCGAAGGATTTAGGATGCTGTTGAATCATCATCATCAGGTCCTCCCTAGTCTCCACAACAGGAGCACGACCCTCTCTATACTACAAGGGCCATACTTGGCCAGAGCAGCCAGAGGACTTGGCGTACACTCTCCACGCTGGCCAGACGGGTTGGAGAGGTCTCTTAGATGTTTATAAGCTTTGTTAAGCTTGTATTTCCTAAGTCGCCTTCTACGACATCCACGGGAAGACTTGGATTGGTCCTATTCTACTCTGCCGGATACCACACGGCTATGCTGTTGAATAACCGCCTTAAATGTAAGGCACCTTGTCCCGTGGACATCAACACTTTTGTGTGATGGGACAAGATCCTTCATACATAAAATGTTAATTTATACTAACATTAGTCTGTAAGTTTTGATTTATAAGTGCATGCTAAATAAAGTTAATTTTATTTATTTATAATAGGTAGCCTCCTTTGTAATGATGAATATTGACAATAGGTGAAAAAAAGCTTAAGGGCCCGTACTACCTCACACTGCTTTGCATGATTGACTGTTATGTCAATAATAATTAAATATTCAAGTTTAAATAAAAATGCAACAAAGTTCAGGACTAACTCTGGTAACTATATGACTCAAAAACACAATTGCGTTAAATTTTCTCGATAGAAAAAAATTGCAAAGTTGCCTCCAAATCACGTCTAAATTACTCGGTATATAGCATTATTCACCAAATACATTAAAATTAACCGTGAAACTTTTGATTATTATTGCATTACAGATAAGGCAGCCATCATATGTTTTTCTTTTTCGAATAACCCTTGAATATTCCTAAAAAACGAAAATATCCAAAGTAGCCAACGCGTTTAGACCATCCGCGTTTGTATCGCCACGCCGCCTGGCATATGACGGGCTCTTAATTAGAACTATTAAAACCTCATGGAAATTCATCTTTAGGAACATTATTATATATTGACCTACCTTCGTAGAGGACGTATGAGGGTCTGAGAGACTTGGCGCGCGTCCATGGCAGGTCAGGCACCACGCAGTGCACCACACATCCATGTTGCAGCAGCGTTATAGAATACGCAAAGTTTACGCCCGAGTCCTTCAAGTCCGCGCTGTCTTCTAGGACGAGGGATGTCGTGGAGTCGTCTAGTGGCTAAAAAATAATTTTATGTTTATTAATATATTACCATGCTGAAGGAAAAGAGCAGAAGATTTTTTGCTGAAATCATGGAAAAGTGTAGTTTTCTCTACAATTATGAGTCTATTACACAAGAGTGTAATCGTTACTAATATTATAAATGCGAAAGTGAGTTTGTTTGTTTATTTGTTTGTTTGTTACGCTTTCACGCCGTAACTACTGAACCGATCATCATGAAATTTCTCTGAAGTTCTCTGGAGTGCGGAGAAGGACATAGGCTCTTTTATCCCGGGCAAAAGTACTGTTCCCGAGGGATCGACATTGACGCGGGCGGAGCCGCGGGCGAAAGCTAGTAGACTCATAGTCCAGTCGATTGGCTTCGTTTAAATGAAAATAGTAAGCCAGGTCGGTAACTAGCAAACCAATAGAAATAAAGAGTCCATAAGATTTTTCAAATCAACAGATAGACATATTTTTTTACTACATTTTGGATTAGGCATTTGTCTCCCATCTCACCTGATGGTACACCGGATGGTAGTGACCATGAAGACGAGGATGTTACATGCCTATCCAAGAGATACCCATTTATTCTACTTTTGAACGTCCCGGGACTGTACTTGTCTGGGAATATAGACGCAAGCAGTGCATTCCACACCTTAGCTACTCGAACCAAAAAGGAACTGTCAAAGCGTTTAGTTCGACTCTTTGGTATTCCAACGATCAAGGGGTGAAATTTCTATCTGCGCCTCGAAGTCCGATGGAGGAATACGAGGCGCAATAAATACCTATATACGTAAAAGAGAAGATGTGAGGGTTGCCTGGTCACTTGATTATTGAAAACTTTTAGCTTCTAAAAACTTACTTTATACAGATAATGGTGACAGATGCACAGTATCCCGCGCTGGTCGCACACAATCTGAAGATCTAGGCTGCAGTCATGGATCCGCAGTGGAACGGGGTCATCCTCATACGCCCCGCAGGCCGCGCCCTCACTTGAACTTGGCACATGCGGAAGATTTAGCGGGATGTTCAACTGCCACATAAAAAGTACCTATCTAAATTAATTATATTAATAGTATATAATAATTAAACCGAGCATTGTAATGCTATTAATATAATTAATTGAGAAAGCTTTCTCCACTTTAATCAACTTTCAATTCATCTGATATGATAGTGGGTAGTAATGGAGATTACGCATGCTTCGAATGCGTGTATGTACCTATAATATGTGATGAACAAATTCGCCGCGATGATTTGAAGCTACGGCAGCTCAGTGGTTGAGAGCATCGACGGGCTAGATGTCGAAGGTTGTAGGTTCAAATCCACTTGAGGCGAAAAAAAAAATTTTTTTATCACATTTTTTTGATTTTAATACCTATCTAAACTCTGTTTAACTTATTTACGGACACTGGACCAGTCACAATAGATATACCTAACAATAGAAGTCTACGTCTACAGAAAGGACGTCCCGGAAAGTGTTAACATCCCTGTCCCTCCCTAGCGTAAATGGCATCAGGACTTGCAGCTGGAGTGATGATGAATGCTGCTTCATCATCATCATCATAAGGTCTTATTTAGTCTGCACTACAGGAGCCGACCCTCTCTGTACTACTAGAGCCATACTTGGCCGCAGAGCAGTCAGAATACTTGGCCTAAACTGTCCACGCTGGCCAGATGGGTTGGAGAGGTCACAGATGTTTATAAGCTTTGTTTAGCTTGTATTTCCTAAGTCGCCTTCTACGACATCCACGGGAATGCTGTGGTTAACTGATGGACGTAGGCGTACTTAGGGGTAGACGACGGATGACATGGCGGGATAAAGTTCTTGATGACATTTCATCAAGAACTTTATCCCGCCATGTCATCCGTGGTGCCATTGCACCAGGCTGCGTTAGATAAAGATCAGTGGAAAAAATAAGGGGTGGCCTTTGCCCAGCAGTGGGACACAATAACAGGCTAAAAAATATGTCAATTTTAGAATAATAAATAAATAAATATATAAGAACAAATCACACAGATTGAGCTAGCCCCAAAGTACGTTCGAGACTTGTGTGTTATGGGATACTAACTCAACGATACTATATTTTATAACAAATACATATATAGATACACATCCAAGACCCAGGCCAATCTGAAAAAGATAATTTTCCATCTTGACCTGGCCGGGGATCGAACCCGGTTACTCCGTGTCGCAGGCAGGCGTGTTGACCGCTGCGCCACGGAGCTAGTCAGGTTGCATATCATAACATAATCATAACTTACGACAGTCTCGTGTGGCAGGTCTGCGTGGAACTGCAGGGCAGAGAGGGTTGGTGTCATCTCCGAAGGCGACTTTACTTCTTCTCCTTCGGCGAAACTCTGAGTGGGGGCTCGGTAGTAGATGTAATATAGCACCTGTTAAAAATTAATAGATCATTTTACACTTTGGTCATTTTGCACTTGAAATAAATAAAATAAATAAATAAATATATATATATATACGGACAAATCACACAGATTGAGCTAGCCCCAAAGTGAGTTTGAAACTTGTATTAAATACAAGTCTCTAATCCTAATTAGAATAATATTTTTTATCGCACGAAAGAGTGTCACATCCCGTGTGCAAGTGAGAGTGCAGAACCAGCGATAGATAGGCACGATCGGCCTAAGCGTTCGGCTTGTGACGCATCTATCTCTCTTTCACCGTTATCACGAAACATTTTCGACCGTTAACCGACTTTACAGATAACCGATATTTTGATTATATTCACATAGCAGTATCTTTTAAATTTGAATTTCATAATATACGATATAAGCTTTTAACTGCTTTTACCATTCATGCTCTTAATTATTTTTCTTAGAGTGTCGACTCGGGTGAATCATTTATTTATTTAAACTTTGCTGCACAAAATACGTACAAATACGTGGACTCACAATTATGTGTGCAGAACAGAACTCTGCTACTACACAACGTTATCAGTGTTATTGTATAAGTCCTTGCATGCACAGGTGGAAGGGCACGCAGGGCAAGACAGGTCTTACTAATATTATAAAGTCTTTGAGGGTCTGTGGTATGTATTGATGGTTCACAAATAATAATCCTGCACACAAAAAGACTAATGGACGGATTTTCAATAAAATGTCAATTGTGAAAAGTGAATACTACCAAACCACCTAACAAATTCTGTACTATTCATCCAAATAGCAAAATTTTTGAAAAGTGGACCTTGGGAAGAAACAAGGAATACATTCAGATGTGAGAAACAAAGGAATTGTTTCTCACATCTGAATGTATTGATATATATCCAGGGCTGCTACGCCTTTAAATCTAGGATTTTTTATGTATACCTGTGACTTTATTGGTTATGTACAAATAAAGAAAAATATAGTTTTTTCTAAGTTTCTTTAAGGGATTCCTACCTAAGCAGATAAAGTCACAGGTAGCCCCTGTAACCCTTAAGTGTAAGAGCAAAAAATATGTAAAAACAAAGATACCTGATTAGCACACTCCCACTGTGCCCAAGAAAACACCTTAACAATGGTCTCTGGCTCAGCATAAATGCCGTCAAACCCCCACTTGTCAGTGCCATCATCACACTCATTCAGGAACATTGGTGTGCGGTATATTTTTATATCTGTAGACAAGCGGTCATCACATCATAACCACAATTGATATGTCTTTTTATGGAAGACATATCCAAACATATGACATAATCAATTATTTAAATATTATTAATAGAACAGCTATTTTATGGTATGAATTCAGCTCTATCAGATGATGCTGACATTGAAAGGGAGCGCAGGGCTCCAGTCGTTAGGGGAACATGGTCATTCGTCGTTTTAATTGTTCTACCATTCCAGTTAAAATTACCATTTTTAAAGCCTTCTGCCAAAGCTTTTACACAAGCAGTCTATGGGTGCAATATAAGCGCCGAACCATTGGAGACCTGCGCGTCCAATACAATGACATCTTTAGGATGTTGTTGGGGTTGCCACATAGATGCAGTGCGTCAGGCATGTTTGCAGAGGCACGTATCTTCTTTTATGTCGTAGTATGGAAAAGCTCTCTGTTGCAAGGTGTGCGGAACAGCAAAACAGCATCCTGAGGATGATATCTTCGCGTCCCGACTGCCCCATTCTAAAAAACTGCATGTTGGTGGCTATAGGGATTGCACTTAATATTTTATTGTTATTTTTACTGTGTGTACTGTGTAACTCTATAATATAAAATAATCCAAAATAAAGAATTTATTATTATTATTAACATCTCTTCTTCAAGAAATTAGTTTAAGAGCAACAAGACCAAGGGTACTATTCCTCTCTATATTTAATGAAAATGTATGTAGCCAAATCACATACAGCAAAAATGCTGTCATAATGATGGACTCTGGTACCCCATGCAAACATACCACAGCTTAGGATGCAACTGTGATAACGCTCAGATGATGATAAGATTTTAAGCAAATCATGCATAATATAACTACATATTACAAAATTGGCGGTGTGGTTTTCACGCAGAGTAGAATAGGACCATTCCAGGTCTTCCTATGTCGTAAACGGCGATTTAGGAAATACAGGCTAAACAAAGCTCATAAACATCAATGAGACCTCTCCAACCCGTCTGGCCAGCGAGGAGAGTGTAAGCCAAATCCTCTGTCTGCTCTGGCCAAGTATGGCTGGTAGCCTAGTACAGAGAGAGTCATGCTCTTGCAGTGGAGACTAAAAAGACCTGATGATGATTACAAAACAAAGTCCTTAACTGTGTCTATCTGTCTGTTACAATATACTCAAAAACTACTGCATGCATTTTCATGCGATTTTCACCAATAGAGGGATTCATTACAAAGGTTTAGGTATATAACTTGTATAAATATATTTAAAAAAAAAGAAGATTTGAAATAAGATTCATAACTTACATTCCAAGTGCTTGAACAGCAGGAATCTGTCATTCCTAATCCCAGGACTGTACTTGTTACTCTTGCCATACACATACTGAACCATTATTTGTTTGGTCGATCCTTCCTCAACCACCACTGGAGTTCTATCCTGATCGGGCAGCAAGCACACCAAATATGGATAGTATACTGGATCTTTCACTTCACTTTCCTCATTAGGAAGAACTTTAATAATATAGACTAAAAGACTGTGGGTAGCATTTACAGATGCCTGGATTATATTCAGTTTCTCCTCGAAAGTGTGAAGAGTGGACAATGATTTAGTTTTGTTGGTGTAAACTCCAATGTTAAGTATTTCTTTGCCATCTTTTACTGAGATCCAAGATAGCAGCTGTGAGCCGTCTTGCTCCTGTCCTAGAAGACGCCATTCTCGTGCTGTGACCTCTGTAAGTATTATTAATTCAGATTACAATTGATACTTCTTCTTCATTCAACATATAATTATGTATAGGTACTTATCAACTAAGAAGTATGTAATTATTAATTCTAATCTACAATAGACACATTTGTAGAGTTAGTAAATAACAAGCTTTCGCCCGCGGCTCCGCCCGCGTCAATGTCGATCCCTCGGGAATAGTACTTTTTGGGATAAAAGGTAGACTGTGTCCTTCTCTGTACTCCAGAGAACTTGTATGCAAAATTTCATGATGATCGGTTCAGTAACAAACAAACAAACTCACTTTCACAATTATAATACTACTAGTAAGGATGTTGTGGTAAATAAACAAAGGACTTGACTACATGAACACTGAATTATTATGACTGGAATGCTATTAGCTTGATGTCAAAACGTTATTATGGAATACTGCGTATGCATAATCGCAAGCTCTATCGTACTTAATCCCTGTATATTGAAAGAAAACTGAATAAACTATTAATTAATTATCGTAACACACCTTCTACAGTCTGCGCTTGCAATACTCCACAAAGTTTGACTGCAATGTTTTGAACAGCCATTTCACGATGTATTCACATCTAATACACCCTATTTAAATGTAAACAACAATATAAATCCACAATATGCTGATATATCGCCACGTTATCATCAAAAAATATTGCACCTTTATTGACTTTTCTCGCTCAATTTTCTACCCGACAGATCAGCTGGCGCCCAGCTGTAGTAAAAGATGAAGTTATCTTTTTCAGGGAGTACCAATAGTGAAAAAAACAAAAATCCACTGCAAGTCGCATCCTGTGGCGCTAGTGGTGAAAAATAAGCCAATGAGAAGAAAGCATCAATTTTATCATAACGTTCCATTGTATATACTCTTCGTACACTTTATTAAACTTTTGATTGATTTAATTTACTAAATGATGTATATGATAGGCGGTAATAATTGGAAAAAAATCAAAGAAGAAACATCAAGAAATAATTTTGAAAAAATATAAATATATTGTGAAAAAATGGGAATGATTCTGCGATTTTAAATGTATAGCGTATAAATTGAGCTTTTTCATATTTCATTATCTAAAACAAATATTTTATTTTAGTAATTGATTCGTAATTTCAAAAATCTAAACATTTGATCTTTTTATAGTCTCAGTTCAATTATTGCGTAAAACGAGTTTGACGAGCGAATGACGTACGATTTCAGTAGAAACAAACATGAAGTTAGTTGCATGTCAGGTCTCAGCAGCATCAAAGTTTTACCGCGACATTTTCGCGCGGAAAGCCGGGCGTTATCGAGCCGTGAAAAGCTGAAATAATATGTGTATATTCAGAAAATTACTAAAGTGAAACCTTCTTAATTATCTTTGATGTCCATTATACAGTGTGTAATAAAAAATATACTTAAATCAAATATAAATACGTCCAAATTCTAGAGTACATATCTCGTGAACAAGAAAATTTTGTTTTGTGAAATCTTGAATTAATTGTGAATGACCAGGTACGTTCTGTATGCTAATTCGGCATCTGGATTTCCTTTTACTTCTTAATTGATTATAATATTTTAAAATAATCTCAAATCTTCTGCTGCAATTAGGTTATAAGCCATCGGTGGGCGATAAGCCAAGCCAATTATACTTGTACCGGTTGGGTCATATAAGGCCATGTAATGTTATTCAGTCCAGTAATTTTTTAATAATATATTAATTTGGAGTCGTATGATATCATGTAGGTGCTATTTTTATCAATTTCCAAAAGCGGATGGGCTCGGAAACCCAAGCTAGCGACGTGTCTAATGGCGCTGACGGAGGATTTCGCGCGCGATTGTGACGGATTCGTGGCATTTTTTACGACAGCTGATTGATTTTATTCCACTATTTTTTGTAATTAAATGAATTTTAATAGATTCTAGTGATCGTGAAAAATGTTAAAAGTTCAAAATTGGTGGTTTATCTGTACCAAAATCAGCCTCGAAAAATTTTCTCCCGCCAATCAGCAGGGGGCACGCTATGAATATATCAGCTTAGTTGGGGTTGAATACCATTAAAAAGTGCTTACTTTTGGTACTCATTTGGTTCAAATATGTATCACGATGAAATACAATGCTTGAATATTCCGTTTATATTGCGAATTTGGCCTAAATACGGTTGTCCAATGACATAACCCTATTTTCTCATTGGGCATGACATGCGGTTGTTTCAGGTCAATAATCCTTATTTAAATCGCAATGTGTATTGATTAAGGAATCGATATTAAGTGGGCATTATGTTTCAGGCACTGGAGGTAGGGTAGCAGCTGTTTCTCTGCATCTACAATGGCTCAGAATGGGTATGTAACAAGTGTCGTGCTCTGCGACCTTGATGTTCTGTTTACTTAACTGTGACACCTGTTTTCAGTTCTTCCAATGATGATACTGAAAGGCGTATGAACTTAAAAAGGAAAAGAAATTCAACTGATGATGAGGTTTGTGTTTTTCACCTTATATGTAGTGTATAGCAGTGACAGAGCAGTGTGTGAGAGTTCTGTCTGTTTCAGGTGGAGAATATGCCACCTGTGAAGGTGTCAAACTCCTTAGAAGAGCAACTGGTAGAGCAGCCGGTCCACAATGTAGTGGTGGAGTCGTCTTGCTCTAGTGATGATGAAGGCTCCCAGTATGGAGCCATAGAGCAACCCCAAAGTGTATTTACAGACATAGATTATAATCCTGATAGTTTCCTAAGCCCACCGAGTATACCTGAATTACCAAATTGTGTACTGAGCCCATTGGAAAATGTGGCCAGAGGCGAGTCTACTCCCCACTCCAATAAAAGGCCTAGGTAAGGCACCATTTTGATTACGTATATCTGTCTAAATGCTATTTAGAAAATAGAACATAGTAAATATCAAAAATATGTTAGAGGCTTAGAGCTAGTTATTTTCTTATCTCTAACACATCTAATAAGCTATTTTTGGGATCAGGCGGACAGGGGTTGGGCTTCCAGCCAATATGGGATCATACAACTCAACAATACCTCAACTCAACATACAGTGTAGTTATTTAGTAAAAACTTGAATACCTATTCTAAATATTACTTAAAATTTAAACAGCTGACTTTTGGTTTTATTAATTCAGGGTTTTATACCATTTTAATATATTACCAAAAATTATATGCTTTCCAATCAACTCAAGACTTAAACTTTTTAGACACTGCAAAGTTGTCATAAATAAAATATTATTAAAGATACATATTTTTTATTGTTTGACTGAGTGGAAACAACAATCATATGTATATCTTAAAGTGTCTAATGCAAATTGCATTGCATTAAGCCTGAACTTCCCTTGCAGCACAAGCAAGTCAGAATGTCCCTCACTGCCCAAACGCAAATGTCCCCTGCCTGTGTTGTCCTGGGCAGACCCCCAGGATGTCTGGAACAGCATGTGCGAGTGTGATGCCAATTCCAGCAACAATAAGAACCCCAACATGTTTGACAAGCACCCCAATCTGCAGATCAGGATGAGAGCTATCTTACTGGACTGGCTCAATGAGGTAGGTGACAATGTCTAGTAAATTATAACAATGGGAACTATATTTGCCAAAGCGCAAGAGTCTCTTGCCTATGATGACCTATTACAGGATATGTGGAACTTTAGATAGGAAACTAACACTACCCAAGCAGAATCTCCTGCTGGTAGACAGCAAAAAAGATAAAAAGCTAGATTTTACCTTGAGACCTTGACTATGAAATCTTGCAGCCTTGGTCTATCTTTTTATATAATAACTAGCAAGCAGCCAAAGAGAAAGAAATGAGGTAAGTAGGTTCTTGTAAATAGAACTTAGTAGTTTATATCTTGTGATTTCAACTTAGTAGTTGATATCTTGTGATTTCTTTTCTGACAGCAGCCTTGCTCTTAAGTTTACAGTAACTTAAATAATAGATAATTATCTGGCGAGTGTTAAAGATTGATCTTTGTGTAACTGTTCAACTTCCTAATTCTAAGAGTAGATTTAACTCTGTCATTAAAATATAGGCTTTGTCTGTCAATAACTGGGCAAGCAGAGCCTTCTTTTAACCTCAGTAATGTTACTGCTTAAGGATCTTATGGCATCAGCCTTGAAGCCCATCTATGGACAAAATTACATACATACATACTATCACGTCTTTTTCCCTTGTGGGGTAGACAGAGCCCAGGTCTATGAACCTAAAAGCCACGTTTAGCATGTTGGTGGGCGTGAGGTGGAATACGGAACGAAAATAGTGATGGGTTGCTAGCCGCATCGCCAACTAATATGATTCGTCAGATTTGCCCATTCCCTCGATCGGCTTTTACGATCTGCGCGGGAAGAGAAGCAGCTGGTACATTCTACGTTTTTCCTTTTCTCCCAGACCAGCATAGAAGAAAAATAAAATAGAAACGACTTCAGATATAATAGATTTTTTTTCCATGAGGAAAAAATAATATACTTAATAGTGTGATGCGTCAAAAAAGAACCAAATTACATGATGAGCTAATTTATATTTTCAAAGGAATGAACTCAGTTGAATGTCTGAGAGCCTAAAAGTAATAAAACTACAGGGTTTAATAGACATTTTTATTATGATTTCCTCATAGTATTTGTACAAGTACTATTATCAGCTATTTATAGTAATTACTGGATATAAATAATTATTCAGTGTCACTGTACTATTAGGTATTCTGTGGTGTCACACAAAATAATTGAACAGAAAATTATATTACATAATTAAGATTTGTTAATTACCTATTACATGCTGCATTATAGAGGCTCCTTGCGCGAGGTAAGTTGATGAGATTCTGCCGTTCATAGTTATTATAAAATAGTACTTTGCAATAAGTAGCTCCGTGGCGCAGCGGTCAACACGCCATCCTGCGACACGGAGTGACCGGGTTCGATCCCCGGCCAGGTCAAGATGGAAAATGATCTTTTTCAGATTGGCCTGGGTCTTGGATGTGTATCTATATATGTATTTGTTATTAAATATAGTATCGTTGAGTTAGTATCCCATAACACAAGTCTAGGCCAAGTCCTCTGGCTGCTCTGGCCAAGTATGGCGCTAGTGGTGCAGAGAGGGTCGTGCTCCTGTAGTGGAGACTAAAAGGACCTGATGATGATGATGATGATGATGAACACAAGTCTCGAACTTACTTTGGGGCTAGCTCAATCTGTGTGATTTGTCCGTATATATTTATTTATATTATTTAAGTAGACGTAAGGATGGGGTCAGCGTTTTTCACGACGTTGTTATACATGTAGGAAAGTGATGTAATATTGGGTCGATGACCTCTTTTTTGTAGCGTGTCATCGAACTTAAAAACCAACGCGTTTTGTACTCCATCACGACTTAATTGGAGATTTATTTTTGACTTTCAGTAAGTTAAATATTTTCCGCGTTCATGTTATGCAGAATTGCGAGATGTGACTTGACATTGAATTCTATTTGAATTTGGTGTGACCGTTATGCGGATCTTGCTACGGCTATGAATACATAGGCGGTAGGCGGGCGCGGTACTCACTAGAGATTTTCAGCTCCCATTTACGTAATAGTGTGTAAAATTATATACCTAGTCTGCCTTATTATTTGTTGTTTGTAAAGTCGGCTTACGGACGATCATTTTACGTGATAACAGTGGAAGAGAGATAGATGCGTCACAAGCTCAATGCTTAGACCGATCGTGCTTATCTATTGCTTGTTCTGTGCTCTCTCTTGCATACGGGATTTGACACTTGGTTGCGTGCAGCCGGCGTTTACCAATTTATAAGACGTTATCACGACAAAAAGAAATCTACCTATTATCAAATTTAAACATTAGGATGCCTAAGAAACTAAATTTAACAATACTGTCCTAAAGATAACGTCAACTTAGTAATCTCTTTCATACCTACCTAACGTTTTACATTTACAATTTTCAGTTCTCTCCTTATCGTGTCGGTGGCTCAAAACATCTAAAAATATATTATATTTTGTCCCTCCAATAGGCTGCGACAGCCACGCCACTCGCTGAGGCAGAGTTGAAGTTGTGCAGGTAGTGGAGCACAATGGACATGACAAAAGGTTGACACATTCTGATCTCCATGACCACATTCACACTATACGTTCTCCTGGTCGACATATCCCCACATGGCTGGGTTGTGCTTACATCAGCATACTCCAGTTCGTTGGCGATTGAGTCTTTTCCATGTAGACCATGGGAGTTAAGATCCCAGAAGTAACTCTTCAGTTAGTGGGAGGTGGAAATTAATTGCGCCAAAGTTGCAGACAGGTGGATCTTGGGTCGCCTTCGAGTTATGTAGTTTTAAAAAAGCTACTAAGACTTTTTGAGCCATCATGGTGTACGTATTGGTTCACTAGACTGCATTACCGAGTCTAGCTATCCAGGTGCGCCGGACGTCGACTGATCATCACTCGTGAAGGCTACATGCACCATCTCAAAGTTGTTTAAATATACCTGAAATATGGAAGGCTAGCTCCGTGGCGCAGCGGTCAACACGCCAGCCTGCGACACGAGAGTACCCGGGTTCGATCCCCGGCCAGGTCAAGATGGAAAATGATCTTTTTCAGATTGGCCTGGGTCTTGGATGTGTATCTATATTGTATTTGTTATAAAATATAGTATCGTTGAGTTAGTATCCCATAACACAAGTCTTGAACTTACTTTGGGGCTAGCTCAATCTGTGTGGTTTGTCCGTATATATTTATTTATATTTATTTTCAACTTAATTTTTATTTCAATTGCAATGCATACGACAAGCGAATATAAATCCGAGCAAATTTCCGTGACCTAGGCTCCCATCTTATATGGATATCTACACACGGACGTTATTTTTGGACGTCATTAGTACACGAGTTTTTATTCACGTCTCGACCACGAACCCCGCGGGCCTCTGTACTTTATTGATTACGATGTAGTTGACAATGCCTTGTAAACGTAAATACTTTTTGGTTGTTTCTCTATATATCAATCGATTTCAGATAAACAAACACTTCTCCAATGTTCACGCGTTGCGAATTCGAAATGATGTTACAGTTATGTTATTTTTCGTATTTACTTCTTACGAGGAAGACAGAGCCAAAGGTCACAAGACTGAAAGTGAGCTTATAATAAATAATAAATAAATATGTACGGACAAATCACACAGATTGAGCTAGCCCCAAAGTAAGTTCGAGACTTGTGTTATGGGATACTAACTCAACGATACTATATTTTATAACAAATACATATATAGATACACATCCAAGACCCAGGCCAATCTGAAAAAGATCATTTTTCATCTTGACCTGGCCGGGGATCGAACCCGGTCACTCTGTGTCGCAGGCTGGCGTGTTGACCGCTGCGCCACGGAGCTAGTCACTATAATGTACGAATATACTGGCTAAAACAGTATTCAGAAAGTATATCATGGAATAACGACCCACCCCGGCTTCGCACGGGTAGATTAGGTATATAATCTATCTATAGCCTATGATCATCACGGATAATCTAGGATAGTAATGATGAATTAATTTTTCAAATCGGTCTAGTACCTAGTTTCGAAGTCTATTCAATTCAAACAAACAATCAAAACTTTCCTCTGTATAATATTAGTCACGGATAAATCGCTGCGGGGGGCAAACGAAAGGGACATTTTGCGACTAGGGTACATAATGCGAAAGGGGCATTCTGCGACGTAACGACGAATGCAACTAACACATAATAAACACCACATATACAAAATAGAAAGGGTTGAAGTAAAGTCTCACGACCCCCGGGTCAACAGGCAAACGCCTTAACCACTGGACCACGGAGGCATGGAATTTAGAAATGCAAGAAAAAAGCTGAAAATCGAAAAAATAAATTAGGCTTCCTATACAAAGTCGCCGATCAGCTGGACGAATTTCTATGGTGGGTTTATTGTTTTTTTTTCGTTTTTTTAAATTCTGTATTCCATTAGGGATTCTGATGCCAAGATTTCAATAAAGTTCTTAGGTTCAAAATCACGCGATATACCTATACGGACAAATCACACAGATTTCAGAGCTAGCCCCAAAATAAGTAAGAAACATGTGTTTAGGATACTACCTCAACGGTTGATTGAACGATTTTATAACAACCTAGCTGTTGCCCGCGGCTCCGCCCGCGTTAGTGTCGATCTCTCGGGAACAGTAGAATTTCCCGGAATCAAACATACCCTATGTCCTTCCTCGGGCCTCACACCTCCATACCAAATTTCATCCAAATCAGTTCAATGGTTGAAGCGTAAAAAAACGACAGACAGAGTTACTTTCGCATTTATAATATTAGTATTAGTATGGAAGTATGGATATTATTTATACTTCTAAGTCCAGAAATGAGAAAATTTCCATAAAACCTTTACCCTCCCATTTTACCCCTTTAGGAGTGAACTTTGTCCATTTCACCCACATTTAAGTTTTTTAATTGTAATCGAGAACTTACATACCTATTTATTTTCATACTTCATAGTCCAGAAATGAGAAAATTTCCAAACAAACTTCCTTCTGGGGGATTTTTTTCCAGTTGACCTACACAGATCTTTTTCAATTGTAATCGTGAATTTATTTACCTATTTTCATACTTCTAAGTCTAGAAATAAGTAAATTCCTATACAATCTTTACCCCGCTATTTTACCCCTTCAGGGGAAAATATCGTCCATTTTACCTACACAGATATTTTTAATTGTAACCTAGAACATATACTTATTTTCATACGTCTAAGTCCAAAAATGAGAAAATTTCCATACAAAGTTTATACCACCCACCCACCCCCATTTTACGCCTTAAGGGGGGAATTTCGCAAATTTCATCTACCTACACACATCTTTTTAATTTTAATCGAGAACTTATATACCTACTTTCATACTACTAAGTCCAGAAATGAGAAAGTTCCATATAAATTTTACCCCTTTAGAAGTTAATTTCTTAATATCCTTTCTTAGCGCTCACTCACATCATTAAAAGAACCCCTGTACCAAATTTCAAGTTTCTAGGCGCAGCAGTTTCGGTTGGTTTGCCATTTGCCCGCGGCTACGCCGCCGCTGTTAATGTCCATCCCTCAGGAACAGTTTGGACCCTTAAAGGAGTGACTCAGGTCATCAATACGAACAACTTTTTCTATGGGACCAATGCTGGGAACTCAAAAAAAATTCGTCATTTCCATAAAAAAGAGTCCCGCCGCCCGGCCAGTTTGTATGGGAATGTCGAATTTTTTTTTGAGTTCCCAGCATTGTTCCCATAGGAAAAGTTGTTCATTTTGATGGTATGAGTCGCCCCTTTAAGGGTCCAAAACGATAAAAAATTCACCGTGTATATTTGCAGGCAAACTAATGCCTTAAGGTTATTCAAATGACGATAACTTTTTTTTTAATGAACCGATTTTGATGAAACAAACTTTAGATGTTTTGCTGAGTCAAAACAAAGCAATTGGTGAAAGTTTCAAGTAAATCGGTTCAGTATTTTCGGAGATAATCGTGATCATACATACAGACAGACAGACAGACAGACAAGAAATTCGAAAAAAATTTTTTGCTTTCTATTATTCTTTTTAAGTGTCCCTCTATCCATTTCAGTCAAAAATTGTAAATGTACAGACAAAATATTTTTACTGTTTTATTATATGTATAGATAAATAATAGATAAACCTCCAAGACCCTCAATCTGAAAAAGATCATTTTCCGTCTTGGTCTGACTGGGGATCGAACCTGGAATTTAGAATCGAATCGAATTTAGAAAAAGAGGGGAGGTCAGTGGATTTAACTGTCGACATCCCAATAAGCTGATGTTGCCGAATATTCGGACGCAAATTTGTGCAAGAAACTGTTATGACATGTGCGCTAAAGTATTTAATAAGCTGCCTGAAGACATTAAACAGTTGACATTATATAAATTTAAAATTGAACTTCATTCATGGCTATTGGAGAAATGCTTTTATTTTATAAGTGACTACTTAAAATGAAAAAATTAATTGATTGACATTGTAATAATATATTAATTGTATTCATATATTATCATATAAATTAACATGACATGTAATTGGACTCATAACTTAAATATTTTAAAATGTAATCAAGAATATTTGCATGCTGGAAACAGTTAAATGTGTGATACTTACGGCTTAATCTAATTGTACTATGCTACCACATTTATGGCAAATAAATAAACTTTACTTTACTTTGGAATCTCTGGTGTGATAGCCAGGTCAGACCACTAAGCCACAGAGGTCGTCAACACGCGGAAACGCGCCTGGTAGGGCATTACTTAAATACCCTAGCGGCGAAGCTAAACCTGGTTTTCTTGCAACTACTAACTAGAACAAAAAGACAACGCTTCCCCCTTGTCACGTCACTAAAAGGAGGAATAATCTAATAGCCTAGGGGTGGCAAATGTGTAAATCCGGCACTGCATCCACGTGTGACGAGTTGACCATCTGGCGCGATCTAAACTACTGATTAGGTTCAGGCCGTAGCCTGTCAGATCGATAAAAGATAGTACAGCAAATAATAAACAATACAAGAAGCGTTATATTTTAATTGACTTATTTTGTTCTTCGCCGGTCTCTGATCAAATAAATGATAGGAGGGTGTAAGAAAAGATATCCCACGGCGTCCCACATCTCTCTGTCAGAGCCTGTCCCTCGGGCAGAGTTTTGGCCATCTAATCATGGAAACTACTGTGGCGATATGTAGAGTATTTCTCTGGGTCTGCCATGACTTGACAAATGGTCAATGAGAACAATGTTTTAACAAAAAAAAAGCGGCAAAATGCGAGTCAGACTCGCAGACCAATGGTTTCGTACCAATAAGTATAATGAGTTTAAAATTATTAAAAATATATTTAGTATACAATGTAACTTTAAATTCTCAATTTCCTTTATCTGTGTTATAAGACGTTGTTTCGTACCAAATTTCAAGATTCTGAGTTCACGGGAAGTTTTTGACCCTTGACTTGAAGACCCTTGCTTTTGATTCATTTGCGAAAGTCGCAAATTTGCGGCATAAACTAACTGTATCTTTTGATTGCGTTGGCTTAGAAGTTTGATTTTAACAGCCCCAAGGGACAGTAGACCTGAGTATTTGTTATGAATTTCAGAAAAATGATCTTGACAGACATATATATGTAGACGGACAACAAAGTGATCCTATAAGGGTTCCGTTATTTTCCTTTAGAGGTACGGAACCCTGAAAACACGACACGGACAGATTTTACAGTAGTTTTACAACAAACATTCATCATCATAAACTCACATTCTCTGAATTCAATTTACGGAGCGTTAATTCTGTATTGCGTTGTGATACTAAACCCATGCAATGCGGCACAGGGTCGCATAGAGCCTCTCACATGAGTACTTCGTCGGCGATAACATCGACAGCTATTAGCAAGATTATTCAAGCCCGGTGGCACTAAAGATAATAGCTGGCTTGCTTTATGAAGCTGATAAGTCATTGACGCGCCCCGCTGTTGACGTTAAAAGAAAGAAAGCCATAAACATATATTTTATACTTACGCGATATTTTTACTATATGTGACTGGGCGCCGCCCAGTCCCATTTCAGCTATGCTGACTGTTCGTATGCGACAGGACAGGTGGGCCAGAGCTGTAACTACGTGAATACCAGATGGCCGCCGAGGAACAGGGCAGACCTAGGAGGAGATTGCGCGATGACATAGACGCACACATGAACGATTGGCAGACTGGCCCTTGACCCTTGTTGGCCTCCCCTTTTTTTCTAAGTGTCCCTGACATTTAAAAAACAAAAACGGGAGGCTTGCCCAGCAGTGGGACGCAAAAGCAGGCTAAAAAAAATATTGAATGCGAAAATAACTCAGTATGTCTTCTTTTTTACGCTTCAACCATCGAACCAATTTGGATGGATATGGAGGTAGTTTAAGGCCCGGGGAAATACATGGCTACCTTTCATTCCAGGAAATTCTACTGTTCTCGAGGGATCGATACTAACGCCACGCTTATTGATCAAGTGAGCTCGAAGCGTGTTCGTTTCAGCTTGGACAAGAATGCTTTGGTATATTCGACTGTTCTCGTTTACAGGTCACATTAATCAACCGAGACGCGTACGTAGTCGTCCTAGTCCCTACTCAATTTTAGGGTTCCGTAACCAAAGATTGTGGTTTCCGACAGAGTAGAATAGGACCACTCCTAGTCTTCCTATGGAGGTCGTAAGAGGCGACTTAGGAAATACAAGCTAAACAAAGCTCATAAACATCAGTGAAACCTCTCCAACCCGTCTGGCCAGCGAGGAGAGTGTAGGCCAAATCCTCTGTCTGCTCTTGCCAAGTATGGCTCCGGTAGTACAGAGCGGGTCATGCTCCTGCAGTGGAGACTAAAAAAGACCTGATGATTAACCAAAGGGCAAAAACGGTACCCTATTGATATCGCTCCGCTGTCCTTCTGGCACCAGGCTGTATCTCATAAACCGTGATAGACAGTTGAAATTTTCACATATGATGTATTTCTGTTGCCGCTATAACAACAGATAGTAAAAAAATAGAATAAAATAAATATTTAGGGGGCCTCCCATACCTACAACAAACATGATTTTTTTGCTTGTTTTTTGTGTTTTTGGTCGATATCGATAACGGCAACAGGTAGACGCTTTAAATATTCACAGAATATTAGTTTTATAGACGCTTTAAAAATAAATAATTAAAATAAAAAATATTAATAGGGGACTCTCATACAACAGACATGTTTTTTTTGCCGTTTTTATGGATAACGGTACGGAACCCTCCGTGCGCGAGTCCGACTCGCACTTGGCCGGTTTTTTTTAACATGGCGGATATTGACACAAAGGCCCTAAACGCCATTGGGCTAAGGGACATAGAAGTTCGCTATGATAATCAATCACACCAAAGAAAGTTTTTTTCCTTTACATGGACAGTGGAAATACCTGCTGTTGTCATCTTTGATGGCAGTCGGTAAGCTATGTCAGATGCCTTTAGGCAGCTTGAAAAATCTGGCACCAGTGTTGGTCACTTACACGCACGAAAAACAAACGAGTAGCGTGTAACGCCATTTCACTCAGGTGAAACAATAATACTTCCAGAAGCCGGCCGGGGCTCGGTTCGCGTCAGCTTATATGCGGTTCTTAATAAATTTAAACAAAAATCAGACTGAACAAATTCCAGTTATATCACCACCACAAAAGAATTGGTGTTCCTGCTAAATTTTGGGTGATTATGAAATTGGCGTTTTCTAGAGTTTTCATACTCACGTTTTTAGTATCATTTCGGGTTTGATAAATTTTACTTAACGGACAACAGTAGGTAAACTTGATTTACGAATAATAAAATTTCGCATATAAAAAAAATATATTTTTTTATTAAAACGGACAACATCTGAGACAATTTCTTTTCATGAGCATTTTTTTATAATTAAATTCCTAAAAAAAAACTTTAATGCATGCAGAATAATAATATGGTCCACACAAGTTAAAAAAAAAACATGTGTCATTAGAAACAAAATGGTAAGCGGAAAAATACGCCAGTTTCATAGATAAAGACCCCATTACAGACACACTATTCTATGTTGGCAATTATAACGTGCAACTGAACCTCACGCGTGGCCCGACTCGCATGTAGCCATTTTTTTTTTTATGAATTTAGTAATGAATGCAGTTTGTTTTAAAAAATCGGTGCGATGTTTCATTGGTCAGGTTATTACCTATATCTTTTTCATAAAAAAATCTCCCAACTGACCCATCTCGATAAGACATTCTGTATACGTCGTGATCTCGAGACTATTTATTTTAAATGTTTATTCGAACATAATTTAAGTAATGATATATACCTAATCAGTTTCGTTATTTGCGCGGTAATAAATGTAACGTTTTGTGGTTCATAATCGACATTACATTTGCAATGTTATGTGTTAGGTTTATCGTATAATGGCACTGATACGGGTGCAACCGCACCACGCCGCTACGTAATGCTGTACGATTTTATCCGATTACAAATAAAGAGGGTTCTGTGTTTCTTCAAAAATTACGAGTCAACTTCAAACAGAATAGTATACCGTTTTCTTACAGCATCCTCCTCGACGACCTCCATGACGCAGTGGTTAACACGTCTGTCTAGTACACACAAAGGGCACCGGGTTCGATTCCATAAGCAAATACTTGTACTTTAATTTTCACAAGTATTTTTCTGCGTTTCTGGAACTAACCAAGAAGGGTTATCGTCAACCAGGAGCCCATAACTTTCGCGAAACCTTATCATAGCATTAATGTTGTCTTATAGTGGACCCGGAACCGAATGGACCCGAACTCCGTCCGACGCATTAGGCCCAACGCACACTTACAGAGGCGCGAGGAAGATACTGAGAATAAATTAATTTAACATGCACCTTAACTACTATTACATGGGGTTTAAAACGGCATGCCAAAAACCCAACCGACGCGAGAGCGGACGTTTTCAACCGCATGTCATAGTAGTTAAGAGCCCGCCATATGCCAGGCGGCGTGGCGATACAAACGCGGATGGTCTAAACGCGTTAGCTACTTTGGATATTTTCGTTTTTTTAGGAATATTCAAGGGTTATTCGAAAAAGAAAAACATATGATGGCTGCCTTATCTGTAATGCAATAATAATCAAAAGTTTCAAGGTTAATTCTAATGTATTTGGTGAATAATACTATATACCGAGTAAATTAGACGTGATTTGGAGGCAACTTTGCAATTTTTTTCTATCGAGAAAATTTAACGCAATCGTGTTTTTGAGTCATATAGTTACCAGAGTTAGTCCTGAACTTTCCTGCATTTTTATTTCAACTTGAGTATTTAATTATTATTGATATAACAGTCACTCATGCAAAGCAGTGTGAGGTAGTACGGACCCTTAAGGTTTATTTTCAATTGATTTATTCTCAGTCTCTTCGCCGCGCCTCTGTAAATGTGCGGGTCTTACAGATGAGAATGCAACCGGGTAAACGCTCAGACCAGCAGCCCCACTCGCTAACATTTGACAACTAATGGTGTACAACGTTTTGATGGTCACTTTAACATCCATTAAGGTTTATATGTCTCAAAATAAAAATAGTCTATCATGCGAAAGCCGCAATGTACTGAAGTGACGATCAAAACATTGTACACCGTAGTCGTCTAAAGTTCACAAGTAAGCTAAACCCTTTTTATGTTGTTAGAACTAAACCCAGCAGTGGGATAAAGAAGGCTGTCCATGATTGATTGATTGAAGCTTAGTGATTGACGAAATGGCCAGTCAACTTTTTTTCATGCTTACTTTTCTCAGCCAAGCTATAAAGAAGTTATAATTCTTTATATTATATAGTATAAGGTATATAATATGTATTTATATAAGATTATCTTTGCTCTATATTATTTTACGTAACTTTCTATTGATAGACGCCTATTTATTTTATCTGTTTGGTATTTCCAAAAGATTGACTGGGAGATAATACTTTTAGCATTAAGTCTACCTATTGTAGACTTTAAGTTACAATACAATAAAGTTTTTAAATAAATAAATAACTTTGTCACCAGGTGTGTGAGGTGTACAAGCTGCACAGAGAAACGTTTCACCTGACAGTTGACTACATCGACCGATACCTCACCAATACAGAAGACGTGCCTAAAGGGCGTCTGCAGCTCATAGGTAACTATTCTTCAGAACTTTATACCTACACAGGGACGACTTTACCCTATTGAAGGCCCTAGGCACATTATAGGGCCTTGACAAATCACTATTATAGTAAGGGCTGTCTCAAAAAAAAATATCCGCTACCATCAGAAATATATGGAATAACTTTATTTTATTAAACCATATGTGCACGATAAAATATTTCTAAATAAATTTATGCATTTCTTTGTAATTAGAGTTTGACGGGCGCGAGCTAAACATGGTTAGGTGCGCATGTATAAGCATTTTATCGAAAGTTTTAAGTTTACTAGCTGGCAAGTGTTGGCCATCTACCACAAACTTCCGAATAATATAGTACAGTCCCCAAAAATTATAGCACACATTGGATATTTCCGCAATCTCACACGTGCTATATTTTATAGGGCGAATCAAGAGATGGTTGGAAAATCATTTATTTTAGCCAGATTTTTTTACTCTTTGGCTTCGCGTTAGGAAAGTTATACCGCATTAAAGAAATCTTCAAAGCATTATAATTCAGTGAACATTTATGCTTTTTGATCGTAATTTGAAATAATGTCTAAATCAGTTTTGAAGCTAACGCCGTCGTAGGTAAATTTATGCCTACCGTTGCGGTGCCTCATTTAATTGGCTGATTGTAGATCTGATTGTGTTGCAGCCGATAGGAATACATAGAGTAGATATACATAGTAATATTAATAGGAAACCAATGGCTGGATACTACCTTGGACTTGGATACCTTTATACTTAACTAGCTGACCAGGCGAACTTGGTTACCGCCTCTAATCTGTACGGCCGTTCTTGAGTTATAATAATGGCACTAACCCTACTTTTTTTGTGTTTTATTTTGCATTCTCTTTCCTATTTTGATATCATCTTATTAAATTAGGAAATACAAAAAATACATGGCTTCCTACATGTTAGTTTATAAATTCATTGTAAAATTAGTTGAATCAAATACCTCATTTGACGCAAGCCTTTATACGTATAAGGGGAATGGGATATGGTAGAGAATTTCATGCACCATGCGGTAGCTCAGTTGACAGAGCGTAGGTCGTACATAGACCTAGGTCGCTGGTTCATACCCCGCCCGCATGAATTGTAAACAATAAGCATTTTAAGCTCAATATTGGATTTATCTTTTCCCAAAGACGAGTTTAGTCGTGGTAGAGCCACGCTACCAGCAAGTTGAATGAATCTAGTAGCATGAATGGGCCGGCTCGTCCGGGGACGTACCACACTCTCACAGAAAATCGACGTCAGCGTAGAAGCTTTACCGCTTCGTTCGGTGAGTGAGAGATCCGGATCCGCCCATCCTGCTCCCTCACCTTCTCATCTCCTCCCCCAAATCCTTGAAAGGCTGACAACGCACCTGTCACACCCTGGTGTTGCAGCTGTCCATGGGCAACGGTGATCACTTACCATCAGGTGACCCGCGTGCTCGTTTGTCGTCCTATAACATAAAAAATAAGACTGTCAAATTATCTTAGCTTTGAAAGGGATTAAAATCTATATGTGTAGCACCGACGGTATCCGTTCATCTACTGCCATATGACTACTTTATCTACGTGTTGTCATATTACACATTAATATTCCCTTAACAATGCAATACTTAAAAGTTAAATTCAAAAGATGTTATTACGATCGGGTCTGGGCCGAAGAAAGTTACTATTAGTATTTTTAGGAACGGTTGTTAGCAGGCGCCCTAGATCACATCAATTTCCTCACAAGACCTTATAACTAAAGTATACTTACAAAGAATTGAACATTTTCAGGTATAACATGCTTATTCATAGCAGCAAAAGTAGAAGAAGTTTACCCACCTAAAATAGGAGAATTCGCGTACGTCACCGACGGCGCGTGCACCACCGAAGAGATCCTTCTAGAAGAGCTACTGATCCTCAAGATCCTGTCGTGGAGCATCACGCCCATCACCATCAACAGTTGGCTGAATATGTACATGCAGCTCGCTAGCGAAGGCCGCAGCGCGAAGAGACGGCTACTTGGTGAAAGTGATATAGGCGCGAACGCGTTAAGAAGTTACACCTTCGTGTTTCCTCAGTACTCATCGCTGGAGTTTGTGATATGTGGACAATTGATAGACTTAGCAGTGTTGCATGTGGACGTTAATAAGTTTCCGTACAGTGTGGTCGCGGCGGCCGCGATGGCGCATTCTTTCACTAAGGAGCTCGCGCTTAGGGTATCAGGTGAGGTATTTTACTATTTTTAATTTAATTAACTTTGCATAAGACAGAACTGGATTAATGGTTATTCCTCTTATAATACATACACATTTTAAAATTTGTACAATACAGCAATTTCATTTTAGGTCTTATTTTGTCGTCATGTTAGAAAGATCCTTTTGAACCATTATTGTCTCACTACATACCTAAAAAATTATAAGAAAAATATTTTTTATAGTTTCCCATAGCCAAGTAATTTTTAATCTTTTCAAAAATTTTCTCTCTCCCTCTATATCCATCATACACTAATATTATAAAGAGGAAAGATTTGATTATTTGTTTGCATTGTATAGGCTCTGAGACTACTCGATTACTCGACGATTCGATTTTTTTTTAACTATTAGAGTCATTATCCCTGATAAACATAATCATCTATTCAAAAAACAAGTTTTGCCCGTATACAGGTCTAAGATACGTATTTATTATCGAGGGAATAGGTAGGTATATTTTTTAACCATAAAATTTTTTTTGTTCTGCTGGAATGAAAACAGAAAAATGTTTTTCTCATAGAGAGAGGTGAAAAGCAGAATGTGTTATCTCAGGACTAACATAACTTTTACTTCGGGCAACATACTTTGAATGGCTCACTATGCTCGGGATTTTTATTCTAGATTTTATCCTAATGTGGGTAGCATTCTGCTCTAGATTCTATTCTAGATTCTTTCGTTCCGTTCGGTATTCTATTGTAGAATTCTTCAGCTTGCTCCTGATGCTTCTTTCATTTGAGCGTGTTTCTGTTCTATCATCAGCTATGATGCTTCAAATCCTAGGCTACGCTTTCCCGCTTTTACTTTTCCATTTGAGGTAATGTCAACTTGTCTCACTCCCTGTGTCTTCGACATCGAATTCGAATCGCACCTTCGAAGAGGAAAACCGAACAAATCTGGTAGGAACGACGCGCGTTTGGTCATATGTGTTAGCCGACTTCAACGAATTATGCTAATAAAAATAAAATAATATATAATATAAAAAAATATTATAATATTTGACAGCCTCCGTGGTCCAGTGGTTAAGGCGTTTGCCTGTTGACCCAGGGGTCGTGGGTTCGATTCTCACCGGAAGCATACTTTGTTTAGTTGTTTCCAGTATGGTTAGGACATTGCAGGCTTGAATCACCTGATTGTCTGATAATAAAGATGATTCCGTGCTTCGGAAGGCACGTTAAGCCGGTGGTCCCGGCTGCCATCTGGTAGTCGTTAAAGGAACCACGTCAGAGGCCGAGAGGCGGTTCCGAAGAGCTCTGACACCAGGGTGTGCATGGTCGTTTGACCGTGACACCTACTCGAAATGATGATGATGATGAACGAATTATGAATCATTTGTTCAAAGCTATAATTATAAAATTGGCTTGCTGTAAGTATCTAAACTATAAGGTGACGCGAGCTACTACATTGAATTGATATTTTTTGAATTCCTTTGCAGAGTGTGACTTGTGCGTAAGTAGTAGTACTTATTCTGAGCTAATGTATGTGGTGATATGGGCAGGCTACAGCTGGGAGGCGCTGGCGCCGTGTTACGGGTGGCTGGCGCCGTTCGTGGCGGCGGTGCGGTCCGAGGGCGGCGTGACCGTGGTGCGCGGCGGGGACGGCGAGTTCGTGCAGCGCGCCGCCGGCCTCGACCTCATCTGCCCCGACCTCAACCTCGACGAGAGCCACCGCATACAGTCGCACAATGTCTCCCTCGACATGTTTGTGAGTATACCGACATACCGCGTCAACCTCTGAACTAAACTGAAATCAGAATGCCTATTGGAATACAGAATTGCAAGAAAAAAAAGTAAAAAACGAAAAAACTTTTGACTTTCCATAGATCGCCCAGCTGATCGGCGACTTTGTATGGAAAGCCTTATATATACTTCATTAGGGATTCTAATTTCAGGATTTCAATATAATTCAAAGATTCAAAATCACGCGGTATCTACGTCACTATCCCCGTGTTGTTTTTATGTGAGCAGAGGGAATCAAACCAGAGCGCGGTTAGTCTAGTTAGGATATCACTTTTTAAAGTCAAATTGTTAATTACTACACCCCCATATGTAGTACAAAACAAAATTCTTTTAAATAAAAAAAAAGTTAAATTACTTATTCCCAATATCTCTTAATCTCTTACAAATTTAAGCATGGAAGCCGTTTTATGTATAGTATTTTTAAAAAAGCTAGGTTTGGACTTTGTAACAGATCCCGCTAATTTCATACAAAATGCCGTTCTGTATTTGCGTATTCCGTAATCGCAATTCTTTTTTGGAACGCATCTACCGCGAATACTGAGTTTACTTTGGCTGTTTGGTTGGTAGATGCCGCCTGCCTCTTATGACGGTAAGCCAGATGGGCGAGAGAGAATAAATTTGAAGGCTGTAATTTCACAAGTGCTTGCGAGGCCGGGGCCGCACCTTAACCGTCAATTCAATTCAATTATCATTTATTCATCATAAGATTCTTTACGTATCATTTGGTGAACGTTAACATTTATTTTAAAGCAAAATATTGTTGACGTTAATTTACTTAAAGCTAAGTTTAGGGCCGCTTCCAAAGCGGAGTGCAGAAGAAGCGGCAACAAACTGCACAGCGCATTTTCTCCAGACGTCACATACAATTTATAGTATATTACTTAAAACTACATATATTTATATGTGGACTAAAATTATGACAATCATGTGATAATTCAATTGTAAAGTCTATAGCTACAATTTCGATTGACATGCCCTGCCTGTTCCTAAAAATAACATATTGCAGTTTTGGGTCCTGATCCTTATGTCAGCAAGTCATGATTTATCTTACGTAACATACCATACATATACATTACCAAACAATAGCAGTAATCATTTAAGACAAAATTTGTATAAAAGAGTCCATCTTTAATAACCACCTAGCTAATTGAATGCTGTTTATTTTTTCAGGATAAAGTTTACCAACAAATGTTAGAACAATCAGCCCCGGCGGAGCCCGCGAGCACATCGCACGTCACAGCCGAGCACGTGTTCCCGCCCACGCCGCCCGCCTCCGACCAGAAGAGCCCCAAGACCCCCGCCACCAAGACCCCCTCCACCAAGAACCTCGCCACCAACACCTCCGCCACCAAAACCCCCTCCACCAGGCATCCGCTGCCCGACGTGGTCCCGCACGTGGTAGAATGATCGAAGGTATCCTTCACTGTTATATTGTTGATATTGTTATTCATCATCGTTACGTGCCTCTGCTCAGGGATCCGTTTTAGGGAAGCCTGTTGCAGTTTTCTTATCATTTGTGCCGAGATGTGGGCCTTGCGTCAGTATATTGACGGAGTAAAATGACTGAGCCTTGCTTGTTTAAGCATGTAAAGATATTACAGACATATTAAATGTGTTCGGTGGAAAATTTGTCTCGTACTCTGACCAAATGTCACTAACCACCGCCAAAGGGCTAGCAACAAGTTGTGTCCAAATCTTCATTCATCATCATCATCAGGTCTTTTTAGTCTCCACTGCAGGAGCACCACCCTCTCTGTACTACCGGAGCCATACTTGGCCGACAGCAGACAGAGGATTTAGCCTATACTCTCCTCTCTGGCCAGATTTGTTAGAAATCTTCATTAACCGAGTTCAAAGAAAGGAGTTTATCAATTCGACGCGTATGTAGGTAATATTGCCAGGATTTTTACAGCTTTTATATATTAGTCTATATCAGCTTCTAAACATTGTGCCAATTTCATAAAATTTGTATGCTTGTCTGCACATATAAACTCTTAGTCTGATTGCAAAAAATCTTATTTTATTGAACTAGGTATCAAAATTGGTTTAGTAGTTTTTTAGATAGAGAGTTAAATATGAAGACTGTTTATTTTTTTTAAATAACTTCTTGTTTTTCGAAGCACTTTGTAACAGTTAACCATTCAGTCAGTTTACGAGACAGACATTGCGCAGAACACACACTAATAAACTTATTTGACAAAACGTTTTTGATAACATGAAGTTAGACAAAATGTTTCTATCTTTGGGTAGTCGGGATCTGGGTATCAGGCCGAAAAATTATTCATCATTGAAAACAATTTATGCTTTGGCACAATTCTGAAAAAAGAAAATTATTCAGAGTTGACTCCTATTCGTAGTTGTTTATATTGATGACTTAACTGACCTCATTTACATTTTGATTGGTCCTGATTTCTTATTTAAATTAGCCAGATAATTAAAAAACTAAGTAGTGAAATACTTATTTTCCTAAGCATAATACTTGCTTACAAATATATCGATATAAATGACATTTATTGTCACATTTGTAGCTAATTTAGCTAATACCCACAAAACTTAACTAAAAGTACATATTTTTTTGATGTCATCATTAATCACTTTATAATGGTTTTTGGAATTTTCATTTGTTTTATAAATCTCAATTGAATTATTTTATCTCATTTGATTTTCTATTCTACTATTACCAAGTGACATTTAGTGCCTCAACGAAGTTACTTGCCCTTGCACTTTGGCAACCACGACAGGTTCTATATTGCGCTGGAAACTATCCCCATCTCACTAGTTATTATTACATTAAATAAGACACTGTATATGCTGTTATACGTTCTTATTCAATTAAGATACAAAATATGACGAAAAAAATTGAAGCGGGTGGGATTTGAACCTGCGACCGACCGCAGGTTCAAATCCCGCCCGTTTGAAATTTTTTCACCATATTTTATTTCTTTAATAAAAGTATATAAAAATAGTATTGTGAATGCAAAATATAAACACTTAAAAATGCCATTATACGTTCCTGCGGGTGCTCAACTGCAAAGTCTGTGTTTCATAGCAGCTTGGAACTGCTCAAGCTGTGTATATGGCTGACTGAGAAGCTGTCATAGCTGTTGACGCTCTAACTGGTGCCTGGTATAATACTTAATTTACGTCAGTCTAGAACAGCTTCATATTGAAATTCTGCTAATGAATCGATTGAAATTAATTATTTTGAGTGAAATGGCCACTTACCCACTAATCATACTCACTGCTTATTTTGCATGGAACTCACATTTTTTATGCAGTTGTTCTTGACTGACTTGAGAATGAACAGGTACAAAAAATCATTATAATTCGTCAGGAATAGATTGTCTGACAGTCAAGTGACATGTAATCTTTGTTCCTACATATTTTGCTAGTGAAAAATACATTAGATTTTGTGACTTTATGGCCCAATGCAGGCTACGGAAATGGCGGATATAAGTCTGCGGGCGCGCTCTTATTAGAATTAGAATAAGGTTGCACTTCGTACGCGTATATCCGCCAAACGACATGAAATACTGCGCGAAACATTGTCGTCTGCGTTGGGCCTATACTGGCCACCGGCCATGTCGTTAAACATTCCACGTTGTTGTTACATTTTCGTAGCTTAACGACAATACTGTTTTTCTTTGAATTAACATTTTCTCGTCACGCGTAATATCAATATTTAGATATTTTTATTGTTTTTTTACCAACTTTTTAATTATAAAGTAAGAATGCATTACAATATAATCGTTTTCAATCAATATTTTATGTTGAATTAATAAACATCAATGTTACAAGACTGCTAGTTACTACAGCGAACAGTGAGCGAGTCATTAACGCCAGTGCGTTAGAACATGCCGGTGTCTTCTCAATTAATTGCACTGCATGCGTCTCGTATGAATCAATTGCCAACTGATCGCCCTCAAATCGAATGTGAAACTATATTTCTCACTCTCACTAATTCAGATATTTCTAATTTAGTTATTGCTATATTTATAAGCTTAGTTCTTGATTTTCTCTAAATTAATTTTGTAAATAAATAATTATTGTAAAACTGTATGTAATTTATTGCCTGATAAATGAACGAAATGTTCATGAGACTGATTGCGGAGTCGTCCGCCTTGCTATTGAAATATAATTTAAAATGTTATAGTTGCGCTTTTACCTAAATTATAATATTTAAAAGAAAATCTGAGAAGCATTGTAACCAAAGACTGCCCTAAATCCTGATCAAAAATGATGATCACAGGCAGCACATTATATGATGTAACTAAAACTTTTCTTATATTGGTCTGTACTAGATATATTCTGTAAATTACAAAATTAATCGCTAAACATTTTTTCTTTACTTTAATTAAGACTACATCTAATTGTCGCATTGAAGTTATATGCTCAGAACAATCGTCTTTCATATTTTCCAACCTGCTAACAGATGTGTTCTTTTTGTAACATGTTCAAATTTTGATTAGTTTTTGTAACAGCAAAAAAAAAATACTTAGCATAATAAATCTCAAAATGTTCGATTTGCATCCCTTTTTTTACTATCGTATCTATCAGTAATTATTCTTTTTTTAACTTTTTGACTTACTCGCATATTGCAAAGACTATGGTATGAGGTAAATAATTAGACAACCCGCACCTAGTGCCCGTTGTCTGCTAGCTACATAATTTCCTACGCTAAGAATGTACATTGTAGGCCAAAATATTTCATGAAGTCCCAATCATATGTACTACGAATTAATAATTTAGAGTTATAATAGTTTTATTCTTTGTGATTGAACTGGGAGACATTTTGTAGAACAATTTTAAATAGATTCATTTTTATGTACTCAAAGTGGGAGTTACATTTAGAAAACTGGACTAAACAATTTAGATACTGTCAGAGAACTAGTTACGAAGTATTGTGAATTAACGCAATCTACATCTAAAACAGCCTACACATGATTCAATTTGACATTCAACAGAGCAGGATGAATCTAAAACCAAGGTATAACATAGCAAGTCTTATTTTATGTATGCGTCTGTCCTACTCTGTTGATTTGACAATTTGAATAATGTGTAAGACGTAGGGCCGCGCTACACTGGATTAGCATGGGATGGCATCTAGACGCCCTGATCGAGCCGTCGCGCGCTCGCGGGCCTTTAGTCATCTTATACCACTAGACATAAAGGTTATAAAAGCTTGTTTTGAAATGACGCGTCGTCGCTTCCGATGCCATCCCATGCCAATACAGTGTAGCGCGGCCCGTATTGGTACTATCACATGTACTATATGTATTGAATTTTCGTCTGATCGTGATCAAATATTATTTAAAATAAATTCTCAAGTATCTTGGTGCAAAATCTGTGCCCAGAGTTGTAGTGTGTGTATGTACTTTTGCAGTGCAAGTGGTCGATAACATTAAATCGGAGTATTGTTTTCGTTAGTTAATGTAGGATAAGCTAATATTGGAAAACATTACGCTTATGGTGAACATTCGCCTTATGTAAGACTAAGTTTCTGTTAAATATAATTTAATAATTTTCCTAACAGATAATAAAATATAGGTCATTATAAAATAGGTATTTTTATATAAAATGTATTGAGAACTAATATAAAACGTAATTGTTAGTCTTTTTTCAAAGTATATCCCAGAAATTGTGGTTTGTGAGATCTCAAGTACAGTAAACAGAATCAAAAGTTCAGCTTGATTCTACTCTGATGTCGTCACTTGTGCAATATAAAAGGCATTGAACACTTGTACCTTTACTTCTGTTTTTTAGCAGGCGGTATTCAATAAATGGTGTCGATGAAAAAGTATTGCCTTTCATTTTAGTATGGTCACTTTGAAGTTGAGTGACAGCGGGCTGGTTTCAGTGACGCCGGCGCGTGCGCTGTGAAACTAGTTTTAATGTCGCGCGTTTCGTATCAATGTACAGTTGTGTATGCCGTCATCACTGTTACACATATAACAACAGGATAACTATTTACTTTCTTATTCTTATTATTCGGTGGCGCGTCTCAACTACGTAACTATGAAAGGACACTACTACCTGTACTCTGTTTGTTTAGATATTTAAAAACATGAAAACAATCTTGATACTTCTTTTTATTAAAATGCACACTTATGTACACTTGATTTAAAAAATCAAAACACTACCAATTCAATGTGAAAGTTGGAGTAATTTTATAAAATTTAAGTAAAATGCAAATATTTAGACTTTTAAAGTGTACATTTCAATAAAAAGACGTATCTAGATTGTTTACATGTTTTTACCTTAACAAACAGGAGTATAGTATAATTGCAAACGCGCGCGTCTGGACGGCGCTGTTCAGACGCGTCACTCTGCAATCAGCCTTACGTATCACGTGTCTGGGACATATCCATTATAAAATTTGTATGGAACGCGTCACCTGTCGCTGTCGCTCAACTTCAGTTTACCTTAGAACAAATGTAGAATAAAGAAAAGAAAACTTCAGCATCATAATCAAAAACGTGTATTATCAGTATCACAACATAACAATTAAACATAATTAAAGTTGGTAATCTCACTGGAGTAATATAAGAAAAAACACTTCAATAGCTTATACACTAAGGTCTGGGATCAGCCATCCTGCAACAAGAAAATTTCAGCTGAGAAATATTCTTAGAATGGTGTGAAACTACTACTACCACTAAGTTACACCGATGTACCTGCGCAGAAATCAAATTTTGCATGGCGCGAGAATATCCGTCCGGTATTGGCTGATGCGTACGCACTGTCTGGAGTTCGCTGCAGCGCCCGCCGTACAAGTATTAAGAGCGAGACAGTTGTTTTTGGATTTGAAATTTTATGTAGTAGGTATAAGTTCGTTATTTCACTAATATTTCCATTGTGTGCGTTACTCCAGCCAGATTTTGTTGAAAATTTACGAAAATCGACATTGAAGTGCAATAGATAATTAGATATAGAGCTTCTGTAAATGGTAAGCTGATTTTTAAATTTGGTAAGCGTATAATTTTTTATATATAAAACTTAGTTATAACTAATATTATATTAATACCTATATAATAAACATTTTTGTATCTTTAGATAGAATACTGTTGACTAGCTCCGTGGCGCAGCGGTCAACATGCCAGCCTGCGACACGGAGTGACCGGGTTCGATCCCCGGCCAGGTCAAAATGGAAAATGATCTTTTTCAGATTGGCCTGGATCTTGGATGTGTATCTATATATGTATTTGTTATAAAATATAGTATCGTTGAGTTAGTACCCCATAACACAAGTCTCGAACTTACTTTGGGGCTAGCTCAATCTGAGAGATTTGTCCAAATAAAAAAATTCAAAGATAATACGTAGGTAATAGAACATACAGAGGACCTAACTGTGTAGATAATGTTTATCATATAAAGATATTAACTAAGGTAAGTAAGTTTATAAATTAGCTTCAAAAATAATCACAGGTTTTCTCTTATGGACCAATATGCAACGTCGCATGCTTATCTGAAATTAAAAAGAAAGAATTTATAAATACCTATATCTTTTTATTGTTATCGTTAAGCACCGAATAAATTAAAGTAAAATACTTGTAGTCATATATAAAGTTTTATTGTATAAAATCACAGATCAACAATAATAAAATGTAATAACATCACAGTGTTGTATGTACTTACATATTTTATCTACAGTAACTATCTACTTCCTATTGCTTTCTGTAATCTGATTAAAAAAATCACAAATGTCTTAGACTAGCTGTTGCCCGCGACTTCGTTCGCGGCAATTTCCGTTAGTATGAATAATTTTTCCCCGTTTTCAAAACATTTTTTATTGATGCTTCGCTTCTATTGGTCGCAGCGTGATGTTTTATAGCCTAAAGCCTTCCTCAATAAATGGACTATCCAACACAAAAAGAATTTTCCAATTTGAACCAGTAGTTCCTGAGATTAGCGCGTTCAAACAAACAAACTCTTCAGCTTTATAATATTAGTATAGATAAAGATAGCCGTATTCTTAAATTACGTTTTTAGTATAAAAGTCAAAATACAATATTATAAATAAACGACATAACAATGCAGTTTACTTCTTAGGATACGTACTTTTTGAAACAGTACAAGCTAAAGCTTTGTTTTATAGTAAACACTAGCTTTCGCCCGCGGCTCCGCCCGCGTTAATGTCAATCCCACGGGAATAGTACTTTTTCCCGGGATAAAAGGTAGTCTATGTCCTTCTCTGTACTCCAGAGAACCTGTATACAAAATTTCATAGAGATCGGTTCAGTAATTACGGCGTGAAAGCGTAACAAAGAAACAAACTCACTTTCGCATTTATAATATTATAGTAAGGATAACGCAGATTAACTACGAGTAAATTATCAAGATGCTTGCACTACTAACTGCTAAGCTGTAACTGGTAGCTAGTAGCTATTTTAAAATAAATGTACCTACTTTTTAAAAATAGCTCGTCTGTACAAACCGCGTATGTATTATCCTGTAAGTTTTAGAAGGTTGGTATAATGTATTGCGCAGCCGCTTTTTTATAACATTCTAGATTTGGTCGGGTAACCACGCGAACATCATTTATTTCGTTAATTAATTAATCTACAGGTCTGAAATTTAGCAGGTACTAAATTGACATGTATATCTAATTATTTACAAAAGATTCAGTGACCACTCGTACAGGAAACTCGGTTAATCGGTCGTTAAATAACTCCGCCGCGCGCCATGGCCGAAACAAATCGAAGATTCATCATAACTTTTTAATTACGTATAGGATACTAATAAAACTTCGGTATCATTTATAGACAGTATTTCACTATATAATAACTTTTCAAGTTAGTCTTTGGAGCGCTTATTGGAAGTGATAGGACCTATTAAAGCATATTTCTATTTAATAAAAATAACTTCTAAACGGTTAATTACTGTGAATTCTTTTATTGCGCTATAAACTATAACTAATTAGCCAGATGTCCTGTGCAAAAATCATCATCATCCGCTTAGTCAATTCCAAGATACAGCAATTGAGCAAACCGTTACTCCAGCAGGATTTCAAATATCTTCGCAACCATAGCAAATACAAATACAATTTAAGTCGTACCATTTATACCAAATTCATATCTAATTATTTACATAACTTTTATTTCAAAATTCCCGTTAAACAAAAAAAGATCTGGCTACGGTAACGTTCCTCCAGCCGGAACTGTTTTTATCAAATAATTAAAAAGTATACGCTTACCAAATTTATAAATTAGCTTACCATTTACAGAAGCTCTATATCTAATTATCTATTGCACTTCAATGTCGATTTTCGACAATTTTTAACAAAATCTGGCTGGAATAACGGACACATTTCCATTCGGTTTGATCCGGCAGTAGGTTGTGCTAATCTGCGCTGCCGAGTAAATCCGACGCGACGACTTATAAAAGTAGTAGTACTGTAGCGAGGTATTTAAACTTATTCTAGGCGGAGTTTGTGCATTAGGGTCAGTGGACACCTTTCTCTTGCCAAAATGTATTGTGAATTTTGATAGAAAGCATTATTGTGCTCCAGAAACTTAACGAAACCTTTGGATATCGTAAATAATTTCACTTCCACAATCTAGATATACCATCTAGATTTGGATATTTAATTAAAGGGCGGTTTACACCGCCAGCGAGCGAGCGTGGCGAAAGAGGTGAACAAAACTATGAGCTAAGCGATGTGGTTCACACCGCGAGAGAGTTAGCTAGCGAGGCGGGCAAGTTCTCTCGGATACTTGTACATCTATATATGTATTTGTTATAAAATATAGTTATAGTCGTTGAGTTAGTATCCCATAACACAAGTTTCGAACTTACTTTGGGGCTAGCTCAATCTGTGTGATTTGTCCGTATATATTTATTATTATTATTATATTTTCGGCCGCATCGCTCATATAGTTCGCTGTGTGAACCAAAGTATGAAAAGAGATGAAACGATGTTCAACTGGCGGTGTGATCCGCCCTTTATTGTGCTCCGAAAATTAATCAAAACTTTGAATATCTGAAATAATTTAACCTATTATATCAGTAATTGAGCAAGAAGACAGAATCTTACCGATGTATGCTGATCTGTGGGCCCGCGTCAACCGAGCTGGCGTCTTGCGGCGTGAGGAACACAAACTGTCTGCTCGTGTTCTTCAGCGCGTGGTCTATTAACAGGTCCATCACTATCTTGCGGTTCACGTTGTCCTGAACAAGTATTTTTTTTATGACATAGGACGGCAAACGAGTCACCTGATGGTAAGTGATTACCGCTGCCCATGGGCAACTGCAACACCAGGATGTCGGAAGCGTTGACGGCCTTTCAAGAAATCGTGGGGGGAAGAGGGGAAGGAAGGATGGTCCTCCGGCTCCCACCCTCACCGAACGAAGCATTAAGTTAATCATATTTTATAGATTGCCTACAAGCAACCGCGAAAACGTTTAACGTTATCATAAATATTGAGATGGCGTTGAGGAGCTTGGTCCAGGTGAAAAACCGAACAACATGTAAAACTAAAACTGGCCAGGCGTGAGTAACAAGCACACACAAAGGGTTCCATAGCACCGTACACTATTTATCCACGTTTCTAGTATGGGACTCTGATGGAAATTTTCCAAGTGACCTCATTTGAAAATCAGAGGAGCCCAATGGCCTAGTGTGCGTGAGCATAATTAGCGCTTACGCAGGTTAAGCAACCTTAGGCTCAGTCCCTAGGATGGGTGACCTCAAGTGGCATAACAATATCTCGAGTTCCTCCGTGCTTCGGAAGGCACGCTAAGCCGTTGGTCCCGGCTGTCATCAATGATAGCAGTCATTAAGCTGTATCAGATGCCTTTAGGCAGCTTAAAAATCTGACACCAGTGTTGGCCACTTACACACACGAAAAACAACGAACAACCAAACGCTTGAGCACGAAGATAATAATAATAATAATTCTTTATTCATATAAAGTTGTATACACATTTAGTTTTCTTGAGTAGGTTACAGATGACACAATTACCTATATGTATGTAAACCCTGCGCTCCAAACTAGGCTTAAGCCTGTATTTTGGAGTTCAGTGTTCGATCGTAATAAAACGAAAGAGCAAGAAGTGTAACAAAAAACAATACATTTTTGGGATTAACTAAAGAAAGACATAGATAAAATTAAGACTATTGTTCTCACCATAAACACGTCGAACTCGTCCATGAAGTAGAAAGGCAGCTCTATGCACTCCCACAGCGCCATGATGAAGGCCACGGTGGAGTACGAGCGTTCTCCGCCCGACAGCGAGGACGTGGTGTTGGCGTGCCGTTTCACGCCAGAGTCGCGCCCCGTGCACTTGATCTCCAGGGTGCCTTTCGGTATGTCTATCTCCATACTTCCCTGAACATCACAAAATTTAATGACGTTATCTATCATACACTACGCATCATAAGACTCCATAGTTTACTATTAATACTATGGGATTTTCAAAGGTTTAATTTCAGTTAATTACAAAAAAACGAGAGATCAATTTGCGAAATATTAGGCACAAATAAATAGCATAATGGCACATAGTTATAATAAGTGCCGTCGTAGTACGTCGGGGAGCTCGACGACCCAGTAATCGCGCATTATAAGTGCTTACGGAAGTTAAGCACCATCGTGTAATTCCCACAGGCCCAATTTCTTTCTTGCTTCTGAAGCCAGGTTAAGCCTCTGCTCCCGGATGTAAATAAAAATAAATACATACGGACAAATCACACAGATTGAGCTAGCCCCAAAGTAAGTTCGAGACTTTTGTTATGGGATACTAACTCAACGATACTATATTTTATAACAAATACATATATAGATACACATCCAAGACCCAGGCCAATCTGAAAAAGATCATTTTCCATCTTGACCTGGCCGGGGATCGAACCCGGTCACTCCGTGTCGCAGGCTGGCGTGTTGACCGCTGCGCCACGGAACTAGTCCTCCATGTCATCATGACATGGCAGTCGTTAAGCTGTCAGATCCTTTGGAATAGTAGCAAGTCCTCATAAACGCAACTCGTCATGCTGACGCAACTCGTCATTTTCGCCATAACGAACCTTAGACATGACATTCGTAATTCGTTCTGTTAGGGGGCTACGCGAAAATCACTTTTTAAAAAAACCTATTTTATTGACACTAGATTTATTGAAAATAGAAAATAGGAAATAGTATAATTTTTAAGGACTTTGAGCACTTGTCTTTATGATTTGGATGTTGGATAGAGACTGAGGGTTCTCCCTTCCGAATGACCCGATCTCAAAGCCTAAAACCCTTAGCCAGCAATATTGAGCGCAGGGCAGCACTATTATATATATAACTGTATTATAACAGTTCGTTATGACGAGTTGCGAGAATGACGAGTAGCGAAACTGAGCAGATGCGAAAATGACGAATTGCGCCAGCATGACGAGTTGCTACTAATCCGATCCTTTAAGGCCAGCTAGAAAATCTGACACCAGTGTAGGTCGCTTACACATACGAAAAATTGGAAGTCTGCTCCGTTTCTATTTAACCCCTTCCCCCCTCATCCTTACACCAACTGCGACTGAGGTAGGGGATCAGACCTCTTCACACAGCAACTTGTCCTGGTCAAGATAGGCCGCTCCGGTACGGTTAAGGCCGTCGCTGACACGAAGAACATAATCCTTACTAATATTATAAATGCGAAAGTGAGTTCGTTTGTTTGTTTGTTTTTGTTTGTTTGTTACTACTGAAACAAACAAACAAAAACAACTACTGAACCGATCATCATGAAATTTTGCATACAGGTTCTCTGGAGTGCAGAGAAGGACATAGGCTACATTTTATCCCGGGAAAAAATACTATTCCCGAGGGATCGACATTAACGCGGGCGGAGCCGCGGGCGAAAGCTAGTCTTTCATATATAAAACCGACTTCAAACTACTTAACCGATTGTGATGAAATTAGATCGGGACTTGAAACAATACACTTTGAAAAAAGATTTCTAAATTCGGTTCATAATTATTTACATTTTATAAAAAGGGTGGCACTGCCGGCAGAAGTGAAAACTCGCCTTCGCAGCGGTCTCAAGTCACGTATTCGTCTTACGAATTTTCGATCAGGTCAAGCATAGATTTAAAAAAAAATTGCGTCTCTGAGGTCAAGTGTCCTGACGCGAGTTTAACATTTTTTACCCATCACAAAAAGTGCACAATACGCCTAAGAAGTTTCCACTTCAATAATACAACCGACTTGATAACCTTCTCCTTTTTTAAGTCGTTTAAAAATAAGCAATTATAACCGCCAAAGTTCAAAATCGTGTAGGACTTACAGAATAATTGCGCAGGCTAAGCATCGACTGGAAGCAGAACTTCACTCTTCTCACGATATACGTTTGGACGACCTGACAGATTTTTAAGTGCTTTTCTGTCGTAGTTTTAACCTGGAAGCAAAGGGCAACATTAAGAATATTGAAATTGAAGACGTGAAAAAGCGCCTGAAAAGGCCCATTTTCTGATTAAATCTTTGAGACCATCTGATATTCCACCTGCTCATCATCATCATTTCGAGTAGGTGTCACGGTCAATCGACCATGCACACCCTGGTGTCAGAGTTCTTCGGAACCGCCTCTCGGCCTCTGACGTGGTTCCTTTAACGACTACCAGATGGCATCTGGGACCAACGGCATAACGTGCCTTCCGAAGCACAGAATCATCTTTATTATCAGACAATCAGGTGATTCAAGATGCAATGTCCTAACCAAACTGGAAACAACAAATTATGTTTCCCGTGGGAATCGAACCCACGATCCCCGGGTCTACAGGTAAACGCCTTAACCACTGGCAGTATTCCACCTGCTGAGGAGTTTCTACCCGTGAAAGATATTCCCTGTCCCTTAACCTACTCCGGGCTAGTAATGGGAGATGTGGAGAAAACAGAGTTAGGTGAGGTTTCTCTTACCTACCAACAATTTGTGTGGTTGCGGTGTCAATCAGTCCATATCTCACCTATCGTGCCCTAACTGCCCCACTAGTTGCACGATACAGGACCTCACTGAGGCTAATGATAAGGCGATCAGCGTAGCCAAATACTGGTCAAAAGAAATCAAATGGAATGGAACCACTTCGGCTCATCATTTCGAGTAGGTGTCACGGTCTATATATTTATTTCACTTAAAATAGAGTACAATAGTTCTTAGAATATAACAGAAAGTCCCTAAATCTATTTCGCTCGTAGTTTGATAAAATTTAAAAATAAACATTACGTATTGCCAAAATATTAAGATTCAATTACTAATAATTATATATAGAAATGTCATTTACTTAAATATGTCACTAATCTTATAATACATATTTTCTACTAGCCATTGTTTTAATTTTGTCTTGAAAAGTCGCAGTGGTAGCTCCTTTATATTAAGAGGCAATTTATTAAATATTTTAATACCCATCGACATGGAGTTATTTTTAAATAGCTCCGTTTTTGGGACATTTTTAAGTACAAGTCTATCTCTATTTCTTGTGCTTCTGGGAAAAATTTATTTTGCCTTAGTAAAAAGATGAGAATGGCTACGAACAAAAACTCCAATCTCATAGATATACATGCAAGGCAAGGTTAATATACCAAATTTCTTCTCTTTTATCGACTACCAGATGGCAGCCGTGCGTGCCTGCCGAAGCACGGAATCATCTTAATTATCAATGACAATCAGGTAATTCGAGCCTGCAATGTCCTAACCAATCTGGAAGCAACAAAACAAAGTATGCTACCCGTGGGAATCGAACCACGACCCCTGAGTCTATAGGCGAACGACTTCACCACGGAGGCAGTACTCCATCTGCTGAGAAGCTTCCACCCGGGAAAGATCTTCCCTGTCTGGAAGTCCCTTAACCGACTCCGGGCTGGTGTTGGGTCATGTGGAGAAAACAGAGTTAGGTTGGGTTTTCTACCAACGATTTGTGTGACTGCGATGCCAATCAGTTCACGTCTCACCTTCTGACGTGCCCTAACTGCCCCAATACTTGCACAGAACCTCAATTAGGCTAATGGTAATCAGAGTAGCCAAACACTGATGAATGTCAAGATGACGGAACCCCGCCCGGTTTTGCGAATATGATGTGACTAGAATGTAGTACCATATTAGTGCTATTTTATACTTACATAATAAAATTGTACACTCAAATGATTTCAAGATATTCAACAAAGAAAGTGGTCCCGCTATTATGATATCAAAATGGCGGGACCACAACTCAGTTCTTAAAAAACAAATGCTTTCGGCGTAAACCGAACTCACCAAACTTTAATACGATATAGTACGACAAAGTTCCGATTGTTATTTATCATTTTAAAAAAATATATCTATAAAAAAATATTACATTTTTGTCAAAAATCTCCTAAAGGAAAAGTGAAATTTTAACACAAGTACAAGAATATTGCTATTCAAATTTGTTTAGGCGTTAAACTTTAAGGCGGCCTAAAGTTTGCAATATTTTATATACTTTACAAAGACATTGGTATTTAATACAGTTATTTTTGGTACTTAAGACTTAACACACAGTTTTACAATAAACACACATCAAGTTTTCTCGTATGACCCTACATAACTATATTTTTTTAATCATGACTGCAGCGGGTAAGTTTAAAACAAATATCTGACAAATATTAAGTTGCATTGTATCAGCAACAGGAAGTGTCTATATAATTTTTTCTTTACTTAGTATCGTGGTAGTGTTCAATAACATTTATAATAGTAATTATCTAATCTGTGTTTGTTACAAAATAATAAAAAGAGGAAGAAAATCCGCGGTTCCTATAGATCAACAAAAAAACGTTTTTCTAAAGTACACAGATGTATTTAGAAATCGTCGATATCCTTCTAGCAGTGATCAAGTTTTTAGCCAGATCAGTAAAGAACTGAATTATCATATGACGCCGAAAAGTTTGTATATATCACTTAAAAAAACTTACGATTATTTTTATAAGGGTGATTCTGCGACATCTGAAGATATTGAATATCTGTAAAAATTTCAACTCTCTAGCTATCACGGTTCATGAGGTGACAGACGGACCGACAGACAGACAGACTGACAGCGGATCGATATTAATAGGGTCCTGTTTTTACCCTTTGGGTACGGAACCCTATAGACGGCAAAAAATTATGTCTGTTGTATGGAAGCCCTCTTACATATAAATTTTATTTTTATTTAATTATTCATTTTTAAGGTGAATATACAACTAAATATTCTGTGAATATTTCAAGCGTCTACCTGTTGCCGTTATCAATATCGAGCAAAAAAAATCACATTTGTTGTATGGTGGCAACAGAAATAGGTACATTATTTGTGAAAATTTAATAACTTTCACGGTTCATGAGATATAGCCTGGTGACAGACGGACGGACAGACAGACAGACGGACAGCGGAGCGATATTAATCGGGTCCCGTTTTTTACCCTTTGGCTACGGGACCCTAAAAACGTATAATGCTTCTCTTCCTGTATTTCTATGTTACGCCGGTCAAAAGAATGGGCGAAAATCTGAGGAATTATGTTAGTAGGAGATGCGGCTAGCAACCCATCACTATTTTGGTTCTGTTTTTCACCTTTACGCCCGCCGGCATGCTAGGCGTGGCTTTTAGGTCTCATAAACCTGGGCTCTGTCTACCCCGTAAGGGAAATAGAAGTGATAATGTGTATGTATGTTTTAACATTTTGGCTTTGCATTAAAATCCCTTAATTTTTAGGCAAAGGTAAATTAAAACAAATTCAATGTATAATAACCCTCCATAATAAAACTGTCAAACGAACGCCTAAGCAAATTGTAAGAGCAGTATAATGCTACTTGGCTTTGAAATTCACTTTTTCTTCAGGAGCTTTTTCGTTGAAAATATTTTTTTATTTTTACAATTTAAATTTATCTTTTGAAAGATAAACAACAAGCGTAACTTTGTCGTACTATATCGTATTAAAGTTTGGTGAGTTCGGTTTACGACGAAAGCATTTGTTTTTTAAGAACTGAATTGTGGTCCCGCCATTTTGATATCATAATAGCGGGACCACTTTCTTTGTTGAATATCTTGAAATCATTTGAGTGTACAATTTTATTATGTAAGTATAAAATAGCACTAATATGGTACTACATTCTAGTCACATCATATTCGCAAAACCGGGCGGGGTCCCGGCATCTTGACATTCATAAACACTGGTCAAAAGAAATTGAATGTAATGAAACCAGTTCGAGTCAAAAGAAGAAGTGATTAGCTACCTCGTCGATGAGCAGCTTGAGGCGGTGGAGCGTGAGCGTGGCGCCGCGGAACCGGCGCTCCACCTCCAGCAGCTTCTCGGCCACCTGCGCCTTCGTCAGCCCGTCGTCGCGGATGGAGCTCAACTTCAGCTGGGTTTTCTTCAGCTCTTGGGTCACTATGGCGCGGTCTCTGATGAACAAAAGGCGATTTAAATCCTAATTCAGGGATTGAGAAGACCGATCGCCTAATAGGATTAGGCATTTGTCATTTAGTAAAAAAAAAGACGTACACGCAGGTATGGATTCGCGTAGCGCGAGCTGTGGAAGCGAGCGAGTTTTGTACCTTAATGAAGCGTATTTAAAGTAGATGTTTGTTTAACTGCTTGCGCAGTCTATGTGAAAGTTTATTAGGTCATAATCATATCAGCCGCAAGTACTCCACTGCTGGACATAGACTCCAGTATTTCCTGTTCGGTTCGAACCTCACATTCTTGTAATTTGTTAATTCAGCTATTCTGAGCGCCGTGTGCGCTATTACATTTTAAAGCAAAATTCAGTTCACGTTTTACCGCCGTCGTGTACTCATGTATCATCCCTAAAATTGTATCATTTTCGCGTAGTTTCCAGTCGCAATAAACTCAATTATTATCAATACCATCTTTCAATTATCTCAACTAAAGGTGGCCCAGACATTTCCATGCGACCGGTTGGAAGCGGCCTGCATCCAGCGTCTTCCTGCGATCAGGTCATGCATCCGACCATCTGGTTGGTGGATGTCCGACGCTGCGCTTGCCGGTACGTGGTTGCCATCCGAGAACCTTTCTGCCCCATTGGCCATCGGTTCTACGCGATATGTAACGTAGATTACGTTTATTGTTTATTATTTTTGACAGCTCCGTGGCGCAGCGGTTAACACGCCAGCCTGCGACACGGAGTGCCCGGGTTCGATCCCCGGCCAGGTCAAGATGGAAAATGATCTTTTTCAGATTGGCCTGGGTCTTGGATGTTTATCTATATAATGTATTTGTTATAAAATATAGTATCGTTGAGTTAGTATCCCATATCACAAGTCTCGAAATTACCTTGGGGCTAGCTCAATCTGTGTGATTTGTCCGTATATATTTATTTATTACTAGCTTTCGCCCGCGGCTCCGCCCGCGTCAATGTCAATTCCTCGGGAATAGTAGCCTATGTCCTTCTCCGTACTCCAGATAACTTGTATGCAAAATTTCATGATGATCGGTTCAGTATTTACGGCGTGAAAGCGTAACAAAGAAACAAATAAACAAACAAACTCACTTTCGCATTTATAATATTAGTAAGGATAAGGATTAGGTAATCTGTGCGTATACACAGCATAAGGCGTTAAATCTGCTGATGATTAAAAAGCACTTACCTAGGGTTGTCAATTCTGGCGCCCTTACAAAGTTTGAGAGCCTCCTGCGTGAGCTTGTCGATGTTGGCTCGTTTCTCGTCTAGGATGGCGTGCACCTGCGTGAGTTTGCCCTGCTCTTCTTTGAGTTTCTGCTTCAAACTCTGTCGCTCTGATGCGCCTTGCTCCATTTTCATTTTTTCTTGTTCTATTTCTTCCTACAGAATTATAATATCGAATGCTGTAATACAGCAATGCCATTGCATGTTGAAGCTATCAAAAGTTCGCTAAATTGCCATCACTAATTTTTGAGAAAGTAAAAAAAACCGTAGTACCAAAATCTACCGTTAACATAGGGTATTTCTAATAAATATAGATTGTTAATATCTAAACAAAAGAATCTTGTTTCTAGCTCCGGAAATAATATACTTACTGGTTTAGTTTCCTTTTTACGAGTTCTATGACTAGCTCCGTAGCGCAGCGGTCAACACGCCAGCCTGCGACACGGAGTGACCGGGTTCGATCCCCGGCCAGGTCAAGATGGAAAATGATCTTTTTCAGATTGGCCTGGGTCTTGGATGTGTATCTAATCTATATATGTATTTGTTATAAAATATAGTATTGTTGAGTTAGTATCCCATAACACAAGTCTCGAACTTACTTTGGGGCTAGCTCAATCTGTGTGATTTGTCCGTATATATTTATTTATTTATATATTAATACGCACTCTGGGTTATTTTAATGTATGTCACATTAAAATAACCCAGAGTGCGTATTGCCATCACACCTACACAGCAAGTAATGGTTTCCTAGAGACCATTGGGATGGAGAATAGAGAGGAGTGGGATGAACCTACATAGGAGCGAGAAACACTTACAACATCCCTGTTTAGAATAGAGGTTCATGTCGCTCCCACCTCCGCACTCCGTCATGGTGGTGGGTCTAGGAAACCAAAGTATTAGCGAGTCACACGACTCACCATGAGCGCGCGGCAGGCCGTGGTGGCACCGGCGAGGCGTTTCTTTACATCGCGTATGCTGACATCCGACTCATCTATCTTGCTCTTAAGCTGCTGCTCTTTGGCTTTTAGAGTTTCCAGCTGCCCATTTAGAGATTTTAATTTTTCTTTTGTGACGTTGAGTTCTTCTTCCTGTAAACAATTGGTGTTTGTTTATGTTTCCGGTGTAAGATAACGCCAAGAAAATGTCTAAATACTAATGGGTTGCTTTAAATTTACTTTGTCATGCTAGTACTCACGAGCACAGCGTGGTGCGGGGCCTGGTGCTGGTCCAGCGCTGCAGCGGCTGCGCGCTCGGCCTCGTCCTTGGCATGCCTGTCAGCCACGAGCGCTTGCAGCGCTTGTTGAGGAGTCCCAACTAGTACTCACGAGCACAGCGTGGTGCGGGGCCTGGTGCTGGTCCAGCGCTGCAGCGGCTGCGCGCTCGGCCTCGTCCTTGGCATGCCTGTCAGCCACGAGCGCTTGCAGCGCTTGTTGAGGAGTCCCAACTAGTACTCACGAGCACAGCGTGGTGCGGGGCCTGGTGCTGGTCCAGCGCTGCAGCGGCTGCGCGCTCGGCCTCGTCCTTGGCATGCCTGTCAGCCACGAGCGCTTGCAGCGCTTGTTGAGGAGTCCCAACTAGTACTCACGAGCACAGCGTGGTGCGGGGCCTGGTGCTGGTCCAGCGCTGCAGCGGCTGCGCGCTCGGCCTCGTCCTTGGCATGCCTGTCAGCCACGAGCGCTTGCAGCGCTTGTTGAGGAGTCCCAACTAGTACTCACGAGCACAGCGTGGTGCGGGGCCTGGTGCTGGTCCAGCGCTGCAGCGGCTGCGCGCTCGGCCTCGTCCTTGGCATGCCTGTCAGCCACGAGCGCTTGCAGCGCTCGCGAGGCGGCGCGCTCCAAGTCACGCGCCGCGCGCGCCTCGTTGTCGAGCTCCTCTGCTTGAGCTTCCAGCGCACTCAGAGCTGTTTCGGCCACTTCGATCTCGGCTCGTACTTGCCTGGCAACAAATAGGAATGGTAAATATAAAATTGGTTGAAGCAACAATACTTTGGAGCTTACTCTAGAAATATAAACTTGAGAGCGAGAAGCATATGATCTCACATTTATTCAATAAAAAAAAGATAAAATCAATCTCACACACCGTTTCCTCTCGGCGGTGCTGGCCATGAGGTACCGGCTGGGGCGGGCGGTCCCGCCGTAGCTGCGGTAATTGGGCGCGGGGTAGTACTCCTTGTTGTCCATGGTCACAATCTTGCTGCAGTTCGCGGGGACATTCTCTACCGGGTTGGACAGCCGCATCGCGTCCTCTGGTGGCCAGAAATGTGAACATTTATGACACGCTATTATATGATTTTCCTTTGACGCTGTTCATTTTATACGTCAATATTAATGTATTTTATGAAACTAGGGAGTCCAGCGCAGATACTAATGAGCTCCCGCAGACTTAGTTGTGGAGTTCGTCTTGGACTTTCTTCAAGAACTTGTTGATAACCGCTGGCTTCGTTTGTTTGACGTTTACTTACGCAATCTAATCTATGGTTGGCGCTATCACTGGTGTGTTAGTGAAATAGGAGCCTTGTTCACATCGTTGACCAACAGGATCCTCTCGACGCTGATGTTGTCGATGACGTAGTTGGCCACCAGTGGATTGCCCCCCATCTAGGGACTCCCTAGTTGGGGCTAATGAGCATTCGAGGACTTACATGTGAAGATCGTCTTAGATATTCATTAGGAAGTTGCTGGTGACTGCTGGCTTCGCTTGTGTTGCGTCGTTTCGTTGTACTTACGTACTAAAAATTACGCAGTCTTCTACCAGCCGAATTTTGAGGTATCCAGTTATAGCGCCACTGGTGTGTTAGTGAAGTAGGAGCCTTACTCTCATCGTTGACCAGCGGGATGCTCTCGACGCCGACTTTGTTGATGAGGTAGTTGGCGACCACAGATCGGCTACATCTAGGAAATCCAGCGCAGACAATAATGTGCTCCCGCAGACTCAATTGTGGAGTTCGGCTTGGATTTTCAAGAACTTGTTGATAACTGCTGGCTTCGTTTGTTTGACGTATACTTACGCAATCTAATCTATGGTTGGCGCTATCACTGGTGTGTTAGTGAAGTAGGAGTCTTACTCTCATCGTTGACCAGCAGTATGCTTTCGACGCCGATGTTGTCGATGAGGTAGTTGGCCACCACAGGATCTGACACGTCTAGAGAGTCCAGTGCGGACACGAAGAAGCCCGCACGGACTTTGTTGCGGCGGACGTCGTGGACTGTGTTCAGGAACTTGCTGCATGTGACGGCTGGCTTAGCTTCTTTGCCGTATACCTAACACGACCAAATTAAAAAGGTCAAAATGTATTGCGTCTTTATGTAAAGAAAGCCTTTTCTTATTATTTTTATAAATATATTTATTTCATCATTTTAGTATTTGAAATAAAAAAATCGAAGCCAATTGTTAGCCGTTGAGCATTATTAGTCTGGTAAGCGTTAAGAGGCGGTCAAAGGACTTGACTGAGATGGCAGGAAAACAATGGAAAATGCAGATACATCTTACAATACATACTATAACCTAATTTTCTCTAGCAGTGTAGACAGAGCCTGTTTATTCTTATAAACCTACAAGCCACCTTTAGCACATGGGTGGGCGAAACCTGAATCAGAATAGTGATGGGCGGCATCAACTTCTAACATGATTCCCCAGTTTTCTTACACATTCCCTCATTACAGTACTCTTTTATAAGTTGTACACCGATATTCCTGCGCAAAAGTAAAATTTTTGCATGGCGCAAAAATATCCGTCTGTTATTGGCTGATGCGTACGCGCCATGTCTGGAGTTCGCTGTTGCGTCGCGCCGTACGAGTATTATGACCGAGATAGCAATGTTCCTGTTGTTTTAGGATTTTAAATCTTATGTAGTAGGAATAACTTCGTTTTTTACTTATGTTTTAAGTCGGCGGTAGATTGCGCTATTTTGCGGCATTGAACAATGCCGGGGCGACTTATAAGCTGAGGCTGAAGACGTGCTAATGTACTGACTTGTCCCATGATCTCGAACAGTTTCCTGGAGTCCTCGGCGGTGTTGACGCAGAACGACTGGATGCCTCCCCCGATGATGTGCTCCAGCGCGCCGCCCCACTGCTTCTGCTTCACCTTCAGGTACGCACCTGTGAGGTGAGTACTTGTTAGTGATCGTTAACCGATTTCAAATAGGAGGTTATCAAATCCATCACTATGTATACAGGGGGAAATTGAATTCATTAGCAAACATCTAAGGAGTGACTCTGACCGCAAATCTGAATAACTTTCATTATGGCACCAACTCCGAAATGCAAAAATAATCAGATGTTCCATAGATTGTAGCCAAGTAGATATTTCACTTTTGTATGAAAGAGCAGATAATTTTTGATGTTACGATGTCGAAGTTGCGAACTTTTGCTAATGAATTAAATTTCACCTGTATAATATTATCAAAATGAGGGGCTACCTTTTCTTTCCCACTAGTTGACAGTAGTCTGAGATTTTTTTAAATTATGTACACGCGTGGAAACTAAGATATAACTTTATACAAGCGATTCTTGTATACAGGATTGCAAACACTAATCATAACCTCGATTACTAGCAGCATAATCAGCAAAGTTTGTTCTAAGACTTGCCGAAGAACATTTTACTTACATACAAAAATAAACATTAATTCTATGGTTGAATGTTAAAACTTTGTAGTTTTTGCATCGCAAAGAACGTAATATTATTTTCGTTTACGAATGTAACATAGGCTTACAAATACCACGATAGGGCTTGAAAAATATTTTTTAGTTAATTGGTTGAGTTTGTCCGAAATCATAAAACAAACCTTGTTGTTTATGAACTTAGCCCTTAGCTATCTAGTCCTGCGAGGGTATCAATGTTTTACAAGTAACCTGTATATGTAAATATGTCTTTGTAATGACAGAGACATATTTACATATACAGGTAGGTTAAGACCTAAAATGCTTCGGAGTCCGGGGGCCGAGAGTCGACCCGGGGCCAGATAGACTGTGGAATAAAACCATAACCCACGCGGATTAACCGGGTTAAACATTCATTGTTGTTGTTTTGTTAAATTGTATCCTGATTTTTTCAAAATCAGTTCGTTGCACCCGATACTCAGGCCTAGAGACCCTACGTTATTGCTTATACCAAATCATCGACAAGAACTTGTGGGCTTCTCCCACTTTATTAGTTAAAATATTTATATAATAATAACGCACACATATATACACACATACACACATATACATTTATATTTATTTATACATTAATATATCACACACTTAAATTATACAATTTAAGTATTTACTATTTAAACACATTCATGCACCAAACATACTTACATTACCGTACGATATCTGTGCGTTGTGAATTCCATCGCTGAGGTGAATGCAATCGCGTACTCTAAAACCTGTTTGCTAGGCGCGGCTGCGCGGGCACATCGCTGTTCGATGCGACAAGTCGAGACTGATACTTACGCTAACCCTCACGCTCGCGCGCTCGATGCCTTCGTTTAGCTTATGAATGTTTGTACTCGCTGCTTTCTTACTGTGCTATTTTCACCTTTCATTCGTGCTTTCTCATCTTCATTCTCCTTCCATTCTATGTACTGTTATACTGTGTGTGTGTGAATAAACTGTTGTGAATAGACTGGAGTGTGCCGTACTTTGATTTCAACTCTTCATCTGGCTATCTGGTAACGTACCTTTCACTCTCTCATCATTTCATCGCTCATCACACCAAAACCGCTACACTGGTGACCCACTGGAATACGTTATTAGAAGATCACTAGCACAAAGAAACCATAATGGCGCAGAACAAAGACGACGGCAAGTTCGTCGATGCTAGCCCGGGCACCGTTTCCATTGTACCGTCCGACATTTCAAAAGTTTCCGTACGACTTCCACCGTTTTGGCCCGAGGAACCAGAAATATGGTTTGCTAACCTGGAGGGACAATTTTTTATCTCTGGCATCACTGCAGACAGTACCAAATTTTATTACGTCATATCCCAGTTGGACCAGCAGTATTCTAAGGAGGTCAAAGATATTATCACCTCACCACCGGCTACTGGGAAGTACGAGAAACTGAAGAGCGAGCTTATCAAACGTATATGCGCGTCCCATGAGAAGAAGGTGCAGCAACTCCTCATGCACGAAGAACTTGGGGATCGAAAACCATCCCAGTTCTTACGGCATCTTCAAGGTCTCGCTGGTGCAAACATTCCCGAAGACTTCCTCAAGACTATTTGGACCAGTCGTCTCCCCGAGAAAGTCCAAACAGTTCTCGCAGGTCAACCTCAGGCACCTCTCGAAGTCTTAGCTGACCTTGCAGACAGGGTAAACGACATCGTTCCCTCAAAACCCGGACAGGTCGCTTCAACCAGCTATGCTCCAGCATCCACGATGGAGTCGATGGCACGTGAGATCGCAGCTCTCCGCAAACAGCTGGAGGATTTAACAACGAGACAATCCAGGAGGCCTCGTTCGCAGACTCGACGACAATCCCGGAGCCGCTCCAATACCCGATCGCAGTCGAACTATAGAAAGTTCCCCGTCTGTTGGTATCACCACAAACACGGCAGCATGGCAAACAAATGTATCCGGCCCTGTGACTACAAAAACTCGGGAAACTCTCAGGGCAGTCGGTAGAGGCGACAGCCGATAGCCCAGCAGCCACTGGTCGCCTGTTCGTCGTGGACAAGACATCGAAGGTGCAGTTCTTGGTCGACACCGGCAGCGACCTCTGCGTCTTTCCCCTGTCCAAGCTACGGCAACGTCGTGCGCTCACCGATTTCAATCTGACGGCTGCTAACGGCACGACCATCAACACCTACGGATACGTTCATTTCACGCTTAACTTAGGGTTGCGTCGCAATTTTCCTTGGCGTTTTGTGGTAGCTAATGTAACAAAAGCTATTATTGGTATAGATTTCTTATCTTATTACAACCTTATTGTTGATTGTAGGAATCAAAGGCTTATTGATAATACCACAAATGTAACTACAGTAGCTTCATTAGTTAAAGATTGTTGTGATTTGCATTCTGTAAAGGTCCCGACTGGTGAATCTCGCTACCATCGAATTCTTACGCAGGAATTCCCAGAAATTACTCGTCCGTCGGGTACACAGCGCATGGTTCCTCACAACACACAACACCACATTCGCACCACACCAGGTCCCCCTGTTTCTTGCGCTCCCAGACGTCTGGCTCCAGACAAATTAAAGATAGCCAAACAGGAGTTTGAGGCAATGCTGGCGAACGAGACATGTAGACCCTCAGAGAGTCCATGGTCCTCGCCCTTACATCTTGCGCCCAAGAAGGACAACGGTTGGCGTCCCTGTGGCGACTACCGTCTTTTAAACGCTCGGACTATACCAGACAGGTATCCCATCCGACACATCCATGATTTTACTCACAACATCTCAGGTTGTAAGGTTTTCAGTACTTTGGACCTCGTTAAAGCGTACAATCAGATACCTGTCTGTCCAGAGGATATACCGAAGACTGCTATCACCACTCCGTTTGGTATGTACGAATTCCCATTTATGACTTTTGGTCTGCGTAATGCAGGCCAAACATTTCAGAGATTCGTGGATGAGTTGACCCGTGGACTGGACTTCATATATTGTTACTTGGACGACTTCCTGGTCTTTTCCAGGAGCGAAAAGGAACATGAAGACCATCTCCGCCAGGTTTATGCACGTCTACGGGACTACGGCATGGTCATCAATGTGTCCAAGTGCGTCTTTGGGGCTCCCGAGGTAACTTTCTTAGGTTACCGGATTTCGGAGAGCGGTACCAAGCCACTGGATACAAAGGTCCAAGCCATACGTGACTTCCCTGCACCCAAGGACGTCAAATCGTTGAGGTTTCTGGGAATGGCCAATTTTTACAGGAGGTTTATACCTCAAGCCGCCCAAATCCAAGCACCTCTCAACGCTCTCCTTGCAGGTGCAGTAAAAGGTTCAACGCCTATCAGCCTTATTGGTGATGCTCTGAAAGCTTTCCAGGACACCAAGGAAAGCTTGTCCGATGCAGCTCTTCTGGCTCATCCAGATTGCCAGGCAAAACTTGCATTGGTTACAGACGCATCGGATTTGGCAATAGGTGCCGTCTTGCAACAGCTGAAAGACGACGTATGGCAGCCTTTAGGGTTCTTTTCCCGTAAGCTGAGTCCTTCACAGCAAAAATACTCCCCGTACGACCGCGAACTTCTCGCAGTCTACGAGGGTATTAAATATTTTCGCCACATGCTTGAAGCCAGGCATTTTGTAGTCTACACCGACCACAAGCCGCTGACTTTTGCCTTCCACGAACGAAAGCGTAACTGCACGCCCAGACAGTTTCGTCATTTGGATTATATATCCCAGTTCACGACCGACATAAAGTATATAGCGGGCAAAGACAACGTCGTCGCTGACACGCTATCCCGGATCGATGAACTGGAGGCACCAGTCAGCATGGCTGATTTAGCTAGGGCTCAAGCATGTGACGATGAGCTGGCAGGATACCTGGAAACCCCATCTTCACTACGTTTATCGAAGATGGCAATACCTGGAGATCCCACGACTCTGTATTGCGATACAAGCACGTCGAATAGACGACCTTTCGTGCCCAAAGACTTGCGCAAACAAGTTTTCCGGAGCTTGCATTCACTGAGTCATCCCGGAGGCAATGCGACTGCTAAATTAGTCGCCGAGCGGTTCGTGTGGCCCGGGATGCGGAAAGACTATCGCGAGTGGGCAAGGACGTGCTTGGCTTGTCAACGTGCAAAAGTGAGTCGACATGTGTCCGCACCTTTAGGCACTTTCGACTTACCACGCGCGCGCTTTAAACACGTCCACATTGACTTGGTCGGTCCTCTTCCCACGTCTCACGGCTTCAGATACTGTTTGGCGGCCATAGATCGGTTTACCCGTTGGCCAGAGGTAGTACCTATTACTGATATCACGGCAGAGACAGTCGCCCAAGCTTTGTTGTCCACTTGGATAGCCCGTTTTGGTTGCCCGATTGACATTGTTACAGACCGCGGCCGTCAATTTGAATCCGCACTGTTCCAATATTTGGCGAGGGCCATTGGCTTCCAACACAAACGGACAACCGCGTACTACCCGGCCTGTAATGGACTCATCGAGCGCTTTCACAGGCAGCTCAAGGCTTCCATTACATGCCATGCCGACTCAAACTGGACAGAAGTACTACCTCTGGTCCTATTAGGCGTACGCAGTGCTTTTAAAGAGGACTTACAATGTTCTTCTGCTGAACTTCTTTATGGCGAGCCATTGCGACTCCCTGGCGAATTTTTTGAATCAGGCGATTATACTGGTACAACTGATATATCGGATTTCACCGCGCGCCTAAATTCATTCGCCGATAAAATAAGGCCTGTACCTGCTTCACGGCATTCCAAAAACAAAATATTTATTTTTAAGGAGCTGGCCACAACGGATTTCGTTTTCCTGCGTGAAGACGCTGTGCGCGCACCTCTAACGCCTACATATTCAGGCCCTCACAAGGTCATAGAACGAGGAGACAAATATTTCAAACTCCAGGTCAAAGGCAAGCCAATGACCGTTTCTGTTAACCGGCTTAAACCGGCTTTCATAATGTCTGACGAACACCAGGTCACTCTTCCAACCCCGCCAGCTTGTCTAACGCCGGTGCCAAACGACGTAACTAAGCCTACTTTTGTTACCCGTTCTGGTCGTCACGTCCGTTTCCCGGACTATTATCGCCCCTAACCAGGTCTCTGGGGGGGAGTGATGTGGGCTTCTCCCACTTTATTAGTTAAAATATTTATATAATAATAACGCACACATATATACACACATACACACATATACATTTATATTTATTTATACATTAATATATCACACACTTAAATTATACAATTTAAGTATTTACTATTTAAACACATTCATGCACCAAACATACTTACATTACCGTACGATATCTGTGCGTTGTGAATTCCATCGCTGAGGTGAATGCAATCGCGCACTCTAAAACCTGTTTGCTAGGCGCGGCTGCGCGGGCACATCGCTGTTCGATGCGACAAGTCGAGACTGATACTTACGCTAACCCTCACGCTCGCGCGCTCGATGCCTTCGTTTAGCTTATGAATGTTTGTACTCGCTGCTTTCTTACTGTGCTATTTTCACCTTTCATTCGTGCTTTCTCATCTTCATTCTCCTTCCATTCTATGTACTGTTATACTGTGTGTGTGTGAATAAACTGTTGTGAATAGACTGGAGTGTGCCGTACTTTGATTTCAACTCTTCATCTGGCTATCTGGTAACGTACCTTTCACTCTCTCATCATTTCATCGCTCATCACACCAAAACCGCTACAAACTGTTATATCAAAAACTCAAAATAATCAAATAATAATGACATTTTACAAATAAGTATTATAGTTACTAATAATTTTGACGAATGTTTTATGAATAGCATCAGGGTTTTCTTAAATTCTAGATTTAAATATATTAGATACTAACAAATCTTTGCATGCCAGACTGTAAAGAAGCGGGAAATCATCATTGTATATATAACCCTAGCAAATAAAGAATTTCATTTTATTTTATTTCGGACGAAGTCACAGGAAACAGCTAGTACATAAAACTGACCAATGGGCCCTCGCGGCGGCGCGCTGAACTCCTTCCTGGCGACGGCTTTGCGCACCCTCTCGCACAAGTCCACCATTCTGCTGCCGTACACCGCCAACGAGTCATTGCTTCGCGATTCTAGATCTTGCAGTTGCCTCTTTAGCTTCTCTGTTAGAAATGGTAGAAAACACGATAACGTTTTGGTATACTGTGATTTGATTTTCACTAATATTAATGTAAAAATATAAGTAAACACTTGGAGTGGAGGGAAATTATAGTCAACCAACTTGAAAAAAATGAGGATGTGTTTGTTTTTAATGTTTGTTACCTCATAACTCCGTCATTTAACAACATTTTTCTTTTATTTAAAAGGGTATGCTTTCAAATTGATCCCATTTATATTTCATTAAATCGGTTCGGTAGTTTATTTTATACGAAAGATTATTCATAATGAAATGAGTACATCTTATCTGATATTGAAGAAAAATATGTTGGAACATGGAGTTTAAAATCTTTGATTTATAACAATATTCGTACAAGAAATAACTGAAGTTGCTTAACGTCTAGTCTATGTAGGCTGGTACGTGAGGCTGAGTTTTATGTCATCTCACAGATTTATTATCTGAAGCAGAAGAGAGGGCATTGAATTGTTTGAAATATACATCAAACAAAATAGTTACATTTAAGTATTCGTAAGTTGTTAGTTAGTAGTTCGACTATAGAAAGACTAAATATCAAATACAATTTCGAAATAAATCGTTGCGGTTGTGCAAATTGTTTGTTTGCGTGCTCACGACATTCAGCTGTGACAATTAACATTTTTGCAATTGTTTCCGAATCAATCTATTTTTGATGCACTTTGAATAAAAGCTGGTTTTTTGTTGTTGTTGTTGTTAATTCCTTTATTGTACATCACGCTTAACAGTAGGAATACAAAAATAAACAGTTTGTCAATGAAAAATAAATATTGTACAACGGCGGATTTATCCCTTGAAGGGATCTCTTCCAGTCAACCAAGTGATTGAAAGGACATTAGAAATGCTTGGACTAGTGTCAAAACTACATTTATGGATAAACGTAAATAAACTATATACATGTGATTGTATTTTACTTTATTTTTTTTTTTAGAGACATTGAAGGTAATTTTAAATCGATTGGTCGCTCTGAATGTTTTGTGATGAGAACAAAGTCTGTACTCGGCCTCGCAGCTCGGCCAACTTCGCCTACACTCTTCACGCTGGCCAGACGGGTTGGAGAGGTCTCTTAGACGTTTATAAGCTTTGTTTAGCTTGTATTTCCTAAGTCGCCTTCTACGACATCCACGGGAAGACTTGGAGTGGTCCTATTCTACTCTGCCGGATACCACACGCCTATTGTTCATATGTATTTTTGTTGTGGTAGAGCCAAGCTAACGGCAAAAATAATTTTTGCTAGTAGCATGACTGGGCCGGCTCGTCCGGGGAAGTACCACACTCTCACAGAAAATCGACGTCTGATTAGAAGCTTTACCGCTTTATGCTTCGTTCGGTGAGTGAGAGAGCCGGAGGCCTAACCCCCCACATTTCCTCCATTCCATCCATCCTATGTCCTTCCCCCGACTCCTTGAGGCCGGCAACGCTCCTGTTACACCCTGGTGTTGCAGTTGTCCATGGGCGGCGCTGATCGCTTTCCATCAGGCGACTCGCTTGCTCGTTTGCCGTTCTATAACATAAAAAGAAAAAATGTGTGTATTGTTCATAATAAAATTACTCACGAGAGTTCCTGGCGGGAATTTTGGCGGAGAGCACGGCTTGTGTTTTGGATTATTTTGTAAATTGTTTCTAGTGGACTTTATAATGTGAAATCAGTGTACTTTGTTGTTATAAACGCCCATGTTTATGAACAATGTGTGGAATAACTGAAATAAAAAGTCACAGTGCGGCTGTAGTGAGATTTACTTAGCGGGCTGGTTGACCGCCTCGCCTCGTTGCGTCTGTGATCAAGCCAGTGGATTCGTGGGAATTGTCGCCAGGGGCTCCGTAGAATCAATGAAATGAACTACACCATCGTTTCATTGATAACAAGACTTAGAAAAAGCGCGGGAAAACTCATTTATACTTGATACTGGCTAAATATGTAACGCGTGAAAGCCATAAACCAAAGAAAAAAAAAAAGACTCACGCAGCTCGGCCCGTTGCCTGGTGGCCCGGGCGCGCGCTTCGTCAGCCTGCTGCAGTTTGAGCGCGTGCTGGGCGCGCGCCTGTTGCGCCTCGTGCTGCGCCGTGTCATAGCGCGCGCGCGCCGCGCACGCAGCTTCACGCGCAGAAGCTGCGCACCGTTCCAGCTCTGCGCCACGCGACGCAGAGTTGCCGGAACTAAATGGTTTCATTTCATGAGATAGAATATACTATCTCTAATTATAAGGGACCATTCAAATCCACACTTCCATACTAGTCCAAACTGCCTCCGTGGTCCAGTGGTTAAGGCGTTTGCCTGTAGACCCGGGGGTCGTGGGTTCGATTCCCACCGGAAGCATACTTTGTTTAGTTGTTTCCAGTTTGGTTAGGACATTACAGGCTTGTCTGATTGTCTGATAATAAAGATCGGAAGGCACGTTAAGCAGTTGGTCCCGGCTGCCATCTGGTAGTCGTTAAAGGAACTACGTCAGAGACCGAGAGGCGGTTCCGAAGAACTCTGACACCAGGGTGTGCATGGTCGATTGACCGTGGCACCTACTCGAATTGATGATGATGATACTAGTCCACACAAATATTATAAATGCGAAAGTAACTCTGTCTGTCTTCTTTTCATGTCTCAAATAAGCCGTGAAAAGGTGGGCGGGGTCTAGTTTTGACTTATATTTGATAACATGGAGGACGGGAAAGTTTGCACGATTATGACGACAGCAACATTTCGCAAAACATCATCGGGGAGGTGGAAGAGGTTTTCTTACTTTTGCAAAAATGATGGGACAGATGATATAAAATTAATGATATTTAACTTACATGATATATGAACGGCCCCTAATGGAGAAACAAAACTTTTTCAAATTTAAATTAGGTTCAACAATAGAATTTTTTTTCTAAAAAAAATTCCAATTGTATAAATGTTACATTGTCTCTGCTGAAAATCTCAAGAAAAAGATTGTATTACACAATTCTCCAACACAAAGTCCATAATCCTCGCAAATATACAGACAGTACTCACTCAATGTTGTGTATCTCCCTCTCCAGATCTGTGACCTTCCTCTTCTCGCGCGCCAGCAAGTCGTTCTGCTTGGAGACTTGCGCAAGCGCAGCGCGGTGAGCCGTTTGCGTGGTCCGCACTTCAGACTCGAGGTCTCGGAGTTCTTGCTCCAAGGCAGTTTTCTCTAGATTCTTCTCATCAAGTTGAGTCTTCAATGCTCTACAAAAAAGAGGAAACTTTTAAGATTAAACCTGATCTGATCGTTAAAAAATCTTGTTACGGCTGGCAGATGTAAAACACTGAACTTATTTTGTTCATACATATATAGGTACATACTATTATATACCGTGGCGACGCATGCCGTGACGTCGCCATCTAACCCGCCGCTATAGATGTTTCAAACCAAAACTTTAAGCACAAATTTAGATATTTTTAAAATAGCATGGTTTTAAGACATCATTTACTTGCAAAAATAACAAAAATAACTTGCTTATATAGTCAGAATACAAAAAGATTTTAATAATTTAATATTGTTAATTGACGCAATATATAGCTCATTTCATTAGTTGCTTAAGTAGGTATATCATATGTATATCCACTTCAGATATTGCAGGAGTGGAGGCTTATCTTTAGTGGAAAAGCCACAGAGGCCGAATCTCTGACCGTTGGCGATGCTCTTCATGCGATTTTGTATAACGCGTGATTTTGTATCCTATGAACGATATTAAAATCCTGGAATCACAATCCCTAATTGAATACAGAATTGTAAGAAAAAAGGCAAAAAATTAAAACAAAAATTTTGATTTCCCATATATATACGTCCAGCTGATCGGAAATTTTGTATGGGAGTTCCAATTTGGGTGCCTGGGTTCGATCCCCGGTCAGGTCATGATGGAAAAACGATCTTTTTCAGATTGACCTGGGGTCTGGATGTTTATCTACATAAGTATCTGTTATCCTTATCATTATCCTTACTTCCTTATCCCTACTAATATTACAATGCGAAAGTGAGTTTGTTTGTTTGTTACGCTTTCACGCCGTAACTACTGACCGATCATCATGAAATTTTGCATACAAGTTCTCTGGAGTGCGGAGAAGGACATAGGCTACCTTTTATCCCGGGAAAAAGTACTATTCCCGAGGGATCGAAATTGACGCGGACGGAGCCGCGGGCGAAAGCTAGTAAAATATAATATTGTTGAGTTAGTATCCTACGACACAAGCTCACAACTTACTGTGGGACTAGATCAATTTGTTCAATTTCATAAGGATCTAGAGGAGGCAAACGACAGGGCAGTGGCCGTGGGCACATACTGGGCAAAATTGTTGTAGTCAAAGGACATTACGACTCGAAAAGAAGAAGAATTTCAATTTGTGTGATATGTCCCTATATATTTATTTATTTAAATGTGTACTCACTCCACGACACCCTTATTGTTGCCAAAGTTGTCAGCCATCTTGTTCAGCTTGTCTGTGAGCTTTTCAATCTTGAGATTTTGCTTGTCGTACTGCGCCTGTACCTGCCCCGCCTCACGCTCGAAGTCTGCAATCTCGCTCCAGTAGTACTCATTCTGCAGACTTTCCTTTTTGGCTTCAATCTCATCCCTTGACTGAAGCTGTTCATAACTTAACTTCCATTTTTTAACTTCCTTCTCTAGAACTTGACAAGCCTATAGGAAAAAAAAATGCGTAATATTTTTGATTATGTAATACTCACTTTTGCCTGCAGCTTCATCTTGGGAACTTCAAAGCATTTTGGGATTTAAGTACTCCATGCCACTGTTCCATCTATATGCAAAAATCCTTAATTCTGAATTGTTTTCTGGAGACTGAACTGGCTTTTTATAAGTTCTTTGCTAGTAGGAATTTTTCCCAATGTCACCTTTATTACATTCATCATCAAGACATCTTTGTGCATGCACACTTCATACTATTTATCCAGAATCCATTGATATATTGATGTTGATATAATACATGTACAGTCAGGCATCAATTACAGTTAAGGGGGTATTATACTATCCCCAATTTGCTTCCTAAATCGGACCCGATGACAGGGACACCGCTATAAGTGCGATACAATTGGAGATATCTCGTATCGTGTCTAACATATAGCGGCGTCCCTCTCATCGGATCCTAAATTCAGGATGATTTAATAGGCGCTTTAGTATGAGAAACTTAGACTCCACTTTTGTTGCCTGACTATACATAAAGATGAGTACCTACCCTAAACTTTGCCTAACTACATAAAAAATATAAGCATAACTTACATCATTTTTCCTGTTCCATATATTATGGGCCTTATTGCAATTCTCCAAAGCCCACACATAATTGGTTTCAGTTTGGTCTAAGTTGGTGGCCTTCCTGAACAAAGAATACTTCTTCTTTGCATCAGAGGCATGAAAGCTTCTCGCATCATCCTGGTTGAGGACCGATATGGGGTTGTCCACTTGGATGTCATGGGCGAGTATGATGGAATTAACCTCCTCAAACTTTGTAGACAATACTTCTCCTGCCGATACATTATAAAGAATGCATTTACACTGTTAGGGGTAAAGGGCTGAGATAACAAAAGCCCGGAGTAAAATTGGTGGGACGCCTACACAGAGGTAAGATTACTTATTTGTAGGGGATAAGGCTTTTTTTTTACAAACCATTCACTGCAGCAAAGGATTTCTCTAGGTACACAGGGCAACTGCCTTGGGCCCTACAATTACTAACCCAATATTAAAAAGACCTGATAATGATGATGATGATAATGAATATTGGTTTTTGTTGGTCATTTATGTCACACTGCTAAGCAAAGGTCTCCCCTGTTTCCTTTCAATGATATCTATCCTTGGTCTTTTTCTTAAAAAGTTTAAAATGCCTGTGAGTCATCTCATCTTTGGTCTTCCTCTCTTTTTATAGACATCTGCTGAAAGTGGTGTAATGCCCTACATCTGCGACCTTGAACATTCTGTATTACCAATAATAGTAGTATTATCGGGGGGCACGGCAGTGCCCCCGCCATTAATATTATTATTAAACATTTGTTTGTTTTAGTTTTTCATTTGTTTTCACCAACACTGGTTTCAGACTTTTCTTTCAAGCTGCTTAAAGGCATCTGACATAGTTTATGAGTGCTATCAATTAACACAGCTGGGACCAACGGCATAATGTGCCTTCCAAAGCACGGAGAAGCTTGAGATATTTTTATGCCACTTGCAGTCACCACCACCAGGCCATCGGGCTCCTCAGTAATAATCTTTTTTTTTAGCTATTTATGTTCACTGCTGGGCAAAAGCCTTCCCATTTATTCAGGCATCCCTATTCCTAGCTTTCTCCTTCCAGTTTTCGTCATAATAATTTAATTCATCCGACCACCTTGTTCTGGGTCTTCCTCTTTTTCTTTTTCCGTCTGTCGGAGTTCATAAAATAGCTATATGAGCACATCTGTCCTGGTGCATACGGCACACATGACCTGCCCAGTCCCACTTTAGCTTACCTGACTTTTTGCCAACATCTACCACGTTAGTAATGGAGCATATGGTGGTATTTCTGACTCAATCTGTTTGTTTAATACCCAACATACTACGCTCCATTGCTTGCTGGCAAAACTGCAGTTTGAGTCTCTGTCTTTTGTTTAAAGCCCAAGTTAAAAAGTAATAATATTACATGTAAATACTGTACCTGATGCCGATTTGACTTTATAACCTCCACCACCAGAAGCATTTATAGTTCTCACTATAGTGATAAAATCTCCAAATTCATGGTGTTTGTATGCCCTTGGGCCATTATTTTTTATCTTTATCTCAACTGTAGCTGAATTGGCACCTTTTTTAATAAAAGCTGAAAAGATTTATAGACATATATAGATATATAGCCGTGTGGTATCCGGCAGAGTAGAATAGGACCACTCCAAGTCTTCCCGTGGATGTTGTAGAAGGCGACTTAGGAAATACAAGCTAAACAAAGCTTATAAACATCTAAGACACCTCCAACCTGGCCAGTGTGGAGAGTGTAGGCCAAGTCCTCTGGCTGCTCTAGCCAAGTATGGCCCTAGTAGTACAGAGAGGGTCGTGCTCCTGTAGTGGAGACTACAAAGGACCTGATGATGATGATGATGATGATGAAAAGATTTAATGTTTTTTACTATAAAATGAATAATGTAGGGACATTTGGACTATGGGGTCCTGGTGCAAGAGCTGTCTACAAAGAGATTGCTCCTAGCCTTGCTTTTTCGCACAAAGGATAAGCGTTGCTATCCAGCGTGGGAATGCAGCCAGCATTATTGCCAACATGCCATATGGGCAAGACTTTTTAAGTTTAGTTTTATTTTAGTATGTAATTTTACGGTAGGTTAGCTTATTAATTTTATTTTTAGTTTGTATGGTTTACTTATATATAATATCTTAATATATATAAATCTCGTGTCACAATGTTTGTCCTCAATGGACTCCTAAACCACTTAACCGATTATAATAAAATTCGCACACCATGTGCAGTTCGATCCAACTTGAGAGATAGGATAGTTTTTAACTTATGGCGAAACGAAGTTCGCCGGGGCAGCTAGTATTATTATATAAGTATTATATATAAGTAAACCATAATACATATTATAATATATATAAAATAACTAGTAAGTAAGTAGTCAAAAGAACATTATAAAAACTGTTAAAGAGTAAAACCTCTTCAGTTTAATGTTCCAAGAAAAGAACATGTTTTTGAGTTGTCTGGTCACTCGTTGTCAATTGTGAAAAAGCTTTAAAATTTAGTAAACTGTTTTTATAGTTATAAATTTAATATATTTTATTAATAACTCATTATCTTCTTATCATAATCCACTGAATGGGTTTAGAGTAGCCCTGACGTTATGAATCAAGTGATTCTAACAATAACATAAGAATTTAAATACGTGATAAGGTACTTACAATGTAGATTATTTCCTCTGTTTGTGGCCGAGGCTCTGCCCCCTAGGCCAACAACTAATGCAGTTAATATAGCACTTTTGCCGCTACCATTACGTCCAATTATAAAATTAACATTGCGATTCAGGTTTATTTCCAAATTATCGTGACAAAAGAAATTGCGAACATGAATGCTGACAATTGATCCATCTTTGTCATCTTGTGCGTTTCCATCTTCTTCCATTTTATTACAGGTTAGGTTGAGGATCAGAGAAATAATTCACTTTGAAAAAAAAAAGCGCCAAAATTCGTGCCAAATACAGTAAAACATTTATTTACCCAATGCCGGCCACAACACCGGCCAAACAAACGCAAACAAACATGACATTGACAGTCGACGGAAGACAGACAGTTGGCCAACTGCAGTTGGTGAGTGACGTCAAAATTGACAATGAATAATAATAATGTTACCAGAAAATCTACGGTATGTAAGGTCCGCTCTGAGCAAGCTCTGAGAGCGACACTGTATAATAAATTTAAAAGAAATTAAGGACAAATCACACAGATTGAGCTAGCCTAGCCCCACTGTAAGTTGTAAACTTGTGTCGTGCATACCTTAGTGATACTATAAGTTTATAAATTATTTAAATAAACATCCATCCAAGGATTAGATAGATCTCCTACCGGCTTATTAACTAACTCAGTGACCAACATTTTGGTAGTCACTCCAAAATACATTGTGGCTTTCGTATGATTGAATATTTTTATTTAAGATATATAAAACGTAATGTATTTTGAAATGACTGTCACTACGTTGTACACTAAGTTAGCAAATAGGCAGGCTGGGCCCCCTAAATCTACATCTTTATTTTCTTTTGTTTGACTTGACTACTATAAAATATGTAGTGTGTGTTATATGTCAACGCACCACGCACGCTAGTCGCTGTCACAGATTTGAAAGAGTATGTCCTAAAGGGTCGCTGTGGCCTGGTTTTTGTCGTAACTGGTGCTGGCAACACTCATAAACGCCATTTTTGCTTGTAGGAAATTGCGAGTTCCATCAATCACGAGAGTTCTTCGAGTTCTTGCTTTCCATATTTGTATTTCTAATCGTATCGTTGTGATTAATCAGCACCACGGCAATATTCGATACTTCCAGTATTTTGCGTTTGCTACAGTGAAAGCATAATTATCAAGATCAAGGTAAACAACTTTCCAGTACAGGTCCACTTAATTAATTTATTGTGAGTTCATTTAATTATTATTGTAAGTAAGCACACCGTAAACCAGTAAACTATTTGTGTAAACGAAATGTGTTATTTTACATATAGATGATAGTGAAAACATTACATGATCACGGTCATACTAAAAATCGTAGGAACCAACAATCACATGTTTCGATTGTTCTTGTTCCGAGGGTAAACAAATACAGATTTTGATACGTTAGACGTTAAAAAAGTTTTTGAACAAACCTTTGTGGTTAAGCGGAATATGTCGTCTTGTAAATTTGTAAGGCAATCACAACATAGGATTGTGACTAGCTTCTGCACATTACTTGCACGAATTTTGTTTGTTTTCACATGTCAATGAGTATGTTATATATTGAAGAAATAAAATATATAAATCGACTACCTACATATTGAGATTGTATAGAACAATAAATTATACTTATATATGGTATCAAAGTTCGTGGGACAAAGCAAGACAAACAGTGTTGGTATAATATCAATGAGGTTTTTTTTTGGCAAATTTCTTAGTTCATGGGGATTGTACAGTTCATTTCGGCAGTTCTCAAACTTTTTTCGCAGTGGACTCCTTTTGGAAAGCAAAAGTTGTGCAGTCCCAAGTGTCATGACAATGGGTGGGTTGAGGGTGAATGAAATCATCCTACCCCACTCATTGCACTTTCTAGCATCTGTAAAGACGGGGAGAAAGTGAGAAAGTGCAAATAACGCTGCCTGCGAATGTATGGTTTATCTGATTAGATTTACAATACAGAAACATTGTTCTTTGAGTGTGATATGTATAACTCTCAAAATAGAACATAGTTCAGCATGGCCACACAAATAATTCAGTTTTCATCTTACAAACTATTTTTGTTTGTATTGCCTTTTAAAAACGCAATGCAGACAACCATTAAAAAAAACCAGCCAAGTGCAAGTCGGAATTGCGCACAAAGGGTTCCATACCATTATCCTTACTAATATTATAAATGCGAAAGTGAGTTTGTTTGTTTGTTTATTTGTTTGTTTTGATACGCTTTCACACCGTAACTACTGAACCGATCATCATTAAATTTTGCATACAAGTTCTCTGGAGTACAGAAAAGGACATAGGCTACCTTTTATCCCGGGAAAAATTATTCCCGAGGGATCGACATTGACGCGGGCGGAGCCGCGGGCGAAAGCTAGTCTATAATAAATTTAAAATTATTAGAAACTAGCTAGTCAATGTCGATCCCTCGGGAATAGTAGTTTTTCCCGGGATAAAAGGTAGCCTATGTCCTTCTCCGCACTCCAGAGAACTTGTATGCAAAATTTCATGATGATCGGTTCAGTAGTTACGGCGTGAAAGCGTAACAAACAAACAAACAAACTCACTTTCGCATTTATAATATTAGTAAGGATTAGATTAGATATAGATATTAGATAGATTAGAAATATTTTTATTATATGAATGATGTAACAAAATTTGTTTTTCACCATTTTTCCTTTATCTGTGCTATAAGACATAGCTTTGTACCAAATTTCAATATTCCCTGTAGGTTTTGATTCCCTCGCTTTCTAAGCTCTTTCGAAAATTTGCAGCATAAATGGCTGTATCTTTTGATTGCATTGGCATAGAAGTTTGATTTTTTTCACAGCTCTAAGTGACAGACACCTGATTTTCTGTATCTGATATGAAACTGCATTTGATATGAATTTCATGGATTCCTGAGAAAAAAGGCCTTGACAGACAGATAGACAACAAAGTGATCCTTTAAGGTTTCTGTTTTTTCCCTTTGAGGTATGAAACCCTAAAAATCCAAAATAAAATAAAATTAATTTAGGATAGGAGTAAGGTATTTGCTGCAATTGCTATGTATACTATAGCAGTAATGCCATAACAGCAAAATTTTATAACACCAGAAACTGCAACTATAAATTTTTCAAATGAAGCCTATTTTTTTAAAAGCAATTATTTTTATTTAAAATTACAATATGTAACTTTTGCTTCTATTAAAATATGTAACTTACTAACATATGAAACATTGGATGTTTGTAAATTATGGAAATTTATAATTGATATTTTTTACCTTAATTGACACAGTTTTGTTGGTAGTTTTCATTTACATTACTTATTCTCATTAGTTGGATATAAAGTGTCTCTGACACTCTTTGATATTTATAGTCCACTAGCATTCGCTCCTGACTAGCTCCATGGCGCAGCGGTCAACACGCCAGCCTGCGACACGGAGTGACCGGGTTCGATCCCCGGCCAGGTCAAGATGGAAAATGATCTTTTTCAGATTGGCCTGGGTCTTGGATGTGTATCTATATATGTATTTGTTATAAAATATAGTATCGTTGAGTTAGTATCCCATAACACAAGTCTCGAACTTACTTTGGGGCTAGCTCAATCTGTGTGATTTGTCCGTATATATTTATTTATATTTATTTATTTATTCGCCCGCGGCTCCGCCCGCGTCACTGTCAATCCCTCGGGAATAGTACTTTTTCCCGGGATAAAAGGTATACTATGTCCTTCTCTGTACTCCAGAAAACTTGTATGCAAAATTTCATGATGATTGGTTCAGTAGTTACGGCGTGAAAGCGTAACAAACTCACTTTTGAATTTATAATATTAGTAAGGATTTATAAATACTGTCCATTCAAGGTTTCATACCACGGTAAAGGTCAAATCTAGTGTTCAAAAATTGTAATTGTAGTTTGTAAGATTTCCCCAGGGAAAGTCTTACCTAGATTGATTTTTCGACACAAAATCTGATACATCTCAGTTTCATAAAATTCATTAGAGCCATCCCAGAACATAATGACATTAAAAAGGATCTGATAATGTTTATTAGAAAATTCTTCGGTGACAGAAGAAATGTATGATAAACCATGAAAGTAAAGGAACAAGCTAAAAATATTTCAAAGTGTTTAGCACTTGTAGAGATTGTGTCTAAAGCAAGATTTGGACATCACCAATCGTAACAATATGATGACCACAGTTTGAACAGTAAACATTGAACTACTGAAATAGCAATGGTTGGTTGTGGTATTCGTAAGTGTAAAGTTAACAGCAGCAGACGTGGGGAAACTTACCACTACCATAGAGTTCCCAAAGATGCAGAGTTAGCCAGGAAATGGCTCTCCTTGTGCAGTCCTAAAGCAACTCCTAAAAATGGTATGTACATTTTAAATATTGATATTTGAAATTTAATATCTATAACTTTTACTTATCACTTTTGTATTCTAATTATTAATATTTTTTTGTCAGCAAGAGTGTGCTCGAAACATTTCAAAAAGTCTGATTATATTCCATTAAACTCTAACAATATGTTGAAACCAAATGCAATACCCTCATTATTTCTTAATGGAGAAAGGAATGAACGAAAGGCAAAAGGAAAAAATAACACAATCATGCTATACCCGATTGTGGAATCAGCAGGCTCTGGGACATATTCAATAAGGTATTCTCAAAGGACATTTAGATATATTGTGATTTTTATAATATTGAATAATAGTCATAAGCATGTCAAAAGCAAAAGAATACCTAACGGAGAGAAAATGCCACTTTGCATGAGAATTGTAATTAAGAAGAATTTTAATTATTCATACAATATAAACTTATGATTTCACTATAATTATTTCAGAGTTGAGAAACCTATATCGTCAGATGAAATTCCTGACAATTCGGGCGATCCACTTGACACCTCCAGCGAGTGTCCTGGCAGCTTAGGCGAATTTATTGTGGGCGAAGAGTATGTGTATTTATTATTGAACAGTATTTTACATTATTTATAGCAATAAAAAGAAATGTAATCACATCTGTTTCAGTGTCGAAAAGATAACAATTCGGCTTGATGAATATAAACTTTTGCTAAAAAAAGCCAATAAGTTAGATAATATAGAAAAAAATCTGCAGCAATTTTTCACCCCTGGTCAAATGAAATGTCTCGAACAGCCAAGAGATAGAGTTCGGGGTTTTAAATGGTCTGAGAAAGATATCGAAGAAGCTCTCTCATTGAGATGTTTGAGTTCTCGGAGCTATGAATATTTAAAAAGCAAAGGGGTGCCTTTGCCGGGAGTTACCACGCTGTATAGATGGGCAAGGAAATATAATAAACTCCCAGAAGGTTCAGAGGATAATAAACTTTTAGACGATTCAGAAGACAGTAAACTTCCAGAAGAACCAGAAGGTACCTACCTAAATCATTGTGACTTGAAGCTAGGCCTCGATTATCGACATGCGCAGCGTGGAGCGGATTCAAATATGTGCTTACTGCAGGCAGTACACAAATATATCAGTGCCTGAAGTGCCTGAAAGAAGCTGCTTTTTCTTCCGTATTTTTAAATCGGATACCTAAACTTATTCAAAGCGCAGAGCGCGCTGGCTGCCAAATTAATTCAACGAGTATAGCCATTTGCCTAAGCCATCAGATCTTTCTGATGCAAGGCGCTGAGTGAATGAAAAGCGCGCGCGGGCTCCAAGTCTAATACTAGGTACGCTGCGCGTCTCAATGAACGGGGCTGTAGAAAATATTTTGGTCAGAAATACTCTAATCAAAGTTTAAGGAAAAAAGTGAAATTGTACTAAGTGCTTACTTTTGTTTTCAATAAAAAATAAAGGCTTTATACACATATACAAACAAGTTGTTTTATTTTATTTATAATGCTTCTGTCATATTTATCCATATCTATGCGTTTCATCATAGAGTATTGATTCATTCACATAAAATGCAAGAGATTGTTTGTACTCATTTCATTAAATTCATCTTTCCTTCTTTTCAGAAACAATGAGCGACTCCTTAGATCAGAATGACCCACCAAAAGACGTAAGTAATAAATTACATATTTATTCCTCTTTTATGTCTCTGGTTGCTGATGTTTTTTTTTTCTAATGTGTATTATACTGTATTGTGTTTAATGATTTTTTCAGTTATCTGTACATCACATATCCTTACTAGTACTCTTTCATTTGTTCTCTTAAGGTTCCTGGCCATTTTCCCTTAAACACAGGCCATTCATTTCTTGTAAAAGTCCTAAGATATAGGGTATAGACTTGGTTTCCTGCTTTTCTTCCTTCTTCATCTTTTGCTTTACCAGATTTTGTCCTAATCCGTAACGACCGTGTTGACAAAGGTGGGGGTGGCGTGGCGATTTATTTGCGTAGCCACATCCCCTATAAGATTGTAGCAACCTCTCCTTCTCCGTATGCGGATGCAGCAGAATATCTGTTCCTCGAAATTTCTGTCAACGGGGTTAAGGTACTTCTTGGAGTCGTATATTCCTCACCCTCCCTTGATTATTTCGCTCAATTTGAGTTTGTCCTTGATTCCCTCTGTTCGGACTATGCACATCACATAGTAATGGGGGATTTTAACACTGACCTTCTTGGAACCCGTGGTGATCCACGTATTTTGGCACGCTCTCAAAAACTTCTTAATATTTTAAATTCCGTTAATCTTTCTTATCTTCCACTTGATCCCACTCATATCAATGCTTCAACTGATGATACATTACTTGACCTCATTTTAACTTCATCTCTAGATAGTGTGATCAAGTATGGGCAATTATCTGCGCCCGCCTTCTCTAAGCATGACCTGATTTATCTACAATACAAATTGAAGCCCCCTAAATCTACCCCTCAAACTATTTTAATGCGTAATTTTGCCCGGATTAATATAGTTTCTCTTGAAAAAGATGCAATAAATATTGACTTCTCGGACGTATTTAATGCACCTACAATTGATGAAAAGATTTCTCAGTTTAATGCTTCTGTTCTAAAGTTGTATGATACCCATGCTCCTTTACATAAGGTTAGAGTAAAACGGCCACCAGCACCTTGGATTAGTAGAGGAGTCAAGATGGCAATGACACGTCGGGATCGTGCTTTTCGTGCATATAAACGCGATAGGACGGTTGAACTCTGGAATACATATAAGAAGGCGCGAAATCGTTGTAATCTAATGGTAAGAACAGCTAAGCGTGAATATTTCGATTCTCAATTGGCAGGTTCCTCTTCGGCAGATATGTGGAAGTTTCTCAAATCCTTTCATATAGGCAAGACTGTCGGTAATTTTCATTCTTCTTTCACTCCTGATGATTTTAATGATCATTTCTCCTCTGTTCAAATTCTTGATGCTTCTGTTAAGTCTCACACCATATCCGATATATCTTCCATGCCAACTCTTCCTATTGATTCATTCTTTTTTTCTCCAGTCTCTGAGGATGAAGTAAGAAAAACGGTCCTCTCTATTAAATCCAAAGCCTTGGGCTGTGACAATGTGAGTAGGCTGATGATTGTTACCTTACTTGATGTGTTTGTGCCTATTATTACTCACATTATCAATTTCTCACTTTCTTCTGGTGTATTCCCTGCTCTCTGGCGAAAAGCTTTTGTTCTTCCTCTTCCAAAAATCTCTAACCCTCAAGCCCTAAATAATTTTCGTCCTATATCGATCCTACCATTCCTATCCAAAATCCTTGAAGCAGTTGCGCATAAGCAAATTTCCTTGCACGTTTACAATAATAATTTACTATCCTCACTTCAGTCCGGTTTTCGCCCTGGACACAGTACTATCACTGCCCTTCTCAATGTCACCGAAGATATGCGTCTTGGCATGGAGAATAAAAAGGTCACCATTTTAGTTCTTATTGACTTCTCCAATGCTTTCAACATGGTAGATCACGATATCCTCCTTGCCATCCTTAAGCATTTAAATTTCTCATCCTCTGCACTGGAATGGTTTTCTTCCTATCTCCATGGCCGTCAGCAAGCGGTGCGAATGAATCGTGAACTGTCTCTATGGAATGATCTCATCTCTGGTGTTCCACAAGGTGGAATACTCTCCCCCCTTTTGTTCTCTTTATTTATAAATCTCCTATCATCGTCCCTTAACTGTTCTTACCATTTCTACGCAGATGACCTCCAAATCTATGTACAAACACCTGTAGAGGATATTGATGCCGGAATATTTCAACTTAATGCTAATTTATCCAAAATTTTCTGCTGGTCACAACGTTTTGGTATCTCTGTTAATGTTTCTAAATGTCAGGCAATTATAGTGGGTGGCTCAAAACAGTTGTCAAAAATTGATCAAAGCCATGTATCTCCAGTTATGCTTAATGGTTCTGTAATTAGTTATAAGTCAGTGGTTAAAAATCTTGGTCTCTTTGTTGACTCGTCTCTCAACTGGATTACTCAAATAACAGAGATTAGTCGAACAGTCACATACTCTCTCCAGTATTTGAATAGGTTTAGAAATTTCCTTCCCATTAAAACAAAAATTACGCTCATCCAAACATTAATCCTCCCCATCATTGACTATGCTGATGTGTGTTATCCAGATCTAAATGAAAATCTTCTTAATAAACTTGACCGTCTTCTCAATAATTGCATTCGCTTCATTTTCTGTCTGCGTAAATTCGATCACATATCTGATTTCCGATCCAAACTCAATTGGCTTCCCATTCGATTACGCAGACAACAGAGATTACTTTGCTCTCTTTTTTCTGTACTAAAAAATCCTCTTTCTCCCGAGTACTTGAAATGCAAATTTCAGTATCTCGCGGACACTCATAATCGACAACTTCGCTCTTCTGATTCTCTTATACTATACACTCCTCTTTTTCATTCTGGATATATGTCAAATTCTTTTACTTTACAAGCTATACGACTCTGGAATTCCTTACCCGAAGACATTCAGGAAGTCTCAAATCGTTTCCTTTTCAAGAAAAAAGTCCATTCTTTTCTTTCCGAATGATCAACTAGCAGATTCATCATTTGTCATATTAGTATGTATGTATATGTATTAGTATTATATAGTTATGTTTATGTCTATATATATTTATGCATATGTATAGTTTTAGGCAAGTATGTATTTATGTATATATTTGTATATATTAATTATGTAAAACTTTGCTCATCTTTCCTTTTACTTATATCTTTCTGATTAGTGACACCTATTTATTTTGTTTGTTTCATATTTTTTCCCAAAGGTTGACTGGGAGAGAATGCTTTTAGCATTAAGTCTACCTACTGTAGCTTTTTTTGGCTCAATAAAGTTTAAAAAAAAAAAAAAAAAATATTTAAGACAGGGTATTTAATTTCCAAAGAGGTAGATTTTTCCCTCGTAGGTGTAAAATGTATCACTCGGGAGAAAGATTGATTCCCAACTTGTGTGAATGCGCACTGGTGGAAATCGCTTATTCTCCCCTCGATGTAGAATGTATACTATGTCACATTTTTTACAGCCAAAAGAATTGGAAAAGCTGGAAGAGGCAAAGCTGAAGGCCAAATTTCCAAACGCGATGCTGGGACGCGGACCAGGGGGCCACTCGGCATTCTTACAGAAAAGACTTGCTAAAGGGGTAAGTTCCTTTTTTTATGAAGAATTAACGTGAGTTTGACCTCATCTTGCCTGATGGGAAGCAACGATGAGGTCTAGGGTGGTACACGCAAACTCAAATAATGCCTATTCAGTCTTGCCTTGATAATCCCTCGGGATTTCGGGAAGTCGGGAAACAGCGACGCGGGGAGGGAATTCCATTCCTTCGCGGTTCGCATAATGATGGAGGAGGCGAATCTAGAGTTGCGATGAGCGGGAATATCGACCACACATGGATGGAATCCCTGCCAGCCAACGCTGTGTTGTACGAAGATGGAATGGTGCTGGGGGAATTAGATCATGCAGTTCGTGAGCACACTCACCAAAATGCAGCTTGTAAAAGACACACAGACTTGCTACTAATCGACTGTGTCCGGCTCTGAAGCCGTTCAGCCGTAAGCGAGTCATCTGGCGCGTCTATTAATAGCTTTCAGGGCCTCGAGCTGATATAGGATCCAACTCACAGATGGAAACAATACTCCATACAGGAGCGGACTTGAGCTGTGTAAGGGCTCAACAGCTGGCCTAGCGTAAAATACCGTTGGACCTCGGAGAGGATGCCCAGTTTTTTCGAAGCAGTCTTAGCCCTGGTCTCGATAAATTTACTCTCCTTGCATAGTGGTAATCTAATGACATTAGTTCCTACATTGCAGAACAGTGGTACATAGTCTTAGCGAATGTAACTTTCGTTATCCACTAGTGGTAGAAACCGTCACTATTTGCAAGTTTATTGCGTTGCTGATGAGCCATATGACAATTTATGAGTAACAATTGGTAGCCGTGTGGTTTCCGGCAGAGTAGAATAGGACCACTCCTAGTCTTCCCATGGAGGTCGTAAGAGGCAACTTAGGAAATACAAGCTAAACAAAGCTAATAAACATCAATGAGATCTCTCCAACCCATCTGGCCAGCGAGGAAAGTGTAGGCTATCAATTATGGTTCCGGTAGAACAGAGAGGGTCATGCTCCTGCAGTGGAGACTAAAAAGACCTCATGATGATGAATTGGTTGCAGCAAAAGTTCTTCGACTCCGGCGACTACCAGATGGCGAAGCAGCGGCCGGCCAACCTGGCGGCACCGTTCAAGACGCCGGCGGTACCCGCCAAGCTGCCCACCGGCGACGCCATCCCCACGCCCGAAACCGTGCCCGTCCGGAAGACTTCCATCATTCAGGTAGCCATTTTGACGTTTTTTTTATTTATTTGATTGAGGAGCCCGATAGTGTAGTGGGCGTAAGTATAATTAGCGCTTACGCAGGTTAAGCAACCCTGGGCACAGAGAATATAAATGTCTACCTGTTGCCGTTATCAATATCGAGCAAAAAAGTCACGTTTGTTGTATGGGAAGCCCCCCTTGATATTTATTTTATTACTAGCTTTTGCCCGCGGCTCCGCCCGCGTCAATGTCGATCCCTCGGGAATAGTACTTTTTCCCGGGATAAAAGGTAGCCTATGTCCTTCTACGTACTCCAAAGAACTTGTATGCAAAATTTCATGATGATCGGTTCAGTAGTTACGGCGTGAAAGCGTAACAAACAAACAAACAAATAAACAAACTCACTTTCGCATTTATAATATTAGTAAGGATGTTTTTAAGTATTTGTTGTTATCGCGGCAACAGAAATACATCATCTGTGAAATTTCAACTGTCTATCAATGAGATACAGCCTGGTAACAAACTGACAGCGGAGCCATATCAATAGGGTTTTTACCCTTTGGATACGGAACCCTAAAATCTTGATTGGATGGGGTCTATGACATTTCCGTCCTGACTAGCTCCATGGCGCAGCGGTCAACACGCCAGCCTGCGACACGGAGTGACCGGGTTCGATCCCCGGCCAGGTCAAGATGGAAAATGATCTTTTTCAGATTGGCCTGGGTCTTGGATGTGTATCTATATATGTATTTGTTATAAAATATAGTATCGTTGAGTTAGTATCCCATAACACAAGTCTCGAACTTACTTTGGGGCTAGCTCAATCTGTGTGATTTGTCCGTATATATTTATTTATTTGACTAATGAAAATGTTTGTGTCGCAGCCGAAGTTCCAGGCGCCGAGCCAGACGTCCTAGCCGGTCGCGCTGGCGCCGGGCGCGCGGCCGTGCCCCTCGTAATTCCAAATCATCATCTTGCAGCGCGCCGCCACTCATGACAAGCTTTCATCATATTCATCGATCATAAACCCCCTAATATGATATATTTATTTTTATATAAGCGGCCACAGTCTATTAGCTAACATTGCTTATCTTTTTGTGTTCTCACGTAACTGATGAAATAAAAGTCTTCGGCTTCAGTGTTCAGTGAAATTTGCCAGCATTTTAGAACACTTATGCACCTAAGATTACGAGAACAAGCGAGAATAGTTTATTATAAGATCTTTAAATAATGTTGGTATCCAAATCTCGGCAGTGTAACGCAATTTAGTGTCACGCGTTTGATCAGCGCCGGACACGCGCGCGCTTGTAATTACACTAGATAGTAGTTGCGAGATGCGCGTCCAGGTCAGCGCAGGCAAAGCGCGCGCTTAGTAATCAATTTGCAATGTTTTACGACGTCGCTGTTGCACTCTTTTCCATAGAAAATAAACAGCTAATCCTGTTATTGTGTCCAAATGAAGAAGACTATACACATTGCAACGAAATGCGCGATACCAAAACTCGTTTCACAGTGCACGCCAGTCAAGCGCGCTGGTCAACGGTGCATCTTGCCGACGTCAATCTGATATTAGCCTAAACACTGAAGCTGATGAATAAGTTGATGTTTGGGCATTCCGTGTGTTTTCAGACAGTAATCTTACAATTTAGATGGCACTGATGCACTGATCTAGTGAAGGCTTGCTATTTCGCTAATTAAATGTTGTATCAGGCGAATAGGTTATTTTAGTTTAATGGTCACTTTACACTAACTTGATATATACGAGGGGTTTTACGCCACTATAATATGTATCAATGTCTACACCTTTGGCTAGTTCGTTAGTTTATTTCTCATCTCGTCACGTTTTCACATCATAGCACAGAATGTTATAGACCATGTGATTTAATTATTTCGATGGTACATGTGATTAATGTTCTATGTTGAAATTTTAACGAAACTTTTATAAGAACAACTGTTATATTAATGTATAAATTTAGGTATAGAAGTGTGTTGGGATGCGTGTATTGTTTCTCATATGTGCAGTTTATAATTATTTGCGTCGAGATGTTGCCAAGCTCATTTTATAGGATCATCGCTTTGGGAAAGAAACTGGTTCGTGTGGGTTTTTCATTTTACATAGAAATGAATGAGCCACATTGAAGCTCTATCCTCTTCGATATAGTTTGCTAGAGCTACTGGGCATGCGCCTGCGTCGTAAACGTTGTATTTGAGCTTTAGGATAGAGGCCTAGGGCGTAGCTTCGTAAAGTAGCACTGAAATAGTCAGTGTTCTTGGCAAGTGTAAAGTGAAAAACTCATAAATTCGTCGCATAAAAATGCATATCCATTTGCATGTAACTTACTGTACATAACATAGCCTCATCTAGAATCATTATTATGGAAACATCGTGTCAGTAATATAACTGTTTAGAAAATAATGAATTCATTGTCATACTGAGTAGCATTTTAGGATTAACTATCCTGATACTAAGATTGTAAAGGCAGTTCTAAAAGGTATCTGTACATTATTGCCATAAATAAGTATTGATAAAGATTAAATTAAGGCGATGAATTGTTAGATCTGTTCTCTAGTACAACTGTGGGATACACAAGAATATTTGGAATTTATTTTTGTATGACATTTAGATATTTAGATTTTATAGCACTGATAGTTCAGTTAAGTGTCTGCTATGTATCTATAAGAAGCTTTAGTGTCACGTTTGCAATTCACTTGAGAATTTTTAGAAAATGTCTACACTCTCTCCATTTTTATGCACTAAACGTCGCAGCATTCAATGTTAATTAAATTGGCAGAAATATTTTGCATCATCAATATAAATTAGTAAGACAAATGCTATATCACTTCTTATTATATTATTCAAAAAATGACACTTTCCGACGTTCGATCTATGTATGACGTATCAATGTGTACTAATCTCGAAGCCTGAACAATATTGTCGAACTCGTGTCGTAAGATACAAACTAATCAAGGCGTTATAGTAGTATATATACAGCCGAATATAGCATGGCATGGTAGCATAGCGAAAGCGAACTTCGAGACTGCAGTGGGTCCGACTGACCAATTTGTTTTTCTTTGAATTATATAGCTGCAACACAATTGTAAATGCTAGATATCCCAAGTTGCACAGAGGTGCTAAATTGTTCCATGTGATCGCACAGGTGTGATATGTGTACCGGAGTAAGGGAATGTTGAAGTTAGCGAGTATAAATTGAAATAAATTCTTGGTAAAAAAGCAAAGTTGGTTTTTATTTCATATTTTAACCTATTAAACACTACTGAAAACAAATTAATCCCAGCTCCAAACATTTAAAATTAGATCTAGATTCACAAAACAAATTGCCTCTGGAGGCAGAAAAACATATCATCTCAGTTATGAGAAGGCAAAATTATTTTAAAAGGCCGGCAATAATTTTTTCGCCCCTGGTGTTGCAGTTGTCCATGGGCAGCGGTGATCACTTACCATTACCACCATCGGTTGACCTGCTTGCTTGTCTTATGTCATAAATGTCAAAATTGACATCATGACTAATTTTTGTTCAGGTTCATTATAGAATCCTGTGGTCATTTGTGAAATATAGCCTTGTCATTAGGACACAGCTTCTTTTGTTCTGTATATTACAAGAAGTTATTTGGCAAAGCCTAAACGCCTGCAGTCATTTGTCTGTACTTAACGATCATCAATATACCTCTTTCGTTAGAACTTCATCTGTTTTCAGTAGTATAATATTCAAGAAACGTTAACAAAGTTATTCGCTGGGTGATAACAAATAAATGGCACTTGACTATACATAAATTAATCAACGTGAGAGAGATACATCCTCCGGCTCCGACTGTTCGGACCCAACCTTGTGCACCTTCTTGGAGTTATTCACAAATATTCCAGGCTTCTTTCAACTTCACCTTCTGTTATATCTGACTGCTCTCTGAAAGAAAAGAACACAGAAGTCAACACATATCATCGAAGCTATTTGAAAAACAAATATACAAATAACAATAAACAAAACAGAAGTGGGCAGGGCGAGGACTTAAGTACGCAGTTGCAAAGTGAGCAGGGATTTGGCATGGCTCACGATGATCCAGAAGATGCTGTTTAATTTTCGCTACTGTACTCTATTTTTCAAGACTGATAATATCTCTAAACAGAGAATCTACACTGGAATGGCAGCGACACGGCAAGTCCTTTCACAGCTTCTGAATACTCGAAACGATCAGGGGTACTATTTTTGAACGAGACATTTACGCAAGCGTTTTCAAAAAGCCTCATTTTTTAATCGTTGATGCATGATTGCAACAAGCGATTTAAAGGTGTCCGTTATTCCAGCCAGATTTTGTTGAAAATTGTCGAAAATCGACATTGTAGTGCAGTAGATAATTAGATATAGAGCTTCTGTAAATGGTAAGCTAATTTTTAAATTTGGTAAGCGTATATTTTTTGAAATATTTGATAAAAACAGTTCCGGCTAGCGTAACGTTACCGTAGCCAGATCTTTTTTTGTTTAACGGGAATTTTGAAATAAAAGTTATATAAATAATTAGATATCAATTTGGTATAAATGGTACAACTTAAATTGTATTTGTATTTGCTATGGTTGCGAAGATATTTGAAATCCTGCTGGAGTAACGGTTTGCTCAATTGCTGTATCTTGGAATTGACTAAGTGGATGATGATGATTTTTGCACAGGACATCTGGCTAATTAGTTATAGTTCATAGCGCAATAAAAGAATTCACAGTAATTAACCGTTTAGAAGTTATTTTTATTAAATAGAAATATGCTTTAATAGGTCCTATCACTTCCAATAAGCGCTCCAAAGACTAACTTGAAACGTTATTATTGTTACGTGGTTAGGGTTCAGGATTTGGAGTAAAATACCAAACTCTTCAGAGGGAATTTATTCACTACGGAATCCCAACACTGACTGGTCTTCCAACACGTCGAATATCCAAAACGCAAAGCACTCGTAGTCCTGGTCCGTTGCTGTGGTCGTAGAAATTATCACTTATCAGTCGCACACAAATCACTCGTATTAGTATCGCTCACTAAGAACACTCGCGGTAAACTGATTAACGATCGCCACGTCCGCTCCCTTATATACTGACTAATGGGTCTCTAGAAAGTTCCATATACTTCCGGTCCCGACGGCCGATAACTAAAACATTCCAGAATATTCGAGTATGTGTATGAGCGGGATAGAATACATATGTGTGAGCAGGATGGAAGATGTATGAGCGCGACAGACGATGTTCGGAAAAGTTCTAGGCTATTCTGTTCTGGGAGCTTCGCGACACTGCCCCCTTCTTAGAGACGCTCGTCCCGAGCGTCACTGTTGCTGCCATGATAACGTGCTAAACGGTCCACATGCACCACTTTGAATGTTCCTCTTGGTTGTCGTTGAATGCGATATGTCACATCGTTCATGCGGGTGATCACCTTATATGGCCCTTCCCATTTCGTCTGCAGCTTTGGAGATTTTCCTTTGCGGCGTATTGGGTTGTGAAGCCACACTAAAGCACCTTCTTCATAGCCACTCGTATTTGCTCTTCGGTCGTATCTAGTTTTCATGTTCTCACTTGCTTGCAGCCCGTTTTCCCGAACTAAGTCATATACATCTCGCATTCTTTCCCGGAGATCCGAGACATAATCTGTCACAGTGTGAGAAGCTTCTGGTGGTCTTCCCGTTAGCAAATCTACCGGTAACCGAAGTTCTCTACCAAAATTTATAAAAGCTGGGGTCACCCTTGTGCTTTCGTGTTCTGAAGTCCGGTAAGCGAGGAGAAATAGCGGTATGTACTTGTCCCAGTCTCTTTGATGGTTATCAACCAGTTTCGCCAAATGCCTCTCCAGCGTCTGGTTAAAGCGTTCCACCATGCCATCTGACTGAGGATGATACGGCGTGGTTCTTGTTTTGTGCATTCCTAAAATCTTACAGATTTCTTGAAATAGTTGTGATTCGAAGTTCCGTCCTTGATCGGAGTGGATTTCCAAGGGCACACCGAACCGGCATATCACTTCCTCAACTAATTTGGAGGCTACTGTTGTAGCTTCCTGGTTTGGTATGGCAAATACTTCAGGCCACTTGGTGAAGTAATCCATTACCACCATGAAGTATTTATTTCCCGACTCAGTTATAGGAAATGGTCCTGCCACATCAACTGCAATGCGTTCCCAGGGTGCACCAACGTTGTAGAGCTTGAGGTTACCGCGATTTCTTGTCGATGGCCCTTTTACAGCAGCGCATATGGTACATTTGCGACACCAATCCTCCACGTCTTCTCGACAGTTGAGCCAGTAGAACCTTTCTCGTATCTTTGTTAATGTTCTCTTGACGCCAAATGTCCGCCGGAGACCCCATCGTGGACTTCACGAAGGACGTCTTTTACTTTAGCTCTTGGAACAACTACTTGTAGGTGAAACTCTTTGCCATTTGGTTTTTCCCATTTACGGTAAAGTATTCCGTCCTCCAAGACAAAACTGTCCCATTGAGCCCAGTAAGCTTTGGTGATTGGGCTTGTAGGTGCAACTTCTACCCATTTAGGTTTTTCTGCTCCGCGTTCCTTCCATGCAATAATAAGCCTTATGTCTTCATCATCCTCCTGAGCTTCTCTGAAGATCGCGTCATCCCATGGTCCCGGCGGACTCGTCCTTGTTAATTTCACAGCGATTTCTTTAGACTCCTGTTTGACACAGTGTTTACAATCTTCTGAGCAAGGCCTTCTTGAAAGCGCGTCAGCATTTCCATGTGACTTTCCACTGCGATGTTCAGTAACAAAGTCGAACTCTTGGAGTTGTTCAATCCAACGAGCAACTTGACCTTCCGGGTTTTTAAACTGAAGCAACCACTTCAAAGCAGCATGATCAGTTCTCAGTTTAAACTTTCTGCCGATGAGATACTTGTTGAAATGTTGCAGCGTTTTAACCACAGCTAAGAGTTCTTTTCGTGTAACGCAGTAGTTCCTCTCAGGCCTTGACAAAGATTTACTGAAGTAAGCTATTACAACTTCTGCGTCACCTTGTTTCTGAGATAACACTCCACCAATAGCTGTGTTACTTGCATCTGTGTCAACGATGAATTGACCATCAGTCTGTGGATATCCCAAAATTGGAGTTTTACATAAACATTCCTTCAATTTTTGGAAGGAATTCTCGCAAGTCTCATCCCAGAAGAAAGGTCGTTTGTCTTCTGTCAAACGATGTAAAGGTTTGGCAACCTCTGAGAATCCTTTGACAAATCTCCTGTAGTATGAGCACAGTCCCATGAAGGCTCGCACCTCTGTCTTGTCCTTCGGGGTAGGCCACTTTTTCACTGCTTCAACTTTATCAGGATCGGTTTGTACACCCTCACTGCTAATTACGTGACCGAGGTAGTTTACTTTGTTCCTGAATAGATGACATTTCTTTGAGTTCAGTTTTAAGTTTGCTCCCCGTATCTTCCTTAGGACTTTCTCTAGATTCCGCAAATGATCATCAAAGTCTCTGCCCATGATGATGACATCATCCAAATATACTAAGCAGGCATCTCCTACTAATCCAGCTAGTACACACTCCATAAGTCGCTCAAAAGTAGCCGGCGCGTTGCATAATCCGAAGGGCATAACATTGAACTGCCATAAACCTTTGCCAGTTGAGAATGCGGTCTTTTCTTTATCCTCTGGGTGTATTTCTACCTGCCAGTAGCCAGATTTTAGGTCCAAAGTAGAGAACCATCGCATTCCACTTAGAGTATCCAAGGTGTCATCAATTCGGGGCAACGGATAACTGTCCTTCTTAGTGATCTCGTTTAGTCGTCGATAATCTACACAAAACCGAGTACTGCCATCTTTCTTCTTAACTAGAACCACAGGAGAACACCAAGGACTTGCAGATGGTTCTATAACTTTATTTCTCTTCATGCCCTCCAACATTTCTTCAACTTCTTTCTCCTTGGCAATCGGTATTCGTCTTGCTCGCTGACGAATAGGTCTTTCGCTTTCAGTGTCAATCCTGTGCTGAACTAATGAAGTTCTTCCAAGATCTTCTTCTTTGTAAGAGAAGACATCAGCAAAACGCAACAGTGACTTCTTTGCATCCGAGTATTGCTTAAAAGTCAGATTATCTTTGCTGTCTTTCAGAAGATCAATAATTGTAGAGTTATTCGCGATGTTAGGTGACACTGAGCTCAGCTTTGATTGACACTTTCTCATCCACACAACTTCTTCGCATTTTCCCACAGTATCTCCTTCATTGAGGCTAACCTCATGGAAGTCTAGGTTAACCACTCTAACCACTGCAGTATCGCTTCCACGCACTAAGGTTCTTGCTGTTAGGAGTCCTCTCGCAGTTGGTTTGTGTAATGTGTCCTCAATCAAAACACATCTCTTTGCCTCCGATTTCTTAGCCGTCGTGGGCAGTCTCACCATTATTTGAGCCTGTGTTCGTCCAGGAATAACAATTTTGTTAAGGCACGTTACTTTTCCAGTGGAAGCTCCGAGAATGAAGATTTCTTCATTACCATACTTGAAAACACCATTCGTGATATCAATTCCACAATTATATTTCTTCATAAAATCTAGGCCCAGTATGCAGTCATCAATGATTTCAGCTACGATGACATTGTGAGTATAGGGTGTCTCTCCCACGTACATCGTAACTGCCATTTCTCCTAGGACAGGTATTGGCTGGCCAGAAGCAGAAAGAAGCCGACAGTTGATGTTCTTGCGTCCCCTTGCCGCTTTCACTAGATGTGGCTTAACTATAGTCCTAGATGCACCTGTGTCTACTGTCATCCTGCAGTTTTTCCCATCCACTGAACCACATATTGCCAGACAATTTTCATTGCTTGCCTGTGAGATGATTATTGCTGGGGCTTCTTCTGAGCCAGCCAGTACCCGCCCCTTAGTCCTGGCTGTTACTCGTTTCCCTGCTTCTTCGAAGGAGAGATCATAAACTGATTGCTTAGGTCTTCCTTAATCTCTTTCTTGATCTCTTCTTTAAGCTGTTCCCTGAGCTCTTCCTTAAACTGTTTCTTTTTGCGGCAATTGAGCTGTAAATGGCCTCTTTCACCACAATTCCAGCACATAGGACCAGTTCCATTATCCTTCTTTGAAGGGGTCTTAACCGCCTTGACTACCTCGCTTATCTCGTTAATTTCTCTCAATTTATGAACTTGCACATCTTGTCTTACCGCTTCCACTTCAAGGGCATGTGCAAGGGCATCTTTAAGTGTGGTGTGATGTTGGAGCTTTACTGTAGCTCTTACCTCTGAATTCTTAATTCCATCCACGAAGGCTTGCAGTAGATTTTTCTCCACCATCCGGGGGTCTTCTGAGGGAAACGCTTTCCTTACGAGCCTCTCGATCTCTAGTGCCCACTGTTGTAACCCTTTGCCTGAGCGCTGGACTCTGTCGCGAAGCTAGGCTCGGAATACGTGCTCTAAGTGGCGTTCTCCGTACCTTGCTTCAAGAGCCTCCAACAAGTCCTTGAAGTCACTACCTGAGTTAGGTAGTGCTTCTAATACTGTCAAAGCGGAACCCTTCAGTGCAACGGTGAGGGCTGTCAGGCTCTGTTCATTAGTCCATCCATTTGCTGCGGCAACAGTTCGAAACTGCTGTTTATACGCGGCCCAGGAAGTAGTTCCGTCGTAAGATGGCACTTTCACCTTGGGTCCAGGTGCATAAGCAACAGCGTCGCTCGACGTGACTTTCACGCCTACTGTCTCCAGGCGCAGCACTTTCTTCTCTAGTCCGGAGAAGTTTGTTTCCAGACCTGTCACGCGATTATCCACCAAAGTCTCCAAATCCGTCACTCGGTTCTCTACTAAATCTACATCCTTACGGATCTGGTCCACCACGTTGCTGACTTTGCTGACAGCTGCTAATACCATTCGTTGGTCCTCACTCATGTGATGCAGCTCATCCCTCGTCCGCTTTTGTTCCTCCTTCTGCTCTTCCCGCATATTTTGTATTTCTCCATTAAGTTCCACATTGATGCGTTGCAGTTTACTCTGGTTCTCATTTATGCACTGCAACATTTGCATCAAGCTACCAAAATCGAAAGATGCTTGAGTGGGAACCTGGTGAGAGGGGCTAGGGAACGTAGCTTGATGATGGGCGGCTGGCATCTGTTGGGCGGCGGCAATCTCTTGGGACGCCGTAACTTCTTGGGTGGCTGTGACAACTTGGGCGGCTGTGACGGCTTCGGTGGTTGCGACGTTTTGGGCGGCTGCCCTGTCTTGGGCAGTTGCCATGTCTTGGGCGGCTGCCATGTCCTGGGCGGCTACCATGTCCTGGGCGGCTACCATGTCCTGGGCGGCTACCATGTCCTGGGCGGCTACCATGTCCTGGGCGGCTACCATGTCCTGGGCAGCTGCCATGTCTTGGGCGGCTGCCATGATCTGGGCGGCTGCCATGTCTTGGGCGGCTGTGACCTCTGGGGCTACGGGCGGCAGTTGCTCAGCTGCGATGTTTTGGGCGGCTGGCACACGTCGAGCGGAAGCAACTTGGGCGGCTGCTGCGGTAGCCTCCATTGCACGTTGTGCCCGGGTCCTGACGCCTTCCTTATCTTCTTCGTCCCTCGGCAACACTGGCATTTCCAAATCCCACACTTCTGACACCAAATGTTACGTGGTTAGGGTTCAGGATTTGGAGTAAAACACCAAACTCTTCAGAGGGAATTTATTCACTACGGAATCCCAACACTGACTGGTCTTCCAACACGTCGAATATCCAAAACGCAAAGCACTCGTAGTCCTGGTCCGTTGCTGTGGTCGTAGAAATTATCACTTATCAGTCGCACACAAATCACTCGTATTAGTATCGCTCACTAAGAACACTCGCGGTAAACTGATTAACGATCGCCACGTCCGCTCCCTTATATACTGACTAATGGGTCTCTAGAAAGTTCCATATACTTCCGGTCCCGACGGCCGATAACTAAAACATTCCAGAATATTCGAGTATGTGTATGAGCGGGATAGAATACATATGTGTGAGCAGGATGGAAGATGTATGAGCGCGACAGACGATGTTCGGAAAAGTTCTAGGCTATTCTGTTCTGGGAGCTTCGCGACATTATATAGTGAAATACTGTCTATAAATGGTACCCAAGTTTCATTAGTATCCTATACGTAATTAAAAAGTTATGATGAATCTTCGATTTGTTTCGGCCATGGCGCGCGGCGGAGTTATTTAACGACCGATTAACCGAGTTTCCTGTACGAGTGGTCACTGAATCTTTTGTAAATAATTAGATATACATGTCAATTTAATACCTGCTAAATTTCAAACCTGTAGATTAATTAATTAACGAAATAATTGAAAAAAATGATGTTCGCGTGGTTACCCGACCAAATCTAGAATGTTATAAAAAAGCGGCCGCGCAATACATTATACCAACCTTCTAAAACTTACAGGATAATACATACGCGGTTTGTACAGACGAGCTATTTTTACAAAGTAGGTACATTTATTTTAAAATAGCTACTAGCTACCAGTTACAGCTTAGCAGTTAGTAGTGGAAGCATCTTGATAATTTACTCGTAGTTAATCTGCGTTATCCTTACTAATATTATAAATGCGAAAGTGAGTTTGTTTGTTTGTTACGCTTTCACGCCGTAATTACTGAACCAATCTCTATGAAATTTTGTATACAGGTTCTCTGGAGTACAGAGAAGGACATAGACTACCTTTTATCCCGGGAAAAAGTACTATTCCCGTCGGATCGACATTAACGCGGGCGGAGCCGCGGGCGAAAGCTAGTGTTTACTATAAAACAAAGCTTTAGCTTGTACTGTTTCAAAAAGTACCTATCCTAAGAAGTAAACTGCATTGTTATACGGCTATCTTTATCTATACTAATATTATAAAGCTGTTTGTTTGAACGCGCTAATCTCAGGAACTACTGGTTCAAATTGGAAAATTCTTTTTGTGTTGGTTAGTCCATTTATTGAGGAAGGCTTTAGGCTATAAAACATCACGCTGCGACCAATAGGAGCGAAGCATCAATAAAAAATGTTTGGAAAACGGGGAAAATTATTCATCTATACTAATTAATTATACTAACGGAAATTGCCGCGAACGAAGTTGCGGGCAACAGCTAGTCTAAGACATTTGTGATTTTTTTAATCAGATTACAGAAAGCAATAGGAACTAGATACTTACTGCAGATAAAATATGTAAGTACATACTACACTGTGATGTTATTACATTTTATTATTGTTGATCTGTGATTTAATACAATAAAACTTTATATATGACTACAAGTATTTTACTTTAACTTATTCGGAACGATAACATAAAAAAGATATAGGTATTTATAAATTTTTTCTTTTTAATTTCAGATAAGCATGCGACGTTGCATATTGGTCCATAAGAAAAAACCTGTGATTATTTTTGAAGCTAATTTATAGACTTACTTACCTTAGTTAATATCTTTATATGATAAACATTATCTACACAGTTAGGTCCTCTATATGTTCTATTACCTACGTATTATTATTTTTGATTTTTTTTTTCGGACAAATCACTCAGATTGAGCTAGCCCCAAAGTAAGTTCGAGACTTGTGTTATGGGATACTAACTCAACGATACTATATTTTATAACAAATACATATATAGATACACATCCAAAATCCAGGCCAATCTGAAAAAGATCATTTTCCATTTTGACCTGGCCGGGGATCGAACCCGGTCACTCCGTGTCGCAGGCTGGCATGTTGACCGCTGCGCCACGGAGCTAGTCAACAGTATTCTATCTAAAGATACAAAAATGTTTATTATATATTAATATAATATTAGTTATAACTAAGTTTTATTATATCACTTATGTAGCTCGTCTGTACAAAACACGTACGAGTATGAAATTATCTAGTAAGTTTAAGAAGGTTGGTATAATGTATAGCGCGGCCGCTTTTTCATAACATTCTAGATTTGGTCGGGTAACCACGCGAACATCATTTTTTCAATTATTTCGTTAATTAATTAATCTACAAGTCTGAAATTTATTAGGTATTAAATTGACATGTATATCTAATTATTTACAAAAGATTCTGTGACCACTCGTACAGGAAACTCGGTTAATCGGTCGTTAAATAACTCCGCCGCGCGCCATGGCCGGATCAAATCGAAGATTCATCATAACTTTTTAATTACGTATAGGATACTAATGAAACTTTGGTACCATTTATAGACAGTATTTCACTATATAATAACGTTTAAAGTTAGTCTTTGGAGCGCTTATTGGAAGTGCTAGGACCTATTAAATCATATTTCTATTTAATGAAAATAACTTCTAAACGGTTAATTACTGTGAATTCCTTTATTGCGCTATAAACTATAACTAATTAGCCAGATGTCCTGTGCAAAAATCATCATCATCTGCTTAGTCAATTCCAAGATACAGCAATTGGGCAAACCGTTACTCCAGCAGGATTTCAAATATCAAATCGCAACCATAGCAAATACAAATACAATTTAAGTTGTACCATTTATACCAAATTGATATCTAATTATTTACATAACTTTTATTTCAAAATTCCCGTTAAACAAAAAAAGATCTGGCTACGGTAACGTTACGCTAGCCGGAACTGTTTTTATCAAATAATTAAAAAAGTATACGCTTACCAAATTTAAAAATTTGCTTACCATTTACAGAAGCTCTATATCTAATTATCTACTGCACTACAATGTCGATTTTCGACAATTTTCAACAAAATCTGGCTGGAGTAACGGACACGATTTAGAGCGCTCGTTTTTACGGGCGAAGAACGCCTTTACATAGTCACCGAAAGCCATTTGAAGGTCACTTGTTACGATTTTACGTTCCATTTAATGCTACACTTTATAAACATTTTTAAAATCTTTAGGAAGTAAAGAAACATTTTATTATTAATATTTTCTGTGTGAAATGAAATGAAACTATCTTTCGCTGAAAGTTTCTAGTATTCCTCTTTCCTCCAGTGCGGTGAGTAAAATAATTAGTGGCACTCGGTAGTGCCAACAGAAGTAAAAACTTGAACATTCGGTTAAGTATAAACAGAGATGTCGGTTACGGTAACAGTGTCGGAAGTTTGTTTTTTTTTATCTTAAAAAATCTCGTGCCTATATGAGTTTTCACTTGAAATATAAATAAATAAATATATACGGACAAATCACACAGTGAGCTAGCCCCAAAGTAAGTTCGACACTTGTGTTATGGGATACTAACTCAACGATACTATATTTTATAACAAATACATATATAAATACACATCCAAGTCCCAGGCCAATCTGGAAAAGATCATTTTCCATCTTGACCTGGCCGGGGAGAACCCGGGCACTTTCGTGTCGCAGGCTGGCGTGTTGACCGCTGCGCCACGGAGCTAGCCGAAAATTGTTGTAAGCTGAAGAAGAATGGTCAGAATACCGGGGTTCCAGTGCACGTAGTCTGGGGTGGCGGCCGCCTGGTACTCGTGTACCAGGTCGGCCACCACGCCGCGCGACTCGTCGAACTCCTCCAGCGACTCCTTAAACATGGGCTCCTTGCGGAACTGCTCCAGGAAAGCCTCGCGCTTGCGCAGCTTGTCGAACTGCTGCAGGCAGCGGTCGAACAGCTGCAAGGACGGTCGGTCAATTATTTCAAATAATCTTACATATAAAAAACCGATTTCAATCGAACTACCGATACATGATGAAATTTAAATGGTGCCAATTAGAAAGCATTCCCTTTCAAACAAAAATAGAAGTTTTAAAATAGGTTCATAAATGTTTGTTACAAACATAAGTTTAACAGAGAAAGCTGCGCTTCGAAACGGAATGTAAAATTCCGAATCTTCTAAGGCCCCACCTTCCGATACTCGACAAATCGCAAAATTCACTAATTTTGCGAATTGTCGAGAGACGCCAAAAATCCTAGATTACCACTGTAATCTAGGATTTTTGGCGTCTCTTAACTTGCATATGCTCATCATTTTGTTAAACGTCAAAATATGTAAATAAATAAATATATGGGGAAAATTCACACAGATTGCGCTAGCCCCACAGCAAGTTGTGAACTTGTAGGAAACTAAGTCAACGATACTATATTTTATAAAGATACATATATAAAAAAAAACCATGGCCAAGGCCAATCTGAGAAAAAAGTAAAGTTTTTCGTCATGACCTGATTGAAGATCAAACCCGGAACCCTGCGATTCAAGGGCCACAGAGGTTGTCATGTTAAAAGTACAATCCAAGAGTTCTTGCATGGACACTATGGTGCTTTGAGGTCTTAGTAATAAATTAGTAGCAACTGACACAATCGCGAACTAACACCAATAAAAACAAGTTTCTTGAACGGGACCTCCTTCAGTGTTTTTAAAGCAGCAAAAGGTATACAGATTCTGTAAAATATTAAAGTCTCAACCTATTACGGTTCTGTGACAGACTGACGGCTATCGGAGGCTTAGTAAGAAAGTCCTGTTTGAGTAAGAAACCCTCTTAAAACCAAAAGCTTATCTCGCGATATACAATAGTAGCGGGAGAAATGTATGAAAGCAAAACACTCACAGAAGATATGTTGGTATGGTTGGCCAGCAATAAGCCGGACACCTTGTGCGAGGCGTGTACGTAAGGTGAGCGTCGCGACAGCGCCACCTGGATGGAGGCGGGGCCCCACGGGATGAAGGACGCCAGCTTGCGCTCGCGGATGCGCTGCAGCGACTTGTGCACCTGCGACGGGTCTACCTCACCCTGCCAAGTTTAACACCTTGTCAGATGTTTCTGTGTGTTGGCAACACCAACACAATATTTTTATAGCCTAGCAGCAACAGACATGTAGAGTGGGTTTGTGGGCGTGGCGGGTGCGAATGTTTTATGTTCAAACTGATTATATTTCCCTATAAGGTGACCGCGTTTTAGAGTGGGTTTATATGTTTGGATATTTTTCTTAAATGCTATGTTGTGCAGCGATTATGTGCATAATTGAACCTCCGTTATGAGTCTGAAACATCCTGGCCTACCTACCATATCTATGCTAGCAACATTATGTCTTCTCAACTGACAGCGATACTCATGCTCTTGTTAAATATAAGTTTATTCAGCTTATTACTTATTCGTAGGTTATCTTGCAGTGTTATTTACTTAGAAATATGAAGAAACAAGCCCCAAGATCCCTACACTGTCTGCTTCTTTCTTCTATGTTGTAAATACTTAAATCTAAAAGCCTTCTTAGTTCTGTGACTGACTGGTAGAGGGCAGCACTGAAAGTCGTTGAAATCCTATACAGCCTATACAGTTGAATATATGACCGAAAACATTGAAACAGAAGATCAATCTTCCTTCAAAACAAATATTGTACTTCTTAATTTTTGTGCCTAAGATACCTGTAACTTGTAAATATTATGTTTGTCTCTGTTATACAGTCCGCGGCAACTATTTTGCGTATCTGAAGTTGGTCTCAAGACGCGTCGCAGTAGCTATCTTTGGGTGTCAGTGGCTCATAAAGCGAAGAGGGGAGGGGGCGATTTGCCACACGCCGAGCCGCTTCCCCGCGCTTATGTGTGAGTGTATGTGTGTATTCCTATGTGAACACACAGGCTCGTTGGTTGTGCCGGCGCACGCAAGCACTCGCATCTCACTTCAAATTTGCATAGAAGTCTGCTGCTGGCTGTACTAAAAGTAACATTACATAAAACTCATGAATATATGTTTTAAATTACCTGTATAATGTTGAGTATTGATATGTAGCAGTGTTGGTTTGTCCTGTCGGGGCTCAGGGACACCATCATGTTCTTTGGTTGAAGTAACCTCTGCATCACATCTAGAACTGTTGTTTTGCGGATCTTTGGCGCCTGAAAGTAACACAATTAGAACATTTAAATTAAATTCTTTCACCATTGACCAATATTCATGTATTTTTCTTACGAAAATCCGAATGACTGTAATAGTTCACCGTCCACACGTTCAGCCACCATCGCACTGATTTGTTGTCCATTGCTGCATTGGATGGAGAGCTCTTGTGACATCAGCAATCAGCAATGTACAGTAAATTGGCACGATAACCGAACCATTAGGACTTATTGAGTGTGTACATACTGTATTTAGCTCGTGGTCTGCTGTGAGCGGGGTGTACCCTGTCATTAGGAAGTGCAGTCTAGGTGTGGGGATCAACGGCGCCACCAGACTGATCAGATCGTTGTTCATGTATGATGGATACCTGTAATGTTAACGTAAAATTAGTGTCAAACATACTTAATTTATTAGTAATGGAGAAAAATAATCCAATCAAAAACATTTCTATTATTTTTCATGTATAATTTTGCACTGTCAAAAGTTATTAAATCTCATGTAGAGCTAAGCTTCTAACTATACATGCCCTAACTCTACAAACCCTAACTTCACATACTGTACAGCCACATATTTTGACTAAGGTGATATTGATATTGATATGTGGCTGGCCTTTTCTTTACTATAAGAGTTGTTTAACAGGTAGTACTAAGGTGGCGCCTATCACAAATAAGGTGAGAAGCAATAGACTGGCATGGTTTGGTCATGTGATGAGGAGAGACGAAGAACACCTGACCAAAAAAGCATTAAATATGAGGGTTGATGGGTATAAGGAAGGGGCAGGCCAAAACAGAGGTGGATGGATTGTGTCAAAAAGGATATAAAAGAGGTGGGTACGGATGTAGGAATGGTGGGAAATAGAGAAATGTGGAAAAATAAGACATATTGCGCCGATCCCAGATAATGGGATATGGTAAGGCAGATGATGATGATGAAGAACTGTTTAACAGAAAAGTAATGAACAGTGAATAAATTTTTCACCTTACATCCATGTGACGGTAGCAAAACGGAAAAACCACAAATTGACTTAGGTGTAGAATTTGTGAAGGGCTAGTGTTAGGGCGTGTAGAGTTAGAAGCTTGGCTCTACAAGAGATTCGATAATTTTTTGACAGTGTGAGCCATATGATCACGTCTTTTTTTTTCTTTGGCAACATTTCACATAAAAATAATATGGTATGGAGCATAGTATAGTATTTCACTTAAAGGAAATTTTAGTGACATAGACTGAGAGAATTTTAAACTCTTAGGAAAAAAGGTAATGCTGTGTCTTGATTGCTTATAATGTACTAGCTATCGCCCTCGGCTCCACTCACGTTAATGTCGATCCTGCGGAAACAGGACTTTTTTCAAGATAAAGATAGCCTATGTGTAATTCATGTAATAACTTATCTAAGTGCAAAATTTCGTCAATATGTTCAGCCGTTTTGGCGTGATTGAATAACAAACATCCATTCATACCCACAAACATTCGCTTTTATAATATTAGTAAGGATTCTGCAAAAACAACTCACCTAAGTGTAGCAGTACTGGCGCTCATGATGGTAGAGACGAGAGTGTTGATCTGCGCAAACGAGGGGTTCTGTATGTGCAACCGGTCACTGGCGATTCTGTTCAGTGCTGTGTTGTCTAGCACCATCACGCAGTCCGCGCTTTCTGTGAGCCGCTTCAGGGTTAACAGGGAGTTGTATGGCTGGACAACCACATCACTGAAAAAAAATTACACAATTTTATGTGCAACTTAATAAAACACATCAATTGTTGTCAAGACTTCTTAGGGCCGCGCTACACTGGATTGGCATGGGATGATATCGGAAGCGACGCGTCATTTCAAAACAAGCTATTACAACCTTTATGTCTAGTGGTATAGCCGTGTGGTATCCGGCAGAGTAGAATAGGACCACTCCAAGTCTTCCCGTGGATGTCGTAGAAGGCGACTTAGGAAATACAAGCTAAACAAAGCTTTATAAACATCTAAGAGACCTCTCCAACCCGTCTGGCCAGCCAGAGTGTAGGCCAAGTCCTCTGGCTGCTCTGGCTAAGTATGGCCCTAGTAGTACAGAGAGGGTCGTGCTCCTGTAGTGGAGAATAAAAAGGACCTGATGATGATATCGGAACCGACGCGTCATTTCAAAACAAACTATTATAACCTTTATGTCTAGTGGTATAAGATGACTAGACGCCCGCGAGCTAGCTGGAGGTGACGCGCTGCGCCGTGCGGCACAGCGCCTCAATCAGACTTATACCACTAGACATAAAGGTTATAATAACTTGTTTTGAAATGACGCGTCGCTTCGCTTCTGATGACATTTCATGCCAATCCAGTGTAGCGTGGCCCTTTGAGTTTGGCGGCATCGGCTCTGATACTATTGAGGCTCACACCACTTCTACTAGTCTCATTATTCCGCATATTAAACAATATAATACAAGGTAAAAGAAGACAATTTATTTACAACAAATAACATTTACAACAACAGCAAAAGCCCCACCTTATTTCGTCCAGGTTAGGGAAGACACTGTAGGTCTGCACAAGCTTCTTTGGGAATCTGTCCGAGAGGTGCTCCAGAATGTAGGAACCCATTCCCGATCCCGTGCCTCCAGCTATCGAGTGACACAGCACAAAGCCCTGACAGAACAAACAAGCGGTTTGCAGTTTAGGAAGGAAAGCCAGTTAGATCCCAGGTCACAGTACAAATCCATTACTTGTAATGCTTAGAGAAGATGCCTTTTTTAAAGTATGTGTTTTTTTTTTGTTGTTGTAATAAATAAATAGATATAGACAAATCACACAGATTGAGCTAGCACCAAAGTAATCTCGAGACTTGTGTTATGGGATACTAACTCAATGGTACTATATTTTAAAACAAATACATACTAGATAAGCATCCAAGACCCAGGCCAATCTGAAAAAGATCATCTTCCATCTTGATCTGACCTGACAGCCTGGCATGATGACCACTAGGCCACAGAGGTTGTCAGTAAAGAAATACATCAAAAGAAATCTTGATCCATAGAAGTGTGATTTTCTATTATAATTGTATACTACCAATAAAAAAAAAGCAGGTAAAAATATAAAATAAAAATTATAGAAATAATTGAACATGCATATAGAAATAGATAACATACTGCAAATGTAAAAAATATTAAAAAAGATCAAAAAATATTTACAGTAGAAAGAAATATCAGTATTTACAAAAGAAGACCAGTGGCATAACTATACCATCTGGGGCACGTGGCCGGTGGAAACCTCATTTATAATGTGGTCCATGAGAGTTTGAGTTCAGCAAGTGGCTTCTTGCTGGCTTAACAACCCCCACTCTTCTAGATCTAGCCAGGGCTCCCTAGGACCAGGGGCCCGTGGCATTTGCCAGCATCCCATCTTGTAGTTATGCAACTGGAGGAGACCCTGTCTTATTGAACGAAAAACACTATAATAGCTGTTATTCAAATGAGAACAGCGTTAGACACCCACCAACCACGTGGTGGAATGACTTAAGGTCACAGGAAGACGTTGGATGCAGGCCGCTACAAACCGGTCATATTGGAATTCCTTCTGGGAGGCCTATGTCCAGTGGCTGAGATGGATGGATGGATGAAAATAAGAACATACTCAAAGCAAAGCCTTTGTACAATTACACTTAACACCTACCTCCAGATTATCACTGCCATCAGCTTCCCTATTGATGATGTCAAACACCTCTTCATTTAGTTTCTCTCCCTGTGCAAAACCAGATGCCCAGTTGTTGCCCGCTCCACCTCCATGTTTTGACAAGTACACATTTTCAGGGTTGTATAACTGAAACAAATATAGAATATACTAAATTCTTTTTATTTATTTATTTCTATAGTTTTAACATGCTGGTATCCATCTTTTCCATTTCCACAATGTTTCATACAAACTAGAGTTGAGTTGCAACTGTAAAGTTGCAACTCAGCTGTGTATACAGAGGGTTTAAATGCTACATATAAAATTTATACTGCAGCTAAAATGAAACTTGATTATTAAATTTATTACAGATTATATTTTTATCTTTTATATAAATGTGTTATATTCCTTCAGCCCCTGAGACGCCAGATCTGGCCGCATAACAATTAAAACTCCATTGTGTCTGCGTTTCCGCAATTGACGGGTTAAATGCTTTTACACATTGTAATTAGTCCAGTTAACTATCAGTGGATCTCCTGCCATCTATTAGATTATTGTGCTAAGGTTTCCTTGTGATCAAAACAAGAGCAAGCCAACAAGCAAACATCCTGAACTTAGGGTGAAACCCTCAAATACTAACCTAAAATGTCAAGATTTTAGTACTATTATGTATGTATATATAAATTACGTCTTCGTGCTTTAAAAATCATATTGTGAAGGTGAGCCAGGAGTGTTCTATTAGATTCAATGACCAGATATTACGAATTCATGCTAAGCTATTCTTAAGCTCACCCGCTTCTTCGAGTAAATAAAGAAAAAAGAATGTACCTTAGCATATGGCGAATTCATTATAGTGTGAATGACTCGGGGCTCCAAGTCCAGTAACACCGCGCGGGGAATGTAGTGGTCGTCATCGGCCTGATAGAAAAACACGTCTTTTCGATCGGAACCAGCTGAAGCAAACTCTTCCAGTATACCTTCTGGTGATATCCCATGTTCTATGCATAATTGCTTCCAGAACTCGAAGCCAACTACGGAAATATTAGGAAAATAGTACCTTTGTAAATAATCTGTTACATTACAATGGGATATCTACAAGATAGAAATACTTACTCTGATTGCCGCATTGGCCGAGTTGAAGTGTTATCATTTCACTCGGCATTTTGAAGATTGTTTACTGAATTACTTCTAACGTTAATTTATATTTAATAGAACTTATTTTAATAATCTAAATAAATAAACAAATCAATCCAACCGCCATCCATTGGAACTGATATGATCACAAACTACTAAGAGATACTAGATATGATATCAGTTTGTTCTCAATTCATACATACATGTAAAATAAAATATGCAAACTGTCAATTGTATTGAGAGAGAGAACCAATCAAAATATAGACATGTTTATCTGACCAATAGAAATTAAGCTATCACCATTATCAAAAGTAGGAATAGACAAAAGAAGACGCTGTAAAGACCAAAGAAACTCAGATTCCAAATTATGGACCGTTGACGGGTTACGAAAAAGTATTTTAAAAAAGTTACTGTCAATACCACGCGAAACGTCAAATAATCTGTCAAAAGTTTTGGTTGGTCGGAGCTGTGGAATTTATTTTATTTTATTCTTTTTTTGTTATTTCACAAATCATAAAAGGATATGAAGTGGATAACGTAAATTAAAAATTATTAATTAACTATATACAAAATTATATATATTGGTTTGCAAGGTTAGTATCGTGTAGCAAAGTTTGTACTCGTCAAAAGTTAACTTGGTTGATGGCCTTCGATCAACATATTTCTTAACTTTGTTGTCCACAACCTACGGCTATAGTGTGAGAAGTTTTGCCAATAATGTCATCGTGGGTGGGACTTTCGTAAGAACAAGGTTTTATAATTGTTTGATTACCATAAAAGATCATTTTCTATTTGCTATCTTGTTTTATTATTTTATTCTGATGACTGATAAAAAAGCTTCCGCGTGAATATTCAGACATACATCAATTATTCAAGACATGTTTTTTGTATGTTAATTAATTACTGTAAAGAATATAATTAATTATCAATGCAGCAGTGAATTGAAGGTGAGTGACCGCCGCCGCGCGGTAGAAAGCAGTGAAAATGCCTAGAAAACTGCTCAAGTTCCTCATCGTCTTCGACAACACTTCCCTGCTGTACTTCCCCGGACAGTTCCTGTCAGGAAAAGTGTTGATGGAACTACAAGATGACACACCTGTGTTAGGTAAGGTCACTACATTGCATTGTAATTTAAAATAAAGTATGGCATTAGGTTATCCAAACTAATTGGAGGCCATTCATGAGTATTTCGGCAAGTATGTGTTTGGATTATCAAGTTATTACTTATTCCCTTTAAAGCCACCTTATTAGTTTTAAATATTCAGTACATAATATGGATATGACGTGTGTTGTTAATTGTAATTGTAAGACTTGTCTTACTTTCCAGTTTAGTATGCAAAAACGTTTGTATAATGAAACACTTGCAAATTATTGCAAACAAAACATTATTTCTTTGAGGCAATAAATAGTTATGGTATATTTATTTATGCAACTGTGCCGATCTGATCCGACAAGAACACAGTTCTTAAATTATGAATAGATAGATAGTGCAGATCTGCACAAAAATGCATTGTTACTTAACCCTTTGACTGCAAACGTCGGATATATCCAACAAACATTTTCATAGAATTTTTTCCGACTTTCCCGGTCAAAGGTATAATTATTGTCTAGTATTCTAGCATACAAGAGGTTAATTTGTATTGTGTTTTCACTCAGGTCTACATTTCCATGTGATTGGTGAGGGTGTTGTGAGAGTGGGCTCAGGACGTCATGAAAGGCTCTATGACAAAGAAAACTACATAGACTTCAGGATGAGACTGCTGGGAGAGCCAGGCAAGTCTTATTGTATTACATTTTTAATAACTATTTGTTTAGTTATAAAGAATATTATAATATAGAAATATATCCTTATCCTTACTTATCCTTATCCTTACTAATATTATAAATGCCATCCATCATTAGGGCGAGTGTTTGTAAAATTTTGTTGTTCCATCAGGTCACAGCACATCCATCCTATCACCAGGCATTCATAGCTTTCCGTTCAAGCTGGGCCTGCCCATGGGTCTACCATCAACCTTCCTCGGCACTCATGGCTGGGTGCAGTACTATTGCAAGGCTGCTCTGAGGGAACCCAATGGATTGACACATAAAAATCAGCAAGTTTTTATTGTGATGAATCCTATTGACTTGAATATGGAGCCCCCTGTATTATCTGTGAGTATTCCTCTAAATTTGCTCTCTCTCTCTCTCTCCCATCCAGGGTTGCCATGATTCAAACAAGTGGTTTAAAACACATGTTTCAAACAAATTTAAACCTACTTTTCATTATGATTCAGTGTAGTATTTTCTTGAGGAATTGTTCCCAAATGGCAAGTAGTCATTTTGATAAGTTGTTATCAGTGGTACAATTAATAATAAAATAAATTATTAGAGAGACAGGCAGTTCTATTTATAGACTAACATTCATAGGTAATTCCCTGCACAAGACCCGCTAAATAAAGTCTCAATATCGGCCGTCAAAAGGAAGTTATTATTGATTATTTTAGGGTTTTGAAAGCAATTATTCTAGAATTAGAAATTTATGGGCTAAACGGGCTAAACTTTAAGATAGAAAACATAAAGTAGGTACAAAAAATCACTTGTTTAAAACAAAATAGTTCGAGTGCTTTCTTGGTTGTATTCTGGGTATTGCTATTATAACAGCATAAATGCGTTAATAAGTCTTCACAGCCGGTCGCTTGCCTGACGCCAACCCTCCTTGCGTAGATTACACTCAAAGGTTGGCGTCGACGGGATACAAAACATTTGTACTATTATAAATATTTTTCTATATGCGGATGATATAATGAGCATAGCTAGAAAAGATTGGATGCATATGGCCAAAGACAGAGAAAGGTGGACTAGAATGGAGGAGGCTTTTACCCATACGGGGCCACATAACAATGGAATGGAAAGGAAGTAATTATGTTTAAATGTATATTTTGTATAAAATATACATTTATATATAAATAAATATTTTTCTAATAAAAAATACAAAATATTGTATTCCTTTTATTATATTTATTTTGACTAGCAACATAACAGCTTGTTCACAGGACGTATACTGAGATAATATTCCAAATGCATTGAGGTTCTGTCCTAAACTGGTAGACCTTCATTCTCATTAGATCATGCATATTAAGTATCATTTGTTCCTTTGCTTTGTACAACTTGTACTTATACACATTATTACCATATAACTATACATATAACTGTGAAATTTTGTTGCTGTTTGTATGTGTAAGTGGCCAACACTGGTGTCAGATGATCTACCTCGTGTTCAAACCTCGGCGAACCGCGTGTTCAGGTTCGGACCCCGCCCGCGTGGAATTTTTTCACCATATTTAATATCTTAATTTAACCAAAGCTTTGATATATTCCGAAATAATTGAAAATGCAAGTTCACGAACCTAACATCAATCAATATGAGTCGTGTTATTTTGTAACAATGCTCTTTTCTCCTGACTTTCGCAGCAAGAGTTCGAGTGCAGCGTGGAGCACCGGTTGGGGGTGGGGTGCGTGGGCGGGGGCTCTGTGTCGTGCCGCGTGTCCCTGGACCGCGGCGCCTACGTGCCCGGCGAGAGCATCGTGCTCACCGCGCACGTCGTCAATAACTCGCGCACCACCATCAAAGCCACCAGGGCGGCTCTCACCGAAGTAAGGACCCTAGAACGATTAGTGAAGTGCACTCCATATATACAAGTCATCGTCATCATTTCGAGTAGGTGTCACGGTCAATCGACCATGCACACCCTGGTGTCAGAGTTCTTCGGAACCGCCTCTCGGCCTCTAACGTGGTTCCTTTAACTATCAGATGGCAGCTGGGACCGCTGGCTTAACGTGCCTTCCGAAGCACGGAGTCATCTTTATTATCAGAAAATCAGGTGATTCAAGCCTGCAATGTCCTAACCAAACTGAAAGCAACTAAACAAAGTATGCTTCCCGTGGGAAACGGCACCCACGACCCCCGGGTCTACCGGCAAACGCCTTAACCACTGAACCACGGAGGCTGTTATATATACAAGTAGACACTGCCTACCAAGCAGTCGTTTAAGGCATTCATTTCAGCTGTTCAAAGTCCATTGCTGAGAGCCTCTCAAGGATGCTTTGTTCCATGGAAGGATATTGCCATACTCACCACGCTTGGCAGGCGGGTTGGTGAGCGCAATGGCAAACTCGTTAGCCATGACAGCTAGATATTCAAATATTACGTAAGCTTATTTTTGCTGACATGGTGGGCAGGGGGATCTGCACAGTGATGATGTCAGCAATATTTAGCAAAATTAACAAATATATTTTGTGAAAATGATGCCAATGTTTACGTAAGCTTGGGGAAGGGGGGGAAGAGCTTTTCTAATTTTTGATGACAATGTGGAGGAAGGGGTTAAAAATAGGTGTAATATTGCTTACGTAATACTTGAACGGCCCCATAGGATGGCAAACGAGCAAGCAGGTCACCTGATGGTAAGTGATCACTGGGACAACTGCAACACAGGGGTGTGACAAGTGCGATGCCTGCGTTTCAAGTGAACAGACTCGTAGAATGTTGATTTTTGGCTGAAACAGTTTAATCAAAGAAATTCTAGATTTAGTATGTCCCGAATCAACGCAAAGTTTTTTTTCTTTTCTTCTATTTGGCCCTCAAACTTCATTCAGAAGCTTATTTAAGCCAGTGTCTAGTTAATCTTCGAGTTATTCTTGTGTATCAACGAAATGGTGGTGTAATTCATTTCGCTGATTCGACGAAGCCCCTGGCGCCAATTCCCACGAATCCACTGGTTTGATCATATACAACGTAGCAAGGCGAGCAAACACCAGCCCGCTTAGTAAATCTCACTACAGCCGCATTATGTCACTATATTTTAGTTATTCCGCACAATGTATATAAACATGGACATCTATAACACCAAATTACACCGATTTCACATTATAAACTGCACTAGAAAAAATTTACAAAACAATCCAAAACAAAAACCGTGCAGTCCGTCGAAATTCCCGCCAAGAAGCGCAAAGGCAGATAGGTAGAGGGATGTTTTTTTTTTTTTTTTTTTATTAAAAACTAAATCTTTTTTTAGACAATCCAGTACTCGGCGCACGGGAAAGTAGCGGCCAAAGAGGTCCGCTCGCTGGCAGAGCTACGGCACGGCAAGACGCGCGCCGGCGACAGCGACACGTGGCGGCGCGAACTGCTGTACGTGCCGCCGCTGCCGCCCACCAACCTGCGCGGCTGCCACCTCATCTCCGTGCAGTACGACGTCTTCGTGAGTACTCATCATTTCAGCCATTTCAACTTCACTACTCGACAAACGACCACCCGGCCTCCAGAGTTGCTACTTCATTCCAATTAATCCGAGCGAGTAGTATCCCAATACCTGCATTCACTTTCAAAATCCAATAAATTTCTATCCTTCCCCTGCTTAAAAATACTTCATGGGCAGCAGCGTCGGAAGCACAAGAAGGCAAAGAAACTGCGCTCGCCAACCCGCCTGCCAAACTTGGTGAGTATGGCAATATCCTTCAATGGAACGCTAGACTTTTAGATCTTAGTTCAGCAGTGGATTACACGGCTGCAATGGTGAATGATCGAAAAGAAATAGAACTAAGTTCATCAGTCGGCTAGAATAACTTATATTGTGATTCCCGTCTCAAACTTTTTTTTTCATATTTGTTTTACGGCATTTGGCTTTGTATGCTTTTTAGCCCTGCATATTCTTCTTCATGTTATCAACGAAATGGTGGTGTAATTCGTTTCGTTGATTCAATGGAGCACGAATCCACTAGTTTGATCATAGACGCAGATGCAGTAAGGCGAGCGACCCCCAGCCCGCTATGTAAATCTCACTACAGCCGCACCATGACACTTTATTTTAGTTATTCTACACATTGTTCATAAACACGGGCATTTATAACACTGAATTACACCGATTTCACATTATAAAGTCCACTAGTAGCAATTTGCAACAATCCAAAACAAAAACTGTGCAGTCCGCCGAAATTCCCGCCAAGAATCCACGTTAAACTAACAAGAGGAACTTCGTGAAGAGTTAGTCGTGTGGTATCCGGCAGAGTAGAATAGTACCACTCCAAGTCTTCCCGTGGATGTCGTAGAAGGCGACTTAGGAAATACAAGCTAAACAAAGCTTATAAACATCTACCTTGAGACCTCTCCAACCCGTTTGGCCATCGTGGAGAGTAGGCCAAGTCCTCTGGCTGCTCTGGCCAAGTATGGCCCTAGTAGTACAGAGAGGGTCGTGCTCCTGTCATCATCATCATCATATCAGCCGCAAGAAGTCCACTGCTGGACATAGGCCTATCCTAATGATTTCCAAAATGACCGGTTGGAAGCGGCCTGCATCCAGCGTTTCCCTGCGACCTTGCACAGGTCGTCCGACCACCTGGTAGGTGGGTGTTCGAAGCTTCGCTTGCCGGTTCGTGGTCGCCATTCGAGCACCTTTCTGCCCCAACGGCCATCGGTTCTACGCGCTATGTCGTGCTCCTGTATTGGAGACCAAAAAGGACCTGATGATGATGATGATGATTTGGTGAAGACACGTTGGTTGCAGTTCATAATCGAGCCGAAGAGCATGGAGAAGGAGGTGAAGCTGCAGCTGCCCATCGTACTGGGCACGTACCCGTTCCGCGACAGCGACTCCGCGCCGCACCCGCCCACGCACTACCCCAGCACGCTGCCCATCTTCCGGCCCTGGCTGCACGACAAGCCCGCGCACTGACCCGCCTGCTGACGCTATTCTGAAGGCCGGCGAAACACCGCCAGCGAGCGAGCGAGACGAACGAAACACCGCGAGAGAGCTGGCTAGTGAGGCGAGCTCGCCTTTTTTCCTTACTAATATTATAAATGCGAAAGTGAGTTTGTTTGTTTGTTACGCTTACACGCCGTAACAACTGAATCGATCATCATGAAGTTTTGCATACATGTTCCTGAGAAGGACATAGGCTACCTATTATCCCGGGAAAAGGTACTATTCCCGAGGGATCGACATAGATGCGGGCGGAGCCGCGAGCTGAAGCAAGTTTACATTTAAGTAAATCTCAACCGTCCACACAGAAAATTCGTAGGTACCATCTACCACTTGTTTTATTACACGTTCGACCCGTCTGGTATCGGCTTTCGGTCTGAACAGAGAGATAGTTCCATCGCCCGCCAGCTGGCTCGCTACCTCTCTCGGATATCTTTGACCGCAACGCTTATATAGTTTGTTGTGTGAACCAAAGTATGAGAAGAGATGAAACGATGTTCGCTCGCCTCGCTCGCTCGCTGGCGAAGGGGACCGTCCTTAAAGAGGTGCTCAAGCATCTTTTATGTAAAGGTAGACTTTGAAGTTGAACGACCGACGACACTAGTTGGAGTACAATGGCTGTCTGCAATGGTTCTAGAGCCGCACGACCCGGGATAGCGTCAGTGGTATGACAACTGAGTCGCGCGGCTCCCAAACTATTCCATTCAGGAAGCTATTTTCAAAACAGCGCGTCTCTAAAACGCAACACGAATACGTCTGTCAAACTCGTATTTTCGAAACCATAGCTTGGTTTTATAGTGCAACCAATCTTCAGCGAAAAATAATTTTCAAAAAATATTTGAAACGTTTCATTAGTTATCAAAGACTTTTAAAATGTTTATTAATTGTAGCGCTAAACGGTACGTAAAATCGTGATAAATGACGTTCTAATCGCAGGCAGTGACTGTGAAGTAAAGGCGTCCGTCACCCTAGGAAACGAGCAGTCTAAAACGCGATCATTCTTCAAAACTCGTTTCAAAGCGCACGCCGGTCAAGCGCGCGCTGTTGAAAGGTTGAAACACGCTGGTACACGGCGCGTGTCGCCGGCGTCACTCTGAAAACAGCCTAAAGATAAAAAAAAGAGACTTATTGAAACGCTCGCGTAAATCACTCTTATAGTGTAACGAGTTCAAAAATAGTGCCTCAGCTCTACTTAGTAATGTCGGCGTACCTGTTGATGTCGCAGTTTGTCTTCAAAATCTACCTAAATTGCCCTCGTATTTATCAAGATACTGTAAGTCATCACAGAATCTAAGATATTTTTTATTAAAGTTTTTTCTTTTTACATTCCTGACAAAATGTTAATAAAAGACAGGGTTGTGTTAGAATTCGAAGTTATCAAGAAAATATTGACTAGAATAAAAGTTTAACAAAATCTTGAATCTCACTTCTCGTCCTACTAGATTTATGGAAATAATTAACGTACAGTCAAAGTGGGTAATAAAAAGAGGTACATGAAAGGGAAACCACCATAAACATTATAATCTTATTGCATTTAAACGTTTTCCTAGTTTCATCCTCGGCTGATCGTTTTTACATTACTGCAATGGCCGGCAAGAGGCGTTGACAGACAAAAATGAGATTGTGGGCCGAGGCGAAGCCGATGCAACACTTGAGTCCATCAAATGCCTCAATGCGGCCAAGGCTTGTATAGTAGTTTTCTAATATAATGCGCGGATGTTCAAAGAACTATAGAATTTATTTACAAAAAACATTCATGTTCCTTTGTTTTCTTTTTGTAAGGCAGTTCGAATTTTAAATAAAACTTGAAAAGTTTCCTCTGTGGCAGCATTATTTCGAAGCAAGCATATTTTTTTACCTCAGTTTGACTTAACGTTACCTGCTTTGACTGTTAAGACTCCTACACACAATGCCGCGTGCCGTATAATACAGTTACGAGCATATTAAACAGTTACGAGCAATTGTATTCCATTTTAGACCTTATCACATTAATTTAAGAACTGATGTGTATACCTAAACCTAGAAATTAGACTCATAAGGCACAGCGGTTCCAGCGGCTTGTCTGGCGGTGTGGCATTGTGTGTAAGAGCCTCTATTGTTTTTTTTGAGTGCGTATTCAGTATCTTTGAATAAAAGCGTCAAGTCTATTAACACGTGGTCAATGATATTTTGCATATCAGCGAAGCATATCGTTTACAATTTAATCAAAATTAATTTAAGCTTAGTTACTATATTTTTCTAATACTATGTATATTAGTGCCATTTAATGTTTACTTGAACTTTGTTTATGGTATGTTATATCTAAAATAATATTAATCTTATAAGAGGATTGCAATATTTGAACTATGTAATAGTGATGGTGAATGTGTCTATGTGTTGAATACTATATTAATGAATTAATTAATGTTTATGACTAACCTGTGATATACCAGTCCGTCCAATGTACGTCGCCTATACAAAGTTTACAATAAAGATTATATTCGTATATATGTCGTTTCAATAAAAATCAAATCTTATTTTATTTACGATGATATCACTATCAATTTCATATATTATAACTTTTATCTTTATTGTTTTAATACGCTATTTCTATTATTTGTTGAATCTAAATTTCTTTAATTTACCATTCGAAAATTACATGTCTTTTCCCGTACTGCACAAGCAGTAAATGTAGTTTGGTGCGCATCAGAAGGGTTGAATTGTGAAGAACTCGTTCGCGCTTTCTCAAGGGTGCCAGCTGAAAATCAGCAGTTGCTCTCACGGAGTAACATTGTGAGGAGCTGTAGCCCTTTTGTGCTACTGTGGCACACAGATGCATGTCTTAGATATAAGTTTTAATTACTTTTATTTAATGTCGCTGTATGTATATGTGTGTTACAGATAAACAAATAAATATTTTATATATATATATATATATATATATCTATCAATAAAACAAATTAAATAATTCACTATATTTATTTCCTGTTTTTGCATGTTAAAACATTTTAGTGTTAATTTTAACATAATCGTGTTGGTAATATTTTACAATACAGCTGGTATTCTAGGGGCTTTCTAAAAATCTTGCGATACGTTTCACTTCATCCTAAACTCAAAGCCTCGGCATCAAGAAAGTTCAATATGTTTACTACTTTTGTTTTTACAACGTCACTGACAATTTAGACCAATACATGTATTAATTTAATTCCTATTATCGCATATTATTTTTATTCTTTCACATGACATATAGCGGTGGATGGAGTAGGACTTGTGGACTAAGTATGAATGTACAAAAAATATATAAAAATCACTGAATAGTTCTTACAGCGCTATAAAAAGAATTCGCATTCAAACAGTCGTTACTGGTTCGGAATACCGTGGACACTGGAAAACTAGATTATGTAAGGGTTGATTTCTGAAGGTTTCTGCATGAAATGGATATATTATTCAGTTAGTTTGCTAACGTGGTTACTGATACCTAAGATATAAAAAAACGTATTCTACATCAAAACTATGTAATTGTTTAATTTAAAGGATCCTACACACAATGCCGGCGGCACAGCCTCGGCGGGTGTGCCTTATAGTTCATATTTATAAGGCACATAATGGGCGCCGCGCGCCGCCCAGCGGTCAGGCTGAGGCATTGTGTGAGCCTTTAGACTTTACTGTCTTAGAATTAAGAACAAGTCAATCAGTTTGATACACTTGATACGATATCAAGTATACCAAGCACAACGCGTTTTTACAGAATGTGACTGAAACATGGTGCTCTACAAACCGAACGCGGCGCTACACGATGCCACATATAAGTTCAATGACACGACTTTCATGTTTGGTTTCTCATGTACATAACGATGAGGACATTTGCGTAATAAATCAAAATAAAGTTCAAGATCATTATAGTATGGCGAACTTATAAAAATAGTCAAAAAACTAAAATGGAGCAAAACGTTATTTTCATCTCAAGTAATTGTCCTCATTTCCTTATAAAAAAAATTAACAACCTGTATTTGTTTCGTCGCCGCCGTATGTATAACGTACAACGGTGACCGCGTATTTGAGGTCATTGAACTTTGATGTCATTACAGAGACGTAATACTTTATATATTCTCATTGGTTTTTTCGAAAACCATTGGATGTAATAATTCCTTTTGCATACATCGTTATATTTATGCACATTACAAAGTATGATGGTATGATGTATAACGTAAATGTCTTCATCGTGTATATGCTGTGTGAGCGTCTGCTTGGGCTCTCGCAGTGAAAGTGCTAAATAAGAATAAGAGCATGCAACAACCGAGCCACAAACGTCAGCTTTTAATTGTAAGTATATTGCTATTTCCATACAAGGTGTAAATGGACAATGCCACATATTTGAAAGTGCGTCTCACTTGACACTATGCACAACTGTTTCTACATACTTGTAAAACTCTAATAATCAAGTAGGACTAGATAGCTAACATTATAAACAACGTTTGTCCTACGAGTTTCGACATATCTTAATAAATAACATCCAAAATTCTGATTTAATTTAATAAATTACATAATAATGACTTCAAGTTTAATGTTCTGTCGTGACATTTGTAAGTCTATGTAAACGAAAGGACGACGCGACGCTCTCACGTAATCTTTCTTTGCGATACGAGTAGAGTTGTTAACATTCAACAGGAAAATTAAAATTATATTTATTTTTAAAGTAAAATCTAACAAATCATCAAAAGTCGTAAACAAACGTTGTTTATGCGAGGTTGTTAGTGTTTTACAAATAACTTTGTATAGCAGTGTTTCTTAACCTAGAGGTCCGCGAGGATGTATATTTTTTTTTGGAAGGACTATGGAGATAGCTCCGAGTGAGCTTTCGCTACTTCAACTTTTAAGACAACATCACCAAAGGGGAACGGACCTCGGCTTTGGGCGTTGCCTGTGTGGGTAAGGCTTGGAGAAACAGCAAACTCTCATATTGCCTGATAGGCCGAGTATACGTATGCACGCCTGAAGGGCCAATCTGAGAATAGGGCCAATCTGAGAGCATGTGTAAAGGGAACCGCTGTCATTTTAAATAATAAATGCCAGCTACAACTATATTTTTTCCAACTAAGTAAAAACCTGAATACTAATAATTATTTTTTATAAAAAGATGTTTATTTTTGGTACTAAAATAAACTGTCCTAAACTTATTCCTTATTAAGTCCTTAAAAGTGTGCTTGATTATCTAGGGGTCCGCGGATTGACAATGGTTAAGAAACGCTGCGCTAAGGATCAATGTTCGGATATCGAAAAATGTTTAATCTTTTTAAAGCACAGTTACCCCCGAATTCCCAAAAAGATCTTAACTAATCACGACTCAAATTGGCTTGCTAGGTAATTGTCAATACAGTGACAGAATTAGATTTGAGATCGATTTTAGTTAAGATACTCTCCAGGAAATGCAGACACAGTGGAGTTTCAATTGTTATGCGGCCCCATGGGGTCAGTTCGGAGCTGAGTGATATGGTTTGAGTATTCGGGCGTTAGAGTTGAGCTGTGTATAATGTCGTGGTGGGGTAGAGGTGTGTTCACGCCATCTTGGCGGCGAGAGCGTGGTGCAGAGCATGCAGCTGCTTGGTCCACTTGTCGAGCGCCGAGTACCGCGCCGCGCCGCCACAGCCTCGAGACAGCTCCAACACAGAGTTCACCTGGTCGATGCGCCCGCTGATCGTGCTGCACAGGGAACACGAGCGTCAACATATTAGCCAGGACCCATTGACATCATACAGAGAATCACAAAAAACTGATAAATAAAAAAGTGCTGTCTCAAAGTCTCCTCCATGCTGGTCTGGGAGAAAAAAAATATAGAATGTACCAGCTGCTTCTCTTCCCGCGCAGATCGTAATAGCCACGGGTAACAGCCGATCGAGGGAATGGGTAAAATCTGGGGAATCATATTAATATACGAAGCGGCTAGCAACCCATCACTATTTTGATTCCATTTTTCACTGAACACCAAAAAGCTAAATGTGGCCTTCAGGTCTTATAGACCTCGGCTTTGTCTACCCTTTAAAAGTCATGAAAGCCCTGTCAGGAAAATGACGTGATATGAAAGATTGAAGGCCGGTTTATTGTAAAGAGCCGCGCTATGCGATAGCATCAATGGGCCGGCTGGTCCGGGGAAATACCACACTCTCACAGAAAATCGACGTTTGAGTAGCTTTACCGCTTCTATGCTTCGTTCAGTGAGTAAGAAAGCAGGAGGCCCATCCTTCTCCCATATCCTTCCCTCAACTCCTTGAAAGGCCGGCAACGCTCCTGTCACACCCTGGTGTTGCAGGTGTCCATGGGCACACAACCACAACCATAGCTATCGACGCGAGCGTCGACACAAAGCCGAAAACATTGCCACGCCGCGAAACCGAAGCGAGACCAATAACTACTACAGTTGATCTTACCTTGACCCATTGAATTAGAAAAAAATATGGGGCGTAACTCTCATACGACTAAGGATTCAATATCAGACCCATTTACGCAAACTAACTTAACTCAAATCACAACGAAGAACTTACGCATTCATAGACGAAGCTAGTTTGCGATTAGTCGCGTCAAGGTCACGGTCACGGGGCGGTGTCAACATATCTAATGAACGCTATGCAACATAGCGGAGTAGGTAGGCTAGCAACTCGCCTCGCTCGCTATGATAAGTTACTCCAATGTCACTTTTCCGTCTTTTTCCGCGTTTCCCCCACCACTTTACTACACAAGAAGTATTTTTTTTTCTTAATTAGTTAAGATTTCGCTGATGTTCACAAAAATATGTCGTTAAATACTTTTATCGTCGCGTCCTTCCGTCACGGAGCGCGCGGCATACTAGTTCGCGATAAAATCTACTTTTTAAGGCCCGCCCGCTTTGAGCTACTTTGAGTGGCGTCAGATTTTGAGCGCAAAGCTGCTTCCATAGTTTTTATAATTCAATGCCTTGACCAAATTCAAAGTCGTGTAATGAAAAAAAATGACTTACTTGTCCAAAATACACGTGACCAACAAATTCTCGACCTCTTTCTCGTCGATGTTCAGCTCTTTGGAGATGAACGGTATGTGGATCCTGGTGTAGGGCCCGATCAGCTTGATCAGCACTTGTGTCCTGATGTTCCTCAGCAGGTCTTCAATGTGCTCGCGGATAAACGGGTCGTCCATGATGTTGTTCCTAACAAAATGTTTAAAAATTACAAATATAATTCATCCTTATCCTTACTAATATTATAAAAGCGAAAGTGAGTTTGTTTGTTTGTTACGCTTTCACGTTGTAACTACTGAACCGATCATCAAGAAAGTTTGCATACACGTTATCTGGGGTACGGAGAAGGACATAGGGTACATTTTATCCCGGGAAAAGTACTGTTCCCGAGGGAACGACATTAACAGATATTTTTGATCATTCAAAGCGCGATGGTAGAGCCAAATCAACTGACCTGTTATGTTTGAGGATGGACTCGAATTCGTTGATATCGTTGTTCTGGTAGGCCGACACGAGGTTGGTCATGGCGAGGATCTCGGGGTCGTTCTTGTAGGGCTTCGCTTCTTGGGAGTCGAACGGATTGATGCCGGATTTCATGAGCCTGTTCAAAGTACGCGAAGATATAAATATGTGATAAATACAGTTGTTACCAAATCTCATTTTTATCCCTTAGAGGGTAGACAAAACAAAAAGTTACAAAGATATAAAAAGGGACAGGACAGTGTGTAGATGCTGTCTAAGCTAAACCTGAATGTACCTCCAGTGCATTTACGGTCATACAACAGTGGCTTCTCATTATATGGTGAATACATAGTTGTGAATAAAAATAGGGCGCCATCTATGTACCATCGTAGAAACAAATGTTGGAAGCACATGATTGTAATAAGACCACGGAAAATATAGGCACATAGAGGAGATGTAGCCCAGTAGTTCTAGTTACTGGACTCCAGTGGAGCTGTCGTCAGTTCGGTTTTGAAGCTTTTCTAATTTATTTTTCTATTAAAAATGCCACAAGTACTTATGATTGGCTAATTATCATACAAAATGACTTTTCATAGAACGTAAGTGTAGTTACTCATATATATTTTTAACATATTTTTAAAATACCTAATTTATATTTTGTTGTAAGCGCCCTCTAATATCGGGTGGCTACACTTATGATAAAAAGCATGTGTCACCTAAATAAATCACTCTTTACTCGCCGCAATATCCTTCCTACCTCACCTCCCACCACCCCGCCCTACGGAGACACGCTGTTACTAAGAAAAGTGTTCGACACATCTATGTATATGCGTGGAGACTCACATGTTGGCGAGCACGAGGTACTTGAGGCAGGTGGTGCGGCGCGGGGAGCCGGACTCGTCGTAGTTCTTGAACGCCTCGAAGAAGTCCGTGTGCGCCTTCTCGAACTCGCCCTCGCGAAGGTGCATCTTGCCGCCGCACTCTGCGCCAATGTACCGCGACATCACTCACACATCAGTTTGATTGGAACTCAAGTGCGATACAATAGTACAGTCGGCCAAGCAGATACCTGACCCCCTGACTTTTAAAACGTAAATTCACACTTTGCTGTGAAGCGCCACCTACCGTGATTTTTGGCAAGTAGACAGACAACTGCTGGTATAAACTTGTTTTTGATAACCTGCTCAGTTGCAAATTTTGTATTTCTAATAATCTCAGCTAATAATTCAAGTAATCATCAATGGTATGAACAAGAAAGAATCAAAAACAATCCTACGTGAAGTTCGATTCGAACCATGGACCTACGGCTTGAGAAGCTAGCGCTCATCTCAATACGCCAACCGACGATATGACGTCTCGGGCGAAATTGGCTATCTATTTCTACTGCTATGACATCATTGTCACCAACTGCAACGCATTGCTTTAACAAATAAATTGAGGGTAATCTATCAGATTTATTTATACCTGATACCAACTAATCAAAAATATTGTTCACTCGCGTCACAATTAAGATACTGCGATTACTGTGTAGTGATCTAAAACCCCACCAGTTATTAGGCATCCCGTTTCATCTTATATAGCAGATTTTGTGAAAGCTAATAGTGTATTGTGAATACAACCAGAGTATTTAAAGTATCTATATCTAGAGAGTTAGGTATCGCGGTAAGTAGAAATTATAAGTATTTAATATACTTACTTAATTGTCACACTATTTTTTGTTCCGTAAAACATAGGGTTTGTGATAAATGTCTAAGATAAATATATTTCTTACAGAGAAACACCGTCCGTTTGTGGATTCGGAGTCAACTGGCGTAACATATACACTACAATATTTCAATTGAAACAGTGAGGAAACATTCAACAAGAACGAGATCGTATTTTATTCTGATGAAAAAAGTTTTAAGTCTGATGATGATGGCAGAAAAATATTGCGGAGAAGACATGGCCAGCGTATAGCCATCAAAATAATTTGCCTTTGAGAACAGTGGCAGGATAACATTAGGTAAAAATATTCATTAAATAGTGAAGTAAAATAATAATAATATTTAATACCTAGTGTATTACGCAGTGTAGATAATATTAGGTAACTGATCGTATTATTGTTTTGCAGGTTATTGGGGACAGATGTCTTCAATGGGCCCAGGGGAGCTGGTAGAATTCGGCGGCCGGATGAATAAAGAAAAATACTTGGAAAATTTATGAGATGTGGTGATTCCAACAGTTTGCAATGTAGAATATATTTTATTTAAGACAATTGTTCTGTGATCTAACTGTTATTGAGTGACCAATTAAAATCCCAGATTGTAGGGTCAAATAGTGCTTAACTGGGACACGAGACACAAGTAAAGTTTGATTTAAATCAATTTAGACAAAAAGGTTATACTAAATTAATAAATATGCGCATAAGTGATATGTGATCTGATCTAACATGGTAAGTGAAATGACAAATAGACTTAAACAAAAGCTTCAAAATGGGGGTCACCCTCTCCCATATTAAAATTCATTTAATGCCATAGGTTTATATTCATTCTTATACTATTATCGAAGCAAAGTTATTCACATAGCACTATTTGACCCTACACATTTAAAAAAATATAATACTATGAATAAAAAGAAGTTGAGAGATGTAAATTGTTACTTATTAAGTAACATGTTGGTTCTCTCTACAGAAGATTAATCATAGTTTGAATTAAGTAGGCAGGTATTTATTTCACTGTTAAATTTTTTTGATGTAATAAAGTAATTAAAAATTTAAAATGCTTTTTATTCACAGTAATTAGCTCGGTAACATTATGTTAAAACTACCAAAATTACACCAACATCACAATACGTAGTTGGAGATATTTGTAAAAAATAAAAAGCTTTGGAGGATTTGAACCTGTTCATTCATATTCACACTAACTATTAAACCGAAGTGCCTACCACTTGCGCCACATCTAACTATTGAAGTATCTTTGAAATAAGCGTATCGTATGCTAGGGCTTGTTTTATTTATCAAAAATCGAATAGATGGCATTAGTCGTCAAGGGTATCAGATTTCTGCTTATTAACCTTATTTGTTCATTCACAATTCAATAGATGGCACTAGTCGCAAAGGATATTACACTTGTATATTTTTATCTTTGGGTTTAAACCACGGATGTTTCTTTAGTTTGCGAAAAATGGCGCTGTTGTAGGGGGTCAGATATCTCATTGGCTGACTGTACATTGTGACACGAGGGCCTAACATAATAATTTTTGGTGGGAACGTAAGAGTCTAGCATCGAATTCCTAACTTAACGAGGGATTCTAAAGTAGACTCCTGCGTGGGGCGAGGAATTCAGAGTATGTTGTTGAAGTATAAGTATTATGTTAGTCCCGAGATGCCACATTCTGCTTTTCATCTCCCTCTATGAGATAGCAATATTTGTGTTCTCATTTCCTAGGGACTAAAAATTAAAAGTTTGAATTGTAAATGAATAAAAACTTTTTAGTCCCTCGGGAATAAAAAAGAATTTTAGACCCTGTATACTGTATACAGGCCACCGCGCTTTGCTTTCTTAATAGATGACATGAAAACAGTCTTATGCTAGTGGTTCTGTAAGCGTGCGTAGAGTGAGACTTACTCGTATCACAGCGAATTTACAGTGATCCTAAGCGCCATATAGCCCCCAATGGCTTAGGTCCGTTCATCCAAAAACTGAATCGTTAAAAATATTCTATGTAATAATTTCACACAAGATTTTACAAGAATTGGTTGAGAAACGCGACCTGTAGAGGAGAACAACCGGACAGCGGGACATACCAACGACTTATTGGCCAAGTTGAAACGGAGGCGCTTCGCGCGCTCGGTCAACCCATACTCATGTTATGAAGAGGAAAGATTTGCTTGTGTGTTAGTAATGGACAAACTCAAAAACTGCTGAACCAATTAAAAAATCTTTTAAAATTGGTTTTCTTTTAAAATCATGGCCTGCAGGTCTTATAGACCTAGGCTCTGTCTACCCCGCAAGGGAAAAAGGCCCCCCCCCTTGCCTTCCGTCACATGTTCAGGAGAGTCCTTAACATGTGACGTAATTCGCAAATTCCCTAAGAGCAAAAGGAAAATAGGGTTGACGGAGAAAAAGTCTCCTACCTCTGATGACGCCCATGATGAGTGGATGCGGAATGGCTGATTTGATGTGCAGGGACTGTTCGTACAGTGCCTTCAGTTTCTTGTTGTTCTTCTGGGCGGTGTACATCTGGATCTCGAGCGCGTAGATCTCCAGCAGCTGCGTGCCTTTCTTCAGATCGTCCTCGCCGTCGTCTGTCTGTTAAAGAAAGAACATATTCATTGTGTATCTATCTTATGGTGTTGACGACATTTGCATCATAAATGCTATTACATATTTGTGACAATAACCATCCAGGACTTTCGGAGAAAATGAATATCGCAAATGTTGTCCCAACCCTTTAAAACTTAAATCCTTAAAATGGTACTGAACGACATTGTGGAATTTGACGTAGTTTTAAATCACTAGTATAATTCGCTGGATTAAATAAATACATCAAAATTATTTGTATAGTTTAGGTCGATCCTTGCACAAGATCACCGCCTTGTGGCAGGTACACACAGATACATATGAAATTTAAAAACGATACATATAGTTATATATTAAAACATTTTCCTTTGAAAAATTTGTAAAATTTACGTCTAAGGCAGTAATTCTCACATGAAAATATTTATATTTACATTTCGCAAATCACATAATTTTTTTATAAAAGTATAAAAATAAATATGAAAATTTTAAGACTTCAATTTTTTTATATAATCGCCTAATGGTTTTGCGCAGAACTCGACTTCTGCGCAGTACACTCTTAATTAACATGGAATGCTAATTGAAAGAAATCTGCGCACAACATCTCGCCATTTCAGCAAACTATTGAACTACCGCTGGACTGAAAAAAAGAGACTTTTATGATTTAGATGGTTATTTTATTGCAGATGTTATACAGATAGGATGAGCAGAACTTTAAAATACCGAGCCTCGCGTAATACCAAAAAGTAATAAAAACCAGCAAAGATAAATTAGATGTGATATTTCTGTTTTTTGATGCTTATATAAAAGATTATTACAAATAATATTATTAACATATCCGCGAGACTAAATACTACTACTATAACAAATGGTTAAGCGCCTATTCAACCATCCTAAATTCAGTCACTGACAAGAGGGACGCCGCAATACGTGCAATACGATTGGAGATATCTCGTATCGTGTCTAACATATAGCGGCGTCCCTCTCAGTGACTGAATTCAGGATGGTTGAATAGGCTCTTTAGTCGGTATCGCCGACAAGTAAATAGTGAAGAATATAATAAATTTACCTGACAGCTTTGATGCAGCTGTTTGAGAATCTTGGCTAATTTGTTGAAGTCTCCCCTGTCGTAATACAGCTTGCCTAGTTTTGTGTTGGTCTTGAACCACAGTCTGTCGTTTTTGGCATCCTTCAGGGCTTCTAATGTGGTCTCGTAGAAATCTTGGAGGAGCTCCATCTGAAAAATTGAAAAGTTCATTTGATTATACAACCGCTTCACCAAGATGTCCAGTAAATCATGACATCATTAAAAGTATAAATAATGATGACCAATATATTTAAAAAAACTCTATGGTATTAAAAATAGGAATTCAACTCTTACAAGCTGGACTTTTTTACTCCCATAAAGAAGAATGCAGATTGTACCAGCTGTTTCTCCTCCAGTGCAGATAAAGCTGATTGAGGTATCAAAAATCTCAAGAAACATATCAATAGGCTGCTAGTTAACTCTTGACTATTTTGATTTTGTTCACCTTGTGTAGTTTCCTGGTTCTATCTACCTTTAACCCTTTTAACGCTGCAAGAAAAACTAACAAGCGTGTGTGCTATGCGGCGACCAGTTTGAATGTCATACTAATTTGGACAACTTAAGAAGTCGCTGGTGTTTCAAGGCAGTCTCCGATGGACGCCTCAAGGTTTCCACGTTCAAAGGGTTAAGGGATAAGCAAGCGTCTAGTATGCTAGAACAAAATTTGAAATTTGCTTTTTAGGCATATCTATGTAAAAGAAAAACATGTTAGTGAGTTTCTAAAGTGGACAATATGCTTTATAAAAACTTCAGAGCAGGTAGAACTTACATTTCTAGATGTAGATATGTAGTCTAAGATAGAGTTGATGGACTTCTCAGAGTGGTTCCGTGTTACAGCACTCTTGATGTACGTCAGCAGTTGCTTGTAGCGTGCCATCATTTCTGTGAAGTTGCCCTGTGAAACATAACAGATTCAAGAAGTAGTCACAACACATGCAATCTGGATGTGTGTTGACAAATTACTGTCGTACAAATGTACAGGAATAAATCTAGTTTTAAATGTTTTGGACTGTTAAACCCAAAGACAACATACAGCTGTATAAATGGATCACTTAAAGGTAACTTAAACAACTGTAAGAGTGGTAAGTTTTTACTTATTTAATGAATACAAGATTAAAATCCAATGCTTACGATTTTTTTATCTATTCCATGCAGAAAAGGAAAAAGCAGAATGTACCAGCTGCCTCTCTTGCCATGCGTATTGTAAAAGCTGAACGAAGGCTAAAACCTGGTATCATATTTGTAGGCGAGATGGCTAGCAACTCAGCACTATTTTGGTTCCACTTCCCACCTACGCGTTAAATGTGGCTCATAGGTCTCACTGATCTGGGCTCTGTCTACCCTGCATGGAAAAAAGACGTGATGTATTTTATATAATTTTTGGGCGAATGTCATAAATTGCAAGGAAGCAGTTGGAAGTTATCTTACTAGTTTAAAATTAATCTTAATCATCTGCTTGAGAGCCTTGAAGCCCCATTCGCCTTTGTCGCCTCCCTCCAGCTCCAGCACTTTCTGGAAGCTGATGAGAGCGGCCTGGGGCTCATCCTCCTTGAGTGCCTTGCTGTTGTAGTACTGGTTCTCCAGGTCCACATCTGGCTCAGAGTTGCTGTCTTCAGAGTATTCCTACAAATAAGCTTATGATTAATAATTTAAATGAAACATTGGTGAGGATTGATGAATGAAAGGATGTTTATTATTCCTGACTTCTCAAAAACTATTGGATGGATTTCGTTCAAACTTTACAATACAGGCTTCTTCTTTATTCTAACTCTATTACTAACCCAAATGAAGTTGCTAAAAACAGGTAGTACTTAACCATACTTAATCCATACTAGTATTATAAAGTGTCTCTGTCTATCTGTTACCATGTCACGCTTCAACTACTAAACCAATTGTGATAAAATTTGATAGTAGGTAGTTTGAGGCCCAAGGAAGGACATAGGGTATCTTTGGAAAAATCAGTACTGCTCCCGAGGGTGCGACATAACGCGAGCAGAGCCTAGGGCAAAAGCTAGTAATATGATAAATTTGAAAGTAACTGACGGTCTGTAACCTCTTCATGCTTACTACTAAACCAATTTAGATAAAATTTGGAATGGGGGTAATATTCCAAAATCCAGAACAAAATCCAAGAACTACCTTTCATACCAGATAAAGGTATTGTTGAGCTGCTGGCAAAAGATAACTAATATAATACAGGCTTTAAAAATCTAAGTGACTAAAGAAATGCTATTTTAATGTTTAAAGACTGGTTACGATAATTACACAGAAAGAATTTGTTGAATTCTTTTTAATAACTGAATTAGTACGTCGCATAACTAATAATTTAGAAAAATTTGCAACTGGAAATTTTAGGTTACTTTTTTCTTGCTTGGATAATAATATCCAAGTATAAAAACATAAGTTTTTATCTATGGTGATCAATAAGGTTTAAAAGAACGAAAAGGTAACATACTAGTAGAAATCGGAATAATCTTAAAAATAACAAATCTGTTTTTGTCAACTGATATACGGCGCTCAATGTGTCAAGTCCGATTTTCACGTAAACTTACCAAACCATAGTCCTCCTCCTCCTCGCACATATAATCGTCGTCATTATCAGACATTTTTGAAATTATTTGATCAGTAAAAATCTGTTTCTTTTATTCCAATTTGTGTTTTCTGAACTTTGTTGATTCACGGATGACAGGCAAGCTCCTGACATGACAGTTGACGCGTCGTTGTAATTTTCACGTACTGAGTGGAGAAGGCACAGGAATAGTGACAACGACGGCACACCATTTTTATTTATAACATAGACTCTACCTAGCTCATTAATTTCTAAAAAAAAAAAAAACAAATGAAAAAAATGTCTAAAAACAATAAAGCGCTGTGTATCTGTGTCTCAAAATCTGTGTACTACACTTAATATCTTAAACATTTGATATATATGAAAAAGAAACGAAAAATGGTTAAGAAAGTACATAGATTTAGCGGATTTAGCAGCATTGGTCTATTGGTCTCATAGAGAAAGTTGTTCATTTTGACGGGATAAGGGATAAGTCACCCCTCCACAGGAACGTCGTTGGTTATGTTCTCAGAACAAGGCTTTAGTTCAAGGAACAAAAATACTCCTTACAGGAGCTTTAGTTATTGTTATGAGGTTATGTTACAAGCTTTAGAGTAGGTACATAATGATTTAAGATTTTATGGGTAGTCTTCCATAATGCTTTGGTTTTCAACATTGCAGTGCCGCACTCTGGCAAAGAATAAGTACTAGTATTTACGTACAGACAGACAGTAGTAGTCGCACTTTGCAAAGATATTCAAAGAAATATCAACTCAATGTAGTTATCGATACAGTGTCATTTTGATCGCGCCAAACTGCAGCACCTTTTAGTAAAGATCCCTACCACAAACTACTAAGAGATATCCCTACATCAAGCCAATTTTATACTTACGATTCATAATTCGTTGAAGTCGGTGAATACATATGACCAAACGCAGTTATTCCTATCAGATTTGTTCGGTTTCACCTTCGAAGGTGACACCGCGCGTAGGTATGTTTTCGATACCTACACGGGGAGTAAGACAGATGACTGGGTAGGACATATCGTAGAAGGAAAAGTTATAAAGGTTTCTTTTACGTATATAGGTCTTCATGCGTGCTTCATGCTTTAGCATTTCAGATGGCAGCGATTTCCAAAGCTTGCATGAATAGAGTAGGAATAAGGACAAGTGCTGTGGGGTGGGTAACTAAGGGTGGCTCTGTGGTAGAATCTACAAGGAGAATTAGAAGAGTGTAAAAAGAGAAATTATTTTGCATATAGGAGAGAACAGACATTGTAAAGAAGACAGAGAATGTAATTCTACGGAGACGTATTAGGGAGCCATTATAGCTGGGCGCGATGCACAAGGCAAGGTCAAACTTTTAAGACCGAGGAGGCGTTTCAGTTTATGCAACAACCGTAACTCTTCAGTTGCATCTGCCTCTAATCACAGCAAATTAGGAACTGGTTGGAAAGGCATTGAACAAGAGTAATCCTAGGCATTGAACAAGAGTATCATTCCCCACAGGAGACTAGTCTCCTGTGGGGAATGATAAATGAATTTTACGACTGATTTATCAACTTGAGCCGTCATAGTGAGATTGGAATTAAGATACTTACCAAGTTTTTTTTTCCTTTTTTGTTACTAATAATCAGTCGATAAACTATCGAAGTTAAAGCGGTACCTATTAATAACTATTACCATCGCTTAAGCGCTTATTACACTATCCAATTTTTAGGAAACCTAATTAGGAAATTGGAAGATGTAATCGCTGTTAGAATAGATTGGATCCGATTTAGTCGAGATCGGAGGTCCCGACCGCTCTGTTTCCTAAATTGTCTACGATTTAGGACAGTGTAATCGCAACGCTACGATTTAGGACGACTATTTGCCGGCCCGCGCTTGGTCGAAGTGGACGTATCGGCAATGGCGACTGTTTCGGAAGCGGCAGCATTGGCCACCAAAAAAGAAGTGTTGTTACAGATGATAGAAATGTATAGGGAAATACCCTATCTTTATAATAAAAAACCGGCCAAGTGCGAGTCGGACTCGCGAACGAAGGGTTCCCTACCGTTATCTGTAAAAACTGCAAAAAAATCATGTCTGTTGCATGGAAGCCCCCCTTTTATATTTATTTTATTCTATTTTTTAGTAGTATTTGTTGTTATAGCGGCAACAGAAATACATCAGCTGTGAAATGTCAACTGTTTAACTATTACGGTTCATGAGATACAGCCTGGTGACAGACGGACAGACAGACAGATAGACAGACGGACAGCAGACCGATATTAATAGGACCCTATTAATATCGGTCTGCTGCTGTCCGTTTTAACCCTTTGGGTACGGAACTCTAAAAATGACAAAACCTTTTTTAAAAAGCCATTGGATACCAGACAACAAATCGTCAGGCTCAATTTTTTTCTTAATGATAAATTTTCTTTAACCCAGCATTTTCTCTTTTTCCTTTTACTTATATCTATAATATATATAAATATAATATAAATTTATACGGACAAATAATATACGGCGCCCGCCATAAAATTGATAGGGATGTGCAACCCCTGCGCAATCGGTCGATGGACTGTGCGTTGTCCCGATTTAGGAACCAATTTAGTGTAGTGTGTTCACTAGCTTCCAATTTAGGTTCCTAACCGTTCCTAATTAGATTTCCTAAAAATTGGATAGTGTAATAGGCGCTTTAAGCTGTGCGTGCACTGGACCGGAATCGGAGCGGACGGAGCGGCCGGAGCGGCCGGATTTTCAAAATGCCGGTGGGGTGCGTTCACTGCATTCGGATTCCGGACCGGCATTTTTACATTGTTGCCAGGGCCCTTGAGTCATAAATTACGTTTCGTTTCCTGAAATGTTACATTTTTGCAGCAAAAGTTACAATATTGTAATTTTTTTAATTTACGTGTTTTTGGGGTCGGAGTATAACCCTCCACACAGCGCTATCCTATAAAGTGGTCACTAACATATAGCATAACGCTTTGCTTTATTTACCGGCGGTGACTTTTGTTTATAATAATAGAGATAGAGATGATACCACCTAAACCTGTACCAACCTGCCCTGTCCCATTATTATGTCTGTGTCATATTTAAGTCTGTCTTTACCAAAACACAAAAAAAAATATTCTAAGATCTAGATCATCACGATGTCTTTACCTTACTGGGTAATCATTACTCTGGCTGGAGTGAGAAAGATATGGGTGCATAATATGAACTCTAAAAGACTCCTCTATGGAGAGTTTCATACATTATATGCTGATTTATTAAAAGATGAAGATAGATTCTTTGGGAATTGAAGAAAAATTTTTTTGAACTTCACTATATTCTTGAACCTTATATTTTATTTTACTACTTTTTCGGCATGATTAATATACATATCCGTACCACAGCTTTAAAGCTGTGCGTGCACTGGACCGGAATCGAAGCGGACGGAGCGGACGGATTTGTTGCTTTGTATGGATTTGTATGGCGCTGCGTGCACTGCATCGGCATTTCCGTGCCGGAGACCGGAATTTCTGCCGGTGACGTCACCGGCATCGGCAGTCGTCAGTGTTGCCGTTCATAAGAAGATCTACCCCTTATGGTAGAACTTTTTATATTGGAATATTATTATGAATAACAGAGAATGGTAGAAACCTCATTTCGTAGGAATTCGATGTAGATCATCCATAACTTTTAAATTCATTAGCTAGTCATTCATTGTAGTCTTCCTCAATTACATATGTCGTGAATGAGTAAGACGAAAATACAGAGTGATGAAAATACTGACATTAAAAACAAAGATATAAATCAATGAACATTGGCTGCACGCACGAAAAATGTCACGTTCCAGACCAGCAACAGCAGCAGCAGCAGGAGTAGTAGTAGTATCTATCACGCATCTATCTCTCCCCGTTATCACGTAAAATTATTGGCCGTAAACTGACTTTAGAGTCAACCAATTTTCAGAGTTCCGTAGTAAATAGTAAACCCTTACAGTTTCGCCATGTCTGTCCGTCCGTGGTTTTACTCATAGACTATAAGTACTAAAAAGCTGTAATTTGGTACGGATATGTATATTAATCATGCCGAAAAAGTAGTAAAATAAAATATAAGGTTCAAGAATATAGTGAAGTTCAAAAGAATTTTTCTTCAATTCCCAAAGAATCTATCTTCATCTTTTAATAAATCAGCATATAATGTATGAAACTCTCCATAGAGGAGTCTTTTAGAGTTCATATTATGCACCCATATCTTTCTCACTCCAGCCAGAGTAATGATTACCTAGTAAGGTATAGACATCGTGATGATCTAGATCTTAGAATATTTTTTTTTGTGTTTTGGTAAAGACAGACTTAGATATGACACAGACATAATAATGGGACAGGGCAGGTTGGTACAGGTTTAGGTGGTATCTTCTCTATCTCTATTATTATAAACAAAAGTCACTGCCGGTAAATAAAGCAAAGCGTTATGCTATATGTTAGTAACCACTTTATAGGATAGCGCTGTGTGGAGGGTTATACTCCGACCCCAAAAACACGTAAATTAAAAAAATTACAATATTGTAACTTTTGCTACAAAAATGTAACATTTCAGGAAACGAAACGTAATTTATGACTCAAGGGCCCTGGCAACACTGTAAAAATGCCGGTCCGGAATCTCAGAAGAATAATATACATAGAAGCCGCATAAAAATAGAAACTGAAAACAGATAGTTGACACTGTATTTTTCTTATGAGCTTTCGCTTATGACAGAATGAGACAAAAACTTCAGTCAGTTTCTATTATTTTCATGGTTGTCCCGACTTGAAATGTCAATGGACTCCATTGGACTCCAATTAAATCCGACTAAATTCAAAATAACTTATTACAGTTCAACGTCTGTAATATTAGCATCTTGCCGATTTGATCGGGTTATATATCGACAAAAACATTGCGGCGGAATTGTGATGTCTGCAAATTAAATATAGGATTGTGCTAAAATTCTCACGGAAAAAAGTATTAACCGGTGTTGGGTTGGTGCGTTATCAAATTACCATTATACTAAACAATGTCTTGTGCAATGGAGCGATGTAAATCCCATTCAGGACGAACAGAAATAAATTCTGTAAAACATAATTTTCTTCGGTAAGTTTTTCAGTTAAAAGTGCATAATTAAAACCCAAAATACCTCAAAATACAACAATAATATTGTCAATTATATAACGTATTGTATAAATGACAACTTTTATAGGTATTTTGCTTAAAATTATCGTTTTTTCCTTATTTCAAATTAGGTTAGTTTTTTTTGCTAGTGATGTGGTAAAATCACGTATCTACGAGTATATCGATATTTTTTATGACGGTCTTGCTATCAGGGATATTTTTGTTAGTGTTGAGCCATGCAATAGTAATGTAACAAATTGAACCATCATGGTAATTAAACAACCAGCAAAGTGTGAGTCGGACACGCGCACGAAGGGTTCCGTACCATCCTTACATATAATATTATAAATGTGAAAGTGAGTTTGTTTGTTACGCTTCCACGCCGTAACTTCTGAACCGATCATCATGAAATTTTGCATCATCATCATCACCATTGCACGATCTCTGGAGTACGGAAAAGAACATAGACATAAATTACATCTCAGAATAAGGTACTGTTATCGGGGATAGACATTAACGCGAGCGGAGCCGTGGGCGTAAGCTATAAAAACGCCCGAAATTTTTGTTTGTAATATTTCAACTGTCTCACTATCACGGTTCATGAGATACAGCCTGGTGACAGACAGATGGATATCGGAGTCATATTAGTAGGGTCCTGTTTTTATCCTTTGGGTACGGAACCCTAAAAAGAATCGATTTTTACTAATATGAAGAAAATTATTGTTGAAATTTTATTGCAGCTCCCTGAAGTAAAAGGATAAAAAGGTGTGGATCCGAGGAACTTTCAAGCGACATATTGGACATAAAATGTCATACATACTCGAATTTGTTCAAAATATTTTACTGCCGTGCCGATACATTAATTTCGAATATAAAATTAAATGGAAGCGATTGAAACACGATGCTTTACCTACATTTATATTTGCCGAATTATAAATCAATGGTAATAAGAAAGTTTACGGAAACAGTTTTATTATTTATATTTAAAATTATGAAAAACATTTTATTTTGGACAGTAATGAAAGTGGGTAAAGTAATCTCTTGTTTTTCTTCACCTCTTGTTTTTCTATTACCAACACTGTGAATTTTTCACAAATAACACACTGGCACTTTTTTACCCTAGTGTAAAAGTTTTATAAAATAAAAAATATCACTTCGAATTATGTGTTTCTCTTTACCTACCTGATTATGTTTCCTTTACTGACTGTTCCTCAAAGCTAGCTGGGAAAAGCTTTAGATGGTTTTGGAATATGCTGAATGGCCCATTGATCAAGTGAAAAATATATCTGACCTTATATTACCTTTTGATACATGAGCGCCCCATTGCAATTTAGAGTCTATTGTGATTCCTAAGAAGGTGGTATCATTTACAAAGTCTATTTTACCTTCAACTAGTATGTCAACGTTGGACTGCCTCACATTGGGGACTGTAAATCGAATGCATTGGGTTTTTTGCGCATTCATAGGTAAGGTAGGTAAGTAGGCACTGTTTGAATTTCGAAATAATCGAAAATATGATTGACATCATATTAGGTATTCTGCCGTTCGACCAATACTGGGTAAGGCCTAATGACCAGCAGTAGACAGTAGACGCGCGGTGGGTAATGTATGGATTTTTTTTTTACCTATTTATCAGATGAAGCCAAGCGACGCCATGCGATTAGGAGTTATTTAGGTGTATCTTGACGTAACTTTTAAAGTAAAAGCCTCTTTAGCGGCTTTGTGCACTTTTTGGGATGGGTAAAATAGAAAACTCGCGTCAGGACACGTGAATTGATCGAAAATTCGTAAGAAGGACACGGACCTGAGTACGCCGCAAAGGCGAGTTTTCACTTCTTCCGGCACTCCTGGAGTGCAACTAGTTGTTTTTTTTTTTATGAATCGTACTCATTTAACGAATCGATACAATCAGAGTAGAGTACATTTATGACTTTCTTAGGACGAAACATTTAGTCGATAAATATATTTCATCGATATAGTACAACCCTGATCACATCAGTACCCCAGGACAACCTGCACATTTACGCAAATGGCATTGTATATGCATCTCTTTCTGATGCTTTAACAATGCCATAAGTAAAAACAGTGTAGAATATTGTATTTTGTTGTTATTTTAACACGGTTTCTATGCTTTAGTTATTGTTCTGAGTCCGGAATCCGAATGCAGTGAACGCACCCCACCGGCATTTTGAAAATCCGGCCGCTCCGGCCGCTCCGTCCGCTCCGATTCCGGTCCAGTGCACGCACAGCTTAAACGGATGGCTGATCGTCCATTTAAAAGCTTTCTATTAGGAAAGTTCACATTGTGGTACGGTACAATACACCAGCCAGACTAAAGTCGCACCAATCAGAAAGAGACACTTCAATTTATTTTTAGCGAAGATTATTAAATTTAATACGGTTCTTGAATTATATTGTCAGTATAATTAATGTACTCTGTGGACTAAATTTTTTAGTTCATTTTTCATGATCTTTACTTTATTTCCCAACCAATGCTTAGTATAGTACTTATTTTAAAAAGATAAAACTGCGCGTTTCATTGGCTCCGTAATTGACCAATAGAAACAAACAAAGACAAAATCAAATTGCGGGAAAAGATTTAATTATATTATCTATTTTGTTAAGACGGAATTTTACATTTATTTCGCAGTCAAATGCGTAAAGAAAAGTATTGTAGTTATTGTAATATTTATGTAGTAAATACTACCTTTATTTTCCGCATCTTTTTCAAAAAGTTAAGAATGAGAGGGGATAAGTAAATTTCCCGCTATTTTGATAAAAGTACTATGATTGGTACACTTTTATAATTTCAAATTGTTCCGAATGGTACTCTAGTACTCTTTAACAAGGTTTTCAATTTTGTTAATTGATATTATTTTCTCATTAAATTATACGTAATTTTATCAATCCGGTAAGTATTGTAGAATAATAAATAAACATCTATTGATAATTTGTTTCAAGTTTATTTTTGCTCCGAAAAAAAGTTTATATGAATTTAATACAGTTAATTCATGTTCAATTCGGATCGATAATAGTTCCCGCCATTTACAAACAAAATAAGGCCGGCTGAAGAAATAATCGCGCCTTGGCTTTGTACTTTCTTTTCTAGTGATTTATTTTAATTCGTGATCCAGAGTTGAATTGTTTGGTGCGTTAACTCGTTTGTAGTTGTGTATTCTAATTAGCGTCTTATTTTAAGTAAAAATGTCTTTGATGAACGACAAAGAAAATATTAGCAATGGACTTAACAACGTTCACATCAAGGTTGGTAGACAAATTCGCTCCGGTTTCTTGTTTATGCAATGTCAATTTCTACCTAGCATGCATTTATCAATGTTTATTTCCATTCCAGTCTCCTGTAAAAAACAGTGTTTTATCCCTGAGAAACGATAACGTGGCCGAGGAGAAAATGGAAGTAGAAAAAATGGAAAAGAACACGACACCGGAGTTTGACCCACAACTGGAACCGTTGCTTCGGGAGAACCCAAGACGATTCGTAATATTCCCTATTCAGTATCCCGATATATGGAAAATGTACAAAAAGGCTGAGGCATCATTTTGGACAGTAGAAGAAGTGGATTTGTCAAAGGTAGGGTAACAAAAAAATTTTATAACCTAAGCTATGTGGTGAGGTTAAACTAACACCCGTGTGACATTTTTATTTTCTTTTGTATTTGTTATTTAGCCATCATTTGTTTTAAAACAATCCTTATGAGGCTTTACTAGGCTCTATACTGTAGTTTTTTCACCACTGTAAAAACACTAATTTTTACTTAAATCTCGGATACATTTTTACCATTCTTTTTTTATTGTTTTTTTTTAACACAGGATTTGTCAGACTGGGATACACTCAAGGATTGCGAGAGGCATTTTATCAAGCATGTGTTAGCATTTTTCGCTGCATCTGATGGAATAGTCAATGAAAACCTCGTTGAAAGGTTCTCACAGGAGGTCCAAGTGACCGAAGCCAGATGTTTCTATGGCTTCCAGATTGCTATGGAAAATGTACACTCTGAGATGTACTCATTACTTATTGACACCTACATTAGGGACCCCAAAGAAAGGTGAGATATTAATAACATTTTATTCTTTATAGAAAAATTCAATTCGTTACTTCTATTGAGATTTCCTTATTTTTCATTTCAAGTTAGAGAAATTGGACTCCTTTAATTATATCATGGTGGTTTTATGACTCATATATTGTGCAACATGTCAACCTCATTGTCACTTTCCATGCTTTATTTACAATGCATTCAATCTGTTACTTACCTATTTTTGTGATAATATAGTTCTAGCAATATGACATATTCTTTTGTTTCAGATACACTAATATTAAATGATGATTTGTATTGTTTTAGGGATTTCCTGTTCAATGCCATTGAGACCCTACCATGTGTGAAAAAGAAGGCAGACTGGGCCCTGCAATGGATTGCCAGCAAAACTGCCACATTTGGAGAGCGAATTGTTGCCTTCGCAGCAGTTGAAGGCATCTTCTTCTCTGGCAGTTTTGCTTCGATCTTCTGGCTGAAGAAAAGAGGACTCATGCCAGGCCTTACATTCAGCAACGAACTTATTTCTAGGGATGAGGTGTGTCTCTGATTATGCTTACTTTTACTTATATTTCTTAATTAAAATCCTAATGATATTGTGGATAATTCTTAAACCCTGTTTATGACTGTGGTTTATGGCAATGATAATCATTATCATAAAAAATTGTGAGCTGTGGTTTTGAGGCATGCAGATAACAGATGTGAAAAATCGGAACTATCGCATGCCATGCCAACAGTTGGTCTTACCTGTAGCTATAGATTAGGTCTATAGATTAGGTATATTATCTTAGGTCATTCCTGCTATAACTTTTACACCTCATAAAAAGTCCAAAAGGTTTCCAACTGTAATTCTTAATAGGATACATATTAATTACAGTTCAACAAGACCATTTTTCTGAATTATACATATACTAGCTTTCGCCCGCGGCTCCGCCCGCGTCAACGTCGATCACTCGTGAATAGTATGTTTTCCCGGGATAAAAGGTAGCCTATGTCCTTCTGCATACTCCAGAGAACTTGTATGCAAAATTTCATGATGATTGGTTTAGTATTTACGGCGTGAAAGCGTGACAAACAAACATACTCACTTTCGTATTCATAATATTAGTAAGGATAAGGATTTTAAGCACGGAGTACATACAGAGAGGAGTTGCCCTAAGAAATATTTTCTATGAAACCATGCGTGGCACTTACAGGGGGTGAGGGGAGTATTATCTGTCTCACTCTACTTGCTCTGTCTCACTCCCTCCTTTATATCCATCTAGCGGCGAATAGCCCAACTACTTAATAAGTTCGATGTTGATCTTTCTTTTTAGTTTATCTATCCGTCACTAGATGTCCCTAACACCTACTGCTACTAAAAGAGAATTATGAAACTACATAAACATAATCTTTTGTCAAGGTAAAAGTCTTTAGGTATAAATTTAGAACAAATTTCAGTACTTATGGTTATTAGTTATTACGATAATTAGCTTTAATATATTTTTATAGTTCTTACGTCACATTACGCAAAGTGGTGCCATCTAACGATGAGTAGCACGGAACGTCGCCAAAAGATTCTTCTAGATTAATTTAAGTAAATTACGAATTAAAATACTTACAAATGAAATGTGATTCCTTCCATAGCATCTGAACGTTTATCGGAGTAGTTTTTACATGATATAATACAACACTTCATGATTTTCTTCGTAAAAAACAAGAAAAGTCCGAAAATCTCACTGTGTGCACAGAACGAACCACGTACGAACATGTACAGTTACAACAGCATACTAATAGGCCACGCCTACTCTCGATGTTAACGTGATGACGTCAGAACCTAGTTGGAATCACAGTGCACAGTAGCTAACGCCGTCTCCACTCTATATCTGCTCCGTGATTTTAAGAGACATAGTATAATGAAGAAATCTATTGACAGGGTCTCCACACAGACTTTGCATGCCTGATGTTCAAGCACTTAGTCCAGAAGCCCAGCAACGAGCATGTGCTAAAGATCATCAAGGATGCCGTGGTCATTGAGCAAGAGTTCCTGACAGACGCCCTGCCCGTCAGGCTGCTGGGCATGAACTGTGAGCTCATGTCTCAGTACATCGAGTTTGTGGCCGACAGACTGCTGGTTGATTTGATTGGTGAAAAGGTGAGTTTCACTGCTTTTATAAATTGGTCACTTAGCTTGAGCTAGCCCCACAGTAAGTTGTGAACTTGTGTCGTGCCGTTAGATACTTACTCAAGGATATATTAAAGCAGTCGAGAAACTTAAACTGAATCTTATATTCATGCATTTCCATAAAAAAATTAACAACCCAACCTATATCTAAATTTACTTGCATTGATGTTGTATAGATAGGAGGCAACCGCATGTTTTAGGGTCATTGAACTTGGATTTTATTAAATCCAAGTTCAATGACCTTAAAACAATCTGTATTTTTTAGGACATTTCAAGAAAGATTCAAAATGACTGTATTTTTTTTCTTGAAAACTACTGGATGGTATTTGATATATTTTTGGCATACAATCATATGTTGTATGAATTATAATGCAAATGTCTTCTCCACCTGTATATGTCAGTTTTATCTACAACAGCTACTTAATGCCTAAACAAATTTGGATGTACCTAGGTATTGTTAGAATCCTTGTCATAATCTAAATGACATGATAATATTTTTTTCGGCATGGCAATTAGTTTGTTCAATATTTTTTTAGAGCTGAATATGAATTAATTGATTTTACATTGCTCTCTTTTGTTAGTCAGTACTCAATTGTTTATTATGTACATTAGTAACATTCATTAGGCATATCTAACATTTCAGTAGATAAGTAAAATATACAGGCGACTACCAAGAATAATGCATATTTTCCTATATTCCATAGGAAAATATATTCCTAGCTTTAATAGGCTAATAGGCTGTGTTATCATAGGTTTTATCTTATCTCTGGTCAAATGTTACCAATGCTACCTTTAGCTTTCTTTATCTTTGTCCCCATCACCTCATAAAACACTAAATTGCAAAACGAAAGCAATCATTATCAGGAGCTCATATGATATTATCATATTGTTATTATGTTTGTACATTTGATTACGAAAATGCCTCATCTCAAATGTTTCTTATAATTTGGAGATTAACCAACACCATAAACTTTTACAGCACTACAACACAAAGAATCCCTTCGACTTCATGAACCTGATCTCCCTGGAGGGCAAGACAAACTTCTTCGAGAAAAAAGTAGGAGAGTACCAGAAGTGGGGAGTCATGGCGAACCGCATGGACAATGTGTTTACCCTTGACGCAGAATTTTAAATTCCAAGGCGATGATGACCTTGGGCTGACAGTATTAAATTATTAACTATTCCAATGTTTCGAAGTTGGCACAAAGATGTTGGTATCGGTTGAACCGATAATACTTCTTCATGTTTGACTTCTTGAACTTTTAATGTACCTGCAATTAACTGTGAGAGTGCCTGGACAAGGTGGATCAGAAAGGAATAAGCGTAAATGACTGCCGAAACTATTTTTGACTCTAGATTAAGATGATGTTTGTACTTAATGCTTTTTCAAGAAATATGCACTCCGATTATGATGTAATGAATGATTTGATAAGATTGGATTCACGAATTAGAATACTGACATGTAAAAGTAATTTTTTTTATAGCATTCCACCTACAATCAAGTATAATGGTAGATATACAGTCTCATACAAAATGAAGCCTCCCCGACTTAAACATCATGCATGCTTACAAACAACGACAAATACTGTACATACTGAAAGTCTAACACCATCTTCGTTTTTTTTACATTTGATGCGTTGTTTTTGCATCTTTTTACTGTACCTTCGTCATCCCGAGACGTGTAAGTGCTAGGTAGAGAAACTGTGGACAAAACAGCTCTGAAACTCGATTAGTGCACTGTTTTGCCAGTGTCACTTTTCAAGCGCGATTCGTGTATCTACCATTATATTTGATCGAAGCATTCCACAATGTTTCTGTTAGTTGGACATATATTCTCATTCTACATAAATATGTGACGTCACTTACCTTTCTGAGAAATTTTGAAACCTATTATTGTATAGAGATGTCTGTATTTTGATAAGAAAAACTATCAATTTAGCTTAAACTTAATTATGCATTGTCTGCATTTTCTATTCTAGGTTTGTTTGCAAGATTTTTTATGACATTTTTTTATAAAATTAGTAAGTAATCATTGGAAAATGATATTGTGTGATAGTAATATAAATTTAACTTTATGTAAGACAATAAACTTTATTTCGACTAAACCTTTTTTTATTGTAATTTTTAGCTACTGCCGTTTATACGTAATTATCAGAAATGATAGAATGGACAAACGCTATCGTAAAGGAAAGGAACAATGTTATCTCCCATACTTTAAAAAAAATGGCCTTATACTTGTTTTCCAAAGATCTTTGCTGTTTTCAACCGACTGGGAACGAGACGCGATTTTTTTTTTAAATCTATGGGAACCACAGTCATAGATTTAAAAAAAATGCACAAAGTTGTTTTTTCAAAAACAAGTGACTCTTTACTATCCATCTGACTGAACAATCTCTATGATCCCAATTCCCATCCCATAATGCCAATCCAGTGTAGCGCGGCCTTAATTGTTGTTGTGACAATTGACTTGAAAATTTTAAACTACAATTGCGAATTGGTAAACTAACGATAGAAAAAAATCGATACTATCTTTGCGAAGATAATCAGTAGTATTGATAGTATTGCACTCCTTGGATAGCTTAGAATACAATGTGTTTGGTCATGACATTCGGATACTTAATGGGATTGTTTTTTAGGGATTTTTATCGATAATTCTTCCTCCCCCCGTGGCCTACCTCACCCCCCCTCAAAATGGCAGCCATTTTATTTTTTTTATCTCAGTGTCGTCCCTTCGTCGACGAAAATGAAGATTATTAAATACTTACTAAACCCAGGACGATAAAACTGATGTCAAAAGAATCACTAAGGACTGTTTTATTGATAGCAATTCAGTTTTATTTAATTTTTGATACGTAACAGACATAAAAAAAATCCTAAACATAAAATTTGTTCCTAAAATAACCAGTTTTTTTTTACATTTCATGTAGTACTGACAAAACCAGGTCCTTAAGATGTGCTTTTTTTGCATTGTAATTGAAGGTAAGTATGTGTTCTACAAAAAGACATTAAATGAAATTGCCCTAAGTGACTTATTTTGGGAACCATATGGGTCCAACATGACCCGTGCGCAAGCGCATTCGACCGTAATTCGCACCGATCCCCACATTCCAATGTCAGGTAGATAAAGGATAGGGGAGAGATAAAAGCTTGGCACCGTGCTTTATGTATGAGAGTGCGAGTGAGATAACAACAGCTGACGGAAGGTCTCTAGCCGCGATTACATTACCCAATTTCTCGGGCCCGATCTCAGTTAGGGACCCTAAATCGGGAAGTCTAATCGCAGTTAGTGAGTTAGTGTCCCGATTTAGGGCAATCGTGGCTACCCGATCGCACTAACTCCCTAGTTAGGGCGTAAATCGGGTGGTGTGATCGCTGTTAGTGAGTTAGCGAGCTCAGTAGCCGCGCGGCGCTTGATGCGAGCGGGCGTTCTGTTTACATATTATTATATATTTTTGGAATGTGCCTAAACTACAAGGCGTCACATTAAATTTTTCATGACTTTACAGAGCCTATGACCAGCTGACAACTAACGATAACTCAATCGTCAAATTCTGATATTTATTTGTGAGAGACGTTATGAGCAACAGATGAACATACATACATACCGGTCAAAATCATAACCCTCCTTTATGCTTCGTATATGGGTAAAAAGACAATTTGACTTTTACTTACATTACATACATATTTTACTTATATTACATACATATAGTGTTTTAGACATCTATAGATAGCCCAGCATGTTGTCTTTAAAGTCATGATATGAATTTCCCGTCGCTAAAAATCTGACCGTTACAGCTAATCGTTGTTTAGCACTGACACTTTCTGTAATATATTTCAATAATGTGTCTTGTTTCTGATATGATGTCACTAAATTTATAAAATAGTCGAATTTTCCAATTTTTGGTACTTGGAAATCACAGGCAGGAGCCATCCTTACAGCTACACGTGCGGCTGCCAACTGAGTTAGGGAGGCGATCTAGTGCAAGTGTAAACGCAACGCCCTAAATATCGGCAGTTAGTGTCCCGACGGATCGGCCCGATAAATCGGGTAATGTAATCGCCTCTTTAGGGCAATCGTGGCAACCCGATCGCACTAATGCGTCTATTACACTACACGGTATTCAGTCAGACTAAGTCTAACTAGCGTAGTGTAATAAGAGTTAGACCGTCTTACTCTGAATTCAGTCAGCAAGATCGGGCTCGGCGAGGCTAACTGGCTTAGAGTCTGAATATCGAGTAGTGTAATAAGCGTTAGACCGTTTAGTCTGCGCTCGCGTCCACAGGGAGCGGACGTGCGCGTGCGCCACGTATATTTTATTCATATTTAGTGTGTCTTGTCTTGTTTGCGTTACCTTTACAATAATGGCGCGCAGTGAAGAAAAATAATCTTTCATATGGAACGATTATGAAGATATTTAATGAGACCAAATTGAAAGCATAGGTACTCTTTAAAAAAAAAAACAAATAACAGTTTTAAAAATTGGTTTAAAAATGACGGAGTTCTGAGGTAACAAAAATTAAAATAAATACAACCAAATTGATATTAACCTCCCCTTTTTTTGAAGTCGGTAGAAAATTATTATTAAGTATGACTGCATGCTAGAGTTGTACCATGAGATGCCATGTTTATGACAAAAATAATCATCAAGATTATTAGAATAAAGAATTACAAAAGAAACATGTTTTTTTGCTACGGCAAATTTTTTGGGCTTAGAAATTGCAGGTGCCATTACAACCGCCAACGTCGACGTCTTGCGTGCGAATGAGCAAGCCCGCGTTTTTCAGTCTAGTGTAATAGCGAGCGGTCTAATTAGACTCGAAGACAGACTGAATACCGTGTGCTGAATAACGCGTAGTCTAATAGGCGCATAACTCCCTAGTTAGGGCATAAATCGGGTGGTGTGATCGCTGTTAGTGAGTAAGGGGAGCTCAGTAGCCGCGCGGCGCTTGATGCGAGCGGGCGTTCTGCTTACATATTATTATATATTTTTGGAATTTTTGGAATGTGCCTACACTACAAGGCGTCACATTTAATTTTTCATGACTTTACAGAGCCTATGACCAGCTGACAACTAACGATAACTCAATCGTCAAATTCTAATATTTATTTGTGAGAGACGTTATGAGCAACAGGTGAACATACATACATACCGGTCAAAATCATAACCCTCCTTTATGCTTCGTATATGGGTAAAAAGACAATTTGTCTTTTACTTACATCCTTACTAATATTATAAATGCGAAAGTGAGTTTGTTTGTTTGTTTATTTGTTTGTTTGTTACGCTTTCACGCCGTAACTACTGAACCGATCATCATGAAATTTTACATACCAGTTCTCTGGAGTACGGAGAAGGACACCTTTTATCCCGGGAAAAAGAAATGTTCCCGAGGGATCGACATTGACGCGGGCGGAGCCGCGGGCGAAAGCTAGTTACATACATATTTTACTTATATTACATACATATAGTGTTTTAGACATCTATAGATAGCCCAGCATGTTGTATTTTTAAGGTCATAAGAATTTCCCGCCGCTAAAAATCTGACCGTTACAGCTAATCGTTGTTTAGCACTGACACTTTCTTTAAATAATGTGTCTTGTTTCTGATATGATGTCACTAAATTTATAAGATTAAAGATATAAGATTGAAGATCGAATTTTCCAATTTTTGGTACTTAGAAGTCACAGACAGGAGCCATCCTTACAGCTACACGTGCGGCTGCCAACTGAGTTAGGGAGGCGATCTAGTGCAAGTGTAAACGCAAGGCCCTAAATATCGGCAGTTAGTGTCCCGACGGATCGGCCCGAGAAATTGGGTAATGTAATCGCCGCTTAAGTTAAACTTACAGTTAAAACTTTAAGAGCTTAGTCGTCCTTCGCTACGCGTTGTGTGAACAAACCTTCCGCATTGTTCTTGTGAACTTCCAAGTGACATTAAGACTTAACTGTATTAATTTGTGATACTGCTGTGAATAACAACATGGCAAACATAGAGTACTATAATACAACTGAAATAGAGAGCCCTCTCGCGTCATTTTCTTGCCAACACTTTTAGCTGCAAATATAGCGCCATCTATTAATCTTAATCCGAAACTTTTTACAGGATCACGCACACATCCATACTAATTCACACGCACACACAGTTTTTAATACTTATACAACATGTAACAAAATGGGGGTAACAATACTTAAGGGGCATGATCAGCCCATTATATTGAACAACTTTCGTCAGGGGATATAAGTCTATTATTTTTATTCGTATTTGCTGGTAGGTCTCCTGGTGAAAGTTGTTCAATATCTATCATGAACTGTTCATGCCCCTTAAGTATTTTTACACCCATTTTGTTACATGTTGTATGTTAAATATATCAAGTTCGAAGCGAATGTATTGAACATTGATCATTCAATTTAAAAGTTTAAATTAACAACTTCCCTGTCCCATAAGTCATACCTATGTAAAAATTTCGATTGTTTTACTAGGTATGGTGTCTTATATAAGGACATGGAAGCTGTTAAAGTACCAAAATATGAAATAAAACAGGTTTTTAAACTTCAATTTATTTTTTTATTTTATGTTCCTTATGATATATTTGCGCATACAATTTAATTGTGTCATCCCCGTTATACGTTATTTTTCCAGTAAGAATTCGATTTACACATCGACACCAGCTGTAAATCAAAACATTTATTGTTTTATCAATAAACATTGATCTTAAACGGTCTTTATGCTTAATACAATTTAATTCTACACTGGCGAATACATCTACAAAAAAACGTATATTTTGTTTTATGTCTCGTTTAGGAACATCATTTTTCAAAACATTTCCAGTGATGCTTTGTATTTCAAAAAAGAAATTCATTATTTTAGAAGATTGCCAATATAAAACTATGTTTCTCGTTTATATTTTGCTCTATTAAATCTTCTTTGCATGTTTTGCAGGATTTACAAACTTGTTGGAGGCATTTTTTTAGGACCCAACCGCAAACATAATTTCTTTGCCCTTCTCCATCGGTTTCATTCAGGGTGTCAGTAACGGAAAACATATTTTCATTTAATCTGATTTCTTGTAAGTCACAATCAGTTTTAGATTCCTGATTTTCATAAATATTTTCTTCAAGTAAAAAATCATACGATTGGAGAAAGGCGTCCATATCCTCTTCACAATTTGCTTTAATAGAATGAGCAGACGTGTAATTATTTAATAAAAGTGACTTATAAGCGCCCTCAAAACCTATACTATTTGGAGAAACATTTCGCGCTCCCGCGCTTCTAATTCCTCCAAAAAAATTTTCGATTGGGTCTTGATTAAAATTCCTGCAAAACATAGTATCTACATTGTAAGATTTTCTTAATAATTTCCAAATGGCTTGGAATCCTTCAATCGTTTTTATAAAATTTTTTACTGATGGTACAGTTTTCTCCAATATTTGTACTTTGGTGCCAATATGCTTAACTTCTACAAATTGTAATTTTTTTAAAAATAATTTTGCCTCTTGCCACAGCTCATGATGGGGAGAATTTGGCTTTACTCCGGCTCTGTAAATTTTCCCACTGTCAACATTAAAGCCAGAGCAGTTTAAAGAGTCAAATAATTTGTCGAACATCATAACAAACGGAATGATGTTTAAACACTCCTCCTCTAAATCTCCTTTTGCAACTAAATGCTTTGCAGCTACAGCTACACTGCGACTAAGCAACGGAGTTGCAATTTTCACTCGCATTTTATTAATTTTATCTCTGTTAATATGCTCTTCTGTTAGCTTTGGAGCCATGTTTAATTCTCCATAGGTTTTGTCTGCATTGTACAATTTTTCAAAAAATTCCCACTTCTCAATTTTTTCTTTATTATTATCGGTTAAGTCGATAAATCTTGCATTTTTATTCATGAGGTTGTTTCTTATGCCTTTGATAAGATGAGGAACATCGTAAATTGGGATTATCGATTTGTTATTTACTAGAAACATATCGTGTCGCCAAACCTTTTTATCTTTTATATACTGTGTTCTTGTATCTTCAATAGGACTTTCAATAGCACCTACGTTTACCGTGCTCTGGTCACAAACCGTAGCTACAATTATTAAACCCGTCTCAATTACTTCAGATATTACTTTTTTAATAGTGCTCTTTAAATCCAATTTATTCAACCGTTGTGTAAAATAATAAGCTACGGGCTGTTTAAACTTTTTAATTATCCCCCTAATCATAAAAACTAACACGTGATCTCCTATGTCCATGTGTCCGAACGAGTCAAACCCTTTCAAAGAGTCCTCTTTTGCGGAATAATTGACTTGTGGGCTGACATACATTTCGTCAAACATTAAAACACATAATTTGTCAGCCACGCAGCTATCTTTTAGGTTAAATTGAATTTTTTTGAAAATTGTTTTATTTATGCCTTCTCGGACGACAATTTTACTTAATAATGTCTTCAAAGATTTAGCTGAAGGCAACACAAAGCATTTTGATAGGAGCCCGTAACTCTTTGGACTCTTTTTATATAAAGAAAGGGCCAAAATTTTTTCATTTGTGGAAAAACGGTGTCCTTTTGGTTTTTTCCCACTTTCTCTTACTTGGATTGTAGTAAAAATCTTACTAGGGAGCGACATTTTTTGCGTTAATTTCTGTAACATATTTGTGTTGCTAATACGTCGGGCATTGAAAAGCCTTTCCTTGAATGTTTGTCCTCGTTTCCTTAATCGGCACACTTCACGCTTCAAACTTCTAATTTCACTGCGTGTTTGACGATAGTATGCCACGCCGGGTTGAGAAGACTGCCTCGAATCTGTAAGGTAATAAAAAATACCATTATAATAAAATAACATCTCTCTTTACATTCAACAATGATCTTGTAGATTAAATAGGTACAGACTTCAACCAAACTCCTAAACCAAATAAAGCAAAATTTAAATGGGACCAACTGGATAGTAGTTATATTCTTCCAAATAAAAAAAATATTTTCCAAATCAGTTCAATAATGACTGAGTTATGAATAACATATATGAAAAGGAGTGTCATTCTAAATTTCAACAGTTAACTTCTAAAAAAAACTACTTCGACAAGACACAGTTTCGAAGAACACTACTTCGGCAGAACCTTTTCGAAATACACTTGTTCGGCGGATCTCTATTTCGACAAAAGTATTTTGTCTGTCACTATGTCTATTTATGTTTTATTTTATACGTAAACCATAAAGCAAAACATAATTTTAATTGTCACATTTCAAGGCACTAATCTGCCGATGATATTTTTTGTCGAAAAAGAGATCTGCTGAACATGTGCATTTCGAAGAGGGGCTCTGGCAAAGTAGTGTTCTTCGAAGCTGTGTCTTGTGGAAGTAGGTACCGTCGGACTAATGCTAGTCGAATATATATTTTATCATAGCAATGAATGAAGAACTATTCGTTTTCGAAATGAAGACTGTGTCGAAATAACTAACTGTCGAAAGTTAGACGACTTTCCATAAAAAGATCACATGCCAAATGCAAGAACAGCTTTTTTACATGTAGATGTAGATGGTTCAGGATCCCCGTGAATTTTCTTTGGTTTAGTCATGACTTGACTTTGTTCTGGTGGCAAAGTTGCAGTTTCTGAAAATTAACACAGATTTGATTATAATTACTTAAATATTACAAAATATAGAACATGTATTAGACATATCCTTATCCTTACTAATATTATAAATGCGAAAGTGAGTTTGTTACGCTTTCATGTCGTAACTACTGAACCAATCATCATGAAATTTTGCATACAAGTTCTCTGGAGTACGGAGAAGGACATAGGCTACCTTTTATCCCAGGAAAAAGTACTATTCCCGAGGGATCGACATTGACGCGGGCGGAGCCGCGGGCGAAAGCTAGTACGTAATAAATACATAATGTTACTATAATTTTACGAGTAAACTAGTGTATCCAAACTGAAGAATAAAAGATCTTTTCCACGGAATCTATCCGAAGGTAAGAGGTATAACAACGAAAAATGTATAACAATACTTTTATCGCAAAAATATAATGTTCCTGTAACTTAAGATTCATTGTAAGCTAGCTCACCCGGCGAACTATTGTACCGTCTCTTTTTTGGGTACTCGGGTATATAATAAGGTGTCAGCTAATTCTATATCAAATTTCATCAAAATCTGCTCAAATGGTTGCCGATGTAATCTAGTAGAAGATAAAATACATAAATATTACCTCGCAAAGATGTCAGTTGAGATTGAGGGGCAGCTGTTGCGGCAATTGTGTCTGATATTGCTGGTTCTAGAACAATAGAAATCATATTATTTTATATAAACATTTTATTATGAGAGATTGAGATTTATTGACATTACTTCAGAAAAGAATATCCATAAAATTAATGTGTGTATCTTTTGTTAATTTAATACATACTAGCTGTACCCGCGACTTCGTCCGCGTGGAATACTGAGTTTTATTTATTAATAAATTCAGCTTAAATAAGACAAAAAGAGCAAAGAGTCGCATATACATACTTTATATTTATATTTACTTATTCGTCTTATTTTAAATTATTTTTAAGATTAACTACCTAAGTATTATAAAAACACAGCCAAACAAATTACAAAATTAACGATATTTAACAATTTCACACTTAGTAATTTAACTTATGAACATACAAATTATGTAGGTAACTATTATAAACTTATATTTTTTTAAGTTTGAACTAAAATACGACTACGATTACAAAAATTTATGTTTTACAAATATTTTACAAATACTTCAGACAAAGAAAAAACATGTCGGCCTGTAGCTGACTTCGTACGTGAGTAACCCGTAATTCACATATAAATAAAGAAAAAAGCTATTTACTTGAATGTTGCAATAGAACCAACAATATATTTACTTAATTGAAATTTACTTAATAGATATTCTATTGATATTGTTCTTTGACACACTACCGTTAAAAGTAACCGTTTTCAAAAACAACAAATAGTATTTAATGTAGGTACCAACCAACTTAATGATAAGATACAATACAATGCCCCAACCACGGTAATTCTAAATATTACCGTGCCTCAATTTACATCCTAATTAGAACCATGGTTAGAGTTGCTTAACCTACGTTATCGAAATCAAAAGTAGCTTATGTCCTTTCTCGGGCTATAGCCTATCTGTGTGCCAAATTTCGTTTTAATCTGTTCAGCCGTTTTAGTTTTGGCCACCCATCCTAATTTGAACCATGGTTAGAGTTGCTTAACCTACGTTATAGGAATCAAAAGTAGCCCACATCCTTTCTTAGGCTATAGCCTATCTGTGTGCCAAATTTCGTTTTAATCTGTTCAGCCGTTTTAGTTTTGGCCACCCATCCTAATTTGAACCATGGTTAGAGTTGCTTAACCTACGTTATAGGAATCAAAAGTAGCCCACATCCTTTCTTAGGCTATAGCCTATCTGTGTGCCAAATTTCGTTTTAATCTGTTCAGCCGTTTTAGTTTTGGCCACCCATCCTAATTTGAACCATGGTTAGAGTTGCTTAACCTACGTTATCGAAATCAAAAGTAGCTTATGTCCTTTCTCGGGCTATAGCCTATCTGTGTGCCAAATTTCGTTTTAATCGGTTCAGCCGTTTTAGCGTGAAAGCAAGACAGACAGACAGACAGACAGACAGACAGACAGACAGACAGACAGAGTTACTTTCGCATTTATAATATTAGTATGGATTAACACTACTTGTAGGACCTTTTAAAGTGTAAGTTTGACTCGCAATTAGTAAATTCTATAATATGTAGTTATTTTGTTTTTACCTAAAAGAGAGTGTATATGTTGTTGAACTTGTTGATGCCCAAATTGTTCCCCAGCTGATGGATTTATAAAGTCTTCTAATCCTGAAATAAAAAATATATAATTTATTGATATTAAAAAATTATTTATTTATATATTGCTTTCACGTTGTCTGGGAGAAAATAAAAAAAAAACAGAATGTGCCAGCTGCTTCTCTTCCCGCGCAGATCGTAAAAGCCGACCGAGCGAATGGGCGAAAATCTCCGCAATATGTTTTGATTTCGTTTTCTACCTACGCACCCACCAAAATGCTAAATGTGGCCATAAGGCCTTATAGATCTAGGCTCTGTCAACCCCACAAGTGAAAAAGACGTGAAACTATATATGTTTGAAATAAAAATATATTTACATGTATCAATATAAATAAATACATAGGTATAAGCCACAGATTTATGTCAACATACTATTTAAGCTTAAATTCTTTGTACTGACTGAATTCGAAAAAGCAAACTTGAAACTTTTAATTCACTTTTACCTCACAAGTGGCAATAATTGACTTAATCGCTCGTATGCGGGAGCGCAGATATGCGCAAAAATGCATTGTTTAACTATTGTGTCTGGTATTGCCGCATACAAGAGGTTAATGCACTTACAAAAAAAAAATAGATGTTTTACCTGGATGTGATGTAATATGAGCTTGAAGTGCAGGCAATGGCTCAGCAGTTGAATCACTTAAAGCGGATCCTGAAATTGTTATTAAAGTTAGATAACTATATGTATTATAACCAATAGAAAACTTTATTATCATTAAGTAACATAGGCTGTAGGTAGTTTATTTACAAAACAATTAGGGATCCATATGAAAATTGCAATAATATATTATTAAACAAGGTATCACAAATTTGCCTAGAAATGTCATTATTGGGCGATGGCTGTGAAAACTAATGATAGTACTTAATAAGAGCATATTTCCGGTTGCATTTTCACCTGAGATGGTTCAGAACTCAGGGTCTGGGGGCTCGAGTCTACCCAGGGCCCCGGTAATTTGCATGATAAAAACCAACACACCGGACATAATTGTGGGAAATAGTAATTAATAGATAAAATAAATTGATTTCTTAAAAATATGGCTACCAATGCTAATGAATCAACCTGAGTTACCCATAGAGATACTTACTAATATTATAAATGCGAAAGTGAGTTTGTTTGTTACGCTTTCACGCCGTAACTACTGAACTGATCATCATGAAATTTTGTATACAAGTTCTCTGGAGTATGGAGAAGGACATAGGCTAACTTTTATCCTGGGAAAAAGTACTATTCCCGAGGGATCGACATTGACGCGGGCGGAGCCGCGGGCGAAAGCTAGTAGAATATATATCCTGATGGATCGCCTTACCTGAGGAAGTTGCTATTTGAGGTTGAATAGCTGCCAATATTTCTACTGTAGGGTTTGGCATAGGTGCATCTGGAAAACAAGTGATGTACATTAAGAGCAAATAATGATTATATGTTGTGAGTAATAAATGTCATATTTAAAATTATCACCCCATTACCCGCCTTAAGGTTTCATTAACAAATACTAAAAATAAATTTCAAAGTGAGTTCGTTTAGATTTTTTTTATTTATTATGCTTTCACGCCTTAACTTCTAAATTGCCTAGGGAATAAAAAGAGTGTTTTCATCTCAGGAAAAGGTATTGTTCCTATGAAATGAATATTTACACAAGCCCCAAACGAAAGGAAGTAATCCTCATTTAAGGCCTTCAAATCTTAAATAGTCCTATAATGAACTGTCAAAATCTTTCTTAAAAGTTCAAAATATAGTCTTATGAAAATGACTCTGACCAAATCATATGTTATCAAATTATTCCATTTTCAACTTACTTGGTATATGCAATCTGGGTACTGCTAATGCATTAAGTCGGTTGTTTCTGTTGCGATCTGCTTCAGTAAAATGAATGTCACACACTTTCTTTCGCTTGTATATCACATCATCAGTAAGGCCATGTAGAGGTTCACCCACTAGGTCCACCCAAACCCTAAATCTTTCTGGGAACTTAGCAGGATTTGGAAAGTTGTGAATAGTGACACCTGAAACAAGTAATAAATTTATAATATTTTAAGAATAATATGCTAATATAATGAGTTAATTTAAATGTACAGTTTACTATTAGTAAATTAAGCATAGTGATAATTTTCTGATTTTGGAGGAGATATAATAGATATATATTATCCGGTCCTGGTATATAATAGATATATAATTCTCAATTTAAAATTAACACGTGATTACAGAGAGTCATTAGCCTGGAGAGAAAAATAACATGTGCATTTGGCGTCTTCATTAATATTACCACGTGGAGGGTACTCCTTATTAGTATCTTGTTTGAGTAGGTATCCATGTTAAAAATAAAATTTACGGTTAGATGGATAGCATTAAAATAATGAGACGATAACGAAATAAGTCTTACCGATGGTATCACATCCAAACACACATAATCTGGTAGAAGGCATAATTACACAAACACCACACAAAATTAAGTTTAAAAAGCGTCCAGCGTCCTTTTCGCAAAATAGTTTAAAACTGCAGTGAATATAAGCGGAGTATACACTCAACACCAAAAACACTGAAAAACCGTAGAAACTTAATGGATAGTAGCAAAGCCAATCGAAAAACACTTAAGTAACTTCGACGACCAGTGATAACAACAGCAAAAGTTCTACAAGTTTTGAAAATGGAAAATCCAATCCGCCATTTTCATTTGACACAATAGTGATGTATGTCGACTAAGAGATAAATCGATTATCGACTGAAGCTACGTATGAAAACTGAGAAAATATAATCATATAAATTAATTGGATTTATGTAAATTTATTTTCTCTATCTTCTATCTTGATATAAACTTATCCAGAATATACCGGCTATCAATACGATACTTGTTTTGTTTTTGACGTAAGGTGTACTATTCATTTTTAATTATGTACTTCTTTGTTGTTTTATTTAAGTATGTATAACTAACTATTATTTTATTAAAACTGCGTTTGCTGATATGAATAAAATAGACTATAATAGCATAGGTACATGAAGGAAGACGTATAAATAATCTTTATATTCTATTGTAAATTGCATAGGTACATACTTACCAATTAATTACACCGTCTTTATCATCCATTCATCATCATTATTTCGTGTAGGTGACACGCTCAACCTACCATGCACACCTTTATCCATTAAGAGGTAAGTAGAGCCAGTAAGGCCACAAGACCAAAAGGCCACGTGAAGTATGTGAGTATTCGAATAATAGGTAAAAACAGAATCATAATAGTAGTGGGTGTGTAGCCGCATTGCCTATTGACATGATTCCTAAGATTTTCGCCCCATATCCTCGGCCGGCTTCTACGGGAACAGAAGCTGCATGCAGCTGATACACTACCTACTTTTTCTTTTCTCTTCGATCAACTTGAAATGTTATATAGGTATAATATAAAAAAAGATATAACAAATTATTTAGCTTATGCTTTCAAAGAATAAGAGGTTTTTAATAATCTAAAAATCAGACGTCAGTACGTAAATTATTTAATTAACATAATTAATCTAAATTATTACGTTGTATATGTTTGTGTTATCATAATAACTAAAAATATATGCAACGTATTACTTAAATTACAAAATTTTAATAAATAGTCGATAGATGGATACCAAAGTCGATAGATTATATTTGAGAATCAATTATTGAGGTAATCTCTACTTTGAACGTGCAGTGAAATAGAGCGACATCTACCCAAAGTCCAACAAACTAAAATATCATTGTGTTTTTATATTTAATCTTAGAAGAAGATTAATAGATGGCGTAATTAATAATAAAAAAATCACGTTCTATGCGACTTTCACCCCCATGATGGCAAATCGTCATCGAAATGATTTTAGTCAGCATGTTGCTGACATTGTGTTTGTGTACGGGTTTTGTAATGGAAACGCTGCAGCTGCTGTCAGAGAATATCGTAATCGATATCCAGATCGAGTGACTCCTAATGCTCGGACATTTGTGTTTACCTACCTGAGATTAGCCGAAAATGGAGTACAAAGGACAGTTAACGAACGTTCCCGCATTGTTACACCACAAGATGAAGAAGAGGTGCTTTCTCTGATTACCAGACACCCACGACTTAGTGTAAGGCGAATAGCCACAAGACTGCAATTATCAAATTGGGCAGTTTGGAGAATTTTAAAGAGGGAAGGGTTACACCCATATCATTTTAGACGAGTGCAAGACATTCACGATGCCGATTATGCCACAAGAGCTACGTTTTGCTCATGGCGTCAACGCCAGCACAGACTGGATTCCAACTTTTGGAAAAAAGTTTTGTGGACAGATGAGGCTAAATTTACCAGACAGGGTATAATAAACCACCGAAATGACCACCTATGGCTAGCTGAAAACCCTCACGCAGTGCGGCCAAGTACCTTTCAACAGGAATTCAGTGTCAATGTGTGGGCAGGTATCATTGATGGCATTTTGATAGGCCCAGTCGAATTACCAGCAAGATTAGACGGGCAAGGATTTTTGGAGTTTCTACAAAATGAATTTGCAGATCTGCTGATGGAATTGCCACTATCTTATCGCCAAAACATGTGGCTACAACTTGACGGAGCTCCTCCACATTTTGCAAGGGCTGTGAGAGAATATCTTAATGCTAATCACGAGCCGTGGATTGGACGTGGTGGTACAGTCGCATGGCCGGCGCGTTCCCCAGACCTAACGCCCCTAGACTACTTTCTCTGGGGAACAATGAAACAAAAAGTTTATTTTAACGTTTCATCGACAAGGGAGGAACTTTTGGAGAGAATCAGAACTGTAGCAGACGAAATAATGAAGGACGTGGAAATGGTTCGCCGTTCTTCACGACAAACCGCTTTAAGAGCCACAGTTTGTCTCCAAAATAATGGAGGGCATTTTGAACAACTGTTATGAGTTTGTAAGTTAGTTATGTAGTTATTGTTAAATTACTAAACTGTTTCTTTTAATAAACATGTTAATTTATTTATTTTTCTTTTATTAAACGAATTTCCGCCATGTCAGGGGTCACATTTGACCGATGTTTGTTTTTAAAAAAAAGTCACTTACGGAAATACATTTAATGTCGTTTTGTAGAACAGATACTTACCTTTAATTACAATGCAAAAAAAGCACATCTTAAGGACCTGGTTTTGTCAGTACTACATGAAATGTAAAAAAAACTGGTTATTTTAGGAACAAACTTTATGTTTAGGATTTTTTTTATGTCTGTTATGTATCAAAAATTAAATAAAACTGAATTGCAATCAATAAAACAGTCCTTAGTGATTCTTTTGACATCAATTTTATCGTCCTGGGTTTAGTAAGTATTTAATAATCTTCATTTTCGTCGACGAAGGGACGACACTGAGATAAAAAAAATAAAATGGCTGCCATTTTGAGGGGGGGTGAGGTAGGGCACGGGGAGAGGAAGAATTATCGATAAAAAACCCTAAAAAACAATCCCATTAAGTATCCGAATGTCATGACCAAACACATTGTATAGTAATGCGTTATTTAAATAGGAAGGTTAATAAAATAAAAGTAACGAATCACATTATTTATTAATAATTCTTATCATAGATAAAAATGGTATTCTTGATCGATGAAAGATCCGCTTTCACCAATTTGGTGCAAGCCGATTTTCAACGAAATTAACATAAAATAGTGCAGACAAGACATTCTATGAATAAGTTATAAAACTTGCACATCCCGTGACTCAGTACAATTTGCGTCTTAGTAATTATCACACACATAACCTTCACATAAAACTAACGTCCGAAGTCCGGGATCAATGAATGAAATTGTGACTATTGCCCCTTATTATGAATAGGAACGAAAACTCGAGCAGGCAGTGTCGTATCGTAACTGTCATTTGAGGCCAGTGGCAAATTTAGGGCGAACGCTAAAACTCGCGCGGGCGCACGCTCGCGTGTCTATAATGAAAAATAATACGAGTAGCGCAGGCGCGTGCGACGGAGCGCGGACGCGGGCCACGGATACTCACACGCGCGGCGGCGGCGGGCAAACGGCGCAGACGCACGCGATGGCCGGTTTGTTTCTACAAACCAGTCGAGCGCCGCTAGATGCCACGGTCACACGCGTCGGAGGCCAGGTACAACCATGAACATCGATACACAGCATGTAATAAATTAGGTGCAATTTCGACCAGTATTGTCGCGAAGCTCCCAGAACAGAATAGTCTAGAACTTTTCCGAACATCGTCTGTCGCGCTCATACATCTTCCATCCTGCTCACACATATGTATTCTATCCCGCTCATACACATACTCGAATATTCTGGAATGTTTTAGTTATCGGCCGTCGGGACCGGAAGTATATGGAACTTTCTAGATACCCATAAGTCAGTATATAAGGGAGCGGACGTGGCGATCGTTAATCAGTTTACCGCGAGTGTTCTTAGTGAGCTATACTAATACGAGTGATTTGTGTGCGACTGATAAGTGATAATTTATACGACCACAGCAACGGACCAGGACTACGAGTGCTTTGCGTTTTGGATATTCGACGTGTTGGAAGACCAGTCAGTGTTGGGATTCCGTAGTGAATAAATTCCCTCTGAAGAGTTTGGTGTTTTACTCCAAATCCTGAACCCTAACCTCGTAACATTTGGTGTCAGAAGTGTGGGATTTGGAAATGCCAGTGTTGCCGAGGGACGAAGAAGATAAGGAAGGCGTCCGGACCCGGGCTCAACGTGCAATGGAGGCTACCGCAGCCGCCGCCCAAGTTGCATCTGCTCGACATGCGCCAGCCGCCCAAAACATCGCAGCCGAGCAACTGCCGCCCGTAGCCCCAGAGGTCGCAGCCGCCCAAGACATGGCAGCCGCCCAGGACATGGCAGCCGCCCAAGACATGGCAGCCGCCCAAGACAGGGCAGCCGCCCAAAATGTCGCAACCACCGAAGCCGTCACAGCCACCAAGGAAGTTACGGCCTCCCAAGAGATTGCCGCCGCCCAACAGATGCCAGCCGCCCATCATCAAGCCACGTTTCCTAGCCCCTCTTTCCAGGTTCCCACTCAAGCATCTTTTGATTTTGGTAGCTTGATGCAAATGTTGCAGTGCATAAATGAGAACCAGAGTAAACTGCAACGCATCAATGTGGAACTTAATGGAGAAATACAAAATATGCGGGATGAACAAAAGTGCTCGAGGGATGAACAAAAGCGTATGCAGGAAAAGCTGCATTATATGAGTTAGGACCAACGAATGGTATTAGCAGCTGTCAGCAAAGTCAGCAACGTGGTGGACCAGATCCGTAAGGATGTGGATTTGGTGGATAATCGCGTGACAGGTCTGGAAACAAACTTCTCCGGACTAGAGAAGAAAGTGCTGCGACTGGAGACAGTAGGCGTGAAAGTGACGTCGAGCAACGCTGTTGCTTATGCACCTGGACCCAAGGTGAAAGTGCCATCTTACGACGGAACTACTTCCTGGGCCGCGTATAAACAGCAGTTTCAAACTGTTGCCGCAGCAAATGGATGGACTAATGAACAGAGCCTGACAGCCCTCACCGTTGCACTGAAGGGCTCCGCTTTGACAGTATTAGAAGCACTACCTAACTCAGGTAGTGACTTCAAGGACTTGTTGGAGGCTCTTGAAGCAAGGTACGGAGAACGCCACTTAGAGCACGTATTCCGAGCCCAGCTTCGCGACCGAGTCCAGCGATCAGGCGAGGGGTTACAACAGTGGGCATTAGAGATCGAGAGGCTCGTAAGGAAAGCGTTTCCCTCAGAAGACCCCCGGATGGTGGAGAAAAATCTACTGCAAGCCTTCGTGGATGGAATTAAGAATTCAGAGGTAAGGGCTACAGTAAAGCTCCAACATCACACCTCGCTTAAAGATGCCCTTGCACACGCCCTTGAAGTGGAAGCGGTAAGACAAGATGTGCAAGTTCATAAATTGAGAGAAATTGACGAGATAAGCGAGGTAGTCAAGGCGGTTAAGGCCCCTTCAAAGAAGGATAATGGAACTGGGCCTATGTGCTGGAATTGTGGTGAAAGAGGCCATTTACAACTCAATTGCCGCAAAAAGAAACAGTTAAAGGAAGAGCTCAGGGAACAGCTTAAAGAAGAGATCAAGAAAGAGATTAAGGAAGACCTAAGCAATCAGTTTATGATCTCTCCTTTAAAGAAGCAGGGAAACGAGTAACAGCCAGGACTAAGGGGCGGGTACTGGCTGGCTCAGAAGAAGCCCCAGCAATAATCATCTCACAGGCAAGCAATGAAAATTGTCTGGCAATATGTGGTTCAGTGGATGGGAAAAACTGCAGGATAACAGTAGACACAGGTGCATCTAGGACTATAGTTAAGCCACATCTAGTGAAAGCGGCAAGGGGACGCAAGAACATCAACTGTCGGCTTCTTTCTGCTTCTGGCCAGCCAATACCTGTCCTAGGAGAAATGGCAATTACGATGTACGTGGGAGAGACACCCTATACTCACAATGTCATCGTAGCTGAAATCATTGATGACTGCATACTGGGCTTAGATTTTATGAAGAAATATAATTGTGGAATTGATATCACGAATGGTGTTTTCAAGTGTGGTAATGAAGAAATCTTCATTCTTGGAGCTTCCACTGGAAAAGTAACCTGCCTTAACAAAATTGTTATTCCTGGACGAACACAGGCTCAAATAATGGTGAGACTGCCCACGACGGCTAAGAAAACAGAGGCAAAGAGATGTGTTTTGATTGAGGACACATTACACAAACCAACTGCGAGAGGACTCCTAACAGCAAGAACCTTAGTGCGTGGAAGCGATACTGCAGTGGTAAGAGTGGTTAACCTAGACTTCCATGAGGTCAGCCTCAATGAAGGAGATACTGTGGGAAAATGCGAAGAAGTTGTGTGGATGAGAAAGTGTCAATCAAAGCTGAGCTCAGTGTCACCTAACATCGCGAATAACTCTACAATTATTGATCTTCTGAAAGACAGCAAAGATAATCTGACTTTTAAGCAATACTCGGACGCAAAGAAGTCACTGTTGCGTTTTGCTGATATCTTCTCTTCGAAAGAAGAAGATCTTGGAAGAACTTCATTAGTTCAGCACAGGATTGACACTGGAAGCGAAAGACCTATTCGTCAGCGAGCAAGACGAATACCGATTGCCAAGGAGAAAGAAGTTGAAGAAATGTTGGAGGGCATGAAGAGAAATAAAGTAATAGAACCATCTGCAAGTCCTTGGTGTTCTCCTGTGGTTCTAGTTAAGAAGAAAGATGGCAGTACACGGTTTTGTGTAGATTATCGACGACTAAACGAGATCACTAAGAAGGACAGTTATCCGTTGCCCCGAATTGATGACACCTTGGATACTCTAAGTGGAATGCGATGGTTCTCTACTTTGGACCTAAAATCTGGCTACTGGCAGGTAGAAATACACCCAGAGGATAAAGAAAAGACCGCATTCTCAACTGGCAAAGGTTTATGGCAGTTCAATGTTATGCCCTTCGGATTATGCAACGCGCCGGCTACTTTTGAGCGACTTATGGAGTGTGTACTAGCTGGATTAGTAGGAGATGCCTGCTTAGTATATTTGGATGATGTCATCATCATGGGCAGAGACTTTGATGATCATTTGCGGAATCTAGAGAAAGTCCTAAGGAAGATACGGGGAGCAAACTTAAAACTGAACTCAAAGAAATGTCATCTATTCAGGAACAAAGTAAACTACCTCGGTCACGTAATTAGCAGTGAGGGTGTACAAACCGATCCTGATAAAGTTGAAGCAGTGCAAAAGTGGCCTACCCCGAAGGACAAGACAGAGGTGCGAGCCTTCATGGGACTGTGCTCATACTACAGGAGATTTGTCAAAGGATTCTCAGAGGTTGCTAAACCTTTACACCGTTTGACAGAAGACAAACGACCTTTCTTCTGGGACGAGACTTGCGAGAATTCCTTCCAAAAATTGAAGGAAAGTTTATGTAAAAATCCAATTTTGGGATATCCACAGACTGATGGTCAATTCATCGTTGACACAGATGCAAGTAACACAGCTATTGGTGGAGTGTTATCTCAGAAACAAGGTGACGCAGAAGTTGTAATAGCTTACTTCAGTAAATCTTTGTCAAGGCCTGAGAGGAACTACTGCGTTACACGGAAAGAACTCTTAGCTGTGGTAAAAACGCTGCAACATTTCAACAAGTATCTCATCGGCAGAAAGTTTAAACTGAGAACTGATCATGCTGCTTTGAAGTGGTTGCTTCAGTTTAAAAACCCGGAAGGTCAAGTTGCTCGTTGGATTGAACAACTCCAAGAGTTCGACTTTGTTACTGAACATCGCAGTGGAAAGTCACATGGAAATGCTGACGCGCTTTCAAGAAGGCCTTGCTCAGAAGATTGTAAACACTGTGTCAAACAGGAGTCTAAAGAAATCGCTGTGAAATTAACAAGGGCGAGTCCGCCGGGACCATGGGATGACGCGATCTTCAGAGAAGCTCAGGAGGATGATGAAGACATAAGGCTTATTATTGCATGGAAGGAACGCGGAGCAGAAAAACCTAAATGGGTAGAAGTTGCACCTACAAGCCCAATCACCAAAGCTTACTGGGCTCAATGGGACAGTTTTGTCTTGGAGGACGGAATACTTTACCGTAAATGGGAAAAACCAAATGGCAAAGAGTTTCACCTACAAGTAGTTGTTCCAAGAGCTAAAGTAAAAGACGTTCTTCGTGAAGTCCACGATGGGGTGTCCGGCGGACATCTTGGCGTCAAGAGAACATTAACAAAGATACGAGAAAGGTTCTACTGGCTCAACTGTCGAGAAGACGTGGAGGATTGGTGTCGCAAATGTACCATATGCGCTGCTGTGAAAGGGCCATCGACAAGAAATCGCGGTAACCTCAAGCTCTACAACGTTGGTGCACCCTGGGAACGCATTGCAGTTGATGTGGCAGGACCATTTCCTATAACTGAGTCGGGAAATAAATACTTCATGGTGGTAATGGATTACTTCACCAAGTGGCCTGAAGTATTTGCCATACCTAACCAGGAAGCTGCAACAGTAGCCTCCAAATTAGTTGAGGAAGTGATATGCCGGTTCGGTGTGCCCTTGGAAATCCACTCCGATCAAGGACGGAACTTCGAATCACAACTATTTCAAGAAATCTGTAAGATTTTAGGAATGCACAAAACAAGGACCACGCCATATCATCCTCAGTCAGATGGCATGGTGGAACGCTTTAACCAGACGCTGGAGAGGCATTTGGCGAAATTGGTTGATAACCATCAAAGAGACTGGGACAAGTACATACCGCTATTTCTCCTCGCTTACCGGACTTCAGAACACGAAAGCACAAGAGTGACCCCAGCTTTTATAAATTTTGGCAGAGAACTTCGGTTACCGGTAGATTTGCTAACGGGAAGACCACCAGAAGTTTCTCACACTGTGACAGATTATGTCTCGGATCTTCGGGAAAGAATGCGAGATGTATATGACCTAGTTCGGGAAAACGGGCTGCAAGCAAGCGAGAACATGAAAACTAGATACGACCGAAGAGCAAATACGAGTGGCTATGAAGAAGGAGCTTTAGTGTGGCTTCACAACCCAATACGCCGCAAAGGAAAATCTCCAAAGCTGCAGACGAGATGGGAAGGGCCATATAAGGTGATCACCCGCATGAACGATGTGACATATCGCATTCAACGACAACCAAGAGGAGCATTCAAAGTGGTGCATGTGGACCGCTTAGCACGTTATCATGGCAGCAACAGTGACGCTCGGGACGAGCGTCTCTAAGAAGGGGGCAGTGTCGCGAAGCTCCCAGAACAGAATAGTCTAGAACTTTTCCGAACATCGTCTGTCGCGCTCATACATCTTCCATCCTGCTCACACATATGTATTCTATCCCGCTCATACACATACTCGAATATTCTGGAATGTTTTAGTTATCGGCCGTCGGGACCGGAAGTATATGGAACTTTCTAGATACCCATAAGTCAGTATATAAGGGAGCGGACGTGGCGATCGTTAATCAGTTTACCGCGAGTGTTCTTAGTGAGCTATACTAATACGAGTGATTTGTGTGCGACTGATAAGTGATAATTTATACGACCACAGCAACGGACCAGGACTACGAGTGCTTTGCGTTTTGGATATTCGACGTGTTGGAAGACCAGTCAGTGTTGGGATTCCGTAGTGAATAAATTCCCTCTGAAGAGTTTGGTGTTTTACTCCAAATCCTGAACCCTAACCTCGTAACAGTATTATGGGAAATGGTGAACGAATTATATATAGACGATTAATCGAAAATTTTTAATCACGCGGGCAAAAAGATAAAAAAGAAAAGCCCAATCAATAAATTAGCAAATAATCTATGGTAATCTCGACACAACTACACGCTCGAGATCAAAATTCTACTATCAGCGCTAAATGAAACGGGCGCACGCGACGGTTGCCCGCTCGCGGACCGACGCGTACACCCGCGTCCGCATCCGCCCGTTTTTTAGCATTCGCCCTTATTCAAGCGGGACCGAGGTTAAACTTAAAATGCCCACTCTGTCACCCTGTAGTTACGCCACCGTGCGCAGGTTTAGAATGTGATCTGATGAGAGATGAGTGCGTCCCGGCGGCCTCGGGTCAGTCTAGCGCGCATGCGCGGTCTTGTCCTGCACGAGGCGGCGCAGTAGGCGGTGCCCCGACAGAAAGGTGAGCGCGGCCAGCGGCAGCAGGTAGCGCAGGGTGTCGAACATCGTCAGCTGCAGCCAGAACACGCCGTACAGCGCTAGCGAAGCTGGACAGAAATACAAACATTGTTAAAGAAAAATCCGGCAAAGTGCGAGTCGGACTCGCGCACGAAATGTTCTGTACCATTATCTTTAATAACAAGTTTTATAATATTTTTATTATATGATGTAACTGATGAATCGTGCCGGAAAGATTATAGAACAAACTCATGGGTGCCTACTGATGGGAAACGGTCAAGAGGCAAGTCAAAAACAAGATGGACAGACGACTTGACTGTTTTTGAGGAAACTTGGAGAAAGATAGAGCTTAGTGGAAAAATAAAGGGGAGGCTTTTGCCCAGCCTTGGGCTTAAATAGCTAGAAAAAAAAAAAGATTTAACTAAAAATGTATGCTTTTCGCAATTTTTCCTTTATTTGTGCAAGTCGTTGCTTCATACCAAATTTTCAGAATCTGAGTTCTCAAGAAGCATCCTGTATATAAAAGGTTTCGATGTCATGAATGGCAAAAATTTAAATATACAGCTGTATTTTTTGATTGCGTTGGCTTAGAAGTTTGAAAAGTGTTCCTATAAGAGTTCCGTTTTTATATACCCAAAGGATACAAGCTGCTGCAACTTATAATGATGGGCAAAGTCGCTGGGAAAATAAAAATGGGTCGGAGAAAGAAGTCTTGGTTACGTAACATCAGGTAACGTCAGTAGGTCACTGGAGACAAGAAATATGCGGAGCTGACTGTCAACCTTCACTAGCTGGAAGAGGCACTGTTATCCTCAACTACCTGTCTGGTGGTTGCAGGTATGGGATCGGGTACGCGCGCCCGGTCTCTTGAGCTGCCACTTACTCATTCCAATTCATCCGAGCGAGTAGTATCCCACCTTTATTCCGTTCCAAAATCCAACAATTTCCTATCCTTCCCAGCTTAAAAATACTTCCGATGGGCAGCAGCATCGTAAGTACAATAAGCAAAAAAACTGCGCTAGCCAATCCTGCCAAGCGTGGTGAGTATGGCAATATCCTCCCATGGAATATAAATCCGAGGGAGAGGCCTTTGTCCAGCGGTGGACTTCAACGGCTGGAATGATGTAAGATGGATTCCCATCCCATAGCACTTCTTGTTATTCCTACTCCTTTTCTGTTCATGCAGTCAGACTTTGGAATTCGCTACCACCTGAGATTCGTGAATCACAATCAATCTCCATTTTTAAAAGAAGGGTCAAGGAACACTACCTTTCCGAATTATAAATTATTGGTTATATGTATTAGTATATTTATTATAATGATATGTATTTATTTAAGTATATAAGTAAAGGTTTGTTTAAGTATGTTTATTATAGGTGTAGGTTAATAATTTATCGTCTTTTTCTCTTTTAATATTAGTTATCTATTTTTATTTAGTTTTTCATTTATGAACACGCCAGTCTGCCTTTCGTAACATATTCTCCTCTCACAGGCCTACTGGAAGAGATTTCTTAAGAAATAAGTAGTGCCTTTGTACTCATTTATAATGCAAATGTTTTTTCATGTGACCATTTTGTGTACATAAATTTTTAAATAAATAAATAAATAAATGGAGAAAATCATAGATATTTACCTCCAAGCGAGAGATGGAAGACGAGCGCGCTGAGCGAGAGCGGGAAGTTGGCGAAGTTGATGCCGATGCGCGCCCACAGCAGCAGCAGCAGCAGCAGCGGCGCGCCGCACGCCGCCGCGAACACGTCCGACACCAGCCGCGCCGGCCGGGGCTCCGCCAAGCGGAACTGGTGCGCGATCTCGGCCTTGGGGCCCGGCGCCGGCGGCGGCGCGCGAACTCCTGCCGGGCGAAAGCATCCCGAATGACAATTTAGTCCTTTGAAAAGTTACAGTTAGTACGTTTGTCAGAGTAGCAATTTTATTTTTTAGATAAGTTAAATCCATGTTTGTGTGGTTTCCAACCCTTGTTCCACGGCTGCCATATTGGGAAAAGGGATTAAAATGGTTTTTAAGGTTTATCTGCCAAAGTAAAGGATTCGCAAAAAAATTGTTGCAAATAAAATTATCTACTTTTTTGTTCTGTAACTAAAAAAAACTAAAAACGTAGCCAGTAAATAAAAAAGTTCTAAGTGAATCCATAAAAATCGTAAAATCGATTAATGTCAGAATCTACAAATGTCAGAGGAGTTTAAAACGCCGGATTCTATGAATGTCGTATTTTACAAAATGCCAGATTCTACAAATATCAGATTCAATAAACGCCAGATTATAATAATGCCAACTTCTATAAATGTCAGATTCTATTAATGTTAGATTTTTCAAAATTCAAGTAATTTATAGAAGTTGGCAATATTAGAATCTGACATTTATAGAATCCGACGTTTTAAACTCGTCTGACATTTGTAGAATCTGACATTAATTGACGTTACCAAAAAATTTTAGAAAAAAATAAAATAAAACAATTTTAAGATAGTAAACATAGACTATGTCATTCAAACTTATTATAAAACAACGACTAACTTTAGTACCTGGTTTGAACCATTATCCGACCAAAACAAATTGACAATGACAGTTGACCAAACGTCAAAGTGATAAGTGTCGGCTTATTTTGATCGCTTAATGGTTTATTCCTCGTTTTATAATATGAAGGATTGAATTTACGTATCTACGTTTACGATCCAGTTATGAAGAAAGTTTTATGTTGCAATTAATTGCATGAATAATAATTTACATTCCTTTGTGACGAAAATATTTTCATCAGGATGTTGTGAAACTGAAATATAAAGCGTTCAAATCACAAGTGTTCCTTGTACTCACCGACTGCGGTGGAGTCCTTCTCGAAGTTGAAGTTGACATCGGCGACGTCCCAGGCGATGGGGTTGGACACGGCGCTGTCCCCGAGGTACATGGTCAGCTGGTACACGCCAGATTGGTGGTTCAAGTGCTTGGCGATGGCGCCCACATTCTGTGAAAGCAAAAATATATTTATGAAGATTAACTCTAAACAGATCTATGGTACTCTAAGCAGGTATGGTGGTAACTAGCCGTGTGGTATCCGGCATAGCCGTGTGGTATCCGGCATAGCCGTGTGGTATCCGGCAGAGTAGAATAGGACCACTCCAAGTCTTCCCGTGGATGTCGTAGAAGGCGACTTAGGAAATACAAGCTAAACAAAGCTTATAAACATCTAAGACACCTATCCAACCCGTCTGGCCAGCGTGGAGTGTAGGCCAAGTCCTCTGGCTGCTCTGGCCAAGTATAGCCCTAGTAGTACAGAGAGGGTCGTGCTCCTGTAGTGGAGACTAAAAAGGACCTGATGATGATGATGATGATCTATGGTCAGGGGTGTCGTCCTCAATTGCCTATCCGGTGGTTGCAAGTATGGCATCGGCTAGTACCCAAGTGTGTGGTATCTCAATAACTTTAATTCCCTTCTCAAATCCAACAAATTCCATATCCTTTCCCAGCTTAAAAAGTCAGCAATTTGGGATTGCCAACCCGCCTGCCAGACGTGGTGAGTATGGCAATATCCTCTCATGGAACGAAGTATCCTTTAAGGAGGCCTTTGTCCAGCAGTGGATTTTTAAGGCTTTAATAATGATGATGACTAATGTTAGCTTAGCGGACCCCGGCTCCGATAGCACTTCACCTGCAGATGGAACCAGCAATATGCTTGGATGAGCGGGAGGATGTTAGATTTACAAGTTGCCTAAGGCAACCTGGTAGCATAAATGTTACCATTTTTTTTATACAAGCAGGCTTACAGCCCAAGACCAAAAAGACCTGAAACAGTTGTAAGTATCCGACTGGTCAGAGTTGGCACAGAATAGGGAAGAATGGCGCACTTTAATGTCGGAGGCCAAGATCCACTTCGGGTCGCTGAGTCAGCGAAGTAAGTAAGTCTTACAGCCCATGTGATAGAAAGTAGTTACCATAGCCACACCATGCTGGACAAAGGTCTCCTTAAAGGACACTTCGTTCCATGAGAGGATATTGCCATACTCACCACGTCTGGCAGGCATGTCTCACTGCCCGTGTCGGTATCGAAAATATACCTACGTGCGGCGACCACTTCGAAGCGGTAAAACCAGGGAAATCTGGTAGGAACAATGCGCGTTCGGTCACATGTGTTCACCGACTTCAACGAATTATGAATAATTTTAGAGCTATAAGGATAAAACTTTATACAATAAAATGGCTTGTAATGAATTCTGTAGGTATCTAAACAAAAAGGTGTACCACCTTTTTGTTTAGATACCTAGTTTTGACGCGAGCTAAATAACACCCTATCTACATTAAGTTGATATTTCTTTGAAGACCTTTGCAGAGTGCGACTTCTGTATGTAAGTGCTATTATTTTATACCCATAGTCGAATGATGACGCCCGGTGCTAACATTTTCACTTAGTTCCCCGATCATCAATAAGAATCATCATCATCAGGTCTTTTTAGTCTCCACTGCAGGAGTATGACCCTCTCTGTACTACTACAGGAGCCATGCTTGGCCAGAGCAGACAGGATTTGGCCTACACTCTCCTCGCTGGCCAGACGGGTTGGAGAGGTTGCATTGATGTTTATGAGCTTTGTTTAGCTTGTATTTCCTAAGTCCTCTTACGACATCCATGGGAAGACCAGGAGTGGTTCTTTTCTATTCTGTTGGAAACCACAAGGCTAATTAAGAATCAAAGTGCTGTAATGAGCAGCTTCCTCATTCCTTCGGCGTACAAGCTCTGTAACCTAGTGGTAATCATGCTGTCACATTGTAGGTCCTGGGTGCGATCCTCAGTCAGGTCAAGATGGAAAATGATCTTTTTCTAATTGGCCTGGGTCTGGGACCTTCATAAAAATGTATTTGTTATAAAATATAGTACCGTTGAGTTAGTATCCCATAACGGAAGTCTCGAACTTACTTTGGGACTAGCTCAATCTGTGTTTATTTATTTACTAGCTGCCCCGGCGACTTCGTTTCACTATAAGATAAAAACTATGCTATCTATTAAGATGGACCAAATTACAGATAGTAACGAAGTTTCATCAAAGTCGGTTTAGTAGTTTTAGAGTTTATCCCGAACATACATTGGGTTATGAGATTTTTACATATAGATTGACTCACCAGCTCGACCCTGTAGGCCTTAGTGTTGTCGGGCTCGGCCACGAAGATGGCCTCGAGGCCGGGGTCTCGGCCCTGGTCGTCGGACACGCTGGCCACGCGCACGAAGGCTTGCTGTAGCAGCACCGGCTTGCTGTTCTTGTCGCGCACCGTGAACTTCAGCGACACCCTGCCAAAACATCACTCGGTATTAAGCATAGCTTCTCTCTTTTACCTTTCACCAATCCCATTTTGAGATGAGTGAGTCAAATGAAGTGAAGTAAGTTATAACGGATATTGGTTCCAAGCTATCTAAAAAGACATATGATATATGATAGGATGAATGGCTTGGATGAGATTCCGAAAGCATGGATGAACTCGAGCTTATAAATAATAAATAAATAAATATATACGGACAAATCACACAGATTGAGCTAGCCCCAAAGTAAGTTCGAGACTTGTGTTATGGGATTCTAACTCAACGATACAATATTTTATAACAAATACATATATAGATACACATCCAAGACCCAGGCCAATCTGAAAAAGATCATTTTCCATCTTGATCTGGCCGGGGATCGAACCCGGTCATTCCGTGTCGCAGGCTGGCGTGTTGACCGCTGCGCCACGGAGCTAGCCAAATCATCCATGTATGAGTCGACTGAGCCAGGTCTTGACATGGTTGCTGCTAATAATATGTACACTCATGTAGAGGAAAACCTCGAAAAAGATGGAATGATGAGATGACATAAGTCAGGTCGCTGGGAGAATGTGGAATCGAGTGGCGAACGATAGACAGGAGTGGAAAAGGCTGGAGGAGGACTTTGCCGATTGGCAAACTGGTATGGAAAAAAATTGTATATTTGAATAAAGGCAATATTATTATTAATATGTACACTCGGAACATCTAGGCCCTTAAAGCTTTGATTAGTAAAAAGGATTAAAAAAACTTTTGTTAAATATAAACCACTAGCGGCCCGTCCCGGCTTCGCACGGGTAGATATACATATTTAAATAGCCTATGTTCATTGGGGATAATGTAGTATTCTAATAGAGAAAGAATTTTGCAAATCGGTCCCGTAGTTTCAGAGCCTATTCGATGCAAACAAACAATCAAATCTTTCCTCTTTACAATATTAGCATAGATAAAGAAACTTACTTTTGCAAATGATCAGCCTGCAGTTCCTCCAGCAACTCCTCAGGGTATGGCACATTCGTGATCTTCGGGCTCGTCGTGCCATCAACGTCTCCAACACCAACCTCACAGTTGGTCACTTGTATCTCTCCCAGCACTGCCACATTCACACTAGCCGTCTTAGAACCCGCACTTAACGCGATCTTGTACAAGCCGTATTGAGATTTAATCTTATTCAAGTTTAGCACGAAGGTAGTCGGGTTCTTTTGCGTTAAAGGCTGCTTGGATAATACGACCACGTCGTCGGCGAGGCGGGTTCCGGACTGGGCGATGACCTCGTCTGGTTTGAGGCCCTTGATAGGCCGCTGCAGGATGTCTGTGATGGAGATCTCGATGTTGTCGGTCTCTGACGTCACGTATTTCTTGCCTTTGATGGTGATTGCGATTGGTGTAGGCTGTTTTTGGCATAAATAAAGTGATTATTGTAAGTGTAAAGTATTATTAGTATTAAAACCTGAATGATAAAAGAACAACACTCATTTAATGCAGATTATTTTATTGATGGTGAACTTCTATGTTCTGGACAACTGGACTTCTATGGATGGACTGGACGGATGAGGAAAACGTATGTACGTTTTTTTGGAACGAAGATCTTAATGTGTAATTACAGTAGGAGTGAATCCATAGGACACATGATGTAACGAAAGATAATTTGCAAGGAATTGACTTTGGGATTTTTTTTAATGAACTTTATTTGCAAGCAACCTTGTACTGGCTTGACTTGTTTGCAGCACCCGCCAGCTTTGCAACTTTGCCGAAGTGCATGTGGCAAAGTGAAAGATAATTCGCCACAATTTTTATATCATATTGGCTTTCGTTGTTAAACGTGAAACTTGGACATAGCCTAGGATTCAAATCTCACAAAATTTTTAATTTCCAGAATGATCAAGATGGCCGACGCCACTTTTCATGAAAAATTAATTAATATGGGTGTCAGTATGTAATTTTTTTATCACAGTTTTAGATGTTACTTTTTGTTATTTATGATAATCGACTTAAAAAAGGAGGAGGTTACAAATTCGGTTTTTTTTAAATGGTTGTTACCTCAATACTCAGTAGAAGAACTGATCACTAAATTTTTGATGACTAAATTTCATCAGTCGGATCATTAAAAGTTGGTCCCATATAAAGTTCATCACAATCGGATCATATCAAGTAGGTCCCATATAAAGTTCATAACAGTCGGATCATTTCAAGTTGGTCCCATATAAAGGTCATCACAATCGGATCACATCAGGTTGGTCCCATTTAAAGTTCATCACAATCGGATCATTTCAAAGTTGGTCCCATATAAAGTTCATCACAGTCGGATCATTTCAAGTTGGTCCCATTTAAAGTTCATCACAATCGGATCAGTAGTTTGATTGAAGTCGTTTTATTCATATAGATTTGACACAGATTATAACTGGTAGAAAAGGGTAGTACCTCGTCGTCGGCGATGGCTCTTGCGGCTTCCAGCAGCAGCGCGGCGCCCCGCGGCGACGTGACGGAGCGGCGCGACAGCAGGTACGCCGCCAGCTTCAGCCGCTGCTCCGCGCTCAGCGGGGACGCCTTCTTCTGGCTCTTGTACGCCCTGCAACACGCCACACAATATTACTACTCATACTTAGGGCCACACAGCTCGCGTCACTGTCTGATCGCTTCCCATCAGGTGACCCACTTGCTCATTTGCATACAAAATGTGGGTCTTATAGACCTAGGCTCTGTCTACCTCGTAAGGGAAAAAGACGTGATACTATGTATGTACTTAGGGCCGACATATACGGACTGCTTGAAGCAATCAGGATGAACTAGTTCAAGCCACTTCAAGTTGCAACTGCATAGTGACCTACAGTCTTCTACATACACGCACATACGAAACCGCTCGAGCAGTTGCAACTGCTTCAGCAGTTATCGTGGCATGCTTCATGCTGTTGACAATTACTGCAAGAGCGGTCCATGTATGTTGATCAAGACTAACTGCTTAAGCACTCCGTGTATGTCGGCCCTTACGTACAGAAGACGCAATCTGCAAAGGTATTCAAAGAAATATCAACTCAATGTAGTTAACTATATGGTGTAATTTAGCTCGCGTCAGAACGCAGAACCTTTTCGTTTAGATATCTGTAGGTATCTTTCATCCATTGCAAGCCAATTTCATTCCTATAGCTCTGAGCAAACGATTCAATTAACAGATAAGCAAAATCCGATGAAGGCGGTGAACACATGTGACATAATGCACGTCGTTCCTACTGGATTTGCCCGGTTTGAACACTTCGAAGCGGTCCCACATTTAACACTTGCCAGGACACTCCCGCATGTACTCTAAACACTGTTGATAATGCCTCATTGACTCATCCATGTAAATGCTAGGAAGCAAAAGTACAGTCTTTTAATCCTTCATTTACAATAACTGTCTCTTCCGATTCTTTTTAAAACATTGATATTGACTGAATTTCATTTAAAGTAGGAGAGAAAAAGAATCCCCTATGGGGGATATAGGGGATTCTTTTTCTCTCCTTCTTAGGAAAGAAAAAAGAATTCCCTATAAAACCTTTTTTATCTGAGTCATTATCAAATTGTAACACATTCTCAACTGTTAAATTTAAGAACAAATGTAAATGCATTTCTCTTTACCCGGAGATGGTGGAAAGTAACATAGATGTGGTGGGCAGGCCGCCCTCGAAGTGCAGTGCCTTGCCATCACTCTCATCAGCGGCTAGTAAAACACCCTCAGCATGACTTGTTGTCCAGTCACTGCAGCCCATGTGTTCGCACAGTGCAAATACATATCCATAGCTGAAAAATAGAAAAATTTACAATACTTACAAATCATCATCATCATTTCGTGTAGGTGTCACGGTCATTCGGCCATGCACACCCTGGTGTCAGAGTTCTTCGGAACCGCCTCTCGGCCTCTGACGTGGTTCCTTTAACGACTACCAGATGGCAGCCGGGACCACTGGCTTAACGTGCCTTCCGAAGCATGGAATCATGTTTATTATCAGACAATCAGGTGATTCAAGCCTGCAATGTCCTAACCAAACTGGAAACAACTAAACAAAGTATGCTTCCGGTGGGAATCGAACCCACGACCTCAAAAAGCTTCTTTTACATGACAGAAATCAGTATCCTTAGATTCTCTCCTAGAAATGCGCTAGTAAATTTTGTATGAGAAGTCAAATTTTTTTTATTAATGTTTTTTTTGCATTTTCTCAGCATTCTTGCAGATAATCAATGTACCATCTAAGATTTAAAAATACATATAAACGAAAATTTCTTTTTTTGAAATTACTAATTTATATTTTAAAACTAAAATTTAAGTCAAATAAATCTTACTTGGCAGGAGAGTCATCTTTCTTCAACAGCTGTATGAGATTCTTCAAGCCGTCCTCTTTATCATAAGTGGTGCCTTTCCCAAGGGCCTTCAAAGAGTACACAGCATAGTACAACTCCTGTATGGTGGCATCCTTCTTATTCAGCACCTGTGTGGGTGTGCTCAAGACATCTGGAGTGAGGATGTTCTGGCAGCCAGTCAGGGCTGCAGCGTTGGTCAGGTAGAACACTTGCTCGACATTTCTTACGTCATATTTGGAACTTCTAATATCCTGTATGAGAAACAATATAACAATGAAAATGTAACTATTCCTTACTCATGCTATTGATAAGATTTAGAATACAAGTTAAAAAGAATTAAATAAAGGAAGATTGAAGAATGTTAATAAAATACAAAACTTCATTTAGATAGATCTAGGAATATTTACTGAGTGTTTAATGACTGAATAGATAAATGCATCAATCCCCCTGATTTTTTTTTTCCTCTAAAAATAGTATTAATTCGTCAGTTTAGTGCAATTTCAATAATAATAATAAATAAATAATAAATATATACGGACAAATCACACAGATTGAGCTAGCCCCAAGGTAAGTTTGAGACTTGTGTTATGGGATACTAACTTAACGATACTATATTTTATAACAAATACATATATAGATAAACATCCAAGACCCAGGCCAATCTGAAGAAAAGATCATTTTCCATCTTGACCTGGCCGGGGATCGCACCCGGGCACTCCGTGTCGCAGGCTGGCGTGTTAACCACTGCGCCACGGAGCTGTCAATAACAATAACAATTGTTTAACAATGGACGCACTACACAATTGGGCTCTTCATCGTTGATGGGTTAATAATATTGATGTATAGGATAATTTAACACCTTAGATACTGCATTGGTCACCTAGTGTCTGACAAACAATTTAAAAACTTATGTGTCTGTAATTTCAAGAGTAAATGAATAATAAAGTCAGAAAAAAGAAGTTGATATATTTGAAAAGAGTTCTTATTACTTGCCTGGCAAATATTAGGTATTGCAACATTGATTGTCTTCAAGCCCTTGACGGCATAATACAAGCTGGCAATGTCCTTAGACTTCAGGCCTTCCTGTAGGATTAGCTGCAGCTTTTTCTCGTCTATGGTGCCTTGCAGGGTGTTAGCATCGCTTAGCGCGAATAAGCTTACAGCTAACACTAATAGTGCTGAAACCAACCAATAATAAATGTATTGCAAGAAATGGAGTGTACTTATGATGATGTTTTTGATATAATCTTATTCAAGGAAATTTATTGTTAAGGAGACGTAACCTTAATTCAGTAGATGGAGCCGGTGCAACCTAGCTCTTGATAAGTATGACGTGTCCCAAACATTATAAGCCTTAATGGTTTCTCACTACTTTATTACAAAAGTGCATAGTGTTTTGTCTCCTAGATAAACTGTATGACTTCATCATCGATGAAAAACAAGAGAAACATATAAAAACATTCCTAAGTTAACAGTGAGCCACGCTCCATGATTTAGAAAGATCACATAATAAACTTACCAAAAAAATGCATTTTTACCAATATCTGTTCAGAGAAAACTCTGCATCCAATTAAATGCACTGATTCTTCTTGAATCTTATTCAACTAAGTTAACTTTTATTCCCTAAAATACGAATAATCTCCGAACAAAACGATAGCCGAGCCGGCCAATTTTTGACAGAAAGCAATCGACGTAGCAGATTGTATTGCCAGATGCAATAAAACTATGATGTATTTATGGATGCATAGTTTAAAATTCTCATGTTCAAAAAACTAGTTAATTGTCTATGTTTATCTATCAAATTGACAGCTGGTCGAACTTCCGTCATTTTCAGATTTCCATTCCAAAATTAAATTTTTGGAATTTTTGGCTTGAAGCAAGTGTTTTACGAAATATCCAATATGAGTGCTGCTGCTAAATTACCCTCGCTCCTTAGCTGTAAGTATTACAGATAAGCAAAATAAATACTTTTATTTAATTTTAAATTCTCGTTAGCCACTCAGTTATGTAATTGAATTCATCTTAACAACACAGAATTATTATCATTTTACTTGTTAAATTAACGAATATTGAAAGATCGTTACATTCCAACTTTATGGGAAATAATTTATGAATAGAGATGATGGTATTTTGATAATATAACTAATTCAATTATTTTAGGTTATAACTTGTTTGCATTGCTTTTTGCAGCGGCTCTTGCTCAAGCCAGACCCAAATTCGCCATCTTCATGAAATATGCCCGCGTCGAGCTGGCCCCACCCAAACTGAGCGAAATCCCTCAGATCAAGGCTGGTATAGCCAAGCTGGTCAACAGTGCTAAGACTGGGGCATGGAAACAGCAGACCGTAAAGCAGGCGACCTTGAACACACTGGTTGGCGCCGAGGTTCTCTTCTGGTTCTATGTAGGAGAATGCATCGGCAAACGCCACCTTGTTGGATATGATGTTTAGATTATAAGGATAACTTTGTAGATATTATGTTCAGTGAAATAAATTATTAAATAAACACTCATCTATTACTGTTTTAATAGAATTTGAATGTTATGTCTTTTATTTAAAAAAATATTTTACTATTTTAAATAATGATCTGAATTTCCCAGAACATTGTGATCAAATACTAAGACAAACAACCATAATTGGATACTTCCTAAGAAATAAAACTGCTATACTAAATATTGACTAATTTTATTAAAACATACTTCTATATACTATTACTATTTACAATGGGGCACATTGCTCCATGAACCTGTAGGGGTTACAGGCACTGGTGAACTTCAGCTCTGTTTCTGTCTCCGGAGGGCCGCGCAACCATAGCCGGTCTCTGTAGTATGTGGCACAGGATAAGAACTCCTTTTCGCTGTATCTTGTGACTTCAATTGGAACAAAGGGGTCCAAATGCTCAAAACCCTGAAAATTCATGGTTTATTACTACCTGTCAATATAAAATATATATTTTGTAGGAACCCCACTTAACTCATCAATCGCGAGAAACGCAGACACAATTGATTATCTATTGTTTCCAGATTGGGGGTGTGCGTTATTCCAGCCAGATTTTGTTGAAAATTGTCGAAAATCGACATTGTAGTGCAGTAGATAATTAGATATAGAGCTTCTGTAAATGGTAAGCTAATTTTTAAATTTGGTAAGCGTATATTTTTTGAATTATTTGATAAAAACAGTTCCGGCTAGCGTAACGTTACCGTAGCCAGATCTTTTTTTGTTTTACGGGAATTTTGAAATAAAAGTTATGTAAATAATTAGATATCAATTTGGTATAAATGGTACAACTTAAATTGTATTTGTATTTGCTATGGTTGCGAAGATATTTGAAATCCTGCTGGGGTAACGGTTTGCTCAATTGCTGTATCTCGGAATTGACTAAGCGGATGATGATGATTTTTGCACAGGACATCTGGCTAATTAGTTATAGTTTATAGCGCAATAAAGGAATTCACAGTAATTAACCGTTTAGAAGTTATTTTCATTAAATAGAAATATGCTTTAATAGGTCCTAGCACTTCCAATAAGCGCTCCAAAGACTAACTTTAAACGTTATTATATAGTGAAATACTGTCTATAAATGGTACCAAAGTTTCATTAGTATTCTATACGTAATTAAAAAGTTATGATGAATCTTCGATTTGTTTCGGCCATGGCGCGCGGCGGAGTTATTTTACGACCGATTAACCGAGTTTCCTGTACGAGTGGTCACATAATCTTTTGTAAATAATTAGATATACATGTCAATTTAATACCTAATAAACTTCAGACTTGTAGATTAATTAATTGACGAAATAATTGAAAAAATGATGTTCGCGTGGTAACCCGACCAAATCTAGAATGTTATGAAAAAGCGGCCGCGCCATACATTATACCAACCTTCTAAAATTAACTAGATAATTTCATACTCGTACGTGTTTTGTACAGACGAGCTACATAAGTGATATAATAAAACTTAGTTATAACTAATATTATATTAATATAAAACATTTTCGTATCTTTAGATAGAATACTGTTGACTAGCTCCGTGGCGCAGCGGTCAACATGCCAGCCTGCGACACGGAGTGACCGGGTTCGATCCCCGGCCAGGTCAAAATGGAAAATGATCTTTTTCAGATTGGCCTGGATCTTGGATGTGTATCTATATATGTATTTGTTATAAAATATAGTATCGTTGAGTTAGTATCCCATAACACAAGTCTCGAACTTATTTTGGGGCTAGCTCAATCTGAGTGATTTGTCCGAAAAAGGTAAGTAAGTTTATAAATAAGCTTCAAAAATAATCACAGGTTTTTTCTTATGGACCAATATGCAACGTCGCATGCTTATCTAAAATTAAAAAGAAAGAATTTATAAATACCTATATCTTTTTTATGTTATCGTTCCGAATAAGTTAAAGTAAAATACTTGTAGTCATATATAAAGTTTAATTGTATAAAATCACAGATCAATAATAATAAAATGTAATAACATCACAGTGTAGTATGTACTTACATATTTTATCTACAGTAAGTATCTACTTCCCATTGTTTTCTGTAATCTGATTAAAAAAATCACAAATGTCTTCTTAGACTAGCTGTTGCCCGCGACTTCGTAGTATGATTAATTAGTATAGATGAATTTTCCCCGTTTTCAAAACATTTTTTATTGATGCTTCGCTCCTATTGGTCGCAGCGTGATGTTTTATAGCCTAAAACCTTCCTCAATAAATGGACTATCCAACACAAAAAGAATTTTCGAATTTGAACCAGTAGTTCCTGAGATTAGCGCGTTCAAACAAACAAACAAACTCTTCAGCTTTATAATATTAGTATAGATAAAGATAGCCGTATTCTTAAATTACGTTTTTAGTATAAAAATCAAAATACAATATTATAAATAAACGACATAACAATGCAGTTTACTTCTTAGGATACGTACTTTTTGAAACAGTACAAGCTAAAGCTTTGTTTTATAGTACACACTAGCTTCCGCGGCTCCGCCCTCGTTAATGTCGATCCCACGGGAATAGTACTTTTTCCCGGGATAAAAGGTAGTCTATGTCCTTCTCTGTACTCCAGAGAACCTGTATACAAAATTTCATAGAGATCGGTTCAATAATTACGGCGTGAAAGCTTAACAAACAAACAAACTTTCGCATTTATAATATTAGTAAGGATAACGCAGACTAACTACGAGTAAATTATCAAGATGCTTCCACTACTAACTGCTAAGCTGTAACTGGTAGCTAGTAGCTATTTTAAAATAAATGTACCTACTTTTTAAAAATAGCTCGTCTGTACAAACCGCGTATGTATTATCCTGTAAGTTTTAGAAGGTTGGTATAATGTATTGCGCGGCCGCTTTTTTATAACATTCTAGATTTGGTCGGGTAACCACGCGAACATCATTTTTTTCAATTATTTCGTTAATTAATTAATTTACAGGTCTGAAATTTAGCAGGTATTAAATTGACATGTATATCTAATTATTTACAAAAGATTCAGTGACCACTCGTACGGGAAACTCGGTTAATCGGTCGTAAAATAACTCCGCCGCGCGCCATGGCCGAAACAAATCGAAGATACATCATAACTTTTTAATTACGTATAGGATACTAATGAAACTTCGGTACCATTTATAGACAGTATTTCACTATATAATGACGTTTCAAGTTAGTCTTTGGAGCGCTTATTGGAAGTGATAGGACCTATTAAAGCATATTTCTATTTAATAAAAATAACTTTAAACGGTTAATTACTATGAATTTCTTTATTATGCTATAAACTATAACTAATTAGCCAGATGTTCTGTGCAAAAATCATCATCATCCGCTTAGTCAATTCCGAGATACAGCAATTGAGCAAACCGTTACACCAGCAGAATTTCAAATATCTTCGCAACCATAGCAAATACAAATACAATTTAAGTTGTACCATTTATACCAAATTGATATCAAATTATTTACATAACTTTTATTTCAAAATTCCCGTAAAACAAAAAAAGATCTGGCTACGGTAACGTTACGCTAGCCGGAACTGTTTTTATCAAATAATTCAAAAAATATACGCTTACCAAATTTAAAAATTAGCTTACCATTTACAGAAGCTCTATATCTAATTATCTACTGCACTACAATGTCGATTTTCGACAATTTTCAACAAAATCTGGCTGGCGTAACGGACACGATTGGGGCGCTTGGTAGTTGACTTGTTAATATAGGGATATATGGTCTACCATATATATATTATATATGGATATTGTTAGACCATATCCCTATATCAAGTGGGGGCCTATTTTAGTAGGAAAAGGAATGATACAATAAAACTTGCTTTATGAGGTAACTGATAGAATTTTGAGATTAATAAAATTTTCTAATTTCATTGAAATAAGGTACAGTATTGTTTGTAGGTCGCAGGAAGACGTTGGATGCAGGCCACTTCCAACTGGTCGTATTGGAATCCCCGATGTCCAGCAGTGGACTTCTTGTGGCTGAGATGATGATGATTGTTTGTATTAGAAAACTTACTAATTCACATGTGTGTGTGATTTATAAGAAGTCCTTCCTTTGTATCTACAAACCACTTTGAATAGGTACTTACTTTTTTATACAATAAATATTTAGGTAGAAAGCTTTCTTGACTATCATCAGGTACAGCCAACTGGTCTGCGGTCAACACAACCACTCCATTTGTCTGCAAAAATAAACAATAGTTACCTATACTTATTGAAAATAGAATATTTAAATCAAAGTTGAACCCATTATTGGTTGTCTGTAAAGTCGGTTCACGGAGAGATAGATGCGTCACAAGCCGAACGCTTAGGCCGATCGTGCCTCTCTATCGCTTATTCCGCGCTCTCGCTTGCACACGGAACGTGACACTTTTTCGTGCGTGCAAACGGCGTTCATCGATTTATAAGACATTATCACCTCAAAAAAATATATATATGCTTTAAAATTTGTAGAATATATTATCTAACCATTTTTGCTAGCAACTACTGCCTAGCAAGCAACAAAAAATTCGTATTTTTTTTTTTATATCTAAATGACGGCAAACGAGCAGACGAGCCACGTCGTCTTGTTGAAGTTCAGCTACAAAGGCAAGTGTCGCCGCATTTAGTATGAAATGTAAGCGACTTAGGTCACGTCGCGAACAGTCAAATCCGAAATACGCGCAACACATTTACCTTAAGAGTGAAAAGAATTAGTGAAATTACTGGGAAAGATATCATGATGATCAACTAAGCCACATGTCATTGGCAGTGTGAAGCTTGATGCTGCTGATGTAAATAAGGATGAAACTTGCCATCAGGTGCCTCAATTTTTTACTATAACTGTCCCACTGTCTCCAGTCTTTTCACATACCCTTTGATAATATTTCCCAATACATTTCAAAAGAACTTAACTGATATAGGTACAAAAAATTAAATTAAACATACCCAATCAGCCTTGGTCAGTTCTAAGAAAGATGTGGTGAGAGTAACTTCCTCTGGTTTCACTTTCCTCTTGGTGGGCGTGTTCAGCCGCGTCAGAGGGTAGAAAAAACCGTTGAAGCCGTCAACTGCTACGAATGTCTTACACCTGTAATGAAACAAGTGAATATTTTTCGGTCATGATCATGATAGTAGTTTTTTGACAAGACTGCTGTACTTGTGACTGTAGTTAATGGGAGTTAATACCTATTAAGGTTGAACCGCACTAGAGAGCCACTGAAAACACGCACTGCCGTAAAGCGGCGCGGTGCTTCGCGACAAAATTGATTCGCGGAGAATATTTTGCCGCGCCGCGCCGCTCTGCTGCAGTGCCGCTCTAGTGCGGTTCAACCTTTATACTCGGAGCTCTGATTTTGACTGATGAAAGCGTGTTATACAATGGAGCCAAGTTGAATAGTTAGCACCACCAATATTAAGCAGATTTAGGTACTGCTATGTCCCTGATACCTACTTAATATTTACACGCCTACTTGGCAAAATACGTATAGTCTGTCTACTATGAATATTTATCACCTATTAGCACCTACCCAGAATTCGTAAATAATGATTCTATTCTACCACAAGTATTTAACATAAGGTTTTTATTTGCCTACAGTCACAGTTATTATATGAGTAAGTAGTATTCATTTAGTTAATTGATCCTTTGATTGAGCCTCCTCCATTCCTCTCTTATCTAAGCATTGCGACTGCTTTTTTTATGTGCTCATATCACCTTTTCTTTTGCCTCTCTTTTTTACGTTTTAATTAAATCTGGGGGTCCACTTTGTGATTTGTTAAGTCCATTTGATTTTGATTCATGTGGCCTGTGCACCTCCATTTGTGGGTTAAGGTCATCATTTCAAAATCATCATTTAATTGGAATGGAGTACTAGATATACAAAGGAATAGCTCACTTGTTGGCGCTGGAAAGGATCTTGATCTCGTGGAGGAGCGCATGCACGACGTCGCACGAGAACTTGACGCGGTTGATGCCGTGCTCCACCAGCTGCAGGAGCGGGGCCCCAGCTTCGGTGGTCTCACGCTTACTCCATATGTACTGCTTGGATGTTGTCAGCTACAGATAAAAATGTGATCAGTTAGCTATCCTAAATTCAGTTCGATTTGTCAGATATTTAGGATGGTTTTATAGGCGCTTTATATGTTTACACACAATATGTATATGTACCTATTGCCCATTAAGGGGGGTATTATATCATCCTGAATTGCATCCTAAGGGGCGCACTACACTGGATTGGCATGATATCGGAAGCGACGCGTGATTTAAAAACAAGCTATTATAACCTTTATGTCTAGTGGTATAAGATGACTAGATACCCGCGAGCGCGCGACGACTCGAGCTAGCTTGAGGTGGCTCGATCAGACGTTGTCTAGTCAATACAGTGCATAGCGCAGCTTTATATCGGATCCGATGAGAGGAACGCCGCTATACGTGCGATACGATTAGAGATATCTCTTATCGTGTCTATCGCATAGCGGCGTCCCTCCCATCGCATCCTAAATTCAGGATGGTTAGGTGCTTTACATTAGCTCACCTATATTATCTGTTTGTATGTATTAGTGTCAGATAAATAACTCATAGAGGTATATATACAATGCTAGCTGTCGCCCGCGGCTCCGCACACGTTAATGTCGACCCCGCAGGAATCCATTCAACCGTTTTGGCGTGATGGAGTAACAACCATTCATTTGTACTCACAAACTTTCGTATTTATAATATTAAAGTAGGGATGTTTATCCGAGGCTCCATTTGTATAAATTAGGCTTACATTGGCAGATTTAAGTAGGGCCTGGTTCTGACTCTTGAAATGTAGCAGCCAGGCTGCCGCATCAAGTGGTAAGTCGACTAATCCTTCTCTTGTCTGCGAATTAGACATCTCCTTCAGCCGCGTCACACGACGGAGCCATTCTGACACTGAAATTGAATTATATGTATATTTTACCATACTCGTCTTCCATGCTGGTCTGGGAGAAAAGAAAAAACGTAGAATGTGCCAGCTGCTTGTTTTCGCGCGCAGGTCGAGGGATTGGGCTAAAATCTGCAGGATAATGTCAATAGGCGATGCGGCTAGCAACCCATCACCTATTTTGATTCCGTTTACCATCTACACGCCCTCCAACATGCTAAATATGGTATTTTAGACCCATGGACCTAGGAATAATATAGATCCATGTTTAGACCTAGGTTCTGTTTACTCCTCAAGGGAAAAAGACGTGATACTGTGTATGTTTACTATACTCAAAATAGCGAATTCTGGGCTCTGAAACTGCTAATGATTACGGGTCCTAAATAGGCTCCTTTCAACGATTTCCCAGTGAAGATTTGATTTGGCAAGTTTTTACAGCAAGCCACCTGCCTGACATCAGCTCTCACTGGTTAGCTCCAGAACCACATAAACGCCTGTGAAAAAAAGTACAAGTTTTTGCCCGCACTGGGAATCCAAATAGCTACCTTTTGTGTAGCCAGTGGACATGTTAATCACTGCACCCATGCAGCACTGCTGTGGATCAATAAGGCTCCGATGAGGTAAAGAATACTACAGGCAAATTAAGAACATGCCTCTAAGAGGGTCCTCTAAAAAAAAAGCTAACATAATATTTTTTTTTTCAACTTTTGATGTAGGCATTTGTCTCCTATCTCACTTGATGGTAAGTGATGATGAAGACGACCCTTATAGATTCGCCATGTCTGTCCATTCGTATATCACAGCCACTTTATTACAGTTAGGAATATTTTCTTATGGCGCCAACTAGGTTTTAATTTTGTCAATCCAGTTGGTGTCATTGCCAATAGAAGTGCGATAGTGCACAAAAAAGAGTAAAAAGCATTCAGATTGTGACATGCACTCTGACAAAGGCTCTGTCTAGCTTAATTCCAAAGTCATTGTTAGTGTTAGATGGCAGGAGGTCCACTGCTAAATGTAATAATCGAATATGCTTTTTATTGTGAGTTGAAGTTAAATATAACACGCAACTTACCAGCCTACATCATCACATCACAATTCTATTTTGTATGAATCATCAGGAAACATCAAATGTGAAAATTTTTAAATATAATAGTAAATATAAAGCCAAGAAGAATACTTACCCCAAGGGACATGGACCAACAAGAAGCCCTCTTCATGTGCAAAGTGTAGTAGATGAGCTAGAGTCATGGATTTACCCACACCCTTCTCACCATCTGGATAATAATGTTCAGGAAATAACAATTTTCATTCACTAGTGTGTGTGGCTATTAGGATAAGGCAACCATATTATGAAGGTTCAGCGTCCTCCATCACTGTATCTTTTGAATAAATGTATACACACAAGTTTATATGAAACTTTTAAAGAAATTCTACCAGTGAGAATTAATTCTAGAGCTGTGAATCCCTCAAGTGATGACCCTTCGTGTGCAAGTCCAAATAACATTTAACCATTATTATTTAAATGCATTAACTGTTTAAATGCCCGACGTTAAATTTTATGTGTTCTTATTTATATACAACGTAATACTGAGCCGTCACCTTTTGTAATACTGATGGCACCGCCTTATAATTGTGTTTTGTCTTATACTGTCCTTTTTTCTTTGTGTTGTGTGTGCCATTGTGTGTTACAATAAATATTTTTCATTTTTTTCATTCATATATATTGATCATAAAATAATTTCATAAAATAAATTCATAAAATCAGCATTAATCTCCATTATTCAATAAATAACATCCTTTTGGCTACCCAATGGTCACCAAAGCACAAAAATTCTTGCCAGGATAACAAAAGTTAGCAGCAGATAGAGACAAGTGGAAGGAAGTAACGGGGACCTTTGTCTAGTAGTAGGACATATCTACAGGCTATAAAAAATAATAATGAAGTAGTAATTTTTATTGATGTTGATTAGCTATCATTTCTTTCATTATTTTGAAGTAGGTATACATCCATACTAATATTATAAATGAAAAGTGAGTTTGTATGTTCATTACGCTTTCACGCCGTAACTACTAAACCGATCATCGTGAAATTTTGCATACAAGTTATATGGAGAACAACATAGGCTGACTTTCCCCTCAGAAAAAGTACTGTTCCTGTGAGCGAAGCTGCAGGGTTAGGTAGTATACATATAAGAGTATTCCCAGAATTCTGCTAATAAAGGATACATAGAATATATCTGTTGACAGGTTTATCAAAGTCTGTAGCCTTAATACAGTCCATGAGGTCCAGAGCAGGCTGGCGCACCATGATGGTGGTCTCGGTGAATGTCTTTGTCTGCTTCTGGAAGCTCCGGGGGAACCCGCCGTGCGCGTACAGCTGCTTTACTACATCTTGATTGAGCGAGTAGAATAAACCAATTTGTTTCTCGTTGTGTTGGGCCTAGGGAAGTAGGAAATCATTGGTTACAATAATTCATTTTCTTCGGAAATAGATAGATCATTATTCTAAATTTATGAAAACATTCTAGATGAATTGTTTTATAAATTTATACATATATTATTCGAAAATTCAATTCTAATATTCTGTTTATCATAGTAAACTTGGAAAGTTATTTACTTACTGGAGAACTTTCTGTGGTTCTGAATGTGACTGCTTGTGAATATCGTCGGACTAAATGCCTCCAACTGCGAGACATCATTTTTAAAGATTTGTAACTTGAAATAGGCAATAATTTATTAGAATTATTGTATTTAAAAGAAATATTTCATTAAAAATAACCTCAAATTATCGAATCTAACTCCAGTTGTCAAATTCAAGTCAAATGTCACTTTTTTTTTTTACTTGATGATTTGGCTGATGAAAATGGCTAGAAAAGCCACTGTTTCTAGCGTTAACCAGTATATTAAAAGTGAGGAGTTATGTTACTTACTACAATTTTTTTTGAACATCGCTCGACTTTTTTTTTTCTTCAAAATACATATAAAGACGTTGCTTGGAAGAGGTACATCCGAGTACCCATAAAAGAAACGTGGATTTTGTAGTAATGTAGTTTGTATTACTTTCTCGTACAGAAACGCAACTTTGGTAGGTGCACGGCACTATAATGTTAGGTGTGGTGTTACCCATTTTTATCAGTTTTCCGTTATAATTTATAGAATGAACTTCCAAGACATTAAATGAAAATTCTGGTCATGGTCGATAATTATTATTTCCTTTAACGCACATGTCATAGTGATGCCGGCGAGACGCGCCGTTGACGAGCGCGTTTCAACAGCGCGCGTTTGACCGGCATGCGCTGTTAAACGAGTTTTATTATGGTGCGTTGTGCAATGTATAGTTGTGTATAGTCGTCATCATTGGGACACCTATAATAACTGTGGAAAATAGTGCAACAGCGACGTCGCAAACCATTGCAATAATATAGCGCGCGCTTCCGCAGCGCTGGCCAGCGGCGCGCGTTTCCCGAGCGGCACGTTTCAACTGCGTAACCATGAAAGACACAATTTAAAAAAAAAACTAAGCATGAAAGGAGACTGCGCTGTTTAAACGCGTCACTCTGAAATCAGCCTTCAGCGTCAGGACCTAGTGTGGTCCGGCCCTAAGGCTGATTTTAGAGTGAAATTGGCATGGGATGGCATCGTGAGCGACGCATCATTTCAAAACAAGCTATTATAACCTTTATGTGTAGCGATCGTCTGATCGAGTCGTCGCGCGCTCGCGGGCGTTTCTTATACCACTACACATAAAGGTTATAATAGCTTGTTTTGAAATAACGCGTCACTTCCGATGCCATCCCATACCATGTCATGCCAATCCAATGCGGCGCGGCCTTTACACAGGCTTTTATACGTTTTTTTCAACGGCGAATATAGTAAAAAAAAAAACAAATTCACATTGAATATATTAATTTATTATAATTCCACAATAATTCCTCATACACCTATTTGATTATATTCAGCTTATTCTACTTGTTGGCAAGCATATTCTTGCAATATAGCACGCACTGTGAGAATCCGCGCGCAGTCGCGGGCACGCCGCGCGCCATCAGCGCGAGATGCCCCGCCTCGGCCCAGCAGTTAGCTTGGACCAGTGCGCTCGTCGCCCACTCCACGGTATACGGGTTCGGTTCCGGTGAGCCGCCCGCTCGGGTGATAACGTACTGAACGATTGACGAGTAAACCGGGGTGGGCACTAGTTTTAAAAACATGTCGTTGTCTAGCAACTCCTTGATCAGCTCCTCGTCAAATTCGTGTTTCAGTATTGTGTCCTGAAAAAAAATTACGCATAAGTTCTGGGAACGTTAATTATTATCCTAACTAATATTATAAATGCGAAAGTGAGTTTGTTTGTTTGTTTTGCTTTCACGCATTTACTACCGATGATCAAAAATTTGCATACACATTATCTGGGCTACGGAGAAGGACAAAGAGTACATTTCAGTTTGGGAGTTCTATCCCGAGTGATCGACATTGACGCGAGCCCGCGGCTCCCACGGGCGAAAGATAGTTTGTATTCGAGAAATTAAAGTAATTGCTATGAAATTTGATATGGAGATAGTTTGAGGTCCAGAGAAGGACAAAGGGTATATTTAATCCAGAAAAATCTCTGTTCTCGAGGGATCGATATAAACGCAGGCGGAGCCGCCGACAAAAGCTAGAGATATTAGTCCTATTAACACCGATTCTTATTTCAATGCAATAAGGTCTAAAATAAAATGAGAGTGGTCTACTTGCGATTTAAATTAACACACCTTGTGTTGTCGCAAAACATTCAGGATCATCTCCTGCATGCTGCTACCCTTGTTGAGCAGGATTATCCACAGCACATTCACCACAGCTTCTGCTGTGGTGTTATCAACCAATGATTGCACCTCCTGTAAAACATATTTTTATTGTTTATGAATTGGAATACATTACCGAAACCAAAGACAAAATAATAATCACGTATAGACTAGAAACCACAAGCAAAAATATTGGCCCAATTTAATGCCTTGGTTTCTACCATTGCGGTGCCGCACTCCGGGCAGGACAGACATCTATACTCATATTATAAAGTTGAAGAATTTGTTTGTTTGTTTGAACGCGCAAATCTTCTGAACTACTGGTTCAAATTAGAAAATTCTTTTTGTGTTGGATAAGCCTTGTGGTTTCCGGCAGAGTAGAATAGGGCCACTCTTAGTCTTCCCATGCAGGACGTAAGAGGTGACTTAGGAAATACAAGCTAAACTTAGCTCATAAACATCAGTGAGACCTCTCGAATCCGTCTGGCCAACGAGGAGAGTGTAGGCCAAATCCTCTGTCTGCTCTGGCCAAGTATGGCTCCGGTAGTACAGAGAGGGTCATGCTCCTGCAGTGGAGACTAAAAAGACCTGATGATGATGATGATGATGAGTCCATTTATTGAGGAAGGCTTTAGGCTATAAAACATCACGCTGCGACCAATAGGAGCGAAGCATCAATAACTAATTAATCATAATAACGGAAATTGCCGCGGACGAAGTCGCGGGCAGCAGCTAGTATATACATAAAAGTGAAAGTTGTAAGGGTTCCTCTTTGACGTATTAGGTCTATCCTACCAAGGCAATGGGCCTGCTTTAAGCACGTACAAGGTAACGCTTTTGTAAGTTCCAGTAACTGCCATGGCTGTCACTATTGGCACAGCTGTGGCGCCGCTTCAACTTCGCTTTTATTAAAAATCTGGAAAAAGAAGGTATGCATCTCCTTCGCTTCTATAAAAAAAAATAATTAGTTCTTGACATTCATTGAATAGGCCACGCGTTAAAATGGCCCAAAACAAGTTCAGTATGAATAAACTTTAAAAACATTACCTCTTCAGTAAGCACAGGGCGAGTCAGCAATAGCTTGATGAGCACCAAACTCTCCTTTTGGTCATGCGTGTTGCTCAGCAGCGACTCTAGGTACTCGTATTGCAAACTCTTCCCATTACTGGAACAAAAGAAAAAAAATACAAAACATTAATAAAGTCGGCATATTCAGACTCAGATTGCGAATATCCTTACTTCCTTATCCTTACTAATATTATAAATGCGAAAGTGAGTTAGTTTGTTTATTTGTTTGTTTGTTACGCTTTCACGCCGTAACGACTGAACCGATCATCATGAAATTTTGCATACCAGTTTTCTGGAGTACGGAGAAGGACATAGGCTACCTTTTATCCCGGGAAAAGTACTATTCCCGAGGGATCGACATTGACGCGGGCGAAGCCGCGGGCGAAAGCTAGTCATCTATAAAAACGCCACAAAAACCAGGTTTCTTATACCTTAATATATTAATTAGCATGAAATCTATCCGATTTCCGAATAAAACTAGCATTTTTTTTGCTTTTGAAACAAATTTAGATTATTGGATATTGAGATACAGTGCCTCGGAAGGCACGTTAGGCCGTTGGTCCTAGCTGCCATCTGGTAGTCGTTAAAGGAACCACGTCGGAGGCCGAGAGGCGGTTCCGAAGAACTCTAACACCAGGGTGTGCATGGTCGATTGACCGTGACACCTACACGAAATGATGATGATGTTCGAGGTAAGCTCGTACATTTAATAAAACTTTTCATAAAACACATTTAAATTGATTTATTAGCGAGTCAGCGTCAAGAAAACAAGCCGTAGAGCTAAAAGATATTCCTAGAACGGTTTCAAACATGTCCATATATATGTGAGAACATATAAATGGTCAATAGCTTCTAAGTTTGTTAGTTTATATAGATGATAAAGACTGTTTGTTTACCAAATAAAATAAATAAAATAAAAAAATAAATAAAATAAATAAAATAAATAAAATAAATAAAATAAATAAAATAAATAAAATAAATAAAATAAATAAAATAAATAAAATAAATAAAATAAATAAAATAAATAAAATAAATAAAATAAATAAAATAAATAAAATAAATAAAATAAATAAAATAAATAAAATAAATAAAATAAATAAAATAAATAAAATAAATAAAATAAATAAAATAAATAAAATAAATAAAATAAATAAAATAAATAAAATAAATAAAATAAATAAAATAAATAAAATAAATAAAATAAATAAAATAAATAAAATAAATAAATAAATACCTGTCAGGATCATGCGGCCAGCAGCTGAGCACGTCCACGAGCGCTTTCTTGCGCTGCCAGCTGTCTGCGTGAGCGCTGAACGAGGCGAATGCCGAGCGACGACCCTCCTCCGTCATCAGCATGTCATCTGGCAAATAATACACATTTTAGGTATCAATAATAATAAATAATAATTATTCTAACAAAATACTATAAGTATTCTAACATATTATACAATTGAATATTGTTTAATGAATATTAATTTGTAATGAAATAATAAGACTTATACATTTAATGTGACTATTGACTTATATTTAATATTATTTAATGTATTGTGACATAAATTGTAAAAATGACATGTACCTATTTTAAATTTGTATGCCTGAATGACGAATCGCAGCTTGTACTTATTCCAATTAATCTAAGAACCATGTAACCTGTGGTAGACAAATAAATATTTTTCAAGTTGAAGGGATTGTGTGATTTTACGGTCATCTCAACTATATGGCCACAACTATAGGCCGCTCATGCTCACCGGTCAAGTTCCGCGCACAGTCGGTATCGGGCCACTCGGCGCGGAACACGTGTGCGGAGAATGCGCACAGGCCCGGCAGCTCGGCCAGCTGTCGCGGCGGCCGCGGCCGCAGCGACAGCAGCGCCAGCTGCGGCCCGGCCGGGAGGCTGGCCGCGGCCGCCCGCGCCGACAGCCGCTCTAGCAGCTCCTCCGGGAACTGAGCGCCTTCCTTGTGGTACTGGCTCATGCGGCTGATGAGTGTTTGTAGTTCCCTGTGACGTTGTTTAGTAAAGTTCAAGTTTTTTTTTATGTCAAACGAGCAAGCGGGTCCTGATGGTTAGTGATCACCGCTGCCCAAAGACAACTGCAAGACCAGGGTGTGACAGGCGCGTTGTCGGCCTTTCAAGGAGGTGGGGGAAGAAAATGAGGAGGGGAGGGGGGAGGAATGGGCCTCCGGCTTTTAAATTTCAGATTATTAACAAGGCCTGTGAACCTTAATGCTAAAAAAAAAAGATTTTGATAGAAAAAACATGTTTCGAGAGAAACATAACAACCAAATGATTAGGTTATATCTTGCAATTAACAAAACTATATTTGACGGTAAATTGCGGTTCGATGTCCGACCTTCCGCGGTCCGGAAGCGGACCATGGTTCGCCAATACGTAAAATAAAGTAAAAAAAGTGTAAGATCATTTACTTGGGATCGTCCGCCACATCATCAGCCAGTGCCTCAAACACGTGTTCCGTGGAGAAGTCCGCTTGCAGACAGTGCAGCAGAGTGGACAGCACGCTCCGCTTGACGCCGCGGCCCGACAACATTAGCAGGCGGCCCGCCGCGCGCGACAGACGGGACCGCTCGCCGAAACTCATCTCGATGTCGCTGCGTAGAAGAGGTTATTTTATTGTTATATTTAATACGATTACCACATCTTTATATTGGTGATAACATTTCAGAATAGTTAGCCGACCGCATACCACAGTAACAAAGTTAATACTCCATAATAAATGAACTTCAGCTATCAATTAACCTTATTATATACTCCTTGTACGTGTACACCAAATCCTCTGTCTGCTCTGGCCAAGTATGGTATATCCGGTAGTACCAAGAGGGTCATGCATGCTCTTGCAGTGGAGACGTGGAGACTAAAAAGACCTGATGATGATGATATACTCCTAAAATAAAATCTACTAATATACCTAAGACCAACTAGTTTACGGTTTTGTCTCACATCTATGTAATTAAACCTGCACTTTCTATGGTAACTCTTTCAAAATTCAAGCATAGAGAATTGAAATAAAACAATTTTTATATAATTGTAAAACAATAATTAATTTCTATAACTTAATAAAATATAAACCAGTTTCGTTCTTCTTATACGCATTTAGGTAAGGCTTACGTCACCTAACACAACTACCCCACTATTACAAGTCCTTACTTGATCTAGGTATTTGATTCAACTCTGTTGTCCGAGTGGAGGATTTTTACAATATCATAACAGTATCACCAGACGGTTTAGCATTGTGATTTTTTAAATTGACATCCGATATATATAAGTATTTGTGAAGTTCGTAATTAACATTAATTCGCAAGATTTGACTCGAACCAAAATACGTCTATTGACGACCTCTGTGGCCTAGTGTTTATTATGCCGGGCTGCCACACTCGAGTTCCCGGGTTTGATACCCGGTCAGGTCAAGATGGAAAATAATCCTTTTCAGATTGGCCTGGGTCTAGTATATTTATCTATATATGTATTTATTATGTTGTGTATGTTTATATATGTGTTTGTTAAGTATCGTTGAGTTAGTATCCCATATCACAAGGTCTCGAACTTACTTTGAGGCTAGTTAAATCTGTGTGATTTTTCTATATATATTTATTTATATACCGGGTGAAATAAAAGCTTGTTATATAACTCACGGCCAGATGAGCGCGCGCGGTACATCACTGCCGTCGAAGATGTTCTGCACGGCGGGGGAGTGCAGGTTCTCCAAGAAGCGCGCCCAGCGGCCTATCTCAGCAGCCACTTGCGCCCACGTCTGCTCACTGTCAAAAGACTCACGGTTTTAAATTAAATAAATCCGGCCAAATTTCTATACTCCCATTAAACTACAAACAATATTTATAAAACATGTTGTTTTTATGGGCGCCCCATTTATTTTTTATTATTTGTTGCTCTACTGGCAACAAAAATAAATATTTTGTAATTTCAAGTCTCTATCTTTTTCAGTTCCTAAGATACAGCCCTATGACAAACGGATAGCGGAGTCTCAGTATAGAGTCCAGGGTGCATTTTTGAGAACGGAACCCTATAAAAGTTTTTCGCATGATATGTATTTGTTTGACCCACACATAATGTATCAAAGGTGGCCGTTAAGAGCCCGCCATATGCCAGGCGGCGTGGCGATACAAACGCGGATGGTCTAAACGCTTTGGCTACTTTGGATATTTTCGTTTTTTAGGAATATTCAAGGGTTATTCGAAAAAGAAAAACATATGATGGCTGCCTTATCTGTAATGCAATAATTATCAAAAGTTTCAAGGTTAATTTGAATGTATTTGGTGAATAATGCTATATACCGAGTAAATTAGACGTGATTTGGAGGCAACTTTGCAATTTTTTTCTATCGAGAAAATTTAACGCAATCGTGTTTTTGAGTCAGATAGTTACCAGAGTTAGTCCTGAACTTTGCTGCATTTTTATTTCAACTTGAGTATTTAATTATTATTGATATAACAGTCAATCATGCAAAGCAGTGTGAGGTAGTACGGGCCCTTAATACATGAGGACACATCAGTTGTAATGTGAGAAAAGCAAATGAGTTCGTTCTATTGCCTACTGCATATGATCGTCATAAATTTTTAACATTTATCCATAAGTAGCAAATGGAGTGTCACGGGTTTTATTTATGTAAATGTAAAATAAAAATGTCTAATAATAAAAAAAAAAACCAACTGTATAGTCAATGTATACCAAACTGTTTTTCTCTCGCAGTCAGTGCGGTTTTGTTTAACAATATATCTCTAACTTGGCGACGGTATGGCAACGTAGCTACGACCAATAAGTGATTTGTGGAGTCCTGAGGTGCAGTCTAGATAGACTGTCTAGATTTCAATTAAAATGCATATTTTTAAATTAAAAACAGTTTTAATTTTTTTAAATCAGTACAACCAATTTACTATCTTTTTTAATGTCCGATATAACCTTGTACGCACGTAACTTACATAAGCGTCTTTTTTTGATAAAAATTTAACAACGTTATTTTAATACTTACGAGGTTTGTTTTACGTGAGAATATCTATTTTTATTATAATGCATTTTAATTGCGATAAAACTGGCAAGTTAATAATAAAAATTGAGGTGACAATAAATCCATACTAATATTATAAATGCGAAAGTAACTCGTCTGTCTGGCTTCTATTCACGCTTCGAATATTGAACCAATTTGAATGAAATTTGTTATGGAAGTAGTTTGAGGCCCGGGGAAGGACACAGGATATCTTTTATTCCGGGATATTCTACTGTTCCCGAGTTCGACATTAGCGTGGGCGGAGCCGCGGGCAAAAGCTAGTAAAATTATAAACGTGACGCTCGTTCAAAGTTACTTCGTTGGTTTCGTTGACATCTACCACAGAGGTCAAGCTATATTTAAAAAATTGTAATGACTTACTTCTTGTTGAACTTGAACTCGTTCTCCTGCTCCTGCTGGCAGTAATCCACCGCCTGCATCAGCATCAGGGTGCGAGTGCCGGCCGGGACCCTGCCACCATGCAATGATGAGGGCAAATGTAAATAGAAACATACTGACTAGACGGGCTGTTTTAATTCCATAGCTCTTCGCACGATCGTTATAGTCGAGGCGACGCCCGTATATTGTTGAATACCGATTCAATAACAACAAACATTTTATTATAGAGCATCCGGATCTAGCTTCTACAATTACGGTCATTTTTTAGATATTACAACTTGCAGTAACTTATAAGGTTAATGATGATTTGTTAGTTACAACAACTGTTGTTGTAACTACTCATCTGTTGATACTACAAATCATCATTAAAGTCACCTCACACTAATATTTTTGCCACTACAACACACTTTTCTGAAGACATCTTCAACAACTGTCTAAAGTATTATAATCTCAACTTGGAGGGGAGACCATTCTGACTTATCTAATTTAATCGACCACTATCTGCTTCCGGTGAAGAAAAACATCTTGAGGAAATGTGTGAAATGAAGGCAATGGCAAACCACTTAATTATTTCTGCCAAAGAGCCACACAATTACACCGACAGGAGACTGGCTCTAAATATCAGATAGGCAACTTAAGTTCTAGTCTACCTCTCAACGGCTTCCGCAGAGAAGCACGCGTCTTGGAGGAAGCGAAGCAGATCTTCCTTGTTGAGCTTGTTGAAGTAGCTGGCGCACTGTCGGTACTGCTGCATCCACTTCTTGCTGCTGGCGCCCGCGGGTACCTTGTACAACAAAACCAAATGGTCAGCAACAAAAACAAATGGTCAGTGGCAGGGGAGGATCAATTTTTTACCGACTGTTGGGTTGAAAGGAAGGGAAGTGTGTCGCGAGTATCATGTATGTTTGAAAATTCCAGCCTTATGGAAGATACTGAGTAACCGTATCTTCCTTAAGTTGGATGGAATTCGACAATTTAAGGTATCGTTAGGTTCCTTAGATTTTTGTTTAAAAAATGGGAAGAGTATTCGGATTTGGATTTTTATTTTCGAAATCATCATCCATTTCGAGTAGGTGTCACGGTCAATCGACCATGCACACCCTGGTGTCAGAGTTCTTCGGAACCGCCTCTCGGCCTCTGACGTGGTTCCTTTAACGACTACCAGATGGCAGCCGGGACCACCGGCTTAACGTGCCTTCCAAAGCACGGAATCATCTTTATTATCAGACAATCAGGTGATTCAAGCCTGCAATGTCCTAACCAAACTGGAAACAACTAAACAAAGTATGCTTCCGGTGGGAATCGAACCCACGACCCCCGGGTCAATAGGCAAACGCCTTAACCACTGGACCACGGAGGCTGTTAACTCGATATTATCATTTTCGAAATAATACCTAGGTCATGTTCGCGTCTAACTTTATTGTGGGTCTAACGTGAAATGCGAGTGCTTGCGAGCGCCGGTATCAGCAACATATGCGTGTGGTCACAAAGGAATGCAGCACTTACACTCTGAATACACACAAGCTAAGGAATCCGGCGCGGCGCGTGGGACGTGCCCCGTCCCCTCATCGCTTTACGCCGCGCTGACAGCCAAAGTTGCTACTGCCTAAATTCATTTTGCGAGGCCCTATGTAGGGGTAGATAGAAATCGGACGCCCCACGTACAAGTGAGTCAAGTTCTATTATTCTTTAAGTGGTTGGAGTTAAATAAACGAAAATCTCGCAGAAAAAGTCAAAAGAGAAATCATCACTTTACAGACATTCTGGAGCGGAGTTCTCTGGTGACTCCAAATCTAATGGAATGAGAGGGTCATGCTCCTGCAGTGGAGACTAAAAAGATCTGATGATGATGATGCTGTGATAAAGAAGCTGTTCGAGTTCGCTGTCAATAGCCCTAGAAGACAAGAACAGGATAGAGATACTACGAGATATAGATGGTGGGAAGCAAAAACTAAGAATTTGCAAGCCTGCCCATGGCCCATGGACAGTGCTGTTATGAAGCGACGTGACTCACCGACAAGAAGTGGCTCGTGAGCCACTTGGTGTAGAGCGCGTTGACGGGCAGCGGGCAGGTCACGGCGGGGGGCAGGGAGCGCAGGAACTTGCCCAGCATGCCCACGGTCTCGGGCTTCATGATGCTGACCAGGTGCTCGGTCAGCGATGGCGACTGCTCTATTAGCATCTTGTAATCTAGTTCTGTAGACAAACAAATTTCGAGTAACGTGTGATGATTGATATTTAAGAGACTCGTGCAGGGCAGGCTTAGTGTTAGTGATATACTTAGAGAGAGACAATATAATCCTAACTTTGATACTGGCAACATCATACAACAATGTTGGCACAACTAAAGGCCTGCTATAAGCACCTACTATAGGGTGCACGACAAGCATGCCGTCAGGCGTGATAGTTATGCCTTGGTTTCTACTACTGCGGTGCCGCACTCCGAACTGAAATGAGAAATCCTTATTTGTAAGGTACGTATATAGGTCTGTCCTGCATGGATTGCGGCACCGCAATGCTAGAAACCAAGGCATAATTACCACGGCCTGCCGGCATGCTTGTCGAGCACCGAGAGGGCTGTGCAATAGTGACAGTCGTTTCCACGCGTCACTAGATGGCGTATGCATTACTTGGTAAAAGAAAGTAAAGATTCTTTTAGCCGATTTTTTTCTTCTGAAATAAGATATTTTTTGTGAATACCGATTTTATTTTATGGTGGATACATATTGCGAACTAGCTGTTGCCCGAAGCTCCGCCCGCGTTAGTGTCGATCCCTCGGGAACAGTAGAATTTCCCGGAATCAAACATACCCTATGTCCTTACCCGGGCCTCACACCTCCATACCAAATTTAGCGTAAAAAAACGACAGACAGAGTTACTTTCGCATTTATAATATTAGTATTAGTATGGAAGTATGGATATTATTTATACTTTTAAGTCCAGAAATGAGAAAATTTCCAAAAAACTTTTAACCTCTCATTTTACCCCTTTAGGAGTGAATTCAGTCCATTTCACCCACATATATCTTTTTTAATTGTAATCGAGAACTTACATACCTATTTATTTTCATAATTCATAGTCCAGAAATGAGAAAATGTCCAAACCAACTTTACCCCCCTTCTGGGGGATTTTTTTTCAGTTGACCTACACAGATCTTTTTCAATTGTAATCGTGAATTTATTTACCTATTTTCATACTTCTAAGTCTAGAAATGAGTAAATTCCTATACAATCTTTACCCCGCTATTTTACCCCTACAGAGGAAAATATCGTCAATTTTACCTACACAGATATTTTTAATTGTAACCTAGAACTTATATGATTATTTTCATACGTCTAAGTCCAGAAATGAGACAATTTCCATACAAAGTTTATACCACCCATCCACCCCCATTTTACCCCTTATGGGGGGGAATTTAGCAAGTTTCATCTACCTACACACATCTTTTTTAATTTTAATCTAGAACTTATATACCTACTTTCATACTTACTAAGTCCAGAAATGAGAAAATTCCATATAAATTTTACCCCTTTAGAAGTTAAATTTCTTAAAAATACTTTCTTAGCGCTCACTCACATCATTAAAAGAACCCCTGTAACAAATTTCAAGTTTCTAGGTGCAGCAGTTTAAGTTGGTTTGCCGTTTGCCCGCGGCTACGCCGCCGCCGTTAGTTTCCATCCCTCAGGAACAGTTTGGACCCTTAAAGGGGTGACTCAGATCATCAATATGAACAACTTTTTCTATGGGACCAATGCCGAGAACTCAAAAAGAAATTTCGTCATTTCCATACAAAAGAAGTCCCACCGCCCGGCCAGTTTGTATGGGAATGTCGAATTTTTTTTTGAGTTTCCACCGTTGTTCCCATAGGAAAAGTTGTTCATTTTGATGGTCTGAGTCACCCCTTTAAGGGCCCAAAACGATAAAACATTAACCGTGTATATTTGCAGGCAAACTAATGCCTTGAGTTCATTCAAATGACAATAACTCTTTTTTTAATAAACCGATTTTGACGAAACAAACTTTAAATGTTTTGCTGACTTAAAACCAAGCAATTGGTGAAAGTTTGAAGTAAATCGGTTTAGTATTTTCGGAGATAATCGTGATCATACATACAGACAGACAGACAGACAGACATACAGACAAGAAATTCGAAAAAAATTTTTTTGCTTCCTATTAATCTTTTTAAGTGTCCCTCTATCCATTTCAGTCAAAAATTCTAAATGTACGGACAAAATATTTTTACTGTTTTATTATATGTAAGATAAACCTATGGCGCCATCTACGTCATAAGTATGAAACAATCATAACCATCGTACGCGATTAGGGTTACCATTTAGGAATGCGAAAAATCCTGGCAAGAAGCCGACCGGACCTTTCGATAAAAGTCCGGACTTTTTTGGAAACATTAACCACTTAGTTTAGTTCAGTGCTATTGTAAGCATAGTAGGCAGGCAGACGCTCGTTTTTTGATAAATATTTGATATATAAAAAAAGTTATGCTACTCATACTCCATAAATCCGGACAAATTAAAGGGCCGGACATGTCCGTACTAATCCGGACGGATGGTAACCCGCGTAAGGTATACGCGATAGGAGTTGGGACCACATGACTTAGAGAACTTTATGGATTCGAAGCTATTCCATCGGGGTTTGTTTTTGAAATTCCCTTTATACTTGATCGATCCATCCAGAGCTGCTCAGTGTCATTGTTGTTGAAGGTTTGTCGCCATATTGTTAAATCATATTAATAAGTTTCGCATATGCGGAGCTCGCTTCCCTACTCTCAATTTCTTGAAGAAAAAAATGAAGTTAGCATTGGACAAGCGACTGTATATGCTTAAAATATTTCAAAAATACCTGATGAGGCCGCTTTCGCCTTCTTCAAGAGCTTGATATGTTCAGCGGCCGGAAGTCCGGAAATGAGGGGCTTTTCATCAACGCTACGTAGTACAGTCAGCACGCTGATCAGCGCTGAATGGTCGTTGCCGCGAACTAGTGGCCATAGCGTTTCTTTTATGCTGTAACAATATATCACAAATTTAGCATTAGCAGTAGATTGTGTGTGAAGTATTTCTTTTTCCGATGAAGGCATTATTTTGAATCGAGGCTTATAAACTTAGCATGTAGCAATAGAGTTCAGCATAAAATGGTAGAGTAGCTTGATGACACAGTTAGCGTGCGCATCATCATTTCGTGTAGGTGTCACGGTCAATCGACCATGCACACCCTGGTGTCAGAGTTCTTCGGAACCGCCTCTCGGCCTCTGACGTGGTTCATTTAACGACTACCAGATGGCAGCCGGAACCATGTGCATTCTGAAGCCCGGAATCATCTCTATTATCAGACAATCAGGTGATTCAAGCCTGCAATGTCCTAACCAAACTGGAAACAACTAAACAAAGTATGCTTCCCGTGGGAATCGAACCCACGACCCCCGGGTCTACTGGCAAACGCCTTGCAGAGTGCACATGAATAGCGCTTACGCATGTAAAGCAGCCCGGAGCGTGGTCCCCACTGGGATAGACCACAAGAGGCACAAAAAATTCGAGCTCCTCTGTGCATCAAAAGACACTTTAAACCATTGTTCCCGGCTGTCATCACTAGAAGACGGTCGTTTAGCCTTTACGTAGCTTGAAAAATCTGACACCAGTGTAGACACACGAAAAACTAAACAACTAGTGGCCAACACTGGTGTCTAATTTTTTTATCTACCTAAAGGAATCAGACATACGTGAGGCGCACTATAAGTTTCCGGAATGAATATGAAAAAATACTATTAAAGGTACAAAATTAATTTATTGTTTTTCAAAATAATCTCCCTTGGCGTCTATGCACTTTTTCATTCGATGAAACCAGTTTTGAAAACTTTTGTGCCACTCCTCTGTGGTGACCTCTGAAACGTGTTTTTCATACTCCTCGACAGCCTCTTCTGGTGATGAAAATCGTTGACCGCGTAATTGGTTCTTAATTTTTGGGAACAGAAAAAAGTCACAAAGTCGGGACTGTATGCAGGATGACTCATGAGTTCTACATTTTTCGCGTTCAAAAAGTCGTTTGTCTGTCTGGCCGTGTGAGAACTAGCATTGTCGTGGTGCAGGATGATACGGCGTTTACGGTTATTTTTACGGAGTTCGTCAATAACTTCCGGCAAACAAATGGTCGTGTACCAGTCACTATTCACTGCACGAAGATTCTCTAAAGCAACAGTAGCCACGTGTCCAGTTTTATTAAAAAAAGAATCAATCATCCGCTTAAATGCACTTTTCACGCGCGCCACTTTGGTTGGTTTCGGCTCATCTTAAAAGACCTATACACTCGATTGCTGCTTTGTTTTGGGATCGTAGCAATAAATCCATGTTTCGTCACCTGTTACTATGTCCCACACCAAATTTGACGCACCTTCGTTGAATCTGGTAAGCATGGCACTGCACCAAGTGACGCGGTCCGTTTTTTGAGCCTCGGTCAAGTTGTGTAGGATCCACCGCGAGCACAGCTTTCTCACACCCAAATGTTTGTGTAGGATTAATTGTATTTGACTCATGCCTATTTCTAAGGATGCGCGAATTTCATGGTAGGTCACATGCCTGTCTGTTTCAATCATACGGCGCACAGCATCGATGTTTTTGTTGGTCACAGCGGTGGACGGCCGACCATCGCGAGATTCGTCACTGAGATTGATACGACCACGCTTGAATTCTGCAAACCAGCTATAAACAGTTGTCTTGCATGGTACTTCATTGCCAAAAGCTGTTTCAAGCCGAGCGATGCTCTGTTAAGCTGTCAAATTACACTTAAAATCGTAGAAAATCATACTACGAAAATTTTCCCGAGTTAAATCCATGTTGATGCAGACACACAATTTTTTAAATGGCGCCACAAGGTAAAAACAAAAGACAGTCAAATGAAACAAACTGCATTCCACAGCCAAAGAGTTCTATTTTCAAATGTTGCAATAAATTTTTAAATATTGTTTATGTAAGTGGCCAGTTCCGGAAACTTACAGTGCGCCCTATGTAGCTTAACGACCGTCATCTAGGGACTGCGCCCAGTGTTGCTTAAGCGCTATTAATGCTCACGACCCCTGGGCCATCGGGTCCCGCATCACTTAAATACACGAAAAGCAAGCGAAGAGTGAGAAATGCAAACTATGTTGCCTTCAAGACCCTTTCGGTACGGTCCTCTTCTATGCTGGTCTGCGAGAAAAGAAAAAACGAAGAATGTACCAGCTGCTTCACTTCCCGCGCAGATCGTAAAAGCCAATCGAAGGAATGGGTAAAATCTGAGGAATTATGTTAATAGGCGATGCGGCTAGCAACCCATCACTATTTTGATTCCGTTTTCCACCTAATGCCCACCAACATCCTAAACGTTGCCTTCAGGTCTTATAGACCTAGGCTCTGTCTACCCTACAAGGGAAAAAGACGTGATACTATGTATGTATGTAGGTCCTATGACCGGAATGTCCAGTCATTAGGTCTTTTGCAGACGTCTCACCGAGCATATGAATCAGGGCGGTCTTTCGGCAGTGCGTCTGTGGCCAGCCCAGCAAACGCCGGCTCAGCCTGCGCGCTGGCAGCAGCATGTTGCAGCCACAGCTCCACTTCATCCAGTCCGTACTTGCTACCAAGCGCGCGAGCCGTACGCACATGTTCTGGATCCGTGGACCTGTGATATAAAACCATATACCTAGTCTGAAATCAAATAATTGTAGCAGAGGAATTACTACCCACCAGTGGTTCATATGGTCAGCCGGCTTATTTGCTTACTCAGTGTACAACATTTTAATAGTCATTTCAAAGTACAATGCGTTTTATATATCTTTAATAAAAATAGTCAATCATAAGAAACCCGCAATGTATTTTGAATTGACTATCAAAACGTTGGTCACTGAGTTAGCAAATCGGCCGGCAGGTCAAGGTCTGGGGTGTCATCCTCCATCCTTAACTGCCTGTCTGGTGGTTGTAGGTATGGCATCAGGTACGAGCGCCCGGCCTCTCGAACTGCTACTTGCTTTTACCAATTCATCCGAGTGAGTAGTATCCCAATACCTTTATTCCCATCCCAAATCCAACAAATTCCTTTCCTTTCCCAGCTTAAAAATGCTTCCGATGTGCAGCTACAGGATTTTCGCGTAGCCCTTATGGACGCTTCGCAGAGCTCCGGTATACCGCGAACCGCACTTTGAGAATGGCTTGCTGTAAGGAATTAAAATGCCGTGCTGGAAGAATTAAAAAAAAATAATATACCGCATCGCTAATGAAGAATACTTCATCAGCGTTAAACAGCGGGTTGTTAACTTGGTAGCCCAGCTTGCGCAGACGATCCATTTCGCCCATACCGCAAGACGCCAAAAAAATTGACGAATCACCTTCATCTATTCCTTTGAAGCGATTGTCTGCTTCAGTAGTGCGCAATATTAACGTTGTGACAGGTTCGTATATTGCAGGGGTTCAATAAAGACGTGGAATACCTACCTTGCGATGCGGTATATCATCTTAGTGCGGTAGTCTTCATAAGCATTGAACAGCAGGCCGTTCACTTGGTAGCCGGGCTTGCACAGACAACCCCTCCCAGCCACTCATCATCATCTGAACCATCATCCCAGCCACTGAACCATGAGATACATTGACGAATCACCATCATCCTATGAAGCCATTTTCTGCTTCAGTAGTGCATAATATTAACGATGTGACCGGTTTCTATATTACAGTGGATGAATAAAGACGTGAAATACCTACCTTGCGATGCGGTATATCATCTTAGTGCGGTAGTCTTCATCGGCGTTGAACAGCAAGCCTTTCACTTGGTAGCCCAGTTTACGCAGATGGTCCACCTCGCCCATGCCGAAGAGGCGCGAGATACATTGAGGAATCACCTTAATTTACTCTGAAGGTGATTTTCAGCTACAGAGTGCAAAACATAAAATTTGTGAAAGGTTCCTATATTGCAGGGTTCAATAAAGACGTGGGACACCTACCTTGCGATGCGGTATATCATCTCAGTGCGGTAGTCTTCATCGGCGTTGAACAGCAGACCGTTCACTTGGTAACCCAACTTGCGCAGACGGTCTACCTCGCCCATGCCGCTCAGCCGCGAAATACATTGACGAATCACTTCCATTTGTTCTTCGGAAGCGTTCTTCTGTTTTAGCGTTGTGCGCGCCATCTAGGAGGAAGAACTTTCAACATATTAAAAGGCACTTTTTTTTACTATGTATTGAAGTAGCTATGTATTGAACAGCTTATAAAGGTAGATCATAGGCCAGAGATATGTCGTCCTCAACTGCCTGTCCGGTGCTGCTGCTCCCGAGCTGCTTCTTACTTTTTCCCCATTTATCCGAGCAAGTAGTATCCCAATACCTTCATTCCCTTTTCAAATCCAATAAACTCCTGTCCTTCCTCAGCTTTAAAATGCTTCCGATGGTCGGAAGCACAAAAAGCTAAAGAAACTGTGCTCCAAGCCTGCCAAGCGTTGTGAGTATGGCAATGTCCTTCCATGGAACGAAGTATCTTTAGGAGAGGCCTTTGTTCAATAGTGGACTTTTTACGGTTGTAATGATAGATTTAACTACGCAAATTAAACCTTTGAGTGCTGTTTGATAAGGCCTGTAATTCCAAAATATCACAGCAATATATATTTAGCCGTGTGTTTTCCGGCAGAGAATAGGACCACTCTAAGTCTTCCCATGGATGTCGTAAGAGGCGACTCAGGAAATACAAGCTAAACAAAGTGCATAAACATCAATGAGGCCTCTCCAACCCGTCTGGCTAGCGAGGAGAGTGTAGGCCAAATCCTCTTGTCTGCTCTGCTCCTGCACTGGAGACTTAACTTGTCTGCCTCCGTGGTCCAGTGGTTAAGGCGTTTGCCTGTAGACCCGGGGGTCGTGGGTTGGTTGTTTCCAGTTTGGTTAGGACATTGCAGGCTTGAATCACCTGATTGTCTGATAACAAAGATGGTACCGTGCTTCGGAAGGCACGTAAACCGTTGGTCCCTGCTGCTATCTGGTAGTCGTTAAAAGAATCACGTCAGAGGCCGAGAGGCGGTTCATAAGAACTCTGACACCAGGGTGTGCATGATCGATTGACCATGTCACCTACACGAACTGATGATGAGTGGAGACTAAAAAGACCTGATAATGATGAGGACAGGAATATAAAAGATGTGAGTAATTGAGAATGTAAGGTATACCTCTGCGGGCTTGGTGAGGTACACGTTGTCCCTGAGGTCGGGCGCGTTGCAGCGTATGAGCGTGGCGTACACGGCGGCGGCGGCGGCCGGCGGCCACAGCTGCGACTGCAGCAGCTGGCGGCTGGCCGATGACTCCTGTGCACTACGCAGCATGCACGACACGCTCAGCGGCGTGTCTTTGTACAGGATTTCTTCGGCGCACTTTTGGACCACTGTGACAAAGAAACATTCCCCAATCATCCTATAACATTACAGGAAAGAGATCACACTTACATAGCCCGTCCTTGTATCGTCGTTGTCTAAAGTACAGAACTGAAGATGTATCGTCGTGTCACAGTCACAACGTTGATAAACAAGACGACGAAAAAGCGCGGGATATTTCTACTTTACTTGGCTACTGGCTGAATATGTCACACGTAAAAGCCCTGAAAGAACCTAATGACAGAAGGAGTAGTAGGAGATTCCGCCCCCATTATCCCCTCGGCCAAGCTATAGCCGGCACTAACGATCTTAATCTATCAAATTGTATTTTACCTTCTGTCTCTTTCATGTGCACGTCGTCTCAGTCGTCGAAAGAGTTCTGTATGTAGCATTTGAGCTCGTTGTGGTGTATAGAGAACCGGTCGTATTATGTAGAAGCTCATCGTGCGATTTGTACCGTAAGCGGTAGAACTCTCGTTAAAGCAAGGAGCAATGTATCTCACCTTCGGTCTCCTTCTGCACGCCTCCACCATCTTCAAGACAGTTCTGAATGTAGTACCACTTGAGCACGGCGTGCCCCGTACTAGCGTCTCCATTGTCGGGGATAGAGAACCGGTCGTAACTGTAGTATGAAGTAGACACATCGTGTGATGGGTACAGTGAGCGGTAGAACTCTTGGACGTGCACTGAGCGCTCGGTGGGGTCCGAGCTTGAGGTCTTGTTTTCGCTGCAAACAAGTCAAACAAATATTGCATATTTCTCCTTCTTCTTAAGTTCTGTTACTATTTCATGGCATTTGACATAATGTAGCTTATCGACTGCAGTCGAGTTAAGTCTAGAAGGACGAAGGATTCAACATATGATATATAATTCGGACGACGATGAATTTAATTAGTGAATGGTTTCTCACCCCTGATAGAATTTGCTTTGGAATGTGTCAAGCAAATAATTGAAGAGTGGTTTCTTCTCTGGTTGATCGGGCGCGACCAAATCTTTTTTCTCAATGATGGGCTGCAAAAACAAACAAGAATATACAAATGCGAACAGCATTTAATCATAGTTCATATTACTTACTAGCGACCTGGACTTCACGTGAGTGCAAAATGGAAGGTATTTTTTGTATGAAACATACATATAAACCTTCCTCTTGAATCACTCTATCTATTGCTGAAAACGGCATTAAAATCCGTTTCGTAGTTTAAAAGATCTAAGCGAACAGACAGCGGAAGCGACTTCATTTTAGTATACTATGTAATGATATTAAAAAAAACCCTCAAAACGGATTTAAATAAGTAAAATATGCCAACAGTCATTAATATATAGGACTGATAGACAGTCCAAATGATGTACTCACCGTTGTGATGGCGTCAGCAAAGTCGTCATCAGTGTATGGCCACTGCTGCTGCGCCAGCCGACCTTGCTCCTTCAACGCGGCCCCCATTTGTTGCAGGCCCTCTAACTCCAGTTCCAACCTAATAATACGAATGGCTCAATAAAAGGAGTTGAAGTACAAAGGGATCGTCTACCAACAGTACAATAAAGCACCTATTACACTATCCCGAATTCAGTCACAGACGAGAGGGACCGAATGAAAATATCTCCAATCGTATCTCACGTATTGCGGCGTCCCTCTCGTCAGTGGTTGGATTCAGGATAGTTTAATGTGCGCTTAAACAGGAATGCGTTTGTTAAAGTAATGCGGTTGTTGTCAGTCTCAACTGAGCATATTTGTTGTAGGACGATGTGACTACATTATTTGTTCACCAGTGGAACAAATCGCTGCTTAGTAAACGATCTGTTAATAACATTTGCTAAATACTGGATTTGCGTGTTTGGTATAGACAAATTTTCGGAGAAAATAGGAAAATTACATAGGAAACAAATGTCTTGCTATGCCGCCTCCGCCGGGCCCCGGCAAAAGGGGGAAACCCAAGAAGTGCTGGCATGATGTCGTTGGGAAGGATATGAGAAATATATAAATATACGTAAGAAAGCGGACCCCGGGCTCCGAAGCACTCCAGCTGAGGATGCAACCGGGAACACGCTCAGATGAGAGAGAGAGAGAAATTTTCCACAAACTAAACTTTGACGCACAACTAAACTTTTTATCTTTATCGTTTCTTGTTTAATTGATAAAAGTTTTTTTTATTATTTGACTGACAGGCTATTTTAAATATTATTATTTTGACCCAGGAAACAAGACATTGGAGTTGTTTTATAACTTCACTGATCATAAGGATTTTTGCGAATTTTTATCTGAATCAAGGTTTCTGTATCCACAGGATGACAGCATTACTAGTGTAACTGTATCAGCTGGTGCTGTCATGGGCAGTGCACTGACCTGGTCCGCAGGATGGAGGGCAGCTGTGTGGCGGGTGCGTGGGCAGCCGCAGCTGCCAGCAGGCGACGCGCGTGGGCGCGGTCGCCCGTACGCGCCGCGCGCGCGAGCAGGCCGGCGGCGGGCGCGTACCGCAGCGCGGCCAGCCGGCGCGCCGCGTCCCCCGCCGCCGCCAGCCCCCCCGGACCCGCGCGCAGTGCGTGCTCCCCCACTAGCAGCAACACTCGGCCCTCACTGACAAATATACACCGGTTCATTTTCCTCATATACTTTAGTACCTACGATAGCGCTTATCTTAACTCATCAATCGCAATAAACGCAGTCACAATTGATTGTTTCCCGATTGGGGCGCTTGGTAGTTGACCGGTTTAAGGCAGAGGCGGCTCTAGCCATTGTGGCGCCAGTGTGCAACCAATACCCTGGCGCCCTCTAGTAGGAACGGGGTCAAAATTGAATACGTACAGTTATATTTTCCACAATTCGGCGAGTTTTCAAACGAATCAAAACAGATGCCGGCACGCGCCTTTGGTAACAACGCGACACTACGCCAATATAATCTTTAATTATCTGTTTTAAGGCTGATTTCACGTTGAAACAAAAATAATTGCGTAGAGTAGGTAGAGACGCAACTTGAGAGCGCCGGTGCCGCGAGCGACGCATCTTTGGGGGTGTCGCATTAGAGGGCGCTCGGCCCCCCTTAGACCCGGCGCCCGTGTGCGCCGCACACCCTGCACTATAGGTAAAGCCGCCTTTGCCCTTAAGGTCGCCGCACACTTATCAACTCGTAAACGTATCAACTCGAGTAGTTAATTATTCTTTGTATGAAACTCTCTACTGCAAACCACACTATTCGGATTCGTAATTCAAGCGGCGAACGCGATAATCGAATATTTCGATGTCCGGATCACTTTCAAAAAAATTTGAATCAGTTTGCGGTTGACGTTGACAATGCTGTTGAAGAGAAAATATAAGATCTTCAAGTATTACCACCAATAGTGGCACCATAGGAACTCCAATGTCGACCAGTTCAGTTTATGTCAATTTCGACGTACTATCCAAAGAGATCTCCTAATAAACCTTGGAAATCTAAATCTAATTATACTTACCGAGTCTGTTCATCGTCGCCGGAGATTCTCAGCAGCTTTGCTAACTTAAGTAGCTTATGACTTGCGAGATAGGCGTTAGGATCCAACTTGAGGCACTCTTCAATTAGACTCATTCGGTCTTCACACAGCCGCACTAGAAAACAAGTGGGCATTTATTTTTACATACATACATCGTATCACGTCTTATTCCTTTTCGGGGTAGACAGAGCCTAGGTCTATAAGACCCGAAGGCCACGTTTATCATGTTAGTGGGCGTTAGGTGGAAAACGGTATCAAAATAGTGATGGGATGCTAGCCGCATCGCCTATTATCATGGTTCGTCGGAATTTTCCCCATTCACTCGATCGGCTTTTACGATCTGTGCAGGAAGAGAAGCAGCTGGCATTCTACGTTTTTCTTTTCTCTCAGACCAGCATGTAAGATTTATTTTTTACAGGTTTGGTAACTACAAAGGCCTGAAAGAATTTACGAGTACGCAAAATTTTGAAGTACAAAATTAATATACGATAATCCTCATCATTTCAGCCATAAGAAATCCACTGTTGGACAAAGGCTGCTTATCCCAAATAAATAAATAATAAATAAATATATACGGACAAATCACACAGATTGAGCTAGCCCCAAGGTAAGTTCGAGACTTGTGTTATGGGATACTAACTCAACGATACTATATTTTATAACATATACATATATAGATAAACATCCAAGACCCAGGCCAATCTGAAAAATACCATTTTCCATATTGACCTGGCCGGGGATCGAACCCGGGCACTCCGTGTCGCAGGCTGGCGTGTTAACCACTGCGCCACGGAGCTGTCAAAATCTCATCAATCCCAGGGATTCTTCATTTCATGGGAGGATGTTGCCATACTCACCACGCTTGGCTGGCGGGTTGGCAAACGCAGTTTCTTTGGCTTTTTGTGCTTCCGAGGCTGCTGCCTATAATAATTATTTTTAAGCTAAGGAAGGATAGGATTTGAAGGGATGCTAGTCCACTGCTAGTCACTCGGTTGAATGGGGAAAAGCAAGTAGCAGCTAGATAGAGCGCGCGTACCCGATGCCAAAACTTCAATCACCGGCTTAGTAGTTAAGGGTGACACCCTTGATCCCCTAAAAGATTTCATAGATTTACCTTGAATAGGAAGCAGAGTAAGATCGAAGGCGCTCAATATCTGCAAAGCTGAAATAAGATCCAGCTCTTCTTCTATTTCCGCGTTGCCATCTTTAATTAGAAGCAGGCAGCACCTACAAATAATTAATCAATGTAGACATATGTACCTCTGTAACACTAAAGTTGAGGAGAGAGCCTACTTTAAAAATTCTACTTTTTTCTCTGCCCCGAGTTGGTGGAAGGCGTCGTCTCTCCCCTCCTCTCCTGCATGAACCTATGACGACTACTAAATTTTTACTCATAGTAAACTGGTATTTAAGGAGCACGCAGTGAGTGCGCTGGGAGATGACGTGCAGTCTTCGTGATATGGTTTTGACAAATGCGCTTGAGGAAAAAATCTGAAATACCGGTCATCATCAGGTCCCTGTAGGTATCTATAACCGTGATGGAATCATCTTGGACGTGTCCACGACGCTTCATACAAATTAAAGTTTAACAAATTATTTTATTACTCCAATATTTTATATACAATTTATATTTTTATATTTTCTTTTCTTCATCTACAAGTATGTATATTCACATTGGTCTGAGTTCATTGGTATTGGCCTGCAAACCGAAAACTAGTGGCTGTGAATTTAGATCCCAAGATACTGTAATTATCGTCGTAGGGCTGGTTTTCGGTTTTGGGATTTCCGGTATTGGATTTCTAAATTTAAAGTTGAAGTTTGGGACAACGTTATGAATATTTAACGGTTTACCTTTCTACAAAATTAAACTAATAAAGTAAAAAAAAAGAATTGATAACTCTTTTTTTTTTCGGTTAAAAATGACTGTACGCAAGGTGTTGCGATCTTACTTGGCGAGTTCTAGGGCCGGGTCAGAGAGCGAGGAAGCAGAGTTGAAGTACTCCTTGCTCGCAGCGGACGCGAGTTGAACACTCCTGGCGTACGGCACGAGCGGCCCGTTACGTCGCGGCTCGCGGCCGTCCGCCGAACATGTCAGCACCTCTGCCGCCAGACGGATGCTATTCGCGTCACCAGATGTCAGCAGCGATGACGCGTAGATCTGAACAGATGCAATAGACAACCATTACACTCGTATACTATTAGGGTAACTGCCTCCGTGTTGCCTATAGACCCGGGGGTCTTGGGTTCGATTCCCACGGGAAGCATACTTTGTTTAGTTGTTTCCAGTTTGGTTAGGACAATACAGGCTTGATTCACCTGATTGTCTGATAATGAAGATGTTTCCGTGCTTCGGAAGGCATGTTAAGCCGTTGGTCCCGGCTGCCATTTGGTAGTCGTTAAATGAACCACGTCAGAGGCCGAGAGGCGTTTCCGAAGAACTCTGACATCAGAGTGTGCATGGTCGATTGACCGTGGCACCTACTTGAAATGATGATGATGACCACGCAAAAATAGTTCACCAATCATGTCAACGTATAGGTCTATTGCCAATTGCAATCAATGTACAACAAATCATTGCTGTACAACAAATCAGTGTGTCAAGCCAAGTTCAAGCCAAGAACTGTTGGGCAGCCCTTGTGTGTGTATCACACGAAGTAGTTAGAGCCATACATTATACAGTTTACCTCATAGCATTCATCCTTGGTGACGCAAGTGAATAGTGACGACTGCAGTTCCAGAATATCTTTCAGCAAATCAGACCAGTCTTGCTGCGTTGGCTTCTCATCGCTAAAAAAAAACTTAGGATTAATATATATTTTTTAAATAAAACCGCACGAAATGCAACAATATCCAATTTCAGAAAAAGTAAAAAGTCATTGGAATTCTCCATCTGTCGCTTAGGCAATAATTTGTTTGTGTAGTACAGTCAGATACCAACAGATCAGATAATTCATTCTATAACTTAAATTTTCTCTTAAATTAAAGAAATATTAACATTAAGACGTACATTCAGAAAGTTTTCAATAAAATCTTTCAGAATATATATTTTAATTTTAATATTATTTTTAGTACATGTGCTAGTCACTGTTTTATTTTGTCAGTTTGGGCCCATAACCTGTTGCCATAACCTTTCGAACCCACCTCTTGGCCCTGGTCCGGGCGAGCCTCGTCAGCATGCTCTTGGCGTCACTGTGTTCGCGCGCGATGTTCCGGAGTTCTCGAATGGGCACCTCAACGCCGCGACACGCCAAACAGTTGCTAGCCGCTACCAGACGTTCTAATTCCTTCACTCGACGAACTAGCTCGCTGCTTGAGATGCTGCCGTCACTGTAAAAAAAAAGATAATCAAAATCATTTCTGCATATAATAAACTGACGTTGAGAACCAAAAATGACACTTGCATGATGTGTAGACTTTGAAAAATATTTATGATTCCGTAAGAGTCTACTTCCAACTCTTGGTGTTTGGCGACTGCATCCTTTCAACGATATTTTGGACGCCCCACTGGTCAGAGGTGGCACAGAATAGGGAAGAATGGCGCACTTTAATGTCGGAGGCCAAGATCCACTTCGGGTCGCTGAACCAGCGAAGTAAGTAAGTAAGAGTCTACCCAAAAAAAAGAGTGTTAACTCACACTTTTAATTTGATATTGATACGTTAAGTTTGGTTAAAGTTGATCGGGAACACAAATATTGGGAATGTCTATTTAAAAAGTATCAATAAATCAATATATGAGATACCTTAAAATTTATAGCAAGTTGTATTATAAGGCCATTATCTTATGGGAAATATAACATAGCTGCGAACAAACTTCTAGTATCACCCATGCAAAAGCGACATATGTGACGTCATATCTCTCTCATCAAGGCAGTGTAAAGGACACGCCCAAAAAATGTTCTTTGCAATACGGACTATTAAGGGTTGTTTAAACTGATTTGCCTATTTTTGGGAAGTCTTTCCATAGCACAACGAACAAAATATATATGTATGTTCTCTATTCGCAGAATGTTACCCACGTTTCCTTCAGAATAGTGTCAAGCAAGTCGCACGCTGCTGATAGTTGCGAGGTCCCAGTGTGAGCGAGCAGGCAGCGCTCAGCCAGTTCTAGATGAGTTCGCACGTCTAGCTCGAACTCACTCGGGGATTGAAGCACCTACGGAAGGGAACAAAGTGTTTTTGAAAACTTCTTTAGGCATGTTAAGTGATTTTTGTAAGGGATGAACTTGTAGATTCGCGATGAGTGACGCAAGTATATTCCGCGTAATTTTGACCCTCTGAACTATATAGAACTCCTGGAATCAGAATCGCTAATGAAATATAGAATTGCAAGACAATAATCTGAAAATCAAAAAGAAAAATTAGGTTTTCCATACAGTCGCCGATCAGCTGGACGAATTTGTATGGAAGTTCAATTTTTTTTAGTTTTTTACCTTTTTTTTCTTGCAATTCTGTATTCCATTAGGGATTCTGATTCTAGGCTTAGAATATTGTTCAGAGGTTTAAAATCACGCGGTATATATAGCCTGTCTTTTTTCTTCTATGGGAGAAAACCGAAATCTCCGGTCCCTTTCACCTTTTGTGTTGTTTGCATTTTTAAATATTTGTACCGTAGGAATAACTCTGAAGTTGGTATGATTGGAGAAACAGAACGATATCCAACACAGGTCTCATCACTGTTCTTCTGTTTTTCATCATTAAATTGCATGTAAGCCTTTCTCTTTAAAATAAACATAGTAACAATATTTTTTGAGAAAGGCACAAGGACAGTATTATAAAAACTCACCAGTAATATAGCGGACAAGTCTTCAACACTAATGCTCTCGAGATAGTCGGTGAGCCCGTTGATGCAAGACTCTGCGCGCTGCGTAAGATTCTCGTAGCGCTTGAGGAACGGCACCACGAACTGCTTGAGGTCCGCCACGAATGTCGCCGGAGTTGACTAAAAACAAAACAATGTCAAAGGTCAAAGATTTTTAGTCTAAATTGGGACATATCATATTTTTCTTTCTTATTTTATAAGGTTCCATACGCAAAAGGTAAAAACGGGGCCCTATTACCAAGCTTCCACAATCCGTCAGTTCGTCTGTCAAAGGGCTGAATCTGTAGACTTGAAACTTTCACAGAATGTATATATCTATTGCTGCTATAACAACAAATAAATAGAAATAAAATAATGATGAACGGATCCCATCGTGTGCTATCTCGACTCGCATTTGGGCCGTTTTATCCGTCAGATATTTTGATCTTCGAAAACTACTAGCGCTTACGAACGATTAACCAGTGAGAAAAATGAAATAGGAGAACAATTTACAACTGCACAGTTTAATTTAATTTTGTTAATAAAAACTAAAACAAAAGATGTTAGCGAAGAACTTCATTTAATTTACCAATATAGAGTTAGTCGTATCGTAAGTACCGTCTGTATTTCGTTAACGATATCGTTATAAAAATGTTTCATAGAACAAACCGTATGTACAAAAAACAAAATCTAACTAACCTTAACATTTCTTAAACACAAGTTAAAATCCTTACCATTTTCATAAGCATCGTGCAGGTGTCCAATATAGACATGGACTCTATATCCTCAAGCGTCACTCCCTCCACATTGATATCATAAATCAACGTATCCAACGTCAGTAGATGGAACATCAACGTATCCAGACCTGTCACTGCTCCGCCTACCGTCGCTATCGTCACTAAGGTTAAGGCATGGGAAGCCAGGCCGCTTCTTTGCTCGATCTGCTTGGCACGCTTCGTGTACCACACGGCGAAGTCTTCGCTGGCGTCGGTCATTTCTGACGCAGTTTCCGTTTCGGGAGTTGTGTCTTCGGACCAATTGGAGTTCCAAATAGACCTATTAAAAATAATGGAATGGCTTTTGATAATGATGAAATGCAGTTTATGTATTAATTTCATAGAATTACTATTTAAATATAACAATGTTGTATGTAATTGAACTGTAATAATGATTGAATTGTAAAATATTTTTTTATTTGAAACTTCTATGAGCAAAATTTTGACCACTTTCAAATCATACAAAGAGGAGTTCCACAAGGTTATATACTTGGCCCTATAGAAAACAATAACCCAAAATTACATTAACTTTGTTACACAACTACTAAAACAAGAGTTTATTGGTTTTCGAGTTCATTTATGTATGTATGTGTGTGATTTATTTTACGACTTCTAAATGAGCGAACTGATTTAGACGTATGAGGTTAATAGGGCATTGTAAAAATTCTAACATCCTCTTAAGTGACAAAGGCTATAATTTACTTGGCAGTCGTATTTTTATTAAATAACTTGTTAATATAGTTCAAATGTAATGAGTGTAATTTACCTAAAGATTTCTTTCCTGCACCAGTCATTTTCATGTTCCGACGGTTTTATTTTGATCGGCGATTTCTTCTCGAACCATTGCAGAGGCTGTTTCGTTGGCAACAAATGTTGATAATCCAGCGGGTTTATAGTCTCTGGCAGCTTCTCTAGTACTGCCAATTGCATGGCTAACGTCTTTATGTTCGGCCATAGACAAGTTAGCGCTTCTATGCGGCCTTCTTTGGCAATCTCCATGGAACTATGGACAATGCTGTTACTACGTAGACGATCGTACTCGTCTTTCACGTAAGTTGATTTTTCACATCTCAAAATAGCCTGCAATGATTTAAATATTATCTGTCATTACTAGGGAACTTTTGGGGTTAAACCAAACTTATATGATCAGATAACCGACTACAGCAAACTGCTGGGTTCGCAGTTGGCTGTAGTCGCGTCGTTCGCGCCGAGCTAATGCAAATGGGTTTAGCGACACCCATATTCCGTAGACATTTTAAAGGTTTTTCTTACCGGTTTAAGCAGAATCTGCGTCGATAAGTATGGGGACTCCTTGAATGAATCCTACGACTTCATAAAATGCTATAGTTACCTCATATAGTCGCAGCCTTTCCTTGTAAAACAGCATCACATGCCTGCAGCGCAGTAACTCGCTGGTGTAAGCATTTAAATCTTCCAGTGTGATATCATCCGGATCCTTGAGAGCATTTTCGTCACGGTCCTTATTGATTTCTGCAAATAAATTAATCTCCTGTACTTTACTGGTTCTAATATGACAAGCTATCGAATAATGTGTCATGGATGTCTTAACACTTTAACAGGTGATCCCGCACTCAGTATGGCACTGACTTCCATACAGTTTAAAATAACGCAGGACGTGATTTGCTGTTACCCTGATGGAGCGTAATGGTTTAGCCACTTTGGAACGTATTTCTAAAGAAATTTACATTTTTTTATCCTAAAGTATATAAATCCTATGAAAGATACTGTTACGTGATAACGGTGGAAAAGACATGGAGGTGGAAAAGATGCAGTCCCAAGCCGAACACTTAGGACTATCGTGCGGCTTATTCCGGGCTCTCGCTTGAACACGAGACGTGACACTTTTCCGTGCGTGCTCGATTCGATTGATTTAGAAGTCAAAAATATGCATGTAGCACAGATATTTTTGAAGTGAAAACTTCTTTAGCGGCGTCTTGCACTTTTTGGGATGGGTAAAAATTTCAAACTCGCGTCAGGACACGTGACCTGATCGAAAATTCGTAAGACGGACACTTGGCATGAGACCGCCGGCGCGGCGTAGTAGAGGAAGTATTATCCCCTCTCTTTCCACTGCGCGGAGTTTTCACTTCTGCCAGCACTCCCGGAGCGTAACCCAACGGGTTACGCTCCGGGAGTCTTTTTTATAAATCTTTTAATATCAGCAAAAACCGCCAGGATACCAGAACAGGCGCGCTATAAAACGGTCAGCGATCAAAGTGTTATGTGTACTCTAAAACATAAATTTGCAAAGCATACCGTGAAGGATCCTCTCATTGGTCAGCGTCAACCCAAACTGCAGAAGCTGTTTGGCGGCTGGCAGAGTCTCAGGCAGTCGGTCCACACACTGATGCACTGCCCAAATCTTCTGAGAGACTTTGCTCTAAAATATAATTATTTGTGATTAACGACGACAATTTACGTTAAAAGTTCAATAACGAAAAAATACAATTATAGTTCTACCTTCGTAGGTACTATCACTTTTATAAGTTACACCGATGTACCTGCGCAGAAATCAAATTTTTGCATGGCGCGAAAATATCCGTCCGTTATTGGCTGATTCGTTCGCGCCATTTCTGGAGTTCACTGCGGCGCCGCGCCGTGCAAATATTATGAGCGACTTTGACTTTGAATGATTATTACGCCAAAACAAAATAAAACAAATAGAGGTACACCACAAGGTAGTCTCCTGGGACCTTTATTTTTTATGTTGAGAAGACAAGTTATCTGATACTCCGGGAAATACTACTTTTGGACACTGAGGAATTATTAACTTGTACAGAAGACATACCAAGTACTTCTCTATAGCATCTGAAGACACTGGGTTCTTCCTCCACTGCTGTTGGTAAACTAGGTCACTGTCCAGATTGAAAGTCTCGGCTAAGGCCAGTGCTTCGCTGTAGCTGCCGCTCTCGATCTAAAGCGAAACACAATATTGTACATCCCAAACCAACCAAACCCTGACCAACCACCAAACATGATCAACTTTGATTTAAATGAGTAGTCATATCACTACATAGTATAAAACAAAGTCATTTCCCGCTGTCTGTTTCATGTATGCTTGGATCTTTAAAACTACGCAATGGATATTGATGCGTTTTTTTTACATAGATTGCAATGCTGAAATTGATCATGTTTGGTGATTGGTGGTCAGTTTGGTTGGTCAAAGTTGATGACTATGCACATTCTGCGAACGCTGGACATTTTGCAAATTGGACATTTTGCGAATTGGACAATTTGCGACTAAACGTCACTCCCGTTTATTCAGTTGGAATTGCCAACTAGTTTCTGTCTGTTACGAAGACCATCATCAGAGCAAGTGTTAGGGGTAGCGACACGGCGGTTTCGCTTCCCTCAGAGCATTGAGGGTTTCACGCGATGCACATGAGCAAACGATGGCTGGAGGGGATGTCGAAATTTCAGTCGGTGTTGCCTGTAGTGTGGTGTGCAGATCACCCCTAACACTCGCCCTGATGATGGTCTTCGTGACAGACTGAAACTAGCTGACGATTCCAACTGAATAAACGTGAGTGAAACCGTGTTTTTAAAATGTATTTATCTCGCGTAAGTTTCAATACTATGTTGATGAAATACCTTCCTGGAGAACAGCTCCTCGGGCGTGGTGCTCTTGAGAGCCAGTAAGCGGTAGACGCGCGACAGCACGGTGATCGCGCGCGGCCGAGGCTGGAACGCCTCCATGTCCGTGATGCCGTACAGCACCCACTTCACTAGCTCCTTTATGGCTTCGTATGTCGTTTCCTCGGGCTGGGATTCTACTTTCACGACTTCGATCTGTAGATGAAGTATTAACAAATTGTAGGTAGTAGAGAACTTCTTTCATTTAGTCCCAAAATAGATATCAATTCGTAAGTAGTAATGTATCATAACTTCATTGGGTAGAAGATAGAAGGAAGGTCAGAAAACGGACGACCAAGGGATAGTTTTATGGGACGTGTAAAGAAACAGATTAACGTTAAAACTTACGCGGAAGTAAAAAGATGAGCTTTATAAATAGGGAATAATGGAGGTCATTGGTTACTCCACCTAACTTTTTAATTAGGAGAAGAAGTAGAAGGGTATAATAAGATTTGTTACTCCCTCTAGCTATTTACGCATAGTATTATACGCTTTTTGACTAACATAAGTAGTAACAAAACTATGAGTAGTTTCCAAAACACAGTTTTGTAACGTGTAAAGGTAGTTCCAGAGAAAAAATATATGAAATTCAAACCAATTCAAACCAATTCAATTATCACACTACAATGACGCCATCATACATCATATCTTTTCGAACTGCTAGCATTTTTCTTATAAAATACTACGGGTGCACTCTTGGTGTGCCGGCAGAAGTGAAAACTTGTACTTTTTTGAATATTTTGGATTGTTAGGGAACAATTTAGCACGAATTGCTTTATTTATCAGTACTAGCGTAGCAGGCTGTTGTACAAACACACATGCACACTTGTTGTTGCATGCACACTGTTTAAGCGGCGCAAGGCCGTTTAAGGGGCCCTGCGCCGCTTAAAAGAAACAGCATACATATAGGCATACATTTTCGCCGCGCGGTAGTAAGAGAGGGGGATATTACTTCCTCTCCTACGCCGAATTAGATTGTAGGGCCTCGCAATACAATATTTTAAATGACATCTCAGTTTCCCCACTCTTATTTCAAATGGGAGCAACACTGGACCCCGAAAAAATCAGAAAGTCCTTAAAGTAATTTGTAGAGGTAACGAGAAGGGTAATGCATATTATTATTTAAAAAACCTTTCGATGGCTCCAATTTCCTCTACAGCAGGCAAATGAATCGCTATCTATACTATACCTCCACCATGCACTTCGCACACAGCAAAGAGCATACAAGTATATAAAATAACTTACGCCTTCATCACTCCTAGATTTCCTTGCTGGCAACACATTTGATTCACATTCCAATGCCATGAAGGCACCGTCACTCGCACAGGTTACCTATTCATCAAAATAATGTATATAATTATTATAAATGATATAATATATTGAGGAGTCAGATGGTCCAGTATGTCTAAGCATTATTAGCGATTATGTATGTTAAGCAACCCTGGGTGCGATCTTAGAAAGGTGACCGCAAGTGGCATATTATCTCGAACTCCTCGCTGCTTCGGAAGGCACGATAAGTCATTAGACCCGGCTGTCATCATTGATGACAGTCGTTAAGCTGTCAGATGCCTTAGGCAACTTACAAATATCTGACACCAGTGTTGGCCACTAACACACACGAACAATAGTAAAACATTTTAGTTTTGGTAGAGCTATACTACCGGCAAAATCCATTATTCAATTCAATTCATTTATTTGCATAATGTGGGTATACAGATGTTACATGTTCATTAGTCCCGTCACATTACCTTCTGCGAGGCATGCAAATGTTGACAATTATTACTAATTTCCTATAATTGTTATCCAGTCAAATTAAATTAATTTCTTTATATATTCTTAATCAAACACTACATAATGCATCATAATTTGTCACTTAATAAAATAAAAATACAATTAATACATGTCAAAGTTATCTAGGTTGCGTCATATTAATTCCATTACTGAATAAAAATTTCTTTCAAGTAACCAAGATTTCAGGTTTTTTATAAATTTGTGTAGCGGCAACGATTGAATATTTCTGGGAATGGCATTATATACCTTTCCACACATAGCCAAACTACTATTCTGATACAGAGATGTTTTGATTATTGCTAGTAGCATGAATGGGCCGGCTCTTACAATAAATCGTCGTCTGAGTAGTAGCTTTACCGCATCTATATGCTTCGTTCGGTAAGTGAAAGAGCCGGAGGCCCGTCCTTCCCCCCATACCCTTCCCCCAACTCCTTGACAGGCCGGCAACGCCCCTGTTATATCCTGGTGTTGCAGTTGGCCATGGGCAGCGGTGATCGCTTACCATCAGGTGACGCGCTTCCTCATTTGCCGCCCTATAATATAAAAAAAAAAAAATTATATATTTATTAATAAGTTAAGAGATACTAACCTTAGGGGCGCCTTGAAAGAACTCGGGCTTCTTGCCCAGAATATTGACCATGTCATTTATGTTGCAGATTGAGACAGCTCCACTAAACCGGGACACGATGAGCTCCTAAAAATATACAAATAATTTTTGTATTTTTGAAGCTCGGCATTTCTCGAGCGAGATCGAATCAGAAACGAAGAGATTCGTAGAAGAACAAAAGTCACCGACATATCTCAGCGGATTAGCTCTTTGAAGTCGAAGGTGGCGGGGCACATAGCGCGCAGAATCGATTGCCGATGAATAAGGGTTCAGGAATGGCGACCACGTACCCACCGGACACCCACCGACCAGGTGGTCGGACGACCTGACTAAGATCGCAAGAAGACGCTGGAGGCAGGCAGCTTCCAAACGGCCATATCGGAAATCCTTGGGGCCTATGTTCATCAGTAGACTACTTGCAGTTACTATGATGATGATAATTTTGATATTGAAAAAAGCAGGATTGTGGAATGGGCTCCTTCCCGAGGTTTTCCCTGTGTGCTATGACTTGCGTGTTTACAGGTGCAACGCATCAGTACCTCCTCTGGTGTTGCAGATGTCAATGGGCGACGGTGACCACTTTACATCAGGTGGCTCGTCTGCTCGTTTTCCGTCAGAAAAAAAAAAAAAAAAAAAGAATTTCCTGATACTTAATAATCATACATACCTCATTGGACCACCAATTGACATCCGCCGCGTAGAAATTAGCTGCCTGGTATTTCCCGACAGGTGGCGCTGTTTGCAAGGGACTCCGAAGGTCGTGTTGAGGCTGGCTGGACAGTGGATGGCGGTGCAACAAGGTGAGCAGCGGGAGCCGCCACACCGTGATATCGCCATTGCAGTGCAGGCAGACCATCTTGCTGCTATCCAGCGATAGCACTATCTGGACTACGAACGCCTGGTCAGACAAAGTTGAAGCATATTTATTACAAATTTAGTTTCACCTGTCGCGGTGTTTGAATCTTGCAATTTAAAGACCTACACAAATTATTCAAATGTAAACCTATAAGAGGATTAGCTACTTAAAGTGATAGTGGGCGGGGCACATAGCGTTACATTTTTCAAATATTATTACCACGTAACTCCTTACAGATTTTTATATTTTGTGCAAATAAAAAGTGAAAATGAAAGAATCTGCCTGACATTTGAGTTTATGTGTAATGATTAAATATCTAAAAAAAAAACACGATTTTATCTAAGAAAACATTAACTACGTTACGAAAACCTTAGCCCTCCCCCTGCGAAAAAGCGTAGTACTTTCAAGACAGCCTCCGCCTTCCCTTACCAGTCTAAGTAATATGTTCACGTTCCCTTATCCCTGATTCAAAAGCAACGTATAAGAAGCGGTAATAGAAAGCAGCGATAATAGTAATTAAAAAATTGATATCCTTACCAAATTCTTGGTGGACACATAAGGGATATAGAGTTGGAATGGTTCCGTGGCCAGTTGTGCCTCGAACTGGTCGGACACAACAGACAATTTGTAGTAAGGCTCGTCGTTCAGCAGCCGCCATGCTGTGAGGCCGTAGGTTAGTGGAGACGACGGATCCTGTAATAAATATTGGCGGTTATAGACCTTTTACTGGCTTTGCATTTCAATGAGCTCAACGACAGGGTGCTAAACCTGACCAAATATTAGTCGAAGGCTATTTAAACAAAACTATTTCTAATGAACAAGAAGAATTAGTTCATGATACGTAAAAATTAACAGACGTCATTGGCAATGAAAAAAGACTGCCTTGGGGCACTCCTATATAAATATGATTCTATTGTGACAACTCAATGCTGCAGAGTTGCATGTTATCTATTACCCCAATATAAGGAACATCCAAATCGAAAATCCTGGCGTATAATTATACAAAGGTAAGGATATTAAAGAGTATAGTCTACCATGTCAAAAGCTTTAGCAAAATCAATGGAACCTAGTTTGAAAAAACAAAGTACCAGTAACATATATGAAGGTTTGTTGCAAGACCAGAGCATCATCATCATCATCATCATCAGGTCCTTATTAGTCTCCACTGCAGGAGCATGACCCTCTCTGTACTACTAGAGCCATACTTGGCCACAGCAGACAAGAGGACTTAGCCTACACTCTCCACGCTGGCCAGACGGGTTGGAGAGGTCTCACAGATGTTTTAAAGCTTTGTTTAGCTTGTATTTCCTAAGTCGCCTTCTACGACATCCACGGGAAGACTTGGAGTGGTCCTATTCTACTCTGCCGGATACCACACGGCCACAAGACCAGAGCAAGCCATATTATTTTTTAGAACTGCAATATTATCCATGCCGTTGGTCAATTTTGAAAACAAAAACAGATTTCCTTTATGACCAAGTGGTCATAAAGGAAATCTGGTTGCCTAAGTCCGTTAGACCCGGACTTAGGCAACCAGATATAAAGGATGAGGGGATGTGGGGGCTCGGATATTACGAGTTCGAGTTCGGTTCCAAACAACGTTACTTGCATGCCATAAAAGATCGTCGTCCGCTTTCGGCACTCAAAACTCAAATTTAAATGGAAAATATGTACCAAAATGATTAGTGGGCGCTTATTTGGTTGGGACCTCTGCAATGACTGTCAGCGTTGCCCATAACAATGGGCAGATCGTTAGTGTGGCCATGGCGACCTGCGGTTTCCTTGATTCTCGGGGGTCACGGTGAGTCGACGTCGATGATAGCGTTGCGGGCGTGTAGGGGCCCAATGCCAAGTAGGTAAGCATGCGCCGATGAGTTTGTTTATAACGGATTGACTGAAAACCACACCACCACCAGACGGGATTTGATCCATCGCACAGTGGTTCAGTAGTAGGACATAGGGCTCCAATCGCGATGTTCGATTTATCCCCCACTATCTTGGTCTAATACTCTTTATTAGATGTACTACTAGGATATATAAATAGATTTGCAATTAGTTGTTTATTACATATACTTTTGTGCATCGGAAGTGAACACATCTAAAGTGCCATTGTAATTGTTATCAGAAGTGCTCATTACGGTAATCGATAACACGTGATTTTTCCAAGAAATTCTTGTTTGTTGTTTATTTTATTGCGACGGATATTCATGTTGAAGGTATGTACTATTATTATTATGTGTTTATTATTTCATTGCATGTAACATATTTTTCTGAATAAGGTTCTACGCCAAAGCATGACCTGGATATTTTTTTAAAGTATATATATTTTTACTGAAACTTTTAACTATGTTGCCGCACTTTGCCGCATTTCAGTTATATATCAAAATGTTTGTTTATATCTGTACTTTAAAATAAGACTAAATTTAGCTGCATCCATTTGCATCTCCGCATGCTATTGAGGGTCTACACCTCTACGACTAGTTTCGTAGAACTTGCTACGAGATTTTATTTCTTTAATTATAACACTAATCTGAGGTTTTCTTTTGTTTTAGGTTCTGCTATTAAGTGTACTTTCACAAGAATGCTTGTGCTAGATGCTTGGCTGTCTATTAAAAAAAGTTCGACCAATAGTGAGCGACGTGATCATGTTGTTCAAACTCTAACGCAGTTAAGGCCAGATGTTGAAAATTTGAACATGGACGACTTAAAAAATAAAATATTTAATCTTTGTAAAAGAGTGGCTACCTATTGGAAGCAAGTTCATCGATCACGTTCAAAAATGGTGACTAAATACAGTGACTGGCTTGGTGAAATTGAAGTTTGTGTTCTGTCAGTTGCGACCATACTGTGAAGTCGGCAGATAATGAAAGGCCTTATACAAGTGGCCTATATAGAAAGGATTTCGAGGCTTGTAGTAAGAGAACAAAACGCCGCAGGATAGCTAACTTAGCTCAGGTAGAGGATTCTGCAATAAACCATTTGTTGATTGATTCTAGCCGATCTAATACTACTTCAACGGAATTTAACGTTACTGAAGAATTTATCATTTATAAACGAGGCTAAATTAACAAAACACCAGTACCTACTACTTAAACTGTTCATAAATTCACAGTTACCAAATGCTTTGCCATCGTTTCATAAAGTGTTAGAGGCCAAGAAACAGTGTTATTCACTAGAAGAACGTATCACGGAATCAACCGCCGAAATTGAGTTACAGTCACTGCTAGATCATACAGTATCCCGAATACTGCAATCTCAAAAAGACGTGCTTGATAATGTTGATATTACTAAAGAGATTTTTTTAAATTGGTAAATGGGGTTTTGACGGGAGTACTGGCCACAGTGAATATAAACAGGCTTTTCAGATTCTAGTATGAAAGATAGTAGTTTATTTGTTACTTCATACTGTCCACTTCGTTTAATTTGTAAATCAAATAATCATAGCACTTTTAAATTGTTGTTTGATTGTTTTTTAGATACTCATTAACATATTCAACGTCAAATGTTTTTATTTTAAATATGTATTAATTTTAAGAGTCATACGAATCTATCATTTATTTGTAACATATATTTTTTTTAGATAAATTATTACTATATTATTATACACGGCTTTTTATATCTAAATTATCCTTGGTTGATCCTTAAATAACGTAAACAAACATTTAAACATGAATTTGGCTGATTGTTACCAAGTAACATACGAATGACCGCCTTCCTTAGAACATTGAACCACTGTGCATCGCTTTCAGCCATGAAAGATGAAACTATTCCGACCGAGCCACGGAACTTCTAATGAACAACGGCGACGTTACTAATATGTTACTTGGCTAACTAATAGATCGACTAGCAGTTTATTGATTTACTTGTGCAGCTGTGTGGGTGAGTATAATCGCTGGATGCGATACTTTTTGCCCACTCTATCTATATGGACTTTTGCAGCCTACTGTACATCTAATTTGTTTGTATTTCATTGAAGGTAGGGGGGGGGGGGGTATATTGAGGGTGGGTGAGGGTACAGCGAGAGCTGGTTACCTTGACGGATCGCGGCACTCCAGCATGCAGCAGCAGGGAGTAGTGCGGACAGTGCGTGAGCGCGGCCGCGCCGCCCGGGAAGCGGAACGTGTGCCGCAGCTTGCAGCCCTCTGTCTGCGACACCACGTACCCGCGGACTTTGCCGTCGTATGTCACCACTATCATTTCCCAGTTCCTATTCGAAAAATACCATTTTCTTTTCAAAGGTAAAGGTTTTTTACACAACTGCCCAAAACAGGAAGTGTAAATGTGTATGTATGTATGTGAGTTTCTTTAGTCATCCAATACTCTGAAATGCCTGAAGATTTGGATGTAAGTGGTATCATTGAAATCTTAACATAGTTCCGTGTCCCACCGGCTATAGATTATATGTTGCCATAATAATAATATTTATGGCAATGTAAAAATGCTTTATTTAAAAAACTTCTTGTTAAAGTAATGTTTAATTTTTACTATTTAGTACATACAGTAAGTTAGCAATTTTAGCTACCTACGGGAGGTTGGCGTCAGGCAAGCGGCCGGCCGTAAAAACTACGCCAAGTCATATTACAACATCTAAGGGGCCATCCATATATATTACGTCATCTACAGCAGGAGGAGGTGGTCATGTTTTATTTTATTTTATTTGGAAAACCAAACAGTACAAAATATTTTAAATATATAAGTACATAAGTAACAAAATAAAGCACAATTATTAAGTTACCGCATATAGGTAGTAATATGCTTGCTTGCAATTATTATTATATTATTTCTTTTTTTTTTTACTCTGTGCCCGTACATCCACATTCCAATGGATAGACAAAACAAATTTGGGAAAGAAAGAAAATAACAATGTAAACATGTATACAAAATTAAAGTGAAAATAAAAGAGAATAAAATATAGCATAGTTAGGATCATCATCATCATCATCATCATCAGGTCTTTTTAGTCTCCACTGCAGGAGCACGACCCTCTCTGTACTACTAGAGCCATTCAAGGGCGTCGCCAAGGGGGGGCAGGGAGGGGCAGCTGCCCCCCCCAAGAGATTCTAAAAAAGTTGCCAAATAATATTAAAATCTGGTAATTTAAAAAAAATATGCTGTACGCTGTACACTTATTCAAATTCAAACTCCTTTTTATTCTATTTTTCTAATAAATGTTATTATAACTTATTTACAAGTTTTTTATTGCATAGTCAAGAGCTCGTGCTCATGTAGCTTTACACATTGGACTCTGTACTGTCACAGAATATATATGTATATAGTACTAAGATACTGTTGTTATTACAATCGCTGTAGATGTAAGGCTCGTAGTACAAGTGAAAAGCTTCATGGGCTGTCGACTTTACCTACAATTCATACCTACTTTTCTCATTCATAGAGAATGAGAAAAGTATGAATTGTAGTAGGTAAAGTCAACTTGCCCCCCCCTGCGCCATCGGCTGGCGACGCCCTTGGAGCCATTCTTGGCCAGAGCAGTCAGAGGACTTGGCCTACACTCTCCACGCTGGCCAGACGGGTTAGAGAGGTCTCACAGATGTTTATAAGCTTTGTTTAGCTTGTATTTCCTAAGTCGCCTTCTACGACATCCACGGCAAGACTTGGAGTGGTTCTATTCTACTCTGCCGGATACCACACGGCTCAGCATACCATAGTTAGGATACCGGGCTATAAAACTAACAAAAAATAGTGCATTAGGGAACCATGACAAACCACCGTTTACTTAATAATTTTTTAATGCATAATGTTTATTAATGCTGGTGTTGAATAGGTCTACTTCTCCTACATTGTCAAGCTTATTAAAAGCATCAGCAGCACGTAAAGAGAATGTATTTTTTTCTGTAGTTAGTGGCACATTGGGGAATATAAAGAGTAATAGGATTTCTTAAGGTTCTATTTGGGACTCTGAAAATCGATCCTCGATAAGAGATAGGACGAATCTACTTTGGATTGAGCTATTTTTACAAGTTGCACAATGTCTGCAATATTACGCCTTTCTAAAAGAGGCAGCAAGTGATAAGTAAAAGAAATCGTGACGGAAGGGAGGCAAGTTTATAAAGTTAAAATTTTATGTGACTAATATATGGACGGCACCCAATATGTACTTTAAAAATAAAAACCATCATCTTAAACCTATCTAAAATTAACTGCAAAAATATCTTCAACATGTATAGTTACCATTTGGTGTCTCTAACATGCAGCGGCAAAAATATAATACCTACAACAGCATGAGTGTTATCCGTACACTCTAAACCACCAGGTCTTGAGCAATCCTAAAAGAAAAAATATTTCATTATATGTTGGAAAAACTATACATTGAATGTACTAGACAATATAAATCAATTATCGAACTAAACGCTTTGACAGTTCCTTTTTGGTTCGAGTAGCTAAGGTGTGGAATGAACTGCCTGCGTCTATATTCCCAAACAAGTACAGTCCTGGGACATTCAAAAGTAGAATAAATGGGTATCTCTTGGATAGGCATGTAACATCCTCGTCTTCATCGTCACTTACCATCAGGTGAGATGAGAGACAAAAGCCTAATTCAATATTTAGTAAAAAAAAAAAAATCTAATATTTCAAATGTATATTCTTTATCTTTACACAGTATATAAAATGAAGTTGCTTCCGCTGTCTGTTTGGTTAGATCTTTTAAACTATTCAACAGATTTTAATGCAGTTTTCAGCAATAGCTAGAGTGAATCAAGAGGAAGGTTTATATGTATAATTTACTGCCCCATATTAGTATCTAAATTGCACCCATGCGAAGCTGGGGCGGGTCACTAATAAACTAATACTGATTCATACAAATATAATGTATGTAAATACTTATGGATACTTACAATAGGAATATTGAATAAATTTGAAGCAGTGAGATCAAAGAAGCTAACAACCCCATTGCCATACGCCAGAACTAAGAAAGAGCAGTCTGGACTCCACACTATCTTACGCCACTGAGGGTAGGGATCTCGGTTCACTGCGAAAAATAGAATTATTATTACTTATTAAAATTTTTAAAGCTTGTAGTACATGTTTGTAGATGTAGGTGCCCAGTTTATAGCATTAGGTTTTAACATATACTCTTAACATCTTTGATAACCTATGGTTTTGGTCTTGGCATTGAAAGAAGTCCAGTTTCACAATCTTTTGGAAGATAGAGAGTTATACTTGGTGTGATTGATAGAGCCAAAGGATATTTCAATCCGGCCATGGGTGATTATGACACTTTCCATCTGGTGTTATGTATTTGTGTGTCTTTTATATAGATTTTTTAATAATAATAATATTTTTTTTATTTGTCACTTTTTTTACAGTATCTCAGTATTATTGGGATCTCCATTTAAGTATATTATTAAATACTTGTGTTTGGAGAACCTGCTCTTCCAAAGTAGCTTAATAGTAATAAACAGTTGACCTTAAGTAAATAATACATAATCTTTTATTTATAACACAGTTAAATAGGTTGACAATAAGCTCAGTCTATTAATAAAAAATGAATTAGGTAATGAGGGGAGGGGGAAGTGAAATATGTTGTAAGTATATTCATATAAGGATTGTAATCTTTGCAGAAATATTAAATCTTTTACCTCCATTTTATAAAACTATTTTGTTTGACTTTAATACCATTACAAAAGAGGAAGCTTACTTTTGGAGCTAAATCAAACTATGAATTAATTGCTTGATAAAAAAAATTGTTTATACCTGTTGTCCTGGCGGCTATGGTAGCATAGTCTGACCTTTTAGTGCGAATCTCCAATATATTGTCAGTGAGGATAGCAATTACTTTGCCTTCGTCTCCTAGGGCCATATGCCATTTCTGCTGACGATCTATGTGGCTGCAATAAAAAACCATTTTTTTATTAGGAAATAGCTTTCGCCCGCCGCTCCGCTCGCATCAATGTCCATCCCTTGGAAACAATATTTTTATGGGGATAAAATGTACCCTATGACCTCTCCATATACTAGATAATGTACAAAATTGCATGATTCAGTAGTAAAAGTGTAACAATCAAACAAACTCACTTTCGAAATTATAATATTAGTCAGGATAACAAACAGATATATGAAATTTGAAGTAAAAGGCAACAGTAAAATTCTTCCCATTAACGTCAAGCGCGAGAAACGCAGACAATGGATTTTCTATTGTTATGTGGACTGATTGGCCCGCTCGGTGGTTGAAAGATCAATGCATTTTGTGATGTTTATAGATGAAGAGATCTTAGATGAGGTGTGAAACATGCAAAATATAACTTACGCAGAAATGCTATCAATCAGACTTTTCTTTGGTCCAAAGAATTTTAACCAACGCCACAAAGCCGATATATTTTCCGGTAAGATGCCATCTGGCTTTTGCTAAAAAAAAATTGAAATTATATATTTAAAAATTTAAATAAAAGTTATGTATGACGTATTTGCATTCAGGAAGGATTTTTTAGATGATTGTGGTTGGCTACCGGATTGAGATTTTAATGAGAGATTGGTTATGAAATTAAATTATCCACAAAAATATGTTATAATTAAAAACTTACTATATATTCTGGTTCTGGCTTCCACTCTGAAAACACATAAAGTTCGTGCAAAATCGACTTCTTCTCCTCCATAATAATTGTTATTCACAATACTGGATCAATGCCTTTTATTCTATTCTAATTTGCAATTAGATTTTATGTGCCATTGAATAATTTTATTCTGATCTGTTTATTGATCCAGTCATATGTTTTGGTTGGTAATTTTTATTGACAGACAGAAGTGATGAGAAGTGACAGCTGACCGCTGGGTTGGCTGTGTCAAACCTCAGTAGAGGTGGGTCGTCGTCGGTTTTTTCGACAACCGTTTTTTCAAGAACTGAAACCAGTCCTCGAAACGGTTCTCGTTCGGAACGGTTTTGGGTTGCGGACGACGACGCCGACGGCGCGGCGACGGTCTAACGAACGCAACGAATCTATAACAGTCTCCTAAATCGAACGAAATCTCGTTGCGCCAAAGTTAGTTCGTTTCGGCAATGATTGCGAATTCGCAATCAATTGCTTAGCGACTTTGTACTCTATTTCAATCTCTATAGGATACGCAGCAATGACCACCGCGTTGCGAACGAGACGAGACGAAACATGAAATCGCAATAGTCTCATTGTATTCTAGCTTGTATTTACATTGCAGGTAAGTTCAAATTCGCGTGAAACATTACGAGGACTGGTTTTGCGACGAGGACTGCTTTGAAACGAAACGTAAAACGGTTCTATCGTCGCGGACCACAAAACTGTTCTTAAAAACGGTTCGTCTTTGGAACGACCACCTCTAAACCTCAGTGTCAAACTCACAGATAAACTCTCCCCGCTGTCAGATGATGATTTATGTTGACAGCTATTTGTTGTTATTGTTGGTTAATGTGTCATTTTTTGAGGTTAGAGTTATACAAAAATTGTAAGTGTATATTACACGCATAGAGTATTACACGGAGTAAATATATTATCATTAATAAACCACAACTTTACTAATAAATCATTTCGTTAAGACATTACGTATATTAAAACTAGAATATAGTGAAAATTTTAAGATACAATGGATATTCTAAACGATGTTTACTTGAAGGTATGTACTAATTTAATTAAATAGAAATTGCAAATATTCATTGGATTAAACTTAATGAAATAATTTGTTGATTTATTTCAGTGCGTGTCGGATAATGAAAGAAATCTTCGTTCCTGGGATGAGTATTTTAACAACTTGAAGTCGTTAGATTTTAGCGTGTTCAGCGACAAGTTGACGGTGCCAGCTTTGGTGCCTATTGGCAATCGAATATTCTTCAGAGGCGAACTGAAACACACCAATGAGGTGATGGTCGCCCTTGGCGCTGATTACTTTGTCAAATGTTCATTGAAACAAGCTGAAGTTTTAAGACAACATAGGCTAAAAGGTATTTTTGTACTTATGACCATTTATGAAGTATGTCTCCATCATCTAACAACCTCTTTTTTTAATATTTTGAATATGCTTACTCTTTGGATCAATGATGCCGCAAGTGACTCTGTATCGCAGGGTCATGTTGGAAAACAATATTTTCGGATTTGCTTTAATGTTTTTCTATATAACTATCTAAGTAATATAAAATATAGTATTGTTGAGTTAGTATTCTCCGACACAGGTTCTCAACTATCTGTAGGGCTAGCTCAATCTGTGTAATGTCCGTATATATTTATTACTAGCTGTTGCCTTGTCTGTGGTAATTTCTGTTAATATGATTAATTAGTCTTTTTATAAGTATAGATGAATAATTTTCCCCTGTTTTCAAAACATTTTTAATTAATGCATCGCTCCTATTGGTCGCAGCATGATGTTTTATAGCCTAAAGTCTTCATCAATAAATGGACTTCCGGATCATTTTCCAATTTGAACCAGTAGTTCCTGTGATTAGCGCTTTCAAACAAACAAACACCATTACCGTTACCATGCAACAAATATTACAGCAATGTGTGTATGTTTTCTATAAAATAACTCTACTATTATCATTTTCAGATGCCCAATCTAAACTAGATGTTTTTCGAAAAGAAAAAGAATACCTTGAACAGCAATTGTTGTTTAGCAAAGAAAAAGTTTTTGAAAACTTGGAACAGGAAATTGTGGAGGTTTACTCTGAAGAGGAAGACAAAGCATGGAGAGACAAGCACAGAGACAACATGAAACAGTACAAACAGCAAAGTAGAGCAGAAGCCGAGACAGCAGCTGCAGAAATCACTGACGAAGAGCTCTGGAATAGACTTGAAGAGTTAGAGCTTCAAGAAGAATTGGCCAATGAATTATCCAATATAAATAAAACAGAATCTAATACACAGAAAAGTGCTGCAAATACATTCATAGTCAAAGAACCTAATGTGGCAATAACAAAAACAGACAAAGATAAAGACATATCTAATAAAGATTTAAAAGAAATCAAGCCTCCTCCACAAACACCAAAATTGGATCTACTCCAGCAAGTACTTGAAAAGCAGCATGAACTGGAGCAAAAGCTACAGGACTTGAAAAATAAGGAGAGAGGTCAGGCTAGGACCGAACAAGAGCTGATAGATAGGTTGGATGAGATGGAAGAACTGGAGGAATTAGAAGATGAGATGGACAGGTGAGTCTTGTTCTTTTTGTTTTAATGTATATTTGACGGCAAACAAGCAGACAAGCCACCTGATGGCCGTCGCCCATGGACATCTGCAACACCAGAGGAGGTGCTGATGCGTTGCCGACTCGTAAGATACCTGTAAACACGCCTTTTGAAGGACCCCAGGTTATAGCACACAGGGAAAACCTCGGGACGGGGTCTGTACCACAATCCTGCTGTACGAGAAACAGCTGAAAAAACACGTGACACTGACATTTTTGTGTATCTTACACTGGTGGCAGATTTTTTACCTGGTGAGTAATTAGGTTTTTTTTAAATCTAATACTTTATCCCCACAGGAGGAGGCAGAAATTCTGCAATGAGGTGTCAAAATGGCAGGAATGATATAGTTATATGTTTTTTTCCTTCATTTAGCAATGACCTTAAAAATACTGAGTATCTATCTATAGGGGCTAGCTTTTCCTCCTCTCTTCCCCTTGGCAAAGCCTTTGCTTACATATCCAACTCCGAACCACACTTCGTAATCATGTCTTATAAATAGATGAAGGCCGGCTGCACGCACGAAAATATTACGTTCCTAATGCAAACGAGAGCGCGGAACAAGCGATAGAGAGGCATGATCGACCTAAGGGGCTTGTGACGCATCTATCTCTTTTCCACTGTTATCACGTAAAATTATCGTCTGCAAACCGACTTTACAGACAACCAATTTATTTAGAAAAAGGCACACCGTAAAAGCCATACCTTATCAGATTTTAAAATAAAATTTATACTATTTCAGATTGGAGGATATATTGGAAACGGATGATACAGAAAGCACTGATGAAGAAGATTCTGTTCCAAAACAGGCTTCAACTAAAAGAGCTGTCACATTTGCTGATGAGGATGACAGCGAAACCTTAGAACTAGTTTTCGAACACAGTGCTGTAAGACCATCTTGTGAACCATACAATCCAGATAAAGGAATCACAAAACCTAGTGACATTTATGATGCTTATTCAGATCTATTCACTGAAACTACATCTATACTCAAGAAAACCAAATATGAAAGTTTTGAAGGGGAAGATTACCTAAAGAAGACCAGGGAATATACACTGAAAAAGGATGAAATTGTTGTGGAACCTAATGATAATGTTATCAACAAGACAATAGTAGTTAAAGATATTATAGAAAAAACAGATGTAAATGACAACAAGTTGGAGAATAATACAAGACCTACTAGTTTATTTAAAAAGAAAAGACTTCAGAAAAAATAAACAATTAATTCTTTTATAACATTTCGTTATTTCATTTTCTAGCTTTATGTTAGTTCTGGATGGATATATTTTGCTTAGGTTTGCCATCTATTGACTAGCGAGCTAGAGTACTAATCTTTATTATAATTTCTTATTTCATTAGTCTTTTTTTTAACCTAAATTGTCTCTTCCATTTCTCTCCAATTGTCTCTGTCCAATGTAGTTTCAGCAGGCTTGTCTCTCTCTGTCGGTATCGAAAACATGCCTACGCGCGCGACCACTTCAAAGCGGTAAACCGGGCAAATCCGGTAGCAATCACGCGCGTTTGGTCATGTGTTCACAGACTTCATCGAATTATGAAACGTTTCTTCAGAACTATAAGAAGGAAATTGGTTTGCAAGGGATTCTGTAGGTATCTAAACGAAAAGGTGCTGCGTTGTGACGCGAGCTAAATGCACCGTATCGATAACTACATTGAGTTGATATTTCTTTGAATACCTATGCAGAGTGCGACTTCTATACGTAAATACAAAAACGTCGAGGTCATCTCGCCATCGCTTCCTAGATCCTCGTCATCTACGTCGACCATCCTCGGGTATGCATTTCGTTATCTTATTTCTATATAAATAGTTTATTCTATACAAGGTGATTTTTAATTACCTGGCAGTGTTTTAGTGTTGGAATCCAAGTCCCTAATAGAATATAGACCTGCATGAAAAAAATTTAAAAATGATTTAAAAAAATTGAGACTCCAAATTCACCGATCTTACGGTCAGACTATGGAAAGTACCTATGTTTCTTTTCATAAATTACCTTTTTTTTCTTGCAGTTGTGTATTAGGGATTCTGATTCCAATATTGAAATGTTACCAGGTAATTATAAATCACCTGTATAATAAAAGTGCTTACTTACTTGTTTTTCGTGTGTATAAGTGGCGTACACTGGTGTCAGAATTTTCATGCAGCCTAAATGCTGACACAGCTCAATGACTGGCATCTTATGATAATCAGTGGGACCAACGGCTTAATGTGCCTTCCGCGGACGATCTCGAGAATTTGTGGTCACCCATCCCAGTAGGGACAACGCTCAGGGTTGCTGTACATGCGTAATATAAGTGCTAATGTGGACATATTAGTACTTTTATTATGCACAAAATCTAGAACACCTCATTTTATGTTCAAGGTTTAAAAAAGTTGTTAATTTACAGTAACAAACAACTGTGGCTTTTTATAAAGTATATAATATATTTGTATTGAATGCCTATTTAAAAAAAAAATAATGTAAACCAAAATGTCAAGTCTTTGGTCACTGTCATTTTCAGTTGTCTAAATTTGAGGTTATAAAAATATCACAGCGAAACAAATACTGGCTTTTATAGCAATAAAAATGCTAAGTGCCTTTAGAAATACGTTAAGAGTTCCAACAATTAACATAGGAAGACTATTTCAAACATCCGTGCCTGTAACTTCAGACAAATTCGACCACAAAAGGATTCCTCAAGAAGATGAAGGAGTACAAGGAGAAACAGTAGTAGATCTTGATTCTGTGCTGAAGTCGTAAGTCGAGATCTTTAAGTAAACATCCAGGTGACGGGTTATCCTTGAATTTGTTTTGCTACGCGCAGCGACAACTTCTTACGATGTCACAGGCATACTACATTTTCTGGGGATTTTACATTCCTATTGATCAGAATAGTATATATAATATATATATTTTATAGCTTGATAGATTTTATATTTTTATTGAGCTTTATCCACAAGCAGTGCTAATAATACAATGTAACTCAAAGTGCTTTGTTACTGACAGAGTTCTTGTCTATACAAATAAAACTCGCCTGAATCAACACATTAAGATGAAGAACTTGTTTTTTTTATTTATTTTAGCCCTTTTGCTACATACTAAATATAATATAATCACTTCACTGTTTCACTACATAGCTTGTCTTTCGACATAGGCCTCCTCCAGCAACTTCCATTCCTCTCTATTTCTTGCTAACCTTCTCCACATCGGTCCTGCTACTTCCCTAATATCATCCTCTCATCTTTTAAACTGTCTGCCTTTCTTCCTGTGTCCGTTTCTTGGATCTGGTATCCAAGAAACGGACACAGAAAGAAAAGTTGGTTATTTTTTTAGTCCACTATTCAGTTCTCTCTCTGATCATGTGACCCGGCAACTTCCATTTTAATTTATTAATTGCCAGACTTACATTTTTATCCTTATCTTATTTTATTTTATTGTATTTTATCCTTCCTTCTTATTCCCAATATGCTCCTTTCTATGCTATTTTGACATACCTCTAATTTCTCTGTCTGTTTACATTAGTGAAGAACTTGGTTACATTTAGAGATGGGCAATCCACCCACTCGGGTTAAAACCCAGTTGGGTAAAAACCGGGTGTTTTGGGTGTTTTGGGTTTAAACCCAATAAGCACCCAAATTTTTGGGTTTTTACGATTTTTTACTTAAATTATGCTAGTTCTTGACCTGACTAAGCTGGTACAGTGGGCTACAGTTCCAACCCTTCAGGTCCAATTGGTCAACTTCTTTCAACTTTTTGTTTTATGTCCTCATCATATAATATTTTTTGCGATAGAGCGAGGTGACATGACCAGAGGATAAAATAAACGGGTATTTTGGACTGTTAGTGCTCAATAATTTAAATATTGTCGCGAAGCTCCCAGAATGGAATAGTCTAGAACTTATCCGAACACCGTCTGTCGCGCTCATAAATCTTATATCTTGCTCACACATATGTATTCTAGGTTAGCGGGAATACACACTATCGAATATTCTGGCAGTCGGAACCGAAACTATATGGAACTTTCTAGAGACACGACTATTATAAGGGTACGGTAGGGGTCATCGTCATTCAGTTGACCGCGAGTATTCGAAGCGAACGATTCCAATACGAGTGCAAGTAATAACAGTGACTGCAAGGCCACGAGTACGCGCGTCGCTCGGCTGCGACAGGCTTCAGAGGCAGGCGCACGCGGCAGAGGCAAGCGCCAGCGCCAAGGTGTTCACGAGAACGGACGGCATGAAAAGTGGACGTATTCAGATCAAAGAATAATACATTAATTTTTTTGATAATACAATTACTTATTGTTTTGACCGTGTTTTGAAGGATTCATCTGTGATACTTGCTTTTTAACCGACTTCAAAAATGGACAACGATGTTCGACAGTATGAATGTTTTCTAACTGACTGGTTGGTAGCTTTTGGGTAAGGAATTTGGGGATCTCAAAAATGACGTCAGTCTTGGAATCCAAGATGGCGGACGCGACTTGTCATAAAAAATCGACATGGGTGTCGTTGTCTAGGTATTTTGAGGTGTAGATCTCAAAAATGACGTCAGTTTTGGAATCCAAGATGGCGGACCCGAATTGGTACGGTACGGCCTGGTTATTTGGGGAAACTCTGTAGAGATGAATAACGTGTTTCTTATACAAAAGAAGTGTATTAGAGCTCTCCACGGAGCAGACTATCTGGATCATTGTAGACCCTTGTTTCGAAAATCTAAAAAATCTAACCTCTTCCTTGTCTCTACATATCCGAGTTGTGCCTATTTGTAAAAAACATCTACACCTTTTCCCTTTAAATGACACGGTACTCGGAAAAAATAATAGTAGAAATCCTACGAAACTATAAGTACCAAAGCGTAGGCTTATGCTTAGTAATAATAACGCACCTTGTATGGCAATCAAAGTGTACAACGCGTTGCCACAGGAGATAAGAGAAGCCTCGCCTTATAATAAGTTCAAATGTATGTTATTGAACTGGCTTCTTGATAAGTGTTATTATAATATCAATGAAATGACTAAATGAATTTAATGGAAAATGTGACATTGTGTGATGTTCAGATAACTGGACTGACGTACCAATGGTGATAAAATTAACAATATTTATAATCTATCTCGTGAAATAAAATATACTGTACTAACATTATTATATAATTAAATTCACTCATAGATTTCCTACGCCAGCTATGGCAGAATATGTGTACACTATAAACATGTAACATCGTGATTAAGCATTAACTTTAAAACCCTAATAAAATTACCTATCTATATTTCCGTTTCCCCTTCCATACATATTTCCTAATTCGCCGCGACGGCCTGTGATTGGCCGAAAAGAGAGTCAAAGAAAATATGGCGTTCGAGTCATGTTAGCGCGCCGCTTGTGCTGATATCATTTCTAAAAATAACGTCTCCTAAGAGCTTCGCTGGCCGAAAACAATCTTAATCCTCATCCGCGAGTGTGTGATGGTGTACCACAAGTGTAGGCAGCAAGAAAATAATAAAGTTCAAGCACAAGGGTCGTCGGCCGGTCGACACGAGGTCCCGTCGAAGGCGAATCCTTTCGAATCCTGTTCACAAACGAATCCAGGTGAGTGCTTACTGAATTTTCCCTTGCTGTGATTCTGGGGTTGATCGGAGAATGCAGTGACTCTTTCAGGAAGACGCAACAGTCATCATACCACCATGTTCTAAGGAATAAATTAAATTATTATTATTATTGTCATAAAAAATCGACAGACTAGCTCCGTGGCGCAGCGGTCAACACGCCTGCCTGCGACACGGAGTGACCGGGTTCGATCCCCGGCCAGGTCAAGATGGAAAATGATCTTTTTCAGATTGGCCTGAGTCTTGGATGAGTATCTATATATGTATTTGTTATAAAATATAGTATCGTTGAGTTAGTATCCCATAACACAAGTCTCGAACTTACTTTGGGGCTAGCTCAATGTGTGATTTGTACGTATATATTTATTTATTTAATTATTACATGGGTGTCGTTTTCTAGGTTTTATGGGGTGTAGATCTCAAAAATGATGTCAGTTTAAGAATCCAAGATGGCGTACGTGACTTGGCATAAAAAATCGACATGGGTGACGTTTCTATGTTTCTTGGGAAGAAGATCTTGAAAATAATGTCAGTTTTGTAATACAAGATGGCAGAAGCGGCTTTGCATGGTAATTCATCATGGGTTTTGATCCCTTGGTTTTTTGGGGTGTAAATAACGTAATTTTCGAGGAAGAATAGGAAACAACACCCATGATGATTTATCATAAAATGTCGTCATCTTGAATTCCAAAACTGATTTTATAATCTAGGTCTACACCAGTAAAAACCTAAAAAAAACAACACGCGTCGATTTTTCATGACAAGCCGCGTCCGCCATCCTAGATTCCAAAAATGGCACCATTTTCGACATCTACACCCTAAAAAACGTAGAAAACGACACCGATGTCGATTCTTTATGAAAACATGCCTCCGTCATCTTAGATTCCAAATCGACGTCATTTTCAAGATCTGCACCCCAAAAAGCCTAAGAAATAACATCCATGCAAATTTTTTTATGACAAGTCACGTCCGCCATCTTGGATTCCAAAACTGACATCATTTTCGAGATCTACACCCCAAAAAACGTAAAAAAGAACACTCATGTCGATTTTTTATCAAAACACGCGTCCGCCATCTTGGATTCCAAGACTGACGTCATTTTCGAGATTTTCACCCCAAAAACCTAGGAAACGAACGACACCAGTGTTGATTTTTCAAGACAAGTCGCGTACGCCATCTTGGATTCCAAAATTGACGTCATTTTCGAGATCTACACCCCATAAAACCTCGAAAACGACATTCATGTCAATTTTTTATGACAAGTTTTTTCTGTAACTACCAATGTCGTAGCTCGGGTGGAGCGACAACAAAAGGTAATAAAATAAGAATTATAACGATACATAATGCCTCGAGACATTCTGAAGTAATTGTGGAATAAGATGCTCCTATACATATTTTAATACAAACATAATCTTTAAAAACACACACTCCTTTTTTTGAAGTTGTGTAAAAATAAAACTATCAAAAACTCAAATTTCAATAAAATTATTTATTTTCCTGATTACGTCCACCGACTCACTACTAAGTCATTACCGCACTCGTTCAAACATAAGGTCTGACACAGCATGCTGTCTCTTTCTACTTTGGCGCAAAGCCTTTAAAATATTTACGGCAAGCAAAAGACCAACATGTTGGTCAACTGCAACATGAAAACACAGAACTAATTATTTTCATCTCGGTTTTTATTATTAGTAAACTTTACCTAACATTTCTTTAAATTATTTTAACGTACAGCAACGTAGAATTGATCATTACAATTTAATAAAAATATATTTTTCATATATTACTAACGTTTTTGACAAATAAAGTAAACACCCGATTTTTTGGGTGTTTATGGGTGTTTAAGGGTGTTTATTGGGTTTTTATCAAAGCACCGGGTTTAAACCCGGTGCTTTGCCCATCTCTAGTTACATTAGTTCCAATCATCATTCACACTTTCCATAACTAAGTGTCCAATGAAACACCTACTAGACATTTGGGTGCATATCTTCAGCTATAGTTATAAATCTATTGTTATTCTTTTGTTTGTTAGTGTTGTGAATGAGATAAATTTTGGCATGTTATTTATGCCAAATATATCAGATTCTTGATTCTATTTATAGATTGAATGTTGTAGTAACTCAATCAATATAAATATTTCCATTTGCCTTTCAGGAAACAGAATCTCTTTCCCACCGCTGACTCAGACAATTTACTATTTGATGGAGTCCCATATAAACAACTACCTATTTGCAACATCCGAGTCAGCCACAACAACACAATCTTCACCCTGACGGATGCTGCAGGCACAGTCAAAGCCATCAAGTCCTGTGGCATTGAAGGCTTTAAGAATACTAAGAAGGGAACCAACATTGCTGCACAAACTACTGCCATTAGCATAGCTGCTGTAAGTAAAAGAACAAAGAAACACTCATACATAATATTTTATAAATAAATATATACGGACAAATCACACAGATTGAGCTAGCCCCAAAGTAATTTCAAGACTTGTGTTATGGGATACTAACTCAACGATACTATATTTTATAACAAATACATATATAGATAAACCTGGCCGGGGATCGAACCCGGTCACTCCGTGTAGCAGGCAGGCGTGTTGACCGCTGCGCCACGGAGCTAGTCGTTTATTACTAGCTTTCGCCCGCAGCTTTGCTCGCGTCAAAAAAAGTACTGTTCCTTCGGGATCAGTAGCCTAGTCCTTCTCCATATTTCAGATAACTGTATGCCAAATTTCATAATAATCAGTTCAGTAGTTCGGTGTGAAAGCGTAATAAACAAAAAACCTCACTTTCGCATTAATAATACAGAGATACAGATGATATGATAAAGAGTTATCATATCATCATCATCAGGTCTTTTTTAGTCTTCACTGCAGGAGCATGACCCTCTCTGTACTACCGGAGCCATACTTTATCATATGAAACTGCATAATTTTTTTAAATGTACCTGTTTTAAATGTATTTACAGAAAGCCATAGAAAGAGGCTTGAAGAATGTAAGAGTCAAAGTAAGAGGATTAGGACCAGGAAGACTGGTAAGATATTTTTTATTAATATTAGCCTCTGCTTTTAACTACTTGTGACTGGTTATTTTATTATCATACTTTTTATGCTGAATTGTCTGGTAAAAAATAATGGTCTACTTCGTTTCAGGCTGCAGTCAAAGGGCTGCAAATGGGAGGCCTGGAAGTAGTATCAATCACAGACGACACTCGAGTGTCCTGGAATCCTTCAAGACCGAGGAAAGCAAGGAGACTGTAGTATTGTAATTATTTTATAATTTAGCTGATAAATAAACACTGTAGTAAAAATTATAGATTTTATTATTTACAAATATTCCTATTGTACACTTGTGAGCAGTGATTGGTACATTAAGGGCCACGCTACACTGGATTGGCATGGGATGGCATCGGAAGCGACGCGACATTTCAAAACAAGCTATTATTTATATTATAACCTTTATGTCTAGTGGTATAAGATGACTAGACGCCCGCGTTCGTGCGAGGGCTCGAGGTGACGCGCGGCGCCGCGATTTGCCACGCGGCGGCTCGATCAGACGCGCGTTCGCGGGCGTCTAGTCATCTTATAACACTAGACATAAAGGTTATAAGGGGCCGTTCAAGTATTACGTAATCCATATATCAGTTATTTTAAACCCCTCCTCCCCCTATCAGCAAAAGTAAGAAAAGCTCTTCCCCCAAGCTTACGTAAATATTATGCGTCATTTTCACAAAATATATTTGTTTATTTTGCTATATGTTGCTAACGTCATCACTGTGCAAATCTCACCATTTCAGCAAAAATAAGCCTAGCCCCGACCCCCCCATTTCTGCTTACGTAATATTTGAATGACACCTAATAGCTTGTTTTGAAATGACGCGTCGCTTCCGGTGCCAATGCAGTGTAGCGCAGCTCGAGAATATTTACCTAACTTCAAATAATAAATCGCAAGAGTGAATAATACCACCACCAAAAACACGCTAGTACGAAGCATAGGCATAGGTATTTATCCTTGCTGTTATTATCCTGAAGTTTAGGATAATACACTCAATGTACGCAAGCACTGCTTATTAGAAACCATATTTAGATTGAGTCTGTCTTTTTGACATCCTGTTGTTTGCCCATTGGTTCTGCAGCTCCACTTCATTCGCCTTAGCCTGTGAACATAGTTTATCAAATATTTAGCGAGGAAAATAGGCAAATAAAAGTTGTTGGCTCTCAGTGATTGTCATAGTTGTCTGTTTAGATTGATAAAACATTTTATTGCCTTGGAAAAGAATAGTACAGTACATACTCTATAGTCATGATAAAAGATATAAAGAAAATGTGTGCCAGGACAGTAAGGGCCGCGCTACACTGGATTGGCATGGGAAGCGACGCGTCATTTCAAAACAAGCTATTATAACCTTTATGTCTAGTGGTATAAGATTGACTATAAGCCCGCGAGCGCGCGACGGGTCGAGCTAGCTCGAGGGACTCGCGGCGCCGTGCGGGTCTCGATCAGACGCGCGCTCGCTCGCGGGCGTCTAGTCATCTTATTCCACTAGACATAAAGGTTATAATAGCTTGTTTTACATACCATAGCATCCCATGCCAATCCAGTGTAACGCGGCCCAAATAAAACTATGCTTGCTTCTATATCAAAACACTGGTTTTTAACCAGAATTAAAACTACTAATAAACCATCCTGAATTCAGTCACTGTCGAGAGGGACGCCGCTATATGTTAGACACGATACGAGATAGCTCCAATCGTATCGCACGTATTGCGACGTCCCGCTCTTTGTTGAATTAGAAAGCTTCTTACAATATGATTTAATTTTACCTGGTGAGCCAAGTACGTGATTTGATGCTTTCTCTTCTGTTGGTTGGTGGGTTCGTTGCCTCTCTTCTTGCTGGCTGAGACTCGCTTGCTGGTGTCATCCATCAAGCCCTTGAGCAGCCATTCCTTGGCGTCTGCTAGTACCTGTTGTTGGTTTACGTCTACTATCTGAATTTCCTCTCTCTTGCGTTTGCCACGGGCACCACATAACTTCATAATCTGAAACACGAAAATCTAAGGTATCAAATTCAAATCACAGGTATAATATAATCTTAATATATATAAATCTCGTGTCACAATGTTTGTCCTCAATGGACTCCTAAACCACTTAACCGATTATAATAAAATTAGCACACCATGTGCAGTTCGATCCAACTTGAGAGATAGGATAGTTTTTAACTTATGGCGAAACGAAGTTCGCCGGGGCAGCTAGTGTCATATCATTTTAACTTTGCCATTCTACAATCATGTTAATAATTTTAAGTAAGTAAAATTTTACTTGTAAAATGTATACTTGACACAAACAATTTTCACAGCTGATTTGCACCCGTGCCTACAGGTTATGGCTGAAAATCAGTGTATTGCTCTCTGAGCTATGACACTTTTGTATTGCTGCAGCACACATTCTTTTAAAATGTATCTAATCTCATTATACCTTACTATAATTTAAGTCTAATCCTAACTAATATTATAAATGCGAAAGTGAGTTTTTTTGTTTGTTTGTTTATTTGTTTGTTTGTTTGTTTGTTACGCTTTCACGCCGTAACTACTGAACCGATCATCATGAAATTTTGCATACAAGTTCTCTGGAGTACGGAGAAGGACATAGGCTACCTTTTATCCCGGGAAAAAGTTACTTTTCCCGAGGGATCGACATTGACGCGGGCGAAGCCGCGGGCGAAAGCTAGTTGTTATTATAAATTTATAGTGTTTGTCCATAGCAATATATAAACATACTCTTATCTTATAATGAGAATGTTAACTAATATACCTAGAGGAAAAATTTAATAGTGTGTTTAAAATGGATAAACAAAAAATTACACTAAATAAATCTTAGGGCAAAGTTAACCACGGAATTCCCTGTAGGCTGGCAACAAAAGCGAGGCCGTCCAATTGAGGCGGTCGAATTGAGTAACCTCCTCCTTTTTTTGAAGTCGGTAAAAAATTGGCGATCCTTCAATACAATAGATAGGCACAAGTGGCATACAAGAGAGGAGAACTTTGCTCAGCAGTGGGATACAATAGGCTAAAAAAAATCTAAAGAAATTTTCACATACATATAGGAAACTATATTATCAGCTAATCCTTAAGCGACTATTATACCATCCTGAATCTAGGATCCGGAATTTAGCATCCGATAAGGACAAGAAATTCAGTCGTCAGAGCTCCTGATTACACCGACCAGAACGAGTCCTGAACGGAGACTGCGCGTCCTGACAGAGCCATCCGTTGGCCATCCTGAATGCGTGACAGGGACGCCGCTATACGTGCGACGCGATTGGAGATATTATCGTTTCGTTTCTAACGTATAGCGGCGTCCCTCTCATGCGGCGATCCTGAATTCCGGATGGTTTCACTTTACGCTTCCGTTATGCTTCCGATAAGGACGTCGGAAGCCATTCTGTCCTGACAATGGATCGGCGATTAAACTGTCCGTTGACTATCCGTTGACTGAATTCCGGATCCTGAATTCTGGATGGTCTAATTGGCGCTTTACTAATATTATAAATGCGAAAGTGAGTTTGTTTGTTTGTTTGTTTGTTACGCTTTCACGCTTTTGCATACAAGTTCTCTGAAGTACGGAGAAAGACATAGGCTACCTTTTATCCCGGGAAAAAGTACTATTCCCGAGGGATCGACATTGACGCGGGCGGAGCCGCGGGCGAAAGCTAGTTATGCAATATTTGTAAAAAAGATTGAAGTTGGTACAAGGATTTCTAAGTGGCAGCTTGCATGATACCTCTGATGTTGATAGATTCAATGACTTGTCAACTTTTAACTTTACATATCTACTTACAGCTTCCTCATCAAGGACAACATCTCCATTCGACTGACTCTCAGTAACTCCATAGCTACTGTAACTGGAGCTCGAAGCTTCGCTGCCATAATCACTGCCATCATACACTGCCTCCTGAGCTATGCTATGCTGTTCTTCATTGCCATTCTGTTTGAAGTACGACTGAATGTTTGGCACCTGACTCTGATTGTTCGGTATTGTTGATTGTTTAACTTCTGCCTGTGGTTTGATATTAATGTCCAATGGTACATCCGCAACAGGTGGCAACTCAACAGGTTTGTTTATTGAGAAGAAGTCATTCTGAACCTCATCATTGTCACTATCGTCCGAGTATTCTGCTAATCCTTTTCTTTCGGTCTTTGCTTTTTTAGCAGAAGATGGTAATGGAACCTTTTTCTTGACATTCTCATCTGGCTTTTTTGTAAGTACATGTGGTATTAATGTTTTTGTTGTTGCTTTTATTGTAAAAGCTGCATTTCTTGGTTGTGGCAGTATACTCAGTAGGCCAGATTTTTTCTGAAATTTTTAAATTTTTTTAATTTACATTTTTAAATACACCTGTGTTTAAATTTTTATTAAAAATATAAATGAAAAATGTTTTCTTACCCCATTTGCTGCTTTAGGTTTCACACTGGGTGTCACACGCTCCACATCTTTGAACTAAAAGTTAAAACCTTATTAGCCATGAATAACACAGTCATACATCTATAAATATAAAAACAAAAAGTTAATCGCTCGTATGTGGGAGCCCAGATCTGTAGAAAAATGCATTGTTTAACTATTGTGTCTGGTATCGACGCATAGACAAAATGTGGCTTGTAATACAATAAAATTAACTCAAATATCATTTGTTTCATACTGGTGTAGGTAAAAAGAAAAAATGTTGTTTGTACCAGCTAAAGAAACTTTAAAGAATCTCTTAGTAAGTTCCAATCTCTGTAGGAAAAGGGGATCAAAATGAACCCCTATTCCTACACTGACATATCATGTGTTCAAAATGGTCTTTGGATCATATGGCCCTAGGCTCTGTCTGCCAAGTAGGGGCAAAGGTGTAGTAATATTATATGTATTATTAATTCCTTACATCATCAAGTGAAGGCACCATGATCTTAGCTTTAGGTTTCACTACACTAGCAGCTGTCTCCTTTTTGTGCAAGAACTCATCGTCTTCCTCTATAGTGACTGGCTTCTTATTAGTTGGTTGTGGTAAAAGGTTGAACAGATTTTGACCCAACTCTGTTGGTGATACATCTGTGTTCTGTTCTGAGGAGGCTGGCTGAGGTACTGATTTTACTGGTACTGAAATTAATATATTATAATCATCATAAATCATGTAAATGTGTAAATAGTATCAAACCACTTTAATAATGATTTTTTACTAATTTTTCCTGGCAATACGCTCAGTTTGTCAGTTGGTTCGTGAAGAACATGAGAGTTTTTCGCGCGTCTCTTGTGCAGTAGCAACAAGCGAAACATAAATGGACGATGTAAGCACATCTGTGGCTATCTGTAGGTTACAAAATAGACGAAAAATAATTGATTGAAATATAATATATACCTTCCGCTTTAGTGAAAGTTGCACTGTCGTTTTCCTCGTCTTCGTATTCACTCGAGTCACTGTTGTCATAAGCTACTAATGCCATGATTTAATATGTTTTACTAGTATGTTTAGATTACCTTTCCAAATTCTTCACTTTACTAAAATATTATTGTACACAGACAGCAGAAACCAGCAGCAGCTACATAATATTGACATTGACAGTGTTAACCACAGTGTTAACATTGACATCTATCAGTTGTCTATGGTTGTTGTGTAAATCTGGCAACATTAAATTTTAAGGTGCGTTTCCGAAGCTTATTAACGGTTCATTCATCATCAAACGTTTTATCCATTCGGGTTATGTGATGGCAACATTGAGCATATCGCTTTGTGTGATGTTGTCATTGTCAATGTCAAACAAATTTGACAGAAAGAAAACAAATAGGTAGGTAGATCAATCGAATTGATTCATTCTTAGAAATTTTTCAAAACACCTACGAATGCAATAAATTAGTCTTACAAAAAATTATATTATCGTATGAATAAAGAAGGTAAGCCACTCATATATAGTTCTATTCTTTAATTTGTTGTGCAGACCACTCTAACCTAACCTTCTAACTTAACCTCTCGCATTCTTTGTAGGCTTGCAAGATGCCTAAGAAATTCGCTGGTGAGAACAGCAAGGCAGTTGCTGCGCGACAACGTAAAGAAGATCAAAAGCAGGAGAAAGAACAGAAGTTGAAAAAAGTTATAGAAGACGCACAGTGGGAGGATAACGACGACAAACTTAAAAAGAAACAACAGAAAAAGGTAACTTTGCCAGAACTTTCTTCGTCAATTCGTAAAGAGATTGGATTAAGTGTTTAATCCTCGCAAAAATTTCTTAATAGCTAGAAAGTAAATTCACCGTATTCTTGAAATGTGGATACTAACTATAATGACTTCAGTGTAAAGACAAAATTCAAAAAAGATTGTTATTCGAGAGATTTTTGGACTGCAATCTATTTTTGTTTTGTTAAACTTGCTATTATGTTTGACTTTAAGAACCATCATACTTTTACTGCAATCTATCATATTTTTAGGAGGATCAAGAGAAGAAGCGGCAAGAGCAGCTCCAAAAGAAAGCAGAGGCCAAGGCTCTGCTGGAGAAAGAGATGGAGTCCATTAAGGCCCCTCCTAAGAGTGCACCACCACCTCCCAAGATAACCAGAGCACAGATTTCTCTCATGAAGGAGAAGACTATCAAGCCTGAGCCTGTTAAACCTGTGGTAAGAAATGCTGTACAAAAACCTAGAGTTATGTCAGTGGGGTGAATATATTCAAGTAATAAACTCAAGCCGTTTGCCTGATACTGAAATGTAATACAAAGAAGATGTATGAAGTCTGTCTCAGTTTTTGATTCCAGATTTCGTCAATGCTAACTATGGTATAGAGAAATTTTTTATCAGTTGTGTTTCCCCATGAGCAATGCCATTTGCCCATTATCTTGAAAAATTTGTGTGATATCACCAATATGCTAGTTTCCTGGGTCAAAATAATAGTATTAAAATTAGTCCATCAGTCAAAAATTTTTTCTTTAAACAAAATATTTTTAAGATACAGCACATCAAAGTTCATGAGCGGAGTCAAAGAATGCTAAAAAGTGTAGCAAACTATGATGTCACATGGAACTTTGCTCACATGCTATATCTTTACAAATTTTGGTTTAATTGACATAAAAAATAATGTGTCCATTGACAAAACAAAAGACCGAGGATGTGAGTTTGATTCTCACGGGAGAATCACGATCACGCGTCTCACGACGGAGGTTGTGAGTTTGATTCTCACGGGAAGCATACTTTGTTGTTTCCAGTTTGGTTAGGACATTGCAGGCTTGAATCACCTGATTGTATGATAGTAAAGATGATTCCATGCTTCTGAAGGCATGTTAAGCCATTCCAAATAGCAGGATTTGCACATCTGGTAGTCGATAAAGGAACCACATCAGAGGCCGAGAGGCGGTTCTGAAGAACTCTGACACCAGGGAGTGCATAGTTGATTTGACCTGTTGCCTACACGAAATGTTATATTTTTTTAAGAAACTAGCCTATATCTTACTGTGGCATATCAATAAATAAAGCAGTGTTATGACCAGAGATGCAATTTTTTTTTAAATCTATGGTTATGACCATATAAATTTTTGTATAATAATAGTATGGTGATTGTAATTTTAACTTCCAGCCTTCGCGAGTGGTTGTGGAGCAGCCACCACTAGAGGAGAATCTCAATAGGATACAACTAGATGGAGAGGTGGCACAATCCGTGGATGAGGCTATTTCTATTCTCAGGTATTATTTATTTCTTTAATCTGAGGAAAATGCATGCAATGCATGCAAAAGTGACGCTGAGATCACAATTTTATCTACACTGGATTGGCATGGATAGCATCAGAAGCGACGCGTCATTTCAAAACAAGCTATTATAACCTGTCTAGTGGTATCAAATTATAATTTGCCTATTGGCGCACACTTCGATAAATATTTAAAGAATGCAACTATTCCTTACTATTGTTTTTGTGCTTGCAGATATATGCTGGGTGACTTCAGTATTTTGATTTAAATATGCTCATTAATCTATTTTCAGTGACAAGACTGAAGTCGATAGGCATCCTGAGAAAAGGCTAAAGGCAGCATACACAGCATTTGAAGAAGCTAACCTCCCGATACTAAAGGCAGAGAACCCGTCACTCAGGCTTTCCCAACTCAAGCAGATGCTCAGGAAAGAGTGGCTCAAGTCCCCACAGAATCCCGTCAACCAAAAAGTTTGAATGAATTTGTGGAAGTGATGTTCATAGTCTCTGGATAGACTCATGATTGTATAACAGTTTACATAAAGTTAGCAGCTAGCTTGATAGTTTTATTGTTTTGAGTAGTTTCAGTAGTAAATTTGCATCATTTTATTATGACCAAAGGGTCAGGTATTATTTTGACGGCAACATATGGATGCATGGCTAGTAGTCTCACCTAATTGTCCCATCATTACTTGTGGAACTACTAACATAGGAATGAGCAATGCATAGAGATGTGTGTGTGAAACTTCATGGACATGTTTTGCTTCAACTACTTGAATACTCGTAACTGCTTGTGCTTTTGAGCATCGCCGTCTTAATGCTGTGCTTTATGCTATATAGCTATTAACTTTATGTAAACTTATCTCCTGGTTGTTCAATCAAATCCTTAATTTTGTTATGATATTTTCGTTCTAAATGCTATTTACTAAGTAGGGCATTCAAATTTGTACTGAAGTAATATAAAGTAAAAATGTAAATAAATGTATTAAAATATTTATTCTGGCTCATTTTTATACTGTAAAGGTATCCCTTGACGCCCTTGCTCAGCCTGATTTACTTCAGTCTCTCCCAATTTCTGTTCTAGGCCCCTCCAGGATTTGCGTTGAAGGCTATGCCCGATGGTTTCAAGGGCATAATTTTGTTTTGTCACCAGATCCATACTGTCTCCTTCCCTTGGTCCAAGTTTGGTTTCTCGGATCTTGCCAGTCACAAGACTGACATCGCCACCTTCTTCAAGGTGTTCAATATCACAGTAATGCCTCTTTCCTGGTAGCAGCTCATCATAATCTGTGACGTGAGTTGTGAAGTATGCCTCTCTCTTTGCATTGATGGCTACTTCCAACTCGTATGGGTAAACTATTGGTTTGTAGAAGTCTCTGCTGCTGTAAAGGTCATTCTCTGGACAGGCTATCATCACATAAATATCAATCTGAAACAAAAACAGTTTTTAAGATTACAGGTCATCGCCATTTCCTAAGTTTTCCTTAAGTGGGATGTAAGTGATTTATCCTTCAAGCCAGGAAACGCAAACATAATAAGAGTTTTAATTGTTATGCAGCCCTATCTGAGCAGTTTGAAACTGAGTGAAAGTGTGTTTTAATAATTTATTATCAAAACCATATTTCCAATACCGGTTGAAAGCGGCCTGCATCCAGCGTCTTCCTGCGACCTTAGTCAGGTCATCCGACCATCCTAAATCCTTGGGGGAGGCCTATGTCCAGCAGTGGACTTCTTGCGGCTGATATGATATTGAAAACCATATTGGCGTAGATTGAGAAGTCTATGGAATAATAGACTTTGATTCTGCCTACCCCATAAAAGACATGTATGTATGTAATATGAGAAGGAGGAATCGAGGCAGGATGATACTGGAAGATTTAAAAAAGTGTAGAACTTAACCTCTGGGAAATTAGCCAACTTGGCAACGTTGGGCTTGCCCACTGAAACTATGTAGCTTTTCTTCCCATTGCTGCGGCACAGCTGCTTCATTCTGCTGATAATATCCTTGGTCTGGTCCCCAGCCAGCTTGCAGACCAAAATGCCCACCACATTTGCATCCTTGCATTTTTCTATTAGGAACCTTCTGCGTTTGAACCAGGCGGTCTCTTCCAAGTGCTCAACCTTTTGGAGATCTGGATCAAGGAGGTACCATTCTTTGGCTGCAAAATGCAAAAAATATGAGTTGATATAAATCCATTAAATAGTTGTATAAATGAGTTGATATAAAGCAATAAAGTTGATTCTCCATCAAAGCCTTGATGCTTATGCTATGGGCCCTTATAGTATATCAACTATTTTTAACACCTTCCTCCCCCTTGTCAGCAAAAGTAAGAAGTACCAAATATTAAAATCTCTTAATCACTACTAAAAGGCTACTACTACTAAGTACTAAAAGGCTCTCAATCATATAAAATTACCTGGCACCGATACTGTGTAGTTGAACACAGTCTGTCCACTGGAGCCAATATAAATGCAGATGCAATCTGTCAGGGTTTCAATCGGCAACACCTCTCCCTGAGCTTTCCTGAGGAGTCTCCCAGAAAATCTGTGCTCTTTCTCCTCTTGTTCTACATAAGCAATGTAACTGTGAGGGTAGTGATTGTACCAGCGCTTACATATTTCATCTGAAAGGAATTAAAGTGGTTACTATTTGGATTTTATTACTTTTTGAAATCCTAAAACCTTCTCCAGTCATGTTTTTTTTTTACATTTACCTAATCTTATGATAAGGGATCATTTGTTTTGTCTACAATGTATAAAATCTATCGAATTCCATACTAAATTCAACAAGAGAAGCATGTCAGGAAATATAAGTAAACATTTTGCATGTTCTGAGTGTTTTATCTTAAGTTGTGGTGCCCAGAGTCCAGGATACACTATCAAAACAGCATTTAAACCAACCTTTACAATGTTCAAGTTCCGCGTCATAAAACAAACACAGTCTGACATCAGAGTCTGAGCTGAAGGAGTCTTTCAGGGTCTTCATAGTGCCTTCTATGTCGAGCCTCTTCTTGGGCAGCACTATGAACACAGGCAGGTTGGCCTTTGAGAAGCATGTGTGTCCATAATGCACAATTGCATTGCCTTGGACATGCATAGCAGCTACTGTATCCACACAGCAGCTAGCAAGAAAAATATGTATGAATTAACTATACAAATAGTACAATACTAGATCAAACCCAAAACTTATAGATAGATGCTATTGCAATTTCAAATAAAATTTAATAATATATACTATAAGATATTCTATACTAATAAAGACAGATGAGCTGTCTCCAAAACATTTATATTGTAAACACAAACCTGGCATATGATGTGTCTCCCAAAATGTACAAGTCTACCTCAACCCTCTTTTTAATTTCTTCATAAACTCTTGTGCTAATCCCGAGCAATTCATCGGGAAACTGTAGGCACACCTAAAAATGAAAGGAATAATTTTCTTGTTTCTGCTCTGAAGGGATAGTGATTGAATACTCAGCTCAATTATATATTTTCTCATCAGCAAAAATTATTTATTTTGTCTAAGAATTTGGTGAAATATTACTTTAGGAAGGTCTAAATACCTTCAAGAACTGATTATCTGTAATCCAACTGCAGGTTTTTTCGACATCAAAGTGTACAACAAGGTCGTCAATGTTTTCGTCTATATTCGCAACGGACACCTCACGATCGATACATATTTTACCATCCGTAGTAAAATTAGCCATTGTAGCTGATGATCAAAAAAAGGTTAGGATAAATCTTCATTAAATCACATATATTTATGAAAATGAGGGCGAGGCGATGCACTTCATAAACCAAAACAATAATGAAGAATGAGAATGACAGTGACAGTGAGTGAAATAGATTTAACACCTTGTGTGTAAAGAAAAATATTCCATGCAGCCAAGTCTTTGTAAAGTATCCCATTCTATCCGATTACCGAAGTAAAAGTAATGAGTAAAAGGATTTGTTTTATAAAATCATAACATATAAAACTAAGTTACGCCCCTAAAACGGTTACTCTTTAATCAATATCATATTCATTTGTGCTCCTCAAATTTTAAATGAATCCCAGAAGCAACTAGAAGTTCAATTTCTTCTAAATGCTAGTAGGCTAGGCGTATCACATAATAATTTGTTCTAGGCTCGTAACTGGTACCACACTGCTGACAGCCTCTGTGGCGCAGATTACTGCTTTTCTTGATGAACGAGAGGCTTATGATCAGGGAGTAGATTTTTCTATGCTCTTGAATAGATTTCCAACGTGGGTAAAGAATTGTACTCCATTTTCACAGGTATCTGTATGCAGTTTTGGAGTCACCTAACCAGAATTAGTATCAGGCAGCAGGTATGCTAGTGAGTAGCTAGAAAACTTTGCCAAATCATATCACAGCGTGAACCTTATACATTGTCACAATACCAACCCCCCCAAACCAAAACAACACAGTTTAATTTACAAGTTCTTGTTTACCTTTTGTGTACATACACTATTATAAAAACGAAAGATTAGATTATTTGTTTGTTTGCATGAATAGGCTCTGAAACTCCTGGGCCGTTTTAAAAAATCTTTCTGATGAACATAGGCTATATAATTAAGTACCTACTACCCATGCTGAGTCTGGCCGGGCCGCTAGTTTGTCTATGAGTCTACCTCTTCCAACTCCTACATTGTTCAGTTAGGAGGCAAGGCAAATTAGACCTTGTAAATGACATTCTTGTGACTTATTCGTATCTTTTGCCATACCAAAGGCCAAGTTATACTGACTTATGTAAACCAACAAAGTTATAGTTTATTTAAAGCTCCTAAAAACCTCAGTATATTTATTTGCAAACACTGTTTAAAAAATACACATTTTACTTCTTATAAATAGAGTACCTATGTTGAAACATGTCATATGAAAAACATTTCATGGATGTCATACAAAAAACAATGAATGGAATAAATACAATGCTCTTTACTGACAATACAACATCAATACATCATCAATAGATTAGTATAGATTAATATTTAATAAATTATATAATGACACCGACAACAATACACATATAACATTTAGTATCCTTCATCGCTGATGGTGATTTTATATTCTGGGTAAGCTTCCTTGACGAGTTTGGCCGTTATTTCATGGTCTGCTTTGCCGTAGCCCTGCGAGTAGCCATAGATGTGGATTTTCTTGGTGCCCGGATCATGACTGATTCTTCCCCCTCCAAATGGCTCACAATCTAGGTCAGGAAGTTTTGATTGGACCTAAAAAGTATATTTATTTGTAGACAACATAGATATTTTATTTATTTTTAAAAATGGCTTTTTAGAATTAGATACTGGAATGCTATTTTTTAACAAAAAATGGAAGGATTTTGTTTCTTAAAATCGCTTGTTTATTCATACTTCTAAAATGGTATCCCTGTACTCTACTGTGAATTCAAGTATGATCCAACATAACCTATATCACATGCCTTCAGATAGGTTGCAAAAAATAGATACCAGTGTTATTAGCTAACATGCACAAAAATAAATAGGTATTATGAATCCTAACTAATATTATAAATGTGAAAGTCAGTTTGTTTGTTACACTTTCACGCCGTAACTACTGAACTGATCATCATGAAATTTTGCATACAAGTTCTCTGGAGTATGGAGAAGGACATAGGCTACCTTTTATCTGGGGAACTTGACTAGCTCCGTGGCACAGCGGTCAACACGCCAGCCTGTGACACGGAGTGACCGGGTTTGATCCCCGGCCAGGTCAAGATGGAAAATGATCTTTTTCAGATTGGCCTGGGTCTTGGATGTGTATCTATTTTTTTTTTTATTTATTTATTTGCATCAGGCTACAGAATACTTATAAAATATTACAGGCCCATAGAATATACATATACCTTACAGACTAACATACATATAAATATAATATAAAACTTAAAAACTACATTATGTATTTGTTATAAAATAATATATAATATGTGTTAATATATGTATTTGTTATAAAATATTGTATCGTTGAGTTAGTATCCTATAACACAAGTCTCGAACTTACTTTGGGGCTAGCTCAATCTGTGTGATTTGTCCATATATATTTATTTTATTTATTTAAACTTCTGAACCGATTTAAAAAATCTTTCTGATGAACATAGGCTATATAATTAAGTATTCAAACAATTCCTAACAACATCTGAGGGATTGACATCGACGCGGGCGGAGCCGCTGGCGAAAGCTAGTTATTTATATTATAATTTATATGCATCTAGTATTTTAATTTCTTAAATAAAAATATACATAGGGACAAATGACGCAGATTGAGCTAGCCTCAGTGTAAGATGTTAACTTGTGTTGTATGATACTATATTTTATAATAGATACATATAATTATTATTATGCAAGTCCAGCGACGTAGAAGTATTGAGTAATGCTGGCTTGAGTTCATCAAACAGGCTATGGATAGACACTTGACACCATGATAACAGAGAACTTGACAAGCGATCAAGCAAAATGAAAAGATTGATGACTTAACCACTGGACCACGGAGGCAGTTAGAACGATAAAGAGGAAGTTACATATATAGATAAATAACGAAGACCAAGGGCAATCTGAAAAAGATCGCAGGAAAATGGACGGCCAATTCAAATTATTTAGCTTAGGAGGTACAGGATCCTCCAGTATTCATTCTATGGACTTCCTAGCTGCAAATATTTTGATAAATCTACTAATATCTACAATACAGAAGTAAAAATTATACCTCTTCGTAAATATCGGAGTGATAGTTGCATCTTTTGTAGCCTCGCACAATTGTCACGGAAGGCTCTAGGTTTTCTGTTCCTTTTCCATGTACCCTCAATAAGATATATTTAAATACTCCATCAGTATCAATGTCCACTTTAGGCAGAGCTTGAAGTTCTGGGCAGACGCAGCTCATGTTCCTAAAGGATTGAGCAGATACTTGGCCTGTAAAAGTAAATAAACTTTGACAAATAGCCGGCGTCCGTGTGTAGCAATATATGTTACCTAAATAAATGAAGACGAAATGTATTACCTGAAGTGAATCGTTTTGCCGCACAAGCCCCTATGCTGAAATTAGCTTTTGAAAGAACTCTACCAACAGCTATCATTAGAGGAATGGAATATTGAGTAAAAATTTGTTCAACAAAATGAAATTCGATCGGTCCAGTCTGTCTGTCACTGTAGAGTAGAGAGAGAAAGAGAGAGAGAGACTACTGTCTAGCTCTAGAGCTGTCAAAAATCAATACAATACAATACATGACGTGCCGCGTTTTAAAAATAGCTCAGACCAAATCGTTGAATTTCCACAAGGCTGGTCTATACCTTGGCCAAAAGATAAGCATTGCCACCCAACGTGGCAATGCTGCTTACCGTGAGGCAACGATCTACCCGGACTATTTTATTTGAAAATATATTTTTATTTTTAGTTGTGTGTGTAGCTTTTATGATATATATTTGAATAAATTCCCAGAATAATTATGGCAACAATACAGTACATGTCACAAAACGTCAAACCAATCAAACGTCATAGTTTGTGCAAACGTCAATCGCTGAATGGAAATGGATGGTGTTTAATTTAGTTTTATTTTTATATTTTGGAAAAGGAAGCTGAAATTTGATATTTGGATAAGTTATATACCACAATACAATGAGTGGGACAAACAAAATGGATTCAAATTTAACGGGTATGTTTTCATATGTAAAATAATTAAAATTCAAAGAAAGAATTCGGTGATTCAAGGTTGTGATGGGAAGTTTACGAAAATGTTTAACTTATTGGCTTGCTGCTTGCTGAGAGTGGGTGTGATCTAATACCTTGTGTATAAACAGTAAATTTTTACTCCAAACAGGTATGTGGGTTAGTTTCTTCACGACTGCTGGCATTCCGTCGGACGTTTCTGCCACATATGCCCTGACTTTTACGGAGAATAGAATCCAGAATGATATGCTGTTGGACCTCAACAAGGAATACCTCCGGGACATGGGCATCACAAGAATGGGAGATGTTATTGCCATATTGAGGTAGAGCATACATTTCATATTAGGATTGTTGTAAACTATGTTTTGTGTATATATTTTGTTTGTACAACTGTTGTAACAATGGTATATTGGTCACCTCGATAAAGAAAAATAACACTATTTTAATGCAGATAAGCTATTGATGAAACCTAGTAACCTATATAATATGTGTTTTGCATAATTTTTTATTAGTATTTTTAATAATTATTAAGTGTTAAAATTTGATTTTGAGCATGCGGTCTTTTATCCTAGTTAACCTTCATAGTTAGAGCTACAAACTGATGTAGGTTAACACTCCATTATAAATTTCCTTACCTCCTGTCTCATTTTTACATAAAGTTGAAGCAATCCACCCTACATTTACAGTGGTATTCATTAAATTTAGCTTTTCATTATTGATAGAATTTTTTGTTGAGGTTGTTTACATACATAAATTAGGAGCAATTCACCCAACGTTCACAGGGGTGTTCATTATGGCTGGTATATTAGACAGGCACTAATTTAGCTTTTTATTAGTGATAGAATTTTTGAAGTGTTTGGAAGTTGTTTTGATGTTTGTATACTAAGAAAGATTACTCTTCTTTGTAGGTACAAAAGAAAATAAAAAAACCTTTCTTTTTATAATTACATGAAAGAAAAGTTTGAAAATTATGAGCTCTGTGGCCTAGGCGTGCCAGGTGGCCACACTGGAGTCCCGGGTTCGATCCCCAGCCAGGTTAGGATGAAAAATTGTCTTTGACAGATCGGCCTTGGCCTTGGATGTTTATCTATATTTGTATTCATTATAAATTTTGTTGAGTAAGTATCCCATAAGTCTTAAACTTTATTTTGGGGCTAGCTCAATCTGTGTGATTTATCCAGTTAAACTTATTATTAAGTTAGGGTAATCAAAAAAATGTTATTATTGCAGGCATGCTAAACAAGTCCATGAGAACACAGCTAGAGACCGGGTGCTCAGCACGGCTGCACCCCCAAAGGTGCCTGTCGCAGCAGTGACCGGCAGGTCCACAGTTACACAGCCCACATCACGTAAGTAAACAAAGCATTTTATAAGCATTAAGAAATCAGCCATCATGGCGAAATCCTCCCTAACTATTTAAACCCTTAAACAGCCTCGACTAACATGATGCTTATGAGATATTAAGTAAGTATAATGTAAGTTAGGCTATCAAATAGAGACAAATGGAGAATTAAGGGGGGGACTTTTTTTTCTTCTTTTATAATATAGCTTTCACCGATACTCCAGTAATTCTGCCAAAGTCATGGTTTAATGAGACACAATGTTTCAGTATTGGTCGGTAGTCGTATGCTAGCTCCCCTTTCAGCTAGCATACAACTACCAACCAATACTGGGGATCTGGGAAAAGACAAATGTTATTACACACAAACACAATATAATAGTTAGTATGGGGATGACAGTATTAGTATGAATTTAAAGGCATTGCCCTGCAGTGGGACACATATTTTGTGGCTATTAACAAAAAACAGGCTATTAAAAAAATATAAAGTAAACATCAGTACTTGAATTATTATTATTATCAATCACAGTGAAAAATTATCCTACTTTTCACTCTCATCTGCAAAGAAGCTTTTAATAGGAGCCTGCTACTGGAGTACAAACAGTGCAGGGCGTTAGGATAGGGTGCGCTAGGGTGCTGGATACGGAAGGGGCGCTCCCACCAAGCAAGGAAGGCACGTCATCATTGATGGCAGTCGTTAAGCTATGTCAGATGATTTAAGGGAGCTTGAAAAATCTGACACCAGTGTTGGCCACTTACACGAAAAACAAACAACCAAGCAAGGGCAGAGGACGCAGGGCACTGTGATTCAATCGCATTGCATCCCCCTCTCCCCAATGAGGGGGCGCTCGTAGAAATCTCGCCCGGGGCGCTAGTAATGCTGACGCCGGCACTAAGTATAAACAATACTATACTCACAAATACAAATGACACAGACTGAGCCTGTAGGATGTTAACCTGTGTCATAGGACAGTAATTTAATGATACTCTATTTTACACATTTTATTTAACTTAGCCGTGTGTGTATCCGGCAGAGTAGAATAGGACCACTCCAAGTCTTCTCGTGGATGTCGTAGAAGGCGACTTAGGAAATACAAGCTAAACAAAGCTTATAAACATCTAAGCAGGGGTTGGAATACCGGTAAAATTCATTACCGGTACTTCTATGAAACGACAGTACCGGTAATTGGATTGGTACCGGTACATTTGGTAACGGTAAACATCAAGTACCGGTACCTCTATAATACAACGGTACCGGTAATTGGATTGGTACCGGTACCTCAATAAAACGATGGTACCGGTAATTGAATTGGTATCAATAAGTTTAATAACGGTAATAACAGAAGTATCTGTACTAAATACCGGTAAACAGTATCGGGAATTATCATTTTGTTAATGAGTGTCGTTGTCGTGTTGTGTATGTGCGGCGTGCGTGAGGGGGGGGCCGACAATGGGACGGAACTTTTCCAGTCGAGCGAGTCCCATGCGGGGGACGGCATCAATGCGTAGGTACCGGTAAATTTAACGGAATTTTTAACACTATTATTACCGTTATTTTTCTAGATGATTACCGTTAAAATTTAACAGAATAGTAATACCGGTACTTACCGGTACTTATAATAAGAATTTGGTACCGGTAACAAGCCCTGCATCTAAGAGACCTCTCCAACCCGTCTGGCCAGCGTGGAGAGTGTAGGCCAAGTCCTCTGGCTGCTCTGACCAAGTGTGGCCCTAGTAGTACAGAGAGGGTCGTTTTCCTGTGGTGGAGACTAAAAGGGACCTGATGATGATGATGATTTAACTTTCAATGTACGTATGTAACTATCTTTGTTCGGGTGGAATCTTGGGACTTAATTTTGAAGCAGCTATCTTCCACCGATTGAGCTGAAATTTTGTACACTCGTTTAGTATAATTGTGGTGATGTAGCCGGTCCTTGACGTGTCTCCCCCGCAGCTGCGTCGCGGATGCTGGAGCATTACACTCGCAACGCGGCGCCGGAGTCGCCGTCACGATCGCCCGCGCGCGGGTCGCCGCAGCTGCCCAAGAGGAAACTGGCGGACGCTGGGTCTGTGAACACTTCTTTCTTAATTCTTATCAAATGCTTTGCACTTTGCACAGATTGAGGTAGAATAAAAGTCTGCACTGTCGCAAGAATCGTCGCTTTAAGTCGTGGTAGAGCCACGCTACCGGCAAAATTAATTGCTAGTAGCATGAATGGGCCGGCTCGTCCGGGGAAGTACCACACTCTCACAGAAAATCGACGTCTGAGTAGAAGCTTTACCGCTTCTATGCTTCGTTTGGTGAGTGAGAGAGCCAGAGGCCCATCCTACCATCTCCCCTCCCCGTTTCATTCCCCCAATTCCTTGAAAGGCCGACAACGCAACTGTCACACCTTGCTGTTGCAGTTGTCCATGGGCAGCGGTGATCACTTACCACCAGGTGACCCGCTTGCTCGTTTGCCGGCCAATATCATAAAAAAAAACAAAATCTCTTACACATTACAATACATGTTACAGTATACTACTTTTATAAGTCACACCAATGTGACTGCGCGGAAATCACACGCGCATATTGACTGATGCGTTCGCGCCATGTTTGGAGCTCGCTGGGGCGCCGCGTCGTACGAGAATTATTAGCGAGACAGTACGAGTCCTGTTGTTTTTGCATTTTAAATCTTATGTAGGTACTTAAGTTACGGCGACGACGAAGGAGCTTTTTAAAAACAAAGCTTTTAAGTTTTAAAGACAAGTTTTTTGTACGAGATTTAATTACAGACTGAACTTATCATCTAACTTAATTCTACTCGCAATGAATGTCCAGACGCCGAGTCAGCGCAACTGGGTGGGCCTGTGGTGCGACTTTGCGTAGGCGGTCGCGAGAATATGCACTAGGTCTACTCGCAATGAACGTGCAGACGCTAAGTCAGCGCAACAGGGTGGCCCGTGGTGCGACTCTACATAGGCGATCCCGAGAATACGCACTAAGCATTGACGAGAACTATGTCTCTATGTGGGGCCTCTTGCATAACTAGGTAGCTTAAGTTGTTATTTCACAGATATTTTTATTAGCTTTGATTCGGCGGTAGGTTGTGCTATTCTGCGCCGCCGAACAAAGCCGAAGGGATTCTTAATAGTGTATACCCATTTTCAGCTCAACAACATAGTAACGAAATAAATCTCAACGAATTAAAAGAATTTCATGGTTTTTGACACCACTGCAACGGACTTAATCCACACTAATATTATACATGCTGAATTTTTTATCGTTTTGGACCCTTAAAGTGGTGACTCAGATCATCAATATGAACAACTTTTTCAATCAACTCAAAAAAAATCGTCATTTCCATACAAAAGAGTTCCCCGCCCGGCCAGTTTGTATGGGAATTACGAATTTTTTTGAGTTCCCAACATTCTTCCCATAGGAAAAGTTGTTCATTTTGATGGACCCTTAAAGGGGGAACAACTCAGTTACCCCTTTAAGGGTCCAAAGCGATAAAAAATTCACCATGTATATGCGAAAGTAACTCTTGTCTGGTCTGTCTTCTTTTCACGCTTCAACCATGGAACCAATTTGGATAAAATTTGGTATGGAGGCAGAGAGAACAGCGGGCAAAAGCTAGTTCGTAATAAATGTATTTGTTTAAAATATTGTGAGAGGTAATTTTTTATTCTTTTTTGCAGGCTGGACTCAGACGCGGGCATCAAAAAATCACGTCTTATTCGCTTCGCGTCGCCATCGCCTCAGGCCCCCGTGAAAGAAGGTTAGTTCCAACATTGACGATCACATTTTATTATTCTATTGCTAGGTTTAGTCTTCATCTTGCTTCACAGATCAAGAACTCATTATGTCGTTGAATGCATCTGTTTCAGGTAATTCGAACAAAAACACAGTGTTCTCCCGACTCGGAAGTTCAGAATTGACCAAACCAGCCTCAACTAAAGCAGCAGTCAAGCCCATCTACTCACGACTCGGGTCCAAGCCCGACGGGAAACCGGACCGAGACACTGTCATACCCGTCCCGAAGGACGCCCTGAAGTACGAAGGCATCCTTAAGAGTACAAGCGCAACTGTTGTAAAGAAAGTCGTAACAGTCACCACCTCAAAGAATAATGTGCGTAAAATCGCTTGCACGATGAGGGCCGACGAGACTCCCGTCAGTGTAAAAGAGAAGTTAGCGCTGCCAAAGTCTAAATCAGTCAAGTTCTCCAATCACATACAGTACAAAGAGATTGAGGCCATTCAGAAGCCGATAGTCAAGCCGAAGGTGTTCGCGCCGAAAGCCGGCATGGTGTTCAACAAACCTGAGAGAAGGCTGTCCATGCCAGATACCGCGGGAGTTAAAGCTAGGTTAGGTTCTAAGAATGCTAATAATTTAACGATCACTAGGAACGTTTTTAATAGGTTAGGTGTGTGATAGTGCGCTTCGGACTATAGAATACTAGCTTTCGCCCGCGGCTCCGCCCGCGTCAATGTCGATCCCTCGGGAATAATACTTTTTCCCTGGATAAAAGGTAGCCTATGTCCTTCTCCGCACTCCAGAGAACTTGTATGCAAAATTTCATGATGATCGGTTCAGTAGTTACGGCGTGAAAGCGTAACAAACAAACAAACAAACAAACTCACTTTCGCATTTATAATATTAGTAAGGATTGACAAAATAACTGGAGGACTTTTATCATTTAGGTTACTTACATTTTGTATATAGTCCTGTTCATGGGCAGTTTCTTTTTTGACATGTAAGTAATAAGGACAATGCCAATTCTAGTATGGGAAGTGGCGCCCTATTTTTACGCGCGGCCACCGTTTAAACTTGGTTTTTCATAGATAGCATAATAAACAAAACTTATTAATATAACTAAGTCTGGGCCAAGGCAATGGGGTTAGAAATTAATGATTAATTCGTTAACTCGTATTTAGGTTAGGTATTCATCGTTTAAGTGCCAATGTAATGAAAATTTTATTTATAGTTATATCAATATAAATGTCATTATGTTTATTATATACATGCATGCATATGTATACTAATGATGTCTTTAATCATTGTAGACAAAGCCTAAGGCTATAAGATCTAAAGTGCTATGTTTTATTATGAAGAAGCACTTTGACGATTTTATTCAAAGCGAAGCTGTATGTGTGCAGTTCTATCATCCTAAGTGAAGATGGAGCCCGTATTCTGCAATACCTACATTAGATCCCGCCTCATTGACTGCTCAGCACAGAACGAGTAACTTGCTTGATTGTGATGCTGCGTAAACAATGAAAACATTATTGTCTGACAACAGTTAGTGCTATAAACCTATTAATATTGACCAACTTTTAACGCTAATAACTCTGTTGGGACTGAATTTGAAGGTATGCATAGCGCGTAGAACCGATGGCCGATGGGGCAGAAGGGTTCTCGAATGGCGACCACGTACCGGCAAGCGCAGCGTCGGACATCCACCGACCAGATGATCGGATGACCTGACTAAGGTCGCAGGAAGACGCTGGATGCAGGCCGCTTCCAACCGGTTGTATTGGAAATCCTTGGCGGAGGCCTATGTCCAGCAGTGGACTTCTTGCGGCTGATATGATGATGATGCCTCAATAATTTTTGGTTATTATGCTATTGTCTACAAGAAAGACTAGGTTTAGTCGGTGGCCACACGAAAAAAAAGGCGCCAAAACTGGCATTGCCATTTAATTTCTTTAGTTTGTGACATTTTAAAACTACATGACTATAACCTGTAATAATAATCGTTTAATTTATACACGATAAATGTTTTCGAAAAATAGTTTTGTCTGAATACGCGCATTTACGTTTCGTTGGAAATGAAGATGTCGCCACTGTGCTTTTATAAAAGGGTCGTATAAGTTTTTTTTATTGAAAAAAAGAATTAACCTGTTCTCTTTTGATGTTTTATAAGATAAAGGTTTTTATTTTTCTTGAAGCTATGTAAATGAGTGACATTTTAAAATATAATTCACGGTTTGTCTAACTGTATGATACATTACAAGTATATTATATGCGATATACGGGGTTCTCATGAACAAACTCAGCCATTATAGAAATGAATGAATGATATTTTTATAGCTTGAAATGTGGTTTAATATCTTAAGTTTAAGATTACATTTTCGATGCGAGCCTCACACATTTTGTCATTTCTGACAGACAATGTATGTCAATATTAGTATTTTTAGTCCCAAACTATCTTACAATCAAATTAAATAGTTAAAAATAAATAGGTCATTGTTTATCGCATTATAAAATAATGAAATCATTAATAAGAAAGTGTCCGTTCAAATTTACTAAAAATGTAATAGGTGATTACCAATTCATTTCTGTAGGTAGTCTTTAACATTATAAAACATTTATTTACAAGCCACTATAATTTTAAACAATTTTATAGTATTTATTAGATTGTAGTATATTCGTACTGCCATGGGAAACAATTTGAGCTATATAAGGTTGTTTTCATTGCAGGAATTAATAATTTTCTCGGATATCTTATGCTATACTATACCTGGCAGGCTGATCGATTTCTTGTTTTTTATATTTTTAGACTGTGATTGTACAATATAACAGATTTCGTATTATGTACACCTGTACATAATATGTATATAATACATAAAAAATATCACATAACTTCTGTGGGTCAGTGGTGCCGCAAGTGCCTTTGAATCGCAGGCTCCGGGTTCGATCCCCGGTCGGGCCAAGATGGAAAACGATCTTTTTCAGATTGGACTGGGTCTTGGATGTTTATAATTTATTAGAAAAAGTAGTATCGTCGAGTTAGTATCTCACGACACAAGTTCACAACTTAGTGTGGGACTAGCTCAATCTCTGTGAATCTCTTATATTTATTTATATGAATTGGCACGCACGCATAAAGTCCTCCTGCCGGCCTATTTGCTATCTTAGTGTACAGTCGGGGGCAGATAAAACTGACCCCTCTAACAACAGATTTTAAATTGTAAGGGGGTCACATTTATCTGCCCCCGACTGTACAACGTTTTCATAGTCACTTCAAAATACATTACGTTTTATATATCTTAAATAAAAATAGTCAATCATACGAAGACCGCAATGTATTTTGAAGTGACTATAAAAACGTTGTACACTGAGTTAGCAAATAGGCCGGCTGATCTGCACTGACTTCGTACGCCCGCAATCTGAAGGATGTTGTTCAGTTGCCGTCTTTGCACGTGACTTATCCGTATATCGTATATTAATAATAATGTCTGCATCTCATGTTAGTTTTAATTAAAAAAAATATCGTAAATGTAGTTGTAAAATGTTTTTAAAAATCTAAAAATTCTTAATCAGTTAGTCCTTTGAACGCCCTGATCATCTTTAGGGTCAATTGAAAAATGCTCGAGCTCTTTTTAAGTGGTAAACAAATATCAAACTTATTCCATTCAATCAAGGCTGAAAATAGTACGCATCACTAAAATAAATAAGATTTCAATGTCGCGCACTATTTTCAGCTTTGACTGAATGGAATAAGGTTAATATTTAATTACCACTTAGAAGTGCTTGAGCATTTTCCCGCCTAGTCTGAATTGTGTTGCATGTCTTCCGGTATCATTCAATCAGTGTCTATTTTTGCTTTACGAGTTATGTATGTTTTTGTCGTAAGATAAAATTAAACTTGTAAAGATGTCATTGACGTCGGCTTGCTTATTTATTAGAGCCCAGTTTCCATACTGGCTACACGATCAATTTTTAATTATTTCACCTACGAACAGTCGATATTATTATTAAGTTAATATGTATACACGCGAGCATTGCACTTTCGTTCTAATAGTGCTTTTAACTTTTTTTTATCTTGACTTTTTTTACCATATGATCTCCGTCTCTATCATACAAACGGTACGAAAAGAGACAAAATATTCGGGCCGAATTTTAGGTCAAAAAAGTTGTCTTCGGTTCATTGTATGTGAAGAATATGTAATCGGGAATACTATGAGAAGCCTCAGGAATATAGGGAGCACAAAAGTAATATCAAATTTTGTAGGATAAATAACTACCAACATATTGCATCATCACAGTATGAATCGTAGGTAAGTTCTTCAGAATCTTCTTGAGTGTGGTGTCACACGCGCATTACTAGACGCAGGGTGCACGAAAGGACCAGGCGCAAGCAAAACCTGTTTTGTTGTTTTGTTTTTCGGTAATCAATTGTTAAGTCCAGTTTATATTCATAATTGTGTAATCAATTGCAATATTACAGGTTTAGCTTTATCGGTGATATAACACAATTTTTACAGTACACAACACAACAAAATACAAAAAAGTTGGTTTGTGTCAGCACGAGGTTTCGCTATGCCGTGAAACTTATCATAATCTAGTTTTTCGTTATCAGTGGGACTAGCATGCTATCATGTAGGTCAATCACCTTTATTGACTACCGAACTGGCTACCAGTGTATCGGTATGATACTACCGGCGAACGTGATATAGGTTCACCATTAATAATAATAAATATCTACATAGCCATAATAAAACATGCTAATCCATTACCGAATAAGTTTTATTAGAAAAACGTGATGTGCGTTTGTTTTCATCTTATAAGTGACACTGTTATAATGTTAATATTTTTTTATTAATAAATGAGCGTTTAAACTTTAAAGTGTGTTTTTATTGAAGTTAATACTTCTTTGTGCAGCGTTGTGCACTTTTTGGGAACGTTAAACTTGCGTCAGAACACGTGACCTGAGACTGCCGGCGCGGCGTAGGAGAGGAAGTAATATCCCCCTCTCTTTCTACCGTGCGGAGTTTTCACTTCTGCCGTAACGCCCGGAGTGCAACCCGTTTTTTTTCTAAGATGTAAAGTGCTTACTCTTATTTCATAATTTGTTACATCATCTATGGCGTGAACATACAAATATTTGAAAGAGAAGGTAACGTTTAGGGAAAATGGTATTATATCCTTATCCTTACTAATATTATAAATGCGAAAGTGAGTTTGTTTGTTTGTTTGTTCGTGTGTTACGCTTTCACGCCGTAACGACTGAACCGATCATCATGAAATTTTGCATACAAGTTCTCTGGAGTACGGAGAAGGACATAGGCTACCTTTTATCCCGGGAAAAAGTACTGTTCCCGAGGGATCGACATTGACGCGGGCGAAGCCGCGGGCGAAAGCTAGTATTATATAGTTTGTAATTTACTTAAAATTACCTTTCATTTGATACCAAATATAATATATTCCAAAAATCTTTTAAATTTGCGACTTTGTATTCTACAGGGCGCCATTTTGAATTTGGTATTACGTCACATAGTCTAACCAGTGGACGTTCAAGACGCATGCAACGATGTGTTCTATGTCAAGTTACAACGATGGTTTGTTTAGGAAATACGAGGAACGAATGATTCAAAATTCAACTTTCTCGGCACCACCTGTAAGTTTGTAAAGAAGATAAATAAAAAAAATATTAATAAACAAACGAACATATATACATACCCTTCTTTTGGCTTCGTTGTAGTCGGGCAAAAAGATACTGACGCGGTGATTCGAAAGCACGGTGGTGTAGTTGGTATTCAATAATACCTAATAGTGGTAACGTCTTAAGGGACGTGGTTCGATCTTATAATTTTGAAAAAGATCTCAAAATTGAAATTTAGGCATTTGCGAACGTTAACATTTAAATATAAAAATAGCTCATAAGTTAGACTTTGGTTAGACTAAGAAAATATTCGAATACAATGTAATGTTGTTTGTGAATAAATGAATTGAAATTGAAATATATGTATGGGCGAGACGAGTTCTTTTCAACACGTATTTTTAATGAGAAATAATCTTTCATATAAAAAAAGACTTCAATCAAACTACTGAACCGATTGTGGTGAAATTTAAATAGGACCAATTTCCCATACCCTTTAAAAAATAAATAATTTTTAAAATCGATAACAAACAAAAAAGCCATACAATCGACTTTGATGACCTTTTATTTGACTTTTTTTGAAGTCCGTTTAAAATAGGTTTATAATGGAGTAACTCAAAAACTACGTACACAAACATTTTTAAAAAGGTCTTTCACCTTAAAAAAATTATCTTATATGCTATATATTTTAGTTGTTTTAGTAACAATAAATAATACTCTGTCGACATACTATTCTGTGTGTCATCCATCATTGATGCACTAAGGTTCATGAGATTCAGCACACTGATAGACAGACAGGCGAACTGATAAGTTTCCGTCGGCACCGTGTATAAGGAACCCTAAAAATAACATAACTTTGTGAATTACTCGGTTCAGTAACATACAAAAATGCAAAATATTGCATAAAATTATTTAATAAAATAGGTAAACACAGCTTACACAGCACTAACAGTTATTATTTATGCAATAAACAACTCGCAATGAAATTACTGATTGCTTGGGAAATACCTGGCTGCTGGTGTTTGTCGTTACGGTCACCACTTTACGATTAGTGTCTCATTGCGAGAAATCCCATGCTGATTTATCAGGGTTCCGTACCCAAAGGGTAAAAATGGGACCCTATTAATATCGCTCCGCTGTCCGTTTGTCTGTCTGTCCGTCTGTCACCAGGCTGTATCTCATGAACCGTGATAGTTAGATAGTTGTTTTTTTTTTACAGATGATATATTTCTGTTGCCGCTCCAACAAGTACTAAAAAATAGAGTATTGTAAGTTAAACATTCAAGGGGGCTTCGATACAAAGAACGTGATTTTTTTGCTTGTTTTTCTCGATATTGATAACGGTAAAAGGTAGACGCTTTAAATATTTACAGAATATTTAGATGAATATTCACTTAAATAACAAATAAATAAAAATAAAATAAATATTAAAGGGAGCCCCTCCCATACAACAGATATGATTTTTAGCCGTTCTTATAGATAACGGTACGGAACCCTTGGTGCGCGAGTCCGACTCGCACGTGGACGGTTTTTTAAACTTAGTAAACCGACTGCTGCCTGCCAAAGTGCCAACTGTAGCGTAGGGATCTGGCGGAGCCGATCAGAGACGCTATGACGCGGATGAAGCCTAAAAAATTATACGAAATAATTTGATGACGTAGCAGTACATAGGTGTCTACAAGTACTAGTACTTACGTACAGAAGTCGCACTCTGCAATGGTATTCAATTATATCAAATCAATGTAGTTAGCAATACGGTGCAATTTAGCTCGTGTCAGAATGCAGCACCTTCAAGTTTAGATACCTACAGCAAGCCAATTTTATTCTTAAAGCTCTCAACAAAGGAGTCATAATTCGTTGAAGTGTGTGAACACCATATGACCAAACGCGCGTTCGGTTCTATACCGGATTTGTTCGATTTTTACTTTCGAAAGTGTCGCTGCGCGTAGGTATGTTTTCGTTACCGACACGTGGAGTGAGACAGGCCTTGGTATAGGATATATTATAACACGTCGTTAATCTAGTGGGTACGAGCATTATTAGCGCAGCAACCCCTGGCGCGGTGCCATTGGGATGGGTGACCGCTAGTGGCATAAAATTATCTCGAGCATCTCCAAGCTTCGTAAGGCACGCTAAGGCGTTGGTCCCGCCTGTCATCACTTGATGGCAGAGATGTTACGCATACGGACATTATGCATTTAATATTGTGTACTTACGGATATTTAATTAAATCGGATTATTCGACACTCTCCAACCCGTCTGGCCAGCGTAGAGAGTGTAGGCCAAGTCCTCTGGCTGCTCTGGCCAAGTATGGCTCCGGTAGTACAGAGAGCGTCGTGCTCCTGTAGTGGAGACTAAAAAGGACCTAATGATGATGATGATGATTCGACAGTTTCGATAACAGTCTACGGGAGTTGGACAATTTCGTGCTGTAGGTTTGCTCAGAATTCATTAGTGCGGAACGCCTTGCCGTCAGGCCTACTTCTTTCCGATCACGTACATCGGATGTAGACGCAAAAGCATTTTGACTGTCATGCATTTGATAAATTAACAGAATTTGAATCTCAGGTGGTAGCTGAAAATCAGTGGTTTGTTCTGCGAGCAAACGTATCGCTGAGCTACAACCTTTTGGTATCGTTGCGGCTTGCGGCACACATGCTAACAAGAATAAGCTGTTCTTGTGTTTTTCTCAATGTTTATAACTGTTTTGTTTGTATATATTATGTTTGTATGTGTGTCTTTTTGATGCTAATAAAGTTGATATCTATCTATCTAATTGCTGATAACCGCCTAAAGCATTTCATCTACCTACACACATCTTTTTTAATTTTAATCTAGAACTTATATACCTACTTTCATACTTACTAAGTCCAGAAATGAGAAAATACCATATAAATTTTACCCCTTTAGAAGTTAAATTTCTTAAAAATACTTTCTTAGCGCTCACTCACATCATTAAAAGAACCCCTGTACCAAATTTCAAGTTTCTAGGTGCAGCAGTTTAAGTTGGTTTGCCGTTTGCCCGCGGCTACGCCGCCGCCGTTAGTTTCCATCCCTCAGGAACAGTTTGGACCCTTAAAGGGGTGACTCAGATCATCAATATGAACAACTTTTTCTATGGGACCAATGCCGAGAACTCAAAAAAAATTTCGTCATTTCCATACAAAAGAAGTCCCACCGCCCGGCCAGTTTGTATGGGAATGTCGAATTTTATTTTGAGTTCCCACCATTGTTCCCATAGGAAAAGTTGTTCATTTTGATGGTCTGAGTCACCCCTTTAAGGGTCCAAAACGATAAAAAATTCACCGTGTAAATTTGCAGGCAAACTAATGCCTTGAGTTCATTCAAATGACGATAACTTTTTTTTTAATGAACCGATTTTGATGAAACAAACTTTAAATGTTTTGCTGGGTTAAAACAAAGCAATTGGTGAAAGTTTGAAGTAAATCGGTTCAGTATTTTCGGAGATAATCGTGATCATACATACAGACAGACAGACAGACAGACAGACAGACAGACAGACAGAAAAGAAATTCGAAAAAGAAATTTTTGCTTTCTATTATTCTTTTTAAGTGTCCCTCTATCCATTTCAGTCAAAAATTCTAAATGTACAGACAAAATATTTTTACTGTTTTATTATATGTATAGATCAATGTAGTTAGCAATACGGTGCAATTTAGCTCGTGTCAGAATGCAGCACCTTCAAGTTTAGATACCTACAGCAAGCCAATTTTATTCTTAAAGCTCTCAACAAAGGAGTCATAATTCGTTGAAGTGTGTGAACACCATATGACCAAACGCGCGTTCGCTTCTATACCGGATTTGTTCGATTTTTACTTTCGAAAGTGTCGCTGCGCGTAGGTATGTTTTCGTTACCGACACGTGGAGTGAGACAGGCCTTGGTATAGGATATATTATAACACGTCGTTAATCTAGTGGGTACGAGCATTATTAGCGCAGCAACCCCTGGCGCGGTGCCATTGGGATGGGTGACCGCTAGTGGCATAAAATTATCTCGAGCATCTCCAAGCTTCGTAAGGCACGCTAAGGCGTTGGTCCCGCCTGTCATCACTTGATGGCAGAGATGTTACGCATACGGACATTATGCATTTAATATTGTGTACTTACGGATATTTTATTAAATCGGATTATTCGACACTCTCCAACCCGTCTGGCCAGCGTAGAGAGTGTAGGCCAAGTCCTCTGGCTGCTCTGGCCAAGTATGGCTCCGGTAGTACAGAGAGCGTCGTGCTCCTGTAGTGGAGACTAAAAAGGACCTAATGATGATGATGATGATTCGACAGTTTCGATAACAGTCTACGGGAGTTGGACAATTTCGTGCTGTAGGTTTGCTCAGAATTCATTAGTGCGGAACGCCTTGCCGTCAGGCCTACTTCTTTCCGATCACGTACATCGGATGTAGACGCAAAAGCATTTTGACTGTCATGCATTTGATAAATTAACAGAATTTGAATCTCAGGTGGTAGCTGAAAATCAGTGGTTTGTTCTGCGAGCAAACGTATCGCTGAGCTACAACCTTTTGGTATCGTTGCGGCTTGCGGCACACATGCTAACAAGAATAAGCTGTTCTTGTGTTTTTCTCAATGTTTATAACTGTTTTGTTTGTATATATTATGTTTGTATGTGTGTCTTTTTGATGCTAATAAAGTTGATATCTATCTATCTAATTGCTGATAACCGCCTAAAGCGGCCACTTTTGCTGGTGTCCACCAAACATTCTTTTAATAATTTTTTTGCAAATTAATAAAAGTTATAACAAAAACACTTCAAGTAAAGTAGTAGCGAAATTAATATAGTTTTTTCGTTAGATCTGATTTAGAAGTAAAAGAAATTGGTTGTCTATAAAGTCGGTTTACGCACGATAATTTTATGTGGAAGAGCGATAAATGCGTCACAAGCCGAACGCTTAGTTCGATCGTGCCTTTCTCGGCCGCATACGGAACGTGTCAATTTTTCGTGCGTGCAGCCGGCGTTCATCGATCACGTCAAAAATGGGTGGCGCTTGTTGGCTTATGTTGGCTCATGCATTTAAGGGAATACCAAGATTAGTTTAGTAGTTTGTTTCAAATCTTTTTTTATTATTTAAATTATAGATACCTATTACTTCGTTTTCTACATAAGTACACAGTAGTCTCTAAAATATCTATAATTTTATTCTGTGAATAAATGTTAGAGCGTCACGTGTTTTTTTTCCTCGTACAGCAGGATTGGGCTTCCTCCCGAGGCTTTCCCCGCGTGCTATGCCTTGGGGGCCTTCAAAAGGCGTGTTTACAGGACTCTTTAGTGTCGGCAACGCATCAGCACCTCCTCTGGTGTTGCCGACGTACATGGGCGACGGAGACCACTTTCCATCATGTGGCTCGTCTGCTCGTTTGCCGCCAAAGATAATTAAATAAACAAAATAAAAATTAAGGATTGTTACTTTAAGTTATATTTGCAGTGCGTGTTCTTTTTAACTCACGCACACGCAAAGGAAAGTACAAAAGAAGTGTACATTTGCGTTTCTTTCGTGATTCAGTCCAGAGGACTATAAAGTATCTTATCCGTAGCACAGACTATGAAGAAAATACTATTTGATTTGTAGGATAACAAAACAAGAAACAAATCTTTACATAAACTCAGTATAATGTTTTAACTACGAATAAGTTTTAAGTTAAAAATATTTATTACTGTTTTTTTTTGTTTTTATATTTTTTTATATTATTACACCCTGTTTACCCCTAAACTTTTTTATTTGAATATTTTCGGGCTTTTGGCCAAGCAAAATTATTTTCGAAGTAGTAGTGAGGTAATGAAGAGTCGTGTACAGGGATAAAAAATTCTTACAATCCTGCAATTATTTAGAATGAGCTTTAATTATTATAAAATAAAGTCGCTTGTGCTGTCTGTTCGCGGATTTTAATGCAGTTTCCAGCAATACTCGTAAGCTTGTTTCCTTAAAAATATACCATTTAAAACAATTAGTCCGTCTTATAGATTATTGAAAAATATTAGACGCGTATATATAAGTAAATATATACAATACAAATATGTAAATAAAAACCTTCATTGGATTTTACTTATGTATTACTTTCGCCCGCGGCTCCGCCCGCGACAATGTCGATCCCTCGGGAATAGTACTTTTTCTCGGGATAAAAGGAAAATTTCATGATGATCGGTTCAGTAGTTACGGCGTGAAAGCGTAACAAACAAACAAACAAACTCACTTTCACATTTATAATATGAGTAAGGATTTACTGTCCCATTTAGTATCTACATTGCAAGACGGAGCGAGTCGCTAGGTAAATATAAATAAAAGAAAAATATAATTTTAGTTCAAAAGACATCAACGCGTGCCGGTGCCGGTTGAACGAATATTTAGTAATTCATTCTGTTTATCGATTCTTGAACAGAAATAAAAACATAATACAGTAGCTAACATTTATTTTGATTACATAGATTTATTTGAAAAAAAAAAGTCTTTCGATCCATGATGGTTCCTATTGAGGTTTTATATGGGAAATTATAACTAAGTAGGTTGTTATTGATTGTTTTATTATTGAAAAAAAAGATTTACCTGTCTTGTTGATTTTTCTGTATTGTGTCATGCGAACGACTAAATAAAAGATATTTAGTTTTACACGGAAAGAATTCTTGTTTATTGTTTTATTTCCAATAGGTTATGGGAGAGTACGCAAATAAATAAAGAGCAAGTAAGTAAGTCGTGATTTCGAAAGAAACATTATTATATTATCTTAAAGAAATGGACGGACAATTGACACAAGACAAATTCGACGGTAATAATTTCAAGCAGTGGAAATTTCAACTAAAATGCGCTCTACGAGCAAAGGGTTTAGATGTTACAAGACTTAAACCGGAGAATGATGGTTTAGATGAGTGGAATAAAAATGACGGCCTGGCAATGTATAAAATAACGTCGGCCATGGACCTAAAACAAGTGGCACTAATAGAGAGTTGTGAGACAGCACTGGAGGTCATGACAAAACTGGAAAGCATATACGAACAAAAATCTGAATTAAATAAAATGTTAGTGCACGAACGATTTTATCGATACCGGATGGCTTCAAATGACAACATGGCACAACACATTTCTAAAGTTGAAAACTTAGCAAAGCAATTGAGAGAGAGCGGCGAGAATATCAGTGATACCGCTATTATAACAAAGATCCTTAGCACATTGCCGTCAAAATATAGGTCAGTGCGACAGGCATGGTACTCACTGGATTCAAAGAATCAAACCATTTTAAATCTTACTTCAAGACTATTGGATGAGGAAGCTGCATTGAACGTAGAAGAAGAAAATGAAATTGCTTTGGTAGTAGCAAAGAAAAATGTAATTAAAAAAAAGTTTGTTAATAATGCAAATAGTGATGAAAAACCACAGCATCGTTTTGCATGTTATAACTGTGGAAAGCGTGGCCATTTTGCTAGGGATTGTCGGATTCCAAGAAGAAGTAATGAAGGAAATAATGACAAGTTGGCGTTTAAAGTAACAAATACTGACATGAGTGATTCTGACATTTGGATTCTTGATAGCGGCGCTTCGGCTCATATGTCATTTAAAAAAGATTATTTCCAGGAATTATATCCGTACTATGGAACTCCTTTAAAGTTCGGAAACCAAGAAACTATACAAGTACATGGTCAAGGATCTATTTTGATAAAGAGATATGTAAATAACAACTGGGAGACGAGTATTTTGAAGAATGTCTTATATGTTCCTGAGTTACGGCGCAACTTGTTCTCGGAAGGAGTAAAGAAGAAGAGAGTAAAGAAGGAGTAATAATAAGACAAGGCTATAAAATAATCAAGAATCGTAGTAATGCTTTGATTTATAAGAATGACACAGTTGTATTATGTGCGTCTTTAGAAACCAATAACTTGTACGAACTTAAAATGAGAGCTATTCAAAGTCAAGCATGTAATTTGGTTCAGAAAGCTGACTTGCGAACGTGGCATGAAAGGTTAGGTCATTTAAATATCAAAGAAATTCAAAAAATGGTAAGAAATAAAATGATTAATGGCATTGATATTTCAGAATGTGAGCATTTTGTATGTGAGGATTGTGCTTATGGCAAACATGCTCGCCGACCATTCCAGAATTCTACTCGCAGTGGAGGGCAGCTACATCCAGGCGATCTTGTTTATAGTGACGTATGTGGTCCTTTCAATATTCCTTCGGTACAGGGTAAGAGATATTTTGTAATCTTTAAAGATGCTGCCACTAGTTACAGATATGTATATTTCTTACTTAACAAAAGTGACGTTTTAGATTGTTTTAAAAAATACAATATGATGATTAAAAACAAATTTTTGCATGGTGTTAGAAATTTTCATACCGATAATGGTGGTGAGTATAAAAATGGAGATTTTAAAGTGTTGACTGATAGTGAGGGAATAATTCATGAGTTTACTGCTCCATTTTCTCCTCAAGAAAATGGGCAGGCAGAGCGAGAATTAAGAACTATTGTAGAAAGTGCGCGTTCAATGCTCTATGCTCGTAATGTACCTTTGTGTCTATGGGCAGAAGCTGTTAATTGTGGAGTTTATTTACTTAACCGCACATCATCTACTCAAACTCCAGGTATATCTCCTTATGAACTATGGCACGGTTTAAAACCTTGTTTAAGTCATGCTAGAGTGTTTGGATGCGAGGGGTATGTTCATGTTCCTGATCAACTAAGAACTAAATGGGATAAAAAGAGTAACAAGATGATATTAGTTGGTTATGAACATAACAACTATAGGATGTTCAATCCCCAGTCCAAGAGAATTACGGTTTCTAGAGATGTAATTTTTAATGAACAGCAGGTTTGCGAGACTAGAAGGAACTTAGTACAAATTTAGATTGAGGATGATGAAGAACTTAATGCAAAACAGTCAAGACAGTTGGAAGTAGATGATGAACCCACTGCACCTGTTTTGAATGAAAGTGATTCGAATGAGGAAGAAAGTATGAATAGTTGTGTGGATGAAACTGATGAAACTTATATGCCATCAAATGATGATGTAGAAGATGTTATTCGTAGTCCAATCAATACTAGATCACGTAGGATCCAAATTGATGAGGCTAATATAATGGAACTTAATATTCCTGTGACTTATGATCAAGCAGTCAAAAGTCCAGAAAACGAAAAATGGTTAAAAGCTATTAGAGACGAGCTTCAAGCCCATCAGGATAATGGTACGTGGTGTTTTGTGGATAGAAATAAGCAAAGAACTATTACATCTAACTGGTTTTTTGCTGTTAAAAGAATAAAAAGGTGGAGAAATAGACAAATATAAAGCTAGGCTATGTGCCCGTGGGTTAACCTAAAATTTTTTTCTCCAACTACTAGATAAGTCTTTTGAGTTTTGCTGCCCAATATAACTGGGATATTGTACAGTTAGACGTAAAAACAGCATTTCTTTACTTATAGTTGTATTTATTTTAAAGAAGTAACTGTTATTGTTTTTCTTTGGTGTATAAGCCATATATGTATATATATACATACGTATAATTTCAGGGGGAATATTGAGGTTTTATATGGGAAATTATAACTAAGTAGGTTGTTATTGATTGTTTTATTATTGAAAAAAAAGATTTACCTGTCTTGTTGATTTTTCTGTATTGTGTCATGTGAACAACTAAATAAAAGATATTTAGTTTTACACGGAAAGAATTCTTGTTTATTGTTTTATTTCCAATAGTTCCATGCTGGTATGGGAGAAAAGGAAAAACGTAGAATGTACCAGCTGCTTTTATCCCGCGCAGATCGTAAAAGCCGATCAGGGGAATGGACGAAAATCTGAGTAATCATCTTATACTAATCACCATCAGTAGGCTATGCGGCTAGCAATCCATCACTTATCTATAAAATTTATGTTATCTATAAGCCGGCAAAAATATCATGTCTGTTGTATGGGAGCCCCCTTTAATATTAATTTAATTTTTATTCATTTTTAAAGTTAATATATAACTAAATATTCTGTGAATATTTCAAGCGTCTACCTGTTGTGTTGCCGTTATCAATATCGAGCAAAAACAAGCAAAAAAAATCATGTTTTGCTGTATTATTTTATTCTATTTTTTAGTACTTGTTGTTATAGCGGCAACAGAAATACATCATCTGTGCTGTGTTTCGACTTTTTAACTATCACGGTTCATGAGATACTGCCTGGTGACAGACGGACGGCGGAGCGAAATTAATAGGGTCCCGTTTTTACCCTTTAAGTACGGAACCCTAATAAAGGTGATAATATGTACGTATGCTGTTGACTTCTCCAAGCGAAGAAAGCTTAGCAAGGTGTGAAAGTGATGTCATCTGATAGTCGTAATTAGTTCTAAGCTGAACAAGTCGGTTACCTTATTGCTGGTAATCGAGACTCATACTCATTCCCCAGTCTGTTTCATTCGCTAAGTAACTAAGTGCTACACGCCGCTACTTTATAAGTTGAGCAAGTTCACCAGCAAGAATAAGTAAAAACAATAAACTTTCATAGAAAAACCAAACTACTGAACCTATTTTATATGGTATTTGAAAGAATACCCTTTGAAAAAACCAAAAATAAATAAAATCGGTTCATAAAATGACGGAGTTATGTGGAAAATATTAAGAAACCATGCAACCGAATTGATAACCTCCTCCTCTTTTGAAGTCGGTTAAGAAATTGCGAGCCGTCGCGGGACGGCGGTGTGAGAAACGTCTAAATAATTTTGTACATACATACATCAATACATATAATAAAAGAGTAAATATAATGTGTCTGTACATTGAAGATATTTACAAAAACAATTTATAGAAAGAATTACAAAAATGTCTGTCTGTTTGTTTGTTTGTCTGGTTATACAGGCTAATCTCCGAAAATGCTGGATGGATTCGAATTAAACTTTCTTTATTATATAGCTATCAAGCCTGAGCAACATATATGTATAGTTTATTTTGGAAACTGGAACACCTGATGCAGACCTATAACGGTTAACTGAACTATAAGAAATATAAAAATTACGAATTATAATAATACGGAGTCACAAAGTCCTCGCGAACGTAGTCGCGGGCATCAGCTAACCAGCGTGGCGACGCGACACCACGCCAACAATCGGTCAACCCGCCGTTATTTAGATGTCAACCAATAATTTTCGCGACAAGCTCATATGAGCATATGAGTCACCTTATGCAGAACGTACAATTTTTTATGGTATACTTCAACATGATGAGCTATGAAGCGTTGAAGCAGACTATCTTGTTGACATCAAGTTAACATAACGCTGGGAACTAAAAAAAAAAATTGGACGTTCCCATAGGTTCTCATGCAAACTGGCCAGTGGCAGAACTCTTTAGTTTCGGAATGCCGCATATTATAAACTTTTATACAACATGTAAATTGACTTTCGACATTCTCTACAAGGGGCGACTTAGCCCATCAAACAACTTTTCCTATGGAAGCAATGCTGGAAACTCATAAAAATTGTATGGGGATGTGGAAAATGTTTTTGAGTTCCCAATAGTGGTTCCATAGGAAAAGTTGTTCATAATCATGGGCTGAGTCACCCCTTTAAGGGAATGTCGAGAGTACATTTACACACTGTATGTACGTATGAGTGTATAACGGCTCCAATGATGTCCTGTATTCGGTCCACATATATGTAGTTTTAAGTAATATAGTATGTAGTTTTTGGCGCAAATATGCTGCTCTAAGCGAGCCTTATATATTTGTGCCCTTCGCCGTGGAGACTTTAGGGCCTTGGGGTGCGGAGGCCCGACAAATTTTCAAAGAGATCTCCGCACGCCTAATTGACGTTTCCGGTGAAGGGCTGGTGCGCATTTCGGGCAAAGACTGAGTCTGGCCATCCAGCGAGGAAATGCCGCCAGCCTTTTGGGCACCCTGCCAGCAGACCGCAGCGATTTGGCATCAATATTTTATTTTATTTGATGTTTTTATAGTTTCATTGATTTTTAATTTAAGTTTTAATTTAGATTTTTAGTTTAGAATTATTTATAATAATATGTCGATTAATTAGTTTATTCATCTTTATATTTTTAAATAGTTTTAATTATTATTCGTTTTTAATTTGAATATTCCTAAATAGATTTGTAATTATAGAGTTAATAAAGTAATATACTATAAATTTTAAGTTGACGTCTGGAGAAAATGCGCTGTGCAGTTTGTTGCCGCTTCTTCTGCACTCCGCTTTGGAAGCGGCTCTAACAATATTTTGTTGTAAAATAAATGTTAACGTTTACCAAATGATATGTAAAGTAATTTATGATGAATAAATCGTACGTGTATGACCTTCTTTTATCACCTTTCTTACCTTATCCTCTTTTACCTTTCCTGCCGTCCACAAACTTAAAAGCCTTTAAGATGTTCATGCCTAGTTGAGTGTAAAGAAATCGATTATTATTTTGTTGAAAATCTTGTTTATAGATTAGGTATTTCTCATTAAGGGCCCGCCATAGGCCAGGCGGCGTGGCGGTACAAACGCGGATGGTCTAAACGCGTTGGCTACTTTGGATATTTTACGTTTTTTAAGAATATTCAAAGGTTATTCGAAAAAGAAAAATGATGGCTGCTTTATCTGTCATGCAATTATAATCAAAAGTTTCAATGTTAATTTTAATGTATTTGGTGAATAATGCTGTATAAAGAGTAAATTAGCCGTGATTTCGAGGCAACTTTATATTTTTTTTCTATCGAGAAAATTTAACGCAATCGTGTTTTTGGGTCAGATAGTTACCAGAGTTAGTCCTGAACTTTGCTGCATTTTTATTTCAACTTGAGTATTTCATTACTATTGATATTACAGACAATCATGCACAGCAGTGTGAGGTAGTACGTGCCCTTAACTGCTTTGTTTCAATCACAAATTATAATTCCACAGTTTCGGGTCAGCGATCAGATTATAACTTTTCAATTTATATTTCAGCATAGTATTGACTTAATAAGTAAACAAAAACTCCTCCATTATCAGCTTACTTTGCGGCTATTTCGAATGCCCAATTTTACCATGGAGCCCACGGCTCGGTCCGTGCAATAGACGTGAAAATTGATTTGGCAATTCATACACAATAAAGCCTTTTTCGGTGGATTAATAAGATCGAGAAAATTTGACGAATATCTTTCGGCAGTCCATACCTCTGTCATCACATATTATATTATAATTTAACCAAGATAAGGGTGTTAGCGCCAGGCATGAAATGGCATATAAAATAAGTGATCCTGATGACGTTTTTCTACAATAGCAGTTGTAGGGAAGCACTACTCAATATTATAATTATGTAATTATCCACGAGAGAATAATGTACCTAGAAGCATTAAAAAAAATTAAACAGTTCTACCTTCCCAATAAGTTAGTAATTTTCAAGGCAAGAGTGAATTAGCATTATTTGAGTTTACGTATACGGTGTACCACCTTACTTATTCGTAGGTACCTACCATCATTATCTTATCTCTATGGTACCCTACACTTATTCGTAGATGGTACCAACCACTCTAAACAGCATCGTTTCTTTCTGTCAGTCAAGATAGTCAAACGCAAAAAATCAAGAATAAAAAAAATTAACAGTGCTATTAAAAAGTTTAAAACGAACAGTTACCGAGGGATAACTAGAACTTGATTTAGTTAGGTTTTCTGAAGCTTTGCCGTGTAATTAAATTGTTTCTTCTAAAATGATCAACGTTTTCAATTCAGGAAGAATTGAAAACGTTGATCATTTTTAAGATCCTAAAAAAACAAATGCTGTGTCGGCAAATAATAAATAAATTGCGATTTATTTTTCTCAGCGTCCGTGGTTCTGTCGCCATGGTGTTGCGTCGTCGCAGAGCAACCCTTTTCTACGAACCGTGAAAATCTTTTACCTTGCAAGTACTTGCAACTCTGTCTTTGTACAAGTACATAAGGTGTGGTAAATTAGTAGTTAAAAATATATTTTAAAAAGTTTTGCTTGTTATAGTATCATATATGTATAGTTAAGCTATGTACGTCTTCCTTGGTATCAGCTGAAAATCAGTGCTGTGGTTCACCGCCATAAGCTTATAGCTATAAGCTATTAGCTTATGGCGCCATAAGCTTATAGCTATAAGCTATTAGCTTATCGCAGATGTGGGTCGTACGAGTATAAGCTTATAGCTATAAGCTTATGGCGGTGAACCACAGCACAGCACAGCACAGCAGCTCAGCTGAGCTGGCTGCCTTTTCGGCAATTAACTTTTGTAGGTATAGTTCTTAAGTTTTTTCATTTATTGTTGTTATTGTTTTTTTGCCGAATAAAGATTTTCTTTCTTTCTTACTCGTGCTATATCGTGAGCTTGCAGAATCTTTGTCTCACAAGTTGTGATGGCTGAGTAATGAGAAAACTGGCAATAGGCACCTAGATGCCCTAGATTGTGTCCTATCGGTTTAAACTTGAGATAAGATGCAATTTTTATTTTTAATTTTACGATTTACTACAATGACAAAAAGTATTTATTAGACCGTCGTCCCAACGCCATTTCCTGATGTATAGGAAAGTGTTTGGGGACTATAATATATGGATGGGCACTTCATCCTTATCCTTACTAATATTATAAATGCGAAAGTGAGTTTGTTTGTTTGTTACGCTTTCACGCCATAACTACTGAACCGATCATCATGAAATTTTGCATACAAGTTCTCTCGAGTACGGAGAAGGACATAGACTACCTTTTATCCCGCGAAAGAGTACTATTCCCGAGGGATCGACATTGACGCGGGCGGAGCCGAGGGCGGAAGCTAGTTACTGAATATAAATATTCAATTACTTACATCCAGTTAGAATGCGTATAGAAGTGATTGTGTTAAAATCTTTAAGCACGATCGGCGGTATTGTGCTGAGTACTTTGGATCAATTTCTGTGACGGTTTGAGATTTTTTTAAAATAAATGTTGAACTCTTCAAACTTCCATATCTTCTATACGCTTCTTAACCGGATGTAAGAAATTGGATATTTATGCACTAATGACGTGCCCTTCCATCCTTATCCTTACTAATATGTGAGTTTGTTTGTTTGTTACGTTTTCACGCCGTAACTACTGACCCGATCATCTTGAAATTTTGCATACAAGTTCTTTGGAGTACGGGGAGGGACATAGGATATCTTTTATACCGGGAAAAAGTACTATTCCCGAGGGATCGACATTGCCGCGGGCGAAAGCTAGTATAGTAAAATTTAGTCCCCAAACACTATCTTATACATTAGAAAAACCCGTTCGGACGACGGTCTATTAGAACAAGTAGATACACCAGTCGCAGATGTGGGTCGTACGAGTTTGTTTATAAGTATCTTAGCAATAACTTAATTGTAAAGGCAAATCTGTGGACCGGGTTAAAACTAGTCACTGATAGCAGTATTACAATTGTTAAGAGTTATTTTCGTGTATACCTTTGATTTCGACTGCCCAAATGCCATAACAGCACTGTCTATCACCTATTCATTCGCCGGTGACATAACGCCTTTTCTTATGCCTTTTGGCTACATTTACCGAATAAAGAGAGCGAGTACAAGAAGTAATTTGTTTATTTGATTAAAACTTTGATTGAATGCTGAAAATATAAGAAAATAAATAAGTTATTTTGTTCGTAAGATTCCAATTTGAGATGATATAACGGGCCAAGAGTCAAACAGCTTGGCAGCGAAGGCACGAGCCGCTTTCGATAATATATAAGCGAAGCGGGGGTGCCGCGCCGCTCAGTGCCGCTCCCTCGGTCTCCGACGTTGCCCACCATGGGGAGACAGGTAGGCACATTTTTGTTTTATACCAAAAGCCACTCAATCAATATTGATAGATTTCAGGAAATCTCCCCATTTTTGTTTAAGTTTAAAAGTAAGAACTTTGAAGCTTGTTATCAAAGCCACTTTTACGTTTAAAAAATCCCCTGTAAGTTGAATTAAGCCATTATACCTACTAGCTTTATAATAATAATGGACTAAATTGACTTTTTTGTTTACAGGCGTTACTTGTGGCCCTGTGCTGTCTAACGTTTAGTGAATCGTTAGGCGAGGCAGACAAGACTGCCAAAAGTTCAGTAACCAAAGACAATGTGAGTGAGGAAAGTGCTCCACGTCTGTATCGGAATGTGCCCGTCGGTGTGTACGCGAGCGCCGTGCCTTACCCCGCCGTCACCTACAAGTTCCCTGCTTTCGCATCAGGACTCCTGCCAGCCGCGTCTCGAATCGTTCCAGTCAAGGAGCAGCTAGTTCTACACAACGCCAATGGTTACCTAAGGGACTCATATGGCAACCGCTTCGTAGGCACTCCTCAGTCGGGGGTGTATAAGTCCGCCATTCCACAACAGTTTGTGCAACTTCAAGAATTGCCAGCCCACTTGAAGAAGCCAATAGCCGTGGCGGCGCCGAGCTATCAGATCAAACAGTTCGCCCCGCAAATATCTTTCGGATCTCAATTCAGTATACCGGCACTCCAAGCAGCTGCGCCTACTCCTCTGAACCATTTCGCTGGTGTGTCGTATCCAGTAGTGTACGCTCAAAATATTCGAAGTTTAGCACCTTCTCCAACTCAAACTCAACAGTTGCAAGCTCCACAGCAGCAGTCGACCAGTAATCAAGCTGTGTACGCCGACAAACACTCTGCCGAAAAATACAGTAGTTACAATAGTGAACCCAAGTTCCAACGTTTACAAGAGAAACCTTCAATTACATATGGCGACGCTCCGGAGAAAAACAATAAATTTAAACAGGAAATTGTTCATGAAAACTCGCAAATTAAGGCTAGTCCTGATACGCAAACTTACACCACAATAGTCAATGGAAAGAAAACTATAATTGAGTTGGATACGAATCCTCCCGTTCCACTATTAGATCTGACATTGTTGGAACCTTTGCAATTTGATAACCCTTCTCCGGTCGTTCCTCAGATCGCTCAATTTTTGCCAAAGATAAACCAAGCGACATACAAAAAGTTACCAGAATTCCATAAACAACAAAAAAATAACCAAGGAAATAAAATACAAGGCGATGTTGAAATAATCAAAAGAAGACCGAAAGCTAAGCCAAAAAATAAACCAAAGAAGCCTGTTGTATACGACGTTGACACAACTCATGTAAAAGTGCCTGTCGAACCAACTATCACTTTTAAAGGCAAACCAAACGAAAGCCCCGAGTTTTCGTATGAAATAAATGCACCAAACTACAAAGAGACATATAAGGAACAAACTGTGAAATATAACAAAGAGACTAATATGGAGCCCGTTAGTTACAGTTACGACCATAAAGATGAGAAGGACCCTGTGAGTTACAGTTACGGGAATATTGTGCAGAAGGAGCCAGTGCATTATAGCTACGTTCACAATTCCAAAGATCCAGGCCACTCTAAAGAAGCACAACAGCACATCAACGAGCAGCCTAAACATCTAATTTATACATTTAATCCCGAAGACCAAAAACAACACGAAGAACAAAATGATGGTCCCGCAAATCCACCTCCACCTCAGAGAGAATCTGAAGAATCGAGCTCAGCTGAGGAATCTGACGACAGGCGCCCACAGCAACATGCTCAATATTATGAAAATCATAGAGAATCTCCTAGGCACCGAGAACATCATGATTACCATGAACACCCTCGACCCGCACATCACGAAGCAGAGCACAGGCAGAGGCTGCATGGAGATCATCACAGTGAAACACACACACATAAGCATCATCATGATGAACGTCCGCACCACGCCGACCATGCTCCAAACCACGCCGAGCATGCTCCACACCACGGTGAGCATGCTCCACATCACGCCGAGCATGCTCAACACCACGGCGAGCATGCTCCACACCACGCCGAGCATGCTCACCAACGTGATCGACCACCACAATCGTACCAACAACTTAAAGTGCCAGTACAGTATGAGCATGAGTTACAGCCAATAACATACGAGGAAGATATCAAATTATTGCCCAGCCCAAGCCCTGCCGCCATACAAGCGGAAATTAATCAACAAACTCAAAAAGAGGAACAGCATCATAATCCACACCCGTCCCCACATCCACATATAGCGCGTAATAATGAAGAGTTTGCTCCTCAGCAACGTCATCCGAATCATCCCGAGCATCAGAGACTAGAGAGACCGTACGGTCCTGCTCCGTTGCCTGTTGTTCATGAAAAATCGAAGCGTATAATAATTCAAGAAGAGTCGCCCGAAGAAATGCACTCCCATAGCGAACAAATGGTAGCTGAAATGCTTGAACGAGAAGAAAATAATGAGGAAGATTTCGAGAATGCCTATAAAAATGCTGCGTATGGTTTCCCAGCTTACCATAGAAAGCCAGATGATATAGAAAAAAATATTTACAATCCAGATAGCTATGGTGAATTACGTGGACAGAGTTTTACTCTGGATGATCGTCCTTTTGAACAATATACAGCTGATGGAGATGGCTTCCCAAAATCAGCTCGTTTAACTTACAAAGACACGAGCGAAAATAACAAAGAAGATTATTTCTTAGACTACGCGGTCAACAAGCCAACGAGTTTGAGAGATCGCTATCAGAAGAAAAATGAGTATTACAAGTTATATGATAGTTATAGGCCCGAAAAATACTTTGGAGAAGAAAAGAAACAAAAGGAAAAAGAAAAATACACTGTCGCTCCAACGTTCGTATACGCGGCCGACCCTGAACCAAAGAAAACTTCGTATTTCGCGCAATATAAGGCTCCTCCGCCAAAATTCACGTATTCCTACAAGAAACCAACGACCCACGATAATTCAGCGTTTGCATCTGGCCCCTACCAAAGTTATACGAGAAAAACGAGCTTCGTAGAGCCCCAGTTTCAGTACGGATTCGAACCTATAGCCGTACCGCGTCTGCTCGACAACGAGTTGGCGGCGATGGCAAGCAACGATAGTCCTGAAAGTGAAAAGCCGGCCATGAGGAAAAAGATCTACAAAGAGAACTGGTATATTAAGAAAACTAGCACGGCGGGCGGCGACGCCAGCTGATACTAGATACTTAAGTATGTATTTATTACGTCGATATTGTTAGTTGTCATGTAGTTATTAAGCGTTGTTGTAATAAAATATATGATTTTTCTAATGATTAATAGTTTAATTACTCATTTGATTTAACAAGGATACTCTTGTTCTAAAGATGATTAACATCTTTGTTTCAATCGATTCTTTGGATCACTCATTTTTATAGATCGCTATTCAAAAGTCAAGTTGATATTTGAACAGGGAGACAAGAAATATCAGTACCTAACAGTAACTCCTCTATGAAAAATAGAGCTCCATAAAGTAATTGCGCAATGCCACTTTCCCTGCCTATCGATACATTACGTGACGACATTTCTTGCACCCATTTTGATATCCACAGTTAAAAAATAAAAAGCTGTAGGTATCACCGGAGTTAGTCAGCGTGGCGGCAAAAAGTTCCGATTTAGCATGCCGCTTGCAGCGAACGGATACAGATATTTGGCTTCGCAACGCTGAGGAAATAAAGTTTTGAAAACCTGCAAAAAATTTGTCTAGCCGTTTGGTGAGAACTGAACCGTAGATGATTAATTTGGCCGATATTGTTCTATTGCTTTAAGAATCTATTGCATCAACTAAATGTTTGTTCATTTATATTAAAATTAGCTGTTGATTTGACATAAAATTATGTTGCGGTCAGGTTCAAATCAAATTAATACTGGCTGTACAAACTTATAATGCAAATTAAACTCGGAAATAACTTCCATATTTCTTTTTGTGTCGATGGAAAGGCAATAATTAAAACAGTTCACAGATGACCGACTTCAGGAAACAGTGGCATACCTACACTTGGTCAGTCGGTCACGCATCATATCATACTTGTAGCATATTTTAACGAATTTGCACAAGTTTTTGATCATTTTTGATTAAGACGAGGACTCAAATGTTTGGTACCTTCGCTCGGCAAAGGACTGATCAAGTGCGCGCAAGGGATAGCGCTTGGCGGTTTAGCCCGTGAATGATGAGATAGGAGATAGTCTCGAGTCGCTCAAAGAAAAAAACGTAAGCGCCAAATTCGTTATTTCTATTTCATATAAAATCAGACCGGTTAATTGTATTTTCATATTTACATTTTGATGAATTACTAATAACCTATCTTTTAGTCTAAAAATCATTATTTCATTCGTCGCATTTGAGCTACAATAACAAAAACTCTGCGAACGAAGACCATTTTTCAAAAAATATTTCTATCGAGAAAATTTTATCAAAACGTGTTTTCATCTTCAATTTTTGGAGATGAAATAGTCAAAAATCATATTACTTAGATTTGAAACTCCTAATTTAAGTATTTTGCGAGATAAATAAGTTTCAGAACGACCTTATTTACAGTGGTATCGCCTTAAAGATATTTTTTATCTTGAAAAAAATATTACAGTGATGAAATAAAAAAAAGACTGATCCATCGGTGGGAGGATTAAAATGAATCCAATATGAAGTAAATTCATTGATAACATTAAGACAATTTTGAAGGAATTAAGAGTATTTAACAGACCAAAAAAAAAAGGAGATTTTCATCAATTCGGTTGTATTTTTTATGTTTTTTACGTTAGAATTCCGTCATTTTAATCCGTTAGAACCGATTTCAAACGTTCTTTTTTGGTTTGAAAGGGTATACTTTCAAGTCGGTTCTATTTAAATTTCATTACAATCGGTTCAGTAGTTTGATTGAAGTTAGTTTTTTTTATATGAAAGATAATTAGAAATATATATTTAAAGGAAACTAAGTGTTCATTATGCTATAAACAGACAGAAGTTCTAACATTATACGAGTACGTACATACATAAAAATATATGGTCAAATAAAATACTATCAGGTATTTACAGATTTTATTATTACACTTGTGGATGTATGTGATGAATACTGTGATGGTAGAATAACATTACTTCGCTTATTTACTTGAAGGTTAAACCTTCATAATAAATCTACACGAACAAATTACTACTGCGTGGGACTAGCTTATGAAACATAGAGTAGGTAAGTAAATACTAACTACAAATAATATTTTAAATACATCACTGGGTACAAAAATAAGGTAATCTATGGCAAAAACCTTTAGTTTTACAGTCTCTTCTACACGGCCTAGGGATCCGAGCAACGTTTCACGTACAAACGTTTTTCTTGATTTTCTGCTATCTGACTTTTCTGTTTGTCTCTGTGTCCACCTCTGTTTTGTTCCGGCGTCTGAATAACCTTATCGTCATTATGAGGGTCGTGACCCCGAGAGCCAAGGCTAGCATCACCATTATCACAGCACCCGTCGACAGGTAGCCGTCGTGAAAATCGAACAATTCAGCCACGAGTGCCACTGGTTTCAGTATCTTCACAACGGGCTCGCAGCCGGATTCTCTCACGTATTTTGCCCAAGTTCTATTGGCGAATGTCAGCTCTCTCGGCTTCATGAATGGCCTTCTGCCAGGAACTGTTTTATTGACGGCGAGCGTCATGTTGCGCAACTGAGTTTCGTTGTAATGACAATACAGATTCTTCTTTTTCTTGTTGCCCTTCACAACGATATCTTTTTCGGCGCTCTTGGCTCCAGTCAGTACGTCTAGATTACCTTTTATCATGTTCGCCCAATCCCACATTTCAGCTATCTTACAATCGCATATGAATGGATTTCCTACCAAGTTTAGGGAATGAAGCTTTGGGTTGTTAATGAACACTTGAGGGTCGATAGTTGTCAAATTATTGTTACTTAAATTAAGTTTCTCCAGTTGCCGTAGTCTTTCTAAGAATTCTAAACTTCCTTGTGCTGACCTAATTTTGTTACCTGCTAAATTTAACTCCGTAATATTTTCGGTATTTTTGAAAGCATCCAGGTTAAGGCTTGTGATATTACAATTACTCATATCAAGTTTTGTAACCTGTGACAGCTGTTTGGGGAAGACTGGTCCTGCAGGTGGAATGACCAGAGGATTTCCACCGAGTCTGATCTCTCTTAAATCCATATAGGTTAAGTTCTTAAAGAATGCATTAGCATTCAGTGGCCGTTTTAAACCACAGAATTCTAGTTCCAAAGTAGTTAACTGCGTCAAGTTTCCGAAAAGACCAGCTTCCAATGATAAGAGATCATTACCAGATAAAACAAGTCTTTTCATTGATGTCATCTTAGAGAAGCTGTCTGGTCCTATGTATGATAGGTTACTATAACCCATATTCAGATATTCCAAGTGCTCCAATGGGGCCAGTAGTTTAGTAAACACGTTGACAAGCGGATTGTGCGATATGTCTAACTCTTGCAGATTGTCGAAGACATTGAAATTGTCTGGGAGGTTGCGCAAACCACAGTTACTCAAGAACAGTTTCTCTAATTTAGGAAGAGGGGCTAGCGCTTCTTGTAAATCCGGAGCGAAGAGCGGATTACCGGAAAGGTAAAGGCTTTTCAGTCTAGTCGCGTTGGCAAACGCTTCGCCTGCAATCGGTCCTTGTATCTTACAGTTGGACAGGTCTAATAATTCTAAATTATTGACGCTGTTGCCCAATGTGGCTGCGACATCCAAGTCACGTAATTCATTGTCAGCCAAAATCAGTGTAATCAGATTTGTGCAATTGGAGAATGTGTCCTCAGAGAGTGCTGTTATACCTGTCTTTCTTATATTCAAGTACTCCAGTCTGACGAGTTTTCCAAGTAGTTCCGACCAGTCAGTGTTGGTGAGTTGATTGCCAGCTAATTCTAGGTTCTTCAAGTTGCTTAAATTTGAAAAAATATTTTCAGATATAGATGTGAGTTTGCAGTCGTTAAGTTTTAAAGTGTCTAAACTAGTCAAGACATCGAAAACTCCCGCGTCCAGAGACTTCAGTGGGTTGTTAGATAGATCGAGAGTTGTAAGCGACGTGATGTTGTCGAAGAACTGTGGATTGATCGCGGACAAGTTGCACGAGCTGAGGTCCAGGTACTGCAGAGTGGTGGAGATGAGGAAGGGGCCTTCGACCACACTAAGCGGGTTGTCCTGCAGCTCTACATTGAGAAGTCCTTTCGAATCGCTGAAAATAAAACGTGATTCTGTGAGAATGTTGTAAGTACAGTATTAATATAATTGTTTGCTAAACTTATCTGCTGAAACCACGCAACGAAACGAAATTGTTGTGTAAAATTGTAGTAGATATCTAATAATCTTTTTCAAACTTTGGGACTTAGCACGAACATTTTTATTATTTGTTTTTATCAGTCTCGTTGCGACCACGATGGATGTAACTCCATTAAAACGTCAACAGAAACAAATAATATAAAAAATCGTGCTAAGTCCCGTTTATATACATACACAAATATTATCACGTCTGTATCCCTTTCGGGGTAAACAGAGCCTAAGGCCATAAGCACCAAAGACGTGAAAAGATTTCTTCAGGGTCGGCAACGCGCGAGTGACACCCCTGATGTTGGAGGCGTCCATAGGCTACGGTAACCGCTTTCCATCATGGGCCGTATGCCTGTTTGCCTACTTAGTAGTGTGAGGGCTCGACCGTCCTGACGCTCTAGCCGAGTTCCCACATATAAGGACGTTAGGGAAAGCACAAGACTCGACACACAGAACACAGAGAATAACTTTATTATAACTTCGCTTTACAACTTCAACTTGTAGATGTTGACTTAAATAATTAATAAAAGAGACTGTTATGCTCCAAGAGATGGTAGTAGACTGAAAGATGGTAGTAGAATAAAAGATGGTAGCAGACCGAAAGGTGGTAGCAGACTGAAGAATGAGTGATGAGAGAGAGAGAAAGTAATCTAAAAATGGAATGGAATGGAATGAAATTTGAATTAAAAATGAAATTTGAATTAAAATAAGGAATGAAAAATGGACAGGATGAGAGAAATGTGGTTGGACGAGATGCAGCATGCAGGTGGCATGCTGCAACGTTACAGTAGTATTAAAAAAAGGCCACATTTAGCGTGTTGGTGGGCGTATAGGTTGAAAATGGAATCAAAATAGTGATGGGTTGCTAGTCGCATCGTCTATTCACATAATTCCTTAGATTTTAAGAGCAGCAGCTGGTATATTCTATGTTTTAAGGGTTCCGTACCTTAAAAGGAAAAACGGAACCCTTATAGTATCACTTTGGTGGCCGTCTGTCTGTCAAAACTTTTTTCTCAGGAACGCGTGGAGGTATCAAGCTGAAATTCATACCAAAAGTCAGGTCTACTGACCCTTGGAGCTGTGAAAAAATCAAACTTCTAAGCTAACGCAATCAAAAGATACAGCCGATTTCCGATTGCGAATATCGAAAATTTGCATGAAGCAAATATTCGATATTTGCAACGGAATCAAAACCTACAGGGTACTTCCCGTGAACTAAGAATCTTGAAATTTGGTATGAAGCAACGTCTTATAGCACAGATAAAGGAAAAATGCGAAAAGCATAATTTTTTAGTTACATCATATAATAAACATATTTTTTAATAATTTTTAACTTATTATAGATAACGATACGGAACCCTTCGTGCGCGAGTCCGACTCGCACTTGGCCGGTTTTTATTCTTTTCTCGCAGACCAGCATGGACGAAATTAATTACATAGGTACATTAATTGTAGTATATAACCTAGTACTAAAAAACGTGCGTCGTAGTATTTCAAGTCGAGCGCCATGCTTCCCTCTTGCGATGCTACTAGTCGCAATCACAATACTAGTATTGTGAGAGCTTATGAAAATGGTAATTTAGGCGTCATATCCAATTTGCATTCATTGTGTGACCATTATCTAATATTGGCATCACGAGTGGAGTCAATTTGTCGCGGTTCTGCCGGTGGTCAACAAGTTCAAAAGTAATTGGAACAATTTTATCATCAGCCTTTGTGCTCAGACGAGCTCGCAAACAATGCTCTGTGGGAAACATAGTATCTATAATACCGAGTGAGTCATGCACGAGAAGGTGTGACAGGCGATGATCGATTCAGCAATAACAATGATTATTATCGCCGATTATAGCTGTCGCATTCGTTATAGTTTGCTCTAATGTGCAATGTAATAATGATGTTATGACGTTTTTGCAATTTTTCCTTCATTCATTCATTCATTAATTTCGTGTAGGTGACACGGTCAATCGAATGCATACCCTGGTGTCAGAGTTCTTTGGAACCGCCTCTCGACACTACTACACTTACTTATTCTGTGCGTGCGTTTCGAAGCACGGAATCATCTTTATTATTAGACAATCAGGTGATTCAAGCCTGCAATGTGCTAACCAAACTGGAAACAACGAAACAAAGATGCTTCCCGTGGGAATCAAACCCACGTCTCCCGGGTCTACAGGCAAACGCCTTTACCACTGGACCACGGAGACAGATATTTCCTTGAACCATTCAATAATATTTTCTTCGTGTTTTTCATTCTACGTGTACACGTATTTGGTATATGTACACAGAGGCGCCGGCTTTTAGAAAACTTCATGGGTACTTTTGATGAACATCGCACACATTGTCCTGGTCACAAAGTAAGGTTGTCTCTTGTACTGTGGAAACCAGAAACAACGAAGGCAACACAAAGACCCAAACCCAACACAAATATGTCATCAACAAACATTTGTCGTTGGGTGCGGGAATCGAACCCGCGACATGGCGTCTAAACCGGCGATCTAAACCACTGCGGTAAACGGGTCGTCGGGTAATGGAAAAACGCCCCTCTGTCTCTCCATATCTATTCTCAGGGGTGCTCGGCACCCACTGTTTATTTCTCATATGGTCGAGCCCCTGAGCACCCACAGAGTCGGCGTCCCTGGGTATATCATACAAACAAACGAGTGCGGTTCTGTCGTCTTGTTTCGAATAAGGACCTACTTTTATGTCCGTTTAGTCAATCAATACGATGAAATTGAATCAGTTCGTTGAAGAATTTTTGCTGAATTTGAAGATCAACGCTTTATACATAGCTTAAAATCTTATTGGAATCAATGACACACGTTTTTAATCCAGGGATTGCAAGGGTGCAGCGGCCATAAAGGGGGCACGCGGAAAGGACGTAAATATACCCCCTGCCCTCTCCCCGCTTGAAGAGTCAAGAGTCAGGGGCCCGCCGCCAAAGACTGGCATGGAAGTCGTAACGGCAAGGGCGCGCCTTGGCAGAAATGGCGTGCCAGCATAATTTTCGCACCCTGCGCCCAATATGGTTCAGATAAGACTAGTCTGCGTCTTTTTAGCTTAATAATAGTTTTGATATTTTGGATATTACACGCTACTAAATCCATGATACCGAACAATAGATGATCGTCTAGACGTAACAAGCATTTCTTAACACTTTGTAGTAAATTAATTGGCGATATTTTTTGTGCTATTCAGACGCTCTTATTGCTTCAGAATCAAGTTCGAATTTGTACCAGTCTATCTTACAACAACTTATCCCATGACTAGCTCGGTTTAGTTATGCCACAAATCGATTTAAGGACAGAAGGTCAAGTATAAACGTAGTAACATAGTGTGAAGGCAGTAGGTAGGTATTAGAGTTATACTTAGGAAAACACTTGAAGCATATGTAAATGTTGTTTTTCGTGTCAGTGGCCAGGAATGGCGTAGAGGTTTACAAGCTGCCTGGATCAAATAGTCTTTTGTTTGTGAGATATTATAAATGTCCATCCATCGGGAACATTATATACCGGGATAAAATGTACCCTATGTCCTTATCCATACCCAACGGTCAACGGACAACGGGTATGCAAAATTTCATCAATCACAAACAAACAAACTCACTTTTGCATTTATAAGATTAAAGTTAGGATAACTAGTTTCCTATTAATTAGATAGTTATTTTATTATTTTATGTTCTCATTTAACTGAACAATGCATGTTTCTATGTGAAATAAAATAGTGAATTTTCTAATTCGAATAGTAATAGAGAGTTCTTACTTCTTAGACGTGTCAATCTATACATATAATAAAACAGTAAAATTATTTTGTCTGTACATTTTGAATTTTTGACTGAAATGGATAGAGGGACACTTAAAAAGAATAATAGAAAGCAAAAAAAAATTTTTGGAATTTCTTGTCTGTCTGTCTGTCTGTCTGTATGTATGATCACGATTATCTCCGAAAATACTGAACTGATTTACTATAAACTTTCACCAATTGCTTTGTTTTAACTCAGTTTAACATTTAAAGTTTGTTTCATCAAAATCGGTTCATTAAAAAAAAAGTTATCGTCATTTGAATGAACTAAGGCATGAGTTTGCCTGCAAACATATAGCAAAAATAAAATAAAATAAAATAATAAGTGACATAAGAAAATTAAAATCCAAAGTCAATTCATCATCATTATACGACAGCATTATACCTATCCATAGTAATCCATATTAAAAAAAAAGGAGAAGCTGACTGACTGACATATCAACGCAGGGCCTAAACTATAAAGGTTAGGAACTTGAAATTTTTCACAGGGGTTCCTTTTATAACGTAGGGGAGCACAAAGAAAGGATTTTTGGAAATTCATCTCCTTAGGGGGAAAAACGGGTTGCAAAGTTAGTATGAAACTTTGTTGTTTTTGAAGTTATTCGAATGAAATTCAGCATGAAGGTTCTTTACTGAAAGGTATGAAACACGAGTAAAATATTTTACTCGAAAATCATCCCTTAAGGGGGTAAAATAGGGGTGCAAAGTAAGCATGAAACTTTGCCATTTTTGAAGTTATTCGAATGAAATTCAGCATGAAGGTTCTTCACTAAAAGGCATGAAACACGAGTAAAACATTTTTCTCAAAAATCATCCCTTAAGGGGATATAACGGGGATGCAAAGTTAGTATGAAACTTTCCGTTTTTGAAGTTATTCAATTGAAATTCAATATTAAGGTGTTTCATTGAAAGTCATAAACTAATGTATTCCGGGTAATTCTACTGTTCCTGAGAAATCGACACTTACGCGGGCGGAGCCGCGGGCCAAAGGCAAACCTGACTTATATATTAACGCACAGCCGAAACTACTGTGCGCAGAAACTTATAATTTGGCACCGGGATTCTTTTTATGATGTAAATGAGCACTAAGAAAGGATTTTTAGAAAATCAAAGGGGTTGAAGTTTTATGGAATTTTCTCATTTCTGGACTTAGAAGTTTGAAAGTAGGTACGCAAGTTCTCAATTAAAATTAAAAAAGATCTGTTTAGGTGAACCCAGTGTTGCCAGGGCCCTTGAGTCGTAAGTTACGTTTCGTTTCCTGAAATGTTACATTGTTGCAGCAAAAGTTACAATAAGTAATTTTTTTTAATTTACGTGTTTTTGGGGTCGGATAACCCTCCATACAGCGCTATCCTATAAAGTGGTCACTAACATATAGCATAACGCTTTGCAGCATTTAATCGGCCGACCATATCGCGCATTTACCGGTGGTGACTTTTGTTTATAATAATAGAGATAGAGAAGATACCACCTAAACCTGTACCAACCTGCCCTGTCCCATTATTATGTCTGTGTCATATTTAAGTCTGTCTTTACCAAAACACAAAATAAAATATTCTAAGATCTAGATCATCACGATGTCTATACCTTACTGGGTAATCATTACTATGGCTGGAGTGCCGAAATTACGTATTAATAAGACAAGACTATATATGATATGATAAATTGATAATATGGCGCTTTCTATTTCAGAACCATCTCTGAGTGTGATATGTAGTGAAATACTTTTTAGACGCACCAGTTTTAGGTGCGTTCAAATCGAATGCGTTGAATTGCAATCAAAATCTAGTATTACAAACTCGTTGTTCTCAAAAGTTACGAAAATTGCCTTAAATATAAACATTACTTACATGTTACGCGAGAAGGTCAAAAGTTACGAAAAATGTAAGAAATGTAACCTTCTGGCAACGCTGGGTGAACCAGACAACATTCTCCCTTAAAGGGGTAAATAGGGGGTAAAGTTTGTATGGAATTTTTCCATTTCTAGACTTAGAGGTATGAAAATAAGTATATACGTTCTAGGTTACAATTAAAAAAGATCTGTGTAGGTGAAATGTACAAAATTTCTCCCTTAAGGGATAAAGGGGGGGGGGGGGGGGGGGGGATTGTATGGAAATTTTCTCATTTCTGGAAATAGAAGTATAAAAATAAGTATATATGTTTACATTACAATTAAAAGGATCTGTGTAGTTAAAATGGTCGAAATTTCCACTTGAAGGGGTAGAATAGGTGAGGTAAAGTTTGAATGGATTTTTTTTATTTACTTAGAAATATGACAATAAGAAGTTCTCCATTACAATAAAAAAATATCTGTGTAGGTGAAATGGGCAAAATCCCCTACTTAAGGGCTAAAGATCTATGCAGGTGAAATGTATTAAATTCCCCCTTAAGGGGAAAAAGCAAAGGGGCAGGGGTTTGTATGGAATTTTTATCATTTCTACTGTTCCCAAGGGAACGACATTAACGCGGGCGGAGCCGCGGGCAACAGCTAGTTAGAAAATAAAGCAAGAACCTACAGACACCTACGGAACGTCAAGTTTACTAGACAGGTTTATTATATTGATGTTTTTGAAGCTCAAGGAAGAAAATCTGGCAGATAAATATTAATAGGAAAACTAATATAAAAGTACAGAAGAATTACGTACAGAAAAGCTTCCGGATCCACGTAGCTGATGTTGTTGCCCGAGAGATCCACATCGATAAGATACTCCAACCCTTTGAAGGCCTCTCGGTCCACCCTCGAGATCCTGTTATCAGCGATCTGCAGCCGCCTCATCTTAATGTCAGCCGGGAAAGTCCTCAGCGTCGTGATATTGTTGCCGTTCAAATCCAGGATGTACACGCTCATGCTCAGCTCATCGTAAGGGACTTCGGTGAGGTTGCTCTCCGAGCAGTCTGTCACCCAGTTGATCCTGAAGTAGTGACAGTCACACTCATCGGGACACTCCAACTCAAAGCTGTCACCGTTGAACCCATACGTAAAAGAAATCGCTGCTAAGCGGAAAACCAGTGTCAGAAATCGCCCCATCTCTAATGTTTAGTTAGGGTTTTAGATCCCCATGTTGTATCTGTAACAAAGAATGTCTACGTGTACATCAGTGGCACTAAACTATGAATAAATATAGGAATAAGTAGTATTATTTGCCAATACCTAGTTCTTAGAAACAATTTCATAAAATGTCTTTTGAAAGAATTAAACATCCAATACAAAGATAAAGAACTGGTTACCAACCCAGTTACCACCCACTGGTTATCACATTATTTAGGTTCACCGTTGCTTTTTTGGGTTCCGTACCCAAAGGGTAAAATCGGGAGCCTATTATGGCTTCACCAAGGCTTCACTGTTCGTCTACCTGTCTGTTACCAGGTTGCATGTCATGAACCGTGATAACTAGATAGTTGAAATTTCTACAGATGATGTATTTCTGTTGCCGCTATAACAACAAATACTAAAAACAGAATAAAATAAATATTTAAGGAAGGATCCCATATCATCATCATCATTTCGAGTAGGTGTCACGGTCATCGACCATGCACACCCTGGTGTCAGAATCTGGTGATTAACAGGGATCCCATACAAACGTGATATTTTTGCCATTTTTTGCTTGATACTAATTGTGATATGATAACAGGTTGACTCTTGAAAATTAGCAGAATATTTAGTTATGTATTCATTTCAGAAATAAATAATTAAATTAAACCAAAATAAATTAAGGAGGGCGACCATACAATAAACGTGAAACTAGTTTTTTTAAAATATAGTGTCTAACTATTGTATGTATTTATATGTTGTATAGATACGGAACCCTTCGTGTACGAGTCCGACTCGCACTTGGCCGATTTTTTGTGATATCGTTTACAACCTCGGTCCACGGGTCACATGGAACTGAGCCATGGCAGTAAAGAACTTTACTATTACTATGTAAACAAACAACACGATATGTCGATTACTCGATCGATTATGTTTGTATCGATAATTAAACTGCAAACATTCGCGAGCATATGCGAATTAGCACTGAAATTAGCTCGTAAACGTGCCAGTACGACAGGGTGATGTCATGTAGAGGTAAGTACTCTACTTTTTTAAATGTACATTTGACGGCAAACGAGCAGAGCAGTTGTCACCGTCGCCCATATGTATATATATAGATGTCCATACATCTGCAACACCAGAGGAGGTGCTGATGCCTCCGGGCGTGCCAAAGGGCGTGCTTTATAGCACGCCCTTTGAAGGACCCTAAGTCATAGCGCAGCACATAGCGCACAGGGAAAACCTCGGGAGCCCATTCCATAATCTTGCTGTACGAGGAAAAAACTACGTGACGGTCTGATATTTTTGAAGACCAAAGTGTCAAGGATGTGGGGATGGACTTTACTCCTTGATTATCAGATTGATTGAATATCGCGGAAAAATCTGACACAACTGTTGGCCACTTACACACATGAAAATCGACAAAACCGGTAGAGCAAATGGGTTTTATAGGCAAGGCTTCTCAACAATTGATCACATCTACACTGTGCGCCAAGTGATAGAGAAATATAACGAACACAACCGCCCCCGAGTACCTAGTAACTCTCATTGACTATGAAAAGGCGTTTCATACAGTGGAACACTGGACGGACGGTAATAAATTCTCTAAACGATGCAAACAAGTACAGTCCCGGGACATTCAAAAGTAGAATAAATGGGTATCTCTTGGATGTAACATCCTCGTCTTCATCGTTACTTACCATCAGGTGAGATGGGAGACAAATGCCTAATCCGATATTTAGTAAAAAAATATGTATAATAGAAATGTAGAAGCATTCATATTATATGTAAATCCGCTACGCTACAAGTAAAATTGCATGAGCGCACGAATCCTTTGCCTGTGAAAAGAAGCGTGAGATGGAGACACCATACCCCCTGAATTATTTCTTTATTGGAAGATTTATTTAAGCTCTCGACTAGTCCAACAGAGGCATAAACATCAAATGAAGACATCTGCATCTGGCACATCGGTAACTTGTCTCCGGCAATAGCACATGCGGGTTTGCGGGAATGTTCAATCTATGAGCCACCCATTGACGTGCCCTAAATGCCCCATTCACTGCACACAAAAAGACCTAGAGAGAATGACAGGCAGTGGCCGTGGCTACATATTGGACAAAATTACTATAACTAGTAAAAAGACATAACGACTCGAAAAGAGAGAAAGAAGATTTGCGCACCTTCGATTTTTGGACGACGATTATACTCTTCGCCGAAAACCTAGACGGGCTGAAAACTCGACGATGTGAGTTATGGTGGGACCATTACTCACATCGTAGAGTTCTTTGACCTAAAGATGAATATAACAAAAGCAACATTCATGGGCATCGTCGTCGATCCCGACCATATTATGGAAATGCATTGGAAAGAGAAGCGAGTATGTTCTTCACGTAAACTTGGAAGCTTAAAAAGAAGTTCGTAAGCATGCTGCAAGTCGCTAAGAGAGCTATGGAGCAGGCGATGCTTGGTATTTATTCTATCCGAGATAAGATTAGAAACACTTAGATCTGAAGTCGGACAGAACTTATCGACATAGTCCAGGAAGTAGCTCAAAGAAAGTGGCGATATACGGCCCATATATGTCCACTACAGATGAACGCTAGGGAAAAATGGTACTGGAAAGAAGACCCAGAACTGGTCCACCGACTAGTTTTGGGATTGACCAGACGACCAGTTTTGGGATTGACCAGACGACCGGTTTTGGGATTAACCAGATTGGGCAATTTTGACCAGATTATCTGGTCAAAATTGTAGGATGAAGATGGGTGAGCCTTCCATGCAAGTCTGGGAGAAAAGAAAAAACGTAGAATGTGCCAGCTGCTTCTCTTCCCGCGCAGATCGTAAGTAAGCAATCCTGCACTATTATGATTTCTTTATCCGCATCGTGGCGTCCATCGTGGGCAAAATAGTGCAGGGTTGCACTATTTTGATTCCTTTATCCATCTACACGCCCTCCAACATGCTAAATGTGGCCATAAGGTCTCGCAAGAGAAATAGACGTGATACTACGTTGGAGATGGGTGAGAACAGCACAAGATTGAGGAGAATGGCGTGCATTTCTAGAGGCCTACACTCAGTATTGGGTTACAATGGGTTAAAGAAGAAGAAGTATTGTTACGTGGTAAGGGATTTGGAATAAAACGCCAAATTCCGGAATTTATTCATAACGGAATGCCAACACAGACATCTTGGTCTCCCAGCATGTCAAATATCCAATATACGTTAGAAATTGGCATCTAAACTAACATTTTACATAACATCACATTGCATCGGAGAGACGTCATTGAAATCGATTTTTAGCTAACAAGGCCTCAGTGCTAAGTGTTTTGAGTAGGTATGTTACGATAATTTTCTCGTACGTATAACATGTACGAGAGAGGAGAGACGCATTGGAAATAACCAAAACCCAATGTTATATACTATTAATTCGCCTTGGTTACCAATGCCCCATGGCCTATTGGGCGTGAGCATTATTAGCGATTACGCATGGTAAGTAATTCCAGGCGCGGTCCCCACTTGATGGGTAACCGCAAGTGGCATTAAAATATCTCGAGTTCCTCCGTGCTTCGGATGACATCTAAGACGTTGGTCCCGGCTGTAATCATTGATCCCAGTCGTTAAGCTATTTTAGCTTGAAAAACCTGACACCAGTGTTAGCCACTAGCACACTCGAAAAACAAAAACAAACAACCAATGAGAAATTGTCTGGAGATACCCAAGGAGGTATGGCGTCAGGCAAGAATCTGGCCGTAGAAACTTTCTCTACATCATATCACAGCACGAATGCTGTCATAAAAGCGGACCTCTGAGTGAGGACGCAACCGGGAGTAAGCTTGGAGGAAGAGAGCAAGAGTCCAGAGAGAGTAAAATACAATGACCACTTTTATCAAGGAGTTTTACGCCCTTAATTTTGATTACTCCTTACTAAGGGCTCAGAAGAGACAGTTGCTGTCTCAGGATTTTATACATGAAATTTATGACTCCCTAATTAGCAACGGATGATACATAATCATTGAGGAAACAATATTCTCGCTGCTCATAATGAAATTGATTTCCGAATAAACAACGTGGATTTAATAAGTGTGTCCGAGGTCCATTTGCGACGATTCTCGAATTAAAACGGCCATTGTGTAATCTGGAGTACTGTCACGATAATAGCGTAATGGCCCCCATCCTGCCTGCGCCGGCGCTGGTCGTTTCCCGCCAGAATTTTCCAGAATCTTTGCATTGTGCTATATAGCGTCATTGAGCTGTACTGGTTTTTAGAATTGGTATTGATAAGCTTATGCCTATTTGCAAATTATGGAGTTTTAGTCCTATAAGTTACGCCAACACACTTAAATCAGGCATATGGTTGGAGAGCAGTTAAAAAATAGTCTAAAGAAAGTTACATAGACACGTTGCTGAGACTAAAAACATCCAACATTTGTTTTAAAAAAAACTCTCTCTGGAACATGCCATATCGTTAATTCCAGAACACGTCGAAGGAAATTTTTCACAAAAAATAAATAAGGTGCCTACGCATTATACCGTCCATTGGGGAGATGAGATGTGAAAGAAGAACAAAACCAGGCACTCATAGGAACTTTGAAAAGAAGTGAAAAACACACACGAAAAATTGCTCGACGCGCTTCAGTTCAAATTAATTTCGATATAGATTGTGTAGACAAAATAAATGCAGGATGTCTCTGCCCAGACTATGGCGAATCTTGTCTGCACGAGCCATGACCTGTATAATATAGTGCCAGCCATAACGCTTTCTTTGTCCGTGTCCGTGAAGGAGTTCTGGTACGTTAGTTACTGTACTGTTCAGATCCAAACAGAAAAATTATTCGCCTGTGAGAAGCTAACAAGAAGAATGAGTAAATTAAGGAAAGAAATACGGAAGCGATTGAAAATTAAGGTATTCTGAGAGCTGAATATCGACAGGAAAATAAGTTTTGGAAACAAGCTTTTTAGCTTTATCAGTACAGTAGCAAACGAGTTATTATCAGCGCATAATGATTTATCTAGTAGCTTTTGATATCCAAGTGCAATTGATAAAAAGCTTAGTGGTGAAATTAATTTCATGCGACGTTCTATTAGTGCCGTATCCGTTGTGCTTGTGGCTGTTTAATGTAATAGAGCGACCATGGAGAAGAGCAGACGAAGAAATCACCAGCATCAAGTAACGTTTGCTTGGAAAATTACATTCACTGTGTCCCGTGTCCCCATCGAGAATGAAGTACCAAGAATTCTCGAAAACTCTATTATGGATTACTAAGAAATCATTTAAAAGCACGAACATTATTACGGTGCCATTTGATGACGCTTGTTCTCGACGTGTTTGCTTATACTTGAGTCACTGTTGGCAGTAATTGCATCGTAAACTCGATCAGGAAGGCTTCATTAAAGTGCAACATTTTTACTCGGAAAGAACTCGTGATCTGTGTGACTCATCTCTGATGTTTATAAAAGAAAAACACTAAATATTTGCTTTGGGAGAAATTATCTAATCTTTCAGATTGCAAATGTCATTAGAGGAAGCCACAAAATAGAAAGACGAAATCTTCATGCAAGTATAGTTTCTTGTTTTTGTGTGGGTCAGCATAACACGTGAAGCACTTGCCAAATGTAGAGCCGAAGCAATTTTAAATAGAAATGACCTCACCATTTCTGCAAATAATTTTGCAGAAATGTTATATGTATTAAAGATGATTATCTTAAAGGTAGAGCAGCAGTCCATGAGCGATATCTGATGACGATGAACATAATTCTAAGCTGACTCTGTCCAGAAATGGAATACTCCAAGCGTAAAATACAACTCCTACTTATACCCATGATTTGACACGGCAACCCTATTTAGATGTTTGTTTGTTTAAATATTATTTAATGTTGAATCTCATGTTTTCTTGTAATTTTTGTTCAATATCCTTTCTTATACGTTTAATAACCGTTTGTTCTATATGAAAAACGACAGCGCCAAATCCCACGCCTAAATTATCTGTCTCAACAGAGTCTATTTTAAAATACTGAATTTTCAGATAAAGTATTTTTTACTTCAATTAAATGTACGTGCGTCGCGAATCAATCAGCTTGGTTAATTGCAAAATAAGTCATCAAGTAGTAGCCTAGCTTTGTTTTATTTTTTGGGGAAATTATTTGAGCTGAGGTATTGGCGGTAGTTATTTATTAAAATTTTGGTGTCTAAGGTCAATGCTAATAATGAAAATTTTGTTTATCTGTCTATCTAATCTTCCATGCTGGTCTGGGAGAAAAGAAAAATCGTAGAATGTGCAAGCTGCTTCTCTTCCCGCGCAGACCGTAGAAGCCAGTCGAGGGAAAGGGCGAAAATAGGCGATGCGGCTAGCAACCCATGACTATTTTGATTTCAGTGTTCTAACTTTGAGCCCACCCACACGCTAAACGTGGCCTTTCGGTCTTATGACCTTGGGCTCTGTCTACCCCGTAAGGGAAAAGACGTAATAATATGTATGTATGTGTAAAATTTCGTCTAGCAGCAAAGTAAGCTTAAGTTAAGTAGGTTCATAATATCATTTAGAAACGAGTAGTATTGAATTTGTTGTTTATAGATGATTCAGCACCGACGTGATAAAAGTTTGAAAGCTGTGCTTCAACTTAGTAATGGCAAAAGTAAAAGCAATCAATGAAAACCTTAATATGAATAGAATCCTTATAATCTATTGCACCAAACGCTTCGAAATTGATCAAGGGATTGGGCCCTAAATGATTTTCAAACGCACTTACAAATTTCTTGAACGGAGAATGCAATGTCAATACTTAAACATTTGCGCGTATTTTTTTCCATACAATTACCTAGGTAGGTACACCATAAAGTACCTAGCTCTTAAATTTCGTTCTTAAAGTACATACCTACGTACTTATCACAAACTCCAACCAAGCTGATTTACATCCAATTATTCCCCAAGTGCAAAACCCCGCCATCTTGCTTTCCACGACCCTTTATCACCCTTGACCCTGTCTGACTTTAAAACAGAGAATTATTGCCGAACAGCGTACAATTTTGTTGATTTCTAAGTAATGTATTTAAATGAGTACTTAAGTAGATTGACTTAAGCAAATGTAGGTACATAACGTAATAGGTAGTTACAGAAGTAAATGAAGTAATAAAACTTCGCAGAAACATAACGACTCCCGAAATAACTGTTACATTCAGTACCTAAGTACGTATTAAAATGTCAACATTGCGTTGAATGAGCAAAAACAAATATTTTCGAGTGATATAGGTACGAGTACGAGCGCCGAGGTCGCCCGTGTTCCGGACGGGTGCATTCAGTAAACAATGAACTTACATGAACCGACGTGCGTGCTCCTCTCGTGGCCACTGAGACTCTACTGGCGACAGCAGGCAGACAGGCTGCAGGCTCGGACTCTGAGGCTCACGTGCGTAGGGTTGTCTCATGTTAAGCATACGTAAGGACATTGACTAGGTAGGTAGGACTGTCTACGTCTAGCTAGGTTGATAGCGATAGATTCCTTCCCTTCCTCCTTGTTTGGTTACACGCTACTAGTCCGCTAACTGAGAATCTCTTCGAATACCAGGACGGGAAAATACTTTTTCTTCATTTCCAGAGGTATTCGTTTCAGATTATGTTGAGCTACGAAAAAGACCGGGGAATGGCTGTAAACACTTTGCCAAATCATATTACTTACATCAAAAATAGTACCAAAGATAGCCAGTAACATGACGTCGTTATTAAGTCTCTGAACCAACGGGAGACTGGCCCCGGACTTAGTTCATCTCTGCATTTGCACAGGCGCGTCTTTAGAGATATATATGTTTGCCTGCGATATCTTACTAAGTTTTTATTTTAGCACACGGTCTACTTGCTTAAGAGCTATGTTTCTTCTAGATCCGTTTTCAAACTTCCAATTTCTTCTTATTTTAGTAGGTTATTCAGTAGGTAAATAAAAGCGCAGGATAATAAACGAATGAAAATAGGAGCTTACTAGTGACTATACTAGTTATCATATTTCGCATATGTACCCGCCATTGCAATACATATATTTATACACATACATTCTGATTTGAGTCCATTATATTGGCCCCTACATTACAACCTATAAGTGAGCAGAAGTAATTTAACTAATCGCAAAATTACCTAAAAGTACCTTCCGTGTATTATGTGACGGTGACATTAGCCAGTACTCGTCAGCCTCTACCTATGGATTTACTTATTTCAATGTCTCCATGTCATGGATCCGCCCTTGCCTGCAGACAAGGATTTCATCGAAGATCACATAGTTAAAACATCAATATACTGGTGCCTTGCCTGCGGATCCACCTTTTAAGTCAGTGGGTCTTGTTATGACAGATGTGAAATCTTCCTCTGTAAACCACCGTATAATTCTTTGGGAAACTGAAAGGTACTTTGAAATCTTGAGCTACTCGTATTTGAGTTGTTAATCGCTATGAAGAGATTTGACCAGCATTTTTCAATCGGTTTTGAAAAAAAATTTGCCAAATTTTTTTGTTATGTTGTAAAATTGTAACGCGTTTAATTTCATTATTAATAGAGCTTTGTCCAAAATTATTTTTATTTATAACTGCCGATTTATAGACTCCCATCAAGTTCTGCTATTGTTTTTTCGAAATGGTTTTTGAGCTAAATAAGTAATTGTTTTTATCTCGGTCGTTTTTCCTTGGAGACAAATCGCATCCTCGCTCTATCAACGTGGTGCAGACAACCAAAACTGTACCTACTGAATAATATCAAGGAGCATGGATACGCAGTAAATCAAAGTTTAGTACTGACTGAAGCTTATTGAGGATGTGACCATTGCAGGATGGTTAAAGTAACGCAGTACATCAAACAACGTGAGACCAAAATATCTAGGTAAACGTAAAAAACCATAATATCACATTCTAAAACACTTCCAACGCCATCTATTAACAAAATGAATAATCACATATTCTTAATACTTGCATAATTAATACCATAGAAGTATGAGAGACGATTTTTTTTTTTAATTCTATGATTAATACAAAAAACACCTTTGACGCCTAAGTTTCGAATTTCGAATACAAACTCTAACAAAGATATTACAATTCTCAGAATAATTATAATTACAATTCGTCTTTTATTCCCGTTTCACACTTACAAAAGCCAACTAGCGCCACCCGTAATTTAATATTTAGAGCAGTCATGAAGACGATGCATAATTTTTTGAGGACTTTTTCACTAACATTTAGTTTATTTTTATTAACGATGAGATTAGACAAATTATAAATGAATTTAAAAAATAAAAAATAAAAAATATATATTTTTTTATTTGTGGACGAATTTGACCCAGCTTTGGGTGTTATGTCATGAGACCCTACCCTGGATCTGACCTCTTTTACACGCAGGTAAGACAAGTTCATAACACAAACTATGAAGAAGACATAAGCTCCTACTAAATTACGTGAGTCCATGAATCAATAATTGCCTTTTTATTTTCCTCAGGCTATCATAAATAATGTCTAAACATCTATATCGGTGGATTAGGCCGACTGTTGGTGTGGTGTGGTGATAGTGATGCATCGCCACGTCTCACGCTATATGATAGTATGTACCTATGTATGTAAGTATATATCTATGTACAAAATAATTTCGAAATTTCGAAGTTTCACATCTGCCAAGCATGCCTGCAAGACGTCTCAATTTTGTTTAGATAGGTAGTAGGATTAACTCATAATAGATTTTTGCTTTGCAAATTTATTCAAGTGGACTTTGTAGTATAAAATTGGTGTAATTTGGTGTAAATATTATAAAAAAATGGTGTAAATATACAAACAAATTACACAGATTGAGCTAGCCCCAAAGTAAGTTCGAGACTTGTGTTATGGGACACTACTCAACAATACTATATTTTATAACAAATACATATATATAACATCCAAGACCCAGGCCAATTTAAAAAATATCATTTTCAATCTTATTTCATTATAAACGCCCTTAAATATTATCAAGGTGTGTGTGGAATAACCTAATTATCTTATCACTATGGGAATAACTAAAATAAAGTGTCATGCTCATGCCATGCATGGTGCGGCTGTAGTGAGATTTACTTAGCGGGCTGATGGTTGTCTGCCTTGCTTCGTCGTCTATGATCAAACCAGTGGATCCGTGAAGAATTTTCGCCTGGGCCTCCGTCGAATCAACGGAATGAACTTCACCATAATTTCGTAGATAAACAAGCCAACAATAACTAGCTAAATGAATAAAGAAAGGCTTTATAAGATTAGTATCGAGTGCTATTTTTGAAAGGATGCCGATCATAAACGAGCGATTTTTCCATACTAATATTGCTCGAAGACGAGTGTCACACTTTCAAAAATAGTACTCCTGGGCCGAAAACCGAATATAACGAAAGTACCTATTATGGTGTGGTGAGTTCTTGGCGGGAATTTCGACGGAGAGCACGGCTTGTGTTTTGGATTGTTTTGTAAATTGTTTCTAGTGGACTTTATAATGTGAAATCGGTGTAATTTGGTGTTATAAATGCCCATGTTTATGAACAATGTATGGAATAACCGAAATAAACTGTCACGGTGCGGCTGTAGTGAGATTTACTTAGCGGGCTGGTGGACCGCCTCGCCTCGTTGCGTCTGTGATCAAGCCAGTGGATTCGTGGGAATTGTCGCCAGGGGCTCCGTAGAGTCAATGAAATGAACTACACCATCGTTTCATTGATAACAAGACTTAGAAAAAAGCGCGGGAAAACTCATTTATACTTGATACTGGCTAAATACGTAACGCGTGAAAGCCATAAATAAATTAAAAAAAAAAAAAATTATGGTGTGGTGACAGATGTCAAATCATAAACTATATAGGGATTTTGTCAATGTCAGGCGCAAAGAAAATAATACTCTGGTCAGGCGTCATCAAAATAAAAACAGGAACAGGTATTAGTTGCGGAGTATTTTTTATTTCTTCTAGCTATTTCTAGAATTCATATAAACAAAATGGCTACATGCGAAGCAGGAAAATCTACTGACGAGGACTCTTTAAAGAAGGTTTTTGATGAAGCTATGAAATTGTTTGATGATATTGAAAATGGCAAGGAAGCGACCAACAGCGACCCGGTACAGGTAAGGTTTCTTTTGTGTTTTTGAACGGCAAAAATGTTTTTACGTATGTTTTACTTTCTTTTTTTAACATTATTTCTATGTCTTCTATGATTTCTAGATTATTTATGTAATTTAGATACTTCTTGTTAAAATTTTCAGACTTGTATCAGAGCTGCAATATCAAAATTTGAGAAGGCGACCAACATGGTGTCTATGTCAGGGATGTTCAGCAGGAATGAAAGTCTGGAGGAGCTGCCCACAGAGACATTACAGTACCTGATGCTGCCTGCCTTGTTGGGCACCCTGAGTTTGAAAATGTGCGGCCAGCCCAGGAAAGAAATTATTGATGTCGCTGAAATTTATTTCAGGTAAATTGATACTCTCCTAAAATGATAAGTCAGTCTTGCAATAAGGGTGTTCCTTTTTACCCCTAATGAGATCAATCATAGTGCTCATAGTTAAAAATAAGACTGGGGATATTTCCAATAAGACTAACTATTGTCAGATATCATCGGCTCAATTACAGCCAAGGTGCTGTTATCTTAAGTTTTATGATGCCCAGTTCGGTTTGAGACTTGGCCTATCAACAGAATTTGGGCTGAAACAGTGCTATTATGTCTCCTAAGCATACTATTAAGTATTTGACCAGGTTAGATATGACCTTCTCTGGCCCACGCTGAGTAAAGCTGGTGTAGTAAATATCTGCAAATATTGGTATAAGAGAGAACACTGTCCAAGCCACTTGTCCTGGTCAGTCTGGTACCAGGACAAGTGGCTTGGACAGTGTTCTGATAAGTATAAGTTGGAGTGAGTGGTAAGACAGCATGGCCTGACTTCTCCCTCACTCTTTAATCTGTTATCTCTTAAATCAGCAATTGTTGAGCTATGCAGCACTTGTGTTGGATGTTCAATTGATAGTCCGTGTGTGAATATGAAAGTTGTGCTGATGACACTTTGTTACTGGGTCGATCAGTTGCTGCACTCAGAAGACTAATAATGCACATATCTTGTGCCACTTTTCAAACCTTTTGTGATATTTACTCACAGACTAAGGTCTGTGAGTTGAAGTATGTAAGTAATAAGAGCCTAAAGTCAAAAGACTGCTGAAAGGCCATGTTTAGCGTGTTGGTGGGTTTAAAGGTGTAAGTAATAAGAGTTATTTTTATTTCTTTATCTTTTAGAGTCTAGTGCTATATCCAATAGCTACCATATTTTTACAACATATAAATCCATATAAAGTTGCTATATAAAATAAATACATGTAGGTATGGCCAGGGGACCCTGGTAACCTGTAATACAAGTTTATGAAACTTACTTTAGGCACCAGGCTCCCACAAAGTTAGGTAAATCAAATTATATGTTCTCTTTCTGCTGTAATACGTTTACAATTTAATACCTACTTTGTGAAGAAAATAAATACATTTTATTTATCGGCTGTTGCACAAGGTCACCACACACTCGGTACTTTGTAAATGAGGTGTTAATTTGGTACAATATCAATTGGCTTATTAGCTAGCACCTATAGGTGTGCTCTGAATATTCTTACATGCATGTCATATTAAATATTTTGTAACTAAGTAAATTATATATATGCTGAAACAAATTGGCTTATTGAAAATAATCAATATAATAGCTCTTTGAAGTGGCAGTTGACGTGGTACATAGCGTGTAGAACTGATGACCGAGGGGGTAGAAAGGTTCTAGAATGTTGACCATCTACCGACAAGTGCAGCGTTGGACACCCACCGACCAAGTGGTCAGACTGTAAGAAGTAAATAAATAAATAAATCTTGATAACTTTTCAGAGATTTCCTCCAGCGGTGCAAGGACTATGGAGTCACAGATGTGGAAGTGCCTCAGCCTAGTAGTGATAGTGAGGGAAGTATCAGTCGGGCTCATAGCGAGCAAGCCAAAATAGCCAATATGGTATGTGAATTTATTTATTAAGTGAAACATTTTATCATCTCTGTACAGTGTGACTAAATAATCTTTGTATATCTATTCCAGGTAATGACAAGGGAAGCTAAAATCAAAAGGTACAAAGAGCAAAAGGAATTAAAAGATAAACTTAGCACTCTTTCCAAGGCCATGTCATCCTCAGCAGATGATGAGACTAAGCGGGAGTACTTCATCACACTGCTGCTCAACTATGTGAACCAGGCACAGGACGAACTGGCCAGCATCGGCCAGGAGAGGCCCATACTGGAATATATGGAAAAACATGCAGGAGGTTACTTATTGTACATTTTTTAATCTGTATTTTCTCATTTAAGTAAACAATGTATGTTCTAATGAATGAACAAAATATGATTTAAACCTTACCTAATTTAATATACAAAACAAATTCTATAGCTTTGTCTATCGGTCAGCCAACCAATAGGCTAGTTTCCTGGGTCGTAATAATAACATAACAATTAGTCCGTCAGTTAGATAATCAAAAAATATTGAACACGTATTTTTCTTTTGTCATATAAACAATAAATAATAAAGATAAAGCGCGTCAAAGTTGAGCAGTGGGGGCTCATGACGTCAAAGTTTGCTAAAAATTGTAGCAAACTATGACGTCACACGGAACTTCAAAGGGCTATATCTTTATCATTTTTTGTTTAATCGACAAAAGAAAAAATACGTGTCCAATATTTTTTGAATATCTAACTGACGGACTAATTAATTTTTTTTTAGGAAACTAGCCTATTGATTGGATATGAATATTGATTCTATAATGAATTTATCTTGCGTAAGTTTAAATATATTATTGTTTAATAGAATTATCTCCCAGATAACAACTAGGAGGGGATTCCAGAGTACAGCCTTTTGAGAATTGTCAATTATTCACATTTTTCTGTAGCTCCTCATTCTTTGTCTCAATAAGTGAGTGTTTATTTAGTGTTCAATGTGGTGATGTCAACCAGATTCCGAATATTTGGAACTGAAAACATTATTACAAATATAGTGTTACTGGTTATGGTTCAGGATTTGGAGTAAAACACCAAACTCTTCAGAGGGAACTTATTCATTACGGAATTTATACACTACTCACTATATTACATATACTGCGTGTCCCGACTGCCCACAGTCAGAAGATTCCAGAATATTCGAGATAGTGTGTGAGTAGGACATATTTGTAAGCAAGCTGGAAGAGCGCGACCGATGATATTTGGGAAAATTCTAAATTATTCCATTCTGGTAGCTTTGGAACAATATCTTTTTCTGACATATATTGATATTGATATTCCTTTTACTAGAAACAAAGCCACCCAAAGAGAGACCTCGGGCGCCGTCTCTGAAGCCGGTCATCATCACCAAGGACGCCGTGCAAAAGGCCGTGTTTGGTCTCGGCTACCCGTCCATACCTGCCATGACTATCGAGGAGTTCTATGACCAGAGGGTAAAAGAGGGACTGTGAGTATCAGGGCACATATCCTGAGTACTGCCCTTCTAACCATAACCACCTTATCTGACATTAGGTTAAAGAAAAAATGGAATAAACCCGCCATATGTTTTAACCATAGAGATAATATCTATGGTTTTAACAGAAACTGCCTGCCATGTACAACCAAACTGTGGAATGAACTTCCTGCGGCGGTATTCCCGAATCGCTATGACATTGGAACCTTCAAAACACGAGTCTATGTTTTTTATAAATGGCAATGCTCTTGTCACGTCCCTAGTGTGGCAGTTGTCTATGGGCGACGGTGATCACTTACCATCAGGTGATCCGCTTGCTCGTCTGCCGCCCTATGTCATAAAAAAAAAAGATTATTGTAGATCTCGTCGGGCTGATTTTCAATATGTTATTGACTAATTTTCGACCAAAATGACAGATAAGGTGGTTATGGTTAGAAGGGCAGAGTATGTACCCTCAATTCTCCTAGGTATATTTGCAAAATATTTAAAATCGACTAAAGGCAAAAATATGAGATTAATACATTTTCTAACAAAAAGTCAAATTATTTGTCATTATTTTTTTTAAACTCATTGCTGACCCAAAATACTAAATATAAAGAACATCTACAATGAGTGTTATCGTTTTTTCTGCTCAATTGTTGGCGCCTAAAGTTTACATTTCAGTCATATTTAATGCCTTTGTCTGCATACACACATTACTTTAAACGAAATGTTTACATGTAAATATACAAACGATTTTTGAGAAATTGTACCAATGATTTTTATAACATTTAGTACCTCTATATCGGGGGTATCGGAAACGAAAAAACGATGTAGAAGTCTCGTGATTGAGAAAAAAAAAAATCTTAACATCAGTTTCCCAGGTGCTACAAAATTTCTGTAGCGGAAAATTCACACGCGACTCCCTCAGTAAGCCGGACGCCTTTTCTTTGCACAAAATTAGCGATAAGAATCTGAAAATGTTATTATTTGCTGATTTTCAGGTTTCCCGGTAATTGCAATAACATACCACACACAACCCTACAGACAGCGGAGACTGATGGTGACGAGGCTGCCAACATACAAAAGGTATTTCTTTATCTAGGGTATATTCTTATGTCGGAGATAAGGCTTCAGAGTGACTCGTTTGAACAGCGCTGTCCAGACGCGCGCGCTCAATAATCAATTTGCAATATTTTACGACGTCGCTGTTGCACTTTTTTCCATAGAAAGTGAACAGCTAATCCATCCAGTGATGACGACTGTTCAAAGCTGTACATTGCAACGATACCCGCTAAAACTCGTTTCACAATGCACGCTTATAAAACGCGCGCCGTTGAAACGCGTTGTCAAAGGCGCTTCTCGCTGCTTTTCTTACAGTACACATAAGCTGAACAAGAGTCGCGTAAGATAGTTCGATATTCGTATCGATAAGAGTCAGTAATACAGGTAGAAAATCACGTTTTTAGACAGGGCCAAAGATAGCAACACTGTAATCCACATTTAGCAAGGTTCAATAAAATTGTATATGCGTATCGTAGCCTTTGCAAGTAAAAAAGGAAAAAACGAAATAAAAAATTGACCTTCCATAGAAAATCACCCACCTTTGCAAGAATAAAAGGAAAAAACGAAATAAAAAAATTGACCATCCATAGAAATTCGGTGACTTTATATGGCAAGCCTACTTTTATTTCGATTTTCACCTTTTTTCTTGCAATTCTATACTTATTTTTATGATTTATTTATACTTGATATTTAACAAAACAAAAAATACAGTATATGACAGTACAAAATAAACTTAGCTTAAGTTTTTCTATGCACTGAACCTTCATCGCAGGGATTTAATACTTATTCTTACATTACAAGTTTACAACAGATACACTAAATAAAAATATACACAATAAAATTGGTAAGCGCTTATCTACGCTACGAACGAATGCTGCTCGTATTAAAACCGGTTAAAAGTTCATTAGGGATTCTGATTCCAGGATGTAAAGAGAATTGTTGTGTAAAAAATACAGCAATCGGTCACTATTTATCTGACTGCCAAGAAGGGTTTAGTGTCTCGCGCGTATCTTTTTCTTAGATGTTTAAGAAAATAAAGGGCAATCGGTTTTATGTACTAAAACGGGTTACTCACGTGCTATTTCTTCTGGATTGCTGACTATAGTGTCGGACTCAGGGGCCCGTTTTCAAGGCGAGTTCGGGACCCTCAGCTGCGCGTCCCGCACTCGTCTTGAAAATGGACTTCTGACGACATAATGCTCTGCCTAATACCCACTAGCACGCTATACGTGGCCGGAGTCTTATGGCCTTAGGCTCTGTCTCCTCCGTGGGATAAAGATATGGTAATACTAGCTTTCGCCCGCGGCTCCGCCCGCGTCAATGTCGATCCCTCGGGAATAGTACTTTTCCCGGGATAAAAGGTAGCCTATGTCCTTCTCCGTACTCCAGAGAACTTGTATACAAAATTTCATGATGATCGGGTCAGTAGTTACGGCGTGAAAGCGTAACAAACAAACAAACTCACTTTCGCATTTATAACATTAGTAAGGATGTATGTAGGTAAATCCTGCATTGTGTTTTCTTGACTATTATTCAGCCTATTTGATATGTTTTTACTCGTAATTTGTCTTTACATAGTATAAAATGAAGCCGTGTCCGCTGTCTGTTTGCTTAGATCTTTTAAACTATTCATTAAATTTGAATGCAGTTTTCCTACAATATGTAGAGTGATTCGAGAGAAAGGCGGAAGCGTGTTTTTTATTTATATTTTAGTAAAGCAGTATATTCGGTTGGTTTGTATGGCAGGAGCTTCTGGAAGAGGCCGATGACCCCGCGGAGTTGGCGCGCGCGCGCAGTATGGACGAGTACAAAGACGATCACCGCCGCGGCTGGGGCAACCGCCACAACCGCAGCTAGGGACCTCGGCCTCGCCGCGCTGGCCACCACAAACGCTGGACCCTTCAAGCTGCCGCAAGGCGTCTGACTTTGACTTGTGACACACGGGAAGCGAAGATACATCCGCGAGTTGACTGTTTAAAAAATAAGGGGTCATTCAAATATGGGGTCATTCAAATATTACGTAAGCAGCGAATGGGGGGGCGAGGGGTCTGGGTTAAGCTTATTTTTGCTGGCATGGGGGACGGGAAGGTTTGCACGGTGATGACGTCAGCAACAATTTGATAACTAAACAGATATATTTTGTTAAAATTATGACAATGTTTACGTAAGCTTGGGGGAGGGGGAAAGAGCTTTTCTTACTTTTGCTGACAAGGGGGAAGAAGGGGTTAAAAATAGCTGATATATTGCTTACGTAATACTTGAACGGCCGCAAATGGTGGGTGGGGGTCGGAGTTAGGCTTATTTTTGCTGACATGGTGGGCGGGGGGATTTGCACAGTGATGACGTCAGCAACATTCAGCAAAATAAACTAATATATTTTGTGAAAATGATGCCAATGTTTACGTAAGCTTGGGGCAGGGGGGAAGAGCTTTTCTTACTTTTGCTGACATGGGGGAGGAGGGTGTTAAAATAGCCGATATTGCTTACGTGATACTTGAACGGCCCTAACTAATAAATTATATCTGTTGGTGAAAAACCTGAAAATTGTGGATCATTCTCACTAGCTGCATCGGCAAACAGTTCCATGGAACTAGTGAGATTTTTTTCTCAATAGTTCCTACTGAGAAAATAAATTTCAATAGTCCCATGGAACTGTTTGCCATTGGAACGAGTGAGAAAACGATACGAACGGTATAATTATTAATTTATTTTATTTACTTGAGAAAAATAGGTCGTTATTGAAAATACTAATTAGGAAACGTGACATCTTCGTTAAATTGTAACAGCAGAAAGGGTATGATATGATGTAGGCGCATAGAAAAATAATATCGTAGTATTAACACTAATCTGTTTTTTGATGTGATAACTTACATAGTCTAGTAAATCTAGTCTTATAAATCAATGAACGCCGGCTGCACGCTGGAAAAAGTGTCACGTTCCATGTGCAAGCGAGAGCGCGGCACAAGCGATAGAGAAGAACGATCGGCCTAAAAGTTCGGCTTGTGACGCATCTATCTCTCTTCTACCGTTATCATGTAAAATTATTGTCTGTAAACAAATTTTCCAACCATTTTTTTTAAATTATTAGGATAACGTCATACGAATTTACGAAAAAGTGGACTTTGAATTTCGGCGGCCGCAACTCTGCTACTTACAATTTAGAACATGCTGTATATGCGGCCACATCCCAAGGCACTTATTCCTTTATTGTACTTGCTAGGATAGGCTCTTACTGGAAACCAAATGTGAACAAAAATGTACAGTCAGCGGCAGATAAACCTGACCCCGCTAACACCAGATTTTAAATTGTATTGTAATTGTAATATATAAATGGTCACATTTATCCGCCCCCGACTGTACTAACATACGTATTACATAACTGAAATTTTATTGCGTTCAGTATATTATTCCATGTACGATGTACATATTTTGTTTTAAACCCATCCAGTGATATTTTCAAATAAATAAATTGTATAAAACTTAAAATCATATGCTTTTATTATTTTTTCCTTCCTACATGCTTTTGTTTTACAGAAGCGTGACATGATTTTTTCGGAGTGTAAAAGAAGAGAAAGATTTAGTAGAATTTATAGATGTACTGGACCAAAACCACCTATTCCTCCACTTGCGCATTTTAGGAATTGGTCCGAAAAAGTTAATGATCCCATCTTTTAGGGTTCCGTCATAGGAAAATACGGAACACTTAAAGGATCACAATTAGGTTGTTCGTCTGTCTGTCTGTCTGTCAAGACAAGTTCTCAGGAACGCGTAGAGGTGTCAAGCTAAAATTTATATCAAATACTCAGGTCTGTCCCTTGGAGCTGTAAAAAAATCTAACTTCTAAGCTAATGCAATCAAAAGATACAGCTGGTTATGGCGCAATTTTTTGTGTTTTTTCGACATTCGGCAGGGAATCAAAACCTACAGGGTACTTCCCATGAACTCAAAATCTTGAATTTTGGTACGAAGCAACGTCTTATAGCACAGATAAAGGAAAAATTTATTTATACCATATAATCAAAATAATTTTAATAATTTCAAATCACTTTCAAACGTATATATAATGTACGGAACCCGACCGTGCGCGAGTACGACTCACACTTGGCCGGTTTTTTACCAATAATTTTTCCGGGTTTCCGGCGCTCCTTTACACGGGACGGAAGACGCTACGCTCGGCATCATCATCATTTCGAGTAGGTGTCACGGTCAATCGACCATGCACACCCTGGTGTCTGAGTTCTTCGGAACCGCTTCTCGGCCTCTGACATGGTTCCTTTAACGACTACCAGATGGCAGCCGGGACAACCGGCTTAATGTGCCTTCCGAAGCACGGAATCATCTTTATTATCAGACAATCAGGTGATTCAAGCCTGCAATGTCCTAACCAAACTGGAAACAACTAAACAAAGTATGCTTCCGGTGGGAATCGAACCCACGACCCCCGGGTCAACAGGCAAACGCCTTAACCACTGGACCACGGAGGCTGTTAAACGCTCGGCAAGTTGCTTCATCTATACTCTATAGTGTAGAGTATCTATAGGCTGTCCAAGAATGGTATGGAGTCTATACCATTCTTGGACAGGAGTCAGGGGTGTCATCCGCAACTGCCTGTCCGGTGGTTGCAGTAATGACATCTGGTACGCGCGCCTGGCCTTCCGAGCTGCTACATACTCATTCCAATTCATCCGAGCGAGTAGTATCCCAATACCTAGTCCAAAATCAACAAATTCCTATCCTTCCCCAGCTTCAAAATGATTCCGATGGGCAGCAGCGTCAGAAGCACGAGAAGCCAAAGAACCTGCGCTCGCCAACCCGCCTGCCAAGCATGGTGAGTATGGCAATATCCTCCCATGGAACGAAAAATCCTTGGGAGAGACCTTTGTCCAGCAGTGGAATTCAACGGGTGGAATGGCATTCTTGGACAGCCGTTTGAATAATCGTGGTAGGTATTAGCTTCTCCTCATTTGACCGTATCCCAGTTCATCCTCAGTTGTATAATGAAGACGATTTGCCAGTTAATAGGTATTGAATATTCATGTTGTTGCTTGTTTGCCTTTCGTTTGTACGTGGCTAACACTTGTTAGATTTTTCAAGCTGCCTAAAGGCATCTGGTATGTCAGATGCCTTTACGTAGCTTGAAGCAGCTTGAGCTTAGCGACCGCCACCTAGTTATGACAGCCGGGAACAACGGCTTAACATGCCTTCCGAAGCACGGGCTATGCTTCGCCGCGTACATCATGTATACCTAGTAAGTTTCGAAGCCTCATTCTTATTCTCGCCCGAAGACCGCACGGCAAAAAGTACCTAATCAAGCGTTGATCCAAAAACTACCCTTATTATATAATATTATTGACTGGCTACAGTTAAATGGCATAAAACACAAATAAAAAATCCTTTAAAATAACAATTTTCATTTTCATGGTGTAACAACGATAATAGGTAGGTACAGGAATCCACGAGACAGTAAGTGCGACATGAACGCACTGTAATTACACATAGTACCTACATACTTTCGATTTCGTCGGCCGGCGGCAGTGAAAGCGGCAGGTGGGCGAAGGCCCATCTGTCACGTCTCATTCATCAATACATCGATGTACTTTATTATATACTTCATTCATTCATTTCCATACCGGAGCTGAGGGCTTAATTAATTGCAGAATCTTTGGATAAATTAAATATATATATACGGACAAATCACACAGATTGAGCTAGCCCCAAAGTAAGTTCGAGACTTGTGTTATGGGATACTAACTCAACGATACTACATTTTATAACAAATACATATATAGATACACATCCAAGACCCATGCCAATCTGAAAAAGAATATTTCCATCTTGACCTGGCCGGGGATCGAACCCGGTCACTCCGTGTCGCAGGCAGGCGTGTTGACCGCTGCGCCACGGAGCTAGTCAAATCTAGCATTTACCTAAGCAATATAGTATGACCACGAAGTATGACGATGAGTATATCTATCTGGGACAGTTAGTCTCTTCAGTAACAGGCTAGAAGCGAAAATTAACCACCGCGTCGTATCGAGAACGCCGTTCAGACAACCATACACACCCTGATGTCGGAGTTCTTCGGAACTGCCTCTCGGCCTCTGACGTGGTTCCTTTAACGGCTACCAGATGGCAACCGGCCAACGGCTTAACCTTCGGAAGCAAGGAATCATCTTTATTATCAGACAATCAAGTGATTCAAGCCTGCAATGTCCTAACCAAACTGGAAACAACTAAACAAAGTATGCTTCCCGTGGGAATCAAACCCACGATCTCCGGGTCTACAGGCCATTGGACCATGGACGCAGTTTAACCATGCTCAATGTCCTTAGTAGAGTTTCCCAACAAGTGGGCTTTAAAATGAACATGGACAAGACGAAAATAATGTCGAATGCCCATGTTGTGCCTTCAGCGGTACTTAGGTATCCAGGTACCAATATGTCTACTGAGGACGAGGTCTTTTGACGAATCCGACTCGGCTGGGCAGCGTTCGGGATGCTCCGTAGTGTCTTCTTGTCCAAAATACCTCAGTGCCTCAAGACCTAGGTACCTACGCTCAATTCGAAAGTCTATAATCAATGTGTGTTAGCAGTGAAGAATTACGAGTCCCAGACATTGTCCCAAACTATGGGCTTCATAAGAAAGCTCAAGGTTGCATGGAGAGAGCTATGCTCTGCGAGATCGAATCTGAAACGAGGAGATCCGTAGAAGAAGTAAAGGTCATCGACATAGTTCAGCGGGTTAGTTTTTTGAAGGGGCAGCGTGCGGGGTACTTAGCGCATAGAACCGATGGCTGATGGGGCAGAAGGGTTCTCGAATGGCGAACACGTACCGGCAAGCGCAGCGTCGGGCGCCCACCGACCAGATGGTCGGATGGCCTGACTAAGGTCGCAGGAACATGCTGGATGCAAGCCGCCTTCAACCGGCCTATGTCCAGCAGTGGACTGCTTACGGCTGATATGATAATGATGTACCTATAGGATTTTAAATTATTAGGTGATGGATGACTTCTTGCAATACTTGAATGACCTATACAGGAAGTAGAACTTTGTTAACTTGTAAACTTAATTATGTTTACTATGCAGTATAACATGTAATAAAAAATAAGATGAATACTAAAACCACGTAGTGCTGACCAGCTGTAGCTTTGGTTTTCGGTCCCGAGAACCAGGTTACCGAATTCATGTTTCATACTTATACTATACGGGCATTTTTTGTATATTTATTTGCATAAATGTAGGTACATTAAACGTTGACAACAGTCTGTAAATTTTACCTCCACAACGTATACAAATATTAGAGATATTAAAGATACCTGCAAGAATGGATTTCACTGAGTGACAAAACCCCTTTAAACAAAGATTTAAAAAAAGGAATGGATTAAAAATAGGTATTAAACGTATAAATTGCCATACATTCTAATGTTATATAATCAATAACACATCTTTAAATATACTCATATAATACTCATATAGACGCCATTTTTTTTCATCTATGCATTTAAAGAATTGATTGATTTTTTTTCGACCACCTAATCTTTTAAGAATGGGTTCCCACGACGGTCGAGAAAATACAAATTTAGCATCCAGGGCTCCCCTACAGTAGACAGCTCATAATCAGAAGCAGAAGTTTTATGTGACCTCATCAACAAAAAAAAAAAAAACAAAAAAAAAATTGTTTGGGTTTCGTTTGAATTCGAATCACTACGAATTGACCACAAATAACTAAAGATCATGTATGTTATGGTTCATAGAAAATATAAGAAGGCTTTATTTTGTAGAAAACATGTCTAATACAGATATCAACTAGACTAAATAGTACTAAAACAATTTGCTGAAGAAAACATACTATTGTAATAAATTTTTTTTTGCTCTTTATGGTAAAGGCAAGAACGCTGCTATATTATGGTGGAGTATACAAACGCCCACAATAATTTGAAGATGGAGTCAGCCACTATAAACATGGATAAAAAGCCCAATGAAAGGTCTTGGAGTAACTGGATTCGGTTTTTACTCAGTCTTCCAATACTGGAGGAGGAAGAAGAGCCAGCCAAACAGGAACAGCAGTTTGAAAAGCTGGTAGCTCCTTCAGCTGATTCTCATAAATTCGAGCTCGTTCCCCTCGTGCAGATCATGCTCTTCATACTGTATTGCCTCGCTGGTTGCTACGGCGCTTATGTCTGCATGACTAGCGCGAAAATTCCTACGATCATATTCAGTGAGTATTTTGAAATTGTTTGTTTTGTTTTTTGTATGTGTAAGTGGCCAACACAGATGTCAGGTTTTTCAAGCTGCCTTAAGGCATCTGCATAGCTTTACGACTGCCATCAATGATGACAGCCAGGAACAACGGTTTGACGTGCCTTACGAAGCACGGAAGAGCTCGAGAATTGTTTTTACCACTTGTGTTCACCCATCACAGTGGGGACTGCGCCCAGGCGTGCTTAACTTACGTAAGCGCTATTAATGCTCTCGACCACTGGGCCATCGGGCTCCTCAAAGTATTTTGAAATGAAAATAATTATTAAAATAAAATATTTTTGATTCCAAATAAAAATAATAAATAAATAAATTTTTTCGTCAAAGGCCGAGAGGCGGTTCCGAAGAACTCTGACACCAGGGTGTGCATTGACCGTGACACCTACTCGAAATGATGATAAATTCCAATTTGGATTACATGCCTAATTTTTTTTAATGTCATCTTTTATTTATTTTTATTCTTTTATAGTATTTGCAAAATCAAAAAACACTAGCGTTTCGGTAAAACCACTGCAGAGTAGAATACGCCAAAAGAAACGCAGTCCAACACGGGCTTCCCATCTTATATACCTATCAAAAATTTGATTATTTTTCCAAGCCATTTTGCCCGTTATATAATCATTTATACGGTAGTATGGCTATTTTATTAGCTGACTTTTAACAGTAATTTTGAACTTATCTAACCAAATATTTAATATTTTTTAGGGAATGTTATTATAAACTAGCGACTAGCGCCCCGGCTTCGGGCGTTAAATTATATGTGTCCTGCCTGGTTGAAGCATACATAGGGACAGACAGTGTCAAGCGAGTTTGTTTTATACTATGTAGTGATGATAGTGAAGTGTTTTCCGAGACCTTATATTTGATCGAAGCCGAGACCCAAAAATGAATTCATTGTTTTCTGCAGTCGCAAGGCTGAGGTTGCAAATTGTCTGCTATGAATATTACTATTTTTCTTAATATATTTTTTTGACGCACAAACGTTTTTGTAAGCTGATGTTGCATCTCTTGCAAGCATTTTTGGTACGACCTGCTTGTGTCTTGCTTGACTATTTTTTTTTAATAATTATTGATGTAGGCATTTGTCTCCCATCTCACCTGTTGGTAAGTTACGATGAAGACGAGTGACTTGTGTTGCATTTCCCCCGAACTCCCACACTTTTATTATTTTTTCAGCGATGTTCATGGTGTATCTTGCCATGATGGGCACACTAGCGGGTGTGCATCGTCTCTGGACGCACCGGTCCTACAAAGCTAAGCTACCGCTCGAAGTTTTCCTGGTGTTCTGTTTCCTGCTGAACAACCAGCGGCCGATCACCGCCTGGGTGAGGACCCACCGCCTGCACCACATGTGCTCTGACACAGATGCTGATCCACACAACGCTGCCAGGGGCTTCTTTTTTTCACATGTTGGATGGATGTTGGTGAAGCCACACCCAGAAGTGGTGAAAAGGGAGAAGTTCATTGATGTTTCTGATTTGAAGAAGAATCCAATCGTCAGATTTCAAGAGCAGTAAGTAATTTTTTAATCATACTTCGGGAAAACAATAGTCTAGTTAATTGGATCAAATTAATAACATTGAAATTAGTCCATCAGATAATCAAAAAATATTTGACAAGTTCAATTAAACAAAAAAAATATCAAGATAAAGCGCGTCAAAGTTCACGAGAGGTGGCGCGCGACGTCAGAGTTTGCTAAAAAGTGTAGCAAACTGTGCGTCTTTATATTTTTTTGTCTAATGACAAAAGAAAAAATACCTGTCCAGTATTTTTTAATTATTTACAAGATTTTTTCAAAATGGCTTCGTATCAGCTACTCCAAGGCAACGTAGGTAAGCTTAGCGAATTGATAAAACGTGATCTTTTTTAAAATGCCCTCGGTCGTAGGAGGATTAATAATGTCACACATGAAATTTTTAATTTATTTTAGTAGTTAGTAGAAAATAATAATGCATTTATGTATTAGATTTTGAAAATTACATCCCTAGGGTGAAATAGGGATTGCAAGTTTGTATGAATCATCGTCATTTTTGAAGTAATGATTAGTAAAAAATTATAATCCATTAATTGGATTTAAAAAAACGTACACGGGCGAAGCCGCGGGCAAAAGGTAGCAGTAATATAAATCTGTTGCGGTAAAAAAATAAAAATACACTTAAACTTTGCATAAATGTAACTAATCTTAAGTTACCTTTTCAGATATATCATACTTCTGATGATCCTGATTCCCTATGTTATACCGTCAGTGATTCCGATGCTATGGGGTGAATCATTTTTCGTTAGTCATACTGTCAACTTTTTCCGTTTGAACATAACATTAAACATAGTGAGCCTAGTAAACAGCGCGACCCATCTCATGGGATATAAGCCGATCGACAAGACGGTTGCTGGGACACAGTTTGGCATCGCAGGTATAGTTTGTTTCGGAGAAGGCTTCCACAACTACCACCATACTTTCCCGTGCGACTACAGGGCTTCGGAACTTGGAGATGTCAAGTACAACCTGGCTACACAGTTCATACATTTCTTTGAAAAGATTGGTTGGGCGTATGATCTGAAGACTACTTCCGAAGATGTTATTAGGAACAGGGTTTTGAAGAAGGGCGACGGTACTGACCAATATTACATCCCTGATAACACTGAGAAACAGGAGTTCTTCTGCTTCAAATTTTATAAAGCAAAGTAATTTATATGTATTGAAATACAAATTAAATTTAAAATAACTTAACTAATGCTACAACTAAAAATAAATAAAAAATAATATATATTTACAAATAAAATAGTCCGGGTAGTTGGTTGCCTTGCGGTAGAGTGCGCAGAAGACTGGCAGCATTGAAATTGTTAAAAAAATATATATGAAAACAAAACTTTAGTGGAGTTTTATTTCATGTAGTTAAGCACGAATTCAAACTTTTTTATCTTTACCCATGTAAATAAAAATGGTTACACATTATTTTGGATTTGGGTCAAGTGTTTTGGGTGAAATAATTAGTACAAACGAGTAAAAGTAAAAATGAAATGGAAATATTAAATAAACATTATATTAACAGCATAGATTTGAAAAAAAATTGTGTCTCTCTGATTAATAGCATTACAATGCTCGGTTTAATATTAAAACGAAAATATGTAACGACAAAATTTCGCCACAGATAGCATCGACGGGCCAGATGTCGAAGGTTTTTGGGTTCAAATCCTACCTGTGGCGAAATTTTTTCATCACATATTTTCGATTTTAATATTAAACCGAGCATTCAAGTCAAATAAATAATATAAATAAATACAAAGGGACACAAACACAACAGATTGAGTTAGCCCCTACACTAAGTTGTGAACTAGTGTCGTGGGATACTAAGTCAAATATACTATACCTATCAACATAATTTTATACATATAACAGCCTCCGTGGTCCAGTGGTTAAGGCGTTTGCCTGTTGACCCGGGAGTCATGGGTTCGATTCCCACCGGAAGCATACTTTGTTTAGTTGTTTCCAGTTTGGTTAGGACATTGCAGGCGTGAATCACCTGATTGTCTGATAATAAAGATGATTCCGTGCTTCGGAAGGCACGTTAAGCCGGTGGTCCCGGCTGCCATCTGGTAGTCGTTAAAGGAACCACGTCAGAGGCCGAGAGGCGGTTCCGAAGAACTCTGACACCAGGGTGTGCATGGTCGATTGACCGTGACACCTACTCAAAATGATGATGATTATGAAACTTGGTTGATAAACATTTAGATGTACAACAGGATAGGGTACTTAATTTTTTTCCAGTTATGATAAGACGTGGCACCCATACAAACATAACATACTTAATTAATCCTAATCCTAACTAAATTATAATTGCGACAGTGAGTTTGTTTGTTACGCTTTCAGGTAGTAACTACTGAACCGATCATCATTAAATTTTACATACACGTTATTTGGGGTACGGAGAAGGACATAGAGTACATTTTATCCCAGGAAAAAGTACTGTTTCCGGGATCGACATTGACGCGGGTGGAGCCGCGGGCGAAAGCTACTCGTAGTTTGTAATATACTGTGAATAAAAGTCGCGGTCACTGCTAGTTTTTTTTACAATAAATACATACCTACTGTTTTTCGTGTGTGTAAGTGGCCAGCACTGAAATCAGATTTTCAAGTTGCCTGAAGGCATCTGACAAAGCTTAACGACTGCCAACAATGATGACAGCCGGGATCAACGGCTTGACGTGCCTTCCGAAGCACGGAGGAGCTTAAGATTTTGATATGCCACTTGCAGTCGAAAAATCTGAGGAATCATGCGGCTAACAATCCATCGCTATTTTAAAAATAAAAAAAAATTAAATTTGTTTATTTCAGGCTACTTGGCCCATATTTGAAGTCACATTCATACAATGTAATACATAATATAAATTAAATTACGATAAACATAAATTAAAAATTATATAATTAATTAAATTAAATTATTATTAAATAAATGATTTTGATTCCGTTTTCTATCTTTACATACCAATCCGCTAAACGTAGCCTTTGGTCTTATGACTGACATAGCTGAGGAGATAATAATAAAAAAATTGAATTATTTTGTATAAAAACATAAAAATACTAACGTATCGATTTTTAAAATTTGTTACAAAAGCATTGCTTTAACCTATGCGACCCAGCTCTTAAAATATTTGCTTTCAATTTAAATTGACCTTATATATCTAAATAAAGCCCTGTATATAGTATGAGCGACCTTATAATTTTGTCTAGGCGAGATACGAGTACACGCCTAGCGTTCACGCGGGCGCCTTTGAGTGCATTGTTTATGGCCATTGCTCACAGCATTATTATAGGCGCGACCTGCAATATGATATTTTTATTTAAAAAAAGTATATATACTTAGTTATTGACTCAACATGTCCCAGCCGGCGAAGTTGGGAAGATTTTATTTATATGGCTAGGTCATGTGGAGAAGATGGGAGAGGATCGAGCCGCAAAGAAAGCTTATCATGGTCAACCTTCCGAGCGCCGTTCAGTGGGGCGTTCAAGAATTCGCTGGAAGGATGGAGTCGCCAAAGACCTGGAAGTATCCGACTGTTCAGAGTTGGCACAGAATAGGGAAGAATAGCGCACTTTAATGTCGGAGGCCAAGATTCACTTCGAGTCGCTGAGCCAGCGAAGTAAGTAAGCAAGTAAGTTATTGACTCAAGATACCCAATGTCTTTGAAGCTATAGGGACAACACGTCACTGATCACAGGCTTGCGATCAGGGGCGCAATATCATCAAAGCTTTTCTACTCTCGTAACTAGGGATTTCAATTCAGAAACATTTTCAATCCAGGTGGATTTTTACTGGATTTTGCAATACCGAAAAAAACGGCTTCTAAATTTAACCTTACCTACTGGGGATTAGATAGCTCTAGTAGTACAGAGAGGGTCGTGCTCCTATAGTGGAGACTAAAAAGATCTGATGATGGTGATGATAAATAAATAAATACGGACAAATCACACAGATTGAACTAGCCCCAAAGTAAGTTCGAGACTTGTGTTATGGGATACTAACTCAAGGCTACTATATTTTATAACAAATACATATATAGATACACATCCAAGACCCAGGCCAATCTGAAAAAGATCATTTTTCATCTTGACCTGGCCGGGGATCGAACCCGGTCACTCCGTGTCGCAGGCTGGCGTGTTAACCGCTGCGCCACGGCGCTAGTCTAAATAATAATCTAAAGATGATGGGGATTAGATCCGGGATGATCAAAAGCCCGGTCAGGTTCGAATAAAATTTTGAACGTTTGGCCCACACTTATTAATAACGATTAATATAAAACTGCAAGACAGTTGTCTTGCAGTTTGGCAGAAATTGTAATTATGATATGTACATATCTGTGTGATATAAATAAATAAAAAATACTTTTTTATATACATATCAGTGTATATAGGTACTACTTCTGTATACCTACTAAAGAACAAAATCAAAAAGTTTCATCAACCAATCAAGGAACGTGTTTTTTTACTTACGAACAACGAGAATTTCCAGTTGGTGAATAAAATAAAAAATATTCTGCTCACTGCCTACCCTTTTGTTCATCATTCATCATCAATTCCAGCCGTAAGAAGTCCACATACCATGGGCCTCTCCCAAGGATTCTTCGTTTCATGGGAGGACATTGCCATTCTCACCTCACAGGGCTCGGAAGGCGGGTTGGCGAGCGTAGTTTCTAGGTCTGCATGAGCTTCCGAAGCTGTTGCCCATCGGAAGCATTTTTAAGCTAGGAAAGGATTGGAACTTGTTGGATTTCGGGTTGAACACCCTGACCTTCATGGACACTCGTTTGTTCATGGAATAACAATGGTAGGTAATATGCAATAGTAGGTGTGCAATACAATAACGCGTTCAGGGTGATGTTGGGTCTGCCGCGGTACTGCGGCGCCTCCGTCATCTCGGCGGTCGGACGCTCGGGTGGATGGCTTTCACGCCATCACCAGAGAGAGATGCGCATCGCTGCTGTCTCGCTTGTGCGCCAGCTCTAACATCATCCTGAGCACATTGATTGAAAGATGGGAATCTCCAACTCTTGGGCACTGGACACTGCACACTACTTTGTAGTTGTAGGTGATTCCAGTGTCTTTGTTCTTTGGGTAGTTTTGTTATTTATATTATTTTAATTTTTTATTTTTGTTTTGAATTATTTAATTGTCCATACAATTAAAATATTAAATGGATCTAAATCTGAAATAATCATTCTTATTATTATTAACATTGTACAACTAATTATATGTTACGTAATGAAAAATACAAATATCCCAAGTGCAGTAAGTAAGCCTTCCTCGAGATCCTGACATGCATTCACCGCGGCACTTTCCAGCAGTAATGACAAGGTATTGTGACCCACACCCACCATCTGTAATGTCGGTGCTCAGGCTTGTCTAACGGACCTGCATAGCTAATGACTAGGGGAATGCATTCCGCAGGGCGAATTTAAATCGAGTAAGTTTGCTCACTAATCATTACATTACATATACTTTAATCACGTTTTTATTAGCTTACGGGGAAGACAGAGACTAAGACCTTAGGACTATAAATGAGTAAGTGGGCGTATCTATAGGTAGATAACGGTATCAAAACAGAGATGGGTTGCTAGCAGCATAGCTCATTGACGCACAGCTTTTGCGCCGACTAACGTGGAGAGATTGGCAGTATCCTCCCATGAACGGTTTATCTTTGGGAGAGGCCTTTGTATAACAGTGGACTAATGACGGCTGACTAGAAAAATGATGATCATACTAAAAATACTACTTTTGCTATTAGGTACTATTTAAGATAGGCGAGCTCCGTGGCGCAGTGGTCAACACGCTAGTCTGCGACACGCAGGTGTCTGGGTCAGATATAGACAACGATCATTTTCAGATTGCCCTGGGTCTTGGATGTTTATATAAGTATCTAATATAGTATCATTGAGGTAGTATCAATGAGGTAGTTCATAACTTACTAGGAGCTAGTTCAATTTGTGTGATATGTCCCTATATATTTATAATTATTATTTGTATATCTCTTATTTCACGGGTGTTACCCCGGTTCTTTCAGAGGCTTGCGTGGGGATGTAGATCCAACACGTAGAGGCCCTTTGGAGAAGTGGATGTAATGTTGGTCTCTAGCCAGAACCCGTTCCTAAAAATACCAATGTGTGATATGCTCTTAAACTTATGTTTTTGAGCGAAAGTTCTGATTCTGTCGCTTGCTTGCTCGAATGGAAACTGCACATACAAAACGATTTCCTAGAAGTTACGCTTTTTTCCTCCACCTGCTCGAAGATAGGTACTCATAGCTTCCGCTTCCCAGCCAGGACCATCATCAATGCAGGTTGCAGTTCATAGCATAGGCGGAAGCCTAATGGTAGGAAGCGGTTTCATACGTCTCTTTGTCAAGTTCCTTCCTATGTACGGGTAATTTCTGCATATTAGATAGGTACCTAGAGTACTCTCCTGCTGCATTGATTAATACAATATTTATATATTATTATTATTGATTTTCATGATTACTTCGAAGAAAACATCGAGTTATTGTAGGATGTGTACATGTGCTGTTTACATTTTCCTTTTTATAAATATTAGAAAAATTAATTGGTACTGAAAAAAAATAGTACAATAGATATAAATTATAATTAATATCTATAATATGGATAATCACATAGATTGAGCTAGCCCCAAAATAGTTCGAGACTTGTGTTATGGGATACCTACTAAAACACTCAGCTATACTATATTTTATAATAAATACTCGTAGGTAGGTAGCTCCATGTAAATTAAGCTCTATTTTTTTAAGGGCGTGCACCTACAAGCCAGAAAAATGTTTTAGTAGCAAATTAAAAAATCGACACGCTAGTTTTTGAGTCATCTTGACTATTAGATAGAAATATCTTGACTTGAACATATAAAAAAACAGACTCAAAAATCACCATGTGTACAAAAGAACACTACGGATACAATTTGATTGCCTACTATGGATACAAAGTCATTAACGTCGACAGTCAAAACAGCTGATGCATCATAGAAGTATGAAAAGACGATTCATTTTTTTTTAATCTGTAATGCATAGGTTTTCATAAAAAAATCGAATTAATTTGTTTATTTATTTATTTGAAAACAATTCAAATAAAAACTTGCATGTATTTTTTTTTATTTGCTTCTAAAGCAGTTCTTTGACCTATGTGAGCCAGCCTTTAAAATATTAGCGTTTAATTTAAATGGACCTCATATAGATACTAGCCGTTGCCCGCGACTTCGTCCGCGGCAATTTCTGTTATTATCATTAATTAGTACCTATCTATACTAATATTATAAAGCTGAAGACTTTGTTTGTTTGTTTGTTTGAACGCGCTAATCTCAGGAACTACTGGTTCAAATTGGAAATATTTTTTTTTGTGTTGGATAGTCCATTTATTGAGGAAGACTTTTTATAGTCTAAAGCCTTCCTCAATAAATGGACTATCGAACACAAAAAGAATTTTCTAATTTGAACCAGTAGTTCCTGAGATTAGCGCGTTCAAACAAACAAACAATCAAACACTCTTCAGCTTTATAATATTAGTATAGATACATAATATATGTATAATATATAAATATATAATATATAGATATAACATCCAAGATAATTTTCCATCTTGCCCTTGATCTTGAAAGTGCAGCTATATACACATAGAAACGATAAGCTTTTGTCGGGACTTGATGAGAAATTTCTTCTTTCTAATAGTTGAGAGAAAGTGCTACTATTCGAGTACCAATGACAATTATAAAAATCGATTACCGCACCTAATATAGCCGACGAATGGGACACGAGCGTGGAAGCACTTAGAAACTCTACGACAATGACGGGTGAAACCGTTTCCTGCCATTTTAGCTTCCTTGTATGGCTGTATAAGCTTATATACATGGCGAAATTTTTATTGTTTTGGACCCTTAAAGGGGTGACTCAGTCCATCAATGGTCCATCCATCACTTTTGTTTGTTTGTAAACTCTTTATTGCACATAAAAAAAATTAATAACAAAAGGCAATTCTTAGAAACTAATGATGTACATAGGCGGACTTATCCCAATAAGGGATTTCTGCCAGTCAACCGGTATTCGAAAATATGATTAAGGAAGCTACAGGGTAGCGTAACAAAAATCTAAATGTACAAAAACACATCGTGCGAAAAAACTTAATTTATAACTAAACCAACTTTTTCTATGGGACCAATGCAGGGAACTCAAAAAAAATTTCGCCATTTTCATACAAAAGAGTTTCGAATTCTTTTTTGAGTTCCAAGCATTGTTCCCATAGGAAAAGTTGTTCATATTGACGAGCTGAATCACCCCTTTAAGGGTCCAAAACGATCAAAATTTCACCATTTATGTAGTAATCACGTCTCTATCTCTTGCGGGGTAGACATACCACGTCTTGTGTTTTGGGGGACATTTATTTTATTTTATACATTCGGATGACCAACAGCAACATTAGTTAGGGGAGAAAGGGGTAATGGGAGTCAGCGGGCAATCGGGGTCAGGTGCCTTTAAGCAAAACTACACGTTCGATATCTAGATAAATGACATGTTCAGCTTGCTCTGTAACCGATGCCCATTGTACGAATGACTCGCGCCAGTAGCTCCACGCGTTTTTGAGTGACAATTATGTTTCGTTTTCACGCCTCGTCGGTGTAAATTTTCGTCAAAACAACATTAACGGTGAGTATAGACGTTGTAGCTGTACCAAATTAATAACTATGGATAGATTTATCCTTGATATTCAAAATTTAAATTAGCATATTAAATTGCGATTAAATTTACTTTGTGTTATTAAATTTTACAATTAATATGCAGTATAGGTTTTGGGTAATGGGAGCCAAAGAGCCCGCTAGTGATTACCATTACCCGCAAAAAATATTATTATGTTTTTTCGCTTATAGATGCCGATATTACAAGTCAGAAAAACCAAATAGGCTAGCTGATCAACTGGTGATTGCACTGGATGGTATACTGCCGAATGTAATGTCTGCGATTGTTTGACTCTGATTTCCCACATGTCTGATTCCCATTCTACTGAGGTTAGTGCAATGGGAGTCAAACTTGTTTTTTTTTAAACGCGGAAATATATCCAAATTTGATTCCCAAAGTGGTGAAAAGTGATAACAACTAGTAGATAAATAAGTAAAGTCTATTATTAAACAATTTTAAAATCACGATATTATTTCGAAATAAGCTTTTATTTGATAGCTTCTTAAGCGACTCCCATTACCCCCTTTTCCCCTACAAAGATTACAACAATCCATGTTATTCATCATCATTTCGAGTAGGTGTCACCTTTGTTATTAATGTTAGCTAAAATTATTAGCTCAAACGGCAGTTTTACGTGATTATTTGATTGTTACTGAACAATCAAATAATCATTCATAAAAAACCGACAATCAATTCAATCAAACTAGTAAACTGATTTTGATAAAATTAAATGGGTCTAATTGAAAAGCATACCAAAGAGGATATAATCACTGCCGTTTAAGCATACTTTCAAATAAAAATATTTTAACAGAAAGTTCATAAATGACGAGCTATGAGGTAATAAACATTACAAAAACCGAATTGAGAACATCTTTTTTGAAAAGGCAATAATAGGTCTTCACAAAAAGACAAATTACAATTTAGATATACGGCAACGCCAAAACAGCATGGATTTTTACAGCATGGAAAGAATAAAAGACCTTTATGCTGTCCCGACCGCACATAAAGTGGGATGAGGAGTGGAAGAAGAAGATATATCTGTCATTATACTCGCAATTCCATGCCTTATCTTTATTTCTAAATGGAAAGTAATTAGTTGGGCCGCTAAATAATTATTTGGGCAGCAGATTTTACAATAGGGCCAGCAGAGAAACATTTGAACAAGCTTTGGCTTCCCACCTGGAATGACTGAGGGCAGAAAAGAAGTTATGTTCAGGTTATTTTTATTATGACTACCCGGAACGACTGAGGGCAGAAAAGAAGTTTTGCTGACCATAAGTTGCTGCCCAACTAGCTATTTTAGCTAACTGAATATATTTTTTTCCAACAAAAATACGAATATTCTGCTAATCGTTTAAATAACACCCTTTCCAAATATTGTTACCTGTTATTTTTCTGCGTATCTTTAGCATATTTACCAATGCAAGTTTCTACATTTGCACTCTGTTCTAAGAATCTCAGAAGTTATGTGATACCCCGGATGAAGATGCGTCACCACTTTCCTCTCAAGATTGTCTTCTACAACTTAGTCATCCAAACATTATGCGTCGGAAGGTTATCTAATGAATCGTAACGCAGCGGAACACGACGCCCATGGTCGAGGAAAGCTACTCTCGTTTCCATTCTGAGATAGGTATGAAGGCTGATCATACACTAATGCTAACTATCGCTCGTTTTGTATTAGCTTAGCATCACTATTTAATTTAGACGTGGTAACCTCTTATGAAGCGATGAACGCCGGATGCACGCATGAAAATGACACATTTTCGCGTGCAAGCGAGAGCGCGGAACAAGCGATAGAGAGGCACGATCGGTCTACGCGTCCGGCTTGCTTCCGATAGATGCATCCGGCTTGTGATTCATCTTTCTCTCTTCCACCGTTATCACGTAAAATGATTGTCCGTAAACCGACTTTACAGACAACCAATTTTATTTTGTCGTTTGCAAATATGAGCGGTAGTCATCATCATTATGATACGATCTGGATAAATGGAGCCGGTTAAGGTTTTACATAGGTATATTTTGTGACCAGCTTTTATTATGAGTGAATACATTCTGTATTTTTTTTGTGATCAAGATGTTCAGTGTCGAAGGTTTCTTCTTCATAAGATCAGCTCCATCATATTGCACTGTCATACGAAAAATGCCAAGCCCTTTCACGTTGCAACTAAGTCGTCTGCCCTTAAAAATCTATGTTAACACACCGCTCCTATTATGACAATTGTATTTTTTATATCTACATTGTTAATGAAGTTATGTTTGTATAATTAAATCAGAATTCTTTTCTCTTTGTAAAAATGGGACTATCCTGATCCTATCGTCAATGCAGACAAACTACGACTCTAACATGGAAAGGCTAGCCTTGTCCTGATTGAACACATACCACAGAATAAGTAATAGTACTAACGTACAAAAGAATCACTCTTTGGGTCCGATTATGTGGATAAAAAAATTAGTTATTCCTAAAAAGAACACAAATTACGATAATTATTATTATAAATAGCTAAACAACAACAACCAAACGCTAAGCAATACTTTTTTGGTTGCATTTTTGTATTGTAACGCGAGAACTCGGAAGCGCGAATATCAACGCGAGCGAACTAAGCAGCACAGCGCGCGGCAACCCTCTGATTAACCGGTCCGGACCAGCCGTTGCACGTACTTGTAGTTTTATACCTAAAGTGCGTAGTGCGCCAGGCTTGCATATACATAAGATTATATTGCTGGCTTATACCATGCGTGACTTTTTTTGCGTTCTTGCAAAAAAGTCCAGAGCCATTGTGAGCATTACCACCCGCGCATACAAACAAAAAGAAGCGAAATAAGTCAATGCCTACAATTTGTTTATAGTCAATAATTTTATGTATAAGTAAAGTTATTGCATTCCACCCGAATTCCTAGAAAGCAATGTGAGATTGGCCTTACCACCTGCGTATGTATGAGGAAGCGTAATGGGCAGAGACAATGATTGTTAACAATGTGTTTATAGCCAGAAATTACGTCAACTAGAAAGTCGCGATCGCGTCGCGGTTTCAAATTTTATGGGACCGGTTTGACGTATTTGTTAGATGTTTATTTTATCTTATTAGATGCAGACGGTGTTGTATTACACAATGCATATGTTATGCGAATTTGTAATCAGGTGATTACAGGTGAGCATTGGAATGAATATTGTGTGAGAGAATTGTTGATTACCGCCGATCTGATTTAGGGGAAAATAAATAAAATGATGGGTGGCGCTAGTTGGTTCATGTAAGCCAAAAATATCATTCCTGTAAGTTACATTTTGCCTAACCCTATCCCTATTTAACCCATTCGTAAGATGGCAGCTAGTTAAAGGAAACCACGTTAGAGGCCAAGAGGCGGTTCCGAAGAACTCTGACACCGGAGTGTGCATGGTCGATTGACCGTATCACCTACACGAAATGATGATGATGAGCTAACAAAGTAAAAAATGTGTCGTGTATGTTAGCTATTAAAGCGTAGGTACTGATGGTAGCACCACAATGGAACTACCAAAAGTCGTAGCAGTATAAGTAGTATTCTGAATGCCTTAACATGATTAAATCACTATTAACATGACTTTAAACAGTAGAATACAGAACATAATTAAACATCCTATAGCTGCAGTAAAATATGTATCTCTTTAGATTCCATCGTCGCGGTGATGTCATGCGCTTGTCTATTCGCTCATATCTCGAAAACATCAAGTTACGTAACAAGCATTGTGCGTGTCCCATATAAAACTTGTCAGACAATAGGTCGTGTCGTGCTCGTAAGTTAAGGAGATGCTATGATATCAACTAGTTTTTCAATTGCCTGTCAGTTTTTGTTACGACAACGCGTTTTATGATCTGGAGACTGGTGGAGTACTCTACATGTGTATTGGTTCTCAGCCATCCTCTCTATATGACGCAACTGCCTTTTCTTTTATTCGACCCAAATATGCTCTTCTTGGTCTTCCTTTCCCTCTCCTTGCATAAATTTTTCCCACTTTCGGCTTTTCATTTTTATTTTATTTTTATCTTTATTTTATTGAAAAAGGCACACAAACAATTTAAAGACAATACAGAACAGACTTACACGTACAAGATATTAAAACTAGTCAATAATCCACTACAGTGTACACAGATTGATTAAATTAATGTAGAAGCAAGTATTTAACAATATACAAGCATCCAACATAAGTAGTGTTTGAATTGAAACAAACAAAGTTATCGATATCTGAGAAATTTTAAATATTCAATAAAGCAATTATAGATCTTTTAAATATCATACATTTTATAGCATCATCAAATATCATACATTTCATACATTGATTGTGTCGTATCGTCGTATAAGGTAACCAAACATCCTTCTTCTTCTTGTTTTAATCATTTTGATTATTTAACGTCTCATTGAATTGTCCCAAGACAACACTGGTGCACAGAATTAATATAAGTACTAACGTACAGAATGGAAACTCGCACCCCTATCCCTCTTCGACTCCGAATAGCCAGAGGAATCCCACCATTCGACCCCGTCGCACTCGCCACCGGAATAGAGTGCGTAGAGTAGGTTTAGCTCCGATTACTGGTGACCGCCCGGCGGTCCCGGGTGACTAGTACACAGGATAGGCCCTTCTGGCAACTTAGCTCCCGGCCCATAAGGCAAAAGATGAGAGTTGCTGCTCTCCAAAGGCTTTTTTTTTGTGGTTGATTGGCCCTTCAGGCTAAGAATGCACGTAATCGGGGCCCATCAGGCAATATGAGAGTTTTCTGTCTTTCCAAGCCTTGCGCACACAGGCAACGCCCAAAACCGAGGTCCGTCCATCCTGGGGGCCCTTTGGTGTTGTCTATAAAGGCTGAGGGCACTCTGCCCTCGCCTCAAACGCCCGGTGAAGTAGCGAAAGCTCACTTGGAGCTAGCCAATATAGTCAATTTAAAAAAAATTTAATCTCGCAGCGTCTCTCGCAATATGGTGGCCCGTAGCTACCCCGTTCTCGGGTGTGTTTGATAGCTTTGAAAAACAGGGCCCTACTGTGACTGTGGCTAGGGTGCTACTGTCGCATGTTACGCGACGTCTCTTCGCCACCCAAAATGAGTAGTAACTAAGGTTCGTACCTAGTTAGTACTTGAACTCATTTTGGGTGGCGACCGTGATTGTTAACACAATGACGTGTGCAGGTGCACGGATGAAAAGTCTCGTTTGTATTAGTATTATAGGCATAGGCATAAATATTACTCCGCTTGTATGAAGCGCCATGGCCGTGACTGAGGCGTAGGGCAAGATGTAATTGCGCATTAATGTGTACCTCATTCTTCACTCTAATTTTATGTACATATCTGATAGAAACAATTCCGATAAATAAATAAATATATACGGACAAATCACACAGATTGAGCTAGCCCCAAAGTAAGTTCGAGACTTGTGTTATGGGATACTAACTCAACGATACTATATTTTATAACAAATACATATATAGATAAACATCCAAGACCCAGGCCAATCTGAAAAAGATCATTTTCCATCTTGACCTGGCCGGGGATCGAACCCGGTCACTCCCTGTCGCAGGCTGGCGTGTTGACCGCTACGCCACGGAGCTAGTCAAATTTCGATGCCACAAATGTTCTTGTTATTTGTTTGTTTGAAGCTGGTATTTGTTTTGCAGATGCACTGATACAACTCCTCGCAAGTACCAACACCATTTTTGATAGTTTGTAAACAATACATAACTCAATGTTTGATTTTGATTCAATATCATAGTTTAATAAATATGTCCACAAAACATATTTCTTATTTATATAACACTGGCTGTTGCCCGCGTATCCGTCCGCGGCAATTTCTGTTATTATGATTAATTACCTTTTCTTAGTATAGATGAAATTTTTTCCCACGTTTTAAAAATATTTTTTATTGATGCTTCGCTCCTATTAGTTGCAGCGTGATGTTTTATAGCCTAAAGCCTTCCTCAATAAATGGACTATCCAACACAAAAAGAATTTTCCCATTTGAACCAGAAGTTTCTGAGGTCAGCGCGTTTAAAGAAAAACAAGCTCTTCAGCTTTATAATATTAGTATACATTAGTATAGATAAACAACTAAGACCCAGGTCAATCTGAAAAATGTCGATTTCCATCTTGATCTAACCGGGGATCGAACCCAGGACCCTGTGATTCAAAGCAATTCTTTATTTCATTAGGGCTTCTGATTCCAGGATTTCAATATAGTTCAGAGGTTCAAAAGCACGCGGTATATGTATACATACATATGTATACATACATATGTATACATACATATGTATACATACATATATATACATACATATGTATACATACATATGTATACATATACCGCGTAATTTTGAAACATGGTGAAATTTTGATAGTTTTGGACCCATATAGGGGCGACTAAGACCATCAATATGAGGAACTTTTTTTTATGGGACCAATGCTGGGAACTCAAAAAAAAATTTCGTTATTTCCATACAAAAGAGTCCCGCCGCCCGGCCAATTTGTATGGGAATGTCGAATTTTTTTTTTGAGTTCCCACCATTGTTCCCATAGGAAAAGTTGTTCATTTCGATGGTCTGAGTCGTCACCCTCTTTAAGGGTCCAAAACGATAAAAATTTCACCGTGTATATTTTACCTACCTGAGTACACTATTATAATGATCACCCGCAGACATTGTTGATCAAAGCTAGAATGAATTTTAAAATAAAACTCTCGATTAAGGTTTTTAAACTAAGTTGAATTTCAGGGTCGGCGCCTTCCTGTGATTGCCTGTTCACTTGACCACATGTTTAAAGCTTCCCTCATCGATACGTAGTACTGTCAACCTGTGCTATTATAAAGGATAACACAATATATAGATTCCATAGACTCCACATTGTTTCCTCTTTGTATACGGCTTAAAGTTAAGTCATTCATTACATAGTACCAATTACAGTTTATACGCAAATCAGTAAACTATTGTATTGTGCAAGTGGCACACATATTTGTATAGTTTCCAAATTGCAAAACAAAAGCTTCATTATAAACGATTTTATATTGTTTTGGTACCAAACAATGGACAGTCTTAAAATGTCACTTAAAAGTCTAATTCCCGTAGTACACTATTACCACGTTATAAATGCTGTTGGTTTATTTACGTATTGCAAATTGAATCTTTTTTTTAAGGCAATAAAGAATAAAAGATGATGTTTGTTTTGTCTGACCGTACTTCATAAGGGGAACGTTTAAAACTTTCACATTTGTCGAGATAAATTGGTGAGTAGAGTGGCGAGTTTAGTTCATGGTATGGATTAAGTTAAGGGTGGTGCTGCTGTTGGCCAAAGTTTATCTTCTATCTTTGCTATTATAATGGTGAATTATGTTAATTGGGAATTCCAGAATTGCTAAAACAATACGTCTGATACATCAGTCTACCAGAACTTAACAATCAAGTAAGACTAATAAAACCAGGATCTCACGTCTGTCGTCTATCAGTTTACGATGTAGTTGTATAGTTGAGAAGAATTTATGCACGGCTGGCGGTGGATAAAAGTTGAATGCTTGAGTTGAGAGTGTGAGGAGAAGATCACTTAACAATCACAGTTAGTTTTACTGTAATGTATAGTAAGTTCGTAAGTACAAGTTAAAGGTTTAGCATTTCCATTCCCTTTGAGTCTGTCGCGTAGTAGTTGCGAATGCACTCTGGCTTAAAAATAATAAATTTTAATAAATTTTTTTATGCGCAACTAGGTCGGGGCTTTAGCAAATTCATGTACAGTGACAGTTATACTGTACATCAGCTCGATCAATCTGCACAAGAATTTACGCAATTTAATCTGGTGTTTTCTATGCGTTATTTATTTGCCATGGGCCGAGCTGCTCTGATTCTGGCGATAAACGCCACATTACGTTTTGGTGATGTTGTAATAAACTTGAAAGGGAAACGTACGAAGAATCCGAGATAGGCTGCAGAGTTTCTGGGTATGGACAGCGGCGAGAAGCCCGTTCTTTACGACCGGTTGTCCGGTGGTTTGCAAAAAGTTTTGTGTGAGCAAGATTGCATATGTATGATGGTTACATGAGTTCAGAATATTGCGTGTGTCCCGCTTTCAAATAAGGCCTCGAATTTACTACTGGTTAGTTCAGGTCAATTTAAAAGTAAAAAAAAATCAAAACTGTTAAAAGGTAAGTAAGGTACAATATAAGGTCCCTTCAAAATAAACGCAAATATTTTAAGGACCGGCACTCATAGGTCAAAGAAATGTTTTAGAAGCAAATTTTAAGAAAACGTTACCCTTGTTGTTTTTTAGTATTTTCAAACAAAATAAATATTTTTAATTGTCAATATCAGTCAGTTAGTACCCTTAATAGGTAAAAAGTTGTATGCCAAGAAAGTGGTTTTTAGTTCAAATGGTGTTGTTTGCCTCTGTTTTTTCTATAAAGATATCTAAGTTTTAGTTGTTTTTCTAAAAAGATTTTTATAAAATGGACGTGTCGACTTTTTCAAATTTGCTAATAATGCAGGTTTCTAATATTTGCGCTCAATTCAAATGGATATAAAATTCAAATGGATATAAATAAAATATTACTCACCTTCAAATACATTACTATTTACAAGCTTACGTAGTAGGTATTTAGGTTTTTAATGAAATTTAATTATTTGTTGACGCAGTTCCACAAAATCTAAAATTTTGTTTTAACCATATAAATAAATTAACGACAATTGCGTCATAAAGTCGCAATTTAAATACATTAAAAAACTACGCTATTTACAATTTGTTTTATGATGTGCGTCACACTAGCGCCGTCCTTTAACTCGTCCTTTACAACAACAATATTAAAATTATATCTGGCCATTAGTAGCTTTTAAAATGGGCAACCAAAATCACAACCTAATTTTGGTGTATTTCCTACGGTGGCTGCCTGAGATTAGAGAAAGAATGAGACATGGCAGTGCAAAAATATTTGCTGTATGAAGGGTTGAACAAGGCTGTTTATTGGCATTATCATTGGAGCATTTGCGAGGTCCCATGACCAAATTAAAAATTATGTCATGAAAAGATGCGAAGAATGGCTACCGATAGTAATATAGAACGAATTCTCTTATTCTTGAGCAGATGACTTCACAATAACAGTGAATTTTCCTATCCTATCATATGTTTTCGAATAGTTTGGTTATTTAAAAATAGAGCTCCCATGCTTCAATTAATATTGTATGTATGTCAATCTGTGTAATATGTCCATATATTTTTATTTATTTATAATCATAGTATAGTTACAAATTAAATCCCATTCGTTTTTATTATTATTATTGTGAGTAGGTGACACGGTCAATCGACCACCATGCACACCCTGGTGTCAGAGTTATTCGGGACCGCCTCTCGGCCTCTGACGTGGTTCCTTTAACAATTACCAGATTGCAGCCGGGATCAACGGCTTAGCGTGCCTTCCGAAGCACGGAATCATCTTTCTTTATCAGACAATCAGGTGATTCAAACCTGCAATGTCTTAACCAAACTGCAAACAACTAAACAAAGTATGTTTCCCGTGGGCATCGAACCCACGACCCCCGGGTCTACAAGCAAACGCTTTTACCACTGGACCACGGAGGCAGTAAATAAATAAAAAAATATCCCATAAATATGTTTAAACCTCTACTTAGTTTCCTTTATCTATGGCCACCGCACATAATAAGCCCGCGGTCGCCTAATGGGTAATAGTCTAGTCTTGCTTGAGAGCGTGGTAATGTGTATCTCTCGCATTTTCATTGACACACTTTATGCTAATGTGCTAGAATAAAATGCATCCGTTCACAGCATCCACGTATCTAACTGAGGTACGTCATACAGCAACAAGTTGTCAAACTATAAAAATATACAAATACTAGCTGTTGCCCGCAATTTCTGTTATTATGATAAATTAGTTTTTTTTATTAGTATATCTATCTATACTCATTAATCATCTAAATCATTTTCCTCCGTTTTCAAAACATTTGATATTGATGCTTCGCTCCTATTGGTCGCAGCGTGATGTTTTATAGCCTAAAGCCTTCCTCAATAAATGGACTATCCAACAAAATAATAATTTTCCAATTTGTACCAGTAGTTTCTGAGATTAGCGCGTTCAAACAAACAAATCCTTCAGCTTTATAATATTAGTATAGAAGTATAGATAAGTAATAAGTATAGATTTGGATTTTCATTGGTTTATGCGATTTTATTTAGCCGTGTGGTTTCCGGCAGAGTAGAATAGGGCCACTCTTAGTCTTCCCATGCAGGACGTAAGAGGTGACTTAGGAAATACAAGCTAAACAAAGCTCATAAACATCAATAAGACCTCTCCAACCCGTCTGGCCAGCGAGGAGAGTGTAGGCTTCACAGGCCTAATCCTCTGTCTGCTCTAGCCAAGTATGGCTCCGGTAGTACAGAGAGGGTCATGCTCCTGCAGTGGAGACTAAAAAGACCTGATGATGATGATGATTCATCATCATATCATCATCATCATATTAGAAATAAACCTTTCAATGTATACATTTAACACTTACAAATAATAATAAAATCATTGACTTAAATATTACTGCATAAAACTTACAAATCACCGCAACTTTACATCGCCATTTTCGCCACGAGAAGACCTGTGGAGATCAAAGAACTCTTAATTTTTGTCCAAAAGCAGCAGGTTAACTTTTTGTCGTTCTTGATGACTGGAAATGTACGCCTACGTAACGATTGAGATCGTGTTCGGGACGATGGCATTTCCTTATTTATTAACACTTGCAAAATAAATTTATTGTGAGTTCGGCGAAATGGGCCCGTTGATGTCTTTTTTATGAGCGCAAAATATGGCTAATTAAATAAGTGATTTAATAATATATAATTAATTATTTTAATAAATATTATTATAATGGATAATTAAATAAGTGATGTTATAATAAATAATCTTCCATGTTAGTCTGGGATAAAAGAAAAAACGTACATGTACCAGCTGCTTCTCTTCCCGGCGAAAATCTGAGGAATCATGTTAGTAGGCGATGCGGCTAGCAACCTATCATTATTTTGATTCCGTTTTACAGCCACACGCGCACCAAGAAGCTAAAGGTGGCTTTTTAGGTCTCATAGAAATAGCACCTAGGTCTACCCCGTAAAGGAAATAGACGTGATAATACGTATGTTATTTTTAACGATATAGTTTGATAGATAATTTAAAGTCTTCTTTACCTTACTCAAAGCCTACTGGACTTGTACGCAGCAACTTCCGTGCCTTTCTGGGAGAAAAGAAAAAACATAGAACGTGCTAGCTACTTCTCGTCCCGCGCAGATCGTAAAACCCGATCGAGGAAATGGGCTAAATCTGCGAAATCATGTCAACAGGCGATGTGGCTAGCAACCCATCACTATTTGATTCCGTGATTCTGTATACCCCGCAAGGGAAAAAGACGTGATACTATGTGTGTATGTAAAGCCACTGGCTACAAAACCAAATGCAAGGTCTAGCAATTAATTTCTTCAACTATAGCTAATATTAGGTAATTTCATTAATTAATACTAATGTTACTAATTGTTTTAGGAATATTATTAACCTTTTTGTGCACATATGTCTTGGATTACGATCTAGTGTATATATAATGTTGTTGTTTGTTAAGTGAAAAATGATTGTTATGTGTTTTATGTGCCTTTATATAAAATAAAATAAAATTTCACTTGTAATAATAATAAATATATACGGACAAATCACACAGATTGAGCTAGCCCCAAAGTAAGTTCGAGACTTGTGTTATGGGATAGTAACTCAACGATACTGTATTTTATAACAAATACATATGTATTTGTTGTGTATCTATATATATAGATACACATCCAAGACCCAAGCCAATCTGAAAAAGATCATTTTCCATCTTGACCTGGCCGGGGATCGAACCCGGTCACTCCGTGTCGCAGGCAGACGTGTTGACCGCTGCGCCACGGAGTTAGTCAATGATAGAGCTTGTATATGAGTTACAAGTGACTTCGATATTTTGCTCAATATAATGAGCATGATGACGAGTATCATTCTCCACACGTGTACGAGGTAGAGCTTAAAAATGGTTCCGTTTGTTTAAGTTATTATCTACAGGGTGATTTAAATTTTCCTGGTATTTATTTAAAGTCAGAATTAGTATCCCTAATAGAATATAGAACTTGAAAAAAAATAGGTCTTCCTATATAAATTCACCGATAAGCTTGTCAAATTTATATAGAAAGGCAATGATTTTTTCATAATGAATTTTGTCAAGGTGAAAATCAGCTTTAAGCCTCTAAAACCAACCAAATAAAAATTCTAAATAAATAGATCACTAAGTTTCCTCAACTGCAGGCATAACAGAAACGCACTACCCAGAATTTCTGCAGAAATATTGGCTCTGCCATTAATAAAGTTTAATTAAGACTGCTGTTGAAAATCAATTACTTAAAAATGCCTACAATTGTATTAATGACTATCTAAAAGATAAAACACAATGGTAGTAATACATTCAATAAATTGTTATTTACTATATATTAGTAATTAATATAAAATAATTCAATTTGTTATAATTATGTGAAAGCGTAGCCCTTCAGGCACGTAGGGACCAATACTGGACTGAGTTTCTTTCGGCGTATTCTTCTCAGCAGTGGTCGTTCAGAAATGCTAGTAGTTTATCGATTTTGCAAATATTAAAAACTAGCTTTTGCTTGCGGCTCCGCCCGCGTCAATGTCGATCCCTCGGGAATAGTACTTTTTCCCGGGATAAAAGGTAGCCTATGTCCTTCTCCGTACTCCAGAGAACTTGTATGCAAAATTTCATGATGATCGGTTCAGTAGTTACGGCGTGAAAGCGTAACAAACAAACAAACTCACTTTCGCATTTATAATATTATTAAGGATAATAATATGACGTTCAAAAAGAGATACATGATATCCAAATTTGAATAAAACTCTATTGCATTGCATTTTATTTTACTCTTCTGCAGCGTGTAGGATTCTTAGATACATAATTAAAACGTCCCTTAGGTTAACGCCCTAAGTGTGATACCATTACACCACCGTGACTTCGAATCACCGCGTCGTATTCTCTCATCACATATTACCCCGTAGGGTATACGCATTTCAAGCATGCGTACTTCTTCAATACTACCCACTATTTAGTAGTGTGGTATTCTACTTCATTCATATCCGATGAATAGGAAGTTGATTAAATTGAAGAAAGCTTTTACTTACTTAAATTGTTTTTTAAATAGCATTACAATGCTCGGTATATTATAAAAATTGAAAATATATGATGAAAATGTGGCCGAGTTCTTTTATATAACATGTTGTTGTCACAGAGATGTATCGAGTGGGCCTGTGGGTGGTTGTGGGTGTTTTTCGTGTGTGTAAGTGGTCAACTCTGGTGTCAGATTTTTCAAGCTGCCTATAGGCATCCGACATAGCGTAACGACTGCCATCTATGACGACAGCCGGGACCAAGGGCTTAACATGCCTTCTGCAGCACGGAGGAGCTCGACATATTTTTATGCCACTTGCGGTCACATCACAGTGGGGACTGCGCCCAGGGGTTCTTAATCTGCGTAAGCGCTTTCAATACTTACGACCATAAGGCCATCGAGCTCCTCAATATTGCATTATAAGGCATTTTGGAGCAAACACTTGAAAGATATTGAACTGAAGATTGGAGACATCGCTATTCGCGAATTAATTTCGGCCGGGGCCCGATCTAACTAATAATATTCTGATATCTACTATGGTTGTGGTTGTAATATAGTGAATGTCTATGCCTACCCTTCTAAGTTATTTACTACCAGTAGTATATTTTATGGTTATATTTCTATTGTGCCCCTATATGTGCACAGTACGGATAGCCGTGTGGTATCCGGCAGAGTAGAATAGGACCACTCCAAGTCTTCCCGTGGATGTCGAAGAAGGCGACTTAGGAAATACAAGCTAAACAAAGCTTATAAACATCTAAGACACCTCTCCAACCCGTCTGGCCAGCGTGGAGAGTGTAGGCCAAGTCCTCTGGCTGCTCTGGCCAAGTATGGCCCTAGTAGTACAGAGAGGGTCGTGCTCCTGTAGTGGAGACTAAAAAGGACCTGATGATGATGATGATGATGTGCACAGGCTAACACAACCATCAAAGGAAGATTTTAAACACTCGTTAAATATTGATGGCTTGAATATTGACACACCGGTGTGGAATGCGCCGGCCGTGCATGCATGCGATGTTGATCAAGTACCTGCGAATATACTTTATATACAACACGTAGGTAGACCCACGTGTCACGTGACCGATAACTATTAAGGGCCCGTACTACCTCACACTGCTTTGCATGATTGACTGTTATATCAATATTAATTAAATACTCAAGTGAGACTGAGTTTCTTTCGGCGTATTCTTCTCAGCAGTGGTCGTTCAGAAATGCTAGTAGTTTATCGATTTTGCAAATATTAAAAACTAGCTTTTGCTTGCGGCTCCGCCCGCGTCAATGTCGATCCCTCGGGAATAGTACTTTTTCCCGGGATAAAAGGTAGCCTATGTCCTTCTCCGTACTCCAGAGAACTTGTATGCAAAATTTCATGATGATCGGTTCAGTAGTTACGGCGTGAAAGCGTAACAAACAAACAAACTCACTTTCGCATTTATAATATTATTAAGGATAATAATATGACGTTCAAAAAGAGATACATGATATCCAAATTTGAATAAAACTCTATTGCATTGCATTTTATTTTACTCTTCTGCAGCGTGTAGGATTCTTAGATACATAATTAAAACGTCCCTTAGGTTAACGCCCTAAGTGTGATACCATTACACCACCGTGACTTCGAATCACCGCGTCGTATTCTCTCATCACATATTACCCCGTAGGGTATACGCATTTCAAGCATGCGTACTTCTTCAATACTACCCACTATTTAGTAGTGTGGTATTCTACTTCATTCATATCCGATGAATAGGAAGTTGATTAAATTGAAGAAAGCTTTTACTTACTTAAATTGTTTTTTAAATAGCATTACAATGCTCGGTATATTATAAAAATTGAAAATATATGATGAAAATGTGGCCGAGTTCTTTTATATAACATGTTGTTGTCACAGAGATGTATCGAGTGGGCCTGTGGGTGGTTGTGGGTGTTTTTCGTGTGTGTAAGTGGTCAACTCTGGTGTCAGATTTTTCAAGCTGCCTATAGGCATCCGACATAGCGTAACGACTGCCATCTATGACGACAGCCGGGACCAAGGGCTTAACATGCCTTCTGCAGCACGGAGGAGCTCGACATATTTTTATGCCACTTGCGGTCACATCACAGTGGGGACTGCGCCCAGGGGTTCTTAATCTGCGTAAGCGCTTTCAATACTTACGACCATAAGGCCATCGAGCTCCTCAATATTGCATTATAAGGCATTTTGGAGCAAACACTTGAAAGATATTGAACTGAAGATTGGAGACATCGCTATTCGCGAATTAATTTCGGCCGGGGCCCGATCTAACTAATAATATTCTGATATCTACTATGGTTGTGGTTGTAATATAGTGAATGTCTATGCCTACCCTTCTAAGTTATTTACTACCAGTAGTATATTTTATGGTTATATTTCTATTGTGCCCCTATATGTGCACAGTACGGATAGCCGTGTGGTATCCGGCAGAGTAGAATAGGACCACTCCAAGTCTTCCCGTGGATGTCGAAGAAGGCGACTTAGGAAATACAAGCTAAACAAAGCTTATAAACATCTAAGACACCTCTCCAACCCGTCTGGCCAGCGTGGAGAGTGTAGGCCAAGTCCTCTGGCTGCTCTGGCCAAGTATGGCCCTAGTAGTACAGAGAGGGTCGTGCTCCTGTAGTGGAGACTAAAAAGGACCTGATGATGATGATGATGATGTGCACAGGCTAACACAACCATCAAAGGAAGATTTTAAACACTCGTTAAATATTGATGGCTTGAATATTGACACACCGGTGTGGAATGCGCCGGCCGTGCATGCATGCGATGTTGATCAAGTACCTGCGAATATACTTTATATACAACACGTAGGTAGACCCACGTGTCACGTGACCGATAACTATTAAGGGCCCGTACTACCTCACACTGCTTTGCATGATTGACTGTTATATCAATATTAATTAAATACTCAAGTTAAAATAAAAATGCAGCAAAGTTCAGGACTAACTCTGGTAACTATCTGACTCAAAAACACGATTGCGTTAAATTTTCTCGATAGAAAAAAATTGCAAAGTTGCCTCCAAATCACGTCTAATTTACTCGGTATATAGCATTATTCACCAAATACATTAAAATTAACCTTGAAACTTTTGATTATTATTGCATTACAGATAAGGCAGCCATCATATGTTTTTCTTTTTCGAATAACCCTTGAATATTCCTAAAAAACGAAAATATCCAAAGTAGCCAACGCGTTTAGACCATCCGCGTTTGTATCGCCACGCCGCCGCCGCCAGGCATATGGCAGGCTCTTAAGAACCACTTCAAATATCTTTTTATTAAATAAACGCCCGACAGCTAAGTGTTTAACTTTTACCAGTTAGTTCATGTTTGCAATCTTGTCAAGTGACGAGTTTAACATACATGGCTAGCTCCGTGGCGCAGCAGTCAACACGCCAGCCTGCGACACGAGAGTGCCCGGGTTGGCTCCCCGGCCAGGTCAAGATGGAAAATGATCTTTTCAGATTGGCCTGGGTCTTGGATGTGTATCTATATATGTATTTGTTATAAAATATAGTATCGTTGAGTTAGTATCCCATAACACAAGTCTCGAACTTACTTTGGGGCTAGCTCAGTCTGTGTGATTTGTCCCTAAAAAAAACATACTGACATAGTAAAAAAAAATTGACGGCTTCTTTTGCTCCATTTTAAATTATAGTATATCAGATCTTTTTCCCTTGCCTGACAGAGCCCAGGCCTTTAAGACCTAAACGCCACGTTTAATATCCACGTTTAATATCCAAAGTAGCCAACGCGTTTAGACCATCCGCGTTTGTATCGCCACGCCGCTTGGCATATGGCGGGCTCTTAAGATTTGACGCAAATATCTGAGTTACGACTAAGTTCAAGTTACAGATCTTGACATAAACCCTACGCATAAATCCTATAGATACTGCAAGGTCATCATTTCAAGTAGGTGTCACGGTCAATCGCCCATGCACACCCTGGTGTCAGAGTTCTTCGAGACCGCCTCTCGGCCTTTGACGTGGTTCCTTTAACGACTATCAGATGACAGCCGGGACCAACGGCTTAACGTGCCTTCCGAAGCACGGAATCATCGTTATTATCTGACAATCAGGTGATCCAATCTTGTAATGTCAATTAATGTTCTAAGTAAACTGGAAACAACTAAACAAAGTATTCTTCCCGTGGGAATCGAACCCACGATCCCCGGGTCTACAGGCAAACGCCTTAACCACTGGAACATGGAGGCAGTTAACTGCAAGGTGCTGAGCATAAAGGTAGCAAGATCGCGCAAATACTTAGCTGATCATCTTGGAATTTTGCTAACACATTGGATACTCGTGCATTGTAGCAGATGGAAAATTAGACGGTATTTAAAATCGCAAGGTGTTTTGCATAAAAACACGGTTTTGTAAACCATCTGAATGAGACTTAGAGGTTTTGTAAACGCACAATTGTAATGAACGTTTTACGTTTACATACAACCTAAAAATACTGTTCCCGAAGGACTCAAAATTGCGGAGAAGCAGTTTAGTTCCCAAGTCAATGCGGAGGGCGTTTAAAGATATTTGCTTTTGTCTCTTGGAATTTATTAGCAAACAGTCCTTCCTCCTCACATATTTGCAATGTTGGCTATGGTATCGCCTGCAAATAACACGTAGGACGAACCACGCTACGTAACTAATGGGTATGAGGATGTTTGTTCTTGTTGTTTCCATTGTTCACAACTACATCAAATGCAAATAAACTGCTCTACATACAAACAGCTCTGCAATTGTTCGCAACTCGCGAGATTCATTCATCGGGAATGAGTCTCGCGGAGATTCATCAATCATTAAATCCTTTAAAGGAGACAATATGGGTCATCCGCCACTTCGACGAAAATCAACAAAGATTCATCACCAATATTTCAAATTTCAATTTTTTTCAAATTTCTTTATTGTCTGACAACTAGATCCATTATATTACAAATATGATACGAAACTATATTAAAAAGTAAAAGTAAAAATAACAATAGGTAGGTGACCATTAATAAATCATATATCTACGAGGCACTCCGTGCGGATGAGACCGTACTTCCAGACGACAATCTTGTCTTTCCGTCATCGTCCGGATGAAGTGTCTCAGTAGAGGTGCGTGTACATCCTCAGCTAACATTTTCATGATGCTGTTACTCGCTCGCACCCTCCTTACCAAGGACGCTACTTTCTTTCGCAAGATGGCATGAAATCCGTCAGTATGCTTCGTCAAAATATATACCAAACTATATCCGCTACAGGCTTCGTCAAAATTCTCAGTTTGAAAGACCGCCCCTGACCCTGGTCCAAAAGTTCCCATTATACTAGTTGCATTAACCGTACAATTTTTAATTGTGTTATAAATACATCTTCTTTACGAGCGAGGCCGAGCAACACACAACCTTGCGACACGAGGGTGCCTGGATTCGATCCCCGGTCAGGTCATGATGGACAACGACCTTTTTCAGATTGCCTTGGGTCTTGGAGGTTTATCTACATAAGTATCTACAACGTGATTTTGAACCTCCTAGCTTTATTGAAATCTCAGAATCTCTAATGAAATATAGAACTGCAAGAAAAAAAGCAGAAAATCGAAAAAAAATTAGGATTTCCCATACAAAGTCGCTGATCAGCAGATTTTTTTCGGTTTTTACCTTTTTTTCTTGCAATTTTGTATTCCATTAGGGATTCTGATTCCCAGATTTCAATATAGCTAGGGGGTTCAAAATCACGCTGTATTATAAAATATAGTACCATTGAGAGTATCATATGACACAAGTTCACAACTTACTGTGGGGTAGCTCAATTTGTGTAATATGTCCTATATATTTATTTATATTATATATTTGACTTAAATTTTTATGTATTTTTGTATGGTTGTTGAAGAAGAATCTTGTAACTTTGTTTAAGGAGTCATCTTCAACCTTAACCGATTGAGCTGAAATTTCACATACTTGTGTAAGTTGGGTGACAATACAATATTATGGTGTCAATAAGCTGTTCTGATGATGGAGAGGGAAGATGGTAGTATAAAGTATGTAGAATACGCAAATAGAAAAACCGGCCAAGTGCGAGTCGGACTCGCGCACGAAGGGTTCCGTACCGTTATCTATAAAAACGGAAAAAAATCATGTCTGTTGTATGGGAGCCCCCTTCAATATTTATTTTATTCTATTTTTTAGTATTTGTTGTTATAGCGGCAACAGAAAAACATCATCCGTAAAAATTTCAGATATCTACCTAACTATCTCGGTTCATGAGATACAGCCTGGCGACAGACGGACAGACAGACAGACAGACAGACGGACAGCGGAGCGACATTAATAGGGTCCCGTTTTTACCCTTTGGGTACGGAACCCTAAAAAACTTATCTCCTTTTAATTTAACTTATCATGTAAAGTTTTATATCTTAATAAGTATCGTCATCTACAGGAATAGATATTGCATCTAGTGGCACGCGCTCTAGCAAGCTTAGTTCCAAATGTCATCGCTAGATGGCAGTACGGCCCCTGTTAGTTGACTAGGCTAATTAGAATGTGTTTTAGTCATATACGCGATTATTTAAAAGACAATAATGTAATCTGAATAAATGTAATAATCGAAAACACTCTTTTAGTTACTTGTAATGTAAATAAATATCCGTTATATACGCACTTCACGCCCTCTGTCTAAAGTTGCAGCGCAACTCTAGTTTGTATAAAACTTCATGGAAAAGTTAAAGATGATACAACCATGGTCATATCTTTATCTATCACTATACTGATTGGTTATATTACAGCTATAGCTACTAACATGAAAGCAAGGAAGAAAGAACTTAAAGAAAAATGCATAACATTTCTCGTAAATTATTTTTATAAAGTTAAAGGTGTATTTTAAATATAAGGAACGGAATACACAAACTAAAAGTGAAAATCACAAAAACAAACAAAGCCTTAACACCAAGCCGCGAAGAAGGTCGCGTATTTAACAAGATTAACACAACACGACACGATGGATAATGGCGGCTTTGCATCATCAACCCAAACCTGTATGTGTATCTGTGAGACTCAATGGTGCAAACAAAGCTACATGCTCAAGTGATTTTTTTTACTCACATATAATAAAAGAGTAAAAAAATGTGTCTGTACATTGAATATATTTACGAAAAAATTATATAGGGCGATGGAGACACAATAATAGAGTAAGAATTAAAAAAAAAGGTCTGTCTGTTTATACACGCTAATCTCCGGAAATACTGGTCGGATTCGAATAAAACTTTTTTCATTGTATAGCTATTAAGCCTGAGCAACTTATAGGGTATAATTTATTATGAAAACTGGAGCACCTGATACAGAACAATAAAGGTCCAGCTAAACAACAAGAAATATAAAAATGACGCCTTAACAAAAGTAATTTAGCCTGATGTGCATTTTCTGCGGACTCATAAAGTCCACGCGAACGAAGTCGCGGGCATCAGCTAGTAAAGCATAAAATACCCTGTTTAGTGTAACACCTCAATACTTAATCTTCGGCACCATTAAGATAGTTTGAAAAGTGAAATGCCAGAACTGATGCAATAAAAAAATGAAGTTAGTTATACTATGGCTAGCTCCGTGGCGCAGCGGTCAATACGCCAGCCTACGACACGAGAGTGCCCGGGTTCGATCCCTGGCCAGATCAAGATGGAAAATTATATTTTTCAGATTGGCCTGGGTCTTGGATGTTTATCTATATATGTATTTGTTAAAAAATATAGTATCGTTGGGTTAGTATCCCATAACACAAGTCTCGAACTTACTTTGGGGCTAGCTTAATCTGTGTGATTTGTCCGTATATATTTATTTATTTATTATTATAACTAAATTTTTTTTAAATACGTCATATTTATCGAATTTGTTCATTGTTTAACGTAATCGGTATTATGGTATAATTTCAGAAATAACTCTTAGCTGTGGCGAAATTTTTTTTTGTACATATTTTCCAATTTGAATAACTTAATATATATAAATCTCGTGTCACAATGTTTGTCCTCAATGGACTCCTAAACCACTTAACCGATTATAATAAAATTCGCACACCATGTGCAGTTCGATCCAACTTGAGAGATAGGATAGTTTTTAACTTATGGCGAAACGAAGTTCGCCGGGGCAGCTAGTTATATATATATCATAGTAATCTTTACGAAATTTTTTTTTGTACATATTTTCAATTTGAATATTATATATATATCATAGTAATCTTTACATAGTATAAAAAGAAGTCGCTCCTGATGTCTGTTCGCTTACATCTTTTAACCTACTGAACGGATTTTAAGCAGTTATCAGCACCCGATATGTAGAGTGATTAAAGTGGTTTATATGTATAATTTACTGCTCCATATTAGTATCTACACTGTACCTGTACGAAGCCAGGGCGGGTCGCTAGTGCTACATAAAATAATTAACTCTTAGCTCGTCCTTGTATGGTTTTAAACGCAAAAGCGCAGTATCCAGTATATGGACAAACAATTTTATTATTCCAGGCGTGCCGTGTTCGTAATATATGCAGGCACGCAACCAGTTTATAAAAAGGGTGTGGGCCACACCCCCTTTACGTTTATTTAATTAGTTTACTTTGCAGAGGCAGTAATTAGTTACAATAAATGTTTTAAGTAGGTTTGTTCTCAAATGTTTTTTTTTCTTCTGGTTTGATATTCTTTCATGTCGGTCTGAGAGAAAATATACAGGCGATGTGGCTAGCATTCCCTCATAATTTCGATTCCATTTTTAATCTCCATACCCACCACTAGTACGTTTAACGTGGTCTTCGGAGCTAATGGTGTTAGGGTCTGTCTACACCGTAAGGGATAAAGACGTGACACTATGTATTTATGTATCCGATGAACTACAGCTGAAATGTAACCATCAAAGTAGGGTTGCGTAAAATAGGTCAAATGAGATGCTTTGCATTGCTGGCAGCTTCCTAATTCCTAACTTTCCTAACTAATATTATGAATACGAAAGTGAGTTTGTTTGTTTGTTTGATTGTTTGTTTGTTAGTTTGTTTGTTACGCTTTCACGTTGTAACTACTGAACCGATTGTCATGAAATTTTACATGCACGTTATCTGGGGTACGGAGAAGGACATAGTGTACATTTTATCCCGAGAAAAAGTACTGTTCCCGAGGGATCGACATTAACGCGGGCGGAGCCGCGGGCGAAAGCTAGTAGTCTATAAAAAAGTATAACATGAATGAGAAATTACGTTTGTACCGTGCCCTCTTTACTGGATGCGCCCCTGAATGTATGCCACTATTTACATAACAATTTGCAAGGATGCGAGCTACGGACGGACTGCCAAGTCAATACATCAAGCCGTCGAGGGCTTCTTAATGGATGTCTCACAGCAGGTGTAAGATAAAGGCCTTTGTTTATGAAACACGAGACATCTTCTTTATTTTAATATAAGTTTTTTCATACATACATACATACATACATAGTATCACGTCTATTTCCCTTGCGGGGTAGACAGAGCCCAGGTCTATAAGACCTTATGACCACATTTAGCATATTAGTGGGCATTAGCTGGAAAACGGAATAATAATAGTGATGGGTTGCTAGCCGCATCGCTTAACGATATGATTCCTCAGATTTCCGCCTATTGCCTTGATCGCCTTTTACGATCTGCGCGGGAAGCGAAGCAGCTGGCGCATTCTACGTTTTTTCTTTTCTCCCAAACCAGCATGGAAGAATAGTACCATACCAAGAGTAAGTTTTTTCGCAGGTATTAATACAACCTGGATAACTGGGATATTAAGTGACCTACAAATTTGTCTCACAATAAGAGGTACTCTTACCTAATGTCTCAGATATCCAGATAAAAGTAAATGTCTGTCTTATTTACAAACACTTCCTTAGTGTAAGAATAATAAAGCCCTTTATTCTAGGATTAGAGATGATTTACGCCTTTGTTTCATTAATAATTTATAAAAGTCTCTAATCTCAGTGTGCCTCTTGGCATTGGCCTCCTCCAACAGTTTCCTCTGTGATCTGTCTTGAGTTACCCATCTCCACCTTGGGCCAGCAGTAATTTTGATGTCATCATCCCATCTCATACACTGCCTTCCACGGCTTGTCTTCCCATGTCTTCGGTACCACTCTGGAACTGTCTAACACAATTTTCCTTGTTTGTCACGCATCATGTGTTCGGTCCACCTCCACTTTTGTTGGTCGATGCGTAGAAGGAAACCAGTTAGTTTGGTTGTCATCCTGATGTCAGTATTTCTTACTCTGCCTCGAAGTTTTATCCATGCTATGCTGCGCTCCATTGCTCTTTGATATTTGGCAAGTTTGTCTCTTAGAAATTTGGTGTGTGCCCATGTTTCACACCAGTAAGTTAAGCATGGAAGGATGCATGTGTTGAAGGTTTTTCTCTTCAGTGATGGTACTGGGTTTGGATCCAGCCGCCCTATTTGCTAACTCAGTGACTAACGTATTGATAGTCACTTCAAAATACATTACGGCTTCCGTATGATTGTATATTTTTCTTAAGATGTATAAAACGTAATGTATTTTGAAGTGACTATCAAAGCGTTGTACACTAAGCTAGTAAATAGGCCGGAAGGTCCTGTGATTTTATGATTTCCTTTGATGATCAAATCTTTTTCCAAGTGTGAGAAAAGAGGAGGAATTATAAAGGTATTATTAGACGTTATTTCAGAAGGTAACTTTATTAACTCATCGAGCGCGAAAAACGCAGACACAATGGTTTTTCTTTTGTAATGCGGCCCGATCGTGCCGCTTGGTGTTTGAGAGTGAGAGGTCAATGCATATGCAAAAATAAATCAAATTTAAACTAAAAGTAATTTAAGCACTATTATCCAAGTACGAAATTTGCGAGTTTTAAACAAAATTAAATTTGATCTGAATAGGCCAATAAGGACTTATTGGATAACTGAGGCGTCGGTGATTTTTAACATATGGAGCGGCAAAGGAGAAAATTAATAAAACATTAAAATTGCCACATAAAATCAGTGTCAGTGAGTTGATGAAAACAAAGTATTTGCATTCTATCTAGATGATCTAGACTATCAGTATTTCGGAAGCTCCGATAGAAAACTGAGGAGAAATAATGTATATCACCATCATCATCATCAGGTCTTTTTAGTCTCCGCTGCAGGAGTATAACCCTCTCTGTACTACCGGAGCTATACTTGGCCAGAGCAGACAGAGGATTTGGCCTACACTCTCCTCGCTGGCCAGACGGGTTGGAGAGGTCTCATTGATGTTTATGAGCTTTGTTTAGCTTGTATTTTCTAAGTCGCCGGTTACGATCTCCATGGGAAAACTTGGCGTGGTTCTATTCAACTCTGCCGGAAACCACACGGCCTAGTATTATAAATCACATAAAAGTTTGATTTTATGTAAATCCGTGAAAATGGAATGACGTAATAATTCGCACACGGTTGTAAAATTATCTAATCTGATGACCTCCAGACAGGTAAGGTTGATGTCATGGTTATGACTGAAATGGTTAGACCATGTTCAGTTTATAGCATACAGCTTTTACCCGCAGCTCCGCCCGCGTCAACGTCGATCCCTCGAGAACAATACGTTTTGAAATAAAATGAAATATGTTTATTTGGTGTACACACAATTACAAATAAAAAATATAAAACAATTTAACAAATGATACCACCAACATGGTTGCCTTCAGCTGTGTCGCCATGGCAGGTATGCCATGGCGCAAATTTTCAGGGAAGCCAGTTGGACAGGAGATATGACACTGCGTCACGTAAGCGGGTGCCGCCCGAACGAAAAACGTCGCTACTGCGCAAGCCATTAGGCTGCGCAGAACCATTGGGCGATTAGGAAAAAAGATGAAGTCTTAATATTTTCATATATATATTTTTATAAAAAAAATAGAAAAATATAAATATTTTCATGAGAGAATTATTGTTTTAGACGTAAAAATTACAAAGTTTTCGAAGATAAATGCTTTTAGACATCATACCATATATATGTCATTTTTAAATTTTATATGTATCTATTTCAAATTCCAAAAAAGGGGCGATCTTGTTTAAGGATTGATCTAAATTATACAAATACTTTTGATGTATTTCATTAATTCAGCGCATAGTACATTTAAAAACACGTAAATTTTCATTTCGTGCAGAGTACTACAAGAAGTGTTTAGATAAGACAGTAGTCTTATGTAAACACTTCTTGAGATTTTGCCTAAATGAGTAAACAGATTTTAAATTTCTTATTGGGGTGGTAAGTTATTCCAGCATTTCGTGGCAGCATTTTTCCCCTGTCCTTCTCCGTATCCCAGATAACGTGTATGCAAAATTTCATGATGATCTGTTCAGTAGTAAAGGCGTGAAAGCGTAACAAACAAACTCACTTTCGCATTTTTTTTTTTACTAAATGTTGGATTAGGCATTTGTCTCCCTTCTCACCTGATGGTAAGTGACGATGAAGACGAGGATGTTACATGCTCAAAAGTAGAATAAATGGGTATCTCATCCAAGAGATACCCATTTATTCTACTTTTGAATGTCCTGGGACTGGAATTTCCATACTGGAGTATTGAAGTATGGATATGGACTAGCTGTTTACCGCAAATCCGTCCGCGTGAGTTTCGTTTTTATCACACCCTCTAACCTTTTATCCTTATCCTTATCCTTATCCTTACTAATATTATAAATGCGAAAGTGAGTTTGTTTGTTTGTTTGTTTGTTACGCCGTAACTACTGAACTGATCATCATGAAATTTTACATACAAGTTCTCTGGAGTATGGAGAAGGACATAGGCTACCTTTTATCCCGGGAAAAAGTATTATTCCCGAGGGATCGACATTGACGCGGGCAGAGCCGCGGGCGAAAGCTAGTTTATTATAAATGTTTACGCTAACCGTGGCCTTTGGGGTCTTATGGCCTTTGGCACTGTCTACTCCGTAAGGGATAAAGACGTGATAATATGTATGTATGTCTAAAAACATTGCACTTATTATGAAACGAAAACGTCAATATGCTTATTCACATAATATATCATTGTTGGCTATCAGTTTGTCATCACAATAGATTGACGACCCAGTTGAGATATGACGATGAGCGATGATGATGCGGTAATCTGATGACAGGCTTCTGATGCTGTGTTTGACCAAATTGAGGCCTATGATGCAATTGGCGCATGTTTTATTTCACTCTTCGATCAAGAGATTAAATATAAAGGGCAGGACAAAAGACGCGCTTTTGCATTTGCCGTTCTCCGCAAGCATTGCCGATGAAATACAACGACATGACAGCCCTCTCAGCAAATACTTGATTATTGCTTTGCATCCAACTGTCTCTAAGAATCCCATACTCTGATTTGTTGAGGCCTACATCGTAAAACACAACTCGTGACTCCATATTTTTTTAAAACAATCTAAGAATAACGCCTAAATGTCTATTATTAAATTGAATAATACTCAAGCACCTGAAATGCAAAAAGCGTTCATTACAAATGTATGTAATTTATGCAAAATCTAATTCCGTCGGCGTTCGATAATTGCGATGGCGTAACGCCGCGTAACTGATAACAATCACGTTACGCAACCTAAGGAGTTACACACTGGACTGTATGTAGTTAAAGAACATATTGAAATAGATAAAATCTGACGATAGTTTTGTGTAGGATAGCTAAGGGAATGGAAACATTCTAGGGAAGCGAAAATATGCAAAATCTATTTCCATCGGCGTTTGATAATTGCGATGGCGTAACCCCGCATAACTGATAACAACCGCGTTACCCAACGTACGGAGTTACACATTAGATTGTTAATAGATAAAAAACATATCAACGTAGATACACATCGGCTATATCAATTTATAAGTTTTGTCCTGTAGGTGCCAAGGAAATCGGGCAAGATCTTTGTCCACTAGGAAAAGAAAAATATGTATATTGGGCCATATTAATTGAGTTGGGCTTCAACTAAACACCTTCGAAAAAAAAAACATTGATTTTGCTTTTCTCACTTTTTACAATCAAAAATTCAATTTTGTTTCTTACACTTAGATAACTACAGAAGAAAAAATACTACGTAGTTTTACTCTACATTATAATTTTTCTTGCTTAGTGAGACCTAATTGATAGTTAAAGTGGTACCTTCAATTTCTGTACAGTCATCATCATCAGGTCTTTTTAGTCTCCACTGTAGGAGCATGACTCTCTCTATACTACCGGACCCATACTTGGCCAGAGCAGACAGAGGATTTGGCCGACACTCTCCTCGCTGGCCACACGGGTTGGAGAGGTTTCATTGATGTTTATGAACTTTGTTTAGCTTGTATTTCCTAAGTCGCGTCTTACGACATCCATGGGAAGACTTGTAATTTCTGTATATGTAGTACTTTAATAAAATTTAAAGAGCTCGAAATCTCAGCTAAGTAGTATGTGTTTGAAAAATGCTCCTAGACGTGGTGAGGGAATGTGCAATCGCCCTTACGCGGAACAAGCACACTCGCGGACAGTGCCTTTGGTTTTCATCTAATTAGCTCCGTTTCCGGTGCTCGAGTTAAAGCCGGTGTTTAAGAAAATCTCGCAAATTGTGAATTATCATTAATGAAATCCTAAGTTTAAGACGGTCTGATGACGTGTTGTATATATAATATTTGTTTAATTGCATGTTGCAAATCATTTGATGCTAGTTTTGTCCGCACAAGTTTTGCATCTGTTTTTTTTTATTGGAGCTAAATAAGTGAATATGAATATATATGGACAAATCACACATATTGAGCTAGCCAAAAAGTAAGTTCGAGACTTGTGTTATGGATACTACTTCAACGATACTATATTTTATATTTAAAAACATACTTATGTAAATATCCATAACCCTAGCCAATAAAAAAGTATCATTTTCTACCTTAACCTGACCGGGGATCGAATCCGGGAACTCCGGTAAAAACCTGGCATGACAGCCACAGAGCTCGTCCTCGAGCTAAATATGTCAACTATTTGGATTTTTAATGTGCCTTTTTATTTTGATTTTGTGTTAAATTATGTTACATACATAAATAGTATCACGTCCTTTTCCCTTGCCGGGTAGACAGAGCCTAGGTCTATAAGACCCGAAAGCCACGTTTAGCATGTTGGTGAGCATTAGGTGAAAAACGGAATCAAAATAGTCATGAGTTGCTGGGCGCATCGCCTATTAAGAGCCCGCCATATGCCAGGCGGCGTGGCGGTACAAACGCGGATGGTCTAAACGCGTTGGCTACTTTGGATATTTTCGTTTTTTAGGAATATTCAAGGATTATTCGAAAAAGAAAACCATATGATGGCTGCCTTATCTGTAATGCAATAATAATCAAAAGTTTCAAGGTTAATTTTAATGTATTTGGTGAATAATGCTATATACCGAGTAAATTAGACGTGATTTGGAGGCAACTTTGCAATTTTTTTCTATCGAGAAAATTTAATGCAATCGTGTTTTTGAGTCAGATAGTTACCAGAGTTAGTCCTGAACTTTGCTGCATTTTTATTTCAACTTGAGTATTTAATTATTATTGATATAACAGTCAATCATGCAAAGCAGTGTGAGGTAGTACGGGCCCTTAACATGATACCACGGAATTTTGCCCGTTCCCTCGTTCGGCTTTACGATCTGCGCGGGAAGTGAAGCAGCGGTACATTCTACGTTTTTCCTTTTTCCCAGACCAGCATTGAAGAGAAGAAATTTTGTTACATATTTGGAATAAAACTAAAAATCTAATCTAGCTTATCAATGGCATTGTAGAATGACTTCAAGAAAACGGATGTAATAAAGAAACGAAAACTTCTCATGTTTAATGTCATCCCATTTTGCTTTAAATTTTGATCAACATCGTTCAAGTGTTTCAAGATCTAACTTCTTAAGGGCCCGTACTACCTCACACTGCTTTGCATGATTGACTGTTATATCAATAATAATTAAATACTCAAGTTGAAATAAAAATGCAGCAAAGTTCAGGACTAACTCTGGTAACTATATGACTCAAAAACACGATTGCGTTAAATTTTCTCGATAGAACAAAATTGCAAAGTTGCCTCCAAATCACGTCTAATTTACTCGGTATATAGCATTATTTACCAAATACATTAAAATTAACCTTGAAACTTTTGATTATTATTGCAATACAGATAAGGCAGCCATCATATGTTTTTCTTTTTCGAATAACCCTTGAATATTCCTAAAAAACGAAAATATCCAAAGTAGCCAACGCGTTTAGACCATCCGCGTTTGTATCGCCACGCCGCCGCCGCCTGGCATATGGCGGGCATATTATATAAAAAAATTGACGGCTTCTTTTGCTCGTTTTTACATTATAGTATATCACATCTTTTTCCCTTGCCTGACAGAGCCCAGGTCTTTAAGACCTAAACGCCACGTTTAGCATTTTGGTGTAACGCACACTGAAAACTGAATCAAAATAGTGATAGCTTGCTAGCAGCATCGCCATCGCCTATTAATATGGTTCGTCAGATTTTTAACCGTTCCCTCGATTGGCTTTTACCATATGCGCTAGAAGAGAAGCAGCTGGTACATTTTACTTTTTTTCTTTACTCTGAGACTATCATGGACGAGTTTAAACGTTTTCTAAATAGTGTGCTGCCGATACTCGTATGCTCAAAATCTTTTAAAAAAATTGGCAAAGGACTCACTATCTAAATGTCCACCTATTATCTCCCCTTTATTGAAAAACAGTAGAACTATTTGACGCGAAGGCTGAATGCTTACTCAGCATTCGCGTCAAATAGTTTAACTTTAACTCATTACGAGTTGCTTCATATGTATATTGTTATTATTTAAAACTTCCTGATGTATGTTCTACGAGTAGTATGTCACGTCTTCTAAACGGCGTGGCGCACAACAACTTATATATTTTTTTGCGAAAAGGTCTCAATTTCTTAAGAGGAAATAGTAGGGCCGTTATTTCCATACAAGCGTAGACCCCTGATTTCTAGCCAGATAGTTCTAGTTGAGCAATGATTATTCACAAAAAAAACCTATAGATATTATTAGCATGCCCTATGTTTTATGTTTTCATAATTAAATTATTTAAAGAGGATGTTAACCTTCAAAAACCTGAAAAATTGATAAGTATTTCCGTTGTGTTCAAACATCAAGAAAACAAATTTAACGCGATTATATTAGAAAACGAAAACATAGAAACACAGTTATAGCTTATTTTAAATTTTTTATGAGAAAATAAATTTATTAGTTTAAGTTTTGGAAAAGAAATCAAGGGACTACGAAGCGTAAATTTAGATAGATAGATAGATAATAAATTTATTTTGTTCAACTGTCACACACATTATACAGAAATAAGTAGAAACAATATGATCACTAACTTATAATAACTACTAAATACATGCAATATGTGTGCCACAGAAGCACAAATAGGCTACAGCTCAGCACACGTTGCCCGGGTGGAGCAACCGCTGATTTTCAGCTGTCACCCATTTGGAGATAACACGAACGAGCGCAATTTAACATATTAACCAAATTAAAATAGTTATATGTATCTTATATTATGATGCCTGAATTAAGACGAAAACAGTATAATCCAAATATGACTGTGACAAAATAAATAATATAAGGTTAAGCTCAAAGGTGCTGGTGATTAAGTAGGTACCGTAGGGAAAAAATATTTACTTCAGATTTCTCCGGGAAGACGCATTAGTACGGCAAGCAAAGCGGTGGGCTGAGTCAAGAATTTGTATTTCTAACAAATACGATTTAAATTTTGTTTTAAACGTAAATTTTGAATTAAGACATCTCAATGGAGGGGGAATATTATTCCAGCACTTTGTTGCCGCATACCGAAAACTTCCCGTAAAAGCCGCGGTCCTATGTGCTGGCATAGACAAAATAGGGCGTGCAAGCCTAGCGCGACGTTGAGACATAATTGTTAATTTATCATATAAATACTCGGGTTTATGAAATTTTATGATACCAAAAAGCAAACTGGCGAGATGTAACCGTCTACGAGCCTCCATGTTGAGTGAAGAAGCTTTGTTTAAAAAAGGTGTTATATGACTCCGAGGAGGTATGTTATAGATGAACCGCAAACATGCATTCTGCACTATTTGCACTAGACGCTTTGCCTTATCTGAAAGACGAGGCCCATACACGAGGTCTCCATAGTTGAGTCTGGACAGCACCAGAGATTCGCAGACCATCTGTCGCGACCTTTCAGAAAGCTGATCCCGCAATTTATATAAAAGACTAAGGCGATAGAAGCAGTTCCTCGCTAAACCCAACAGATGTGTCTCAAATCTCAGCTGTCCATCAATAACTAAGCCCAAATTTCTGGCCTCTTCCACTCTTTGAAGAGCTTGACCATCGATAGACACATTAGGACTCCCGCTTATAATTTGTGAAATTTGCCATTTACTGCCAAGTACCATATATTTAGACTTTTCCGGGTTTAAAACTAACGCATTACGTCTAGACCAATCAGATATATTCATCAAATCTTCATTCATCTGAACGACAGCCTGCAACGTATTATTAGGCGGTGTACTTATATATAGTTGAACATCGTCGGCGTAACAGTGGAATTTACATTTTGTTATTACTGAAGGCAAATCGGCGCAGTACACAATAAACAGTAAAGGTCCCAGTATTGAGCCTTGTGGAACTCCGCGCTCTACCAATTTAGGTTCAGAAACCATAATACTGCCATCACTTTTTTTAACTTGCACAGATTGAGAGCGACCAGTGAGATAGCTCTCAAACCATGCCAGTGAATCAGAGTCCAAACCGTAATATTTTAGCTTGGCAAGCAAGAGAAGGATACTTAGGCAGTCAAAGGCGCGCGAGTAGTCCAAAAGTGATAGAATCGTACCTTGTCCCTTATCCTGTTCTGCCAAAACATTATCAACAACATCGATTAGAGCTGTTACAGTACCACGTCCCTTTCGAAACCCGGACTGTAAAGCAGGGAGGATATTATTAGCTTCAACATAATAAGTAAGCTGAGATGACACTGCTTTTTCCAATATTTTTGAAAGGAACGGTAATATACTAACCGGTCTCAGGTCTTTAAAAGCAGAAGGGTTATTAACTTTAGGCAATGGCGTCACAATAGCTGCCTTCCAGCACTTTGGCACCATTCCTGAATTTAAAGATTTATTAATTATTGCTGTCAAAACATTCAACGTGAAAGGGAGTGTCAATACAATCATATCTCTGCTAATTCCATCACTATCAATCGAGTTTGATTTTATAGAAAGTATGTATTTAGCAATATCTGAATCGCTTACAGGTTTCAGTTTGAAATTAGCAGAGGAGAATCGATTGCTTTGGAAGTCTGAAATTTCTGCTGCAATGTTGCTGTTACAGTCCGGAAGTCGAAGAAAGTGTTCGTTAATTTTATTAGGGTCATTTAAATTACTCGGAAGCACTCGATCTTTGTTAATATTAGGTAGCACTTTACCCTTTAAATTTGCCCAAAATTTCTTGCTGTCTTTCACTTGAGTATTGATTAAATTATCAATATAGGCGCGTTTTTCACCAGCTAATTTGTGTACTTTTCATAGGTATTTTCGGTCTGAGCTGCAATTGTCTCTATCGCACTCTGCGGGGGTTGTTTGGGCACGGCGCGACAGCAATAGATTTTACAAATTTTGCAATTTTCTCTAGCTTTGGGTTTCCTCTTAAAGTTGACTTCCTATTCAAAAATAGAAAAAACACGCGAATGCTAAGTGCGTACCCAGTTGCTTCATATGTTTATTGTAAATTTTTTAACTACCTAATGTATGTTCTGACATACGTCTTCTAAACGGCGTGGCTATACCATATTTTTTGCAAAAGGACTCAATTTCTTAAAGATGACTTCATATTTAAAATATAGAAGGACTACCTATTCGACGCGAATGCTAAGTGCGTACTCATTACCAATTGCTCCATATGTTTATATATTGTTTGAAACTTCCTAATGCTTGTTCTACGAGACATATGTTACGTCTACTAAACGGCATGGCGCCTCAACGCACAACTTTTAAATTTTTTGCAAAAGGTCTCAATTTCTAGATGACTTCGTATTTAAAAAAAATAGTAGGACTATTTGGCGCGAATGCTAAGTGCGTACCCATTTGCATTGTAGTTTTTTAGAGCTTCCTGGTGCGAGTGACGAATTTTAACGTTCTAAGGCTGCGTGTCCACTACGTGTAACAAAATGGGGGTAACAATACTCAAGGGGCATGATCAATCCATGATATTGAACAACTTTCTCCAGGGGACACAATGGAGGAGCCCGATGGCCCAGTAGTCAAGAGCATTAAAAGCGCTTACGCATGTTAAGCAACCCTGGGTGCAGCCCGCAATGTGATGGGTGATCGCAAGTGACATAAAAATATCTCGAGCTCTTTCGTGCTTCAGAAGGTATTTTCGCCGTTGTTCGTGCTAGCTTTCATCATTGATGGCACTTGTTGAGCTAAGTCCTTTAGGCAGCTTGAAAAATGACTGCCACCAGTGGTGGATACACGCGAAAAACAATAACATGTGTATATAGCTAGAATGCGTAACGGGCTCCTGTCAGACTGACATTGTAAAACTAAAAATGACAAAAACACATTAGACTGTTCCCAATACAGCTAAGCAAAGTTAGCAAAATAGTCGATTGTGACACAAGGGCCTAACATTATACTTTTTGGTGAGAGCATTATTTTGAATCCAGAGCGGAACGAAGGAGTGTAGCTGTGTAGCATAGACTTTTGAGTGTAGCGAGGGATTCAAAGCGTGTTGCCCGAAGTATAAGTATTATGTTAGTCCTGAGATGAAAAAATCTACTTTTCATCTCCCTCTATGAGAAAAACAATATTTGTGTTTTTTACTCCCGTGGGATTCATTCCCACGGGAAAAAGTTTGAATTGTGTAAAAACTTTTTATCCCTCGGGACTCGGGAATATAAACGTATTTTAGGCCCTGTATAGGTACGGGCCAACGCGCTTAGATTTTTGAATGTATGAGATGAAAATGAAGTTTTTAAATCGCAGCAGCATCGCTTCCTGAATAGCTTTGGTGTAAACACAGCTTTAGCGTGGCGCCTGTACTCGTACGCAATAATGGCAGCGATCTATTTCCACGCAACATTTGCCGAATTTTACATTTTGTGTGCATATGTTATGGAAAATTTCGGCTATTTAGGTAATTGAGGAACTTGTACCCATTCTTCTGTTACCAACAATTTACTTAATGTCACACTGTAGAAGCAGCTAATGTGGGTTTGTTGTGTGCGGACTGTATCAATAAGAAGGCGCTGCATTGGATACCAGATGTATTAGGAATTCACAAAATACAAAAAAGACAAAATGGTATCGTGCCGTGTCGATGGCTAGGCCAGATATCCTTTTTTTTTATCATTAATTTGAATTCTTTCGACCTCTATCTTGCCTGATGGAAAGCAACGATGAGGTCTAGGGTGGTACACGCAAACGTATATATTCTTTGCCACTACTAGACTGGAGTTACGTGGGACTAACCATTGACGCGCATGTCGCGACACTAATTCACCCATAGATATCAGAATATTCTCTTTATTATAACTCAAGCACATGAGTGTCAGTGATAGGTTTCGGCCGATTTTATGCCGAAACCAAAACCGCCGTCGAAATTCAATTTTACTGCCGAAGTCGACCCTTTGGTAGAGCTCTAGTTAACATTACACTTTTATGCGTAACGTGCACTGGACTGGTATCTTTAGTTTTATAGTAATTGACAATAGAAAACAGACATAACATACTATCACGTCTCTTTCTCATGAGGGTAGGCAGAGACCATGGATCTCCTCTTGATGCGATCCTTACAAACCTCTTTCGCTGCATCTACATCCACCACCCTATAATGCATGCTCGTCGGTTTCGGGTTCTAACTTTTCCTTTTGCAAGAATGTTTGCAATTAGAAAAGTATTCAAAATTTTTTTTTATGTTATAGCACGACAAACGAGCGAGCGGGTCACCTGATGGTAAGTGATCACCGCTGCCCATGGACAGCTGCAACACCAGGGTGCAACAGGTGCGTTGTCGGCCTTTCAAGGATTTGGGGGAAGGAAATGCGGAGTGGAGGGAGAAGGATGGGCCTCCGGCTCTCTCACTCACCAAACGAAGCATAGAAGCGGTAAAGCTTCTACTCAGACGTCGATTTTCTGTGAGAGTGTGGTACTTCCCCGGACGAGCCGGCCCATTCATGCTACTACCACCACAAAAAAAATACTTTTTGATTATCTGACTGGCTTATCATATTGCTTTACGAAACTAGCGTATTAGAAAATAAAAGGGATCTTACCCACGCCTCACACTTCCTATTCTACGATATTTCGAGTATAAAAACCCTTGACATATATGAGGCATCACCCAGCGCTCGAATGTAAACTACTTTTCCTAAATTACCATTGCTGAGAACTTAGATGAAGGAGAGGAAACTGGTTTATTCAGTTTTTGTTTTCCTGACTGATCAATTGCATTATTCGCATACGTATTAATTATATATATACGTATACACACACGCTTTTCGGTTCAAATCGGCACTTCATTCTCAGTTCATGAAAGCGATAAAACAAATCGATACATCAAGTCAAATATCGATTGGAATAAGAAAGCTAATCGATTTATTTACGACCGCCGCAATCACAATCGCGTCGGTGATCGTGTGATGGTGACAGTTACTCCGTTCTCGTTTTATCGGGTCCGCATTAGGATGTCATGCTAGATTTCAGATTTTATCTCATTCGCGGACACTGGACCAGATATAATAGACTAGCTGTTGCCCGCGACTTCGTCTGCGGCAATTTCTGTTAAATTATGATTAATTAGTACAGATGAATAATTTTCCCCGTTTTCAAAACATTTTTTATTGATGCTTCGCTCCTATTGGTCGCAGCATGATGTTTTATAGCCTAAAGCCTTCCTCAATAAATGGACTATCTAACACAAAAAGAATTTTCCAATTTGAACCAGTAGTTCCTATGATTAGCGCGTTCAAAAAAACAAACAAACAAACTCTACAGCTTTATAATATTAGTATAGATAATAATAGAAATCTACTAAATGCATTAACCGTGTGGTCCGGCAGAGCAGAATAGGACCACTCCAAGTCTTACCATGGATGTCGTAAGAGGCGACTTAGGAAATTCAAGCTAAACAGAGCTCATAAATATCAATGAGACCTCTCCAACCCGTCTGGCCAGCGAGGAGGGTGTAGGCCAAATCCTCTGTCTGCTCTGGCCAAGTATGGCTTCGGTGGTACAGAGAGGGTCATACTCCTGTGAAGACTAAAAATACCTCTTGATGATGATGATGATGAAATGCATTAAAGGGAATTAGCGCGAACATACCGTTTTTCTCCAGACGTTTCGACCAGGTTGCACCGGTCGTGATCACTGGATGACGGATAATAGAAATCTAAAGTAAACACTGGACCAGATACAATATACATAACAATAGAAATCTACGTCTTCAGGAGGGATGTCCCGGGAAGTGTTATGTATATGTGTAATATGGAGAATATAGTATAAAAGCTTATTTAGCAGAGTTCCCCTGCGTTTGGGTACGTAGGTATCTTGTCACGAGTCTGCTTACGGTGCGGCATAGCGGCCTTACATTTAGGAAGGTGCTGCATCTATCTGTGCAAGAATCAGAAATACTAATAAACTGCCTTATTTTATAAGGTTGTCTGGAAGACTTGAGGAGTTTAGGCAAGAAAAATCTTGGCTAAGGGAGGTCAGAGACAAAGATAATGGAAGAAGATTGTAGAAGTGGCCAGAACCGACAAAGGATTGTAGCGCCCAGGAAGTAAGATTAATTATATCCTACTAATATTATAAATGCGAAAAAAAGGGTTGTGTGTGAGTTTGGATGTTTAGGTGTTTGTTACTCAATCACGCCAAAACGGTTTAATGGATTTCGACGAAATTTCACACACAGATAGGTTTATACCCGGATTAAAAAATAAGCTACTTTTCATCCCGAAAAAATGGCGGGCGAAAGCTAGTTATTATATATTAATTAATAGAAGCGTTTTACCTGAAATAAAACGCATATTAAATACTTACCTTATTTGAAACTGTACATATTGAGATAGGCCCTGTGTTTTCTGCTTTCTCTTTCTACCTATATAGTGCTGTCTCGCTCGCACGATCCCACCCTCTCATCTCACCAGGCAGGGTGGGGGGCCCTTGTGGGGGCGCCCGCCATCTTAGAATCATTGAGACGAAATATGTACCCAGGCAGGAATTGAAATTACAGTTTCAAATAAGGTAAGTATTTAATATGCGTTTTATTTCAGGTAAAACGCTTCTATTAAAGTACTTGACCGTTATTTGAAACTGTACATATTGAGACGTGTTTGTTATCGCCTGGGTGAGATGGACGCCAATGTGAGACGAATAAGATTAAATAATGATACGATTGTATCATTTGTAATCATTTCCATGGTAAAATGAATTTACCAAATATAATAATCTCAATTATTATATAATAATTGAGATGATATATATTAAGTGGGAAGTGCGAGTAAATAAGTTCTTATATTTTTTACAAAAAAAAAAATATGATAAGTTAATTAAAAAATGAACTTTTATAAATGCGATTCATATACATCACAAAGTATGCGTAAAGTAAAGAAAATGAAACAATTTGAATCACTTTTGTATTGAAAATACACAATCAACTTATTGGAATAAACAACTAGTGATGTTTCTATTAACGGGAGTTGGTATGACCTGTTCCCTGTAAAATTTTCTAAATGTATCACCAGATTGCCAATTACCTCTTGATAAGATGTCGTCTATAGGTATATTTTTCAATTTTCGTACCAATCAAAGTACGTGAAGCCGAAAGCATAATATGGCTGTGTGTCTACTTGCGGAAAATAAATCGTTTATGTGTAAGCTATATTTCAAGAGAAAAGGCATTTGCCTGTAGACCCGGGGTCGTGGTTTCGATTCCCACGGGAAGCATACTTTGTTTAGTTGCTTTCAGTTTGGTTAGGACATTGCAGGCTTGAATTACCTGATTGTCTGATAATAAAGATGATACTGTACTTCGTAAGGCACGTTAAGCCGGTGGTCCCGGCTAACACCTAGCAGTCTGTGTCCGAAGAACTCTGACACCAGGGTGTTCATGGTCGATTGACCATGACACATAATCGTTTTTTTTTTTTTTTTTTTAAAGCAATACATATCATACTATGCTTGACCAGTACATAAGAACTCAGTTGACTAGAAATTTCAGTACCGCATAGTGTGGAAACTACTGATTTATGAAGCAAAATTGTACTAAAGGAAAGATTTTTCCTTTAAGTGTAAGTCAGCTAAACATTTAGCCAGAATCGAGTTATCAGGATGAAATGGACTCTAATGCGATTTATTGCACCAAGATAGCCACCTACTCCAGACTACTTTATAAGTTTTTCTAGTAGAAGCTCTCCAGGAACTTCGGGCCAAACTAATCTGCGAGTCATTCCAGGTTGTTAGGCTATCTGCCTTCCCCCACATTTCCATACGTCCGGGGACATGTCCTGGAGTTTGGGTGGAGGCAGACCGGTTGAAGTATCGATTAGATACTGGTGTAGACTGTGGATTGTGAATCCAGCCGCTATCGCTCGGGACTCCAGTCTGCTTTCCAAAATGCTCGTACCCATCGTGGGACTATTAGCAAGAATAAGCCTGATTGGCATCAGGTATGGGGGAGGGAATACCCACGCTAGGTTGTAGTCCCAAGTCCGGGAGAATGCATCGTAATAAAAGGCTTGACTGAACATTCGGTCCAGGGAGACATAATTGCAGACAACTTGTGCGTTCTTTGAAGCAAACAGGTCCATGAGAGGAACACCGTATTTTAAAAAATAAATAAATATATTTTTGTTCGAAGAGGCAATAGATGCCGTTCTAGGAGTAGACGTTAGCGAGACAGATGATCTGCATGCCAATTGTACTTGCCTGGAATATAACGAGCAGATACCTGAATCTAAGAGTGATCTAGCAATTGATCAATTCTTGCTGTTATGTTCATCAGCATTGTCGACTTGGTCCTCCTTCGTTCCGCACGTGAGCAACTACTGTCTTGTTGTTGCATTGCCACAACAGAGTGGATTGGCCCAAATTCTGATTTTGGGTTTCCAAGACCTTTAGAACTGCAAGGAGTTCTTCTTGGTTGCATTGCAATCCCTGTTCTTGGTTGGTCCCGAAAAGACTGGTTGTCCTATTGGGCTCCACAACCTAAATCGGATGCATCCGTCACCATAAAGTGAGACAGCCCACAAGACTTTGTAAGGTTTTCAGCTCGACTGCAACCTGATTGAAAATTTGCATTATTTTCGCAGAGAGAGTAATGCACTTCTCTTTGGGTAACGATTTCTTGTTGGTTCAAGTGTCCCAATTCACACCCAGGAATACTCGATTCTGCTGAGGGGTTGTGATTGACTTCTCCATATTCACTTGCCAACCCAGATACTGCAGTCTCTCTAGGAGGATGCGGACATGTGAACTGGGACCTGTCGGTCTTGGTCTTGGACCAGCAGGAAATCGTCCAAATCCTAACTAATATCATAAACGCGAAAGTGAGTTTGTTCGTTACGCTTTCACGTTGTAACTAATGAACTGATCATCATGAAATTTTGCATACACGTTATCTGGGGTACTACGACATATGGTACATTTCATTGGTATGGACGTATGGTATCCCGGGAAAAAGTACTGTTTCCGAGGGATCGACATTGATGCGGACGGAGCCGCGGGCGAAAGCTAGTAGACTGTAATTTGTAAACAAAGTTCACTTAGGCTTTGCGCCACCCAGTTTGTAAGGGAGGCAAAGACTGTCGGTGCCGTGCTGAGGCCAAATGGCAGGCACGTCATTTCTAGTAGCTGGTCTTTATAAAGAAACCGCATAAACCTCATGTGAGAAAGTTGGACTCCAAGATGAAGATAGGCTTGCGATAGATCGATTTTGCATAGCCAGTCTCTCGGTTGCAAAAAATCTGGGATGCGTTGTACTTTTATAAGACGAAACTTTTCAGTTATTACATAATCGTTCAGAGACGTAAGGTTGAAAATGGGACGGTGAGTGCCGTCGCCTTTCAGTATAAGGAACATAGTCGAAATAAAGCTTGGAGACGGTTTGACTACTTCTAAGACATGTTGCTATTTCATTTGTGACAACACGGTTGTAATGGCTTCTGATAGATCTGAGTATTTTTTTTTTTTTTTTTTTTTTTTTAGGTCCGATGAGGCCTCGAGAGTGGTGGTTTTGGTGAATAGGATTACCCTCCTATGCTCCAGACTTATAGTCTTATTATTTTTAAAATGAACGGTGGAGTACCGAGCCGTTCCCCCTGGTAACGCGAGCAAAGTCTCAATTTAAAAAACGCAATAAAAAATTTAATATTATTATGTACATGTTTCCTACGCCGCTTTATCAATGTTTTTATGTTGGTTGTCCTGTCTGTTGTGGAAGTGTGGGGGGAGGAAAGATGGCGCGGAGCCTCTTCGCCCCTGACACTGCTGTCTATGAACCTTGACCGATAAGGTTGTTTTTGACCGCCTGCATATATGTAAATGTGCATTATTCATTGTGATTCTATTTTGGGAATCATACGCCGCCGATTGACGCTGGATCTCGTGAATCCATTTATTCTGTGAAAAAGGGATAAGGACTCGTAATCCTATGTGTAAAGACTGACACGTGTATTGTTCACCAACACCCCCTGAAGAAGTCCTGGCGGTGGATAGCAGCTTCGTGGACGTGCATCGACGTGGAAACAACATTCAGGTCAGTCCTCATATTAACATTGATAGCGGTTCTTATCATATCCCTTTTTTTACACGCAGTGAAGATACCTTAGGCATCTTCATTCTTTGGGAGCATATCCCACCAGGTGGTAGCTATTTACACGCTAACCTACCATAAGTTTTGGTCCTTTCGAGTCTGGATAACATCCAGCTTAAAAATTCCCGCTATTTTTGCGTATTTTACGCACAAAAACGCATTTCTCAGCGCCGCCATATTCATTGGCTGACGCTTATTTTACGCCCCATTACCCAGTAGTTTGGTTTATAAGCTGAGATAATATTCCAGCTTATAAACTCGCTTATTTCACGTAATTTTACGCATAAAACGCAATTTAGTAGTGCCGGCACAAACACCGGCCGACGCCCATTTTTGCATTCCATACTGTTAAATACAGTATTGTCAGTAAATACATACAATATATGGATGCAAATTGCTTTGCATAATTGGTTATAATCTAGTTGGTTAAAACTAACTTATCGCTGCTTCTTAACTTGTAGTTTTTTCGCCCGTACCAAGCACCGCCTACCCTCAGATTTTCAATATCAAGATTTTAAGTCGCAATTATGACGGAAAAATCAGGAGATAGCGAAGTTAGGATGACTTTGTTAGTCAGTAAGAGGGACGCATTATTTCAACGTGTTAATCGTTTGTATGATGCATCGAAGAAGATTGTTTCGTACGATTTGTCGTTAAGAAGTAATGAAAATTTTATGTCTGAATCAGAAATGTTAGATGATTGGCGCCATAAGTTTGAATCTATTGTAGATGAAATAAATAAATTAAAATTGAGTTCAAGACCTATCGGGGTCTGGACTACGCCTGTCTGGACTCATTTGAAGATTTATATTCGCGGATTAAACGAACTCGAAATAAGATAAACGAGAGCTTGAAGCAGAGTTCACACACTGCGAGTGACTCAAACAAGTCAGTAGTGAAATTAGAACATTTAGTAATTCCGAGTTTTGACGGTCGCCCAGAAAATTGGAATGTTTTCTATCAGTCATTTAAGACTAATATTCATTTGAATCAACAATTGTCTGACTCGCAGCGCGTGCAGTATTTAATTGCCAAATTGACTCATGACGCATTAAAATTCACTGCAGGTATTGTTCCCAGTGGAGAAACGTATCAAATCTTATGGGACAGCTTGGTTAAAAAATATCATGATAAACGTGCCCTAGGTACATTTTATTTAAATAATATTTTAGACTTAAAAAATTGCTCGCATAGTGCGAACGCACTTGACTCATTTATAAGTAAATTTTCCGCATCATTTTCGGCACTTAAAGAATTAGATATACCTGATCTGACAGACTTTGTTATGCTACTGAAGAAACTGCGTCTTTGAGTGTCGATCGGTAACAAATAGGCGACCAGTCGATGTTGGGGGGCAGTCGTCAGCCGCCATTATCGACTGCCCTTTAAGTTTTCCGCCTTGAAGTCACATGGGGTGACGCATCTGCTTGCCTTCTCTCCAAACTTGTGGTGGTACCAGCATATGGGGTGCTTCCGGTAATTAGACTGGGAACGCGAAGATGACCTATTCCGTCCTGATTGATTGGGCCGCGAGTGAGGTCTGCTGTTTCTCTTGGACCCAAAAGCTTGGTTGAACTGCCTGCGTAACTCAGCAATCTCCCTCGTCAGGTTGGTAATAATAGAACCAGGGTTGGCTCCATCTGCTGCCGCGACACTAGGGGATGGGGTGGCAACATCGTTGACTCTGTCCGCCAAATCCGCTAGATCTTCCAAGGACGCTGAACTCGGTTGACCTGCTAGCACCGTCTGGATTCCAACGGGGAGTCGACTAATCCAAATTGTTTTTAGGAAATCATCTGGTACTTCCACGCCAGCTAAACCTTGGAGGTGACGAAGAAAGCGAGAGGGTTTTCTATCTCCTAACTCTTCGTGCATTAAAAGCTGCTTAAGTTTCTTCTCGTTTGATGCGCTCAGTCTTTTAATCAGCTCCGATTTCAGCTTTTCATATTTGTTCTCTGCTGGTGGACTGATAATGATGTCCTTCACCTCGCGAGAATACTGATTATCGAGTTGGCCAATTATGTAGTTGAATTTAGTTACATCACTAGTAATCCGGTTAATAGCGAATTGACCTTCTACTTGTGCGAACCATATTTCGGGCTCTTCTGGCCAGAAAGGAGGTATTCTTATACTGACTTTAAAAACATCGCCTTTTTCTATCGATACGTGCCCCTCACTAGCCTTAGGCCGCTCATCGTTAGCGTCTGCCATCTTGAATCTCTTTGTTCTCGTCCGGTATGCGGACTTGGGGTCACCAGTATGGTAGATGTATGGGTATGTTTCTACCACTCAATGTTGGATGTAGATAATAAAAAGCAGGACTCACGTAACTCCAATTTATTCCAACACACAGAAGAAGGTGCAGTAGCAAGAGGTAGGCAGAAAGTCACAGCACAAGCACAGTAGTTATAGAAAGTACAAGAATAGATGATAGACAGTTCGGAAGTAGAAAGGAAACTTAGGATTAACATATATCAATAGCACTCAAGCGAAAGCGCAAACAACGTAGGTACGCGTCGGATAGCAAGCGAGCGTGCTCTCAGTGTAATAGCGAAATCTCGACTGGCGGCGTGGCGATCGGTGCGCCCGCGCATCGACTCGGGGCAGGAATCCCGTTATGCGAGTCCGGCCGCTAGTGCGTCGGACCAGTCGACAATACGTTGTCGATATCGACATCGATAAACTGGTACACAGTTAGGATATTATATAAAATGTCGATTATAAATATTTAAATAAATATGTTTAATATGTTATACATTTATGTATATATTATATTTATAAATGTAAGATAAATAATTATAAGTAAGTTTATAAATATTAGTATGGTATTTAAAGAAGTAATTATTATTTATTATTAATTTATATAAGGTAGCCTACACCACCCCCCTCCAGAGACCGTCAAGGGCGATAAAAGTCGGTAAATTTGACTCTGCGTCCTGAACGAGTTATATATTCTTTCCGAACTACTGGGGAGGGATTGTCGGTCTGATCGGTAAGTATAAATGCTGGCTTTACTCGATCTATGGATACCGTAACTTCTTTGTTTTTGAAAAGAATTTTGAAAACCTTATCCCCTCTAGACAAAACTTTATGTGGACCAGAATAAGCAGGTTGAAGTGAACCACGTGATGCATCTTCTCGCAGGAAAACGTAATCACTGGTTGCTAGATCTTTGTAAACGAATACTTTGGGCTTATTATGGTGGGAAGTAGGTACAGGTTGCAATTTTCTAGCGAATGTCCTAATGCGGGTGGTAAACTCTGAAATATCTGTAGTACCGGCCGAAGTGGGGTCAAAAAATTCGCCAGGCAATCTTAAAGCCTCTCCGTATACTAACTCAGCTGAAGAAGACTGTAAGTCATCCTTAAAGGAGGTTCTTATGCCGAGTAGTACCCAAGGTAAGGATTCAGTCCACTTATCGTTTGCGTGGCATACTATGGCGGCTTTGAGCTGTCTGTGAAATCTCTCGACTAGGCCATTACAAGCCGGGTGATATGCTGTGGTCCGCTTGTGCTCGAACCCAGCTATAGTCGAGAGACATTTAAACAGAGCAGACTCGAACTGCCGGCCGCGGTCAGTTATGATATCCGTAGGGCAACCGAATCTAGCGATCCAACCGGACAGTAACGCCTTAGCCACCGTTTCTGCAGTGATGTCTTCGATCGGTATGGCTTCCGCCCACCGAGTGAATCGGTCTACGGCGGTTAGGCAATACCGATATCCATTGGAATGAGGAAGAGGTCCGACCAGATCAATATGGACCTGTTTAAAACGTCCTTTGGGCAGGTTAAATGTGTTTAAAGGTGCGTTTACGTGCCGATGGACTTTTGCTTTTTGGCACATAATGCAACTACGTGCCCAGTCCCGGCAATCCTTCCTCATGCTTGGCCAAACGTACCTTTCAGCTACTAGCCTTGCCGATGCATTTGCGCCGGGGTGGCTGAGGGAATGCAAGCTATTGAACACCTGTTTACGGAAGAAAATCGGGATGAATGGCCTGGAAGCAGGTGTACTGACGTCGCAGTACAACTGAGCTTTGCTACCAGGTACATATAATTTCTCTAGCCGCAATGATGATCCTCCGTCTAACAATTTGGTAAGTTCAGGGTCAGAGGCTTGGGCTTTGGCTAATAACTCGAGGCTTACCGGTGCTCCTAATTCTTCGATACGTGACAGCGTATCTGCAACGATATTATCTTTGCCAGATATATGTCTAATGTCCGTTGTAAATTGGGCAATAAAATCTAAATACCGGTACTGCCTAGGCGAACAGTTTTTCTTCCTCTCGTGAAAGGCAAAACTGATCGGCTTGTGGTCAGTATACACAATAAAATGACGGGCTTCGAGCATGTGCCTAAAATGTTTAATTGCCTCATAAATCGCGAGTAGTTCCCGGTCATAAGGTGAGTATTTTACCTGAGATGGGCTCAACTTTCGAGAAAAGAAAGCTAGTGGCTGCCAAGCATCGTCCTTAAGCTGTTGAATGACAGCTCCAATGGCCTTGTCCGAGGCATCCGTGACCAGTGCCATCTTGGCAGTGCAATCAGGATGTGCTAATAAAGCGGCGTCAGATAAACTTAGCTTACTTGCCTCAAAAGCTTTTAAAGCCTCACCTGTCAAGTTGATAGGTTGTGATCCCTTCAGCGATCCTGTCAACAAGACGTGTAATGGAGCTTGAACCTGAGCAGCTCGAGGGAGGAACCTTCTATAGAAGTTTAGCATGCCCAAGAATGCTCTAAGTTGACGTACGTTAGTAGGGGTGGGAAATTTTTTTATGGCTTCTACCTTAGAGTCCAGTGGTCGGGTGCCTTGCTGGGAGATGCTGTATCCTAAAAAGGTTACCTCCTCTGCCCCGAAGACACACTTGGCTGTGTTCAGAAGCATTCCGTAGTCACGAAGCCTACCAAAGACGATACGCAGGTGCTCCTCATGCTGAGTTTTGGACTTGCTAAATATTAAAAAATCGTCCAAATAACAGTAGACGAAATCAAGCCCTCGGGTCATTTCGTCCACGAAACGTTGAAAGGTTTGGCCGGCGTTTCGAAGTCCGAACGTCATGAACGGAAATTCATATAATCCGAACGGTGTGGTGATCGCAGTTTTAGGAATGTCGTCTGCGCTGACAGGTATCTGATTATACGCCTTAATTAAATCTAGGGTACTGAAGATTTGGCACCCTGATAGCGAATGGGCGAAGTCTTGGATATGTTTAATCGGATATCTGTCAGGCAGTGTGCGAGCATTCAACATGCGGTAATCACCACACGGACGCCAGCCGTTGTCCTTCTTGGGGGCTAAATGTAGCGGAGAGGACCAAGAGCTCTCCGAAGGTCTGGCAGTACCATTTGCGAGCATAGACTGAAATTCCTGTTGAGCAATTTTTAACTTATCTGGTGCCAGACGACGAGGCGCAGAAGCGACAGGGGGCCCTGGAGTGGTGCGGATGTGGTGTACCGTATTATGTGGGATATTACGGTGTGTACCAGCTGGTCGAGTGATTTCTGGGAACTCATTAAGAATCTTATGATATGGAGTCTCGCCAGTCAAGACCTTTACAGAGTATAGGCTAGCACAACTATTTACAGACCTGGCTATAGCTGTTACAGAAGTAGTGTTATCTATTAAGCGTTTGTTACGACAATCTACTATGAGGTGATAAAAATTAAGAAAATCTACTCCTATTATAGGTTTTGTCACATCTGCAACTACAAAACGCCAAGAAAAAGTCCTACGTAAGCCTAAGTCTAAATTAAGATGCACATAACCATACGTCGATATGCTGGAACCGTTTGCCGCAGTCAGCTGGAACCCTGTAGAAGTACGCCGTTCGCGCAGCGCCGAGCGAGGAAAGACGCAGAGGTCGCTTCCTGTATCAACCAGAAACTGCGTCTTTGAGTGTCGATCGGTAACAAATAGGCGACCAGTCGATGTTGGGGGGCAGTCGTCAGCCGCCATTATCGACTGCCCTTTAAGTTTTCCGCCTTGAAGTCACATGGGGTGACGCATCTGCTTGCCTTCTCTCCAAACTTGTGGTGGTACCAGCATATGGGGTGCTTCCGGTAATTAGACTGGGAACGCGAAGATGACCTATTCCGTCCTGATTGATTGGGCCGCGAGTGAGGTCTGCTGTTTCTCTTGGACCCAAAAGCTTGGTTGAACTGCCTGCGTAACTCAGCAATCTCCCTCGTCAGGTTGGTAATAATAGAACCAGGGTTGGCTCCATCTGCTGCCGCGACACTAGGGGATGGGGTGGCAACATCGTTGACTCTGTCCGCCAAATCCGCTAGATCTTCCAAGGACGCTGAACTCGGTTGACCTGCTAGCACCGTCTGGATTCCAACGGGGAGTCGACTAATCCAAATTGTTTTTAGGAAATCATCTGGTACTTCCACGCCAGCTAAACCTTGGAGGTGACGAAGAAAGCGAGAGGGTTTTCTATCTCCTAACTCTTCGTGCATTAAAAGCTGCTTAAGTTTCTTCTCGTTTGATGCGCTCAGTCTTTTAATCAGCTCCGATTTCAGCTTTTCATATTTGTTCTCTGCTGGTGGACTGATAATGATGTCCTTCACCTCGCGAGAATACTGATTATCGAGTTGGCCAATTATGTAGTTGAATTTAGTTACATCACTAGTAATCCGGTTAATAGCGAATTGACCTTCTACTTGTGCGAACCATATTTCGGGCTCTTCTGGCCAGAAAGGAGGTATTCTTATACTGACTTTAAAAACATCGCCTTTTTCTATCGATACGTGCCCCTCACTAGCCTTAGGCCGCTCATCGTTAGCGTCTGCCATCTTGAATCTCTTTGTTCTCGTCCGGTATGCGGACTTGGGGTCACCAGTATGGTAGATGTATGGGTATGTTTCTACCACTCAATGTTGGATGTAGATAATAAAAAGCAGGACTCACGTAACTCCAATTTATTCCAACACACAGAAGAAGGTGCAGTAGCAAGAGGTAGGCAGAAAGTCACAGCACAAGCACAGTAGTTATAGAAAGTACAAGAATAGATGATAGACAGTTCGGAAGTAGAAAGGAAACTTAGGATTAACATATATCAATAGCACTCAAGCGAAAGCGCAAACAACGTAGGTACGCGTCGGATAGCAAGCGAGCGTGCTCTCAGTGTAATAGCGAAATCTCGACTGGCGGCGTGGCGATCGGTGCGCCCGCGCATCGACTCGGGGCAGGAATCCCGTTATGCGAGTCCGGCCGCTAGTGCGTCGGACCAGTCGACAATACGTTGTCGATATCGACATCGATAAACTGGTACACAGTTAGGATATTATATAAAATGTCGATTATAAATATTTAAATAAATATGTTTAATATGTTATACATTTATGTATATATTATATTTATAAATGTAAGATAAATAATTATAAGTAAGTTTATAAATATTAGTATGGTATTTAAAGAAGTAATTATTATTTATTATTAATTTATATAAGGTAGCCTACAATAGGCTTGCGATAGATCGATTTTGCATAGCCAGTCTCTCGGTTGCAAAAAATCTGGGATGCGTTGTACTTTTATAAGACGAAACTTTTCAGTTATTACATAATCGTTCAGAGACGTAAGGTTGAAAATGGGACGGTGAGTGCCGTCGCCTTTCAGTATAAGGAACATAGTCGAAATAAAGCTTGGAGACGGTTTGACTACTTCTAAGACATGTTGCTATTTCATTTGTGACAACACGGTTGTAATGGCTTCTGATAGATCTGAGTATTTTTTTTTTTTTTTTTTTTTTTTTTAGGTCCGATGAGGCCTCGAGAGTGGTGGTTTTGGTGAATAGGATTACCCTCCTATGCTCCAGACTTATAGTCTTATTATTTTTAAAATGAACGGTGGAGTACCGAGCCGTTCCCCCTGGTAACGCGAGCAAAGTCTCAATTTAAAAAACGCAATAAAAAATTTAATATTATTATGTACATGTTTCCTACGCCGCTTTATCAATGTTTTTATGTTGGTTGTCCTGTCTGTTGTGGAAGTGTGGGGGGAGGAAAGATGGCGCGGAGCCTCTTCGCCCCTGACACTGCTGTCTATGAACCTTGACCGATAAGGTTGTTTTTGACCGCCTGCATATATGTAAATGTGCATTATTCATTGTGATTCTATTTTGGGAATCATACGCCGCCGATTGACGCTGGATCTCGTGAATCCATTTATTCTGTGAAAAAGGGATAAGGACTCGTAATCCTATGTGTAAAGACTGACACGTGTATTGTTCACCAACACCCCCTGAAGAAGTCCTGGCGGTGGATAGCAGCTTCGTGGACGTGCATCGACGTGGAAACAACATTCAGGTCAGTCCTCATATTAACATTGATAGCGGTTCTTATCATATCCCTTTTTTTACACGCAGTGAAGATACCTTAGGCATCTTCATTCTTTGGGAGCATATCCCACCAGGTGGTAGCTATTTACACGCTAACCTACCATAAGTTTTGGTCCTTTCGAGTCTGGATAACATCCAGCTTAAAAATTCCCGCTATTTTTGCGTATTTTACGCACAAAAACGCATTTCTCAGCGCCGCCATATTCATTGGCTGACGCTTATTTTACGCCCCATTACCCAGTAGTTTGGTTTATAAGCTGAGATAATATTCCAGCTTATAAACTCGCTTATTTCACGTAATTTTACGCATAAAACGCAATTTAGTAGTGCCGGCACAAACACCGGCCGACGCCCATTTTTGCATTCCATACTGTTAAATACAGTATTGTCAGTAAATACATACAATATATGGATGCAAATTGCTTTGCATAATTGGTTATAATCTAGTTGGTTAAAACTAACTTATCGCTGCTTCTTAACTTGTAGTTTTTTCGCCCGTACCAAGCACCGCCTACCCTCAGATTTTCAATATCAAGATTTTAAGTCGCAATTATGACGGAAAAATCAGGAGATAGCGAAGTTAGGATGACTTTGTTAGTCAGTAAGAGGGACGCATTATTTCAACGTGTTAATCGTTTGTATGATGCATCGAAGAAGATTGTTTCGTACGATTTGTCGTTAAGAAGTAATGAAAATTTTATGTCTGAATCAGAAATGTTAGATGATTGGCGCCATAAGTTTGAATCTATTGTAGATGAAATAAATAAATTAAAATTGAGTTCAAGACCTATCGGGGTCTGGACTACGCCTGTCTGGACTCATTTGAAGATTTATATTCGCGGATTAAACGAACTCGAAATAAGATAAACGAGAGCTTGAAGCAGAGTTCACACACTGCGAGTGACTCAAACAAGTCAGTAGTGAAATTAGAACATTTAGTAATTCCGAGTTTTGACGGTCGCCCAGAAAATTGGAATGTTTTCTATCAGTCATTTAAGACTAATATTCATTTGAATCAACAATTGTCTGACTCGCAGCGCGTGCAGTATTTAATTGCCAAATTGACTCATGACGCATTAAAATTCACTGCAGGTATTGTTCCCAGTGGAGAAACGTATCAAATCTTATGGGACAGCTTGGTTAAAAAATATCATGATAAACGTGCCCTAGGTACATTTTATTTAAATAATATTTTAGACTTAAAAAATTGCTCGCATAGTGCGAACGCACTTGACTCATTTATAAGTAAATTTTCCGCATCATTTTCGGCACTTAAAGAATTAGATATACCTGATCTGACAGACTTTGTTATGCTACAATGCGCTTTAAGAAAAATGGATGCTCAAAGTATTCAATCATTTGAATTATCTGTTCGGGATGAAAAGATACCAACAACGCAACAGCTGATCTCCTTTGTACAAGATCAGGCTAAAATATTGGAGCGCTCCAACCCTCGTTACTCATCATATATGAATAAGCAACCCGTAACTAAAACCCGTGATCAGACGTCACATACCTATAAGACGTTTATGACCGGTACTAATGTACATACAGGTTGTAGCTTATGCGCTAAAGGTGATCATAGACATTTATACGATTGCCCACAGTTTAAGAGTATGCGCGATGCTAAAACTCGATACGATTATATCAAATCGAAACGCGGGTGCGTTAATTGTTTGAGTACCCTACATACGCTACCGGATTGTAAAAGTACTTCGGTCTGTTTCTGTCAGAAAAAACATCATAAGTTGTTGCACTTTGCAAATAACAATAATCATAATTTGAAATCACGCGCGAATGTAGGCGCCGGAGCCGTTGAGCATTTGTCACAGTCGACCGCGACTTCATGCGCAGCCGTATCTGTCGATCGGCCTGCTTTGGAACATAATAATATTCAAACGTTTTCTGTCACTACTATGCTTCGCGAGAATTCAATTATGAACGCAGATACGTCTTCTCAGTCGTATGCTACTAGTTATAAGGGTGATATTATTTTATCGACCGCTCAAGTTTATGTATGCCCTAAAGATGGTATTAATAAAAAATATATCGTTCGTTGTTTGATTGACAGCGCGTCACAAAATAATTTAATAACAACGGAATGTTGCCGCTCGCTTAATTTACCAATAACGCCTTTAAGTAATTCTTTTGTTAAGGGTGTTGGTTCGAACTCTAGTCCTATATTAGGCTATGTTTATTTAAATATTGAGTCCCGTGTCTATCCAGATAAAAAATATGCTATTCATGCATTGGTAGTAAAATGTATCACGGATCAATTACCCTCGCGATTTATCGATTGTCGAGAATTCGACACGCGCAATCTGCACCTGGCGGATTTAAGTTGGAATATCCCTGGAGATATTAATTTAGTTCTGGGTGCTCAGCTTTTCCCATATATATACCTAGGTGATAGGGCAGATTGTGGACCGCGCGCGCCGCTGGCAATTCTCACCACGCTCGGTTATGTATTTATGGGCGAATGCCCACGTAAAGATGTTTTGCCCGCAACTTCGTCTTTTACCGCGCTAGCATTAAATGATTTAGTGCAGAAGTTTTGGGAACTCGAAGAAGTGCCCACAAAACGCTTGTTGTCTCCTGAAGAGACAGAGTGTGAAAATATTTTCGCTTCGACCGTGAGTCGCGATGATTCCGGTCGTTATACCGTCGCTTTACCCTTCAGCAGGGACCCTGCTGAACTTGGCAACTCGTATGCCACCGCTTACCGCCGCTTTATTTCGCTGGAACGTAAATTACGTCAAACGCCCTTAGTACGCGAGAATTACAATAAAGTAATTCAAGATTATATCGATAATGGGTATCTTAGCCCCGTCGATGTGTCTGATTTGACCTCTGATGGTTATTATATACCTCACCACGCCGTGGTACGCCCTGATAAGCCGTTACCGCGTATTGTCTTGGACGCAAGTGCCAAAACACATACTGGATTTTCACTTAATGATATTTTACACATCGGCCCAAATCTACAGGCTGATTTATTTGTATTGTTATTGAATTTTAGTCGAAACGCGTCTACTTTGCGCAAAATCGAGAATTAGCCCTACGAAAATTTCCACTCTCGCTCGCCTTGAACTTTGTGCTATTTTACTCATGTCAAAATTGATAAAAATTGTACGAGATACATTCGTTGAACGCATGACCATAGTGGACATATACGCATTTTCGGATTCCACGATAGCTTTATCGTGGGTTCATTCTTCCCCGCATAGATGGTCAATCTTTGTTAGCAACAGAGTAGCCCAGTGTCAAGAAAATTTAGACGCTAAACATTTTTATCACATAGCTGGTGCTATTAACCCAAGCGATTGTCTTTCTCGTGGCATGTTGCCATCGCAACTTTTGTCTCACGATCTGTGGTGGAACGGCCCTCCTTGGATTCGCGAGCCGCCTGAAAAATGGCCTATTATTCCGTTCGCTCCCGCTAATTGTAATGATTTGCCTGAACATAAGGCTAATGTTATGGCTGTCACAACGCATATAGAGGAACCACTCTTGTGTACATTGGCACAACGAGTTTCTTCTTGGCAAAAATTGCTACGCATTATAGCCTATGTACTTAAATTCGCTAAACCTAAACTCAAAATCAATCCTCTATCTGTAGCAGGATTAGCAGCTGCTGAAAGGGCTCTAATTCTTGCTGTTCAATCAGTGCATTTTGCTGAAGATATCAAACTACTCAAAGCTAAGAAGTTACCTTCAAAGAAGCTGCAGAACTTGGCAGTATTCTTAGACGCTGAAGGAATCTTACGTATAGGAGGAAGACTTTCTGGGTCGATGCTTCCGTATGAAGCTAAACATCCAATTTTACTTCCAAAACGCGATCATATTGTCGATCTAATAATTCAACATTCTCATGTTTTCAACTGTCACGCTGGACCTGGACTTCTTATGTCAATTATAAGACAGCGCTACTGGATATTAGATGCCAGAACAGTCATTAGGTCTAAGTGTCGGAAATGTAACACTTGTTTCAAGTTGAACCCTACGCATCCCACGCCTATAATGTCTGCATTGCCGTGGTACCGTGTGACAGAGACAGCGAAAGCTTTTGTTCATACTGCTTGCGATTATGCTGGACCTGTACGCATTACCCTTTCGCGTCGCAGAGGTCAACATGCTCAAAAGGCATACATTGTACTTTTTATTTGTATGGTGACAAAGGGTATTTATCTGGACTTAGTCACAAGTCTGACATCCGACAGTTTTTTAAACGCATTCAAGCGCTTTATTTCCCGCCGCGGTCCAGTGTCTTGCTTATATTCCGATAATGCCACAACTTTTATTGGTGCCAAAGCACAATTGGATGAGCTTTATAGTTTTTTGACAAGTTCAACCTTCAAAAACGCACTGTCTAATGAGCTTTTGTCTCGAAAAATAGATTGGAAAACAATTCCACCCCGATCCCCTACATTCGGGGGAATTTGGGAGGGGAATATAAAAAGTATGAAAACGCATTTATATAGGGTGATTGGAAACCAGTTGCTCACTTATGAAGAGCTATTGACGGTTCTAGCGCAAGTTGAGTGTATCTTAAATTCTCGGCCTTTGAGTGTCATTTCTTCTGATCCACACCCTGAAGTTTTAACTCCCGCGCACTTTCTAATGTCCACTCCACTGCAGTATTTGCCTGCCACTGATCTCTCAGATCAGCGCTATAGTTTATTGGAACGCAAAAAATTGCTCGACCATATGGTTCAATCCTTTTGGAAAAAGTGGAACCTTGAATATCTGCATACGTTACAAGTCAGACAAAAATGGGCTACACCAGACAAGCCTGTAGAGATAGGAACAGTTGTTCTATTAGAACAGGAAAACTCAGCTCCATTGACTTGGCCATTAGGAATAATTACTCATGTCTACAAGGGTACAGATAACGTCGTTCGAGTAGCGACCGTTAAAACGCAGAATGGCATTTATAAACGCGCTGTTACCAAATTATATCCTATTCCAACACAATAAATTCATTTAACTCTTTACGCATTTAGTATAAATTTAGTTTAGGTAGCTATAATTTGAATTAATTCGCTATATATCTCCTGATTTACCATGTATAAATTTATTTTTGTTTTGAAACATCTTGCGACGTTTCAAGGCGGGGTGCATGGTAACGCGAGCAAAGTCTCAATTTAAAAAACGCAATAAAAAATTTAATATTATTATGTACATGTTTCCTACGCCGCTTTATCAATGTTTTTATGTTGGTTGTCCTGTCTGTTGTGGAAGTGTGGGGGGAGGAAAGATGGCGCGGAGCCTCTTCGCCCCTGACACTGCTGTCTATGAACCTTGACCGATAAGGTTGTTTTTGACCAGTCGCGCGCGCCTGCATATATGTAAATGTGCATTATTCATTGTGATTCTATTTTGGGAATCATACGCCGCCGATTGACGCTGGATCTCGTGAATCCATTTATTCTGTGAAAAAGGGATAAGGACTCGTAATCCTATGTGTAAAGACTGACACGTGTATTGTTCACCAACACCCCCTGAAGAAGTCCTGGCGGTGGATAGCAGCTTCGTGGACGTGCATCGACGTGGAAACAACATTCAGGTCAGTCCTCATATTAACATTGATAGCGGTTCTTATCATATCCCTTTTTTTACACGCAGTGAAGATACCTTAGGCATCTTCATTCTTTGGGAGCATATCCCACCAGGTGGTAGCTATTTACACGCTAACCTACCACCCCCCTTTTGTGAAATAAAAGTAGTCGCCCCGCTCTGAATTGGTTGTCAATACTTGCCTCGTTTCTTCCCACGCATCTTGAAGTCTGAGGTTGGTCTCGATGACTTGCGCTTATTATACTCTTGAGACCTATAGGTCTGGCGACCTCCTCTGGGTCGAAAGGAACCTCTAGAGTTAGAAGGCGCTGAGTGAGAGTTATCGTTATAATTGCCATGTCCCTGCGGAGGCCATGGGTGACAACAACCCTGCGGTTGATTAGCATGGGAAATGTGCGATGCACACCATCCATGTGAGTTTGTGGTACCCTGCGAGGGTCCATTAAAAGTTGCCTGCCCCTGCGGGGGGTGGCGAGTTTGCTTGCTCGTACCAGCTTGTGCAGCTGGAGCATCAAAGAGTCAGCGTTGTAATTACCATGTCCTTGCGGAGGCCATGAGTGACAACAACCCTGTGGGGGTTGATTAGCATGGGAAATGTGCGTCGCACAACATCCATGTGAGTCTGTGGTACCCTGCGAGGGTCCATTAAAAGTTGCCTGTCCCTGCGGGGGATGGCGAGTTTGCTTGCTCGTACCAGCTTGTGCAGCTGAAGCATCAAAGAGTCAGCGTTATAATTACCATGTCCTTGCGGAGGCCATGAGTGACAACAACCCTGTGGGGGTTGATTAGCATGGGAAATGTGCGTCGCACAACATCCATGTGAGTCTGTGGTACCCTGCGAGGGTCCATTAAAAGTTGCCTGCCCCTGCGGGGGGTGGCGAGTTTGCTTGCTCGTACCAGCTTGTGCAGCTGGAGCATTAGTTCCCTTACTCCTCCAGCTTTTTTGAGGACAGAAGTCAAAGACTTAGCATTAAATAAATGTTGACATGAGGGTGGAATTTTACGCAAAGCTACTTTGGTAAGTGGGTCACGTATAAAGTTAATTATTCCATGTCTGCTCATTTGTATAACCTCAGCTCTGTGGCCACAAATGAGTTGAAGTAGTTCTGATGAAACTTGAACACATCACCCTTTAAAAACAATTCTTCTATTTTCCACGTAAACCGTCAAAAGAAATTTCAGATTCTTGGGCCCATTCCAAAAGATCCCGAATAGATGATTATAAGACATCGCGTTGTTTGAGAACACAACATGTTAAAGCAGCGTAGGCTTTTTCAGAATTTGCGAAATGACGTAATGAATCATAAGCTCTTAGCTCGTCATTTACTTCTAGTTCCACAAACCCCGGTGTAGGATTATATATTTTTTGCGTGTCCGCGTAACGGACTTACCATTCTCTTTTATCAAAATGTTGCATGTCCTTTAAGATGTATATAAAGTATTTAAATACTCAACCGAAGTTTTGGGCACAGCAGGCTCCTTTAACTGTATCAATTTTAAAAATTAAATTTGACTCACGTGTAACTGATTGGGCGGACTATTATTGACATCATATAGTTCGCCACTAAATTGTCATCAACAACAGTCATTTTGACAAGTGTTTACACAATTTTGGCTGTTTCCCTCATAAAAGGTGACTTGCGCCTGCGATATTTGCCCCCTCTTTTTCGTTTATATCTATTAATATCGGAGGAACTAGTACTAGACGACGAACAATAACTACTTGTAGACTTGCTACTAGAAGTACTTCGCGACGTTTCCTCTACAGCTGTTGTTCTCAACATTAGATGGGCCCGCTCGGGGGGAATTGTTTTTATTACTGTCAACAGACTCCATATTGATTTATAAATCACACGCAACACTTTCACTTCACTTATCTGTGGAAAAAGTCGTGTTAAAACACGGTTAAGACAAACACTTTAATTAAAAAGGTAGAATTTAAAATAAATGGTAATAAATTCGAACGGAAACTCCGTTATAACTATATTAGTCACTAAATGACTTTGTAATAATAATTTTATAAAATGTTATCCGTAATTTTCCATGAGAAAGAAAAACGGTTAAATTAAAATGTAATTCATTTTACCAGAATATTACGCAGTCCTTAGCACGACCGTGCACAGCAGAAAACAGGACGCCAATGATTCTAAGATGGCGGGCCCCCCACCCTGCCTGGTGAGATGAGAGGGTGGGATCGTGCGAGCGAGACAGCACTATATAGGTAGAAAGAGAAAGCAGAAAACACAGGGCCTATCTCAATATGTACAGTTTCAAATAACGGTCAAGTACTTTAATAGTAGCATTCATGAATTAGTGAAAAAAAAAACCAAGGAAGGAGGGAATGCGTGTACATTTTAGACAATCATGTCAATAGGCGAAGCAGGTAGCAACCCATGCCTTTTTTCCACCCATACGCCCAAGTACACGCTAAATGTAGCTTATGGGTTTTAGCTGCAGCAGTATCGGCCATCGTGCTTGTGACACGTGTTTCGCCTTCACACGAGGCAGAGGTTTATAGTCTAAAGATGTAAATGCCTCGTGTCGCGAGCAATGCTACTGAAATCAATGGATGAGCAATATCGGCAAGGGTTGCAAGCATTAACTATTGGTGGTAGGCATTAATGAACTAACAGTGTGCGCTCGCCAGAAATAGTTGGCATTGGCGCACGAAGTATAACCATTAAAGTGCATAAACTGTATTAATAAAAAAAAAAGAAAATAAAGGAGTCACTGTGGCCACTAACTGGTCATAAATTGTATAACATACATACATATATACTATCAAGTCTTTTTCCTTTGCGGGGTAGACAGAACCTAGGTCTATAAAACTTTATGGCCACATTTAGCATATTGGTGGCGTGGCTACATAGCGCGAAGAACCGAAGACCGATGGAGCAGAAAGGTGCTCGAATGGCGACCACGTAACGGCAAACGCAGCGTTGGACACCCACCGACCAGGTGGTCGGACGACCTGACCAAGGTCGCAGGAAGACGCTGGATGCAGGCCGCTTCCAACCGGTCATATTGGAAATCCTTGGGGGCGGCCTATGTTCAGCAGTGAACTTCTTGCGGCTGAGATGAGGGCGTGTCAATGGAAGAGAAAGCTTGAATAACCATTTTGACTCGAAAGAAGAAGGGCATAAAAGAGCATCCAAATAAGATTCTTGAAACGAATTCAAGATAGGTCAATATGAAACAGCGACCATGTATTCCGGATCTTCGATCGCGACTGAGTTCATTTTGATAATGTCATGCTAGATTTCAGATTCCGAGAGCTACTTAAATAAAGCATTGTCGTTATGCGAGTCATTTGGATGATTTAAGATGTGCTTACAACGTTTAGAATGCTTGCAATATCAGCTAAGGTTATTCAGCGTATTTAGCTGTTTTATAAAGTAATGAACTGCGCAATTATAATAAACTATAAACTAACTATTGCCCACGGCACCGCTCGCGTTAATGTCGATCCCTCGAGAACAGTAGAATTTTTCGGAATGAAATGAATAACTTGTCCTTCCCGGGCGTCAAACTACGTTCATACCAAATTTCATCCAAATTGGTTTAATGGTTGAAGCATGAAATGTGACAGACAGAGTTACTTTTCGCATTATAATATTTGTATGGATGGTGCTTACTTTATTTTTTTTGTATGAGGTTTGTGGTCTATTCGCATATTAGGTATATTGTCTTTAGTACACCCATAAACATAACTGCAAAATTATGTCATCGATATTTAAATTGACTACCAAAAAGCATCCTTATCACATTGCTATTACTTCAAGTAAATCTTTTATACGCTTTTTATTAGCTTCACCTGTTTGCTTGTTTGTCACCGACTTCTTTGAACTGGATTTAAAAACTTGTAAGTAGACTTATCAAGGACCGGTGACTATACAATAATTTGATAAAAGCTTAGTTTTTTTTTACTATATCTTTTATTAGAACAAAGAGCGTCATGCTCCTGCAGTGGAGACTAAAAAGACCTGATGATGATGACATCTACTGTTTCATGAATCAACTGTCATTACACTAACACACTCCAGTATTTCGAGTTCATGATCTTTCAAGTCTGCAAATATGCTGCTGACTTCAGCGCACGCTAATTTGGCTTCAGCTAACCTTCGGGCAACCTATAAACCTTAATATTTTTTCACACACTCCAGTAACTCGGGCCATATTCTTCTAGTCTGTTTGCGACCTCAGCGCACGGTAATTTGGCTAACAAATCGGCGGAACGATTTCCATTGTGCAGTCGCATACTTTGTTCTTTATGTCTCTAGGCTGACTGCATACAATGGTAATGTCACAAAACTTATTAACCATACTTCTTTATGACGGACTCCGTGGCGTATTGAATCGACAAGTAACATTTCGAAGAAAGAGAAATTTTATCCTTGAAGGAAATATTTTGCGGAAGAATTAATCACCTAAGTCATATTGAACTATAAAGAGACTCTTGATTCGATTCCTAGCGCACGCAAATATCCATATTGTATTCTATAAGTTTAATTTGTGTTTTTGTCTATCTGTAGTGCATAGTGCAGGACCATTTCTTTTAGTCATGGTAGAGCTACGCTACCGGCAAAATGAATTGCTAGTAGCATGAATGGGCCCGCTCGTCCGGGGAAGTACCACACTCTCACAGAAAATCGACGTCTGAGTAGAAGCTTTACCGCTTCTATGCTTCGTTCGGTGAGTGAGAGAGCCGGAGGCCCATCCTTCCCCCTCCCCTCACTATTTCCTTCCCCCAACTTCTTGAAAGGCCGACAACTCACCTGTCACACCCTGGTGTTGCAGTTGTCCATGGGCAGCGGTGATCACTTACCATCAGGCGACCCGCTTGCTCGTGTGCCGTCCTATATCATAAAAAAATCAACGTCATCATTTCAGGCATAAGAAGTCTACTGCTGGACATAGGCTGGAGGCCCCAAGGATTCTTCGTTCCATGGGAGGATATTGCCATTCTCACTACGCTTGTTTGAAGAGCGCAGTTTCTTTGGCTTCTTGTGCTTCCGACTTTGCCGCCTATCGGAAGAATTTTCAAATTGGGAAAGAAAATTTCGATTCCGATAAACAGAAAAAGAAGGAATGATTCCGATAGATAGAATAAAAAGAAGAAAACAGGTATTGGGATATTTCTCACTCAGATGAATGAGGGGAAAAGTGAGCTCAGGAGGCGGTGCGCGTATATAGGATGCCATACTTATTACATAGCGCGTAGAACCGATGGCCGATGAGGCAGAAAGGTTCTCGAATGGCGACCACGTATCGGCAAGCGCAGCGTCGGACATCCACCAACCAGATGGTCGGCTGACCTTACTAAGGTTGCAGGAAGACGCTGGATGCAGGCCGCTTCCTACCGGTTGTATTGGAAATCCTTGGGAGAGGTCTATGTCCAGCAGTGGACTTCTTGTAGCTGATATGATGATGATGACTAATAACCACGTGCCAGGAAGTTGATTATGACACCCCTGACCCTACGAATTCACGTTACTATCAATAAAACGTTACTTCTTAGAAAATGTAGCGAAAGTAACCTACCTGCTAGTTATCAAATTTCAAATTTATTCATCCTTACTAAAATTATAAATGCGAAGGTGAGTTTGTTTGTTTGTTACGCTTTCACGCCGTAACTACTGAATCGATCATCATGAAATTTTGCATACAAGTCCTCTGGAGTACGGAGAAGGACATAAACTACCTTTCATCCCGGGAAAAAGTACTATTCCCGACATTGACGCGGGCCGCGGGCGAAAGCTAGTATGTATATATATCTCCCATCGTAACACGGAAACAGCAGATTATTTGCATACAAGTCGTTCATAAAGCCCAGTTAACTGTGCTTAAGGAAGTAAGCACCAATTATTTTAATCGCAGACAAAAGTCATAGAGCACGCTCTAAAAGCAAATACAATCAAAGTATTACATCGCCCACCAACACAAACCCAGTGCCACACATTGGAAGTTGGAGGCAAACGTGTTCATTCGGCAATCAGATTTGTATATACTGTAAATAAAGCATCTACTTAATTGTAAAATTGTTTTAATTTTTGGACCAAATACAGGTGAAATTGATTTCATTAGCAAAATTTTAAGGAGTGACTCAGACCACGAATCTGAACAACATTCACTATGCGACCAACTCCAAAATTGCAAAAAAACTCAGCTGTACCATAGATTTTGGCCATATAGATCTTCCAGTTTTGTAAGCAGATAATTTTTTCACGATGTCGAAGTTGGTCCCATAATGAAAGTTGTTCAGATTCGTGGTCTGAGTCACTCCTGAAACGTATGCTAATGAATTAAATTTCACCTGTATATCTACAAAATCGTGACGATCTATTATTTACACATATATAAACTTGGTCGAAGGATTATTTAAAGAAAAATGTGTCTTGTAACGGCATCGTTCTCAAAAGACTAAGTTAAATACCATTGACTAAGTTTAATTATGTTTGAAATTAACTAATTACCTTAAAAACTCATAAGAATGCATTAGCTAAGCTTAGCCCAAACGGTATTCAACTAGCACACACACTATAAGAAGAATAAAATAATGTACTAAACGTTATTTCACTTCCTTAATTCCCAACTTGCAAGTGGCATAAAAATATCTCAAATTTACGATAGCACGTTAAGCCGTTGCTCCCGGTCATCAATTGGCGGTCGTCAAGCTATGTCAGATGGTAGTTAAAAAAATGTGACAACATACTAAAAACAAATCAAACTGTCAAAAGGATCCACGAATATGATTTCACCAACAGATACAAATGGCGTATAGGATACAATCTTTTATTCAGGTATGGCACAAAAGAATGCCTTTGACTTCCTATAATCTACAATATGAGTAGGTAAGTACGTAAGAATTGTTGCTGCCACGAACTTAACCGAGGAAGTACTTACGCATGCAAACGGCGAGTGAGCGACCATCGAGAGACACTTTCGTCGAACGCATAGCGATGGTGGGTGACCGTTACACGATGCATTCATGGCGAATATTGGTTCCAAATGTCGTTTAAATAAAGACAAAAGCATATAATCAGTGCTCAGCGATACGCGCTCGGCAACAGTCGCGTACCGCCGCATTGCACTGTCACGGATATAATTTCACGAATTGCGCGGCTTAGCCGCTGCCTGATATCGCTATGAGTTCCGAAACACTCATAGCGAACGAACTGTTGGTGTTCATCCAACACGCCATCGACACCATGGATGAGATCAGCATCTTGCAGATCTGCAAATCGAACTTCAAGGAAGAGGAGATTTGCAGTGGCAAGGAGCTGCTGTACAGAAGTCTCGGCATGGCCGATCGAATGCCGTCCCGCAGAAGGGATGAAAGGGGTGAGAGGAGCCTGCAGGACATCATCAACCTGCTGAAGGTTACCGACCCGGACGACGTGCCCACATTCGTGGCGAAGCGGCTGGACAAGTTGCCTCCCGTCACATTTGACCACGTCGACGTCACCAGGTTGCTGAAGGACATCACCGCCCTGAAAGCCAGCCTGGCCGAAGTACAGTGTAGGTTAGGGGTCTCTGAATCCACCATCAGTGAGCTACGTACTGAATTATTAACTTTGAAAAGTGGTGATTCGGTAAGTAGGTCACCTGAGACCGCTAACGTAAACACGCGACGAGGCGGCGCGCAAAATGTCTCCATCAGCAGTTTGCCGTCGCCGCCTGTTGTTGTGCGCGCTACACAGCCCGCCGCCCGCTCCCCCGCATCCGCCCCGGTGACGTCGAGCCCGAGTGCGCCGCCGCCACGTGCCTATGCCGCAGCCGCCGCTGCGCCCGCGCCCGCCGCCACCCCCGCCGAGACCACGAAGCGGCTTTCGGCACAGGGGAAAACAGGGAAGCGGCGTAAGCCAGCTCCCGTCATGTCGTTGCCACCACCGGGTCCCGAGAGGAACCAGCGCGACGAAGAGGGCTTCATAAAGGTGGAAAGGAAGAAGAGGAAGCCCGCGAACCGCAACCACTGCGGGACCGCACCGAACGGACCGGATTCTCCGCTGCGTCCTGCCGTACCATCGACGCAGCTGTACGTGTCCCGGCTGCACTGGTCCACGAGGGTAGAGGACGTCGTGGACTACGTCCGAAAGAAGTCCACCTTCACCTTGAGGGTTGAACGTCTGCAGTCTCGCCACAAAGCGAATTTCAATTCTTTTGTGGTGAGAGTGCCGACGCATCATCTGCCAACCTTCATGAAGGAGGACTTTTGGCCGCAGGGAGTTGTATTTTGGAGGTTCCGAGGTCGGCTGCCTGACGTCACTGCGAGTCACACGTCGCCGGCACTACGTGTGATATAGGTTAAGATATTTATTATGTATGCTAGATATAAGGTATTTATTTAAATGATTTTATTATGTATGTTAGTCTGTAAGGTATTTATAATATGGGCCTCTGGTATTGTACATAATTGTAAGTACAATACTATTGCCTGAAATAAATGAATTATTATTATATTATTATTATATAATATATGCCGTTTTAAACCAGTCACGTGCGAGTTCGATTTGAACTTGGCTGGTTAGAGTAAGTTTAGTTAAGAAGTAGGTTTAAAGCTAAAGTAATAATTTGATCTATTCTATTCTATTTCTAGCTTATACTGTTCCACTGCAGGGCAAAGGCCTCCCTTTCATCATTCCAACTATTTCGATGGAGGGCTACTGAAGTCCAGTCTTTCTGATAGTCAATTTGATCTAAGTAATTACAAATTTATTTAATCATCATCATCATTTCGAGTAGGTGACACGGTCAATCGACCATGCACACCCTGGTGTCTGAGTTCTTCGGAACCGCCTCTCGGCCTCTGACGTGGTTCCTTTAACGATTACCAGATGGCAGCCGGGTCCAACGGCTTAACATGCCTTCCGAAGCACGGAATCATCATTTTTATCAGAGACAATCAGGTGATTTAAGCCTGCAATGTCCTAACCAAACTGGAAGCAGCTAAACAAAGTATGCTTCCCGTGGGAATCGAACCACGACCCCCGGGTCTACAGGCAAACGCCTTAACCACTGGACCACGGAGAGAGTTAATTTATTTAATTAGATTTTCCCTTTATTCGGCTATAGAACTTTGAACTAAAATCAACTGTTTAACGTTACGGGGTACGGTAGTGTTCAAAGGGAGGTACCTACCCTATAGGGTTTAATTCTCTTGTCCGTGGGCGGAGTCCGCTATCATCAAGGAAGGCTCGTTAGTCTATACGATATATGTCAGACTATTTTATCTCTGTGGTTTATTCTATTCATGCCGTAATTTGACGTGGCAAATCTTTTACAACTGATATTATATAACAAACGGGTTCACTCACGCATTGGCCTGAGGCCAATCTGAAAACAGAATCTTTACCTATCTAACTTACTCCCCTCTTGAATGATTTTCTATATAACTATATAATATAAATCTCGTGTAACTATTTATCATACGTTCAGGATAAACTCTGAAATCACTGAGCCGATTTTGATCAAAATTCGGAACTACCAGCAATTTGGTCCAACTTAAAAGATAGGACAGTTTTATCTTATAGCAAAACGAAGTTCGCCGGTACAACTAGTATATTGTAAAATGGAATTTCTGTAATCCAGTGTAGAAATTATTTATTTTTAAAACAGCACATTTTACACATACCAAAAATTCATTTAACTTGAATATAGAAAAAAATCTTCCAACGGTTCAGATCTAGGCAACGTTCCAAGAATACTGGCAGTTTTTCCTCGTTGAATTGCAAGACTTATCCGCTGAGCAAAATAACTGTCAAATCTTGGGTCTCCCGTTGCCTCGATGAGACGCGTTGTGATGTCCTTTAAAAAATATTTTTCCTTCGGACCCCAAGGGCCCATCGTTTCCACTGCGAAAGTTAAGAAAATATGATTGGCTGCCAGGCCTATGTATTTGCGTTTTTTCCCTGACTCTGCTGCTAGAGCAGCCGCCCCACCGTGACTAGATGTGGAGGCTAGATGCGAGGGCGCCAACGTGTCAACACGTGTGGCATCCCACACAAGACATTTTCCCATTTTCCACGGGACTAAAATGTAGTGTAGTTAAGTTCTACAGCACAAATTCACTAATAAAGAGCGGGATAATAATAGCTCAATTCGTGTGATTTGTCCCCAAATATTTATTAATTATTTCTTTACTAGGGATAAGCCGTGTTGTGAAATGTGATGCTATCATGACGACACCAATTAAAAATGATAACCGTTGCATGTAAGAGATAACGGAAAGAGGACTGCCAACAAGAATGCAGTGTTGTAATGTAATAGACCCTCAGAGGGCCGAGTGGCATATTACGAACGAAGTAGAAGTGGGTCATGCGATTAGATACGAGGAAGATAACTTTTTAATTTCTAGATTTCAAGTGAATAGTTAGCCAAATCGGTTAGGTGGTCTATTTTTAAACTGGTATAATCAATTCGCCACTCGTTGTTAAGCTTAAATAAATATATAGGGACATATCACATAAATTGAGCTAGCCCTCAGTAAGTTGTGAACTTGTGTCGTACTCAACGATACTATATTTTATAATAGATACTTTTATAGATAAACATCCAAGACCCAGGTCAATCTGAAAAAGATCGTTTTCCATAATGACCTGACCGGGGATCGAACCTGGGCACCCTCGTGTCACAGGCTGGCGTGTTGATTACTGCGCCACGGAGATCGCGTTTTGTTTTGAAACATTATTCGAATGGGTTTCCAAATGGTCGCAAAAGACAACTTGGACTCAAAGACGCGTACTATCGGGTACCTTCGAATTCCATTTGAGTACCATCCGGTACCTACTGCCATGTACCACCGGGTACCATTGCGTACCATCAGGAGCTATCACGTACCAGCGGGTTCTATCGCGAATCTTCAGGTGCCATCAGATATCATCGGGTGCCTTCGGGTACCTACGGTCCCCATCGATCCCACTGGGTTATCATCGGTTCCCATCGAATTCCAATTGGGTACCATGGGGTCCCAACGGAACCCATCGGTCCCTTAGGGTCCCATTGAGTACCATCTACTATCATCAGCAAATTACGCAATTAAAGCTACGTATAAAGATGATTACATAACAGTTTTGTATTTAAAATTTTCTATTTTTACAATCCAACTACAACATTATAAATTCCATAGTTTCTTATTATAACAGGCTGCACTCCCTGCCCATATAAAGCCAAACTAGATGTAATTATATGTGTTTATTGGCAATTTTCCATGGATGCAACACCATGTGACAGGCCATATCGACCTCGTCGAATGGGCGACCGGTTAGTGTCAGTGTGTCTCGAGGCCTCGGTTGATATGTGCATGCATTAATCAGGAAGTAAGGTGTTTGCAGCGACTAAATACATCATTAAGAATCGTTCACAGTATGCATACGAGTAAAGGTACAATATAGAACATACTCTTGCTGGCCTGGGAGAAGAAAAAAAAACGTAGAATGTACCAGCTGCTTCTCTTCCCGCGTAGATCGTAAAAACCGAACGAGGGAACGGGCAAAATTACGTGGAATCATGTTAATAGGCGATGCGGCAAGCAACCCATCACTATTTTGATTTCGTTTTTCACCTAATGCCCACCAACGTGGCCTACGGGTCTTATAGACCTGGGTTCTGTCTACCCTGCAAGGGAAAAAGACGTGATACTATGTATTTGTATGTAGAACCTACTAGTAGTCCTTTTCACAGCTCCGTGGCGCAGCGGTCAATACGCCAGCCTGCGACACGGAGTGCCCGGGTTCGATCCCCGGCCAGGTCAAGATGGAAAATGATCTTTTTCAGATTGGCCTGGGTCTTGGATGTGTATCTATATATGTATTTGTTATAAAATATAGTATCGTTGAGTTGGTAGTTATAACACAAGTCTCGAACTTACTTTGGGGCTAGCTCAATCTGTGTGATTTGTCCGTATATATATTTATATTTATTTATTTATAGTGCTCTTTATGTACCCTGTTCAGTATATCGGATCATCATCAGCCTTACCTTTTTTATGACATAGGACGGCAATCGAGCAAGCGACTCACCTGATGATAAGTGATCACCGCTGCCCATAGACAACTGCTATACTAGGGTGTGTGTAGGTGATAGAAGCGTTGCCTCACTTTCAAGGACATGGGGAGGAGAATATAGGGAGGCAGGGCGGAGGGGGGAGGGAAGGATCGGCGTTCGACTCTCTCATTCTACTCGTACGTTTGCAGGGAGTGGTTCCTAGATATGCATGAAAGCATGATAAACAGCTAGGATCAAGATAAATATTATATTTCAGTTGCAATGTGGAAATAAAGATGGAATATTCAAAATATATTTTTATTACAAAATATAATTTTATTACACGATGTCCAAAAAAGGACTGGTCTTTTAGTTCATGTTTGTAAATTGTATGTTAGTATGTAAATAAGATAAATAGTGGAGACTAATAAGACCTGATGATGATGATGATGATGATAAGGAAGTATGATGTGTGTGATTTTTTATCCTTACTAATATTATAAATGCGAAACTGAGTTTGTTTGTTACGCTTTCACGCCGCAACTACTGAACCGATCTTCATGAAATTTTGCATACAAGTTCTATGGAGTACGGAAAAGGACATAGGCTACCTTTTATCTCGAGAAAAAGTACTGTTCCCGAGGGATCGACATTGACGCGGGCGGAGCCGCGGGCGAAAGCTAGTATATAATAATTTTGAAATATATCAATGGATTTCGACATATGTAATATGTTTGGAATTCTTACACCCGCCTGTGTAACATAGGTTATTGTTTAAATCAAGACAGTCGTGTTTTTTTTATATATAACATTAGATAAAGATTTTAAAAAGGGCGTAAAATCTTTATCTAATATGAAAGTGAAACCTAGATTTTTACTTAGTACTTTGTCGATACAAATTAGAGAGAAGCCTGTTTTGTAGAAAGCAGATTACTTATACAGTTTAGTGTGGACACGACCTACACGTGATCTAGATCAGCACCTGATCCGACCGATCACTTACAAGCATTACACGCCTCATCAACCCGCGATTGACAGCGGTATTGGTTATTAGTGACACTGCAGGTTGTCGTTACTGGGTCGTCTAAGTCGTAAGCACATGATGCAATTCAAAATGTGAACCAAGGTATAATCTAAATTTACGGAACTAAACAGTGCTAGAGGTCATGAGCATTTAAAGCCCTTACGCAAGTCCTGTCCGCAGTCCCCGCTATGATGGGTGACCGCGAGTGGCATAAAATACAACGTGATTTTGAACCTCCTAGCTATATTGAAATCTGGGAATCAGAATCCCTAATGGAACACAAAATTGCAAGAAAAAAAGGTAAAAAACGAAAAGTTTCTATGAAAGGTAAAATTTATTTTTTCGTTTTGATACACTTTTTCGTGCATGCAGCCGGCGTTTATCTATTTCATCATTCCAGCTGTTGAAGTCCACTGCTGAACTAAAGCCTCTCCCAAGGATTTATCATTCCATGGGAGGATATTGCCATATTACGAATACTTACCGCTCTTGGCAGGCAGGTAGGCGAGCGCAGTTTTTTTGTCTTTTGCTCGTGTTTCACTGCTGCCCATCGGAAGCATTTTTAAGCAGCATTTTTAAAAGGAAGGAAAGGAATTAGTTGGATTAGGGAAGGGAATGAAGGTATTGGCATACTTCTCGCTCGGATGAATTGGATTGATAAAGTAGCAGCTGCAACCACCGGAGAGGCAGTTGAGGATGACCCCCCTGACCATTCATCTATTTAAAGGACTGATAAAAATCCTGGGGGTTGGTTTAGCTCCGATTACTGGTGACCGCCCGGCGGTCCAGGGTGACTTGCACCCAGGATAGGCCCTTCTGGCAACGTAGCTTTCGGCCCATAAGACAAAAGATGAGAGTTGCTGCTCTCCAAAGGCTTTTGCCATTGATTCTCAGAATGGCCCTTCAGGCTTGCATGCACGTATACGCGGCCCATCATGCAATATGAGAGTTTGCTGTCTCTCCAAGCCTTGCGCACACAGGCAACGCCCAAAAGCCGCGGTCCGTCCCTCCTGGGGGCCCTTTGGTGATGTTGTCTATAAAGGTTGAGGGCACTCTGCCCTCGCCTCAAACGCCCGGTGAAGTAGCGAAAGCTCACTTGAAGCAAGCTAAATAGTCAAAAAAAAAAAAAACCTGGGGTTGGTGATGTTATCTATATAGGCTGAGGGCACTCTGCCCTCGTCTAAAACGCCCGGTGGAGTAACGGAAGCTCACTTGGAGCTAGTTACATAGTCCATCCAAAAAATAATAAAAATCTTGGTCTTAAACAGTTCAACAAAAGTAACATATTTGTTTGACTTTGATAAACCATGATATAATAAATACATGCAATCAATAGTAAAACATGTTTATATTGTTTGACTTGAATGCTATGTTATTCATGACTAAGAAGGTACGGACGTATTAAAAAAACAAACCATACAAGGTGCGCATGCGCAAATGCTCATGTAAATAAAAATTAACATTCTGATTCATCCTGATTAACAGATATGTACATCTGATTAGCGAATCACCTTTAAGAAGCTTGGAAGCTAAATGGAGTCTCTACATCGATGTGGTCCCAACATAGATCAAATATCATTATACACGGTCTCATACAAAAAGAAGCCTTAACAATGTCCCCGAGTCAAAATATCATGCATACTTATAAACGGCAAAAACGGTATACTGAAACTATAACTCGCATCTTTTTTTATCACTTTTGATACGTAGTTTTTTCATCTTTTCACTGTACCTTCGTCATGTAAGTGCTAGCGCGGTAATATTTCAATAACGGTTTCCCGACGTCCCATTTCTCTTTGAGCTCTACAAAAAACGACACATTATCAATAGTGAAAGGAAATTAAAAATAAGAATTTTTAATAGATCCTTGGTACAAATTCTGAAACACTTATTCAAAATCATAATCGTTTTCGTTTTTGGTGGAAATAAACAAAAAACCATAATAAGGAAATGGTATTTTAAAACATAATTGATAATCTTTTACATTAAATAAAAATAAATAAAATAAAATAAAATACGTTTATTTCAGGTTACAAAACCCATATAAGCACAAACAAATACAATAAAATACAATACAATAAAATAAAATACAATAAAATACTTATAATTATAATGTCCTACCCCTACATCTAGCACTGCTGCTTAGGTGTCTATTACAGCAATGCCAGATATAGGGACAGTTTACACTGTCAGCAATCAGCGCCAGGACGGCGTTGGAGCTGGCCCGTGTCCTGCGCACTAGAGATGCGGCCCGCTTGCGCATAGTCGCATGAAAACAGTCAGTGCGCGCTGCTGCGAACATACCCGAGGCGCTGCAAAAACGGGGCAGCCCCAATAACGCCCTAAACGCGTTATTGAACTGAACACGGAGGGCACTGTAGCTTCGTTTCCTGTAATCTGCCCATAGGCTGCATGTATATAAGGAGGTGCAGAAAGCTCGGAAAAGTGTTATTTTTACTGCCTTAGAGCATCTAGCGAACCTACGGGCCAACATATTAGCCCTTCTTGACAGTGACCTCCGCTCCCGCTCAATATCTGCGTCGTCCGCAAGGTCAGCTGTTACTACATGCCCCAAGTACTTAAATTTATACATTCTCTCCAGAGGAACACCATACAGGTACACGGGTGGCACATTTGTTGGACACGCAGCACTAGCCGCTTCAAAGACCATGATCTGACTTTTGGTCACATTATATTTTAGACCATGCTTACTCGCGTACTCCTCATACGTTGCTATCAGCTTTCGCAAGCCACAGACTGACGCGCTCAGCAAAACCATGTCGTCGGCGTAGCTCAGGTTGTTGACACATACGCCACCAACGTGACACCCAACATGTTGTTTGCTGAGCGCGTCAATCAATGCATTTATGTAAATGTTAAACAAGGTGGGTGAAGTCAGTCCACCCTGCCTGACACCACACTCTAGTCGATACGGCTCTGACATTGTGCTCGCCCACCTGACACTATTTACCTGGTGCGTATACCAATACCTGAAGACACATATAAGTTCCCGCGGTAAGTCAATGCTCTCCAGTTTATCCCACAGTACGTCATACGCAACCAGGTCAAATGCCTTCGATAAGTCGAGGAAACACGCATAAATAGGCGTTTTCCGCTTCAAATAGTATTTCATTAAAAAACCAGTATCAACCAATCTACAGTTTTTGATGAAATTAACATGGGACCGATTCGGAAATAAAATATTTTTTCAAATCCATACTCTGTTCGCCGTCTGTCTGTCCGCTTTACACGCTTCAACCATTGAACCAATTTGGATGAAATTTGGAATGGAGGTAGTTTGAGGCCCAGGGAAGGACATAGGGTACCTTTAATTCCGGGAAATTCTACTGTCCGAGGGAACGAATTAACACGGGCGGGCAACAGCTATTCGGTTTATAAATGACAGAGTTAAGAATGCCGTAACAAACATACAGTCAAAGTTTCAACCTCCTCTTTTTTTGAAGTCGGTTTAACATATCTTCTCTTGCATATTACCAGTGTTAAAGAATCCATTAAGTTAAAACCGCGTCGGTTCAGCTCGTCAATATTTATCGCGTACGCACTTCCAATTTATAATCCACGACCTCGTTCTAGGGAAGTAGGTACGTCTTTTCCGCGTTCTACTTCTACTGAGAAGTTGAAACAAAAAGATTTTTTATACTCTTTCAGAGCTCGTTTCCTAGTAGGAATTAATACTAAGATTGGTATGGCCATTATGGCCGGGGAAGCCAAAACAGCATTATGAAAATGATAGCAGGTAGGTTCGATAGTTCTCTCTTTGCCTCATTCACGGCTTTACATGTGAAGGCTGCAGGCAACTGAAGAAATAGTTATTAAGTGTATTTAGTGAATTATTGATTGTCTTTTAGTTAAAATTGGCTAAATATTCTAATTGTTGTATATCTATTTTGTTTCACTCTTTAACATGGACAAATGATAGTCTGAAATAAAGATATTTTTTATTTATTATTTTAATGTTCGCAAAGACCAATTAATATTAAGCATGTTTATTTCATGAAGGAAAACCTATTGTGTAGGTACGCTACGTACTCTACATGTTTGTTATGTACATAAATTATTTGTTCAATCCGATCAGTGGTTGTGTGATTAAAAACAAAACAATCAAATTTGAATAATTAATTCAGTTGTTCGTCGGAATACCATTTAGATGACAATTCCATACATTTTTGCATGTTATCGACGTAAAAATCCGATGTTAGAATATATATAATTTTATTTTTTTATTTGTCGAGTCTCTGAATTCCATTCTTACGTAATAACACTTATACCTTTATAATCGCTGCTAATACTCTAAAATTGTATGCTCAACTAGCGGCCCGCCCCGGCTTCGCACGGGTTGATATATATATTTAGTTCAGGCGAGCTCCGTGGCGCAGTGGTTAACACGCCAGCCTGCGACACGAGGGCGCCGGTTCGATCCCCGGTCAGGTCAAGATGGAAAATGATCTTTTTCAGATTGGTCTGGGTCTTGGATGTTTATCTATATATGCATTTGTTATAAAATCGTTGAGTTAGTATCCCATAACACAAGTCTCGAACTTCTTTGGGGCTAGCTCAATCTGTGTGATTTGTCCGTATATATTTATTTATTTATTATTATATTTGATTCTATAGCCTATGTTCATCTAGGATTAATGTTGGATTCTAATGGTGGAAGAATTTTTCAAATCATCCATTAGTTTCGAAACCTATTCAATGCAAACAAACAATCAAATCTCTCCTCTTTATAATATTAATGTAGAAGTATAGATGAGGTTTGGCTTCCGGGTGTCCTCTATAGAGAACACTCTTTGATTGCAGATACTAATAATAAAACTTTGGGTAAGGAATTTAACTTCTTCTTCTTCTCATTTCTTCTTCTTTATACGTATAAAGAAGAGTCACGTGACTCTTCTTATTTTTTACCCCACTGCGTGTCAGCATCTTCCATTTTCCCCTATCAGACTTCATCCAGGCTATCTCATTGATACATCTTTCCATCCATGCTTTCGTCTTTCATCTCTTCTTAGGTCTTCCTCGGCTTCTGTTTTCACTGTTTCTAATGAGATAAACTGAATGCTAAATTTTATTCCAAAATATCGCCGAAAAACTCTTTCGCCGTTTGTGTATATGCGTCTCCAGGGCACCCTTAAGCTATGTCCATCCAAGAATAAATAATTATTTTTGAGTGAACTCTACCGTTTCCTACGAGCTGTTAGGTTGATTGTCCCAAAAACAAACGAAACGTCCGAAATATTTATTTATTTGTTGTAGTACGGAAACTCGCGTTCCCCTGCCCTTTGAAGACATAGCGACACGTCCTGTCCCGAAATAGAAACACTGACGGATGGCTTCCTACGTGTCCCTTGTCTGTGTGCATTGAATAATGAGCAGCAGAGTGGGTGCACCTTTTTATACCGCTGCCCAAAATTGTGTAGTGTTTTCAGGATTCATTTAATAAATAATAAATAAATACGGACAAATCACACAGATTGAGCTAGCTAGCCCCAAAGTAAGTTCGAGACTTGTGTAATGGGATATTAAATTAACGATACTATTATATTTTATAACAAATACATATATAGATAAACATTCAAGACCCAAGCCAGTCTTAAAAAGATCATTTGCCATCTTCACCTGACCGGGGATCAAACCGGGTTCCCTCCCACTGCGCCATGGAGCTCGCATTATATCTGTTAGTATGTATGTTTATAGATTCTTTAATCACTAACTTTTAAACACGTAAACTATTTTTAGTGAGGTGAGGTGCGAAAAATTAATTCAGAGGGATTTCTTTTTCCATAAATGTTTATCCCATAAATTCGTTATTTACAATTTTATTCCATTATTAACAATTTTATGAGAATGACTGCCATTAAGGGGGCAGAGGTGGACAAAAAGACAAAACTACTTATTATGAGTACATAAAAAACAATGTTGCTTTTCAAACTTGGGAGACAATTTTGGCTTAATTTTAATTTCTTCGTATGAAAATAATCCAATCAAATTCAGGCCATCAAAATGATCCAATTTTCCTATGAGTAAAATACTGGAAACTAAAAAAAAATACATATTCATCCAAACCGAGCGGCTGGCCTGCATGAAAAAGTCAAAATGTTTTATTGAGTTTCTAGCATCGGTCCCATATGTAGAGGTGTTCATTTTGACAGGCTGATTTGATACTTTGATTGAGGGACAACGGTGTTTATCCTAACATCTTGTATTCACATATACATTTATTTCGATCGTATAGAAACAATCTCGTTTTTTCCAAGTATTATTCCGAACATGGAATCACTATTATCTGCGCTGGCATTCGTAATCGCGCGAGCATTGCCGACATAACTACAATCGCGGCCGATACGTCGAAACAAGTGAAAATGAGCAATAATGTGAGAAACTGGACCACTTTCGATCATGTCTAATAAGTGGACGATAAAACAATTTATAATTAATTGCGGGCTCTCGCCTGCAAATCGCTCTGTGCGCGCCACCGACTACTTCCTAAATAGACACGCAATACAATAGCTTATACTATATGTATATAAATTGCATGTGTTTATTTAATTCGATTTTTCGGAGTTACTCATACTTATCAAGGAGATTCGATTGGATTTATTTCAAGCGCGAATAAAATTAAATTATGAGATTTTTTTCTGAGGTTATCATTGATGATAAAATTTACATTACGAAGACGGACGATTAAAGGTTTAGAGTGCTAATTACAACATGTGCAAGCCATTCTAATATATAATAATAATAGTGCGAACGCCGCGAGTAACATAGGAAAAACCGCAACACACCACTCAGCACACCAAGGGGCAAAATCCACTTTTGCCTTCTAGCAGGCAGCAAGATACCACCTGCCAATAATAGTCAGCTGTTATGATTAAGGCAGGTGTCCGACCTTTTGCAATAACCAAGCACAAGCAGAACCATATTTCAATTCCATAACCCAATTAATGATCCTATAAAATGGCAATATTATTTTAATTTGTTAAATGCAGAAACGGGTTCTGGCAGGAGACTTACATACTTCTCCTAAGTCCTTTACATATAGTATCTATACGAATATCCCCACGCAAGCCTCTCAAAGGACGCACCGAGATTACTCACAAAATATGATCCATATCATATGTCTTCGTGATTTGTGACCGCAGGTCAATAGTGCGCATGAGTATTTCTTCACACTTTGCCGATACCTGGAAGTAGTTACCCTGGAAGCTTTATTTGATGCACTAACGAAATAAAAACAAAAGCATGACTCGCTATATTCTTGATACAGCAATATGTTTTACATTGATACGTGTTTGTATAAGTGGATATTTGGGCAATAGGAAGAACAATACGAATCAATGTTTCAAATTGAATTTATTAAGTAAAAGTCATTAATACGAAAAGTATGACACTATACAAAATATTGACAAACAGAAAAGTACAACTGTGCTATATTTTGACATGACTAAGGCTTTTGACATGGTATCATATGATGTGTTATTGAAAACGTTAGAAAATTATGGCATAAGAGGTACAGCCCTAGGTTGGATAGAATCATACTTAGTAAATAGACAGCAATATGTTGAAATTGAAAATATAAATGCTGAAAATATTATCAATAAATGCAAATCCGATTATAAAGTTAGTAAATATGGCGTTCCTCAAGAAAGTATATTGGGTCCTCTCCTGTTCATAGTGTACATAAATGAACTTCCAAATATAACCAATCACAAAACTGTTCTTTTTGCCGACGATATTACAATAATAGTTACTAGTGAAAAGAAAGCGTCTAGCGAAATACATGCCAGAGAAATAAATAAAACAATAAATAACGTAGTACAATGGCTTACTGAAAGAAATTTGGCTGTCAATCTTTCTAAGACAAATTATATGCAGTTTAGTAACAGTCAAACAAGAAATAAACAAATTGACGTATTATATAAAGGACAAATGTTAAATAAAGCTCCAAACGTGACATTTTTAGGTTTAATAATTGACGACAATTTAAAATTGGAAAAAACAAAATGAAAATGTATGTTGTAAATTGAATAGATACGTATATGTTTTGAGTAGATTACGAAAAATAGCCACGCAAAAATCAGCCCTTTTTGCATATTATGGTTATGTAGAGTCTGTACTCAGATATGGAATTATAATATGGGGAAATAGTGCGAATTTTAACAAAACCATTCTTAAGTCAAAAGAAATGTTTAAGAGCAATTGCAGGAGTTCCGCCTTATATATCTTGTAAACCTCTTTTTCTCAAATTTAACATTTTACCCCTTCCATGTATATACATATTAGAAATAGCAAAATTTGTAAAACTAAATCCGAAATTATTCCTAAAAGCAAGTGACTTATACCCCCGAAATACTAGGCATAGTGATAGATTAGTATTTCATTACATTCCACGTACTACACTGTTACTAAAAAATTGTTACGGAATGTGTATAAAAATATATAATAAGATACCAGATGATATAAAATGTTTACATTTTCCATGTTTTAAGAATAAATTATATAAAATGTTATTGACCAAATCCTACTACAGTGTAAAAGAATTCCTAGAAGATAAACTATAATTTCATACTAATTAATTTTAATTTTTGTATAATGTGTTTTTGCATGCCAATTTTGGTTAAATATGTGAACTAATTTATTATGTATAACATCTTCATGTAACTACCATATTTTATGCAAAATAAATGATTCTGATTCTGATTCTGAAATATAACTAAAATTAAAAAAAGAGCTAAATTTGGTAATACTTATCTTGACTTGGCAATATTTTTAATTGAACTCTTTTTTCATAAAACTGAGATTATCAAAACAAGCTTAGGTCACTTATGTACAAACAGATGACGTTAGATACGTTACTGACCGCAGGGAAGATATTTTTAAAAACTACAATAATTAATTAACATAGATTTATTCAGAAATCACAATGATTAGGACATGAAAGATTAATTATGATAATGTGCGATCGCTTCCGCGATTGAAGCAATACAGCCGCCGACGTTGGGGCTCGCCTTCCCACGACGGATGCGTCACCATGCACCTGCAGTTTCGCGATGTCAGCCGTTCAGCTCCAAGAAAGTGAATCACAGTGTTGATAATTTCGTAAATGCGGTGATGGGAATCTATACGTAACATCTCCCCTCCTAGATGAGCAACTATTTGCCCATGTCTAATGCAAATGTTGCGGCTCTATGCTCTTCCATGGATTTGATGCTGCTTTCAGATCTCGCTGCAGGTAGTTCAATGTCAGTTTGGGTTGACTTTGTTAGCCTATGCTTGCGGCAGCAGTTCAGGGAGAAAAGGATTGCACCAAATATCACAACGATGTAGATAGGTATCGTGGTGTGGTAGATGCTTGCGAAATCCGTCGCTTCCATCTTCATTGGCGGTTCCATGAAAACTTGGTGTTGTATGTTGTGCAATGTATTCAAGTCAATGGTGGTGAGGTTGAAATGAGTCATCGGTTTCAAAGAACTTGGTGTGGAGAATGTCATTATTTCAACAGCATGTCCGAGAATTTTGTCATCAACGTTGATAATTGTGAACTCAGGTGTCCTTATGCTGCAATTTCTTGGAATAGTTGCCAGGAAACTTCCGTTTAGAATGCGATATTCTTCATGGCCACAGGATATCTTCACTCGGGTCTTCATTGGGAATGAAATGATATAATGCTGGCTATCTAGTTCCAGGAGAGCTTCTTTGTTAAGTGTAACCGGAACAGGGTTGCAGGAAGGTGTTATTTCTTGCTGATTAATAAGATGGGAAATGCAGTCATGTTGAGTCCTGGATTGATGGATAGTCTTCTGCTGGCAGATGTACCACGTTTCAAACTTCGGGCATTCTGCCTCCATGTACACGAATTCCTTTGAACTGGTTGCTATATATGGGAAAGGTGGGATAATAGTTTGGGTATGCCTATTGGGTACAGGACAAAGTCTGTAAAGGATGTAGGTAGCGGAGTATAGGATGGGAAAATAAAAGACAATAACTATCCTATCATCTATGAAATATGATCCTAGTCTAATTATATCGTAATAATGCCTTACGTCTAAATTCAGGATCGAATTAGTGCCGTAAAGCTCTTTTAATTTGCTTATCATATAAGTTATATCATTAATCGATAATATAGAATGGTGCATAGTATTAGTGCGACTAAAAGCTACGATATTTTCTAACCTAGATATCTCAAGGAATAGATCTTGAGCGTTTTCGCTGAGAATGTCAAATATCTGCGATATTTGAGCATATCGGTTTATTCCGTCTTTATTAGAGTCGGAAATGTTAATAAAATGCGAAACTATTTTTTCCAATCTCTTTTGATTTAGAGTCAAATTGGTAAGGATTTGAGTTTGCTGATAAGTTAAATTTTTGTACATGCTAATATGTCTATTGAAACCCGTGGAAAATTCTTGATCATTTTTCTGTAAAATTTTAATAGCGTTTTCAAATTTAAGGGCATCATCATGATCTAGATTTCCTGTTACGCTTTTGATGAACGTACCCAGAGGGTTCATGAGGCCGCGCCTTACGCGTCTAGGTTTGAAAGAATCTATTTGCTGTGTAATTTTACTAAGTTTATTCAGCAAATAAACTATTCTACTTTTGAAGAGAGAAAAACTGTAATTTGGGATTTTATTGGAAGTATCTGTCAATTGAGTCCTTATAGAGTCTACTAGTTTTTGAATTTTGTCAAGGTCAATGTCGTGTAGGAAGGTGTGGTCGTGAGATATAATTTTGGTGAATCCTAGTTTAAAGGGAAGGATACCAGGTCCGTCGGATAAACTGTCAAGTTTTAGGTTATTTGCTGGTTGAGGGTTGGCTTGCGAGTTGCAGTTGGTCGTCACGAGTATTATCGTCCTGTAACAATACGGGGGATTTAGTTTTCTTTTTCCGCTTCAATCTATTTTTTGCAACAGGGCCACGTCTCTTGGAAGTATAGATATGGACAGGTAAGTTAGAAAGAACCTTGTCATGTGTATATCGGGCTGCCAATTTTTGTCTAGATGCAAAGGGGTTTTTGATGTATACCTCTTCATTTTCGTCATAGTTTTCCTGTGGTTCCCTATCACGATTACGTCTATTCATTATATCTAATCGATTTGAGTAGGATTCATCGTGAACTATTTTATATACGAGTTCCATTTTGCCTTTATGGTCTTGCAGGTATTGCTGGAGTAGTCTTTCGGTGAGGTCAAAGTCTGTCGGGTCCCTAGGATCAAAGTGACCTGATATCAAATCGAATGGTCTGCATTTCGTCAAGCTGTGTATGGAGCTATTGTAGGCAATTAGCGCGTATGGAATCAAGTTGAAGGCTGGCTCATTTTTATGCTGTAATTTTAGTAGTCTCAGGTGTTCTATTAAAGTGGCATGAAATTTTTCTATCATGCCATTTTCGTTTGGTGTGTGAGCAGCTGTCGTATGGTGATGAATTTTATGTAATTTTAGGAATTCTTTGACTACCTGATTAGTGAATTCTGTTCCCTGATCCGTGGTAATGGCTATAGGGAATCCATGATGAGTGCAAAAAGTCATCAGTGATTTAACTATATTTGGGGCAGTGCAATCAGGTAAGCGATACGCTTGTGCGTATTTAGAAAATGAGTCTATGATTGTGAAGTATTTGTCTTGTTCGATAGTAAGTACATCGGCGTGCATTTGTTCGAAGGGCCTAGAAGGTGGAGGAACAATTTGGAACTCAGGTCGTACGGGAACACGGTCGTATTTTGCTCGGTTACATATGGAGCATTCGTTAATAAAATAGGTTATAGACTCTTTTAGTTTCGGCCAAAAATAATGTTGGGAAAGAGAAAGATATGTTTCGTTAATGCCTCTATGATTAGTCTTGCCTTCATGATACTTAGAAATTATGTCTTGCTGGTTTAAATAATCACTTATATCTTGTACTTCGCGTTTTGCTAATATTAGCTTCATGGATGCATTTTTAAAGTGCTTCTGAAGAATGGGGACTATACTATACATTTTGTCAATTGGGTTAACCATTATGGCGGTACGGAATTTTGGGTCTATGTACTTTTTAATGACAGTAATTAAATCTTGTTCCAAATTATTTTCAGTTACATGAACAATGGTTTTCCTGAACGTATCAAATGGCTTTAGTATAGAAGGTTTAATAGGAGTAGATTTATCGGTAATTTTAATAACCAGTTGTCGTTTGAATTTATTTAAGGGGTCGTCAGTTACTGGTATTTCAAGAACAGGATGCTCGGCACTGGTATGTACTGTAATCGAAGGTAAGTTGTTTGCTTGATCAACGTTAGGTATCTCATCTGGGTCATTAAGCTGGTCAAGAGATCCTATACTACTTACGGGTCTTTGGCTAGGTGCTGTATCCGTAGATGACTGGCTAATTATGGGTCTATCATCAGGGGCAGTAATGGTAGAAATGGATGAGCGTCGTGAAGAAGATTCTGAACTGATGTTAACTACAACAGAATCCAGTTCTTCATTGTGGATTTCTACGCGTGACAGGGCATCGGCGTTAGTATTAGCTTTACCCTTTTTATAGACTATAGTGAAATCAAATTCAGATAGCTTAAGTCTCCAACGGGTAAGACGTGAGCTAGGTTCTTTTAAATTAAGGAGCCATTGTAAAGGTTTATGGTCAGTAACAATTTTGAATTTTCTTCCATAAAGGTAAGGCCTAAAATATTTTGTGGACCAAACAATTGCGAGCAATTCCTTTTCTATTGTTGAATAGTTGATTTCACTATCATTCAATGTCCTTGATGCATAGGCTATAGGCCTATCGGATCCTATTGTCCCTTGCGAGAGTACTGCGCCTAAGGCTACATTGGATGCGTCGGTGGTCAAAATGAAATCTTTTGAAAAGTCCGGATATTGAAGAATGGGGTCGTTTGTTAAAAGGGTTTTGCAGTGGTTAAAACATTTTATATAGTCGGGTGTAAGTTGGATTTTTGCTCCCTTTTTAAGGCAAATAGTTAGGGGTTTAGTTAGTCGGGCGAAGTCAGGTATAAAGCGTCGGTAATACCCTAAGAGTCCTAGGAATCCCTTGATTTGTTTTGTTGTTTTTGGGATAGGGTATTTAAGGATTGCAGCTATTTTATCCGGGTTTGGTTTTACACCTTCAGGCGTTATAATGTGACCCAGATATGGAGTCTCGTGTTTCAGAAACTCGGATTTATCAAGTTGAATTTTAAAGTTACTTTCCCTGAGCCTATCGAATATTTTCTTGAGATTAATCATGTGTTCCTGTAGGGAGGTCGAAAATACCAAAATATCGTCCAGGTAAACTGTACAAATAACGTTCTGCAAGCCTCTCAAAACGTTATCCATGACTCTCTGGAAGGTCGCTGGGCTATTTTTCAAGCCCATAGGCATTCTCAGATATTCAAAATGCCCGTTACCATCTGCTACACTGAATGCGGTCTTATGGATATCGTCTGGGTGCATTTCTACCTGGTAAAATCCGCTTGCAAGGTCGATTGAACTGAAATACTGGCACTTGCCAAGCTTATCTAGGATGTCTGCTATGTTAGGGATGGGATATTTGTCGTCGACCGTCTTTTCGTTCAGTTTTCGAAAGTCTACAACTAACCTCCACTTAACTTTGCCGGATGCATCTGATTTTTTTGGTACAATCCATATAGGTGCATTCCAAGCTGAGGTAGACGGCCTAATGATACCCTGATCCAACATTTTCTCGATTTGGCTCTGTACCTCTTGCCTATGTATATATGGATACCTATATGTTTTACTGTGGACAGGCACTTCGTCAGTGGTGTGAATTTTATGTTTGATTTTACTAGTGAACGTCAATGCTTCGTTCTCTAAATAAAATATATCGGAATACTGCTTGCAAAGTTCAATTAAATTAGCCTTCTCTTCATCATTCATATGTGACGTACGCAAACGTGATAAAACTTCTCGAGTCCTCGCGTTATCTGTACTTAAGGCGGCGACAGGTGTAGTCTGTTCATTAAATAAATAAGCATGTATAGGTTCCGAAATAGTAAAAGTTACATCATTTAAATTTGGGTTAAAAATTTCTACATAAGCATAGCCATTATCGGCAGTGGATATGCAATCTGTAATATAGCAACCACACAAAGTTTGGTGATCTATGCATATGTCACCTGTTGAAACGTCCGTCGGCACCTTAACAATCTGACTCGACTCGGCAGGTATAATTGTTTCAAGTAAGTTGAAAGTTTGTGACTCATGCATTTGAATAGGGTTGCGAGCAAAACGCGTTTTTAGCACCTGTGTACTAAGGTCGATTTTTGACTGCCATTGCTTTAATAAATCTAAGCCTATTAACCCATCGAAGTATTTATGAAAACGATATATGAATAGCTTAATAGGATTCCGATCTCTAAATTCGGGAAAACACGGAATAGTTATAGAGTAATCATTTTTTGTAGTTGCATGTATATTTGATACGATAAAAGGGTCATAGTTAATAGGAAAATTAGAGAAAAATGTCTGAACAGCTTCTGGGCTTATAAACGACTTATTGGCTCCTGTGTCCAGGAGTAGTTTCAAAGGTGGATTAGAAATTTGAATATAGGGGAGCTGTCTTTTATTTTGTACATGTATCTCTATTCTGGGGATGTTATCTGAGGCTTCGTGTAAAAATTTGACTTATTTTCTTTATTGTCTTCGGATTTGTCCTTTTCAGTAGAATTGGAAATATCGGCTACGGTAGTCGGTGTTGAGTATGAGTACTGTTCATAATCCGCATATTGGTCGTAGTCTACGTACTGGTCATAGTCCGCGTACTGGTCATAGTCATAGTCTAGAGGATAGACCTCGTCATAGTACGAGTCGTAAATTTCATTCATATTAACTTGCGGATTTTGAGGCGTTAAGGGTAAAGTACGAGCAATGGGGTGACTTATACCACTCATAGGGGTAGGTGCATTTTGGATAGGCCGTTGGAAGAACGGTCTGGGAGGAATTCTAAAACCAGTGGACATGTTCGACCGGGGCAAGGCTCGCATCATTTGTTGCGTCCTTGAGAGTCTTGGACCTTGAAAACCGAAATTTTGAGATTGATTGGGGTTTAAAAATCGGTTAGCGTTACTTTGAGGCATAAAATTTTGAAATTGATATGGGTTGGAATTAAATTTATTGGGAACATTATTAGTATTTTGTATCTTATTACTATTTTGTGAAGGTCCAGAATTAGGTCTATTCTGATAAATAGGAATGGGTGAGGGAAAACCGAATGGCTTTGGAATTAATTGAGCGACCGGAGTCATCTGTGGCAAGTTAAAAGGCGATAAGTTAAAACCGGTATTAAATTGAGGTAATTTCTTGGGCATGAGAGCGCTACCATTTTTCTGTTGCAAATAGAGGACATTTAGTTCTTCTTGGGCAAATTCTAATGCCTTTTCTAAAGTTTCGGGCCGCATGCACCGAATCCTTGAGCCGAGAGGCTCATGTAGGCCTTTAAGATAAGATTGCAAAGCTAGTTTTTTATAGAGTGTTCGTTTAGCCTCAACGGTAGTATGTATAGATTCATGTAACTCGACATACGTCATTATAGTACTAAGTAAAGTCTGGACTCGTTCGTAGAAAACATGTGGCGTGTCATTGCCCTGAGATAACGACGATAAATCGGTGTAAAGTGTTGTTTCATCTCTATGATCTGAAAAAGAATTTATTAGAGCATTTCTAATGCCATTCCAGTCTCTAGGTATTCCATTGGCGGCCAAAGTGGTCGCAGCGCGCCCAGTAACCTTATTTAAAATTCCGTTTAATACGGCTGCATTGTTCAATTCATTTCCTGGAGCTGGATTGACATAACTGATAACAATTTGATCGCAAATAGTCAGAAATCTGATCAAGACATGCGAATTACCATCAAACTCGGGAACTAATCTCAAAGCCTTCCAAATTTGATCTGTCAAATTATTAAAAACTCTAGGAGTTTGCTCACCTAAACTATTTTCTTGAGACATTTCGTCTTCTTCCTTTATTCCTTCTAAACTTATCAATAAATCTCTATGAAATCTATTTTCCCTATAACTATCGCGAATATTACGCGAAGTGCTGGGCTTAACACCCCTATAACTACTTGGATGAAAAATTTTGAAATTATTATTCTAACTCTTATAAATGAAAAAGATATATTTTTTTTTATATGTATATTTTATAAATTTATTTAAAGATATTCCGTTTTAAAATATCAGGTATAATCACTTTCTTTAAAATACTTAATCTAGGTGAAAAAGCTTCCTACCTATACGAATTGAAGAGATTTCGGAGTAATAGGATATAGGAAAACAACCAATATATAGGAATAGTGCAAGTTACTCACAGGATCGTGGCAATCTGCATTCTTACTTGTTGACCCATCGATGTCTGGATGACGTCGTTCAGGAACTCCCGCGGCCGGTTGTAGGTTCGAAGATAGTCGACGCGCCGACGATTCGACTATTAGACGTATTCGATGCTAGAAACACGCACTAACGCGACTATCCGCTCCGACTGCGCCAGATACGTTACTGACCGCAGGGAAGATATTTTTAAAAACTACAATAATTAATTAACATAGATTTATTCAGAAATCACAATGATTAGGACATGAAAGATTAATTATGATAATGTGCGATCGCTTCCGCGATTGAAGCAATACAGCCGCCGACGTTGGGGCTCGCCTTCCCACGACGGATGCGTCACCATGCACCTGCAGTTTCGCGATGTCAGCCGTTCAGCTCCAAGAAAGTGAATCACAGTGTTGATAATTTCGTAAATGCGGTGATGGGAATCTATACGTAACACGTTAATAAATAATCCTGCTCAAAAAATACCCCTTGCAAAATAAACTTAATTTACATACACATAAAACTCATGTCTAACAACGAAAAGAAAACAGCATTCATATCCACGACAAAACCAAATACTACTAATCGTAGGTACTCTAGCAGGAAAAAAACATTTATAATAATGTTAGTAGTTAAGTTGAAGTGTAGTAAAAGGCTTAGTGAAGATATAGACCACTAAAAGCGACATGTGCGATCTATTTGCTTGCAAGTCTCTGTAATCTGTATAACGCGCCGCGGCTGTGTAGTGCGCACGCGCACCGCTCCGCGCTTTCACGCCACTTTCTCGAATTTAGCATTCGGCGTGAGTGCGACGCAGGCGGCCGTACGCCTTGTTACGTCAGGTGCACTGTGTGACATCTTTATTGATTTTTACGGTTGGCAGAATGCAAAAAATAAAGCTGTTATTGAATAATTATTTTTTATTAATTTATATAGTTCTATTAGAGTTTCATATATTCCATACACCGCATTACACTTAACTGCCTCCGTGGTCCAGTGGTTAAGGCGTTTGCCTGTAGGTTGGATTCCCACGGGAAGCATACTTTGTTTAGGTGTTTCCTGTTTGGTTAGGACTGTGCTTCGCAAGGCACATTAAGCCGTTGGTCCCGGCTGCCATCTGGTAGTAGTTAAAGGAACCACGTCAGTACCGGAGCCGTACTTGGCCAGAGCAGACAGAGGATTTGGCCTACACTCCCCTCGCCGGCCAGACGGGTTGAAGAGGTCTCATTGAAGTTTATGAGCTTTGTTTAGCTTGTATTTCATAAGTCGCCTCTTCGCTTCATGGGAAGACTAGGAGTGGTCCTATTCTACTCTGCCGGAAACCACACGGCTATACTTACATTTTGCGAAAATTATCGAGTGCGAATGATAGAGGCGTATGCTTAGTGCGTCAATCCTCCGTGCATCGCTGTCATTGTTCATATCATACGTAAATGTCAAATTAAAGCAAATTAACTTTTTATGATAGAGGACGGCAAACGAGCAAGCGAGTCACCTGATGGTAAGTGATCACCGCTGTCCATGGACAACTGCAACACCTAGGTGTAACAGGAGCGCTGCCGGCCTTTCAAAGAGTTGGAGGTGGAAATTGGAGGGATAAAATAGGGGGTGGAAGGATGGGCCTCTGTCTAACCGAACGAGCTTCGTGTTCTTCTCTTATATTATGCATATTTAAGTTAGCCAATAATACCTTCGTGTGCGCATCGAGTGTTTGTAAATAAACCAACAAAATTACTCGCACTTCAAATCCCATCATCTCATGGAGTGCTAATTACATGTGAACTTCAAGACGTGTGGGTATCAAGATGCCTCCATTCGAATTCATACCTTAACATCACTTTATGGAAGGCGGAAAATGCGTTGTCTTACTTTTGATGTTGTCTGTGCAACCTTGACCGGCAAAGGTCACGATTGGCCACGTAACCCACAAATTACTGGCCTATGATCATCTAACGTGATGGTAAGAAGCGAATAATTGTACACCCTGGTGGATCGTCTAATAGGTTTGAATTGTAATGGGAGGTAACGAACAAGCGTTTATGGTAATCAGACCTTCGAACAAGTTAGAATCAGACACTAATAGCGGCGGCTAAGTCTAAATATATTGGGTTTTTGTTTAAATTCAAACCAAGTAAAGGAAAGAATCGACGTTGAAAACTAAATCATTAACTCATTTTGATCCAATCTCAGATAAGAGATATTAAAGTAAACAAAAAAAAATAAGTTACTTAGGTATATCAAATGGCCTACGAATGCAGACATAGAGTTTAGAAATAAATTACACACAAGATGTGAACTTTAAATTTTGAAAAATTAGTAAAAACGTTTTCGATACAAAGATATTTTATAAACATGTTTATAAACATACTTAACACGTAAAGGACGACCTTATGTGGCCTAGTTATCATAATATCTGGCAGTCACAGCGTCCCGGGTTCTAGCCATAGACCAGAATTATCTTATTACTATGGTTCTATCCCCGTTCAGGTCAAGATGAAAAATGATCTTTTGCAGATTGACCTGGGTCTTGGAGGTTTATCTATATTTGTTATAAAATATACATCGACGAGTTAGTATCCCATAACACAAGTCTCGAAATTTAGGGCATGCTCAACATGTGTGGTTTGCCCGTATATATATATATTTAAGTGTGTATTAATTTATTTAAAGGTACAATGTAGCAAAGTCTTTAACTCTTATTTTATATATTATTTAAATTTCATTCATATTCTTTAAATTTTATTCTCTACATATTCGCACAAGGGTCATGCCGGTGTTTAGTTTGACATCGTGATTACTGCTGTCGCAGCAGAGACAGCTAGACGACCACGGCAGACAAGTAAATACTCGTAAGATAGCCTTGTTTGCCGCTTGCTGTCCTTAGAATTATTATTTGCGTTTGGTTTGTGTGAAAATGTTTTTTTTTTTATTAAAAACTAGCGACCCGGACCTCGGCTTCGTACGAGTGCAATGTACCTATATATAAAACTTACTCTTGAATCAGTCTATCTATTAAAAAAAACCGCATCAAAATCCGAAGCGTAGTTTTAAAGATCTAAGTATAGGGACGGACAGACAGCGGGAAGCGACTTTGTTTTATACTATGTAATGATAATGATGATAGGATACATTTATCGGTTTTTGAACGTCATTTTTTCTGTTATTTATTTTTCTTTTATTATGTTTGCTAAATCAAAAAACTACTAGCGTTTCAGTATGACCCCTGCTGAGAAGAATACGCTGTAAGAAACTTAGTCCAGTCTTGGTGTCAAATGGCTAGAATAATACAATATATTTGACAATTTATACTTTAATATTATAAAGCTGAAGAGTTAGTTTGTTTGTTTGTTTGTTTAAACGCGCTAATCTCAGGAACTACTGGTTCAAATTGAAATTTTTTTTTTGTGTTTATATAGTCCATTTATTGAGGAAGGCTTTAGGCTATAAAACATCACGATGTGACCAATAGGAGCGAAGCATCAATAAAAAATGTTTGGAAAACGGGGGAAAATTATTCATCTATACCATATAACAGAAATTTCCGCGGACGAAGTCGCGGGCAACAGCTAGTTATTAATATTATAAAGCTAAATAGTGTGTTTGTTTGAACGCGTTAATCTCAGGAACTACTGATTATAATCGAAAAATTATTTTTGTGTTCGATAGTCCATTTATTGAAGTAGGCTTTAGGCTATAAAACATCACGCTACGACCAATAGGAGCGAGGCATCAATAAAAAATGTTTTGAAAACGGGGGAAAATTATTCATCTATACTATGAAAACCCTAATTAATCATAATAACAGAAATTGTCGCGGACGAAGTAGCGCGGGCAACAGCTATAAAAAGACAAAATGAAAATATTGTGAAAGAACTGGTTTACATCTTTTATCATGTGATGCTATTGAGATCAACATCCTTTCGTTGTTGTATTTTTATAGTTGTAAATCTGATAAGATTTACTTCTTTATCTATATGTTTCTGTCAGTGTCGCATTATAACAAATAGGTGGATAAATTTGATAAATTATATCTGAGGTAGTTCGTAGCCATGTTGGTTATTGAATCCCTATATCACCTCTTCGCGCCTGGGTTCATTCGCGCCTCATCTCTTCGCACCTCAATTCATTCGCGCCTGAGCTGTTCGCACCTAGGTTCATTCGCGCCTTAGCTCTTCGCACTTAAGTTCATTCGCGCCTCAGCCCTTCGCACTTGAGTTCATTCGCGCCTTAGCTCTGCGCGCCTGAGTTCGCTTGCACCTCGGCACTTCGCACCTTCGTCTTTCGCACCTAAATTGTACACTCAGGATCGAGACTAAAAAAATTTTATTGTAAAAAATATTAGCTGACCCGACAGACATTGTTCTGTCTTATCTATGAATAGACGCCAACTTTAATACGATGCTAAGGTTACATTCAAAAAGTTAATAACGTCGTTAAGTTACATAATTTTTTTTTAATTTTCTGCTTATCTTTCATAATAATTTATTTTATAAAAACTTAATCCTGAGAAAAACAAACACGACAAGCATTAAACAAATCGTTCCAGCCGTTCACACGTGAAGCCGTGACCAAGGGAATTAGGGATTAATTTTTATTATATACTAACTTTCGCCCGCGTCAAGTCGATCCCTCGGGAATAGTACTTTTCCCGGAATAAAAGGTAGCCTATGTTCTTCTCCGTACTCAAGAGAACTTGTATGCAAAATTTCATGATGCTCGGTTCTGTAGTTGCGGCGTGAAAGCGTAACAAACAAACTCACTTTCGCATTTATAATATTAGTAACGATACAGATGTTGTGTTTAGTCTCAAAAGCCAATCGTCTAAATAAATTATAGACGCAAATTAACACATAATGAATATTTTGACATTACGTCTTAAAATTAATGACGGCTGGGAATTCATAGCATTACCATGAGTTTTTTCGACTTGGTCGAGCCTCTCGCTAACAATTTGCATTGCAAAAATTGAATACTTATAACTTGCTTAGTTAATTAATATTCAGGCCTTCCCAGCGGGATATTAGGCGGACTGCACGGTTTTTCTTTTGGATTGTTTTGCAAATTGCTTCTAGTGGACTTTATAATGTGAAGTCAGTGTAATTTGGTGTTATAGATGCCCATGTTTATGAGCAATATGTGGAATAACAAAAATAAACCAATATGGTACGGCTATTGTTAAATTTACTTCGCGGGCTGGTGTTTGTTGTTTGTGTGTCGTGAGAATTGTTTTCGAACTTGTTCCGTTCTATTGAATCGATAAAATTAACATAGTTATGAGTATGATAATCCTGGTAATTAATTACACCATCATTTCGTTGATAAACAAGACAATAAAAGCATGGGAATCTTCTACTTTACTAGAGACTGGCTAAATTCGTCACGCGTAAAAGGCATAAACAAAAAATACTAATATTCATCCAACCGTGTACATACAAGGCCATGCTTGATAACATTTGTTAGAATAACGAGAACTATAAAATTAAAATTAACATATCATAAACTTCCGAGTCCGTCCGTCTCAGTATTTAACTAAACAAAAGATAACATTGTAAGAACGTGCAAACACGTACACATACATGTAGTATCGGAAGCAGCACTTGACATATTTACGGTGCATCACGACTCCACAAAAGCCAAGGCAACAAGATACACCTCTTTAATTACTCGCTCCATTGTGAATGAGGTACTTTTGTTTTCAAATGCAAATGATGCAAAAAGGCGGCCGTGTAGCTTCCCCTGTCATGTCCCTGTCATGTCATGTGTGTTGCCGACTGGCTGTGATGCGGCCTTTTTAGGGTTCCCTACCCAAAGGGTAGACCGAAACACGAGAAATAAAAATAAATTAGCTACACCAGTATTGCGATTGCAGAAAACTATGGATTCATTTCTGGGTCTAGGAGTACGCTTCTATAATAAAATTCCTGCAGAAATATTTGGTCTGCCTTTACTTAAATTCAAAACGATTGTAAAAAACCAGTTAATAAAAAAGGCTTATTACTGCATTGATGATTATAGAACTGATAAAAATGCGTGGAAATTTATATAAATTTATTTAATGTTAACAATTTAATGTATAGTATGAAAAATTGTGTTTAATGTTAACAATGTATTCAGAGCCCTTCAGGCACGTAGGGACCAAGTCTGGATTGAGTTTCTTTCGGCGTATTCTTCTCACCAGTGGTCGTTCCGAAACGCTAGTAGTATTTCAATTTTGCATATATTCAAAAATATATAAGAAATAAAAATATGACGTTCAAAACGAGATACATGTATCCAATTTTGAATAAAAATCTTTGACTTTGACTTTGAAAAATGGAACCCAAATCGTATGGCTCCGCTGTCTGTCCGTCTGTATTAGTCTGTCACTCATGAACCGTGTTAGTTAGACAATTGAAATTTTCACGATGATGTATTTCTGTTGCCGCTATAACAACAAATACTTCAAAACATAATAAAATACCTAAGTATTGAAGGGGCTACCATATAACAAACGTGATTTATCGGGTCTGTCATTAATTGTATGAGATACCATGATATATCTATATATATTTTACTTATTATTCCGATTTTATTTGCATTTATTAGTTTGAGTTTTTGTTTATTTGACCTACAATGTGTTTTTACAATATTAATCAAACAGATATGAAAAGTATTCTGATAGATCTGTTTTATTTATGAAAACCGGACAATTGCGAGTCTGACTCGCGCACGAAGGGTTCCGTACTTATTATCTATAATAAGTTAAAAACTATTAAAAATGTTTTAATTATATGATGTTCCAAAAAAAAATGGTTTTCGCAATTTTTCTTTTATCTGTGCTATAGCTTCGTAACAAATTTTAAGATTCTATGCTCACGGGAAATACCCTGTCGGTTTTGATTCCCTTGCGAATGTCGAAAATTTGAGGCATAAACGGCTGTATCTTTTAATTGCATTGGCTTAGAAGTTTGTTTTTTTTTCACTGCTGCAAGGGACAGTAGACCTGCGTATTTGATATCAATTTTAGCTTGATACCTCCACGCGTTCCTGAGAAAAAGGGTCTTGAGTTGACAGATAGACGGAAGTATACACAGTCAAAAGTGCCAATCCTACCCCATGGACGTATAAAAATAGGTCCTACCCGAGGAGAGTTGCTGTCGGGACAGGCAGCATGACCGTGTTTTAATAGCGGAGTCCAAACTCGATGCTTCACATCGAGGACTCCTATGGCCCAGTGGGCGTGATCTTTATTACCGATTACGCATGTTAAGTAACCCCGGGAGCGGTCTCCACTTGGATGGGTGACTGCAATTAGCATTAAATATCTCGACCTCCTCCGTGGCTCGGAATACACGTTGAGCTGTTGGTCCCTGCTGCCATTATTGATGGCAGTCCTTAAGCTATGTCAGATGCCTTAAGGCAGCACACACACATCTAAGTATGCAACCGGGATAAATCTATACTAATATTATAAAGCTGAAGAGTTTGTTTGTTTGTTTGTTTATTTGAACGCGCTAATCTCAGGAACTACTGGTTCAAATTGGAAAATTCTTTTTGTGTTGGGTAGTCCATTTATTGAGGAAGGCTTTAGGCTATAAAACATTACGCTGCGACTAATAGGAGCGAAGCATCAACAAAAAATTTTTTGAAAACGGGGGAAAATTGTTCATTTATACTAAGAAAAGAACTAATTAATCATAATAACAGAAATTGCCGCGGACGAAGTCGCGGGCAACAGCTAGTGCTTAGATAAAAAGGGTAGGACAAAAAAACGTACAAATGATTACTATTGATAACCGAGCTCGATTTAGGTAACTCGAGCTAAGTTGGGAATCTCTGGCAATAATAATGATTTCGAAAGTAAGACATTTTTTGATTGCGCAACAGAAGTCTTCAATGGAATATTCTCACCGTATTGGTCGTCTTTTTCAAGGTCTCGGACCAGTTTAATTGTGCGTAATTTGCCAAATGTCGACATTTAGAGACGCTGCGTACTTGGTTAAATATTAGGTAGGTACTTGGTCGAAGAAGTGGAGGGAGGCCTTTTCCCAGCAGTGGGATACATGATGGTCGATTTTACATTCCGTCAGATCACATTAAAGTCTTACTATAAATTCTAAAGTGAGTTTGTTTCTTGCCTTTATTTTTTTGGTGGTTTTTCGTGTGTGTACGTGGCCAACACTGGTGTCAGATTTTTCAAGCTGCATATATATACTTATAGGCATCTGACAAAGCTTAAGGACGCTCATCACTGATGGCAGATAATGCATAATTAAAAAGAAAGCTTTACCAAGAAGATTGTGGAAATCTTTGGAGAGAAGGAGTCTGGAACGTAAGACCTATTTAGATTTCCGTTTCATCGATAACTCGCTCGTTAAACATGACCCATTGAACTCAGCAATATGTTCCCTATAGCCCGTAATTATATATCTATTTCTATGTGACTATATTACTTATATTTTCGAACTGACATATAATACCATATGCGTTGCAATTTTACATAGATAAAAAAAAATGGAATACTTCTATGCAATTTAGCATAGGACTTAAATCTCGGATTCTATATTCTATGTACTTGGCGTCCTTCAAAAGGCGTGTTTACAGGTATCTTAAGAGTCGGCAACGCATCAGCAGCTCCTCTGGTGTTGCAGATGTCTATGGATGATGGTGACCACTTTCCATCAGGTGGCTCGTCTGCTCGTTTGCCGGCAAAAAACAATCCGGGAGTGTCCACAGAAGTAAAAACTTAATCATTCGGTTAATTATATATATTTCATCATCATCATCAGGTCTTTTTAGGCTCCACTGCAGGAGTATGACTCTCTCTGTACTACCGGAGCCATACTTGGCCAGAGCAGACAGAGCCTAGGATTTGGCCTCCTCGCTGGCCAGACGGGTTGCAAAGGTTGCATTCATGTTTATGAGCTTTGTTTAGCTTTTATTTCCTAAGTCGCCTCTTACGACCTCCATGGGAAGACTAGGAGTGGTCCTATTCTACTCTGCCAGAAACCACACGGCTATATTTACTTTGACTTTTGAGACAATTTACTTTCCGTGCTTCCGCCAGCAGTTGGTTCATGCAAACTATAACTAATTAAAATAATTTAATTATATATATAAATGTTACGGTAACGGCAACAGTTGCGAGTTCAATGCTTCTCCCATCTCAAAAAAAAAAAACAACAATGCGCCTATGTTTTCACTTCAAAAACATGTTAAAAATCATGAACATGAAAGTGAAATGAAAATAATAACGAATGGTTAAATATTTTGAACTAAATGCAGAGAAGTTTAGAAAAGTCGTAGACACAGTCACGTCGCGGCGATTACACTTAATGACATATGCAAAAACAACGAAAATGGCTACGAGCGGGTCAACTTTGTCAAAGACAATATAATACTAACTTTGTACGTCTGTGTTTTGTATTTCTGTACAAAATATTGAAGATTTACCTGTCATTACAGTAACAAAAAATGTAGACAGAACACAAACCACAAAGCTAATATTTCGTAGAAGTCCACCGATTTTACCCAGTGTTTTTTTATAACTGGGCAAACAAACAAACAAAATGGGCAATAACATTAAAGTTTATTTAAGATAGTTTCAAGAAGAAACCAGATAAGCATCATTGATGAGGATGAAGTTGATTAAAGTTCAACAATGTCATCTAGATAATTTAAAATCAAATCAATTTAGCAACTATTCCTTTTGGGACATGCTTATGCGGAAAACTAAAAGAAACCGGACAAGTGCGCGTCGGAATCGCGAAGGTAGTTAATAGATTCTGGTGTTACTTTGCGGAAGTCAAAGCTAAATTTACTTTGAGACAATTTACTTTGCGGTATTGGTGGCGGGCATGAAGGGACTAACAGTAGTGGGTGGGCGCTGGCCAGAAATAGTTTGCATGAACTAACTGGTGGCGGAAGCACGCAAAGTAAATTGTATCAAAGTAAACGCGCACGAAGGGTACCGCACCATTATCTATAACTAGCTGTTGCCCGCGACTTCGTCCGCGGCAATTTCTGTTATTATGATTAATTACTTTTTTCTTAGTATAGATGAATAATTATCCCCCGTTTTCAAAACATTTTTTATTGATGCTTCGCTCCTATTTGTCGCAGCGTGATGTTTCATAGCCTAAAGCCTTCCTCAATAAATGGGCTATCCAACACAAAAATAATTTTCCAATTTGATATAGTAGTTCGTTCAAACAAACAAACTCTTCAGCTTTATAATATTAGTATAGATAAGTTTAAAATTAAAACTATTTTTATTATATGATGTAACTAAAAATGTAGTGCTTTTCGCAATTTTTCCTTGCTATGAGTCTTTTCTTCGTACCAAATTTCAAGATTTTTGAAGAGAGAAATTAACGTAATTTAACGAGTTGATCGCAACTGGGGGATGAAAGTAGTGATAAGTATTACCCGACTGATTTACAGCGAGTACTTGGCCAGAAAGCGTTGCGGCTATTTACGAGTATAGCCCGATTTTCGTCTAACAGCCTGCAAAAACTGTGAGTTATAGTTGTGAGCTAAATATTCCGTTTAATTGGCCACGTGAAAGATGTTACGGCGGGCAGGGTTGGCGTTTCTCACCATTTATTGTTTTAATTTCGTTAAAAAACTTATCAAAATTTAACATAGAACGAATCCAATATTGGGGATGAATTAAGCTATAAGGCATCAGAAGAAAGTAGGAAATTTTAATTAAGACATGCATGATATTCGCATACAAAGATATTATGCATTTTAGGGGGATGCAACCTTACTTCATAGGGTCGAGGGTGGTATAGTTTTACACGAAATTATAAAAAAATACGAGCTCCTAAGGGCTTTGGAAGGTATGTTAAGCCGTTGGTCCCGGCTGTCATCATTAATTAAGTTTAGGCAGCTTGAAAAATCAAACACCAGTGTTGGTCACACACGAAAAGCAAATAAAATAAACAATAATATGTATCTGTTTTATGTAAATGAATATATTTTTATTTTTTAATTAATTAAGTAAAATTATTATGATATTGGAGTTTTACACCTAGTTTAGTTTTGTTAGACCTGGATTAAGGATCCTGATAATAGTTTTAAAAAGAAAACGGAGATTATATTATAGAAATGTAATAATAATGCTTATTTTTTAATTTAATATTTAATAACTACCTCCGTAGTCGATTCCTACCGGGAAATATACTTTGTTTAGTTGTTTCCAATTTGATTACGACATTACATGCTTGAATCACCTGATTGTCTGATAATAAAGATGATTCCGGCTGCCATCTAGTAGTCGTTAAAGGAACCACGTCAAAGGCCGAGAGGCCGAAAAACTCTGACACCAGGGTGTGCATCTTCGATTGATTATGTCACCTACTCGAAATGAATGAATGAATGAATTTTTAAATATTGCGAAATGACTATGTCCAGCCCTAGTTTATTGATGACTACCTAACTAAAACTAACACGCCGCTATACGAACTGCATCAAAACTAATAAGCGGAACCATAACGCTCCCCTGTGGCGCTCCCTTACTTTACGCTCGGTTTGCCGAAGACTAATATCAAGAAAATTGGATACATTTACATACAACACGTGTGGGTGACCAAACACAATATAATTCTAGTGTACAAGTAGTGATATATTAACATGAAAATATATATTCAGAAAGATTTTAATTAAGACTTTCTGAATATACATTTTCATGTTAATATTTATCTTAGTTTAAGAGAAAATTCAAGATATAGGTATCTCGTTGGCTGATTGTACAAAACCTAATTTTTGAAAATAATACTATGACAATAAAATGCTTTCACCCCCGCGTACTTGAAGAGTAAATTTTAGTTTATCTCAAAATGTCATTACCCTCAATCTTTAGTGGATTTTCTTCTTCACTTCGACAACGTATTCCTTTGTTTCGCTCTGAATTCATGTCTCACTCCTTCACTTTTCAAGCTTCACGGCTTTTGAATGCCCTGCCAGAGGACTTCTCTGGCAGGGCATTGCAGTGCATAGCATTGCAGACAACTGCGGAATGAACTGCCTGCGGCGGTATTCCCGAATCGATACGACATTGGAACCTTCAAAAAACGAGTCTATGTTTTCTTAAAAGGTCGGCAACGCTCTTATCGCACCCCAGGTGTTGCAGTAGTCTATGGGTGATCGCTTACCATCAGGTGACCCGTTTGCTCGCTCGCCGCCCTATGTCATAAAAAAATCTGTAACAGATATTTAATTATGAAAAAGACCACATGCAACTTCTTCCCCAATAGTTTACATAGTGCACAAGGTATTAATATCCAGATCAGGAACCGTTATAGTTATGTTCATACATATGTATGTATCTTATGATTAAGTCCCTCTTTTAAAAGGTTTGAATAAATAAGTTTGTTAGTTTATAAAGTTCTATTGCACTTGCATAGATAGAAACAGATAGGTACAACAAAAAAAAAACCAGAAATGCTGTAAATCACAATGTTGCCAATCAAGAGGGCTGATATAACGATTTTCACAAAAAAAAAATATTTTGTTTGAAAAACAAAATAAAACACCGGCAACGGCGACTCGGACGGAATCGCGCACGAAGGTACGGAACACCATTATTTATAAAAACGGCAAACAAATCATGTCTGTTGAACCCCCTTAAATATTAATTTTACTTTAATTAGTTTTTTAAATGAATATATAATTAATTGTCGCCTATTATATATAGGCGATGCGGCTAGCAGCCCATCACTATATTGATTTCGTTTTCCACCTTTACGCCCACCAACACGCTAAACGTGGCCTTTCGGTCTAAACTTGGGCTCTGTCTACCCCGTAATGGATAAAGACGTGATAATATGTATGTACGTATGTATATTCTGTGAATATTTCATGCGTCTACCTGATGCCGTTATTAATACTGAGCAAAAACCTGGTGACAGACGGACGATCATACAGACAGACAGACAGCGGAGCCATATGAATAGGGTCCCTACGGAACATTAAAAAACATTTTAAATTAGCTTGGACCTATGAGAGCTGGCCCTTAAAATATTTACGCATAATTTAAACGGAGCTTCTTTACATACATACACATACTTAAAACTTTTGTAAAGCATGCGAGGTAGTCAAACTTACACGGACCTGGAGAACCGAACCTGCTATAGCTATATCCTATCTGAACTGCAACACTTTCTATCACATTTCAGATTTACAATCGTATAATTTATTACTGTTGTCTTATTTAGTATCATTTAGTACCGTGTCAGAATATAGTACTACAATGTATTTTTTTCTTTTCTTTTACACTCTTCTTCTGGAAGCTTATTTAGCCAGTGACTAGTTATTTTTCGAGTTATTCTTGCTTGTGTATCAACGAATTGATTGTGTAATTCATTTCGCTGATTTCGAAGGAGCCCCTGGCGACAGTTCCCATGAATCCACTGGCTTGATCATAAACGACGCAACGAGGCGAGCAAACATCAGCCCGCTAAGTAAATCTCATTACAGCCGCACCATGACACTTTATTTTAGTTATTCCACACTTTGTTCATAAACATGGGTATGGGCATGTGTAATTTGGTGTTATACATTTTATAACACCAAATTACACCGATTTCACTTATTAAAGTCACTAGAAACAATTTGCAAAACAATCTAAAACAAAAGCCGTGCAGTCCACCGAAATTCCCGCCAAGAACTCCTTCTACAATGTCCATACTATAAATATGTATTTTTTTAATAGACTTCCTGTAGAAATAAAGGCATTATTATACAAAGCTGAATTCAAGGGCAAACTAAAGACATTTCTGTTAGACAAGTGTATTATTCACTAGACGAATTTCAAATTTAGTTTGACAATATGACTATATTGGACTAATTTTTGACATCACATTGAAATTTATTCTATTCTACTATCATTAATTCTCTTTAATTTTTAATTTAATGTACCTATTGTTATTAAATTATTTAACTATTTTATGTAAATTTAATGATTGTATTGTAAACTATATTTCAACACAAAATGTTTGTATATCGAAATAAATAAATGAAATGAATGAATAAATGTTCAAGTCTGTGATTTTAGAGAGTGACAGTACGTGAAATAGAAGTCGATTGTCGAGCAACTCGTATATACAAAACATTACTGTATGGAATGGAATTCAGCGTTTTCGCTGCGGCTAGAGATTCGTCTCGCAACAATGAAAGTGACGATTCAGGTTTTTAGCAACAAATGGCAATGATGTCAAGCTGATACATGTCAGAAACTGGATAGATAGACCTGAGGGATATAATCTATACTAATATTATAAATCTGAAGAGTTTGTTTGTTTGTTTGTTTGAACGCGCTAATCTCAGGAACTACTGGTTCAAATTGGAAAATTCTTTTTGTGTTGGATAGTCCATTTATTGAGGAAGGCTTTAGGCTATAAAACATCACGCTGCGACCAATAGGAGCGAAGCATCAATAAAAAATGTTTTGAAATCGGGGATAAATTATTCATCTATACTAATTAATCACAATAACAGAAATTGCCGCGGACGAAGTCGCGGGCAACAGCTAGTAATAATAATAATTCTTTATTCAGATTTTCTGTCTATCTTTATTAGTAGTACAACTAATCTTAACCTATTGTTAGTAATAATATTTATTGCCAATCATTGCTGTACCATCCCATGTGAGATGGCACAACAGTGATTTACATATGGGCAGGCCAGTCTGCTGGCCACCATTTTCAGGATGCTGTTGGGGCTGGCCCGTACCCTACGCACCAAGGAAGGACACCTTTTTCGCATAGTAGCAAAAAAGCAATCTACGCGGGCCTCTGCGAACATCCCCGATGCACTGCATTACCTAGGCAACCCCATCAGCATCCTAAATGCATTGTTGTACTGTACTCGTAGGATAGAATTACCTCCGTGGCCTGGTATTCAACTGCCTCCGTGTTCCAGTGGTTAGCGTTTGCCTGTAGACCCGGAAGTCGTGGGTTCGATTCCCACGGGAAACATACTTTGTTAAGTTGTTTCCAGTTTGGTTAAGACATTGCAGGCTTGAATCACCTGATTGTCTGAAAATAAAGATGATTCTGTTCTTCGGAAGGCACGTTATGCGGTTGGTCCCGGCTGCCATCTGATAGTCGTTAAAGGAACCACGTCAGAGGCCGAGAGGCGGTTCCGAAGAACTCTGACACCAGGGTGTGCATGGTCGATTGACCGTGACACCTATTTGATATGATGATGATAGAATTATAATTTATTATTATTCGTAATACTTACGTTTAGTTATTTTTTGACGTGATAACGTCTTAAAAATTGAAGAACGCCGGCTGCACACACGAAGAAGTGTCACGTTCCGTGTGTAAGCGAGAGCGCGGAACAAGCGATGGGTGAACAAGGGAGGCACGACCGGCCTAAGCATTCGACTTGTAACGCATCTATCTCACTTCTATAAAGACACCTATACATGATGCTGTAGAGAGCTGCCCCTTATTTTGTGAAGACGATGACCTGTCCCACACAAATATTCGTTCATACATCAAATTTCATCTAATTGATCTATTATTTAACCAAAATCAACCCTATTTCGATGCCAATAAAATTCGTATTATCATTACTCGCGTGTTTCTGTGGGTCAAAGTGTCAAGGTACGAATTCGTGCCAATTAGAGGAAATTGCAGAGCCGGTGCCATTGTTGGCCATTGTAGAGATCCGACCAAATGGTCGCGAAATAAATATTATACAGAAGATTAAACTTTCTTTGAGACATCACACCCTCAAAAATTCAAAAACGTTATTGGCTAGGTCCGTGGCGCAGCGGTCAACACGCCAGCCTGCGATACGAGAGTGCCCGGGTTCGATCCCCGGCCAGGTTAAAATGGAAAATGATCTTTTTCAGATTGGCCTGGGTCTTGGATGTGTACCTATATATGTATTACATAATATCACGTCTTTATCCCTTTCGGGGTAGACAGAGCCCAAAGACAAAATAGTGATAGGTTGCTAGCCGCATCGCCTATTGTCATGATTCTTTAGATTTTCGCCCATTCTCTTGACCGGCTTCTACGGTCTGCGCGGGAAGAGAAGCAGCTGGCACATTCTACGTTTTTTCTTTTCTCCCAGACCAGCATGGAAGACTAATAATACAACGTGATTTTGAACCCCCTAGCTTTATTGAAATCTGGGGATCACATTCCCTAATGGAACACAGAATTGCAAGAAAAAAAGTTATAAAACGAAAAAGAAAATTAGGTTTCCCATACAAAGTCGCCGATCAGCTGGACGAATTTCTATGAAAGGTTAAATTTATTTTTTCGTTTTTTACCTTTTTTTTTTACAATTTTGCATTCCATTAGGGATTCTGATTCCCAGATTTCAATATAGCTAGGGAGTTCAAAATCACGCTGTATATTATTATTAATAAAAAAAATAATCTATATACATATAATATAATATAATAAAACAGTAAAAATATTTTGTCTGTACATTTAGAATTTTTGACTGAAATGGATAGAGGGACACTTATAAAGAATAAAAGAAAGCAAAAAAAAATTTTTCGAATTTCTTGTCTGTCTGTCTGTCTGTATGTATGATCACGATTATCTCCGAAAATACTGAACCGATTTACTTCAAACTTTCACCAATTGCTTTGTTTTAACTCAGCAAAACATTTAAAGTTTGTTTCATAAAAATCGGTTCATTAAAAAAAAAGTTATCGTCATTTGAATGAACTCAAGGCATGAGGCAACATATAGCAAAAAAAAAATTGAATAAAATAATAAGTGAGAAAATTAAAATCTAAAGTCAATTCATCATCATCATACGACAGCATTATACCTATCCATACTATCCATAGTAATCCATACTAAAAAAAGGAGAAGCTGACTGACTGACTGACATATCAACGCAGGGCCTGAACTATAAGGGTTAGGAACTTGAAATTTTGCACAGGGGTTCCTTTTATAACGTAGGGGAGCACATTGAAAGGATTTTTGGAAATTCATTTCCTAAAGGGGTAAAACGGGTTGCAAAGTTAGTATGAAACTTTGTCGTTTTTGAAGTTATTCGAATGAAATTCAGCATGAAGGTTCATTACTGAAAGGTATGAAACACGAGTAAAATATTTTACTCAAAAATCATCCCTTAAGGGGGTAAAATAGGGATGCAAAGAAAGCATGAAACTTTGCCATTTTTGAAGTTAGTCGAATGAAATTCAGCATGAAGGTTCTTTACTGAAAGGCATGAAACACGAGTAAAATATTTTTCTCAAAAATCTTCCCTTAAGGGGGTATAACGGGGATGCAAAGTTAGTATGAAACTTTCCGTTTTTGAAGTTATTCAATTGAAATTAAATATTAAGGTGTTTCATTGAAAGTCATGAACTAATATATTCCGGGTAATTCTACTGTTCCTGAGAAATCGACACTTACGCGAGTGGAGCCGCGGGGTAAAGGCAAACCTGACTTATATATCAACGCACAGCCGAAACTACTGTGCCCAAAAACTTGGCACAGGGATTCTTTTTATGATGTAAATGAGCACTAAGAAAGGATTTTTAGAAAATCAAAGGGGCTGAAGTTTTATGGAATTTTCTCATTTCCAGACTTAGAAGTTTGAAAGTAGGTACACAAGTTCTCAATTAAAATTAAAAAAGATCTGTTTAGGTGAACCAGACAACATTCTTTCTCCCTTGAAGAGTAAATAGGGGGTAAAGTTTGTATGGAATTTTTCCATTTCTAGACTTAAGATATAAAAACAGGTATGTAAGTTCTCGATTACAATTAAAAGATCTGTGTAGGTGAAATGTACGAAATTCCCCCTTAAGGGATAAAGGGATAAATATAAAAATAAGTATATATGTTTACATTGCAATTAAAAAGATCTGTGTTATGGACAAAATTTCCCCTTGCAGAGGTAAAATAGGTGGGGTAAAGTTTTTATTTACTTAGAAATATAGAAATATGACAATAAGAAGTTCTCCATTACAATAAAAAAATATCTGTGTAGGTGAAATGGGCAAAATCCCCTTCTTAAGGGTTAAAGATCTCATCATCATCATCATCATCAAATCCCCTCCTTAAGGGTCAAAGATCTATGCAGGTGAAATGTATTAAATTTCCCCTTAAGGGGAAAGCAGAGAGAGGGGGGGGGGGGGGGGATTTGTATGGAATTTTTATCATTTCTACTGTTCCCAAGGGAACGACATTAACGGGCAACAGCTAGTAATATATATATGTATTTGTTATAAAAATATAGTATCGTTGAGTTAGTATCCCATAACACAAGTCTCGAACTTACTTTGGGGCTAGCTCAATCTGTGTGATTTGTCGGTATAAGTATATTTTATTTATATTTCAATATAGGTAATTTAGACACTTATTAATTGTAATATATTTTCAACTGAGAATTGTTGACGTCAGTAATTTACTTCTGGCTAAGTTTAATGCACTGTTGGTTGAATACAAGAAGATGGTTTATACATGTCATACACTTGCTTATAATCCTTCATGCTGGTCTAGGAGAAAAGAAAAAACGTAGAATGTGCTAGCTGCTTCTCTTTCCGCGCAGATCGTAAAAGCCGATTGAGGGATTGGGCTAAAATCTGTGGAATCATATCAATAGGCATGCGGCTAGCAACCCATCACTATATCGATTCCGTTTTCCATCTACACGCCCTCCAACTTGCTAAATGTGGCTAAAAGGTCTTATAGACCTGGGCTCTGTCTACCCCGTAAGGGAAAAATACGTGATAAGAAATGATACTATGTATGCTATGTACATACATAGCATACATAGTATATATAACATACATATGTATGTATACACTTGCATACCCACCTTCGTGAATTGATCAACAAGTTTACTAGGCATAGCAAACCTAACTATATTATAAATGAAAAAGTTTGGGTGTTTGTAAAGGTGACCTAAGACCGGTGTTTGTGACTGTTGCAAAACTTGCAAATGATACTAAATGTTTTGTATATAGATGTTTCCAGATTCAAAGATTCAAAAGATTCAAAGATTTATTTACCAGAATTTTGTTAACTGTTACGAACCGTTGCGTAACATTTTAATTTCATCAATTTTATATCTATGAAACGGCGACTTTGTTTTGGATTGTATGTGAACCGTTTCTAAATGTTCGGAAAATTTTATAAACATTTCTACGATTGCTCCCACACCGTTTGTTTATAGTAATTTGGAAACGTTTCTAAACACCGGTGTGGGTGTGGGAGCACATAAACGACCTTTTTTCGTTCATTGTCTACACACTATTAAATTTGTCGTTCAACAAAGCCGATTGAACCTATGTCACGGAGAGAAAAACGCATCTCACATCTCTTTTACAATATATATATATATATATATATTATATATATTTATGTCTTATATATATATATATATATGTCTGTCTTACTGTTAAATTAAATCGTTTTACTCAATCACGCAAAACGGACTTGTCACATCCCACAGATAGAATAAGTCCTTTAATTGTAAATGTAAATGAGGACCCTGAGGGCTCAGTGGTCATGAGTATTAAAATCGCTTACGCATGTTAAGCAACTCTGGGCGCAGGCACCACTGTGATGGGTAACCTTCTCCTCCGTGATGGGTAACCTTCTCCTCCGTGCTTCGGAAGGTACGATAAGCCGTTGGTCCCGGCTGTTATCATTGATGGCAGTCGATATTAGTCGATAAGCTATGTTAGATGCCTTTAGGCAGCTTGAAGAACCTGACACCAGTATTGGCTACTTACACACACGAAAAAGAACAAGAAACAATTGTGAATGTACAGTCGACAGTTCAACTCATACTCAAATTAACTTTACCCGTCATTTTCTGTGAGACCAATGCAGGAATCTCGAAAAATAATGTTTTCCAATACACATTCTCAGATTCATTAAACACTTTTGTGTGGGAACAAAGTTTTTTCGAGATGTTTAATGTACTCCTTGTCGGCCCTACGCTCCTCTTCCAGGTATTCACATTTACCCAGAAGCTCGTCGTATTTGGTACAGCTGACATAAAGTCAGCTGTACTTTTTACTTCAGCCATTTGACTTTGCATTTCTTTCATGGTTATCATAATAGTTTCTAGCTTTGCATTTTGCGTAGAGATAAGTTCTAGTAATAATTTACCGAGTACACATTTATCTTCGGATTTGTCGATACTATCGAGGCGCTGGCGCTTGTTGCTATTCCGCTGTGTGACGTTTGGAGTATTATCAGATTGCGGTTGGGATGGTAGTGAAATGAGAAAAGTTGATCATTGAGACGGCGCTCCGGTCTAGCATATGTTACCCGCTCATTACATCAAAGCTGGCAGATATAAAGCGTTTGACTTCCGTCTCCTCGTCATTTTGTGGTGACAGTGGCATTGTCGAGACTCCAACCAAATGGCTATAATTCGCGACCAACCGTTAACTTTGGCGAAAGATGAATGAAGGTGACACATGAATAACCGTTGCATTATAAGCCTTTGTTGTCGTTTGTCCTGTTACGGTACCTGGTGATTAAATTTGATTTCACTTTGCATACAGTATAAATTAAAAGGATTTTTTTCTATCTGAAGTTTAAATCATTCATTCATTTCGAGTAGGTGTCACGGTCAATCGACCATGCACACCCTGGTGTCAGAGTTCTTCTAAACCGCCTCTCGGCCTCTGACGTGGTTCCTTTAACGACTACCAGATGGCAGCCGGGACCACCGGCTTATCGTGCCTTCCGAAGCACGGAATCATCTTTATTATCAGACAATCAGGTGATTCAAGCCTGCAATGTCCTAACCAAACTAGAAACAACTAAACAAAGTATGCTTCCGGTGGGAATCGAACCCACGACCCCCGGGTCAACAGGCAAGCGCCTTAACCACTGGACCACGGAGGCTGTTGAAGTTTAAATAATTCGACTATAGTCGTGCTAGAGAGACTATCTAAATCTCAAGGTCAGGGGTGTCGTCCTCAACTACCTGTCCGGTGTTTGCTGGAATGGCATCGAGTACACGCGCCCAGCCTCCCGAGCTGCTACTTGCTTTTCCCCCATTCATTCGAACGCGTAGTATCCCACAACCTTCATTCCCATTCCAAACCCAACAAATTCCTATCCTTCCTCAGCTTTAAAATGCTTCCGATGGCAGCAGCGTCGGAAGCACAAGAAGCCAAAAAAACTGCGCTTGCCAACCCGCCTGCCAAGCGTGGTGAGTATGGCAATAGCCTCCCATGGAACAAAGTATCTTTGGAAGAGATATTAATTGTCCAGTAGTGGACTTTTTACGGCTGCAATGAAATAAATATAAATATATACGGACAAATCACACAGATTGAGCTAGCCCCAAAGTAAGTTCGAGACTTGTGTTATGGGATACTAACTCAACAATACTATATTTTATAACAAATACATATATAGATACACATCCAAGACCCAGGCCAATCTGAATAAGATCATTTTCCATCTTGACCTGGCCGGGGATCGAACCCGGGCACTCTCGTGTCGCAGGCTGGCGTGTTGACCGCTGCGCCACGGAGCTAGCCATCTCAAGATCTCACGTAAAAAATCTCTCTCTAAATCTCAAGTAGATGGCCAAGGAGAGTTTACCTTAGCGATCTGCACTGGGACAAAGGACTAGTAATAGTAATAATGTAGTGTAGTAGCATTGTATACTCAGTCCACATACCTAGTTTTTAAGATAAACTAAAATTGTAGGTTGACGTCGATTGGAGAAAATGCGCTGTGCAGTTTGTTGCCGCTTCTTCTGCACTCGGCTTTGGAAGCGGCATTAAACTTAGCCATAAGTAATTTACTGGCGTCAACAATTCTCAGTTGAAAATGTATGACAGTTAATAAGTGTCTAAACCTATTTACATTACGTTTTGAATTTGAATTGAAATGAATTTTCCTACCTAACTAATATTATAAATTCGAGTTTGTTTGTTTGTGACGCCCTTACTGAACCAATCGTCATAAAATTATGCATACCCGTTGTCTGTAACACAGAGAAGGACATAGGGCTACATTACATTTTATCCCGGGAAAAAGTACTGTTCTCGAGGGATCGACATTGACGCGGGCGGAGCCGCGGGTAAATGCTAGTAATCATCATCAAAATTTAAGAGCAACGCTCTTGTCGGTGGAGCTCCCTCCATCTTGGTCAATTCTCTGCCAGTCTTAAATGCTAGTAATATGATAAATTTAAGCTACCCTGTTTATGGTTACTATTAGGTATCAATAACAAATTAAAATGAAGCAAAGAATTTAAATGAAGTGTTTATTTCTTTACTAGCTCTTTCTCGCGACTTTATCCGTATAATTTATAGCCTGTGTGCTTTTCTGAATTGTCAGCTATAACTTTGTGAAGTTTTATTAAAATCAATCAAGTATTTTGCGAGAATCCATACAAACTTTACTATATAGCTCAGTAGATAATTTCTAATTAGGTAGTTTCCAAGAGATGTAACTATGACACGGAACCTAGAAATGCTTTAAGCCAAGGGTCAAATGGCGACTACGCGCAGACAATATCTTTTTGCTTTTTGGTATCATAAAATTTCATAAACCCGAGTATTTATATGATAAATTAACAATTATGTCTCAACGTCGCGCTAGGCTTGCACGCCCTATTTTGTCTATGCCAGCACATAGGACCGCGGCTTTTACGGGAAGTTTTCGGTATGCGGCAACAAAGTGCTGGAATAATATTCCCCCTCCATTGAGATGTCTTAATTCAAAATTTACGTTTAAAACAAAATTTAAATCGTATTTGTTAGAAATACAAATTCTTGACTCATCCCACCGCTTTGCTTGCCGTACTAATGCGTCTTCCCGGAGAAATCTGAAGTAAATATTTTTTCCCTACGGTACCTACTTAATCACCAGCACCTTTGAGCTTAACCTTATATTATTTATTTTGTCACAGTCATATTTGGATTATACTGTTTTCGTCTTAATTCAGGCATCATAATATAAGATACATATAACTATTTTAATTTGGTTAATATGTTAAATTGCGCTCGTTCGTGTTATCTCCAAATGGGTGACAGCTGAAAATCAGCGGTTGCTCCACCCGGGCAACGTGTGCTGAGCTGTAGCCTATTTGTGCTTCTGTGGCACACATATTGCATGTATTTAGTAGTTATTATAAGTTAGTGATCATATTGTTTCTACTTATTTCTGTATAATGTGTGTGACAGTTGAACAAAATAAATTTATTATCTATCTATCTTTTATCTGTAAGCATACTCAGCGAAAGCTAAATATGTACGCCTCGGCGATAATTTTTTTTATGATATGGGACGGCAAACGAACAAGAGAGTTTTGTGATTGATGTGCATTATAATGACGATCATCACATTTCTGACACCTAGAAAATAAACAAACAAATGTGTGCATATTAATGCACAAAGCGTACCCGCTCATTATAATGACTTATTGGCCACTTTTGCAAATACTCATATTCATGCCATTTTAATCTCTGAAACCGTGCTCAAACCCTCTTTACCGTCTGCACTGTATCCTCTTCCAGGGTATCGTCTATTTCGGAACGATCGTAGTTATACTGTCACTCGTGATGATGGTAGCTCTCGAGTGGTGGGTTGGGGAGGAGTCGGGATTTACTTGCGTAATGACATTTCTGCACGTGTTCTTTCTCAGTCCGATACCACTTGTCAGAGCCCTGAGCATTTATTTTTGGATGTTAACCTTCACGGTACTAAAATTCTTCTTGGTGTCTACTACAGCCCATCCCTTCGCATTAATTACTTTGACTCCTTTGACATGCTTCTATCTGATCATCGTGTAAATTTTGACCATATTATAATTATGGGCGACTTCAATACATGTCTAGTCAAGAATGACTTCCATTCTAAATCAATTCTTTCTCTTCTTCACTCTCTTGATCTACATGTCTTGCCTCTTAATGTTACTCACTTTCCCCACAATGGGCCTCCTTCACTATTAGATCTTGTTATTACTTCTTCTCCTGATTTAGTCTCTAAGCATGGCCAATTTAAAGCTCCTGCGTTTTCTGCACATGACTTAATTTTTGCCTCTTTCAAATTGCGCACTTCCAAGCCCAAGCATAAGTATGTGTTGAGACGTAACTACGGTGCCATTAACTGGGGGTTATTTGATGCTGACTTTCGGGATATCAATTGGGACATGATTCTTTCACTACCCAATGTCAACACCAAGGTTGAAACTTTTAATTCTATTCTTGTGGTGGTATGTCGGTTTGCGGAACTTATGCAATAAGCGGTGTAGGATAGCTAAACGCAATTACATACATGACAATGTTGATGATTGTCCTCCAAACAAGTTGTGGAAGTTTTTAAACGGCCTAGGCCTAGGGAAGCAGTCACATGACTTAAACCTCACATCTGAGTTAAACAACGTCAATAAATATTTCTGCTCCTCTCCCATGTCTCTGCCTTTACACATTAGACAATCCACGCTTGCTGACCTTGCTAGCAAACCTGTCCCTGACTGTCCGGTTTTTCAATTTGAACCAATTACTGTCGACGTTGCGATAGAAATTGTCCACAGCCTGAAATCAAACGCTATTGGTAACGACGGTATTTGTCTGGAAATGTTGTATCCTGTTCTCCAAATGATTGCTCCAATATTAGTTAATATAATTAATTGTTCTCTATCAACTGGTGAATTTCCTTCATCTTGGAAAAACGCACATGTCATTCCTTTACCTAAAAAATCTAATCCTTCCTTACCTTCCCATTTCCGCCCAATCTCTATTCTTCCTGTAATTTCTAAAGTTATCGAGCACTATGTTCAGAAACATTTATGCAAACATCTCTCTGATAATAATCTGTTAAACCAATACCAGTCTGGTTTCTGTGCTGGTCATAGTACTACAACAGCGTTGGTAAAGATCACTGACGATATTCGTCTTAATATTGAGAATAAACAACTTACACTCATGGTTTTACTCGACTTTTCTAATGCTTTCAATAGTGTTGATTTCGACATACTACTTGGAACTTTAAATTTTATTAACTTTTCTTCTTCTTCTCTTTCTTGGTTTCGCTCCTATCTGATGGGAAGACGCCAGCTGGTTAAAGTAGATCAGCACAAATCTGACTGGTGTGATCTGTTTACTGGTGTTTCTCAGGGCGGAGTCCTATCTCCTATCTTATTTTCTATTTTTATTGATAGTATCACTTCCTCTCTCTCCACTTCGTATCATCTCTACGCAGACGATCTGCAAATATATTCAGCTGCCCCGTTTGACAATTTTCGCCATGCCGTTAATCTCATTAATGAAGACCTAGCTTCCATTGTCAGATGGTCAAGTAATTTCGGGATCATGATTAATCCAGAAAAATCACAGGCAATAGTAATTGGTAGTCCGCATTTTATTTCTAAATTCCACTCTTCCTCTTTTCCCAACGTTATGCTTGATGGAAAAATAATTCCTTTCTCTTCAACGGTCAAGAACTTGGGAATCATATTGGATGAAAAGTTATCCTGGTCTGCAATACAATTATCTGGCGGTTGACGTCCCAGCAATTAATAGGGATGTTCCCTAAAAAGAAATGGATTTAAAATAATTAGTCCGTCTCATTTATCGACAAATATTAGATACGTATTTATCCGCTTTTCAATTAAACAAAAATTTATAAACATACTAGCTTTCGCCCGCGGCTCCGCCCGCGTCAATGTCGATTCCTCGGGAACAGTACTTTTTCCCGGGATAAAACATAGCCTATGTCCTTCTCCGTACTCCAGAGAACTTGTATGCAAAATTTCATGATGATCGGTTCAGTAGTTAGGGCGTGAAAGCGTAACAAACAAACAAACAAACAAACTCACTTTTGCATTTATAATATTAGTAAGGATAAGGATAACCCGTTAAAGTTCCGCGTGACGTCACTGTCCGGTACACTTTTTACCGGCCTGTTGCTTCATTAGTCCTGAACCTTGATGCGTTTTATCTTTTTAATTTTTTGTTTGATTGAAAAAAAGAAAAAATACGTGTATAATATGTTTCGATAATCTAGAAGATGGACTAATTATTTCAAATGCTATTTTTAGGAAAAAACCGTATGAGTAATTGCTAGAAAAAGCGCGGGAAAACTCATTTATAGTTGAAACTGGCTTAAGAAGTCACGCGTAAAAGCCATATATAAAAGAAAAAAAAATCCCCATTAAGTTTTACACACATGAAAGTTGCAAGTCTTTACCTATTACGGACCAATAGATACAGTCCTACGACAGACAAACAGCCATCTGTTTGTCTGTCCATACGTCAGAGGCTTATTAATAAGATCCCTATTTTGCCCTTAGGGTAAGGAACCCTTAAAATAAAAAAACGTTTTCATACAACGATGACCACTTTAGTCAACAATCAAGATTAAATTCTAAGCAAATTTAAGAAATTTATCCACATCCTGTCTTATGTTTAAAAATATTGTACCGTTTACCGAAACTAGGTACTTACGAGTATACCAACATGGGTTCAGGTTGAATGTTTCTTTTATGATCAGAAACAGCGGGTCTTTGTCACAACATTCGATCGTGAATCGGCGGATGCTTTTAACAGTTTTTCCTGGACATGCCGACGACCAGGGTTCATTGGAGGTTGATTTTCAGCCTCCGGGTCAATTTAGGCTGAACGGTGGCACGAAGGCTCCACAATAGGCGGAAACCGACCGCTACTCTGAGTCGTTTTTGTAAGAATAAGGAAAACGAATTATATATATTGATTGAAGTGTTTTTTTATATAAAAGATTATTTTAACTAATAATAATAATAATAAGGGGCCGCAGGGCAGCTTGTGGCGAGCTGTTGGTGAGTAACGACACCACGGACCCGAGTGCTCCAGAGTCGGTCAGAGCCCTCGCCCCCGACGTGTCTTCATCGGTCGGGGTGGAAACCCAAGAGGGCTCGCAGGGCTCTCGACTCTGGCTTGCCTTAGTTGGCCGTCCAGAGAGGAGTCGTGAGAGCTGTTGCTCCAGGGGTGGAAGTGTTAAAGGGCATAACGCCGCGAGTAACTTCGGAGAAAGCGCAGCACACCTCTCGACACCCCTGAGTCGCCCGCACCGGTGTTGCCCTTTTTTGCCGGCATTAATCGTTGGCTATTTTGAGGGGCCCATCTAGTGGGCGGCAAGCCACCACCTGCCAATTGTAGTCAGTTATCATGATTATGGCAGGTGCACGTCCCTTTGCAATAACCCAGCATAAGTCCACCCAACTCTCAATCCCATAAACCCATTAATTTCCTTTTTAAAATGCAATAGCTCCTCCTCCGGCCAAGACCTGTTCAAGGGCATATCACACATTGGTATTTCTAGGAACGGGTTCTGGCTAGAGACCAACATTACATCAACTTCTCCAAAGGGCCTCTACGTGTTGGATCTATATCCCCACGCAAGCCTCTCAAAGAACCGGGGTAACACCCGTGAATTAAGAGAGATACAAATAATAATAATACATTTTTATTTCGGACAGGGTCTATAGAACAATACAATGTAATGAAGAATAATTTTTTTTATATACTAATGAACGAATGTTAGTTCATTAGTTAAAATAATCTTACATATAAAAAACGACTTCAGTCAATATACTGAACCGATTTCATCAAAATCGGTTCATTTAAAAAAGTATTTGAAAGCATACTTTTTCAATAATAAAGAATTTTTAAAATCGGTTTGTAAATGATGGAACTTAGTTATAGTAAGTATGTTTCTAACCTTGATTTTATAAATGATATACCTTATGCAATGAACATAAAGCAGCGATAGGGAGTCGCTATTGCTGCCCTATCTTGAGACACTGGATTCCGTATACACGTTGACTCGAGACCTGCTCGGGTCAATGTAAAATAAGTTTAGTTTTTAATATTTTATTTGTATCTCTTTACTAACCCTAGTTTTTAAGCTTATTTATGGTACTAACCTATATTATTGAAAAAATGTTTTTTATAATAAAACATTATTATTATAAAGTTTACTATTAGGTAGTAGTAATAAAAATGGTAGTAGTAAAAATCGTCACGATTCCGACCGATAAAAAGATCTAAATTGTAAGAGAGTGTCACGCTCTGCCTGAAGAACTTACTCAAACTTTGTATCAACTCTTTGTGCAAAATGTCAAATTCTTAGCCGCTGCCTTTTTTATGTAACTTAGACAATAATTAAATAATGATCTTTACATTATGTTCTTAAATAACATAGTTTTCTCTACAATCAAGGATGAATGACATCTATAGAAATAAAAAATACTAGCAATCCGCCCCGTGCTTCGCACGGGTAGATATAAGTATTAATTCCATAGCCTATGTTCATCAAGGATGACGTAGGATTCTAATGGTGATAGAATTTTTCAAATCGGTTTTCAATTCGGAGCCTATTCAGGCTTCGAACCGAAACTACTGGGTGCAAACAAACAGTCAAATCTTTATTCTTTAAAACTATTAGTGTATATGAGCATAGTAAAGATGACGTTCAAACAAGATATTATGTATCAAACTTTTTATGAATTTAAATTCAAAACTGCTATGAATTTCCCGCTCTCACTCTATTTTAATCTCTAATTTCAAGGCCCATCTGGAGCTGGTCTTGTTTGTTCTTGGAATCAATTATTCGGCTCCGTGAAGGTTTATCGACTTCGTGCAAAAAGTCGAATTCGTGGTCGCGGTAACACCACGTAACTTCCAGCGAGCAGTGCAATATCATTTGTCGAACAAATTGACCGTGTCGGCGACATTGTGGAACGTTTTCAATCGATACTTTCTATAATTGAATCTTATTATTAAGTAAATATGCGGGATTTTTCATACAAAGTATATAATGAAATCTTGCAAAGTTAATATGAAATATAATTTCAAGTGAGTAATAATCTTTCTTAGCCGTGTGGTTTTCGACAGAGTAGAATAGGATCACTCCAAGTCTTCCCATGGATGTCGTAAGAGGCGACTTAGGATTACAAGCTAACCAAAGCTCATAAACATCAATGAGACCTCTCCAATTCGTCTGGCCAGCGAGGAGAGTGTAGGCTAAATCTTCAGTCTGCTCTGGCTAAGTATGGCTCCGGTAGTACAGAGAGGGTTATGCTCCTGTAGTGGAGACAAAAAAGACCTGATGATGATGATGATGAATAATCTTTCATATAAAAAACCGACTTCAATCAAACCACTAAACTGATTTTGATGAAATTTCAATTGACAAATTCACCTCGTAATTTTAATTGATAACTTTTTTTTTTTTTACTAAATATTGAATTAGGCATTTGTCTCCCATCTCACCTGATGGTAAGTGACGATGACGATAACTCCGTAAAGGCCACGTTTTGCGTGATTGTGTGAATCAAAAGCGGTTGCTAGCCTCATCTGTTATGGCATGATCCATTCCATTCAGATTTTCGCCCACTTTGTCAGTTTGTATCTGAATGAATTTGATTTACATTACGTCCTCTAGTAACTAGACGATCTAATCACTACATAGTATAAAACAAAGTCGCTTCCCCACAACCCGTTAGTAGTGCAAGCTGCTAACTACTCCCCCAATCCACACAATCCGAACCTTACGTCGTAGACGTCCTAAGAACGTACTTGACGATCCCGATGATCCTATTGACATCGCACAAGCCCGCCCCGCCCCTCTTCGGCTCTGAATAGCCAGAGGGATCCCACTATCCGAACCCGTCGCACTCGCCACCTGAACAAAGTGCGTAGAGTAGGATTAGCTCCGATTACTGGTGACCACACGCTGGTCCCGGGTGTCTTGCACCCTGGATAGGCCCTTCTGGCAACGTAGCTTTCGAGTATATCAAAAGATGAGAGTTGCTGCTCTTCAAAGGCTTTTGCCATAGATTGTCAGATTGGCCCTTCAGGTTATGCATGCACGTAATCGCGGCCCATCAGGGAATGTAAGAGTTTGCCGTCTCTCCAAGCCTTACGCACACAGGCAACGCCCAAAGCCGAGGTCCGTCCCTCCTGGGGACCCTTTAGTGATTTTGTCTTTATAGGCTGAGGGCACTCTGCCTTCGCGTCAAACACCCGATGAAGTAGCAAAAGCTCACTTGGAACTAGTTACATAGTCATTTAAAAAAAACTGTCTGTCTATCCCTATATGTATGCTTAGATCTTTAAAACTACGCAGCGGATTATGATGCGGTTTTTTTCAATAGATAGAGTTATTCAAGAGTAAGGTTTAAATGTACATTGCACCCGTGTGAAGCAAGGGTCCGGGTCGATAGTATTTTTATAAGTGTTTTCTTGAATTAACAGCGTTATTTTGATATAAGTAGGTACTCTAATTTATTTATATTTTATTTCTGAGAGAGAGTAGACGACTTTATGTTGAATTAGTGTTGCTAAGAGCAAAGTATTTCATTCTCTGTAACCAACCAAACTCAGGAATGCGTTAATGAGATCTCTTACAGATTCATTTTAGAGTGCTTGACTTAGCATAGTCTAGTGAATGTTATAATCAGTTGCATACACACGCAATGTCCACTGTCACTAAGCACTGTTCACTCATTACCGATCGAAGGAAAAACTATTTCCATCAGTGAAAAGCGTTAATTATGCGTATGAATAATGCATGCCAGTAAATGGGTAAGTAGGCTGGCCAGTCTTCTATTTATAGTCGCAGTGTACACGCGAATATGCAGGATGCAAGCTGCAACCCTTGAGAGGTGTCTGCATCGTTGATCGAGTCGTTTTACGTATCGATTATGTCTATCGATACGTAAAACGACTTTAAAACTAGGTATCAGAGAAATACCTGGTTTAATTAAGACATTCTCCTTACTACTATCACGAATGTCTGTTGCTTTTAGGGTTTCGTATGATCGAGTAACAAAACGGAACCCTTATAGGAGCACTCGTCTGCCTGTCGTTGTGTTGAGTTGAAATTTAGCAGCCTTATAAATTTATGTGAGGCAAAAACGTACATGCTACATAAATAAATATATTTGGAGCTTTAGGGTAATTTTTGAGAAATCAGAAAAATCTAAATTGTTTTACAGACTGTGATATATCAAATGAAAGGGCTTATTGTAGCACTTTAAAGATTAAGGTAGTAGAAAGAAAAACAGGTTATATGATATTTTTAGGTGGGGTGGGGAAAGTAGCTAGGGGGCTTCAAACTTTAAAACTCAAATGTGCGTACTCATGCGCATATTACATGAAAAAACTCGAGCGCGACCAATGAGAATACTCCAATTAATGCAAGTTAACATGTTTTGAATCTGACGGTTGCGGTAACAAAATTGCAGACAAATCCTCGTGCGTGGTCGGCTCTTTTTCATTTGGAAGGAAATAATTCAAGAATAACAGGCATATAATCTGACCATATCCATATGTAGTAGCAAAAAAAATAAACTAAAATCATAACCCCCCCTATATTAAAGTAACATGTGTGGTGGAGGCACTTATACAATGTTGGAGGTATCCGTCATATCTTAATCTGACGCGTTCGAGTCTATCCCAAATTCCTCTCTTGGGCTCTCCTATTATGCAATGATCTCATTTTTTTTAAAATAATTTTAGGCTAAAGTTGGCGAGACAAAAAGCGTCTTATACACAGATTCTCACTTAATCTTATCTGAACAGGTCATTGTACGACTGCAGGACACTTTGCGAAGAGACCTAACGTCGCCTCTACCCCTTGAGAATGCTTGGAATATGCACCTGACACAGATGCACTAGTCATAAATAGCAGGCAAATAAAAGACGCGTTATGAGTTATGACACGAGCAGCCTCTCGAGTATTTTGATGCATTTCTTATCTTGACTGCAAATCGAGTGTTATCGGGAACATAAATCATTCGCTTTTTTTGCTGTTTCACTGCTACGTAAGTTTGCATCAGATATGCATAAAGCCTGTGCGAGTATGTAATCTAAAGGTACAAGCATGTAACAAAAACCTCTCTTGTTTGGTAAAAGTATTAATAGGCGTCCATAATTTTCTTCTTCCATGCTGGTCTGGGAGAAAAGAACAAAACGTAGAATGAACCAACTGCTTCTCTTCCCGCGCAGATGGAAAAAGCCGATCCATGAAATGGGCAAAAATCTGAAGAATCATATCATGAATCATCAGGTGATGCGGCTAGCAACCTATTATTTTGATTCCGTATTCCACCTAATGCCCACCAAATGCTAAACGCGGCCTTCAGGGCCTAGACTACGGCTATGTTTACCCCACAAGAGAAAAAAGTCGTGATAATATGTGTATGTTCAATTTTTTTAATTGATTTTAATCGCCATTTGCATAAAAATAATTAAAAAGTTTCAGCAGATCTTAATATTTTAAAAAGTCGCAGTCAAAGCATGCCTGTTCTCTAAAGTGATTCATGATTACTCAAGTACTTGCATTGTGTCACATGCTGAGGCATCATCATCGAGAATTTCCCAAGATAATGTCAATACACGAAGATTAGCAAAATCTGCGGTAAAATCAAGCGACAGTATAAATAGGATTTCGCAAATGTTATCAGTATATACGTTTCAATTGGTCACCGTTATACCAACTGATTGTTATGACTCAAAACTAAGAATTTCAGTATATTACAAATCGGTCACGTGTAGCAATCATCTCAGCTTATCTTGGGCGGTTGATATTCTTGATAGCAATGGAAAAGTTTGTAAACGAACGACGAAGTAAATCTTTTAAGCAATTAAGAACAGCTAGCCGGTGTTAAGAGTAATAGATGATAATTATTATGGTTCGAATCATGGAGAAGATAAGTTAGGTCATCTTTTTAAGTCGTATGCCTATCTAGGAAGCTAATGTTGGGTTATGTAGGGCATACCAGAGAAATGCAAGATTGTTCATATACTAATTTATTTTCCTTTTAGTAGGAAGGTGTGTTTATGCAAGGAAAGCCGTACAACGAATAATCCACAAAGGCTGTGGGAACGTAGTCGGGATACTTCAAGTGCCTAGTGACGGTTCGGGTTGCAATTTTAAATACAATATTTATGACCAACTGATGACATAGAGAGAGAAAGATTATTGAGTTAGACAGAGCTAGAAATGTGATTTATTTTTGCCACATTCCAACAGCTAATGGGTGTAATCTCGTGTCTAATTTGACAAATTATTATTTGTCTTACATTACCTTACTAGGTAACCTACCTATGTTACCTAGTAAGGTTATGTTAAATACTGCAATAGTAACAGTTGGTCTATAGCAAGGGTTCTCAACCGATAAGTCAGTATGTGCAATAAATAAATCTCTCGAAGTAAAAAATCTTATACAAACTTAAATTTTTTAATTGGAAAAGTAATGGCGATTCAGTTTGCAAAAAGTTTCAGCATCTTGGAATAGCCAATCAAATCGAAAATCACTTCTCGAAAATGTAAATTGCTTCTTAAATTGCTTACAATTACCGTTGCCCCATACGCGACCACTCATTCTTATAAACATGATTCTAAATTGCTTATTTTGATAGTCGCGCCATGATTCATTGTTAATTCAAGTGTTATTACTGCTATCTCCGTCGTTTTATTCTTTCTTGTCATACCTACCTGCTCGCTCTAAATGAATGTTTTTGTTTGATCAGTATTCGCTAAACTAGTTCCATTGTTTCGGTTATCATATCTATCTGTACCTCTGACATAATTATTCGGAGATTTGAATGTATTTTTACGGCCTCCATTTATTTGTTGTTAGTATCATTAATCCATTACTTTTTGACAATTATTATACGAGTGATAAAAATCGATGTAATGCAACTTCTAAAATGTATAATAATTTCCGATATATCGCAAAATATACACAAGATGTACCAAAGGGAAATACTTTGATCACTTGATAGATGCCAAGATATTTAACAAATCAAAAACAGGGGAGGATTTTCTTAGCATGAAAATACCTAGATAAAATATACCGGTGTGTAAGCAAAGACAAACTCCTCCATTTCAGACGGTAATTATTTTTTACTGGACTAGGACTAAAAGACATGTTCAAGTTATAAATATTCGGTGTGCGTGAGGTCTTCCAGCAAATTATCTGGGGGCAGCCTCAGCCACCGCCACCGAAACCGGCGACAGCATGTAGCTAGCAGCCCAGAGGCTGTGCGCCCGAGCGAGAGGCACGACCAGTGATCGGCGAGCCTACGATCCACTCTCGAGTCGCCAGTGCCGCGCCAACCGCTGACAATATCGCCCGTCGCGTCGCCCTATCTCCGAAGTTATCGTAAAACCTTATCGAGTTGTAGTGATTTCAAGTTGTTACTAAAAAGTCAAAACGAAACCCATTTTCGAATAACGAATTGAATGGTGTTGTGAACAAGTGAATCGATTGTTTTAAACATCCACCTTCCTGCGACGCGTGGCGGAACATAAAAACAAACTCTTGTGTCGTGTTTCGAATGGTCCTCAGCAATAATTAGTTTGGTAAAAGTGAGTGTGTGTGCCGTGGACGCTTGATAGTTCAATTAGAACTGGTTTACTAGGCTTTTGTATGTACTGATACTGACAAATCGTGTGGCCGCTCCTTCTGGACTTACGGATGTTGAAATTGGTTAGTGATTGTTTTTGCTTGATACTTCTGCATTTACATCAAAGGCATCATCATCGCCCTTCCTATCTCTGTGCCATCCTACTTTTTTACCTGTCTTCCAATCCTTCTTTTTAAGGTTATTCTTTTATTCTCAATGCATGAACTTGAATCCGTTGCTTGGCACCTGCGCTTGGGCTTTGTATTGTGGTGTGTATACTACGTTGCTCTGTGATATCGTTGGTATTTTGTCAATGTGAGTGTCGGTAATCAATGTGATATGATAATGTAATAAGTACACGATAAGTAATTTCATTATTTTCATAACAGATTATCGTAATCAATGCACGATTTCTATTAAACAATTTCGACCGTTAGAACGCTTCTGCTCCAAAAGGAAACTCATTTGAAAAGGACGCTTCCTTATCGGCGTTTTTATTATGGTGTCCTTGTTCAAAACAGGAACCATAAGATAGCCTACAAAACCACTAGTTTCTGTTACATTGTATTTTGTCTACATTAAAATGTATCTACTAAAACCGATGATCATTATTCCACAAGTAAGATATTAATCAAGAATTGAGCAACTCTTTATCGTAAACCTGCATTTCGTTATTTTGACCACATTTTATCTTACAACTGTATTGTTCTAACATCGCTACGTGACGTTATCCACAAAGCATGGAATGTACGCATCTACTAATTAGATTCGTCCAATGTTCTTATGACATTATCACTAGCAGCTGACGTAGGAACTATTCCACCTGCTTTTGATAGTCCATTATAGCTATCAAGTTAAATTGTTTTTAATGTCTTTGCATTATTAAGGCAAAGGGCACCAGCTGACCTATCCTCTTAACTTTATGGTTATTAAAAGCAATTCAAGTAAACTTGAACTTTATGTGGTCGCAATATCATTGCAATACCACTTCCTACTATCAGTTTACCGAATAATGCATTTATGACTATTGAATCGAAGATTTCTATTTGCTTTTGGATATTTTGAAATTGGCAAATATTTTCGAATAGCTTTCTCTCCTCGAGCCTTCAGAATATACTCGTTGTTAAATTCCTAATGGCGGTAAGGCCGGCAGTTTTTTGTATTATGCAAGATATTTTTTTGTGGGTCCTAGAATATATCCTTGCGGTGACACTCCCAAAACTATGAATGTTAATGATTACATTTACTATTTTATTTTTATAAGTAAAGCTAATATAATATCATTTATAATTTATAACTCAAGAACGGTTGAACAGATTTTGATGAACTTTGGTAAGGAAGATACCCTGGATTTTAAATACGAGACTTTTTACCCGACTACCCAAAAAAAAGGCGGTACAAAGTTCACTCGTTAATGATAAAATTCACTTAGAAATTATTAACATTTTTATATTCTTATATTCTCCTGCCATATAACACTATTCTCGTTTAATAAACCTTAACAGTTTGATTGGCACTAAATTAAAAACGAATTTATACCAAATTAAATGTCTATAGACGTGCAGTATCCATCAAAGTATTAATAGACTTGCCCAGCTATGGGCCAAAGTGGGTACCTACTGATTAAAATAATAAAAGTGATGACGCTCGCTCTTTGAATTAAATCCCAATCATACACACCCCCTTGAACTTCCTAAAACAATTTATCTATTTTCTAAACGTTGGGATTACTTCCACTCTCCTATTTGGTGTGTCGCGTTGCGTGTGAGTTTACTAATTACTATCGGCGCTGTTCCCGCCGGTTTCTCTTTGTTATTGATGTCTGAGATTCGTGCTCGTCAATTATTGTTTCGTTGATGATGATGAATGTAGTGTTGTATTTGATGTAATGAGAGATAATCAGTTGAAGTGAAACGTTTACCATCCAAAGCGATTCTCCCTATTGAGATTGACTTTTACATCTTTCCTATTATTAGCCTAATAATGGGATAGACTTTGTAAAACTGTATGACTACTGATAGTGGAACAAATTTTGAATTATGTAATTCTGCAATTTCTGCAGTGCGTATCAGGATCATTTCTTCTTGTACGTTTAAGAATTTTATTGTATGTAATAAAATAAATATTGCAAAAAGCCGTTTTATAAGAATTCATGGAATGAATTTGAGATGATTTCTATGGAAAAGTTTTGTTTTATTGGTTGTATGTATACTTATTTGTGATTTAGGTATATACAAACACATATTTCAATAAAGTAATTATTTACTTCATACAGCAACAGAATAAAGATCAATCAATGAAATTGGACAAAAAATATCAATCTTGTGTTACGTTATTATGTGTCGAGTTTTTGCACAAGCAAAAAACTGCGGAGGCGGAACACTCGAATATTAATTGTTTGTTCATGCCACCCTTACGTTAGTTAAAGTTTTTACACCACTGCCAGAAAAGGAGTGTATTGTTTCTACAGACTTATATATTAACAAGAACGTATTATGTATGTGAGTTTTTATTACTACCTACATAAATTTCAAACGACCTTACCCGCCAAATGCTTACCCTTAAGAGAGCCTTACATTTTTTTTTGGTAAAGCAATCTTACTTTTATTTTAACTATTATTAAATTAGGAGGTACGGCTGAAAATATATGTGACAGAACAGAAAAATATGTACATAGCGCAGTACCAAGTAAATATAACAAAATGAGCTCTTATCGGTGTCGCATGTCTTTTCTTCCGGGATAAAAAAAAATAAATGCCACATAATATTATGGTTTGGAGCTGGTGAAGAGTTATAATAACAATAAAAGAAATAAATATAACATTATAAGAAGTAAAACCAATGCTACCAAACACTACTGACAGAAAAAGCCATCAATATAAAATCAAATTTGAATAGAACATAACACACAGATTTTCTTAGTAACGATGACGTACATGAGGCTGCAAATCCAATGATTTAGCATAGAATAATGAACAAACACGACAAAAGAAATCGCACAAAGAAATAGCCTCTTTTGTTTTTGAGACATAAGACTTAATGTCCGCACGTTTATCTTGGCTCGTGTATTGTTTCTTAATGCATTGATCAAGGATGATGTAGCTTAGTAGAATGCTAATATCGATCTGATTCTTTGCTTTCTAAGTTTCATTATCTTACTTGTATCGGATTTATACAGAAGTCACGTTACCTACTTCTTAGGCACTATTTTAGGCAAATGACACGTTGAATGGATCTGAAATAATATTAACGGCTAAAGGTAAAATATTATTTAAACAAGTGTTTTATTTTTGACCTTAATTTGGACCATTTGTAATGTTGAGTTTCATGATGTTGACTTATGTATTTTTACTATTGCGGCTCAAGCGTCAATTTGTTAAACGTCACATTGATAAAGCGGCTTTCTACAATTGAAATTCAAAAATCTAAATATAAATCTCGTAAGTCATTTTTAAGTTTATCCATTACAATCTTATCTTTAATCACACATAATGAATTTTTTTTTTTTATCTTTTTAATATTGTATCTACCTATTTTAAATTTTTCGAAAGGGAATGGAAAAAAGTGGCACAGACTAGGGAGGCATAAAAACTTATGAGGGAGATCTTTGCCCAGTAGTGAGACAATATAGTCTAGGAAAAATAAACAACTATATTAGTTTAGATAACATGTATTCATAGTTAGTAAGTAGAGGCTAATTTCCTGAAAAAATATAATTAGTCCGTCAGTTAGATATTCAAAAAATATTAGACACGTATTTTTCCTTTTGTCGATTAAACAAAAAATGACTTTGGCGCACTTTATCTTTATAATTTATTGTTTATTTGACAAAAGAAAAAATACGTGTCCAATATTTTCTGATTATCTAACTGACGGACTAATTTTTATGTTATTATGACGACCCAGGAAACTAGCCCATTATACGCGCCACAGTGTGCCAAGACTTCGACGACATCTCTAAGTTTTTCTCTAGTTGATAGAAATTTACTGCCATTTGTACAATACAATAGATCACGTTGTGTTTATTGTTAGAAGGCGTTTGCGTCAAGACAAGGCTAACTTTTCAGATTGGCCCTTCAGGCTTGCATGCACGCATACGCGGCCCATCAGGCAACGTGAGAGTTTGCTGTCTCTCCAAGCCTTGCGCACACAGGCAACGCCCAAAGCCGAGGTCCGTCCCTCCTGGGGGCCCTTTGGTGATGTTGCCTAAAAGGTTGAGGGCACTCTGCCCTCGCCTCAAACGACCGGTGAAGTAGCGAAAGCTCCCTTGGAGCTAGCTACATTGTCCTCCCAAAAAAAAAAGACAAAGCTAATAATCCCCTTTCCTTGCCGTTATCATGCTGATACTACTTTTATTAACATACACTGTAAAAGTGGAACGTGATATCGTTATCTGCGGAAACCCTAATCCTCATTTAAATTTAAATAACCGAGACTTTCATCTCGTTTGTGAGTTTATAGCCATTCATCAACATCTTCTAGACTAGACGCTGTGGGAATGGGGTTGGATTTTGGTTTGATTTATCATTCTTTAGTGTTTGATGGATCGCGTGACTATTTCAAAATCTATATTTATTAGATCGGGAAAAGTTAAGTATTTTTTGGTAATTTTTAATAACATAACTTCTGTTATAATGTTTGTATCTGACTGTTTTTGATACCATTAGAAAGGTGAACTTTAAGCGAAGAATATGAAAAATAATAAGTAAATAAATATATAATAATAAATAAATAAATAAAAGTAAAAGAAGGGAAAACGCAAATTTGGCCGCGAATAAAATTTTGATGTTTAAGGACCATACCTTCGACCACCGGAAAAGCAGTTATGTATAATCAATGTATAATTTATACCTAGACAAATGTAGAACGTATGGGATTAGAATAGATGGGAATTTCTCCTTTGCGTACAAACTACTATTATTTGATAACCAGAATTAATTTCAGGCACCACCGCGAAGTTATTGCTTATAGCGGTAATATTTGATTCAACTTTGTGGTTTGTGTCTAGAATATAAATGATAATGTATTGCCGACAAGATTCTATAACTTTGCCGTCTTTGTTAAGGACGTGACAGCTACCTGCAATTTTTTATCCCTACCGCCAGTATCCTTCCCTGCATAGACCCTACGACCGTTGTGCCGTGGGAATTCTTTAGTAAGGGATTTTTTACATTTATTAGGAAGTAACTTTTCTGATTCTCCAAATTTTGTTATTTCGGTGATTATTATAAGTACCTATCTACTATGTATGTAAAAATGATTCTTTATACATAGTGAAATTTTTATCGTTTTGGACCCTTAAAGGGGTGACTCAGACCATCAATATGAACAACTTTTTCTATGGGGCCAACTCTGGGAACTAAAAAAAAATTTCGTCATTTCCATACAAAATAGTTCCGCCGCTCGGCCAGTTTGTATGGGAATGTCGAATTTTTTTGAGTTCCCAGCATTGTTGATATATGTTAGATATCAATATATCTTTTATTCACTGTACATATGCAAATTTAATGAAATTTCTTTATGATTCTGTTAATATATCTTTCTATATTTACCTTTTTGATTTTATATAATAACCTTTTGTTCAAATTCTCTTTCTTGTTATGTTTTTCATGTGTGTGTTGGACATAACTAGACCTCTAACTATCAGATTTTTCAATCTGCCTAAAGGCATCTGACACAGCTTAACGATTGCCATCAATGATAACAGCCGGGATCAACAGCTTAACGTGCCTTCCGAATCTCGGAGGAGCTCGAGATTTTTAAACCACTTGTGGTCCCCCATCCTAGTGGAAGTTGCGTCCGGGGTTGCTAAAATGCGTAAGCGTTAATAATGCTCATGCCATTCTCTTTCTCAACATCATCATTTCGTGTAGGTGACACGGTCAACCAACCATGTACACCGAGGTGTCTCAGAGTTCTTCGGAACCGCCTCTCGGCCTCTTAGGTGGTTCCTTTAACGACTACCAGATGGCAGACGGGACGAACAGCTTAACGTGCCTTCCGAAGCACAGAATCATCTTTATTATCAGACAATCAGGTGATTCAAGCCTGTAATGTTCTAACCAAACTGGAAACAACTAAACAAAGTATACTTCCCGTGGGAATCGAACCCACGACCCCCGGCTACAGGCAAAAACGCCTTAACCACTGGACCACGTAGGCAGTTCAGCATTCTCTTTCTGTAACTCTTTCATTGACTGTTACTGCTTATGTTACTGTTATTCCATATGTTTGGCAGAAACCTTATTATCCGGACTTGGTAGCCCTACCTTAACACAACGTAGACGGCCACAAACTAGTACAAATGATACAGCAATGATAAAAGTAGTTTCCATGAATGGCTTAGCAGCAAATATTGTAATCATGTCTCGGGTGCCGTCAAACAGTTGTACGGCGGGTTGTTGCGTGTGCCGGAGTCACGATTTGCTAAGTTACGACGCATGCTTTGTTAAACACTGATAATGTTATAAGTAATATGAATACTATAAGCAGGTAAAACAGTGACGGTAGTAATGTATTCAGGAAAATACATATGTAATTCTGAGTTATCATACTGTGTTATGTGTTTTAGTCGATGAATATATGTTTAAAGAGCCAGGGAATTTTATGTCTATACTTACACTATCTATGCTAGTTTATATCTATATGTACTAATAGCTTACTAGGTATAATTCTCAGGTACTAATATCTAACATAATCAGGGTATAATTTCCATGATGGAAAGTGGTCGCCGTCGCCCATGGACATCTGCTGTTGCAGAACACCAGAGGAGGCGTTTTAGAAACAAAAGATCTAAAATCCATACGTACACTGCTCATCGGCTTACTGTTATTTGATTACTATAGTAGGCAAAAAAGCTACTGTTATGTACATAACAGTTTAGTTTATTTTCCTGGTTCATCATTATGTAGCATCATATGTTGAAATCTTTATCTATCTTCAGTTTTCTGATTTGAACTTTTGCGCTTTGAACGCATAATTATTATCGTTCATATATTCGTTTGTCTATTTAACGGGACTTAGCACGAACCTTTAATATATTTACTAACGCTGACGTTTTTATACATCGCGATACTGGACTGGAGTACTTTGGTGTTCTCTGCCGCAGTACTCCGCTCCGGTCGCAGGAAATAAATATACCTACATATAAAAGGCCCATTGGCTTAGTCCCGTAAAATAAATAAATTATTTGTTGTTTTCCATCCAAAACATCAATATTATGTATTTTTTTCTGAGAAACTAAAGATACACAATTATCTTTAGTTTCTCAGAAAAAATAAACATATATTTATGTTTTGGATGGAAAACAACAAATAATTAATTTAATATACAATTGTACGTTCTCATGATTTTACTCTCATTAAGTTTCTCAGTTAGACAAACAGTTTGTATAAATATAGAGACGTTTGTCCACGCGTTCGTTGCGTAACCGATTGTTCTCCGCCAAATAGACTGAGACTCGTTAAGGTTGAGTGGGGCAATCGCTGGTTTCTCCTGAGGCTCAGTAACATTTGGAATAACAATGGGCACACCGGAACTCTGGGAATATTAAATTTTCTTTATTTTTATTAGCTACAGTTGAGTCATTCATTTTAGAAGATTTCAAGGGCTCTTACTTAACCACGCATGAGAAAAAAAATATTGAAAATAGCATGCATGTATCGTTTTTTGAACGTCGTATTTTTTATTCTAATTGGCGCAGTATAGTGAATATTACCTACATATTTAAAGTTTAAATTGTTCCTAACAAAATGGATCAAAGTTATCTAAGTAAAAATAATTTTATTTATTTATTATGTTTGAAAAATTACTAGCGTGTCGGAATGATCACTGCTTCAGAGGGAAAAGAAAGTATTTTTGTGTGTTGTTCTTTGTGATGGCGGGTAACGGGTAATATCTTACCCTGGATACCGGAACTCCAGGGATATGTGACAATTAACAATTGCTTATCATTTAAGTTTAGGCCCTAGACATTGAAAGGTTCGAAGGTCACCTCTTTCTTCTTTCAATTATAATCGTAACTTCATTTTACGTCGATAAAATGCGACTTTGTAAAGTTTAGGATCTTAAGAGTTTTTGGGTTTAGTCCGTGGTTATGTCGCACAAATAATATATTTAAATAAACATATAAAATATAATAAATAAATATTTACGGACAAATCACACAGATTGAGCTAGCCTCAAAGTAAGTTCGAGATTTGTGTTATGGGATACTAACTCAACGATACTATATTTTATAACAAATACATATATAGATAAATATTCAAGACCCAAGCCAATCCGAAAAAGATCATTTTCCATCTTGACCTGACCGGGGATCGAACCCGGGCACTCTCGTGTCGCAGGCTGGCGTGTTGAACACTGCGCCACGGAGTTCGCCATATATCCCTCGGGAACAGTATCTTTTCTGGTATGAAAGGTACACAATGTCCTTACCCAAGCATCAAACTAACTACAGACCAGATTTCACCTAAGTCGATTTAATTGGTAAAGCATGAAGAGGTAACAATAACAAACAGATATAGAACCTTTTGTAAAATTGTGCAAGTTTCTTTTGTACTGGGTAAATACTACATCATCTGATACCTTATCACGCCTTTTCAACATCCCTGACAGGTGCAGCCAAGTTCAAGAAATATCTCCATTCCATTTACCACTTTATGTCATATCCGTTAAGATTCAAAATCAACTAACTAGGAAGGATTTATCTTTCTATAAACTCAACAAACACGAGAAAATAGACAGACGTCACGATAAGCAGATCACAAGTTAAGCTACTGTTGAAGAGATATTATCAGATAGCTACATGAAAAACAATATTGTGCTCTGTAAGTATGAGTTAAACAACCGGAACGGATCAAATACAATTGAACAAAGAGAATTGGACCTTATAAGTAGAAGATACATATCATAATTAAATGGCGTGGCAGTGGCCTGTTCATTTTATTAAATATAGAATTAAAATGCTAATATCTTATTTCTTAATTGAATATGATTAAACTGTTCCGCATAAGACATATCTGTAGTTTTAAATTCATTGAATACTCTTCATAATCAAAAGCCTTGGTTTATGGTCATATTAAATTCTAAAAGTTTATCTTCTTGATTAATTAACGCGTGCAATTATTTTGCAATTACCGTTTTAATTGCATCGACTTTTACAATTCAATTTTATATCGATTGCAATTACCGATCTTATATTCGTAGATATATGGAGGCATGATGTTCAGAATAGTTAGGTAATTTTGCAAGTTTGTAATCGTCAAAGTTTAATTACTCTTAATCCACTTAAAAAAAGATGGAAGTTCTCAGTTTGATTGTATTTTTTTGTTTTTTACCTCATACATAAGTCATTCATAAATCATAAAACGAAGAAATTAAAAAAATATTGTTTTTAAATACTTTTAGAATGCTATCATAGAAATTTTGTCAAAATCGGTTCAGTATTTTAAATCAAATAGATTTTTACATACATACACATCACGTCTTTTTCCCTAGCGTGGTAGACAGAGCCCATGGCTAAAAGCCGCGTTTAGCATGTTGGTAGGCGTTAGGTGAAAATAATAAAAATATTAATAACTAGCTGTTGCCCGCGGCTCCGCCCGCGTTAATGTCGTTCCCGGGGGAACAGGAGAAATGATAAAAATTCCATACAAACCCCTCCCCCTCTGCTTTTTCCCCTTAAGGGGGAATTTAATACATTTCACCTGCATAGATCTTTAGCCCTTAAGGAGGGGATTTTGCCCATTTCACCTACACAGATATTTTTTTTATTGTAATGGAGAACTTCTTATAGTCATATTTCTAAGTAAATAAAAAAAATCCATACAAACTTTACCCCACCTATTTTACCCCTTCAAGGGGAAATTTCGTCTATTTTAACTACACAGATCTTTTTAATTGTAATGTAAACATATATACTTATTTTTTTACTTCTATGTCCAGAAATGAGAAAAATTCTATGCACCCCCCCCCCCCCCTTCATCCCTTAAGGGAGGAATTTTGTACATTTCACCTACACAGATCTTTTTTAATTGTAATCTAGAACGTATATACTTATTTTCATACTTCTAAGTCTAGAAATGAAAAATAATCCATACTAACTTTACTCCCCTATTTTATCCCTTCAGGCGAAAATTTCGTCGGTTTTACCTAAAAACTACGAAAAATATTTTACTCGTTTCATGCCTTTCAGTAAAGAACCTTCATGCTGAATTTCATTTGAATTACTTCAAAAACGACAAAGTATCATACTTTGCAACCCGTTTTACCCCCTTAGGAGATGAATTTCCAAAAATCCTTTCTTAGCGCTCCCCTACGTTATAAAAGGAACCCCTGTGCAAAATTTCAAGTTCCTAACCCTTATAGTTTACGCCCTGTGTTGATATGTCAGTCAGTCAGTCAGCTTCTCCTTTTTTTTAGTATGGATTACTATGGATAGTATGGATAGGTATAATGCTGTCGTATAATGATGATGAATTGACTTTGGATTTTAAGTTTCTTATGTCACTTATTATTTTATTTAATTTTTGCTATATGTTTGCAGGCAAACTCATGCCTTGAGTTCATTCAAATGACGATAACTTTTTTTTTAATGAACCGATTTTGATGAAACAAACTTTAAATGTTTTGCTGAGTTACAACAAAGCAATTGGTGAAAGTTTGAAGTAAATCGGTTCAGTATTTTCGGAGATAATCGTGATCATACATACAGACAGACAGACAGACAGACAGACAGACAGACAGACAGACAGACAGACAAGAAATTCGAAAAATTTTTTTTTGCTTTCTATTATTCTTTTTAAGTGTCCCTCTATCCATTTCAGTCAAAAATTCTAAATGTACAGACAAAATATTTTTACTGTTTTATTATATGTATAGATAATCAAGCGTGATTATCAAAATAAATCAAATCGTAGATATCTGTAATGTCTAAGTACTATATTAAAGTAGATATATAGAGATATATGAATTAATTGCATGTGTTATTGCCATGCTGGTACGAAATCTTACTTATTTTTATAAATCATTTCGTTTAAAAATCTGATTCGTAATACGCATAGAGTTATAATAATGCTATTAAGCTGAGGAGCACGATTGACGAGCATTATTAGCGCTTACGCGTGTTAAGCAACATCAGGTGCATTCCCCACTAGGATGGGTGACTGGGCTCCGTATATCAGAAGACACGTTAAGCTGTAGGTTTCGGCTGTGATTCATTGATGGCAGTAGTTAAGCTATGTCAGATGAAGAAGCTTGAAAAATCTGACAGTGTTGGCCACTTATAAACACGAGAAGCAAATGTAGTGCAGGAAACAGAGCATGGGTTACGCTCACCTACATATGTAATGGTAAAACATTACATCATTATTCGTACTTAATTACGTCAAGTTCCTGTTTGCGATGTGTAAGAAACAAGTTTTAATCATTGCAATTATTTTTTGCCAAAAAAATTGTCGCGTACTGATTTCTGAAACGATTACGACTCGGTTCTTTAATGAGTTCACCAAAACCGCAGTAAAAATTATCAATTTTTGAACATCACTGCGCTGATTCGGTCCTCCGCGGGGTTATTCGGCGTAAGCTTTGATCAAATAAAATAGTAGATACACGAATCACGATTCGCGCTCGAAAAGTGGCACCGGCAAAACAGCGCGGTAATCGAGTTTCGGAGCTGTTTTGTCCAAAGTTTCAATAAACCGCGCTAGCACTCACACATCATTTGACTAGCTCCGTGGCGCAGCGGTCAACACGACACGGAGTGACCGGGTTCGATCCCCGGCCAGGTCAAGATGGAAAATGATCTTTTTCAGATTGGCCTGGGTCTTGGATGTGTATCTATATATGTATTTGTTAAAAAATATAGTATCTTGAGTTAGTATCCCATAACACAAGTCTCGAACTTACTTTGGGGCTAGCTCAATCTGTGTGATTTGTCCGTATATATTTATTTATTATCTTGCGATGACGAAAGTACCTACAGTGAAAAGATGCAAAAACTACGCATCAAAAGTGAAAAAAAAAGATGGAGTTATACTTTTAGTATGTACCGTTTTTGTCGTTGTTTGTAAGTGCATGATGTTTTGACTCGGGGACATTATTAAGGCTTCATTTTGTATGAGACTGTGTATCTACCATTATATTTGATCGAAGGGCGTAAATGATAAAAAAATAAGACTTGTCTATTACCAATTTTATTGGCACTCGGAAAAAATGTATTGTTGCTAGTCGTGCTGGACATTTTGCGATGATTTAATATTATGTCAGAGGCAGTATCTCACAAAAAATCGGATTATGTTATCGTTTAGAAGGTATTATTCGATTGAAATTTTGTAGTGCCAGATGATTTTTGTTAAAAGAAATATAAATTTATTCGGATAGATATATCTATACTAATATCATAAAGCTGAAGAGTACTACTGGTTCAAGTTGGAAAATTGTGTTGGATAGTCTAGTTGGTTTTTGAGGAAGGTTTTAAGCTATAAAACATCACGCTGCGACAAATAGGAGCGGAGCATCAATAAAAAATGTTTTGAAAACGGGGGAAAATTAATCATCTAATTAATCATAATGACAAAAATAGTCGCGAACGAAGTCGCGGGCAACAGCTAGTTTAGGAATAAATTTACTTTTAAGTATGATAATATTAATATTATGAAAAAGTACTTTTATACGTTGTTAGTTTAAGTTAATTTTAATATCATCAACTTTTATGTAAAAAAACATATATTTATGATAATACATTTCTAATTGACAAATATCTTCTTGAGAAATAATAAATGTGTGGTTATATCATATCTAACTGTTACGAAATCACCAAGAATAAACGATAATAATACTAACGTTTGGACCAAAATATTTTGAATTTATTGCAAAACGCTTTTTTTTAATCCAAAGATTTATGTTAATTTTTAGTTTACTCTTTTGTGTTAGTAGCTTATTATCACAATTTTATGACAAAATAAATATAAAGTTGTTACTGAAGAAATATGTATTTATCATGGTAATCGTATTTATAGTTCGGCAATCGCTTGAATTTCCCAATGGGTTTGATTCGCGCTTGTCCCAGGCTCGTCTGTTCCGCTTGACAGTCAGCATTATTTAATAGCATTAAGTAGATGAGTTTGGATTTGTTATTTTATTATGAAATGGAGATTCATGGTAAGTTGAATTTTATTTTACTTTTTTATAATCAGTCGTTTTATTAATAAAAAAAAAAACACACACACACACACATTAAAATTAATCAAAAATATCGCCCCGAATCGTACCTGGTTCAAAGGTTCCCATAATGCTAGCTGCGTTTCCCACCTGAATAGCTATTACTATTAATTATACTTTTCCAGCACCAGATTATTTATTTCTTCTTCTATATGAGGAGCCCGATGACCCAGTGGTCGTGAGCATTAAAAGCGCTTACGCATAATAAGCAATCCTGGGCGCAGTCCCCATAGATGGGTGACCGCAAGTGGCATAAAAATATCTCGAGCTCCTCCGTGCTTCGGCCCTTGGTCCCGGCTGTCATTGATGTCGTTAAGCTATGTCAGATTCCTTTAGCTTGTAAAATCTGACACCACTGTTGGCCACTTACACATACATAAAACAAACAAGAAGATTATTGCTAGTCTCTCCAGTATATGGCAACTCTGTCACCACCTTCTGATGCTGAGTAAAGGTCATCCTTGGTGCAGCTCGTAGGGCACAAAGCATACCTACTATTTATAGAAAAAAACAACGGGTTGCTCTCTGCGACATTAAAACATTAACGTTACAGTAGGAGCAGGCGTACTTTTTCATTATTACTTCCTCTCCTACGCCGCGCCGGCGGTCTTAGGTTACGCACTCCGTCTTACCAATTTGTGATCAGTTCACGTGTCCAGACGCGAGTTTAATATTAGAGAAGTTTTCACTTCGATAAATATTTGTCTCTCCATGCTGAATGCAACTCTTCTATGCTGGTCTGGGAAAAAAGAAAAAACGTAGAATATACCAGCTGCTTCTCTTCCCGCGCAGATCGGAACAGCCAATTACCTATGTCAATACGCGATGCGGCTAGCGGGTTGAGAGCTATCACTATTTGATACCGTTTTTCATCTACACGCCCTCCAACATCCTAAATGTTGCCGTAGGGTATAGGGATAGGCACTGTCTACCCCGCAAAGGAAAAGAGGTGATACTATGTATACTATGTATGTTTAAATATTTGTATACTTATGAGGAAAAGACGATTTCGTTTTATTACTAGTGAATGATTAACAAACATAGTGTATGTTAATTTTAGACATGGCGATTTATATGTATTCGTATTTTGATATAGACTTAACTGTTTACTGGAGAAAGCCGGCCAGTTTCACAGCCGATATCGTAAATCTGATATTTCCATTCTGCATTTTGATTTAGGGTAGTAACACACTAGTTTCCATTATTGGGATTAAATTAAATTTTAGTTCAAACCTTATAATACAGAACGATATAATAATTAGGAAATACAAGCTAAACAAAGCTCATAAACATCAATGAGACCTCTCCAACCCGTCTGGCCAGCGAGGACAGTGTAGGCCAAATCTTCTGTCTGCTCTGGCCAAGTATGGCTCCAGTAGTACAGAGAGGGTCATGCTCCTGCAGCGGAGACTAAAAAGACCTGATGATGATGATGATGATATACATTATTTCTCCTCAGTTTTCTTTCAGAGCTACCGGAATACTGATCTGTTTTCTGAGCGAACGGAAACTCTTGTTTTTTTATACAATATGTTAAGAAAACCCTGTAATACCCTTGAATGGGAGATTCAGCCCGTCGATGTGAACAACTTTTCCTATGGGACCAATGCTGGGAACTTTAAAAACTTTTGCGACATTTTAATACAAATGTGCCCGGTCAATTTGTATAAGAATCACAAAAAAAAATTGATATCCCAACATTGGTTCCATAGGAAAAGTTATTCATATCGACGGGCTCAGTCACCCCTTCAAGGGTCTTACAGGGATTTCTTAACATATTGTATATATTAAGAAAGAAATAATGTAATAACGTTCAAAAAAGAGATGCATGTATCCTCCTAATCCTTGGTACGTAACTAATATTATAAATGCAAAAGTAAGTTTGTTTGACTGTTGGTTGGTTTGTTTATCTATTTGTTAGTTACCCTTTTACGCTTTAATTACGGAAATCATCATTGGCATACGTGTTATCTGACATACGAAGGCCTTTCATCCCACAAAAACTTATTGTTACCGAGAGAAAGATATTGACGCGAGCGTAACCGCAGGCGAAAATTTGTAATAAATAAATAAATAACAGTTACTTCTATTATATACTAGCTTTCGCCCGTGGCTCCGCCAATGTCGATTCCTCGGGAACAGTACTTTTTCCCGGGATAAAATGTACCCTATGTCCTTCTCCGTACCCCAGATAACGTGTGTGCAAAATTTCATGATGATCGGTTCAGTAGTTACAACATGAAAACGTAACAAACAAACAAACTCACTTTCGCATTTATAATATTAGTTAAGTTATTTTATTAGAATATTAGTTAGGATTTTCTAAGTGGCTTGAACTAACAGTACCTGTATATCTCTTAAGATTTCGAGCTGTCATTTGCCAACAAATAATCCACTTACCATTCTAACCTGGTTTGCAACAGCCACTGATGCATAACATGCAGAAGCTGGTTTACATGATGACGGAGTTCCAGGTATCTAACGGGGCTGTTACGAGCCAAACAATTTCAAGAGCTGGACAAACAGAGCTCCGTTAGAGCAGTGAGGTTATGCTATCATCGCGTGACATAGATATATGTTATACATAGTAAAGTAGTAACTATGGTAAAAAAATCTATAAATTATAAAAAATATTTTTTATTTCTTATATGAATCTACTCCTTAAAAAAAGAACATAAACACTTCGTGGTAAAAAGTAGGAAAGAACATAAATGAAACACTCTTCTTGGTAAAAATGTAAGAAATAACATAAATAAAACACTCTTCTTGGTCTTAAAAACAAAAAAATATATATTTAGGTAGCGAATTTGAAATATTGTAAAAGAATATATCATTTAAAACGTTGCTTGTCCTCCGTGGTCCAGTGGTTAAGGCGTTTGCCTGTTGACCCGGGGGTCGTGGGTTCGATTCCCACCGGAAGCATACTATGTTTAGTTGTTGCCAGTTTGGTTAGGACATTGCAGGCTTGAATTACCTGATTGTCTGATAATAAAGATGATTCCGTGCTTCGGAAGGCACGTTAAGCCTGTGGTCCCGGCTGCCATCTGGTAGTCGTTAAAGGAACCACGTCATAGGCCGAGAGGCGGTACCGAAGAACTCTGACACCGCGTGGTCGATTGACCGTGACACCTACTAGAAATGATGATGATGAACGTTGCTTGTTGTTAGTAATAACAAGCAACTTTTACCGCCATCCAGTCGCCTGTATTTGTATGCTACATAAATCTTTCAGGGCTGGCAATTTCCTAGGTCAAAGAATAGGCCTTGCCATCCAATGTGGTAATTCTGACAGCCCTCTGACTTCTGGGTGCTTCCGCGTGACAACGAATTGCGAGACATTTTTTATTTTTAGTGTTCGTTTTAGGAAGATTATTTTATTTTTAATTAGGTTCATACATAAGCAGTTTTATTCAATATACAACTGACTATCTTTTTACTTTATAATTTAGAATATTAAACAAAATCTATCTTCGACTTATTGTTGACCTGTGACCACTATAAAATAAGAGAAGACCAGAAGCAATAGATCACACCTCTAGTAAAGGAAAGACAAGGACATATTGCGTTTTAAAATAACAATGCGATAGCGAAATATGTACTGATAGTGATCAGTTAGTATGGGTTTAATATCAGCCATTCATCGTGTGTTATTTCTCAATCGGTCAATACGTCCAAAAGAATTCTATACACTGAGTAACCTAGATACTTCCATATGGCTAGCTACATATTTAAAAAAAAAAATTTACTAATACATATGCTCTCAGTGATTCAGAGAAAAACAAAAGAACAAAATCTTTGAATACATTGGATTACTGGGTGCATAGAAAAATATACACATTTTGCAACACACGTCCTATATTAATCTGTGGTTGCGTTGTTGGTTGCATATATATTATATTTATACCTGTTAAAAGTTATGTTAAGATGTATGTGTAATGGTTTGTAAAGCCAAATATTTTTTTTTTTATCGTAAATTTGAGTGCGTTTAACCTCCATCTTGCCTGATGGAAAGCAACGATGTCTAGGGTGGTACACACAAACTCAAATAATGCCTATTCAATCTTGCCTAAAATAATAAAAATAAAATGACACTTTCCATTGCAAATGATAGTAGAACTTTGTTACATGTCACTGTACGAATCATCATTACAGCTATTAATAAATAAATAAATAAATATATACGAACAAATCACACAGATTGAGCTAGCCCCAAAGTAAGTTCGAGACTTGTGTTATGGGATACTAACTCAACGATACTATATTCTATAACAAATACATAATATATAGATACACAACCAAGACCCAGGCCAATCTGAAAAAGATCATTTTCCATTTTGACCTGGCCGGGGATCGAACCCGGTCACTCCGTGTCGCAGGCTGGCGTGTTGACCGCTGCGCCACGGAGCTAGCCATTAAAAGTCCACTATTGGACCAAAGCCTCTCCCAAGGATTCTTCGTTCCATGGGAGGATATTGCCATACTCACCACGCTTGGAAGGCGAGTTGGCGAGCGCAGTTTCTTTGTCTTCTTGGGCTTCCGACGCCCATCGAAAGCATTTCTACGCTGGGGAGGTATAGGAATTTGTTGGGGTTGGGAGGGAATAAAGTTGTTGGGATACTCGGATGAATGGGGAGAAAGCAAGTAGCAACTCGGGGGCCCGGGAGCGCGTACCCGATACCATTACTGCAACCACCGGATAGGCAGTTAAGCATGACACCCATGGCCCTTACGAATAGGCTATTATTAGTGTTTTCCATGCTGGTCTGGGAAAAAGAAAAAAACATACAATGTGCCATTTTTCCCGGGGTAAAAGCCTATGTCCTTCTCCGTACTCCAGAGAACTTGTATGCAAGCTCCGTGGCGCAGCGGTTAACACGCCAGCCTGCGACACGGAGTGCCCAGGTTCGATCCCCGGCCAGTTCAAGTTGAAAAATGATCTTTTTTAGATTGGCCTGGGTCTTGGATGTGTATCTATGTATGTATTTGTTATAAAATATAGTATCGTTGAGTTAGTGGTAATAAAATACCAACAGCCTCCGTGGTCCAGTGGATAAGGCGTTTGCCTGTTGACCCGGGGGTCGTGGGTTCGATTCCCACCGGAAGCATACTTTCTTTAGTTGTTTCCAGTTTGGTTAGGCCATTGCAGGCTTGAATCACCTGATTGTCTGATAATAAAGATGATTCCGTGCTTCGGAAGGCACGTTAAGCCGGTGGTCCCGGCTGCCACCTGGTAGTCGTTAAAGGAACCACGTCAGAGGCCGAGAGGCGGTTCCGAGGAACTCTGACACCAGGGTGTGCATGGTCGATTGACCGTGACACCTACTCGACATGATGATGATGATGATGTTGAGTTAGTATCCCATAACACAAGTCTCGAACTTACTTTGGGGCTAGCTCAATCTGTGTGATTTGTCCGTATATATTTATTTATTTACTATGCAAAATTTCATGATGATCGGTTCAGTAGTTACCGCGTGAAAGCGTAACAAACAAACAAACAAACAAACTCACTTTCGCATTTATAATATTAGTAAGGATTTGCGTTAGCGATTGGCAAATATACCTCTAGAGTACAAATTACTTTTATTCAAATCCTTCGACCTACCGATTTGTCAAAATACTAGCGAATTCTTGATAATGACTATCAGTTATTATCACTTTCGCATTTATAATAATAGTAAGGAGTAAGGACAAGGATATTTTACTAAAATTATTGCAATTGCACCGAAGCTATCATTGCAGGAAATGTGATATGAACTGTAGCGGAAACCGTCGCGCAATATGATCCATACTGGCATTGTTGTTCGTTTATGGCGCCGGCTGATACCATTACTGTCCACGTTCGATGATAATGAGATCGGTATTATACGTCATTCGTAAAAGGTTACTTATGTAGCGATGGGCCGCAAACGTGTAGATATTTTTTCGTTATTATAATGTAGCTCTTAATCGATATTGAGCTATATCTCACTAACTCATCGTAAATAAATATATATGGACAGATCACACAGAAAGAGTTACCCCCATAGTAAGTTCAAGACTTATGTTCATTGTTGAGTTCAACGATACTATATAACAATTACATGTGTAGATAAACATCCAAGACCCAGGTCAATCTGAAAAAGATTATTTTCCATCTTGACCTGACCGGGATCGAATACAAGACCTACACTGTGACAGCCTGGCATGGATGACCAATAGGCCAGAGAGATCGTCGAATTATGTCTATAGGTGAACTCCGTGGCGCAGTGGATAACACGCCAGCCTGTGACACGAGGGTGCCCGGGTACGATCCCTGGTCAAGTCATGATGGAAAACGATATTTTTAAGATTGACCTGAGTCTTGGATGTTTATCTATATACGTATCTATTAGTTTTAGTATCTTGAGTTAGTATCCTACGACACAAGTTCACAACTTACTGTGGGGCTAGGTCAATTTGTGTGATATGTCCCTATTTATTTATTTATTGAATAAAACAGTTCTCTTACACACGTGCTCATCTCAGTATTCAATACCATAAATGGTAAAGATAGCGTTTAGATGCATATTAGAACTCGTGTTACACAATTATGATAATCAACACTCTCCACGCGAAGAATTACGTAAAGTGAAATAACAAGGGTAATTGGCGTAGTTTATGTTTACTTGTGTATGGCTTCATTATATTTATTAATAGTTTAAGATAAGTAAATGTTATTATTTATAATATAAAGTTGTGAATGATCGTGCAGTTTATATTCATTGCCCTAAATAGGACTTAGAACTGATAACATTCGCAGCGATGCGTAGACAAAATAAATTATCAGTACTAGCCAGTTGTCTTTAGTTTTCTATGAAAAATCTATACTAATATTATTAAGCTGAAGAGTTTGTTTGATTGTTTGTTTGAACGCGCTAATCTTAGGAACTACTGGTTCAAATTGGAAAATTCTTTTTGTGTTGGATAGTCCATTTATTGAAGAATGCTTCAGGCTATAAAACATCACGCTGCGACCAATAGGAGCGAAGCATCAAAAAAAATGTTTTGAAATCGGGGAAAAAATATTCATTCAGGCAAACGCCTTAACCACTGGACCACGGAGGTTGTCAAATTTATACTAATTAATCATAATAACAGAAATTGCCGGGGACGAAGTCGCGGGCAACAGCTAGTTTTAAGTATAAGAGAAAATTCAAGATATAGGTAGATCGGGTCATGTATCTCGTTGGCTGATTGTACATGCATGCTGATATGTACTACTTCATTATTATCAGGTACTTAACGTACACCTATCGTAACTTATATATAAATGAGTACTGATCACGAAAACGAAACCGAATTTTAATCATTTCCGATTTTGAAACGTGCCATATCTTATTCGGCCGGCGAGTGCGCTGAATGTTTTTAATTAGGCTTACCTACTCTAATTAGTCTGTAATTATTTCCTGACACTTTAAATTGCGGACTTAATACGTAACTTATCTTTTAAAGTAGCACATTGCTGATCAGTAAAAGAAAACCGGGTTGTGATGACATAGGCCGAACAAGATCTGAATTGAAACATATAGGACTACAACTAAGAACATGCTTAATCTTCGGGTGACTGCATAGTTTTTCTAAAAGCTATGACCATCATCATCATCAGGTCTTTTTTAGTCTCAACTGCAGGAGCATGACCCTCTCTGTACTATCGGAGCCATACTTGGCCAGATCAGACAGAGGATTTGGCCTACACTCTCCTCGCTGGCCAGACGGGTTGGAGAGGTCTAATTGATGAGCTTTGTTTAGCTTGTATTTTATAACTCGCCTTTTACGGCATCCACGGGAAGACTTGGAGTGGTCCTATTCTACTCTGCCGGAAACCTGACGGCTAAAGCTATGATACCCATTGCGATTTTAACACAAATCTCAATGTGCAGAAAGAATACTAATATAATAAAGGACATTTTATTATACTAGTATTCTATATTAAATTTAATAAATGTATTTATTTCTTCGGTGTTTTTATTTTTATATATAAATTAAGTGCTTTTTTATTGTAAAAATAAAGTATTTGAAAAAGAAAAGAAAAAAAAGGACATTAAATTCTTACTCTCTTCCTTTTATTTCTATTATGCAGGCGTAGGGTCACCATAGCAAAGTAAAGAATGTTGAATTCATCATCATCATTTCGAGTAGGTGTCACGATCAATCGACCATGCACACCCTGGTGTCAGAGTTTTTCGGAACCGCCTCTCGGCCTCTGACGTGGTTCCTTTAACGACTACCAGATAGCAGCCGGAACCACCGGCTTAACGTGCCTTCCGAAGCACAGAATCATCTTTATTATCAGACAATCAGGTGAATCAAGCCTGCAATGTCCTAACCAAACTGGAAACAACTAAACAAAGTATGCTTCCGGTGGGAATCGAACCCACGATCCCCGGGTCAACAGGCAAACGCCTTAACCACTGGACCACGGAGGCTGTTACAATGTTGAATTGAACATCAATAATTCACCAGGAATGAGCAAAAATACGCAGTGTTTTTAACTAAGTAATAAATTAAGAGAATCTATTACGATAGATAAAGATGAAAATGAGTAAGCAGGACAAAACACTTATAAAAATACCCTAATACAGCCTTTAATATTCTTAAAACAATAAAAAATTATCTTTAAGTGCCGCTTTATTAGCAAAAGTTAGCGGGCTCCTCTTTTATTCTTATTTGGCCCGGAGAACAGGTCTCACAGTTACGTTACTTACTGCAAGCCCCATATTTATTATCCTAAGGTGCGTGCCAGGCTATAAAACTGTAAAGTTATTAGTAATAAGCCAAAGGCTAAATGGTTAGGTACCCGTTATGCAGGCTTTGATGCTCTTGATCGTAAATTTAAGAATGTACATTTTGGTTAATGGTTTATTAAACGAGAATACAACGAAGTTTTAATCTTCATTAAAACATTTTTTTTAAATTGAAAATCCAATTATGTTACAATTTCTGGTTTGAATTTACTTTCAACTATCGTTCAATGTCAATATGAATGCGTTCAATTCCTTGAACTTTTGGCAGACACTGATTAAGTTATTTTACTCAAGAATCAATAAACTTAATTAAATAATTGTGCTTGACCTTACGTTACATATTTCAACACTTTATTTTGTGTGATATTGAGTATAGCTAATGAGACTGTCAGTAAGTACAAGCTCTCTATCTTTTCTCAACATTCAAAGTCTACCTCCCTATATAATCATCATCCTCCTTACCTTATCCCATTATCTGGAGTCGGCGCAGTATGTCTTTTCCTTCCAAAACTGTTCCCTGTCATGCACATCCATATACACTCCTACCATCATGTCCTGCGTTACGCATTCCATCCATCCCTTTTTGGGCCTTCCCCTTCCTCGATATGAACTTACCTCCATTTCTAACGCTTTCCTTGTAATATGATGATCTTCTCGCCTCCTCACATGACCATATCAAGCTAATCTACCACTTTCTTATGTTTTCGTTTACTTTCAAACTTCCCCTTATATATACATTTCCACTCTGTCCATCCGTGTCACTCCGCACCTACATAATATAATAATACGTCGCTATACAGGGTTATAGTTAACTAACGCAAAACCTGCTAAAGACGACTTAGGTACATCTTGACTAACAACGTTTATTCTATGACTTTTACCTAAACGAAATTACTATATATTTCGTTTAGGTAAAAGTCATAGAATGTTACATACATTAGCTTATATGTGGATTTCTATCAAACGTTAAGTCTATGCTGCCGGCTAGTACTATTATTACTTCGTAGCGCTTATTGCCATTGATATAAGATGAGTAGAATTGCAAAATTGCATTTTATTTCTTTTGTATGAAAAAAGCAAACATCGAATCTCAAAAAGCCAAAGAACTAACCTTAGTCACCTTTAGGAGGTTTTGCGTTAGATACCAATTACCCTGTATATATAACTCCATAATAGTTTACTAGGCCTACCTATTATTGTGGCTTCTATTGATTTCCACGATACTAGACCAGAAGCAGACACGGCTTATCTACACGACCGGTGCGTTCCCCGGAAGTGACGGCATGCGTGCCCACATCTCCGCATCTAACGCTCGTTGCATAAAAGTAATTATTTCTGCTTTAGACATGCCATTCATTGGATTTTATTATGTAAAAGTCGCAAATATGGTTAATGTGTAAATTAACAATTTTAAGAATTCGTGGGAATCGTTCCGTGTTTTTTTTATATCTAATTATAATTTTTATTTTATTTTATCACGTCGCAGCTTTGGCGCGTTTCCACAGCGGATGTTTAAAATTGTTAGTATTAATCAGGAGCCAAGTTGTTTTATTTTATCATTAATTCTTTTAACATGTGTTTTTGCCGGCCTACTGAGTAACTTTTAACAACTATGTGTACAACGTTTTGATCCATACTTCAAAATACATTGCGGTCTTTGTATGATTTATTATTTTTATTTTGATATATAAACCGTAATCGATGTTAAAGTGACCAACAAAATACAAATAAGGTTGTAAGCCAGAAGTTAAATGTCTGAAATATGTTCAAGCAAATACCTAACCAAACTTATTTTTGTTTGTCCTAGTCATCGATCAAATATAATGGTAGATACACGATACACGCTCTAAAAGTGGCATCGGCAAAACAGCGCACTAGTCGAGTTTCGGACTTGTTATGTCCACAGTTTTAAAAAACCGCGCTAGCAATCACACGTCTCGCGATGACGAAGGTACAGTAAAAAGATGTAAAAACTACGCATCAAAAGTGAAAAATAAGATGGTATTTTACTTTCAGTATGTTTTTGTCGATGTTTGTATGTATGCATGATGTTTTGACTCGGGGACATTATTCTTCTGCTTCATTTTGTATGAGACTGTGTATCTACCACAGAACAAGTATCTACCATTATATTTGGTCGAAGGTATTTAGTATGTTACTTCATATAACAGTCCATATACCATAAACTTTAGTTCTAAATAAAAAAGTAGGAAGTATTATTTTTAAGATACTAAACTAAATATTTTTCAGATATACTGGCACTGTGTAGGAATTGGGCACATTGAAGATTGCTCTCATTAATAAAATGGTACAATAATTTAGTGAATAGTTAGCCTTATCAAATCTGCTACATACATAATTGCATTAAGCAACGTTGACCACGCGAAGGTTTACGGTGGGAATGGAGGAATTTCCGAGAAACGCGCGTCCGGGAGCGATGGCCAGGGAATACCGCACTGCCAGCTGTAGGTCAAACGAGTACGTGTTCTCTCCCCTGCATGTTAATAAATAAAAGCGATAAATCAAACTGAAAGGCGGAGGGCATAATATTGTATAAAAAGTGTGATATTATAGGGTCAGCACAACCCGCCTCAAGGTATCATTTAATAATTAACTTTTGCGGTTATATTTTAGCGTCAGGTTCATTCTGACTTTGATTTTGTACACCACTCATTCTGTATTAGGTTAGGAGTGAGGTTAGATATTGGGATTTTCAAATAGCGAAGCTTTTGAAAAATATAGATGAATGAACATTGCCATTTACCATATTCACCAATTCAGTGTCTATAAATATGTTTTCCGCATATTGGTTCTCTGGATCTTAGCAACAACTGATTTTCAGTGTCTCTAAACTATCACTCAAAAACTGTTCTAATAATCTCAAGCATTTAAGCTGTCATCATGCAGACATAAGTAAACAAAGAGCGCTGTGTTAATTGCCGTTAATAATTCGCGCCATTTTGTGAAGACGCGGGTAGCGTGACATCATAACAAGATGGCGACATCCCGAAAGTGACTGAATCTTGTCGAGTATGTGTTAATCTGAATTCCACTGCATCCGGACTGGGATGGTTCATATTTATTTCATGGCCACGTCTCATGCCACTGAAAAAGCCGTCCTATACAGAGGTATTGTCAGTCAATACGATTTTATTGAACTCTTAATTGTTCCATCAAGTTTTGACAATATAAATGGTAAACTTACCCAATATTAATGACAGTTGCCATACAAACATACAAGTTTTCGTAGTAAATACTAAAAACTTCCCAAGTAGGTATATACTAAGATTGCTCTGAAGAAGGAGAAAAGAAAAAAACCTAGAATGTGCCAGCTGGTATGAGAGAAAAGAAAAAACCTAGAATGTGTCAGCTGCTTCTCTTCTCGCGCAGATCGAAAAGCCTATCGAGGGAATGGGCGAAAATCTGAGGTATCATGTTAGTAGGCGTTGCGGTTAGAAACCTATCGCTATTTTGATTCCGTTTTCCAACTTCACGCCCGCAAACATGCTAAAAGTGGCTTTTAAGTCTCATAAGTCTACCCCGTAAGGGGAAAAGACGTCATAATATGTATGTTATGTATGTATTGCTCAAAAGGCTAACCGCGATAAATGTTAAACTTAAAGAAATCGCTGGCCCTTTGACCTCCGATATCTACACCGGCATTGTAGAAATAAAACGTTGAACGAAACATAAAATACCAGAACGGAGTCATAACGACATTCCAAAAGCGTCTGATTTGACTAAATCTTGTTTTGAATGTTGTGTAAATTCAAATTCCTCTGCATCCGGAATAAGATGCGATATTCAGGTCTTCGAACTTGACTGTGGTGAAAAGGCACAGCGGGTATAAAATATTATTTTACGAGTATGTCAATGCGCCATGATATTATGCAGACAAAAAGGCAGGTTAGTGAAGATATATTATTTTGGTCTTGATGTGATGACTCTATCAAGTGATTTGCAATTTTGTTACCATTGTGATTATGTTCTGTATTTAAATGTATTTTGATTTTATCGAAAACTAGCTTTCGCCCGCGGCTCCGCCCGCGTCAATGTCGATCCCTCGGGAATAGTAACCTTTTTCCCGGGATAAAAGGTAGCCTATGTCCTTCTCCGTACTCCAGAGAACTTGTATGCAAAATTTCATAATGATCGGTTCAGTGGTTTCGGCGTGAAAGCGTAACAAACAAACAAACAAACAAATAAACAAACTCACTTTCGCATTTATAATATTAGTAAGGATTTACTTGTAAAATGTTGGGTGTATTGTTTCCGAAAATTCTTTGGCATTGCTGAGTGATTCCCTTTTTCTGATAATCGGTCAGATGTGACCGATTATTTTACATTGACATCGTAGTCGAATGTCGTCATTCTGCATTTTTATTCGAAGCCTTAAAGACACATAGGTATCAGATATTATTTAAAAAAATGTAGAAAAGAATGTATGAAAATACATTTTTTAAATGTAGGTAGAATAAGTTTATGCATTATTTATAGGTAAACCTTTAATTCGTCCTCTGTGCCCGAAAGGTGTTAAGAAGTTATTACCAAGACTGTCAGTTTGTCACTAAGGCTTTGTTTATTATTACGTAACCTTTTATATTCTTCTATGACGTTAGTCGAGATGACTACTAGCATTTTAATAGGATATGGTAATCCTAAACAAATGCGAAGTTGTCAACTCGCGGACGGTCGAGATTTCGGCTTGCGAGTTGCTGCATCTTTTTCACAGTAATAGGCAGATAGCTACTTGGAATTTTTTACAGAGTGCGCATATTTTAGGGTTTGTGACGATACAAATTCAATGACTTTGAAACCTGCACTTCAAATTCTACTCCCACCTGGTCAGTTATTTAATAATTTCAAACTGAACTAGGATGCGGTCATCTGGCAACCTGATGTTGATTTCTTATTCGATTTCAATGGAACCGTGATTCATTTCATTCAACCTTTTGGCTTACAAATATTGTTTTGCAATGCCGTTTTCCTTGTGTATATTTGTGCATCATTATCTATAACAAGAAAGTAAATAAAATTTGCAATAATATGCGGTTGTTCACAGTTATTTTTAACTACTTGACTTGACACACGTTTTGTCTTAACTATAAATAGACGCCAACTGTCAACCCTTACGATTTCTCAATTTTTTTAATTTTCCGCGCAACTTTCCTAATTTTATCTTTCATAGGAACCTATTCCTGAGAAAAACAAACACGACAAAAAAGAATTTGCCCAATCGGTCCAGTTGTTCACACGTGTTGCCGCGACCAAGGGAAATAGGGATTCATTAGCGTGTTTGTCATAAAAATCCGTACTGCGCTGCTAAACAGTTTGCCTTCATAATTATGTATTCTTGATCACACAACTGCATCTGTATATCGTAATATAATACTACAATATCCTCAATAAAACGACAAAGATGGCTGATAGTAAAAATAAGACGATTACCATAATAACGAGTGTACATTACATTCGTTCCGCTCCAACTCACAATAAGTAACATTAGCATGATTTATATAGCGAAACCGGTAGCTTTCCACAAAAGATATCTAACCAAACACTTCATACATGTACATTATATCTATGGAAATGTTATACGTCAATGGATGAATCATAATTATTAAACAAACGTGCGAAATGCAGTTAATAAACTATAAAACAGGCTATTAGCACCTCTAGAACTAATTAAATAAGGCCCCAAAATCATTTTAACACTGATATGTTCAGATCCATTCATTTATGTATTAAATAAGAGTGTTGTTGTATCAGGTGAATATTCGTATCAATAAAATTTTGTGAATTTGGATATTTGATACTTTTATTACATGAGTATTAATAAAAATAAAACAATAGGGATTCAACAATGGACAAGTGAAGAACACTAGACAATCACATGAAATGACAAGGACAACAGTTTGGTGAATTTTCCTGCAAGGTTATTTTTACTACAGAATTGGTATCAGTAAAATTAATTACTTCAAAAAAAAACTCGAATAAAACCAAGGTCAAGTGCGAGTCGGAGTCGCATACACTGAGGGTTCTGTACAAAAACCACGCATTTTGTTTGTGCACGCTGATGTATAAGGGCCCATAAAACTTTGTCCATGCGATCTCTTTTGTGATGTTAATCATACTCTTTCTTGTATTGACACTGTATTTCTTAATCATCTGTGGTTGATGTTTCAGTAATAAATGAGAAACTTCTTTGACGAAATCGAAACTCCTTGTACCGACCTTTATTATAATTATTTTTGTTTAAAATTTTAAAAATATAGCATCCAGATAGTAGAACACTGAAAAACTATAATACAGGCCTTGCCTACATCAGACTCCAGTCTCCTCCAATCTGAGTATATGACACCATTTTAGTGTTCGTTTACTTATATCATTGTAAATTGTTTGCAGCTAGAAAATATATTTTACTTTTTTTTTCTTTAAGATTAAGAATTGATGTAATTTCAAATACTAATAAAAAATCTTATACATTACGTGTTAGCACATTTCCAGTTTTCTGGTTTTAGCATTGGCTAAGTTACATTGTTGACCTTGCTTTACGCGTATTACTAATAGCGGTGATGTCAGCTGATAGTGTTTCGATAGGAGTGTCTTCTATAAGTTCACTTCTTGCACCTTCCATAGTACTTGTGATACAACTTTTATACGTTTTGCAAGCTGTCAAAATTTGTTTCATTCAACCGGGGATAAACATTTGAAAATTTTTGTTCATTGGACTTGTCATCCAAATTCTGTTATTTTGTGATATTCCCCGAAATCACCTTATATTGTATTTTCAGTTAGCTGCAATTTGTAAAATAATCATAAGACGTGCTTATCTGTTTAATTAAATATAGAACATTGTCCAAAAATACTTGTATATTAATGTAATAGATAGGAATTCTTGCATAATTATCACTGAATATTCATAACTGCTTAGCTATTATTTCACTGTTTGACTTCAATGAAGTAATACCCGAAGGCTTTTCAAGTTCAGTGGGGAATACAGGATTAGCTAATAGGCTCTTATAGTGTTGTGAAAAGCTCGAGTTTGCGAGTCTTAATCGACAAACTAAATAAATAAATATACAGGAAGACTCGATTGTAATAAAAAATAGAGTATTGAGAACGGCTTACGGTCTATCAAGTCTTACACATTCAAGACCAAACTCTTTCTTTTTTGAGCTCATTGACTACTCTATGTTAGGAATCAGTAGGTTTCACTTGCACACATTTTTTTTTGTAAAAAAATGTATTCACAGTTTTTTGAGTATAGATAGACTCGACGTGACTCGTTAAATAATACTTCTTTTATACATTTCCAGTATTTAGTCCATAAAAAATATCACAGCACTATATCGAAGCGAGCCGACTCGAAAATACGAGCAACATGAACAGCAGGGTTATATCTTATGACTCCAAGAAGACACATCTTGGGAATACAGTTTACAGTTGAGTCGTATGTAGATTTGCGGACTCGAGTATTTTCCAACACTAGTGTCTTATCTCCCATATTATTATCATGATGACGTCCAGAGATTACAGTTCAAGTCCCTGCCATCCTTTTAACATTACTACTAATATATTTGCAAAGCCCTGACGTCATATGCAGTTTGGGGCGTGGAGCTGATAGCTTTACGTTATCAGATTCTTGGTAAAATATTTGAAAGTTGGTATTTCTAATAGTTTTCAACTCTAGCGCATCTTTAATAAAGGTGAAATAACAATTATTTACATTTTATAATAAAATTGTAAGAAGCCCCTGTTGCGTATACATATGTGTGCCTGTAAAGGCTAAACTTCTAAAGATTACTATACATTTACGAATTAAGTTAAACATTTTCCGACTGTAATCCAGGGGTATCTTTGTTAGTATATATTAAAACTGTCATCCAATGGTAAATCTCGTCATCTATTTGTCATGGGTGTGTAATGTATATGTATAAAAATGAATCCCTATTCCCCTTGATGACGGCATCACGTGTAAACAGCTAGACCAATTTGGCCAATTCTTTTTTGTCATATTTATTTCTCTTTCAGGAAGAGGAAGGTTCTTTTGAAAGAAAATATTAAGAAAGTTGCGCGGAAAATTTAAAATATTGAGAAAAGTTATTGACCAGTCGTTTGACAGTTGGCGTCTATTTCTATAAGACAGAATAACGTCGGTCAGTTAGTTTGAAATAGGAATTGCATATTTATCTGTTCTGTTTACGTGCTTTATATTTTATTTATCTATCGTATCTTTACAGATACACACGTCTATATTCTCTTAAATATGAATAATATTATTATATTAATTCTCTTTGCGCCTACTATTTACTATTTATTGCTACATTTATGAGCACAAGGCAGCATATTTGTCAGGAAATCTTTTCTACATCAAAAACTTTATTATGATGATCTGTCAGGTCAAAATATATAAAAGTCAGTTCACATCTGTCACTGAATTGTACCGAGTTAGTATACTTTTGTGGTAACTTTTTGCGTAAAATTTTGGTTTCTATATTCTCTATATAGTACTACTATTATCCGTAATTGCAAAAAAATCTGCTGTTCCATAGATTATGAAAGAGCAGATATTTTTTTCACAGTGTCGAAGTGGGTCACATAATGAAAGATGTTCAGATTCGTGGTCTGAGACACGTTTGCTAATAAATTCAATTTCACTGAATATTTAATATCTTAGAATAGGCATAATGTAGCAATACGTTCCGTTCAGCCCATTCCTCTATCGTATTGTCTATTATTTCTGGTTTTGCAAGCATTGGCCAACGAATGTCGCAGTGCGCTTCACAGGTTCTCCCCGAAGCATACATTGTTATTTAAATCTAATGCCACGAGCGTGGCTGCGTCCTTTGTTTCGCTATCTCAGTCATTGTCATTTGGTTTTATTTTTATGATAACTTCAATGCCGGATTAATAAATACATTGTCATCGTATTAAAGTAAACATGGTTTCATTGATACGATATTTGGAATTAACTTACTTAAGTCCGTCGTATATAATTTAAAAATCGCAAAGATTTTAAATCATAATTACGGAAATGATATTTGCTTCGCCACTTACATAATCTATTTACTCCCATATTTATTTAATTTTAAGGATTCCGTATCTACCCAAAGGGCTAAAAGGAACCTTATTAAAACTTGAAAATTTCACAGAATGTGTATTTCTATTGCCGCTATGAAATTAATAAATTTTATTTGGGTTTTAATATATATAGTTATAGTGTGTAATTAAAGGGGGTTCTATACAAAAAGCGTCGTATTCCTTTGGCGTGTTTTCTCGCTTCTGTCCAAAATGCTGCTTAATTTTTACTGAGACGACAAACCACAGATAATTAAGTACAAAGGTGTTCGTGCTCAAAAGAGTTCAGTTCATCTCATAAGAGAGGTCGCTTGTAAGAGGTTTTAAACGTACTCATACATTACAGTCTCCATACAAGAAATGTGAACTTTGTAGTGTGCTAATGCGGCTTACACGTGGCCAGTTTTTATTCACTGGATTTCTCTTCTTTACTGGACCTTAAGGTTTTGACTATTGTTTTTAAATATAAGGTTCTTTTATTTCGCCTCCACCTTTGGATAAGGTTGCTGAAAATTTTACCATAATAATTTATTGTCTCCAGGAGTCTCCCGAGGTGCGTATGGCGCTGCCACTGCCGCCTCGAGCGCCGGACCCCACCGCACTCGCCGCTTACTGGACCGAGTGCGAGGAGTACCTCTGCCGGCAGAGCAACACTACTCAGCATGATGATGAGGACAACCATTATGAAGGTATGTTTCTTCCTGAATTGCTTTCATATTAGTTAAATAGTAACTATATGTGCTGTGATATTAGTACTTCTTTCATTAGCAAGAAGAATGCCACCACAAAGACTTTCATCTTCCTGCGTCACCCTCATCGTTATCAAGCTACAAGCAATTCGGTATTAGGAAAAGCCTCTCTGAAGATTTTCGCCTTTTAAACCTTAGTTATGATGCCTATTTGCGAACTTAGTGTTCAACGTTTTAATAGTCACTTCAAAGTACATTACGTTTTTTATATCTTAAATAAAAATACTCAATAATAAAAAAGCCGTTATGTATTTTGAAGTGACTATCAAAACGTTGTTACCAAATAGGCCGGGTACGAGGATCGGTGGTGACTATTTGAGAATGTTCGTTTCGTTTTGCTAGCTCCATCCATTTAGTAACTTAATCATTGTGACCGATAATGTGACAAATTAATTAATTTGTAAAACAATGTTTCTGAAGTTAATGTTAATCGTTTTAATAAAATTCCGTACATACATTTTAATTTTTTTTTGTAAAAGTATCCAATAATTTTGTATGATATGTTTATATTTCCCTCTTCATAAGAAAGTATTGTAGCCAGGCAATGAGCTGACTATGGAGTTTTACTTTTTATCAACGTCAGCATTCTCAAGCACGTCTGCTCTTTTTCGCTCAACTTAAATGGATCAGGGTCCATTGAATACCTAATAGCCGTATTGGAGCTGAAGTAGAAATGGATATTCAAATCTACACAAAGATCTAAAGAGGCTTGTCCAACAAAGCCGGCTCGTTATTTCTTAGTACGGTGCATGTCTTTGTAAGGATGGTCGTGCATGACGTACAGACATGCCTTCTCAATGTCATGTAGGTTGTAAAACGACTGGTTGCAAACGTGATCTTTTGTACCGTACCGTACCACGAAACGTTTCATTTGTTACATCTACGACATATATTACCTTTACTCATGTATTATAGTAAGAAAAGCGTTTAAGGGAATTCTAATAAATATCACGCGTTGACTTTTGATGACTGAATTTAATATATCCTACTAACATTATGTATGCATGTGAAAGTTTGTTTGTTAATTAATCAAACATGCTACTTACTGAACCAATCTATACTAATCACTAATCATTATCATTACATAGTATAAAACAAAGTCGCTTCCCGCGTCTGTCCGTCCCTATGTATGATTAGACCTTTAAAACTGATGCGGTTTTTTAATAGATAGAGAGATTCAACAGGAAGGTTTATTTACATGTATGTATGGATGGAAGTTATTAAACTCTGAGCTTGTATCTGATCGACTGTTATCAGAATAGCATAATAAGCTTTATATATCGCGAATGAAGTCGCAGAAAAATCAAGTGCTTTAAAATCAATCATCATGTTATAATGTTGTCAATAACTAGTTTATAATTTGGTAATTGATTTGCGTATCATTAAGGGCCCGTACTACCTCACACTGCTTTGCATGATTGACTGTTATATCAATAATAATTAAATAGTCAAGTTGAAATAAAAATGCAGCAAAGTTTAGGACTAACTCTGGTAACTATATGACTCAAAAATACGATTGCGTTAAATTTTCTCGATAGAAAAAATTGCAAAGTTGCCTCCAAATCACGTCTAATTTACTCGGTATATAGGATTATTTACAAAATACATTAAAATTAACCTTGAAACTTTTGATTATTATTGCATTACAGATAAGGCAGCCATCATATGTTTTTCTTTTTCGAATAACCTTTGAATATCCCTAAAAAAACGAAAATATCCAAAGTAGCCAACGCGTTTAGACCATCCGCGTTTGTATCGCCACGCCGCCTGGCATATGGCGGGCTCTTAAGCAATTTCATAAAATATCTGACGACCGAAATTAAAGATCTTGTTGATCCATCATCTATCAAGGCACCTTGATCATCATTTGCAGGTGTTAATAAAGTCAATAACTTCACACATACGCGCTGCCCTTCGTTGTGATGTAACTGTTTCACAAGTATCGATCATTTCGACATGCCTTATCGATAGATTGATCAACGATCGCACCTTTCGACTGCTATTGATCGTCTCATTACTAATGTAAAGGCCTGATTATACACCTGTTGCCTATCATTTGAGTTGTAGCTATGTATGTGTATAGTTGGATATGTTTAATATAGTCTGCAAATCAGATTATTGCAAGATGTTCCTTTCTTAATTGCAATATTATAACTGATATTATATGCTATGCTTTCAGCTTGCTTAAGGTTTTATAAGTTCCGCGGCGTAGAATTGCACATTGGGAAAAATATTTTAGTCAATATTTTATGTTTACTAAATTTTGAAAAAAAAAGTAAGTAAATACTGGCAAAAAGCCCTGAGTCATATTGAATCTCAAGATCTTAAAAGGGAGATAGCTACATTCATTATTAATAAATATTATAAAGAAGAAAGACTTGATTGTTTGTTTGCATTATATAGGCTCCGAAACTACTGGATAGATTTGAAAAATACTTTCATTATTAAGATCCTACATTATCCCTGATATAGACTGACCTATAGTCTATGTTTATTAAGGATAATACTTATATATATACACATGCGAAGCCTGGGCGGGCCGCTAGTTATAAACAAATGGTCAATGCCAAGTACAACCTATTGAAATGCTAAAGGTGTATCTTGAAGTTCCGAGTGGCTACTCAGGTTAATACACGCTTGTCGCTTAATAGTCTTATATAAAAAGACTGACTATAGTGTAGTCTGGGCCTTACCAATGGTACAGACCTCATTACATACCAGTTTCCGATTGATTGTTTTTAAGTCGGCAACTTTTTGGAAGTGGCAGTGTCTTGTCGCCGTAATGGCATCACATGTTCTGTAATTATTATTGCTAATAACATTTCCGAGTGCCACAATTAGACAATATTGTGTAAGATATATAAAAAGTACGAATCGTAAGTAATAATAATAATTGTTCCATCAACTCGTTTGTCAAGTTTTATTGAGAGAAAACTCGTTATATTGTCACGCTGACATTGTCTTTCTATACAACGCATACCTGATATATTCTTTTTGGATGACGCAGAATATGTGCTTTTATTTGGTTCGGGAAACATTGGAATTTTTCACATTACCTATCTGTAAAAACTTGATGTTATTTTAGTCTTTTTTGCTTGCTAAAATGAATAGCAGTAAGTGTTTCTAACATATAAAAATAAAAAATAAATTAACCATAGTAATCCCGTCACCCTTTCAAAGAAATATAGAGGACATTTACACTTTGTATATCAAATATATTATCGTTGAGTTAGTATCCCATAATACAAGTTTCAAATTTTCTTTGGGGCTACCTCGATTTTTGTGATTTGTCAGTATATATATCTTAATTGATATATTGTGTGCAGAACAAAATTTTATTGATTTGATGATATAGTAGTAATTTCTCTTTTTATTGTTCTTCATTTATTATATTTAGTCCGTCGTGTTTATCCGTCTTTTTTACTTTTATATTGCAAGTAGCAGTTGCATCTTTTCGTCGCTTAGTGACTACTAAGCGACGAAAAGTCATCATCGCGAATCAAATCATCGCGAATTCGCGATTGGCGGAAAACGGCAATTATGCCAACATGAGAATATTGCTATTGCGGATCGTTTGTATTGTAGTGCTCAGGTCCTTTTTTGCAGCGTTTAGCATAATTTTACAGTTCTGTTCACGCAATTTTCTAATTACATTGTTAATCAAATGATAGGCTTCGTTCCTTTCAGATATAGGAGTTGATAGATAGCTCACTTAATATAACTGCATCTATACTTGTAACTTCTTTACTTCTTATTTTCGTGTCGATGGCTCGAGGGATTAAAAGTATGTGGCGACTCTGACACCACTCTCGGATGCAGTGTACAGATCCTCTTTGGTGCAGCTGGTGGGGCACAGAGGGCACGAAAGGAGGTGCAACATGGTCTGGTCATCGTGACCACACTGGCACTGCACTTCTTTACTGTCAACGTATAATACTTTAAAATGAGGCGGAGCAACAAAGTGACAAAGAAATGGCATGGGTTTTTCCTCTGTATGTACTTATATTTGTTAGTCAAGTTAGATATGCAACATGTTTACCTAAAACTATACATAGGGAATTAGGCAATTCATTCGTATCAATTTCATGAAGATTTGATGCATTCTCATAAAGAATTTGTACACTATCCTTCAGTATCATACCATGATCTTCATTCAGTTAGATAAGTACATCTATTATGCTACTAAATGTCCGCCTTGACCCGAAACACCACCTCATTAGAAGGTAAAAACCGCCATAAAGGAAACGAGCAGTGAAGGAAGCTTATTATCGCAAACGGAGATGGAAATGTCGCAATATCACCGGATAAATCTTAATTCGTGTTGGCATCCAGTACAGCCTTTTTCCAGCTTAAACAGGATTTTGACTAGGTATATAAATTTACAGGACTTGACAGAGGACAGATAAAAAAAAGAGAAAGGCGAAAGTCAGTAGGTTTGTAAATTATTTCATTACTGATATCGTTAATCAGACAGAGGGATTATTGGTCCAACATTCATTTAATGAATCTGTCATGGCATACTTTCAAACTTTAAAATGCATTGCAGTTTTCGTATGATTGACAATTTCTACTTAAGATATATAAACCGTAATAGATGTTGAAGTGACCATCGAAACGTTGTGCCGACTAGAATAGTCAGGTTTTCTAAAGCCGGGCAGCAGGTTACAGGCAGAATAACTCAAGCAAGTAATATGAACACCATAATCATGGCTCATTGACAGATAAGTACGAAAATAGCGGGACCTCATGCGGAAAACCACCGACGTTTGCTGGCCCGGCCTTGGACGGCCAGTCAAGTTTGAGCCACGCCTCGAGACGTGTGAGGCTCTCACTGCCTGAACGTGGATAAATAAAAGCTATTCATTTCATTGATGTTCTTTTGATATCTACTTTATTGATACGTCTATTGCCCTTCCAGTAGAAAGCCATTTCTATAACACTAGGATATGGCGTGATATCTACCGTTCTACACTATATAGAGTAAACTAAATTATACTGTTTATCGAGGAAAGATTTGACTGTTTCAACCTGTATAGGTGTCTGATCTGCACTTTAATTTATACCTAGAAAAGGGTGGTGGATATGACACATGTACCAATCCCATTATAGGTGTTAATCCTAACTAATATTATAAATGCGAAAGTGAGTTTGTTTGTATATTTGTTTGTTTGTTACGCTTTCACGCCGTAACTACTGAACCGATCATCATGAAATTTTGCATACAAGTTCTCTGGAGTACGGAGAAGGACATAGGCTTTTATCCCAGGAAAAAGTACTATTCTCGAAGGATCGACATTGACGCGGGCGGAGCCGCGGGCGAAAGTTAGTTGAAGATAAAAATAGATGCTAAACTAATATTATAAAGATGAAAGATTTGAGTGTTTGTTTGTTTGTTTGCATTAAATGAGCTGTGAAACTACTGGACCGATATGTACCTACATTATGCCTAATTGAACATAGGCTATAGAATTAAATACCTATACCTATCTACCCGTGCGAAGCCGGGCCGGGCCGCTAGTATATAAAATGGCTTAATTATATCCATTGCTGATAACATTTACTTACTAAACCTACTCTAATTCAGCGAATTACCGGTTGCCACCCTAAAGACAGCCAAGCCCTCAATGGATAATGAAAAACTTAGTCATATCAGCTTCATTTTCAAACATTAACAAGCTTAAAAACATTCTGCCTCGTTCTTATCCTAAATTCTTCCAAAGAAACGGCAAACAAGCAAAATATTTATCAAAATTTCCTTTGTTTACTAATTGTTGTTTGCCTTACAGCCTTAAATTCTGTGAAGTAAAAGTGCTTATTGACGAGTTGTTAATTGCTAAAGTGGCACGTTAACACATTTTGAATAAAAAGAAAAACAAGTTGATTAGCGACATGCAGTGTCAGCCAGTGTCTAACACTTCCTCATCGGAAATTGAAATTTATTGAGAGGTGTTAACGGAATTCAATTTAATATTGTATGCAAAATTATGGACAGGTAGAGCACTTGGCACACCGTAAAGAATGGTCTACGGTGTGCTCCGTGCTCTACTCAATTTGAATATTGGAATATATTTTTTACTTGGTTGAATAATATGATAATAAGAGGGTTAGGACACAAGCTTACAATTTAGAATGCAAAGCAGCCTAATTATACATACGCTATAATATTCATAGAGGAATTTTAAAATCGTCTCGCATTCTGAAATCGGTTGTGTAATCGAGTCGAGTTACTTTAGATCGATATTATTATCGGTAAAAGCAATCGCGGCGGTACTTTCATACGTCAGCCTTGAGCCCGCATTCCTTCGACTGGTTTTCTTGAGTAAACCGGACGTTTCGTGGAACCTATCGCAATTTCTCAAATGATCACGGGCCCTTTCTAAAGCTCGGATAACAAGAGATGTTTAACTTTGAGTACAAACAAACAACAGTCTTAAATGACAAAGAAGAAAGGGCGATGAAGTTTAAAGTTAGATTTAGTACTCACTCGTACTCGTTTATCACAAAGAAAGTTCAACTGGCCAAGCGTGTTTTGGTACTGATCAATCGATGCAAAAGTGATAATTAGCCATCTTACATAGCTGTGTGTAACGATGCTGCATGTCTCCTTCTTGCTTCATGTTGCTATCCACCTTATTTCTTCATCATATCATGCTGGCCACCTTTTTTAGAAACTACATTTTTTTTCTCAAATTCCATTTTTGAAACTTTTTTTCACTTGCATCATATTCTGACCATGAACCTAGGAATAACAATACAGATCTTAGATTAATGATATAAATACTCTAATATAAATATCTATACTTTTTTCATGCATGTTTCTGACTGATTCTACTCCCAGACATGGTCGGGAGATTTTTGTGTTGTATTTACATTTCAATTATAATTTTAAATCAGCAAGGATAGTTTTAAATGTGTAACCACTAACCAGTAAAATTAAAATACAGTTATTATACCCACACCACTTATTATGTCAGGCCCATTCTATTAGAGCATAGAATGGGACCGATTGGGAAGCATACTCTTTCTAACGAAAACTTCAAATCGGTTCATAAATTATTGAGTTATGTTATGATTATGAGGTAAAAAACTTGAGAATGAATTGAGAACCTCCTCCTTTTTGATGTCTTAAAAATAAATGATTGATAAATAAATATATTTGCGTGTAATCTATAAATTGGCGTTTAATGCGCTGCGCCCGCGCAGCTTGACTGCGCCGTAGACACGATCATTGACTACGCCGATATCATGCATGCCCCGTTAGCTTGACCAATTCCGCTTTGCTTATTTGTCTGCGTGTTTTGCTTCCTTGGTGGTCGTTCTAGAAATACTGTACGAAGACTTTCACAAAACTGATAAAAATTCACCTTCCTCAAAAATACTATGGTGTAGTGCCAAGCGCTAAAAATTCAAGTTGTGTGTTGGTTAAATAAAGCGATGAAATAAAAATACTAACCAGTTCCTATACTGATTGTCATATTTTTCTTGTTTTATGAGTTTGATAGTGATATATCAGAGCACTAGTGCTAGTAAGCTTCTCATATTAGAAATATCTGTATCTGCCAACAAAAACTAAAGTAGTGGTCGCGGATATTAATCAACCCCGGATATGGTCCACACTGACATGGGTGACCACAAGTGGCATTATAATATCTCAATCCCTTCCATGTTCCCAAAGGAACGTTCAGCCGTTGGTTCCGGCTGTCATAATTGGGTGGCAGTAGTTAAGCTTTGTCAGATGCCTGATGGAAAAGTCTTACCAGTGTTGGCCACTTACACACACGAAAAATTGTGTTGTGGTCAAGTGAAGTACTTTACATAACAGTCAGGTAGTTAACCGGACAGGTTATAACCACAGATGCAAGCAAGCAGTGATAATTCAATTAGGGTACTGGGAGACCCTGTGACCTGCACAAACCAGTCCTGCAGATCAACATATCGTCGGTCCCGTTACGAATCTCATTCCGATGTAACGGGCCCCACGGATGGCGTACAAGTGGACTCGTCCGTAGAAAATAAGCGTAGCCAAGCACTCGTAGACGTGACTTTATTTCAACGTTTAGTCTATGAATGAATTTTCTTGCAATTAGATTATATTAGTTAAAAAATCTTGCTGGAGACATTACAATCAATATAACTATTCGCAAATATGTACATACATAAATATATGAATGTGTACATTTGATAACTTAGCACTTTTTAACATGAGATCCAACAAAGGATAAGAGACAATATTTGAGAATTTAAACGATAAGGACTTAACTAGATAAACCACATTAATTTCGCATACTGTATGACATATATTTTTAAGAATTTATTGAAACAATTGTGTTATTTAAATATGATCCTACTTATTATAAATTGTTAAGTTAATTTCAGAAAGAATGTGATTCTGACGTTAAATTCATTCAATTTTTATTATTTTTAATGTAAATTGAACTATGTACAACTAATATTTGTACAATTAAATTAACAATTTTATCTGTACGCATATTAAAGTAAACAAAGATATATTCTATATTCATATCCCTAGCTATGATTAATATCAGATTATTTATTAAAGGCTTTTCTTCAATACAAATATATAGGGACAAACTGCAGAGATTGAGCTAGCCCCACTGTAAATTGTAAACTTGTATCATGGGATACTAACTCAACGATATTTTTAATGGATACTTATATCGATAAACATCCAAGACCCAGTTCAATATAAAAAAGATAATTTTCTATCATGACCTGGCCGAGCCTTGCACCCGGTACCCTGCAATTCAAAAGCACTTACCATTGCGCCCCACAGAGATCGCCAAATTTAAATTACTAATACATATATTTTTAACTTAAACATTACACTACAACTAATACTACATAACATTAGCCATGAAGCCTTTGCCAAAAATAATGAGGAGGTTGCCATGGCCTTCGTTTTATACACTAGAAGGCCACTAGAGTGTAGGTACGAGAGGATTTCGTCATGATGTTTCTCTTAAACTGAAGCAAATGATGGTCGATGATGGACCCATGAGTCAGAAAGTACTCTTACTCGAAGAAATTAATCGCACCGAGCGTATCTAGAAAATTTTGTTTCGATTCTGGTTTCTTATTTTGACCATTTGGTTCTAATGATAGATTCTATTAGACGAATACATATCTATGAGACGAATTTATATTATCTAGCAGTATTAAATTGAGTAAATCGTAAATATTTGTTAATTAACCCTGTCTACTTGATAAACGTAGCCTTTGCTCTTTCGATATTTGGCTCTGTTTATCCCTTATGGATGAAGGATTGTGATACATTATTAGTATTCTAGAAATATTTTAACATATATTAACCAAAATGGCCGGATGACCTAAGACATTATGATAAACATCAAAGACAAAGCAAGGAATACGTACACTTGCAAAAATAAGAGGAAGTTTTTGCCCAGAAGTGATTAAAAGCTCAACATTTGTTTCCCATGAGCGTTAACGCAGACCAGGATTCTAGCAGCACCGACAAAGACTTCACACACATCCCGCGCCAAATACAAACATGACGTTCATCGTAATGACCTACAACGACAATGCTGTTATTGTATGAGATAATACGTTATTGTCTCGGTGTTTGTTAAACATTTGCGGCTAAGTCAATATTATTTGATTATAGTCGATCTTCCGGACTCTGTAGCAGCGGATCAATGAGGCGACACGGTTTTAACTGAATCTCTGGGCATGCGAAGCTGAACTAACGATGATTGTGAAGTCTTTTAGACTAGTAGTATATTAGTTAAAGAACCATTGATGAAAAAGAAACAAGATATGAAAAGGTAAATGAAGTTAAAACAATAGTTTAATTGTAGTCTTCTTAAATTAACAGTATAAATAAATGAGGCAATTGAACAAGCATTAAAAACTTTACAGAGAATATAGAATCGCCAATTTCCTGGACTTAATTTAAGCTCAGTTAAACTTATAAGTATTTTTCTTTATTTAGAATACTTTGTATACAAGGAGCCGTGTGGTTTCCGGCAGAGTAAAATAGGACCACTCCTAGTCATCTCATGGAGGTCGTAAGAGGCGACTTAGGAAATACACGCTAAACAAAGCTCATCAAAGAGACCTCTCCAACCCGTCTGGCCAGATCCTCTGTCTGCTTTGGCCAAATATGGCTCCGGTAGTACAGATAGGCTCATGCTCCTGCAGTGGAGAATAAAAAGACCGGATGATGATGAATACAAGGAAAAAATGTAATTAATGAATTATTTAAGATTAATAACTGAATTTGGGTATGCAAGATTTTACGTAGAAGTATTATTAATGTATCATTAATTTCCGTATTTAAGTAATAAGATAAAAAAACACCATAATTATGACCGCAATACTTTAAAAATACACCCAGAAGTAACTCTAAAGTTACTCCCTCAACAGATAAACCTTTCTTAATCGAGCATACAATTGTAACAAGTCACACCTCATACATAAACCAAGGTGAATATTAGTCAAGTATATTTTGATTAGCATATATGAGCAATTACAAGAGTAATGGTGTCGACAGACTCCTAAATCTTATATTTAATTTCATCAGTCCCACATGCCACGCCTTTTGCAGTCGCATTAACACGAGCTATTTCTAAATGACCTTTATTACGAAGCAATAAAGATGTAATTGGTTTTGTTGAAATGTAAACAAGTTGATAATGCCAAGAGGTCTTATAAGCGCCGCAATTAGAACAACAATTTGGACAGAGCAGATCACCTTGAGGGCCCGCTGGAAATTCTTCCATGGATTGAAAGGGGTTTTATTGCATGACTTGCTGTCGCCCGCGGCCCTGCTCGCATTCGTTACTCCCGGTTATCGCCTATCTGTGTGCAAAATTTCGTTGAAATAACAAACATCTAACATACAAACTTTCATATTTATAACTAGGATTTGTCAGAGATATCTTATTTTTGTTAGTATCATCATCACTTTTGTAAGTATGTCTTTTACTTTATTTTTATCATAAACAAGATCAGCATCGACATCTGAGCGTTTATCTGATTTGAATTATTCATTAATCAAGTAACATTTAAAATGTTACTGTATCAAACAAAATGCTTGTGGAGTACTGTATTATAATATATAAAGCTTTTCCCTTCTATTACTACAAAAATTGTTTCAAAATTTATCATGTATATTTATGTTTTAGATTGTTTATTTAATCTAGCTTTCGAATAATAAATTTATGCAAACTTATTTAAATTATTGTTAAATAACTGTTACGTCAATTAAATCAATATTTAGTTTTTTTTTATAATTTTAGATTAAGCTTATAATTTTATCGATAAGTATGCAAAATTAATTCGATATTATTATTCATTAACATTTTGTTGTGATTAAATAATAAGTTAATGTAATAATACTACCTTATCTGGCCTCTCATGTTTTAGTGGTTTCATGAATTTAAGTGTATTTTTACGAGCTCCGAAAATGTGATCACCTACGAAAATAAATGCTTATGGATTATCACAAATTTAAATAATATTCACATTCGGTTTGTTATGTCTTGAAAGCATTGCCTAATAAAAAGTTAGATTTATATTTTTGAATATTTTAAATTAAAGGTAGGCAGCGGCAACCCATGTGCTGGGAAGTATTAAACGCCTATAACTTTAGATACAAGGATGAAAACCATGAATTGACCAACCTTTTTTAATACCACTTATTACGCGAAAATTTTCTATTAGACAATAATACCAAATCGAAGTAATCCATACCAATTATTAGGTATTCTGTGTCCATACTAATATTATAAATACGAAAATAACACTGTCTGTCTGTCACTTTTCACGTTTCAATTATTGAACCTATTTGGATGAAATTGGTATGGAGGTAGTTTGAGGCCAAGACATAGGGTACCTTTCATTGTACTATCCCCGAGGGATCGACATTAACGCGGGCGGAGCCGCAGTCAAAAGCTAGTATAAGTATATTCTGTGATTTTATAAACAAATTCATAAAATGTAATCTAGGAAAGTAAGCTTACAACTTCAGCTAACATTTTGAGAATACTAAAGGATAAATACTTAAATGGACTTTTAAGCGTTCTCAAACCATAAACCCATCAAATAAATAAAAATAATTAAATTTTAGATTTAAAAACGATTGCAATGTTTCCATTTTTCGTGTAAAGTATTGTGCCTCTAGTGACCGTCAAATTCGCCGATTGCATGTCGTAATGCATTGCGCAATCAATACTATTATAACCATTACCGTCCATTACCAGCCGGCGATGAATAGATAGCGCCCGACCGTTTGATATCATTTCATGGATTGTGGAAACGATCACGATTCCGACGGTTACATTATCATTGATTTCTTGCAACTGATCTCTCATTGAATCAATAATTAGTGTTTTCAATTAGTGATTGAATCAAAGTAATTTGTGCTTAGTTAGTAGGTATTTGCTGTTTGAAAATTGTGGCTTATTGGTATAGTTTGACTTCATTAAAGAGATTTTTTCTATGTATAGACACGACGATGGTGATGGTAAAGTGAATAGTTGGATAAAATTATCTTCAAGCAACTTAACAAAGTGTGTGTTGGAAAACTAAGTATTGTAAATATTACGATAAAATAAAAAGAAATAAGAAAGAAGAAGAATACAAGTTTTTAATAAAATGATTTATAATTTGATGAATCAGTATCTTAATAAAAAAACAGTTTTTTAGGAATATTTCTAAGTTGACTGAGATAGGCTAGAACTGAAAAGGTGTCATATATTTGAGATCATGTCACAAGTGTTTTAATGCCAAAAAAAAACCGCCGAAGTGCGAGGTGGACTTGCGCACCAAGATTTCCGTACCATTATGTATAATAAGTTTAAAATTATTAAAGAAAAATTAATGTATGATGTAACAAAAAAGATATGCTTTACACATTTTTTTCTTTATCTGTGCTATAAGACGTTGTTTCGTACCAAATTTCAAGATTCTGAGTTCACAGAAAGTACCCTGTAGGTTTTGATTCCTTTGCAAATGTCGAAAATTTGCGACATTAACGTCTATATCTTCTGATTGTGTTGGCTTAGAAGTTTGATTTTTTCACAACTCAGAACAGTAGACCCGAGTGTTTCATATCAATTTCAGCTTGATACCTCCACGTGTTCCTGAGAAAAAATATCTTGACAAATACACAGACAACAAAGTGATACTACAAGGGTTCCGTTTTTTCATTTTGAGGTACTGAACCCTGAAAATAATAATGATCGTAAGACATTCACCATTATATATTATTTCTTCAAATGTTGAATAGTGTATTTGTTAAAAAATATATAAAAAAACCTATCAATACAGACTGCAGTAAATAATGATCCCGGAGAGTAAAATATAATAGCCACTGGCCAGTCTGAATGCGTCGATAATGACTCAATCCAAACGGATCCTCGACAGCATTATATAACGCTTTCTTTAATGATGCCCATTCATGCCTGCTCTCGGTTATGTGTGAGTGGAGTTATGTGATTTGATCACGTTTTTAATTTATCATTGGAATAGCTCAATGGAGTCACTACTCAATATCTAGCTTGGCAGTCACATTAATTGTTTTGGCAACACATTTGGTGAAAATACAACGTGATTTTGAATATACATACCATCACTTTCCCTTGCGGGGTAGACAGAGCTCAGATCATACCTAAAAAGTACGTTGAGAATTTTGGTTTCTGGTTAATTTTAAATCTCTGAGCTATATTGAAATTTCGAATTCATAATCCCTAATTGAACACAGAATTGCAAGAAAAAAAGAAAAAACAATTAGACTATACAAAGTCATCAGCTGGCCGAATTTCTATGTGAAGTCTAACTTAGTTATCGTTTTTTACTTTTTATCATACATTACTGTATTCTATTGAACCTGATTCACAGATTTCAATGTAGATCAAAGGTTTAAAACCAGCAGTATATTTAAAAATAATACAACTCTTTAACAATAAGGATGTTGAGGGTCATCAAGATCAAGATCATCTCAATTAAGTTCAATGAAGATAAGTGTTAATGTATAAAGTAAATAATAAGTTTTAGAGACGACAATAAAGTAAGCACCAAAATTTTCACTTTCACAGACATAAATATTTTCAGTTGTCATGTTAAAACCAATATAACCAAAACGCGGTATTTAGCAACTTTCTTAAAATTTACCGTCGCCAATACAATAAATTGTGTTGTTCGCGTGTGAGGTAAAAGTCCTGGGTTCAAGAAGGTCATGCTTTCTCCCATCAAGGCTACCTGACACCGACCCTACGTATGGTTACGTCACCCACATGTGGCAGCAGAATCTACAATGTTTCTCAGTTACTCGGGTATTTTGTGAATTTTAATTTATTGACATATTGATGATCTCTCATACAAGTGAAATTAAATTCATTAGCAAACGTTTAAGGAGTGACTCAGACCACGAATCTGAACAACTTTCATTATTGCACCAACTCCGAAATTGCAAAAAAACATCAGCCGTTCCATAGATTTTGGTCATATATATATTCCACTTTTGTATGAAAGAGAAGATAATTTTTTCACGATGTCGAAGTTGGTCCCATAATGAAAGTTGTTCAGATTCATGGTCTGAGTCATTCCTTATACGTTTGCTAATGAATTCAGTTTTACCCTGTATACATTTATCGTTCTCTACCCAAAATTAACTCGAAGAATTCGAAGCTAGAGCTTTAAATTCCCGGAGTTAATTTTGGATATGCTAACTTTTTGAAGATGATGATTTTATCATTTCAATTGAAAGAAAGCAATATGAACCAATTTCTTTATTTTCTTATATTTTAAATTGTAATCTATCAGGGCGTTTTTGATCTGTTATATCTTATTATATAAAATTTTCATTTTATATAAATAAAAATCTAGAATAATCATGAAATAACATAAATACAGCGCAACGGCAAGACCATTGCGCTGTATTTATGTTATTTCATGGCAAGACCATTGCGCTGTATTTATGTTATTTCATGATTATTGCTACACTATAATTTTGTTAAAATTAATAGTGATCGTGACCGCGAGAGCTTAAACTATATTATTGCTTCAGTTTCTCAATCTTTAGTGTCAGTTTAAACCACAGTTTAACGATGTCTGTTTATATTAAACTGTATGACATTCAAACCCCTAATTTTCCTTTCACTGGCAAGTGGTTTACTGTTTTATTAGACTTTCTAACTGAGTTGTAACTGAATTGGCTTTTTATTTTTTACTTTGAAGATGAAATTTTTTAACAGTACTTTTCAGTGGTTTGACCTCCACTTATGCGAGCCTAGAAGTCTCGACTTGACATTGCTTTTTGTCCCATTGTGCAATAGTGTTTTACATAATTAGTATAGTACTTTTCGGGGTGTCATACTAAATTGCCAGTTCGGTGATTGCACGTATGGCATCGGGAACCTAAGCATGCCCGGCCGAGCTGCTAATTCCTTATTCTCAATCCTCCGAGCAAGTAGCTTCTCAAATACCTTTTCCTCTTCCTTTAGCCCAATATATTCCTTTCCTTTGCACGCTTAAAATTGGTTCCGATGGGCAGCAGCGTCGGAACCGATATAAGCTAAATAAACTGCGCTCACCAATCCGTTTGCCAAGCGTAGTGAGTATGGCAAAACCCCCTATTATGGGGAGGTCCTCTGTCCAGCAGTGGACTTCTATAACTGAGATGATGATGACTCCTTTTCTAAGAAAGTAAATCAAAAATAGATTGATTCACATGCATCACACACTCAAGTTTATAATTCTTAATAACAATATGAGTTTATTCAAACAACCAACTATGGTTGACCCCTCCGCAACTATTTTTTCGGCATGATTAATATACATATCAGACAGACAGACAGACATGGCGAAACTATAAGGGTTCCTTGTTCGGAACCCTAAAAAGGGGCACTCGCGTGCTATTTCGTCAGGATAGTTGATAATTCCGACAAAATAGCATGTGAGTGAACCGTTTATATACATTTTGAATTAGCTTTTCCTGCAATCAGATCACCAATATTTTTTTTTCCGTCGCGGTTGTTATTCTATAATAAAATTTCGACATCAAGCTAACGACCCAAGTTTTTGCGTTTGTAAAACAATTATCTTGCTCCAGATATATTAAACTAATTGTTTCATTCGGCGATCTTGATCTTGGACCTTGATGGACTCTAATAGGCAAGTTAACGGAATTTTACGACTTGGTTATTGCGAATCAAGGATACATGCAACTGTTATAACCGTTTAGCTGTAACTTGATATATTTCTTATTACTTTTGAATATAGTTTATCCGCAAGTCTTATTTAATTCTAATTGCTGACTTTTTTGTGCCGTCTTCGAATCTTTCCTACCAAGACTGCGTTTATTAAAATAAAAAACCGACTAAGTGCGAGTCGGACTCGCGCACCGAGGGTTCCGTACTATTATCTATAATAAATTTATAATTATTAAAAATATTGTTTTATTATATGATGTAACTAAAAATGTATACTTTTTGCAATTTTTCCTTTATATCTGCTATAAGACGTTGCTTCATGCCAAATTTCAAGATTCTGGGTTCACAGAAAGTACCATGTAGTTTTTGATTCCCCTGCGAATCTTGAAAATTTGCATCATAAACTGCTGTATCTTTTGATTGCGTTGGTTAAGAAGTTTTATTTTATCATAGCTTCAAGGGACAATAGACCTGAGTATTTCATATGAATTTCAGCTTTATACCTCCATGCGTTCTTGAGAGAAAAGGTCTTGACAGACAGACATACAGACGGACAACAAAGTGATCCTCTAAGGGTTTCGTTTTTAAATTTTCGTGGTCCTGAATAATGGCGGGTGTCTCCACATCGTTCGTAATACTACCTCCTTAACCTGCTAGAGAACTTTGAATAAGACATTAAAAGAGCGATCATTACAATTACTTGAAAACGTGACAAAACTATAGCGTCATCATGATCACGAGTTTGTAAATACTATAAAAATTGCAATGTAAGGACAACTTACTCCGGCAACTAGGTAATTAGTATCAGTTGACCGGACATATTGTTGCAAACTCATGATCGAACTTGAGCTTGACACAGTGTAATCTATACTTAATATTATAAAGCTGAAGAGTTTGTTTGTTTGTTTGTTTGTTTGTTTGAACGCGCTAATCTCAGAAACTACTGGTTCAAATTAGAAAATTATTTTTGTGTTGGATAGTCCATTTATTGAGAAAGGCTTTAGGCTATAAAACATTACGCTGCGACCAATAGGAGCGAAGCATCAATAAAAAATGTATTGAAATCGGGGAAAAATTATTCATCCATACTAATTATTCATAATAACAGAAATTGCCGCGGACGAAGTCGCGGGCAACAGCTAGTAAGTAAATAATATTTACTACAAGACTAAGCAGCATCGTGGGCATTATTTGATATTTACTCGTATGTAGCTAACCTACCTCACACAATGACCTTTTGTTTGTTTGTTTTCGTGTGTAAATAATATAATAATAATAAAATATATTTATTTTTCTCCAAAACATATGTACATGAATAACAAAACAAATCGGGAAATGTCAGACACACTAGAGATAAAGTAAGTATCTAAATGTATGTAGAGATCTAATGCCTGTGTTAGGTTTCCAGAGAAACTGTGTTACGGGTCATCAGGACTCTCCATCTGCATAATTACTGGACGAGAAATAAGACTATGAAGTTGTGTGTAAGTACCAACACTGGTGTCAGATTTTTTAAGCTGCCTAAAGGCATCTGACATAGTTTTACGACTCATCATCATTTCGAGTAGGTGTCACGGTCAATCGACCATGCACACCCTGGTGTCAGAGTTCTTCGGAACCGCCTCTCGGCCTCTGACGTGGTTCCTTTAACGACTACCAGATGGCAGCCGGGACCACCGGCTTAACGTGCCTTCCGAAGCACGGAATCATATTTATTATCAGACAATCAGGTGATTCAAGCCTGCAATGTCCTAACCAAACTGGAAACAACTAAACAAAGTATGCTTCCGGTGGGAATCGAACCCACGACCTCCGGGTCAACAGGCAAACGCCTAAACCACAGGACCACGGAGGCTGTTACGAGCCGGGACCAATAGCTTAACGTGCATTCTGAACTAAATATTTTCATGCGACTTGCCGTCACCCATCCCAGTGCGGACCGCAACCAAGGTTGCCTAACATATGTAAGCGATAATAATGCTCAGACTCACTGTACCATCGGGCTTCTTATGACCTATGATTATGTCGATCATCTATTAGAATTCTCAAAGATTTTAGCACACGATTTTTGAAAAAAATTTTTCTTTATTCATACTTACTCGCAAATACCTTACTATACTCGTACTAATATCAGGTCACTAATATCAAACATCGAGGAAATCTTTAAGAGTAACTTTTGTCTAGCGGAATGTATTTGATAGAGTTCATCATCATCATCATTATCACCATTAGGTATTTTTAGTCTCCACTGCAGGAGCATGACCCTCTGTGTTCTACCGGAGCCATACTTAGCCAGAGCAGACAGAGGATTTGGCCTACACTCTCCTCGCTGGTCAGACGGGTTGGAGAGGTCTCATTGATGAGGTTTGTTTAGCTTGTATTTCCTAAATCGCCTCTTACGACCTCCATGAGAAGACTAGGAGTGGTCCTATTCTACTCTGCCGGAAACCACGCGGCTAAGTGATAGAGTTCGCTTGTCGGTAACTCATAATATGTTCATGAACAGCTACAGTTCCTTCAAAATATTCTCATGACAGCGTTCAATTATTGAGCTTAACGGTTCGTTTCTAGTCCAGTTTTTTTCTTGAGTTTTTGCGCCCAGTCGTGGTCAAGTTTAACGGTGCTGTCACCAACTCACCAACCATTCGTAATTGTATTGTTTACCAATGTTTTGTCTTAGTTCACTGTTTGAAATACCTTTTGTTCGGATTTTTTGTTTGTAAATCTCTTGGGTTTCTACAGTTGAATAAGTATTAGGGAATAAACTTCTTCATCTTTAAAATTTTAGTAACTGTCCATAGCTCTTAAGGGACGGGCCCTACCTCACACTGCTTACCGTACTACATGATTGTCTGTTATATCAATAATAATGAAATACTCAAGTTTAAAATGCAGCAAAGTTCAGGACTAACCCTGGTAACTATCTGACTCAAAAACACGATTGCGTTAAATTTTCTCGATAGAAAAAAAATTTGCAAAGTTGCCTCCAAATCACGTCTTATTTACAGCATTATTCACCAAATACATTAAAATTAAACTTAAAACTTTTGATTATAATTGCATTACAGATAAGGCTGCCATCATGTGTTTTTTTTTTTTTCGAATAACCCTTGAATATTCCTAAAAAACGACAATATCCAAAGTAGCCAGTGCGTTTAGACCATCCGCGTTTGTACCGCCAAGCCAAGAGGTTTAGATTATGCAATGTCTTTCAACTATCACAATTTTGTTTGCTATTGTATCTTTGAATCCGTTGTGCGCTTCAAGGGCTACTCTCTTCAAATATCTTTACTTTTTGACAGCTTTCTTATGTTATCATGAGAGGGATGTTTTTTTCTGGCGAGTTCCGTGGCGCAGTGGTTAATACGCTAGCTTGCGATACGTGGGTGCCCGGGTTCGATCACCGGTCAGGTCAAAATGGAAAATGATCTTTTTCAGATTGGCCTGGGTCTTGGATGTTTATCTATATATGTATTTGTTATAATTTATAGTATCGTTGAGTTAGTATTCCATAACACAAGTCTCGAACTTACTTTGGGGCTAGCTCAATTTGTGTAATTTTTCCGTATACATATATTTATTATTTATTTGATTATTATTCCACATTTATAAAAATCTATATTACTATATTATTAGTCTCAAGATAAAACAATATTAGTTTATTCAGGTATTATACAACTGCTTCTATTATTCATTCTCTACCGTCTGTTACTTGAATATTAATGCTTACAGCTCGCAAGACAAAATGCCAGCCAGTAACAATAGAAATTGCTGTTATCGCCCGAGTTATGTTGTAGTCTTGAGTAATAACAACATTGTTATGTCATGAAACAGATAGAAATCATATTTGCGATGTTGAATAGCTTCTTCCAAGTTATGACCTACTTGCTGCCATTAAATTTAACTGTTGGAAAGTGCATAACCTTTGGATACCTGCTCCAATCTTTCTTGTTCGTTTTGATAGCATTTAACACTTGGAACGCCGGAATTGCAGACAATAGTTTTTCAATTGTTTGTCGGACAACGTTGTCCGATACGGCGTTTTAATTTCAGTGATTGCTATGTCATAAAACAGATAGTAATCATTTTACAATTAGCTTCTTCCAAGTTTTGACCTACTTGCTGATATTGAATTGAATTGTTGGAAAGTGTAGAACCTTGGGATATGTGCTTCGTTCTCTCTTGTTCGTTTTAATAGCCTTTAAGGTAAAATTTTAAGTTCAGCGATACCTATCGCGCTTCATATAAAGTGCCCGACACTTACAGCTGCTGCTGATATTTTAAGTTTACTTTTAGGCAGAATAATAATTGTAAAGCCAGAATTTCCAGGCTGCCTAAAAGCTTTGTTGTGGTAGAGCCACGCTACCGCAAAATTAATTTTTGCTAGTAACATGCATGGGCCGGCTCGTCCAGGGAAGTACCACACTCTCACAGAAAATCGACGGTTGAGTAGAAGCTTTACCGCTTTAATGCTTCGTTAGGTGAGTGAGAGAGCCGGAGGCACATCCTTTTCCCCTTTCCCCCATGTCCCCCATTTTTCCCTACTCCCAATGTCCTCCCCCAAATCCTTGAAAGGCCGGCAATGCTCCTGTCACACTCTGGTATTGCAGTTGTCCATGGGCAGCGTTGATCGCTTACCATCAGGTATCTCGCATGCTCGTTTGCCGCCCTATAACATAAAAAAAATCTTCTAATATAAATGCAAGGCCCACCATTTGGTGACAGCAGCGGGAACTAAAAGTTATATTTACGTGCCTTTCCCAGCACGTATTACAAACAAGTGAAAATGCCACTAGTACGTAGTTTTCACGTAGTGTTTTATCTTCATCGTATCCTACAATAGGTTGGTTTGTTTTCGTCTTATTTATCTCATCCCATTTTATAGGCTAGGCATTACTATGTTGAATAGCTCCCATTTCATAGAAGACAGCAGTAGAAGATTACATTCTACTGAGTATGTCATCTTCTTCTGCTGTCGACTTCACGCTGCCATAGATCATGACATCTTTTTACATTTCTCTTCCGCTCACACTTTCATTTATTCAAGAATAGAATAATAATAATTTATTTGCAAATAATATGGTACATAAAGATGTTATACAATAAAGAAGCGCACATATTTTACCAATTTGTAGCATGCAAATATACAGAATTTCTAATATTTATGTATGTCATATCTCACAATAATTATAATATTTTTGTTTATGAAAGTTTTCAAAATTAATTATAGATTAAATTCAAATTCAGTTATTCACATTCGTCAAAGTTCATGTTGTCAATATACCTACTTATCTATTAAGAAATTCATTTATGGAGTATTTTTTTTTCTTTAAGCCATCTAATTAATCTACGTTTAAATAATAGTTTTGGTAAAGATTTGATTTCTCGTGGTATGGCATTAAAGATTTGCACGCACATATCTCTCTTTTAATCTAGTTCCATCTATATACTTATCTAATTAAAACTTTTTCATACATTTGACGCAGATAATGATGAATGACCAGCCGGCCTATTTGCTAACTCAGTGACCGATGTTTTGATAGTTTAGATACTTCAAAATACATTGCGTGTTTCCTATAATTGACTATTTTTATTAAAGATATATAAAACGTAATGTACACTGAGTTAACAAATGGGCCGGCTGATTGGCACAAAATTGAAGGTGTCCTTAAAGATAACTAAATAGTAGAAACTGACCTTCGCTATTAGCCTAAGCTTTCCGCGTAGATTAGCAATGTTTGGTGAGCGGTCGTCAAATATTAATCTTGGCGAGGTCGCGTTACTACGTAAGGCTTGCGGAAAACCAGTGATTTGGTAGAAATCACATTTGGTAGAAACACAAAACGAACTGAAATGACACTCGCCCTGAGGATGGCCTACTAGGCTGAAACTGTCGGCATTTTTCCGACTAAAAATACGTGAGTTAAACCGTTTTGTGATATATTAAAATGATATCTCGCGTTAGTTTTAATAATATTACGAACTGAAATGGTTAAAATATTCTTGAAAAATCATCGGTGTTATAATAATTTTATAAGTAACTTGCTGTGCCCGTGACTCCGTTTTCGTACATTACAATTTCTAAACTAAGCATAAAACTTAAGTAGCCTTTCCTGTGTCCTAAACGTCTAAATGTTTATCTACCAAGTTTCATAAAATTGTATTTTACTACAATACTAATATTGTTAGCTTGAATATAGTCACCAAATTTTACGGGGACCTCTATAGATCCAAGGTGCCCCCTATGACTTCAAGTTGCGACAAACGAGCGAAACTTACACGACACCTCACTGAGGATCTCCCTGAAATCAGCCTATACGAAATAAAGACTGCCCTTAAAGCCATGGCAAATGAGAAAGCTCCTGGCATAGATAACATACCTGTTGAGCTTCTTAAGTACGGCGGCAAGCCTGTATTACAAGAACTCAAGCACTTATACAATCAAGTACTGGTACTAGGAACAACACCCAAGACCTGGAAGAATGCCATAGTTAAGCTTATATTTAAGAAAGGCGACAAAGCAAACCTAGCTAACTATAGGCCAATATCTCTCCTCCTGCACATATATAAACTATTCACCAAGGTGTTAACCAATAGACTTGCTGGCAAATTAGACGCAGCGCAGCCCGTCGAACAAGCGGGTTTCAGGAAAGGTTTTGCTACAATTGATCACATATTCTGCGTAAGACAAGTAATCGAGAAAAGTGTGGAATACCGTCAAAGCTTATGCATCGCATTCGTAGATTACGAAAAAGCGTTTGACACAATAGAACACTGGGCGGTATTCAATGCTCTTCAACGATGCTTGGTGGATGACAAGTATGTGGAAGTGCTGAAGGAAATTTACAGAGGTGCCACTCTCCAAATTCAACTCTATAAGCTCACGCAGCCTGTCCGCGTAGAGAGAGGAGTTCGTCAAGGCGATACCATTTCTCCAAAGCTATTCACGGCTACCCTGGAAGATGTTTTTAAAACGATAAACTGGTCTCAAACCGGAGTAAACGTGAACGGTGAAACATTATCACACCTCCGCTTCGCCGATGACATAATTCTTTTTGCAACCTCTGTGGAAGAACTCACTGCCATGCTAGAAGAACTTTATACAGCGTCTTTAAATGTTGGCTTAAAAATGAACGTCAGCAAAACCAAAATAATGTGCAGAAGTACTAGCCTCTCTCACATTGTAGTGCATGGTCAGAAAGTAGAGAACGTGACTGACTACCTTTACTTGGGCCAAACCGTTTCGTTCAAAGAGGACCGCCATGAAACGGAGATTGATAGACGGATCCAACTTGGCTGGGCGGCGTTCAGCAAGATCGACGACGTTCTAAAAAGCAAAAGAATACCAATCTTCCTAAAAAGACGTATGTTTGAGCAGTGTGTTCTACCTGTTATGACCTACGGCGCTGAGACCTTGACACTAACAAAAAAACTTATGCGCAAACTCCAGGTGGCACAAAGAGCGATGGAGCGTGCAATGCTCGGAATATCGCTTATAGACCGAATCCGCAACTCTGTCATAAGGAAACGCACTGGAGTAAAGGACATCGCACTAGTAGTGACCAGGCTCAAGTGGAGATGGGCTGGGCACATGAGCAGGAGAGAAGACGGCCGCTGGGCGCGTAGGATTGCGGAATGGAGACCCAGACCAGGACGGAGAAAAGTCGGAAAACCACCAATGCGCTGGGCCGACGATATCACAAAAATATTGGGGAAGACCTGGATGCGCACAGCAAAAGACCGGGTCAATTGGAAAAGCCATGAAGAGGCCTATACCCAACAATGGGTGAACACAGGCTGAGAAAGAAAAGAAGAAAGAAAGAAGAAATATTGTTAGCAGTAAAATACAAAATTAATGATAATCTTTTACTGATTGCAAAATTTGTATGACACAGACTTCTAACAGCTGAAGGAAATCTATCATTGTTGTTGTAGAGTTCGAGTTGACACAACCTTAGATCTTTTAGTCCTGCGAGCATAGGTTATTTCACTTCGGATCCCCTCTACTTCTGATATATACGTCTGATATCTTTCATATAAAAAACTGACTTCAAAAACTACTGAACAGATTTTGAGGAAATTCAAATGGAACTAATTTAAATACATATTACGTTCAAATAAAAAGAAATCAGATGGGTTCAGAGATGACGGAGTTTTGAGGTAACAAACATTAAAAAAAAAAATGCAACCGAATTGATGACCTCCTCCTTCTATGAAGTCGGTTAAAAGGGGGACGGGATTTCTTCTCTTTTATCGGCCCGTAAAACTCATTGTGCCCTCGCTCCTATTTCGTCTCAGCTCCATAACCATTTGTAACAATTGTAATTGGGCGCGCATGTCCGCTGTCCGACGCCTTCGTTCCATGACATTTGTCATAATAATCCATGGCGTAGGATGTGTTTTTAACAAGCCTCGCTCCCAAACCATAATCACTGCTATTACGGAGCATTATGTGTCATTTTTCCTTGATTGTTTGATTGTTTTTGGAGCGATAATTAGCCTGCTTTTTTGGAACTCCAATTTAAATTGAATCATGTCCTTAATTAGTTGAGTGTGGGTTTGCAAATTGTAGTATCGTTTTCGTGCCAATAATTTACCAATTTTTATGTCATCATCATCATCATCAGGTCTTTTTAGTCTACACTACAGGAGCACGACCCTCTCTGTACCTACTACTAGAGCCATACTTGGGCCAGAGCAGTCAAACTACTTGGCTTACACTCTCCACGCTGGCCAGGCGGGTTGGAGAGGTCTCTCATATTGTTTTTAAGCTTTTTTTAGCTTGTATTTCCTAAGTCGCCTTCTACGACGTCCACGGGAAGAATCCTATTCTACTATGCCGGGTACCACACGGCGCAAATTTTTATGCAATCCAATAAAATATCATTATTATGACACATTTGTGTATTACCTAGACATTATACCTTACCTATTTCGATGAGATTATCTTTTATTCTCCTATATAGGTTCTTCACTCATGATGACATATACTATACAGAATACCACACTTGTAATACTTAGTTAGCCGTGTGGTATCCGGCAGAGTAGAATAGGACCACTCCAAGTCTTTCCGTGGATGTCTTAGAAGGCGACTTAGGAAATACAAGTTAAACAAAGCTTATAAACATCTAAGAGACCTCTCTAACCCGTCTTGACCGCGTGGAGAGTGTAGGCCAATTCCTCTGGCTGCTCTGGCCAAGTATGACCCTAGTAGTACAGAGAGGGTCGTGCTCCTGTAGTGGAGACTAAAAAGGACCTGATGATGAATACTTAGTGGGTTATTGTGTTAGGTGACGCAAGCCTTAATGCGTATAAGAGGAATGGAGGATCGAAAATGCCCACCATATCGGTGGGCGTTTGTAAGCGTTCACCTAAACCTAAGTTTACTGGTTCAAACCAAGTGCTTACACCGCCACCACCGCGTGAAATGTTTTCACCACCGAAATCTATCAAGGTAGAACGGGAATGCCAGGATTTTGCCAAGGAAACGCGCGTGTCAGTTTTTTCCTACGCCGCCCCCCAATTTTACGTCATTATTAGCGAAATAGTAATGTGACATGCACAGAAATACGCGTGATATCGATAAACAGTTTTTTCAGTTAAGGGCCCGTACTACCTCACACTGCTTTACATGATTGTCTGTAATATCAATAATAATGAAATACCCAAGTTGAAATAAAAATGCAGTAAAGTTACAGGACTAACCCTGGTAACTATCTGACTCAAAAACACGATTGCGTTAAATTTTCTCGATAGAAAAAAATGCAAAGTTGCCTCCAAATCACGTCTTATTTACTCGGTATACAGCATTATTCACCAAATACATTAAAATTAACCTTGAAACTTTTGATTATAATTGCATTACAGATAAGGCAGCCATCATGTGTTTTTCTTTTTCGAATAACCCTTGAATATTCCTAAAAAACGACAATATCCAAAGTAGCCAGCGCGTTTAGACCATCCGCGTTTGTATCGCCACGCCGCCTGGCCTATGGCGGGCTCTTAAAAACCGCAGAATAAAGCATATGTTCTGTCTGGACGTGCGCGCTGATCTTGCTCGATCATGCAAGATTGAGACACGCGTTTACCGCCCACTTGGCCGTTCTATCTTGATATATTTCTGTGGTTTTCCCCCATCTCAATTCTTTATTAATAAGACTAAGATAAGATTAAGATTGGTGTATACTTTAAAATCCTTACAACCACGCAATGTTTTTATTTTTACTTAGGCATGGTGAAATTAAAATATAATGAGAAATTCTATCAGATTAGAGATTCGATTCGATAGAAACCTCATCAATATCCATTATTCATGCAAGCATTCAATCATATTTTTGCAATTACCAATCAGTAAATAGGTAAGTACAACTTTGTTGTTTACGACACGTGTTGTCCGATTCACAAAAACCGGTGAGGATAATACTTATTGCGCGATGAGCTCATCTAGAGGCTTGTCAACGTCTCCTAATGAAGGTGTATGGGTGCGGGGTACGTAATCATAGACAATTTGCGGTATCCTGTCCGTTTGTACCCCGGGGGTGAGTGCATCCTGTGTGGAAGTCGCAACGGATGAGTTTTGTAATTATATTCAATTTGTACTCATAGATTGTTTATATATATATGAAAGGAATAACCACAAAATTTAAATAAAGAAATTTACAGAACAATAAATACTCAATGTCCGAAGGAATGACAACGTCTTTTGTAACAAAATGCGCTGTGCAATTTGTTGCTGCTTCTTCTGCTCTCCGCTCTTTAGAAGCGGCATTAAACTTAGCCATAAGACGTTGAGAATGATTTCAGAGAGATTGATGAAATAAAAGAAACCTATCTAATATATAAAATTCTCGGGTCACAGTTTTCGTTGCCATACTCCTCCGAAACGGCTTGACCGATTTTGATGAAATTTTTTGTGCTTATCCGGTATCTATGAGAATCGGCCAACATCTATTTTTCATCCCCCTAAATGTGAGGGGTAGTCCACCCCTAAATTTTATTTTTTAGACATTATGTATATGGCAAAACAACGTTTGCCGGGTCAGCTAGTATTATATAAACGTTTTGAATTGAATTGAATTGAATATGATTTTTGATTATAGCATTTTGATAATATATATCTAGGGACAAATCAAAAAAATTGAGCTAGCCCCAAAATATATTAAGAACTTGTGTTATGGGATACTGACTCACGTTACTAAATTATATAAAAACACATCCAAAACCCAGTTCAATATAAAGAAGATCCTTTTCCATTTTGGGCCCGGGGTACAATCCTGTGACTCCAAGTTATTCATTTATGATGACATAAATTAATACGAACATTCGAAAGTAAAATTAGAAAACTTTTTATTTTCAAATGTTCGTATTAATGTTGTGACCAATTGATACATTTATTTTGAACAGAGAATGCCTTCACAACTTTAATTACTCACTCACATACCTGAATATCTTCTTTGAATAAAAAATAACACTAAAACGTCATCGAAGAAGAAATTTGCAAAATAATACCAAAAAAAGTCATTAACCAAACAATTTCTTAGTAATTATAAACAAAAGGCGTGTCACGATTATTTTCTGAAATTATGGTTATTTTAATAATTATCTTTCTCTATAGTTATCAAGGTGTGGTGCGCGACTGATGTTCAAGAAAATTATTTGTAATTAGAAATTTTATGTTTACCTGTTTTACTTTTATATTTGCGAATTCTGCCGACCGTTGCATACATACATACATAGTATCACGTCCCTTTCCCCTACGGGGCAGACAGAGCCCAGGTCCATAAGACCTGAAGGCCACGTTTAGCATGTTGGTGGGCATTAGGTGGAAAACGGAATCAAAATAGTGATGGGTTGCTAGCCGTATCGCCTATAAACATGATTGCTCAGATTTTGCCCATTCCCTCGACCGGCTTCTACGGTCTGCTCGAGAAGAGAAGCAACTGGTACATTCTACGTTTTTTCTTTTCTCCCAGACCAGCATGGAAGAGCGTTTCATTTATGTATGTACTCATTTTTCCTCCCCTAACTTACTCTATATTACAATCATGATACTATTTTCTAGTGTTCGATACTTCATACACATATACGGCGTGATTTTGAACCTCCTAGCTATATTGAAATCTGGGAATCAGAATCTCTAATGGAATACAGAATTGCAAGAACAAAGTTTTAGGTTATTAAGATTTCTTACATAAAGGTAAATTATTTTGTATGAAATTTACATTTTGGTTAATATTGATTTTTTGATTGTTCTTTAATATAATTTCACGATATACTAAAAGAGATTTGATTAGATTTTTAACATAACGCAAATGCCGTATCACCTTGTATACGAAATTAATTCAATCGAAGGAAAATATTTATCAACCTAATGAAATTCTAAAAAGAAACTTATTTTTTTTATTGATAGCCGTAAATAGTTATTTAATTATTTACGACCATCAATTAGCAGGTAGTAAATACGCCAAATTCCCAATATTTGGAAACTCAATGCTAAAAGGAGATAACAATTGAAATCAACAGCATATTCTAGGATCAGGACAATGCGTATCGATCAAAACCCACAGAAGCGGTGCACAAAAGAAAACTTTCACATGGGAGCCGTTATTGTCCGACAATTCATTGTTCTGCTGTGATCGAGACATTGTCTTTGGTTTCGTGAAACCCTCGATCAATTTTATTCAATATTTTTATAGTTTACTTAAAACTATCTGTCCGGACACTACCAAGTAGTGACCAGTTTAGAATAGTTATTACTTCGTATCGTAGTTTATCTACGAGTTAGTGTCGGGCGTTCGAGTGGTCATCGATAAGATATTTTATAAAAAATTAAAACCCAGTCAACTGTTGTTTTGTGAACTAGGTCTCAATAACATCAGGACTGAGGATGTGATCGTGAACACGCTTACACTAGCTGGAGTTAAATCATTTAGAATAACCTGTGTGGTTGAGTCACCCCGCTGCGGGCTCCCGAACTTTTTCCTGTGTCAGAGAAAAATGCATCTCTCAAACACAAAGTCAAAATTCTTTATTGTTCGTAATGCATGTATATCGAAGTTACAAATTTAAAGGTATCAATGCACACTACCAAGTAAGGGGCACAAATGACACATTAGAATAAATAATAACATAGCTTTCAAATAACAAATTTTAAATGTTAGTTTGATTCTACTATGTCAAATACAAATTTATCAAAATCTTTGTCATTGAGAAACTCGCGTATGTCATAACATTTCTTCAATAATATTGACCTCAATTTGCTTCAAAACATCGAACAAGATAGTTTTCTCAGGGACTTATGCCATTTTATTGTAAATTGAAAATGCCATACTGTGCATACTTTAGCGCATAGTGTTGTGCCGTGGTCGAATTTTTTGAGAACGATGAGAACGGGTCGAAAAAGTGCTAGAATTATTGAAAACTCCCCGAGAATTATTGGAATTTCCCACAAATTTTCATGAGAAGTAATTTATGAGAACAGAGAATTTCTCTCCGGCACATCACTACACGCGCATCATAGATGTTTTGGAAAAACGGACACAAATTTAATGTTCATCACGCCGGTTGCGGACTACAGTATCTCCCAATTTGCTTTATTTTGCAAATTGGGAAAATTTGTAGAGAAGCATTCAGGATATTTTCTCGCAGAAATGTCCTCTCATTATCTACGAGGAAGATAGAACTAGTGAGAGTGATTTCATTTAATACCATCACGCAAAGCTTAATCTTAATCTACTTTCATCATCTATAGATAAAGACATTAGAGGTGATATAATTAGTGGGAAAATCGATATAATAATGATTACACATGATCGCTAAGCACGCCGACGGAAGCTATTCTATCAAGCTCACCTGGTGTTTATGAAATTCCCAACGTCACACAAGAAGGGTTTCTGCTGGTCCCGTGGTAGCTGACGGCTGCACGGGTTCTCAAGCCCGTGTGAACATACTCAGTTTTGTTTTGTTTCAATGTAGCATTTCCAGCATAATTGTTTCGTTTGGATTTGTTTTGATGACAATAAATGCTCATAGGATATGTTTACTCGTATCTACTCGTCATGTTTCTGCTCTTTACATTCTAGTGTATCTATGCGTCAACCGCATTTAAACATTTAAAGAGTATCGTTTCTCCTTTTATCCTAAAGAATGTTTAATCTACTGTTTAAAAGCCGACTAAAAGGTGTTATCGTCATACGTCATTTGGTTGTTTACAGTACAAATTAAGGTTATGGAAGTTGCTACAAAAATGAAGACGTAATACTAAAGAACATAAAAACATGCAGCATCATCAGGTCTTTTTAGTCTCCACTGCAGAAGCATAACCCTCTCTGTACTACCTGAGCCATACTTGGCCAGAGCAGATAGAGGATCAATTGCATGCAATTAGGGTATTTTAGATTATTACAAAGATAATGTAAGTACTACAAATATATAAAGAAACGATTAGCTCCACTTAGTTAATGATCTTATAACACGGGATCCATCACAATACACAGATTAAAATCGCATTACAATATTGTTTGATATTTTACACAAAGTTAAACAAAGGATGATGAAAAACTAGTCACATATTCAATTATTACATTTTTTACAAGTACACAAATGAGAACATGTGGCCGGCTTCAGATACCAGTCTCCTGCAAAGATGTTTAGGTTCGAGTGTTTAATGAGGGTTAATTACTTCTTTCTAATTCGACTATTATTAACATCCTTACTAATATTATAAATGCGAAAGTGAGTTTGTTTGTTTGTTACGCTTTCACGCCGTAACTACTGAACCGATCATCATGAAATTTTGCATACAAGTTCTCTAGAGTACGGAGAAGGACATAGGCTACCTTTTATCCCGGGAAAAAGTACTATTCCCGAGGGATCGACATTGACGCGGGCGGAGCCGCGGGCAAAAGCTAGTAAAACATATTTTCAAAACACAAATAACACAATAAAACATATTTTGTATTGAATGAATTTTATAGAAATTTACTGGAGAACTGGTGTTTACTATCACGTAATAATTGTACCAAATTAAAGTTATAAACTTATCATTATATTATAAGTTATAACCCGATAGTATAATCTATTAATCAGTGATCATAATAAGCCTATGACGATGAAACAAGTGTTGTCTAGGCTACTGTGGTCGTAATCCATTGATAAGGTAAATAAGTTAAGAAAGAAAACAATCTAACCCGACCTGCCGGTTTGATAGACACTTCAAAATACATTACGTTTTATATATATTAAATAAAATATTTAATCATACGAAAGTCGCAATGTATTTTGAAGTGGCTATCAAAACGTTGTACTAAATAGGCCGCTAGATAACGAATCATAGTTTCAAAGTCTAATTAGAGAATATAATTGGTATGAAGTCAGTAAAGCAGCTAAATTATGCAGTTCTCACGCTTGCGTCATGGTTGAGGAGTTCCCTGAGTTTGTTAGTAGCTATCAAGCGGAACTAAGCTACTGAGCCCTTCTTTAGTTTTATGATGGTTGCTGCCCTTAGGCAGCATCAAATATGTAAAAACACGCATTAAAAAACCGGCCATGTGCGAGTCGGACTCGCGCACGAAGGGTTCCGTACCGTTCACTATAAAAGCGGCAAAAAAAATCATGTCTGGTGCATGAGAGTCCCCTTTTAATATTAATTTTATTTTTATTTAATGATTTATTTTTAAAGTGGATATATAACTAAATATTATATGAATATTTCAAGCGTCTACCTGTCGCGGTTATAAATATCGAGCAAAAACAACCAAAAAATATCATGTTCGTTGTATGGGAGTCCCCTAAAATAGTTATTTTATTCTATTTTTTAGTATTTGTTGTTATAGCGGCACCAGAAATACATCATCTGTGAAAATTTCAACTGTCTAACTATGACGGTTCATGAGATACAGCCTGGATACAGACGGACAGCGGAGCGAAATTAATAGGGTCCCGTATTTACCCTTTGGGTACGGAACCCTAAAAAAATGATTGTAATGTCGACAATGACTGCAAAGACGGACGATAATTTACGTGATAACAGTCATCATCATCATCATTTCGAGTAGGTGTCACGGTCAACCAACCATGCACACCCTGGTATCAGAGTTCTGGTGATAACAGTGGAAGAGAGATATATGAGTCAAAAGCCGAACGGTTAGGCTGATCGTACCTCTCTATCACTTGTTCCGCGCTCTCGCTTGCACATGGAATGTGACACTTTTGCGTGCGTGCAGCGATTTATAAGACATTATTACGTCCAAATATTATTTCGTTAAAAAACATCTGTGGAACCTCTCCAACCCGTCTGGCCAGCGTGGAGAGTGTAAACCAAGTCCTCTGACTGCTCTGGCCAAGTATGGCTCTAGTAGTACAGAGAGGGTCGTGCTCCTATAGTGGAGACTAAAAAAGACCTGATGATGATGATGATTATTTCGTTTTATGAGCATGGGCTTTAAGTATTTGATTATAGTTGGAATTCCCTCGATGTCACGTCGATGTCGCCGACAATATTTACCTCCACTTAATTGTTTTCCTCGTCTGTCTCCTTCCTTATCTGTGTTTATTTTATACCACATTCCTCTGCTTGAGCAATTAACGGCACTTTTATTATTTACTGCATCAGATTCCGTGAAGGCACTTGTCGTTTTTATTTCTTCTTCATTCGCATTTATATAAGACTTATTCGCATCAAACAAACATTAGATTTTATACTACCAAACCAAAGGATTATAATATATAATAATCATAAGATCAGTATATAATATATTTTTATAAGCTCTTGGTTGTTGTTAATTCAATGTTAATTGCAAATGTGATCTACGTATAAACGTAGATCACATTTGAAATAAACAATTTTGTTATCTCATCTTATCGAACAACTCCTTCTTTCGGCAAAGGAAACCATCATGAGGAAACCTGTATCATCATCATCATCAGGTCTTTTTAGTCTCCACTGCAGGAGCATGACCCTCTCTGTACTACCAGAGCCATACTTGGCCAGAGCAGACAGAGGATTTGGCCTATATATTACCTGTATATTAGTGGATTATATATTTGGTAAACTACCTTTAGATTTCGCGAGCAGAATTATTTATTAATACTACAATTATTTACATTCTTATTATCATATTTAGAACATTGCAGCAAAGATTCCAGCCTAGACAGACTGACTAGCTAATATGACTGGAACCAGAGAGACGCCATTTTTTTTTAAATCTATGGCTGGAACCTTGATGAATAAAATGTTTTTTTTTTTTTTATTAGGACGTGCGTTAGAATCTTGAACCTAAAGGAATAAGATTAAATAATATTTGTAAAATTATTTTGATTTATATGTACGCTTACTTGGCCCAGCAACAGTGCTTCGTTCAGGCATGCAGCCCACGACTCACTTACCCATATGCCGTCACGCAACTTATTGTATGAAAATGTGACGAGCATATCTCATATTATTCCACTAGGGTCACCTAACCACTTCGCCACGAGTCATATGTAAAAAGAATTCATTTGCATTCTTATTTTTTAACATAAAACTGTTTTATTTATTTTCTTTAGTGTTAAAGTTTTGTACAATAAAGAAATTACAAACAAACAAACAAAAGTTATTGATTTTGCTGATCGCGACAGCATCTAACAAGTGATTATAGAGTGTATAGATTGTAGAGAGATTATAGAGTGTGAAACTTATAAAAACATGATGGTAATTAATAAATCTATAGTGATTTACCTCATTGTACTTTATGACGTAATATTTACTGGAATAATTTATTTTTACTTGTGTCTAAACACATGTCTTTCTAAATAAAACAAACATATAATTAAAAATCAAACCTAAATTAAATTGAAAATAAAATTTATTTATTTATTAGTATTTACTTGAACTTTTTTGTTTGATTGGACCACGGGTAACATTTTTGATTTACTGGATCGTTTAGTGCATATTCGCGTATGCCCTTTCATATATACAACGTAATTTTGAATCTTTGAGCTATATTTAAATGTTGAAATTAGAATTCCTAATAGAATACTGAATTGCAAGAAAAATAGTAAAAAAAAAAACGAAAAACAATTAGACTTCCTATACAAAGTCGCCGATCAGCTGGGCGAATTTCTATTGGAAGTATTTTTTGTTTTTGACTTTTTTTCTCGCAATTCTTCAGTGCATATAGCTGAAAGGTTCAAAATCACGCTGTTTATAGTGATCTCGTAACGTTGCGGCCACCTGCATGCTGCATCTCGTCCAACCTCATTTCTTTTTCATCCTGTCCATTTTTCATTCCTCATTTTAATTCAAATTTCATTTTTTTATTCAAATTTCATTCCATTCCATTCCATTTTTAGATTACTTTCTCTCTCTCTTATCACTCATTCTTCAGTCTACTACCATCTCTCGGAGCATAACAGTCTCTGTTATTAATTATTGAAGTCAACATCTACATAGTTGAAGTTGTAAAGTGAAGTTGTAATAATAAAGTTATTCTCTGTGTGTGTTTTGTGTCGAGTCTCTGTTCTCCACTATTCCTACTTCCTATTTATGTGGGAACTCGGCTAGAGCGCCGGGATAGTCGAGCCCCACAAGCTTAATTTCGTTTATGCTTAAGTTTATAGCGAAAATAAAACCTGAATAACACGCCCTGTAAAGCCCTCAAAACTGGTAGGTAACCCTAATATGCACCGCCCATTCATAAGCCGAGAATAGCAACGTCCGTAGAATGCAATCCATGAATCGAAACAATCAAATCAAGTTTCAATGTCACAAGGACCAGGAAGAGCGTTCAAACAATGAATCTAATTGTTTTATTCTACACACGTTTTTTTATACATACATACATATTATTACGTCTTTATCCCTTACGAGGTAGACAGAGCGTAAAGTCATAAGACCGAAAGGCCACGTTTAGCGTGTTGGTGGGCATAAGCGTGGAAAATGAAATCAAAATAGTAATGGGTTGCTAGCAGCATCCCCTATTGTCATGATTCTTTCGATTTTCACCCATTCCCTTGACCTGTTTCTACGATCTGCGCGGTCAGAGAAGCAGCTGGTACATTCTGAGTTTTTTCTTTTCTCCCAGACCAGCATTTTTTTAAACTCTGATCATACTCCTAAGTGATGTATTTATAATTGCGATGACTTTTAGTGGGACGATGTTCAAAGACACCTTCACTAGTTGAAAAATATTCCCACAAAAATAATTGAGCTGCTTCTGAAAGTAGAGATATAAAAAGACAGTATATAAGAAAGTATATATAAGTATAAAAGTATCATAGTACAGTATGATAAATGTATTTCGTCGAAAAGCCTTAACAAGCTGAATCTAATAGCAAGATACAAAAAACTTCGTCCCACAAAACTAGCAATTAAAATATAAGAAAATGTATACTTAATTACTAAAAGGAGGACGCGCAAACATATTTAGTACGTCATCCTTTTTTAATAGATTATAGAATAAAAAATCGGCCAAGTGCGAGTCGGACTCGCACACGAAGGGTTCCGTACCCTTATCTATAATAAGTTTAAAAATATTTTCTTTATATGATGTAACGAAATTGTTTTGGTTTTCACAATTTTTTCTTTGTCTATGCTATAAGACGTTGCTTCGTGCCAAATTTCAAAATTCTAAGTTCACGGGATTTACCCTGTAGGTTTTGATTCCCTTACGAAATTCGAAAATATTCAGTATATAAACGACTGTATCTTTTGATTGCGTTGGCTAAGAAGTTTGATATTTTTACACATCTAAGAGATAGTAGACCTGTGTATTTGATATGAATTTCAGCTTGATACCTCCACGTGTTCCTGAAAAAAGGACTTGACAGACAGACAGACAACAAAGTGATCCTGTAAGGGTTCCATTTTTTCTTTTTGAGGCACGGAACCCTAAAAATGAAATCGTTCTACTTTCGTACGTGCTTATTGACATTTAATATATATAATTCACAAAGCACTGAATTCCTCATTTCCAAAATTAGCACTCATTGTGTGCGGATCCCACGCGGTGCAAAAGTTGTTCTCATTATTGGAATTGGCCTACTAATGTGAGCTACATTGAACTGCCTACATTCCGTTAATCCTTTCTTTAAATGTCCTATTGCATAACAAACAAATATAGTTCCTATACAAAATTAAATGAATATGCATGTAGGGATTGATTAGACAGATTAAGCCAGCTCCACGATAAGTTTTAAAACAAGAATTTGTGTCTAACTAAAAAGGAGACTAACTCCCACGATACTTAATTTTATTAATATACTTTAAATTTTAAGCTTTCGCGGTCTCATGCACTATTATGTTCACTACGGACTTACCGCTTATAATTCTAAGTATATTTTATTCGTTTTCATTATCATAATCTGAAAAAGATAATTATCCAGCTTGACCTGACCGGGGATCGAACCCTGCTATTCAAGGGCACTTGCGGTACTAGGTACTGAGCCACAGAGATAATTCTAAAGGTCATTAAAAATCAAAGACTCAAATATAAACCAAAGATTTGAAAAATGTGGGGTAAGGAGAGCAGGCGACTCAGACCTACAATATTAATATTTTCCTAAGCATTCTTTTTCGTTTTGGTCCCATAGAAACCCCTATGGAACTAAAACGAAAAAAAAATTAGGTTTCCCTAATGTTTTTTGTATATAATGCAAAAGTGTTCCGTCGAATTTCGGTTTGACATCTTTGATTCGGCACTTTATTAAAATTAATGCTATTGCCAGCTCTTGATAATAGCCATCTGTGTTGAACGTGCTTTGTACCATAAGACCTAATTTAAGACTTATGTCATAAAAATGAATACAATATTCTGTATAACAAAACCGTCTCTACGAAACACCTGAAAATATTTTCGGATTGTATTAATGGATCAATCAATCAGTCAGAGACTTGTTAAATAAATATATACGGACAAATCACACAGATTTTATAACAAATACATATATAGATAAACATCCAAGACCCAGGCCAATCTGAAAAAGATCATTTTCCATCTTGACCCGACCGGGGATCGAACCCGGGGCCCTCGTGTCGCAGGCTGGCGTGTTAACCACCGCGCCACGGAGCTCACCAAAATGTTTATTTATTTCATAGGAACTAAAGAAAGCTACGTATCAAAACATTTGCAGTGTACACCTGTGCAGTTGAATTTGCCAGTGAAATGAAGCCAGTCTACAGTTCGATTCTCGATGCTAGTCGTGTATACGTCGCAGTGCTTAACACACTGTCCTCGATGTGGGCGAAACGAATTCGCTGCAACGGTACATCCTTATAATGAATACCCATATTGTTCCCTATTTGGCACGAGTGGTAAATAGGCTGTTAATTTTGAATTCATATATAATAATTAAATAAATACACATTTATTAGGAAATGAGTGTATAAATAAATATATACGGACAACTCACACAGATTGAGCTAGCCCCAGAGTAAGTTCAAGACTTGTGTTATGGGATACTAACTCAACGATACTATATTTTATAACAAATACATATATAGATACACATCCAAGACCCAGGTCAATCTGAAAAAGTTAATTTTCCATCTTGACCTGGCCGGGGTCCGAACCCGGGCACTCTCGTGTCGCAGGCTGGCGTGTTGACCGCTACGCCACGGAGCTAGCCACGGAGTATCTATATATGTAATTGTTATAAAATATAGTATCGTTGAGTTAGTATCCCATAACACAAGTCTCGAACTTACTTTGGGGCTAGCTCAATCTGTGTGATTTGTCCGTATTTATTTATATTTTTATAAAAAATATAAAAACCTACGCTAAATCGAATATGATATAATCGATTAATTAATAATCGATAGCCAAAAGTCCATTTAGTCGTAAGTACCTGTTGTATTTTTTTTCTATTCAATCCGCTTCTATGCGTCGTTGGATGAGTAGTCGGAGGCTCATCCTTCCACCCTCCCCCTCCCATTTCCTTCCCCTCATGTCTTCCTCCAAACTCCTCGAAAGGCCGGCAACGCTCCTGTCACACCCTATTGCAGTTTTTCATGGGTAGTGGTGTTTACCATCAGGTGACTCGCTTGACTCCAATACAATAAAAAAAAAAAAAACAATAACAACTTGCATTCGAATATTGATATTTAAAACTAGTCATTTAATTATTAATTTACTATATAAAATATTGGTAGGATCACGTGTTCATAACTTTTTGATGTTTTTAATACAACAGCAACGTGTTGCTCTACACGCATCTTATTCATCGTAATCAAAAACAAAATTATTTTGAATTTTGGTAGCTTTGTATGCAATTGCTTAATAGTTAGTAGAACATAAATATAATAGGCCTACCTCTAGCAGTGGATTTCTTGCGGCTGATATGATGAAACATAATATCAGAAACCTTACTTTTTACTATTTAACGATAGTTTTAACTACGCACATAATAAATGCAGATAAACACGGCAATTGGAAATAAAAGTGATATGTAATATAGTACATACCTACATGGCCATTTTAGTAATTCTCATTAAGTTTTAATCACTTGCCTCACTTGGTTTTATGAATTCTATTAAATTTTCATATTATTTTGTATACGTAATTTCACGTTTGTTCCGATATTTATTAATTTCCGACTTTGATATTGCGTTTCCCGTACGTGTTGCAGAATCGTGACTAAGGATTAAATTCAAATTAAGGAAATGCCGTTTCAAACATCTACTATATACGTTTACATCGAATTCATTCGACCATGCACACGCTGGTGTCAGAGTTCTTCGGAAACGCCTCTCGGCCTCTGACGCCCAAATGGCATCCGGGACCAACGGTTTAACGTGCCTTCCGAATACGGAATCATCTTTATTATCTGACAATCAGATGATTCAAGCCTGCACTGTCCTAACCAAACTGAAAGCAACTCAACAAAGTATGCTTCCCGTGGGAATCGAACCCTAGACCCCCGGGTCTATAGGCAAACGCCTTAACCACTGGACCACGGAGGCAGTGTGCATGGTCGATTGACCGTGACATCTCCTTGAAATGATGATGATGATGATCGAATTCATTTAGCAAACTCATGTTGTCTTATCTTAGAAGTTACAAATAGGCAGAAAAAAAAGAAAATTAAAAAGTCAACAAGTTTACTTAAAAGAAATGTTCATCCTTATCCTTACTTCCTTACTAATATTATAAATGCGAAAGTGAGTTTGTTTGTTTGTTTGTTTGTTTGTTTGTTACGCTTTCACAACGTAACTACTGAACCGATCATCATGAAATTTTGCATACAAGTTCTTTGGAGTACGGAGAAGGACATAGGCTACCTTTTATCCCGGGAAAAAGTACTATTCCCGAGGGAAAGCTACTTCAATAATAAACTGAAGTACGAAAAATTCTCATACTATTATTTTAGTGATCTCCGACTTGTCTTGAAAGATCCACCAAAACTTCTTACATTTGAGAAAGCTTTTTTGTATAATTTTTTTGGAGCGGCTGGTCTGAAACATAATATGCGTTTACATAAATGTACTTAAATACTTTTTACATGACTTGTTTAACCATTATTTCTTAATTTCAGGTAAGCTGATAATGCGCAGTGTTGTGGTAAGAAAAGTTACTTACGTCGTCGTCTTTCTTACTTATAGCAACATTATTAACAATAGAACTATTCCATTCATTCACGCGACTGTCATTGACGATAATTTTATTGAGTGTGGTCATGAAAAAGTCATAAAAACTAACTGCTATTTTCTCAATAACAATTACTTTAGAGATTATTATATGAAGTTCAAGACTATTGTTAACGTTTTAGGTGTTAACAGGAGGAAGTAAACAAACAGTTATTAAAACGGTCCATTCAAGGGCGACAGAAATAGAACGCGTTCTAAAAATACGGGAAACGTCAAAATAATCGCAATCCGCAACACGATAAAGTGGTCACGAGTTTTGACTGTCGGATCCATCACTCTGTATCTAGCCTCTTGAGATTATCGGTTGGTTATTTATATGCATGGAAACATTATTTTCCTGTTCCTGTTTTCCCTTTTGCAGGTAAAAAGAGTGTAACAGAAATGTGAAATTATATTTTACTAGCTTTCGCATCAATGTCGATCCCTCGGGAACAGTACTTTTTCTTGAGACAAAATATACACTATGTCCTTTTCCGTACTCCAGACAACGGGTATGCAAAATTTCATGATGATTGGTTCATTATTTACGGCGTGAAAGCGTAGCAAACAAATAAACTCACTTTCGCATTTGTATTATTAGTAAGGATTAAAAGGTCATGCTATTTAACAAATTGAGACCTATAAGATTGATCAGAGAAAATACGAACTACGAAGCTTTGTTCCATTCTACATTGTTTTCCTCTGAACCTATAATATTGTTAGTTTTATAAGCTTTATCGAATTCAATATCATAAAAAGGTAATTAGAATTATCTACCAGCCTTGGTGTCCTAATAATCAATCGCAATCAGTTCTAGAAACTTTATGACAATATCACGGACACATATAAATATCTTTGTGTCTATTACCTGACATGGTTTCAGGCATATCTTAGATATATTTCTTATGTCATGATATACATTTTTGCGCATAAATATATGTAATACCTAATCAGAATTGGTCGCGAATCATTCGATATCTAGCTTTTACATCAAATGGTTGTGTGCTATTCGGAAATTCGTGTTTTTTTGATGGAAAACAAACATGTTGTTGATCGAAACAGATTTTTTTATCAGTGAGTACTTGATAAAATATTCTATCTCTTGTTTATCTTGACGATTCTTTATTTTTACTTTAATTTTCTTAAGCTTTCACTTCCATGCTGTTCTGGGAGAAAAGAAAAAACGTAGAATGTACCAGCTGTTTCTCTTCCCGGATCGAAAATCCGATCGAGAGTATGGGTGAAGTCTGAGGAATCAAGTTAATCGGCGATGCGGCTAGCAACCCATCACTATTTTGGTTCCGTTTTCCACCTAATGTCCACCAACATGCTAAACGTGGCCTTCAGGTCTTATAGACCTAGGCTCTGTCTACCCCGCAACGGAAAAAGACGTGATACTATGTATGTATGTATTTTCTTTAGCTTTCTTGGCTTTCATTTTATAGCTTGTATGTAGGTGTTGTAGCCCACAGCTGTGCAAAGGACGTCCCTTGATTTTCTAGTCATATTTATTGGTGCTATCTTTTGCCTGGCAAAGAATTTTTCCAAGTCTTCCCGCCATCTCGTTTTGCGTCTACCTCTACTTCGGCGCTGATCGGGTGGTTACCCAAAGGATGTTATTTTAGCTTATCGTTCTGGCCCCATGCGGCAGATATGTCCCGCCCATTTCCATTCCAGTCTAGCAGTTTTTGCACCCACATCTGCAATGAGCTTTGTTAAGCTATGAGGTGGAGGCCTAATATGCTACGCTCTATTGTTAACTGGCAAACCTACTTACTGTAATAAAATTTGTGATTTAAACAAATCTTTTTATATTATAAGTACTTTATCTCATTTAATGACGTATCTTTTATAATCGCGTTAAATTTCAATTGTAAATTATAGCAACACCGAGACAGATAAATACAATAGACAACTCGACTTCAATAACTGTAAAATTCGCAAACCCAGTTACCCATTCATAAATATATTTGTTAGGATAAATATATTCCAAGAAAAGCCAGCGCCAAAAAAATATAAACACGTTCTTTTACGATTTCATTCATAAACTTTGAAGATTCACAAAATTCTCCGAAGCTAATTCAGGTAAATAATAACAAAGCGAAAGTGTAAAAGTTTGTGGAACTAAACAAAACGATAGAGTTATTTGTAGATCGCGTGTCCATTGTCGAAATGGCGGTCGTCATTCATTGACCACGGGTCAAGGCTGTCGAAATGCCACCTTTAATCAAAGAAGTCTTTGTAACGATACGCGTGAGATTGCCAAAGAACACGTATTCGAAAAGACTTCAGATTTGAACCGTATGATATTTCGGAATCTTAAATTTTATTAAGATAACAATTTTAGATTTCAGTGATTGATCATAAAATTATATAACAAACAGGGCAAAGAATTTATTAATCAAGATATTGAAGCACTTATATAGACATTTAATCTGATTTATTTATATATATATATATATATATATTATATATATATACATATATCCAAAACATCTGCACGCTTGTCGGTAAAGTTAGCAAACAAATACAGTTATGATGAAAAATGGTTAGTATCTATTGATAGTTAAATTACACGAGCCAAAATGAATTTCAAACAAAATTAATATAAAAAAAAACTTAAAAATGTCAAAAATTATATAATAAAATTAATGTCATAAAAAAGTTGTTCAGGTTCGCCAATATTTTGGACTCTTGATGTTGCAGATATCCATAAGCTACGGCCATAGCTTCTAGAACTTGCTGTCGGATATTTATTTCTAAGCTTTATACAGGTAAAATTTAGTCCGACTTTGCCTCCAGTATTCATAGCTGCATCATAAATATCATTGTTAACGACCTATTGTTTGTTCATCTCTTTTGTTTAGCTCATTAGTATTATCTTCCAGTTCAGTTCAACCCTTATCTGTCTAGTGGTGGGGTAGGCTTCCTTCTGTTTCCATAACTGACTTGGGCAGTTTGGATTCTAATTTGGTGAATAGTGGACTGGTTAATGTGACACTTGTGAAAATGGTCGTGTTATTGAGGTATTCTATTGGAGACATGTGGTTACACACTGATTCTGGTAAATACCTTCTAAAATAGTGACCTATTGTTTTATTCTTATTTATAATTTTGCATTTTGGCTGTGTTAGATAGGGATTAGTGAAGAGAAGGCATTTACCCAGCAGTAGGACATAATAACAAGCAAAAGAATATTATGTTAGTGGAAGTAAAATTTGACTTACTTAAACAATAAGTTATTCTTTTAAACACAAATTTATTCATACTACAGTGCAACAAGGACTAAATGAATGCCAGGCGGCATCATGTTAAATGTCAAATTACATAGTCGTTACTGAGTTTAGTCTGTCCGGTTTCAGGTTATATTTTGTTAATTAAATGATAAATATACTATAAGTAGTGGTGTAGGAAAAACAGTACTTATGGAGGAATATAATAATGAAAGACTTCATTTACCCACGTTCATAAAGATAATTGTAGGATTATATTCACTGTTAAAGTATAATAATGTAATGTCATGATTATGCTAGTGTAAATTAGTTAGATGTGTTATGACTTAGAGCTTCGGGCAGTTTGCATTGGCGATAAAATTTAGAAGATCACCGATATAGACCGTCTAGACGGTGACACGGATAGCGATGCGACTGCGCTATGTAAATATTTTTATTTTGTTGAATCGTGTTTGTGTAAGCATCGAGAGTATATGCAGCCATTATTTCTTTGCCTACAGGGACCAAAATATGAATGGTTAAAAAAAATATATTGTTCGTTGGCATGATAATAATCGATTATTCAGAAATATATGTTGCTTAGATAATTGAACAATATGTATTTTCAAAATACAAATTTTATTTAACGTATAAAAATCTTGATCTACCTAAAACTATTAGATAACTAGCTTTCGCCCGCGGCTCCGCCCGCGTCAATGTTGATCCCTCGGGAATAGTACTTTTTCCTGGGATAAAAGGTAGCCTATGTCCTTCCCCGTACTCCAGAGAACTTGTATGCAAAATTTAATGATGATCGGTTCAGTAGTTACGGCGTGAAAGCGGAACAAACAAACAAACAAACAAACTCACTTTCGCATTTATAATATTAGTAAGGATTAGTAAGGATACTAAGGTTGTTATTAACTTTATTACTAGGTATTTCCTTTACCTGAAATAGGTTCTTATCTTTTTCTATAGTAAATAAATATATACGGACAAATCACACAGATTGAGCTAGCCCCAAAGTAAGTTCGAGACTTGTGTTATGGGATACTAACTCAACAATACTATATTTTATAACAAATACATATATAGATACACATCCAAGACCCAGGCCAAGCTGAAAAAGATAATTTTCCATCTTGACCTGGCCGGGGATCGAACCCGGTCACTCCGTGTCGCAGGCTGGCGTGTTGACCGCTGCGCCACGGAGCTAGTAGTAGAATATTCATTGTTTGTTCAGGAAGTTAAATTGTCAACAATTGCCTTATAGAATTTTCTTGGTTTTTAATGTCTTTGCTGTATTATTATTGTAAACTTTTATGAAATCGATTACAACTTTTCTTTCTCACCTGAGAGTGATCGCGGTTGCATCCTAAGCTGGGATGCTTTGGAGCTCGGGTCCGCTTTCCAGCGTTTTCGCACGATCATCGGCATCCTTAATAAGATTAAATCTTAATAAATTGTAAGAGGTCTCAATGCATAAGTATTTTTTTTTCTATATCCATTATGTGGCTGATATGGAGTCAAAGTTCGTAACCTTTCCTCACGCAATGAGTACTATTATGACACATTATAAATTTGGGACTGTTGTTCATGCTGTTGTTATAGTGTTGCATTGTTGTGATGATTGATGGATTATCAAAATAGCTTTGACTTCTATCGCAACGCTCTGGTAATGTTCAAGCTGTATCATTCTTTACTCACCTAAGATTGTTCTTATTAACATTGCATCATATTTTATTTAGAAGTGTACGTTTATCAATCTCTTTTATTTAATATAGGGTATTGTGATACGTTTATAAAATGCATCATTTTTATTTTTATCTGTTTTTCATATTGTTTCTCATTTAGCCTACTAATTTTATTTAACGGAAAAAATTGTAGGTTAAATGTTTGTTATTGATTTAAAACATAGCTAAAACAGCTGTATGGGTTTGTTGCTGTATGTGATGAATTTTTGTATACAGATAGAGACAAGAGACCTGGATAAAGAAGGCTAACTTTCATTCCGGAATAAAGTACTGTTCCCAAAGGATATTCTGAACGTCTTCCCCGCTGCACTCTCAATTGTGGACCATCTTAGCTCGGGGTTCGCTATTGTTATTATTATCCTTTTTTTATCTTGCATCGCCTCTCTAATTTATACGTACGGTAAGCACAATTTGTTAGTGTCCTCCAGTTAAACTCAAACGTCAGTTATCTCTTGTAACACTTATTTTCTACCCATAGTTTTCTTAAAATTATTAAACCTTTCTTTTTTTAGAACTTCTTCCATTTCTGAACCTGTCTATTTTTAATATTCGATTAGTAAAATTATGTTTAAAGTTCATCATTCTTAGGTAAGACGACTGTTAATAATCCTTTAATTACAATGTAAACAAAAATGTTTTTATCTGATGTTTACCTTATTGATGGAGAAATTATGTTGGCTACATTATTACATGACAAATATTACGCGTTCACTGCTTGGGTTCACTGTTACTATGTCCATTAATGCTATTATGTGGAAAGCTCACTTGAGCCATACTTGCTTAATTTGAACCAATCGTAATATGTATTTTGTAATTTTTCTTAGAAACTTTAGTTTCCATGATTGCACTATAATTTATGTTTTTGTGAAGTATAGTTAAAAGTGGTTACCCAAATGTGAAAATGTGAAAATTTTAAATTTTATACCTTATAAGGTTTCGAATAACATCGAATAACATTTTTTTATTCAATACTTATAGTTAATAAATTTGGTTATGCCAGGAAACATTCAGTGTGCAGCGGACAGTCGTCTATTCTTGAAAATTTATCATTTTATCTTTTCATTCTGCCTTATTCATACCTACCTAAATGCAGTAAGAATATTGTTCTATTTTTAGTCGCTTCCCTCCTCTAATTTATTCACCACATCTGTCATCAAACGAACATTCAACTTGATGTTATTTTGACTGCAACTCGTTAAATTTGGTAATTTCAATTACGGTTACATGGCACTCTATTTATTGAAATCGGAAATGCCTATCCGACGGATGCTGCACTCAATCCCCGAATGTAAATTTCGTAGTCTATAAATATATGGCCATAATAATCCCGACTGGTGCGTTTTGCTCCCGAGAGCAGTCGGCACATGTGCGCGTGGACGGGACGCGCGCGGCGCGACTCATATCATATGGTGTCAAAAACATTGGACAGGCAAAGGAATATATAACTGTGCGTCCAAATCCGAAAAGCGGTTTTTAAATATTATGATAGCTTTAGATTACGTCTTCTTGTTTAAATTGTAGTGTTTTGACAGTAAAATAGGTGGTGTTGTGTTCTTTTTAGTCTGCATTAAAGTTCGAAGTATTTTTTTTTAAATAGAAGCATAAGAGTATCGTAGAGATTTCTTGTCTTTCGTGCATTTCTGTTTTTAAACATTTTCTCAATGGCAAGATTCATATTTAGTTTTTAAATCTGAAACTGCGTCATCGGAAGTTATCCATATCATTCCCGTGACGATTATTGACTCACCTATGAGTATCTTATCGTCAGAGCTGCGTAACAATTTGGCAGAGTTCTTTTGTTTCCAAAATATGCACACTCAAAATTTCACAATGCAGTTCTCTTTGTTACTGCTACTATCTACTCGCATTTAGTTTAATTCCAACGTCGTGAGTGTTCTTAGTGAACTAGTTTACAATCATTGCTTAATCTAAATATTTTAAAAATATGTATATAATATTTTTAGTGTTGTACCTACTTTGCATTTAGTAACCTATTTCACTTTCGTAGTTTTAACTAATTGCGATCTTAAAAATAGGTCGCCGATGTCACCGTGTGCTTAATTACCGTTTTTCGTTAAAACTGGGTTTCGCGCTAAAAATATTTGAATTAGGAACAATTTTGACAATTGTTTTATTCATCGTTGTGTTGCGGTGACAGTTTTCAGCCAGTTTATAAATGTGTGTTATGGGCGCATTATGTCGGTTTCACGCCAAATATATTATCGGTGAGTAACCTGTTTTCTACATTAAATGCGATAACAAAAGAGCGTAGATTTAAATTTTTTTTTTTAAATTTTAATTTAATTTCAAGGATATTGCCTATTTACTTACCCCACAATAAAATTGTGCTAATTGAAATATTTAACTAAGATAACATTATCGTCAAAAGTAAAATAATTTCCTTTTATTTAATGTATGTTTTATGTTTCTGTTTGTAGATTAGAAATGTAATGTATTTACTTATTTCTAATCTACAAACAGAACTAACTTACTTAAAATTATGATTTGCCCATTTGCTTTATCACTACATAGTATAAAACAAAGCCGCTTCCCACTGACTGTCTGTCCCTATGTAACTACGCAACGGATTTTGATGCAGTTTTTTTTTAATAGATAGATTAATTCAAGAGAAAGGTTTATATGTATAATTAGCTGTTGCCCGCGACTTCGTCCCCGGCAATTTTTGTTATTATGATTAATTAGTATAGATGAATATTTTTTCCCCGTTTTCAAAACATTGTTGTTTCATAGCTAATGCCTTCCTCAATAAATGGACTATCCAACACAAAAAAAATTTTCAAATTTGACCCAGTAGTTCCTGAGATTAGCGCGTTCAAACAAACAAACTCTTCAGCTTTATAATATTAGTATGGATTTATCGCACCCGTGCAAAGCCGGGCGGGTCGCTTCGCTAGTTATTTAATAATTGTGTACATTCATGAGAAATATTGACTGGATTTGATTGAATTTGTAAGTACCCAGTTAAAGAAGTGTAGAAAAACGAGTTAATCCCAAGGTTATAAGTATGTAATTGTATAAAATTGCAAAAATGCAATTGCGGTTTCGCAACTGAAACATTACATGTATGCACGAGTATCATGGCCACATAATAATTTTATTCTTAACATCTTCGAATTGAAACTGCAGCTAAGTGCGAAAGTAAAAGGCGCGAGTAAAAGAGCCGGTGGTTCAAACAACGTACAAAAAAACCTAAACAAGCTCCCGTAAGGGATGAAATCGATATTAGTATTAATGTATACGTAAAAAGTACCGTCAAACAACTTAAACAATGTGTGAGTGGGACACCTCCTTACTTTACTAATATTATAAATGCGAAAGTGAGTTTGTTTGTTTGTTTGTTACGCTTTCACGCCGTAACTACTGAACCGATCATCATGAAATTTTGCATACAAGTTCTCTGGAGTACGGAGAAGGACATAGACCTTTTATCCCGGGAAAAAGTACTATTCCCGAGGGATCGACATTAACGCGGGCGGAGCCGCGGGCGAAAGCTAGTATTACATAGATTTAAAAATATTGCGTCTCCCGTATTACTTTGCCATAATTTAAATATAAAGTCATAAAGTCCCGCTCACACTGTGTTCAAGTTGTTTGTCGATACCTATGTCTAATCAATAAACCTTTTTAGGGTTCCGTACTTAAATGTTATAAACGGGATACTATAATTATGCCTCCGATGTCCGTCCGCCCGACCGTCTGTCACAGTGCTGTATGTTTGGAACCGCAATAGGATCCTAGACCCAGGTAAATTTGAAAAATATCGTTTTCCATCATGACATAACCGGGGTCGTTTTAACTGCTGCGCCACGGAGCTCGCCAAAATTTAATTTTGTCAAAGGTGTTGTTAATTCGGTTCTGAACCCCCTTTATAGAGGACAATAATATTGAAGTTAAATAACCTACGAGACTTAAGTTAAAAAGAAATTGAGAACAAGGTCATTTGTTATCATATATATAATACTATCTCTTGACAGATATATTTTATTTACAATTAATTAACAGATTATGATATGTCCAACCTTTATCAGGAAGATAATGTGAAATTGTTTTAAAGGGACTTCCTAGAAAGAGTTATGCTTAACAAGGTTACGGTATTGATGAAATTGAGGAGGAGGAATGAATTTCACAATCTACCGCTTTCGAGCGTTTTTCCGGTTATGGGGTCCGCTATTATGTCAATTTTTATGTTGTGATATGATTTGGCGAAAGTTCTTACGGCCGGCTGCCTACCCGACGCCGACCCTCTTTGGTCATCTCTGAAACCACAGCTAAATATCTGTGAAAATAATGTATAAGTATTTGGCCGTATCGAAAATCGAACCCAGAGCCCTCGTATCGTATGCTGGCTTCTTAACCACTGCGCCACGAGGCCATCATAAAGACAAATATCACCGAAATGAGATTAAATATAAATATAATAGGTTTTCAATTGTTTGCCGGTCACCAGAGACCCGCGTGGCGTCCAAAGTGTAAAAAACGTGAAATAAAATCCTCCCAGCACTATTTATTTATTGACCGGATGAACTCGTCTTCATTCTTATAAAAAGATGGAAATTTCCAAGATCTTCCATAAGATCGCGATCGCGTGCCGGCTGCGGATGTTTACGTCTGACCGTCACTTGACACCACCTGGAACTACATTATGACGGAATTTAAAATAAATAAATATTTAGGGACAGATTGAGCTACTCGTAGCTACTTTTATTAGTGAAATTATGTCGTGAAATACTAATTCAATTATCTATTATCCAATCTGAAAAAGATATATTTTTTTAAAGGAATTACACCAATCATATTATATTTATTTTATGATTATATTCAGGACCCAAATTCAAATAGGAGGTCAAAGAGCGCCAAAAGACAATGTTGCTCAACCGCATTAAAAGGCTACCAAAGCGACTAACCAACGCGACTATAGGTAGGTATCTGATTAATCGAAGATAAAACGAAGTGGGTGTGAACGGAGATCGTTAACTAAGATCGCGGGCACTCAGTTAGCTATAAATAGGTGAAAACTAAACAACATCCTGAACTATATTAAACCATCGCCAAATTCGATCGCCAGGTTTGCGTCTGACGAATTGGTTAGTCGAATTGGAGATATATTTCTTAGTACCGGTATGTTGGTGGGTTTCTCATTTAATTGTCTTGAGTATTTATCGACATATCTAAGTATGTTTTCAACGCTTCTGTTACAAAGACTCGTTATTTTAAAGAGATTTAGTATGCGTGTTTTATGTTACCTATTACCCTAAGCCGTGTGGTTTCCGGCAGAGTAGAATAGGACCACTCCTAGTCTTCCCATGGAGGTCGTAAGAGCCGACTTAGGAAATACAAGCTAAACAAAGCTCATAAACATCAATGAGACCTCTCCAACCCGTCTGGCCAGCGAGGAGAGTGTAGGCTAAATCCTCTGTGTGCTCTGGCCAAGTATGGCTGCGGTAGTACAGAGAGGGTCATGCTCCTGCAGTGGAGACTAAAAAGACCTGATGATGATGATGATGATGATGATTACCCTAACTATGTCTCTCACCAAACAGTCCGCGGAAAAGTTACGAGTTGCGCAAAGAGGAATGAAGAGAGTAATGCTCGGAATTAATCCCTGATACCGGAAGCGCAACGAATGGATACGCCGCTAAGCTGAGAGATATAGTCACAACGATCGCGAAGAAGAAATGGACTTGGGCTGGACATATAGCCCGAATGGCAAATGATCGCTGGCCAAAGAGAGTCCTGGAATAGAGATCACGTAATACAAGAGTAAGAGGGCGACCGCCAAAGCGATGGTCTGACGATATTCAACGCAGGGCATTACTGGATGAGAAGGGCACAAGACCGCCAGTCATGGTTGAAATTGGAGGAGGCCTACATTCAAGACTGGATATGAGTGGGCTTATAATGATGAGACTGGTAAAATATTATATGATGTTAAAACCTATGTAGAATAAAATTCATTGAACGAAATTATTAATAACTAGCTTTCGCCCGCGGCTCCGTCCGCGTCAATGTCGATCCCTCGGGAATAGTATTTTTTCCCGGGACAAAATTCTATGTCCTTCTCCGCACTCCAGAGAATTTGTATTCAAAATTTCACGATGATCGGTTTAGTAGTTACGGCGTGAAAGCGTAACAAACAAACAAACAAACTCACTTTCGCATTTATAATATTAGTAAGGATAAGAATTTACAATTTTACGAAGGTTCAATCAATATATACTTACATCAATTAATAGGACTTGTCACTTAAAAGTTCATACCGGAATTAATTCCACTTTTTACTACGCGGAAGCTGGACTCCCACACTCCCAAGTCAACAACTGAACTAACTGTTACCAGTACCAGTGAGTACACAAAAAGTGCATTCAAAGTTGGGTGGTTAGTCAGGCTGAGTCAGACGACATGCAGACAGACTGTCTATATTAAGTACACAGTCACCGGCCCCAGAGTAGATTGTAAATACTAAGAATTTTATATAGTGCATATTACACGAGGTAGGGCGCGATCCTTTGCTCTACTTGAGTCGTTGCCAGTTGCCGCGCTTTTGGTGGGAGGTCCCTTTATTTAAACCTCTCAGAATGCGTCCCAAGCGAGACGCCCAAAAACCCGATAGGCAAGTAGCCAATTCAGCTCAATAGGTCCAAGGAACGCCTGTAGACTGTGCCACGCACGGGAGTGAAAAGCGTTTCAATAAAGTCTGTATTTTTTGAAAGATTGTAACTATAATTATGATTTTTGTACATACCCATTTTTTTATCCCAGCCCCGATATTTAGAAAAACGGATCTGGCAACACTAGTAATGACTAACAAATGACTCGTTACTTACTTGAGTTGCTACGAACTTAAGTTTTTATTACCAAGCACTTAAGTTGCACAATGAATAAGTTTTGTCACCTGAATTTATTAAAAAAAAAAAAATTATGTTGTGAGAATTAGCTTATGACACCATGATATGCAAATTAAAATTGTTACTTACATATCGTTCATACGTACATACGTTCGTATTTGTTAGGCTACTTGTGTCACTAAGTAGCTTATTTTCCATTTGTCATGTATAATTGTCCTTGGTCATATATGTTTATTTCTTTTTTTTTATTTATTATTTCATCGAATTATTTATTTAACAAATACAATTAAAACAATGTTCATGACAAAACATAATTTCAAAAACAAGATATTTTTTATTTATTGCATTAGAGCTGCAAATGCATAATGGGATTGTATGGGATGGATGCGAGATGGTATAGAAATGTCGCACCAACAAAAAATAAAAATATTATGGTTAGCTCAATGTGCGTGATGTAGCCGTATCTATTTATTAAATGCTTAGGCTATCCGTTTAGCTACTCTAAGCACACCTGACTGGGCGGTGTGAAGTGAAATATCCTGCTCAGCGGATATAGCCTTATATTGCAAGGTGTTTCTTCCACACGCGTGAAACGAAACGTAATAACGGCATATATGTAAACGTGTTGATATTTCTAGCTTTCGAATGCTAGGTAGATTGATAGCTTTCTTCGAGAAATGTTGATAATTGCGATGAAACGGTACCGGAGTAAACAAAAACCTTGAATATACCTTTAATAGTGGAAGTCATAGAAACCTGTAACTATTTCTGATTTCAGTTCCTAGTACTTTATCTGTCATTTAACTAATACTCGTAGCTTTCCTATTTAGGTACATAAGCCTTGGTATCTTGTCTATATTTTTTAAACTTTATAAATTGGTAAACAAACTTTATAATAAATAATTAAAAATATATACACAATTTACATTGATTGAGCTAGCCCCAAAGTAAGTTCGAGACGTGTGTTATGGGATACTAACTCAACGACACTATATTTTATAACAAATACATGTATAGATAATCATCCAAAACACAGGCCAATCAGAAAAGATCAAAGCTCCTATTTAGGTACATGAGCCTTGGTAACTTATAAGTTATACAGACGAACTGTCTATTTTTTTTATAATTTATTTTTTGCATTTAAAATACTATTCTGATTTCTCTTATTAAATTAAGAAATAAAATATGCTGAAAAATTCGACGCGGGCGGGTATTGAACAAGCGACTTTATGCTCTGTTATTTGAGCTGCTGCGTTTCAAACCTCGGCCGAAAATCTCACAAAAGTGGATTCATCATTTTTTCACCATATTTTATTTCTTAATTTAATAATCTTAATAATAATCAATTGTTATAGCCTTTGAGCGTCTGCAAAGGGTTCTTTATAAGTGAACGACCCTGAAGAAATCTTTTAAAGAACTTTTTAATGCACATGTGAAGAAAAAGTAGAGCATGCTTGTTATTTATAATTTATTTAATAAGATATGTATGTAAATGATGCAAAGATTAATGAACAAAACGCAGCAGACTCGCGCTTATTATAGTAGGTATCATTAGATTCATATCGATCATATTTTTGATGCAATGCATTTCAAAGTAATTTAAGGTTACCACATTCCATTATTACTTTTTAGCAACAGCACCAAATATAACGCGTGGGCAGAAAATTGAATCTATCTAATTCAATATCATTATACCAATTTAATACAGTTACTAATAATGCCCCCACGCCTTATCAAGAGATTATGGATACAGTGGTTTGCTTGAGTTATCTCCCGGTAATGTCCTACGATCATGAGTAAGCAGAACGTGGGCATATCTTAAGTAATCATTACCTAGATGCGAAATTATCAACCGTTACTGCGGTAGGTCATCGTTATTTAAGAATATGCTTTCAAAAAGTATAACTATTTCGTAATGGTGTCTTATCTATACTATCCATACTAATATTATTAATACGAAAGTAACTCTGTCTGTCTGTCTTCTTTTCACGCTTCAACCATTGAACCTATTTGGATGAAATTTGGTATGGAGGTAGTTTGAGGCCCGGGAAGGTTAAAGGTTACCTTTCATTCCGGGAAATTCTACTGTTCCCGAGGCATAGACATTAACACGGGCGGAGCCGCGGGCAACAGCTAGTCTTACCTATATTCGAATGTTTAATTTATCATTTTATTTCATGATTTTATTTTCTTATATAAAGTATTGTGTTGTTATAAGAAACAATGAAATAGACAAATAAAATAAACAAGTTCTTTTGCAAAAAAACAATTTTAGTACTTAACTAGCGTTTATTATAAACGAATTTACACTGTAAAGTGCTTTCTAAGACAAATCAAATGAGCCGAAACACGATTGGGGTATCTTGTTTAGTTTAAGAGTTCCTATGGCCACCTTTCGACTCCGTCATCAGACAAGCGAAACAATTCCATAATATTGTATTGTCATCCGATTTACGCATGCATGCAAAATTTCATCTCAATCGGTAATCGGAAAGTGGATCAAATTTAACTTGTAAGATTTGATTACAGACCGGAAAGGGTGAAACTAAAATAAAAGCTTGTAAAAGGAGAGTGCAATAAAAAGCTTTACTCCACAAAAACATAAAGGTGACAAAACCACGTATGCATATATATGTTGCATAGGTTTTGCTTTAAAATCGATGTGATCACTAATTTTCAAACAACCGATTCATCATCAGCATCATATCAGCCGCAAGAAGTCCACTGCTGGACATAGGCCTCCCTCAAGGATTTCCAATACGACCGGTTGGAAGCGGCAACAACAAACAACTGATTGATGTAACCTTTTATGTTAGCAAGTGTAATCAGCATTATTTCGATTATTTTGTCGTTTATTTTTTCCAGATTAGCGTATAATGATGCCAAATTTACTTGGTCTCTCGTTATTTAAAGAACAAAAAATCGAATACCTACATAAAATCGTTCTGAACTTTATTTCTTTATGGCTGTCAATGCGCATGTAGTCTATAGAGATGAAAGCATGCGTAATCATCCTATCACGCTCACGCCTCTTTCCTATCGGGGTAGGCAGAGACTAGGAACCTCCATTTGCTATGACCCTTACAAATCTCTTTCGTTTCATCTACATCCATCACTCTCTTCATGCTTGCTCGTAGGTTTCAGGTACTCCTAACTTGCCCTTTGGCACGAACGTCCGCAATCTGGTCACGGTATGTGCGTCGAGGCCGGCACTGACCAACTCTTCCAGTCTCATATAAATTTCTTTGTAAGTCTTCTTTCATCCATCCTTTCTACATATCCAATCGCCCTTACATTATTTTTGAAATGTTTGTTACGGCGTTATGAGTTAATGAATGTATTTCTTTGTCAACAGAAGGAGAATTAGAAACGGAATGGCTGCAAGCAGCCGGCCTGGGGTCCCTAGCGGCGCCCTTCCAGGCTGGCCTGGAGGTGACCGAAGCCCAGCTGGGTGAGGCCGTGCGACCGCTACCTCGGGAACAGGCAGCCGCCGTCAGGAGACGAGTGCGGAGACTCAACAGGACCGTGCGGAGGAAACGAGCAGCCTCTAGAGCCAGAAAGCCGGATATCAGAGACGTGTTTAGGGACTTAGAGGTGAGTAGTGATCAACAATCGATTTTCTAATCTCAACCAGTCTCTTTTCCTGGTAAGCCAGGAGGTTGGTAAGGCGAATACCTGACTAGTCATCGTAGTATCATTCATCATCATTATTACAGCCACAAGAAGTTTACTGCTGGACAAGGGTCTCTCCCAAGGATTCCTCGCTACATGGGAGGATATTACCATACTCATTACGCGCAGTTTGATTGACTTCTTTTGCTTCCGAAGATGCTGCTCATCAGAAGCATTTTTAAGCTGGAAATGGAGAGGAATTTGTTTAATTTGGGTATTATAATTCTACAGGAGATACTATTGAAGTTGGAAATAATAATACATTCAATAATACATTTTTGAACTCTACCATTAATCATGCCAGTAAAGCCATCGTTTAAACAGCTGACAACATGTTAGTTAACATTCTAAAAAGAATATTGCACAAGCAAATATTGTCAATACACAATCACTTGCTAGTCGATTACTCACTACTAGTTCAATTTATAAGACTGGATAATCATTGTGATTAAGAAAATTACAATACAGATTTGCGACAGTAATAATATCAAACAAGTTAAACATATACATATTTTAAATTAGGTGTAGGACTTATTATTTGCGAAGGCAAGCTCCGTGGTACAGTGGTTAATACGCCAGCCTGCGACACGAGGGTTCCCGGGTTCGATCCCCGGCCAGATCACTATGGAAAACAATATATTTTAGATTGACCTGGGTCTTAGACTTTTATCTATATAAGTATCAATTATAATATATAGTATCGTTGAGTTAGCATCTTACGACACAAGTCCACAACTTACTGTGGGGCTATCTCAATTTACTGTGATATGTCCCTATATATTTATTACTAGCTTTCGCCGGCGGCTCCGCCCGCATCAATGTCGATCCCTCGGGAATAGTACTTTTTCCCGGGATAAAAGGTAGCCTATGTCCTTCTCCGTTTTCTTGTGAGAACTTGTATGCAAAATTTCATGATGATCGGTTCAGTAGTTACGGCGGGAAAGCGTAACAAACAAACAAACAAACAAACTCACTTTCGCATTTATAATATTAGTAAGGATTTGCGTTAGCGATTGGAAAATATACCTCTAGAGTACAAATTACTTTTATTCAAATCCTTCGACCTACCGATTTGTCAAAATACTAGCGAATTCTTGATAATGACTATCAGTTATCATATTTCCTGTCAATCAAGGATAATACGTGACCATATCTGTTTAAACCTTACTTTACCTATAACTGTTTCTCCATACTTGTACTTGTAAAGCACTCACACAATGTACAAAGCTATTCCAAAGCCTTAATAGAAAGTAATACTTGTCTGTCAAATTTCATTAAATTATTCTGACGTTTTATGGTCTACCGCTTACCCTGTCGCTGTCGAACACTGATTTCAAGTTCAGCGATCACACACGAGACATTGTAATTACTAAAGAATGCCCCTGGAGCGTAAAGCCGTGAGAGGTCTTACTAGATGCTGGTTCTCTAACTTTCTTTATTAAAAATTTGCTGTCAATTCTGGACCAGTTTGCACTGATGAGCACTTGTCACGTTAAATCATTTCGCTCATCTAGAAAATGCTTATAATAATGCCACACATGTGGAGCATTCTTGTTTTCAACCATTCTCAACATTGCGTCGTACGAAATATGATTCATCTATGAACACTGCGGCGATTGAGAATTTATATGCAGTGGATAACATAGACTAGTGATGCGATAAACTTATCGAATATCAAGATAAAACTTAATTACTATCCTTAGTAACGATAGGTGCTATGAATATGAATAATATTGAACTTCAAAGTGATCTTACAGTTATTAAAGTAAAGTACCAAGTCAATTGATCCAAGACAAGATGATTGTAATTGATTCAAACAAGATGTTTGTGATTTATATTGGTTTCTTCAGTACTACGGATGGCGACATATGTGGTGTGGTAGTAAAGACGACTCGAGGGGCATCAGCTTCGATTCCCGGCGCAGAAAAAAATACTTTTGTCTGCGGATCTGGAGCTAAGCGGTAAAAACGTTCTAATAGAACCATTTGACAGCATGATGCAGCAGGATGCTGTCATAATAGCAGACCCCGAGCCCCAACGTGAATTGATAATGACTGCTACTACAGAAGTACTTTAAAAAAAGCAATTAGTAGTGAAAAAGTGTAATTATTATTTACGAGTATAAATCGTGGAACCTAGGTACCAATGCGCTCCAGCAGTAAATTTTTATTAAAGTTTTACCAAGTTATGTTATCGATAGTTTCTACAATACTATCGATAATTCTGAACTATTATATCGGGACTTCTAGTGGGTACAAAACAGATTGTGCGATGTCATTTTGAAGTTATTTTTTACTATTCCTGTCCCAGAAAAGATAAATATACCATATCATTATAACCCAGCAACAATTTTAATCTTGTGCTGGCGTTAGTGAATAGAATTCCATCGAAAAAAAACTATCGATTATTCGCACCACTAAATCGAGGCTAGTTTCAAAAGATGGTATTACTATTAGCGGCATAAAACAGGTTCTGCGGTGTCAAGTTGAAGTTCGTTTTTTTCGTAATTCCCGAACTTACCGTTAGCGAAGCTGGCTGGTTCGCTCGCCGGTTTCTAAATGTATTGCGTTGTTTTAGTTTTAATTAGAATCGCAATTATGTTACGGTTATGGGCAAGTAACGAGCACCTGTTATCGATATTGCTGAATCTGTTTGTTGTGATTACTTTTGGCCGTCGAGTGAATTGTTCCACTAATTTTGTAAGTGTTTGAATAAGAATTCTGAAATTGAGTATTAAAAAACCATTTAAGCATTCACACTTTTTAATTGAAACATTTCAGAAGCCCAGAAAGAGTTGAAGGGTGATCCGTACTCGATGTTGAAAACTCCTTACAAAGCTATTAATTTTAACAGGACTTAGCACGAACCTTTTTTAGACGACGAGTGCCGCGCTGCGACCACGATGTAGCTCCATAGAAGCGTCAGCGGCAATAAATATATAAAAGGTTCGTTCCCGTTCCCGTTAAAATTAATAATTATGTGTAAAGCGCGAAAGTTTTAAACATAATATTAATAGGGCATTAAACCGCATGCTATGAATGTTTTCAAAAGATTTGGCAGCAGCCAGCTGGTAGACTGACACCGAATTTTCTTGGATATAGCATATCCAAAAAAAGATAGGTAGCTATAGAAGGCGATGGTAGTGGTTTTGTGTTCATACGAAGTATAGCATCTGACGAGATCATTGCACTTATAAGAATTGATCACAGGACCGTACTACATACCTATCATTTACTAGCTTTTGTCCACGGTTCCGTCCGCCCGCGTTAATGTCAATCCCTCGAGAACAGTAGAATTTCCCGGAATGAAAATTACCCTATGTCCGTCACCGGGCCTAAAACTACTTCCATACCGAATTCATCCAAATTGATTCAATGGTTGAAGTGTGAAGATGTGACAGACAGATAGTTACTTTCGCATTTATAATATTAGTATGAAGTATGGATTATAAAAATTTGTATCGTTAGTATCCCACGACACAAGTTCAACACATAGAGTGGGGCTAGCTCATTCTGTGTGATTTGTCTCTAAATACACTTTTATTATAGTTTCTCAAGAAAATCGTAAAGATCGTACATCATATAATAGTAAATAAAGCAGGCAATTACTTTTAAAAGGTCACGTACGTGACCAATATAATTAAGATACCTAGCTCAGCTCATTTGTCGCGGTGGAAAAGCAAGGTGAAAAGCACAAAACGTTAAAACAAGACTGCAAAATAGTCTCTCCACAGCAATGTCATACATTTAGATTTTCTCTTAAGGCGCTGTGCATCACAAGAATACCGTAAAACGTCTATTTTTTCGTCGCGTATTTTCCATGGAATACTAGCATGAAAAAAATATGAAGTACAGTTCAAAAATCAAAATAAATGGATACATCAAAATATTTTCAAAAAATTAATTAAAATCTAGCAAAATAAAATAGCATAAATGATATACCCAGAAAAAGTTTCGTCGCGAATTACTTGATATTTTCAGCGACAACTACAAACTTTTTTACGACTATAAAAAGTTCAACTAAATAAGAATATTTGGCTATAATTATTTAATTATTAAATTAAAAGTGAAAATTAACACGGAAATGGCCGACACGGGTTTGAAATGAGACTAGGGACAGGCCAACCGGTATCGCCACTTTCAGCCGCTACAAAAGGTTAAGGGATGCAGCGCCTTAAGCGGTGCCGCGCGAACGAAAAATGTCACGACTGCGCAAGCCATTAGGCTGCGCAAAACTATTAGGCGATTATGTAAAAAGATGAAAAGGCTTAATATTTTCATAAAAAAATCAATAAACCTGCGAGATGTAAATATAAATATTGTCATGTGAGAATTATTGTTTTAGACGTAAAATTTCTAAACTTTTAGAAGAAAATGTTTTTAAATATCATAACATTATAATCGTAATGGTTTTTGATGTTTTCGCGATTGTTACACATTTAAATAAAATCACTTTATTTCACAGTCTTCCTGCGACCGTGAAAACAGTAAAGTTTTCGAAACGTTAGGTGTAAAAATAATGTAATATACGCGATAATACCGTAGTGAAGTGATTTTATTTAAATTATATATCGTTTTTGAATTTCATATTTCAAATTCCAACAAGGGGGTCTTGTGCAAGGATCAACATAATTATACAAATACTTTTGATGTGAGTGATATGAAAACACTTAAATTTCCACAATTTCGTGCAGTGCTTTCTTAAATGTGTGCAGATTTCCCATCTCACGTAGAGTTTGATTAAACACTAGATCTCTCTAAAGTCAATCGCGAGATAATCGATCTGTTCCGTACCATACTGCTCCATCGATGGCTATTTGTGGCTTCCCACAAACTGGATTGAGCCATATTTTGAGTAGGTCAGCAGGTAGGTTAATTGAGGTGGAAAAATGGGATTGCGGTTTAAAATAACACCTTGCTGTACTCGTAAGTGCTTTACTCTGCAGTTTTTCTCCTTATAATTATAATTGTGTAATGGCGTGCTCCGTGGCGCAGTGGTTAACACGCCAGCCTGCAACACGAGGGTGCCCGGGTTCGATCCCCGCTCAGGTCAAGATGGAAAATGATCTTTTTCAGATTGGCCTGGGTCTTGGATGTTTATCTATATATGTATTTGTTATAAAATATAGTTTCGTTGAGTTAATATCACATAAGTCTCGAACTTACTTTGGGGCTAGCTCAATCTGTGTGATATGTCAGTATATATTTATTATTATTAGATATTTAATAGTGTTTCAAACTTGAGTGTATCTTAGGAATACTAGATTTCATACGACATAATTTGAGAAGCATTTTATAGTAACACGAATTCAATTAATAGTTTAGGATGAAGATGAGTCATTTGGTATATTAGCAGGCACGAACGATCTACCTTTTGTTTACAAAGTTTTTATTAGTCTTTAAACAGTACAGGGTACAGACGGAGCTAATTCGATTCCGCAAGATAGTGGGTATATTATACCTTATACGAGTATTTTTCACGTGTCGATAATCGCCATATCTTCCGATTTTCAGTCTACGCAAATAGAGAATCTCCTGGTATATTGTAAGTTATTGACCGAGCAAGCGCAAAGCGCAAGCGAAGCTGCTCCATTTCAGCTCTTTACTGAAAACTTATTTTGATTTCTCTACTATTTATGTAAATCATATGAAAAATATTAAATTGCAAAATTTTATTCGTAAATTGGCAACTAGTTGCCCTCATGTTTGCTGTGTCCTTGCAGGACGTCACTTGTACTTTTCTTATCATAACAACTTCGAACTTGTGACTTAAAACTAAAACTTTGCAATAAAAATATGAATCTGAACCTGAAGCTTAGGCAATATCTATGTCCATCTGTCCAATGTTCAGATTAACTCCTCTAGAGGTCGAAAAATCAAAATCAAAACGTTTATTCAGAAAATAGGCCTTTGCAGGCTTTTTCACGTCAAATCACATTTTAAAGAATCTAATTTAGTCATATTTATATTATTAATTTATGTACAAAAGCTACAGACTACTAGCGTTTCGGAACCGACCACTGCAGAGAAGAAACGCCAAAAGAAACTCTTTTCAACAGTATTGGTCGCCTACTCGCCTGAAGGTCTTTTTAATTTTAACATCTATCTTTACCATTTATCATCTAGTTTCTTCATTTATATATATTTTTTTCATTTATAATAATTATTACAATGTTTATTATATATATTATTATTTTTGGAACATATTATGTTAGCGATCGAGTGTGTAATAAATACATTAAGTCTCAAAGAGGCCGAGCAGACCTGTCTAGCTGACGCATGGGTCGCATCAACCAATACGCGTGAAGTTTTGTGAGCTACTTAGTTCGATAATTACGTCACATCAGTTTAGATCATTTTTGCAATGTTGGAATTTGGCATAAAGGGCGTAAGCGACATTAGGGTCCATAGACACCATAGAGCCATAGCGCTGTGGACCATTGTGAGTTTGCTGGTCTACAGCTCAAAAAAGCCACTAGTCTAGCCAGTCTTTATAAGAAGTTGATAAAACAGACAAAAAATCTTCGTGGAAATGATCGATATGGACAGAAGACTGGGCTCTTAGTTCCGTCCATAAGAATGATTACTAAAATTATGATATTGCTCCGTGGTGCAGTGGTTAAGGCGTTTGCCTGTTGACCCGAGGATCGTGGGTTCGATTCCCACCGGAAGCATACTTTGTTTAGTTGCTTCCAGTTTGGTTAGGACATTGTAGGCTTGAATTACCTGATTGTCTGATAATAAAGATGATTCCGTGCTTCGGAAGGCACGTTAAGCCGGTGGTCCCGGCTGCCATCTGGTAGTCGTTAAAGGAACCACGTCAGAGGCCGAAAAGCGGTTCCGAAGAATTCTGACACCAGGGTATGCATGGTCGATTGACCGTGACACCTAGGTACTCGAAATGATGATGATGACATTGCTTATAACAATAAAATAATCTGAAATGACTTTCTTAGAACGAGTATCAGACGGCGTTAGTAATTAGTTGTAATTCTTCATATTAAATTAAGTTAAGCCATTAAAATTGTTTCAAAACAGGCGAGTTGTTAATGTGCCTTACGTATAGGGAGGAGGTTAGCACAAAGTACACTCGATGTAGAGCACAAGCGACATAAATTCTTGTTCCAAAAATCAATGCAACATTTAGTATATCTGTACGTTAAGATATGAGACTGGAATTTCAACTTACCAGATTAAGTTAGCTTATTTCGAAACTGTCTGTCAGCTTATTTCAGCGATATGTTTTAAATATATTATCTTCTTTGTTTACGTAATTACCTACACGGCATTAAGAGGAGATATACACATACTACGAATCTTCCATGTGTATTCAATATAAATGGTATAAAATCTATTTATTAATAACAATGGTTAGAATAAAAATTATAAATAAATTACTTCTTTTAGATTAGGTTTTAGGTTTTATCGGTTTAGTTTGTAGTTGATCGTTTTATTTACTTACTAGCTTTCGCCCGCGGCTCCGCCCGCGTCAATGTCGATCCCTCGGGAATAGTACTTTTTCCCGGGATAAAAGGTAGCCTATGTCCATCTCCGTACTCCAGAGAACTTGTATGCAAATTTCAAAACGATCGGTTCAGTAGTTACGGCGTGAAAGCGTAACAAACAAACAAACTCACTTTCGCATTTATAATATTAGTAAGGATATGGATATGGATTAGGTTTTATTTTAAGGTTTAGTTTGTAGTAAATTGTATTTATTTCTTTTTATTCTTACAAATTAATTTAGCCAATTGAATTGAACAAAAACATCGCGTAGTTAAAAAAGTAATTCTAAACAAAATCACATGCCACAGTTAACGCAAGTTACGTCATTTGCAGTTGTAAGTCATGCTTAGACTCTACATTGCATTTCCTGACTCCAGTGGTATTAGGGCCAGAAGATAAGTAACTTCGTCCGTCATTACTGTCATTAGATAAATACGCAATTAGGCTTATGGACATCAAAATACTCGACTTCAGTCGGATCGCGGCGCGCTCTAACAATGTACGTTTTGTACATAAAAATATGTAAAAAATTACGAAAATCCTCGTAGTATTACTTAAGTGTTCGTGCGGGTACTAAATTTATTCGCTAAAAAGGAAGTTTTAGTGAGCACGAATTGCCTCGCGTCCGGTGAATTTCAAAACGGCGTTGCTGCGTCCACAAAGCGTTGCGTTGGTGCTGTGTACAGTTGTTTTGTATTGATGGCTGATGTTTGAAAACAACATGATTTGTGACACGGTGCGCTCGAAAGTGTGTGAGAAAATGGTGAACTGTAAAGGATTGGCTATGGTGAAGACCTACTTGGATTCATTGGTAAATACGATATGTTTTCTGTAAACAATAGGCTAGTTTCCTAAAAAAATATAATTAGTCCGTCAGGTAGATATTCAAAAAATATTGGACACGTATTTTTTCTTTTGTCGATTAAACAAAAAATGATAAAGATATAGCCCTTTGAAGTTCCGTGTGACGTCATAGTTTGCTACAATTTTTAGCAAACTTTGACGTCTCGAGCCCCCACTCCTGAACTTTGACGCGCTTTATCTTTATTATTTATTGTTTATTTGACAAAAGAAAAAATACGTGTCCTATATTTTTTGATTATCTATCTGACGGACTAATTGTTATGTTATTATTACGACCCAGGCAACTAGCCTTTGGTGGAGGTTAATCTTTATGAATAAAAACGGGTCACTCGCGTGCTTTTCGACGGGATTGCCGACTTTAGTTTCGGACTCGTCAGGAGCCCATCAACGCGTGTCCCGCGAGAGTGCGGGACACGCGTTGACTTGCTTTATTCATAACTAACTTTCGCCTGCGGCTCCGCCTGCGTCAATGTCGATCCTTCGGGAATAGTACTTTTTTCTGGGATAAAAGGTAGTCTATGTCCTTCTCCGTACTCCGGAGAACTTGTATGCAAAATTTCATGATGATCGGTCTAGTAGTTACGGCGTGAAAGCGTAACAAACAAACAAACTTACAAAGTAATATAGTAAGGAAGGATAGGGAAGTAAGGATAAGGCTGTCTTTATATCACGTTAGTTTCAATGACATAATGAGGTTAATCTTGCTTAGTATTGTTAAAGTAATTAGTATACATGTTTGTTGGTTTCCTGGTACCTCCTAAACTATCCAACGTAAGTTGATTAGGCGCTGTCCGTTCCCCAGCTGCCTATGGTATAATAATGTGGTGGCTAAGTTACGTTACCATATGTAGATGAATTGAGGAAAAATGTAACTTAGTTTCATACGTATTACTTCGACTGCCCCTAACAAATCACATTCAGCACGGGAGAAAGATACAATTTACGAGTAGCCCAATTACTTCTTTTCAGCTATTTAAATTTCACGGTACGTAGCGTAACGTGTGGCGTAATACACACTTTTACTTTTTGCAAATACGTTTTGAGATCAATCTCCAGCAGCGTATAAAATAAATAGAGTAAATCAGAATTCTTTAGATTCGGTTTGAATGTTTCTGTAGTTTAATTACCCGCATATAGAACTATTTAGGACACATGTTACGTACACTTGCTTGCTTTTATTGTGTGTTGGTGGCCAACATTTGTGAGCTCAATGGTCTAGTATAGCAACCCAGAGCGCAAGCTGCTCTACGCTTCGTTCGTAAGGCATTAAGCCGCCTTAACGTGCCTTCTAGAAGACGGAAGAGCTCGAGATATTTAATTGCCACTTTACCTAAGTATTCGGCGAGCTCCATGGCACGTCAGTGACACGAGGGTTCCCGGGTTCGATCCTTAATCAGGTCTTGATGGAAAACGACCTTTTCAGATTGACCTGGGTTTTGGATATTTATCAATATAATCCCGTATCTAATAATATAAATATAATACTAGCTTTCGCCCGCGGCTCCGCCCGCGTCAATGTCGATCCCGGGAAAAAGTTCCCTATTCCCGATAGTACTTTTTCCCGGGACAAAAGGTAGCCTATGTCCTTCTCCGTACTCCATAGAACTTGTATGCAAAATTTCATGATGATCGGTTCAGTAGTTACGACGTGAAAGCGTAACAAACAAAGAAACAAACTCACTTTCGCATTTATAATATTTTTATTATTTTTTAGTAAGGTTAGGATAGTGTTAAGCTTATTACAAAAAAAATCCGGCAAAGTGCGAGTCGGACTCGCGCACGAAAGGTTCCGTACCGTTATCTATAAAAACGGCAAAAAGTCATGTCTGTTGTATGGGAATAAAAATAAAATTAATATTAGAGGTTTAATATTAATTTTATTTTTATTTAATTATTTCTTTTTAAAGTTTATAAATATCAAAATATTCTGTCAATATTTCAAGCGTCTACCTGTTGGCGTTATCAATATCGAACAAAAACAAGCAAAAAAATCACGTTTGTTGTATAACCCCCTTAAATATTTATTTTATTAAATTTTTTTGTATTTGTTGTATGGCTACAGAAATACATCATCTGTGAAAAATTAAATTATCTATCACGGTTCATGAGATACAGCCTGGTGTGGTGACAGACGGACAGACAGACAGACAGATGGATAGACGGACAGTGGAGCGTTATTGATAGGGTCCCGTTTTTATCTTTTGGGTACGAAACCCTAAAAACTAAACGCTTAAAGAAATAAACCTATTTCATTGACAGCTAGTATGGAATTACGCCATGCTATTATAAGTACATAAGGAGTAAGGTCAGCGATTAGTTACGATGAACCCGAGAAATCTGTACGGACGGACGGAAGGATGTAGGGTTTAATTGTTTACCAGTGGCTGCGTGACCAAGGCTGCGTTAGCATAGCAGGCGTTGAAGGATAAAAGTTCAATCCACTGAATGTTTGTTATGCTTTGTTGTTTTATTTGTGTGTATGCAAACACTGGTATTAGATTTCTAGAACTGCCTTAAGACATCTGACAGTTTTTCTACTGCCATCAATGATACAATCAGGACAACGGCTTAACGTGCAAAGTCAAAGTCAAAGATTTTTATTCAAAATTGGATACATGTATCTATTTTGAACGTCATATTTTTATTTCTTATATTATTTTTTTTTCAAAATCGATATACTACTAGCGTTTCGGAGCGACCACTGGTGAGAAGAATACGCCGAAAGAAACTCAATCCAGACTTGTTCCCTATGCGCCTGAAGGGTTCTGGAAGTGCTTTCCGAAGTACTGAGGAGTTCAAGATTTTTTTATACTTGACTACCCATACTAGTGGGGATTCTGCCCAGGGTTGCTTTACTTGCGTAAGCACTAAAATATCTTACGCCCACTGCCATCGGGCCCCTATGCTACGCTTAACAAATGGTACACTTAATAATTGGTATTATGCAATCTACATAGGCCTAGCGCATAACTGTATAACTGTGACTGATAAATTTGCCCGTAGTAGTAATTATTAGTATCATTTAGTTAATACTAACCCTAGGCTCAGATATGACTGCTACTTACAAAACCGACTCTGAAATAAAAGTATTATAAACTGAGTTTGTTCCTGAGGAATGGGATCGGCACGGGTGGGGTGTGTATATTATTATATCTCCTTTTATTTTACGGCCCCGGTTCTTTGAGAGGCTTGTGCATGGGTATATGTGTAGATTCAACACGTAGAGGACCTTTGAAAAAGTTAGTGTAATGTTGGTCTCCAAACAAAAACAATGTATTCCTGGTAATAACGTTCCTGGGAATACCAATGTATGATATCCTATATACTTATGATGTGCTCTGCCGCAGGGCCACCATTTTAAAATCATATCAATTAAACCTTAAAATGGCGTTCGTCAGATTGCAATTCTACGATCTATAGTTATTTTTTTATTATTAGGTAGGTTTGTTCATTACGTTTATATCTTTTTAGTTCAGAATGTACGATCGAATATTGTACCATCAAAAATTCATTGAAATTATAAATCTTCTGTGATATTATGACGATCCTAGCAGACGGGGCTCTTGGTAAATTTATTGTCAAAAAATTATTACGGCCGGCATTTTTCCGACATAAAAACAATCGCTACTTGTATATAATTCCATACTAGTTTATCAGATAGAATATTTATACATTAAAAAGTAACTTTAAGCTTTAAAAAACGAAGTCTAGTTATTTTATTTTAAACTAGCTGTTTCCCGCGACTTCATCCGCATAAAACATAGTCTATGTTCAGCGCAGATAGTGTAGCTTCCCAACTGTGAAAGATTTTTTCAAATCCGTCTAGTACTTTCGGAGCCTATTCGCGTCAAACAAACAAACATACAAATCTTTCCTCTTTATAATATTAATTATAGTATAGATTATACTTACACGTGTCTCTTTTCGTATATCATGGTATTTTTTCTTATTGTTCCATTTTAACAATTGCGAAATCTAGAAATAGGCTTGTTGAAAAGACTACGTTTAAAAGCGTTAAACTGTTAAGCTAAACAGTTAAAATATTTTTCCGGTTTTATTATAAAGTTTCCACGGATTGCAGTCGAAACTATAGAGTTTATCTTTATCTATACTAATATTAAAAGAGGAAAACTTTGATTGTTTGTTTGCATCGAATAGGCTCTGCAACTACTGGAACGATTTGCAAAATTCTTTCTCCATTAGATTCCTACATTATCCCTGATGAACATAGGCTATTTAAATACCTAAATCTTCCCATGCGACGGGACGGGCCGCTAGTAGTATATCATTTAGTAATAAGTTAGCTTATATTGCTACAGGAGCGGTGGAGCATTAACAATTTAAATGACCGAGCGAGCATTAGATACGATAATATCGAATTGCATATTTTATTAACAGCTCCATGAAACTCGGACATGTTGTCTTATTAGACTCTGGACCAGACTAGATAGACACTTGCAACTTACATAAATAAATTTTATATAAATAATATAATGTGACGAGACTTACTGAACCACGGAAACTGCGTAAGCATTACTTGACATTATTTAACATAACTCAAGTAATAAAACTATATTTATGGATTAGTGAGGCATCCATACTAATATACATACATCATTTTTAATGGACGTTAGTATAAAGATTATGGAATGGCACTACGGTAAATAGATAGGTAAGTAATTAGATGAAAGGGCTGGTCAAAACTACGTATATATGCTTATTATACAGGTTATTTGTAAAACATTCCAACAACCTCGCAAGAATAGTAAGCTAATATCATGAACAAAGTTTGTTCTACGAGTTTTGATATAATTAAAATTAAATAAAAAATATTTTTCAAGATTTTAATGTTCTGTCGTGACATTTTTAAGTCTATGTAAATGAAAGGACGACGCGCTGCTCGCGCGTAATCTTTCTTTGCGATGCGTGTAGAGTTGTTAACTATGAATAGGAAAATTAAATTTATATTTATTTTTGTATGAAAGTAATATCTAACAAATTACCAACAGTCGTAGAACAAACGTAGTTGTATACGACCTTATTTCTATCTAGTCCAGTGAGATTTTGCAGTGAACCCTGTTTTTCAATTAACCCTGTATAGGTAACTAGCTTTTGCCCGCGGCTTCGCTCGCGTTAAGAGTTTTTATACAAACTTTCATCCCCTATTTTATTTTGGGGGCAGAATTGATCAAAATCCTTTCTTAGCGGATGCCTACGCCATAACATCTTCCTGCATGCCAAATTTCAGCCCGATCCGTCCAGTGGTTTGGGCTATGCGTTGATAGATCACTATGTCAGTCAGTCACCTTTGAGTTATATATATATTTAGATTACTATGAGTGGCTACTGTGTAAGTGCATGATGACTTGTAGATTTTACGATTTAATTTTAATACCACTTTTTGTACGATAAACTTGAAAAATTCCAGATTCACATTCGCCCTGAAGAATTTCCGTATGGGGTTGAGTTTCTAAAGCCAGTAACCGACTTTGGACGTGATTATTGTTTATCACCTAGTAATAAAACCATGAAAAATCATGAAAAAGTATTAAGAAGAAACCGAAAAGACTAGTTTCTAAATTAAAAATAAAGTCATAATGTTGGAATGTCATAATAGTTTGTTGATTTGTTCGCTAATTAATTTGATTATGCAAGAAGGCCTTGTAGAGAATGGCATTACCAGAATTACTGGTGTAATTGCTCCTCAGACTAAGGCCACCATTTGAATGTGTGCGATAAACTTCAAGATAAATTCGCTAAATAAAAGTAACTAAGGAATAAGACGAGTTATACATACTTTTATATGCAAAACAGCTTTCTTATTTATTTATTTTTAATTTTAGTTTAGGTAAGTGAGGTGACGTTTCTGAGAAAAAAAATCTACAACAGCTAAATTACCAAGTACTTGTAAAACTAAAATACATTCTTTTTACACTTCACCCTTAAATTCACAAACCCTGAACATTTCGTTTCACTAGGACTTTTTAAAGTTTTTACATAAGTAGGTTATCGTACTTATTTTTTTAAATTAGGACTTTATCTATAAAATATATCTAAATATTGCTAAATGACTTTTAACATAATTTAGTATTCTTTATAACTACTGAGTCGAATTGTTTTTGTGCTTTGAGATCACGGAAATATATTTTTTCGTGCATGTCCAAGAAGTTTCCAAGAAGATTAGGACATTATTATTTTTTTTATTCTTCTGACTCAAATTTTTCAACGGGTGGACAGAATAAATCCAGACAGAATAAAGGTTTTATAGGACACTCCACTACGAGTTTTAGAAAATATTGACCAAAAATAACGCAGTAGATTTGAATAATACATATATGTATTTTAAAAAATCGTTATTTCATTTGGTCTTGCAGTACTCACCAAAAGGTTATCGCACTGTAGATATTCCAAACATCGCAACAAATAATCTCCACAGGCTTTTAAATCAAATCATGTCGTTACTAGGAAACGGTGCGTGGGCGCACCAATGATGGGACATTAGACTTGAATGGAATTATCAGACGAGACGCGAGTACCGTTCCATCGCGATAACTGTTGTATGTGAAAGAATTTAGTATTTTTATCGTCGTTCGTAACAACCTCCGTGGTCCAGTGGTTAAGGCGTTTGCCTGTTAACCCGGGGGTCGTGGGTTCGATTCCCACCGGAAGCTTACTTTTTTATCTGTTTCCTGTTTGGTTAGGACATTGCAGGCTTGAATCACCTGATTGTCTGATAATAAAGATAATTCCGTGTTTCAGAAGGCTTGTTAAGCCGTTTGTTCCCGTTGCCATCTGATAGTCTTTAAAGAAACCACGTCAGAGGCCGAGAGGCGGTTCCGAAGAACTCTAACACCAGGGTGTGCATGGTCGATTGACCGTGACACTTACTCGAAACGATGATGAGTATTTTAATGATATAAATGTATACAACTCCACGCCCGCCGACATACTAAACTTGGCTTTTAGGTGTCATAAACCTAAGCTCTGTCTACCCTTTAATGGAAAAGGACGTGATAATATGTATGAAACAGTGCAAATATTATAAAAATAACTCATCAAATGTAATTGCTTATATAAATAGTTTCTAAATTGCTCACTATTCTAATTAGAAGATGGAAGGTTGATATGAAAGCACATAGATAAAATTTATTGATTGGCATTTGATAACATTGATAAAAAATATAGTGCGCAAAGAAGGATTAGAATAACTTGAGATGACAAATCATTAATCTCAATAAAATTCTAACTGTACTGTCAATTCATTAACCTCTTTTTATATCGGGGCAGCGATAAACTGAATAGATCTGGGGTACATCCACTCGGAAAAGTATGATCCGTAACGAATTTGAGCAGGAAAATATCATATAGAAAAGTTCAATCACAATTCGGCTTCACGTCAAAAAGTAGAGCCCTTAAGCTCAAGCTTCTCTTAGCTACAAAAAAAATAATAATGTAGTTTTACTCAACAGTTTTTATAATACCTATGAGTACATTTTACTATTACTTTACATTGAATGCTTTACAGTTTTGTGTAAACGAATATAATTATTTCGAAAGATTGATTAGTGAGTTAAATACACGCACGGATTATTTAAAGACTATAACACGAGAAAGAGACAGTACTTTTAAGGGAGCAAATGATCTGAGAACGTGTAAAAGCATCCATGTATTTAAAAAGAAACTAATGTTACATATCGCGATCAGTACTTAACGTTTAATTTATACTTGTAATTACTTAATTATGCAGATATGTCATTTAAAGTGAAATAGTAATTTTTAATGAGAAATATAGTTCTCAAAACCTAAAACCTTTAAAAAAGGTAATAATGTCTCCTAACAATATGAATCTTAGCGTATGAGCTAACCGCTTACAAATAATCCGGCATCACATTATCCCAGTGGACAAACCCGATCCACGAGATGTCCTATACTGTGTACCGGTTCGTTTCCGCAAAGGTTTTTGCCGGAGCTGTCATAGTAGGAAATACTCTTCAGCGTGAGTATGGCAAAAGCGGAGGTCGGTAACCGGAGCGGATGGAATTTATCGCATGCTCTTACATTTTTTGTTTGATTAATATGCGATCTAATCGTTTCATGCATACCTAATGCATTGGTATGCGTTGGCATGCGTTGGTCCCGGCTACCGTCTGGTAATAGTTTCCTTAAAAGGAACCAGGTCAGAGGCCGAGAGGCAGTTCCGAAAAACTCTGACACCAGGGTGTACATGGTCGATTGACCGTGACACCTACACGAAATGATGATGATGCATACCTATCACAGTAAATTAGAATTTCAATTTCAGCCTAATTCCTAGTAGACTAAAAGACATCAACGAGCCCTTTTAAAAATTACGTCACTTTCAAAAGATTTACAATTGCATGAAAGAAAACCTTAATTAATCATGACAATAGCGAAGTCAGTCTCTTAAAATAATATTTTGTATCAGAAAAACGTATAAAACTTATATGGGAAAAAATATGTTTAGCCAAAAGTCGTAAAATTAAATTATAATAACTATAACTGTAAGATCGCAAATTTATGCGAAGTATATGTGGTCGTTATTACATAAAATGATATCCGTTAATACATATTGAATTGTCGTTATTACATAAAATGATATTCGTTACTACATATTGAATTGTCGTTATTACATAAAATGATATTCGTTAATACATATTGAATATTTTTCATTTTCATATTGTTATTTAACAATTTTTCACTTAAATACAACATTTAATACAATCTCATAAAACGTTAATTGACAATTCAAATGTCTTAGTTTTATCAAGATTCTTAGAACTATTAAAATGAAATCCGTTATGATTATTTCGAAAATTGGATTGGCTCATTTGTATACTATACAGGATACTTCCGCGTGTAGACGTAATTCTATTGTTATTTATTTTGTGTGTGGATTTTTGAATAAGTTAATATGAACAACAGTTTTTAGCTCCAATTTTCCATCACCGAATTACCAATGTATACTCAGTCCACATACTTAATTTCTAAGATTTTCATAAATTGTGAGTTGTCGTCCTTGGAGAAAATGCGCTGTGCAGTTTGTTGCCGCTTCTTCTGCACTCCGCTTTGGAAGCGGCGTTAAACTTAGCCATATGTAAATTTTTGACGTCAACAATTGTTGAGAAGTGAAATATGACAATTAATAAGTGTTCAAAGAAACCTATATTGAATAAACGTTTTGAATTTCTGAATTTTTGAATTTTGAATCAAATATAGTCAAATCCAGTAATTCTCTAGTGATATCTACTTATCTGTAATGGCTTAGAAATAATGTCGCATGAGTACATCTTACGAGTTGGAAATTCCCATTTCGATCTACCTATCAGATTGGCTATCTTGACAGCTTCTATCTGGAATGGCAAAACTAAAGCAATTTCAATGGAGTTATGTCCATTATAAATGTCGATCGGTAAGAGGAATGCGAGTTCTAGTTGCAAGCAAAGTAGCCTTTCCCATTTACGTAGGCTGTATTTGAAATGATTTTCAAATATATTTTTTATTTTGGAATTTCGTTAAAACTAACGTGAGATAAAGGCATTATTAAAATATGTTGTTACACATTTTAAAAGGAATCTCGTTAGTTATTTTTACACAACTACAGAGAAAAAGAGTGTTTTCAGAATTCATATTTTTATGAATATAAGTTTCTTTATTCCATTATAACATTACATTAACATTTTAATGTCTCAGCTGTCGTTAGAAGTAACTTGACTTATCCCGGGTTATAAGCAAAATTCTTTGGAAGGCCATTAGTTTTTTTTTTTTATCCCTTTGACCGCGATTGGATATCATAGAAAATGTATGTCGGATTTATCCGACGTTCGCGGTCAAAGTGTTAAATAAATTATTAACCCTATATAGATAGGAATCCATTATTTTGTCGAAGCAGTGTCATAAACATCTATGAAATATGAGTCCTCCCTGCTGGTCTGAGAGAAAAGGAAAATCGTAGAATGTAGCAGCTGATCATCACCGGGAGATCGTAAAAGCCGGGCGAATGAATAGGCCAACAGGCGATGCGGCTACTAACGTGGCCTTTGAATCGATTGACCCTAGCTTCTGTCTAACCCATATGCTTATAAATAAAAGTTAAAATCAAATCAAAATCAAAACGTTTTTTTTAAGATTGGTATTTGTAGGCACTTATTAACCGACTTCAAAAAAAGGAGGAGGTTATCAATTCGGTAGTAGCACGTCTTTTTCCCTTGGAGGGTAGACAGAGCCTAGGTCTATAAGACCTTATGGCCTCATTTAGCATGTTCGAGAACGTGTAGGTGCGAAACGGAATCAAAATAGTGATGATTTGCTAGCCGCATTGCCTTTTGACATGATTCCGCAGATTTTCGCCCATTCGATCGATCGGCTTTTACGATCTGCACAGGAAGAGAAGCAGCAGACGCGGCGCATTCTACGTTTTTCCTTTTCTCCCAGACCAGCATGAAAGGAAATGGTGTTAAGTCCATTAGAAATGTCGATTGGACTTGGAAATGATAGTGTAATTGAGCCCTAGTTGCTAAGTGCATGTCTCGAGGGGAGACTGGACACTTAGCCTGACCTGCTTGCTATTCAGTAACTACTGACCATTATTTTACCCATTTTCGACATCTATTCGAATAGTTCAAATAGTTATTTTATGATATTTGTAATAATTTGTCTAAAACTACACAAATCATGGAAAGAGATTAGTGGAATTTGTAAGTATATTATCTTAAATACCACTTTATGAAATAAAAATTTGGTACAAAATTAATATTATTTATGAGATGTCTCCATAAACACATGTTATTTTATGATTCTTTGATAAAACCCACTGGAAGCTGCGAATTTTTAAAGTTGAAGAATTCTTATAAACTTGCAAATAGAGATGCTTTATGTATGAGGGCTTGCGAAGATGTCTCTTATTTCGCTCGCCCTGATAACTAAATCCGTTTATATTAAACCTCCTTAAGTGACAATTGATACTCATGTTTTTATAACTTTGTGTTTCCTAAATCTTTATATATTATTATATATATAAAAGGAGAAGCTGACTGACTGACTGAATGACTGACTGACATATCAACGCAGGGCCTAAACTATAAGGGTTAGAAACTTGAGCTAGTTAATTATAAGCAGTGTGACGTCATACTAAAAGAAGACTTGATTAAATCTAAAGCACTACCGAAAATGAATTCTAATTAGCCTGAACGTCTACATTTTAATGTCCTACGTAGCTTTTAACTATAGCTTTCTAAGTATTTCGTAACTAAACAATACGTAATAGAAAATTTCTCTTTCGAAAAACAGAAAATGGTTAGTTTTGCGAAAGAGGATGGTAATAATAACAACAGAGAAATAAACATGTTCCCACGACGACAATTATTTGCCACGTGCTTTCTAAAGGACAAAAAACCACTCTCGACTATACAATGTAGTTTCCGAGACGTATTAGAGTTAGAGATTAATTGGTAGGAAAGTGGAGGAAAAACGGCTTGCGGAGACAGCGCCAGTTCACACTTTCCCGATGAAGAAAATTTACAACGTGGAGAACTAAGTAGGAACTTTAGTGATGATCAGTGGTCGGAATAGGTAGATTGATTTTATGTACTTGCATCATGAAGTGCCAATGTCATACATAACATGGATAAGCCTTTTCCCCGGGATTCGTTTCAGTACTTACGGGATTGAATTAAATATATTTCATGTATGATTTTTTACAGCAGTATATTTGAAATGTATAGAAAGCTAGTAAGACATTTTTAATTGATTTACATACATAGTGTTTTTTTAAGTAATGTAGGGAATGTGACTTTTTGTCCAATCGCAAGTTACAATATGAGTAGTGTAGATTTTTTGTTATATGTTTGCTATTTACTACTACAAGTAACTTTTATTAATTTATTTATTAAATAATTAATTTAATAAATAAATTAATAAAAGTTACTATTTATATCAATATTTTTTGAAGAAGATCCAGAAATAAGTACATAAACCAGAGTTAAATTACGTTTTCACAACACAAAAAGTAACAAGTGCACTCTATGACGGAGCGAAAAGCTAGTAATGATATATTCTTCATCCTACACGTAACGATTTTAAAATCCCGAAAAAAAATTAGAATCCCGGCATCCCGGAGGCATATCCATATTAATATATACGTGTCAGTTTATTGACCTCAAATCAATCTCCCTATTCCGATCTCTGGTGATGATAAGTTGTTTCTTGTTTATGTCATAATCCTTCCTTACTATATAATAATATTAAAGTACATATATTAATATTATACTATATATTAATATTATAAAAGTGGAAGTTTGTGAATATGGATAGATATAAGGATGTTTGTTACTCTATCACGACTAAATGGCTAAACGGATTTTGGTTTTTTGCACACACATAGATTTCATCCCGTAAAAAGTACTGTTGCCGCGGGATCGACATTAACGTGAGCGGAGCCGTGGGCGACAGGTAGTTAAACATAAACTAAATAATAAATAAATAAATAAATATATACGGACAAATCACCACGGGAAGCATACTTTGTTTAGTTGCTTACAATTTGATTATGATATTGTAGGCTTAAATCACCTGATTGTCTGATAATAAAGATGATTCCGTGCTTCGGAAGGCACGTTAAGCCGTTGGTCCCGGCTGCCATCGAATAGTCGTTAAAGGAACCACGTCAGAGAGGCGGCTCCGAAGAACTCTGACACCAGGGTGTCTATGGTCGATAGGCCGCGTCACCTACACGAAATGATAATGATGATGACTGCTTAGTAAGTTATTGCTAATTTATAACTAAAGCAATTATCTGTAACATTGCTTAGAAAGTTTTATTACTTTCATTAAGCAAGGATCCTTGAAAGATACATATCATAAAACGGACCTCTCGGAAATAACAATTTATTGATGCCACATTTGGCTAGAGAAAGTTTTCCAATCATTGTGGACTTACGAAGATTGCATCATCGAAACACTCAGATATAGCAAAATTCTCACGGATGTGTGATGTGACGTGATTGTGAAATAATAATAGACAATTATACTACAATTTGTAAAATAGCAATTCAATTATTGAAATTGTCACCAATTATCTAATCGTTTCAAATATGAATTCCCTCAGGTACGAATTTTATTAAATATGATATTCATTACAGTACTATAATTGATAGCGCATATGATAAATAATGTAGAAAAATATAATAATTAAATAATTTAGGCGTTACTTTGATGTGTCTTAATGAATTGAATTGAGCTTAATGCACTTTAAGCACACTTGTGACAAACATGCATAATACGCGCGAAATACATAACCCTTCTTAGCAGTCACATTTGAGGAAGCCGATTGTCATGGGCATTTAAAGCGCTCACACATGTGAAGCAACCCTGGGCGCAGTCCCCACTGTGATGGGTGAACGCAAGTGGCATAAAGAATATCTCAAACTCCATTCAGGCTTCGGAAGGCATGTTAGTTGGTTTCGGCTGTCATCATTAATGGCAGCCCTTAAGCCATGTCAGATGCCTTTAGGCAGCTTGAAAATCTGACAACAGTGTTGGCCACTTATTCAAACGAAAAACAAACAAACAGCAGTCACATAAAAAAGAATACTAAACGATCATGTTCATGATAAAGCTTCCGAGGTAGAGGGGCCTTCTATTCAGCGCTTTTCAATATTTGAGTATGGATTTTGTGTGTCCGATATTTAACTAATAGTCGAGTATTTCTCTAGATGAATATTTCCATTCCAGACTACGTCAGCGTTTAGAGGTAGAGTAGGTTAATAGGCAATACATAGTACCTTTATCTGTACTGTCTATACTAATATTAAAAAGCTGAAAAGATTGTTTGTTTGTTTGAACGCGCTAATCTCAGGAACTACTGGTTCAAATTGGAAAATTCTTTTTGTGTTGGATAGTCCATTTATTGAGGAAGGTTTTAGGCAACCTTCATAAAACATCACGCTGCGACCAATAGGAACGAAACATCAATAAAAAATGTTTTGAAAACGGGGAAAAAAATATTCATCTTTACTAATTGATCATAATAACAGAAATTGCAACTATGCATTGCATTGCAACAAAATTGCAAAAAAAATGGGCAACAGCTAGTTAGTAATAAGTAGTTCCATAACAACTTTGTTTTTGAATGTAAGTAAACAACTTTTTACTGACAAGCCATTGTTTATTGTTTCAGAATTCAAGCGGCAGTGAGCCGAGGTCGCGCAGTGCGACTCCCGACTCATTGGACTCGCTGCCCAGCGGTGGATCAGGCAGCCCACCAGCAGAATGGGCTGATGGGGCCACACCGCCAGATTTCGTGTGAGTAATTAACATCATCAATAGGTATATGTCGTAGGCCGATCGTTTAATTGGGCCGATCGCGATAAGCCTGGCCAAATCGATATGTGCCGCCATATTACGATTTGGCCAAGTTTTTCATGATGTGCCCAATGTAAAGTTGGGCAGATCGATAGAATAAATAAATATATAAGGACAAATCACACAGATTGAGCTAGCCCCAAAGTAAGTTCGAGACTTGTGTTATGGGATACTAACTCAACGATACTATATTTTATAACAAATACATATATAGATACACATCCAAGACCCAGGCCAATCTGGAAAAGATCATTTTCCATCTTGACCTGGTCGGGGATCGAACCCGGTCACTCCGTTTCGCAGGCTGGCGTGTTGACCACTGCGCCACGGAGCTAGTCAAGATCAGTACACTTTGAACAATATGTATATAAGTTGTGTTCTTTCCCAGTGACAGCTTCCCAGGAGTGGGCACCCACGCCCCCCTAGCTCGCACACCGTCTGCGCCGGCGGCACCGCGGCGGGCGCGCCTGTCGCCCCCCACGCCCACCGCGCACTCCCCCCCGCTGCCCATGCATGAGCTCTTCAAACCCAATGATCTACATTTAGCTGACATCGCGAGCAACACGGGTAAGATGGTTTCTTCATTTTCATTTTGGCTGCCCGAAGTCTACTGACCTTCCGCTAAAAGTGATTTGGCAACTTGCATCTAACATCATTCTGCAAAACTTTGAAATTTCGGATTTTAAATTTCGAAAAAAAAAAAATTGGTTCAATGTTCACTGGCACTTGATCACTATAATTTGTGCACATATCTGCCTTAGCGCTGTTACCAGAGTCGACTGAGACTCTTATATCTGTCCTTATAAGGCCAAGTAACCACGTTTCTGGTGTGCCCTGATGTTTATATACTTGTACGAACTTGTATACCTCTCCTTCCTTTTATTAACTGAATAAATTTGTCTGCAGAGGGTATCGAGCTTCTCGGCTACCAACGCTACGGAACAGTCCAGGGTCCAAGAATAGGGAAGGAACGAATCAACGGATCAATACTCAAGGATAATGACCCATTCATGTAAGTTCTTATCATACGCAGTGTTACCAAAAAAATTGCGTCGACTAATTTGAAAAATTCTAGTAGTGTATAATCACCGATTTGAATATGTCATCATCATTAAATGTAAGAGCTGGGCTCTTGTCGGTGGAGCTTTTCCATTTCTCTCTTTCTTCCATCAGTTTCTGCACTTCTCTATAAGAAGTAACCCTTATTGTTTTTATTTGTTTGTTTAAGCAAAGATAGGCTACTTGACGCAAAAGATAATCAAATTTCGATGCTGAGGTCTTCGTTTATCTATTTTAACGCAATTTTTGGAGTAGCTAGTGATCTTTTATTATTTAGTAATTTGTTTTAATTACAGAAGTAAGCACTCGGCAGTTTCCCGGACAAAGAGCGCCGCGACCACGCAGCAGCCTCTCAGCTTCGAGCACAAATTCAACCTCGACAGACAGATGCTGGATCACGAAGAGGTACACATGGCAAGGCCACGAATATTAGCGGCAGCGATGTAGTTTCCAGCGATAACGCACGTCAGAAGTATGGAGATTATCATTCCTTGATTGACGGATGAAACTATACAGTAATAATTTTTTTAGTTGTGGTAGAGCCATGCTACGAAATCCATTTTTGCTATGTAGCATGAATGGGCCGGCTCGTCTGAGCAAGTAGAATATAGACGTTTGAGTAGAAGCTTTACCGCTTCTTTGCTTCGTTCGGTGAGTAAAAGAGCCGGAGGTCCTTTTTTCCTCATTTCCTCCCACCATGTCCTTTCCCGAACTCTTTGAGGCCGGCCACGCTCCTGTTACACCCTGGTGTTACAGTTATCCTTGGACAGCGCTGATCGCTTACCATCAGGTGACTCGCTTGCCCGTTTGCCGTTCCATATCATCATCATCATCAGGTCCTTTTTAGTCTCCACTACAGGAGCACGACCCTCTCTGTACTACTAGGGCCATACTTGGCCAAAGCAGCCAGAGGACTTGACCTACACTCTCCACGCTGTCCAGACGACGTGTTGGAGAGGTCTCTTAGATGTTTAATAGCTTAATAAAAAAAAATCCATAAAATAAAATAATAATAATAAGCAGCTTATACCTACCTCTAAATATATATACATAAACTTGTCTATTATTCCTACTTGTCATTTCAGAAAGTTCATACCTACATTTAGACATTTTCGTATTAGGTAATAACCCTGGCGGCTGATCATTATATGGGCATTGCTCCCATATAAAAAGTTGTTTATATTGATGGGCTGAGTCACCCCTTAGAAGGAATGTCGAGGGACGACAAAGGAACGACGGTAGAAAGCATTTCCATAAACGGGTCAACCATTACATCGACAGTTCTATGTCTCCCACGGAATTATGTGGTACAGTAAACCACATAATTCTTTTATTAACCCACTGGAGATCCAGACTTTATGGCCTAGTTATAGTTGAGCGATCCAGTTAAATCCTATACAAATTACATACTTTATAAAATCCTAAGAATGTACACTAGGTAGTGCATGTCAATTTATTTAAGCTAAGCTAACCACGAATAATCACGTAATAATATTGCTTTTCAAGGTGTGGCCAGAAGAAGACAGCACAGTTGACATCGAGAGCGTGGGCGAGCCTCAACTGAAACGTTTGCCTCCACTCCTGTGGCTAGAGCTGACGGCACTATTCGACCGGTACTCGCTGCCCTTCCAGAAGAGAAAACCTCCCAAAAAGAAGAGGAAAGAAGGTATGTTTGGCAAATAAAGCTTCAAGTTTAAACCAGAATTTAAGCGTAGAAGAAGTCTTATCATTTTCCTCAAATCAGAAAATACTAGATCAATAGAATATCCGATATCAGTAAATGAGAACCATGATGATCTTGACGTTGAGAACATATTTGGTATAAATCAGGGTTTTTTTTTTCTTTTTTTTTTTCACTTGCTCTCGCTTACCATCAGGTAACCAACTTGCTCGTTTACCGCCCGATATCATAAATTGTAAATAAATTATGATTGATTTATTGATTGATTAAAAAATAAACCACGATTGTTTCGGTATTCCAGAGGGCTCCGTATTCGGCGTTTCGCTGGAGACTCTGGTGCGCAAAGACATGATCATGTGGGAGGAGACATGGAGCTGCGTGCCGGCCATCATTCGCTCTCTGGCCGCCGCACTGCGCGCGCGCTCGCAGGACGAGGGGCTCCTCAGAGTGCCCGGCAACAAGCAAAAGGTGGGTACAGCAGTACCACTTTTATAAGTTACGCCGATGTAGTTACTTGCGCAGAAATCAAATATTTGCATGGCGCGAAAGTATTCTTCTGCTATTGGCTGAAGCGTTCGCGCCATGTCTGGAGTTCGCTGTAGCGACGCGCCGTACGAGTATCGTATTACGAGCGAGATAGCATGAGTCTTGTTGTTTTAGGACTTTAAATCTTATGATGTAGAGATAAAGTCGATTTTTAATGATGTTTTTTCTGCGCTGCCGAATAAAGCCGATGCGACTTATAAAAGTGTTAGTACCTGCTGTTGTGGCGACCTCTACGTGCGCCACATGAATTAATAAGCACCTTTCAATATCTATAGCATGAACTAAATGGCGCTGAGCAGAGCAACCCTGAAACGCTGTATTCCCGAATCGATTCGACATTGGAACCTTCAAAAAACGACCCTGTGTTCTTAAAAGGCCGGCAATGCTCTTGTCACACCCCGTGTGCTGCAGTTGTCCATGGGCAGTGGTGATCACTTACCAAAAGTGACCCGCTTGCTCGTTAGCTGTTCCATGTCATAAAAAAAAACAAAAAGTGAACGAGTGGCGCCTAAAGGATTCAGAAGAAACAAAGTAAACATAAAGCGATATTATACAGTGAAATACTGTAAAATAAAAAGGAAAGTTGTTTTAATAGTCGCGCCGCAAAATAATAATTTGAGCAGAAAGATTATACAATTGGGGCAACAGAGAAAACATTCGGATAAGCTTTGGCTTTCCACCTAGAACGACTGAGGACAGAAAATAAGTTAGGTTCGAGTTAGTTTTTTTTATGATCCCCCGGAACGACTGAGGGCAGAAAAGAAGTTAGGTAACCATAAGTTGCTGCCCAACTAGCTATTTTAGCTGACCGATTACATTTTTTTGGTAACAAAAATACGAATACTTATTCTGCTAACCGTTTAAATAACATAAAAATACAGAAACACTTAAATAAAATACTTTAATACGGTATTATTGCATATATAACATTATTTTTACACCTAACGTTTCGAAAACTACAGTTTTCATGGTCGCAGGTGGTTTTCGAAACGTTAGTTGTAAAAATAATGTTATATACGCGATAATACCGTATCAAAAAGTATTTTATTTAAATGTGTAACAATCGCGAAAACATCAGAAATCATTATAGAAACACTATTAAACATAGGTACCAAAATAAAAACTTCATAACAAGGAAAAACATCCATAACAAAAGAAGTGTCGTCGTTTGCAGATCGAAGCGCTGTGCCAGCTGATCGAGCAGCGCTGGTACGAGCAGCGGGCGGTAGTGGAGGCGGCTCTCGCGCGCGCCAGCAGCCACGACCTGGCCGCCGTGTTCAAGCGCCTGCTGCGCGCGCTGCCACAGCCGCCGCTCACGCAGGAGCTCATGAGGCTCTTCTACCACACCTATTGTGAGTGCTTACTTTTTACAAGCTTTTACTGCCTCCGTAGTCCAGTGGTTAAGGCGTTTGCCTGTAGACCCGGGGGTCGTCGTTCGATTCCCACGGGAAGCATACTTTGTTTAGTTGTTTCCAGTTTGGTTAGGACATTGCAGGCTTGAATCACCTGATTGTGTGATAATTAAGATGATTACGGGCTTCGGAAAGTACGTCGGTACGGTAAGCCGTTGGTCTCGGCTGCAATCTGGTAGTCGTTAAAAGAACCATGTCAGAGGCCGAGAGGCGGTTCCGAAGAACTCTGACACCAGGGTGTGCTAGGTCGATTGACCGTGTCACCTACTCGAAATGATGATGACAAGCTTTTATTTGACTTGTATGTGTGGCATTATAGGTCAGCAGATTGGGATGGATTGCGAGAGTTTTATGCATCCTACCATTGGAGACGGATGTGCTTCTCATCAGAAAATCCTGACATTTGTGCGAAAGCTGTCGCCGAAGCGATACTGCTGGGCATGGAGTGCTACATTCCCAGCTCGGCGGTTCGTATCGGAGGGCGGTCTCAACCTTGGTTTCGTTGCTCGTCTTTGCATGCCGCCCACCTCAAGCGCGAAGCCTACGAAGCCTGGGTTGCTGCGCGAAATGTCAAGGATCGTAATACTTCTGATTTGAAGAAGCGGTTCAACGCAGCTTCAAGAGCCTACAAGAAGCAGATCACTGCAGCAAAGTTTGCGCACACTGCGCGCATTGGTAGGAGACTGGTTGGCTATCCCTCCGGGAGTAGAGCATTCTGGTCTCTTGCTAAGGCAGCGCAGGGGAATTTCTGTCGCCCTTCACTTCCATCTCTGCACAATCGTCAGGACTCGCTGGCTCACTCCGCAAAAGAGAAGGCCGATCTCTTGGCTACTCTCTTCGCGTCAAATTCTACCCTTGACGACGGAGGAGCATCGCCGCCCTTTTTACCGCGATGCGAGCACTCAATGCGGGAAATTCGGTTCACTCAAAGTGCAGTGCGACGTGCTCTGTTTTCCCTCGACGTCAGGAAGTCCAGCGGGCCTGATGGCATTCCAGCAATTGTGCTCAAAACATGCGCCCCTGAGTTGGCTCCGGTGTTAGCACGCCTATTCTCGCTGTCTTACACCTCAAGAAAAGTCCCGTCTTCGTGGAAAGTAGCCTACGTTCACCCTATTCCTAAAAAGGGTGACCGCACAGACCCGTCTAACTATCGGCCTATTGCGATAACCTCCCTGCTCTCTAAGGTGATGGAGCGTGTAATAAACATCCAGCTCCTTGGTTACCTTGAAGATCATCAGCTAATTAGTGACCGTCAATACGGGTTCCGCCACGGGCGTAGTGCTGGTGATCTTCTTGTGTACTTAACGCACCGATGGGCAGCCGCCATCGAGAGCAAGGGAGAAGCACTGGCATTTAGTCTAGATGTCACAAAGGCTTTTGACCGGGTCTGGCATAAGGCTCTTCTCGCGAAGTTACCATCTTTCGGGCTTCCTGAGGGACTATGCTTGTGGGTCGCTAGTTTCTTATCTGGGCGAAGCATTCAGGTCGTTGTAGACGGATTATGCTCCGATATCATGCCCATCAATGCTGGCGTCCCCCAAGGATCTGTTTTATCACCTACGCTGTTTCTTCTGCACATCAACGACATGCTTAACACTAGTAGCATCCATTGCTATGCAGACGACAGTACGGGTGATGCATATTATGCAGGTCGTGCAAATATCCCTCAAACACAGGTGGAGGAGAACAGAAAGAGACTTGTGTCTAACATTGAGACCTCTCTGGAGCAGGTCTCTGAATGGGGTAAACTAAACCTAGTTCAATTCAACCCTACTAAGACACAAGTCTGCGTGTTTTCCGCTAAGAAGACCCCGTTTAACATAGCACCGAAGTTTCGGGACACCTCTCTTACCATTTCTAAGAGTATTGGGATCCTTGGCGTCGATATTACGAAGGAGGTCCAATTCCGGAGTCTTCTGGAAGGTAAAGCCAAAATGGCTTCTAAAAAACTTGGGGTGCTCAATAGAGCGAGGCAGTATTTCACTCCGGGTCATAGACTTTTATTATATAAAGCTCAAGTCCGGCCCCACATGGAGTACTGCTCTCATATCTGGTCTGGTGCACCTCAATACCAACTCCTTCCTCTTGATTCCATCCAACGCCGGGCAATTCGTATTATCGACGATCCCACACTCACAGACGATTTAGACACCCTCGGTCTACGGAGAGACGTTGGCTCTCTGTGTGTATTTTACCGTCTATACTATGGGGAGTGTTCTGAAGAACTTTTTGAATTGGTGCCACCGTCACCTTTCTACCACCGCACCGCTCGCCACAGGAGTAAAGTCCATCCCCACATCCTTGACACTTGGGTCTCCAAAAATGTCAGAGCGTCACGTGGTTTTTTTCCTCGTACAGCAAGATTGTGGAATGGACTCCCTCCCGAGGTTTTCCCTGTGTGCTATGACTTGAGGTCCTTCAAAAGGCGTGTTTACAGGTATCTTAAGAGTCGGCAACGCATCAGCAGCTCCTCTGGTGTTGCAGATGTCCATGGGCGACGGTGACCACTTTCCATCAGGTGGCTCGTCTGCTCGTTTGCCGTCGGATATACATAAAAAAAAAAAAAAAAATTTTTTGTTCGAGTGGAAACTTGCAAATCATTTTTAAAGCAGATACAGTCATTCTAATTATCATGACGAAATACCCAAGATGGCAGACTAGCTATTTTTTTATACACTCCGACAATATGGGTATAAAATTAAAGAGCCCGCGGAATATAACTTAAAAATTAAAAGTTACCTACATAAAAGCTTGTTTAAAAAAAACTACTTTTGAGTTATTATTTAAGGATGATGTTGTAGACACTATAAACGAGTCTAAATGGACATGAGCAGGAAACATAGCTAGAGTGAACTAGGATCGGTGGACCAGATGGGTTAGTACTGGCGACCATGGATACGCAAGGTCGAGGACACACAGTACTTTTTTTAAACGGCACGTAGGCCGAAACTAAAAGCATGTGGAATGGTAAAGACAACAATGGAAAGATATGGAGGAGGTCTAAGTATAACCTGAGAGGAAACATAAAGGCTGACATGGATGGACCTTTTTAAGATACTCTTAAATTGATACTCTTGTGAAATAAAAGTAATATACCTAATTAGGTACGTTTTTATTAAGACCAAAATATAAAGATATAATTTAACTCAAAACCAATACCTAAAAAAATAAACAAACAACAAGATAAAATTAATACATAGTTAATACTCTTTCAAAACATAACTCAATGTAACCATTCTTGCCTTCCAGCCCTTAGCGGCGCCACGCAAGGCCGGGCCCTCAATCTGCTGGTGTTGCTACTGCCAGCGGAACAGCGCGCCACATTGCGGGAACTGCTTCGTCTGGTGCGAGAGATCGTCAAACTCAGCCACACTAATAAGATGAGCGAGCACAATGTCGCCATGATTATCGCGCCCACTCTATTTCCTCCCAGGTAACTTTCTTATGATCCTGGGTTCTATTTATTTATTAATGCCACTTAGTTACGTCGTAGATAACTAGCACAATGTTGCAGCAGTAGTGACAAAGCAGAGAGGATTATTATTGTTCAAAACAGTTTCGTTGTAATATCATGTAAATGTTAAGACGAGATGGACATGCAAAACGCTAGGTTATTACTATTAGACTTATGACGATACTGTAGGGATACACAAAACAAAACGATCAGTATGAAGGAAACCCTCATACATGTAATTGATTGATCAGTAGCATTGAACATTGGTATGTGAGCATATTCTTATTTTTATTAATATATACTTGAATTCTCCTTTACGTGTCTTAAAAAAAATTTCCCTTCCAGTTTACTGATCAAGTCATCAGACAGCCTGGAGACGCAACTGGCGACGGCGGCGAACAGCTGCCACGTGACGGAGGCGCTGATGCGCTGGTGCGAGCAGCTGTGGACCGTGCCGCACGCGCTGCTGGCGGCCGCGCAGCGGAAACCCTCCCCGCACCGCCGGCACCTGCACTCCTGAGCGCGGCGCACACCGTGCTGACCAACACACCGCAGGGACAGTGCTCGAAACGACAGTTCGAATAGCGAACTCTGGACTCGATGTTAGTTCTTAAGATAAAATTAACTGAAGTTCACAAAAATATGGTGTACCGTGGGGAGTTTCATTCGCTCCTGTAACACCCACTTGTATCCGCACGTAGGCGCGCTATGGGAATGAACCCCTTTGGTGCTTGGACTCCGAATACATGTGAAAATGAGATTATGTGTAAATAGGAATAAATTACACCAGTGTATATGGGTGAACGATAGGAAGTGTCATAAAGGTCCGCAGTCTACCGAAGCGAAGAGGAGACATGGTTGACATGTCTCATGATTACTTTTCATGGACGATGTAATGAAAATTATTATTTTCTCCGCAAGACTAACAGATAACTTACTGTTTAGGATCTAAGTCATTTTGCAAGATTGCGTCGATAAAAAAAAAATATTATAAAAATAGAAACTAATGTCTCCTCTCGATTTTGGTACAAGGAACCTTGAAATTGTGTATTCTGGAGTCTTTTGTAAATTAATTTATTATAGATGAACATTTCAGTCAAAGTTGTGCTGTGCTTAAGTTATCCTGAACATTATATTGAATGATAATGGATGTTGAATTATACTTATACTCCGTGTTAATCTTGTAGTTAACGCATTTAGTGTGGTATACAATTGTGAATAAGATACCAAATATTCATTATGTACATAGTGATATTATAGTAATTAGTTTATTCTCAACTAGTAGCATTGTGACTGAAACTGGGACCAGTATAAATGACTGGCGTTTAATATTCTTCAGTAATTCGCCTCACTTATATGCTAAATAACATAGTTTAGTTATCTGTGACAAAATTTAGTGGCAAAAAAGGAACTAGGTAGATATTTTTATAAAAAGAGTTATTAAAAAACTTGTAACAACTAATATGATGGTGAGGAAATGAGTAACAAGTCTCATTGTTACCAAATTGTTACTAGTTGAGCATAAATTCATTTTCCAGTTTGTATGGTATCAGTGTGTGTAAAAATTTGAAATTCCATGTTATGAAAATGTGTGGTGCCATTGAGATTTGGACGTTGTTTAGTTACCATTCGGCAATGAGGTTGTAACGTGGTGCCTTTTGCAATGATATTTATATTAATCTTCACTTTCAGAATTCCATGTATTTTAAAGTCGATGCCAGATAGTGTGTCAATAGTGGTCATTGACCTACTGCTACGTTTCTCTGTCGCTCATATTTCGTGAATTCATAGTGCCGCTGCTGCAAGTCAAAAAAGGATGGCATACCTAGACATTTAAGAAAGTGGTAGAGATACTTGTAAAGTGAATGTTCACTGTTGACATGTTAAATGGCGACAACTCTAGGCTAATTGTAAATATTAATCCGCACTATGGTTTTTGTATAATATTTTACCAATACTTTGACTAGGCAAGCAAAGACTGACTTGGTGTATTATTAATAAAATATTATTGATATTTCGTAAGTGTATTTACTTCCATTATTGAATAAAACTCATATTATTTTCAAGAGGCAGTTTTATTTCATAAACACTTGTAAAATATCAAATAAGCTTTGAGTTCTTAACTAACATATTTGGCCTGTGTCATATAAAAAAACGAAGACCTTTTTCTTTTTCTCTAAGGGCTTTTGTGAAAGAAGCCGTTAACAAATTAGCAATGGGCTGACATCTTGCACTTTTTTTTTTTACATTTGTTTTACGGCATTTGGCGTTTTACGCCTTAGCCCTTCATATTTTACAACGTGTGTAATCAAAGAAATTAATTTCGTTGATTCGACGGAGCCCCTGGCAAAATTCCCATGAATCCACTGGTTTGATTATAGACGACGCAGCAAGGCGGACAACCGGCCCGCTAATTAAATCTCACTACAGCCGCACAATCACAGTTTATTTTAGTTTTTCCAAACAAATTTCATAAACATGGGCATTTATAACACCAAATTATCCAGATTTCACATTATACAGACCCACTAAAAGCAACAAAACGATCCATAACAAAAACCGTGCAGTCCGCCGTAATTCCCGCCAAGAACTCCCTTGCACTATTTCTGACATCTGTTTTACCTCATTAACATGGCCCTGGTTTTTAGTACATTCAACACATTATATTTGACAGATATATCTTATAATAGAAAAAATATCCCATGCAACAGCAACAGATTCAATGAATTCAAATGACTGTGATGCTCCAACCTTGCTCGATCCTTTGTCTTATTATTCAAGCATATACAGATCGACAACGACAACCAAGAGACACACAGTCTAATCGTAAATCTTTAAGATTTACTATCATCCAAACACGAAACACACATTCATTTGGGTCTCCAAAAATGTCAGAGCGTCACATTGTTTTTCCCTCGTACAGCAGGATTGTGAAACGGACTCCCTCGCGAGGTTTTCCCTGTGTGATGTGACTTGGGGTCCTTCAAAAGGCGTGTTTACAGGTATCTTAAGAGTCGGCAACGCATCAGCACATCCTCTAGTATTGCAGATGTCCATGGGCGACGGTGACCACTATTCATAAGGTGTCTCGTCTGCTCGTTTGTCATCAAATGTATAGAAAAAAAAAAATTCCAGTGTTCCCACTCATTTCACTAAATTACACTTAATACTTAAAGTTCTTAATGAGGTATATGGCTTCGTTATCAGCTCCGCACAGAATCCTTCCTTTATCACAGTGAAGACTATTGATTGGTTTATGTAAAGCTGGCATTAGGGAATTCACCATCATCGCATTTTTGTCTTCTAACGGCATGAATGTGGTTATTTGATTATCAGGCCCTTTAGAACTCTTTGTTATACCCTCCATGTTCCAATCCCAAATCTCTCCAGAAACCGAACAAGATAGTAGCTTATTTGGATTTTCTGGGTGGAATTGTATTTCAGTAACTCCTGCTGCATGTGCATTTAGTAAGGAAGTAGGGAAAGAGTTCATACGTAAGTCCCAGACGGCTACAGCGCCCGATTCGCTTCCTGCGAGAATTATATGTGGCTGTGTTGGGTGGTATATGATACAAGTAGCAGCTAGCTCGTCGCCGGCAAGGAGGAAAGATGCGGCTGGTTTATTGTCTTTCGATCTTAGATCCCATATCTTCATGTGGCCTCTGACATTTCCAGTTATTACCTGGAAGAAGATTTAATAAATATATTACACTAGCGACCCGCCCTGGCTTCGGACGGGTGCAATGCTGATACTAAAATTATGGGTTATCGTTAAGAGATAGACATATACCATCGTGGACTTTTTTGTAGACCTTATTAAGGTGTACAATACTGTAGTACATTAATTTGATTTATCTCATGTAGTTCTGCCAGCATTTGCAATGTAAGCGCAAAAAAATGTGTTTATTTACAACATCACATTAGAAACCTCTCAATTTATCAGTGTTTCTCTACAATATTATGCATGTGTTATGCATATAAATCTTCCTCTTAAATCACTCTATCGAATAAAAAAACCACTTTAAAATCTGTTGCATAGTTTTAAAGATTTAAGCATACATAGGCACGGACAGACAATGACAGCGACTATGTTTTATACTATGTAGTGATACTGTCCTGTATGAAGACTGATGAAGTTATAAACATCTAAAAGTATGCAGTATCTTCACTGCAATAGCTTCACTGTTTAAACTGTCCAGCTGGTCTACTAGCTATCTTTTGACAACTACTATGTACATCCTCGTCTTCATCGTAAATTACCATCATCAAAATTTAGTAAAAATAAAAAACATATCATGATCAACGCTTGACTGCGGTCTGGTATTTTATGTTTCAAACAGTTTTATTTCAACCATGCTGGTGTTGATATCGGATGACCCAAGGGTCAGCAATTTCTTTATGTTTAACATTTATTTGCAGCTTTTTGAACAATCTTAGTACCTACTTGGTAAATTTTTAGTATTTGATACAAAAACTTGTATGTGTGTATAGCAACTGTCATTAGGTAATAAGTAAGTTGACCAGCTGACTTGACAACTATTAAGTACAATGTTCTGTCAACTCTTCAACATCCATTTTGGCTTTTGTATGATTGACTATTTTCATTTCACAGACAGCTCCGTAGAGCAGTGGTTATCACGCCGGCCTGCAACATGAGGGTGCCCGGGTTCGATCCCCGGTCAAGTCAAGATGGAAAATGATCTTTTTCAGATTGGCCTGGGTCTTGGATGTTTATCTATATATGTATTTGTTATATAATATGGTATTATTGAGTTAGTATCCCATAACACAAGTCTCGAACTTACTTTGGGGCTAGCTCAATCTGTGTGATTTGTCCGTATATATATTTAAGTTATATAAATAATATCATGTTAAATGTAAAAAAACCTACATATCAATAATAACAAAAATATGTCAACATACCTCTGTATGTTTAATAAAGCATACAGAATGCATAGAACAGCTGTCAGCACCAGTGATTGTATGAGACACATCTCCTCGTCTCCCATTCAAAATATTGAGGTTACCATCCTCTCCCACAGTGGCTATATCACCTTCTATGATGTCTAATGCAGAACATGAGCATTGATCCACTCTGAAAATTGATGATAAATCTTATTGTTTATATCTATTGGCAAAAAACAGTAACATGACAGTAAATTATATGTGGATATCTTCGATCAAGTATAAAAAGCTAATAAACTATCCACGATAAAAAAAGCATCTTGACCATGATGGATTAGGAATGAAAATGTAAACAGCATACATTTTAATAAAGAGTGACCTTCAGAAGCACTATAAATAGGGTAGTTTCCTGGGTCGTAATAATAACATAACAATAAGTCCGTCAGTTAGATAATCAAAAAAAATTGGACACATATTTTTTCTTTTGTCAAATAAACAATAAATAATAAAAATAAAGCATGTCAAAGTTCAGGTGTGGGGGCTCGAGACGTCAAAGTTTGCTAAAAATTGTAGCAAACTATGACGTCACACGGAACTTCAAAGGGCTATATCTTTATAATTTTTTGTTTAATCGACAAAAGAAAAAATATGTGTCCAATATTTTTTGAATATCTAACTAACGGACTAATTATATTTTTTTAGGAAACTAGCCTATTGGATCTCTATAATCGGAACAAGCAGTTTGAAAAATCTGATCATCACACATAACAAAATATTACAGGAGTAGGTCTTTGTGTTGAAACAAGTACCCAAAGACTAAATATTAATTCAAAGCAGATTGGTAAAATAAAAACCCTGGGATAACCATGCCTTAAGCTAGTTGAATATCTAAAATAGGTACTGAGCATGATACACACCCAAAATTGTGTAAATTTTTCCAACAGTAAACATCCCTCAGCGGCGTTTGTTTATCATACAAGCTAACCTCAAGCAGCTTGACATCACCACTCGATAAAGACACAGCGATTCTGCTCTTATCAGCAAACTTTATTTCCGTCACATCACCTTCTACAGGGTACTCTGACAGTGCTCGAGGGTATTCCACGTCTTCGTCTTCGTTTGGGCTCTCAAAAGTCCACACTTTCACAGAATTAGCGGTGTCGTCCCAACTGCCGGTGAAGAAACACTTCGTCTCAACATATTCTTCCGGTATCCACCTTATCTTATTGATTTTCTGAGACACAAAAGTACCTTGAACTTCTAACGGCATTTTTATTGTAAATAGTTTTAATAACCAAATCAATATTGTAATTTTAACTTCGATTGATATCTTTTGATTGGTGTTTCTAGTTCTAGGTTATTTTTATTCTCAGAAGAATAATATACATAGAAGCCGCATAAAAATAGAAACTGAAAACAGATAGTTGACACGGTATTTTTCTTATGAGCTTTCGCTTATGACAGAATGAGACAAAAACTTCAGTCAGTTTCTATTATTTTCATGGTTGTCCCGACTTGAAATGTCAATGGACTCCATTGGACTCCAATTAAATCCGACTAAATTCAAAATAACTTATTACAGTTCAACGTCTGTAATATTAGCATCTTGCCGATTTGATCGGGTTATATATCGACAAAAACATTGCGGCGGAATTGTGATGTCTGCAAATTAAATATAGGATTGTGCTAAAATTCTCACGGATAAAAGTATTAACCGATGTTGGGTTGGTGCGTTATCAAATGACCATTATACTAAACAATGTCTTGTGCAATGGAGCGATGTAAATCCCATTCAGGACGAACAGAAATAAATTCTGTAAAACATAATTTTCTTCGGTAAGTTTTTCAGTTAAAAGTGCATAATTAAAACCCAAAATACCTCAAAATACAACAATAATATTGTCACTTATATAACGTATTGTATAAATGACAACTTTTATAGGTATTTTGCTTAAAATTATCGTTTTTTCCTTATTTCAAATTAGGTTAGTTTTTTTGCTAGTGATGTGGTAAAATCACGTATCTACGAGTATATCGATATTTTTTATGACGGTCTTGCTATCAGGGATATTTTTGTTAGTGTTGAGCCATGCAATAGTAATGTAACAAATTGAACCATCATGGTAATTAAACAACCAGCAAAGTGTGAGTCGGACTCGCGCACGAAGGGTTCCGTACCATCCTTACATATAATATTATAAATGTGAAAGTGAGTTTGTTTGTTACGCTTCCACGCCGTAACTTCTGAACCGATCATCATGAAATTTTGCATCATCATCATCACCATTGCACGATCTCTGGAGTACGGAAAAGAACATAGACATAAATTACATCTCAGAATAAGGTACTGTTATCGGGGATAGACATTAACGCGAGCGGAGCCGTGGGCGTAAGCTATAAAAACGCCCGAAATTTTTGTTTGTAATATTTCAACTGTCTCACTATCACGGTTCATGAGATACAGCCTGGTGACAGACAGATGGATATCGGAGTCATATTAGTAGGGTCCTGTTTTTATCCTTTGGGTACGGAACCCTAAAAAGAATCGATTTTTACTAATATAAAGAAAATTATTGTTGAAATTTTATTGCAGCTCCCTGAAGTAAAAGGAAATTAAAAAGGTGTGGATTCGAGGAACTTTCAAGCGACATATTGGACATAAAATGTCATACATACTCGAATTTGTTCAAAATATTTTACTGCCGTGCCGATACATTAATTTCGAATATAAAATTAAATGGAAGCGATTGAAACACGATGCTTTACCTACATTTATATTTGCCTAATTATAAATCAATGGTAATAAGAAAGTTTACGGAAACGGTTTTATTATTTATATTTAAAATTATGAAAAACATATTTTATTTTGGACAGTAATGAAAGTGGGTAAAGTAATCTCTTGTTTTTCTTCAACTCTTGTTTTTCTATTACCAACACTGTGAATTTTTCACAAATAACACACTGGCACTTTTTTACCCTAGTGTAAAAGTTTTATAATAAAAAATATCACTTCGAATTACGTGTTTCTCTTTACCTACCTGATTATTTTTCCTTTACTGACTGTTCCTCAAAGCTAGCTGGGAAAAGCTTTAGATGGTTTTGGAATATGCTGAATGGCCCATTGATCAAGTGAAAAATATATCTAACCTTATATTACCTTTTGATACATGAGCGCCCCATTGCAATTTAGTCTATTGTGATTCCTAAGAAGGTGGTATCATTTACAAAGTCTAGTATTTTACCTTCAACTAGTATGTCAACGTTGGACTGCCTCACATTGGGGACTGTAAATCGAATGCATTGGGTTTTTTGCGCATTCATAGGTAATAGCTAAGGTAGGTAAGTAGGCTCTGTTTGAATTTCGAAATAATCGAAAATATGATTGACATCATATTAGGTATTCTGCCGTTCGACCAATACTGGGTAAGGCCTAATGACCAGCAGTAGACAGTAGACGCGCGGTGGGTAATGTATGGATTTTTTTTTACCTATTTATCAGATGAAGCCAAGCGGCGCCATGCGATTAGGAGTTATTTAGGTGTATCTTGACGTAACTTTTAAAGTAAAAGCCTCTTTAGCGGCTTTGTGCACTTTTTGGGATGGGTAAAACAGAAAACTGGCGTCAGGACACGTGAATTGATCGAAAATTCGTAAGAAGGACACGGACCTGAGTATGCCGCAAAGGCGAGTTTTCACTTCTGCCGGCACTCCTGGAGTGCAACTAGTTGTTTTTTTTATGATTCGTACTCATGACTTTCTTAGGACGAAACATTTACTCGATAAATATATTTCATCGATATAGTACAACCCTGGTCACATCAGTACCCCAGGACAACCTGCACATTTACGCAAATGGCATTGTATATGCATCTCTTTCTGATGCTTTAACAATGCCATAAGTAAAAACAGTGTAGAATATTGTATTTTGTTGTTATTTTAACACGGTTTCTATGCTTTAGTTATTGTTCTGAGTTTTTATTTGAAGTATCCGTCATTTCCATTGTAGTACGTTCCATTCCATTCCAAATTTTCTTAAAGAAAACTTATTATGACATTAGTTGCAATAACGCAAACAAAACGGAACGTGGAAACCTAGTGGAAATGAAACCTTGAAACACAATGTTACCATCGCTGTTGTCGGCTCTATAAACCGAGGAGTGATCGGGAAGATTGCTTTAGACTCTCCGCAATAGCAATCTCTCCGATCACTGTTAGTATTATGCCCTTGTCTCAATAATAATTATTGTTCTTTGTCAATAAAGCAAAGTATATTGAAAATGGTTTGAATTATTCAAGCACATTAGAAGTTTTTTGCTGTTTCGCCAGGAATTAAACCCGATGCCCTGTGCGATGCTCCTCATATCACTGGTTGGTATGATAACCACTTAGTTATAAAACAGTATAGATGGACGAGAATGCGATGGCGAGACGAACTCGACAAATTCCAAAATAACTGGAATAACCTAGCCGAAGACCAAGCAGAATGGAAGAAATGGAGGGAGGCCTTTGTTCAGCAGTGGGACAGTTAACGGCTTGAAATGAAAATAGATGACGGCCGCAGAACCGTACTTTGATGTCCTTAATGGCACAGTGTTATCACATAAAACACGCTAGCTTGCGACACGAGAGTTATGGGGTTCGTTCGGTTCGTTGGTAAGCTCGGTCAAAATTGTTCTTAATTTTTACAGGTATCTTTCTGCGGTTCTGGAGCTATCAAAGGAACCCTCCTTGGGTGGTAGCTCCAGTAACGCAGACCAATAGGCGTTCGTCAGGCAGGCATCCAGCCGTAAAAACATTCGCCAAATTATATCATAGAATCAAAACTGGAATGCTATCATTATAGCAGAGCCCACGCATTACCGGTTGCAATCGGAAAAACGGTCAAGTGAGGACAAAGAACATACATACAAGGAGTACGGTTGCAATAATAGGTACTTTTAAAGTCATAATAACGTCAGAAGTAAATGAAATCGGTCTTGGTAAAGCTCTCACGTTACCTATCTAGTGAACAGACATACATATTCTTTGGAAAATACCTACTTTTAAAATAAAATTGTAATTTGGTAATATAAGAGTTGGCAGTACCTACTAACAACTTTGACTTGCCGCTTACTAAATAGATGGACGGGGTTCTTGGCGGGAATTTCGACGGAGAGCACGGCTTGTGTTTTGGATTGTTTTGTAAATTGTTTCTAGTGGACTTTATAATGTGAAATCGGTGTAATTTGGTGTTATAAATGCCCATGTTTATGAACAATGTGTAGAATAACCGAAATAAACTGTCACAGTGCGGCTGTAGTGAGATTTACTTAGCGGGCTGGTGGACCGCCTCACCTCGTTGCGTCTGTGATCAAGCCAGTGGATTCGGGAATTGTCGCCAGGGGCTCCGTAGAGTCAATGAAATGAACTACACCATCGTTTCATTGATAACAAGACTTAGAAAAAGCGCGGGAAAACTCATTTATACTTGATACTGGCTAAATATGTAACGCGTGAAAGCCATTAAATAAAAAAAAAAAAAAAATAGCTTGACTGACATTGACATTGACAATGACATGATTTTGTTATTAATGCGACGGTCGCCGCCGGTTAACTAAACAAACTTACTTTTTTAATATTTCATGTATTTTGAATAGTAGATTTGTACATTTCAGTCTGTTTTATAATATTAATTGTATGTCTTTTTATAAAACAGTACAGCTCCTACTTCCGTACAGTTATTCTAAAATTTATCTACTATTGTAGGTACTCTTCCTATTGATATCGGTCGTAAAACTGATAAAACATAATCAAAATGGTGCGTCAAGGAGTACTCAAGCCAGCTGATTCAGGTGCCTTTATAGCGAACCACTCCAAATATGTGAAAATACATGCAGATGGTTTAGAAAACTTATGTGAGGAGGTTAGTCCAAAGTTAATTAAAAACTATTTTATCTTTTTTTTTCTAATCAAAAATTATTTTTGTTATCTTCTCCATCATACATAGTGCATCATTGTTTCATGCTACTTGGTACCATTGCTGCTCACTCTTGGGTACACAACGACCTAAGGGTTGTGGTGTATACCAAAGGGTGCAAATTCACTATTTTCTTGTCAGTGGAATATTTTCCATCTTTCTCGAGCCTCCGCTATGTCCCTGACCTCTATACGACACATCATTTTGCATTCTTTTTTAATTTGTCTATGAAAGCCCTCCTTGGCTTTCCATATCCGCGGACTTCGATCTTTCCTTTAAAAATGGTTTAATGGATGAAATTTTTGTGACACATAAGATGACCAAACGTCTTTCCCTGCCTTATATCAATATAATACAGTAACATTCAAAAGCTTTTATGCGTCCAAAAAATCTTATCGCAATTTTGAGATCTATAGAAGAATTGTTGTTATTACAATGGATAGTTAAACATTAAGATAAACATCTATTTGTCTGTAACGTTGCAGCATGCCACCTGCATGCTGCATCTCGTCCAACCTCATTTCTCTCATCCTGTCCATTTTTCATTCCTTACTTTAATTCAAATTTCATTCCATGCCATTCCATTTTTAGATTTCTTTCTTTCTCTCTCATCACTCATTCTTTAGTCTGCTACCATCTTTCAGTCTACTACCATCTCTTGGAGCATATCAGTCTCTGTTATGAATTATTGAAGTCAACATCTACATAGTTGAAGTTGCAAAGCAAAGTTGTAATAAAGTTATTCTCTGTGTGTTCTGTGTGTCGAGTCTTGTGTTCTCCCTAACTTCCTACTTATGTGAGAACTCGGCTAGAGCGCTGGGATAGTCGAGAGTCGAGCCCTCACATGTCTAACTATTTTCCTCTGTGGTCTTGGTTTGGCTGCATATCAGGAGGGAATAACATGGCAATTTACTCTGGTGCTTCTTAAGTTTCTTAAATCTGTTCTTCTATTTATACCTGACACCTACCCAAACCTGATGATTTGGACTGCAAATGTGGTATGGACAAATGACAGGCTGAACATTACATAACCTTTGTATAAATTTGATGCCTAATGTCTGTCAATCTGTGACCAAGTTATTACTAACAGAACATATTGATAAATAAATAAATAAAAATAAAAAGAGCCTTTTATTTCTGTGTGAAATATACAAATTAAAATAACTTAAACTAGGGGTAGGTTTTAACACAACTCACACCAGAACCCTTAGGAGGTAAAGGCCTCTTCCAGATCTCTCCACTTCTGTCTTGTCTTGGGCCTCCCATATCCAGCTTGCCCCGGCCAGTTTTGCTATATCGTCTGACCAGCGTGCCAATGGTCCGTCCTCTCTTCCTCTTTGCCGATTGGCCCTTTTCAGACTGTCACAGAACATATTATTTGGGTTCAAAACTTACATATTAAAAGTGTCAGGGGCGTCATCCTCAACTGCCTGTCCGGCGGTTGTAGGTATGGTATCAGGTACGCGTACCTGGCCTTCCATGCTGCTACTTGCTTTTCCCCCATTTATACGAGCGCGAGAGTTGCTTCTTGCTTTTCCACCATAATACGAGAGCATAGTTTTTTTTTTATGTATATTTGATGACAAGCGAGCAGACGAGTCACATGATAGAAAGTTGTCACCGTAGTATCCCTATACCTTCATTCCTTTCTGAAATTCCACAAATTCCTATCCTTTCCCAGCTTTAAAATACTTCTAATGGGCAGCAGCGTCTCAAGCACGAGAAGCTGAAGAAACTGCGCTCACCAACCCGCCTGCCAAGCTTGGTGAGTATGGCAATATCCTCCCATGGTATGAAAAATCCACGGGAGAGGCCCTTGTCCAGCAGTAAACTTTTTGCGGCTGTTATGATTCTATATCGACTAGCTCCGTGTCGCAGTGGTTAACACGCCAGCCTGCGACACGGAGTGCCCGGGTTCGATCCCCGGCCAGGTCAAGATGGAAAATCATCTTTTTCAGATTGGCCTGGGTCTTGGATGTTTATCTATATATGTATTTGTTATAAAATATAGTATCGTTGAGTTAGTATCCCATAACACAAGTCTCGAACTTACCTTGGGGCTAGCTCAATCTGTGTGATTTGTCCGTATATATTTATTTATATTTATTTATTTATGATGATGATGATGATGATGACGATGATGGTATTAAAAGTATACTACTTTCAGATGTTGCTATCAATGAAAGAAGGCAAACTAAAAATTCCTGACACTGGTGCGAACATTTCTTACTTGAGTAAGGATGATCCAAATGCAGTAGACTTTATCTTTGTTTGTGATGCCCTGAACTTCTGCTTCTGGTCATATTCTGAAGCTGTAAAGTGGACAGTGGAGGGTCACAGTGGATATTACGCTCTTGAGGCTGCTCTTAGTAGAGAAGTTAAGGTAGGTAGAAAATAAGGGTTAGGTTTGGCATACCCAGTTGGCTTCATATTAGACAGACCTGGTTTATATTATTATGAATTTTATTCTACTTTTAATGAAAACCTTATTACATATACATATTATCGTTTTTATCCCTTACGGGGTAGACAGAGCCTACGCTCATAAGATCCAAGGGTAATGTTTCGCATCTAGGTGTGCGATTCCATTTTCAACCTCTACAGGTTGAAAATGGAATCGAAATATTGATGGATTGCTAGCCACATCACCTATTGTGCGGATTCCTTAGGTTTTCGTACATAACTTTGACTGGTTTCTGATGATGATTATTGTATAAAGAGTTACAAAACATTGTGCATGTTTTATCTAGATTTGTACCTCCTGTTAATTAATATTTTAATTTATATTTCAGTCGGGCAATACCATTATAGATCCAGCATGTTATTCACAAATTAGTGCAACTAAACTAAATGAAATATTGAGAAGTGATAATGACGCAATAATCCCTCTATTTGAGAAAAGAGTATCTGTATTACACGAAGTAGGAAAAGTTCTATTGGAGAAGTATAATGGGACCTTTAAGACGTGCATCAAAGAAGCAAATAAATCTGCAGAGAAGTTACTGGAGATCATCGTTGAGAACTTCCCTTGCTTCAGAGATGAAGCTGAGTACAACGGTACGAAAGTATCTCTATACAAACGGGCGCAGATATTGGTATCTGACTTATGGAACTTCTTTGGGGGGGAAGGGTGGGGGGAGTTCTCGGATATTGACAAGATCACGATGTTCGCAGATTACAGGGTCCCTCAAGTGCTGGTGTACTTTGGGGTTTTGAGTTACAGTGATGACTTGATGCAGAAACTTAAGAAAGGTAAGGAATTATTTGGTTTATTATGTACCCATAAAGGAAATTATGAGAACAATACGTAGGTAGACCCTTACAAGTATAGCTTTCTAATTTATTTCCATGTTTTTAAAAACTCATCATCATGTACTGTATCAAAACAAAGCTCATAAACATCTAAGAGACCTCTCCAACCCGTCTGGCCAGCGTGGAGAGCGTAGGCCAAGTCCTCTGGCTGCTCTGGCCAAGTATGGCACTAGTAGTACAGAGAGGGTCGTGCTCCTGTAGTGGAGACTAAAAAGGACCTGATGATGATGATGATGATGATGATGTACTGTATCTGCAAAAGTCCATATAGATGTTGTGTAATAAGTTGAGTGCAGCCAAGGATACTATTAAAAAAAATGCAATTTGAACCTTACGAGTATAAGCATAAGGTTCATGATATTGTTAAATATATATGGTTCCCTAATCAGTGCAATCGGCTGTGTATGGAATTTTGCTAATGCATTTTGAATCTTACTAGTATAAGCATATAGACCATATGCTTATACTAGTAAGGTGTATCATTAACCAATATCATTAACCATATGATATGGTCAATAATATTGTTCAATATATGTGAATGTGACTAATCAGTGCAATCGATTTTCACCTTAGGCTATGTATTGACTTTAGCAGGTGACCATACTTGCGATATGTGTGAGAGGAATAATGTGACCTCTACTTATTAGGGTTCCGTACCCAAAGAGTGCTCACGGGACCTTCTTATTAAACTTTCACTGTCCGTTCGTCCTGATAGGCATCAGGTCGTCTGGCACAGAGCTCTTTGAACCCGTAATAGGCGGAGACATTAAATTTTAGGTGGAGATGAAAAATAAACACAAAAAATACAGCAAAGGTTTTATGGTTTTTAACCGACTTAAAAAAGGAGGTTTTCAATTCGGTTGTATGTTCATTCTTAATGTTTCTTCCCTCAGAACTCCGTCATTAATGAACCGATTTTGAAAATTCTTTATTTGTATGAAAGGGTATGATTTCAGGTTGGTCCCATTTATTACAATCGCTTCAGTAGTTTGCTTGATGTCGATTTTTTTATATAAAAGACTAGCTGTTGCCCGCGGCTCCGCCCGCGTTAGTGTCGATCCCTCGGGAACAGTAGAATTTCCCGGAATCAAACATACCCTATGTCCTTCCCCGGGCCTCACACCTCCATATCAAATTTTGCGTAAAAAAACGACAGATAGAATTACTTTCGTTACCCTCCCATTTTACCCCTTTAGGAGTGAATTCAGTCCATTTCACCCACATATATATTATTTAATTGTAATCGAGAACTTACATACCTATTTATTTCCATACTTCATAGTCCAGAAATGAGAAAATTTCCAAACAAACTTTATCCCCCTTCTGGGGGATTTTTTCCAGTTAACCTACACTGATCTTTTTTAATTGTAATCGTGAATTTATTTACCTATTTTCATACTTCTAACTCTAGAAATGAGTAAATTCCTATACAATCTTTACCCCGCTATTTTACCCCTACAGGGAAAAATATCGTCCATTTTACCTACACAGATATTTTTAATTGTAACCTAGAACTTATATACTTATTTTCATACGTCTAAGTCCAGAAATGAGAAAATTTCCATACAAAGTTTATACCACCCATCCACCCTCATTTTACCCCTAAAGGGGGGAATTTAGCAAATTTCATCTACCCACACACATCTTTTTTAATTTTAATCTAGAACTTATATACCTACTTTCATACTTCTAAGTCCAGAAATGAGAAAATTCCATATAAATTTTACCCCTTTAGAAGTTAAATTTCTTAAAAATACTTTCTTAACGCTCACTCACATCATTAAAAGAACCCCTGTACCAAATTTCAAGTTTCTAGGCGCAGCAGTTTAGGTTGGTTTGCCGTTTGCCCGCGGCTACGCCGCCGCCGTTAGTGTCTATCCCTCAGGAACAGTTTGGACCCTTAAAGGGGTGACTCAGGTCATCAATATGAACAACTTTTCCTATGGGACCAATGCCGGGAACTCAAACAATATTTCGTCATTTCCATACAAAAGAGTCCCGCCGCCCGGCCAGTTTGTATGGGAATGTCGAATTTTATTTTGAGTTCCCACCATTGTTCCCATAGGAAAAGTTGTTCATTTTGATGGTCTGAGTCATCCCTTTAAGGGTCCAAAACGATAAAAAATTCACCGTGTATATTTGCAGGCAAACTAATGCCTTGAGTTCATTCAAATGACGATAACTTATTTTTTAATGAACCGATTTTGATGAAACAAACTTTAAATGTTTTGCTGGGTTAAAACAAAGCAATTGGTGAAAGTTTGAAGTAAATCGGTTCAGTATTTTCGGAGATAATCGTGATCATACATACAGACAGACAGACAGACAGACAGACAAGAAATTCGAAAAAAATATTTTTGCTTTCTATTATTCTTTTTCAGTGTCCCTCTATCCATTTCAGTCAAAAATTCTAAATGTACAGACAAAATATTTTTACTGTTTTATTATATGTATAGATTATTGTAGTTAAATATTGTATGATGGTACGGAACCGCTCTCGTGGGCAGCAGTTTAATTTCTACTTTTTCAGCATATCTCAGCGTATAGTCCTTTTCTCAAAATGTCCCATACTCCAATTTTTTACATTGTCTTGACCTTTCAACCACCAAGTAAGTAAGTAAGTAAAAACACTATTGCACCAAGAAATAAATACAAATATATAAAAAGTAAACAAAAAGATTTATGTACAATTGGCGGCCTTATCGCCGAAGCAATCTCTTACAGGCTACCATTGGGTGACAGAAAACAAAAAGAAAATGAGTGGCGCCTAAAGGATTCTGAAGAAACAAAGTAAACTTAAAGCGATATTATACAGTAAAATAGTGTAAAATAAAAATAGATAAACACATAAAAGATAAAATTAAATATAGCGGGCCAATCGGTCCACACAACAATAGAAAATCGATTGTGTCTGCGTTTCTCGCGCTTGACGGGTGCAAGTTGAACACATCATGCCTTGAGGAACTTTAACAGAGAGATTTTACTAAATACTAAAATGTTTTTCAGAGCTCCTTTTACCAAACGGCTCACAAGAGGAAGTAGAGATCCGTGGATGTTCCATCCACGCCGTGGAACTCCTCAAGAAGAGAATAGAAGAGAAGATCATAGAATCCAAAATGAGTGGCGTTGAAGTGCCTAACTCGTGTCTCATTGACTACTACCTGTGGTGCTATCGGAGGAAGTATGCTGACGAACTGGAGAAAATACCGTTTCATAGGACGCTAAGTATTTATTATTAAGTTTGAGATACTGGACTCTTCAAAAAGAGAATATAGAGGGGTTCTTTTGTTTTAACCCTTTTTTACACGATTTTGAACAAGAAAACAAAACGCTAATTTAAGGCACGATTTATATGCGTCCATGCGACTGAGCGACCCGGGCGTTTCATTGCAATATTGCGATATGACATTGCTCTATTGCGATAGTATTTAACGAATTATTTGAATAGCGGTGTAGCCGGTTGCCTGGTTCTAGGTTTGCTTGGAGCGGCCCAATAAGTTTCACCGTGTTCAGTTATACCTATTGGTGCATTAAAAAAATAATATTTTTGTTGTTGTAAAGCAATGTTGGCATTTGTTTTATTCCTTTTATCGTGAAGTCTATTCACCTCAAATACTAGAGAACGTGTGGAGAACAGAAGCGTCCCAACCGCTTCACATAAGTCGATAAGCGAGGCGGCCGCGGTCGCTGGAATCTGCGGCCAAGTCGCTCGGTTGCGCGGACGCATATAAAACGAACTTAAGAGATTCAATATGAAATCATGATTTAATCTGACAATCTTCCGAAACGGGTTGCTATGTAAAAACTATACATGTAAAAACATAACATATATATTCACTATATATATAGTTCTCTTTTACGCCACATATTATGTTGTCTTTGGCTACGCGTATTCTTTTTTGATTTTTTGAATTATTTATATAGATCATATTTTTTCTTATGCAAACGAGCAAGCGGATCGCCTGATGGTAAGCAATCACCGCTATTTTAGGGACTACACCTAGCTATGATATATTTATTTGACTTTTTTGCTAACATTACTCCAAAACAATCAATGGGATGAATTGCACACAGAATTCTAAATACTTTTTGTGTTTCGTGACGGATTGGGACGAAACGCTCATTTACTCGTTTTTCCCGGCAGCTCTAACAACTTTGTCAATGACACTATTGGTACTTATTCAAGACGTGATCTCTTGGAGAAACAAATGTTAAATTACGACAGTTAGTCGTTTTGTATGGTGCTAAAACTTAGATAGTATTTCTATGGAGTTCCTATAGCCATAGGCTACGTCTTAGTCATCATGAAATACAAGGTATTATAAGCATAAAAATAAGAAAAATAATATGTTGTTTTCATATTCTTTTATTAATATGTTGTTTGACAATAAAGTATGACTTAATTAACTCATAGCTATTTTATTATATCACATTAATTTTAACAGAATCATCTAAGGGAGGGAATCATCTATTGCACATCTTACAACGATTTACACTAACTAAAAGATACTATGGACACAACCAGTAGAAAATATACCCAGTAATGTTATATACAACTTTGGCATTCACTAACTTAGTAATCAAAGATGTTATATTCAATCTGGAATGCTTACGAAAAACATACACATTTGAAAAACGAAGCTCAGGCTGTGTGCATAAAGTTTAAATTTCAACGTATCAAGGAGAAAAGAAACCTTCCCAAACGAGACAGCGATAGCATTGAGTTGTGTTCTTATCTTGCAAGTTTTATTTGACGATTGGCAATGCTTTAAAATATAATTAGATTATTTTGAAACAAGGCTCTTGGCAACGTGTGGAAATAAATAACAAATTATAAAGAAAAAAGATCTGTCTACTCCATTGTGAAACAATGTGTCGAACATTGTAGCAACCGTAAGCATTCTGAATTGAATACAACTGCTTTTAAAGTGATAGATGAATATGAAGATGACAATGGCACTATATATTTACACCGTAGCCTAAATTAAATAATTATATACAAATGTATCGTCCACAAACTAGAATACTAACTAGATAGACACTTTCGATACGTGTCTAAACTACATGACTTGTTTACTAAGTAAACAAGTTGTAGTTTACTGGTTTCTAAACGCATGAACGGAAATCATGGCAGATCGATTAAATCATTTGGGATTACTAAACGACACTTGGATGTGAGTCAACAATATTGACAGATGTGATAGTATATCTATCTCTATCTTATCAGATAGGTATGACTTAAGAGTCATAAACATAAATTACCTGCATCTGCACCATGGTTCGCGTGACGTTTACCGACTATCGCCATCTTGTTTTCCGTGATATTATAGAGCGAGATGGGTATAGTTTATTGCGCGGTATACACAGCGTCGCGAGCGCTATGCTACGGGTGCTAGTGGTATTCATTTACCCCGTTATTCATAAAAATTAACAACGCTTATTAAATCCAACGTTTGACATTGAAAGAATGAGACAAAAGTAATTTTAACATAAATAGGTTTAACATTTTTTATGGATAAGGCGGTTAAGATTTTCTAAGATTGCTAAGATGACGGAGGCGGTACGCGGTTTTGACTGACACAAGTGTCAATGGAAATCATATTGCCGACCGCTTCCTTCTAATTCATAAGTAACCCTTAAAAATGTGGCTTATTTGAAGCGACAGATGAGACGGCAAAATTACCTTTGTTTTATAGTTGTAAGGTGCCGTCTCGTCATTATGCCATAAATCGATTCTTTAAACATTAGACAGTTTAGTATCAAGAAAACATAAAAACACAACAGACTGAGATGTGTAAGATTAATCTTTGATATATCCTTTAAGGATTCTGTCTCTTTCATCCTACATTATCTTCTTTATAACGCACGAAAGAACCTTCATTTGTACAATCCTTGCGCACATTTTTTTAAACAAAATTAGACCAAACAAAACATCGAAATAATACTATTTAGTGCTAAACTTAGATTTGAGACTTTCGAAGAACGCTAGCTTTGTCTTGATTGTGCCTGGTTCTGGTAACGGACTCCCTGGCCTGCTGGATTCCTTTATAACCTCTTCTCCTTCGGGGATCTCCTTGGAGCCTCCTGGGACCGTGAGAGGAGTGGCCAAAGACAATTTGAGTTCCTCCCTGAACTCCTTGGAAATACTTCTTGCCGTTAAGCTGTGCATGTAGACCTTGTTTGATGGTTTGTCTGAATTGAAAAGGTTGTCTTTGCTTTTTTGCCGCTTGAAGACAGGTTGTGGAGGCTGTGGATACAATATGAGTTTGTTAGAAATATTCAAGATCAGATCTACCAAATTTTCATGGCGCTATAGGTTCTATAGGAATGTCAAATTAAAGTAAACACCGCGCAGAAAATGTTTTGGGGTTCTGTGGTGGACATTGAACGATTTATTTCTGTTGTGTTTGATACATTTCAATATCCAAATATATATGTAGACTACCTTAAAAAGTAATCTATACTAATATTATAAAGCTGAAGAGTTTGTTTGTTTGTTTGAACGCGCTAATCTCAGGAACTACTGGTTCAAATTGGAAAATTATTTTTGTGTTGGATAGTCCATTTATTGAGGAAGGCTTTAGGCTATAAAACATCACGCTGCGACCAATAGGAGCGAAGCATTGATGAAAAATGTTTTGAAAAGGGGGGGAAATTATTCATCTATACTAATAAAACGATAAAAATTGCCGCGGATGAAGTCGCGGGCAACAGCTAGTCTATACTGATATTATAAAGCAAAAGAGTTTGTTTGTTTGAACGCGCTAATCTCAGGAACTACTGGTTCAAATTGGAAAATTGTAAACGGGGATAAATTATTCATCTAATCTGCCTATACTAAGAAAAAAACGAATTAATCATAATACCATAAATTGCCGCGGTCGAAGTCGCGGTTAATTATAACCAGGATGTAATTTAATGTAAACTGTAGGTAAGACAAAGTTAACATGCAATTTCTTATCAATTTAGGTCGCTAATGCAGTAAAGACCTCTTATCGTCAAAATAATCCTTTGCAATGAATAACATACGAAGCGCTGACTGACTATCCAGTATTTTAAACACCTTTACAATTAAAAAGCGCCAAGTACGAGTCAAACTCGCTGGAAAAGGGTCCGGACGAGAAACGTAATTTTCTTCAATTCCTCCCCCCCCCCCCCAATAATTAATAACCTATTTGTAGGTATAATTGTTAGGATCAGTGTTTTTTTTATGACATAGGACGGCAAACGAGCAAGCGGTTCACCTGATTTTAAGTGATCAACGCTCTCCATGGACAACTACAACACCTGGAGTGTGAGAAGAGCGTTGCCGGCCTTTTAAGAAATCATTTTTTTTTTGTTTTATCTGCGATCAGTCGTTGTCTATGAGCGGATGAGATGTCAGCAATTTTACTTTCCAGCGGCAATAGCCCTTATTAGTATCGGGAATCTAGTCCCTGTATATCATAGGTTTTTGAAGGTTCCAATGTCATATTGCTTCGGCTATTTCGGAGATTCATTTTGGTTTAAGTTATTAAACAAAAATCTTTGCAGCTACTCTATTTATTTGATATGTTGCAAAATATGGTTCGCAACCTTTTTAAAATTTTCTGATTCTCTAGTTTTATTTATGTTCCCAACATGTTTGTATTTGCGTCGCATATATAAATATATTTAATTTCAACTTAATCGGGCTCGTAGTTTCGAATCAAATTGGCAAAGCAATTGACCGAATAAGGACAGACAAACACGAATGATCATTTTAGGGCTTCGTTTTGTCATCCGGCCATTCGGAACCCTAAAAATCGGTCTTGGTACCTATTATTTTCCTTCATATTTTACCTTAACTCAAAGAGGAAAACTGTATGTAAGATAATCTCATCAAGACGAGCGATAAGACATACAACAAAAATTGAAAGATAGTAAATAGATTGATGTTGTAAACTGGGAGATTCTTAATGTTCATGCTACATGGATTTGATTTTGTCTATCTTAAACATGAGATATAGCGACGCTTACCTTGACTGGCTCTTGTAAATTCTCCATGCTGATGAATTTCTTCGCTAATTCCTTGACTTTCGGCAACTGTGCTAAAATCTCCTCCACTTCACTTATTCTCTCCAAATCTTTAGATCTCTCTGAGATAGTTACTTCATTTTCTTCTTCAGATTTATCGACAACCGTCACTGATTCATCATCTTCGTCCTCACTAGCACTAAACACGGCGGTTTCTCCAAGGTCCTTATCTACAATATTGAAGTTGTCATTTCTGTCAGTTACCGCGTATCTTGATAACTTATCTTCCGGCGGGCACTTCACTATCTCGCCTGTTTGCACGTTGTAGATCTTAATTGAGTCTTCTAAACTGCTCGTGCTTATGTAAGAGTTGTCTACGCTTATATTTGTCGGCGATTTTATTGGTTCGTCGTTTGTTTTTATATCTGACTCTGCCGGTGTAGCGTACGCGTCTTGCATTATTTCTTCAAATCGCTGGTCTGTCTCGTCATCTACATATGCGGGTTTAGCACAAAATAGTGTTTGTTCGTGGGTGTCGTCATCGTACTCTATTAATATTTCAGTTTTATTGCTACTCGCTGTTATCGTTATGGATTCCTTGGGCTGGTCTTTAGCGAACTTCGTGTACTGTTGGTTTGCAGCAATCGTGTTGAATTGCTTTATAAGTAATCCCTGAAATTTCAGTATGGTTAGTATATTGTGTAGTTTCAATAAACTTTAAAATATTTCAAACATTGTGTATCAAAGTTTTAAAAAAAGCCCCAATTCGTGCTTAAATAAGAATAGATATTAGATACAGGATGTATTGAGGAGTGTTTTATAAAAGCCGTTTTAATGTGCAGTTTAGAAGATTTTTTCTACTCAATATTCAATTAAGAAGAACAAAAATATACAGAATGGTTAAGGAGTTAGGTTTAGATGCTGTGCGGGTGAAATTTTGAGGAAATGAATATTAGGTCGATACACCGGTTAGTTAAGTGGCAAGCCATCCAATGCGGTTAGTCATAATCTTTGCCAAAATCTTACAACACTCACCACTAACGTCTTGGAGGATTACTGTAGTAATAGTACTGAAAAATTTATTAGGAAGGACACAAATCTATAGTGCATTACTAGACACCCTCGTATTTATAAGTGCAGAGTGCTGTTAGTCTGCTATTCATATTTAACAAAACATGCCAACTTAATAACATAACACACATCAGGCTTTTTTTGTGTGTCAAAACGAAGATATTTTAGATTCTGTGGACGATTTAGTAATGGTAGCAGATCCTTTCACCACTTAAGAAATTATTGTATGGAAGGGGTCGAGATGACAGTTATTTTTAATTAAGTTATTATGACCAATCTGGGTATCTATGTATGTATCGAACATAGTTATAGAGATTCGTATAGTACATAGTTTCGGTAGGACCTATATGTCAGTATGAGTGCTTAAATCGAAGGTGAATTAGATATTTTTGGAACTATGAGAAGTGTTTCACCAGAGGTCGTTACGAAAACCTTTGCTTAACCTTAGGCTTCCACCGAACGTATAGTTTAGACCAGGCCGCCGCTTAGCGCGGACGCACAGGTCTTCGCTTCTCAGAGTGTTGCTCCGCCTAACATCGTTATACGTCTCAAAGAGATCTTCAGTGATTTCCGGCTTTTGCGGTATTTTTAGTCTAACTATATCCTCGTTTTCCACAAAACCATCACCTTCATCGCACACATTTCTACTTTGTTGTCTTACGTTGGCGCATCGACCGACATGACGTTTATCTGTCGCATGATTTTCGTCAGTGATATCGTTCTGATTGGGGTTTTCGAAAATAGGGTTTATGGCGAAGTTGGGGCTTGCGTTGCGAGGGCTGAGGACGGCGCGGACGATATTCTGGTGGAGGGCGGTGGCCTCGAGATCGCTCAACGAGCTGCTGGCACTTACAGGAGAGAACTCTGTATCGAAATTGTCTAAACTGGTGGATTTATTGATTGAAGACAGTGAACTCGTGTCGCTGAAACTATTCTTCTTGCGACTGCCTACTGAAGCTTTGGCCTCTTTAATGTAATAGTCTCTGTCGTAACTGAAATAAAAAAGCAAGCGTTAAGTACTTATTATTAATTTAAATCTTAATACCTATATCAAACAAATTCGGGTCTGTTTGAACGCTTGTGTCTTCTAATCTTTGATTTGTTGGTTTTGTTGGTTTTCCCCGAAAAGCAGAATAACTATTAAAATATTAGAAATATTTATGATAAAAAATAATAGCTAGTAAAATATAAAATTTTAAAATAATCGTGGGTAAGATTACCGTTTGTATTGTGGTATTTCTTCAGCAAGCACATCTTTTAATATTTTAGGAGAAGGACTTTTTGACCTTGTACCATTCATATTATTAACATTATCGTTTAAGGCATGCCCATTTTCTTTAACTTCTTTCACAGGAATGTCTTGTCCCTCTGTTATAGAATCAATACCGTCCTTAGAAAGTTCTGTGCCGTCATCATTTAAATCTTTTGTTTTCGTAGTAAGCATGTCAAATAAGGAAGATGTGCTTTTGGCCATGAGTCGCTTTTGAATAGCTTCGGGCGAATACGGATTGTTCGGCATTTCTACGTAGTTCAGCCACTTTTTACGCTCTCTATATGCAATGGAACCTAAAACAGTGGGAATTTATTTTATAATCAGGTAGGCCCAATCGTAATCATTGATCAATATCATCAATATATAGTATAATAATAATGATTCGTCTGCATTCTTACCTGGTATTAAATCTTCATCTTTGTCAGTATCTCGAGTTGGAATTCTGTAAAAATAATGTGAAAGTTTTAGCAATCGTTTTAGAATCGTTTGAAATTAAGTAGTATTTTTTCTTGTTGTATTATTTTCCAATTATAAAATAAATACTTTTGGCTCGCGGCTCCGTCCGCGTCAATGTCGATCCCTTGGGAACTGTTTTCCCGGGATAAAATTTACCCTATATACTTCTCCGTACCCCAATTAACGTGGATGCAAAATTTCATGATGATCGGTTCAGTATTAAGGCGTGAAAGCGTAGCAAACAAACTGACTTTCGCATTTATATTATTAGTATTATACTATTACTTAGGATGTGATGTCCCTGAACATGTACACAATAAATCTTGTTTTCTATAAATATGGAATTCCCATCACTTACTCTTGTGGTTCGTCGTGAAAATGTTGTCGCCTAAGACTGTCTGCGTATCTTTGAACCGGCCTGGTCACCGTCTCTTCGTATTCGCCTTCTCGTTCATGGCGACTCGTGATCGTGTTCATTGAACCTGCTATTGGAAGTAAAAATTATAATTCATTACGTATTGTCTATAATAATCAGCAATATTAATCAAAGTCAAGTTAAACTTACTTTTGTTATTTGCGAAGCTATCTACAACATCTTTACCAACTTCTCCGTTAGTAATGCTGTTAATTTTTTCGATGTTACCAAATTCTCTATTACCGTTCAGCATTGTCCTGTGTATTTCTTCTTTCAAATTAAATTCTACTTTTGGTAAAGGTCCACTGTCTATATCAAGTATCATAATGGAGTCATTTCCATTTTTAATTTTATCATCTTTTTCAATACCAGTAATTTTGTTGTCGTTAATATCGTTATTAACTGCGTCTATTACTTTCTTATCTTTGTATTCGAAATCGTCACTTTTCTCAAAGTCATCTTGGTCATCAATGATTGTAAGACTGTCTGGTTCGAAGTCTTCATCAATTTTAGTTTTGCCTCCGATGACGTGTTTGGAGTCTAAAACTCTCTTTATGTCGCTCTTGTATTCTGCATCTTCTTCGGCATCACTGGCGTTGTCAGACAGATCTGTTGTATCATCGGCATCTCTGTCTCCAATGAGGACTCTGTATTCAGTGTTACTGTTAGGAACTAACATTGGTACTGGGACAGATTGTATAATTTTGATCTTTTTCTTTTGGAAAAGCCAGTTCTCCTCCCAGCTGCCGTCGACTGCTTGTATATCACTGCCGGATACTTCATCGAAGTCGCGGTCTTCGTTGTCTGGAAGGAAATTGAAACAAAATATGGTGGCAAGTTTATCAGAAATTATATGAACTTTGTTTATTTGATTCAAACAAGATTTTATTTTCCCGTCATGATAAAATTTGATATGAATTTATTTGAACTCGATCTTAGTCAATGCCAGACGCTTCTACAAGCGTTTTAGGCACGAATTTCTTAGCATTTGTGAGTATTTATATACGTTTATTTTTACTTTATATGAGCTATTAAGCTTTCGTAAACTTCAAAGTTAGAAAAAACAACTTTAAAAAGTCCAATGATTTTTATTCAAAATTGGATACATGTATATCTTTTTGAACGTCATATTTTTATTTCTTATATATTTTTAATATATGCAAAATTTAAATACTACTAGCGTTTCGGAACGACCACTGGTGAGAAGAATACGCTGAAAGAAACTTAATCCAGACTTGGTCCCTACGTGCCTGAAGGGCTCTGAATACATTGTTAACATTAAATAAATTTATATAAATTTCCACGCATTTTTATCAGTTATATGATTAAGAATAAACAATTACCAATGGCATTGTGAATGATGTCCCCTCCAAACTCGGGGAATGGCACGCGACGAGGCAGCTCCAGAACATCTTCTGTACCATCTCCCTCCTCCCAGTCTGACACGTCCACTTCATGAAGCTGAAAATCAAAGTAAAATCTAAGTTACTGTTACTTCCAATAGACAATGATTGAGAATTGGATTCACGCAAAAATCCTCTCCAAGATTTTAAAAGAGTGATATTTATCACTCCATACTTTTAATAAGATTATCCTTTCAGGTTTCGGCTGCGTTAACACAACACCTTATATTGCCAAGTCTTTGGTTTAGGTTATTATTGATGTCATTAATTACAAATTACAATCCGCCGAGATACCGCGTGCGCTATTTGTCCCGTCTCACACCCTGAACAACCTTTTAAATCATTACCTACGTTGTAGCAGGTTGCACTAGCAGCAAATTCTGTTCTAATTTTTTAATTAAAATAGATAACTAAGGGAGACGTCAGGTTCATTATTTTGAAAATTATAAACAGACCTTAGCATATAGTACGACCTGCGTGCTGAAGAACAGGCGCAATTTAACATGAAACAATGTGCGTTTATCCAACACGCCAAGGATAAAAGTTAAGTGGTTTTGTGTTTTTGGTAATGACGCAATCTAGCGGTGTCACAAATTGTGGGAATAGGTCATCCTACGTTTCATCCAGCACAGCACGTAAAATGGTGGTTTAGTATCTTTGGTTTCAAGTTTTGGTTTCAAATTGACTAGCTCCGTGGCGCAGCGGTCAACACGCCAGCCTGCGACACGAAGAGACCGGGTTCGATCCCCGGCCAGGTCAAGATGGAAAATGACCTTTTTCAGATTGACCTGGGTCTTGGATGTGTATCTATATATGTATTTGTTATAAAATATAGTATCGTTGAGTTAGTATCCCAAAACACAAGTCTCGTACTTTGGGGCTAGCTTAATCTGTGTGATTTGTCCGTATATATATAAAAAAAAAAAAAAAAGTGCCACCTCGACGACCCTTATTAGACTAATGCTGTTCAACTTTAGTAGTAATACGAATGTCTTTAGCAGGGTAACCAGCAGTGTTTTTTGGTAAAATCATTTTGGTATGTTGGCCAGAAGTAGCGAAGGATAGGGATGAGTGGAAAGCCAGGGGGAGGCCTTTGCTCAGCAATGGGACACAACACCAATAGGCTAGGAAAAAATAACAAAAAAAATGATAACTAAGGGAAGGGAAAGCCTAGGAAGCGGCGGCGCGACGACTTCGACGTTTTTTAACGTTGGTTAATCTAAAACTGCATTAGATAGAAACAAGTGGAGGGAAATGGGAGAGACCTTTGCAGTGGAACTAGGTATAGGTTAGAGTTAAAAAAAATGGTTGCCTATAAAGTCGGTTTACGGACGATAATTTTACGTGATAACGTTGGAAGAGAGATGATGTGTCACAACGTCACAAGCCGAACGCTTAAGCCTATCGTGCCTCCCTGTCGTTGATTCCGTGCTGTTCCGTGCTCACGCTTGACACTTTTTCGTGCGTGCAGCTGGCGTTCAACGATTAATAAGACGTTATCACGTCAACAATATATTTTTAAACCGGTTCATAAATAATGGAGTTGTAAGACAGTAAACATACAAAAAATCTGTCGAATTCAGAAGCTTCTCCTTTTAGAAGTCGTTTGATAATGACTTTCCCTCAACAAACCCGCTTATAGCGCAGTATCGCTTTTTAACAGCCTCCGTGGTCCAGTGGTTAAGGCGTTTGCCTGTTGACCCGGGGGTCGAGGGTTCGATTCCCACCGGGAGCATACTTTGTTTAGTTGTTTCCAGTTTGGTTAGGACATTGCCGACTTGAATCACCTGATTGTCTGATAGAAGGCACGTTAAGCCGGTGGTCCCGGCTGCCATCTGGTAGTCGTTAAAGGAACCACGTCAGAGGCCGAGAGGCGGTTCCGAAGAACTCTGACACCAGGGTGTGCATGGTCGATTGACCGTGACACCTACTCGAAATGATGATGATGAGCGCAGTATCGCTGATTGCAGAATCAAGCAAGAACACAAAAAGAAAAAGCCGATCATGCCTCCCTATCGCTTGTTCCGTGCTCACGCTTGACACTTCTTCGTGCGTGCAGCTGGCGTTCAACGATTAATAAGACATTATCACGTCAAAAATATATTTTTAAACCGGTTTATAAATAACGGATATATGAGACAGCAAACACAAAAAATCTGTCGAATAGGCTATTATTAAAATTATTATAAGCCTATTAAATCCCACTGCTGGGCAAAGGCCTCCCTTTCTTCTTTCCACTCCTCTCTGTTCTGAGCTTTGGTTGACCAGTCTTTGCAGTACGCATCCAAGTCGTCCCGCCATCTCCGCCGAGGTCTTCCAGGTCGCCGGTGTCCATAGGCAATAGGCAATAGGCTAGTTTCCTAAAAAAATATAATTAGTCCGTCAGTTAGATAATTAAAAAACTTTGGATACGTATTTTTTCTTTTGTCGATTTAACAAACAATTGTAAAGTTAGAGCCCTTTGAAATTCCATGTGACGTCATAGTTTGCTACTCTTTTTAGCACACTTTGCCGTCACGAGCCCCCACTCATGAACTTTGAAGAGCTATATCTTTATAATATTTTGTTTAATAGACAAAAGAAAAAATACATATCCAATATTTTTTGATTATCTATGTTACGGAATAATTGATATGTTATTATTTTGACCTAGGAAACTAGCCTATTCAGAAGCTTCTCCTTTTAGAAGTCGTTTGATAATGACTTTCCCTCAACAAACCCGCTTATAGCGCAGTATCGCTGATTGCAGAATCGAACAAGAACACAAAAAGAAAAAGCCGATCGCGCCTCTCTATCGCTTGTTCCGCACTCTCGCTTGCACACGGAATGTGACACATTTTCATGCAGCCTGCGTTCATCAATTTATAAAAACGTTATCACGACAAAAATATAAAATACACGAACCGGTGGTGTGATGTCTCTCAGGTTCCTAGAGTTAAGTGACCTTGGCGAGGATCGCTCTGAAGGTGTTGGACTGGCGCTCGCCGAGTGGATGCCGCTGCTGCGACCGCCGGACCCATCGGTCTGGTAGCGTTCGATGACCTGGAAATGAAGAACAAATTTATGTTACTTTCGGCCCCTAAATTAAACATTATCGGGCAAGTTACGGTTAGATACGAGTAGACTTATAATTTAGTTATGCAGATGAAGTAAATTTTTCGACCTAAGTAAATATTATGATTACTCAGTTTAGTTCATCCTTACTAATATTATAAATGCGAAAGTGAGTTTGTTTGTTTGTTTATTTGTTTGTTACGCTTTCACGCCGTAACTACTGAACCGATCATCATGAAATTTTGCATACAAGTTCTCTGGAGTGCGGAGAAGGACATACTAGACCTTTTATCCCGGGAAAAAATACTATTCCCGAGGGGTCGACATTGACGCGGGCGGAAGCTAGTTTATTCATAAAACAATTTACATTGTGTTTGAATGTCATAAAAATACAATTTAGATTAAGTATATAACAAAAAAAAAGAATAAACAAAAATCGAAAACCTAGCTAGTACACTTTATATAATAATAATAATTGATTTATTTAAATATACGTTACATCATATCACGAATATTTGTATTTAATAAATAAATATTAATTTCGGTCAATAAAGTCATGTAGGCTATTATTTAATGATGATTTTTCAACTAACCTAAAGATACCGAGGCAGAAATGTCTTTAGTTAAGCAATAAAAATCGTAAGCTCGTAAAAGAAAGTAGAAAGAGGAAGAAAGTGACGTGAGAAGTATTAGCTGTTGAATGTCCCACTGCTGGAAAAAATCTGCCATTATTGTCTAAATTTATATACTAATATTATAAAGCTGAAGAGTTTGTTTGTTTGTTTGAACGCGCTAATCTCAGGAACTACTGGTTCAAATTGGGAATTTTTTTTTGTGTTGGGTAGTCCATTTATTAAGGAAGGCTTTAGGCTATAAAACATCACGCTGGGACCAATAGGAGCGCAGCATCAATAAAAAATGTTTTGAAAGCGGGGGAAAATTATTGTTCTGTAATAATTAATCACAATAACTGAAATTGCCGCGGACGAAGTCGCGGGCAACAGCTAGTAATCTGATAAAATAAGCGTAAAATCTATATAAAGTTGTCAAAAATGAACACATGAGTGGTAAATACCTCGTCATCTGCAGAATCAGTACTGCCGCTAGGAAAGTAACTAACTATAGCACTGAAGAAATTATACATTTGGATTATAAGCCAGTATTAAAACAAAAAAAAGTTTTTTTGCGTGATTTTGCTAGGATGGAAACGCATAGAGATTTTTCTCAAATAAATAAAAAGTGTATCAATTTCACAATAGGTACTCGAAAAGGTTATTGTTTTAAGTATTTTAAATGTTTTTAATGAGATTAAAAATAAATAAATTGTTTTAAGGCTAGTTTACACAGTTGCGAGCCGTTTTGCACTGCGGAATAAAGTGTCAGTCGTGAGGGTTGATCTTAATCCAGGGCTGTCACCGTATCTTCTTTTTAATATTTAAGTACCTATTATTTTCTCACCACACAAAGATGAGTCGGAAAATATTTAAAAAACGGCCGAGACACTCATAAATTCAAATAGTAAACGAATAAAATACTTTCATTTCCAAAAAGTTAAGTTAAACTTTTCCTATATTAAAACTTACGCAATGAATTCATTATAGAATCACGGTTTTACTCTCGCTCCGATGATGGTCTTCGTAACAGAACGAAACTAGTCTACGGCGATTAAACGTAAGTAAAACCGTGATTTTTAGGGTTCCATAGTAAACAACAAATCCTTATAGTTTTTTTTATTCTAATTTTACTGTTTTTTTTTACTAAATATTGGATTAGGCATTTGTCTCCCATCTCACCTGACGGTAAGTGACGATTTTTACGATAATCTTTCGTTCATTCAATCAAACTACGGCACCGTTAATGATGAAATTTAAATCGGACCAACCTGAAAGCATACCCTTTCAAACAAAAATAATTTTAAAATCGGTTCAAAAATGACGAATGTAAAAAACAAAAAAATAAACATTTTTTTAAGTCGTTTTATTATTGGCAAATCAAGTGCTTTGCATTGTCATTTCAAATGTTTTTGAGTACTCGGACGTAGTAGATAATAATTAAGATTTTTTTGCAGTCTTTCTACTCACTCAAACATTTATTATGACTATGACTATGATAAAAAATATCGTTACTTTATCAGACTTAGGTATTAAGTACTTGCCTTATTTGTACGTTGCTTCATATCTAGAAAGTCCTGTCTAAATATATCTAAGTAGATATATTATTATATCAGCGTGAAACATGCTTATTTTTAATGCTCAAGATCACCTTATCGTGTCATTAGATATATCTATAAACAAATGGATAATATAAATCATAAACTTATTATAAAAGTCTGCGATTGCATCCGTATAGCAACTTGTTTAGTAAATTAATTAAATTAAAATTTACAACTGGATTGCTTACATCATTAAAGACGTATGATATCTTTGTTTATTTTGTGTAATGTAAAATCCGGATAGTTGCCGCACTTTTTTAATTACTTATATATTTTTACTTATATTATTTTAGTACATAAACCAAAATACTTTATTTTGGAACTGGCTAATTCTTTGGCTTCGTCTACTAATATAAGACAATTTAAAAAAAACATGAGTTATAAGATTGCTGATCGAAAGCGTTGATGTGATGACATAAAATATTTACGATAATTTAAAAGAAAATCTGTTGGATGAAAAAATTACATACATATATAGTAGTATCACGTCTTTTCCCATACGTGGTAAACAGAGCCTAGATCTATAAGACCTTATGGCCACATTTAGCACGTTGGAGGGTGTGTAGATGAAAACGAAACGGGGAGCGTCAATATAGTGATAGGTTGCTAGCCGCATCGTCTATTGATAAGATTCCGCAGATTTTAGCCCAATCTCTCGATCGGCTTTTACGATCTGCGCGTGAAGAGAAGCAGCTAGCACATTCTACGTTTTTTCTTTTCAGCATGCATAAAAAGAAGAAAAACTTCATTTTGAAATGAAGATTAGCACCTTGTCTAAATATTTACAAAGCTGTTGCATTATTCATGAGAAATACACACTGTTACGAAAATGCACACTAATGCATTAATGTAGATTTAATGGTCAGTAGTGACCTTGACATCGCTACACTTTCACTTTTAATAAGTTTATTTACTTAAGGCGCTGTGCATCAGAAGAATTCCGTAAAACGTGTATTTTTCGTCGCGCAGTTTGCTTTATTTTTCATGGAATACTAGCATAAAAAATATGAAGTATAGTTCAAGGATCAAGATAAATGGTTATATCAAAATATAAAAAAAAAAATATTTAAAACCTAGCTAAATAAAATAGCAAAAAAACTATATCCAGAAAAAAAATTGTCGCGAAATACTATATTTTCAGCGACAACTACCAACTTTTATACGTTTATAAAAAGTATAACTAAATGAGCAAGATAACCTTAAAAAATACAATATTTGGTTAAAATTATTAAATTAAAAGTGAAAATTAACACGGAAATATCTTAGGAAATGGCAGACACGGTTTTGAACTGAGACTGATGACACGAGTATAAATATATCGCGCGATGTCTGCTACAAACGATACTTAAGTGAGTAACACGTGGTTCTTGATTTAATTCTTAACTGCTGATCGATTTATATGTTTTGAGAAGAATTCAAAGCTTAGTAACAAAGAGAAATACGTAAATAAACAGTGTAGATATAAATAAGGAAATAATTTCCCAGCAATATTGCTGGGAAATTATTTCCTTATTTATATCTACAATGAATCTTATCATCAACGTGAATATTTAAATCATAGTTCAATTGAATTTTATTATAATTAAGTAACAGCACAATACAACGTGATTTTGAACCCCCTAGCTTTATTGAAATCTGGGAACCACAATCCCTAATGGATCACAGAATTGCAAGAAAAAAAGGTAAAAAACGAAAATAAAAATTAGGTTTCCCATACAAAGTCGCCGATCAGCTGGACGAATTTCTATGAAAAGTTAAATTTATTTTATATTAGGGATTCTGATTCCCAGATTTCAATATAGCTAGGGGGTCAAAATCACGCTGTATATTACAAGTGATTAAACTATAAGTATTATATTACATATAAATAAATAAACTAAACCTAATAAAACTAAATAAACTGAACTAAATATAAAATTAAATAATGTAAATAATCGACCCCAAGTCTCTAATTAAGTAACTATCTTTAATAAATATAGTTATTTAATTATATATAATTAATCTATAATTAAGTTCTACTGTTCATATACAAATTTTGATTCGATTCAATAATTTGACATAGGCCCACACATTTGTTTAAATTCAATTAAGCGATTATATCTACTTAACTATCCATTTAATTATATGAAAAATGTTTTGCTTGTTGATATATGTAAAAATCGCTTTCTAGAAACTATTTAGGTTAATTATTTAATCACTTTCCAGTTTCGAGTTAGTTTTATTATGTAAGAAAACTAATGGCTAATCAAAACGTAAACAAACGTCTGCCCATGACTATGTCACAGTAAATCTGAAGTAGGTACCTATGTATAGTTTCTTGGTATCGCGCTGTATTGAGTACCTAGTACTTGAGTAATATTCCTTCTTCTATTTAATCAACACTTAATGTACCTTATTACTGTTCGTTTAAAATTAACAGGCAAAATCAACAAAGATTCAGAAATTATTACGAAAATAGGACCTTACAGACACTTTTTCACGTTTAAAATAATACTTATAAGTATTTAAATTATGAATTATTGGTCAAAAGCTACAATACAAACTTTAGCATTTCGAAACCTACCATCTACAGAGAAGACATGCCGAAAGAAACTATTTTCAACACCTATTGGTCTACTCGTCTCAAGGGCTTTGTATAATATTTTATATTTTTTTCTCTTTAACCAAATATTTGAAAATTATAACAACCTTAGTTATCGTAGTTATATATAATAATAGTACTTTTAAACTAAGTCAAATTAAGAGCGTTTTAGCAAGCTTTAATTTCTTATCCATAAATTCATTTTTAACTTTTAAGTAATGAAATAATAAATTAAAGAAGAATCGGTGTTATGTAAACAGTACTTACGTACACAACAAACGCGACAACATAGAAAAATAAGACTAGAATCGTCATATAAAGCGTGTAAAGAGTATACATCTTAGACTACACAACCGGAAAAAAACCTAAAAGAACGTCATCACTACACAAGGCCGATGCGCCGACTTCAATAATTATTGAAATTACTTACGATTTCTTTTGCCTGCACCGGATCCATTGTATCTGGAAGACTGGCTATCGTTATCACTGATATCTGTTATCAGTTAGGCTGCAAAGGGGCCTTCGAGATCCGTTTGATATCATTGCGATAACTTTTAGTTTGAATATTAATTATTCAATGTAAGTAAACATGTGTATCCTTCGTATTTTAAATAAATTACATAAGTATTTGCTCAAAATTTACTTAAAACAATGTTCCGTAAAACAATGGTTGTAAAAGATATTGAGTTTAAAATACAAAAGTCTTTTGTTCAATGTCATGTCAATCTTATATTGCATACAAAGAGCAGACTGCATACTTCTTTAAAAATTACTTACAATTATCTAGCCTAATCGAGACTTCTAGACTTATCTACGTATATTACTTAGAAAGAAGAAAGTTATGTTGTGTGTTTGTAAGTTATGGTTAAATTAAAAACTGACCAAGTGCGAGTCGGACTCGCGCATAAGACACACAGACGGACAGCGGGGCGATATTAATAGGATCCCGTTTTTACCCTTTGGGATACGGAACCCTAAAAACTGTAGATTTAATGAATTAAAAATTGCATCAAGGAACACAAGTCATTTCTTCAATATTTTTTAAATATAATAATTAACTAACGAATTTATTATTATTATTAAGTAACGGAAGGTATAAAAAAATCCAAGAATAAGTTATTGTTGGGCGAATGCTGCGAAAACCATTCATGTCTCTGTCATATACGATTATGCGTGTTTCCGGCTACAACTTACATTTTCATCTGAGATGTTTCGAACTCGAGGTTCCGGGGAGCGGGGGTCGGAGAAGTCGCGGGAAATAAATAGTATACATTATATACATTTTTAAGAATATTTGTTCTACTCCTCATCCCACTTTATGTGGGGCCGGGACAGCCTGGCAGTCTTTTATACTATCCATACTGTAAAAAGTTTCAGCTTATTTTTACGACTTAAGAGCCCGCCATATGCCATGCGGCGTGGCGATACAAATGCGTATGGTCTAAACGCGTTGGCTACTTTGGATAATTTCGTTTTTTAGGAATATTAAAGGGTTATTCGAAAAAGAAAAACATATGATGGCTGCCTTATCTGTAATGCAATAATAATCAAAAGTTTCAAGGTTAATTTTAATGTATTTGGTGAATAATGCTATATACCGAGTAAATTAGACGTGATTTGGAGGCAACTTTGCAATTTTATTCTATCGAGAAAATTTAACGCAATCGTGTTTTTGAGTCAGATAGTTACCAGAGTTAGTCCTGAACTTTGCTGCATTTTTATTTCAACTTGAGTATTTAATTATTATAGATATAGTATAACAGTCAATCATGCAAAGCAGTGTGAGGTAGTACGGGCCCTTAATATGAAGGAACAAATGGTTTCTGAAGTTTTCGCGATTGTTACACATTTAAATAAAATCACTTAATACGGTATTATCGCGTATATTATATTATTTTTTACACATAACGACCATGAAAACTGTAAAGTTTTCGAAACGTTAGGTGTAAAAAATTATGTAATATACGTGATAATACCGTATTAAGTGATTTTATTTAAAAGAAGGAACAAAGTTTACAAAATGCTCCAGAGATATATAAGTAAGTCGGCATGTCAACATACATACGTTATTTCCCTTGCGGATTAGACAGAGTCTGTTCTATTAAACCTAAAAGTCACCTACTTATAGCATGTCAGTAGCGTGTAGGTAGAAAACGAGATAAAATAGAAGCTTAACAACACAGTAATAAATTACAATCTTTTAATCTTTTAAATAATAAATAGAGTCAATGCCCTCTAACGCCATAATTTAAGATAGATACACAATTTGATAAGTCATTAAGGGCCCATACTACCTCACACTGCTTTGCATGATTGACTGTTATATCAATAATAATTAAATACTCAAGTTGAAATAAAAATGCAGCAAAGTTCAGGACTAACTCTGATAAGTATATGACTCAAAAACACGATTGCGTTAAATTTTCTCGATAGAAAAAAATTGCAAAGTTGCCTCCAAATCACGTCTTATTTACTCGGTATATAGCATTATTCACCAAATACATTAAAATTAACCTTGAAACTTTTGATTATTATTGCATTACAGATAAGGCAGCCATCATATGTTTTTCTTTTTCGAATAACCCTTGAATATTCCTAAAAAACGAAAATATCTAAAGTAGCCAACGCTTTTAGACCATCCGCGTTTGTATCGCCACGCCGCCTGGCATATGTCGGGCTCTTAACTTATCTTCATAGTCATAGATAATTTAAAAGAGATTTATCTTTAGTAAAAACTATTTCGACTGTGACGACCATTGCGGCTCAGTTACCACTGAGCCACAAGTAGATACTTTTGAATCATTGTAGCCTGATTTCGATCCCCGGTCAGGTCAAGCTGGAAAAATGATCTTTTTCGGATTGTCTTCGGTCTATCTTAATAAGTATTTATCTTAAAATATAGTATCGTTGAGTCAGTATCCCACGACAACAATTGTAAGGCTAGCTCAATCTGTGTAATTTGTTCTTATATTTTTTTTTTTTAACAAATGGTAGTTATTTTTAGGCAACAAAGTCGCATTTTCCAGTATATATATATGTACGAGTAAGCAACAATTTTATAATAAAGTTTTACAAACGATCGTTTAGTTTTAATGCTTTCATAATCTTCTCTGTTTTATTTCAGTCTTAAAAAGTTTTTTTAAATTAGCCATTTAGGTCCTACTGCTGGGCAAAGCCCGTTCTGTTTTCCACCTAGTTATAGAACCAGGTATAGTAGATATCGCAATGGATAGCCATTGCTATTTCTTGTCATCCCTGATACGTTGACATGCCTATCTTTCATGCCTCATAAGGCGTTACGTGACCCGCCCAATCCCATTTTCCATAAATTTCTATAAATATAAAAAGAAAAATGTTAAAGGTGACAGCCCTTAATTATCGACCAAACCTACTGACATAAACATAACAGGCGCTCGTAAGGTTTCTTCCAATAAGGTTAGGTTTACATAAACTTATAAACTTCGCAATTATGCTGAAACGGGGATTATATTACAATTTTGATAGTCTTTCGTGAAATATGTCGAAGGGATCAATGAAGGACATACCCGTACTAAGTCATACCATGTGCAGTGGTTATAGGTAGAAACCTACAACGATTTTTCAAAGAACAGTAATTTAGTATGTTTATTATGATTTTATTAAGATATAGGTATATTTAATCATAATTGTTGATCGAAATAATTAACGTTACTTCTTATAGAGAAGTGGGAACTAGCGGAAGAAATAGAGGAGTGGAAAAAAGCTCCACTGACAAGAGCCCAGCTCTTAAATTGGATGGTGAAATGTTGATAATTATTCTCCAAAACAGAATCATAAAATCGTAAATAATTAAATTATACAAAGTTTTCCGATCTGGTCGAATTTCTATGTGAAGTACATTTATCTTATGTATCAACCTGTATTAAATAATTTTGGCGATCTCTGAGCTCAGTGGTCGGTGGTTCCGCAAGTGCCTTTGAATTGCAGGGTCCCGGATTTGACCCCCGGCCAGATAATTCATGATGGAAAACGAAAAAACTGATTGTACGTCACAGACTTTGACTTTGAACGGAACTTCTTAGTTCTACGGTCTCCTTATCATATTTAGTCGGTACAAATAGACTGGGACGTAGACAATCTAACAGCAGGTCCGTAAAATATTATGGTGATATTTATACGATTATATGAAATCTTAAGCCCATGTATGGACATAGGCCTCCCCAAGGATTTACGACAAGGATTACCGATACGACCGGTTGGAAGCAGCCTGCATCCAGCGTCTTCCTGCGACCTTAGTCAGGTCATCCGACCATCTGGTCGGTGGATGTGCGACGCTGCGCTTGCCGATACCTACGTGGTCGCCATTCGAGAACTCTTTTGTTCTATCGGCCATTGGTTCTACGCGCTAAATATATTTAAAGTTATTTAGTCTTCAAATTCAATTCATTTGCTTTAAATAGGTTTAATGCATTGGTGTTAATAACCTATTTAGCTAAAATAAGTATGCGAATATTATACAATGTAACATAATACATTAATTTAAATACTGAAAATTAGGTTATAATTTTTTTTAATAATATACATACAATATAATAAAACAGTAAAAATATTTTGTCGGTACAATTAGAATTTTTGACTGAAATTGATAGAGGGACACTTAAAAAGAATAATAGAAGACAAAACATTTTTTTTCGAATTTCTTGTCTGTCTGTCTGTATGTATGATCAAGATTATCTCCGAAAATACTTAACCGATTTACTTCAAACTTTCACCAATTGCTTTGTTTTAACTCAGCTAAACATTTAAAGTTTGTTTCATTAAAATCGGTTCATTAAAAAAAAAGTTATCGTCATTTCAATGAACTCAAGGCATGAGTTTGCCTGTAAACATATAGCAAAAATAAAATTAAATAATAAGTGACATAAGAAAATTAAAATCCAAAGTCAATTCATCATCATTATACGACAGCATTATACCTATCCATACTATCCATAGTAATCCATACTAATAAAAAAGGAGAAGCTGACTACGGCCTAAACTATAAGGACCACGGCTTAAACTATAAGGGTTAGGAACTTGAAATTTTGCACAGGGGTTCCTTTTATAACGTAGGGGAGCACTAAGAAAGGATTTTTGGAAATTCATTTCCTAAGGAGGTAAAACGGGTTGCAAAGTTAATGTGAAACTTTGTCGTTTTTGAAGTTATTCGAATGAAATTCAGTATGAAGGTTCTTTACTGAAAGGCATGAAACACGAGTTAAATATTTTTCTCAAAAATCACCCCTTAAGGGGGTATAACGGGGATACAAAGTTAGTATGAAACTTTCCGTTTTTGTTTGTATGGACATTTTCTCATTTCTGGACATTCTGGATTAAAATAAAAAGATGTATGTAGGTAAAACCGACGAAATTTTCGCCTGAAGGGATAAAATAGGGGAGTAAAGTTAGTATGGATTTTTTTTTTCATTTCTAGACGTAGTAGTACGAAAATAAGTATATACGTTCTAGATTACAATTAAAAAAAGATCTGTGTAGGTGAAATTTACAAAATTCCCCCCTTAAGGGTTAAAGGGGAGGGGGGATTGTATGGAAATTTTCATATTTCTGCACATAGAAGTATAAAAATAAGTATGTATGTTTACATTACAATTAAAAAGATCTGTGTAGTTAAAATGGACGAAATTTCCCCTTGAAGGGGTAAAATAGGCGGGGTAAAGTTTGTATGGAGTTTTTTATTTACTTAGAAATATGACAATAAGAAGTTCTCCATTACAATAACAAAATATCCGTGTACGTGAAATGGGCAAAATCCCCTCCTTAAGGGCTAAAGATCTATGCAGATAAAATGTATTAAATTCCCCCTTAAAGGGAAAAAGCAGAGGAGGAGGGGTTTGTATGGAATTTTTATCATTTCTACTGTTCCCAAGGGAACGACATTAACGCGGGCGGAGCCGCGGGCAACAGCTAGTTTTTAATAATATAAACACGTATTAAAAGAAAAAATCGTGCATCGAGTTTACCATTAATTAGTCATTTGTAATTCAGAAATTAATTTAATGTATAAAACGTTTTATCTTGAAGCCATTTCCTCAAAGAACTTTTAAATTGATTCGATGGTAATCTTGCAAATTGTTCAGGTTACATGATTGTACACATCGAATAACAATTTCTTTAAAAATGTTGTGTTTTAGGAACCGTGTCCATAATTAATATGTTTGAGAACCTATGATTTCTGTTTGTTATGTCCTAAGCTTTTCTAAATCTACTTAAATTTCTATATAGGTACATACAACTATACCAACCTTCATTATATAAAGACAGGCAAGTGGAAGTATCTTTAGACACCTGAAGTACGGTCGGCACGTCACATTTGGTGCAATATTGCATATTGCATGAAAACACCTTACCAAACGCATATAAATAAAGTTAGTTATACTCAATATACCTTTGTTTGCCGTACCTATGTTTATAGCTATGAGCTCAGAAGAATAAATAGCATATGAGTCTTTTTATTTTACCTGAGATTTTACCATAGATTTTGATGTCTGCCCAATGTCTGCCAATGTCAATTTTTTTTTTTATATTTCTAAATTTTTTAACTACAGAACTTGTTGCAATTTCATCAGCAGGTCGTATGATTAATGGGCATGTTTTATAAAAAATACTTTAAAAAAATATTTGTTTGTCTGGTAGATGGTAGATTATTGAAAAATATCGGACACGCATTGTTTTTTTTGTCTATCAAGCCTTCGGCTCTCTCACCCACCGAACGAAGCATAGAAGCGTTGAAGCTTCTACTCAAACGTTTTCTGTGAGAGTGTGGTAGTTCCCGGACGAGCCGGCCTCTTTATGCAATTAGCAATTTTTTTATATACCACTTAGTAGGCAAACAGGCATACGACCCACCTGATGGAAAGCGGTTACCGTATCCTATGGACGCCTGCAACACCAGGGGTGCCACTCGCGCGTTGCCGACCCTGAAGAAATCTTTTCACGCCCTTTTTGTCGGTAGCGTGGCTCTACCACGTAAGTAAGTTGAAGGTAGTTTCAGATTAAGACTGTCTTCTGTTGGGTCCGTAAGTGAAATTGCGTTTAAAGTACTCTGCGGTCTTTGCAACTGTTACTACACAATCTTCTTCAGTGTAGACAAATCTAGTAGCATTTCAAACTCTTCAACCTATTTACGCTAAAAGTCTCAAAGACTTCACATCTCGCATACATTTGTGTCCATTCTATTCACTTTAAGTGAGTGGACTTGCTTTGCTTGTGTTGTGACCAGTTACGAGTTTTGGTTTCTTTGATCATCATCATCATCAGGTCTTTTTAGTCTCCACTATAGGAGCACGACCCTCTCTGTACTACTAGAGCCATACTTGGCCAGAGCAGCCAGAGGACTTGGCCTACAATCTCCACGCTGGCCAGACGGGTTGGAGAGGTCTCTCAGATGTTTATAAGCTTTGTTTAGCTTGTATTTCCTAAGTCTCCTTCTACGACATCCACGGGAAGACTTGGAGTGGTCCTATTCTACTCTGCCGGGTACCACACGGCACAGATTCTTTGATGTCTACAATTTTTTTCGTCTCTCCCAGACGTAAACGATTTACAATCCTAAGTAATTTCTTTTACTTTCTGTCCTAGGGAAGTCGTAAGAGATGTAAAAGGATTAGCACCATATAGGGCTGTACCTAGAGTCGATTTGAGAAAGGGGTGGAAGAAGAAGTAATGTCTTTTACAGACATGCATATTGTGTTTCATCGATTATATCCTGCCGTGGGCCAAGTAATCGCTACGTGATCTTAATTTGCAACATATCTCATGTTTCGTGCGGCTAAAAGCTACTCGTCATCCGACAAATTATGAGAACATAAAAACAATAGTTGTCTATCGCATCGTAATCACACGGCGACATTAAATAAGAGCTAATAATACTCCCGAGTAAGAGGGCTATTTAAAAATAATTTTGAAAATGATAGGCTTTTATACATCTGAAGATCTTTAAGAATAATAACGGGTTATTTCGTGTGATTGTGGGTGATTTCGCACAGAGTAATTAATATTTTAATCATCTTCTAGGTGAAATGTTGAGGATTTTTGTAGTCGAGATAGTGTCGCACTTGACAGGCCGTAGCTGAAAATCAGTAAGTTGGATTGCTGTAGCATCTAGATACAAATATGCGTCTGTGCCGATTGTGATGGTTTTTTCGTGTTATGTACCTAATTTTGTATTTTTCCTCTGTATGTGTGTGACTTCAGCTACAAATAAACCATATAACTACCTATCTACATGTTTTAAATAATGTTGAAAATTTACCTACAAGTGACCTACTTGGTAGCTTGGGCTTTAGGGACACCGCAGTACGTTAGACACGAATGGAGATATCTCATATCTTTTCTAATGTACTGCGGCATCCCTTTAGTCAGTGACTGAATTCAGTAAAGTGTGACTGGGTCAACTAGGTCTTGTTTGAAAGCCCAGGCTTTCAACGGATGTCAATAAAAGTTCCCAAGAAAGTAATCGAGTATCAAGTCTCACTCAATGAGCTGAGAAATTTGGTTGTACCTACTACACGGCTTCACACTGAGATAGATACTTGTTACATGTGAAACCACCCTTACAATTGCTGATATCTCACGTCACGAGGATTACTCAACGTATCGTAACATCGCCTGATCGCGGACCACCTGCAGAGTCGCTGACGCAGCAACCCCGCCTCGATGCACCTGGGCCACCGCGGATTCGTCACTTTCTGATCTCACATCGATCGATTGTCACGCTAATCTATTTATAAGAAACTTTGTAATTTTTATTCCCTAATTAAATAAGTTATAAAAATCTTATATTTTTTTGCGCCCTCCGGCTTCAACCCTCGTAATTGGCGCAGTCGGCAGGATCGTCGGGATTAATAGATCATAGACATAGAGTCAGTGAAGTGCGCGACGGTCCAGAACCTACGTGGTTGCAGTCCAGAGGTGTATCCAGACATCGATACGGCAGAAGGATATAAGATGCATATGTGAGTACATCAGAATCTTTCTAGTGTTGCTCTCCTTTCTTATTAAGTTTTCCTTTAATTTTCCAAGATTTTCCATCCGCGGCAATCTCGGTTTCTTAGATTTAGTGTTAGTAATAGATCTATAGCGCTAGACTCAAATAGGAATTTGAATAGTATTCGTGAAACGGAAGAGTTAGATTCTAACGAGATGGCTCAACCTCTCGTAGACCATATCTATAAGGCCCTTAGGCTAGTTCCGGAGTTCGATGGGAACTCTAATGTGTTAACCCGGTTTGTGCACTTATGTGATCAGTTAGTTTCACAGTATATGTCAAATGATCCCGGACGTGAATTAACGAATCTTTCACTTATAAACGGCATTCTTAATAAGATCACTGGGCCCGCAGCCCGCACTATAAATTCCAATGGTATCCCCGAGACCTGGGAGGCTATACGTAGTACTCTTATTAATACATTCGCGGATCAACGCGATGAGACCTCGCTTTATAATGATCTTTCCCTTCTCACGCAAGGTTCAGGGACCCCACAGGAATTCTATGAGCAGTGTCAGAATCTATTTAGTATAATTATGACGTATGTCAGTTTGCATGAAACGATACCGAGTACCATTGAAGCTAAACGTAACTTATACAAAAAGTTAACCCTTCAGTCGTACTTACGCGGTCTCCGCGACCCACTAGGCTCTCGGATTCGGTGCATGCGGCCTGACACAATCGAAAAGGCTTTAGAATATGTTCATAATGAGATGAACACCCTCTACATGCAGCAGCGCAATGAACACCTGCCTCACCGGAAGTTGCAGTCTACGTCTTCATTTAATCAGCCTAAATTTTCTTTCAGCACCCCTAATGCGTTCACAGCCCCTAAAGATTTTAATTTCATGCCACCTAAACCATTTAATTTTAACATGCCTGGTCAAATGAAACCCTTTAGTATGCCCGGACTACCTGGCCAATCTAAGCCATTTCCTATGCAAAGGCCTATGCCTCTATGGAGACCCCAAACGTCATTCCATAACGGTCCTACCCGTACTCAACAGATGTTTGCGGCTCCTCCGCCAAATTATAGACCCCAAAGTAACGTTTTTAGGATGCCTCATTTCCAACCCCGTAGTAACTCGAACGCTCCGCAACCGATGAGTGGCGTCAGTCACTACGTAACTAAGCCTTTTTCACCTCGTGTTCCCCATGACTGGACTAAATCAGGGAATCCGCCACCCTCAAACTATTTTAAGACTAGAGAACTCAACTTTAACGAATTCTATGACTATGATTATTATAATAACTACTACGGTGACTACTATGGCGACTACCATGACTATTACGATAACTCTGACTATACATATGACCCCTCATATGAGCAGTCCTCATATTCTTCAGATTACTTACCAGCTACGGTTGAGGAAACTCATGAAGAAGTCCCTTGCTCCTCCAATTTAGATAAGGATTTTCCGAAGGATTCGAAATCCGAAAAACTAAAATAGAAATAAACCTACAGACTCAACGGCAATTGCCTTACGTTCAGATACTAGACCCACCTCTTAAACTATTAATAGACACGGGAGCTAATCAGTCCTTTATCAGCCCCCAAGCCGTAGAGACCTTTTACCCGGATGTACCATGTAACTACGATCCTTTTGAAATTACGAATATTCATGCGACGACGCGTAGCGATCATTCAATAACTATACCTTGTTTTAATGAGTTTAATGAGAACGAAGACATTACCTTACTTATCTATAAATTTCATAATTACTTTGATGGAGTTATTGGCTTAGACTTACTAGAAAAATTTGAATCTACTATTGACTTAAAAAATAAGATCCTAGTTACACGGCATTCCTCTACTCCTTTATTAATGTATGACTCTCGTAATTGCAATCTCTATGAAGATATTATCCCAGCTAATTCGTCTAAATTGGCTAGAATCCCAGTTAACTTTCATGATGGCGAAGCTATGATATCAGAGCAAGTGATATCTAACTGTTTTATTAAAGACTGTATTACAACTATAAAAGACAACCGAGGTATAGTAGAAGTGACTAACCCGACTAGACACGACATAGTTTTCTCTATGGATAGACCAGCTAGTGCAGAACTATTTAACATCCAATCTGCTTGTTCTGGAATATTACCTGATCGTGTAACTGAAGTGCTTTCTCGACTACGTACCGACCATTTAAATCCGGAAGAACGCGCTAACTTAGAAAATCTTTGTGCTCAATACGCTGATATCTTTTATATTGATGGAGAACCACTTACCTTCACCAACAAAATTAAACATAGTATCAGAACAACTGATGAGCTGCCAGTCTATACTAAATCCTATCGATACCCATTTATTCATAGAAATGAAGTCCAAGACCAAATATCTAAAATGTTATCTCAGGGTATCATTCGGCCTTCCCAATCAGCATGGAGCTCTCCCATCTGGGTTGTTCCGAAGAAGGCTGATGCGTCTGGAAAAACCAAGTGGCGCATTGTTGTAGACTTTAGGAAATTGAATGAAAAAACGATAGACGACAAGTACCCAATACCAAATATAGCTGACGTCCTTGACAAATTGGGTAACTGTCACTATTTTACTACCCTAGACCTAGCAAGCGGCTTTTATCAGGTGGAAATGAATCCTGCAGACATAGAGAAAACGGGATTCAATGTAGAACATGGAAAATATGAATTTTTACGTATGCCGATGGGATTGAAAAATTCCCCATCCACGTTTCAACGTGTGATGGACAATGTTCTCAGGGATCTCCAAAATACGATTTGTCTAGTCTACCTAGACGACATCATAGTTTTTAGCGTTTCCTTGCAAGAGCACATAGTTAATTTAGAAAAAGTATTTAAAAGATTAAGAGAGTCCAACTTCAAAATTCAAATGGACAAATCAGAATTCTTAAAATTAGAAACAGCGTATCTAGGACACATAATCAGTAAAGATGGCATAAAACCAAATCCAGACAAAATTAAAGCCATTCAGAAGTTTCCCTTGCCTAAGACATCTACAGAAATCAAACGGTTTCTAGGATTATTAGGCTATTATAGAAAATTTATCCCCGACTTTGCTCGTATAACGAAACCAATGACACAATGCTTAAAAAAGGGATCAAAAATTACTTATAATGACACTAACTTCATTAACAGCTTTGAGACTTGTAAGAATCTACTCACAAATGACCCAATTTTACAATACCCTGACTTTAGCAAAGACTTCATACTTACGACCGATGCATCAAATTATGCGATTGGTGCTATCCTGTCACAAGGCACGATTGGTAGTGACAAGCCCATAGCATATGCATCTAGAACTCTCAATTCTAGTGAAATTAATTACAGCACTATAGAAAAGGAACTTTTGGCAATTGTATGGGCCACCAAGTACTTCAGACCCTATCTATTTGGCAGAAAGTTTAAAATAGTAACAGATCATAAGCCCTTACAATGGGTTATGAATCTTAAAGAGCCCAGTTCTAGACTGACCCGCTGGCGCCTTAAGCTTAGTGAGTATAACTTCACCACAGTATATAAGCAAGGCAAACATAACACCAACGCCGATGCTCTATCCCGAATAGAGATTAATAATGAGGAAACCAGCTCTATTGCAGTTAATGTCTCTGAGAAACCTCCTTCAGAAACTGGCTCCACCACAGTAACAGCTCATACGAGTGCTGAAAACCCAATCTTAGAAATTCCTATCTCAGACGAGCCTCTCAATAAGTTCAACCGCCAAATTTGTCTAGTACTTGTAGGTGACATTAAGAAAAAACCATCAGTAACTAAACCATTTGAGACTCATACTAGAACAACTATACAGATATCGGAGTCTAATCTTGAGGAAGATATCGTTAATGCCATCAAAGAATTCGTGAACCCAAAGGTAAAGACAGGTCTTCTGATCCATCCTTTCCTTGCTTTGTATCAAATAATTCCCATTATACAGGAAAAGTTCAAGAGCTCTGCTATGAACCTAGTACTCACCAAAGTAGAACTGGAGAATGTCAAAGAGTATTTGAGACAGCAGGAAATAATTCAAAAATATCACGAAGGAAAGACAAACCATCGTGGTATTAACGAAACCTATCTAGCTCTATCTTCTAGATATTACTGGCCCAAAATGAGGGAACACATCACCAAATATATCAATGAGTGCAGCATTTGCGGTCAAGCTAAATATGATCGGAACCCAATTAGGCAAAGATTTTGCATAGTCCCTCCACCGTCAAAACCTTTTGAAGTTTTACACCTAGACTTGTTCACAGCTCAAAACGAGAAATATCTGACATTAGTCGATGCTTTCTCTAAATATGCTCAAGCATATCATCTGAGAGACGGAACAGCGCTAAGCGTAGTTCAAGCTCTCCTTAAATTTTCTACGCACCATGGCGTTCCCCTTACAATTGTAACAGACCAAGGACCTGAGTTCACTAACCAGCTATTTTCTGAGTTTACAAGACTCCATAAAATCCAACACCACAAAATTCTGGCACATACCCCCAATGACAATGGGATGGTGGAACGTTTTCATTCCACTATCTTAGAACACCTAAGAATATTACAACTAGAAAAACGCAGTGAACCCGTAGTAAACCTTATGCCTTACGCAGTATTAGCTTACAATAGTTCAATCCACAGCTTCACTAAATGTAGACCCCTTGATCTGATTACAGGACATTTTGACCCACGCGATCCCTTAGACATAAATCTGACTGAACATCTTATGCAACAGTATTCACAGGAGCATAAGAATAGAATGACTTATGTATATGACCTTATAAACCAGACCTCACTACATGACAGAACTCAACTTACTGAAAATAGGAATAAAGACCGTGAACCTGAAAAAGACTATAGCCCTGATCAGCAAGTTTTTGTACGAAATCCTATGGCAAATAGACAAAAACTAGCGCCTAGATATACTCAGGATAACGTGCTCGCTGATCTTCCTATCCACATCTATACGAAAAAGAAACGTGGTCCCGTCGCTAAATCTCGACTGAAACGTAGTCCTAAAGACTCGACATTGTTACAGGATACTCCTACTAACGTCACTACTCCAGCTGACGAGAGGACAAGAAGTAACGATTGACTCCTTGGACGGTGGACCCGGTTTACTCCCATTTAAACTAGGACCTGCGAAAATCATAGCTCACTATCACTCCTTCCTAAATTATGTAGATCTTGACAACATTCGTACCCAAGTTGATAGCATTAAGCTACAACTATCCGAAATTAAGACTAAGTTAAATAATAGAACCCTAAAGCTATTCGATCCTCATATAGAGCATCTCAAACTTAAAATTAATGATTTGTCAGATAAGTTACTTACCTTTGAGCCACACCGTACTAAGAGAGGCCTCATCGACGGTCTAGGATCTATAATTAAAAGTATCTCTGGAAATTTAGATCATACAGATGCTATGAAGTATGATAGAGCCATTCAGGTCCTTCAAGATAACGAATTGAAACTTGAAAAGGAATTTAATAATCACGTCACTCTTAATAAGGAATGGACATCTTATAATTCAAAAATCCTAGACAATATAGTTCAAAATCAAGCTAAAATTAATAAAATGCTTAATATGGTTTTGGAAAATGACAGCCAAAATGAATCAGTGCTGCTTAAATATGCCCATCTAGCACAGTACTTCTTAATACTAGGAGATAATATAGAAAGTCTATCTCAAGAGCTAGTTAAACTAGAGAGTACCCTAGCTTTTATCCGTGCATCGAGCACTCCACATTCAGCTGTTAGTTTAGATAATCTTAAGAATATAATCTCTAAAATTAAGGCCTTATACACTAAAGAAGAAATTCCTGACATCGAGTACAGAGATTTCTATGATATAATTAAGTTAGGTTATTTTTATACCGATAGGCGAGTAGTTATAGTTATTAAGATACCGATTGCTTATCCTCTTTCCTACATCCTTTATAGACTTTCCATAGTTCCTAATAGAAATAAAAATGTCCTTGTACCTACCTTACCCTATATAGCAATATCTGGAAAAGATTACATGTACATTGCGTCAGAATGTCTGAAAGTTAACTCGTCGTATTTCTGCCAAGCGAAGCCCAATGATAGACTCCTAGATAAACCTGACTGCATCCAGCACCTCATTGTCAAGCAGGAACTCCACAAATCCTGTAAGCTGACGCCAGTCATCATGATGAAAGAAGCCCTTGAGCAACTAGACGACAAGCACTACACTATGTGCTTCCCTACGCCCACTAAAGTCAAGATATCCTGCGGACAAGAACAGTACAAGACTCTCCTTGGAAGTTTCCTAGCTGTCATCCCGTTGCACTGTCAACTGAAAGCACCAGGATTCACTATTGCTAATATGAACGAGCACATTAAAGGTCACGTTGTGAAGATTATGGAGATGCTTCATTATGATGAGTCGAGGCCCGTGGATCACCCATCTGTCGTGCTGGACTCTATGAACCTAGAAAACCTACATTCTGCAAATAGGAAGATATCCATCCAGGCTCCGGTACATCTGAACAAAGTCGCTGAACAATCACTATATCATACCACAATCCCATTGTACGTGGTACTACTAATTGCTCTTGCACTATCTATCGCAATGGCAAGCTACCGCCTACGAAAAAGTTATCGACCTCAGAAGAATAAAGCAGTTATAACTCCTAGACCACCAAACCCTAGTGAGATAAGGGTAGACCTGAAGAATATCCCCGCAACTATCCCCAAAAATGTTCGAGAATAGTTGCTCATCTATGGAGGGAGGTGTTACATGTGAAACCACCCTTACAATTGCTGATATCTCACGTCACGAGGATTACTCAACGTATCGTAACATCGCCTGATCGCGGACCACCTGCAGAGTCGCTGACGCAGCAACCCCGCCTCGATGCACCTGGGCCACCGCGGATTCGTCACTTTCTGATCTCACATCGATCGATTGTCACGCTAATCTATTTATAAGAAACTTTGTAATTTTTATTCCCTAATTAAATAAGTTATAAAAATCTTATATTTTTTTGCGCCCTCCGGCTTCAACCCTCGTAATTTACTCGTGTCCATCAAAATGCATAACATAGTTTGTCTGTTTTGGTTCATATCACAGCTTTACGGCTTCTATGTTTCGTTCGGTGAGAGAGACGTGAGAAAGAGCCGGAGAGAGCCCCTCTCGTGTCCTCATCCCCCGCATGTCTTTCCTCTAATATCCTCCCGTAATGTCCTCCGCCCAATGTCCCCCCCCATGTCCTCCACCAACTACTTGAAAGGCCGGCAACGCTCCTGTCACACCCTGGTGATGCAGTTGTCCTTGGGCAGCGGTGATCGTTTACCATCAGGTGACTGGCTAGCTCGTTTGCCGACCTTATTCATAAAAAAAAAACATACGACTTTTATCTAAATGTTGACGATGGTAGGTAAGAACAACTACTTATCAGAAATCCTCACTGATTCTTCAACGATTGCGAAAGCAAACCGCTTTAGCTAGGCGTACAAGACAAGACTATTGCTTTGATTGACGCGTGGGTGTCTTACCTTGTTTAAAATAGCAGTTGCGAGAAGATCTTCGTACGTAGATGACTCTATAGTAGGAGTGCGCGGTGGTTCTGCAGCATATCTAGCGAGTGCTGGCAGGGCAGCCGCTTCTTCTACGACTCTGGCCACCAATCTCTTGAGGTGTGCATGAGCGCCGCTCGCCCCGCTCGAAGGGTGGGTGTTGGAAGCGCTGGATTGGTGGGAGTTACGACGCGACGCTGGTAGATCTGGAGGAAAGAAATATTTAAATTAAGTAACTTGAACATTAGAAGGTACACAATATCAGATGGTAGTCTTATACTTTGAAAACCCGTTATGTGGCGAAATATTAGTTATTTAAGTACCTGGTTACTAAACTTTGTTGGGATGTCAGGTCAAGGAACCTTCTGACAAGCTCTGTGTCATTTTTCAATCATCTCGGTTCCTTTGAGCTTAAAGAGCAAATGATGGCAATTCGGTAAAAGTATTCGTTTAACTGAAATTCCTGCTAATAGATTTGTTATCAATTGAAGGGGTTATCGATTAAATGATACATTTTACTTCTGATTTTATAATTAAGCCACGAGAAAATGAGGATTCTAATAAATTAATTCACTTTTTAGGGGTCCGTACCCTAAGGGTAAATACGGGATCCTATTAATTATGCTCCGCTGTCTGGCTGTCTGTCTGTCGCTAAGATATAACTGCCTCCGTGGTCCAGTGGTTAAGGCGTTTGCTTGTAGACCCGGGGGTCGTGGGTTCGATTCCCACAGGAAGCAGACTTTGTTTAGTTGTTTCCAGTTTGGTTAGGACATTGCAGGCTTGATTCACCTGATTGTCTGATAACGAAGATAATTCCGTGCTTCGGAAGGCACGTTGAGCCGTTGGTCCCGGCTGCCATCTGGTAATCGTTAAAGGAACCACGTCAGAAGCCAAAAGGTTCCGAAGAACTCTGACACCAAGGTGTGCATGGTCGATTGACCATGACACCTACTCGAAATGATGATGAGTAGCTAAGATAGTATTTTAGACGCGCATTGATGGTGGCTGACTTAGTTATTCAGAAAACAATGTAGATTTATAGATAAAAATAATGCTAATAAATCAAAGTCAGTTTAATTAGCACTAACACAATTAAATAACAAGAACCGCTTGTCGAAACCAGCATTTGTTTACACGACGAGTCGTTTAGAAAGATACACAGGTTAAAATACAAAGAGAACGGACTTAGCATTTAAATTACTTAATAATACCTATTTAGCTATTCATATTACTCAATTCCATAAAACAAGTCTTTCATACAATTGTTGTACATTGTGATGTTAACTACGAAATCTCAAAGCATTCATACAGTAAGAGAAATTAGTCACGGATTGGCTTAATAATGAGTGTTGCCAATTTAACAATAATGAGTTTTATGTATCCAATAGGCATGCTTTGGCATTTTACTGCCTCATTGGAGTGTTAACCTAATTCGTAAATTGTGGGAGGATTTGAATAAGAACGGACCGCTGAGTACTCACATCATTTTTGAAATCTGGAATGGATGCGAAAGACTAATTGCAAATACCGTTTTTCGCTCTTATTGCTTGCTAACAACACAGTCTCTCTTCTTTTTCTACAGTCTCTCTCTCATCTGAGTGTGTTCCCGGTTGCATCCTCAGCTGGGGTGCTTTGGAGCCCGGTGTCTGCTTTCCAGCGTTTTCGTCTCCACTTCGCATGGTCTTCGGAATCCTCGGTTACGACACCATTAGCACGCATTACCTATCCTCCCAAGCGACATCAAGCCAGCACTTCTTAGGTTTCCCCCTTCTGCCGGGGCCTGGCGGAGGCCTGGTGGAGGCCTGGCAAGTGTCAATCTACATTTTCAGACGTGCCTGCAGTGTATGCGCGTTTAGCAATCAATGTAGATAGTCACTAAAGAGCACGCGTAAGAGCAAATAACGCAGCTCTCATAACAGTGTTTAAGCGGGTGCCGCGCGAATGAAAAACGTTGCGACTACACAAGCCATTAGGCTGCGCAAAACCATTAGGCGATTATGTAAAATGTTGAAGTCTTAATATTCTCATATTTATATTTTAGTAAAAAAAAAATAAGATAGAGGCTGACCTCCGAAATGTAAATATGAATATTTTCATGTAAGAATTATTGTTTTAAACGTAAAATTTACAAACTTTTCGAAGAAAAATGTCTTTAAATGTCATTTTTAAATTTCATATGATCTGATTCAAATTCCAACAAGATCTTGTGCAAGGATCGATTTAAATTATACAAATACTTTTGATGTATTTAATTAATTCAACGCATAGTAGGTACTAGTGATTTGAAAACACGCCAATTTCCACAATTTCGTGCAGTGCCGCCTTATCAGTCACCGTGGCCGAAATCGGTCAGAAAATACACACACAAATATTATAAATGTAAAAATGGGTTGTAGGCACGCTTTATCATACACTTTGCCTTGGGTATGGAATAAATAAGGATACCTCATATATTTCCCAAAAAGTAGATACTGTACCTGAGGCATCGATATTATCACGAGCGGAGCCGCGGGTGAAAACTAGTGTGAGTTAAAAATATGGTCTAAGCCCGTCTAAGCTTCAACGAACAGATAGATCACTAGACACAATTATAATATCTATGGCACTACAGAAGTGTAATTACTTGCTTCAATGTCTACTTACGAGTAAGTATTTCTTATCTCTGATATGTGTAAAGAAGGCTTGACGACATTTTTTTTTTATTTCACAACAGTTAAAGAATGTATGTAGGTAGGTACATTCTTTAACTGTTGTGAAATAAAATAAAAAAGTAAAAAAAATGTATTTATTACAACTTATGAAGCTATTCTTCTAATAACTTCTTTGAAAAGTTCATAAAAAGGTAAGAAAAATACAAGAATATTAGTAACAATTAAGTAATAGATTGTGGTCGCTCCTTGACTTAAGATTCTATATTCGCTGCTTCGTCTCTACTACTTTAAAAGTTATGCTTGTTCAAATAGTATATATACGGTGAAATTTTTATCGTTTTGGACCCTTAAAGGGGTGACTCAGACCATCAAAATGACTTTTCCTATGGTAACAATGCTGGGAACTAAAAAAATATTCGATATTCATATACAAACTGGCCGGGCGGCGGAACTCTTGTGTATGGAAATGACGATTTTTTTTTGAGATCCCTGCTTTGGTCCCATAGAAAAAGTTGTTTATTTTGATAGTCTGAGTCGTGACCTTTTAAGGGTCCAAAACGATCAAAATTTCACCGTGTATATGTACAGTACAGTTACGCCATCTAACCTACGTTCTCCTTGGTAACCAGCTGAAAATCAGTGCTGTGGTTCACCGCCATAAGCATAAAGCTGAGCTGGCTGCCTTTTCGGCAATTAACTTTTGTAGATATAGTTCTTAAGTATTTCTTATTGTTGCTACTGTTTTTTTTTGCCGAATAAAGTTTTTCTTTCTTTCTTTCTACTTTGTAAAGGAAAAAAAGAGATAGGAAAATTAATAAGTAACTAACCTCTATTAAGTAAACTTTTTCATGGTTTAGGAATCTAGATTATAAGTTCCTCTTCTTTAGTGTAAAGCTAAAAGTCAAACGGAGGGGACGATTAGAGTAACTATTTAGCAATCTGTGCTATTAGTCACAAAATAAGTACCTATAATTATGTATATTTAGCTCCTCCTTGACCTAGGAAACTAATTGTCGCAACATTGTAGCGACTCTTACCTCATAATGCAAACAACGGCTTGTGTATATTTGTTTTCTGCACCTCGTCCGCTGGTCGCCGTATGCGAAAAATGGTAAGCAAAGTTTGATTTGACGTGTAGAAATTATCATAGGTCACATCCTATACATTGTATTGTTAGTAAATACATATTGACATTGTATCTGTGTTTCATTTGAATGATGTTGAGATGCCTGTACTAGGCCAAGCATGTCCTGCAGGTAATCATACTAGTGTGAGGTTTACATTTTCAACATTTGGACAGTGAGGTTTGACATGTTTATAGTATGCTCTCATTGTGACAGATAGTATTTGATACGCATAATATATTATAAAAGAAAATTTGTTATAGAAATCTAAACATTTTTACACGCGGAAATCTAAACATAAAAGCGGAACCTTACTCGACAGCGGCGCAAAATAGTGCGCAAAAAACGGTAGATATTTCTTTTAGTTTTTCCGACACGATGCCGTCCCTTGGATCGGCACGTAGCCGGGCCGGTGACGGCACGTTACCGCGTCGGATAATGGCAACGATGCCATTTTGCGTTCTAAATATCTACAAATTCATTATTAAATAAATATCCACACTAATATTATAAATGCGAAAGTAACTCTATCTGTCTTCCTTTGACGCTTTACCATTTATCCAATTTGGATGTAATTTGGTATAGAGACAGTTTGAGGCCCGAGGAAGGATAAAGGGTACCTTTAATTCCGGGAAATTCTACTGTTCCCGAGTGATCGACACTAACGCAGGCGGAGCCGCGGGCAAAAGCTAGTAGATACATCAAATCTATTATAAAGTCTTTCATATTAAAAATTGACTTTTATTAAACTGCTGAACGATTATCATGGTATTTAGGTAATTAAATGAGATTGGAAAGCAGCAATAAATAAAAACGGATTTTGTCAAATCTGTTCATAAATTATAGAGTTATGAAGTAACAAACATTATAAAACAACATACATAAAACCTAATTGAGGTCCTCCTGCGATTGAAGTCGCTTAAAATTATAAATAATTAATAAGTAATATCTTTTGCAAGCGGGAACATTTACATCTGAATATCGATTAAAGCATTATGTGAAATAATAGCCAAGTCGTAAAATTTAAATGGATTTAATTTTATTTATTCATGCCTAACCATAACTTAGCTACGCATAAAGCTATAGTATTAATTATAAGTATTTATTGACTGATGTAATCTATAAAAGGCTTGTTTCCTAAAAAATAATACCATTTAATATAATTAGTAGAAAAATATTAGATATGTATTTTTTTTTCAATTAAACAAAAATTGATAAATATATAGCCCGTTAAAGTTCCGCGTGACGTCACTGGCCGGTACACTTTTTACCGGCTTCTTGCGTCATGAGCTCCCACTCCTGAACTTTGATGCGCTGTATCTTTATCATATTTTGTTTGATTGAAAAAGAAAAATCTATAAGATATCGATAATGTGTAAGACGGACTAATTATTTTAAATGGTATATTTTTTAGGAAACAAGCCTATTTTGTCAATGATATCACTCCAAACACAGCAAGAGCATCAACTATCTCATTGAACAACTGTATTTATAGCGAACAACCCAGAGACACTTGCACTCAAAATAGGCCCTTCCGGCAAAAGATGAGAGTTGCTGCACTCCAAACGCTTTTGCCATAGTTTCTCAGATTGGCCCTTCAGCCTATGCATGCACATAATCGCGGGCCATCACGCATCAAAGCAAACTCTCATTTTGCTGATGAGCCTTGCGTGTGAGAGCGTATATTATATACTTAAATGGAGACTCTACAAAATGGTGTTATTGTGTAGAAATAAACGCGCACTATGACTATTTATGGCAGTAAATAATTGAGTAGTTTGCCTTTCTCCAATTGCATTTTTTATTAACTCTTCTATTTCTCATATTTTAGTTTATTTTTCACATTTAAAATAATTCTTATTTAAAATACTTTTGGGCACGATGCCCAGGGGTGAGCACCTGGAGGAACTGTACGATTTGTAAATATATATTTTAAGTAGGATATTTTTTTTTTTAATTTCGTCTTTTTAAGTATTTTAGTTTGTTTTGATACTAAATATTTTTTGACGAAACCAACACTGAAAGTCCATTTTTTAGTTTTCAACAGTTCCAAAAATACACTGGTTAAAAATAATTGCATAATATTTTAACATAAATTTAACAGTAATTTTAAAAGTAAAATGTAGATTGCTCCACTTCATTTCACATTCCAAGTTTCAAGGCGGATCACTTTCGGAGCGTAAGTTAAATATCACCAGATACATTAATTTAATTATATGTAGGAAGAATAAACAGGTCTACTTGTGTTGCAAAATATATTTTCTCAAACATGCTCGGAAATGTAGGCATTATTGTAGCAAAAAATTATTCCTTGTATTACGTCTTTCATTATTTCCTCGCAATTTATTGAGAAAAGCAATATACATGACTCGCCGGGAATCGGCTTGCCGGACTCATTGTTATTGCTAAACTCTACTCGTCCGGCAATCCTTTACTTCACGGCCTCTGCAGTAATGTACTACAATCATGGACCTAGACTACAATAGACATCAGAAGTGCATCGGCGGCCCTTTCCATTCGCGCAGCTAGTGTAACATAAACATGTTTAAAAAAATCTACTTGTCAAAATTATAGCCTGTCAATGTAAGAGATTCTAACTATACCCCATACGTCCCAATCCGTTGAGACATTTAGAAGATATGATGAAATAAAGAAACTCACAAACATACATACTTATCATACTTAAAGGACGTCCATGTCCACTACGTCAGAGGCCGAGAGGCGGTTCCGAAGAACTCTGACACCAGGATGTGCATGGTCGATTGACCGTGTCTGTCACCTACACGAAATGATGATGACGTCTCAAGACGACCTTCCAACGATTGCAAAGTATTTTTAGGCATTCGTATACGCGTCTCACGCCTCAAACACTGTTACTTAATATTCCCGCTATATTTGCTTATGATTATTCATAGTCATCGAATATGCGTAATGAACTTAGACAATACGGTCTGACATTTTGAAGCGGGGGTCAGCTGATTGGCAATACGTGAGCACGGGGCACAGATGAACCACCGACCATCTTGGTTTGTGTATGATAGCGCTAGGATACTTGTTCTCATGTATGTATATGAATTTCTAGCTTGGGAATTAATAACGAACTTATTTGAGAAAGTTTACCGCTTCATTGTTTTATGGACAAAATTTCCCTTAAAATAATTCCAGGTTACAAATATCCAATCCAATGATGCACAGCATATTCTGCCATTAATGGCGTAGGAACAACTCTTTTTTTTTATTTCAAAAATTCTTCAAAGATTTAGGCACTTTCTTTTTATGTTTGAGCAATAATATAGTTATCATATTTTGCATTTATATATGGCTAGCTCCGTGGCGCAGCGGTCAACACGCGTGCCCGGGATCGATCACCGGCCAGGTCAAGATGGAAAATGATCTTTTTCAGATTGGCCTGGGTCTTGGTTTTGTATCTATATATGTATTTGTTATAAAATATAGTATCGTTGAGTTAGTATCCTATAACACAAGTCTCGAACTTACTTTGGGGCTAGCTCAATCTATGTGATTTGTCCGTATATATTTATTATTATTATTATTATTTATACATGCATAAGAGAGAGACGTAGTTAACGTCTCCTAGCTCCCAAAGGCTTATTTGAAGTAACTTTTTAAAAATATTATTCAGCTGTATAATAAAATGAATATTATAGAACATCAAAGAGTTGACTATATATAATACTAATATTACAGACTTAGTGCCGAAGTCATCAAGTTTGGATTGCACTTTTTCATGCTATAATTTGTAGATACATATTTTTGTTTAGGTATTAAAAGGCAAATTAAAAACACTTACCTAATATCTCCTCCAGCCAGTGACAGGAAACGTAGAGGAATATGGCAACACCGAGCCAGAAGCCGATGAGTAAAACCGCGAGGTACTCCCACATTGTCGCATCACTGTCACTCGATATTTTTCACAGTGATATTTTCAAATATCACGTATTTATCACAGTATTCATGTCGTCACTGTTGTGCGCTACGATTGAAATGCGGTATGAATTTGACGCTCAGTTGTGATGTAGCTTTTGATTGTTTTAATTATAGTTAATGATGTAATGACATTATATCTACGCACCTACGTAAAGTATAAACAGGTTGTTAGTAATGACAAGAAAGTCACATTAAATAATAATAAAGTACGAGTCTTTCTTTGAAAAAGCTGGAAAATATTGTTATTCTTATTTAATACTGTCCGGAACACTCCCGTCTGGAGATTTAATTCTGTTGTTATTTCTTTTGTGCCTGGTTCTATTTTCGTTAATGAGATAAATGGGCCTTTATCTATTATCTATCTATAAATAAGAACTACAACAAAAAATTTTAATTATATCGTTGGGTAGGGTATTTTTTTTCGGGATGAAGAAACTCTATTTCCATCTCCGAACTTCAGAGATTGTTTGCAAAATTTCATTATGTTCAATACCTAGTTACGAAATCAAGGGTGATAAAAAAATAACGAATTCATTTTTGTATTAGGACTTAGAAAGGAAATCGCTAGTGGAAATCTACATATTCTACGTATGTAGAATTCCACTAGCGTCATCCGCTTCGACTTCCACCGCGTGTATATACACGCGGTGGAAGTCGAAGCGGATGACACAAATATATAATATTTTCGTCTATCATTCAATTGTTACTCACAATACGAATAAACCTAAACTATTATAAACAAATATAATAAGCAATATTCGCAGAAGAGAGTACCTACACAGTTAGAAAAAATGGTAAACTTGCTAATTCGCAAGAGAAAGCAAAAAAAATCGGCCTGTCCCTTAACGCTACAAAACCAAAAAAAAATAATCACTAATGGTAGAGATCAAACCATTACTGTAGATGGACAAAACGTAGAGTACGTATCACAATATATCTTTTTGGGCCAATCCATTTCGTTTGAAGATCAGACTGAAAAAGAGATCAATAAAAGGATGACAACGGCATGGCAAAAGTACTGGAGCTTAAAAGAGATTATGAAAATAGAGACAAAAACATAAAAATAAAAAGCAGACTATACGACATAGTGATCTTGTCCTGCCTGATATACGGTTGCGAAACATGGTCTCTACGTAAGAAAGATGAAAATAATAATAATAAAAAAAGATGAAAATAAATTGTCAATAAGTACCTACATCAAAGAATTTATAAGGATATCACAACTCGTCTCATTGAGTCAACTGGAGACCCTAGAGCTGGCAGCTATTTCGCTCAGCGAATTAGTATTGCTATACAGCGCGGAAATGCTGCCAGTATATTGGGAACGTTGCCACGATGCGACGAGTTGGAAGATATCTTCTATTTAAGTTAAATTATTTGAAATTGTCTGGCATTTTATGTATTTTATTTTTATTTTTTGATGAATAAAAAATTTAAACTTTAAAGACGAATGGAGAGAAGCATGCGGGGTATAGAACTAACAGATAAAATAAAAAACAAGATTATTAGAAAGAAAACACAAGTAACTGACATACGTAATAAAATAAGAAATCTTAAATGGAAATGGGCAGGTCATGTATGTAGAATGCCGTGTAATAGATGGGCCAGAAAACATATTGAGTGCATACCATTTGATGGAAAAAGAAACAAAGGTAGACCAAAAAGAAGATGGGAAGATAATTATAAGGAAACTTGTGACCCAACGGGCAGGAGAGAAGCTAGAGATAGAGACGGATGGAGAAAACTGGGGGAGGCCTACGCCGCAGAGGCGACTCCTACAATCCAAAATATTAAATAATTATTCGAATGTAAAAAAAATAATAAATATAAGACATGGGAATTTCAATGCTAATAATTAGATATACAAAAAATTTAAAACAATAATAATTTTATTTAATTAATAGAATGTTATATTAAATGGAAAAAATAATTAATAATTGATTGAAATTGAAATGCATGTAGATTTTGTGGTAAAATTTTTTGAGATATAATTATTTGTAGTAAGTAAGTATTTATTGATATTATGTTTATTCCATAATATATTGCATTTTTTTATAACTTCACAGATGATATATAATTATGTTAATACCGTTATTCTATATAAATTTTCTTTATTTTTGCACTTAATCGTACACCAGCCACACTTTACTCTCTGTTTGGTCTTATGGTTGACTGGTAAAGAATGCCCTATGGCATTAAGTCCGCCAATTGTGCTTTTTATACTTGAATTGTACAATAAAGTTTAAATAAATAAAATAAAGGCTATTTTTATTTATTTTTTATTTTATTATAGACAAAGTATGACCTTTTTATTATCAAGCTATATATTTTATGCAAATTAATTAATGCAAGCAAATTGTCATTTGATTTGCATTCATTAATATTCAAACACACGTAAATATTAATAAAGTAAAAGACTAAAGAGTCAAACTAATATATATTACTATACAAAGAAGAAATGACGTCTTTAAGAGGTGAAAGGTTGGGTTGGAATTTTAGCATTCAATTTTTTTTACCAAAATTGGAGAAAAAAACCTAAAGTATAATATTTGTCGGTGATCCATCTGTCAAAAACATTTGCAAGTTCTATTTCATTATACATACATATATACCATCACGTCTTTTACCCTTGCGGGGTAGGTAGAGCCAAGATCTTTGAGATCTGAAAGCCACGTTATTACCCACAATTAGTCTTATCTTAACACTTACTTTATTTTGGTTTGTTTGGTTTTGGTTGTTCAGAGAGTTTTATGTGGGTGTAGGTACCAGATAAACACAGCATTCTCTACCAGTCAAACCTTTGGGTTGTTTCTGTACAACCCAAAGGTTTGACTGGTTGAGAATGCTGATTAGCGTTAATTCCACCTTTTGTACTTGTTACATTTTGTATGTCAGTAAAATAAAGCATAAATAAAATAGCAGCTCGGGAGGCCAAACCTTCAACCACCGGTTAACCGTTGGTTAACAAGTTGATGAATGAAAAAAATGTGGTCTATTTGTGCATGGTCGATTGACCGAGATACCTTCTCGAAATGATGATGAGGATGATTTATAAATATGTTCTACAAGCTTTAGCCCACGGCTCCGCCCGCGTCAATGTCGATCCCTCGGGAATAGTATTTTACTTTTTCCCGGGATGAAAGGTAGCCTATGTCCTTCTCCGTACTCCAGAGAACTTGTATGCAAAATTTTATGATGATCGGTTCAGTAGTTACGGCGTGAAAGCATAAAACAAACAAACAAACAAATAAACAAACAAACAAACTCACTTTCGCATTTATAATATTAGTAAGGATTTATTGAGTCGAAACCCGCGGCTTCGCTCGCCTTGATGTAACAGTATCTTTTTCCCAGATGGAAAGTACCATGTCCTCCGTATCCCAGAGAGCGTATACGAAAAAATTCATGATGATCGGTTTAGCCGCCTAACTAACACTTACTTTCCCGATCGATCCCCGGTCAGGAGATCGACCCCGGGACCTTGCAATTCAAGGGCACAGTTCCACTGAGCCACAGGGGTCGTAAACTTTTAATGGTTTATGAGAGTTCACTTCCATAAACCAAAATGTCCAAAGGTTACTATTGAAGTTATAATGGTACCTTAAAATGGTACGATAAGAAATAAGTATTATTTTTATTTTCATCATCGAAAACATTTTGGGCTAAAATCTGCGGAATCATATCAAAAGGCAACAGGTTTTCCATCTACACGGCCTCCAACAAGCTAAATGTAGCCATAAAGTCTCATAGACCTAGACTCTGTCTACCCCGTAAGGAAAAAGACCTGCTACTATGTATATATGTAAAACATTTTGTACATAACATTCACGAAGTAACATTTCGCATACAACAATAAAGATGGATTTCGTAATAAAACACTTATATTTCAATATGTACGAGATTGACAATTTGTGGCTTTTATAATAGCTTGTATTGTTCTGTCGTTTAAATTAATCGTGTGAAAGACATGATAAATTTAAAATGTTGCGAAAAGGTTATTTATTCCATGGGCGACGGTGACCACTTTCCATCAGGTGGCTCGTCTGCTCGTTTGCCGTCAAATATACATACATACAAATTATCACGTCTTTATCCCTTACGGGGTAGACAAAGCCTAAAGTCATAAGACTGAAAGGCCACGTTTAGCGTGTTGGTGGGCGTAAAGGTGGAAAACGTAAACAAAATAGTGATGAGTTGCTAGTCACATCGCCTATTGTCATGATTCTTTAGATTTTCGTCCATTCCCTTGACCGGCTTCTACGGTCTGCGCGGGAAGAGAAGCTGCTGAATTCCACGTTTTTTCTTTTCTCCCAGGCCAGCATGGAAGTCGTCCAAGTGCCGTCAAATATACATAAAAAAACAGTGCTTAACTACTACTTGTAGGTACACTAAATTACTAGTAATTCTTTGAGCTGTAGACCTCACGAGACTTACTCGTATCACGTAAGCGCCATATAAGGCTTAGGTCCTATGAGTCCAGACCGCCAGTTTGAAAAAAAAAAACGTAATCGCGAAAAATTAAAAACTATGTAATTATTGAACCGTTTCACGTTTTACGAGGATCGGTTGAGAAACGGGAACTGAAGAGGAAAACCACCGGACAGCCGGACATACGAACGACTGTTTGCCCAAGTTGAAACGGAGACTATTTGTATTCGTATTAAAAAACTTAACACAAGGCAAAATAAGTATAGAATTAAAAAATGTTCAGATCTGTCCTAATTTGATATCTGAAATATGCATTCAAAATTTAATATTTTTTGTACAATATTGACTTAATTAAAAACTAATAATCTAACTAAAAACAAAAAGCCAAAGACACATAAACAAAAAAATAACAATTAAAATTGTACAATCCCTCCAGATACTCGCCCCTGGGCATCGTGTCCAAAAAACTGAATTAAATTAAATTTAAAGAAGAATTGCATGAATAAACACTTTTGTATTACAAATTATATTTAATAAGGATCAAAGAAGAAAATGACATAAAAAAAACAAAGGGTTGCACTTCGGGATTCGGGAGTTCCGGTGGAAGTGAAAACTCGCCTTTGCTGCGTTGTCAGGTCACGTGTCCGTCTTACGAATTTTCGATAAGGTCACGTAACCTGAAGCGATTTAACATTTTTACCCACCCCAAAAAGTGCACACGCTAATGAAGCTTTCACTTCAAAAATATCTAGTCATTTTGTTTAACCTCCACCATTTAATTACGAAAGAAACAGACGATTTTCTTTATATATTTGTTTTCGAATTGATGAGTAATTTATATTGCTCATTCAACACTATATTCACTTTCTAATGTGTGTACAGTTGAAAACCGTTACTTATATAAAAATTGCGTTGAATAACATATCTACAGTTATAATAATATGTCTATCATTGTGACAAATGGTCAAGAAAATTGTTTTCCGAAAGGAAATTGCTTTTCAGTACACAAATCAAAAACCGCAGATGTCCACAGCGCCCATAACAGTACTACAACTTTCTAAAAACGTGAAAGAATGACAAAGACCAAACCTAGTTCCTAAACCTATAATGCCCATTTCTTGGGCCGTAACATTTGAAGGCTGGACGCTTAGTGAATACGGAATGATTTGGTGGAGTTCATGTAGCCCATGGGCATAAACTCTATGGTCTAATAATACATTAATAAACGAAATACTCTATATTGCACCAAAACATATGAACCAGGCTATGCATGCACGTATACGCGGTCCATCAGGTAATATGAGAGTTTGCTGTTTCTCCAAGCCTTGCGCACACAGGTAACGCCCAAAGCCGAGGTCCGTCCTTAAATAAATAAATATAAATATATACGGACAAATCACACAGATTGAGCTAGCCCCAAGGTAAGTTCGAGACTTGTGTTATGGGATACTAACTCAACGATACTATATTTTATAACAAATACATATATAGATAAACATCCAAGACCCAGGCCAATCTGAAAAAGATCATTTTCCATCTTGACCTGGCCGGGGATCGAACCCGGTCACTCCGTGTCGCAGGCTGGCGTGTTGACTGCTGCGCCACGGAGCTAGTAGCTAGTCCTTCCTAAGGGGTCTTTGGTGATGTTGTCTATATAGGCTGAGGGCACTTTGCCCTCGCCTCAAACGCCCGGTGAAGTAGCGAAAGCTAACTTGGAGCTAGCTACATAGTCATTACAAAAAAAATTAATCAGTTTCAACGCGATATTTTCTGTTTCCGCAAAAGATACGATTTTCAATTTACTTGTAATTTTGTATTATATTATATGCTTTAACCCGTGAATCGCGGAAACGCAGATACACTCGAATTATGATTTTTATGCGACCCGATCGGGAGTGCTATATCTAATAAAAAGATTTTTTTTTATACAAAAATCACTTAAAGACGATCGGTCACACTTTCAAAAATTGTACCCCGCGTCTCTTGAAGCTTACATGTTAGAATTGTAATATTTTACATCAAAGTTGAATAAATCAATAGCACACACAATAATACATACGACTACAACACTTATTATATCGTAATAAGAGCGTCTCTCCAGAAAATTTTAGTTGGTTCTAAATGAAAGTCAGTGGTTTAACCGTCCGTAATGTTTTATCGTACCATGATATTACCTTTCGTATTATGTATTCAACATATCAGCGTGGTCTGTTTTACTATGAGGGCGAACGCTAACACAGTATCGTGAAGGTCGTATGGAAAGATAACGGTATTTTACTCTAAATCTAGGTAATATTCTCCTTCTACTTTTGCTTACATTTTATTCACTACAGGTTGTATTTTTCTGCTAATATTATTATTATTCAATTTCTTCTCTTTCCCTTCATTTTTGAGCTTCATTGGCGAGCTCCGTGGCGCAGTGGTTAACACGCCAGCCTGCGATACGAGAGTGCCCGGGTTCGATCCCCGGTCAGGTAATGATGGAAAACGATATTTTTCAGATTGACCGTGGCCTTGAATGTTTATCTATATAAGTATCTATTATAAAATATAGTATCGTTGAATTGGTATCCTACGACTTAAGTCCACAACTTACTGTGGGGCTAGGTCATTTTGTGTGATATGTCCCTATATATTTATTTCTCTATTCTCATTGTTTATTTAATTTCTTCGGATTAGGTAAAGAGATAAAAAATATATTATTAAAGTACTTGACCGTTATTTGAAACTGTACATATTGGAGATAGGCCCTGTGTTTTCTGCTTTCTCTTTCTACCTATATAGTGCTGTCTCGCTCGCACGATCCCACCATCTCATCTCACCAGGCAGGGTGGGGGGCCCTTGTGGGGGCGCCCGCCATCTTAGAATCATTGGCGTCCTGTTTTCTGCGGTGCACGGTCGTGCTAAGGACTGCGTAATATTCTGGTAAAATGAATTACATTTTAATTTAACCGTTTTTCTTTCTCATGGAAAATTACGGATAACATTTTATAAAATTATTACTTAAATTACTAAATTTACAAAGTCATGTAGTGACTAATATAGTAATAACGGAGTTTCCGTTCGAATTTATTACCATTTATTTTAAATTCTACCTTTTTAATTAAAGTGTTTGTCTTAACCGTGTTTTAACACGACTTTTTCCACAGATAAGTGAAGTGAAAGTGTTGCGTGTGATTTATAAATCAATATGGAGTCTTTTGACAGTAATAAAAATAATTCCCCTCGAGCGGGCCCATCTAATGTTGAGAACAACAATTGTAGAGGAAACGTCGCGCAGTACTTCTGGTAGCAAGTTTACAAGTAGTTATTGTTCGTCGTCTAGTTCTAGTTCCTCCGATATTAATAGATATAAACGAAAGAAAAGGGGGGGCAAATATCGCAGGCGCAAGTCACCTTTTATGAGGGAAACAGCCAAAATTGTGTAAACAAAATTACTGTTGTTCATGGCAATTTAGTGGCGAACTGTATGTCAATAAAAGTCCGCCCAAATCGGTTATACGTGATTCAAATTTAATTTTCAAAATTTATACACTTTAAGTGGAGCCTGCTGAGCCCAAAACTTTGGTTGAGTATTTAAAGGACATGCAACATTTTGATAAAAGTGAATGGTGCGAAGTCCGTTACGCGGACACGCAAAAAATATATAATCCTACACCGGGGTTTGTGGAACTAGAAGTAAATGACGAGCTAAGAGCTTATAATTCATTACGTCATTTCGCAAATTCTGAAATAGCCTACGCTGCTTTAACATGTTGTGTTCTCAAACAACGCGATGTCTTATAATCATCTATTCGGGATCTTTTGGAATGGGCCCAAGAATCTGAAATTCCTTCTGACGGTTTACGTGGAAAATAGAGGAATTGTTTTTAAAGGGTGATGTGTTCAAGTTTCATCAGAATTACTTCAACTCATTTGTCGCCACAGAGCTGAGGTTATACAAATAAGCAGACATGGAATAATTAACTTTGTACGTGACCCACTTACCAAAGTAGCTTTGCGTAAAATTCCGCCCTCATGTCAACATTTATTTAATGCTAAGTCTTTGACTTCTGTCCTCAAAAAAGCTGGAGGAGTAAGGGAAACATTCCTACCCCCACAAAAATAACAAAACAACACTAATGCTCCAGCTGCACAAGCTGGTACGAGCAAGCAAACTTGCCACCCCCCCCAGGGGCAGGCAACTTTTAATGGACCCTCGCAGGGTACCACACACTCACATGGATGTTGTGCGACGCACATTTCCCATGCTAATCAACCCCCACAGGGTTGTTGTCACTCATGGCCTCGCAAGGACATGGTAATTATAACGCTGACTCTTCGATGCTTCAGCTGCACAAGCTGGTACGAGCAAGCAAACTCGCCACCCCCCGCAGGGGCAGGCAACTTTTAATGGACCCTCGCAGGGTACCACAGACTCACATGGATGTTGTGCGACGCACATTTCCCATACTAATCAACCCCCACAGGGTTGTTGTCACTCATGGCCTCCGCAAGGACATGGTAATTATAACGCTGACTCTTTGATGCTCCAGCTGCACAAGCTGGTACGAGCAAGCAAACTCACCACCGCCCGCAGGGGCAGGCAACTTTTAATGGACCCTCGCAGGGTACCACAAACTCACATGGATGGTGTGCATCGCACATTTCCCATGCTAATCAACCGCAGGGTTGTTGTCACCCATGGCCTCCGCAGGGACATGGCAATTATAACGATGACTCTCACTCAGCGCCTTCTAACTCTAGAGGTTCCTATCGACCCAGAGGAGGTCGGCAGACCTACAAGTCCCAAGAGTATAATAAGCGCAAGTCATCGAGACCAACCTCAGACTTCAAGATGCATGGGAAGAAACGAGGCAAGTATTGACAACCAATTCAGAGCGGGGCGACTACTTTTATTTCACAAAAGGTGGGAACGGCTCGGTGCTCCACCGTTCATTTTAAAAATAATAAGACTATAAGTCTGGAGCATAGGAGGGTAATCCTCTTCACCAAAACCACCACTCTCGATGCCTCGTCGGATCGAAAAAAGACTCCACACTTCTGTATCAGAAGCTATTACAACCGTGTTGTCACAAATGAAATAACAACATGTCTTAGAAGTAGTCAAACCGTCTCCAAGCTTTATTTCGACTATGTTCCTTATACTGAAAGGCGACGGCACTCACCGTCCCATTTTCAACCTTACGTCTCTGAACGATTATGTAATAACTGAAAAGTTTCGTCTTATAAAAGTACAACGCATCCCAGATTTTTTGCAACCGAGAAACTGGCTATGCAAAATCGATCTATCGCAAGTCTATCTTCATCTTGGAGTCCAACCTTTTCATATGAGGTTTATGCGGTTTCTTTATAAAGACCAGCTACTAGAAATGACGTGCCTGCCATTTGGCCTAAGCACGGCACCGAAAGTCTTTGCCTCCCTTACAAGGTGGCGCAAAGCCTAAGTGAACTCTGTTTACAAATTACAGTCTACTAGCTTTCGCCCGCGGCTCCACCCGCATCAATGTTTATCCCTCGGAAACAGTACTTTTTCCCGGGATAACATACGTCCATACCAATGGAATGTACCATATGTCGTACCCCAGATAACGTGTATACAAAATTTCATGATGATCAGTTCATTAGTTACAACGTGAAAGCGTAACGAACAAATTCACTTTCACGTTTATGATATTAGTTAGGATTTGGACGATTTCCTGCTGGTCCAAGACCAAGACCGACAGGTCCCAGTTCACATGTCCGCATCCTCCTAGAGAGACTGCAGTATCTGGGTTGGCAAGTGAATATGGAGAAGTCAATCACAACCCCTCAGCAGAATCTAGTATTCCTGGGTGTGAATTGGGACACTTGAACCAACAAGAAATCGTTACCCAAAGAGAAGTGCATTACTTTCTCTGCGAAAATAATGCATATTTTCAATCAGGTTGCAGTCGAGCTGAAAACCTTACAAAGTTTTGTGGGCTGTCTCACTTTATGGTGACGGATGCATCCGATTTAGGTTGTGGAGCCCAATTGGACAACCAGTCTTTTTCGGGTCATTGGACCAACCAAGAACAGGGATTGCAATGCAACCAAGAAGAACTCCTTGCAGTTCTAAAGGTCTTGGAAACCCAAAATCAGAATTTGGGCCAGTCCACTCTGTTGTGGCAATGCAACAACAAGACAGCAGTTGCTCACGTGCGGAACGAAGGAGGACCAAGTCAATGCTGATGAACATAACAGCAAGAATTGATCAAATTGCTAGATTACTCTCAGATTCAGATATCTGCTAGTTATATTCCAGGCAAGTACAATTGGCATGCAGATCATCTGTCTCGCTACCGTCTACTCCTAGAACGGCATTTATTGCCTCTTCGAACAAAAATATATTTATTTATTTTTTAAAATACGGTGTTCCTCTCATGGACCTGTTTGCTTCAAAGAACGCACAAGTTGTCCGCAATTATGTCTCCTTGGGCCGAATGTTCAGTCAAGCCTTTTATCACGATGCATTCTCCCGGACTTGGGACTACAACCTAGCGTGGGTATTCCCTCCCCATACCTGATACCCAAGGTATTAGCCAATCAGGCTCGAGATGTATTCTTGCTAATAGTCCCACGATGGGAAAGAGCATTTTGGAAAGCAGACTGGAGTCCCGAGCGATAGCGGCTGGATTCACAATCCACAACCTACACCAGTATCTAATCGATACTTCAATTGGTCTGCCTCCACCCAAACTCCAGGACATGACCCTGGAAGTATGGAAATGTGGGGGAAGGCAGATAGCCTAACAACCTGGAATGACTCGCAGATTAGTTTGGCCCTAAGTTCCTGGAGAGCTTCTACTAGGAAAACTTATAAAGTAGTCTGGAGTAGGTGGCTATCTTGGTGCAATAAATCGCATTAGAGTCCATTTCATCCTGATGGCTCGATTCTGGCTAAATGTTTAGCTGACTTACACCTAAAGGAAAAATCTTTCCTTTAGTACAATTTTGCTTCATAAATCAGTAGTTTCCACACTATGTGGTACTGAAATTTCTGGTCAACTGAGTTCTTATGTACTGGTCAAGCATAGATTGATATGTACTGCTTTAAAAAAAAAAAAAAAAACGATTAGTTGTCATGGTCAATCGACCATGAACACCCTGGTGTCAGAGTTCTTCGGACACGGACTGCTAGGTGGTACCCGGGACCACCGGCTTAACGTGCCTTACGAAGTACAGAATCATGTTTATTATTAGACAATCAGGTGATTCAAGCCTGCAATGTCCTAACCAAACGGAAAGCAACTAAACAAAGTATGCTTCCCGTGGGAATCGAAACCACGACCCCGGGTCTACAGACAAATGCCTTTTCTCTTGAAATATAGTTTACACATAAACGATTTATTTTCCGCAAGTAGACACACAGCCATATTATGCTTTCGGCTTCACGTACTTTGATTGGTACGAAAATTGTAAAATATACCTAAAGACGACATCTTATCAAGAGGTAATTGGCAATCTGGTGATACATTTAGAAAATTTTACAGGGAACAGGTCATACCAACTCCCGTTAATAGAAACATCACTAGTTGTTTATTCCAATAAGTTGATTGTGTATTTTCAATACAAAAGTGATTCAAATTGTTTCATTTTCTTTACTTTACGCATACTTTGTGATGTATATGAATCGCATTTATAAAAGTTTATTTTTGAATTAACTTATCATATTTTTTTTGTTAAACATATAAGAACTTATTTACTCGCACTTCCCACTTGTATATCATCTCAATTATTATATAATAATTGAGATTATTATATTTGGTAAATTCATTTTACCATGAAAATGATTACAAATGATACAATCGTATCATTATTTAATCTTATTCGTCTCACATTGGCGTCCATCTCACCCAGGCGATAACAAACACGTCTCAATATGTACAGTTTCAAATAACGGTCAAGTACTTTAATAGAAGCGTTTTACCTGAAATAAAACGCATATTAAATACTTACCTTATTTGAAACTGTAATTTCAATTCCTGCCTGGGTACATATTTCGTCTCAATGATTCTAAGATGGCGGGCGCCCCCACAAGGGCCCCCCACCCTGCCTGGTGAGATGAGATGGTGGGATCGTGCGAGCGAGACAGCACTATATAGGTAGAAAGAGAAAGCAGAAAACACAGGGCCTATCTCCAATATGTACAGTTTCAAATAAAGTAAGTATTTAATATGCGTTTTATTTCAGGTAAAACGCTTCTAAAAAAGTAATATAAAACAAAATATCATACAAAAAATATACAACTTTTATAAAAACCTAATCCTAGAGCTCAGCCAGCAACGGGGCAGGGCTCGAGTTACCGGCGATGGAGGCTGCAGAGTGAAGAGCCCCCTGACGATGCGCGCCGTCTAAGAGAACAGCTTTTTGTATCTGACTCTTGATCCAGCCATCTAGCGAGAGTCTGTTTTGTCGATTTTGTTTCTGTCTAGTCTATAAAACTATTTATTGATGGGGTATTAATGATTTCGGGGGCTTGTTTCAATCTGTGACGACACGGTTGGTTAGAAAATGTTACAGTGTTCTTTTTGGCTTTCGCGCGACACAGGTTTAGCGAATAACTTGTCAGATGCTTGAAGTAAATTAGAATAAGTCTTGCAGATCACAGGTACATCATAATATCCTCTTAGTTAGTCATATGACGAGTTAATAAATAATGATAAAATGAAAAGTACAGTGAGGAAGCTCGGGTATAGTAATCATCATCAGGTCTTTTTAGTCTCCACTGCAGGAGCATGACCCTCTCTGTACTGCCGGAGCCATACTTGGCCAGAGCAGACAGAGGATTTGGCCTACACTCTCCTCGCTGGCCAGACGGGTTGGAGAGGTCTCATTGATGTTTATGAGCTTTGTTTAGCTTGTATTTCCTAAGTCGCCTCTTACGACATCCGCGGGAAGACTTGGAGTGGATTGGAGTCCTATTCTGCTCTGCCGGAAACCACACGGCTAATAATAAACGGTATAGTAATATTAAGGGAAAAATAAAAGGCTAAATACTTTAATTACGAGACAGAGATAGACAAATGTAAAAGCCGTGTTGTACTAAGATATAAAATAGTTAGCAGAGGCCAGAAAAGTTTAGTCGTAGGTCCACCAAGAGGTTTGAAAATATGATGACTTGATATCTTAAATAATGACGATAAATAACGACGAGCTTATGAATACTTACGCTTTCCACGTAATACGACCTCCGTATTACGTGGAAAGCGTAAGTATTCATAAGCTCATTGCAAAATTGCCTTCGTCATGTATCATATTGAAATGCGTGGAGACAGTAGAAAAGACAAGAGCGAAACATCAATTCTATCTAAAGCCTTTTTCTACTGGAGGCGCGGCCAGTTCTCTGATGAAATTTACTAGGTGAACAGAATCTTTGTTTTGCATGTCTTAAGTTTGAGAAGAATAAGGAAATTGCTGGATTTCAATAAAATCACTTTAATACGATATTATCGCGTATATTACATTATTTTTACACCTAACGTTTCGAAAACTTTACAGTTTTCATGGTCGCAGGTAGACTAAGTTAACATATGTCTTTGTGTTATAAGAACTATACAAAACTACCGCCTACAATATTTATTGATAACGTTCCAGATGTACGCAGTATTGACTCACGGTGTCTGAAGGTCTTGCGGTCTTGTGATGAGCTTGAGATTTTATTAAATTGATGACAGGATCCCAAGCTGGTGGTAACTGCCAACCATCCTCTCTATTGAAATGAGGATGTTTTTTAATTTCAATAGCCTCACGAAGCATTCTTGGAATGTGTCTGTTTTTCGTTTGCTAGGACTTGAGGATTATCAAAACGCATGTAGTGGTTGGGTTTGTCTAAGGCATGTTCACAGACTGCAGACTTACACCCGTATTCTAAAACATTACCTCAAAATTTCCTTGACTTGACTCAACCTTACAAGAACGATTTGGCATTCTTGGTCGGTAAAATCTTCCTCAAATCAAGGTAGAACCTTATTCAAGGCAAGGAAGCAAACGTCAAACATAAGGTAGGTCGCGAGCTACCTTAAGGATCCCTTGAACGCCATTAACGACGCTTTACGTGTCAGAAGTTCTTGTGGTTGTGAAACTTTGTGATAATGTCTTCGAATATGTCCGACTGAAGATTTTATGAATATGTCTACGATAATCGTTACGATTATGTATCCCGCCCGACGGTATCAATTCCGTGATAGATTTCGAGAAAAATGTTTTATAATTGTATGACTCGTATTGATTTTATTATTTTGGCTTTTAGGGTTCCGTACCCAAAGGGTAAAAACGGGACCCTATTAGTTTCGCTCCGCTGTCCGTCTGTCTGTCTGTCCGTCTGTCACCAGGCTGTATCTCATGAACTATAATAGTTAGACAGTTGAAATTTTCACAGATGATGTATTTCTGTTGCCGCTATAACAAAAAATACTAAAAAATAGAATAAAATCAATATTAAAGGGGGCTCCCATACAACAAACGTGATTTTTTTGCTTATTTTTGCTCGATATTGATAACGGCAACAGGTAGAAGCTTGAAATATTCACAGAATATTTAGTTATATATTCATTTAAAATTATATAATTAAATAAAAATAAAATTAATATTAAAGGAGGATCCCATACAACAGACATGATTTTTTGCCGTTTTTATAGATGACGGTAGGGAACCCTTCGTGCGCGAGTCCGATTCGCACTTGGCCGGTTTTTTTTTGTTACGATTATGTATTATTTTATTTATTTGTAAGCCTGATTCCAAGTGTTTACGATATTTAAAAATTGCCAGGGTATTCAAAATCTTGCGGTATATATGTGTGTATGTTAGGTACTTTTACAGAAAAGTATAAATCAATGGAAGAAACCATCTCCAGCTGCAGCAGCTACATAGACATAAGTGGATGACCTTTGTTTCAAGTTTAACGTAGTTGACTGTAAAAATTTATTTTGCTATGCAATATTCTATATCGTTGTAACGTAGCATGTACTATTTTGTAAAAAAAATACTTCTAAATACACTTTCAAATTTGCTTTCAATCACAAATTGAAGATAATTTGAAGACAATTTTTTAACAATGGCAACTTTCGTTTATATCTATCAAATATCTTGTTAAAAGAACTTTCATCCAGAGCCAAAGAGAAATTTAAAAAGTAAAATATTGCCTAGGTTGCCTCTCAGAACAATATTGCCTAGGTGTGCAAACATAATAAAACGAAACGATGACGTCATTCCGCAAATTCAGCCTCACTGAAGGATCCTCAAGATAAGGTTGAGTATGCGACTGAGAATACAAATACAAAGGTGAGACTGAGGATTTTCTTAAGGTAACCTTCAGTAAGTTTGAGTCAAGAGAATCATAAGGTAATGTTTAAGAATATGGGTGTTAGTCTTACATAGAGCTGTAGGCTTTGTCCCTTTTCGACATGATTCTGAACAAAAATCAGTAAAAGAACAACACTATATTTCAGGAGATTGAACATAAAATAATAAAAATTCGTCCAATCAGTTTATTAAGTAAAATCGTGATGTTAGTTTCCTTTTACGCCACACCTATCTCTTTTTATACAGTATCATGTAGACGTTATACAAAAAGCAAAAAAGTGAAAGAAAAGAGCACGACGTGTTCTTTACATCACTCTCTTAATGTCGTGATTTATATTTTATTTTATTACTTCCACAGCAAGCGATGCGTAGCATCTGTAATTCGATACGTCGGAATTGATATCGGAGAAAACATACTAACTTCTTTGTTACAGTAAAGTTGTGAATCTTATATTTATAACATAGTACTACTCACTTTTCCCCACTTTTTTATACTTAAATGCCACCCTTAGCATGTTAGTGGGCATTATGTGGAAAACGGAATCAAAATAGTGATTTATAATGTTCATTAATATTAAGATAGGTACCTGGGTGATCGAAATCCGCTTGGAGAAGCTCCCCAAATATGAGAAGTTGCTATATCATTTTCTCATCCTAACAAGCATTTACACACTAGAGTTTATCGAAATCGTTGGAGCCATTTTCGTGATCCTGATTATAGAGGTATATTTATATAAAAATATTCAGGACTTGCTCATTTAGTATCTATAGCATTCTGTGAGACATATGAATTCGTACATACCGAATATTCTTTTCTAAACTCGCATATTTTTAGTAGCGAATTTACGAGGCTGAAACAAGTTGATTTACATATTCAATTGATAATGCAAAAGCAATATACTAGTATATTCATTTCGGGACCATTTTGCATGGCCAGGCAGTTTTAGCAAAATTTTTATTGTATGATATGCACATTTTGAGAATAGCTCATTGTAAAAAATTGCCCGTTATTTTTCGAGTGTAGGTACATTTTGCGAAGAACCCTATCTGCTCGTATAGTGAGTCCTTACGTTGATTAGTAGATTAGTTATGTATATAAACGGTACCTAGCACGAAACTTTTTATTCTTTTTTTTATATACATAGCGCGAAAGTTTAAAAAACAATGCTTTTTATGAAACTGTCCATCTCTACACACGAGGGCCATCGAGAAGCCATGTAAAATTTCCCTTTCTAAACATATAACACGTACGGACATAAAGGAAGACATCGTTAAGTAACGAGGCAGCCTCAGTACTTTCCAACGGACGTTTCCTCAACCACTTTCGATAGATTCTCAATAAAAACAGATGTGGACACTCCCTATACTTGGAAGGAATTATTTGCCTTATATGAGTGTTGGTTGCAAACAGGTGTATTTCCTTGACGTAGGCTGTGGTTTACCGAATACTTAAGGTTTTTTCCTTATTTTGTGAAGACGAGAACATTTTTTATTCCATTGTGTTTTATTTTAAGTCGATAGTTGATCATGATTATGTCTACAAAAACATTGGTCACCAGCAGCTGAAGACCTAACATATTGTTTAAAAGGATCCCTCAATTTCTGTTTAAGCAGATGATGGACATCATAAAAAATAGGTAGGTACATTAATAAACAGTCTAGCCACAGATGAAAAAAATATTAGCATTGATAACTGCCTCCGTGGTCGAGTCGTTAAGGCGTTTGCCTATAGACCCGGGGGTCGTGGGTTCGATTACCACGGGAAGCATACTTTACTTATTTAGTTGTTTCCAGTTTGGTTAGGACATTGCAGGCTTGAAACACCTGATTGTCTGATAATGAAATGTTTTCGTGCTTCGGAAGGCACGTTAAGCCGTTGGTCCTGGCTGCCATCTGGCAGCCGGGACCAACGGCAACGAGTTGTTAAAGGCACCACGTCAGAGGCCGAGAGGCGGTCCCGAAGAACTCGGACACCAGGGTGTGCATGGTCAATTGACCGGGGCACCTACTCGAAAATGATGATGATTGATAATAATGTATTAAGAACTTATTTTACTTGTCCTAACCAATATGTAGGTATATTATACTTAATCCTAACTAATAAATGGAAAAGTGAGTTTGTTTATTTGTTTTTTAGGGTTCCGTACGCAAAGGGTAAAAATGGGACTCCATTAATATCGCTCCGCTGTCCGTCTGTCTGTATGTCGATAGTCATAAAATTTGGCGATATTTATTGGTATGAAGAAGGACATAGGGGGTATTTTTTATCCCGAATGCTCTTTCCGAGGGATTATACCCCTATATGTGTTGACCCCTTTTGCAGGCAAAAACCGTCGCCTTGTTTTAGTGGAGCAGATACGCCATCTTGTGGGAGAAGCCACCACTTATCATGGTACCCTTCATACCAGAATTAGTACTGTTTCCGAGAAATCGACATTAAGACGAGCGAAGCCACGGGCGGGTGGCAAATGAGTTCTGAATAAATTGAATTCTGTAATAGGTAGTACAAAAAATATTTCTGAATTTATCTATTTACTATAAATTAGGAAATTGGCGACAACCTGGCGTAGAAGGCAAGGGGAAACCACTACCACTAATTCTCCCAAGAGAATGTCCCGACCTCAATAATGACACACAGACAGATAGGACATCACGACGCTCAGCAGTGAGCAGACGACTGAAGGAGGAGGATAAATTAGGAAATAAAATATGGTGAAAAATTTTTAAGCGGGCAGGATTTGAACCTGCGACTTAAGTCGATGTACGACTAATTTAATAAGAGTATATCAAAATAGCATTGTGAATGCAAAATATAGACACTTAAAAATAATTACTATAACCCTTTCCTTACTATATTACTATTACCGATCGTCGTGAAATTTTGCATACAAGTTCTCTGGAGTACGGAGAAGGACATAGGCTACCTTTTATCCCGGGAAAAAGTAATATTCCCGAGGGATCGACATTAACGCAGGCGGATTCGCGAAAGCTTTCTTACAAATAAATTACTTTACTAGAAATTAAATATTAAGAATTACTATGATATTACTATTAAATAGTTAAGATCTCTAGAGAAGGAATACACCAGTCGGGAGCACGATTTAGTGAGTGATATCGTCGGTTATACTTTGTAAACACCTGAGATAGAGTTCACTCAAGGTCGTTTCTCTCATTGACAGAATAGAAAACTCATTGACTATAGCCGTGCACGTACCTATGCACTCGAGAGGGCAAGTCGCTGATGACGCAGGAGTTGTTCCGATGGGAAGTACAACCTGTCTGGTTTCACTTTCGATAAGCAATGCAACGGTGTCTAGTGTACTACAGTACGTTAGGACGCCCTTGTTCATTCTCAAACTAGTATCTGTATTTATGAATATGATTGTTATCTCAAACTTTTGCTTATAAGCAAACTGCTATTTTCTTTTGGACTGACAATGGCGAGCTCTGTGGCGCGTTAACACGCCAGATTACGATGAGGGTGCCCGGGTTGAGTCCCCGGCCAGGTCATGATGGATCATTATATTTTTCAGATTTACCTGGGTCTTGGATGTTTTACAATATATACGTATACTTATATTATAAAATATAGTATGTTGTGTTAGTATCCTACGACACAAGTTCACAACTTACTGTGGGGCTAGATAAAGTGTGATATGTACCTATATATTTATTATTATTTAATATAAATTGTACATAACATCCAAATACATCACAATCGTATCAACTTGGAGTCAGGTCGCCTAAGGGTGCAAAAGATTTAACTTAAAGCACTTTTAAAGTGGTAATTAAATGTAAAACTTATTTTTTTTTTATGTATCTATATTCGACGGATAACGAGCAGACAAGCCACCTGATGGAAAGTATTTACCGGCACCCTTGGACATCTATAATACTAGATGAGGTGCTGATGCATTGCCGATTCTTAAAAAAACCTGTAAACACGCCTTTTGAAGCACCCCAAGAAAGAAATAAGATTTCAATGTTGCGTACTATTTTTAGCTTTGATTGAATGGAATAAGGTTGATATTTAATTACCACTTAAAAATTGCTCGACCATTTTTCCGCCTTGTTAGAATAAATAAATAAATATATACGGACAAATCACACAGATTGAGCTAGCCCCAAAGTAAGTTCGAGACTTGTGTTATGGGATACTAACTCAACGATACTATATTTTATAACAAACAAATACATATATAGATAAACATCCAAGACCCAGGCCAATCTGAAAAAGATCATTTTCCATCTTGACCTGGCCGGGGATCGAACCCGGTCACTCCGTGTCGCAGGCTGGCGTGTTGACCGCTGCGCCACGGAACTAGTCAAATAAAACAAAAAAAATGTTAGAATTGACACTCACTAAACTGTAGTGAACCGCTGTCATCAAAGAACATATTTCATATCGGAATTTGAAGAAGAATTACCAATGGACATCAAAATAATTGAGGAACAATCACTTAAAATATATATAAACTAAATAGCTCGCTCGATCTTAGACCATCTTTGCCTTTGGCCTAGATTATGGTCAAGAGTAAAATTATTTTTATACTAGCTTTCGCCCGCGGCTCCGCTCGCGTCAATGTAGATCCCTCGGGTACTTTTATCTTCTTCTCGGGTACTCATAGTACTTTTTCCCGGGATAAAAGGTAGCCTATGTCCTTCTCCGTACCTACTCCAGAGAACGTGTATGCAAAATTTCAGATGATCGGTTCAGTAGTTACGGCGTGAAAGCGTAACAAACAAACAAACAAATAAATAAACAAACAAACAAACATACTCACTTTCGCATTTATAATATTATTTTTATTTTTATTATTATTTTTATATAAAAATCCCATTTAATATAAAAAATCCGTAGATAAAAATCGTCGTGGTGCGGTTTGGGCTGTATAATGAATTGTTTCTCCGTAAGAAATGATGATATTTTTTATTTAGAAGTACGTATTATGAAATTCACGATGTTAAATAATACCTATTCATAGCGCAGAAATCACGAATCATTCATTTTATTCACCTTTGATTAGTATATTTTTTAGCGAAAGCTTCAACTTATTTGTCAATCATAATAAATAATGGAATTGATCACGAATTGATATAAGTTATATTGTTGCGTCGCCCATAATTTTATTATTTTACTCTTAAATCTTATCAAATTAAAATAATCTAGGTAATTCTGTACTTCGATAGTAAATTACTTATAGTATACTTTAATGGTATTGTTGTGTATTTACTGGTCACTTTTGGCGGTTTATTGGTATTACAAATAAAGGGGATTGTTGATTAAAATACTTTCGGCATTCATTAACAATTCTCTTAATTTATCAAATGAAAAGTAATATTTTATTTTCGTGGTAAATAAATGTAACAGTTTTTAGGTACCTATTAAACGTTACTATTTATATCTAAAATGATATATGTATGTACGGGCAGATTAATTCTAATGATGTTAGGTTCTAATAAATTGTATGTCCAATGTAGATCCCCAGGGTAAAGTTATTCAATATCATGAGGTGATCATCCCCTTTAAATATTATTATCCCCCTTTTGTTACACACTGTGTTTTTTTATATCATCATTTCGAGTAGGTTTCACGGTCAATCGACCATGCACACCCTGGTGTCAGAGTTCTTCGATACCACCTCTCGGCCTCTGACGTGATTCCTTTAACGACTACCAGATGGCAGCCGGGACCAACGGCTTAATGTGCCTTTCGAAGCACGGAATCATCTTTGTTATCAGACAATCAGGTGATTCAAGACTGCAATGTCCTAACTAAACTGGAAACACTAAACAAAATATGCTTCCCGTAGGAATCAAACCCACTGGACCACGGAGGCAGTATATAGTTTTTTTATAACAGTGGTCAAACACATGGTAGCAAGTACTGTTGCAATCACAAATATGGGGGCAACTGGTGTCGGTTTCTCAATAATTAAGGTATTCGTGTAATAACCAGCTAGCGAGATAGATGTCAGATTTATATCTTGCAGGTGATTATTTAATTATACAGACGGTGGATATCATATTAATTAAATTTAATTGTTCGCCTTGATAACGTACTTCTAATGAATAAATAAATATATATGGATAAATCACACAGAATGAGCACCAATTTTTTTTTTATGTATTATTGACGGCAAACGAACGAATGCAAAGAAGACCCACCTGCTCAAATTGGAACGAACACAACGAGCTATCTTAAAAGTAATATACCGGAAACCTTGGCTATATCCAACTGATTTGCTCTATAAAAATTACAAACATCCTCGGGTTAGACAATTATACATTATATCGGCTATCCTTAAATTTCACAAAATTGCCAAAAAAATAGGACGACAATCTAGTAGGGTTGTAAAATGGGATCGTCAGAAAGTACTCGTAAATACTGATTTTGCGCAAAGAAGTTTTAAACATATGGGAGCTTATTTGTATTCAAAATTTTATAAAAATAACAAAAGTATAATTGATATGACTAGAGCAAGATGTAGAAAGGCGGCATGCGAGTGGCTAGAAGGCAAAAATTACGAGCAAACAGAGGAAATTTTACATCTTATTATCAGCTTATTTACATATAAATTCAAATATATATATATACTAAATTACTTCTTCTAATTTCATATTTATTTATTTACATTATATATATTGGCTTTTATTCTGCATTGCCGTAATTGGTAACTAAACTTTTTATTAAAATAATACATAAGTATTATAAAATATAGTATTGTTGAGCACACAAGTTCACAACTGATATGTGAGGCTACCTCAATTTGTGTAATATGTCCTTAAATATTTATATTTTATTTATGCGATCTGGATTGGTCTGTAATTTATTCTATATAACTTATTTTCTTTTCTCGTTTTTTTCTATGTTTAGTCTTATTTCGGGGAAGACGCTGCGCTCCACGATACAGGGAATCCTAGTGTGGAGTTCAGCGCTACACTGATTAAGTTACTACTACACCTATCTTAGTAATATTTAGTACTTGTGCTTACAGTGACCCCAAAGCACAGGTTATGTAGCCTTGTTTGGGGCCTCTGTTATTTGTATTAAGACTGTATTTTATTTAAGTGCTTAATCATAAGGAAATTGTATTTAGTTTCAAAAATAAACGATTTTTATTATTTTTATTTATTTTTAAACGAGCAGACGAGCCACCTGATGGAAAGTGGTCACCGTCGCCCATGGACACCTGCAATACCAGAGAAGGCGCTGATGCGTTGCCGACTCTTTAGATACCTGAAAACATGCCTATTGAAGGACCCCAAGTCATAGCACGCAGGAAAAACCTCGGGAGGGAGTCCATTCCACAATCCTGATCCAGAAAAAACCACGTGACGCTCTGACATCAAGTAAGTTCAAGACTTTTGCTATGGGATATTGACTCAAAGATATAACAAATACCTACATATTTAGGTAAACATCCAAGACCCAGGCCAATTTGAATAAGATGCTTTTCCATCGTGACCTGACCGGGGATAGAACCCGGGAACTCCGGTGTGGCAGCCTGGCATGTATTATATTGTTACAAAGAGCTGTTATTATAAAAACTGCCGTAGATTTTTCACACATAGAGATTGCAGAGAAGATTGATTCCATCTGCGCATTGCGTGCTTGATATTTAATTAGATTTTGCAATAGAGGTGTCAGCGTTTCCCAACTTAATGATTCTAACAAGCATGCTTTATTCCCCCGGCTTCGCTTGTTATGTCTTTCGAAATGTGATGGTAAGTAAATACCAACATGATTACATGTGCATTTACGCATTCCGAAGGGCTTTACATTCACTTCCTTGGTACATAATGGCTACTACTATGTTTAATTTTATAGCCGTGTGGTTTCCGGTAGAGTAGAATAGGACCACTCCTAGTCTTCCCATAAAGGTCGTAAGGAGCGACTTAGGAAATACAAGCTAAACAAAGATCATAAACATCAATGAGACCTCTCCAACCCGTCTGGCCAGCGAGGAGAGTGTAGGCCAAAACCCTGCTCTGGCCAAGTATGGCTCCGGTAATACAAAGAGGGTCACGCTCCTGCAGTGGAGACTAAAAAGGACCTGATGATGGTGATGTTTCATTGATAACCTCCTGCTTTAAAAAAGGAGGAGGTTATCAATTCGGAGATTAGATTTTAACCTGATAACGTTTTATAAATCGATGAACGCAGGCTGCACGCACAAAAAAGTTAGTGAAAAGGTAGTAAATGAATAACGTTCCATGTGCAGACGAGAGCCCGGAACAAGCAATAAAGAGGTACAATAGGTCGAAGCGTTCGGCTTGAGCTGCATCTATTTTTGTCCTTAAATTGTAGTCACAGAAAACCAATTTTTTAAAGGTTTCCGTACCCAAAGGGTAAAAACAGGACCCTATTAATATTTTTTTTTTATATTATATTCGCTCCACTGTTAATATCGCTCCACTGTCCGTCTGTCTGTCTGTCCGTCTGTTACCAGGTTGTATCTCATGAACCGTGATAAGTAGTTAGACATTTAAAATTTTCATAAATAATGTAAATACTAAAAAAAAAAAAAATTTAAGTAGGCTCCCGCTTTTTTAGCACTACGGCGCGAGTTAGACTCGCACTTGGCCGGTTTTTAGGGTTTCGTACCCAAAGGGTAAAAACGGGACCCAGGCTGTATCTAATGAACCGTAATAGTTAGGCATTTGAAATTTTCACAGATGATGTATTTTTGTTGCCGCTATAACAACAAATACTAAATATTTAAAGGGGCTCCCATACAACAAACGTGATTTATTTGCTTGTTTTTGCTCGTTATTGATAACGGCAACAGGTAGACGCTTGAAATATTCACGAATAGTTATATAAATATTAACTTCAAAAATAAATAATTGAACAAAAATGAAATTAATATTAAAATTAATATTAAATATGGCTTATTATTATTAAAAGGGGGGGCTCCCATACAACAGCTTCGTGCGCGAGTCCAACTCGCACTTGGCCGGTTTTTTTTTTTATAAAATTTTAGTTGACGCAGGTTTAGCGACAGACTGCGCTATCTTAAGCCAGTGTTTGCACGAACCAATGGCTGATGTCACTATTGAACCTTGAAATGTGAACACTAAACTTCTGTGTTTGAGTTCGGAGACAAGTGCAAGGATTTGCTAATATGTTTTGTAGCATTAGGTACAATGCTCGGTTTAATGTTTTTTGTTTTTCGGGTGTGTGAGTGGCCAACACTGGTGTCAGATTTATCAAGCTGCATAAAGGCATCTGACATCGCTTTGCGACTGCTACAAATAATGACAGCCGGGACCAACAGCGTGCCTTTCGAAGCACGGAGGAGCTTGAGATATTTTTTTGCCACTTGGGGTCACCCATCCAAGTGGGGATCCCGCCCGGAGTTGCTTAACATGCGCAAGCGCTAGTAATGCTCACGCCTTGCTCACGCCCATTGGGCCACCGGGCTCCTCATTCTGTTTTAATATTAAAATATCGATTCGAACCAATAATTAGATGTCGAATGTTGTTGGTTCGAATCCTACCTGTAGCGATTTTTTTCAGCTCATATGTATTTTCGATTTTAATGTTTTGTATACCTATTTTTTTCCTATTCCCGTATATTCTAATCTCAAAAATACAGTATTCGTGTATAATACTAAGGAAGAAAATTATCGGCCGAGTCGTAGACAATATAATTCTAACGTAGTCGAGTCAGCTAATGTTGGGATTTCGTCAAGCGTGTAATAGTTGTTAGGAGCGGATTGTATTCAGTTTAATTATATTAACTAATAAATAAATAAATAAAATAAATATATACGGACAAATCACACAGATTGAGCTAGCCCCAAAGTAAGTTCAAGACTTGTGTTATGGGATACTAACTCAACGATACTATATTGTATAACAAATACATATATAGATAAACATCCAAGACCCAGGCCAATCTGAAAAAGATCATTTTCCATCTTGACCTGGCCGGGGATCGAACCCGGTCACTCCGTGTCGCAGGCAGGCGTGTTGACCGCTGCGCCACGGAGCTAGTCATCAGTAACTAACTTACTGAACCAATTTTTATTAAATTTAACTGGGAAAAATTCGAATATCCAATCTCTTCTTACGAGTATATGACGGAGTTATGGCGAACCTACAAAAACAGTCGAATTGAGAAATAGGTAATTTTTGATGAGGTCGGCGCATTTTATTTTTCTTTGAACACACTGTTACCTACTTTATATTAAAGGTGAACTGCTATAAACATTTAAAATCCTCTGCCTTATCGAATCAAATCGTAACTCAGTTACGCCCAACGTGTCTGTACAGAGAATATAGAATTTTTTCCTTACTTTTTTTACTCACTTGTTAGAAAAATAGAATAAAAAATTGGTGGGTATAAACTTATTTAATAAGTTTTAGTATAAACAACATATAGCGCTAAACTTTTTTTTATTTTTTATTTTTAAAACTGCTTATCAGTTTTCTAGAAAATAGTTAAACAACTGAATCAGGTGAATATTCACACAATGACAACTGAAGGCTGATTCGTTCGCCCATTATCATCATCATCATCATCAGGTCTTATTTAGTCTCCACTACAGGAGCACGACCCTCTCTGTAGTACTAGAGCCATACTTGGCCGCAGAGCAGTCAGAGGACTTACACTCTCCACGTTGGCCAGACGAGTTGGAGAGGTCATAGATGTTTATAAGCTTTGTTTAGCTTGTATTTCCTAAGTCGCCTTCTACGACATCCACGGGAAGACTTGGAGTGGTCTTATTCTACTCTGCCGGAAACCACACGGCTTCGTTCGCCCGTCATTACTTAATTAATTTTTAAAATCACTTCCCATTACCTCTAACTACAGGTGGTATGGTATTATTGCTCTACACGTCTTGACACACCCTGCGGTTCGAGATTGTGTCAATCCCACTAGGAAAAAAGACGTGATATAACTAGCCATTTAAATACGCAATCACTATAAAGCGTCTATATCACATCATGTCGTATGAGCCTCACTTTAACTGTCCAATAAAAAACCTTTGCCTTGTACTTTGCACGAATATTAAAGCATAAATTAGTTGAAGTACGGATAAAACATCGACTTATGTACACTCTGTCAAACCCTTTCAATGGGCAATGAAATAAGGTCTAAAGGAAATAAGAAACAGACAAACTTATCACGTATCTGCGCTGGGGAAGAGAAGCAACTCTTTTACTCTTCTACTTTTTAGAGGTAAAATTATAGAGATAGCAATAGTGCAAAATCCATATTCAGCTCCTCATCTTATGATGATGTGATCTTATGTCATCTTGTTCTAGTAGAAATAAGTTTAGTATAAATTTCTCTCTACTATTATATAGACCTTACAGTCTTTATTTCCTCTATAATTTGTGAACTTTGTTGTACTTTGCACGAATACCTATTCAAAGATTTGGTTCTTTGTATGTCGCCATTCTTTAAAACATAAAAATACAATTACAAGCAACGAGGCGTATTCTCAAATTATTATATTTTTATTTGCTGTCTAAAAAAATATTGTAAAAGCTTTAACGTCACTATCTCAATCCAATGTTACTCCTTGGCCAATATTTATATCTCTACTTTATTTTGTGGCTGTACTTTGTTGACTCCAGCCAGATCCAAATCATAAGCTCAGTACTGAAAATTGGGTGTCAAGCTTTGATCAAATATAATGGTAGATACACGATTCGCGCTTGAAGAGTGGCACAGGCAAAACAGCGCCCTAATCGAGTTTCGAAGCTGTTTTGTCCACAGTTTCAATAAACCGCGCTAGCACTCACACGTCTCGCGATGACGAAGGTCAGTGAAAAGATGCAAAAACTACGCGTCAAAAGTGAAAAAGAAAGATGGAGTGTACTTTCAGTTTTTACCGTTTTTGTTGTTGTTTGTAAGTATGCATGATGCTGGCTCGGGGACATTATCTAGGTTTCAGTTTGTATGAGACTGTGTATCTACCATTATAATTGGTCGAAGGCGTCAAGTGCTTTAATTTTACTTCAATGACGCTCTATGGCTATCTTTCTACATCCACTTTATTTTATGACTGTACTTTGTACGAATATCAAAGGACCGGTTCTTCGCACGTCTCCGCCGCATTATAACATAAAAACACAATAATGAGCGGCGTATACTCAAATTAATAGTTTTTGTTCCCGGCGAATCAGCGACCAAAATAACTTGTTTATGATAAGTTAGTGAACCCGGGCTGCTATATCCGGGAGTCTTCCGATATCGTTATTGACATTTGATTTAGGTACAATAGATGAGAGAGTTGCTTTCTCGCCCAACGACGTAGCATAGCTGTTCAATGGAGGAACAGCCTCCGTGGTCCAGTGGTTAAGGCGTTTGCCTGTAGACACGGGGGTCGTGGGTTCGGTTCCCACGGGAAGCATACTTTATTTAGTTGTTTCCAGTTTCGTTAGGACATTGCAGGCTTGAATCACCTGATTGTCTGATAATTAAGATGATTCCGTGCTTCGGAAGGCACGTTAAGCCGTTGGTCCCGACTGCCATCTGGTAGTCGTTAAAGGAACCACGTCAGAGGCCGAAAGGCGGTTCCGAAGAACTCTGACACCAGGGTGTGCATGGTCGATTGACCGTTACACCTACTCGAAATGATGATGATGATGAACGGAGGGACGCAGCCAGCGTTCTTGCCACTATACCACACGAGCAAGCATTTATAAATAAATATATACGGACAAATTATACAGATTGAGCTAGCGCGAAGGTAAGTTCGAGACTTGTGTTATGGGATACTCACTCAACTATACTTTATCTTATAACAAATACATATATAAACATCCAAGACCCAGGTCAATCTGAAAAAGATCATTTTCCATTTGGACTGGGGATCCAATCCGCGACCTTTGGTGTGGCTACGACGAGCGCGGTGTATATGTTACGGTTAGAGTGATTAATTAAAAATTATTAATAATTGTCTATCATTATTAATAATTACCGAAAGTACAGGTAAAAGTGAGAAATTAATCACATTTGTCGGTGATTATTAATAATGTAACCTTAGTACCGATAAATGTAATAACTATCGATAAAAATAAATGTACACTGGCGATTTTTTTCTCGATCGGGCAACAGAGGTGCGGGCAGGGGTGGCGAGGCGGCGTGCGGGATGTGCGAGAGGCCACGCGAAGATTTGCCTTCTTGGATACTAAAACTGATGTTATTTTCCAAAACTACACCGAAAAAACCTAGAAATTGACACTCACGTCGATTTATAATGAAAAGTCACGTCCGACATCTTAGATTATATAACTGACGTCATTTTCGAGATATGCACCTCTACACCCCAAGAACCTAGAAAACGACACTCATGTTGGTTTATCATGAAAAGTCGCGCCCGCCATCTTGGATTACATAACTAAGGTAAAAACCCAAAAAACGACCCCTTTGCAGGTTGCAGGTTTTTCATGAAAAGTCGCGTCCGCCATCTTGGATTCCAAAAATTACATCATTTTCAAGATCTCTACCCTAAAATAGACACTTACATATTTTCATGCCTGTTCCCATGGTGGTAATCTCGAGGCCTTTTTAATCAAAGTATTAAAAAGGCCTCATCACAAGAGGCCTTCTTGATGGTGATGACGATTCTATAATTTTGCCATTTTATAATAATAGCAGGTGTCCAATCCAGGCAAACCTAGCACAAGTCCAGCTACATTTCAATCACATAAATTTGTCTTTCATAATGCAATAGTTTCTGCTCCAGCCTAGACCTGTTCAAGGACATATCATACATTGGTATTTCCAGAAACAAGTTCTGGCTGGAGACCAACTTTACATCAACTTCTCCAAAGGGCCTCTTCATGTTGGATATATATCTCCACGCAAGCCTCCAAAGGACCGGGGTAACACCCGTGAAACCAAAGTAGATACAAATAATAATACTAACAACGTTTTATTTTAGAAATACATTTCTATAACATAGGTTAGTACCAAAAATAAGCTTATAAACTAGGGTTAGTAAAGTGACCCAAATAAAAATATTAAAAACTAAAGTTACGAGGTTAGGGTTCAGGATTTGGAGTAAAACACCAAACTCTTCAGAGGGAATTTATTCACTACGGAATCCCAACACTGACTGGTCTTCCAACACGTCGAATATCCAAAACGCAAAGCACTCGTAGTCCTGGTCCGTTGCTGTGGTCGTATAAATTATCACTTATCAGTCGCACACAAATCACTCGTATTAGTATAACTCACTAAGAACACTCGCGGTAAACTGATTAACGATCGCCACGTCCGCTCCCTTATATACTGACTTATGGGTATCTAGAAAGTTCCATATACTTCCGGTCCCGACGGCCGATAACTAAAACATTCCAGAATATTCGAGTATGTGTATGAGCGGGATAGAATACATATGTGTGAGCAGGATGGAAGATGTATGAGCGCGACAGACGATGTTCGGAAAAGTTCTAGACTATTCTGTTCTGGGAGCTTCGCGACACTGCCCCCTTCTTAGAGACGCTCGTCCCGAGCGTCACTGTTGCTGCCATGATAACGTGCTAAGCGGTCCACATGCACCACTTTGAATGCTCCTCTTGGTTGTCGTTGAATGCGATATGTCACATCGTTCATGCGGGTGATCACCTTATATGGCCCTTCCCATCTCGTCTGCAGCTTTGGAGATTTTCCTTTGCGGCGTATTGGGTTGTGAAGCCACACTAAAGCTCCTTCTTCATAGCCACTCGTATTTGCTCTTCGGTCGTATCTAGTTTTCATGTTCTCGCTTGCTTGCAGCCCGTTTTCCCGAACTAGGTCATATACATCTCGCATTCTTTCCCGAAGATCCGAGACATAATCTGTCACAGTGTGAGAAACTTCTGGTGGTCTTCCCGTTAGCAAATCTACCGGTAACCGAAGTTCTCTGCCAAAATTTATAAAAGCTGGGGTCACTCTTGTGCTTTCGTGTTCTGAAGTCCGGTAAGCGAGGAGAAATAGCGGTATGTACTTGTCCCAGTCTCTTTGATGGTTATCAACCAATTTCGCCAAATGCCTCTCCAGCGTCTGGTTAAAGCGTTCCACCATGCCATCTGACTGAGGATGATATGGCGTGGTCCTTGTTTTGTGCATTCCTAAAATCTTACAGATTTCTTGAAATAGTTGTGATTCGAAGTTCCGTCCTTGATCGGAGTGGATTTCCAAGGGCACACCGAACCGGCATATCACTTCCTCAACTAATTTGGAGGCTACTGTTGCAGCTTCCTGGTTAGGTATGGCAAATACTTCAGGCCACTTGGTGAAGTAATCCATTACCACCATGAAGTATTTATTTCCCGACTCAGTTATAGGAAATGGTCCTGCCACATCAACTGCAATGCGTTCCCAGGGTGCACCAACGTTGTAGAGCTTGAGGTTACCGCGATTTCTTGTCGATGGCCCTTTCACAGCAGCGCATATGGTACATTTGCGACACCAATCCTCCACGTCTTCTCGACAGTTGAGCCAGTAGAACCTTTCTCGTATCTTTGTTAATGTTCTCTTGACGCCAAGATGTCCGCCGGACACCCCATCGTGGACTTCACGAAGAACGTCTTTTACTTTAGCTCTTGGAACAACTACTTGTAGGTGAAACTCTTTGCCATTTGGTTTTTCCCATTTACGGTAAAGTATTCCGTCCTCCAAGACAAAACTGTCCCATTGAGCCCAGTAAGCTTTGGTGATTGGGCTTGTAGGTGCAACTTCTACCCATTTAGGTTTTTCTGCTCCGCGTTCCTTCCATGCAATAATAAGCCTTATGTCTTCATCATCCTCCTGAGCTTCTCTGAAGATCGCGTCATCCCATGGTCCCGGCGGACTCGCCCTTGTTAATTTCACAGCGATTTCTTTAGACTCCTGTTTGACACAGTGTTTACAATCTTCTGAGCAAGGCCTTCTTGAAAGCGCGTCAGCATTTCCATGTGACTTTCCACTGCGATGTTCAGTAACAAAGTCGAACTCTTGGAGTTGTTCAATCCAACGAGCAACTTGACCTTCCGGGTTTTTAAACTGAAGCAACCACTTCAAAGCAGCATGATCAGTTCTCAGTTTAAACTTTCTGCCGATGAGATACTTGTTGAAATGTTGCAGCGTTTTTACCACAGCTAAGAGTTCTTTCCGTGTAACGCAGTAGTTCCTCTCAGGCCTTGACAAAGATTTACTGAAGTAAGCTATTACAACTTCTGCGTCACCTTGTTTCTGAGATAACACTCCACCAATAGCTGTGTTACTTGCATCTGTGTCAACGATGAATTGACCATCAGTCTGTGGATATCCCAAAATTGGAGTTTTACATAAACTTTCCTTCAATTTTTGGAAGGAATTCTCGCAAGTCTCGTCCCAGAAGAAAGGTCGTTTGTCTTCTGTCAAACGGTGTAAAGGTTTAGCAACCTCTGAGAATCCTTTGACAAATCTCCTGTAGTATGAGCACAGTCCCATGAAGGCTCGCACCTCTGTCTTGTCCTTCGGGGTAGGCCACTTTTGCACTGCTTCAACTTTATCAGGATCGGTTTGTACACCCTCACTGCTAATTACGTGACCGAGGTAGTTTACTTTGTTCCTGAATAGATGACATTTCTTTGAGTTCAGTTTTAAGTTTGCTCCCCGTATCTTCCTTAGGACTTTCTCTAGATTCCGCAAATGATCATCAAAGTCTCTGCCCATGATGATGACATCATCCAAATATACTAAGCAGGCATCTCCTACTAATCCAGCTAGTACACACTCCATAAGTCGCTCAAAAGTAGCCGGCGCGTTGCATAATCCGAAGGGCATAACATTGAACTGCCATAAACCTTTGCCAGTTGAGAATGCGGTCTTTTCTTTATCCTCTGGGTGTATTTCTACCTGCCAGTAGCCAGATTTTAGGTCCAAAGTAGAGAACCATCGCATTCCACTTAGAGTATCCAAGGTGTCATCAATTCGGGGCAACGGATAACTGTCCTTCTTAGTGATCTCGTTTAGTCGTCGATAATCTACACAAAACCGTGTACTGCCATCTTTCTTCTTAACTAGAACCACAGGAGAACACCAAGGACTTGCAGATGGTTCTATTACTTTATTTGTCTTCATGCCCTCCAACATTTCTTCAACTTCTTTCTCCTTGGCAATCGGTATTCGTCTTGCTCGCTGACGAATAGGTCTTTCGCTTCCAGTGTCAATCCTGTGCTGAACTAATGAAGTTCTTCCAAGATCTTCTTCTTTCGAAGAGAAGATATCAGCAAAACGCAACAGTGACTTCTTTGCGTCCGAGTATTGCTTAAAAGTCAGATTATCTTTGCTGTCTTTCAGAAGATCAATAATTGTAGAGTTATTCGCGATGTTAGGTGACACTGAGCTCAGCTTTGATTGACACTTTCTCATCCACACAACTTCTTCGCATTTTCCCACAGTATCTCCTTCATTGAGGCTGACCTCATGGAAGTCTAGGTTAACCACTCTTACCACTGCAGTATCGCTTCCACGCACTAAGGTTCTTGCTGTTAGGAGTCCTCTCGCAGTTGGTTTGTGTAATGTGTCCTCAATCAAAACACATCTCTTTGCCTCTGTTTTCTTAGCCGTCGTGGGCAGTCTCACCATTATTTGAGCCTGTGTTCGTCCAGGAATAACAATTTTGTTAAGGCAGGTTACTTTTCCAGTGGAAGCTCCAAGAATGAAGATTTCTTCATTACCACACTTGAAAACACCATTCGTGATATCAATTCCACAATTATATTTCTTCATAAAATCTAAGCCCAGTATGCAGTCATCAATGATTTCAGCTACGATGACATTGTGAGTATAGGGTGTCTCTCCCACGTACATCGTAACTGCCATTTCTCCTAGGACAGGTATTGGCTGGCCAGAAGCAGAAAGAAGCCGACAGTTGATGTTCTTGCGTCCCCTTGCCGCTTTCACTAGATGTGGCTTAACTATAGTCCTAGATGCACCTGTGTCTACTGTTATCCTGCAGTTTTTCCCATCCACTGAACCACATATTGCCAGACAATTTTCATTGCTTGCCTGTGAGATGATTATTGCTGGGGCTTCTTCTGAGACAGCCAGTACCCGCCCCTTAGTCCTGGCTGTTACTCGTTTCCCTGCTTCTTTAAAGGAGAGATCATAAACTGATTGCTTAGGTCTTCCTTAATCTCTTTCTTGATCTCTTCTTTAAGCTGTTCCCTGAGCTCTTCCTTTAACTGTTTCTTTTTGCGGCAATTGAGTTGTAAATGGCCTCTTTCACCACAATTCCAGCACATAGGCCCAGTTCCATTATCCTTCTTTGAAGGGGCCTTAACCGCCTTGACTACCTCGCTTATCTCGTCAATTACTCTCAATTTATGAACTTGCACATCTTGTCTTACCGCTTCCACTTCAAGGGCGTGTGCAAGGGCATCTTTAAGCGAGGTGTGATGTTGGAGCTTTACTGTAGCCCTTACCTCTGAATTCTTAATTCCATCCACGAAGGCTTGCAGTAGATTTTTCTCCACCATCCGGGGGTCTTCTGAGGGAAACGCTTTCCTTACGAGCCTCTCGATCTCTAATGCCCACTGTTGTAACCCCTCGCCTGATCGCTGGACTCGGTCGCGAAGCTGGGCTCGGAATACGTGCTCTAAGTGGCGTTCTCCGTACCTTGCTTCAAGAGCCTCCAACAAGTCCTTGAAGTCACTACCTGAGTTAGGTAGTGCTTCTAATACTGTCAAAGCGGAGCCCTTCAGTGCAACGGTGAGGGCTGTCAGGCTCTGTTCATTAGTCCATCCATTTGCTGCGGCAACAGTTTTATTTATTATTATTAAGATGGCACTTTCACCTTGGGTCCAGGTGCATAAGCAACAGCGTTGCTCGAAGTCACTTTCACGCCTACTGTCTCCAGTCGCAGCACTTTCTTCTCTAGTCCGGAGAAGTTTGTTTCCAGACCTGTCACGCGATTATCCACCAAATCCACATCCTTACGGATCTGGTCCACCACGTTGCTGACTTTGCTGACAGCTGCTAATACCATTCGTTGGTCCTCACTCATATAATGCAGCTTTTCCTGCATACGCTTTTGTTCATCCCTCGAGCACTTTTGTTCATCCCGCATATTTTGTATTTCTCCATTAAGTTCCACATTGATGCGTTGCAGTTTACTCTGGTTCTCATTTATGCACTGCAACATTTGCATCAAGCTACCAAAATCAAAAGATGCTTGAGTGGGAACCTGGAAAGAGGGGCTAGGAAACGTGGCTTGATGATGGGCGGCTGGCATCTGTTGGGCGGCGGCAATCTCTTGGGAGGCCGTAACTTCCTGGGTGGCTGTGACGGCTTCGGTGGTTGCGACATTTTGGGCGGCTGCCCTGTCTTGGGCGGCTGCCATGTCTTGGGCGGCTGCCATGTCTTGGGCGGCTGCCATGTCCTGGGCGGCTGCCATGTCTTGGGCGGCTGCGACCTCTGGGGCTACGGGCGGCAGTTGCTCGGCTGCGATGTTTTGGGCGGCTGGCGCATGTCGAGCGGATGCAACTTGGGCGGCGGCTGCGGTAGCCTCCATTGCACGTTGAGCCCGGGTCCGGACGCCTTCCTTATCTTCTTCGTCCCTCGGCAACACTGGCATTTCCAAATCCCACACTTCTGACACCAAATGTTACGAGGTTAGGGTTCAGGATTTGGAGTAAAACACCAAACTCTTCAGAGGGAATTTATTCACTACGGAATCCCAACACTGACTGGTCTTCCAACACGTCGAATATCCAAAACGCAAAGCACTCGTAGTCCTGGTCCGTTGCTGTGGTCGTATAAATTATCACTTATCAGTCGCACACAAATCACTCGTATTAGTATAGCTCACTAAGAACACTCGCGGTAAACTGATTAACGATCGCCACGTCCGCTCCCTTATATACTGACTTATGGGTATCTAGAAAGTTCCATATACTTCCGGTCCCGACGGCCGATAACTAAAACATTCCAGAATATTCGAGTATGTGTATGAGCGGGATAGAATACATATGTGTGAGCAGGATGGAAGATGTATGAGCGCGACAGACGATGTTCGGAAAAGTTCTAGACTATTCTGTTCTGGGAGCTTCGCGACATTATTTTACATTGACACGAGCAAGTCTCAAATCAACGTAGACTCTGTTCCAGTAGCTCAAGACTCCCTTTCGCTGCCGAGAGGCTGTTCTCTCACTCTTTTAACTTTGTTTATTAAGAGTACAGATTAAGAGGTGATTATTGTTGTCAGTTTCTTTAAAACAAGTACCTACCCTTGTTTGTGTGATCTGAGACAAGCACTGTTATATGTGTCATATCTTACGAATAAGTAGTATCGTCGTCATATCATATTCTTAATAAATACCTACTGGACTAATAACTTTGGGTTTTTTTATAACTTTTACCAATGTGTGTAGTGAATTATTAATAATAACTACCAAAAGTGATTAATTTCAGTTTTTTATTCACATTTACCAAAACACGAGGTTATTATTAATAATGTTATAAAATTATTAATAATTTTCGATTAATCAAATTTACCGTAACATATACATACTTACTGTATAATATTGTATTGTCACCTCACTGCAAAACAATTCAACCGAACGTCAGGAATTCGTAGATTTGACTACAGAAAGACAAAGAGTTTATGAAAAGCTTGTTGAAAAAATTTTGACAGCTGTCTGAAAATTTCATTGACTGTTGATTTAAAACGTCATCGTCGGGTTAAGGCGCTGTATCCCTTAACCGTTTGTAGCAGACATCGCGCGATATTTTATATATTTGTGTCATACCAATCGTCAGTCTCATTTCAAATCCGTGTCTGCCATTTTCGTGTTAATTTTCACTTTTAATTTAATAATTCAATAATTATAACCAAATATTGTATTTTTTGTAGGTATCCATCTTGCTTATTTAGTTATACTTTTTATAGACGTATAAAAGTTGGTAGTCGTTGCTGAAAATATCAAGAAGTTCGCGACGAAAATTTTTCTGGATATAGCTTTTTTTATATTTTATTTAGTTAGGTTTTAAATATTTTTTTGAACATATTTTGATGTAACCATTTATTTTGATCTTTGAACTATACTTCATATTTTTTTCATGCTAGTATTCTTTGAAAAATAAGGTTAACTGCGCGACGAAAAAATACACGTTTCACGGTATTCTTCTGATGCACAGCGCCTTAATACTGAGCGTTAATACACCTACATAATACACGTTGGAGAACAAAAGTAAATAATTACAATAGATATCACTTACACTAGCGGCTGAGACGTAAGAAATCCTTACTAATATTATCTATACTAATATTATAAAGCTGAAGAGTTTGTTTGTTTGAACGCGCTAATCTCAGGAACTACTGGTTCAAATTGGAAAATTCTTTTTGTGTTGGACAGTCCATTTATTGGGGAAGGCTTTGGGTATAAAACATCACGCTGCGACCAATAGTAGCGAAGCATCAAGAAAAAATGTTCTGTCTATTCTATACTAATTAATCATAATAACAGAATTTGTCGCGGACGAACTCGCGGGCAACAGGTAGTCCTTACTAATATTATAAATGCGAAAGTGAGTTTGTTACGCTTTCACGCCGTAACTACGGAACCGATCATCCTGAAATTTTGCATGCAAGTTCTTTGGAGTACGGAGAAGGACAAAGGGAAATCTTTTAATAAGACTAGCTCCGTGGCGCAGCGGTCAACACGCCAGCCTGCGACACGGAGTGACCGGGTTCGATCCCCGGCCAGGTCAAGATGGAAAATGATCTTCTTCAGATTGGCCTGGGTCTTGGATGTGTATCTATATATGTATTTGTTATAAAATATAGTATCGTTGAGTTAGTATCCCATAACACAAGTCTCGAACTTACTTTGGGGCTAGCTCAATCTGTGTGATTTGTCCGTATATATGTAATTATATATTTATTATTATTTATTTATTTATCCAGGGGAAAGTAATATTCCCGAGGGATCAACATTGACGCGGGAGAAGCCGCGGGCGAAAGCTAGTTACATATAAACGGTTTTTTAACAAGAACTTTGTTTTTTAAATCAAAATAAAATAATGAATTAAGATTTGTCCGTATATATTTATTTATGTATACTATCAAGTCTTTTTCCCATGCGGGATTGACAGACCTTAGTCTTTCCAAACTCAAAGCCACGTTTAGCATAATCGTTGGTGTGTAGGTAGAAAACGGTATCAGAATAGTGACGGGTTGCTAGCCGCGTCACCTATTCACATGATTTCTAAGATTTTCGCCCATTTTTTACGATTTGCGTGGGTAGAGAAGCAGCTGGCACATTCTACGTTTTTCCTTTTCTCCCAAACCAGCGCAGAAGTTAATATTATAGAGTCAAAGAGCATCTGATGATGGATTCGGAAGGTGGCCATCATATCAAAATTTATGAATGTTCAAAAGCTACAGACTACTAGCGTTTCACTATATTATATCGTGTTATAAGATCTCCTAAATTAAACTAAACATGATATTACTAAGTGTTTCGGCTAATTTGATTTGCCTTAAAATCCATTCAACAAGGTTGTCACGGTCAATCGACCATGCACACCCTAGTGTCAGAGTTCTTCGGAACCGCCTCTCGGCCTCTGACGTGGTTCCTTTAACGACTACCAGATGGCAGCCGGGACCACCGGCTTAACGTGCCATCCGAAGCACGGAATCATCTTTATTATCAGACAATCAGGTGATTCAAGCCTGCAACGTCCTAACCAAACTGGAAACAACTAAATAAAGTATGCTTCCCGTGGGAATCGAACCCACGACCCCCGGGTCAACAGGCAAACGCCTTAACCATTGGACCGCGGAGGCTGTTAATATATAAATCGATGAACGCCTGCTGCATGCATGAAAAAGTGTCACGTTCCGTGTGAAAGCGAGAGCGCGGAACAAGCGATAGAGAGGCAAGATCGGTTTGTGACGCATCTATCTCTCTTCCACCGTTATCACATAAATTATCGCCCGTAAACAGATGTTACAGACAAACAATTTTTAAATTAACTTATTACGAATCTGATTAAGCAATTGAGTGGTCATTAACGTAACACCCTGTCACTTTACTCGACTGACTGAAATACTTGTTATTGCAAAAACTTCACCCGATACGAGAATGACCCAGTGAGCAGTGACAGTACTAGTTCCAGTGGATAAAATAACAGTTACGTTATCACCAGCGTAACAGGTATAATACTATGTTGAGTATGTCGCCCTAGGTCCATGTATGTGGCAATATGCATATCAAAGACTAGCTGTTGCCCGCGACTTCATCCGCGGCAATTTCTTTTATTATGATTCATTAGTTTTTTTATTCGTATAGATGAATAATTTTCCCCCGTTTTCAAATCATTTTTTATTGATGCTTCGCTCCTATTGGTCGTAGCGTAATGTTTTATAGCCTAAAGCCTTCCTCAATAAATGGACTATCCAACTCGAAAGGAATTTTTCAATTCGAACCAGTAGTTCCTGAGATTAGCGCGTTCAAACAAACAAACAAACAAACTCTTCAGCTTTATAATATTAGTATAGATAGATATGTAGGACTTTATTTTATACACCTTAAGAGCCCGCCATATGCCAGGCGGCTTGGCGATACAAACGCGGATGGTCTAAACGCGTTGGCTACTTTGGATATTTTAGTTTTTTAGGAATATTCAAGGGTTATTCGAAAAAGAAAAACATATGATGGCTGCCTTATCTGTAATGCAATAATAATCAAAAGTTTCAAGGTTAATTTTAATGTATTTGGTGAATAATACTATATACCGAGTAAATTAGACGTGATTTGGAGGCAATTTTGCAATTTTTTTCTATAGAGAAATTTTAACGCAATCATGTTTTTGAGTCATATAGTTACTAAAGTTAGTCCTGAACTTTGCTGCATTTTTATTTCAACTTGAGTATTTAATTATTATTGATATAACAGTCAATCATGCAAAGCAGTGTGAGGTAGTACGGACCCTTAAGTTCTAGTTCAAACGCCGTTGTTTAATCAATCTAAGAACCTCTTTTGGAGACCTATGTGGCTTAGTAGTTATCGTGCTTGGCTGTCATACCGGAAGTACCGTGTTCGATTCCGGTTAAAAATCTTTTTTAAATTGACCTGGGTCTTGGATGTTTTACTAATTATGTGTTATAAAATGTATGTTGTTATAAAATATACTATCGTTGTGTGAACTTATGAGATGCTTAACACAAGTCTTGAACTTACTTTGAGGCTAGCTTTGTCTGTGTGATTTTCCGTATGTAGATTAGAAAATATAATGTAAGTATTTTCGAATAATTTTTAACCATTATGTTCGATGTATGGAGGCAGAAAAAAACAAGATATAGTGCATAAGATTTTTACAGATTGGCTATCGTAATAAAGTAACCTTTACTAATTAATATACAGCGTGTAAATTGACCCTCGATAATGCGACCCAGCCCAACATATGAAAATTTTCTATGGAAACAAAGCTGGGAACTAAAAAAAAAAATCGACATTCCTTCACAAACTGAAGCAGCAGAACTCTTGTAATGGAAATGCCGAATTTTTTTGAGTTCCCTATTGTTCCAAATGGAAAAGTTGTTCATATTGATGGGCTGGGTCACCCCTTCACGGGAATGTCGTTGGTTATGTTATGTTACACACGCTGTATACCGGGTGAAATTGAATTCATTAGCATACGTTTAAGAAGTGATTCAGGCCACGAATTTAAACAACTTTCATTATGGGACCAACTCCGAAATTGCAAAAAATATCAGCTGTTCCATAGATTTTGGCTAAGTAGATATTCTTTTTGTATGAAAGAGAAGATAATTTTTTCACGATGTCGAAGTTGGTCCCGTAATTAAAGTTGTTCAGATTCGTGGTCTGAGTCACTCCCTATATGTTTGCTAATGAATTCAATTTCATCCTGTATATTTTATTTCATGGACGAAGTTTTCTATGTGTGTTAATTTGGTACAATGATTTCCCAGTAAAAGTTACAAAACAGACCTATCCTATCATGCAAGCTGGTGAAGATACGCAATATAGAAAGATTAGATCATCATAAATTATAATCATGTATTAGCTTAGGTTGATTGATGCGTGACTTCTATGCTTGAGGTCGGGAGTTCAATCTTAAGACTTAAAGCAAATAATATTAGTCGGATGTTTTTCTCAATGATATTTTGTTGTTTGGATATTTAAACGAAAATTGAAAAACAAACAATATGCGGATTTTATTCCGAATATCATATGAAGTTGAAGAAAAAAATTAATAATTTTCGTTCCTGATGTTACCTCGGCTTCACTCCTTTTTACAAGCTTTTATTTAGTTCCACTTGTCCTGATCATCATCACCATCAGGTCTTTTTAGTCTCCACTGCAGGAACATGACCCTCTCTGTACTACCGAAGCCGTACTTGGTCAGAGCAGACAAAGGATTTGGTTTACACTCTCCTCGTTGGCCAGATGGGTTGGAGAGGTCACATTGATGTTTAGAGCTTTGTTTAGCTTGTATTGCCTAAGTCGCCTCTTACGACCTCCATTAGAAAAATAGGAGTGGTCCTATTCTGCCTGATGAACCTGTCCTGATGTTTGTCTGTAATCAAATATTGCGAGTTAAATTTGATCCACTTCCCGGTTACCCGTCGTGCCGTATGCACCATCAATGGTGCAGAGGAGACTTATTACTTTCGTTTGCACCATCACCGATTGAGCTGAAATTTTGCATGCATTTGTAAATCGGATGACAGTACACGGTGAAATTTTGATCGTTCTGGACCCTTAAAGGGATGATTCAGCCCGTTGATATAAACAACTTTTCCTATCGAACCAATGCTGGGAACTCAAAAACTTTTTTGACGTTCCCATACAAATTGACCGGGCGTCCGAATCTTTTGTTTTTTTTTTTTAGTATGTTATAGGACGGCAAGCGAGCTAGCAGGTCACCTGATGGTAAGTAACCGCCGCTGCCCATGGACAACTGCAACACCAGGGTGTGGCAGGTGCGTTGTCGGCCTTTCAAAGAGTTGGGGGAAGGAAATGGGGAGGGGAGGGGGAAGGATGGGCCCCCGGCTCTCTCAGTCACCGAACGAAGCATAGAAGCGGCAAAGCTTCTACTTAGACGTCGATTTTCTGTGAGAGTGTGGTACTTCCCCGGACGAGCCGGCCCATTCATGCTACCAGCAATTCACTTTGCCGGCAACGTGGCTCTAACCACGACTCAAATAACTTTTGTATGGAACTGCCCATTTTTTTTGATTTCCTACGTTCAGGCGTTGGTCCCATAGCAAAAATTGTTCATATCGATGGGCTGAATCACCCCTGTAAGGGTCCAGAACGGTCAAAATTTCACCGTGTATAATTATCATCAGTCTAATGATGGAGTTGGAAAAAGAATAAAAAAAGTTAGTATGACAGCGTTTAATAGCCAATCGAGGACTTCTTGAATGCCAATACATATTTAACACGATTAAATTAGCAAAGTGATCTTGGTCGACTAGTTTAACAGTTAGGTAACCTTGGATTCATTGCAAGAGTATTAGAGGATATTATCTAATAAGAAACAGTTTTCTGATTGACCTACAAGTCTAAATCTCGTTAGCTTTTACGATAAACAAACATTCCTAGACCGTTTTGACTTGGAAGCATAAAATTATTTCAGTGCAGTAACGTGCACATTAAAATATTTGTTAGATTCTGAAAAATTGTTAGATAGTGTAATATAAACTCATTCAAACAGGACTCATTCAAAATTAGATTCATGTGTCTCTTTTTGAACGTCATAGGTATTCCTCTTTTCCATCATCATCATTTCGAGTAGGTGTCACGGTCAATCGACCATGCACACCCTGGTGTCAGTGTCCTGGTGTCAGGACCACAGAGGCTGTTGTTAAATTATTAATTATTATTCAAAAGCTACAAACTACTAGTGTTTCGGAACCGACCACTGCAGAGAAAAAGACGCCGAAAGAAACTCTTTTCAACAACTTTTTGTTTATCCATATATATACAATATACTAGCTGCCCCGGCGAACTTCGTTTCGCCATAAGTTAAAAACTATCCTATCTCTCAAGTTGGATTAAAATGCACATGGTGTGCGAATTTTATTATAATCGGTTAAGTGGTTTAGGAGTCCATTGAGGACAAACATTGTGACACGAGATTTATATATATTAAGATATAGGGACTAAACACAGATTCAGTTAACCCCCCAGAAAGTTGGAAATTTGTGTCGTGGGATACTAACTCATCTCACTCTAGTTTATAATAGATATAGATAAACATCCAAGACCCGGTCAATTTGAAAAAGATTGGTTTTTAAATCTTGACCTGGCTGGGGATCGGACCTTGGACCCTGCTATTCAGAAGGCACTTATTATACCACTGCACTACAGAGGGCGTCGTTTATCACGAAATAAATAAATAAATAACAATACATTACATTTCAGCTCAAACGGTAACCGGGAAGTGGATCAATAACTTGCAAGATTTGATTATAGACAAACATCGCAAAACGGTGGAATAGCTCATTGGTATATCTACCTCCGTGGTCCAGTGGTTATGGCGTATGCCTGTAGATCCGGGGATCATGGGTTTGATTGCCACGGGAAGCATAATTTGTTTAGTTGTTTCCAGTTTGGTTAGGAATTGCAGGCTTGATTGACCGTGTCACCAACACGAAATGATAATTGGTATATTAATTAATAAATGACAATGCATTAAAGTAATATGGCCACATTTTATAAAATATAAGCGTTACATCCCTCAAACTACATCCATGTCTAAATCTATTCCAATTGGTTCAATGGTTGAAGCGAGCGTAAAAAGAAGACAGACAGTTATTTTCACATTTAAAATATTAATATGTATATGGATGAACTGATGATACACCGACAAAAAATTCATGAGTAACAAAATAAACAAGTCATTTTGTGTCGGCAATGTTACGTTGTCTTCGAAATGAGTTTCAGTTTCGAATGACATTTGTATTTACGCTGTGTTTTATACAATACTCATAATTGTTTTCACTAATAAATACACAGTCATGTTAAGTTGGTATATTTGCACATTTTAAAAATAAACTATCAATACGTGTTGCAAAAACAACGGGTTGCACTTCGGGAGTACCGGCAGAAGTGAAAACTTGAATATTAACGTTGTGCATTTTTGAATATTTTGGAATGTCACGAGTCCGTCTTACGAATTTTCGATCAGGCCACGTCTCCTGACGCGAGTTTAAAATTTTTTACCCATGCCAAAAAGTGCACAACGCCGCCCAAGAAACCAACCCGCCTGCCATGCGTGCAATGTCCTCTCATGGTATGCAGAATCCTTGGGGGAGGCCTTTATCCAGTAGTGGACTTCTTATGGCTGGTATGATGATGATTTCTTCTCTCAAACCTCATTCGTTATCATAATATAATAAGAAGCTAAGCATCCAACACCGTAAAAAAGACGAAACAAAGTAACTTATGAAGGCAGGTTTCAATGTATTACGAGTATCTTAAATCCATACTAAACAATACTCGTTCTATACCTATTCTTTATTGATAATATAAATTACGAAAGTAATGTCTGTGATCCGTTATCCATCAGTGATCTTCGTAATTTGCCTGGTCATAGTCTGTATTTTATTGCAAATTGAAGAAAGATCGTCGCATCACTGCGGCTAATAACGTGTGATTTGCACTGTAAATAAAAATTGTCAATGTTAGTGGCGTAACGCGTGTTTGAGAAATCTTCGTCATTAACGGGCTCCCACGCATCGCGCATAATATGTGGGTTTTGTGCGAAAACCTCTGTCTGCTGGGAAATCTGTCTAGAAATCTTGATTCTAGACGTTTATAGACTCCTACAAAGATTTTGTGAAAAACTTTGTTTTTTACTGGAAATAAGTGTCTATGAGAACATCCAATTTGCCTCTTGCTCTCCGTTCCGTACTTTTATTTGTTGTTGGGAAAATATATCTTCTTCGCTAACTAATAATAATTACAACTACTTAAAAAATATATATATAAATATTTACAAATTATATAGTCCCTGCAAACCGTCATTCTGTGGCAACGTGCCCAAAAGGCTGGCAGCATTGCCACGTTGGATGGCAATGCTTATCCTTTGAGCCAGGTTATTGCCAGCCTTTTGGTCACGGGATACCTCGATCAGTCTCTTTGACAAAAAGTCAAAGAGACGATGGGCTGATGGACCCCACGGACCCATTGTTTCTTCTTCGCTAATTAATATTGTTTCCCCAATTTTTATTTTAAGATAAAATAATGTTTAAAGTTTGCTTCTAGATAATGTCAGTCGAGATTCGAGATCGTGAATCGCACGCCATTGACATCGAAGCTAAAAAGCTTTTCTTGTAAAGATTTTAAGATGTGTTAATAATATATTTTATTCTTCTTCTGGATTTTCTTCAAGCCCAACACTGTCTGTTGTTTCGAGTCAAAGTAACTCAGTTTAAAAACGTTTATCTGAAAATTATTAAGGTCCGATGGCAGCACAATGTTAAGAAGGTAACAAGCTTATGAACTTTACATTATGTCAAAAGTTTCTAGACAGCTTATTAAATGTGACAAAACTAACTTAATGTTTGCGTTTAGTAAATAATATGAGCGGCATTTTAATAATTCAAATAACTGCCTTCAGGGTCCATTGGTTAAGGCGTTTGCCTGCAGACCCGGGGTTCGTGGGTTCGATTCCCACCGGATACTTTGTTTAGTTGTTTCCAGTTTGGTTAGGACATTGCAGGTTTGAATCACCTGATCGTCTGATAAGAAAGATGATGCCGTGCTTCGGAAGGCACGTTAAGTCGTTGGTCCCGGCTGCCATCTAGTAGTCGTTAAAGGGACCACGTCAGAGGCCGAGAGGCGGTTCCGAAGAACTCTGACACCAGGGTGTGCATGGTCGACTGACCGTGTCACCTACTCGAAATGATGATGATGACGATAACTCAAATTTAGTACACTCGAGAGCAAAGCCGTGAGAAATGCTAGTGATAACATATTTCGATCAGGTCCCATGGCTACTAACAAAGTGTGGGCATTCCGCATGTAAATCACAAGTAATTAGCTTTACATTCGTCGACATTTTAATCACAAATCAGCCTTTGGACGTGACGGAACCTTGAGAAAATGTAAAGGAATGTCATTGATATATAATTACATATACATCAGAAACTTTACTACTGAATATTGTATTTAAAATTAATAGTGACATTTGAACAAATGTTGTGGACATTTCTTCATGTCATCATTCACATATATTATAGCATAGTAATTAATGTAACATACGTGTATGAATATATTTTACTTACTTCACACAAGTGTTAAAAATATATGACTTATATGTTCGCTTGTCTTTCTACTTATTTTGCAGCGAAGTATACAGTATATATCCTGGTTTAATGGTGATGACAATTAATGAATAGATACTACTACAAATATCGTAGAGTTATTCATTCTAGACTTATCCTGTTTAAAATATTAGGCTGTGCCTAGTAATGTTTACGTTATTTTGGTTCTCAGATGCTGACACATATATTCAAGTTATCACATAAATATCGCTCCATTTGTTACACAGATTGTAATTATTCAGAAATTAAAAACGAGTAACATATTATTCAAATTTACGCGAGACACGTATTTTTAGTCGGAAAAATGGCGACAATTTCAGCCTAGTCAGTAGGCCATCTTAAGGGTGAGTGTCAAGGACGTCCCGGCACGGCTGAAAGTACGTGAGTGAAACCGTTTTGTTTAATTTAAATTAATAAATATAGTTTAAAAACACTATCAAATTACTGTATTGTCATTGGTCCTTGATAAGTCTACAAAATTGTAATTAAATCTGATATTTAAAAGTGGGTCAAATCCAGTTAAAAAAAGAAGTCGGTAACAAAGAAACAAACAAGCAAACGAACATGTAAAGCTATTTTTTATGATATATTTATTATATTTTTTTATAGGACGGCAAACGAGCAAGCGAGTCACCTGATGGTAAGCGTTCAGCACTACCCATGGACAACTGCAACACCAGGTTGTGACAGGAGCGTTGCTGGCCTTTTAAGGGTTGAGGTAGGACATGGGGGAGGAAATGGGGGAAGGAAGGGCCTCCGGCTCTAAAACACACCGAACGAAGCATAGAAGCGGCAAAGCTTCTAATCAAAGGTCGATTATCTGAGAGAGTGTAGTTCTTCTCCGGATGAGCCGGCCCTTTCATGGTAGTAGCAATAATAAATTTTGCCGCTAGTATGGCTCTACCACAGATAGAAGTAATAAAAATAATAATTAAGAAACTAATAAAAAGCGTGGAAAAAAATACGAGAATGTTACATTATATGACGCGTTGCATCTATCCAGGTTTTCTACAAGTAATAGGTAACTATCGGTCCAGTATAAAAAAGCAATGACTAGTATTAAGTATAATGCAAGTTACGCCTCGCGCTTTTATACATATTTAGAAGTTCTCGGTTAGGTGACTGCGGCTAATACATTATTTATTGTGCATTGCTGGTCTGTGTTAGGTCAATTTACTCTGCCTGGAATATGAGGATAACTAAAGATTTGTGCTTACAATTTTCTCGTGATTAGTTTTTAGGGTTCCGGGCCTCAAAAGGATAAAACAGAACCCTTAAAGGATCACTATGTTGTCCGTCTGTCTGTCAAGACTCTTTTTCTCAGGAACGCGTGGAGGTATTAAGCTTAAATTCATATCAATTCATATCAAATACTCAGGTCTACTGTCCCTTGGAGGTGTGAAAAAAATAAACTTCTAAGCCAACGCAATCAAAAGATACAGTCGTTTATGCCGCTAATTTTCGATATTCGCAAGGGAAGCAACGTCTTACAGCACAGATAAAGGAAAAATTGCGAACTTTTAGTTACATCACATAATAAAAATATTTTTTTCATAAATTTAAACTTATTATAGCTATGGTATGGAACCCTTCGTGCGCGAGTCCGACTCGCACTTGGCTCGTATTTTTTTTTATTAATTGTATCAACACAACTAGTTGTGCATATCAGTTAGGCCACGAGGAAAACGTGTTTATATGTTTTTCGATCAAACTTTATACCAATCAAAAGTATTAAGTCGATAGCATTTGAAAAACTTAATGCGGTGGTATATTTTTCCCTTTACAACTATTGGTTAGCAGATTTAACAGTTAAGTTGATACTGGTAATGTTACATCATAATAATATTAAGATAAATATATATATATTTAGGTAGGTTATTTTTTATTACTATTTTAATTAAGTACGTCTATTTAAATAGTTTTTATAAGTAGTTTTTTAAGTAATTGACCTTTTGTTTTTAGAAGTAGTAGAGGAAATAAATAAAAATAAAGATAACTCGCCATTGGATTATTGCAAAACAGGTGACATAAAGTTGTCTGCCGTGAATATATAGCAGCCAAAAAAATAAGAGAGTAAAGAGTGCATTTAAGCTCCATCAAACGTCAAGAATTAATGGTAGCTCTCAAAATTTGATCGGCACTAACACGGCAGTAAAAGCTTATAAATGTCTATTCTATATGGGAGATAAAAAAATCATAGAATATGCCAATTGCTGTTGTACCGTGAAAATCATAAAATCCGATTGAGTGAATAGGCGAAAATCTGAAGGATATGTCAATGCGAACACTTGGCTTTTTTATTCGGTTTCAATCATAAAACTCAGTTAATTCATACATTCATATACTGAAAAAAAATCTAAAAATCCTGATTTTTTTAAAATTATATACTGAAAAATTACACAGATTGAACTAGCTTATATAGATAAACATCCAAGACCCAGGCCAATCTGGAAAAGATCATTTTCTATCTTGACCTGACCGGGGATCGAATCCGGGGCCCTCGTGTCGCAGGGTTACGTGTTAACCACTGCGCCACGGAGCAAAATTTAGTTTCAGTATCATGCATAGAGCTTATAAACGCGATATCTCTGAAAACAAAGTAATACTCCATGACCAACCCTTATAGATTTATTATTATTATTGATATCATTTGTTATAGTTGTTTGTCTATGATAAATGCGAATGACCAGTATCTTATTTATATCCTCCAGACGATGGACTTTGCATCACGGGTCTGACGGGTGATTTTCCGTCAGCGTCTCGAAACGTGGGTTAGAGTTCAACGCGTCATAAATTATATTTTGCAAGTCATACATATTTTTTAACGCGCATGATTTTTTGTGAAGTTAAAACGGTTTACAAAAAAATGACACGAGTGCCTATTCAAAGAAAAACAACGGGTTGTACTCTGGGGCGTGCCGGCAGAAGTGAAGACTCCGGTAGAAAGAGAGGGGATATTAGTTCCTCTCCTACGCCGCGCCGTGGAGGATCTTTGAAATTTTGTTTCTCAGATTGGCCCTTCAGGCTTGCATGCACGCATACGCGGCCCATCAGGCAATATTAGAGTTTGCTGTCTCTCCAAGCCTTGCGCACACAGGCAACGCCCAAAGCCGAGATCCGTTCCTCCTGGGGGCCCTTTGGTGATGTTGTCTATAAAGGTCGAGGGCACTCTGCCCTCGCCTCAAACGCCCGGTGCAGTAGCGAAAGCTCACTTGGAGCTAGCTACATAGACCGTTCAAAATGAAAAAAAAAAATTTGTTCTGAAGCGAATTTAAGCGGGTGCCGCTCGAATGAAAAACGTCGCTACTGCGCAAGCCATAAGGCTGCGCAGAACTATTCGGCGATTATAAAAAAAAATAAGAAAGGGGGCGACCTCCGAGATGTACATATAAATATTGTCATGTGAGAATTATTGTTTTAGACGTAAAAATTACAAAGTTTTCGAATAAAGATGCTTCTAGATATCATACCATATATATATAATTTTTAAATTTCATATGTATCTGTTACAAATTCCAACAGAGGGCGATCTTGTTCAAGGATCGACCTAAATTATACAAATACTTTTGATGTATTTAATTAATTCAGCGCATAGTACTGTGATTTAAAAACACGTAATTTTTCACAATTTCGTACAGTACCGTTTTAATATTTTTTTAACCATCCCAAAAAGTGCACAACGCCGGGAAAATTCATTAGACAGACACGTGACACGTTCAATTGAACATATACGTTGTGCATTTTTGAATATTTTCGCACTCCCGGCGTGCAATTCGTTATTTTTTCCTACGTTGCTCTCTATATACTTAGACTTAGACTAGCTCCGTGGCGCAGCGGTCAACACGCCAGCCTGCGACACGGAGTGACCGGGTTCGATCCCTGGCCAGGTCAAGATGGAAAATGATCTTTTTCAGATTGGCCTGGGTCTTGGATGTGTATCTATATATGTATTTGTTATAAAATATAGTATCGTTGAGTTAGTATCCCATAACACAAGTCTCGAACTTACTTTGGGGCTAGCTCAATCTGTGTGATTTGTCCATATATATATTTATTTATTATATAGCAATTAGTATAATGGAATGGTATCTGACTTCGACACCTTAGGTTATCAAAGTACGTTCTATAAATACTAGCATGTAATCACGCGCATGATTACTGTGTTTTGCGAAGCGAGCTACAATTAATGGGAAACCATTACGAGGTCACTAATTAGGGATGCAAAGTGATTTTTATCCATATTTTATCGATTATTAATAGTATCGATATTTCTTTCCATCGAATAAAAACAAATCGTTACCTATGCAAACGTCTATGAATAATATCTGTTTAAAAATTATGCAAACGTATTTTTTAAAGTCAAAGTAAAGAACATTAAAATTATGAGACTGTATTTTTTTGGCGTAAGCATATTCGTCAAATTTTCTTGAACGTAATACCTACTTTGTTATGTATTTGATATTTTTTACAAGCTTTTATTTAACTTGTAATATATGTATATGACCTGGGTCTTAGATGTTTATCTATATAAGTATCTATTATAAAATAAAGTATCGTTGAGAGTATCCTACGACACAAGTTCACATCACAACTTACTGTGGGGCTAGCTCAATTTGTGTAATATGTCCCTATATATTTATTTATTCTAAATCCAGCATTTCGGAACACCCAAGATGGTGGAATAGCTCCGGCCCACCTGGTTGTTGTTGTTGCAGTTGTCCTTGGGGAGCGGTGATCACTTACCATCAAGTGACTCGCTTAAGGGCCCGTACTACCTCACACTGCTTGGCATGATTGACTGTTATATCAATAATAATTAAATACTCAAGTTGAAATAAAAATGCAGCAAAGTTCAGGTCAGGACTAACTCTGGTAACTATATGACTCAAAAACACGATAGCGTTAAATTTTCTCGATAGAAAAAAATTGCAATGTTGCCTCCAAATCACGTGAAATTTACTCGGTATATAGCATTATTCACCAAATACATTAAAATTAACCTTGAAACTTTTGATTATTATTGCATTATAGATAAGGCAGCCATCATATGTTTTTCTTTTTCGAATAACCCTTGAATATTCCTAAAAAACGAAAATATCCAAAGTAGCCAACGTGTTTAGACCATCCGCGTTTGTATCGCCACGCCGCCTGGCATATGGCGGGCTCTTAATTGCTCGATTGCCATTCTATATCATAAAAAACGGGCCACTAACTAAACACACGAACAACAAAACAAAGTAAACCTATTCCATAATAAACCACGTTGATTCCAAATATCAATTGGTGTATTACAATTAACGATAATCGATTCTCCCGACAATGCGGGAAATGCGCCATGTACTCGTATGTTAAAGTTAAAATCACGAAATATCCGGCGGTAGTTGTATATTTAACCGGCTCCAAAGAAGGAGGAAATCTGTTGATTGTTCATTACTTCATAACCTAATGGGAATATTAGGTAATTTTTAATTTATTAAACGACTAGCTTTCGCCCGCGGCTCCGCTCGTATCTTTGTCGATCCTGCGGTAATAATACTTCTTTCTGGGATAAAAGGTAGCCTATGTCCTTATCCGCAATCCAGAGAACTTGTATGCAAAATTTCATGATGATCGGTTCAGTAGTTTGTTTGATTGTTTGTTTGTTTGTTACGCTTTCACGCCCTAACTACTGAACCGATCATCATGAAATTTTGCATACAAGTTCTCTGGAGAACGGAGAAGGACATGCCTATGTCCTTCTCCGTTCTCCAGAGAGAGGTAGCCTTACCTTTTATTCCGGGACAAAGTACTATTCCCGAGGGATCGACATTGACGCGGGCGGAGCCGCGGGCGAAAGCTAGTAATATTATAAATGCGAAAGTGATTTTGTTTATTTAAATTTGTATAAAAACGAATTTAAAATTTGCATGCACAGTTCTATTTTGATGTACTCCTACTGAGGCGTGGTAGCTCAAATGGCAGAGCATAAGTCGTACAGTGACCTAAAGTCGCGGGTTCAAACCCCGCCCGCGTATATTTCTTAATTTAATTTAATAAGAATATAGGAAAATTTTACGTCAACAAATTATCCTACACTTAACGCGTAATAAGAAATGTCGGAAATTGTATTTTACCGTACTGTCGTAATCATTACAGTAACGTTCAAAAAAACGTCACGTCTAACCACTCGTTTAATCTAATTGCAATTTGCTTGATTTTAACTGGAAATGTCAAGTTTTTGAGGTTAAATATTTAAAACGAACCAATTTTACGGTTTTACTTGACGCATAATAATATAATTGCGAAATTACTTAATTTCGATGAAAAAAGCTTAGCAGAAAGCAATTACTCTAAATTGTAGCAATTTGCAAATTCTGAATTCTGGTTAAATGAATTTAAATCTACTTTGAAATTTATATTTTACCTTTAAAATCGTTCGTATTTCTGTATACACGGTGAAATATGATAGTTTTAGACCCTTGAAGGAGTAAATCAGGCCATGTCGGTAATGAACAACTTTTGCTATGAGATTTTAGCCGATGGAAGGGTATTTGTTTCTACCGTTACTGGAGCTAAATAATCATTCGATTGAGAGGAAATAGTAATTTTATTTCACAATACACTTTCGCAAGAAAATTCACATTTTTATTTGTCATTAATTTTTCTGACGTAATGTCACATCCAAAAAACAAATTGAATCTTCTTTATATCCGCAGACGCATGTCACCATGAAGGTTCGCACATCGTTCTTCACAAGATCAATGCTCGGGATTAAACTAATTTTTTTTGACATCCCATACAAGTTGACCGGGCAGTAAAATTTGTAAACTGAGGATTAGTTCTAGTTAGTTTCCAGTGCATATTGTAGAAATCGATAAAAAGAATACTCTCATAAAAATAGCCTAACTGAATTGGTTATAAAAACACGGTTTCACTCACTTTTATTCAGTTGGAATCGCTTCAGTGCTCTCATCATCATCATCAGATCTTTTTAGTCTCCACTGCAGAAGCATGACCCTTTCTGTACTACCGAAGCCATACTTGGCCAGAGCAGATAGAGGATTTATACACTCTCCTCGCTGGCCAGACGGGTTGGAGAGGTGTCATTGATATTAATGAGCTTTGTTTAGCTTGTATTTCCGAAGTCGCCTCTTACGACATCCATAGGAAGACTAGGAGTGGTCCTAATCAACTCTGCCAGAAACCACACGGCTAAAGTTCTCTGAGGGAAGCGAAACCACCGTGTCACCACCCCTAATACTCGTCTTGATGACGGTCTTCGTAAGTTGGCGATTCCAACTAAATAAACGTGAGTGAAACTGTGTTTTTATAATGAATTTATCTAGCGTAATTTGTAATATTATTTGGACTAAATTTAATTCATGACTATGGTAAAATGCTAAGCACAGCCGAGATAGTGTTTGTAATGTATGTTTTCAAAATAAGGAAATTTCATTAAGATGGTAAACAAAAGCTTTTATACCTATAAAGTAATGCCTTATTATAAATAATAAATAAATATATACGGACAAAACACACAGATGAGGTTTATTATTCCGTGGATTGAGCTAGCCCCAAAGTAAGATCGAGACTTGTGTTATGGGATACTAACTCAACGATACTATATTTTATAACAAATACATAACAAGACCCGGGCCAATCTGAAAAAGATCATTATCCATCTTGACCTGGCTGGGGATCGAACCCGGGCACTCTCGTGTCGCAAGCTGGCGTGTTGACCGCTGCGCCACGGAGCTAGTCATATTGGCCATTATAAACCTTACTCCATATAAAAAAACGAAATGAGAACGTTTTTTTGACGTAATTAAGTTGAAACAATAGTTTGCTAGGAATTTTAACAAGTAGTACATACTTAGTAGAAGTTTTGAATGACAAAGCAACCGTTAAGTTCGTGCGAAATATTATGATTTGTTATAAAATGTTCAGTCTTTAATTGCCATAAATAAACTAAAATATGAAGAGAATGATACTTATTTTAAAACAATCCAAAAGTCCCAAGAGTTGGTTCGATTAACATTGTTATACTATAAATTATAATTTTTGTGGTATAATTTTTATAACCGAATTCAAAGTTATAACGTTTAATTAATTTATCTACTTAACCTCAAACAAAACAACAAGGTTTATACATATTTATTCCTTGTCGTCATGTTGTTCCTTGTGAAGTAAATTAAATCTGCAAGACAAGACGTACTTTGCTATTTTTTGTCACCATGATAGGGAGGCCTTCTTACAAACTATACTACACATATTATTATGCCTTCGACTTTATTCATCTTGGCATATAATTGACTTATTTCTAACTCGAATAAGTAAAGAACTCCTCTTTTTGGAATCGGTTGAAAATACCATACATAATCGTTTAAAAACAGTACCTACAGTTGATTGTAAACTTGAGAATCCTCGACAAGGCCTTTGCCTCCATTATTTTAAGATAAACAGAAAATTGAAACCCAGACAGTCCCACGTCAGTCCATCGACTTGTCGAGGATTCTCAAGTTTACAATCAATAAATCGGGTTTGTCTGAATAGAAGAAATATCTAATAAACTGATGATATGAAAACGAATTTCTTGACTGGCGCGAATTAATAAAAACAGCGTCTCGCCGTAGTCACGCCCGCGATTACTACTGCGCTCAATTTCTACGATGCGATTTCAATGACGTGATGATTGGGAAAACTGCGCAATGTGAATTTATCCTATTTAAGTAATTTTCACAGGCAAGAGTGTGTATTTAATTCAATTCAATTTAATGTATTTATTGCATTTCATAATGTACATCAGTTCTAACTAGGTTCTAAAAGACACTGTCTTTCATTTAAATAGGTACACTATGAACCCTTGTCGGGTATCGCAAAACAAAAGAAATGGAACGGCAAGCGAGTTTTATGACATGCAGCTAATTAATAAATGGATAGCAAAATATAAATAAATAAGTTTCGTATTTATTATCAGCGATCGTTAATTATTAGTAAAGTCAATGTTTATTAGTAAAGTTTACATGTCAAATTAAATTAAAGTTTTTTATTGTTTAAATACTCGTCCAGTTTATTTAAGAAAATTAATTTCAATTTTCTTAGTGATATTTTTTCTTCATTTCTTAAGCTGGGTAGGGCATTATAATTTTTTTATCGTCATAGCTATATATATATATATATATATATATAGTCGTAAAAAAACGGGACACTCGTGCCCGACTATTAAAGTTATACTAGCCCATTTTCATGGTGAGTGCGGGACGCGCGGCGGCACCTGACGAATCCGAAAATATAATCGGCAATCCCAAGGAACTACCACATTACTTACATAATATCCTGGCTCAACGACCTAAAGTGAGTCTTGGCCTTTAGCACAAGAGAACGCAAGCGCTTTTGGTCCTGTGCTAGCTCTTGCCAGTTGTTGCCAACTTGCAGCTCGCGCAGATCCGCCGTCACATAGTAACCCGTCTTTATTTCACGTTAGTTTCAATAACATAAGTATATGTCTATGCTGAAGTATATGCCGAAGTTATCCGGGTGGGTTGGCAACAGGCAAAACCTTTCCCCTCATAAACGTTATAACTAATAGCGGACTGCGCCGCAAGGGTAGATGAATGAGGAGGGAGAAGTAAGCTTATCCATTTTATTTTTGCTATACAACGAAGTACCTACGCAAACGGGAATACGGCCACCTATTGGAAAGTGGTTACCATATTGTATAGACGCAACTGCAATAGCAGAGGAAGAAATCTTTTCAGGCCCTTTTTGAAGAATCCCACGTTGTAGTCTCTCGGTAATTCACGAGATTGTATAGTACTAACATGGCAATGTTTATTTAGGTAGGTTTATGACTTTATCTCGAAAACGTATTTTGAAATTATTTATAGAGAAGAACATTTTCGAGCTAAGATTTACAATAGGTTTTATTTTTGAAATAAAATAGGTACTTCTTTTAAAGTAAGACGGTAATGTATGTATATGGCTGTAGCATGCAGCATAACTTAGACTGCCTTATCATTTTTACCTACTAATACTTGCACTACAATACGTCACGTAGTGGAACACATTTTGCGTAACTTATTAAAAAAGGTATTTTATAACTAATGAACGTGCGTTTAAGCGTCTATACGTGCGATACGATTGAAGATATCTCGCATCGTTTCTAACATATAGCGGCGTCCCTCCCATCGGATCCTATTCAGAATGGTTTAATAGGCGCTTTAGGTGTGATAGCTTGATAGTCATCATTTCGAGTAGGTGTCACGGTCAATCGACCATGCACACCCTGGTGTCAGAGTTCTTCGGAACCGCCTCTCGGCCTCTGACGTGGTTCCTTTAACGACTACCAGATGGCAGCCGGGACCACCGGCTTAACGTACCTTCCGAAGCACGGAATCATCTTTATTATCAGACAATCAGGTGATTCAAGCCTGCAATGTCCTAACCAAACTGGAAGCAACTAAACAAAGTATGCTTCCGGTGGGAATCGAACCCACGACCCCAGGGTCAACAGGCAAACGCCTTAACCACGGAAGCTTGATAGTCAAATGTCGCGTTAAAACAAATGACGTCAAATATAACGATAACGGATAGATATAAATGATCAGACGATTTTTTTTTTTAATCTATGTAAATGATGTATTCTTTAAATAAATATGGTTTGTTTAAAGTTATTCCCAAGAATTAATAAAAGCATTATTCGACGAGTAACAAAAAATTAAAAATGTGTAATTATGGCCGCGCCGATCGTAAGTTGTAATATTTGTATTTATGTGCTGATAACAAAAGAAACGTGACTTTTACTCGCAGAGTATGAGAAAAGAAAGATTTATAGCTCAAGAGAGAGTAAGTGATGTTATTGGACGTTCGTTTTTAGTCGCAACAAAATTAATAATAATATTAATAATTCCGTGGGGTCCATCAGCGCATAAGCTTTTTAGTTTCTTGGCTAAAAGGCTTATTGAGGTATCTCGTGACCAAAGGGCTGGAAATGACCTAGCTCAGCGTATCAGCATTGCCATTCAATTAGGCAATGCTGCCAGCCTTTTGGGCACGATGCCCAGAGGTGAGCATCTGGAGGCACTGTACGATTTGTAAATATATATTTTTAAGTAGGTTATTTTTTTTTTGTATTATTTTAGTTTCGTCTTTTTAAGTAGTTTAAATAAGTATTCTAGAAATAAATATAATAACACTATTTATAGTATATATAACAAGCCGGGAAAGCTTCCCGATCTTTAGAATCAAGTAAAAGATTTTTTTATTACATAGAACTAAAAAAGTTAACTTAACGGCCATAATACTTCTTGCATATCCTTATTAAATAGAATTGAGAAGACTAAAAATGAGAGCGCACCTGGCATTGGTAGTGTTACTCTCTTATCACTAGCCCATTCTTAACCTCAGCCTTAGGCTAGTTTCCTGGGTCGTAATAATAACATAACAATTAGTCCGTCAGTTAGATAATCAAAAAATATTGGACACGTATTTTTTCTTTTGTCAAATAAACAATAAATAATAAAGTTATAGCGCGTCGAAGTTCAGGAGTGGGGGCTCGTGACGTCAAAGTTTGCTAAAAATTGTAGCAAACTATGACGGCACACGGAACTTCAAAGGGCTATATCTTTATAATTTTTTGTTCAATCGACAAATTAAAAAATACTTGTCTTATATTTTTTGAATATCTAACTGACGGACAAATTATATTTTTTTTGGAAACTTGCCTATTACGGGCTTATTCTCCAAACAAACAAAAATCAAGTGTGGTAGAGCCACGCTACCGGCCATTTTATAATCAGTAGTAGTGATGTTAAATCTACACTTAACTTTGCTAAGTAGGACATGTCGCTAGTATCTTTCTGATTGTCCCATAATCTTCTCACTTTAAACACTTCAAAAACAAATTTATCCCTTTTGACAGAACAGATGCTGCCCAAAACAATTAGCGTATAAAAAATAAAATAAAAAAGCATTTTACTTATTCAATTTACCCTTAAACCAGAACAACATACAACTGCACCTATATAAAATGAGTTCAAGACGTCAAAAAATAAAAATAAAATTAAATGAACATCGAATCTCTAGAAAATATGTCAAATCTGCGAATGCAGAAAGTTTTAAGCTGTATTACCTTTGCCAATCCATCTGCACATCCTACATTGGCGTTAGGGGTAGCTCAGCTATCATCATCTCAGCCACTAGCAGTCCACTGCTGGACATAAGCCCAATAATAGTGCAGCTAAAACTTATTTATTGGGCTTCTGTAGCGAGAACCTAATGTGCTGCCTCAGCTAATCCATACTTCCATACCAATATTTTAAATGCGAAAGTAACTCTATCTGTCAGTCTGTCACCTCTTCACGCTTCAACCATTGAACCGATTAGGATGAAATTTGGTATGGAGGTAGTTCGAGGCCCGGGGAAGGACATTACCTTTCATTCAGGGAAATTCTACTGTACCCGAGGGATCGACATTAACGCGGGCGGAGCCGCAGGCAAACGCTAGTCTAAAGATAAATGGATTTAACTAAAGATGCAGATTTAAAATAGCAGTCTCTGCTTATACTGATAAAAGAAATGTTGGAGGATGATGATAAAATTTCCATTTTCACTTAGGTATCTCTTTAAGTTCAGAAAGAAGTATTGTAACGCGTAGATAACAATATCTTAAAAGAGTTATAGGTATATAAAGTTCAATTTCAAGTTAATAAATTCTGAATAAAAAGAGCTATTCATGAAATATTCTACATAATTTATGCAAATCGTACTTAATTCGACCATTAAACGCCGCATGATGACACGTGATACGCACGGTACCGTATCTCTACGTATTTCATTATAAATATTTACTTAAACCTTATCATAAAACTACGCCTAATTACGGCAAATGACTTATTAAATTTCAGATTGTTTCAAACCTTTATCTGACCTTCAGCGTGCTAATAAAACATAGAAGAATAGTTACACGGTGACTAGATAAGCTAATACAGCCACCATGAAATGAAAACTCAGAAAGCGTACGTCACAAACACCTGAACAAATACAAAATCATACCGCACACCGCATCTTTCAGAAATTAAAAACAAAGCACTATTTCACATCACTACACAAAGTTCGAAAAAGTAAAACTTTATATGGAGGTTTGTTATGTCCGTTATTTTTTAAAATGCTGGCTGGTTTTGAAGTGTTCGATGTTTGAACGGATTTCGCGCGCGCGAAAAATTCGGAGCGCGCGGACGGATGCGCGCGTCGCGTGTTGAGACGAAGCGGTCAATGCGTGCGCGCGGGTACTCTACTGGAAAGACGGCCGGTGACACAACTGCGGGTTTGTTAACCTGACACTCGTAAGTCGTAATATGTTGTACGTATACTAATTAAGTAATTAGCAGCTTAGGGCAGCTGCCGATAATTCGGTTAGTAGTTCCGTGTGACAGCGGGCGAATTTAGAACAAGGGTATTATGGCATTTTCGCTAACAGGCCTAAGTTATTGCAGAAAAATCCAATACATATACAAATTCGAAAACTTTTGCTCGTTCATCTTGTCTACACTAATATTTACTTAATTTAAATATTACTCCCTGTGATAAATTATTTGTAATATATTGACGTCATGTTATCAAACCGAAAGGTTCAAAAGTCCTTAAAATATTTTAAGCAAGTAGATAATTATTTTTTTTTGTAAATAATAGATCTGTAAACAAAAACAAATTACTTTCTTTGAACTACCTAAGTGTAACCTAAGAGTTGGTGACAATATTATTATTCTCAATCAAAAATAATCATTATACATATTTAATCTGTTGGTCTTCATATATAGATAATCATACAAATTATTCATATTAAGTCAAGTAAATGTCAGGCGCTAATTACGGGCCCAGTGGCTAAGAGTAAATTAAATTGTTAATAAAACGGCACTGCACTTAAAGAGCACTTGCTGTTTTACTATTAGGTTACTGTTAAATAAACAGGACATAATATGAAAACGAGTTCTAGTGTAGTCCGCTGCAAATTCGTAACACAATATTTACCTAGCAAACACGTTTATTGAAATAGACAATACTTACATATCAACTAATTCGAACTACGTATCTTACTAGTTATCGCTTGATATTTTAGTTAAATTGATCATAATAGACTTAAAATTTAGATATTTCTTATGATCCATGACGCTGACAATTAAGTAAAAACTCACGACATTATTGGGGTATGCTTTTCCTCAATTTATTTAGGATTCTGAGTTTGATGGAACGAAAATGGCGGAGGATACTTTCATTTTCACCAAATCAAAATGTGAAAGCTCCGTTTTTATTACCATTGTAGGATAATATGTCGGAACACAACCTGTAAGTTGTCGGATATAATCATTTTGCCTACCTGATTTGTTACATTAGCTTACTATAGTGTATATCGTAACTTAATTTATCATACGTCAATGTCATTTAATATTTTGACGTTTTAACCGGCTTACCAGCTGGCCTATTTGCTAACTCAGTGTGCAACGTTTGAAAGTCACTTCAAAATACATTGCGCCTTTCGTATGATTGGCTATTTTATTTAAGTTATAAAAAACGTAATGTATTTTGAAATGACTATCACAACGAACATTGTACACTAAGTTAGCAAATAGGCCGGCAGAGCTGGGCAATAGCACTGCCTCTTTTCTTCAAAAACCTCTAGCGTGACTTGTACAATAAACATACTGAAGAAGATTCAAGTATTTTAGTAACTAAAATAACAATCATATATTTACTGCCAGTGGGTTAAAGGTAAACCGCAGACAGTAAACACGTGTTTAAGTTTAATCAGCCGCTAATCCGCGCTTAGTTTAATCCGTCGCGACCGCCCGCCACGCGAGTTTTCACCGTATTTCTCGGGCTTAAATGGGAAATAAATTAATACACTAATTTTTGCTCTTAATTGGATTTATGGACTCATCAGTGAGTATTTCCGCGCTTGAAAGCGTTACGGCGCCCATTCGAGAATTGATTACGTATTTTATTAGATATGGCAGAGTTTGGTAATATATTTTCTGAAATACTTGACTGAGCGAGTGCGAACGTGAGCAAACCGTCTTTGCTAAAGCTTGGCCGAAAATTCTTCAGTATATTCATCTGTTCCGCTGTCCGACTATTCTTCTATAGGTACAGGTTGCAATTCTCAACTGATTCTCGTGAACTTTTTTCGATATAATCTATATATATATATATACACATATAATAAACCAGTAAAAATATTTTGTCTGTACATTTAGAATTTTTGACTGAAATGGATAGAGGACCCTTGAAAAGAATAATAGAAAGCAAAAAAATTTCTGTCTGTATGTATGATCACGATTATCTCCGAAAATACTGAACCAATTTGCTTCAAACTTTCACCAATTGCTTTGTTTGATCTCAGTTTAACATTTAAAGTTTATTTCATCAAAATCGGTTGGTTAAAAAAATGTTATGGTCATTTGAATGAAATCAAGGCATGAGTATGCCTGCAAATATATAGCACTAATAAGTGACATAGGAAAATTTAAATCCATAGTCAATTCATCATCATACCTTACCCATACTAATATTATAAATGCGAAAGTAACTCTGTCTGTCTTCTTTTCACGCTTCAACTATTGAACCAATTTGGATAAAATTTGGTATGGAGGTAGTTTGAGGCCAGGGGATGGACCGAGGGATAGACACTAAAGTGGGCGGAGCCGCGGGCAACAGCTAGTATTCCATAATTCGTGTAAAATTATTTTAATTTTTATGTCTATTCAGTTTCGGAAATTTTTCAAAATGTCTGGACATCGTAAGACTCACTTAACCACTTGTAGATAACATTTCAAAGTGTGTTATTTAGTGATGAACATGAAGTTTTCTTAATATTCAAGCCAAAAGTAGTCCGTAAAAATGCCAAGAAAAACTCTACGTGTTCTAACTTTAAGCTAACAGCAGTACATAAAATAGTTTAAAGGGTTTTCTAGCCCTAGCTAGCCTCGCAATAAATTTCTCCATTTTCTTTCAACCCCTTCTTCGTTGTGTTTTGTTCATAAATTGAACAAGTAATAAATAAATAAATAAATATATACGGACAAATCACACAGATTGAGCTAGCCCCAAAGTAAGTTCGAGACTTGTGTTATGGGATACTAACTCAACGATACTAGGTATATTTTTATAACAAATACATATATAAACATCCAAGACCCAGGCCAATCTGTAAAAGATCATTTTCCATCTTGACCTGGCCGGGGATCGAACCCGGTCACTCCGTGCCGCAGGCTGGCGTGTTGACCGCTGCGCCACGGAGCTAGTCAATAAAAATAAAAAAATATAATAAATAACAAATAATAAAAAAAATAAGAGTCAACTACTTATGTTATTCGATTATAATAATAGTAAAGCCTCTTTATTTTCTATATATATTCAATAAATTGCACATATACAATTTAAAATTACTGTTTTTGGGATTTAAATCTATAGATACCCCTCTAGGGTATAGGCCTCCTCCAATTTCTACCATTTATTCCTATCTGTTGCTATCTCTATCCAATTTTCTCCAGCTACCTCTTTTATTCCATCTATCCATCTTTTCCGTGGTTTTCCTACTTTATTTTTTCCGAGTGGGCCACTCCATTTGGTAGTCTTTAGAGTACAGCGTTGGTCGGTGTACCTTGCTATGTCCGGCCCAGTTCTATTTCAATTTTAGGTGTTAAACTTAAATTTTTTCTGTTAAACTTACAAATGCTTTCTTCGTTATCGATTATAAGGGTTTTATAATGCTATAACTCTCCGTGGTCCAGTGGTTAAGGCGTTTGCCTGTAGAGCCGGGGGCCGTGGGTTCGATTCCCACGATTCAACTTTGTTTAGTTGTTTTCAGTTTGGTTAGGACATTGCAGGCTTGAAACACCTGATTGTCTAATAATGAAGATGTTTCCGTGCTTTGGAAGGCACTTTAAGCCGTTGGTCTCGGCTGCAATCTGGTAGTCGTTTAAGGAACCACGTTAGAGGCCGATAGGCGGTTCCGAAGAACTCTGACACCAGGGTGTGCATGGTCGATTGAACTTGACACCTACTCGAAATGAATGATGATGAATAATAAATGCTATACTATCTTAGTCATATTAAAAGAAAGAAAAAGATATGGCGAAAAAAATCGGGCAAGGCTTGAACCCACAACCTTAGGTCTATGTACGACCTATCTCCGGTCGCCGGTTCAAGCCCTACTCGCGTGTATGTTATTTCTTTCGTTTAATAAGATTTAAACTTAAAAATATATGTTACTACGATAAGTCAAAACAATCTGTGAAAATAACAATACCTTCCAACAAAAAAAAAAACAATAAAACATGTACTTGTTATTCTGCAAACAATAGAGATATAACCAGTTAATGTTAAGGGCCCGTACTACCTCACACTGCTTTGCATGATTGACTGTTATATCAATAATAATTAAATACTCAAGTTGAAATAAAAATGCAGCAAAGTTCAGGACTAACTCTGGTAACTATCTGACTCAAAAACACGATTGCGTTAAATTTTCTCGATAGAAAAAAATTGCAAAGTTGCCTCCAAATCACGTCTAATTTACTCGGTATATAGCATTATTCACCAAATACATTAAAATTAACCTTGAAACTTTTGATTATTATTGCATTACTGATAAGGCAGCCATCATATGTTTTTCTTTTTCGAATAACCCTTAAATATTCCTAAAAAACGAAAATATCCAAAGTAGCCAACGCGTTTAGACCATCCGCGTTTGTATCGCCACGCCGCCTGGCATATGGCGAGGTCTTAATAAGATTTAAACTTAAAAAGATATGTTACTACGAGAAGTCAAAACAATCTGTGAAAATAACAATACCTTCCAACGAAAAAAATAAAATAATAAAACATGAACTTGTTTTTCTGCAAACAATAGAGATACATAATCAGTTAATGTTAAGCCCGACCTTGAACATACATATTCTAAACTGCTACTTAGGCTTAACATGCCAATTTCCAAGCGATGACGAGTCACACGTGATCTTGGGTTATATTCCTTCATTATTTTTAAGACCTTGAAGATGTTTCAAGATCAAGTTTAGTTAAAGGTAAGACAATATCCTTACTATTTTAAATAATAATACTATAAATCAAGTTATCTTGGTGTTTGGGTTAATTAAAAAAAAAAATTATTTGTTTTTGACTAGTTTAATTTATCGAGTCTTGAATAGCTCCATTAGATTGAGTAATTAGTGTCAATATTTTTATTTCAGTCACCTCTTGATAAAAGGTATATTAAATTTCAAAAATATCTAAAATATACCCCCCTACAAGTGTATTACATTTCTATAAATACTTCTTCTAAATCTGAATTGTGATCGTATTGCAAGAAATGTAAAAGAAACCAAGGTTTTAGACTTAGAATTATAAATCTTTTCTGACCTATTTTTTATTAACCTATACAGTATAGGTCCCACTGCTAGGAATCTGTCTCCCCCATAAGTGTCCATGCCTAGGGAGGAATGGAATAATGATATCACACCAAGGCTTCCTGTCTGCCCGACCTCGTTATCTATTTATTTAAAGAAATAATAACAATTTATTGTTTTCCTTTTTTTCAATAAACTGTTATATTACTTTTATTTTATGAATAAAATTACAAAATTTAGCTTTTTCTTCTTCTATCGAGTCCTACGAATAAGTAATATCGAGTCCTAAAATGTCTATACATACATCCTTATCCTTATCCTTACTAATATTATAAATGCGAAAGTGAGTTTGTTTGTTTGTTTGATTGTTTGTTACGCTTTCACGACGTAACTACTGAACCGATCATCATGATATTTTGCATACAAGTTCTCTGGAGTACGGAGAAGGACATAGGCTACCTTTATTCCGGGAAAAAGTACTATTCCCGAGGGATCGACATTGACGTGGGCGGAGCCGCGGGCGAAAGCTAGTGTTAAATAAATCTCGTCTATTGCTCTGCTACCATGATTGCCCATTCGTTTGCCTAGTTCACATTAAAACATTGACATTAAAAAAATAATATGTATGCATTTGATTGATTCAAACAACACTCGCAAACATAATAAATTATGTCATTTTTTGGTTGTGTAGTAGAAAATTTCTCACTGACGAAGTTACGTAAAAATACCTAAATTAGAATAAGAATAAATTTAAAAGTAGGAGTACGAGTACGAGTAGGAAGTGATTGGTATATAATTGTAAATAGAGAAGCTTGAACGTTAGCCACATACCCATGTGACTAAAGTTCAATTTTTTTTTTTTTTTTTGTAATGACTATGTAGCTAGCTCCAAGTGAGCTTTCGCTACTTCACCGGGCGCTTGAGGCGAGGGCAGAGTGCCCTCAACCTTTATAGGCAACATCACCAAAGGGCCCCCAGGAGGGACGGACCTCGGCTTTGGGCGTTGCCTGTGTGCGCAAGGCTTGGAGAGACAGCAAACTCTCATATTGCCTGATGGGCCGCGTATGCGTGCATGCAAGCCTGAAGGGCCAATCTAAGAATCAATGGCAAAAGCCTTTGGAGAGCAGCAACTCTCATCTTTTGCCTTATGGGCCGAAAGCTACGTTGCCAGAAGGGCCTATCCTGGGTGCAAGTCACCCGGGACCGCCGGGCGGTCACCAGTAATCGGAGCTAATCCTACTCTACGCACTCTATTCCGGTGTCGAGTGCGACGGGGTCGGATAGTGGGATTCCTCCGGCTATTCGGAGCCGGAGAGGGGTCGGGGCGGGCTTGTGCGATGTCAATAGGATCATCGGGATCGTCAAGTACGTTCCTAGGACGTCTACGACGTAAGGTCGTATTTCTCTATCAAGTCAAATAGTCATAAAAAACTTCCAGGCGTATAGGCTACCAATACTGTTGAAAAGAGTTTCTTTCTCTGCAGTGATTGGTTCCGAAACGCTAGTAGTCAACCCTTTAAGGTTTACAGTTATCCTTACTAATATTATAAATGCGAAAGAGAGTTTGTTTGTTTGTTTGTTACGCTTTCACGACGTAACTACTGCACCGATCATCATGATATTTTGCATACAAGTTCTCTGGAGTACGGAGAAGGACATAGGCTACCTTTTATCCCGGTAAAAAGTACTATTCCCGAGGGATCGACATTGACGCGGGCGGAGCCGCGGGCGAAAGCTAGTTAATTAAAATAATATAAATATTACCCTGCCTGTTAAGGTCTATTTTCTGAATAAAAGCTTTTACTTTTAACAAGCCTTATTCCATACAACAACAAACATTCTACTCAAGTTCAGATAGAGATGAGCAACAATAAGATGGGTAGCCATAAAATTATTTCTTTACTAGCTTCCGCCCCCGGCTCCGCCCGCGTTAATGTCGATCCCTCGGGAACAGTATTTTTTCCCGGGATAAAAGGTAGCCTATGTCCTTCTCTGTACTCCAGAGAACTTGTATGCAAAATTTCATGATGATCGGTTCAGTAGTTACGGCGTGAAAGCGTAACAAACAAACAAACAAACAAACAAACTCACTTTCGCATTTATAATATTAGTTAGGATCAATCCATACTAATATTATAAATGCGGAAAACCGATTTGGATAAAATTTGGTATGGAATAATTAGAGGTCCGGGAAGCACATGGAGTACTTTTAATTCCTGGAAATTCTTTTGTTCCCGGGGCGAGAGCCGCGGGCAATAGCTACTACAAAATTATTTAATGTAGATAGAATACATTTCAATATTCTTAACCATTACACATATTTTAACGGGTGGCGCAAAAGTAAAGACCCTATTTGGTTCAGCTATAACATTTTTTCTAAATTAGAAAACTAGATTTAGGTTTTTTTAAATGTATATTTGTGCCATTAAATTTCGTACCATTAGGATTTAAAGATGATGTCTTTTAAATGGTGACCTCCAGAGTTGATACACATTTGAGCCCTATTTATGACATTTTGCATAACTTGCCGTAACACTTCCTGCGATATGTTCGTTATTTCTTGACGAATGTTTTCTTTTAGAGCTGCGAGAGTCTGTGGCTTGTTCACATACACCCGAGATTTCAAAAAACCCCAAAGAAAGAAGTCTGGACTGGTCAGATCGGGTGATCTTGCAGGCCAAGGCAAATCGCCAAAACGAGAGATAACTCGGCCTGGAAAAGCGTCCCTCACACAATTATTCCACGTTCTTGGGGAGTAAAACGGTCCATGTTTATTTTCAGTGTATTTTACATTTGTTCACTACACAATTTTCAAAAACAGAATGACAGAAAATGTCATATAAAAAAAATAAAAGTATTTTCTTTAGTGCCAGTACTTTTGCGCCACCCGTTATAACCGATTTCAAAATCCGAATGAGGTCTAATAACTCAGCTGTTTACACCTTAATAGCCTATCGATTTTATATACATAATTTACATAACACACTAAAGTTATATGAGTGACCCACAGGAAATATAGAGCTTGCAAATGATTAAAGCCACTGAATCTTGCGAAAAAATTGCAATATTCATCAAAATGCTTCCTATATTGCCATAGACAAACCTATCCATGTCAAAATTAATTATCGCCCACTTATAAGTGTGTGTCGCGTGTGTCGTTATGCAAGTGATAACCGGGCAACCTCAAAAAGTCATTTCGGATGTCTGCCACACGGTCAAACTCATAGGTCAAATCTGGTGATTAATAAAAACAGATAAGAAATGTTATTACTAAGTGATTGCGTAGAGGTAAATCCGTTTGCACTAAGTCATTGGTTTTTGTTAGCCATCCAAGCTGGTCTGGGAGAAAAGAAAAACGTAGAATTTGTGCCAGCTGCTTCTCTTCCCGCGCAGACCTTAGAAGCCAAGGAAATGTGCGAAAATCTAAAGAATCATGACAATGGGTGATGTGGCTAGTAAGTCATCACAATTTTCTTTTCAATTTAAATTCAATTCAATTTATGTATTTGCGGTAAAAGTGGTACAAAAACATAGCTGTTGGAACAAAATACAAAGTATGTCACCTTTGACCTGTCTAGGCATGCAAATATTAATGACGGTTAAAAATAATTATTATTAATAACCAAATAAAAATTATTAATTTTACAATTTGTCCGTAAAGTATTCTTCTACAGTGTATTAACATTTCTCAGTCAGTATATTTTTTTGATTCTGTTTTCCACCTTTACGCCTATTAACACGATGAACGTGGCCTTTCGGTCTTATGAGTTTAGGCTCTGTTTACCCATAAGGGATAAAGACGAGATAATACGTATGTATGTTTTGTTACCAAAAATATTGTGAGGTTCCGTGTTGGTATTGGGAAAAAGAAACAAATTCCAGTTCGTATTTCCAGATCGTAAAAGCCGGTCGAGGGAAATGACACATTTTCCGAAATTATGTAACGGACGTTGCGGCTAGTAACACTTTCATTCAGTATTTTAATTCCCTCTGGAAGTTAAAAATACCTACATAAAGTACTTAAGAACTGGTAAGTTAAGTAAAGTCACGAACACATATCTCGTAGATTTGAAATGTGAATTCGGTTTGTTTTTTTTGTAAGCAAGGAAAACAACATTCACAAAAATACTCGACTCGATTTTGAATTATACAGATTTATATTAAATATATTATTGAATAATCAATCGATATTGAAATTATATTTCTACAAGATGCTTAATTTATACTATTTACACTTCATAATTTATTTACGTCAACAGAAACGAGAGGAGACATACATGTCTTTTTTTTAATTTTATGTATTCAAAAAACAAAAAACGGCTGCCCGTATACAAGGTCTAAAATACGTTTTTATTACTATGGGACAAAAATAAAGTTTTTGATTCATCATCATTATCATCATCAGGTCTTTTTAGTCTCCACTGCAGTAGCATGACCCTCTCTGTACTACCGGATATATCATACTTGGCCAGAGCAGACAGAGGATTTGGCCTACAATATCGTCGCTGGCCAGACGGGTTGGAGAGATTTCATTGATGTTTTGAGCTTTGTTTAGCTTGTATTCCCTAAGTCGCCTCTTACGACCTCCATGGGAAGACTAGGAGTGGTCCTGTTCTACTCTGCCGGGAACTACACGGTGTTTTGATTCACAATTCCACATCTTTTTTAGTCCCGTGGAAATAAAAACACAAATATTTTTTTAAGAGCTAGAAGTAAAGCAGATTGTGTCCTCTCGGGGCTAATATGTATACCTAACAATTTTACTTCAGTCAAAATACTCTGACTCCTTTGTTCCGCTCTCGATTTAAAAAATTGCCCTCAATAAAAAGTATTATGTTAAGCTCTTGTGTCACAATTTATGACTACTTTTCTTCTTGAATATGTACTGTATAACATTTGATGAGAAATGTTTTCCACCTGTGAAGGAACACGTGGCGGAAGAAAATTGTTTTGTTGACCTTGCGACCGGTTTGAGTGCTCCGTGATAAATACGGATATCCTTATCCTTATCCTTATCTTTATCCTTACTAATATTATAAATGCGAAAGTGAGTTTGTTTGTTTGTTTATTTGTTTGTTTGTTTGTTACGCTTTCACGCCGTAACTACTGAACCGATCATCATGAAATTTTGCATACAAGTTCTCTGGAGTACGGAGAAGGACATAGCCTTTTATCCCGGGAAAAGTACTATTCCCGAGGGATCGACATTGACGCGGGCGGAGCCGCGGGCGAAAGCTAGTAATATATATATTGAATAACTATAATAATACTATAAAGTGTAAAGATTTGACCGTTTGTGTATTTGTTTGTAATTGGTAAACTCAACAACGACCGAACAGATTTTAAAAAATATTTCTCTTTTTTTATGATATAGGACAGCAAACGAGCAAGCGAGACACCCGATTGTAAGCGATCAACGCTGCCCATGGATAACTGCAACACCAGGGTGCGACAGGAGCGCCGGTCTTTCAAGGAGTTGAGGGAGGACATGAGAGAAAGGACATTGGAGAGGCCATGGAGAGAAGGATGGACCTCCGGCGTCTCCAACGTTGATTTTCTGTGAGAATGTGGTACTTTTCCGGACGAACCGGTCCATTTTAGCTACTACAAAAACTGAAGTCTGCCGGTAGCGTGGCTCTACCACAACTATACCTTTAGAAAGCTACTTTGCTACCGGGTTACATAGGCTTTTATTTACGCGGACAAAGTCGCAGTAAATAAGCTAGTGTAATATCAAAGATTAAGTACTAGTACTCACATAGGTAAATATTAGTTAAAACGTACCCGATGTAATGTTAACAGGAATTAGTAATCAGTAATTTATTCACCAAAAATATGAGTACAATAGATCTTAAATAATATAATACCTTACATATTTTGTCGACAAAAGTCAGCATCTGAATGTTTAATGTAAAATTTATAATACAATAATAATAATTAGGTATATGTCAGTCAAACATAATAATAATTCTTATGAATCCTTAAGGCATTATGTTTCCAAATAAATTTCGCTGATTGTTCATAATTGTGAGTAAGGGGATATTCACTACATTCATTACCTTTTAGAAATCTATATTTTTAGCACATTTTTTAAACTAAGCGAGAATTGCGTCAACAGTAGAGTACTACAAACAAATTAATTACATAATCATAATCATTTATTGGTAAATCATGTTAACACGTCAAGTTCTATACGTAATCCATTAATTCAATAAAGATTTAAGTCAAAATATAACATTTATATGAGACAAAAATTTGTAATATTAATTGAAACGTTATGTCAATATATGAATAAAATCAACATGGGTCAAAATTATAATGCGATATCAAAAAAATCTTTCATGTTACATAAAGCGGCAGTTTATTATAAATTGGGCTCCAATTACATGTATTAACTTACCAGCCCGATCCCTCTCCAGCTCTGAATACATACATACATAGTATTACGTCTATTTCGCATGCGGGGTACACAGAGCCTACGTCTATAAGACCTGAAGGCCACGTTTAGCATGTTGGTGGGCATTAGGTGGAACACGGAGTAACTCCGTGAGGTGGAAAACGGAATCAAAATAGTGATGGGTTGCTAGCCGCATCGCCTATTAACATGATTCCTAAGATTTGACCCATTCCCTCGATCGGTTTTTACGATCTGCGCGGGAAGAGAAGCAGCTGGTACATTCTACGTTTTTTCTTTTCACCCAGACCAGCATGGAAGATTCAGCAGCTCTGAATAGCTGGAGGAATCCCACTATCCGCCCGGCGGTCCCGGGTGATTATGCACCTAAGATATTCCCTTCTGGCAACGTAGATTTCGGCCCATAAGGCAAAAAATAAGATTTTGCTGTCTCTTCAACTCTTGCGCACACAGGCAACACCCAAAGCCGAAGTCCGTCCCTCCTGGAAGCCCTTTAGTGATATTGTCTATACAGGTTGAGGGCGCTCTGTCCTTGCCTCAAATGGCTAAAGAAGAAGCGAAAGCTTACTAAGAGGTAGTTTAATAGTCACTGAAAAAAAAACCGGCGAAGTGCGAGTCCGTACCATTATCCTTATCCTTACTAATATCCTTATCCTTATCCTTACTAATATTATAAATGCGAAAGTGAGTTTGTTTGTTTGTTTATTTGTTTGTTTGTTTGTTTGTTTGTTAAACTTTTACGCCGTAACTACTGAACCGAACATCATGAAATTTTGCATACAAGTTCTCTGGAGTACGGAGAAGGACATAGGCTACCTTTTATCCGGGAAAAACTACTATTCCCGAGGGATCGACATTGACGCGGGCGTAGCCGCGGGCGAAAGCTAGTCAACAATAAGTTTAATATTATTAAAAATATTTTTATTATATGACGTAACTAAATGTTTATGCTTTTTGCAATTTTTCCTTTATCTGGAGTAAAGTCCATCCTCATATCCTTGACACTTGGGTCCCCAAAAAATGTCAGAGCATCACGTGGTTTTTTCCTCGTACAGCAAGATTGTGGAATGGACTCCCTCCCGAGGTTTTCCCTGTGTGCTATGACTTGAGGTCCTTCAAAAGACGTGTTTACAGGTAAAGTTGGCAACGCATCAGCACCTTCTCTGGTGTTGCAGATGTCCACGGGCGCCGGTGACCACTTTCCATCACGTAGCTCGTCTGCTCGTTTGCCGTCAAATATACATAAAAAAATACTCGTAAGGCGTTAATTCGTACTAAATTTCAAGATTCTGAGATCACGGGAAGTGTCCTGTAGGCTGTAGGTTTTGATTTCCTTGCGAAATTTGCGGCATAAACAACTGTATCTTTTATTTACGTTGGCTTAGAAGTTTGATTTTTAACAGTACCAAGGGACAGAGGCAGTATTTGATATGATGAAATTCATATCAAATACTGCCTACTGTCCTTCTCTCTTGATACCTCCACGCGTTTCTATGAAAAAGGGGGTCTTGACAGACAGACCGATGGACAACAAAGTGATCCAAAAAGGGTTCCGGTTTTCCTTTTGCGGTATGGAACTAAACACATGCACTAACTTAGGTATATAGGTCGGTATTCCGGCATTTGCTAAGATGACGACATCCTGTACACCTGCTCTATTGACTTTTAATAAACACGTGCATCATTGCAAAATTGCAAGATAGTATAATTAACGTGCACGCAGACATCGTCATTACTATGCAAAGAGATCAGAGGGTCAGGGTCTCGCAATTCTTGTTTATTCTTTCTTTTCGTGCCTGTTAAAAACTCTGTGTGCTTCGGTATGCACGTTAAGCCGTTGGTCCCGTCTGTCATCATTGATGGCAGTCGTTAAGCTGTGTTAGATGCATTTAGGCAGCTTGAAAATCTGACACCCATGAAAAACAAATAAACAATTCCTGATATATAAAGTAAATTTTGCCATAATCAAGTGTATGATGTTATAAAATCAGTAAGTTAGTCGTAGTAGAGCCATGCTGCTGTCAAATATCATTTTTGGTAGTAGCATGAATGGGCCGGCTCGTCCAGGGTACCATACTCCTATGCTTTGTTCGGTGAGTGAGAGAGCCGGGGAGGCCCATCCTTTCACCCCCTTTTCTCCTCCCCCATGTCCTCTCCACAAATCCTTGCAAGGCCGACAACACTACTATTACACCTTGGTGTTGCAGTTGTCCTTGGCAGCGGTGGTTGCTTACCAAGAGCTGACTCGCTTGCTCGTTTAAAAAAAATATATCACAAAAATGACATAGAAAAATCTTTAGTATGTAAATTAAAATATGTTTAAGGAAAATCCTTTTAGAGGTAAATAAAAGGTAGGGCACTTAATAGCCCATTATCACGTTAACATTAACATTTAATGATCTTTATTTAAATACTAGCTTTCGCCCGCGGCTCCGCCCGCGTCAATGTCGATCCCTCGGGAATAGTACATTTTCCCGAGATAGAACGTAGCCTATGTCCTTCTCCGTACTCCAGAGCACTTGTATGCAAAATTTCGTGACGATCGGTTCAGTAGTTACGGCGTGAAAGCAAACAAACTCACCTTCGCATTTATAAAATAAAGTAGTTTATATTTAAAAATACTTAGTATTTCCTAAGTTGAATAGAATGTAAATATAAATAAATAAATAAATGTATATTGTTAACTAGTAATGTTCATCTATTACTGGAGCTAGTGGCTATCTTCATAGCGTGCGAATGTGAGTATACAAGTATCGGGTACATAATGTTATCTTTTATTTTAATTGCGCATCTTATTCATTAAGCCCGTACCTGTTCGCGTCGCAACCTATTTAGCAAAGACTTGGTTACAAAATAACGTACGTATAGGAGGATAACTCGTGTAAGTACTAGTTCGATCGCGCGACTGGCCTCAAGTAAGGTATGATAAAAAATGTCATCATCATTTCGTGTAGGTGACACGGTCAATCGACCATGCACACCTTGGTGTCAGAGTTCTACGGAACCGACCGCCTGTCGGCCTCTGATGTGGTTCCTTTAACGACTACCAAATGCAACCGGGACTAATGACTTGACGTGCCTTCCGAAATACGGAATCATCTTTACTATCAAACAATCAGGTGATTCAAGCCTACAATGTCCTAATAAAATATATTCCTAGATACCAATCGGGTAGCCTTCAAGAGGAAAGCTGCATGCACCTTACCCCACCTCAGTGCACGGCTCTCTCAAGATCGTACAAGAACGGGACTCTGAGCTATAGAGGGTACATAATTATCAAGCTATTACTAAACCATCTTAAGATTTTGTGGACAAGTTTAAAAAAAATGTGGACACGGTTGAACAATTTTTTTTAGATTTATGTAGGTATTCATTGTTATATTTTGTATACAAACGGACATTGTGATTAGACATTATGACATACATACAATAACATCGTAGCAGTGGTACTGTAGTCGCAAGTACAGACTTTTGCTTATCTACGAAAATAGTTGATGTGAAATTCATAAAACAGTTAATAAAACGGAAGAAGTAACGTATACCTATTTCAATTTGGTGTCAGTGGTATATCTTGAAGGTATAAGTACCTATATATTCATTCAGAATATTTATTATTCCGCAATTCCCTAACTATGTTTTGCTATTGAGTCACACACACATTATTTGGTTGACGTCTCTTCTGTGTTCTTTTTATTTTCCTTCAATTTAGTGGACTTAATGAAGATAAAAACGGTAACATCATTACAAAATACAGTTTTGGTGTTTTCATAACAAATGATTCTTATACGAATCGGAGTGGAAAGTAATAATGTGTTTTTATGGATAAAATGATTAATGGTTTATGTTGTTTGGTTGTGAAGGACAATATAATTATTATTTTAAAGTTGTAGGAATAAAAATTGAATACGGTTGCAACTGTTTAGGTACTTAAATAAATAATGAAGTTTTTCTGAAAATTTACATAAAAAATAAAATTTCAAAGTTTCAAGTATGCTATCGCTTAAAAAAATAAGGGATCGGTCGTCCCTTATTCTTAAAAGTATTCATGATTGACTGATACTGACTTCCCATCCCGAGATTTTTGATCACTCAAAAATCTCGGGATGGGAAGTCTGTATCAGTTTGATACTTTTTGCCACACTATATCAATTAATCCCTAGGCCGAAAAGAATTCTAAGAGCCTTACAGATTAAAACGAGATCGTTCGAATTTAAGTCACAAGTGAATGTAATTCGAGTGGTGATGTCATTTGTGTAGTGGAAGTCATGCTACAGTTTTAAAATAAAGGTAATAAATTGATTCAGGCGTTCTTTTCTTCTAATAAGTAATGAAATGAAATGATTTATTTCGCAATGAACGAGTAGGATTACGGTGTTATAACATAAATAGTCCTTTGCATTCAGCCAAAGTTGGCATACAAAATTCAGTCAGAGTTTCAAAGAGTTAGGCCCTTGTCTGTGGAAGTTCCCTTTTTTATATTTCTTCTTTATTTTAGATTCCGGCTTTACTTTGCGGAGATCAAAGTTACATGCACATTGAGTTAAATCTTAAAAGATATCAGTGAAAAATAATGCCCCAGATTCGTATTTGCTCCAGTGCTTCGATCATGCGCCCAGTTCCAGGAAGCGCGTTTAGAATCATTCGAATTATTGAATAAAAATGTATTATTTTCCAAGATTGTATCGTATTATGTGCCGTTATCTCGTTTCTATTATGTGTTGAATAAAGACAATAATGGATTGTTGATAAGCGTGAGTACAGTAATATTATGATTTTAAATGTTTATACAGACTACGTATACCTATACTTCCCACATGCTAGAAAACGTTATTTTAATGAAATGTCGGTTTTTAATTCTAGAGAAAAATAAGTAACTCATTCGACAGACGAAGTGACAACTTATAATTGCCGTGTTGTCGTCGATTGTCTAACGAACGATCGACAGGTTGTTGATCTGAAGGTTTAGGTACAATTCACGGGTAACGAGTATGACAGCCGATGCAGCTGCAGCCGCAACAATATTTTATTTAATTTTATAATTTAGACGTGGTACTGTTTTTTATGTTTGTTACCTCATATCTACATCATTTGACTATGATTTCATACTGATCTCATTTAAATTTTATCATAATCGGTTCAGTAGTTTGTTTGTAGTCGGTTTTTTATATGACAGGTTATCGTTTGACCGTTTGTGTTATGTTATGTTTACAATGAAATCCAAGTACTATATATGTTAATTTTCTTTAACTCGATACAAAATTCTTTGTATCAAGACCAACTGACATTCTTATTATTTTAATCACCTATAATGTACCATGTTTACCGCAAATAAATGAATTTATAATTCAAAAAACAAAATAAAAACCATAAGGTAAACCTTTATTTTAATTAAAAAGAGCTGGAGGAAATTACCATTCAATGGACAAAGATCAATGTTTTAAGAGTAATAAATAAGCGATGCCATTTTAAAGACAGGTTTTTATAATAAATGTTGAAGTGAAGGTGCTGTTTACATGAGTGAATCGATGTTATATGCCATGTTTTATCATTATTTCTTTATTTTAAAGTTGAAAAGCAAGGGCTCTATGAAAAGTCCTAGGGACAAAATAGTTTTGAAAATCGAGAGGCGCCTAAAGGAGCAGATTTTTCGTAAAATTTGCTTTTGAACTTAAATCAATAATAATTTAATATTATTCAACTTCAGTTTCATAAATAGGCTTGACGCCTTCCAGCCCTCCGAACAAGCAGGGTTTCAGTACCTTAGACCACATCCATACGCTGCGGCAGGTTATACAGAAGATCAAAGAGTATAAACAGGCCACTATGCTTAGCGGCATAGTGGCCGTTTATACTTCGGCCTCGACGCACATACCATGACCAGATTACGGACGTTCTTGCCAAAGGGCAAGTTAGGAGTACCCGAAACCGACGAGCATGCATGAAGAGAGTGATGGATGTAGACGAAGCGAGAGAGGTTTGTAAAGATCGTAGCAAGTGGAGGTCCCTAGTCTTTGCCTACCCCCATGGGAAACAGGCGTGATAGTATGTATGTATGCTTAGCGTTTTTAGACTATGAGAAGGCGTTCGCTTCCATCGAAAGTTTAATAAGATTGATTCTTGTTAGTGAGCGAGTAGAAACGATCTCATGAAAAACTGACTAGGTAGCTACAACCGAAACTGAAAACGATCCTTACGTTAATGTATAAATAATAATAATAAAGAATATTATTATGTTTTAAGACCATAAACAGAGAGTAAAAAAACAACAAAGTCCATACTTTCATTTAAAGTAAATAAAAAAATTCCGAATCTTTATTTTTCTGCCGAAACTTGCCAAAAGCAAATCCGAAATTTTAGTAAGACATAACAATCAAATCTTTCTTCCGCCTGTCACAAGACGATATCTCCAATTCTCATTACCACAATCAGTAGTTATTAAAAGCAAATGGTTAGAGATTGCCCCTTTCCTTTTGAAAGTGGGGTTAACAAGAAACAGAGCTAATGGGAAAATGAAACGCATTGTGTACCTGAGACACAATTTTATTAGAATACGGTCATTGTTCGCTGGTGATCATCGGCGTGATTAGATATTGTTTGTCATTTGTTTTCTATTTGATATTAATAGATATCACTTCTTATTATTAGAGATTTAAAATAAATTTTGCTATTTTAAGGATACAAATGTACAGTCTACTATTTTGATCCCGTTTTCCACCTAATGCCCACCAATTTGCTAAACGTGGCCTTCGGGTCTTATAGACGTAGGTTCTGTCTACCCCGCAAGGGAAAAAGACGTGATACTATGTATGTAAATGTACAGTCAGATACTAAGATATCTGACCAGGTATTCTACCTATATCTTGAACTAGCTGTTGCCCGCGAATTCGCCCGCGGCAATTTCTGTTATTATGATTAATTAGTATACAATAGACGAATAATTTTCCCCCGTTTCCAAAACACTTTTTATTGATGCTTTGCTCCTATTGGTCGCAGCGTGATGTTTTATACCCTAAAGCCTTCCTCAATAAATGGACTATCCAACACAAAAAAAAAATCCAATTTGAACCAGTAGTTCCGAGATTAGCGCGTTCAAACAAACAAACAAACAAACAAACAAACAATATTAGTAAAGAAGTATAGATTTTCTCTAAAACTAATAAAACGTGAAAATAATTCTATTCAGAATGATTTTAATAAAGTCTTTCTTGATATACATTTTCATGTTAATACTATTTTAAGTTTAAGAGAAAATTCAAGATATACGTTGAGTATCATACATAGTTGTAACTATCTGGCTGTACGTGTGATACTCCGTTGTTGTTGTCAGGCAGGCAGCCGGCAGAATAAACTTTAGCTACTACGTTGTTGTTGTCAGGCAGGCAGCCGGCAGAATATTCTTTAGCTACTACGTTGTTGCTGTCAGGCAGCTAGGCAGCCGGCAGAATAAACTTTAGCTAAATCATATTACAGCATTGATCCTGAGGATGAAACCGGGATAAGATCAGATGATAGAGCGGGACAAATGTACATTGCCTTAGTTATGCATATGGGTGCTCTCAGCTCTTAAGTTAAAAATCAACCTTCTTTTGCACAAATGATAATAAATATATGAAATGAAATGAAATAGAATTTTATTTAAATTTGGATATCATGTATCTCTTTTTGAACGTCGTATTATTATTTTTAATATTTGCAAAATCTATAAGCTATGTACTAGTATATATAAGTATATAAATTAATAATACAGATAAGTCACACAGATTGAGCTAGCCCCAAAGTAAGTTCGAAACTTGTGTTATGGGATACTAACTCAACGACACTATATTTTATAGCAAATACATATATAGATAAACATCCAAGACCCGGGTCATTCTGACAAAGATCATTTCCTATCTGGACCTGTCTGAGGATCAAACCCAGGACCTACAGTGAGACAGCCTGGCTGATGACCAATAGGCCACTTAGGTCGTGATAAACATTGTCATGTAGGTTTAGGAACATTGTTAGTTTTAAATATAAATTTAAACTTGATTTTTAAACCCTTATAAATTTCTTCGAGTTTAAGATAAGAGGCGTAGTCAACTAGACTAGAAATCTTCTGAGAAGACGATAGAAAGAAAAAACGCTCTAGATTAACGGTCAAACTTATCAAAAAACATGAAATTTATGGTACGCCACATTTAAGAGTCTATCTTATTTTAATCTAGCTCTTTAATTAAAATTGGATTTAGAATAAAGAAAGTTATTTCTGAATGAATTTATAATGAATACTTGAAAATATGGTCGGCTTGCTTTAAAAAAAATGACGTCAGAAGACGGCTCTTCGCCTTTTCACCGTTCAGCCAAAGGCTGCAGAAGGGCCCTGTTTTTAAAAATATTAAGTAGAGTCGTCGTTTTGGGTCCCACGCTCAGTAATATAAGCTGAATATTAAAGTGAAGCCTAGCGCGCCCGATGGCGTATTTATGATGTACACTCATGAGCAAAAATTGTCACACTTTTTTTAAATCGATTATAAGGATTTTTTAAATAATATTTTTTTATATAATAGTTGACTTAATATGCAATTTATATTTTTTTAATGTGTTTTATCCGTCTGTTGGTCAAATACCTAAATACCTCCCATCTATCCTGCCATAAGTCTCTTCTCCTTATCCGAGCGACTTCCCTCAATTTCTTCATTCTCTGTCGGTCCTCTTATTCCCACAGCAAAAAAGTTTCCTAACTAGGTATGTTATATGATGCCACTTATTATAATCACACATTTTGTTCCATGCCAATATCAGCATAAGCAAGAAATAACTAATTAAAATGTTGTGAAAGTGAAAATCTCATATTTTTTTATTATTATTTTTATTTTATTTATTATTTTTTCATTTATTCGAAGGCGTTAGCATAAACTGGGTAAGACCAAGTAAAACTGATAATATTTGTTTCATCTTAAATAAGATATTTTTCGTGAATACTCATTTTATTTTCTCATAATATGGGACTGGACCACATGCCTTAGGTACTTACTCTAATACATTAAATAGGGTAATGTTCCCTCTATTCATCAAAATTATTACAAAGTCGCAAACAAAATCTAGTTAGTTGCCATTTCTTCCGCTGGATCCAGCGTCGTGATAGCTACGACGTAGGATATTTAAAATATGACTGTGTAGCTTCGTAATCTATAACCGATGCGGTCATGCCTGCCCTAAGAGGACATTATCTACATCTAAAATAACTTTCCTTCCGCGTCCACGAGCGAGTGTACAATATGCCCTGCAGCTACAATGAAAGGTACTAGTTTATGCAACGCAGTATGTTATGGCATCCAGGAATTAGTACTGCTCATTTTACTAAGCTAAATCGAGCGAGTCCATCGATGACTATGCTTATTTTTTTAATTGGTTCGCTAACTGGTTGAACGACACACATTTTATTTAAACATAAAATTTGAGCTTACACCTTGTCAGCCTTCTTTGAGCGAACACAGCATGCACTTTAGATTTCTGCTCACTAGTTTTAAATTGAAAATTATATAAATATATTAAAATTACAGTTACAAAATGAGTTCATTTGTTAATGACATTAAATTTAAAGTATACTAATAATGAAATTTTATATCAATAATTAAATGCTTGTGTTATGATTTTAAAAACCCGAGAACACCTACCTAGTGAGTGTGCAATGTTTGTTGGTATCTTTCTTGTTAGTTTCTACATTGTGATTAACTCGTCGATTTTGTACGTGCATGCGTCTTTTTCTTTATAATAAGTAATACTTTATTTTCGTATGTAAGTGAATGTGTAAAATTCTTTATGAGAAATAAACAACTCAAACTTTAAATATTTTGCAGACTTAGGCTTCTTGTGCTCAGATCTCAAAAATATAACCATTACAGGCACTTTACAAGTCAAATCACATTAAAATAATATTATTCAGTAATATTTATATAATTATCTAATTATTGATAAAAAGACTACCTGCGTTTGGAACCGACTACTGTACAGAAGAAACGCAGAAAGAAACTCTTTTCATCATTATTGGTCTTGCCTAAAATTCTTTGTATGTCTTTGGATATATTCTATATCTTTCATTTCTTTTTTCATCCTGAGCAGCCGTAATCAAAACATACATGCATATTATGACGTCTTTATTCCTTTACGGGGTAGACAGAGCCTAAAGTCATAAGACTAATAGGTCACATGGCGTGTTGGAGGGCATAAAGGTGGAAAACGGAATCAAAATAGTGATGGGTTGCTAGCCGCATCGCCTATTGTCAAGATTCTTTAGATTTTCACCCATTCCCTTGACCGGCTTCTACGGTCTGCGCGGAAAGAGAAGCAGCTGGCACTTTCTACGTTTTTTCTTTTTCCTAGACCAGCATGGAAGATTCAAAAATATCTAGTTAAATAAACTAGAACGTTTATGGGATCAAACGGTTGATTTAGTCAAGGAAGTTCTATAGTCCGTATGCCTTGGGCCAGGTACAAGATTACGTCAGATCGGATAATTTTTAAGCTGGTATATTGCTTTTTTTTTATAACGTAAGTAACATGCCTATTCAAGAGATACCCATTTATTCTATTTTTCTTTGATGCCTCTCAATTGTAACCATAACTTGGAAGGAAAATGTGCTACATTTACCTAACATTGCCCTCAAGTGTATTTAAGGGCCCAATAGCAACAAAACCCGCGGGTTTGCCTGGGTGTCGCCTGGCTGTTGAGCAGTTTTTATAGGCCTGCATAAAAGTCAATGCCCATGCGATATCGAAGTCATTGGCAGCTAGTTTAGGTCGGATTTTTCTATTTAGAGCCGTGCTATAGTAAATATAAATAAATAATAAATAAATAAAATCTTTATTAAATTTCTTAGGTGGTAACATATCACAATATAAACATACATTAATAGGTACAAACAAAGTTTTGCCTGAGCTAAGGTGAAAAACACCCTGTGTTTCAGGCTTTAATTGCTAGACATAAACTAACAAAATAAACAATTACAAAAGAAAAATAACGTTGAATACAAAGTTAAAAAATAAATTTTAAATATAATAAAAGATAAATTTTCATAATATTTATGATAAAACTGTTAATAAATCCTCTGTTTCTTCATACGACATATTGAGGAGGGCTTCTTGCAGTATTCTTTTCGTCATACCGAAAGAACAAGGATAAAAACTAAGTTTTTTATTAAGCCTATTGTAAAGAAGTAGTAGAACCGTTACTTTTAAGGCCTGTAAATTGAGGTACAGGATTACGTATTTATTCTTTACAGAGTAGACAACGCTTTTTAGTGTTCCGTACCCAAAGGGTAAAAACGGGACCCTATTAATTTCGCTCCGCTGTCCGTCTGTCTGTCCGTCTATCACCAGGCTGTATCTCATGAACCGTGGATAGTTGATTCCTCGTTCACCATTTCACCATCGGACGACGTGGGGAACACAGGGATTCCATCCATATAAGGTCGATATTCATCACATCTCTAGATTCGCCTCCTTTATTATCGTTGCTTCCCATCAGACAAGATAGAGGTCGAACGCACTCAGATCATAAAAAAATTGGTTGTCTACAAAGTTGATTTATGGACGACATCATCATCATCATTTCGAGTAGGTGTCATGTTCAACCGACCATGCACACCCTGGTGTCAGAGTTCTTCGGAACCGCCTCGGACGACAGTTTTACGTGATAACGGTGGAAGAGAGATAGATGCGTCGCCTTCGTCCACTTTGGTAACTAAACTTACCTAACCAGTTACAAGAGAAGATTTTTCTTTCGCTGTTGGGTAACTAGTTGTGAAAGAAGAATAATTATTCCATGTACAACTTTTTGATTGACCGAGCGAGCGAAGCGTCTCAGTTTCGACTGGCCCAAAATTCTTTTGTCCGTCTGTCTGTCTGTCTGTCTGTCTGTTCTCGCCTACAGGTCGCATTTCTCAACCGATTCTCATGAAATTTTGTGAGCAGGTTCGGTAATTATATAGAATTTTTTTGTCGTGCCAGTTTTTCGAAATTTTACAAGATGACGGAAATATGAGGGTCCGAAACTTAAAAAAACTCATAGCACAGCTATTTGAAAAAAAGATCAAAAATGTCATAAGACTTTTTTGTTATTCTCATTAAGACGCAACTTTTTTGTCTGAACAACTTTTTTATACGATAAACTTGAACGTGTTTATAGTCGGCAATTTGCCCAAAACTTGTCTGAAATCGATTTTCTGTATATTTTTTTGTATTAGTGCATTCAGTATGATGTCGTAAATACAAATCTATGGTACGACAAGTATGAAAATGGTGCGTAGTAACTGTGACGTCAGTGATACAGAGAAAAATGTTTTTTTTTTTTATATAAACATACCATGTGCGGTATCAAATAAAAGGGTTTTATGAGTAGATTATGTCTATCGCACTCTGCGGGGTTTGATTGGGCACGCGGCGCGACAGCAATAGATATTATAAATACCTATTTTTCAATTCTCTCGAGCTAAGTGTTTCCTCTTAAAAAAAGGTCTGGTCGGGTCTTCTGGTAAGAGGAATGTAGGTTTAAATTTCCGTTTCCGGGAAATAGTAACTGAAGTAAATCATCCTTTAGTCAATTAGCATATCAGTAACAGATATATTTTCGAGCACTGGAGGGAAAATGTGGATGTTGGTTGTAAGGGCTCGCGAGGTCTACTGTTCTCGCAGAACCACTAGTATTTATGAACGTTGTCACAAGCTAAACCCTTAGGCCCATCGTGCCTCTCTATCGCTTGTTCCGCGCTCTCGCTTGCACACGGAACGTGACACTTTTACGTGCGTGCAGCCGGCGTTCATCCATTTATAAAACGTTATCACGTCAAAAGCTAAAATAAACTGCTTAGGATATTTTTGAAAAAAAATCGATTTAAGAGACTGTGTAGCACCTAGTAGGTTATATAACAGAAAAGCCGTTAGTTTTGCCGCAATAGTTCGCACAATTTCGTCAACACGCTTGCATAATCTGCAGGTAATCTCATGTGTGAATTGAGAGTTAAACAGTCTTGTTTGATTTGTTGGAAACAATGTTGCTGTGCTGATTGCACTAATGAGCGCACCTTTGGTCCTATATCATTTGAAGACTTTCTCGTCAGTACATCCTTACTAATATTATAAATGCGAAAGTGAGTTTGTTTGTTTGTTTGTTTGTTACGCTTTCACGCCGTAACTACTGAACCGATCATCATGAAATTTTGCATACAAGTTCTCTGGAGTGCGGAGAAGGACATAGGCTACCTTTTATCCCGGGAAAAAGTACTATTCCCGAGGGATCGACATTGACGCGGGCGGAGCCGCGGGCAAAAGCTAGTAATTAGTATAAAACAAAGTCGCTTTCGCGTGTGTGTCCCTATGTATGCCTAGATCATTAAAAGTACTACTATTAAACTAGTTTTTTTTATAGATAGAGTGATTCACCGGAATGGTATATATGTTTAATTTATTGCACCCAAGCAAAGCCGGGCGGATCGCATAAATGTATACAATTTCCGGAAAGAGGCGCAAATAATTGCAACACAGTTCTATACTATCGTAGTTGTTTACGATCCAAATTGTTTTATGTTATTTTGGTTTCTAATAAACTTCTTAACTATCTTGTCTCTAAATACTTATTAAGTATTATGAAGCTGTTTTACAGGTAAAGACAATATAATATTATTACCTACATTATTATATTATAATATAATCGAGGCGTGTTTACTCTTACGAGCCCATAGTGTGAGAGACGTATAGGCCGAGATTAAAATTATGAAAGCACACGAGTGACATAAGTAGTTTTTCGATACTATTATATAAAAAAACGACAGAAAAAAAAAACACAAAAACAATTTACCTAGTTTTGTACGGAGACATTTTAATGGCCAAGACATTCGCAGTTATATTTACTCACAGTGCCTTTTTTCAATGTTTCTGATATACCTATTTAATTGAGTAATTTTCATCACTATTTTTGAAAAGGATATTTTAGTTGTTAACTTGTTAAGAGCCCGCCATATGCCAGGCGGCGTGGCGATACAAACGCGGATGTACGCCTTAAGGGCCCGTGCTACCCCATACTGCTTTGCATGATTGACTGTTATATCTATAATAATTAAATACTCAAGTTGAAATAAAAATGCAGCAAAGTTCAGGACTAACTCTGGTAACTATATGACTCAAAAACACGATTGCGTAAAATTTTCTCGATAGAAAAAAATTGCAAAGTTGCCTCCAAATCACGTCTAATTTACTCGGTATATAGCATTATTCCCCAAATACATTAAAATTTACCTTGAAACTTTTGATTATTATTGCATTACAGATAAGGCAGCCATCATATGATTTTCTTTTTCGAATAACCCTTGAATATTCCTAACGAACGAAAATATCCAAAGTAGCCAACGCGTTTAGACCATCCGCGTTTGTATCGCCACGCCGCCTGGCATATGGCGGAGTCTTATGAGTGTGCCGCGCGAACGAAAAACCTCGGTTACGCGCAAGCCATTAGGCTGCGCAAAACCAGTAGGCGTTTATTAAAAAAAAATAACGTTTTAATATATCAATTTTTTTTATAAAAAATTAAGAAAAAAGAAACCTGAGAGATGTAAATATTCATGTGAGAATTATTGTTTTAGACGTAAAATTCACAAACTTTTTGAAGGAAAATGTTTTTAAACATTTTAATATCATTTTTAATTAATGTATTTTTTAATAAATTTCATTTTTAATAAATTCCAACAAGGCGGTGATCTTGTGCAAGGATCGACCTAAAACTATACAAATAATTTTGATGCATTTAATTAATCAAGCGAATTATACTAGTCATTTAAAAATACGTCAAATTTCACAATTCTGTGCAGTACCTTATTAATTAGATCAAACAGTTGAATCTAATAAATAATTGGTAAATCAGAAAATTTTTAATTTTCCGGCGGTCAAAGTACTCTTTTCTACAAAAGAGCTAAATGTGGCCTTTGGCTCTTAAAACACCGTGTAACATAATCAACTACGTTCTCGTGAAGGGGTGACTCAGCCCGTCAAAATGAACAACTTTTCCTATGGGACCAATGCTGGAAACCTAAAAAAAAAATACATTTTCATACAGAAGTGTTCGGCCGGCCCGGCAATGAGTATGAAATTTGAGTTTCCGACATTGGTCCCATAGGAAAAGTTACATTATAGGAGAAGAAAAAGAAATAGGAGAAGGATTATTATTTAATTCAGCGGTTGGTAAGAATTTCCAAAAAACCTTGGGCTTTTTGTGTCGTGAATAGGTAGGTATAATCTATACTTATAATATTATAAAGCTGAAGAGTTTGTTTGTTTGAACACGCTAATCTCAGGAACTACTGGTTCAAATTGTAAAATTCTTTTTGTGTTGGATAGTCCATTTATTGAGGTAGGCTTTAGGTTATAAAGCATCACACTGCGACCAATAGGAGCGAAGCATCAATAAAAATGATTTGAAAACGGGGGAAAATTATTCATCTATACTAATAAAAAAAATTAAATAATGATAATAACAGAAATTGCCGCGGACGAAGTTGCGGGCAACAACTAGTAGATAATACATCCACCAATAAGCGGCAAAAGCATAATATTGTTATTCGCTTTCATTAGATGAAGAATCAAAATGTATAAGACAAATCGTATAAGAAAAAGAGCAAGAAATAGAAATGGAACCTGTTCTATTGTTGAGCTTGGCAGAAGTCATAAACTTTTGATTTACGATACGGCAGGTCATAGAGTCACTACTTTACCTTGACCGTGGACGTGGCTACACTAGCCTTGAATGTTGTTGAGGTAGGGTTTAATCGGAACGCTGGTAGTTTGTAGCTTTGAACAATATATACTAATCTATACTAATATTATAAAGCTGAAGAGTTTGTTTGTTTGAACGCGCTAATCTCAGGAACTACTGGTTCAAATTGGAATATTCTTTTTGTGTTGGATAGTTCATTTATTGAGGAAGGCTTTAGGCTATTATACATCACGCTGCGACCAATAGGAGCGAAGCATCAATAAAAAATGTATTGAAAACGGGGGAAAATTATTCATCTATACTAAGAAAAAACCTAATTAATCATAATAACATAAATTGCCGCGGACGAAGTCGCGGACAACAGCTAGTAATTAATAATTTGAATATAATTTTGTATTATTTTAAATGTGAATTGATGTGAAAAAGTGCCTGAATAGTCCTATTTTGTGAATAAATCTTTGAATTTGAATCTTTGAATCCATATCCATACTTCCATACTAATATTATAAATAAATGCGAAAGTAACTCTGTCTGTCTTCTTTTCACGCTTCAACCATTGTAAAAATTTGGATGAAATTAAGTATGGAGGTAGTTGTAGGCCCGGGGAAGGGCAAAGGGTACCTTTTATTCCGGGAAATTCCATTGTTCCTGAGGGATCGATACTAAGGCGGGTGAAGGAAGCCGCGGGCAAAAGCTAGTTTTAAATAATCACGAATTATGTATGTAAACGGGACTTAGCCCGAACCTTTATATTATTTGTTTCCGTTAACGTTTCAGTGCAGTTACATCATGTGTTCATGTGTCATCGTGATCGCAACGAGACTGAATCTCGTTGCAACGATTCTCGTTGCGAACACAATGGATGTAGTCCATTGAAACGTCAACGTCAACTGTGTACAAAAAAAACACTTTCTTGGCGAACAACTTTTTTATTACCTAATATTGGATACTAAGTTACTGACCTCGATAATCAAAACAGCTGATTTATCGATTTTAATCAAAAATTAAAATTATTTTGTACGAAAATACAAAAACAAATACTTGGTACCCCTTTTAACGAAAATTAAACCTAAAACCTCTTCCAAACGACCTCTCTTATGATGTAAACCAAATTCTTTCGAGTGCGAATACAATGGTTCTAAATTATCTATGGTTTGACATCCCAGTAATAAATAAACGATAGAATCTATACTTTAATATTATAAAGCTAAAGAGATTGTTTGTTTGTTTGTTTGAAGGCGCTAATCTCAGGAGCTACTAGTTCAAATCGGAAAATTATTTTTGTCTTGGATAGTCCATTTATTGAGGAAGGCTTTAGGCTATAAAACATCACGCTGCGACCAGGGACCGGAAAACCGGGTTCGGGGCTAATCTGATTAATAGAGAAACCCTATGATATGATTACCCAATGGATATGCTTATCACAACAATAGGGTTACTCCAACGATTTGATAACCCTATCGAACGGTTATCCTTATTAACTGGTTAACCGTATCTATTAGGTAACCCTTTCATGTGTAAAACCCTATCATAAGGTTTACCCTATCATTGGATTAACCCTATCAAATGGTTAACAATATCGTTGATTAACTTTATTAATAAGTTAACTCAATCAACTTGAAACCCTAACGATTGTGTATTTAATCATAAGGTTAACCTTATTGATTATTGCCTGTCTCTTTCGCGCATTTCAGCGCGTTTTTAACCAAAGCCTTTATTTATGTTCGGAATAAAACAGGCGCTGAACAGAGGCTATGTATAAACATATAGACAGTTCAAATAATTGAACTGTCTCTACAATTAAAAACTGTACGGTTTTACTGTGAAATTATAAACATGCCATTAATATTAAAGTAAACTTTCGCGTTGGCACTTTTCACATTTAGGTAATGCAAGTTAATTTTATTTACATATTACATATTTATCCTTCATTTAAAACTTCAAATTCCATTGTTAGTGAAAGACGGCAGGACGCGTAGTGCTGCAGTTAGTTCTTTTTAGGGTTCCGTATCCAAAGGGTAAAAACGGGACCCTGTTAATTTCGCTCCGCTGTCCGTCTGTCTGTCTATCTGTCCGTCTGTCACCAGGCTGTATCTCATGAACCGTGATAGTTAGGCAGTTGAAATTTTCACAGATGATGTATTTCTGTTGCCGCTATAACAACAAATTCTAATAAATAGAATAAAATAAATATTTAAGGGGGCTCTCATACAACAAACGTGATTTTTTTGCTTGTTTTTGCTCGATATTGATAACGGCAACAGGAAGACGCTTGAAATATTCACAGAATATTCAGTTATATATTCACTTCAAAAAAAAAGATTTTTTTGCCGTATTTATAGATAACGGTACGGAACACTACGTGCGCGAGTCCGACTCGCACTTGACCGGTTTTTTCCAAATATCGATAATCAACATGAATACAGATGAGGGTACAAGTAATAAAGTTATTGGTATTTATTTTTCTTTTTTTCTGTCGGCAAAATCTAAAAGCTACTAGTATTTTGGCATGAGCAGAAATTAAAAATTCAATTGTAAATACGCGCGAATAATATTTCGCGGACCGCGATGCAGTATACGCGTGGTTGGTGCGGGGCGAGGAAGGAGCGAGGCGCCAGCGGGAGGCCGGCAGCGGCGCGGCGGACGTGTCGTAACGAATAGGTACCGATTGCGCCGTGTATGAAAAAGAAATACATATAAATATGGAATATCCTAATTGTAGTATATGTAACTGTGCGTTAAATTTTGATGTGGTGTCTGTAAGCCTGAAAGCACAGAATACCTATGTTAGTTGCAGCTAGTAAACGGCGTGGGGGGAAAGAAAGGTTTGTGTCAGTTTCTGATGAAAATTAACAAGTAGGTATATAGGAAGTGTAGAGTATATGCCCATGTGATTAAATGGTTGCAGATAAACAGTTTTTACAGCATTTGTATTAAGACAGAAATTGTAATTTATATATCATCACAGAATAGAAAGATTTGCTGTTGTTCCTTATAAAACAAAGCAAAATATTGATAACTAGTTGTTGCCCGCGACTTCGTCCGCGGCAATTTCAGTTATTATTGACCGAGCGAGCGAAGCGTCTCAGTTTCGACAGGCCGAAAATTATTTTGTCCGTCTGTCTGTCTGTCTGTCTGTTCTCGCCTACAGGTCGCATTTCTTAACCGATTCTCATGAAATTTTGTGAGCAGGTTTGGTAATATGAGCAGATCTTTTTGTCGAGTCAGATTTTCGAAATTTTTAAAAATGGCGGAAATATTGTGGTTCTAAACTGAAAAAACTCATAGTACAGCTATTTGAAAAGAAAATCAAAAATGCCATTAGACTTTTTTGTTATTCTTATTACGACGCAATTTTTTTGTCTGAACAACTTTTTTATACGATAAACTTGAACGTGTTTATAGTCGGCAATTTGCCCAAAAGTTGTCTGAAATCGATTTTCTGTATATTCTTTTGAATTAGTGCATTCAGTATGATGTCGTAAATACAAATCTATGGTATGACAAGTATGAAAATGGTGCGTAGTAACTATGACGACGTAACTGAAGGAAATCATCCTTTAGTCAATTAGCATAACAGTAACAGATATATTTTAGAGCACTGGAGGGCAAATGTGGATGTTGGTTGTAAGGGTTCGCGAGGTCTACTGTTCTCACAAAACCACTAGTGATTAATTAGTTTTTTCTTAGTATAGATGAATAATTTTCCCCCGGTTCCAAAACATTTTTTTATTGATGCTTCGCTCCTATTGGTCGCAGCGTGATGTTTTATAGCCTAAAGCCTTCCTCAATAAATAGACTATCCAACACAAAAATGATTTTCCAATTTGAACTAGTAGTTCCTGAGATTAGCGCGTTCAAACAAACAAACTCTTCAGCTTTATAATATTAGTATATATTAGCTGTCAATCCATCAAGTAAATCCTTTCCATTAAAATGATGACAAGCTTTTTATTTTGGTGATTTGCAATGTTGAACTTACGATACGCTTTAAACGTTTTAATTTTAAATCTATAAAATATGACAACATATTATTTTAATAAATCACAAGAAAAGAAACATATTTTTATGTTTATTTACACTCTGAGTTTAGGGTTGGAACGCGCACGCGCGGCACATATTTTCATCATTACATTTAAAAACTTCACTTTTATTATAAAAATGCTGAAAAAGTGGAAACGGTTTGTGACCACTTTCATCAGACTACGACCGTTAGTGTGCTGGTTTGCGACCACTCATATAATATTTTAAAATATGCCAATAAAAAAAAAATATATCTGGTTGTCTGTAAAATCGATTCACGGACGATAATTTTACGTGATAATGGTGGAAGAGAGATAGATGCGTCATAAGCCGAACGTTTAGGCCGATTGTGCCTCCCTAACACTTATTCCGCGTATTCGTCTTTCAAAAACTATAATTGATTCAAAAATGTTTTAAATTGTATTTTTAATAAAGTATAATTATATAAATAATACCTACTAAATGTTGATTAAATAATATGGTAATCATTTGAAGTATTTTTACTCACATTTATTTAGGTAATGATATTAAATTCCTCGCGAACCTTGCGGCGAAGTACAGATGGTATTTGGACTTTAACAAGGTGCTAAACTAGGAGCATAAAAAGGTTTTGCCACCAGACTTGGGATTAGTTGCAACAATAACGCCATAGGAAGTCAATATCCATTTCACCCAGGCTAAGGGAGCCGATTGACGTATAATATTTTTATTCTAAATAATGCCAGAAATAAATAATAATAAAGTCACTTTCCACGACTTTCCCGAAAATTAGCGGGGGTGTGAGACAAAGGAAAGGTTGCGTGGTTTTAGGGGTACTATTTGTGAACGGGCGATTCGATAAAGACGTACAAGTTTCCATATAAAAATCTGTCATTTAGAAAAGTCGTTGGTTTGAAAATAGCACACCTATTATAGATAAGGTAACTACAATATATTTTTGACGTATATAAATTAATAAAGCTGGCCAAGTATGAGTAGCACACATTTAGAGTTACCTACGTTAGTGTTTGACTAGCGGCTCTTCCCGGCTTTGCACGGGTAGATATATGTTTGGCATTTTTTCTATATGTTCATAAGAAATAATGTAGGATTCTATTGTTGAAATATACAAACAAACAAACAAAAAGTGTAAACTACAAAACCTCGCTTCTTGTATGAAACCTCTTCTATGCAATTATGAGGTGCAAACTCTTACTTGTAAGGACACGATTGTTCTTGATTTTCTGTGGTTTGAACTCTCTTTAATAAATTAATTGCTACTTTGCAGAATCGAGAAATAACACAAAAAAACAAGTTTCTTGTATGCGGCAAAAAGTTAACAAAATCTGTGAAATATTTTGAATTATTATCTAATTCGATTCAATAGATATAGTCATGTGGACGGACGGATGGACGTTGAAGGCTTATATTACCTTTCCGTTTAAATGGCAAAATGTGACATCTATTCGGAGAGTATGCGTTACGCTGGCGTAATGCACACTCTCCGAAAAGATGTCACGTTTAAATATTCAGTACTTTTTACTAACAAAAAGTACTGAATATTTAAACGTGATATTACTAGATTATCAGTGCGTAACGTCATGTAAATGTGTGTGAAATTTTGAGATTTGTGCGTCCATTAATTATTGAGATTTTATTTAAAATCTGATTCTGCCAGGATGTCATTTCAAACGTTACGCCAGCAAAAATTTTCGGTTCCGAGTGAAAGCTGATAAAATAATTTGTATTTAGAATATATTTATTGTAAATAAAATTTGTGCGTCTCCAGACCTGGCGATATTCAAATTTTTGCTGGGGTAAAGTTTGGCTGATTGCTGGACCTCATAATCGGCACGGCATAGGAATTTGATTTCTTTACACACACACTGTTATGAATTTGTACGTCATGTTTGTAAAAAAAAAAATCTAAAAATGTTACCATTCAGAGATTGAAATGAAAATATGAAATCAGGTATTTTGACTCCTGTACTTTAAATATAGGACCTAGAGAATTATTATTGACATTAGTTTGTACTTTATAATAGTCTACAATGCCTAGGTAAGTATATAATATGATATCTTAAGTTTTAACACCTGAAGTGGCAAGACATCATCACTCGCGAAGTAAATAAGTTATGAGAAAAACTGCCATGATTCGGACGCCAGGAATTTTGACAGCCGATTTGATCCGTTTTTCTATTAGTTCGGAAGTTGATAGTTATCAAACTATTTTTAAGGGTAAGTAAAATATTAGTTCGCAAAAAAATCAGCTCAATACACGCAGTAGTTTAAGAAATATCATTAAATATCCAACCGTAGGTGAAATACCATGATGAGCAGAATATTTTCGGGAGTATAGAAATAAGTGGCGATACAGTATATATGCTAACCATCCTAAATTAGCAATAGTATTAACGTAAAATAGTACAGTCGCGTACACCATTGAATTCAAGGTATTTTAACTTATCCAAAACTATTGTTTGTTGACCACATTTTTTTTATATCGTTCATACTTACGATACAATCACAATTGGAATGTGCCTAAAAAGTCGTTACCCTTCAATCGCGGAAACACAGACATGATCGAGTTTTAATATTTTATATATGCGACCTGGAGAGCTATTTTTGAAATTTGGCCGTACTATTCTCTGCCAAGCGATTTTTCCACACAAAACTCGTTCGAAGACGAGTGTCATACTTTCAAAAATAGTACGCCCGATCGGAAGTGTAATTTTTTTTTATTTGGCCGTTCATAAACGAGTGATTTCTCCATACAATTATCGCTCGAATGGTCATACTTTCAAAAATAGTACACCGGGTCTCTTGGGAGCTGACAATATATAACTAAATATTCTGTCAATATTTCAAGCATCTACCTTTATCAAGATTATCAAGATCGAGCAAAAGAACCACGTTTGTTGTATGGAAGAACCCTTAATTTAATATTTATTTTGTTTTTAGTATTTGTTGTTATATCCGCAACAGAAATACATTAACTGTGTTAGTTAAATATTTCAACTGTCTAACTATCACGGTACGGTTAGCCGTGTGGTATCCGGCAGAGTAGAATAGGACCACTCCAAGTCTTCCCGTGGATGTCGTAGAAGGCGACTTAGGAAATACAAGCTAAACAAAGCTTATAAACATCTAAGACACCTCTCCAACCCGTCTGGCCAGCGTGGAGAGTGTAGGCCAAGTCCTCTGGCTGCTCTGGCCAAGTATGGCCCTAGTAGTACAGAGAGGGTCGTGCTCCTGTAGTGGAGACTAAAAAGGACCTGATGATGATGATGAACTATCACGGTTAATGAGATACAGCCTGATGACAGTCGGACAGTGGAGCCATATGAATAGGGTCCCGTTTTAACACTAAAAATGAGGTAAAAAAAGGCTACTTCCCATTTGGTAAACTTCCCATTTCGTAAACCTCAAACTGTACCTACTAAAAAGTTGCGTTTGGTAAACATTTCGTTACTTCATACATTTAATCCCATTTGGTAAACTTTGTTAGTATTGTTATTTTTGTACGGTACAGTCAGTGTCAAATTAGTATTAAATTAGAGATGTATATATTTTTAAATGCTTCAGTCTTGAGATAGTATCTCGACCATCAAAAAGTAAGTTAATTAATCATAACAATTTTTTACAGCTTTTATAATAATGGAGAAAGTATATCAAAACGAAGAAAAAAATCTATACAAAATGATATACGAATTAACAATATTCTCGGCGATTACAAAAGTGGAAAAATATCATTGGAAAATTGTTTGAACGAATTATCAAGAATTGCTTGTATCACTTTATAATTTATTTATTGATTTTTAACTTTGTAGTGTAGGTAGTAAATTTTTTATGTTAATATTCCAAATCTGTGATTATATTTTATAGTTGATTTTGTGTGTAATTTTTAATGTTAATGTACCAAATCTGTGATTATTATTTGTTTTTATATTTAAAAGTTGATTTTGCATGTATTTTTTATGTTATTGTACCAAATCTGTGATTATTATTGTTTTTATATTTTATAGTTGATTTAGTATGTATTTTTTTTACGTTAACGTACCAAATCAGTGACTGTTTATTTTTATATTTTATAAGTAGTTGATTTCGTATGTATTTTTTTATGTTAATGTACATTAACATAAAAAGATAGTACCAAATCTGTGATTATTGTTTTTTTATATAAGTTGATTTCGCATCTAGATTGACTTATGTTATTAAAAAAATAAAACTTGTCATCGAAATAGTCAAATCGAACTGTGATTTTTCTTAAATTTTTTGAAAGTTATTTGTACACCCCACTTTTTATTTCTGTTTTTAAATATCAATATGTGTAAATGGCATACGTACACATAATCCGACTATTGTACCTGTGATTAAAAATATTTAACAAAATAAATGACAATGTTATCATTAGTTTCGTTTTTCTTTTTTTACTTGACTGTACCCATTTCAAAAAAATATTGAAATGTTTTCGAAATGGGACTAAATGTATGAAATGTATAATGTTTACCAAACGCAACTTTTTAGTAGGTACAGTTTGAGGTTTACGAAATGGGAAGTTTACCAAATGGGAAGTAGCCTAAAAAAATATCATATAATTATTACAGGTATGGGTTATTTACATTCTTCAGAGCGGTGTTCCTGTGGGATCGACCAAATGTCTAGAGAATGAATAACACGACAGTTATCTTTTTGTGTTGACGTGTCGATCTCGTACTGAGTCTCAGAACAAGGACTAAAGTTAGTATATAGACGTCTAATAGATGTAGAACTCGACTCTCGACAGCGTCAGATTAAAAATAAATACTTTGATTTTGATCTCCAAAACTATATGCGATTTTTACTAGCAGTTTGCAATTGAAATAAATTTGACATACTTATTTACTTAGCAAAAATTTTTTTTTAATTAGTATTAATATATATATGCCTGTACATAAAACTCATTCTCATGTTAGCAACCTTACCAACGTACACATCCTGTACTCTATACTCTCGTATGAAGAAATAAGATTATTTTTTATGCATGTGAACACTTCAGTACACACATGTTTCTCAAAAATAAAAGAATACATGACCCATTTCAGTAATACAGCTAAATATACGGGAACGTCGATTTTTGCTATACTTCCGAAAATGGTCGGCTTATCATGGTATTTCACCTACGGTTGGATATTCAATGATATTTTTTAAACTACTGCGTGTATTTAGCTGATTTTTTGCTAACTAATATTTTACTTACTCTTACAAATACTTTGATAACTATCAACTTCCTTAGCCGTGTGGTTTCTGGCAGAGTAGAATAGGACCACACCTACTCTTCCCATGGATATCGTAAGAGGCGACTAAGGAAATACAAGTACTCTCCAATACGCTGTCGAAATTCCTGGCGACTGAATTATGGTACTTTTTCTCATAACTTATTAATTTACTGATACTTACCTAGGCATTGTAGGCAATTATTAGGTATAAACTAATGTCAACAATAAGTCTCTAGGTCCCATATAAAAGGATAGGAGTCAAAATACCTGATTTCTCATTTTCTTTTTTAATTCCTGAATGGTAAAATTTTTAGAAATTCTGTTTGTACAAACATGACATATAAATTCATAACAATGTATGAAAAAAAAAAATCAAACTCCTACGCTGTGCCGATTGTGAGATCCAGCAATCAGCCAAACGTTACTCCAACTAAAATTGAATATCGCCAGGGTCTGGAGACGCACAAATTCTATTTATACAACAACATTTACCACACGTCAACTACCTAATAAATATTTGATCAGCTTTCATTCGGATCCGAAAAAAGTTTTAGCTGGCGTTACGTTTGAAATGTCATCCTGGCAGAATCAGATTTTAATTAAAATCTTAATAATTAATAGACGCACAAATCTCAAACTTTCACACACATTCTTCTTCTTCTTTTCGTGTCGATGGTACCTATATTTTTGCAACCCAATAATGGGCCACTTCTATTCCTTCCTTAGATGCTGTAAGGAGATCGTCCAGAGTGCAGGTGTTCGGGCACCTTGGACAAGAGAGGAGGTGCGCCATAGTTTGGGGAGAGTGTCCACACTCGTACATGACACACTTTTACATGACGTTACGCATTGATAATCTAGTAATATATAGGGTTCCGTAGTAAACGAGGAACCCTTATAGTTTAGCCATGTCTGTCCGCCTGTTTGTCCGCGGTTTTACTCAGAGACTATAAGTACTAAAGATCTGTAATTTGGTATGGATATGTATATTAATCATGCCGAAAAAGTGGTAATATAAATCTTTCTAAAAATTTTTTTTGGTGTAGCTCCCAAACTCAATTTAGTTCTCATAGTAATTTTTTTTCACCACTAACTTCTACGTATGGGGGTGTTGTAGCATAGGTCTTTTAAAAATATTGTGAGCTTCTGAACATCATTTTTCGATTTACTTATCCGTTTCGGAAATATTTGGTTTTATAGTACAAATTTTTGTTACAGTTCAGTGTCTCTATCTACTAAATGGTTGTATATGAACCCGAGAAAAAATTCACGGCAGTAGTACATATAACGAAGTTTAAAGGAATACTATCAAAGCTAAGTAGATTTTATAAATTAAAGATTGACCAACTTATAAATGAACTCGGTGAATTAAAATTTCATAAAAATTGAATTAAAAATTGGACAGTTGTTAGTTACGTACAATAACTACCGAATATAAATTTTTGAATCACGTAAAGTAAGATAAATACAAAATCATAGTAGCTTTAATAATAATAATGCCTAAAATAATAGCAATGTGTTTACGTTCGACAGCGCGCGGCGCTTGGCGGAACGATAGGAAGTTGCTTGGTATCTATTGCGCTCGGAAACCAAAGTAGGTAATATACCTATGAAATCTTGTTACCAGCGCTTGCTCTACTCATGGTGGTACTCAAATGGTTTTTTTTTTCTAATTTCTTTCGTTAAGTAGGACTTTATAAATCTTTCTTCAGCTACCACAGTCTTATGTGAGCTCGTTTTTAGACGTTACTAAATAATGGTAAGAGACCCTTCGTGCGGGAGTCAGACTCGCATTTGGCCGGTTTTTTTAAATCTATGCTTATAATTATATTAACAATTAATAATAATTAAAAGAAAAACCGGCCAAGTGCGAGTCGGAATCGCGCCCGAAGAGTTCCGTACCGTTATCTACAAAAACGGCAAAAAATAATGTCTGTTGTATGAGAGCCCCCCTTTAAAATTAATTTTATTTTTATTTGATTAATTATTTTTAAAGTGAATATATAACTAAATATTCTGTGAATAGTTCAAGCGTTTACCTGTTGCCGTTATCAATATCGGAAAATCACGTTTGGTGTATGGCAGCCCGCTAAAATATTTATTTAATTCTATTTTTTTGTATTTGTTGTTACAGCGGCAACACATACATCATCTGTGAAAATTTCAATTGTCTAACTATCACGGTTCATGAGATACAGAATGGTGACAGACGGACAAATAAACAGACGGCCGGCGGTGCGAAATTAATAGGGTCCCGTTTTTACCCTTTGGGTACGGAACCCTAAAAAGAAACGCACTGTACTAAACAAAGTTTGCATGTCATAAAAATAATTTTTAACAAAAAAAAAACCGACTTCAAACTGGTGACTAAAAAGTAAAATATAAATTTACTAAGCACAAAGTAATTCGTATTTTGTAATTTAGTTAATCAGAAATGATTCAATAAGTATTTTATACAATTTTGAAGTCGGTGCCAGTATTATCAACCTTTCTCATCACAACTCAAGCTAATAGGCATATTGAACCATAAACAAACGGTAACTGCTGTAAATCGTTGAGGGATTCCCTCGACTGTCTATCGTCTCCATTATCAGACCTGTAATGGTACTTATAACACATATGGGTGCAAAGTTCTCATCAACAGAAATTAATGAAGTCCAAACACAAGGTAGCTATTGTAAAATGTTGAGGAGTTCCTTTGACTGTCCGTCGTCATCATCATCAAACCTCTAATGACAGTCGCACCCATCTATGTGTAAATATCTCATCAATACAAATTAATCAAACCCAAACACCAGGTGATTGCTGTAAATCGTTGAGGAGTTCCCTCGAATGCCTTTTCGCTCCATCATCAGATCGACCCCAGACCTTCATTAAATATTAGTGCTTTAACATACCTAAGGAAAAAAGTAACAAACGTACTAGCCGCCAGTACAATTTTCGAAGGTTCTCCTCGATTTCTCTAGGATTCCATCATCAGGTCGTGGTTTCCTTATCATCGTACCACACTCGGAATATGTCCTCTCTAACAAAAAAAGATTTATCAAAATCGGTTCATAAACGACGAAGTTATCCGCGAACAAACATAAAAAAAAAGATATATACGGTCGAATTGAGAAACCTCCTCCTTTTTTGAAGTCGGTTAAAAACAACACAATGAATAAAGTGTTCTGTTTAGACACTCGTCTCTGCCGTAGTAATTATTATTACGTGAACTTAACCGAAAAGATTTGCCGAATCCAAAAAAACCGTCTGTATTTTGTGCATAATATATATCGCAAAAAGGTTTATTTTTGTCTGACTTCCTGCAGCGTAGATTCCCAAACGAAGTCCCGCCGGCCTTTATATGACCAAAACCGCTCGCGCCGTGTGCGCTGTCGTCCATAAGGTTTGCAATAATAGGTCTAATGAAGTTTCAAATAGAGATTATAATGGCTCGACGGTGTTCCAAAACCCAATCATACGGTTTTTGGAATAAGGTATGCGCTTACATTCAATAACACTATTCTTATGGTTAACCTTTCATCAAGTTAACTCAATGATATGATAACCTTATTGATATGGTTATTCATTTGATAGGGTTACACCTTCCATGCATTAACTCTATACTTTTGGTTAGCCTTTCATCAAGTTAACTTGATGATATGCTTACCGTATTGATACGGTAACTGTTTTGATAGGGTTACAATAATGATATGCTAACCGTATCGATAGGGTTTTTAAAAACAATTCTATGAAAAACCCTATCAAAAACCGCGGTTAAGGTAAGCGGTTCCGGTCCCTGGCTGCGACCAATAGGAGCGAAGCATCAATAAAAAATGTTTTGAAATCGGGGAAAAATTATTCAACTATACTAATTAATCATACAGAAATTGCCGCGGACGAAGTCGCGGGCAACAGCTAGTCGAGAATAATCGCCAAAAGAACACGTTTGATATGTGGAGCCCCCCTTTAAATACTCGTTTTCTGATATTTTAACCAGTGTTCGACATTTAAAATAAATTACTTAATAGCTACCTTAATACGGTTTTACATACTTATTGTGTTAAAAGAACTATGCAAAACGTTTTGTTTCATTGCAAAGTACCTATAAAAACGTTTTGCATAGTTCTTATAACACAATTAACAAATGTAAACTTGTCTACCTGCAAACATGAAAACTGCAGTCTTCGAAACGTTAGGTGTAAAAATAATGTAATAAAAGCGATAACCGTAAATTAAATTATTTAATTTTTATTGTTATAGCGGCAATGTATATTAACATTTTGTAATAAAACTAAGACTATACCTGTTATTGTTTAATAGAAATAGCCCTTTATCAGACCGGGCATGGGAGTCTTAGTAATAAAGTTTCTTTGGGTACGGAACCCTAAAAATGGCTAAAATGAGAATTTGTCGCTAGCCAGATGCACCAGATGTTACCGAAACATGAATAAGGATTTAATCAAAATTATACAAGCTGCCGAATTTGTACACAATCCATAGATGAAGAGTCTATAGAACCCTTTATACAGGTTTTTACATAACAAATACTATTCAATGACCAAACCGTACCCATGGACTTGAACTTTGGTCTCCAAAAATGTTAGGGCGTCACGTGTTTATTTCCCTCGTACAGTAGGATTGTAGAATGGCTCTCTCCCGAGGTTTTCCCTGCGTGCTATAACTTGGGGTCCTTCAAAAAGGTGTGTTTGCAAGTATCTTAAGAGTCGGCAATGCAACAGCAGCTGCTCTGGTGTTGCAGATGTCCATGGACGACGATGACCACTTTCCATCAGGTGGCTCGTTTGCTCGTTTGCCGTCAAATATACATAAAAAGACCTTCTCGGTAACAGAAGGTTATTTTAACTACTTTTGATGAAGGATGAAGATCGCTCACTAATTCATTCGCGTTTGTTTTATGGTATTTGCTTTTTGATACAAGACTCATCTTCTATGGTTTCATCATCATCATCATCAGGTCCTTTTTAGTCTCCACTACAGGAGCACAACCCTCTCTATACAACTAGGGCCATACTTAGCCAGAGCAGCCAGAGGACTTGGCCTACACTCTCCACGCTGGCCAGACGGGTTGGAGAGGTCTCTTAGATGTTTATAAGCTTTGTTTAACTTGTATTTCCTAAGTCGCCTTCTTCGACATCCACGGGAAGACTTGGAGTGGTCCTATTCTACTCTGCCGGATACCACACATCTTTTATGGTTTATCTGTTCTATTTTTCTTGGTCTCTTGTATTTCAGTTTCTAAGTTTTTTGTTTGGTATATAAGGTGAGGTAAGTAACAGAACGTTATCGAAATATTCCCAATGTAACAGGCACGCAGCCGTGTGGTATCCGGCAGAGTAGAATAGGACCACTCCAAGTCTTCCCGTGGATGTTGTAGAAGGCGACTTAGGAAATACAACCTAAAAAAAGCTTATAAACATCTGTGAGACCTCTCCAACCCATCTGGCCAGCGTGGAGAGTGTAGGCCAAGTCCTCTGACTGCTCTGGCCAAGTATGGCTCTAGTAGTACAGAGAGGGTCGTGCTCCTGTAGTGGAGACAAAAAAGGACCTGATGATGATGATGAACAGGCACTCAGGTAATGCCGATGCTTTCTCTTAAACGAAATAAAAAAATCTTCACTAGGAAGCTTTATGAGCGCATCTGGTACAGTGGAATAACAAACATCCGCCTATCTCCTCTGTAGGTGTAGGTTGGGACTCCCACCAAGGACCATCTATCCGGGCAATTTGAAAGCCCTTCAACAGACTCGAAGCTGGTGTAGGGAACCAAGGAAACTGAGTTAGGTGGAGTTTCACCAGTAATGACCTTTGTGACCGCGATGTTTATTTGTTTTTCGTGTGAGTAAGTGGCTGACACTGTTCCCTCGATCGGCTTTGACGATCTGCGCGGGAAGAGAAGCCGATGGTATATTCTACTTTTTCTCTTTCCTCCCAGACCTGTATAGTAGAATGTTACAAAAAGTAACAAAATTATCAAATAACATCAAAACAGTTACATATAACTGTAACCACCAGCTCACACGATTCTGGCTAACGCACAACAATGCAAGTAATAATTATAAGAACCTAGAGAAATTACAAACAGTTACCCGACTGAATTAATGCAGATTCATATGACAAGGGTAAATCTCTTCAAACGAATAAAAAGTTCATAAATTCTGGTTAAACAAAGTTCAGAAGCTTTACTTATACTTATCAAATTGTGGGAACAGTAGAATTTCCCGGAATGAAAGGTACCATATGTCCTTTCTCGGGTTTTAAACTACCTCCATACCAAATTTATTTCAAACTAACTTTCGCCCGCGGCTCCGCTCGCGTCAATGTCGATCTCTCGGGAATAGTATTTGCCGGAATAAAACGTAGCCTATGTTCTTCTCCGTACTCCATAGAACTTGTATGCAAAATTTCATGATGATCGGTTCGCATTTATAATATTAGTTGAGATTGGTTCAATGGTTAACACGTGAAAAGAAGACAGACAGACAGACAGAGTTACTTTCGCATTTATAATATTAGTATGGAAGTATGGATTTAAATAAACCGAACCAACGTTGGGCCAAAGTTCCTTTTAAGTAGAGGTATTTCTGGGTTTTCTTTAAACTTTAGTGGTAAGTATTCATAAGTTTTGGAACCTCCTATACAAAGATATATTATAAATATAAAAGTGTGTTTGTTTATTTGTTTTGTTTGTTTGTTTCTAACTCTTTATTGCACAAACACATAAAAAAATACAATAAAAGGCAATTCTTAAATCTAGAAATGTACAAAGGCGGTCTTATCCCAATAAGGGATTTCTTCCAGTCAACTAAACATTAAGAGGACAAGGAAAGCAACAGGGTAGCGTATTAAATATACCTAACTATGCACAATATTAAACAAAGAGTGAAAATATCTTAACGTCTAACTAAACGGAAACAAATAAATGCTATTAAATACAAAAATGCATAAATAAATCCTTACTAATATTATAAATGCGAAAGTGAGTTTGTTTGTTTGTTTGTTTGTTTGTTTGTTACGCTTTCACGCCGTAACTACTGAACCAATCATCATGAAATTTTGCATACAAGTTCTCTGGAGTGCGGAGAAGAACATAGGCTACCTTTTATCCCGGGAAAAAGTACTGTTCCCGAGGGATCAACATTGACGCGGGCGGAGCCGAGGGCGAAAGCTAGTATATAAATAAACGTATCAACGCGTACGCTTAAATGTCAAACGAATGATTATAAAATCTTTTAAGAGCCCGCCATATGCCAGGCGGCGTGGCGATACAAACGCGGATGGTCTAAACGCGTTGGCTACTTTGGATATTTTCGTTTTTTAGGAATATTCAAGGGTTATTCGAAAAAGAAAAACATATGATGGCTGCCTTATCTGTAATGCAATAATAATCAAAAGTTTCAAGGTTAATTTTAATGTATTTGGTGAATAATGCTATATACAGAGTAAATTAGACGTGATTTGGAGGCAACTTTGCAATTTTTTTCTATCGAGAAAATTTAATGCAATCGTGGTTTTGAGTCATATAGTTACCAGAGTTAGTCCTGAACTTTGCTGCATGTTTATTTTAACTTGAGTATTTAATTATTATTGATATAACAGTCAATCATGCAAAGCAGTGTGAGGTAGTACGGGCCCTTTACACAGAGTTTAAATGAGTTTATACAAGTGCACAACTTAGCATCCAAAGGAAGCTCGGTCCAAAGTAGAGCAGCTAATACAGTAAGTTTGTAATTGTTCTTTTGTTTGTAATCATTGGGAGAGGCCTTTGTCCAGCAGTGGACTTTTTTTCGGCTGTAATGATGATAAATGACGATGTAATAAATAATAAATAAATAAATATATACGGACAAATCACACAGATTGAGCTAGCCCCAAAGTAAGTTCGAGACCTGTGTTATGGGATACTAACTCAACGATACAATATTTTATAACAATTACATATATAGATACACATCCAAGACCCAGGCCAATCTGAAAAAGATCATTTTCCATCTTGACCTGGCCGGGGATCGAACCCGGTCACTCCGTGTCGCAGGCTGGCGTGTTGACCGCTGCGCCACGGAGCTAGTCAAATCAATAGTAATGGATAAACTCAAAAACTAAACTACTGAACCCGGCCAGGTCAAGATGGAAAATGATCTTTTTCAGATTGGCCTGGGTCTTGGATGTTTATCTATATATGTATTTGTTATAAAAATATAGTATCGTTGAGTTAGTATCCCATAACACAAGTCTCGAACTTACCTTGGGGCTAGCTCAATCTGTGTGATTTGTCCGTATATATTTATTTATTAATTATTTATTATATTATGTACATAAAATCTTCAGTTTTTAAATCAGATTTAAAGCGGCAACCATACTGATGTTGATTCTTGTCTTGACTTACACTATTACTACTAATACGAATATTTCCCTTACCGAGCATCAAACCAACTGGCTCCATAATCTTTCCAAGCCACTGCCAGCCAGTGCATCACTCAGTCCACTCATCCGACTCGCCAATCCGTTTAGCATACATTGACTTGCGCATTTTAATTACTGCTGGTCAACGGTCGACCACCGAAGCAGCAACAGCAATGTATTCTATCAATCAAACGGTACTCAATAGGTTGCTTTACCATTTCTTTAACAGTTATCAATATCGAATAGTACATATTATAATGTTTGTGTAAGTTTACGCGTATCGAATTTTTTTATCGATACATAAATAAATAAATATATACGGACAAATCACACAGATTGAGCTAGCCCCAAGGTAAGTTCGAGACTTGTGTTATGGGATACTAACTTAACGATACTATATTTTATAACAAATACATATATAGATAAACATCCAAGACCCAGGCCAATCTGAAAAAGATCATTTTCCATCTTGACCTGGCCGGGGATCGAACCCGGGCACTCCGTGTTGCAGGCTGGCGTATTAACCACTGCGCCACGGAGCTGTCATACATACATATCTCGTAAATACTAATACAGTCACAAGCATTGATATAGGTACATATGAAATTGAATTAATTAGCAAACGTTTAACGAGTGATTATGACTACGAATCTGAACAACTTTAATTTTTTTTTTAAAAGACTATGTAGCTAGCTCCAAGTGAGCTTTCGCTACTTCACCGGGCGTTTGAGGCGAGGGCAGAGTGCCCTCAACCTTTATAGACAACATCACCAAAAGGCCCCCAGGAGGGACGGACCGCGGCTTTTGGGCGTTGCCTGTATGCGCAAGGCTTGGAGAGACAGCAAACTCTCATATTGCCTGATGGGCCGCGTATGCGTGCATGCAAGCCTGAAGGGCCAATCTGAGAATCAATGGCAAAAGCCTTTGGAGAGCACCAACTCTCATCTTTTGCCTTATGGGCCGAAAGCTACGTTGCCAGAAGGGCCTATCCTGGGTGCAAGTCACCCGGGACCGCCGGGCGGTCACCAGTAATCGGAGACAACTTTCATTATGACCAACTCCGAAGTTGATAAAAAATATCAGTTGTTCCATAGATTTTGGCCAAGTAGATATCCACTTTTGTATGAAAGAGCAGATAATTTTTTCACGATGTTGAAGTTGGTCCCGTAATAAAAGTTGTTTAGACTCGTGGTCTGAGTCACACCTTTAACGTTTGCTAATGAATTCAATTTCAATTAATATTATCTATACAGGATAGGTGCTCGGTAAATTTTAATCATTTTGGACCCTAAAAGTGACTATCAAAACGTTGTACACTTAAGCGCCATCCTGAATTTAGGATCCGAAATTCAGCATCCGATAAGGACAAGAAATTCAGTCGTCGGAGCTCCTGATTACACCGTCCGGAACGTGTCCTGAACGGAGACTGCGCGTCCTGAGAGAGCCATCCGTTGGCCATCCTGAATGCGTTCCGGATGGTTTCACCTATGCTTCTGATAAGGACGTCGGAAGCCATTCTGTCCTGAAAACGGATCGACCGTCCTGAATGCGACTGTCCGTTGACTATCCGTTGACTGAATTCCGGATCCTAAATTCTGGATGGTCTAATTGGCGCTTTGGTTAGCAAATAGGCCGGCTAGTTATCGAGAGGTAGATGCGTCATTTGATCATCTAAATTCTGAAATTTTCTTCTAATGCTTACTTTATTCATTCACTTGATTCCCTTTTCTACCTGGCGGTAATAAGAATATAATTTATTGACGACAAAAAATATAATTTACGTGAACCTCCATGTTGTAGTTACTGCAACTCCTAAAGTTTATATTGAAACTACTTTATATAATACTAGCTTTCGCCCGCGGCTCCGCCCGCGTCAATGTCGATCCCTCGGGAATAGTACTTTTTTCTCGGGATAAAAGGTAGCCTATGTCCTTCTCTGTACTCCAGAGAATTTGTATGCAAAATTTCATGATGATCGGTTCAGTAGTTACGGCGTGAAAGCGTAACAAACAAACTCACTTCCGCATTTATAATATTAGTAAGGATACCGTTAACACGGGACTTTAATAGTCAAACGATTCCCACAACTTTGTAGTCTAAGTCAATATCTCAAACTAGCAATATCGCAGAACTATGTTAAATCATGATCAGCTGTACGGGGTAATAAAATATAGTAATAGCGCAATAATTATAGTTAGCTATAATTATAGAGCTATTACTAAAGTTATACGGAAGTTATACATTGTAGTAGCTCTTAGTATTTTATTGATTTCGATGAGTAAAACCAAGGTTATTATCTACCTGTTAAATAGTTATTATAACTTTTGCATGTTATTACATAATGAACTATTTATTTTATAAACTAGCTTTCAGCCCGCGGCTCCGCCCGTGTCAATGTCGATCCCTTGGGAATAGTACTTTTTTTCGGGACAAAAGGTAGCCTATGTCCTTTTCCGTACTCCAGAGAACTTGTATGCAAAATTTCATGATGATCGGTTCAGTAGTTACGGCGTGAAAGCGTAACAAACAAACAAATAAACAAAAAAACTCACTTTCGAATTTTTAATTTTACTAGTTTTCGCCCGCGGCTCCGCCCGCATCAATGTCGATCCCTTGGGATTAGTACTTTTTTCCGGGCTAAAAGGTACCCTATGTCCTTCTCCGTACTCCAGAGAACTTGTATGCAAAATTTAATGATCATCATTTAATTTCATCGGTTCAGTAGTTACGGGGTGAAAGCGTAACAAACAAACAAATAAACAAACAAACAAACTCACTTTCGCATTTATAATATTAAAGTAAGGATTAAGGTGTTGTGCTGTATCCTTTCAACACGAAACGGAGGTAAGTTATTTGAAGAAATTTCGCAGTGTTGAAATCTTTTCTTGACTAAAGGGGGCTCGTTGATTCAAGATTCAAAGATTTATTCAGAAAATAGGCCTTTTCAGGCACTTTTTCACGTCAATTCACATTTTAAATAATACTTATTATATTATATTCAAATTATTAATTATTGTTTAAAAGCTACAAACTACTAGCGTTTCGGAACCGACCACTGCAGAGAAGAAGACGCCGAAAGAAACTCTTCAACAGTATTGGTCGCCTACTTGCCTGAAGGGCTTTGTATGATATTTAATATTTTTCTTTTCTTTTTTTCTGATGTCATGTTATATAGAAGTTTAATTTACATATTTTTGTGGAACACGTTATGTTAGCGATCGAGCGTGCAACAACAACAGATATGATAAAAGTCTCAAAGAGGCCGAGCAGACCTGTCCCCCCTGGCAGCACCCGTTCACGAGTTGACGCATGGATCAGCCATCGCTGAGCTCAACCATATTAGAGGGAACTCGACGACCCGACACACAACGCCGCCACCAGTTTGAACATTTTTAGTGAGCATGACTTACTCGATCTCAAGCACAAAACTCGAAAACTAATTGTCGACACTCGTTGACCGCAAACATATACATGTTTTACAATTGAGAGTTGATTTTAGACAATTATACAAAATAAAATAGCAGCAACAAAAAGAAAACATTTATAAGTAAAATTAAAATAAAAGCGTTTAGAGAAGTCCTGCATATCACTCGAGGTCTCGACTCCAAGCATTCTTATCAACGAAATAATCATTAATGCCATAATAAGCTCTTTTCAATAATATATTTTTTGTAACGTCTTTAAACTTCGGAAATGGCAAAGCTTTAATATTGTCAGGAATTTTATTATACAAACCAATACTAAGCCCTAAGAATGTATTCATAGTTTTCTGTAGTCTAAAAGCTTCATTAACTAGTTTATTTTTGTTTCTAGTATTGTATGTATGAACATGACAATTCTTAACATATTTGTGAATATTTTGATGTACGTGCAGTATATTAGCAAGAATGTATTGTGACGCAACCGTTAAAATTCCAGTTTCCTTAAATAACTCTCTAAGAGAATCCCTAGCCCCTAGTTTATAAATTGATCGAATAGCACGCTTTTGCAGAACGAAAATGCTGTTGACGTTTGCACCATTTCCCCAAAGCAATATCCCGTAAGACATTATACTATGGAAATAGCTAAAGGAAACAAGACGTGCTGTTTCGATTCGACATCTGTCAGTTGTCTTATTCGCCAAACGGCGTATGTCGTGGAGCTTAGTCTACCAGCAAGAGCTGTAATATGTGGACCCCATTGTAACTTTGAGTCGAGAGTTATTCCTAGAAATTTTGTCGAGTCAACAAATTCTACCACTTCATCATTAACAACTATTTTTGTGGGCACATGCCTAACATTAGGGGTACAAAATTTGACACATTTAGTTTTTTTAGCATTTAGCAGGAGATTATTAGCTGTAAACCAATCTAATACCTGAGCGAGAGTGTCGAGCGGATGTTAACAGTTGATGACTTCTCTTTTAAATGCATTGAATGAGAAAACTATGGAAGCATTATTGCGCTCAAAAACTGACACCACGCAAAGCAGATCAAATTGGGCAGGGCTTAAAAAGTAGATATTTTCGCGAACTAGGACGCGTCGATAAAGGCATTTAACGACACAGTTTTTTGTGAACATCAGCGAAATCTTAACGAATTAAGATAAAACCAGTCAAGTGCGAGTCGGACTCGGCACGAAGGGTTCCGTACCATTATCTATAAAAACGGCAAAAAAATCATATCTGTTGTATCGGAGCCTCCCTTTAATATTAATTTTATTTTTATTTAATTATTTTTTAAACAGGCTATTAAAAAAAAAATATTTTTAAGGTGAGTGTATAAATTGGTGAAGGTTGTTGGCAGTGATTGGAAAAGAAAAGCTCAAGACCGAGCTCAGTGGCGTGCCATGGGAGAGACCTATGTCCAGCAGTGGACTAGTATAGGTTGACGATGATGATGATGAGTGTATAACTAAATATTCTGTGAATGTTTCAAACATCTACCTGTTGTCCTTATCAATATCGAGTAAAAACAAGCAAAAAAAATCACGTTTATTGTGTGGGAGCCCCTTTAAACATTTATTTTATTCTATTTTTTAGTATTTGCTGTTATAGCGGCAATATAAATACATCATCTGTGAAAATTTCAACTGTTTAGCTATCACGGTTCATAAAATACAGCCTGATGACAGACGGACAGACAAACAGACAGAAAGATAGACGGACAGCGGAGCGAAATTAATAGGGTCCCGTTTTTACCCTTTGAGTACGGAACCCTAAAAACTACGAAGTAATACGTACTTATGTGTAGTATTGACATAACTACTGTGTACATGTACAGAGAAATCTGGCCCCCTCAGTAGTGATACTGTACTAAGAGGGACAGATTGCCCTGCAGCCCCTTTTACACAGACATGAATAAACTCTAAAAAAAAACAAGTAAGTAAATGCAAATTAAAATTGATGATTTATTGACGTCAATCCAATGTCGGCACGAGCAAACATCACAGCAAAAAGTTGATGACCTGATGCTGCGAGGGTTCAACAACCTCAGTCGCAAAATTAATGTACCTATATTATTTTTATTTTATTTTTTATTACTGCTGATAGTTCAATCATTGATTTGATTGAAACCGTTAGTTGGTATTTCGGGGATTAAATTATTGAAGAATTTCATTAACAACAAGTGTGTATATTTTTAATAACGTCTTATAAATCAATGAACGCCGGTTGCACGCACGTAAAAGAGTCACGTTCCGTGTGTAAGCGAGAACGCGGAACAAGCAATAGAGAGACACGATCTGCCTAAGCGTTCGGCTTGGGACGCATCTATCTAGCTTTCATCGATAATACGTAATATTATCGTACATAAACTGACTTTACGACAACCAATATTATCAAAAGATGACTAACCAACGTAGGTACAATAAAATGTTAACTGGAAAAGAGAGGCGAATTTCTCAGCGAAGCTTAGACTAATGCTGTAAACTCCATGACAATTTAAACTGGCCAAGTGCGAGTCACATTTCCATACACACTAAGGCATTCCTACCACCGTTTAATACTTAACTACAACAAAAATGCCACAAAAACCACGTTACTTTTATTATAACTACACTAGCGACCTGCCACGGCGTCACACGGGTGCAATGTAGATCCTAACCCTAACTAATATTATAAATCGGAAAGTGAGTTTGTTACGCTTTCACGCCCAGTCTACTAAACCAATAGTCATGAAATTTTATTTTACGTACGGAGAAGAGATAGTGTACTTTTTAATCCCGGGAAAATGTACTGTTCCCGAGAAATCGATATTGTCGCGAGCGGAGCCTTAGGTGAAAGCAAGTACTTATATATATTATACATATAAACCTTCCCCTCGAATCACTTTATCTATTGCTGTTGCGTAGCGACTTCATTTTATACTACGTAAAGATGAAACCTATGCAATATCTCTTGTAAGGTTTACCAACCTTTTGTTTGTGTGTAAAAACATGTTTGTAATATGCGATCTCCTTTAATTTTGAATCATCATATCAGCCGCAACAAGTCCACTGCTGGACATACGCCTCCCCCAAGGATTTCCAATACGACCTGTTGGAAGCGGCCTGCATCCAGCGTCTTCCTGCGACCTTAGTCAGGGCATACGACCTGGTCGGTGGGTGTCCGACGCCGCGCTTGCCGGTACGTGGTCGCCATTCGAGAACCCTTCTGCCCCATCGGCCATCGGTTCTGCGCGCTATGTAATTTTGAATATCCTTATGTCTTTATTACTTGTTGTAATAGCGACCAAAGAAAAGCACAGTTTGAAAAATATTTAAAACTTTTATATTTATTATTAGTTGCAAGTGTCTACCTTTTATGGTTCAGAAACACAGATCTGTGTCTGATCTCTGATCTGTAGACGGACGTATGAATACACAGACGGACATCGGTAGCTAAGTACTATTACTTAGAGTAGAGAGTAGTTACATAGAGTGCTAATGGGACCCTATGGTCCCATTGGCACTCTATGGGGATTTCTACGGTGGTTGTTTAAAAATAAAATTATAATGTAAATTTTAGCAATGGATAATGGAAATTCTGCGTCCAGCGGTGGTCTTACAGATGATGAAAAAAAAAAAACTCGTCTGAAAATTTTTACGGCAAAATTACAAAAACTTACGTTACTGTTGGAAAATTTGACAGGCGCAATATTGATTGTTAAAGGCAAATCACTACTATATGAAGAAAGTGTAATCATTGCTGATTTTATTTTTACCACGGCTGCCAAAAAGAAATGTAGTAGGAGTGAGTCAATATCTCAAAAAAGCATTCAAATAGCTTTTTTGAGATACTTTTTTTATTTTTAACATTCAAAATGCTTTTATAACATAGGTACATAGGCACTTTTATTATTAAATAAAGAAATAAGACTTTTTAAAGGAGTGTACTATATTAAAGCACATATTTTTTTTGATGTCATGCCTTTTGAAAATTAATTAATTGGCGAACCAAAGTAATAAAGTTTAATAGCGTAACCGCATACAATTTAGTACGAAGCAGAATATAATATCTCCTTTGCACTAGCAAGAGCAAAAACACGAGAGTGCAACACGAACTCCACACCACATGCTATTCCTCACACAAATCCGTGCTATCAAACGTGCAATATATCATAAAAAAGAACTAAAAACACTGAATAGAATTGTGCGTTTAGAAGAAAAAACAGTGGTAGGTATTTATCCATATAAATTTGTTTTGGCAAAATTGCTTGTACCAAAATAATAATCAAAATCAAGAATAACGCATCGGACAGATTGAGATGGCGCGAAGTTTTATCCTGCCTTTGTTCCGACCCTCCTCCGTGTACACAGGAATAGGAATGCAGAGAAGATTACACTGCTATCTTTCGTTATTCTATTGTTTGATGCTCGTTTTCCACGTGGTTTGGGAGAAAATAAAATACGTAGAATGTACCAGCTGCTTCTTTTCCTGCACAGCAGAACTTTATCTATATCTCAATAACGATGATCGAAACTTGAAAAATGTAAAGGACCTTAATTATTATTGTACATCGTAAAAAAGTATTGCATAAAAAATTTCGTATCTTAATGGAGAATCGAGAAAATATTTTGAATTTAACCCTTTTTTCAACATCGCGGTAAACGCACTAGGTAATGTTGGTCGACAATTTGAAGTAAAGCTTTTCGCCACGTAATATCCAAGACTTAGCTTTCTCGATTTATTTGCATTTCTGACCCATTTATTCCGACGTAATGACCGGACTACTTTAATATTACGGAAAACAAGATATGTGATATGATAGTTATCACGCGTGCCATGCTACGGGGCGGGTTTTAACTACCCCATCAGGAATAATTTGTAAGTATGCATATTGTATATGTAAACGCCTGTGCAATGCATGCCAAGTTAAATCGGGTGTACGTGCATATCTTACGTGTGAGCGCGTCTCGTAGCGCGGTAGACAGAGCCGCCAGGGTGCCACGCAGGGCCGCGTGGTGTCGCTCGAACATGCGCACATCTAAAATTATTGCCACACCGTCAACATCATCTAAAATTATTGCCAAACTGTCAACATCACCTAGAATTATTGCCACACCGTCAACATCATTATTGCTCTGTGATGATACTATATACACTTCATCTCTTTTGATTTTCTCCACTGTTGCTAAAAAGAATGATACTATAGACACAAAAAATGCTTTTTACAATGCGGTCTGGTTCTACCCTAAGATGAATTGTTTCAAGGGTACAGCTTAATTATTGTCATCTCTAAGGGCCAATTCATTAGTATGAATTGGCCGTTAGAGCGCTAGTGCGCAGAGTTGAATCGAAGCGATGTTAATATGGCATAATCACCTTAAGAGGGCACGAATGCGAAACTTGTCAATGAACATTCGTCTAGATGTCTATATCTATAACGACTACATGCCTGTTATTTATTATATATAAAACTTCAACATATTTTCTTAAAACTGTCCAACCTGAAAACACGATTAATAACAAAAGCCTCGATACTTTTATTTTGCAAACATAGCCCCTTTATTTGATGTTTGTGGTCAGAACGGCGAAACCCTAAGGTCTTTAGAAATGATTTTTAGTTTCCTAGCTTAGCAATAACTAGTTCTAAAATCTGGCCAAGTTTTTTTTACTATTAACCTCGTACTTTTATTTTAAATAACAATTAAGTGATTTGGCGCTTACGCCCGTTAATTCTAGGACACCCGCTTGTGCCTACCCACTATCTTCTTCTCATTTTTTACGCGTTACGGTCATTAGATCTATCCTGCTTTCGCGCGGGGCGCGGGGTGCGAAATGGCTTCAGCCGGGTCGCATTGGTGCGCTCTTAAATTCCACATCGTATTGCTCATTTTTCTTCTGACATAGAAAAATTACGCGTAAATACGTGCGAATTTCGCGCTACTGGATCTGGATCTCAGAAGAAAATAAGCATTACGATGTTGAGTGAAATGTGAGTTCTGCATTGAAATCGGACCAATTCGGAAGCATACCTTTACTAATATTTTTTTTTTAATATCACTTCGTTTTGCTTCGACTCTGCGTTAGTGTGAATTGACCCTAACGTAAGATAAAATATAGAGAGGATTTTTAAAACAAATAGAAATTTGATTTATAAATCCCCTTAGAAGGCATCTTTTGAATTTGATGATTTAAAAAGAAATACTGCAAATTCTGAACAACTTATTAACCAGTACAAATCTTTTTCTTTACTGAATTTTAATAAATGTTTTTTTTTTGCGAATATTGAAAGTGTTACCGACTATTTGAATGAAATAGAGTGCAATCGAATCTTCAATTTACTCGTATGTGTATTCCATATCGTAAATTTAAGTACCCACCTTCATTTCTCTTGGCGAAGGTAAGCACCTACCATATGAAGCAAACAGAGTAATGCAACGTTTTGCGAAACTAAATTTCACAAACTACTGCAGATTATAATGATATGCACAAACAAATAACTGCGAAAAGTTTCCTAAGTCCAGTAGAGCTACTTCTTGAAGTATCTAAGCCATGAGTAAGAGTCCACAATATCGTTACTCTTATTAACCAATCTAATGAACACGACGCCACAACTTCTCGGCAATGTATGTAGAGACTGAATCGGTAACAGGTATAAGTATTTCAATATTTGCTGTAGTCATAGATGATAAATTCACGATTGTCCTCCTTAGATTTATTGATACCTGTAGCTTTATTTCTGGGACCTAATAAAATCGTATAAAAATCAGTATTTTTTATTTCCTATTTTCATGTTTACGGCATACTTTCAAGCCCCATCTTACTACAATTATTTAAGAAAAACGGAATAGTTTTACATAATAAATATGAAAAAATAGTAAAAAACAAAACAACTATAGATAGACGGAAGAATAGATAATCTTAAAACTTGAAATACAGAAACCGTCTTCAACTAAACAACTGAAGAGATTTTGGTAAATTTAAAGTGGGACCAATTCGAAAGCATACCTTTACTAATAAAAGATTTTTTAAATCTGTTCATAAATGACATTATGGCATAAAAAATATACGTATAGTATAAGTCGCGTTTGGTGTGTTCAATATCATTCCTGTACGGTGCAGGGAAGGTGTTAGGCCCAACACCATACATTAAGAGATGTGAGGCTGATGGGTGGTAGATGATGTTACGGAGATACAAGACCACGTCACATTGTAAACTGGTTTGTTGCTTCTTGATAATAATGTAACATCTTTCTGGTTGGGCGTGACAGGTCCTTTCTCGTTGGCTGGCCGATAGTATCTCCCAAATGATAAGAATGTTGATGCTAATTATAGTAACAAAACCGCTGACACGCGTCCTACATGTATATGGCCGCGTGCCGCCTAAATGTGCGATGTAAGCTCGTACAATTCCTGTTACACACTACCGTCCAATTTCACAAAATCACTCCCACAATCAGCAGAAAAGCGGTGGTAGGAAAGATTTTCAAATTATAAATATTGGAAGTCATCTTCGTTTACTAATAACAGTAAAATGCCACTGCAAGGTTTTGAAAGCAATCGGTAACAGTGGTCAGTCACCGCGCGGCCTTGACCGATGCATCAGCGAAAGGCAATGTTTCGTGATCAAATTATGGCATTAGAAAAATAGACAAAATGCTTTGTAATTTGACGACGTAATCAGCCGTCATTTAGTTAATGTTGCGTTGCAGCTTGCATATTAGGGCAATGTTTTGTTTGAAAAACAAACAACAACATATTTTGTACTTATCGATTATATAATCTACATTATGTCGATTTGTACATATGTAATGGTTAGCAGTTTTGTTTCTTTTTAGAGCTTATTTTACTCGGGTAGCCACTTTAGGATAATTTTGATAACTTACAGCTTTAAGTTTATTGGCATCCTCACTGGCATATTTAAATTATGTATTTTAATTTTCATCCGCATACCTTCTTTTTCTTTAACTTTACCCCACTTTTTCATACGGAGTCGGCACAGTATGTCAGTTCTATCCATTTTGTTCTGTCGCCTATCGTAGCCTTTGTCGCTCCTTTCTTGTTCATACTTAATACAATCCATCTTTTCTTAGGTACTCCTCTGTTCCGGGTTATCTTTACTTTTAAATCCAATGCCTCATTAAATTCTTCTCTCCTCACCATATTCTCATGCCAACTCAGTCTATGACTATATAACATTTCTGTTACTGTCGAAACCTTCATAACTTTATATACTCATTTCGTATTTTAAGATAAGATAAGATTTATTTGCATTATTTAGGGTACAGAATGATGTTACATATAGAAGTGTAGCTTAGCCTACTTTCACTACCATTCTTATCACTCCACACATACATCTCATCTTTCATTCACATACATGACTCTATTATAGAAGTATTGCTTGTCTATAAATCTCTTTGAATATACTTTACGAAAGATATTGTTGCAGAATTCCTATAAACCTACTTCATGGTGTTTCATCCTGCTGTGATACTCAACCACCACCTGTAAAAGTGCAAGTACTCACAAGCTGGGTGGTCGTATAGCTGCGCAACCTTGGTTCCCTCCAGCGGTCCTCCAGCCAGCTTAGCAGACAGCGTCTCCAGGAACTCCCTCACGTTGCGGAGTTCACCGTGGGCATCGCTGGGGCCAGGACTCTCCCGGCCCTCGTACTCTTCATCTGGAAAAGTAAATTTAGTTTGTTTTATAACAGACAGGACGCAGACAAAACTGTATTACGTTCCAACAAAAAAAAAAACTAAATATCTGTTAAACTCGCGTCAGGACACGTGACCTGATCAAAAAATCGTAAGACGGACTCATGACTTGAGACCACCGGCGCGGTGTAGGAGAGAAAGTAATATCCCCCAACTTTAGATTTTTTATTTTTTTAATTTAGATATTAAATATTGTATTATTTACAGATATAGACTTCATACAAATACGAAAAGACTTTTTCCCCAACCTAATATGTTAACGTACATCATATACCTATGTTAACATATCTATGAGGGTTTTCTAAAACGCATACAGCAAGGTTGCAGCACTCAAACTCTCTGATAAGCTGTTATAATTGGACAATCATTGACATCAGCATTGACTGTTAAATTGTTATTTAATAATTGTATAATAACAGACAATACAATACGATTTTATCGCATTTATTACATTATTTTTACACCTAACGTTTCGAAAACTTTACAGTTTTCATGGTCGCAGGTAGACTAAGTTAAAATTTGTCATTAGTGTTATAAGAACTATGCAAAACTACCGCCTACAATATTTGTTGATAACGTTCCGGATGTACGCAGTATTGGCTCACGGTGTCTGAAGGCCTTGCAGTCTTGTGATGAGCTTGAGATTTTATTAAATTGATGACTCTATTGAAATTAGCATCCTTACTAATATTATAAATGCGAAAGTGAGTTTGTTTTGTTTATTTGTTTGTTACGCTTTCACGCCGTAACTACTGAAGCGATTATCATGATATTCTGCATACAAGTTCTATGGAGTACGGAGAAGGACATAGGCTACCTTTTATCCCGGGAAAAAGTACTATTCCCGAGGGATCGAGATTGACGCGGGCGGAGCCCCGGGCGAAAGCTAGTGTTTTATAATTTTGATAGCCTCATAAAGCATTGTTGGAATGTATCTGTTTGTCTTTTGCACGGACTTGAGGATATCAAAACGCATATACTCGTAGTTGGGTTTGTGTATTGCATGCAATTAGCACTAAGTGTATATTATTGTAATCAATCTTTGATTATGTGTAATAAACGTGAATAAAAATAAATAAAATAGCTTATTTGACAAGATATTTTAAAGCTGCTACCAAGAGTTTCAAGAAACCCTCATTTAAAATAAATACATATATATGGGCATATCACAAAAATGGAGCTAGCCCACCAGTAAGTTGTGAACTTGTGTCATAGGATACTAATTCAACGATACTATATTTTATAATAGATACATAAATAGATAAATATCAAAGACCATCTTTATCCTATAAAGGTACTGTTCGCTAGAATAGGCCCTCATAACAGCGGTATACTGACCTATTTGCTCCAGCTTGTCGGTGCTGAGGGACCAGGGCATGAGACTCGCCACGCGTTGCACCTGATGCAGCAGCCTTGCGCCCGACTCGAACTTTATGGGCCTGAAAAACATTGAAAATATTATATTTTAGAGATACATACATACATAGTATCACGTCTTTTCCCTTGCGGGGTAGACAGGGCCTAGGTCTATAAGACCTGAGGCCACGTTTAGCATATTGGTGGGCATTCGGTGGAAAACGGAATCAAAATAGTGATGGGTTGCCGCATCGCCAATTAATATGATTCCTCAGATTTTACCCATTGCCTCGATCGGCTTTTAAGATTTGCGTGGGAAGAGAAGCTGCTCGTGGGGGCATTCTACGTTTTTTATTTCCTTCCAGACCAGCATGGAAGATATTTCAGAGATATCCTACTAATATTACGAAACCAAAGGCTTTTGTATACAGCGTGATTATGAACCTCTGAGCTATATTGAAATCGTGGAATCAGAATCTCGGAATACGGAATTGCCAGAAAAAAAGGTATAAAACGAAAAAAGTAATGAAATTCCATAGAAATTCGTCTAGCTAATCGGCGAAGTATGGGAAGACTAATATGTTTTATTTATTTTCAGTCCTTATTTTTGCAATTCTATATTAGTCTATTTTGTCGTCTCTTCTCACCTAGAGTTCATGCAGGTGAAACGGCAATAACCCAGGAATGTGACCATCGCCAAGGTTGCGCACCTCTACAGTCAATTCTTAAGTATAACCTCATCAAAGGTAATTTAGCAAGCTGGAACATGCTCGCGTAAGAAATATTTTTTTTAATGAACTTTTTTTTTGACTATATGTTTGATTAGGCATTTGTCTCCCATCTCATCTGATGGTAAGTGACGATGAAACGTACGACAAAGTACTCTCAACCTATATATATATATATATATATATATATATATATATATATATATATATATATATATTGTCCTCCTTTCGGCCGTTGTTGATCAGGCCGAAATCCGATATAATTGTTGATCAACCTTTACCCGCCTCTAACTCTGAAAGTTTTTGGTCTATGGTGCTCTTTCTGCTATATATGAATTCTCCTAGTTACGACACTTTGCTTAATTGTGCCGTAAAGTCTTATACTCGTCATAAATTATTACGATAATTATTGATCTATTAACCGCCTTTTTTCATGCACTGAGGATACTTTTGTTGATCGAATATATACCGCGTTTGATCAATATTTGCTGCGAATTATTGCTTTCGAGCAACGCGGCGGCAGAGCGGCAACGTCGCAAAAAACGAAATGGAAGTATGTTAAAGTGAGATAGAAAGTGTGCCCGTGCAGTCGGTGTATTTCGTTCGTTGGATGACGTGTTTTTAAGGTTTTATGATTACGTATTTTTGTTTAGGAGACGGACGACATAAGTATGTAAGAACTTATTTTACTTTTATATTCCATACTACCAGTATCCATATCCATACTAATATTATAAATGCGAAAGTAACTCTGTCATTTGTCTAACTGTCTGTCTTCATAGACAATTCATCTGTCTTCATTTAGAAAATTTCCATACAAACGTCCCCCTGAACGGGTAAAACAGAGGGGAAAGTTTGTATGGAAATTTTCTCATTTCTATTTATTTATTTAATAACGCTACACCAGTACTTTCTACACTTGGAAGTATACAAATAAGTATATAAGTTCTCGATTACAATTAAAAAAGATTATGTAGGGGAAACTGGGCCAAATTCAACCCTAAAGCCACGAAGGGTAAAATGGTTTGAAGGCGAGGGCAAAGGCCGAGCCGTTGAGGATTCAGCACGACCCCCCCTTCTACCCCAAGTGCCCAAGTGCGCTGCAGTGCCGCCGCAGGCCGAACTGCTGAACACTAGGGCCGTTGAGGATTCAGCACGACCCGTTCCTCCTAACTCCCCACCCCCCACGACCAAGTGAGCTGCAGTGACGCCGCAGGCCGAACTGCCGGACACTTGGGACTGAAGGCCGAGCTCCAAGGTGAGGGTGAACCCCGAGCCGTTGAGGATTCAGTATGACTCCCCCCTCCCGGTGAGGTGTGTGAGGCGAAGACTATATGAATAATACGTTTATTATTGCACATTGCACAGGTGAACAAAGTTGCAGCAATGTCGGTTCTGTGAAAGCTGACTACAAACCGGCCAAGTGCGAGTCGGACTCGTGCACTAAGGGTTCCGTACCATTATCTATAAAAACGGTAAAAAAATGTCTGTTGTTCGGGAGCCCCCCTTAAATATTAAGTTTATATTAATTTAATTATTTATTTTTGAAGTGAATATATAACTTAATATTCCGTAAATATTTCAAACCTTAACATATTGCCGTTATCAATATCAAGCAAAACCGAGCAAAAAATCATGTTTGTTGTATGGGAGCCACCTTAAATATTTATTTTATTCTGATTTTGGTATTTTTAGGGTTCCGTACCTCAAAAGGTTAAAAGGAACCCTTATAGGATCACTAGGTTTTCCATCTGTCTGTCGCTCTGTCAAGCCCCTTTTCCTCACGAACGCGTTGAGGTATCAAGCTAAAATTCACACCAAATACTCAAGTCTACTGTCCCTTGAAGCTGTAAAAAAATCTAACTTCTAAGCCAACGCAATCAAAAGATACAGCCGCTTATGCCGCAAATTTTCGTGTTTTTCGAACTCGCAAGGGAATCGAAACCTACAGGGTACTTCCCGTGAACTCAGAATCTTGGCATTAGATATGAAGCAACATCATAAAGCACAGATAAAGAAAAAATTGCGAAAGGTATACATTTTTTGTAGCATCATGTTATCATTATATTATTAAATATTAATGCCGCAAATTTTCAACATTCGTAAGGGAATCAAAATCTATAGGGTACTTCCCGTGAACTCAGAATCTTAAAATTTGGTGCAAAGCAACGTCGTAAAGCACAAGTAAAAAAAAATTGCGAAAAGTGTTAATATTTATTAACAACATATAATAAAAATATTTTAAATAATTAAATTTTAGCTTATTATAGATAACGGTACGGAACCCTACGTGTGCGAGTCCGAGTCGCACTTGATCGGTTTTTTTTTGTTATAGCGGCAACAGATATACATCGTCTGTAAAAATTTCACACTGGCTAACTATCACGGTTCATGAGATACAGTCTGGTAACAGACGGACGGACGGCAGACAGACAGATGGGCAACGGAGCCATATTAATAGGGTCCTGTTTTTACTCTTTGGGTACGGAACCCTTAAAAGGGTACATATCAATAACATCATATTAGAACCGACTGTTCAATTCTGCCATTTGAAAAAGTCATCAGAGAGATGTGATGACGCATTGATGTATCCTTATCCTTACTAGTATTATAAATGTGAAAGTGAGTTTGTTTGTTTATTTATTTGTTTGTTTGTTTGTTACTCTTTCACGCCGTCACTACTGAACCGATCATCATGAAATTTTGCATACAAGTTCTCTGGAGTACGGAGAAGGACAAGGGCTACCTTTTATCCCGGGAAAAAGTACTATTCCCCAGGGATTGACATTCACGCGGGCGGAGCCGCGGGCGATAGCTAGTTTTCTATAAACTTGCGTCTGCGACAGGTACCTGACTGTACGTAAAAATATTTATCTACCAATATTCATAAAATGAACTGAATTCGTTAAAGAGTTATGGAGGAACATACATAAATGCATACAAAAAAATCTGAAAATCGTCAATTTAGTTTCAGTGTCATGTATAGAGCTTATAAACACATTATCTCTGAAAACAAAGTAACTTACTTCATGACCGACCCTTACAGGTTATTTATTAGTAGTGATATAATAGTTATAGGATTATAGGAAGGTACTTTAATCTAACCACAAAAAGGTATTAAAGTGACGTCATTACTTCGTAATTGTAGTAAATAATGTGTTTTACTTCGTTAACTAAGTAATTGTTATGACCTACCTGTCTTAGGTAGCTTGTTTTAGATTTTTCTTTAATTAAATGATTGATTACTCGTGTTATCTATCATTCATCGTTCATACCATAGGTAGGAAGGTAGCATTGATACACAGTCCTCATAGAAAAAAAAACACTTGCATACTTTGTAAATAGTAGTAAATCAATACATACAATATGTAAAGAAAACCCTGTCCGATCCTTGAAGGGATTCTCAATCCTAATTCAGCTCGTTGATATGAACAACTTTTCAACTATGGGACTAATGAATGCCGAGACAGTCATTGGCGAGTTACATACTTTACTCCAAATTAAACATAGCATCGTTAGGACACTGTTGTAACACTGGTAAAGCAAGACGCAGCTGGGGCGGCCGGGTGCGCGTACCCAATGCCATTACTTCAACTACCGGATAGGCAGTTGAGGATGACACCTCTTACCTCCATTGTTTATCAGGCTAAAATCCGCATTAATTGTTGATCTACCTTTACCGGCCTCTCTCTTAGGAATTGTTAAGTTTAATGCAAAGAGAATTTATATGTTGCATCAGTCCTCGACGGGTCGGGGTTTGCCCTAGCCTCGTGGCCCAAGTGTTCGGAATTTCGGCCAGTGACCTTACTGCAGCACACTTGGGAGGGGAGTGGGGGTGGGGTCGTGCTGAATCTTCAATGGCTCGGGGTTCACCCTCGCCTTGGAGCTCGGCCTGGGGCCTCGTGGTCCAAGTGTTCGGAATTTCGGCCTGCGAACTTATTACAGCACACCTAGGGGGGAAGTGGGGGAGGGGTCGTGCTGAATCCTCAACGGCTCGGGGTTCACCCTCGCCTTGGAGCTAGGCCTGTGGCCTCGCGCCCCTAGTGTTCGGTAGTTCAGCCTGCAATCTCACTGGAGCACACTTTCGCCTTGGAGCTCGGTCTACAGTAGTCTCGCGGCCAAAGTGTTTGGCATTTCGGCCTACGGCCTCACTGCAACACACTGGGGGGAGTGGAAGTCGTGCTGAATCCTCAATGGCTCGGGGTTTACCCTCGCCTTAGAGCTCGGCCTGCGGCCTCGCGTTCAATTCTGCCATTTGAAAAAGTCATAAGAGAGATGTGATGACGCATTGATGTATCCTTATCCTTACTAATATTATAAATGCGAAAGTAAGTTTGTTTGTTTATTTGTTTGTTTGTTACGCTTTCACGCCGTAACTACTGAACCGATCACCATGAAATTTTGCACACAAGTTCTCTGGAGTACGGAGAAGGACATAGGCTACCTTTTATCCCGGGAAAAGTACTATTCCCGAGGGATCGACATTAACGCGGGTGGAGCCGCGGGCGATAGCTAGTTTTCTATAAACTTGCGTCTGCGACAGGTACCTGACTGTACGTCAAAATATTTATCTATCAATATTCATATAATGAACTAAATTTGTTAAAGAGTTATGGAGGAACATACATAGATGCATACAAAAAAAATCTAAAAATCGTCAATTTAGTTTCAGTGTCATGTATAAAGCTTATAAACACGATATCTCTGAAAACAAAGTAACTTACTCCATGACCGACCCTTACAGGTTATTTATTAGTAGTGATATAATAGTTATAGGATTATAGGTAAGTACTTTAATCTTACCACAAAAAGGTAATAAAGTGACTTCATTACTTCGTAATTGTAGTAAATAATGTGTTTTACTTCGTTAATTAAGTAATTGTTATGACCTACCTGTCTTAGGTAGCTTGTTTTAGATTTCCCTTTAATTAAATGATTGATTACTCGTGTTATCTATCATTCATCCTTCGTAACATAGGTAGGAAGGTAGTAGGAAGGTGGGTATCAAACCCAATCCTCATAGAAAAAAAAACACTTGCATACTTTATAAATAGTAGTGTCCGATCCTTGAAGGGATTCTCGATCATAATTCAGCCCGTTGATATGAACAACTTTTCAACTATGGGACCAATGAATGCCGAGACAGTCGTTGGCGAGTTACATACTTTACTCCAAATTAAACATAGCATCGTTAGAAATAGAATTCATATGTAGCAAAATTTGCAACATATGAATTCTCTTTGCTTTAAACTGAACACTTCCTAAGTAAGAGGCCGGTACAGGTGGATCAAAAATTAATGCGGATTTCAGCCTGATCAACAATGGAGGCAAGCGGTGTCATCCTCAACTGTATATTCGGTAGTTGAAGTAATGGCATCGGGTACGCGCACCCGGCCGCCCGAGCTGCGTCTTGCTTTACCAGTGTTAGTAGTATCCCAATACCTTTATATCCTTCCTTAATCCAATAAATTCGTATCCTTCCCCAGCTAAAAATTACTTCCGTTGGGTAGCAGCGTCAGACGCACAAGAAGCCAAAGAAACTGTGCTCGCAATCTCGTCTGCCAAGCATGGTGAGTATGCCAATATCCTCCCATTGAACGAATAAGTATCCTTGGGAGAGGCCTTCATCCAGCAATAGACTATTTGCTGCTGTATTGATGAATGATGATAATGAACAATAGCCGAAAGGAGGACAACACAGGAAAGGCGACTTCTGATTTTAGTATTTTTTTGTTACAGCAACAACAAAAATACATCATCTGTGAAAATTTCAACTGTCTAACTATCACGGTTCATGAGATACAGCCCGGTGATACACGGACGGATAGACGGACGGAAAGCGGAGCCATATTAATCGTTCGATACACTTCGATTTTGCAAAGAAAATATTTTTGTAACTATTTCTCTTTAGCCATGTCAAGAAAGAGATCAAATATTTTGCAATTTTAAAAGCAGCAAAAAGATTGGGAATCATTAGATCCCAAGATCACTCAAGAGAAGGTCGCTCAAAGAGCAATGGAGAGGGCTATGCTCGGTGTTTCTCTGCGAGACAAAATCAGAAATGAGGAGATCCGTAGAAGAACGAAAGTTACCGACATAGCTCAGCGAATTAGCTCTTTGCAGTGGCAGTGGGCGGGGCACATAGCACGTAGCACCGATGGCCGATGGGGCAAAGAGGTTCTCGAACGTTGACCACGTACCGGCAAGCGAAGCGTCGAACACCCACCTACCAGGTGGTCGGACGACCTGAACAAGGACGCAGGGAAACGCTGGATGCAGGCCGCTTCCAACCGGTAATTTTGAAAATCATTGGGAGAGGCCTATGTCCAGCAATGGACTTCTTGCGGCTGATATGATGATGATGATGAGATGCCAACATGTCAGGCAAGGCTTGATGCTGGTTGAGAACATCAGGCTGCATCTCGCTTAGCGGAATCCTATGCTACTCGCGAAGCTCACCTGAGCGCTGATTGTGAGCGTCATACGTCATCTCACGATTTAGAAATTTACGTACAACGGGAATCACGCCGTATGCTGTCATAAAAGGCGATCTTTGCCAACAATCCATTCATAGATAATATATAACACTATCTATTATCTATGCTGTGATAAAAGGGAATCTTTGCGAACAATCCATCTAAAATAAATAGGTATATAGTATATTCTGTAGGTGTGTTATATTTGATTGCTAGCTGATGCCTGCGACTTCGTTCGCGTGGACTGACGTTCATGATCAGTACTCTGTAGTGCACTCTAAAACAAGTGAGGAACGTGGATCGCAACTGAGACCTAGACGTGGTTGTGCATATACCTACGGCAAGAAGTCAATCGCACATCACGTTCATCACTGGTCTCTAGATACCTAGACGTAGACGTGTTAATACGTTGAGAACTCAGGCGTGATTCTCGAATTATGTAAATTTCTGAATCGCGAGATGACGTATGACGCTCACGATCAGCGCTCAGATGTGCTTCGCAAGTCGAAGAGGATTCTGCTGAGCGAGATGCAGCCTGATGTTCTCGATCAGCATTAAGTCTTGTCTGAAATTTTTGGGATCTAATCATTCCCAATCTATTTGGTGCTTTTAAAATTGCAAAAGATTTAATCTCTTTTTTGACATGGCTAAAGAGAAATAGTTAAAAAATATTTTCTTTACAAAATCGAAGTGTATCGAACGATTAGTATGGCTCCGCTATCCGTCCGTCTGTCTGTCCGTCCATCCGTACGTTTGTCAACAGGCTGTATTTGATGTACCGTGATAGTTAGATAGTTGAAATTTTCACAGATGATATATTTCTGTTGCCGCTATTACAAAATAAATATTAAAATCAGAAGTAGCCGTTCCTGTGTTGTCCTCATTTCGGCCATTGTTCATCATCATCATTCATCAATACAGCAGCAAATAGTGCATTGCTGGACAAAGGCCTCTTCAAAGGATACTTATTCGTTCCATGGAAGGATATTACCATACTCACCATGATTGGCAGGCGAGATGGCGAGCGCAATGTCTTTGGCTTGAAATGAAATGAAATGAAATGATTTATTAATTTACATGAAACATGGTTAAAATGTGACAAACAAAAAATTTCTTGTGCGTCCGACGCTGCTGCCCATCGGAAGTAATTTTAAGCTGGAGAAGGATAGGAATTTGTTGGATTAGGAAGGGCATAAAGGAATTGGGATACTACTAACATTGATAAAGCAAGATGCAGCTCGGGCGGCCGGGTGCGCGTTCCCGATGCCATTACTTCGACTACTGGATAGGCAGTTGAGAACGACAACTCTTACCTCCATTGTTGATCAGGCTGAAATCCGCATTAAATATTGATCCTCCTTTACCAGCCTCTTACTTAGGAAGTGTCGAGTTTAAATTTTGCTACATGTAAGTTCTCTTTCTAACGATGCTTTGTTTAATTAGGAGTAAAGTTTGAACTCGCCAACGACTGTCACGGCATTCATTGGTCCCATAGTTGAAAAGTTGTTCATATCAACGGGCTGCATTAGGATCGAGAACCCCTTTAAGGATCGGACAGGGTTTTCTTTACATATTGTATGTATTGATTTACTACTATTTACAAAGTATGCAAGTGTTTTTTTTCTACGAGGACTGTGTATCAATGCTACCTTCCTACCTATGGTATGAACGATGAATGATAGATAACACGAGTAATCAATCATTTAATTATAGGAAAATCTAAAACAAGCTACCTAAGACAGGTCGCAACAATTAATTAACGAAGTTAAACACATATTTACTACAATTACGAACTAATGATGACACTTTAATACCTTTATGGTAGTATTGATTAGCTGGTAAGATTAAAGTACCTACCTATAATCCTATAGCTATCATATAACTACTAATGATAAATCTGTAAAGGTCGGTCATGGACTAAGTTACTTTGTTTTTCGAGATATCGTGTTTATAAGCTCTATGACATGAAACTAAATTGACGAATTTTAGATTTTTTTGTATACATGTATGTATGTATGTTTATCCATAACTGTTAAACAAATAAGTTCATTAAATGAAACTTGGTAGATAAACATTTCGATGTACAGTCAGGTACCTGTCGCAGACGCAAGTTCATAGAAAATACATCAACGCGTCATCACATTTCTCTGATGATTTTTTCGAATGACAGAATTGAACAGTCGGTCCAAATATTATGTAATTGGATATGTATACTTTTTAGGGTTCCGTTATTAAAGGGTAAAAACGGGACCCTATTAATATGGCTCCGCTGTCCGTCCGTCTGTCCGTCCGTCCGTCTGTTACCAGACTGTTTCTCATGAATCGTAATAGTTAGCCAGTTGAATTTTTTACAAATGATGTATTTCTGTTGCCACTATAACAAAAAAAAAAAATTCAGAAAAAAATAAATTTTTAAGGTGGCTCCTATACAACAATCGTATTTTTTTTTGCTCATTATTGCTCGATGTTGATACTGGCAATATGTAGACGTTGAAATATTCACAGAATATTTAATAATATATTAATTTCAAAAATAATTAATTAAATTGATATAAAATTTATATTTAAGGGGGGCTCCCATACATCAGAGATACTTTTTTTGCCATTTTTATAGATAATGGTACGGAACCCTTAGTGCGCGAGTCCGACTCGCACTTGCCCGTTTTTTTTTCTATAGTCATACAGATATTATAAGAAATGACAATGTATTTGATGTTGCTGTCACTAGGAAGTCAGCTTTCACAGAACCGATATTGCTGCAACTTTGTTCACCTGTGCAACGTGCAATAATCAGCGTATTATTCATAATACTTTATCTTGTATCTCATGAACCGTGATAGTTAGACAGTTGAAATTTTCACAGATGATGTATTTCTGTTGCCACTATAACAAAAAATACTAAATTCAGAAGTAGCCTTTCCTGAGTTGTCCTCCTTTTGGCCATTGTTCATCATCATCATTCATCAATACAGCAGCAAATAGTCCATTGCAAGACCTCTCCCAAGGATACTTATTCGTTCCATGGGAGTGTATTGCCATACTCACCATGCTTGGCAGGCGAGATAGCGAGCGCAGTTTCTTTGGCTTCTTGTGCGTCTGACGCTGCTGCCCATCGAAAGCAATTTTAAGCTGGAGAAGGATAGGAATTTGTTGGATTAAGGAAGGGAATAAAGGTATTGGGATACTACTAACACTGGTAAAGCAAGACGCAGCTCGGGCGGCCGGGTGCGCGTACCCAATACCATTACTTCGACTACCGGATAGGCAGTTGAGGATGACACTTCTTACCTCCATTGTTGATCAGGCTAAAATCCGCATTAATTGTTGATCCACCTTTACCGGCCTCTTACTTAGGAAGTGTTGAGTTTAAAGCGAAGAGAAATCATATGTTGCAAATTTTGCTACATGTCATACATACATCGTCGCAGATCGTAAGCCGATCAAGGGATTGGGATAAAATCTGCAGAATTTATTCATTTATTCATTTATTCATGTATTACATTGCATTACATATGATCTAACACATAAATATACAATATTTTGTATAAATACATATGTACCTTGTCAGGCACTGCAATGGGACGAGAGGAAGGTAGATTTAACAAAAAGTCATGTAAATATTCTGTGACGGAATAATAGGATTTTTTTAAAAGATATTGTTTTAGCAATTTCAAAAACTTTTTATTATTTGTTTCATCCTTTAGATTGATAGGCAATTTATTATATATTTTTACTGACATAGGGTAAGGTCCGACGCTATGAAGTTTTAATTTTGAAGGTATTTGTACCAAGTCATTTGGTTTCCGCGATTTATATCGGCGGGGGATGTCGTTATATTTACGGTATAGACTTGGGTGTTTTCTCACAAATTTGCATAATTCTAATATGTAGATGCTTGGTAGGGTTAGTATACTAAGGTCCGAAAAATGTTGTCTACAGCTCTGCGGTTGCTTTATATTGGCCAGTATTCGAACACACTTTTTCTGTAGCACTAGCAGATCGTGAGCGTCTGTGCTGTCACCCCACATCATCACTCCGTAACTCAGCCAAGCGTACGCGTATGCATAGTATGAAATGAGAGCGGTCTTCGTGTTTGTACACTTTTTTAATTCGCGTAGTGCGTAGATAAACTGGGACATTTTTGCCTTTATTTTCTGTATGTGTGCTTTCCAGTTTATATTCGAATCCAGAACAATACCAAGCAAGGGAAAGGAGGGAACACATTCTAATTTAACATTGTCATACTTAAATTTAATATTAAGTTCTTTTTTTTGGTGGGGCCTAAATTGCATAATTTTGGTTTTTGAAAAATGTATTTCTAAATTGTGGTCATTCATCCATTGTGTGATATTGTTTATAATATATGTCAATTTTCTATTCAAATTTAAGTCGTCATTACATGATAAAACAATTGAAAAATCGTCCGCGAACATAAGGCAAGGCTCGTCAATAATTTTCGGGAGGTCGTTAATATATACAAGGAACAACAGGCACCCGAGCACGGTGCCCTGGGGGATGGAATCGTTAAGTACCTGTCTATCGGATCTGACTATAGATATTCGGCGCGATCGTTCGTCAGCGTGCTCGATCTCGACATATTGTTCTCGTCTGTGTAGGTACGACGCAAACCATTTGTGCGGCACTCTTCGTACTCCTATGTCATACAGTTTTTTTAAAAGAATATTAAATTTTACTTTTTCATAGGCTTTTGTCATGTCAAAAAAGAGACCTATGGCATACTGCTTCTTGTTAATTACATTTAAAATTCTGTCAATAAACTTAAAACAGGCCAATGATGTTGATCGGCTTTTACGGAAACCGTTTTGGGCGTCGTCAAAGATTTTATATTTTTCGCAAAATAAGTACAGCATTTCCAAAATATTTGAGAAGGCAATGTGCACACGGCCTTCTCAAATATTTTGGAAATAACCGGTAATAACGCAATAGGACGATAACACGCGGGGTCAGTCTTATCATTTTTCTTATATATAGGTACAACTATAGCTTTTTTTAGGGCGTCCGGGAAGATACCTTGAGCGAATGATTGATTTATTAAGAAAGTTATCGGTGGTGATAACTCGTCAGCACACGCCTTTATAAGTGTAGCTGGTAACTCGTCAATACCCGAACTGTGTTTACTTTTAAGAGACCGTATAATACGCTTCACTTCGCGCTCATCTACTGGTCGAAGGTACATAGAATTCTCAGTGGCGTTTATCACGGAATCATGTTAATAGGCGATGCGGCTAGCAACCCATGACTCATTTGACAACTAATTTGATTCCGTTTTCCACCTAATGCCAAACAACATGCTAAACGTGGCCTTCAGGTCTTAAAACTTAGGCTCTGTCTACCCTGCAAGGGCAAAAGACGTGATACTAAAAATCGTCAATTTAGTTTCAGTATCATGTATAGAGCTTATAAACACAATATCTCTGAAAACCAAGTAACTTACGCCATGACCAACCCTTACAGATTTATTATTATTACTAGCTGTCCCGACGAACATTGTTTCGCTATAAGATAAACACTCTTTAAAACAATCTTATCTTTTAATTTGGACCAAATTACAGATGGTTATAAAGTTTGTTCAAAATCTAAACAATTTGTAGTTTTGGAGTTTATCTCGAACATACATCGTGATACTAGATTGTTATATACAAGAATTTCTCGTATATGCTATACTTTATTTACTAAACTTTCCAAGTCATTGTATGTCCTCTGTAAACTTTATTATTATTATTTCGAGCTCTTTTTTATATTTTTCTTTTCCAATTTTTACCCATGACCAAGGCCAAGTGCAAATGAAAATAAAAAGGAAATGTCTATTTCTGTATGAATTTTATTATTATTATTTGTATCTCTTTTTAAGTCATGGGACAAGCCCCGGTCCTTTGAGAATGAGTTGAATTAAAGGCCCTTTGGAGTAGGGCATGCAATACCGGAAAGTTATCAATACCGGAACTGATTTTCGGTACTAGAGACCTAATACCGGAATTCCGGTACTAGTTCCGGAATTGGTGATATTTCTATTTTATTTTAAGTTAACCGTAATATACGTAAAAAACTTTAATAATAAGCTTTAATCACTACTTATTATAAAACAAAGTCGCTTCCCGCTGTGTAGTCTGTATGTCCCTATGTTAATATATGCTTAGATCTTTAGAACTACGCAACGGATTTTGATGCAGTTTTTCTATTGATAGATAGTCATTCATTCATTTCGAGTAGGTGTCACGGTCAATCGACCATGCACACCAGTCAGAGTTATTGATAGATAGTGATTCAAGGGGAAGGTTTAATTGCATAATATAGTGGAGGAACACTGCTAATTTTAGAGGTTTCTATATTGTCGTAAATATACACAATTTTTGGGCTTACATTGCAAACGCTGACTGAACCCTACGAGATAGATCAAAATAATATACTACAGTATTGTACAATTTAAAAAGTCCGCGAGCATATCTTTGTCTCTTTAAGATAAAGTACTATATCCATTTCAATGCTTTAATGGGCAATTATAAAGCGGTAATGGAAAACCTATTTACACAAATACGGTATTGATCATTATTATTTGAAATAGGTTAGTCGGATAAAATTATTTTTCCCCATTACACCATGCAAATTAAATGAATACTTTTAAGAGATATAGTAATATCAAAATAATGAGCATCGAAATTAATTTCGTGTCGCTGTGATTTGCCGAGGCCGCGCGGGAGTTACTTAACCCGCGCCGCGCCTTTTGAGTCGGAGATCCGAAAGTTTATGTATAGTGGAATTGTAAAAATAGGCCTTTTGGTAAATTGCTACAAGACACCTTATTGATTATGTAGGATGAATCCACCATGAGCCATAGATCATAAATAGAGGTCGGGGACAGAACCGTAAAAGATCTTAGAAACTCCTTTTGTGTGTGGTTTGTGTGGGTATGGGTTTGGGTATATGTGTGGTTGGTTTAGATACAATACATTTGATAGAAAAATATATAAAAAAATAAAACAAGAAATCATAGTAATACTAATATCTAAATTATCTTTATAATATACTATTTTTAATTAAGCTCCGACACAAAGTGACGGCTGGTATAAGTTAAAAGTGTAGATGTATGTGTCTGTATATGTTTTTGGATTGTTGCAAATAATATTGTTTGTTTTGTCAAAAGCAGACTTTATCGACTGTTCTTAGCATAGCGTGCTGAATCCTCAGCGGCTCAGGCTCCGCCCTGAGCTTGGCCTGCGAGCTCGCGGCCCAAGTCTTTGGCAGTTCGCCCTGCGGCCTCACTGCAGCACACTTGGGGGGTGGGGGGAGGGGGGGGTCGTGCTGAATCCTCAACGGCTCAGGCTATGCCCTCGCCTTGGAACTCGGTCTGCGGCCACGCGGCCCAAGTCTTTGGCAGTTCGGCCTGCGGCCTCAATGCATCACACTTGGGGGAGTGGGGGGAGGGGGGGGGGGGTCGTGCTGAATCTTCAGCGGCTCGGGCTCCGCTCTGAGCTCGGCCTGCGAGCTCGCGGCCCAAGTCTTTGGCAGTTCGGCCTGCGGCCTCAATGCATCACACTTGGGGGGGGGGGTCGTGCTGAATCCTTAACAGCTTAGGCTATGCCCTCGCCTTGGAGCTCGGTCTGCGCCCTCGCGGCCCAAGTGTTCGGCAGTTCAACCTGCGGTCTCATTGCAGCACACTTAGGGGAATGGGGGGGATTTCTGAATCTTCAGTGAATCAGGCTGTCCCCTCGCCTAAGAGCTCAGTCTGCGGCCTCGCGGCCCAAGTGTTCGACAGTTCGGCCGGCGGCCTAAATGCAGCACCATCTGGGGGAGGGGGGGAGCGGGGGAGGGGTGTCGTTCTGAATCCTCAACGGCTCAGGCTATGCCCTCGCCTTGGAACTCGGTCTGCGGCCACGCGGCCCAAGTCTTTGGCAGTTCGGCCTGCGGCCTCAATGCATCTCACATGGGGGAGTGGGGGGAGGGGGGGGGTCGTGCTGAATCCTCAGCGGCTCGAGCTCCGCTCTGAGCTCGGCCTGCGGGCTCGCGGCCCAAGTCTTTGGCAGTTCGACCTGCGGCCTCACTGCAGCTGACTTGGGGGAGTGGGGGGAGAGGGGGGGGTCGTACTGAATCCTCAACGGCTCAGGCTATGCCCTCGCCTTGAAACTCGGTCTGCGGCCACGCGGCCCAAGTCTTTGGCAGTTCGGCCTGCGGCCTCAATGCATCACACTTGGGGGAGTGGGGGGGAGGGGGGGGGTCGTGCTAAATCCTCAACAGCTCAGGCTATGCCCTCGCCTTGGAGTTCGGTCTGCGGCCTCGCGGCCCAAGTGTTCGGCAGTTCGACCTGCGGTCTCATTGCAGCACACTTAGGGGAATGGGGGGAGGGGGGGGTGTCGTGCTAAATCCTCAGCGGCTCGGGCTCCGCTCTGAGCTCGGCCTGCGGGCTCGCGGCCCAAGTCTTTGGCAGTTCGGCCTGCGGCCTCACTGCAGCAGACTTGGGGGAGTAGGGGGAGGGGGGCGGAGTCGGCTTTGCCCTCGACACTCCGATCGGTTCGGGCTGCGCCCTCGCCCCGAAGCTCATAACTTATTGCCTCCATACAAACATAACATAATTAATTAGTAATGTACGCGAACGGAGTCGCGGGCACTGCTTGCATTCTATAATCCTAATAAATAGGTAACTACAGAATAGATGACAGGTCGTTCCATCACAGCTGTTTAGCTAACAGTTGTGATGCGATCTAGAGCGAAGTGGCAACAGCGCACAATGGAGTCAGCCAATCGTAGAGCAGGAAGCCTCTCATTGGCCCATTTGAATCAGATCAATAATTGACGGAGTGGAATTGTATAAAAAAGTTCAGTTTTCTGCCGCCAGAGGGCTGGCAATTATTGATCTAATCTGAGATCGGATTGCTCACAATGTACGCAAAATCCAGCATTAGATCAATAAATGCTGTCCTGATCAACAATTGCCAACTGATCAACAATTAACTGATGCTACGAGACGGTCGATCAACAAATGTCGAGTGGAGATATCTATATATATATATATATACAACATCACCAAAGGGCCCCAGGAGGGACGGACCTCGGCTTTGGGCGTTGCCTGTGTGCGCAAGGCTTGGAGTGGAGAGACAGCAAACTCTCATATTACTGATGGACCGCGATTACGTGCATGCACAGCCTGAGGGGCTAATCTGAGAAACTATGGCAAAAGCGTTTGGAGAGCAGCAATTCTGGTGCCTTATGGGCCGATAGCTATGTTGCCAGAAGAGCCTATTTAAGCAAGTCACCCGGGACCGCCGGGCGATCACCAGTAATCGGAACTAATCTTACTCTACGCACTCGGTTCCGGTGGCGAGTGCGAGGGGGTCGGATAGTGGGATTCCTCTGGCAATTCGGAGTCGAAGAGGGGCCGGAATCGTGAAGTTCGTTTTTATGACGTCTACGACGTAAGGTGACACTTAGCTGTTAGTAAACGGCACGAGGGGAACCGGATGAGGTTTCCAGTGCGGGGAAATACTTTAACGTATTTTCACAGGTATTTGTCAGTACTTAACTGTGCCAGCCTTAATGCTGTCCTAATAGCGGACCCTGGATTCTAACGCACCACACCTGAGGATGTAATCGGGAAAACACTCAGATGATGAGGTAAAACCTTGGACGAATAAGTGGTTTATTCGTCCAAGGGTAAAACAGAATGTGAGAGAACCATTGTTTTACAAACCATCTTAAAATATAGAGATATTTATTTGTCTAAACTAATATTATAAAGAGGACAGATTTGATTGTGTTTTTATTTCTTTGTTTGTTTGTTTGCATCGAATAGGTTTCGAAACTATTGGACCGATCTTTCACAATTAGAATCCTACATTATGCTTGATGAACTTAGGCTATAGAATTAAATACTACGGCGAGCTCCGTGGCGCAGTGGTTAACACGCCAGCCTGCGACACGAGGGTGCCGGGTTCGATCCCCGGTCACGTCATGATGGAAAATGAAATTTATCAGATTGGCCTGGGTCTGGGATATATATGTATTTGTTATAAAATATAGTATCGTTGAGTTAGAATTACACAAGTCTCGAACTAACTTTGGGGTTACCTCAATCTGTGTGATTTGTCCATATTTATTTATATTTAAATCTACCCGTGCAAAGCCGGGGCTGCTACTAAGAAATAAAAAGTGTACTGATTTTTTTAAGCCACATAGCTAAGATAATGTATAATACTGATTAAGGGCCCGTACTACCTCAAACTGCTTAGCATGATTGACTGTTATATCAATAATAATTAAATACTCAAGTTGAAATAAAAATGCAGCAAAGTTCAGGACTAACTCTGGTAACTATATGACTCAAAAACACGATTGCGTTAAATTTTCTCGATAGAAAAAAATTGCAAAGTTGCCTCCAAATCACGTCTAATTTACTCGGTATATAGCATTATTCACCAAATACATTAAAATTAACCTTGAAACTTTTAATAATTATTGCATTACAGATAAGGCAGCCATCATATGTTTTTCTTTTTCGAATAAACCTTGAATATTCCTAAAAAACGAAAATATCCAAAGTAGCCAACGCGTTTAGGCCATCCGCGTTTGTATCGCCACGCCGCCTGGCATATGTCGGGCTCTTAAGAATAACTATTTTCAGCATATATCAGACTTAAGGCAATACGGTTTAACTTCGTGTAGCGTATATATTCTTTGGTTTAACATCATTAGCATCTTTTATGACAACTTTTTTACCGAGAGGTTATGTGTTAATGAATGACGGAATATTACTTTGAAACCAACTGATTGCAGTTTTTAAATAAATGAGTGTAACATAACGTTGTTATAGGACATAAAAGGGTTTTTATTATTTCCTTATTCGGCTTGCGCATCGTTTACTAAAAATACTTAAAAGGGAAAACACCCAATCTTGTCCGAAATTTAAAATTAGGGTTTTTTGCATCGTTACCTATACATTTTTTGAAATCGTCTATGTATGTTTTTATATTCAAAGCAAATTGGTAAGCCAAAATGCTCGAAGGAGATGAAAACCTGTGTCGTTAGTACGACCTTATGTCACAAGTCAACTATAGAAATAAAAACCCTTGAAAACTGTTTGTAAAAATTCCGGCTATGGTTTTGCTGCCAATACTAAATTTTCACAAAGGTATAATTGGATTGGCACAATCTTTGTTTACGAGCTACTACTGCAATGAATGTAAAAACTGTTTGCAGTCTCGTCCTAAAACATTAGATCTGCCTGATCATGTTGCATTATCAACAGATTTATATATGTAATATAATATATACGGACAAATCACACAGATTGAGCTAGCCCCAAGGTATGTTCAAGACTTGTGTTATGGGATACTAACTCAATGATACTATATTTTATAACAAATACATATATAGATAAACATCCAAGACCCAGGCCAATCTGAAAAAGATCATTTTCCATCTTGACCTGGCCGGGGATCGAACCCGGGCACTCCGTGTCGCAGGCTGGCGTGTTAACCACTGCGCCACGGAGCTGTCAAAATATATGTCATCATTTTCATAATTTCAGCTACAAGAAGGCCACTGCTGGATATAGGCCTCTTCTAAGGATTTCCAAAATTACTTCATCGTTCTCTTGCTTCGTAGCTCATAAACATCAATGAGATCTATCCAACCCGTCTGGCCAGCGAGGAGAGTGTAGGCCAAATCCTCTGTCTGCTCTGGCCAAGTATGGCTCCGGTAGTGCAGAGAGGGTCATGCTCCTACAGTGGAGACTAAAACAACCTGATGATGATGCTGGGTATAGGCTTCTCTCAATGCACGCTACTTATCTCTTGTGTTTTACGAGTCCAGCTTCGATTCTACGCATAGTACATATTTATTAATTAAAAAAAAAGTTGACGTACTGTTCCAACCGCAAGTGAAAAAGTGGAGTAAAGTAAGGCGTCAAACAGCAGCACTTTGCTGTCGACCAGTCAACTGCAAGCAGTCGACAGATATAACTGCAGCTGTCGAAAAAGCCATCTGCAGCTGTTGACAGTGCAAGCTGCAGCTGTCGACACGTTCTGCAGCAGATTTCGATACGTCGACCGATGCAGCCCACCAATGACTGAAAAATGCTGCTGCCGAATAGTGCAAACAGAGGCACTTTGCTGTCGACAGCTGCCCTTAGCTTTCTCGACAGCTGCAGTTGTATCTGTCGATAGCTTGCAGTTGACTGGTCGACAGCAAAGTAATGCTCGTTTGTTAAGTGCCTTAGGTAGATCATCATCATCATTTCGAGTAGGTGTCACGGTCAATCGACCATGCACACCCTGGTGTCAGAGTTCTTCGGAACCGCCTCTCGGCCTCAGACGTGGTTCCTATAACGACTACCAGATGGCAGCCGGGACCACCGGCTTAACGTGCCTTCCGAAGCACGGAATCATCTTTATTATCAGACAATCAGGTGATTCAAGCCTGCAATGTCCTAACCGAACTGGAAACAACTAAACAAAGTATGCTTCCGGTGGGAATCGAACCCACGACCCCCGGGTCAACAGGCAAACGCCTTAACCACTGAACCACGGAGGCTTAGGTAGATGAAGTACGTACTTATTCTGAATGCAGATACAGGGGACCAGTCCCCCCCGAATGTCTCCGCCGCACCTATAACACACGCCGTCGTCCGACGCCGGCAGACATCGCCGACGCTCCTGATCGGGCCTGGAACAAGAAGAAGGAGAAGAATTATTAATTACATAGTTATATGTGTAATTACTGTGTCGTATTCATATTCATTTATTTACTCAATAGGCATGTTTCCTAAAGATACTTTCCCAAATAATTAGTCCGTCTGGGAGATTATTGAAAAATATTCAACAAAAATTGATAAATATATAGCCCGTTAAAGTTCCGCGTGACGTCACTGACCGGTACACTTTTTACCGGCCTGTTGTCGTCATGAGCCCCCACTTCTGAACTTTGATGCTCTTTAACTTTATCATCTTTTGTTTAATTGAAAAAAGGAATATCTATAAGACGGGCTAATTATTTTCTTATGAAACAAGCCTATTTATAAAGTCAAAAGTCAAAGATTTTTATTCAAAATTGGATACATGTATCTCTTTTTGAACGTCATATTTGTATTTGTTATATATGTTTAATATATGCAAAATCGAAATACTACTAGCGTTTCGCAACGACCACTGGTGAGAAGAATACGCCGAAAGAAACTCAGTCCAGACTAGGTCCCTATGTGCCTGAAGTATACCATAAATAGTATTCACAGTACATTTATCTTATACATCTCACGTATACGTCCTATTTATAAATACCAATACCTGTTACCGCATTATGAAATGTGTCAGTACGTAGACAACCTGTAGTTGTTACCGAAGATGAAGGTCAAAAAAGGGCTATTTTAACTTCGGTATTAGGTCATCATCATCATTTCGAGTAGGTGTCACGGTCAATCAACCATGCACACCCTGGTGTTAGAGTTCTTCGAAACCGCCTCTCGGCCTCTGACGTGGTTACTTTGACGACTACCAGATGGCAGCCGGGACCACCGGCTTAACGTGCCTTCCGAAGCACGGAATCATCTTTATTATCAGACAATCAGGTGATTCAAGCCTGCAATGTCCTAACCAAACTGGAAACAACTAAACAAAGTATGCTTCCGGTGGGATTTGAACCCACGACCCCCGGGTCAACAGGCAAACGCCTTAACCACTGGACCACGGAGGCTGTTAGGTAATGAGTGTTTTACCCTGCCTGTCCGGTAGTTGCAGGTATGGCATCAGTTACGCGCGCCCAGCCTCCCGAGCTGCTTCTTCATCATCATCATCAGGTCTTTTTAGTCTCCACTGCAGATGCATGACCCTCTCTTTACTACCGGAGCCATACTTGGCCAGAGCAGACAGAGGATTTGGCCTACATTCTCCTCGCTGGCCAGACGGGTTGAAGAGGTCTCATTAATGTTTATGAGCTTTGTTAAGCGAGTATTTCCTCTTACGACCTCCGTGGGAAGACTTGGAGTGGCTCTATTCTACTCTGCCGGAAACCACACGGCTATCTTAGTTTACCTCAAATCATCGCAGCAAGTATCATCGTAAATATCTTTATCCCATTCTCCCAACCAAACAATCTGTAAACTTCTACACTTCCCATGCTTAAAAATGAATCATGGCAGCACCGTCGAAACCTAGAAAGCCAAACAAACTGCGGCCACTAGCCCGACTGTAAAGCGTGGTCAGTATTGCAAAAATCCTCTTACGAAGATGATAATCCTTGGGGGAGGCCAATGTCCAGCAGTGGACTTCTTGCGGCTGAGATAATGACGACGTTAACTTCGAAAAGCACTTGACACCTTACTTTAATTTGTACGTAGTATTTTTCTCTGTGCTTTAATACTTGTTTTACTATTTGCTACAAATTAGATTAAATTTCAGTGACACAACGCATTATAATGTCCAAATAGATCATTTACATACAATTACGAATCAAACTTACGTATAAAACATTTCGTTTCTTTGTTCTGTGATTTCATTAATTCTTCACACATTTATTTGCTTCCCTAATTTCGATTATCTATTTCCACATTAGTAAAAAATCGTTACTGTTATTAGATCTGTAGGTACGGATCGGTAGGTACTATTCAAAAGTAATAAGTACTTTGAATGTTGCATTGAAAATTCAAAAGATTCACTTATATATATCATAGTTCTTTAGAGTGAGTGAGAGAGAGTTATGACAGCTCCGTGGCGCAGCGGTCAACACGCCAGCCTGCGACACGGAGTGCCCGGGTTCGATCCCCGGCCAGGTCAAGATGGAAAATGATCTTTTTCAGATTGGCCTGGGTCTTGGATGTTTATCTATATATGTATTTATTAAAAAATATAGTATCGTTGAGTGAGTATCCCATAACACAAGTCTCGAACTTACCTTGGCTAGCTTAATCTGTGTGATTTGTCCCTATATATTTATATTTATTTAGAGTAAAAAGATAGATAACTAACTTTTAAATAAAAAGTAAGATAACACGAAGTTTAAAAAAAATTGGACCTATACAAATTCACCGATCATTTCTGGTCTTTCATTCAGCTGGTCAAATTTATATACATACATACATACATATTATCACGTCTTTATCCCTTACGGGGTAGACAGAGCCTAAGGTCATAAAACCAAAAGGCCACGTTTAGCGTGTCGGTGGGCGTAAAGGTGGAAAACGGAATCATAATAGTAATGGGTTGCTAGCCGCATCGCCTATTGTCATGATTCTTTAGATTTTCGCCCTTTCCCTTGACCGGCTTTTACGATCTGCGCGGGAAGAGAAGCAGCTGGCACACTCTATGTTTTTTTTATTTTCTCCCAGACCAACATGGAAGCATAATCATTCCCAAATAAATCAAATTTATATGGGAAGTATTTTCATTTTAAATTCCCTTTTTTTCTTGCTTATATCCTACTAGCTTATGCCAGCAGCTCCACCCGCGTTACTATCGATCCCTCGGGAACAGTTGAATTTTCCGGAATTAAAGGTACACTATGTCCATACTCGAGCCTCAAACTACCTCCATACCAAATTATTTCAATGGTTGAAGCGTGAAAAGGTGACAAACAGACAGAGTTACTTTCGCATAAAATGGATATGGATTAGGGATTTTGATCCATCTCTAAACATTGTCAGGGAGTTCAAAATTACATACATAGTATCACGTCTTTTTCCCTTGCGGGGTAGACAGATCTTTGGCCTATAAGACCTGAAGGCCACGTTTAGCATGTTGGTTGGCATTAGGTGGAAAACGTAATCAAAATAGTGATGAGTTGCTAGCTGCATCGCCTATTAACATAATTCCTCAGATCTTTGGCTGACCCATCCCCTTGATCGGCTTTTACGACTTGCGCTGGAAGACAAAGAGCTGGTACATTCTACGTTTTTTCTTTTCTCCCAGACCAGCATGGAAGAGTTCAATATTAACCTGTGTATTTAAACACAGTACAGTACAGTACACGGTACAGTATAAAATTAATTAGATTTTAAGTTCACCTATAAAATCCTTTCTCCAAAAGCGTTCCAGTTAAAGGTGGCATACCGGTCTACTAGATGCAATATCATGTAACTTGTTGTGACAGAGCGGTGCAGCTGCAGCATTGCAAAATATTGCAGAGCTGTTTCTGATAAGTTGAACAAACACGTCTTTCTCCCTTACTTGTAGATAGGGCCGAGTTTAGTTTTCAGTATATGCAAATAAATAAATATATAGGGACATATTACACAAATTGAGCTAGCCCTACAGTAAGTTGTGAACTTGTCGTAGGCGTAGGATACTAACTTAACCATATTATATTTTATAATTACTAAATCTAAATATTAACTCAAAGGTGACTGACTGACTGACATAGTGATGTATCAACGCACAGCCCAAACCACTGGACGGATCGGGCTGAAATTTGGCATGCAGATATATGTTATGATGTATGCATGCGCTAAGAAAGGATTTTGATCAATTCTACCCCCAAGGTGAATAAATAGGGAATGAAAGTTTGTATACTTCTTAACGTTAGCGAAGCCGCGGGCAAAAGCTAGTAAATAAATAAATATATAGGGACATATTAAACAAATTAAGCTAGCCCTACTGTAAGTTGTGAACTTTTGTCGTAGGATACTAACTCAATGATTATATTTTATAATATATACTTATATAGATACAAATCTAGACAACGAACTAGGACAATCTGAAAAAGATCGTTTTCCATCATGACCTGACCGGGGATGGAATCCGGGAACCCTCGTGTTGCAGGCTGGCATGTTAACCACTGCGCCACGAAGCTCGCCAAATGGATATTATGGAATATTATTTTTTTAAAACTTATACGGTATAAAACAAAGAACCTTCTCGCTGTCTGTCTGTCCCATGTTTACTTAGATCTCTAAAACTACGCGATGTATTTTGATGCGGTTTCTTTAATAGATAGAGTGATTCAAGAGGAAGGCAAATATAATTTATCACACCCGTGCGTAGCCGGGGCGGGTCGCTAGTTATGTTTACAAACAGGACTTAGCACGAACCTTTTTATAATTTGTTTAATTGTTTCAGGCGTTTCAATAAGTGAGTCTCGTTGCGACCACGTCAACGGACACAAATAATAGAAGTTCATACACATAATTATGATATAATGAATTTCTAAATCAGAACCAATTGTTTTTCACGTAAGTACGTTTCAAGTCGATAAGATATACAAACTGAATTAGTTATTAATAAAATACAATTAATCTTCCATTTATCACTAGATAGAGTTTATCGAATTGAAATGATAGATGTGTCAAGTTGAAGTAGTAAGCAGGGTAATTAGATGATGTGAAGTAAAAGCAAATAAGTATTTAGTTTAAGAAGAATTTGACTAGCTCCGTGGCGCAGCGGTCAACACGCCTGCCTGCGACACGGAGTGACCGGGTTCGATCCCCGGCCAGGTCAAGATGGAAAATGATCTTTTTCAGATTGGCCTGGGTCTTGGATGTTTATCTATAGTATATGTATGTATTCGTTATAAAATATAGTATCGTTGAGTTAGTATCCCATAACACAAGTCTTGAACTCATCATCATCATTTCGAGTAGGTGTCACGGTCAATCGACCATGCACACCCTGGTGTCAGAGTTCTTCGGAACCGCCTCTCGGCCTCAGACGTGGTTCCTTTAACGACTACCATATGGCACCCGGGACCACCGGCTTAACGTGCCTTCCGAAGCACGGAGTCTTGAACTTACTTTGGGGCTAGCTCAATCTGTGTGATTTGTCCGTATATATTTATTTATTTATTTGTGTGCGTTTTATCAATATCTTGCCTGATGGGAAGCAACAATGAGGTCTAGGGTGTTACACGCAAACGCAAATAATGCCTATTCACTCTTGCCTTGAAAATCTCTAAATTGAACGAGTTCGGAGTCGGGAAACACAGACGCGGGGAGGGAATTCCATTCATTCGCGCGGTTCGCATAATGAAGGAGGAGGCGAATCTAGAGGTGCGATGAGTAGGAATATCGCTTATGGATGGAATCCCTGCTGATGCCGTGTAGTCCGAAAATGTAATGGTGCAGGGGGAATAAGATCGTGCATTGCCGTTGCGCACTCATCGAATCTAATTGTTTTTTCCCTATTTATACGAGGGAGTTTTATCCCAATACCTTAATACCCTTGCCAAATCAGAGAAATTCCTATCCTTTCCCAGCTTAAATATGCTTCCGATGGGCAGTAGCATCGGAAGCATAAGAAGCCAAAGAAACTGCGTTTGCCAATCCTCTTGCCAAGTGACAATATCCTCCCATGGAACGAGGATTCAAATTGGAAGATGCCTTTGTCCAGCAGTGGACTTCTTACGGCCGTAATGAGGAATTATGAATCTGTCCCATACATTTCAGGTATCTCATTTTTTTTTGTATCGGTTTTATTGTAGAAGTAACAACAATAAAATTGTATTGATTTGAATGAATTTCAGCTGGGATAAGAGAAATGAAATAAATGTATTTCAGCTTACGATAGCCTTTTATTCTCTTCCATTTCGAAGAAATTCCACTTTACAATCATAATGACGTAAAATGATAGTAATCTTCGTACGAAACCGCTTTTGTTAAAAATATCTATTTATTATTGTCGAACAGTAGTACTAGTACTCACTCTTTACATATACATTTTTACTCGTATAACTAATAAAATTCTAAAGTTAGTAAAGAATCTTATAAGTTTCAACAATTCCATTTTAATAGCAACATAAAAAAATAATAAACTTTTATACAAAAACTGACTTCAATCAAACTACTGAACCGATAAATAATGATACGATAAATGACGATAAGGTCTATGACGGAGTACTGAGGTTACAAACATACAAAAAAAATACAACCGAATTAATAAACTCTTTCTTTTTTAAAGTCGGTTAAAAAGTGGCAGTTATTAAAATTGAAAATATGTGATGAAAAAGAACTCGGCCACAGGTAGGCGGTGATTTGAAATCACGGTGGTGTAATGGTATCACACTTAGGGCGTTAACCTAAGGGACGTGAGTTCGAATCCTACCTGTGGCAGAGTTCTTTTTCATCACATATTTTCAATTTTAATAATATACCGAGCATTGTAATGATATTTAAAAAACAATTTAAGTAAGTGGCAGTTAGTTTCTAATCATTATTTATGTTTCTAATTCACAGTTACAAACAGTATCTTATGATAAATTATTTAATTGTTGTGCCGACATTTTGAATACTTATATTTTACTTGAAAAAGCAGTAAGTACGGGGTTGCGTTAGAATCCTAATTTATGGTAAGCTTTACTAAAGCCAACCCAAAAGTATTCTTAGACTATCAGGTATTTTCATTCAGATTACTTACTGTACATTTAAAGTTTGAGCTGATCATTTAATGAATTGATATTATCACATTATCTCTAAATGTCTTATCAACATTTCAAAACAACAATTTAAGCAAAATTAAACAAAAAAGAAACAATGTAAAGGGCAAATTAAAAGACGTTGGAATTTGGCTGTGACTTTTAGAATGAATATTATATTTTAAAAAAAATTAACTGAAGTTTTGTATATTTTTTTTATGTTACCTGTACTGCCTTCAACTTATTATTAATAATTCTCTATTCTCTATTCTGGTTCTTTCAGAAATATTATTTAATATATATTTTGGAGGTTTTTTTTGCAATTTCAAATGCTATTCTTTACTATATCCATAAGAGTATGTTATTAAATTAATCACTAAGATATAGTGAAAAAATTTCACGAGGGCAGGATTTGAACCAGTGACCTTAGATCGAATTTTTTTACCATATCATTTCTTAATTTAATAAGAGTATTCTTTGATATGTTGCTGATTAGAATCACCCTTTACAGAGTTTCCGTCGTCATATATTTACACCTTATTTACATCACAATTTACATTCCTTACATGTTTACTATTTACATTAAAATAGTCACAGAAATCACTTCACCGTCACTTCACTCTTCATCATCAAACCACATGGATGTCACACTACTGGTACTCTGTTCTCTGGCCTGCTCCTCCGTGATGATCCTCAGCACGACGACCTCCATCATACATAGAGCAAAGAGTATGAGGAAGATTGCGAAATTCGATCCCTGATGATGGAATTGGAAGGAGCTTGGTACAGGTCCTGGAGGCGGCCACGCTGCTACTCCGAACGCGGCAACACTGGATATCCCTGATGACATTTTGCCGGATGACGTCACGTGGCGGCCATTGTTTTGTTCCAAATTCAAATTTATTAGGCAGCGTGTAGATTAGCCAAGTTTCATGTCAACAATGGTTTATCAGACGAGCGTCCATACGGCGGCGCGGCTCTGGCGGTGTGAAGTTGCAGCGGGCAGTTGCTGCAATCCGCGACTTATGAAATATAATTCGTTGGAGTTAGAATCTCGTTGGGAAATGCTCGTAATGTGAACGCAACGTTTTGCGGCCAAGGCTGCTGGGGCGGTCGCTAGTGTGTAGCGACCTTTACATTTTATGGTGCACCCGCGGATATGGATCGTATGTGCTATGGGTGATGGACTTTAATATAAACAATAACACCTAATATAAAAAGGTAAATAGAACGTAAAAGTATTTAGGTAATGGCCGGCAACGATGTTCATGTCCGGTCGCATTTATAACATACTAGCTTTCGCCCGCGGCTCCGCCTTGTCGATCCTTCGGGAACAGTACTTTTCCCGGAATTAAATGAAACCTATGTACTTTTCCGTACTTCAAATAACGTCTATGCAATATTTCATGATGATCAGTTCGGTAGTTACAACGTAAAAGCGTAACTAACAAACTAACTCACTTTCGCATTTAAAATATTAGTTAGTACGTTAGTATTATATTGTCTTTGGCTAGAACCAGCTTTCGCCCGCGGCTCCGCCTGTGTCATTGTCGAACCCTCGGGAACAGTACTTTTTCCCGGGATAAAATTTACCCTATGTCCTTCTCCGTACCCCAGATAACGTGTATGCAAAATTTCATGATGATCGGTTCAGTAGTTACAACGTGAAAGCGTAACAAACAAACAAACACTTTCGCTTTCACTTTCGCATTTATAATATAAGTTAGGATTAGGATTAGAATAGTATTAAGATTTATGATTTACATAAAACTTACTACTTAGAGAAACACTCACAAACATATTTAAGAGCTAGGCTCTTGTCGGTGTCATTGTGTGGAAATAACGCACACAATGATAATAATGCTTACACACACTAGGCTATCGAGCTCCTCGATCGTTGTAGTAAACGTATGTTACGGAATGTGAACTCTACAAACATTTTATTGTAGTAAAGATCAATCCAATTTCCAAACGGAATAAATTATCTGTAAATGCGATTTCGAGTCGCTTTTTATCTGTTGTTTTGGACATCGTATCGTGTAAATAAATCGATAAACACGGGCTGCATGCACAAAAAAGGGCCACGTTCCGCGTACAAGCGATAGAGAGGCGCGATCGGCCTAAGCGTTCTGATTGTGACGCATCTATCTCTCTTCCACCGATATCACATAAAACTATAGTCCGTAAATTATTTTGTCAACTCATCCCGCGGGATAAGTTTGGAGCGGCCTTAGTTGACAAAAGAGCCCGTTCTTTGTTTGTTTTTCGTGTGTGTGAGTGGCTAACACTGGGGTCAGATTTTTCAAGCTGCCTAAAGGCTTCTGACATAAACGACTTCCATCAAAGATGACAACAGCCGGGACCAACGGCTTAACGTGCCTTCCGAAGCACGGAGGAGCTCGAAATATTTTTATGCCGATTGCGGTCACCCATCACTATAGAGACTGCGGCCAGGGTGACTTAACATGCGTAAGCGATTTCAATACTCACGACCAATAGGCCATCGGAAGGGCCCGTAAGCCGACTTTAGTGAAAACAATTTTTAGGGTTCATTTTGAATACCTCTTTTTTTATGTCTGTATACAGATCCGTCACACGAATCAAACGAGTAATACAAATTTAAAATGAGGTCCATTTTACAAGGTTTTATTTAACTTACAATGTATTTTGTTGGTAAGTTTGTTTCATCATCATCATCATTTGACTAGCTCCGTGGCGCAGCGGTCAACACGCCAGCCTGCGACTGCGACACGGAGTGACCGGGTTCGATCCCCGGCCAGGTCAAGATGGAAAATGATCTTTTTCAGATTGGCCTGGGTCTTGGATGTTTATCTATATATGTATTTGTTATAAAATATAGTATCGTTGATTTAGTATCCCATAACACAAGTCTCGAACTTACTTTGGGGCAAGCTCAATCTGTGTGATTTGTCCGTATATATTTATATTTTATATTTATTACTAGCTCTTGTCCGCGGCTCCGCCCGCGTTAATGTCGTTCCCTTGGGAACAGTAGAAATGATAAAAATTCCATACAAACCCCTGCCCCTTTGCTTTTTCCCCTTAAGGGGGAATTTAATAAATTTCACCTGCATAGATCTTTAGCCCTTAAGGAGGGGATTTTGCCCATTTCACCTACACAGATATTTTTTTATTGTAATGGAGAACTTCTTATTGTCATATTTCTAAGTAAATAAAAAAAATCCATACAAACTTTACCCCACCTATTCTACCCCTTCAAGGGGAAATTTCGACCATTTTAACTACACAGATCTGTTTAATTGCAATGTAAACATATATACTTATTTTTATACTTCTATGTCCAGCAATGAGAAATTTTTCATAAAAACAACCCCCCCCCCCCCCCCCTCTTTATCCCTTAACGGGGAAATTTTGTACATTTCACCTACACAGATCTTTTTTAATTGTAACCTAGAACGTATATACTTATTTTCATACCTCTAAGTCTAGAAATGGAAAAATTCCATACAAACTTTACCCCCTATTTACCCCTTCAAGGGAGAATGTTGTCTGGTTCACCTAAACAGATCTTTTTTAATTTTAATTGAGAACTTGCGTACCCACTTTCAAACTTCTAAGTCCAGAAATGAGAAAATTCCATAAAACTTCACCCCCTTTGATTTTCTAAAAATCCTTTCTTAGTGCTCATTTACATCATAAAAAGAATCCCTGTGCCAAATTTCAAGTTTCTGCGCACAGTAGTTTCGGCTGTAGGTTGATGCGTTGATATATAAGTCGGGTTTGCCTTTGGCCCGCGGCTCCGCCCGCGTAAGTGTCGATTTCTCAGGAACAGTAGAATAACCCGGAGTACATTAGTTTATGACTTTCAATGAAACACCTTAATATTGAATTTCAATTGAATAACTTTAAAAAACGGAAAGTTTCATACTAACTTTGCATCCCCGGTATATCCCCTTAAGGGATGATTTTTGAGAAAAATATTTTACTCGTGTTTCATGCCTTTTAGTAAAGAACCTTCATGCTGAATTTCATTCGACTAACTTCAAAAATGGCAAAGTTTCATGCTTAATTTGCACCCCTGTTTTACCCCCTTAAGGGATGATTTTTGAGTAAAATATTTTACTCGTGTTTCATACCTTTCAGTAAAAAACCTTCATGCTGAATTTCATTCGAATAACTTCAAAAACAACAAAGTTTCATACTAACTTTGCAACCCGTTTTCCCCCTAAGGAGATGAATTTCCAAAAATCCTTTCTTAGTGCTCCCCTACGTTAAAAAAGGAACCCCTGTGCAAAATTTCAAGTTCCTAACCCTTATAGTTTAGGCCCTGCGTTGTATGTCAGTCAGTCAGCTTCTCCTTTTTTTTAGTATGGATTACTTACTATGGATAGTATGGATAGGTATAATGCTGTCGTATAATGATGATGAATTGACTTTGGACTTTAACTTTCATAGGTCACTTATTATTTTATTTTATTTTTGCTATATGTTTGCAGGCAAACTCATGCCTTGAGTTCATTCAAATGACGATAACTTTTTTTTTATCAACCGATTTTGATGAAACAAACTTTAAATGTTAAACTGAGTTAAAACAAAGCAATTGGTGAAAGTTTGACGTAAATCGGTTCAGTATTTTCGGAGATAATCGTGATCATACATACAGACAGACAGACAGACAGACAGACAGACAGACAGACAGACAGACAGACAGACAGACAGACAGACAGACAGACAGACAGACAGACAGACAAGAAATTCCAAAAAATTTTTTTTGCTTTCTATTATTCTTTTTAAGTGTCCCTCTATCCATTTCAGTCAAAAATTCGAAATGTACAGACAAAATAATTTTACTGTTTTATTATTTGTAATAGATTATATGTATAGATCAGGTCCTTTTTAGTCTCCACTACAGGAGCACGACCCTCTCTGTACTAGTACTACTAGAGCCATACTTGGCTCATAAGTATGTTTGTTTCGGTCAAATCTTGCAACTATATTTTGATGCAGGTATGGCATCGGGTTCGCGTGCCCGGCCTCCCAAACTGCTACTTGCTTTTCCCCCATTCGTCCGAGTGTGAGGTATCGTAGTGTCTCATCATTACAGCTACATAAAGTTCACTTCTCTGCGACGTTTTGTGACTGTAATAATAATAATAATAATAATCATTTATTTCAGGCTTCTTAAGTTTTTACAAAATATGGCCCATATAATATATACCTTAAAGACTAACATACATATAATATAAAACTTAATTTAACTAAAACACACGTTAAGTCTGCGACGTGTTGCGCGTAACCGGGGTGTCGGGTATCGTGCCGCGAAAACGGCGATACAAAACACCCTTCGGCCAAAAGTTTGGCTCCATAAAAGTCGCCAGCTTCTCTGTCGGGACTCGCACCACAAACGATGCGAAGTTGACATTGTGGCGCGACTCCAGCTTAACGACCCTCAGCGAAAATGATATTTTATGATGATAATGATATTTTGAAGTACTTATCCTCAACCGATTAAGCTAAAATATTGTGTACTGTAAATCGGATGACAATGCAATATCCTTACTTCTTTACTAATATTATAAATGCGAAAGTGAGTTTGTTTGTTATGCTTTCACGCCGTAACTACTGAACCATCATGAAATTTTGTATACAAGTTCTCTGAAATACGGAGAAGGACATAGGCTACCTTTTATCCCGGGAAAAGTACTATTCCCGAGCGATCGGCATTGACGCGGGTGGAGCCGCGGGCGAAAGCTAGTTTTACCATAAAACTGATTTCATAATAAAGTCGAAAGGTGGTCATAGACACTTCAAAATTAAACTTTTCCCCGGACGATACCGGCTAAGACAGTTCTGAGCACAAACACAAAAAAAAATTGCAACATCCACCATTCACGAGCTAGCACCCAATAGCTAATAAAATAACAATTTAGTAACCAGATTTAAAGAACACCCTGTGTACATGCTTGTTTGTTTTTCATGTGTGCAAGTGGCCAACAGCCTCCGTGGTCCAGTGGTTAAGGCGTTTGCCTGTTGACTCGGGGGTCGTAGGTTCGATTCCCACCGGAAGCATACTTTGTTTAGTGGTTTCCAATTTGGTTAGGATATTGCAGGCTTGAATCACCTGATTGTCTGATAATAAAGATGATTCCGTGCTTCAGAAGGCACGTTAAGCCGGTGGTCCCGGCTGTCATCTGGTAGTCGTTAAAGGAACCACGTCAGAGGCCGAGAGGCGGTTCCGAAGAACTCTGACACCAGGGTGTGTATGGTCGATTGACCATGTTACCTACTCGAAATGATGAGTGGCCAACACTGGTGTTATATTTTTCAAGCTGCATAAAGGCGTCTGACGTAGCTTTACGACTGCCATAAATGACGACAGCCGGTACCAACGGCTTAACGTGCCTTACGAAGCACGGAGGTGCTCAAGATATTTTTATGCCACTTGCAGTTCATCCAAGTCCCCACTTGGATGGCCACTGGCCATCACGCCCACTTGGCCATCACGCTCCTGAGTACATAAAAATACTTTCTCGGCGTACAAATTTTTACCGTTACATGGTACTAAGTAACTGACGTCGACAATCAAAACATCTGACTTATCATTTTCATAAAAGAATAATATTTTATTTGCTAAAGCTAAAACTAGCGTGTAGGTTTCTTAAAATTTCCTATTATAGCATTTCTTAGACCTAATTGGTGAATGAATGAATGATTATACACTTTATTGCACCATTATATCAAAATAATATAAGACTTATAAGTACACATAAAAATAAACAAATAATGGGTACAAAGGCGGACTTATCGCAATATGCAATTTTTTCCAGCCAACCTCATACCTTTGGGTAGGAAAAAAAATACGAATAAATTCACAGCGGTGCAGTTTACAGTATACTACATAAACGTTAAATATACAATGTACAAAAATATTATACATAAAAAAACGTACATGATTACACTATTAGTCCATGCCGGACTCAAGTCGGCCGAAGTAAGGAGAACATGAATAAGTGGGGTTACAGCTCTGATATTTTCTGTCCATGTGGTGACTCCTCAGACCATGGCACACCTGTTGTCTTGCCCTGCGTGTCCTACCATCTGCACACGCGAGGACCTATACAATGCCTTTGACTTTGACTAGCTCCGTGGCGCAGCGGTCAACACGCCTGCCTGCGACACGGAGTGACCGGGTTCGATCCCCGGCCAGTCCAAGATGGAAAATGATCTTTTTCAGATAGGCCTGGGTCTTGGATGTTTATCTTTATATGTATTTGTTATATTTTATATTTAAATGCCACTGATAACGCTGTGTCAGTGGCAGAGTTCTGGTCAACACAAATTTAATTCGCTTGAGTCGACACGATAAGAAGAAGAAGTGCCATCCCTTTAAATATTTGCGTTTAATTTAAATGGACCTTATATTCATGATTAAGATGTACCTAAGAAGTACTAAGGTATACTGCCCTTTTTTTGATAGGACAATCGTGATTATTTTTGATTTTCATTGAAATTTCTCTTTTTTTTAGATAGATAAGTGACGGAGACTCGCTGATAAGCAATAACAGCGTGGCTACAAAAAATGTCCTACTTATGTAGACTTGGGTTGAAAAACATCCTCAGTAATATCACTGAGGATGTTTTTCAACCCAAGTCTACATAAGTAGGACATTTTTTGTAGCCACGCTGTTATTGCTTATCAGCGAGTCTCCGTCACTTTGTTATTGATAAGTATTACGTCGATTGGCATAACGCATATCAGTAGTGCGGCTATCTCTTTAGGTCGCATAAACATTGGCAAAGTTCTTTACACACCAAAAACAGAAGTGTAATGTTTTGTGTGTAATTATTCATCATCAACTCTCCCAAGGATTCTTTGTTCCATAGGAGGATATGTCTGCTCTGGCCAAGTATAGCTCTGGTAGTACAGAGAGGGTCATGCTCCTGTAGTGGAGACTAAAAAGACCTGATCATCATCATCATTTCGTGTAGGTGTCACGGTCAATCAACCATGCACACCCTGGTGTCAGAGTTCTTCGGAACCGCCTCTCGGCCTCCGACGTGGTACCTTTGTAACGTTGCAGCATGCCACCTGCATGCTGCATCTCATCCAACCTCATTTCTCACATCCTGTCCATTTTTCATTCCTTATTTTAATTCAAATTTCATTTTTAATTCAAATTTCATTCCATTTTTAGATTACTTTCTCTCTCTCTCATCACTCATTCTCCGATCATTCTTCAGTCTGCTACCACCTTTCAATCGGTTAACATCTTTCAGTCTATCACTCATTGAGTCTACTACCATATCCTGGAGCATAAGTCTCTAATAATTATTTATTGAAGTTGTAAAAGCAAAGATTTTAATAAAGTTATTAGCTGTGTTCTGTGTGTTCGTCTTGTGCTCTCCCTACCATCTTTATATGTGGAACTCGGCTTGAGCGTCGGGACGGCCGAGCCCTCACATTGGCGCCCAACGTGGGGCTCGGCCGACCCGACGCTCAAGCCAAAAAAAAAAAAAATTTTTTTTTTTACCCTGGCCCCCCCGGTATTGTAACGTTGCAGCATGCCACCTGCATGCTGCATCTCATCCAACCTCATTTCTCACATCCTGTCCATTTTTCATTCCTTATTTTAATTCAAATTTCATTTTTAATTCAAATTTCATTCCATTTTTAGATTACTTTCTCTCTCTCTCATCACTCATTCTTCGATCATTCTTCAGTCTGCTACCACCTTTCAATCGGTTAACATCTTTCAGTCTATCACTCATTGAGTCTACTACCATATCCTGGAGCATAAGTCTCTAATAATTATTTATTGAAGTTGTAAAAGCAAAGATTTTAATAAAGTTATTAGCTGTGTTCTGTGTGTTCGTCTTGTGCTCTCCCTACCATCTTTATATGTGGAACTCGGCTTGAGCGTCGGGACGGCCGAGCCCTCACACCTTTAACGACTACCAGGTGGCAGCCGGGACCAACGGCTTAACGTGCCTTCCGAAGCACGGAATCATCTTTATTATCAGACAATCAGGTGATTCAAGCCTGCAATGTCCTAACCAAACTGGAAACAACTAAACAAAGTATGCTCCCCGTGGGAATCGAACCCACGACCCCCGGGTCTACAGGCAAACGCCTTAACCACTGGACCACAGAGGCAGTTAAGACCTGATGATGATAATGCATATAAATTTATATGTAGGTATAATGTATTTTCAAAATAATTACATTTAGATGATGTGTATTGTACCAGTGATTCCACCAATGGAAAAAGATTTTTTGACAATGGAACAGGTCCGAAACGTGGTCCCATAGTATGGACCTCATAAAAAAACTTAAGGTCGCTCAAAGAGCTATGATGAGGGCTATGCTGGGTATTTCTCTACGAGATCGTGGCGGTATAAATGTGACACATCAAGTTCTTTTTTAAGTTTTTGATATAGGACGGCACATTAAGTGATCGTGGACAACTGTTACCAGTGTGTGACAGGAGCGTTGCCGGCCTTTCAAGAAGTTGAGAGAGGAGATGAGGGGGAGGGGGGGGGGGGAGGGGGGGGGGGGGAGTAGGATGGGCCGTCAGCTCTATCACTCATCGATCTTAGCATAAAAGTGGTAAATCTTCTACTCACATGTTTTCTGTAAAAGAGTGATTTTTAAAAGTCCTCATTATTGCTAGTAAACTATTAACGTGATTTTGCAACATTTAATCTAAAATAAAATGTTTACATTTTTAAACGCAACAGATTATAATATGTTAAATTTTACGAATTTGACATATTATAATCTGTTGCGTTTAACCAACCTTCATAACCACGTCCCGGATAGTAAGAAATGTTTTCTATTTATATCTTTAATAATAACTAACTTATGAGGACGCATAAAAATATAACTGAAATAATTATTACAAAGTTATTAATCAAATATCTACAAAAACTGTTTGATAAAGTATCATTCACGTTTTCTATGCAAGTTTTTAAGAAATTCACAAATACTTTTTTATTATAATAAATAATTCCTATTTTTTTAAAACTCAATATCACTACGTTCCGTCGTCAACAAAAAAAAGTTCATTGACACTTCAAACCTCAAAAACATAAGTGTCAGTCAGTGATCAATTATAATATTGTCATCACCAAAGGTCATCACAATATATTGTACAATGTAAAAATGTTTGTTTTCATTGTTTTCAAGGACGCCCCCGAACTTTCCTACATTCGGAGACGCTCTTCGGATACCGATCTTGCTGTGGAGAAAACTTTGCTAGTGAACCCTAATTGCCCTGTCAGGATTATGTTGGAGTATATAAGGAAGAGGTGGGTACATGCCTTCAATAATAATAACAGCCTCCGTGGTCCAGTGGTTAAGGCGTTTGCCTGTTGACCCGGGGGTCGTGGGTTCGATTCCCACCGGAAGCATTCTTTGTTTAGTTGTTTCCAGTTTGGTTAGGACATTGCAGGCTTGAATCACCTGATTGTCTGATAATAAAGATGATTCCGTGCTTCGTAAGGCACGTTAAGCCGGTGGTCCCGGCTGCCATCTGGTAGTCGTTTAAGGAACCACGTCAGAGGCCAAGAGGCGGTTCCGAAGAACTTTGACACCAGGGTGTGCATGGTCGATTGACCGTGACACCTACTCGAAATGATGATGAAGATGCCTTCAATATATATACAATTTGTAATAACTCAGATTATTATTTCTTTCTTTTCTTCTGTTTGGCCATCAAACTTAAACTCTAGTTATTCTTTGAGTTGTTCTTGTGTATCACCTTTATTATGGTGTTATTAATTTCATTGATTCGACGGAGCCGCTAGCGACAATTCCCACGAATCCACTGATTTGATCAAAGACGATTCATCAAGGCTTCCATCAGCTCGCAAAGTTAATCTTGCTACAGCTGCACCATGATAGTTTATTTTAGTTATTCCACACATCGTTCCTAAACATGGCAATATTCGGGGATAAGACAGAGTTTCTTTACATGTTGTATGTACAGAAAATGAGTATTAGTCTTTACCTATGAAATCGTCGTTTTCTATATAGAATTTTCCAGTAAATTGAATTTTTCATACTCACTACACTATTTCGGGTTTGATGAATTCAGCTAAAGTGAAATTATGTATTTACGGAAAACAGTAAGCTGGATTAACGCGTTATAAAATGTATAAAAAGTAAGAAAAAGAATAGAAACTTGACGACATTTTTGATCAAAATGGAGTTTTGAAACATGAGTTCTCCTTATGAGCATTTTTCAATAATTGAATTCAGAAAAACAAAACATTTAATATGCATGCAGAATGTTAACAATATTAGTCCACTTTCAAGGTTAAAAAAAAAAAAAATATCATAGTCATTAGGAACAAGGAACAAAATTGTAAGCGACAAAAACAATAATTTCATAGGTAAAGACCCATTCTTAGGATAGTTATTACTTATTCTTAAATAAATTTCATCTAGTAGCTCTTAAACAGGAGACCAAATTAATAAAAGCAGACTGGCGGGTGCATTACTTTACCACCAGTAACTTAATTATTATAATTTAGAGAACAAGGAACAATTAAATAATTTGAATTAAACATACTTACCTTAATTTAAACACATTCTTATTTAAATCAATTTACGGGAAGTAGGTACACATTATCCGTAATAGGATAGACGTAGTTTAAGGCCATATTTTGATCCAATTGCCACGTAGAGTAAGTGGGCTAGTGGGCATTTAGGTGAAAAACAGAATAAAAATAAATTAGGTAGGAAAGTAGGGTACACCCTACTTCGATATCCATTTGATAATGTGTGTACAAAAAGATTAAAAAAAGATCGAATCTGTTTGGGTCTACAGAATTCAAACATTTAGGTAAATTGTACCTTTGTGGGGTCCGGCCGTTAGGCCCCCGATCGGGGCGTGGCTCCCGGCCGCTAGGCACCCGAATTCCAAAATTTGTTTGTCCGCGATGTTACCGGCCGCGTGGAAACAGTTTTTTTTGCAAATAATCTCAAGTAATTTTAATGAGAGCAGAACTTAGATTAGATGAGTAAAAAAGTAAAAAGTAATTTATTTCCTCCACACAATACAATTACATTAAATGCCAGAGTATTTGGGCTGGTTGTCAATACAGATTGTAGGAGGCTGGATCCTGTTGAAGGTAGAAACCTGTGTTCTCACTCTGTAGTAGCTACATCCCTAGAAACATACGTCTCATCGCAATGGGGTCCCCCAGATATTAAACTATAATGCCCGTGCGTCCATAGACTAAGTCATCATTTCGAGTAGGTCTCACGGTCAATCGACCATGCACACCCTGGTGTCAGAGTTCTTCGGAACCGCCTCTCGGCCTCTGACGTGGTTCCTTTAACGACTACCAGATGGCAGCCGGGACCACCGGCTTAACGTGCCTTCCGAAGCACGGAATCATCTTTATTATCAGACAATCAGGTGATTCAAGCCTGCAATGTCCTAACCAAACTGGAAACAACTAAACAAAGTATGCTTCCGGTGGGAATCGAACCCACGACCCCTGGGTCAACAGGCAAACGCCTTAACCACTGGACCACAGTGGCTGTTCGACAGACTAAGTTGTCTATACCTATTACGGGTTTAATTTACAAATGTTCTTTAATATTGCAGTTGCAAACTAGCCGCTTTCACAACCTTTGACATTTGCGACGAATCTGGCATCCTCATGGGATTGTTCAACTTGCCTACCTACGCATACGCTACGGATCGCTTCGAGCACAAGAAGACCTACTACCTGATTGTCTTAAAACAGGTATAATGTTACAAAGTTGTGAAAAATAGTTCAAGTTTTCGGAAAAGCTATTAAAAATAAAATGACCCGGACCGAAGGTAGTTGAGTATAATTTTTTGGACGAAAAACTACTTTCAAAAAGTTCAAAATATGTGTTATGTAATTCATCCCAATATTTTCGTGATTAATTTAGTACAGACAGCAACACATGCTTCACCTTTCCCCCGAGTGAGTAGTATCCCAATATCATTCCTTTCCCAAATCCATCAAACTCTTATCATTCCCCAGCTTAAAAATGCTTCCCTTGGGCAGCAGCGTCGAAAGCAAAAGAAGCCAAAAAAATACTTTTATTTGTGCTATTGTAATTGTAAAAACTGAAATAGATTCGTAACTATATAAATTTTGATAATCTGAAAAAAATATATCAAATTAATTAAATAAAACCATGAGAGGGATAGCCGTGTGGTTTCCGGCAGAGTAGAATAGGACCACTCCAAGTCTTCCCGTGGATGTCGTAGAAGGCGACTTAGGAAATACAAGCTAAACAAAGCTCGTAAACGTCAATGAGACCTCTCCAACCCGTCTGGTCAGCGAGGAGAGTGTAGGCTAAATCCTCTGTCTGCTCTGGCCAAGTATGGCTCCAGTAGTACAGAGAGGGTCATGCTCCTGCAGTGAAGACTAAAAAGACCTGATGATGATGATGAGAAGGAGCGTTTTCTTTTCAATATTTTTGTTTTATTAATATTTATATAGAAAAAAAACACTACCAATTTTTTTCGAAGTCATATAGTAGCTATAAAATAAGCTTTTTTTAAAAACAAAAAAATCATGCATTTAAGGGCAGTAGTAATAGAGTTAGGTTGAAGAAGAGATATACTAGCCACGCATTGCAGTTTAACATTGTCACTAATACTCGTATCTGTGATTTCGTTATTGTGTTGACCGCAATGACTTCTTTGGGTCAGCGGTCAGCCATTATGAGCACTGCAAGCAAGGCCGTGACTTCTGACACTGCAATAGTTATATTACTTGCTTACATACGAGGATAATAGTTTATTTGTTACCCTAACACAATATTAGCTCTTAGTAACTAACTAGCTGTTGCCTGCGACTTCGTCCGCGACAATTTCTGATATAATGATTAATTAGGTTTTTTCTTTTCCCCCGTTTGCAGCACATTTTTTATTGATGCTTCGCTCCTGTTGGTCGCAGCGTGATGTTTTATAGCCTAAAGCCTTCCGCAATAAATGCACTATCCAACACGAAAAGAATTTTCCAATTTGAACCAGTAGTTCCTGAGATTAGCGCGTTCAAACAAGCAAACAAACAAACAAACTCTTCAGCTTCATAATATTAGTATAGATTTATGAAGGTACTGTGCACGAAAAGTGTGGAATTTAACGTATTTTGAAATCACAAGTACAATTCTCTGGATTAATTAAATACATCAAAATTATTTGTATAGTTTCAATATCATTCATTCGACCCTTCACAGGTCGACCCTTGCACAAGATTACCGCCTTGTTGGAATTTGAAATAGATACATATGAAATTTAAAAGGATACATATAAATGTTATGATATCTAAAAACATTTTCCTTCGAAAAATTTGTAAATTGTACCTACGTCTAACGCAATAATTCTCACATGACAATATTTATGTTTATTATTATTTATATATTTACTTCTCGCAGGCCCATTTCTTATTTTTTTTAATAAACATATACATCTTTTAATTGTTTTACATAGTCGTCTAATGGTTTGTTTTGTGCAGCCTAGGCTTGCGCAGAGCTAGACATCTACATTCGCGCGGCACACTCTTAAATTATACGGTTTAGAGCGAGCTTGTTTGTTTGTTACGCCTTCACGCCTTATCTACTGAACCGATCGTAACCATAATCGCAACCTGGGCATATTGCCACAAAACACGAGTTTTATTTGAAACAAGACTTAGGAGGCTGGGTTCTTGGCTGTAGTTGGTGTAGGATGGATTACACTGAGCAACCTAGATTGATAGCTGCATCGTCTATCGATTTAAGAGAAAGAGCTGGCAAATTCTACTTTTTTTCTTTTTACCCCAGACTAGCATGAAAATTAAAATATATATATATATATATATGTATATATATATATATATATATTTATATATTTATGATGTAGAAATGCTTATGCTTTATTTTTTCTCATCAGGAAAGTGAGAGGCGTTCGTCGGTTATACCGCAGCTGAACCGGGAGAACAGGCTGTATCTGGAGCTCAAACACAAAGTAAAGTATTTCCTCACGAACGGAGATGAGCCCCCTTTGTGCACTTCGCCCCCTGGCAAGATCACCCCGCCAATCTTACCTGCGAAAGGGACACCCCCTAAAGCCCCTGCCAAAAAGAAGTAGACCTGATTTTTCTAAAGTTTAATAGGGGACTTGAACTTCATTTAAGATGTACCTCTATAGCGGCGACACTAGCGGTCCCCATAACTTTAGTTATGGGGGGCGCTAGCTAGTGTCTGTGATAATGTACCTATGTTTAATCAAGTAATGTAATATTTTCTATGTACCTACGATCAATAAATAAAGGTTGAACTGCGCTTTTTATCATATTATTTGTAAAATAACATTATGTGGTACCTACATTGTATGGTACTTGCCTACTGAATGTAGGGTTTCATTATTTTTAACCGACTTCATAAAAGGAGGATGTATATCTGTTACCTTACTCCGTAATTTATGAACTGATTATTAACATTTTTGTTCTTGTTTGAAAGGGTATGCTTTCAAATCGGTTCCATTTAAATTTCATCAAAATTGTTAGAAGAGTTTGAGTTTGATAGGAGTCTTTTTATTTGAAAGATTTTATATTAAGAATAATCATTGTGTGTTACTAGTGATGACTTACGGGTCCGAAACGTGGTCCCTTACTATGGGCCTCATAAGAAAGCTCAAAGTCGCTCAAAGAGCTATGGAGAGGGCTATGCTCGGTGTTTCTCTGCGAGATCGAATCAGAAACGAGGAGATTCGTAAGAGGACAAAAGCCACCGACATAACTCAGCGGATTAGCTCTTTGAAGTGGCAGTGGGCCGGGCACATAGCTCGTTGAACCGATGGCCGATGGGGCAGAAGAGTTCTCGAATGGCGACCACGTACCGGCAAGCGCAGCGTCGGACATCCACCGACCAGATGGTCGGATGACCTGACTAAGGTCGCAGGAAGACGCTGGATGCAGGCCGCTTCCAACCGGTCGTATTGGAAATCCTTGGGGGAGGCCTATGTCCAGCAGTGGACTTCTGATATGATGATGATGATGATATTAAGAATATTATATTTTTGGTAAATAAAAAGTCTAATTTAAAAAGTATTTTAAGAACATTAGCGCTTATAAATAAATGAACTTTGAAATAAAAAAAAAGATCAGGCATTATTTTTATTACAGCAGTTTAAAAAGTAACTTATATTAATTTTATAGCAAAATTATTTTACTGAACGAGTACATACGCATAGCTGAGAAAATTTAGCAGGCGTTATTATCTTACTCTACGGTAGACTCCATATCAGAATATTATATATGTCTAGCTCCGTGGCGCAGCGGTCAACACGCCTGCCTGCGACACGGAGTGACCGGGTTCGATCCCCGGCCAGGTCAAGATGTAAAATGATCTTTTTCAGATTGGCCTGGGTCTTGGATGTGTATCTATATATGTATTTGTTATATAATATAGTATCGTTGAGTTAGTATCCCATAACACAAGTCTCGAACTTACTTTGGGGCTAGCTCAATCTGTGTGATTTGTCCGAATATATTTATTATTTATAATGGCCTGATAATCGCGCGATAAGACTTAAATCAGGGTAGTTTGAAGAAATTCTATGTAGGAAAGTATATCATTTCATTTCATTTCGTTTATTTATTTTGATACAAAATCATTTGTGTTGAAATATAATAGTACCTAGGTATACCCATATACAGTACAATAAAGAATTTTGCATTAAACAGTTAAATTATTTAAGTAAAATTACCTAAATAAAAGAAAATAACACCACGTAACTTTAATTTTTAATTTCAGGTTCAGTAGGTACTTTAAGTTTACTTTAAGAATAATAAATCACTTTCATTCTAAGTAGTAAATTTTAAAAATACTTAAGTATAGAAATTTTCCTAGGTACGACGCTTTAAGCAACTGCCACTACATGGCAAGATATAATATATAAAAACAAATATACAACGTGATTTTGAACCCCCTAGCTTTATTGAAATCTCAGAATCAGAATCCCTAATGAAATATAGAACTGCAAGAAAAAACAGCCAAAAATCAAAAATAAAAATTAGGGTTTCCCATACAAAGTCGCCAATCAGCTGGACGAATTTCTATGAAAAGTCAATTTTTTTTTCGGTTTTTACCTTTTTTTCTTGGAATTCTGTATTCCATTAGGAATTCTGATTCCAAGATTTCAATATAACTAGGGGGTTCAAAATCACGCTATATACGAACAAATCACACATACTCCGCTAGCCCCAAATTAAGTTCGAGACTTGCGTTCTGAGATACTAACTCAACGATACTATATTTTATAACAGAAACATAAATAGTTATACTCGTACATCCAAGACCAATGTCGATCTGAAAAATATCATTTTCCATCTTGCCCTGATCGGAGATCGATCCCACGATCTGCGCCATGACAGCCTGGCTTGGTGACCACTAGGCCACAGAGACAGACAATCTAAATTAGTAAGCCAACTCAGGTATCATCAACAGACAACATCAGGCGGCATCAACGACCAGACCGTCACGACTGTCACGACCACAAGCTTATAGTGAACAGGTATACATATCTGACATACTAATACTGTTGTTGGGTTTGATTCTACCGGAAGGTGGGTAAACTGAGTGTCTTTAATTAGATAAGAATGACCAAAAAAAAATTGTCATAATTACTTCCAGGAACTACAATCTTTTAGTTTTTTACTTTTAGGAAATACAAGCTAAACAAAGCTCTTAAACATAAATGAGACCTCTCCAACCCGCCTGGTCAGCGAGGAAAGTGTAGGCCAAATCCTCTGTCTGCTCAGATAAGTATGGCTCCGGTAGTACAGAGAGGGTCAGGCTCCTGCAGTGAAGACTAAAAAGACCTGATGATGAATTACTTTCAAACAATTAGTTTTATTTAAATATACATACATACATAGTGTCACGTCTTTTTCCCTTTCGGGGTAGACATAGCCAAGCTCTATAAGACCTGAAGGCCACGTTTAGCATGTTGGTGGGCATTAGGTGAAAAACGGAATTAAAATAGTGATGGGACATGGTTCCTCAGATTTTTATTGTTTTTTTGAAAAATAAAAAAAAAACCGTCTGATTCCCCTATTATCTCTTATATAAAGACAGGGATTTTTAAGACAAACCTAACGATACGTTGACTCTCGAAATCTATAGAGCTGTTTGGAAGATACAAGTTGTACCTAAATTACGTAGAACTTTTTGCGATTTGACTAAGTTTAGGAGTAAAATGATGGGTGGCGCTGGTTTCGCTGATCCCTTGAAAAGCTGGCATAGGTCTTTTAGCCCTTCTTTGAGGATAAGTCAAAAAATGCTATAGTAGAAAAAAATAAGAAATCGATACATTTTTATTTTATGAAAGTCGATAAATCGTTGCCGTCAATGAATAAGTGTATTATTCGTACTACTACGTAGTAGGTAATCAGAAATATGATCGTAGTAGGTAATAGTAAAAATTTGTTAGCTAAAAAAGTGCTTTTTTGTGCACAGGGTGTTTTATGCGTGTCTTCAAATACGCTCTGATAATATTTGCGCTAAATTTTTTACCTTATTGAATGGTGTGGTACGGAACCCTACGTGAGCGATTCCGACTTGAATTCACCGATTTTTTTCTCATTATTAATCTGTATAAAGCTATGGAGCGACCGGATACAGGAGGTATTGCCACCACGAGTGAGCCGGAAGCAGAGTTCGTTGTAGGAATAGTAAATTAACTTTTGTATGCGTCAGGAAGTAAGTAATGCTGCCGTTTAATATTGAATTTTGGATGTCAGTTAACATTATGTTACGTCTTTATACCTAACGGGGTAGATAGAGCCAAGGGCTATAAGACCCAAAGGCCATGTTAAGTGTGTTCGTGGGCGTTTACGTGGAAAATTGAATTAAATGGTGACGGGTTACTGCATTAATTTCTTCGATTTTCGCCCGTTATCTCAACCAGCATTTACAACCTGCCTCGGAAGAGAAGCAGCTGGTTCTTAAGTCAATGTGATAAGGTCTAACATGGGATAAATATATAGGGACATACCACACAAATTGAGCTAGCCCCACAGTAAGTTGAGAATTTGTGTCGAAGGATACTAACTCAAAGTTACTCTATTTTACTATACATACTTATATAGATGAACATCCAAGACCCAGGTCAATCTGATTTTTTTTTCCATCATGACCTGACCGTGTCGCAGACTGCCGTATTAACCACTGCACCACGGAGCCTATTTTGTACAGCCGTAACAAACGACATCAACGTATGTACTCGAAAATTACTTCATCTAAACTAATATTATAAAGAGAAGAGTTTTGATTGTTTGTTTGTTTGTTTGTTTGAGTTGAATAGGCTCCGAAAGTACTGGGCCGATTTGAATAATTCTTTCACCATTAGACTTCTAAATTATCCCTGATGAACACAGGCTATAGAATATTTTTAAAAAAAGTTAGGGATCCGTATGAAAACTTCGATAATGTAACCCAAGGTGTGAAAAAAATAGCAAGAGAAATCCTTCTATCGCGTACGCTGTGAAACTATTGACAATAGAGCAAAGTGATGTACTACAGTTTTATAGAGGACATCAATGTCTACAAAAAAGTCCGCGGCAGCATATGGTTAACTATTACAGTTACGTCACAATAACTACTTTTTCATGTTAAAATATACAATAGCAACGCCGATACGAACGAGGCCACATTATTCGTACCTTGGTATGAATCCTTATCAAAATAAATCATTTCGAATGCAAGGCTATATCAGTACCTGTAAATTACTTTTTGAATTATTCAAATCGGACATACCATTCAAAACGAAGGAAGACGCTGGATGCAGGCCGCTTCCAACCGGTCATATTGGAAATCCTTGGGGGAGGCCTATGTCCAGCAGTGGACTTCTTGCGGCTGAGATGATGATGATACCATTCAAAAGTTATCACGAGTGTAATAATTATTAAAATTGAAATTTAAGAAAACTGCGGCATCATAGTTCGCAAACAGATGATTTTGATTGTTTGTTTAGTCAAACCATGCTGGTCTGGGACTCGCGCATGAAGGGTTCCGTACTTTAAAAAACCGCAAATAATCATGTCTGTTCTATGGGAGCCCCCTTGAATATTAATTTTATTCTATATTTTAGTATTTGTTGTTATAGCGGCAACAAAAATACATCATCTGTAAAAAATTTAACTGTCTGACTATCACGGTTCATGAGATACAGCCTGGTGAGAGACAGACAGACGGACAGCGGAGCGACATTAAATTAGGGTTCCGTTTTTAACCTTTGAGTACGGAACTTAAAAATCAATTGCAATCCTGGATTCAAGGATTCTTTCCTAGGATTTTTTTATTCTAATAACAAAGGATAAGTAGCAATTGCTTTCTTGGAGAATCAACACCGCAATTAAGTTTATGAACTCAAAACTCTCAATTGCGGTGTTGATGATGGACAAATGGTTTTATCGGCAACAGAGATTTTTTTCTAACGTATTTTGCCCACTACTGGGCTACACCTGACCATTTCTTATCAAATTTCTTTATATCATCACACAAACGTTTTCTAAGCCTACCACGTTTCCTGTAATCATCATCAGGAGTCCACTTCCTAATTAAAATGGCCCATTGGTCCGGAAAAATTCGGCAAAAGACCAGCCCAATCCCATTTCAACTTTACGGCTTTATGCCCCACATCAACAATGCCAGTTTTAGAGTGATCTGCCCACTGCTGGGCTACACCTGACCATTTCTTTTCAAATTTCTTTATTTCATCACACAAAGGTTTTCTAAGCCTACCACGTTTCCTGTAATCATCATCAGGAGTCCATTTCCTAATTAAAGTGGCCCATTGGTCCGGAAAAATTCGGCAAAAGACCAGCCCAATCCCATTTCAACTATACGGCTTTATGCCCCACATCAACGATGCCAGTTTTAGAGTGATCTACTGGTGTTTGGAACTCTATCCAGCCTGGTGACACTCTCTCTGGCTTCACTCTCTCTGGTAAGTCTTGACTTGGGAATTCTGTTCCTCAGTCGATGACCAATTTTGCCGTAAGTTAGGATGGGCAATATACACATGGTGATGAGTTTACGATCTGGTGACAATGGAAAGATTCCCTTCATAAGCTCTTTCATGGACCAGTAGCTCCTCCAGGCCTTATATTCCTCTATAAGGCGATTTATTTCTTTTTCCTGCCTATTACTGAAGTAAACTAGCTGGCCCAAATATATATACTCATCGACATAGTACATTTCTTAATTTTCTTGCTGTTGGTCTTAACTTGGGCCTTGAGTCCAATCCCAAGAGTTGCTTTGCTCAGATCTTCGGTAGTTCAGTTTTTTCACACAGCATTTCCGGTAGTTCTGCTGATGTGGAAGCAAAAAGGACAATTTCATCTGCAAATTCCAGATTTTTAAGTCTTTTCGTGCCTATGAGTTTTGTTGCAACATATAATAGACGCGAAAAATTTGGCTAATGGTTTCTGTGTAAATGAGTATATCCATCCATCACACCTGTATCCCTCACAGGGTAAGCAGAGGGTAGACACATCAACAAGAGAAGTGATTATGAGAAATTTGGCTTCTCATATTACTTAAGTAGGTACATATAACATATAATTGAAATTAACCGAAAACATTCATAATTATTAACAATTACATTAACCATTATTATAGGGTGTTATAAATTTTACGTTTTATGTGTCTGCATGTGTATCTATATGTAGGTTGTTGTTATAACTTTGTTTGTTTATCAAAAGCAAACTTGATCGAGTGCACTAAGCACGGAAAGTTTCCCAAGCGTCTATTAAAATAATTATTTTTATATTTTCGTTAAATCACTATATCTACCCGAGCGAAGCCGGGGCGGGCTGCTAGTATTTTATAATTTAATACTTAAATGTCCTGCCGAACTTTGTTTCGCAGAATATTATCTATATGAAATATTAAGTTCTATATATTTTATGTCCTATATATAGTTATTCTATTCTGGGTGATAACAAAGCCAAGAAAAAAAATCATAGATTATAAAAGTTGGTTCACCAGTTTTTAAGATATATATAACCGTTCCAAAAAACCAACTTTGGTTTATATATCAAGATTACATTTACCGATATACGAGTAGACCGAATCAGTATCAAAATTACGTGGCTATTATTAGGCGGTTACACGGGCAAATAATGACGTCATTCGTCAGTGTTGTCGAGTAGAGATTTAGTATATCCTAAATTCAGTCGGTTTTCGTTATGTTCCGGCTCGGTAGCCACGCGTTATGGCAACTGTGCCGAATTTTATGAACCGTTGTACCTAATTCTAGCACATTTTGGTTTCATTGAGTAAAAATATATAGAACCACGTCTCTATGGTGACAGAGCCTTGATTTAAAGAATTTAAGATATTTTTAAAGATGGAAATCGATCTTTTTCAGATTGACCTGGGTTTTAAATGTTTATCTATATAAATCTATAATAAAATATAGTATCGTTGAGTCTCGTATGCTAAGACACAAGTTTATAACTTAGGTACTGTGGGGCTAGCTCAATTTGTGTGATATGGCCCTCTATATATTTATTTATTAAATAGAAATCAACATTTTTATGATGTTAAAAATAATGAAATTTATAATAAACTAGCTGTTGCCCGCGGCTCCGCCCGCGTTAGTGTCGATCCCTCGGGAACAATTAATCCCTCGGGAAGTAGAATTTCCCAGAATCAAACATACCCTATGTCCTTCCTCGGGCCTCACACCTCCATACAAAATTTCATCCAAATCAGTTCAATGGTTGAAGCGTAAAAAAACGACAGACAGAGTTACTTTCGCATTTATAATATTAGTATTAGTATGGAAGTATGGATATTATTTATACTTTTAAGTCCAGAAATGAGAAAATTTCCATAAAACCTTTACCCTCCCATTTTACCCCTTTAGGGGTGAATTTTGTCCATTTCACCCATATATATCTTTTTTAATTGTAATCGAGAACATACCTATTTATTTTCATACTTCATAGTCTAGAAATGAGAAAATTTCCAATTTCCAAACAAACTTTACCCCCCTTCTGGGGGATTTTTTTCCAGTTGACCTACACAGATCTTTTTCAATTGTAATCGTGAATTTATTTACCTATTTTCATACTTCTAAGTCTAGAAATAAGTAAATTCCTATACAATCTTTACCCCGCTATTTTACCCCTTCAGGGGAAAATATCGTCCATTTTACCTACACAGATATTTTTAATAGTAACCTAGAACTTATATACTTAAATTCATACGTCTAAGTCCAGAAATGAGAAAATTTCGATACAAAGTTTATACCACCCACCCACCCCCAAATTTCATCTGGGTGGGATCACACACATCTTTTTTAATTTTAATCGAGAACTTATATACCTACTTTCATACTTCTAAGTCCAAAAATGAGAAAATTCCATATCAATTTCTTACCCCTTTAGAAGTTAAATTTCTTAAAAATCCTGTCTTAGCGCTCACTTACATCATTAAAGAACCCCTGTACCAAATTTCAAGTTTCTAGGCGCAGCAGTTTCGGTTGGTTTGCCGTTTGCCCGCGGCTACGACGCCGCCGTAAATTTTTTATCGTTTGGACCCTTAAAGGGGTGACTCAGGTCATCAATATGAACAACTTTTTCTATGGGACTAATGCTGGGAACTCAAAAAAAAATTCGTCATTTCCATAAAAAAGAGTCCCGCCGCCCGGCCAGTTTGTATGGGAATGTCGAATTTTTTTTGAGTTCCCAGCATTGTTTTCGTAGGAAAAGTTGTTCATTTTGATGGTCTGAGTCACCCCTTTAAGGGTCCAAAACGATAAAAAATTTACCTAGTATATTTGCAGGCAAACTAATGTTTTGAGTTCATTCAAATGACGATAACTTTTTTTTTAATGAACCGATTTTGATGAAATAAACTTTAGATGTTTTGCTGAGTTAAAACAAAGCAATTGGTGAAAGTTTGAAGTAAATCGGTTCAGTATTTTCGGAGATAATCGTGATCATACATACAGACAGACAGACAGACAGACAAGAAATTCCAAAAAAATTTTTTTGCTTTCTATTATTCTTTTCTATTTCAGTCAAAAATTTTAAATGTACAGACAAAATATTTTTACTGTTTTATTATATGTATGGATATAGATAATATAAATAAATATATACGGACAAATCACACAGATTGAGCTAGCCCCAAGGTAAGTTCGAGACTTGTGTTATGGGATACTAACTAAACGATACTATATTTTATAACAAATACATATATAAATAAACATCCAAGACCCAGGCCAATCTGAAAAAGATCATTGTTTATCTTGACCTGGCCGGGGATCGAACCCGGGCACTCCGTGTCGCAGGCTGGCGTGTTAACCACTGTGCCACGGAGCTGTCAAAGCCACTGCACCACGGAGCTTAATAAAAGTAGTCGTCTCGGTAAACTTTGTTTCTCTACAATTTTTTTGTCAAATCAAGGATTTCGGTTCACCCGTTCTTGGGTTATAAGTCTTTTATATATTATCAAACCCGACTTTGTTTTATATATTAGGATGTTATCATTCTTGACATCCTTAAAATATTAATATGTTTAAAACATATTACCTAAAATGTTTCTATTTTTTATACAAATATAACAAGTAATTATTTAAAAAATACGACTGCCTTTTCAAAAACACCAATCTAAGGCAACTTGAGTTTTTTAAACCAACCATACCTAAACTGTTGAAATCCATCCAACGGTTTGTAAGATACGAGGTAATAAATTTACAAATATACATAATACACGCGGAATACATAACCCTTCTTGGCAGTCGGTTAAATATGATTTAAATTATCGTTCATAAAAAGCGTTTAATTAGTTCACTAGGCGGAATTAGTTTATTTTTTCCTTTATAAAATATTAATTGGCCTGCGAGTTGGAAACAATATAATTTTTAAAAACAAGTTTTGTTATGTATATATAATTTATATATACTCGTAACTTAGGTTCTTACTGAGCAATATCTATGTATATATGTAATTGTAATCCTTAATCCGTAAAATTATATTCGTGAAAAATTTGGCTTATTATATAGAATTTTTATATTGATTCGACAATTACTTTGGTATTAAGGCAGAGACATAGCACCGGGAGATTCACAAATCGCTTCGAGAATAGTCCGGTGAGCCAGAGTTGGGTCAAGAGCATTCAGCCGGGTGTCGCTTGTAGGCTAGTCCGTTGCCCAGGGTGAAGAAAAGAAGGGTGAGAAAAAAAGAAGCGCTTACGCGCTAGTTATGTTAAGTAACCCGGGCGTGGTACCTACTAGGATTAGTGATCTTATGGGGCATAAAAATATCTAATGGCTATTATCATTAGATTAGAATAGAGGCAGTCCTAGTAATGACCACTTATACACGACAATAAGTCATAAAAATTTCCATTCGTTGGTACTGGCACAACTCTTTTGGCCCCGGTAGTGCCATAGGCGATTTTCTTTCGCATAACACAATTGTTTTCATTGGCTGATTATGCTGATACTAAAATTTACCCGTGAGCTTTCTTATTACCCATGACATAACTGAAATTTAAAATCTTATACCTTTATACGAGCAATTTTTGTATATTTATATAAATGTATATAAATTTATTTCTATGATCTCGGAAACGGCTCTAACGATTTCGCTGAAATTTGGTATATGGGTTTACTATTTCGTGGGTAAACTATCAATCTAGATAAATCTTATGTTTGGAAAAACGAGTGTTTTCGAATTTTACTTGCGTTTTTCTTTTCACGCAGAATATGGTCGCTAATTTCGTCCTGCCGGCCACTGTCCGTCTGATCCAGCGGCATAAGACGCGGACGTCAAGAAAAAAGTCACGGGTTTGAATCCCGCTCGGTTACTTACTTTTTTTTTTAAGTTCAATTTAATATATTTTTTTAATTTTTTTTTTTGTTTTAGACAAGTATAAAAAAATGTAGTTAATGTTTGAGATAACAATATATATTTCTTATAAAACCGCCATATTACAACAAATAGTAATAACACCGAAATTAGGTACGTTGAAACCTCAATTTCGATACAAATTGCCAGGCCAGTCGAACACTTTTGTATGAAAATTATGACTTTTTCGAGATCTCAGGTTAGTTATATTATAACCGTAGACGGCAATGGAATTAAAATAATTTTCGTATTAAACACAAGGCGATTCAACCCGTAAAATGGGCATTGAGCACCAACAATTACGAAACAATGTGATGCTTATTACGTATTAATTACATTGTTGTGCAAACAATGACATTGGCACAGTACAATAAATGCTTGATTCCTAAAGCATTGGCAAATATCCTGGTTCTTGTCCTAGATGGAAATTTGGTAGCACAAGTACTGAGTATTTCAAAAGACAAGGTAAAAATAGGTTGTCTGTAAAGTCAGACAACTGCCTCCGTAGTCCAGTGGTTAAGGCGTTTGCCTGTAAACCCGGGGGGATCGTGGTTTGATTCCCACAAGAGGCATACTTTGTTTAGTTATTTCCAGTTTGGTTAGGATATTGCAGGCTTGAATTACCTGGTTATTTAATAATAAAGATGATGCCGTGCTTCGGAAGGCAGGCACGTAAAGCTGTTGGTCCCGGCTGCCATCTGGTAGTCGTTAAAGGAACCACGTCAGAGGCTGAGAGGCGGTTCTGAAGAACTCTGACACCAGGGTGTGCATGGTCGATTGACCGTGACACCTACTCGAAATGATGACGATGTCTGTAAAGTCGGTTTACGGACGATAATTTTAATTGATAACAGTGGCAGAGAGATAGATGCGTTACAAGCCGAACGCTTAGGCCTATCGTGCTTCTCCATTGCATATTCCGCGCTCTCGCTTGCACACGAAACGTGATTCCTTTCGTGCGTGCAGCCGGCGTTCATCAATTCATAAGGCTGAAAAGCTGTTAAGAAAAACTGAAAAGCTGTTATTAAAATAACCACTTTCTTTGAGTTTTCAAAGCAACTAACTCCATGATAAATATTGTGCTTGATCGTCTATTGTGCTTGATCGTCACACAGAGATCAAAAGCCTAGGAAGTCAGAATCAAAAGAAAGTGGAGGAAGGAGTTAGGAGAATCCCCTAATGCACCCCTTTTCATCTGTTTCGCTGATTCTTTCAGTCGACTTTTATGACCTGCGCGGGTAGAGTAGCAGCTGGTACATACCATGTTTTTCTTTTTCTCCCAGACTAGCATGAAGAATTTATTATACTTGATACGGATAAGTGCCAAAACTAGAATGATTCATACATCCTTTCCTTACTAATATTATAAATGCGAAAGTGAGTTTGTTTGTTTGTTTGTTACGCTTTCACGCCGTAACTACTGCAGGCACCAGACATAGGCTACCTTTTATCCCGGGAAAAGGCGCTGTGCATCAGGAGAATACCGTAAAACGTGTATTTTTTCGTCGCGCAGTTAGCCTTATTTTTCTTGGAATACTAGCATGAAAAAAATATGACGTACAGTTCAAAGATCAAAATAAATGGTTACACTAAAATATTTTCAAAAATATATTTAAAACTTAGCTAAATAAAATAGCAAAAAAGCTATATCCAGAAAAAGTTTCGTCGCGAATTACTGGATATTTTCAGCGACAACTACCAACTTTTTTATATCTATAAAAAGTATAACTGGATGAGCCAGATGGATACCTAAAAAAATACAATATTTGGTTATAATTATTGAATTATTAAATTAAAAGTGAAAATTAACAGGAAAATGGCAGACACGGGTTTGAACTGAGACTGACGACAAGTATGACACGAGTAAAAAATATATCGCGCGATGTCCGCTACAAACGGTTAAGGGATACAGCGCCTTAACGCGGGCGGTGCCGCGGGCGAAAGCTAGTAGATTATAAATTGCTAATGACTTCCACCTCGCAAATATACGTAAATTACTCAATGCAAAACAAATGGCGCCCTTGCTCACCGACAGGAACCAGGATGTGATGTGCTCGTGGGTATGTGTGTTTTTTATATTTATATTCAACGTTCGTATGAATCATCAAAGTTTTGAAACTATCATTTCATTCTTTACATATTATTTCTTGTTCATCCATCATTCTAGTTTGGAAAAAAAAAAATATTAAAAAACTTTTTAATAACGAGCTTTAATGTATTTTCGAGTTATTAGCAGCGAGCCCTTTTATTTTATATACATTTATTTGTTTAATATAAAAAATTGTTAAATATTACTGATATAACTGACAAGTTCTCACTGTTATAAGTTGTAATAAATATAAATAAATAAATATATACGGACAAATCACACAGATTGAGCTGGCCCCAAAGTAAGTTCGACACTTGTGATATGGGATACTAACTCAACGATACTATATTTTATAACAAATACATATTTAGATACACATCCAAAACCCAGGCCAATCTGAAAAACATCATTTTCCAACTTTACCTGGCCGGGGATCGAATCACTCTCGTGTCGCAGGCTGGCGTGTTGACCGCTGCGCCACGGAGCTAGCCAAGTAATAATATGAAAAGAGATGCAAAAACTTCACTATACTCTATAGCTGAGTCGCCCTGTAGTTTCCTACAGAATAAGAACTTGAATACAAATGTAAGACATGAGAATATAGCTCTCCATGATGCTCTGTAAAGCGAGGCTTTATAAGAGTTCTCTAATACTTATATTAAATTAAGAAATAAAATATGGTGAAAAAAATTCCAAGCGGAGTTTAGTTAAGTCGTACATAGGCTTAAGGTCGCAGGTTCAAATCCCGCCCGCTTGGAATTTTTTCACCATATTTTATTTCTTAATTTAATAAGAGTATATCAAAAATAGCATTGTGAATGCAAAATATGTATAAACACTTAAAAAATAGACTTCTCTAAGTTCATTCATATTTGATTCTTATATTTTTAAGAGTGCATTAAAAATTCATACATTGCAAGTTAAATAAAAGCTTACAGTAATAACCTGTAATTAGCATATTAATAAAACTTAGTAGTACTTTAATATTGCATTGTTATTAGACTTACAAAGGACACAAATCTATGCTAAATAAGTTAAAGATATCATCATCATCAGGTCTTTTTAGTCTCCACTGCAGGAGCATGACCCTCTCTGTACTATCGGAGCCATAATTGGCTCCGATAGTACAGAGATAGTTAGGGGATTGAAAATTTCGCTGGAAGATTTGACCTGTCAGCCTATTCGACAGCTCCGTGGCGCAGTGGTTAACACGCCAGCCTGCGACACGGAGTGCCCGGGTTCGATCCCCGGCCAGGTCAAGACGGAAAATGATTTTTTTCAGATTGGCCTGGGTCTTGGATATTTATCTATATATGTATTTGTTATAAAATAGAGTATCGTTGAGTTAGTATCCCATAATACAAGTCTCGAACTTACCTTGGGGCTAGCTCAATCTGTGTGATTTGTCCGTATATATTTATATTATATTATATAACTTAGTGTACAATGTACAGGCAGTTGAGGATGACAATCATAACCATTGCAATTGCATGTTTGTTCAGCCGGCCTTTTTTCTAACTCAGGGTACAACGTTTTGATAGTCACTTGAAAATACTGGGTGGCGCAAAAGTACTGGCACTAAAGAAAATACTTTTATTTTTTTTATATGACATTTTCTGTCATTCTGTTTTTGAAAATTGTGTAGTGAACAAATGTAAAATACACTGAAAATAATCATGGACCGTTTTACTCCCCAAGAACGTGGAATACACTATGGACTTAGTGAGGGACGCTTTTCCAGGCCGAGTTATCTCTCGTTTTGGCGATTTGCCTTGGCCTGCAAGATCACCCGATCTGACCAGTCCAGACTTCTTTCTTTGGGGTTTTTTGAAATCTCGGGTGTATGTGAACAAGCCACAGACTCTCGCAGCTCTAAAAGAAAACATTCGTCAAGAAATAACGAACATATCGCAGGAAGTGTTACGGCAAGTTATGCAAAATGTCATAAATAGGGCTCAAATGTGTATCAAATCTGGAGGTCACCATTTAAAAGACATCATCTTTAAATCCTAATGGTACGAAATTTAATGGCACAAATATACATTTAAAAAAACCTAAATCTAGTTTTCTAATTTAGAAAAAATGTTATAGCTGAACCAAATAGGGTCTTTACTTTTGCGCCACCCAGTACTTACATTACGTTTTCTTTAAAATACATTGTCTTAACTCATTATCTTAAAAATAGTCAATCATACGAAAGCTGCAATGTATTTTGAAGTGCCTATCAAAACGTTGTACCCTGAGTTAGCAAAAAGGCAGGCTGAACAAACATGCAATGCAATGCAAGGAGTGTCATTCTCAAATACCGTCCGGTAGAAGCTTTAAAAAAAAATAAACTATCTTGGCTTAATAAATCGAGCCTATGTAGGGATTTAATTCATATTTACAAACAAAACTATTAACTTGAAAAACATTATATTTATTTTTTGGCAGTTGTAAAAAGTAAATGTACGATTTTAGGTACAACGAAAATACATTATATATTTTTGAAACCTAGATAATAATAATGCAGCATGAAATTATAAGTTATTATTCAATTAATTTAAAATTAAATTTAAATTTAAATTGCACTTAGATTAAGATTATTAAGAGTTTGATTACTTACGTAATTCTAGATTTCACGCTAAATGTAAGTCTGTGAGTACAGTTTCAGCTGTAGTTTCATCAGGTAATGGCTTTTTACACCACTGCAAAAAAGGAGTGTATTGTTTTCGAGTTTATTGTATGTATGTGAGTTTCTTTGTTTAAACATAACTTCTAAATGCTTCAACAGTTTTGGACAAATGATAACTAAATTCTTATACCCTCCCAAGTAACAAAGGTGATGATTTATTTGCCAAAGCAGTATTTTTTAATAATTTTATAAAAAATCGTCTTTTAAGCATGGTTTAAACTGATCCTTACTAATATTATAAATGCGAAAGTGAGTTTGTTTGTTTGTTTGTTACGCTTTCACGCCGTAACCACTGAACCGATCATCATGAAATTTTGCATACAAGTTCTCTGGAGTGCGGAGAAGGACATAGGCTACCTTTTATCCCGGGAAAAAGTACTATTTTCGAGGGATCGACATTGACGCGGGCGGAGCCACGGGCGAAAACTAGTAATATTATAAATGCGAAAGTAACTATGTCTGTCCTTCCGTTACCTCGTTACGCTTCGACCACTGAACCGATTTCAATGAGATTTAGTATGGAGGTACCTTGAGGCCCGGGGATGGACATAGGATACCTTTGTCCCGGAAAAATACTGATCCCGAGGGATCGACATTCACGCAAGCCGAGCCGCGGACAAAAGCTAGTTTAGCTCATATGCCTGAACGGATTTGGATATATGGGGTTAATTAATTATTATACTCGTAAGTTACCCCGAGTGAAGCTGGCTATAATTTTCTGCGAATGCAGTGCTAAGTTTAACTTTTTTTTAAATATAAAAGCTAAGTGCTGTGTTATCTTTGACTCTATCTACAGCTTATACTTTGTTTAAACTTTACACATCATTATGTGACGAATCAGCGGCACTTCTGGTGTTTAGATTAACTAAATCAATATTTGCCGTTAAATTTGAAACCGTTATATTTATTTTAAAAAAATATTTTTGTTAATGTTCAGAATAGGTGAAGGAAAATGTAGGTACCACTTTTCTCAGTAGTTGATGTCAAAATAGTAATAAAAATATTAATAAATGCAGCAGTAATATTTTGTTCTTATTAGCTAAATAAAACAAAAGCAATGATGTACCTCTTTCTTCACTGCTCCTATAAAAATAAAATCTAAAAAATCCACAAAAGTTCACTATACGAACACTGGCCACTACCACTGCACAATTTTTTTTTCAGCACAGCACTATGAAAACCGCGTCTCACTGCGTCCGCGCGTACTGACTGACAGCGCGCGCGGCGACATGCTTCATGCGTTCCGAATTCAAAATCCTCCCCTAGAGTTAGGGTTCTTTGGTATGCAACGTTAAACCATTTTTTTGCTTTAAAAGAATCAAGGGGGGCACTGAATAACTACTTCTTTGTATTCTTCTTCTGCACAATGATCCACAGTTACACAACATAAATTGTTAGTCAACTTTGCATTTTCCTTATTCATTTTGTTGTGATTTAATATATCCGGCATACTAGACACTGGTTTTAATTTAAAAAGATTGAAACAAAAATCTTGGCATAAGCAATATATATATATATAAAACAAAGTGAAAAAAAGCTTATGTTTAATTCGACAGATTGGTGGTGATCGGTAACTTAAGTAAAAGACAACTTATTGATACACCAATTAGATAACGTCTGCTATCCGTTCCGGTGCATTGCGTCGCGTTCGCTTATTTACGTCACTTGCTCCTAAGAAATCTGTGCTCCTCTTACCGATTGCTGTAATGATAATCGTTGTTCAAGCATTGAACTTGTGTATCTGTTGTTATCAATAAATAATGGTAATTTATTTAAAAAATATATTACTATCATCGATATTGCGCGCTAAATGATAATCATATGGTTGGTAATCATAATTTTTTTGTCCCAAGACATGATAATATTTTTTTAATAAAACTAGACTATACTTGTACCTACGCGCCTTGTTTAAACAATATAATAAGAAAACTCAAAGCCGTGAAGTCACAAAAATGGACATTTGCAAACAAAAATGTTCGGCCGCACGGTCAATTTGTAGGGGACCGTAAAAAAAAATTGAGTTTCCAGCACTCTTTAAGTTGTTCATATCGATGGGCTGAATCAACCTTTCAAGGATCGGACTAGGTTTTATTTACATATTGTATAAACAATAATAATTTAATATATTTTTATTGTGTACAAATACAAAAAAAATACATTCTGTTTTTTTTTATGTTGACCGGGATACGAAAACATGTAAAAAAAATACTTTTCTTGAAGGATATACTTGTTTTCGACGTTAATGAAGCCTCACGGTTGAAACATTCCAAATATTAAAACTGTAGGCAGTTTAAAAAACTTAATATCAGGAGAGGTAAACAGAAAAATATTCTACGGAACCATGCCCACTTCCTGTCTGTCCTACGCCATACATTTTAATAGACCGTCAGGTGGGCAGTACACCGTGAACATGCCCAATAACCGATATAACCGTCCCGCTTCTAACGGCGAGGCACGTGACAACTGTTTTGTATTTTTTTTTTGCTTTTTTTGCAAGGAATGGAATACGGAATGACCTGCTAGACTAGACGTCTAGTTTTTTTTGATTGTCTGATATCGCTCGATAAAATATTACGCTCATTAAATGTATGTCAATTTGAGAAGTCTTTTTTACTTTGACTCACACTATCTTTGTCTATGCATACATACTTTGTGTTTGTGGTGAAACAAAAGTCAATGTTCAAACTTCAGGTTCAAACGTTACACGAGTGAGCGGAGACGAATTTTTTTTTTTTTAAATCTATGAGTGAGCGAGTTCGTATTATGATTTTCACTCATAATGATGTAGGTTCCATTTGTAAAATTAATTGAAATTTCAAATATTTCGGTATGGGGTACGACATCCATATCTTCCTTGCTTAGAACTTTATTCTTCTTGGTCTATTCCATTCTTTTTTAATTTCTAATATTCTATGCACCACTGCTAGGAAAAGGTCTCCCTTTAGTCATCCCAGCCATTGCGGTCGAAGGCTACTGAAGGTTTCCTGGTCGTGAGTTAAAATGTTACATAAAGGATGACTCAGAGACTCAGATCACGAATCTGAACAACTTTCACTACGGGACCAACTTCGACATCGTGAAAAAAATATCTGCTCTTCATACAAAAGTGGAATATCCACTTGGCCAAAATCTATGTAGCAACAGATTTTTTTTTTGGCATTTCGAAGTTGGCCCCATAATAAAAAATGTTCAGATTCAGAGTCTCTGAGTCATCCTTTAAGTAACATTTTAACTCACGACCAGGAAACCTTCAGTAACCTTCAGTAGACAATTTCACCCTGTATTTCAGTATTTTGTTACGATGAAAACAGAGTTATTTAAGCAATATTTGTTTACATTTCAAACACATAACAAATAACCTTAATACAGTTTAAATTGCAAAAGTTATGGCAGAACTCGGCCTCAAACATATGGTTAGTGGAATGATTTCCATTAAAATGTAACATGCTCGGGTTCCGGTCAGTGGCGCCCTGCTAATCACGCTCTTTGTCGAAATATAATGCGGATGTGACGAAACGACGTCAACAATACGACCAGAGGTACACACGTGTTCGTTTTAACTGCCTATCAGAATGATTATTGGAAAAAATAAATCCTTACTTATATTAGGTATAAACGCTAAAGTTTGTGAGTATGTATGGATGTCTGTGGTTGTGCTGTTCTGGAAGAAAAGAAAAAAAACAGAATGTACCAGCTGCTTCTCTTCCCGTACAGATCGTAAAAGCCGTTCGATGGAATGGTTAAAATCTGAGGAATCACGTTAATAGGCGATGCGGCTAGCAACCCATCACTATTTTGATTCCGTTTCCACCTAATGCCTACTAAAATGCTAAACGTGGCCTTTAGGTCTTAAAAACCTAGGCTCTGTCTACCCGGCAAGGGAAAAAGACGCATGCAATACTAGCTTTCGCCCGCAGCTTCGCTCGCGTTAACGTCGTTCCCTCGGGAACAGTACTTCTTTCCGGGATGAAAGGTAGCCTATGACCTTTTCCGTACTGCTGGTACAGAGAACTTGTATGCAAAATTTCATGATGATCCGTTCAGTAGTTACGGCATGAAAGAGTAACAAACAAACTCATAATATACACGATAATACCGTATTAAAGTGATTTTATTTAAATAAATAGATATAACATCCTCCGCGGTCCAGTGGTTAAGGCGTTTTCCTGTTGACCCGGGGGTCGTGGGTTCGATTCCCACCGGAAGCATACTTTGTTTAGTTGTTTCCAGTTTGGTTAGGTACTTAGGACATTGCAGGCTTGAATTACCTGATTGTCTGATAATAAAGATGATTCCGTGCTTCGGAAGGCACGTTAAGCCGGTGGTCCCGGCTGTCATCTGGTAGTCGTTAAAGGAACCACGTCAGAGGCCGAGAAGCGGTTCCGAAGAACTCTGACACCAGGGTGTGCATGGTCGATTGACCGTGGCACCTACTCGAAATGATGATGATGAATGCAAACAAACAAACAGTCAAATCTTTCCTCTTAATAATATAAGTGTAGAAGTTTAGATGTAGATAGAAAATTAAAAATTATCGCGCCATCTTGTATGATACTATAAAAATGTTATGACTTATGTTACACACAGTCACTGCTTGAATATAGAGCCTTCATATACGTTAATACGCGTCTGTACAGAGAGATGGCGCTACAACGTCAAACAGCCAGTGCTTCAACTCTACGCAATGTAGTATTTTACAAGCTTTCTAACCGACATCAAAAAAAGGAGGAGGTTCTCAATTTGTCGGAAGTTTTTTTTAATGTATATTACTCGATTTCTCGAAGACGCCTGGACCGATTGAAGAAATTATTTTTTTTATTTTTTTAGTGTCAATTTTAGTGTAAATTTGATCCACGTCCCGGTTACCGATTGAGCTGAAATTTTGCATGCATGTGTAAATCTGATGGCAATACAATGTTATGGAATCGTTGCGCTGGTCTGATGATGGAGTTGAAAGGTGGCCATAGAAACTCTTAAACAAGGTACACCAATCGTGTTTGGGCTTATTTGATTTGTCTTGGAATGCACTTTACAGTGTGGATTCGCTTATAATAAAAGCTTGTCTAAAAATATTTATTTTGCACCAAAAATGTTTTCCTCTGTGGCAACAGTAAAATCCCTATAAAAATATAATATATAATAAAAAAAATTGTATTATCAATTGTATAAATAAGTTTTTAAATTTAAATTTTGCTGTCATCCTAGGGATAAAAAAATATAAAAACTAAATAAATAAATATAGATAAACTCTGTCACCAGGGTGTGCATGGTCGATTGATCGTGTTACCTACACAAAATGATGATGATGATGAAGATATGCTTTCTGGCCGTACAGGTGTTTTTGTTCCATTATAAAGTTTTAGTTTTGAAACGAATGTAGAGCATTTGGACTCCGTAGAAAATAGTATTAAACTACGAGTATCTTGTTCTTATTTTATAGTTTTCGGATTCGGATTTCGGACATATAGCACCCATAGAATTAAAATCACACTATAAGGAAGTACATACTTACAGGGGTACTCTAATGGTAAAAACATTCCACGCGGGCGAGATTTGAATACGCGACCTTAGGTCTCTGTACGAACCATGGATCATCTTAGCTCTATGGTACGAACTATGCTCTGCCATTTGAACTACCGCGCTTCCAGTGACAGAGTAGGTCGTACAGAGACCTAACCGCGGTCGGAGTTTAAACCCGCGACTTGCAGTTTCAAACCCGCCCGCGTGGAATTTTTTCACTGTATTTTATTTCTTAGTTTAATTAGAATGAATCACAAATATCTGATATATACCTAATATGAGATATTTGTGACTCTAGACCAGAGCCGATAATTTTTGGAATATACTTAAATACTACAAGTATATTTTGACGTCAGAATTTTCGATTGAAAATTAGGGTGGTTTTTCGATATTTAAGTCAAAAAAGGTGAAAAAAATAAATACTTAATTAAGATCAAAAAAATTACAGTGTCTTTGGGGCATAGAACATACTTGTAGTTTTGCCCGAAAATCGAGATAAACCGTTTTTTACCCTTAAAAGCTCACCCCCTCCCCCTTCCCGACCTCAGATCGGCCGTAATTTATTTCTCCTTTAATTTTTAGTGTATTCTCTTCAATTTGTTATGGGTTTCATCCTACTATAATTTAAGTTTACTTTTTATCATTTTCAAAGGCTTCGGCCGGCACTGATCTATTCATTGTGAATGCAAAACAAACACTTATACGAAGACTTACCTGGGCCATGTGAGTCCATTTGCGACGAGGTAGCAGACTCCAGATACGATCCCGGCCAGGAGTCCCAGGCTCACTCCAGCAGAAAGGGACAGGGTGTCAGGCATTTTGTCCTTGTCTCTCGGAACACTTTTCAAACTGTCACTTTTGCACTTACAGTTTTAGACTATTGATTTTGTTCGTATTCATAATTGCGGACTCCTTCGTTGTACATATCGTATCTGTCTGAATGATAAGACCGATAAGTTTAATTGTGCTGGCCCGTCACTTTTTAACACTCGGAATATTCAATTGAGCATTAACAATATACAGCGTGTAAATGTACCCTCGACCTTCCCTTAACGGGGTGACTCAGCCCATCAATATGAACAACTTTTCCTATGGGACCAATGCTGGGAACTCAAAAAAAATTTCGTCATTTCCATACAAAAGAGTTCCGCCGCCCGGCCAGTTTGTATGGGAAGGTCGAATTTTTTTTTGAGTTCCCAGCATTGTTCCCATAGGAAAAGTTGTTCATATTGGTGGGCTGAGTCAACCCGTTAAGGTAATGTCGAGGGTCTATTTACACGGTGTATAAAGAAAATCCTATCCGATCCTTGAAGGGATGATTTGGCACGTCGATACAAGCAACTTTTCCTATGAGACCAAAGCTGGGAATGTAAAAATAATTTTAAATTCCCAGCATTGGTCCCATTAGGAAAAGATGTACCTAGTAAGTCATATCAACGGGCTGAATCACCCCTTGAAGGATCAGACAGGGTCTTGTTTACATATTGTATATGCTATGTAGTTTTTAATGTTGGACGTTTTTATTATTGGTTTTTATTAGACTATTGTTGATCGCTTTTATTATTGCAGAATATAAAAAAAAAGAAAAAAAAAAGAATTCGTCGTAGGATTTCAGACGCTGCTCTTTCTCTTGAACTGCATAAACTTTTACCCCTTTTCTATACAATTTTAAATAAAAGGAAAACACTACAATAACTTGAAAGAAGATTTTAAAATTTATAAATTTAAATTAAAATGGGGGTATTAAATTAATTTTACGTCATAGGAAATCACTGTTCATTTACTAGAATTCCCGCGTAATTAAAGCTGAATGAGAAAAGTCGAAAGTGGCTTCTTATACCATAGTGTGTAGTTGTAATTCCTATTTTATTACCTTATTCTATCCTGACCTCCCACATTTTCTCATCACAAATGTTTTAATAGCTTTTGATATCACAATAATTGTGAAACTAATCATCAAATTTAAAGTTCAAGTGGTGATGATTTTATTGGAAGACGTGACCATATCAAAAGTAAATTTTACTTTCGAAATCGTGGGCCAGCGCAGTTAAATTTATTCAGTCATTGACTCTTCAGCACGCGTGCATCTGATTAATTATCGTTTAATTAGCTATAATATAATTAATTTATATGATAAAAGCTAGATCAAAGGCACCGGAAAATAACTATCTAATAAATTGATGATTCGAAGTCACAGTGGTGTAGTAGGTATCACTTAGGTCGTAAACCTAAAGGATGTGGGTTCGAATCCTACCTGTGGCCGAGTTCTTTTTCATTACAATTTTATTCGCAGATGACATATCATTAATAATCACTTCTAATAAAAACTCTTCATTACAACAACATAAAATTACATTTTATATAATTTAAAACTAGTAATAGAATGGCTCAATAGGAATAATCTAAAAGTTAATATAATTAAAACAAAAATGATGAATTTCAATAATTTCAAACATCAATCGGTTGACAGTAATTTTAATGGACAAATTCTACGGAATGCAAATGACGTGACATTTTTAGGCATAATAATTAATCCTAAATTAATTTGGTTTGAGCAAATTCACAAAATAAATGGTAAAGTTAATAAATTCGTGTATGCTTTGTTTAAATTAAGTAAAATAGCTAACAAAAATACAGCCATTATAGCATATTATGCATATATTGAGTCTGCAATTAGATATGGCTTAATAATATGGGGGAATGGATCAAATATAAACAGAGTATTTAAAGCGCAAAAACGGTGTATACGGGCAATAAGTAATATTGCACCGCATGTATGTTGTAGGCCTTTCTTTAAACGTTTTGAAATATTAACATTACCTTGCTTGTACATATTAGAAACAGGTATTTTTGTAAAGCAAAATGCTCATTTGTTTGTTCAGGCAAGGGATTTCTTCAACAGATCGACTAGGAATCAAAACAGAATTGTGTTAGATGTAGTCCCGCAGAGTGAAAAATATAAAAGTAACTGCTATGCTATGTGCGGCAAAATATATAATAAAATACCAGCAGAAATAAAGGAGCTCCCATTGAATAAATTTAAAGCATCTTTCCGTAAGTGGCTTATAAAAAAATGATTTTATTCTCTTAATGACTTCTTACAATGATATTGTAGGTAATACGATGCATAGATTAATTGCTATAATTCATAATTACTAATTTTATTTTAAAATATACTTATGTCGTAATTTGCATGCTATTAAATATGGCTAAATAGGTTAAGCTGCTTGACAATTTGTATTGTAGTTCTGACACCTGACACTGTACACCCTATTTAATGCAAATAAATGATTATTATTATTATTACATATTTTTAATTTCAATAATAATATCGGGGTACATATTAAAATCCCAAAAAACATAACACCTTTATTTAAAATGTACGAGCCCAAAATACCCTAATTCTAAATACCGTATATTTAAAATACCAAGTATTTAAAAAATAAAATATTCAAATTACCTTATGGTTGAATAGCTCAAGCTTAAAACATCTTATTACGGAATACCTTATCCATAAATACCCGACTTTAAAAAGACTTAACCTAATTTAACTGATTTTATAAATTCGAACAAAAAGTGAGCTGGTACACGAATATTAAGTTAGGTTAGGTGAGAACTGCGACCCCACCAGAAACCGAATTGCCGACAGAAACGAGCTGCTACCAGAATATTAGGTTAGGTTAAGTTAGTACTGCGATCCCAACAGAAAACGAATCGCCGTCAGAAACGAGCTGCTACCAGAATATTAGTTAGGTTAGGTTAGAACTGTGACCCACCAGAAAACGGATTGTCGTCAGAAACGAGTTGCTACCAGAATATTAGGTTAGGTTGGGTTAGTACTGCGATCCCAACAGTAAACGAATCGCCGTCAGAAACGAGCTGCTACCAGAATATTAGGTTAGGTTAGGTTAGAACTGTGACCCACCAGAAAACGGATTCTCGTCAGAAGCGATTTGCTACCATCATCATCATTTCGTGTAGGTGACATGGTCAATTAATCATACACACCCTGGTGTCAGAGTTCTCCGGAACCACCCCTCGACCTTTGCCGTGGTGGTGACGAGTTGCTACCAGAATAGTAGGTTAGGTTGGGTTAGAACTGCGACCCCACCAGAAAACAAATCGCCGTCAGTATCGAGCTGCTACCAGAATACGAGTATTAGGTTAGGTTGGGTTATTTAGTTTTTTTGCATTTCGTATTTTTAGAATTTTAATGTAAAGTTAATTGAAAATTAAATATTTGAAAAATATTTAATTTACAATTAAAATAAAAAAAAAATTGTTTGGCATTTTAAAAATCTGTCAATAATGTTTTAGTATTTCGAATTCTGGCATTCTACAGTAAGGTGTAATCGGTTCAGGTATTTTAAATCTTAAGGTATTTTGAGTTCGGGTATTTTGGGCTTGTACATTTTAAATAAAGGTGTTATGTTTTTTGGGATTTTAATATGTACCCTAATATCGGTTTATTGAAATACTAGCTTTCGCCCGCGGCTCCGCCCGCGTCAATGTCGATCCATCAGGAATAGTATACTTTTACTCGGGATAAAAGGTAGCCTATGTCCTTCTCCGTACTCCAGAGAACTTGTATGCAAAATTTCATTATGATCGGTTCAGTAGTTATGGCGTGAAAGCGTAACAAACAAACAAACAAACAAACAAACAAACAAACAAACAAACAAACAAACAAACAAACAAATAAACAAACAAACAAACTCACTTTCGCATTTCTAATATTAGTAAGGATAAGGATAAGGATATATTTTATTTATTAATGTTCTTAGAAACTAGGGTTTGTATATAAATTCTCTGCACTATCATGTAGGTCCCAGCAGTGGAGCTTACATATATGGACAGTCTAATCCAGTAAAAATTAAGTTCAGGATGTTGTGTTGGTACTGTACTCTTGTCGATACGGGTTGTCTAAAAGGTTTAGGGCACTCTGCCCTCGCCTCAAACGCCCGGTGAAGTAACGGAAGCTCACTTGGAGCTAGCTACATAGTCCTTCCAAAAAAAACAAAGCTAATATTGAATATCTGAGCTATATTTTAATCTCAGAATTAATGATTTATTTTAAAAGTGAATATTCTGTCAATATCCAGCAAAAACAAGCAAAAATAATCACGTTTGTTGTATGGGAGCCCCCTTAAATATTTATTTTATTCTTTTTTTAGTTTGTTGTTATAGCGGTAACAGAAATACATCATCTGTGAAAATTTTAACTGTCTAACTATCACGGTTCATGAGATACAGCCTGGTAACAGACGGACAGACAGACAGACGGACAGCGAAACGATATTAATAGGGTGCTGTTTTTACCCCTTGGGTACGGAACCCTAAAAACGGCATATTAAATAGTGCCACTGCTAAGCGATTGCCTTATTATAATAATCAATGACTAAATGAAATACTCTTTATTGCACCATAATATTAATAAGATAAAGCATATACATTATCTTTACACAACAATAGGTACAAAGCAGAGAGACACAATTTTTTTTGGTACAAAGGCAGCCTTATTGCTGTTCAATTTATATAATAATCTGCATGTTTCAATAAGCTTAAACATTGATCGATTTTACCATTTGTGTGGAAGGGGAAGCAGTATATTCAAGAATAGAATAGAATATAATTTTATTTGATAATGCTAAAACACACACAAAACAATAAATAGGACAAATTCAACAATAAAGAGTACAATCATTAAGCTTGTGAGCGTTTTCCTACCTCTATACTACCTCCGTAGTTCAGTGGTTAAGGCGTTTACTTGTAGACACGGGGGTCGTGGTTCGATTCCCATGGGAAGCATACTTTGTTTAGTTGTTTCCAGTTCTGTTAGGACATTGCAGGCTTGAATCACCTGATGATTCCGTGCTTCGGAAGGCACTTTAAGCCGATGGTCCCGGCTGCCATGTGGTAGTCGTTAAAGGAACCACATCAGAGGCCGATAGGCGGTTCCAAAGAACTCTGACACAAGGGTGTGCATGGTTGATTGACCGTGGCACCTACTCGAAATTAATGAATGAGCGTTTTTCATGTATTTCAATTAACGCTTGTATTCCATGTATTATATTTAATTTTAGATTAAAGTCAAAGACAAACAATCGAAATAGGACTTTAAGTTCTAGAGCGTATTCCCTACTCCTATTTCTCATGGGGTCAACTCTCAGAGACCTTGGAGACAATGCACAACGGGACTGCATTGTACGGTATCATGAATCTTGGGAGACAATGCAGCTGATAAACTGAATTAAATAGCTTGAGATAAATACTGCTAACTATAGTTCGAGTATCTCTTTACGTTTACGAAGTGATACTTTAGTTATGAAGTAGACTCCTGAGGATGGTTACAGGAAGTGTGGTATGCCTAGGAAACGTTGGTGTGACGATATAAAGAGGTTCAAAAGCAGATGATCGGGTGTGGCGCGGGATAGAGAGGTATGGAAGGCAATGGTACATTGTACGTTTTTAGGGTTCCGCACCCAAAGGGTAAAAACGGGACCCTATTAATATCGCTCCGCTGTCCGTCTGTCTGTCTTTCCATCTGTCACCAGGCTGTATCTCATGAACCGTGATAGATAACGGAAACAGGTAGACGCTTGAAATATTCACAGAATATTAGGTTACATATTTACTTTACAAATAAATAATTAAATAAAAATAAGATTTATATTAAAGGGAGGCTCCCATACAATAGACATGGCTTTTTGTCGTTTTTATAGATAACGGTACGGAATCCTTCGTGCGCGAGTCCGACTCGCCCTTGGCCGGTTTTTCTTTTCTCCCAGACCAGCATGGGACAAATACAAATTATTTGGCAGGAATTAAGTATTATTTAAATATAGTTTTAGAGAATTCCCCAAGAATAAGAACCGCCTAGATTGTATTTTTCCCCCAAAATCCTTTCCAAAGTCAGACTATATTTACTATAAATACCATCGATATTATTGAAACCGTTTCCATGATTCTCATTATAATATAATAGAAGTATACCAGAATAGCCGTGTGGTTTCCGGCAGAGTAGAATAGGACCACCCCTAGTCTTCCCACGGAGGTCGTAAGAGGCGACTTAGGAAATACAAGCTAAACAAAGCTCATAAACATCAATGAGACCTCTCCAACCCGTCTGGCCAGCGAGGAGAGTGTAGGCCAAATCCTCTGTCTGTTCTGGTCGAGTATGGTTCCGGTAGTACAGAGAGGGTCATGCTCCTGCAGTGGAGACTAAAAAGACCTGATGATGATGATACCAGAATTGCTTGTTTAATAGTATACATATACAGCGTGTAAATTGACCCTCGACGTTCCCTTAACGGGGTAACTCAGCCCATCAATATTGTTCATATTGATGGGCTGAGTTACCCCGTTAGGGGTACTTTTCCTATAGGAACAATGCTGAAAACTAAAAAAAGACGACATTCCCATACGAACTGGCTGGGTGGCAGAACCCTTTTGTATGGAAATACAGATTTTTTTGAGTTTCCAGCGTTTTTCCCATAGGAAAAGTTGTTCAATTTGATGGTCTGAGTCACCCTTTTAAGGAAACGTCGACGGTACATTTACACGCAGTATATCACTAGTTGAATCACTCTATCAACAAAAAAAAACCGCATCAAAATCTATTGCGTAGTTTTAAAGATCTAAGCCTACATAGAGACAGACAGTCAGTGGGAAGCGACTTTGTTTTATACTACGAGTATGTAGTGATGTGTAGTATGTACATGCAGTCAATATAGGCGACGTCTAATTGCATATAAAAGACATCAACGCCCTACGACGGACGTGCAACTTTTGAAAGTGTCGGTTCGCCAAGCCAACGAGACCTTTCACACATACTCACATAACTAGCACTTATGTACTTATTATTATATAAGGCGAGGTATGACTTTCGATCGACGTGTCAGGTTTTACCGATCACTCGCCTACTTAATAAATTGAGCTTGTTAGACACTTGTGATTTTTATTAATGGATGGGTGATTAGGTTTAATAGTAGCAATTTATAAATTTAACAGATGAGTAACAGCCTCCGTGGTCCAGTGGTTAAGGCGTTTGCCTGTTAACCCGGGGGTCGTGGGTTCGATTTTAGTTCGGTGGTTAGGTGTTTTCCAGTTTGGTTAGGACATTGCAGGCTTGAATCTGAAGATGTTTCCGTGCTTCGGAAGGCACGTTAAGCCGGTGGTCCCGGCTGCCATCTGGTAGTCGTTAAAGGAACCATGTCAGAGGCCGAGAGGCGGTTCCGAAGAACTCTGATACCAGGGTGTGCATGGTCGATTGATCGTGTGACCTACTCGAAATGATGATGATGAGTTGTTGATCTTGATGAAACTTGGAGAGAGGTGGCCAAAAATAGAGTAAAATGTTGGAAATGGATGCTTTTTCAAATACTTTGAATTGTTTATCTGTTACTTACTTGTGTTAGGTATTTTTATCTTAACAATAATTTTATTCTCGACATTTTCTAGTAAGGACTGAGTGAGATATGTGCGCCGTGTGGTTTTCGGCAGAGTAGAATAGGACCATTCCTAGTCTTCCCATGGAGGTCGTCGAAACATCGATGAGACCTCTCTAACCCGTTTGGCTAGCGAGGAGAGTGTAGGCCAAATCCTCTGTCTGCTCTGACCAAGTATTGCTCCGGTAGTACAGAAAGGGTCATGCTCCTGCAGTGGAGACTAAAAAGACCTGATAATGATGATGAAAGCACTGAAGCGATTCTAATATATATTTAAATGGCTTGTTGACAAAATCTTTTATAATCTTAGAGATTTCTTGGACCACTAATTATTGCATGATATTTACTTTTCGCAACATGTCTGATCTTTAAATATTTGTTACATTTTATAATAACATGTTTTTAAGCAAATAAAATATGGTTATGATTATGGAAAGGGTACCTGTTTCCGAGAAATTATGTGTTTTTTTCAATAACCTATGCTATCCCACTGCTGGGCAAAATTCTCTTCCATAGACCTTTTTCTTTGCTGTCTCCATGCACTCTTCCATGCTGGTTTGGGAGAAAAGAAAAAACGTAAAATGTGCCAGCTGCTTCTCTTCCCGCGCAGATCGTAAAAGCCGATCGAGGGATTAGAATTAAATGTGCGGAATCATGTCAATAGGCGATGCGGCTAGCGACCCATCACTATTTTGATTCAAATTTCCACCTAACACCCACCAACAAGCTAAACGTGGCTTTTATGTTTTAAAGACCTAGGCTCTGTCTACAAGGTTGTTATTTGTTTTCCAAATAAATAAAAAAATATGACATTCAAAAAAAGATAAATTTATATTTTTTTATAAAGCGATTTAGTTCCCACTGCCGGACAAAGGCTTCCCTCTCTATCACTTTGGTCTATATCTTGCCAGATCTTGCCATATCACTACAAGTTATAACAAAACCAAACAAGTAATTTGCAAAATGTATCTATATATAACTTTAGATTTACAGTAACGCGAATGGATTCGCCAGTTAAAACAGTACTTACCCCCAAATTCTCAAAAAACTCATAACTAACTCCGACTCAAATTGTCGTACTCGTTTTGCTGGGGAATTGTCAAGACGAACGAGATTTCAGATCGATTTTAGCTAGATGGTTTATCTTAACGATTAACGCCCGAATACTGAATATTCGGGCGTTAATCGTTAAGATAACGGCCTCATCAATCACCATGTTTTTAAAGTGATTTATACTTGTCTATAAAAATTATTTAAATTAAATGTTCAACAAATATAATAAATATTTGCATAATTATGATTAATATTTAGTAAATTGCGTAACCTCTAACGATGCGCGATGACATAATTATCGCTTGGGTACAGATGTGCAGTGAGAAGTCACATAACGATGATATACGATACGTGTGACTAACATAATCTAAACATATAAGCCTATAATTTTAATAAAATACTAGCTGTCCCAGCAGATTTTGTTCCATTTGTATTTCACTAGCTTTCGCCCGCGGCTCCGCCCGCGTCAATGTCGATCCCTCGGGAATAGTACTTTTTCCCGGAATAAAAGGTAGCCTATGTCCTTCTCCGTACTCCAGAGAACTTGTATGCAAATTTCATGATAATTGCTTCAGTAGTTACGGCGTGAAAGCGTAACAAACAAACAAACAAACTCACTTTCGCATTTATAATATTAGTAAGGAAGTAAGGATTACTCAATCGGTTCAAATGTTTGATTGATGTCGGTTTTTAGGGTTCCGTCCGTACCCCAAGGGTAAAACGAGACCCCTTTTAATATCGCTCCGCTGTCCGTTTGTCTTTCTGTCTGTCTGTCCGTCTGTCACTAGGCTGTATCTCATGAACCGTGATAGTTAGACTGTTGAAATTTTCACAGATGATGTATTTCTGTTGCCGCTATAACATCAAATACTAAAAAATATAATAAAATAAATATTTAAGTGGGCTCCCATACAACAAACGTGATTTTTTTGCTTGTTTTTGCTCGATATTGATAACGGCAACAGGTAGACGCTTGAGATATTCACGGTATATTTAGTTATATATTCATTTTAAATATAATTAATTAAATAAAAATATAAATAAAAATTACACTATCGGGGACCCCGTTAATCGTCAACAGACATGATTTTTTGCCGTTTTTCGTGCGCGAGTCCGACTCGCACTTGGTCGGTTTTTTATATGAAAGATTATGTTACTCCAGATATTTAGAACGTTTATTTCTAGAATATCTCTATGCTCTATTATAAATAAAAAAAAACGCCGTCAATGTCTTTTTACGTAAAAAAAATACTTCAAGAAAGAAATGTCAACTTGACCAGTCTTGTCTGCAAGAATGCTTAAAGTATTTTAGATAATTTACATCATATATTTTTTTATCGTTTATTGTTGAACATGCCATCGAACTCCCATTTATTCCAATGCCTGATCGGCATGCAGTGCCAGGATTTCTGTATCGTTGCCGCCGACCAGATGAACACAATGAGTATCATAGTTCTTAAAAACGGTAAAGTCTGTTTAATTTTTATTTATTATTTTTTTTTATTATGGAAATCTTGCAGCTTTCAATTTCAGCAAACAAATAAAAGCTATATTCACAGATAATTTTAGTAAGTCCATGGTTTCTCAAACCAAATAAACGCACACAATCGTCCAAATAAAATATCACATAAGCTACGTAAGACAAACAAAGCACTTCTATTAAACATACTACGAATTTGTAGAATCGTAGAAAGAATCGGCCACAACAAGCTTAACTATTGTTGCACTGGTAGCGAAAACGTCAACTGTCGGATAGACACACAAATGAAGCGCAAATATATCGCCCCGACCCATATTTGGCCCCGAATAGTCAGAGAAATCCTACTATCCGAACACCTCGCACTTGCCACCCGAACAGAGACCGTAGAGTAGGATTAACTCCGATTACTAGTGACCGCCCGGCGGTCCCGGGTGACTTGCACCCAGGATAGCCCCTTCTGGCAACAATGCAAGGTAAAAGATGAGAGTTGCTGCTCTCCAAAGGCTTTTGCCATTGTTTCTCAGATTGGCCGTTCAGGCTATGCATTCACTATGCGGCCCATCGGGCAATATAAGGCATGAGGATAATATACAGGCAACGCTCAACGCCGCCAAGATCCGTCCCTCCTAGGGGCCCTTTGGTGTTGTTGTCTATATAGGCTGAGGGCACTCTGCCCTCGTCTCAAACGACCGGAGAAGTAGCGAAAGCTCACTCGGAGCTAGCTACATAGTCATTGCATAAAAAAAAGGGCAAAAGCAAATTTAAAACAATCAACACGCTGGTATTAAATATACATTGCCTTTAACATTTCACAGGAAGGCCTTTGCCCTGTAGTGGGACAGTAAAGGCTAGAAATAAAATAGAATTTAACTTTTAGAAAAATATACCTACAAAACTTTCGGCCTAGCGCCACCAAGAGGGCTCATCTCATCATCTTCTCAGCCGCAAGAAGTCCACTACTGGATATAGGCCTACCGGGAAACAACTAAACAAAATATGCTTCCCATGAGAATCAAACCCACGACCACGGGTTTACAGGTAAACGCCTTAACCACGGAGGCAGTTATTGCGGTGGTGTTGGGAGATGAATGGATCATAAAGTACGTTTCCTTCATGTACCATTTACGCCTTGCAAGTACATGTGGGTACACACAGGTCACGAGGCCAGACCGTTTATATAGGTACTTAAGATTATCGTCAAGAAACCACAGTATTAATAAAACCAATTTAATATCCATTTAGATGATAAATCCAAAGGTTTTAAATGAACGTTTAATACGAAATGTAACTGACTATTTTATGATAGTGGCCTTAAATTGAAATATTTAATGCTGTAGGCAGTTTGTTAATAGTCAAGTCACCTTTACATACATCTTTGTACCCGTAGCGGTTGAGACGCTAGGCCTTTTTTATGTTATAGGACGGCAAACGAGCAAGCGGATCACCTGATGGTAAGTAATCACCGCTGCCCATAGAAATCTGCAACACCTGGGGACTAATTGGTTCTAAAGTATTTTTTCTTCTGTTTCCATTCTAATAACTATATCAGGCAGTGTAATAGACGAATGCTTCAGGAGACAGACTTAATGATACTACTTATAGACGGCCTCTCTGAAAATAATTATCTTATCACAAATCGCCAATGCAGGCACCGGGTAGAGTAATCATCGGTGACATTGGAGGCCGCAAGGTCGCCGCGTCATGCGACCCGCAGTGTTTTCCGTGAACGATTCATAATTATCATGTCTTACGGCGATTTTCTATTACTCTTAATTCTCCTTACTATAATATTATAAATACGAAAGTGAGTTTATTTGTTACGCCAAGTTTGTTATGGTGAAATTTCTATCGTTTTTGACCCTTATAGGGGTGACTCAGACCATCAAAACGAACAACTTTTCCAATGGGAACAATGTTGGGTAAGTACTAAAAAAAAATACGTCATTCCCATACAAACTGGCCGCGCGGCGGAACCTTTTTGCTTTGAAATGACGATTTTTTTTTGAGTTCCCAACATTGGTCCCATATAAAAGTTGTTGATATTGATGGTCTGAGTCACCCCTTTAAGGGTCCAATACGATCAAAATTTCACCAATATAATGGTGCCATAATTATAAGAAAGAGTAAACATGTGACTAACATAGTAGAAGTCGGGTTCAAATTACCATACAACGCGAACTAATTAGAGCGATGTAAAATAATAACACAAGTACGTTCCTGTTTGCGCAGCCTATCTTTACCGTGGTTTTATCAGCTTTATCAACAAGAAAGTGTTTATCTACGTCAAGAGCGGAATATACTCTTGTTACATTTTGTCTAGTTACCCACTTTACGCATGAGCAGGCTGATACAGGAAAAGGAAGTTTACATGCATGTTACTTCCTCGTCTTTATCGTCACTTACCATCAGGTGAGATGGGAGACAAATGCCTACTTCAATAATTAGTAAAAAAAAAAAGAAAAAAGTGTGGTATTTCTAATCATAGGTATATTAATGTGGTCAAAGAAATAAAGACAATAAATTCTGAGATAAGACAAAATTATAGGACGTCGAGGGACCACTGGCAGAAGCGAAATATCTAAATTATATTTTAAAAAAGGGTCACTCACGTGCTATTTTGTCGGGTTTGCTGACTATAGTTTCGGACTCGTTAGGAGTCTATTTTCAAGGCGAGTTCGGGATGCGCGACGCCGAAGAATCCCGCGCTCGTACTGCCTGCCCTCGGCGCTCAGCATGAGTGACCCGTTTTCAAAATATAATGTAACTAGCTTTCGCCCGCGGCTCCGCCCGCGTTAATTTCTTTCCTTCGGGAATAGTACTTTTTCCCGGGATAAAAGGTAGCCTATGTCCTCCTCCGTACTCCAGAGAATTTGTATGCAAAATTTCATGATGATCGGTTCAGTAGTTACGGCGTGAAATCTAACAAACAAACAAACAAACTCACTTTTGCATTTATAATATTAGTAAGGATATCTAAATTATTTCGTACATACATACTTACATACTATTATATCGATTTTCTCTCTGAACTATACTGAAATCCGGGAATCAGACTTTACATACTACAGAATACAGAAACATTTCATCTAATTATGTATATAAACGGGACTTAGCACGAACCTTTTTATTATTTGTTTCCGTTGACGTTTCAATGGAGTTACATCCATCGTGGTCGCAACGAGATTCGTATGTGTTTAAAGCGCAAAAGTTTAAAAAAGAACATTTCAACTGTTTACAGATGAACAGAAACTTATCAGAGTCGCGGACCACATATTCATGGGAGTAAACGGAGAGATGGGCGACATCGCGCAATTCACCCAATTCGTGGAGAAGAATGTGCAGCTTTATAAAATGAGGAACGGTTACGAGTTAGACACGGCAGCTACCGTACACTTCACGAGGAAGAACTTGTCTGAGACTTTAAAAAGTGGGGTAAGCTAAGTCCTTGTTATTTGAGTGTAGTTCCAATAGAGAACCCGCATACTCGTAGTCTAGTCAACAAGTGCTTTTTAGGTTAAAACTTTTTCGTATTCTCCGAAAATTATGGTTAAGATCATTCGATTCGGAATTGCATGTAGATATTTTTTGAGAAAATTTAAGGGCCTCTCGCAATAAACGCAAAAGTTATAAACAAATATGTGAAAAAAATGGGGTTTTGATTTTTTACAAATATCTAAAAAACTATTTGAGGTTATTCAAATTTGAAAATAGATTAAAAAAGAAGAGGAAATATTCTAATGGAAAATTTATCTCCTGGAACTGTAGGACCAATATTCACAATTTTTTCAGTGGTTTGAAAATACACTCGAAAACGGATACTCTGGCTTGTGCAAGCCACGTCCACTACGGACCTTTAATGAATAAATAACAATAAAAATATAAAAAATAAAGAAGTGAAATAAAACAGGCGCCTACAATGAACAATAATCCGTGGTCCAAAAATTATTATCGAGATTTTTCAAGAAGTTATCCATTAGTTAATTAACGATTCTATAGCACGAACATTAACATTACAAGTGCGATATTGTTAGAGTATTTAATCTAAGATTTTTTCCCTTCGTGGGGCTATTTGTCAAAGGTCTTATATATAATAGATTCTGGTTGGATTTTTTTTTTTTGACTTTGTTTTTAACAATTTACGCTGATTAAAAACTGTAAAGCTTCATTAATGATTAAAAAAAAATTATAATACACTGGTGGAAATGAAGAATGCAATGTCAAATCAGATCCTTGTATCCTGTCAGAATCTTCGTTTCTTATTACACAATGACGCCGACATGGGTTTTACTCTAAAAATATTAGACTAATAGACATGGGTCCTTTCTGTTACACAACTACCTTAATTATGTTTATTTACCTGTAGAATTTCTAAGACTCTCATTCGTATTTATTGACTACATTAAAATAACAACTACGAGTACTATTGGTAGTAATAAAGTAAAAGCGCAGACAACCAGCACACAACAATCCTCATAAGCTCTTATCCTATAATAATGACTCAATCAGTGATTCAATCATTTTGCAACTTATATTCACGTGCACTTATAAAATAAAATAAAAGGGCGGACAACACACAACATTATTTATTTTCCTCAGATTTTCACCCATTTCCTCGATTGCCTTTTATGATTTGTGCCGGAAAAGAAGCAGCTGGCACGTTCTACGTTTTATTTTTTCTCCCAGACCAGCATGGACATTTTCTAAATATTAAGTAAACATATCTCGAAAACTAGTGACGATTTTTTTATTTTTTTTAAAGCTAGCAGTTTGCTAGTTTATGGGTTACAGCCCTTAAATATTTGCGCTTAATTTAAATGGTCCATATATATGGCCTCACATATATTGTCTTTGCTCACAGTTATGTTTCCTATGATTCGAAGTAATCTGGTAACTTTACTCCGTGGTGGTAACACATTTTTAGCACTACATCTTTTGCTGTACAGTCGAATTTTCTTTTATTATTTTCCAATGAATAAACCATGTTTTGAATTTACTATTGTGCAATGGCACAACTCTGCCGACATGAAAGTGCAGTTTTTATGTGTTTAAACTAATTTATTATTATTCCTTTTGAAGTAAAACGTGACTAAAAATTTGCTATTCTAACTAGTTTCAGCGGTTTAACTTTGCGTCGCAGAGCTTGGGATTTTTAATTTAAAATGTTGTTTCTTTCTAGTTGTTCATTAGTGTAAGAAGTTCTTAGCAGTTTTTATGTTATTCCTAAGGATTTCTTATCAAGTTTTTACTCTTTTTGTTATAATTACATCTACATATTCTTAGAATCCATTTTTATAGAAGTAGCTATTACATGTGTATCATAATCATCATCATCAGGTCTTTTTAGTCTCCACTGCAGGAGCACGACCCTCTCTGTACTAGCCGGAGCAGACAGAGAACTTGGCCTACACTCTCCTCGCTGGCCAGACGGGTTGGAGAGGTCTCATTGATGTTTATGAGCTTTGTTTAGCTTGTATTTCTTAACTCGCCTCTTACGTACTCCTCCATGGGGAGACTAGGAGTGATCCTATTCTACTTTGCCGGAAACCACACGGCTAACATTTTATTACATGTGTATAAGCTCTTAAAAATAAATTTATAAAGTAATTCCGAGTCAAAGTAATGCAATTGTGTTATGGACTTATGGGTGGTCAAATCATTAAAACGCTAATCAGGTTCCAGTACTCACGAGTACGTGTAGAATAATGAATATGCTCGGGATTATCTCCGAGGTGGTCGTGTTCGTAACTGCAGTTATAAACGATTTGATGTAAATCTTAGGCCTCATTTAGGGAAAGTTCTAAAATGTATGGCAAAAAATGGCCGTTTTCTGAGAGGCGTTTTGTCGAGCGTTTGCTTCAGAAATGACCTATGGTTATGTGATACACGCCACGGAAAATGCGGTGTTGAATGTGGCATGCTGCATCGGAAGGGGGAAGTGCGGGTGAGAAGTATTGATAAGATTTCGGCCACTTTCTAATATGATATGAAATTTACTTGAACAAACTTAACCTTCAAAGACCCACTATGGCATTCTGGAATACCATGCATCTCTAAGAAATCAATATTGTTGCATGTTTTGTTTAGTTGTTTCCAGTTTGGTTAGGACATTGCAGGCTTGAATCACCTTATTATCTGATAATAAAGATGATTCCGTGCTTCGGAAGGCACGTTAAGCCGTTGGTCCCGATTGCCATCTGGTAGTCGTTAAAGGAACCACGTCAGAGGCTAAGAGGCGGTTCCGAAGAACTCTGACACCAGAGTGTGCATGGTCGATTGACCGTGTCACCTACTCGAAATGATGATGAGAGAATTATTGATTACAAAAACTTATTAATACTATTAAAATTGAAAATATGTGATGAAAAAGAACTCGGCCATAGGTAGGATTCGAACCCACGTCCCTTAGGTTAACGCCCTAAGTGTGATACCATTACACCACCGTGACTTCGAATCACTGCGTCGAATTCTCTCATCACATATTACCCCGTAGGATATATGCATTTCAAGCATGCGTACTTCTTCAATACTACCCACTATTTAGTAGTGTGGTATTCTACTTCATTCATATTCGATGAATAGAAAGTTGATTAAATTGAAGAAAGTTTTACTTATTTAAATTGATTTTGAAATAGCATTACAATGCTCGGTATATTATTAATACTAATAATAAATTAACAATGCCCTTAGCATATCAAATTAAAAATTATGAATACTAATACGAAAAATTACGAACTCGACAAATTCCAAAAAGAACTGCAATAATCTAGCCGAAGACCGAACCGAATGGAAGAAATGGAGGGAGGCCTTTGCCCAGCAGTGGGACAGTTCACGGCTTGAAATGAATACCAAAAATACTACAAGTAACGAACTATTTTTTTAATTTGTTGTGGTTCAGGATTATTAGAACAAAATGATGGGTGGCGCTAGTTTTGCACAGTAAGCCCCTTAATTCAAATGATAAGAACATAACTATTGGCTGAATAGACACAGATAGGATTACTTTTACTGTCTTGTTTAGATTTTCCATGTGATGCAACCAGATGCGAAGCGACTGAAGACAAAGGAATAGTTTAATTTATAAATAGGTATTGTTCGATTAGATTTTAATAACTTTCATTATGTGTATGCTAAATATACTTCTTTGATTTTACCACGCACAGGAACATTCTCTTCAATAGGCTAGTTTCCTGGGTGAAAACTATATACATTATAATTTGTCAGTCAGTTAGAAATAAAAAAAAATATTAGATACGTATTTTTTCTTTTGTTAATTAAACAATAAAGTATTTATTAGATTATAACTTTATCGTTTATTTACTTTTTTTTTATTAGAGATAAAAGTGTATACAATGCTTAGTGAGCTCAGGGTAGACAGAGTCTAACTGCCTGTATGGATTGCACGTCACTGCTAAAAAGTGACGTGCAAACTATGAATTTCGGAATTTCAAAGGCTAGATATGGATATGGTTTTTGTTTATTTTTATTTAGTTCTTACGACGATTATTATGTACATATTTTATTACAAAAGGTTTTTTGTGTTATAAATCTAGATTGATTATTTTCTACTTTTTAGTGAGTTCCTTACTTATTTTTTGAAGTCGGTTTGAAACTAGCCTATTGATTACTATTTAATGAAAATTGATTTAAATCGTTAATATATTCCGCATGGCTATTCAAATTCTTTGTCTCCTGCAGTGCAGACTCAAAAGAGCTGATGATGATGATGATAATGATTCAAGTTCTAATAGATCATGGGATGTTCTGATTCAAATTGCTGATTCATTTTGTTGACGGCCTCTGTGGCTCAGTGGTTTCTTATGCGTCTTTGAATCGCAGGTTCCCGGGTTCAATCTCCGATCAGGAAAGGGATAAAAACTATTTTTCAGATTGGCCTGGGTCGTTGATGCTTATCTATATAAGTATCTATTATAAAATAAATAGCTCAACATTTGTGATTTGTCCCTATTTATTTATTTGTTTATCTCCATAACTTAACTAATATTATGATAATTGAGGACATCTATCTTTTTATTATTTCTATGATCTACGAATGAAACATTGCCCTTATGAGTGTTTTTCGTTTGGGTATGTGGAAAGAACTGTCAATGCGTCTAATTTTTAAAGTTGCGTAAAGCATCTTACAGCTTAACGACTGCGGAGACAATCAGAATCCCCAGTGGAATGTAGATAAAAAAAAGATTAAGCAAGAAAAAAAGATTAAAAAAAAACTTGAACTCCCATACAAATTCACCAATCAGCTTGGTCAAAATTCTATGGAAAGTAAATTATTTTTTTACCTATTTGTTTTTGAAGATGTAAATCTATTAGGAATTCTAATCAATGCCGATGCGCAGATCTACGCAAAATGCATTGTTTAACTATTGCGTCTGTTATTTTAACGAGCTCTTGGATGTTATTCTTTATATGTATTTGTTATAAAATATAGTATCGTTGAGTTAGTATCCCATAACACAAGTCTCGAACTTACTTTGGGGCTAGCTCAATCTCTGTCATTTGTGCATATATATTATTACATTTTGATCGTTTTGGACTCTTAAAGGGGTGACTCAGACCATCAATATGAACAAATTTTTCTAAGGGACAAATGCAGGGAACTCAAAAAAAATTTTGTCATTTCTATACGATTTTGCTTCAGTTGTAAAAACTTGTAACAAAAACTATATTTTTAAAAATTTATTCCATTTCATTGGAAGACAAAAGTGTGCTACAAAATAATGTGTAGCACATACTTCTAAACACACTTATTGTTTTAGCGTCTAAACAGCCGCAGTACTTTCTTCACTCGGCCATTTTTTCGACACTTTCATTTTCGGAATTATAAAATCGTTATAAAGAGGGTTAATTAGTTAAGTGTTTCGTTCTAGAGCGGCGACTGCCGACCGTTTTAATGGCTGGCGGATTTTTTTATTTTATTTTTTGACTGTTTATAACCTTCCATGCTAGTCTGGGAGAAAAGGAAAAACGTAGATTTTGCCAGCTGCTTCTCTTCCTGCGCAGATCGTAAAAGCCGATCGAGGGAATGGGCGAAAATCTGCGGAATCTGCGATGCGGCTAGCAACCCATCACAATTTTGATTCCGTTTTCCATCTACACGCCCTCAACATGCTAAATATGGCCATAAGGTCTTCTAAGGACCTAGACTCTGTCTACCCCGCAAGGGAAACAGACGTGATACTATGTATGTATGTATGTATGTTTATTGATTGTGGTAGCTCCAAGTGAGCTTTCGCTACTTCACCCGGCGTTTGAGGCGAGGGCAGAGTGCTCTCAGCATTTATACACAACATCACTAATGGGCCCGCAGGAGGGAAGGACCTTGGCTTTGGGCATCGCCTGTGTGATAGACAGCAAACTCATATTGCCTGATTGGCCGCGATTACGTGCAATGCATAGCCTGAAGGGCCAATCAGATAATTTATGGCAAAAGCCTTTGGAGAGCAGCAACTCTCATCTTTTGCCTTATGGGCCGAAAGCTACGTTGCAAGAAGGCCCTATCCTGGATGCAAGTCACCCGGGACCGCCGGGCGGTCACCAGTAATCGGAGCTAATCCTACTCTACGCACTCTATTCCGGTGGCGAGTGCGACGGAATCGGATAGTGGTATGCCTCTGGCTATTCAAATTTGAAGAGGGGTAATGGTTGGCGGCGACTGGAAACACTATTTATAGATATACTAGCTTTCGCCCGCAGCATCGCTCGCGTCAAGGTCGTTCTCTTGGGAACAGTACCTTTTCCGGGATGAAAGGTACCCTTCTCCGTACTCCAACAACTTATTTTTTAAACTTTCGCGTTTTAGCCACATAATTATTACGTCGCCGGAAACAAATAATAAAAAGGTTCGTGCTAAGTCCGTTTACATACATAATCCAGAGAATATGTATGCAAATATCATGATGAATAGTTCAGTAGTTACGTCGTGAAAGCGTTACAAACAAACAAATAAACAAGCTAACTCACTTTCGCATTTGTAACATTAGTATGGATGGATTGGCAAGTCTTTGTTCAACTGCAGCAGTGATAATGTTTTTCGTTTATCTATGTATGTTTGTATGTATGTAATATATTTACTCGCGATTTCCCGGGAACTATTCCTACTTTATGTCGGGATGAGATATTCTATTCTATCCTATGTCTTTCTCCGTAGTGTGCAAGTGCGAGTTCGCTCATGAAGGGTTCCGTAGCAATGAAAAGAAAATGAAAAAATAAATTGTAAATAAAAAACAAAAAATAAATAAGTACAAATACTAAAATAATTTAAATTTATTTTATGTACTACAATAGGTGACAGCTCTGTGTTACGCTGTACACTTTAGTGACCACCACTGATTTTCAGCCGTCACCTTCCGTGACATCAGTAGCAAGCATAAATTAGGGATATATATAACTAGCTTTCGCCCGCGGCTTCGCCCGCGTCAATGTCGATCCCTCGGGAACAGTACTTTTTCCCGGGATAAAAAGTAGCCTATGTCCTTCTCGGAACTCCAGAGAACTTGTATGCAAAATTTCATGATGATCGGTTCAGTAGTTACGGCGTGAAAGCGTAACAAACAAACAAACAAACAAACAAACTCACTTTCGCATTTATAATATTAGTAAGGATAAGGATAAGGATAAACTAAATTAGGTATTCCATAACGTACTGATTACCTACACGTAGCCGAAATACCAGTATAATTTTTCGTGGCAAACTCCCAACGGTCCAAAATTTCGGTACCAGCTGATCCAAGCTTTTATATATATTTTCATTCAATTCAAATTTCATATATATAGGGACATACATTAAATATATAGGGCTATATCACTCAAATTGAGTAGTATTGATATACGTGGTGAAATTTTGATCGTTTTTCTTGAGTTCCCAGCATTGTTCCCATAGGAAAAGTTGTTCATTTTGATGGTCTGAGTCACCCCTTTAAGGGTCCAAAACGATAAAAATTTCACCGTGTATGAAACGTAATATATTTTGAAGTGGCTATCAAAACGTTGTAAACTAATTTAAGAAGACACTGCTTTTTGCACTTTGACAGCTCCGTGGCGCAGCGGTCAACACGCCAGCCTGCGACACGGAGTGCCCGGGTTCGATCCCCGGCCAGGTCAAGATGGAAAATGATCTTTTTCAGATTGGCCTGGGTCTTGGATGTTTATCTATATATGTATTTATTATAAAATATAGTATCGTTGAGTTAGTATCCCATAACACAAGTCTCGAACTTACCTTGGGGCTAGCTCAATCTGTGTGATTTGTCCCTTTATATTTATTTATTTACTGCACGAAATTGTGGAAATTGACATGTTTTCAAATCACCAGTACTATGCGCTGAATTAAACACATCAAAAGTCTTTGTATAATTTAGGTCGATCCTTGCACAAGATCGATCGAAGATTGGAATTTGAAACAGATAGATATGAAATTTAAAAACGAGATATATACTCATATGTATGTTATCATCATCATCAGGTCCCCCTCAGTCTCCACTACAGGAGTACGACCCTCTCTGTACTACTAGAGCCATACTTGGCTAGAGCGGTCAGAAGACTTGGCTTACACTCTCCACGCTGGCCAGACGGGTTGGAGAGGTCTCACAGATGTTTATAAGCTTTGTTTAGCTTGTATTTCCTAAGTCGCCTTCTGCGACGTCCACGGGAAGACTTGGAGTGGTTCTATTCTACTCTGCCGGATACCACACGGCTAAGAAATGTTTTTAGATATGTATGTTATGATATCTAAAAACATTTTTCTTCGAAAAGTTTGTAAATGTTACGTCTGAAACAATAATTCTCACATGAAAATATTTACATTTGGCATCTCGCAGGTACCACGTTTCTTAATTTTTTTTTATCCTAATCCTTCCTAACTAATATTATAAATGCGAAAGTAAGTTTGTTTGTTTGTTTGTTACGCTTTCACGCCGTAACTACTGAACCGATCATCATAAATTTTGCATACAAGTTCTCTGGAGTACGGAGAAGGACATAGGCTATTTTATCCCGAGAAAAAGTAATATTCCCGAGGGATCGACATTGAAGCGGGCGGAGCCGCGGGCGAAAGCTAGTAATTACATAATCGCCTAATGGTTTTGCGCAGCCTAATGGCTTGCGCAGTCGCGCCGTTTTTCGTTCGCCGGCACCCGCTAAACAAATAGGCCTGCAGATTATTTTCAAGAAGATTACGATTATAGATTAGTTCCAACCTTTGCTCGGGAAGACGTGAATAATTTAAATGAGATTTCAGCTTTGTGATTAGAAAACTTTAGTAATTTGTTTTCTGTTGTGAGCCTGCTGCCTGGCAGAGTTATACCTGCTCATGAAGAAAACGGAAAAGAAAAGATACATACTAATATTATATTATAAAATAAGAATAATAATAACACATAAAGCAGGCGGTGAAAGATCGTTTTTACTGTCGTCTGACAAAAGTGCTTGAAAGCCTTTTGTCAGGGGGCAATACTGGGCAATACATTGCGCGCATTCAACGCTTGGGTGATGCCCCTAGTGACATACTCTTTTGACATACTAAGATAGCCGGTAGCCGTGTGGTATCCGGCAGAGTAGAATAGGACCACTCCAAGTCTTCCCGTGGATGTCGTAGTAGGCGACTTAGGAAATACAAGCTAAACAAAGCTTATAAACATCTAAGACACTTCTCCAACCCGTCTGGCCAGCGTGGAGAGTGTAGGCCTAGTCCTCTGGCTGCTCTGGCCAAGTATGGCCCGAGTAGTACAGAGAGGGTCGTGCTCCTGTAGTGGAGACTAAAAAGGATCTGATGATGATGATGATACTAAGATAGACACAAACTGAGTTAGACGCTCTGGATAGGAGAATATGTCAACGGCTTACAATTAATAAATAATAAATATATACGGACAAATCACACAGATTGAGCTAACCCCGCAGTAAGATCGAGACTTGTGTTATGGGATACTAACTCAACGATATATATTTTATAACAAATACATATCATAACTAATACAGATCATTTTCCATCTTGACCTGGCCGGGGATCAAATCCGGGCACTCTCATGACCCAACCCCAAGTTATAGTACACAGGGAACACCTCGGAAGGGAGTCCGTTCCAGAATCTTGCTGTACGAGGTAAAAAAACCACGTGACGCTCTGACATTTTTAGAGACAGAAACGTTACAGGAAAATGTTTCAATAAAAGTGTTTCCGTTCCAGAATCCTTACATACTGAACATGGTGATCGCCGGGTACGACCCAGCAGTCGGCGGGCAGCTCTATACCCTAGACTTCCTGGCGTCGGCCGTGAAGGTGCCCTTTGCTTCCCATGGGTTTGGAGGCATCCTGTCCATGGGCATTTTGGACAAATTCTACAAACCTAGTAAGATTCTTCAGTGCAGGATTGATCTTTGCTGTCCCTAGGCTACATTGCCACCTGCCATCAAACCTTTGACGTAAAAAAAACTCGTTTCAGATGTTGTAAGTTTTGATCAAAAATTTCGTCAAAGATTTATCTATTTATCTTTTTCTAACTTATTGAAATTTTTATAAGGCGTGAATCAAACTTACTATTGTCCGTAAATACAATGCAAATGTCACTTTAGTTGAATTTATCAAACCCGAATTAATACTAACACCGTTAGTATGAAAAATTAAATTTACTCAAAATATTCTATGAAAAGGCATGCAAAATAAACCCAGTATAATGGATCAATTCGATACAGCTCCGTGACAGACGGACGGACGCACGTACAATGCAGGATTAGTACTATTACAGAAACCCTTTGATTTCCGTTGGCACTCTGTGAGTACGGAACCCTAAATATGGTTATTAATTAAAAAAAATAAGGATAGGCCTCCGGCTCTTTCACTTGGGAGCACAGAAGCGGTAAAGCTTCTACTCAAACTACAATTTTCTATGAGATTGTGGTACTTTGCCGGTAGCGTGGCTCTACTACGACAAGTTCTTTATTTTACTTCGTTTTTATGCCTATCCTCTTGAGACACATCAATGAATGTTATCACATACATTTTAATCGTACTGCTTATCGCAAAACCTTCTACTTATTTCTTAATCAAAAGATTAATTAAAAGTACCGGTTTAAAGTCATTAACTGTGAAACATACTTATTGTGCTGTATCTGTGGTCTGATTATCAAGGCGTTCGTCCATCCATCTTTATAATTAATTGTAACTTATTCATTTTATTTAATTAAATATATGCATTGCAATATTGCGATCAATCGAATATTTCATAGTTGCTTCTGTGTCAATGAAAATAAATATTTTTACAAGGAAATCCCCAATAGATCCCCGCTCATGACATGATGAAAGTAAGCGTGCCACAATAAAAATCGTTGATCAACGTGACAGTTCCCATACACACAAACACTAATACATGCATCACACACACACACACACACACACACACACCCACACACACACACACACACACACACACACACACACACACACACACACACACACACACACACACACACACACACACACACACACACACACACACACACACACACACACACACACACACACACACACACAAAACAAGAACCTGTTATATCCACAACTATTCAGATATGCAACAGCCTAGCTGCTGTACCGAGTGTCTTGTGTATAATCGATGCCGTTGCTTTGAAATATACAATTATATTCGTTACTTCAGGCAAGTATTGAAGCTATCCAAAATAAGTTAAAAAACTAATTTACTATTCCAGCTCTAACTGAACAAGAAGCCTACGAGATCCTTAAAATGTGCGTGTTCGAGGTGCATCAGAGGCTGTTCCTGAACTTGCCGAACTTTCAGGTGAAGGTGGTCAATAAAAATGGTATCAAGGACCTGCCCGTTGTCAACCCTGCTACGTTTATCAGAGTATGAGTTCAACATTTTTATGCTGTAGTGTAGACCTATACTGGCAGGGTCGCCATTTAAACTGAGATGACAAACATTTAGACTTTTGTATTAGATATTTTAATGAAAGTTTTAATTATGATTGAGATTACTTATGTTTGTATTATTTTGGAATAATTATATAATTTAAGATTTTTGTTTGTTTGTAATATCTTTTTTTAAAACATACATATTATGTTTTATGTTCCGTGATTTTCTTTTGTGTTGAAAAATAAACATACAATGGCGGATTTATTCCATTATGGGATCTCTACCAATCAACCAGTCAAATGATTGAGTTTTTCTTTCATACTATACTTGTGGAAACTTGTATTAAATTAAATAAATATTTAGACTACTTTAATAGCTTTTTATGGTTCCGTATCCAAAGCGTAAAAACGGATCCCTATTAATTTGTCTTCGCTGTCCGTTTGTCACCTGATGGTGTATTATATGTGTTGTGGTTTATTACGTGGGCGATGGTGTGTATATAACAACAAATACTAAAAAACAATAAAATAAATACTTAAACCCATAATAATATAACAAACGTGATTTATTGTCGTTTTATAGATAATGGTACGGAAACCTTTATGCGCGGGTCCGTATCGTACCTATTATGATTAATTATGATAAGAGCTATATTCAGTATTTAATATTGTATCAAACATCTAGGAAAACTGATTAACTGAATCTCAATTTGGTAAATATATTTTTTTATACCTTTGAAGTGATACCTAAATTACGGATATACAAAACAAAATATTAGTCCACCACCAGCATCAGGTCCTTTTTAGTCTCCACTACAGGAGTACGACCCTCTCTGTACTACTAGAGCCATACTTGGCCAGAGCAGCCAGAGGACTTGGCCTACACTCTCCACGCTGGCCAGACAGTTTGGAGAGGTCTCACAGATGTTTATAAGCTTTGTTTAGTTTGTATTTCCTAACTCGCCTTCTACGACTTCGCGATCCACGGGAAGACTTGGAGTGGTCCTATTCTACTCTGCCGGATACCACACGGCTAATATTTGTCAGTCTAATATTGGTCAGACTGTAAGAATACTTGAGTATGATTAAAATTTTTAAATAGATACTGATGCAAATCTATGAGTGACAGGATGGACCTAATGTCTCAGTTTTCTAGCACAAGGGCGCAAACACGCCAAGATGTGAGAACATTAACATGAAAATAAACAGAGATAAAGACAACACGTCTGTTAGGTCCATTGTGATTCTAGCTTCTTGGGCACAACATGATATGGGTGACAGAAGTGTAATTTTATTTAACGCTGATATGTTACCTTTAATTTACACCTTTTTTCTAAAGACTCCCAGTATTTAGAAAAAAGAGAAAATAAATAGCTCTAGAATAGCAAGAAAACATTATTTCTGACATATAAATTATTATACATCTATTAAGCTATGTTTAAAAACTTAGTATAAACAGTATTTTGTTGAACAAGTAATAAAACAGAGCAACATATTACTGCATTCATCAACGGAGTAATCATTTGTTATTTTACAGTGTGTCATGGCAGTATGATTACACATTGGTTTGAAGTTAGCATTCTGTGTAGGTATATAACTTTATTCAACGCTGGTATAAAACATTTAATTAACACTTAAAATTGGAGTTTTGAAAGCAAATAACTAACCCTTGAATAGCGAGAAAAGGACATTTCTAAAGTACTTTACATTTATCTCTACAAAATAAAGTTCAATTTAATTACAATCAGAATATTTTAACAAGTAATAAAACAGAGCAGTAAAAATATACCGCATTCTCTCTTCACGCATCTATCACTTGTTAAAAAAAAACAAATCGTTTATTTAATATAGGTAATTTAGATAATTGTCGTATATTTTCAACTGAGAATTGTTGACGTGAGTAAATTACTTATGGCTAAGTGTAATGCCGCTTCCAAAGCGGAGTGCAGAAGAAGCGGCAGCAAACTGCACAGCGCATTGTGGACTGAAACTAGGTATGTTACCTTCGATGTGTGATGGCAGTATGATGGTACATTGGTTGTTCAAAGTGCATCAGGAGTGGTGCTTATAGTAAAGCTAATATTCTGTGTTAACTTATGTTGTGGTAAGTGCTTAGGTCTCCGATTATTCTCAGTGCAGATAATCAGAGGTGTCTAAATCTATGTTCCCACAAGCCGCATTTCTTAACATCTGATTAACACTAACCTGTATTTAGTTACCAAACAATTACTTAAGACTAACTTAAGATAAATATTTCTTAATTATGCTTTGAGACTGTTTTATAGCTATTTTATTAATCGTATTATGAAAACAGATGTCTTGAGGATATACATTTAAACTGTTTTAATAGCTTTTTTTTATTGGTAGTATTATGACAACAGGTATTTTTAATTCATTAGGGGCTGTTCTAGCTGTGACAATATTATTTTAATTCTGATCGCATTATGTCAACGAGATTCATCAATATTTTGGAGGTGTTCTGTAAATTAAGTAATAAAATCCCTGTCCGATCCTTGCAGGGGTGATTCAGCTCGTCGATATGAAAGACGGCCGCCCCGGCCGTTAAAAAGTTATTAAAAAAGTTATTAAAACAAATAACGAAAAAGTTTAAAAAAAAAAACGTAGTTACTAGTTAACTAAGTTTACTTTTTTTTATGAATTACTTTTTTTATAACTTTTTCGGCCGCCCAGTCAATTTGTATGGGAAAGTAAAAAAAAAATAAGTTCCTGGACTATCGACGGGCCGAATCCCCTCTTCAAGGATCGGACAAGGTATACTTTACATATTTTATAAAGTGAATTCTGCCCCCGTAGCATGGCTACTATCTACAGCTCACGCCAAAGATAGATAAAAAAGCAGCCTTTTTTTAAATTTATCGTAGCCCACCAATGAAAACGTAGTATTTATCTCATACGATTCGTAGCACGCATGCAGTCTAGAAACATTATTCATATTTCAAACACGAAACTACAAATAAAAAATTAAAACCTCGTATGATTAAAGAAAACGAACGTATTAGACATAATTTATAAAATACCTAGTGATATTTACTTAAAAACTAAATATATTTGGGTTTATTTTTATTCAATATGGAAATATCGGAATGTAAATCGTGTACCAACCAAACGCAAACAACCACTTTACACTGACAGTACACATCTGTCATTAATCTGTCGGTAAAATGGTTCTTTCCGTTTGAGTTTTCGTTTCTCACGCAAGATGGCGTACTAGTATCGGGCTTTTATTTTCGTAAAAATCTATCGTTTTTTTACTGTACATTAAAATATTATACTCATTATAGGTGTCTGACAGCTTGTAACTACGCACAATAAAATATTTTGATTGTTTTATCACTTTAATGTTCGAAATGCGTATGAAACATATTTTATGTAGGCTTTGCTAAACCCCGATAAATTTATGCGATTTCAAGGTACCAACCTCGATTTTGCCTGCGTTTGTCTATCGCGAGCTGTCAAACCCATGCTCGCAAGACGCGCACCCCGCGACTTGTAACGTATTTATGAATGAAATTTGACATTATTTAACGCGTGTGCCATGCTCGCGGGGTTAAAAGACGCAAAACGCGATATTTTGTCTTTTTATCAACGGAGACAGTGAGCCATGCTACGGGGGCTGAAATGTTTGTGGATGGCTCGGATGATTTGTTATACCTACCACGGAGGATTTTTTTAACAATTTAAATTCGTGATATTAATAATTAGTCATCCCAGTCAGGGCCGAAGATGACTTGCTTTCCAGCTTATCATCCTTACTAATCCTTACTAATATTATAAATGCGAAAGTGAGTTTGTTTGTTTGTTTGTTTGTTACGCTTTCACGCCGTAACTACGTACTATTAAACCGATCATCATGAAATTTTGCATACAAGTTCTCTGGAGTACGGAGAAGGACATAGGCTACCTTTTATCCCGGGAAAAAAACCAATCCCGAGGGATCGACATGGACGCGGGTGGAGCCGCGGGCGAAAGCTAGTAACTAATAAAATAATATAAAAACACATTACCTAAAATATTACACATATAAAGTTGCTTCAAGTTGTACAACACAACTATTCTTTGAAATTCTACAAAAGTTTACAGTCATCAACAAGCAGCCAAAGAAATAGTACTTACTCAAACTACGTTAAACAATTCGTTCGATTAGTTAAGCTAAATCAAACGCAATAAATAGAATCGGTAATCGGTAATTTATTGCTACTCAAATCCGCGAACGTGACTTCAGTATGTGAAAGATATCTTAGTACAAGATTTCAGTGATTAGGTTTGAAACACGAGAATTTAACGCTTTTTATTTAATTCCTCTTCGAGCAACTGATTTTGGAATACTTTCGAAATTTCGGTTACATATCAATCTGTAGAAAATTGGTTAACTTTAGCACTAGAATTGAACTACGAAGAATAAATTTAAGGCTTTATTGCTTATCTCTATAGCCTTTTATAACAATAGGCTTTTAGTATCGAACTTCATATGCTTCAGCATCATCAGGTCTATTTTGTCTCCACTGCAGAAGCATGACCTTCTCTGTACTCCGAACTTTATTTGCCCGACGACGAATTTATCCTCACGCCTAGTGATGTGCCGTTGAGAAATTCTCTGTTCTCCATGAATTCCTTTTCACGGAAATTTGCGGGAAATTTCCAATGATTCTCGAGAATTTCTCATTAATTCCCGCACTTGAGAGAAAGAAGAAATTCTAGGGATAATTTTACAACTTGTTCTCACCGTTCTCGAAAATTTCAAGCACGGTACAACACTGCTCACACCTCAGAACCTAGAGCTAATAAGGATTCTTACCGTTATCTTTCTGAAAAAGAAGCCATTTCACGGCCATTTAGCTCTACAGGCCTATTTGCTAACTTTTGACATTTATGGTGTACAACGTTTTGATGGTCACTTCAACATACATTACGGTTTATGTATCTTAAACAAAAATAGTCAATCATATGAAAGCCGCAACGGTGTCTGTGGCACTATTTTTGAACTGCGTGTAGTCACACAGCGAGCGATGTTTCCGTACAATAATAAAATAATAATTAATGTTCTTATATCTCTGATAATAATTAATTTTCCCGTATAAATAGTACTCCTAAATTATACATTGTATACCGTGTTTTCATTAGATTTCTCTACAAAAGTGGCAAAGATGGAGAGTACTGACATACTGTAGAATAAATGGGTATCTCTTGAATAGGCATGATAATATGTGGACGTTCTGCAAACAAATGACATTTTCCCGATTCGAGGCGGATTTTCCTGCAAAAAATAATTTACGGCCCAAGTTTAAAACGCAACTGAAACAGCTAAAACATAAATAAAACTATAAATCTCCCTGACATTTTAGGGAACGGCAAACTGTGTCGACACACTAGGCAGAGGCACTACGTAATATTTGTACGCATATGGTACAGTGTACACAAAAACGGCGGTGTCTCAAGAGGTGATAAGAGACCGTACACGAGGGCCTCATTATCACCGAGAAACGTGAAAGACTGGCTAATGTAAGTATAATATGAGGGGGCGTGATTGACCATGAAACGCAAGTACCTTTTTATACAAAACTAGCTTTCGCCTGCGGCTCCGCCCGCGTCAATGTCGATCCCTCGGGAATAGTACTTTTTCCCGGGATAAAAGGTAGCCTATGTCCTTCTCCGCACTCCAGAGAACTTGTATGCAAAATTTCATGATGATCGGTTCAGTAGTTACGGCGTGAAAGCGTAACAAACAAACAAACAAACAAACAAACAAACAAACAAACAAACAAACAAACAAACAAACAAACAAACAAACAAACAAACAAACAAACAAATAAACAAACAAACAAACTCACTTTCGCATTTATAATATTAGTAAGGATGGTTAAAGAAATATATGCTTAAAGCTAACTGGACACAATGAACCTAAAAATAACTGGCGAAAGAAAAAAAAAAAATTTAAATAGGTATATTTAGAAAACTCGACGTTTTTCAATGTGGTTAGTCTGAAACTGCATTGGACAGAGACAAGTGGAAGGAAATGGGGGAGACCTTTGCCCAGCAGTGGGACAATATAGGTTAGTAAAAAAAAAGTACATTTATTTGGCCTTTTTACACGCTTTTTATTAGTTTCACCTGTATATTTGCTTGTTTGTAACCGACTTCTTTAAACTCAGTCAGATTTCAGTAATTAAATTTTTGTAGACTTATCAAGGACGTATGACATTACAATAATTTGAAAAAAGCGTGGACTTTTAGTTTTTTTAAGTTTATTTTCACTAGTAAGCACATTGGAATCAATTTATTCAGGGTCTTTTATGACAGTTTCATGTGTGTCAGATATATTTTTGGAAGTCTATTAGGTAATTATTTGGTAAGTACAGTAAAATAGTCCTCTGTCTGCTCTGGCCAAGTTTGGCTCTAGTAGTACAGAGAGGGTTGTGCTCCTGTAGTGGAGACAAAAAAGACCTGATGATGATGATGATGAAGTACAGTACACTATTATTGTCACTACGGGACATACCGCGATTATTTTTTAGATTTGTGTTATATTTCGGCAACATTTCAGCCGCTCTTTATACATGCAATGCCAGTGATTGAGTTGTGCAAAAGGTGAAGACGCGAGCTAAAGTCCACCGACGGTGTCCGAATGGACACCGTCGGTGTTGTGTGAAAAAACATGTGCAATAAAAGACAAAGAAAGAGGGTAGACCGATACTTGCCGAAATATAGGAAAAATCTCAAAAATAATGTCGGATGTCCTGTAGTGGCAATAAAAGTGATGGTGACCGCGAAAGTTTAAAAGCATATAAGTACAGCATAGACAGATATTTGAATGAAAATGAGCCGGAACGAAAAAAAAAAGATGTAGACGAGGAAAGTAGTTTATAAAAATAAAAATCTTAACTTATATTAAAATGAGTTTGTTCGTTTTTTTGTAACACTTTCATGCTTTTAGTATTAGTATAAATACTAATCATGAAATTTTGCAGACCCGCGTGGTCTGGGATACGGAGTGGATACGGAAAAGGATGAAGGCGAGCGCCTTGGCGCAGTGGTTAACACGCCAATCTTGGATGTTATCTATATAAGTATCTATTATAAAATATAGTATCGTTAAATTAGTTTCCTACGACACAAGTTCACAACTTACTGTGGGGCTAACTTAATTTGTGTAATATGTCCCTATATATTTATTTATTATTATATTGTAAAGGATACCGTTTATCCCGGAAAAAGTGATTTATATTAAAGTGAGCGGAGCCGCGTGGTTTAGCCGTGTGGTATCCGGCAGAGTAGCATAGAACCACTCCAAGTCTTCCCATGGATGTCGTACAAGGCGACTTAGGAAATACAAGCTAAACAAAGCTTATAAACATCTAAGAGACCTCTCCAACCCGTCTGGTCAGCGTGTAGAGTGTAGGCCAAGTCCTCTGGCTGCTCTGGCCAAGTATGGCTCTAGTAGTACAGAGAGGGTCGTGCTCCTGTAGTTGAGACTAAAAAGGACCTGATAATGAGCGGAGCCGCGGGCAAAAGCGAGTAAACAAGAAATAGAACTTATGCAAAAGTAAAATAACTAATTTGACAATGCATATGATGAGTGTAGTCACAAAATAACGTAGAGTTTTCTGAACTCTACGTTGCGCTTTTACAGAATCACGCCAACTAGTAAAAAAACAAGGTAGTACCTTGAATTTTTTCTAGTTGGCGTGATTCAGTAAAAGATGTCTTCCCACAATATTTCAATAATGTTTTTCTGATTACACCTGGTAATTACGACGACAAATAATTAAATGCGAGTCGGACTCGCGCACGATGGGTTCCCTACCATCCTAACTAATATTATAAATGCGAAAGTGAGTTTGTTTGTTTGTTTATTTGTTTGCTTGTTTGTTACTATTTTACGCCGTAACTACTGAACCGATCATCATGAAATTTTGCATAAAAGTTCTCTGGAGTATGAAGAAGAACAAAGGCTACCTTTTATCCCGGGAAAAAGTACTATTCCCGAGGGAACAATATTGACGCGGGTGGACCGCGGGCGAAAGCTAGTAATATTATAAATGCTAAAGTGAGTTTGTTTGTTTGTTACGCTTTCACGTTGTAACTACTGAACCAATCATCATGAAATTTGTATACATGTTTTCTAGGGTACGGAGAAGGACATAGGGTACATTTTATCCCGGGAAAAAGTACTGTTCCTGAGGAATCGACATTAAAGCGGGCGGAGCCGCGGGAGAAAGCTAGTTATAAATATGTCAACCAGCCAATTCTATAAAAATGGCAAAAAATCATGTCTGTTGTATGGGCGGTCTGTTGGACGAGTAATATAAATATTGTCTTCGAGTTTTAAAAATTGTATTGTGAAGAAGATCAAAGCGAGTTCTATTAGATCCAATCAACAGAAATTAGAAATTTGTGCTAAGCTATTTTAAAGCTCTCCCGCGATATCTTCTAAATAAATATGGACATACCACACAAATTGAGCTAGCCCCACAGTTAGTTGTGAACTTGTGTCGTTAAATGCTAACTCAACGATACTATATTATATAATGGATACTTATGTAGATAAACATCCAAGACCCAGGTCAATCAGAAAAGATAATTTTTCTTTTTTTTTGTGTTATATGGCGGCAAACGAGCAAGCGAGTCACCTGATGCATAGATAATGTTTTCTGCAATTGCACTGCTGTTGACAAATATATAACTAAAGATCTAACCTCGGATCACTACGGTCAGTTTGTAAAACTTATAAATGATGTAGAAGTAGACTTACCAAAAGTAACCTTTAGATCTATAACCAAAGCTAAAATAAATGTATTTAAGAAAAAAATATCTGAAAAAATGCCCCTAATTGAAGAAACTAGAGATGATCCAGATGCTCTATATAATAAAATGTTTGGTGTTATTGAATCTGAATTCAACAATGCATTCAAAATTAAAAAATGTACTAAACGTATCGGTAAAAAATTTAGTGAATGGGCTACAACTGGTATTTACGTTAGTAGAAACAGGTTATACGAATTATTAGCTATGAAAGCTTACAATAAAAAGACTGAATTTATTAATTATGTTAGAACTTACTCTAAGGTTTTTAAAAAGGCGTGCCTGTGCGCAAAATCTTTATATACAAGAAAAGCTATTCTAGATTCTCATGATAAGATAAAGACCACTTGGAAAATTATTAACATGGAAACCGGGAAAACTAAAAATCGTGACAACAAAATAGAATTAAAAGTAGATAATAAGATCCTCAGTACTAATGAAGACGTCGCAAAATATTTCGAAGATTTCTTTACTAACATTCCCGTAAATACTACTGCCTCCTTACGTTCATCATCTGAGGAATCTAAAAAACTATTAACAAGCTGTATACCAGAATGTAACAATCATTTAATATTTCAACATGTAACACCTCAAATAATCATTGATACATTTAAGAGTTTGAACAATAAGAAAACTGGAGATTTGTGGGATATCTCTGTAGCTGTCATTAGTAACATCATTGAAGTAATTGCACCATATTTAGCTTCTATATTTAATAAGTGTGTAGATACTGGGACATTTCCTGACTTGATGAAGTTAAGTAAAGTCATTCCTTTGTACAAATCTGGCGATAAAAATGATCCCACTAATTACCGTCCCATTTCTATTCTGCCAGCTCTTAGTAAAATATTTGAAAAAATGATTTTTAATCAGTTATTAGCTTTTTTTAACATAAATAGCCTTTTCCATCGTGAACAGTATGGATTTACAAAGGGTCGGTCAACTACAGACGCGGGTGTAGCTCTGTTGAAATACATATATGATGCTTGGGAGGGAAAACAAAATGCTATTGGTGTTTTTTGTGATCTTTCCAAAGCCTTTGATTGCGTAGACCACAATACCCTTCTCTCCAAGCTGGAGCACTATGGAATAAAAGGTAAATCTCGCGATTTACTTGAATCTTATTTAAGTGGCCGAACTCAAAAAGTTAGTTTAGATAGGGTACAATCCTCCGGATCATCGGTTAAGATGGGCGTACCCCAGGGCTCTATCCTAGGGCCTCTGTTATTCCTCATTTACATCAATGACCTACCTTACTGTGTCAATACATGTAAGGCTGTACTATTTGCCGATGACACTTCTCTTGTCTTCAAAATTGATAGACAAACTAATTCTTTTGACGTGGTTAATAGTACTTTAGCTCAAGTGTTGGATTGGTTCACAGCGAACAATCTATTGTTGAACGCTAAGAAAACGAAATGTATTAAATTTTGCTTACCAAATGTTACAAAAATTCCAACACAAATAGTAATGGATAATGAACCACTAGATTTAACTGATAAAACAACATTTCTTGGAATAACTCTTGATGCCGGGCTTCAATGGGGTGCCCATATTACTACGTTAGCGGGTAAACTTAGTTCTGCAGCTTATGCTGTCAGGAGAATTAGACAACTGACTGATGTTGATACTGCGCGTTTGGTATATTTCAGTTACTTCCATAGTGTTATGTCTTATGCGATTTTACTATGGGGTAACGCTGCAGAAGTAAACACCATATTTGTCCTGCAGAAACGCGCTATTAGATCTATATATAAACTTGGTGCTAGAGAATCTCTTAGAGAATTGTTTAAAGATATAAATATTTTAACTTTACCTTCTCAGTACATATTTGCGAATATTATGTTTGTGCGCTATAATCTTGATTTATATAAGAAAAATAGTGATATCCATGACCGAAACACGAGAAATAAAAATAAATTAGCTACACCAGTATTGCGATTGCAGAAAACTATGAATTCATTTTTGGGTTTAGGAGTACGCTTCTATAATAAAATTCCTGCAGAAATATTAGGTCTGCCTTTACTTAAGTTCAAAACGACTGTAAAAAACCAGTTAATAAAAAAGGCTTATTACTGCATTGATGATTATATTACTGATAAAAATGCGTGGAAATTTATATAAATTTATTTAATGTTAACAATTATTAAATGTTAAAAGTTAATCTATAGTATGAAAAATTGTATTTAATGTTAACAATGTATTCAGAGCCCTTCAGGCACGTAGGGACCAAGGCTGGATTGAGTTTCTTTCGGCGTATTCTTCTCACCAGTGGTCGTTCCGAAACGCTAGTAGTATTTCAATTTTGCATATATAAAAAAATATATAAGAAATAAAAATATGACGTTCAAAAAGAGATACATGTATCCAATTTTGAATAAAAATCTTTGACTTTGACTTTGATGGTAAGCGACCACCGCTGCCCATGAACAATTGCAACACCAGGCTGTAACAGGAGCGTTGCCGGCCTTTCAAGGAATTGGGGAAAGGAAATGGGGGAGGAAATGGGGGAAGGATGGGCCTTCGGCTCTCTCACTCACCGAACGGAGCATAGAAGCGGTAAAGCTCCTACTGAAACGTCGATTTTCTGTGAGAGTGTGGTACTTCCCCAGGTGAGCCGGCCATTCATGCTACTAGCAAAAATGAATTTTGCCGGTAGCGTGGCCTTACAACTAAATTATATTGACCTGGCCGACTATTACTACGTAGTATTTTTCTCCTCTCTGGTATTTAATTTGACGATCGTTAATAAAATGGTAAATTAAGTTGTTTACCTTGTTTAATGAAGCGTAAAGCTCACGCATATTTAATTATTTCCACTCCATTAGCGCCCAATTAGAAACGAAACCATTTTTCTTACGAAATATTTTGAGAGTGCGATGATAGCTTTTATCTTAATCTTAATAATTTAGTTACACTGTAGGTGACCCCTTTTGAAAAATTGGGTTTGAGTGAATAACATTTCTGCGTAAAATAAGATCGATGTATCCGAATTATTATTTTTTCTTTCGCTAGCCGAGGGATTGACATGACGCGGGCGGAGCCGCGGGCGAAAGCTAGCAATAATATATTTATTTGTATGGACGGGTTTGCGCTATGCAACATAACAAAAAATTACATTGTCACTGGAGAGGATAATCTTTAATTATCAGATGAAAAGAAATGTTTACCAGTTACCTATGTTAAGTCTGTTTAAGGCCGATTTTTTTTTTCAATGAGCCATGGAACATGAACGGGTACGCTCGGGGAATCGGGGTATTTATTCAAGTCTGAGATTTACTCACGTGTATTCAGTAGAAATTATTTAGTTGTCAAATTCAAGTCTGTTACGAAGACGAAACAAGTGACAAAACAAAGGTGCATAAAACTGACACCCCAATGAAGCCGGCGTCGAAGACAATCGAGCAATAAAATTTCGTTCTTTACTCCACGTATTGTGTTGAATGCTTGTACAATGTCTGAAAATGTTATCAAGGCTACGCGAAGTGATTTATTTACCCTGAATAGATAAACAGCCTAATTAGCAACTTAGTCAACACTCTCATACAATAGAGCGGATTAGGCAGTATAATCCATGCTGGTCTGGGTGAAGAAGTAAAAACTCGGTAAGTTTGAGTCGTTAGTACACACACACATCAAGGGTCCCGTACCACCGTACAATATATATTAAACAAAACAGTGTTTTGACGATGATCCTATTGACATCGCACAAGCCCGCCCCGACCCCCCTCCGACTACCCGAACCCGTCGCTCTCGCCACCGGAACCGAGTGCGTGAAGTAGGATTAGCCCCGACTACTGGTGACCGCCCGGCGGTCCCAGGTGACTTTCACCAAGGATAGGCCCTTCTGACAACGTAGCTTTCGGCCCATAAGGCAAAAGATGAGAGTTGTTGCTCTCCAAAGGCTTTTGCCATTGCTTCTCAGACTGGCTCTTCAGGCTATGCTTGCACGTATACGCGGCCCATCAGGCAATATGAGAGTTGAGAGTTTGCTGTCTCTTTAACCCTTGTGCACACAGGCAACGCCCAAAGCCGAGGTCCGTCAATCCTTGGGGCCCTTTGGTGATGTTTTCTATATAGGCTGGGCCTAGCTACATAGTCTTTCCAACAAAATAGGCTAGTTTCCTAAAAAAATATAATTAGTCCGTCAGTTAGATATTCAAAAAATATTGGACACGTATTTTTCCTTTTGTCGATTAAACAAAAAATGATAAAGATATAGCCCTTTGAAGTTCCGTGTGACGTCATAGTTTGCTACACTTTTTAGCAAACTTTGACGTCACGAGCCCCCACTCCTGAACTTTGACGCGCTTTATCTTTATTATTTATTGTTTATTTGACAAAAGAAAAAATACGTGTCCAATATTTTTTGATTATCTAACTGACGGACTAATTGTTATGTTATTATTACGACCCAGAAAACTAGCCTATTGTCAATAAGTTAACAAAACTACAACGACGTGGGCCATGTCCTATCAATAATCTTGAAGCCTAGTTTGGTGGCTGTCACAAAATTATACGAACTTGTTATAACGTTCCGATACGCTGGGACTGATATGCCTTTTAGGATAAAAGCACTTAAAAAGAAAAAGAAAAATCTCCTCAATGATGGACAGTATAAAATTGTGAGTTTTAAAGAAAACGAAATGAAAAGTGAATTTTTATTTTTTATACTATATTTCTGCTACACAAGATTTTTACCAAAACACCCGGAACAACCGTAATAGCCGTAAGCGTCGCGAACAAACAAATATTTAAATTCATACATATCCGGGTCGTGCTCCTGTAGTGGAGACTAAAAAGGACCTGATGATGATGATGATGATATCCCGGTCCGGGCGAGCGCGTCGCGGTACGGCTGCCTAACGGCCGGAGCCTAAATTACCTATTTTTATCATTTAATTATACCATTAAACGCCAACGGCTTAGGAAAATAGTTTAAAGTACACAAAAAATCTAACTAGATAACGATGTCAAAGAATCCCTTAGCAAATATTTAAATCCGGCTAGTCTCGCGCACATCTAACGACGTAGCCTAGATACGTCTCTACAATTTTCAACTTGAATTTTTCCACCGCCTGCACAAACAAGTTTAAATCCCTTAAAAGCAGCTTGCTCTACCTATTAGAATATCTATTCGATTCTGTCTTTTTATTTTAACAGGTTTGTTTTATACGATTACTCGCTTTAAGTTTAGCTAGAATACTTTTTAACAACTTGAAACACCTATTGAACAAGCATTCCTAAATATTGAGCTACTAAAATAATTCAAGCTATGATTCGACAGTATTGGTCGCGGAATTTTTTGCAACAATATTTGTGTTCATAATGCAAAATCTGTTTTGGTCTCTTGGATATATAAAACGTATTTTATACCCTGTTTTTAGCCAAACGTTCTTTGATTTTTCAAATAGATGGAATGAAAAATAAATAAAAGATTACGTTAACATGCTATGTTACGTTAATACGTGTATCATCCTCATCCTTTTTTAGTCTAAGATCGAAATTTAGAATGACCTACACTGAGCTGGTTAATGGATAAAAAGTATTTTAAATTAAATGTGTTAATAAATATATTGCAAGTGGGTTGACTAAAAAAGTTCAGTCCAGAATATGATCCATTATTTTTTTTTTAAATTTATTTATTTAACATTTCACCGTTTAGATTAGATAATAGACAAAATACAGACCAATCAAAAATATGAAGCATATATAATATGCAAACGTTATTTATTATACTATTATAATATTATGCAGTCGCATAAAAAGAGAACTTGTAGAGTTTCTTTGCGTAAGTGGCCAACACTAGTTTCAGATTTTCCAAGCTGCCAACAAGCAATTGACATAACTAAACGACTGCCGTCAAATGATGACAGCTGGGACCAACGTCATAACAAGGCTTACGAAGCACGATCCTTCGAGCTCCTCCAAACTTGAGATATTTATATGCAAATTATGATTACCCATCCCAGTGGGGCGCACGTCATTGCTTCATACATTAGCGCTAAAAAGACCAACGTTTACTGGGCCATCAAGCAATTTGAAGTCAAACATATAGATTTACTATTTGAGGCAGTGAGAGAAAGACCGCTCGTTCAATTAGCAAAGCAAACAAAAACTTTCATGGTTTTGTGTGTAGTACATGGATTTGAGGCTACGCTAAGCATTTATGAGATACTAGCTATTGCCCGCGACTTCATCCGCGGCAATTTCTGTTATTATGATTAATTAGTGTTTTTATTAGTATAGATTAATAATTTTCCCCTGTTTTCAAACATTTTTAGTGTTGCTTCGCTCCTATTGGTCACAGCGTGATGTTTTATAGCCTAAAGCCTTCCCCAATAAATGGACTATCCAATACATAAAGAATTGTCTAATTTGAACTAATAGTTCCTGAGATTAGCGCGGTCAAACAAACAAACTCTTCAGCTTTATAATATTATTAATAATAATAAATAGTATAGATTACTATAGATGTGCTTAAAAAAAGGAAGTAAGTATACAAATGTTCAAAAGTAACATTATTTTCTAGTTATTTATGACACTGCCTTTTTTGATCTATTTCAATAGTTTTGCGTCAAATAACAGTTCGCTCTAACGTGGCTCTAACGGACGGAAGGAAGTCCCTTTAGCCCATAGAGATAAGATAATCTATGCTTTGCCATCAATTTTGAATTCCTAGATAGCCCAAAATGAAACAAAATTTGTCTATTGCTGTTCTTTTGCTCCGTATAAAAATAAGTAAAGAAAGTGGTAGAGTAATTCGACCTTCTCATATAAGGAAAATAAAGGGCGTTTTCCTTGACCTGAAATGCCATATTTAAATTAAAGTAGAAAACAAAATACTATAACCAAGTCATTAAAAATAAATTTAAGTATTCCGGTACCTTTTCTCATTTCACTTCTTACCGATACACATTAGAAAGCCAAAAAACAATGCACACTCATCACAAACACTTCACTTAAATCCATAAACTTTTCAAATAACCCGCGTTATACAAACTGACCGAGACTTTTCAAAATGTTCGTGTAACTTTCGCGGGAGACGAGCGCGCATGACCGGTGCGCGCGAGCAGATGATCACGCTTCTTTAATCTGTGGAGGCTGTTATCATTGGCAAGGAGGTTGGCAGCGAATGGAGATTGTACTTGCTCCTTAGTAAATTGACAGATATATTTTATAGACAGTGAAGGTTAGTAATAAGTAGATCTTTTTGAAAAACTTAATTTCGTTTTTAAATTTAATATTTTCGTAAAACAAACAACATTGCCCGAAGACAAAATCTAAAATACGTTATTATTCTCAAAGGACTATTTTTAAAAATAAACTCAAATATTATTCCGAAAATTTTCAAGACAAAATTAAAAATGTCTTATATATAAATTTACCGGTTCCTTTTTTAAAAAAGAAAAACCTTAGGAACTGGTATAATTTTACGGTGCAGGCAGGTTTGTCTTCTTCCTTCCACTCTGGTTTTAAAATTGTACCCACAACTTAAAAGCATAATGTTAATCCCTTGCGTCACAAATAGTCACAATATGCTATTATTCTGTGTGCCACAGGCTAACAAAATACTAGTGTCAATTATTTTTAAGCTGCAGGTGCCAAAGGCTGACTTACTTAAAACCTATAAAGTTTCCTTTGTTTGTTCCTTAGATTTCTCGGAGATTATTTAAGGTTGCATCCTCAGCTGTGGTGCATTCGAGCCCGGGATCCACTATTATAATAAAATATACACAACATGCTGTAATTTGATTATTTCTTTTAATCAAACCTTTAGAAGTCGCTGGAAATCGGACCCAGAGATGTCTGAAAGTGACTATTGCGCCGCGGAGACCGTCATCTTAGCTCTGATAACTCTATTAAATTTTTAACTTCTAGACCAAAGTAATGTGACCACACAACGGTAATGAGTCGTCACGACGGCAAATAAAAAGTACTCGGACGCTAGTGCGATGCAAGGTTACCTTCTTTTCTGCTGTGATGATGATCATCAGTGAAGATGTTTGTCATTGTTTTAGTGATTTACGTTTATTGCACTATTGGAACTTAATTTACGTACGTGACGAGTGAATACTAAGCTATTATTTATATAAAATTTTATTTTCCACATAAAATTCATCATTCTAAATGACAAAGCGTGTATGAACAAAGCGTAGAATATTGTGGGATCCTAATGGGACTTAAATAAAAGAGTGTACTCTTAACATCTCTATATCATAGTCTTGACATCTCAAAAGAACAGTTTCGCGATCATCTGGAAAGTAAAGCTAGACTCACTTCTAAAAAACTTGGTGTCCAAACGATAATTCGATCCTGCCCTTCGGTTGATGCTCTATTAGTTAAAATATTGCCGCTTATGGAGTATTGTTCTCATCGCTGGAACACCAAATTATTAGCTTCCAAAAAAAGAGCTGTACGAATTTCCGATGATTCTTGGACGGATAATCGTAAACATAGGTTCCTTAATGATACATCGCCTGGTGGTACGTCCTGCTGGAAGCTCTTCTGGAAGGACGGGTATTTTTTGGGGAATCGTCCTGCCGGAAGAGCCATAAGTCCTGCTGGCAGTACGAAATTTGTATGAAAGTGGACTGGTCCTTCCGGCAGTACGGTAAACTTAAGCGCCCCCTGTGTACGAACGCGCCGTGTACACTCGTGCGGAGTCGTGCGCCCAGCTCGTGGGCCATCGCTTGCAGACTGAAGGCCAGTACCGCATAGCAAAAAAAATATCTTTTGCAAGAAAGGGACAGAAATACAGATTTTTTTATATAATTTTGAACCCTGTATCATATACTATTAAGAAACTGTGAGTGTGTTAGCAGGACTCTGGGCGATCTATCTTTAAGCGTTTTCTATCGCATTGTTAATGGGGAGTGCTCTTTTATCATCGCACCACGTGCATGGAAACACGCTTTATACTCAACAACATGTTTCTGGCTAGTCTACCCCGCAAGGGAAAATACGTGATACTATGTATGTATATGTTTCTCCCAAATCTCCTTTTCCTCACGTGTGTAAGTTATGGAACCAGCTTCCTTCCACTATTTCTCCAAAGCTATATGACCTGGGTATCTTTTAATAAAGAGATGTTAGTCACCAAATACCGGCGAATCTAGCTGACACTAAACTGCAAGTTCTACGCAATACTTAAAAAGGGTTTTGACTGTTTTGAATCACACAACAACAAAAATATTTTCGTGATTTTCTACTACATACATTCAGACACATCTTAATATTTATTGAATTAAATGCATGACACAGAAATAAAAGTTATCTATCACACAATACTTTAATATAGTTTATCTTTATAGTTAGTACGTTAAGAAACTCGAGTCATAAAGTATTTAATTTATCCACTATAAACAACTATTGACGAAGATAGTTAATAGATTCAGGTGTTACTTTGCGTAAGGCAAAGCTTTATTTACTTTGAGACTTTCGAAGCTTTGAGACAATTTACTTTGGTGGGCGGAAGCATGCAAAGTGATTTGTCTCAAAGTAAATGTATTGACGAAGATATAAATTAAATATATTTATCATCTTAGTGATATGCACTTTGAATATAACATGATGTTGTTTACGAATAAAAACAACTATTAGTTATTTCAGTGTGTTTGACCCTATTTTCTTATCTGATGAAAAGCACCAACTATGAGGTTTAGAGTGGTACACGGAAATTAAATAATACTTAATCACTACAAAATTCCTTAATTGTACGTGTCGGGAGGGAAACAGCGAACGCTGGGAGAGTTCCATTTCTTAGCGGTTCACATAATGTAGTAGGAGGCGAATCTAGAGGTGCGATGAGCAGAAATATTGTTCACAAATGGATGGAATCCCAACCTACGCCGCGTCGTCTGATGATGGAGTAGTGCAGGGGGAAATCTTGCAATTCCTGTGCATGCACACGCATATCACTCTGCTCGTGTCCACCCCACTGCCCTTTTAGAATACAGGTGCATGCAATTCCTGTGCATGCACACGCATATCACTCTGCTCGTGTCCACCCCACTGCCCTTTTAGAATACAGGTGCATGCAATTCCTGTGCATGCACCTGTATACTTAAAGGGCAGTGGTCTTTTTAATATTCGATTACACTTGGATAATATGTTATTTTTGTGTTAAAATGCATAAGTACATGAGCTGCTATACATGAAACAAATTTATAGATTTTATCCCACTTTGAATTAAAAATGCTGTTGTGTGACTATCACCCACTCGGACTGTCCGACCATAAAAGCGGAGGTGGAATATAACACGGGTCCAGCGCAAACTCTCCTGTTCCAAAAAAAAAAAACATTTTACTCGCAAGAAGGTTGTTCTTACCAGTACAACGAGCAGCAGCGTTAAAAAGAAATATTTTTCAAATTAAAATGTGGACCACTATAGAGGTATCATCATCAGGTCTTTTTTTGGTCTCCACTACAGGAGCAGAACAGTCAGAACAGAGAGCTTGGCCAGAACAGTCAGAAGACTTGGCCTACACTCTCCACGCTGGCCAGACGGGTTTGACGGGTCTCACAGATGTTTATGAGCTTTGTTTAGCTTGTATTTCCTTAGTCGCCTTCTACGACATCCACGGGAAGACTTGGAGTGGTCCTATTCTACTCTGCCGGATACCACACGGCACTATAGAGGTTTGTATCGATACAATTTATACCAGTGGCTCAGTGGTCAATCGATCGTCGCCTTAATGAGTGAATCGTGTTAGCTACAGTTACATTGCCCGGATCGTGGTAAATGATCGGGCTAGTGACAGACATCAGATGTTTTAGCAGGTATATGCTATAGCCATAGCTGAACTATCTTATTTTTTTATTCGAAATACAATAAAGGTAAAAATAACATAAGTTTATTATGGACACCGACCATGCTCCCCGAAAGTCCACCTCCGAACTAGACATAAGTTTGTATCTCGGTAGATAGGCGACCTATGGATTATTGGAAAATGTCTCACAAATTTGATGTATCAACTAACTAAGATGGCGCAAGGACTAAAAGTCAGTCTTGGCCTCCGATGTATCTTATTATTTGTCTCTTTCAAATATTTGTATTTTGTGTTTAAAGGTTACATACATATATATACTCACAATGTTTGGCAGGCGGGTTAGCGAGTGCCGTTTCTTTGGATTTTTGTGCTGACACTAGTGCCCAGATTGGGATGACGAGTGCGCGTACCGTACGCTTTTTTTTTACATTTTTTACTACAGTGGCTAAATATCTGTTCATGTGGTCCATAGGTGCCCCCAAAATATACTTTACTATAAGTGTTTCAAGTTTTGGTTTGCTGTCTCAGCAAAAATTTAGAGGAAATTTCATCGAACAATTCTGCTGCCAGTGATGAAAAATATCGTGAAGAACCTGGGCACTAGTACCTAGACTATTCACTAGTGTGTAAACCAAAAAAGGCAATGACAAATCACTTGTACGAGCTAACCTCGCACTTTCTTCAAGTCCTCAAGTCCTTGCAAAAGAAAACAGATACATTCCAAGAATGCTTCGTGAGGCTATTGAAATTAAAAAACATCCTAATTTCAATAGAGAGGATGGTTGGCAGTTACCACCAGCTTGGGATCCTGTCATCAATTTAATAAAATTTCAAGCTCATCACAAAACTGCAAGACCTCCAGACACCGTGAGACAATACTGCGTACATCTGGATCTATTATCAATAAATATTGTAGGCGGTAGTTTGTATAGTTCTTATAACACAAAGACAAATTTCAACTTAGTCTACCTGCGACAATGAAAACTATAACGTTTTCGAAAAGTTAGGTGTAAAAATAATGTAATATACGCGATAATACCGTATTAAAGTGATTTTATTTAAATGTGTAACAATCGCGAAAACTTCAGAAACCATAATATAAATAGCTATGATCTTAGAACAAATAACACTCATCGCGTGCGCATCGAGATGCAAACGATGGGTCACCGAAGTACTATCGATCGACGATACTATTGAGTAGCGCATGGGTAGTGCCATCGAGAAAGGATCCGTGATACCCAGTCATCATGTGATCAGCAAGAACAATACACCATTTCTCGTGACGTGATCTTATGTCTTCACACCACCATCTTCAACCCAGCAAGCAGCAACATCACTTGATGTATAGTGCTGAGTCTAACATTAAGTCTGGTACCATATACCACTCTATAAGGTTTATAGGTACCCAACCTGTACTGTACAGAGCGCACACGGTTCGAAACCGAGCGCAGCTCAGGTGAAAAACCGTCTTATTTACAAGGGGCACTATTCCTACCTATCCAGACCCCTCTTCGGCTCCGAATAGCCAGAGGAATTCCACTATCCGTACCGCCCGCATTCGCCACTGGAACAGAGTTCGTAGAGTAGGATTAGCTCCGATTACTGATGACCGCCCGGCGGTCCTGGGTGACTTGCACCCAGGATAGTTCCTTCTGGCAACGTAGCTTTCGGCCCATAAGGCAAAAGATGAGAGTTGCTACTCTCTAAAGGCTTTTGTGATTGTTTCTCAGATTGGCCCTTCAGGCTTGCATGTACGTATACAAAGCCCATCAGGCAATATGAGAGTTTGCTGTCTCTCCAAACCTTGCGTACACAGGCAACGCCCAAAGCCGAGGTCCGGCCCTCATGGGGGCCCTTTGGTGATGATGTCTATATAGGCTTAGGGCACTCTGCCCTTGTCTTAAACGATCGGTGAAGTAGCAAAAGCTCACTCGGAGCTAGCTACATAGTCATTGCATAAAAAAAAAGGCAAAAGCAAATTTAAAACCCGAAGAAGTAGCGAAAGCTCACTTGGAGCTAGTTACATAGACCTTCCAAAAAAAAATCCTACTTATTCGTAGTTTCTTTCCATAAAGGGACGTACTAAGCTTTTTAATATCTGTGGTCTTTTCAGCGGTACAATAGACGTACATAGTGTACCTGTATTACTAAGTACGTTGGACGTCACATGACAATAGTTATACATTTTGTAAAGAGCACTTAATTATAACTTACTTATTAAAATAGGGTGCTAATTGAACGGACTTCTATTTAGTAGCATTATTTTTCTCTAAAATACTACAATGTCTTCTGTACTAAAAAACTACTATCTTAGCCACTATATATCATCGATGCTACTGTTACGCACCAACTTGAAACAGCCCTACAAGAAAGCTCGCTCGCTTTCGTTTTGGTCACAAGGAAACGTAAAGAACCTAACCTACCCTCTGTGGCCATGTTGTTTTTGGGAGTTTCGCTGTATCCCTTAACCGTTTGTAGCGGACATCGCGTGATATTTTATATATTAGCGTCATACCTGTCTTCAGTCTCAGTTCAATACCGTGTCTGCCATTTTTGTGTTCATTTTCACTTTTAATTAAACAATTCAATACGCGTGGCATTTTAAAAAAGGCGAATTAGTTATATTTAGAAGCCTTCTGATTTTCCTGTGGTTTGATTACGAAATCAGAGGCTGATTTCCTTTGTTAAAAAAATTGGCATGAGTTATTATTATCCATTATGAAATAAAACATTCCCACACTATCTATGTAGTGTACATTCATAGAGGTGTCGATTTCCTCCGATTGAATGCACGTGCACATGGAGTTAGCGATTCATTGAATATTGTATCACTTACTTGTTGTAGCAACCCGCCCCTGATTTGCATGGATTCGATTCGTGTTTAATACTAAGTATGTTAGTATTCTCTGTATCAAGAAATTAGAGCAGTAAGAAAAAAATCAAGATTTTGCGTCTTATTTTACGTCTCTCGTGGCGCCCATGCGCATCCAGTACCCTGGCGCCCTCTAGTAGGAGCGAGGTCAAAATGGAATACTTACCGTTATATTTTCCACGATTCGGCGGGTTTTCGAACGAATCAAAACAGGTGCCGGCACGCGCCTTTGCTAGCGACGCGGCACTATGTCAATATATCTGTTTTAAAGCTGATTTCACGTTAAAACAAAAGTTATTGTGTAGAGTAGGTAGAGACGCAGCTTGCGGTGGCGCGCCTTGCTTTGCTACCGCTCGTCCGGGATCGGAGGTGTAACATGGGCGCAAGGTCTTTGAGAGCGCCGGTACCTCGAGCGACGCATCTTTGGAGGTGGCGTATTAGAGGGCGCTCGGCGCCCCCTTAAACCCGGCGCCCGTGTACGCCGCACACCCTGCACTATATGTAAAGTCGTCTCTGTGTTCGCGAGATGATTTGTTATCACACTCGAATCCATGATTCAGGAGGGTAATAGGTTCTTCCTTAGGGTCATAGATATCAGAATATTCCATCTCTGTGATTAGGCTATTGTCACCCTTATCTAAAAACAAAACTACCACGCCCCTATTCCACGACTTGGCGTCACACCCTCGAGCAAAACGAAATAAAAGAGCTTCTGGAGGGATTTCAGTACCGGCGTTCCACTCGCGTTTCAGGAGCTCTATTGTAATTCCATCTCCGCCCAACGCCTTATTGTTTTTTAAACTGTTTGAGGGCTATCGTCGTCTCGTAGAGGCTAAGAATCTCCAAATTCAAGAGCAGTACCTTTTACTTTATGAAAAGCACAAAAGCGGAAGTAATGTGGAGTTTAATAATGTCAAGGTGATTTGGACGTTTAGGAAGGATGGATGAAAGAAGACTTACAAAGAAATTTTATGCTTTAAATGTGACTGAAAGAGTTGGTCAGGGCCGGCCTCGATGCACATACCGTGACCAGATTGCAGACGTTCTTGCCAAAGGGCAAGTTAAGAGTACCCGAAACCGACGAGCATGCATGAAGAGAGTGATAGATGTAGATAAAGCGGAAAAGGTTTGTAAAGATCGTAACAAGATGAGGTCCCTAGCAGGATCCCTAGTCTCTGCCTACCCCCATGGGAAAGAAGCATGATAATATGTATGTATCCCTATCATGAACTCGTATGTAAGCCGGTGGCAAAATGATGAAAAGTCGTAGTTATAAGATAATGTAGAGACACAAAGCCTCTCGCCATACGTTTGTAGTCGACATGTTGGCTATATTTATGCGCCTGACGTAAACGCCTGACTGAAAACAATGCGCAAGTCACCAGGCAGATAAATCATAATTCTATGGCTCTCAATTTCAATTGTATGGCGTATGTGGTAATTTATCAATGGTAATGGGTAGTGGTGAATGGGAAACTTGTATGAAGAGTAGATTTTATAAAAGGTTTCTGTTTATGTAAGCATCTAGCTGAATAAAACCGTTAAGACACTCTTGATTTGATTTATATATTAAATAAATAAATTTCAAAATATATAAATAAAAATGTTTTTATTTATTATTATTGATTTATATTTTGGGGAATGCTCTGAGTAATTTATTCGACCTAATATCTACCTGCCGCAAAATTTTACTATCGTACCACCCGACATAAACTAAAATGTCATCATTACCACCTGGATAACTGGCAGTCAACCACCGTACGTTTTAACAAAAACTTCCTGCCACGTACGACCGAACTGTAGAATAAACTTCGTGCGGCGGTATTCCCGAATCGATACGACATGACCCGTTTTTTGAAGGTTCCCCTTCAAAAAACGGGTCTATGTGCCAAAATACATTGCGGGTTTTTAAAGTGACTTTTTTGATTCATATTTATATAAAACGTAATGTACTTTGAAATGACTATCAAAACGTTGTACACTGAGTTAGCAAATAGGCCGGCTGAATATGAAAGTGAAAATATTCCCTACAGAAATTTTAACAGCAAATGTATATGCGCTTATATAGACAGTTTTTACTAAGGCGTCTTACGTTTATAGACATAATAATAGTAGGTCGATGAGGAAAGGCAAAGTAAATCATTTGGCCTCCACCACAGGCATATGAAGCTGTTGGTCCCGGCTGTCATCATCGAAGGCAGTCGTTTAGCTATGTCGGATGCCTTCTTCAGGCAGCTTATAAAATCTGTGTTGGCCACTTACACACACGAAAAACAAACAATTTAGAAATCTCCAAATATCTGCCCTTGTGGCATCAGGCAAAAATGAAGGAAAAAAGAGAACTACCTATATTACTGTCCGAATATCGAGGAAGAGCAACTTCAGCAGTCGCGCGCTTGCTATCAACTCCAATTCACTAAAACTAGATCGGGGTGGAGTGAAATGAAGTAATTAATAAAAAAGCACACGAAGCCGAATGGAATGAAACGTGGACAGGGGAAAGTATTCGATAATGAAGCGTTAGTACACGCCGGGGCACGTTGAAAGAAACATGAAAGTTTTGAAGCCAGGAAATTGTTGAAACTTTCGACGAGCTCTTTGGCTTATTGGACATTATGCCAGGCTGCCACATTGGAGGACCCAGGTTCGATCCCGGTCAGGTTTGGATAGAAAATGGTCATTTTCAGATTGGCGTGGGTTTTGGATGTTTCAGTTTCTATATGTGTATAACAAGAGCTTCTTATATTCACATTTAAAAGAATACTTATTTAAACTACTTAAAAAGACGAAACTAAAATAATAATTAGAAAAAATAACCTAAAAATATATATTTACACATCGTACAGTCCCAGGTGCTCACCTCTCTGGGCATCGTATATATGTATTTATTATAAAATATAGCATTGTAAAGTATAGTTGAGTAAATATCCCATAACAAAAGTTCCAAACTTACTTTGGGACTAGCTCAATCTGTGTGGTTTTCCCATATATATTTATTAGGTATTTATTTATACCATTTCTTTAAGTACCTTCCTAGGCCACAAATTTAGTTAGATATGGTATATGGTATATATAAATACATATATCGTGATTCAGAAACCACCGTCTGACTGGATTATCATTCGGATTTATCGGCGAATTTAATGATCATAAACATTGACGTTTATGATTAACGTAAATTATTATTGTAATAATGATTGACTATAGATAACAGTAGTAAAAGAAAGCCGGCCAGCAATCGCGTGGATTTGGCTCTTTTGACAGTTACCGAGAAATCATTGTCGCTAGGCGTGCTCTGGAAGACTTATGTCATGAAGGTTACATCATGAAGGTGAAAGATTGTGTGGATCAACGTATTTTTTTTGTTTTTTATTCAGTACTAGCTTTCGCCCGCAGCTCCGCCCGCGTTAATGTCGATCCCTCGGGAATAGTACTTTTCCCGGAATAAAAGGTAGCCTATGTCCTTCTCCGCACTCCAGAGAACTTGTATGCAAAATTTCATGATGATCGGTTCAGTAGTTACGACGTGAAAGCGTAACAAACAAACGAATAAACAAACTCACTTTCGCATTTATAATATTAGTTAGGAAGGATTGCAAAAAACTCCCAAACAAAATCGCCGATTAGCTGGGCAAATTTCTATGGGAAGACTGTTCTTTTTTTTATTTATTTATAATACTGAATTGCAAAAAACTTCCATATAAAATATTTTCCCTTTTTTACCTTTTTTACAATTCTGTATTCCATTAGGAATTCTGATTCAAGAAAGAAAGATATTACGCTGTATAGCAGCATACAAGTAGAAAACACTGGTGGGGTAAAGTATTTTTAATTTACTTTTAGCAAAGAGATTCTTCGTTTCAAAAGCTGTCATCTGGAATACCTATTATTCAGTGCTGTATATATCATAACATATATTAACTTTTGTGAGCAAAAATAAATTAAATGTGAATAAGATGGAGAAATGAATTTTGTTTTTTGATTCTGTGCTAAAAATGACCATAGCCATCCAGCTTGGCAATGCGGCTAGTATTTTGAGCACCTCCGCTCTTAATATCCGCTCTTAATTTTAAAATGTTGTCCATCCTTCAGCCCCCAGGAGGCCAGATCTGGCCGCATAACAATAAAAACTCCATTGTGTCTGCGTTTCCGCGATTGACGGGTTAACGGTGATAAAATATGTTTGTTGTTTGTTTTCTACATATTTTAATTCAGAGTTGTATATTTTGACTTTTAAATAAAAAACTATTTTTATTACTTTTTTATTTGGTACATAAGGTTGGCTAAGAAATAGAAACCAATACAGTCCACATGGGAATCTAAACACACGCTGTGAATATGACATCATTGATAACAACTCGCACCACACCGCATCGCATTCTAACTAGACCGCCTTCACGTACTAGATTCCCAATTTACCAGCAATCCGAGCTCTATATCATCGTGGGGAAATCCGCTTAGGTTCGGAATGCAGGCTTCCGACAGATATCGACGTTTCCGACCTGGTTCCACACCTAACCTAGAGCTATATGCTCGAATTTCATTGATATTATGTATGTATTGTAATTAATGAAACAACTGCGATGTTTCGGTTGAAATTAGTGTACTGGAATGATCTTAGGAACTTGATTAGATTTTCTTCAGAGCTTATAATATGGAGACTTGGAAGTACATGAAAAGGAAACATGTACAATTTATAACAATCCATCCATACCACTTAATATTATAAATGCAAAAGTAACTCTGTCTGTCTGTCTTCTTTTTACGCTTCAACCATTTAGATCAATTTGTATGAAATTTAGTATGGAGGTAGTTTGAGGCCCGGGGAAGGAGAAAGGGTACTTTTAATTCTGGGAAATTGTACTGTTCCCGAGGGATCGACACTAACGCGAGCGGAGACGCGGGCAAAAGCTAGTAGTATATTCTCCTTATAACTGTTGTCATACGTATATATACATAAAGATATCTATTTATCTTTTGTCGTATATTTATTTATTTATTTAGCTAGTATAAGTATGTTTAAGTAGTATACTTAAGGCTAAGTACACCCCGTCTAGTAATGTGTTGAATTACTCTCCATGCAAAGGTTGTCTGAAATAAATCGCTTTTAGCAATAAGACCACCCTTGTGTTTTTATTTTATTTTATAAGATCATCCTTTGGTGTACAAAAAAAGTGTTCTATCATTCGTCAATTTTTTTTAAAATTAAAAATGAAACGAGCCACAGATTACTAAATAGATAACGCGTAATCAAAAGCGCATTTCTCTTCTTCTTCTTTAGCAGCCTAATTAATCCACTGCAGGATATAGGCCTCCTCTGATGCACGCCATTCATTTCGGTTTTACGCTTTTCTTTTCTATAAAGGACCGACTGCCTTGACGATGTCATCTCTCCATCGGCTACTGTAGCCCAGCCATGGTCTCCAGACTATTATTTTGTGGCTCCATCTTGTGACCTGCCCATCTCCACTAAAGCATCTACACAACCATCCACACAAAAGCGCATTTAAAACTCCTCAATTTCCCATGCACGCCAGTGCATTTTTACACAGTGAACTTTTTACAGCTTTCCAATCCGCCCTGCCCATAAATCTCAAAAAGTATTCGACGAGCGAAAATTTTCATTTAAAATTTAAATGTGAATTTTATCAGAGCAGCGGTGAAGAGTAATGCCCGCGGTTTGGGATTTCATTTGATTTCGGTTAATGTAATTAGATTTACGTTTACCTTCTTAACCCTGGCTGAAAAAGATGGGTATTATATGTATTATGCCTGTTTTTAACATGTGTTTTGTCTTGAGTTTATCTTTGACATTCAAGCAAATGCGTGGCACCTAGGTAACTATTATAGTTCAAACTGCAGTGACAGTCTGTAGTATTGTATATGTAGTATGTAAAAATAATAGTGTTGCTCCTTTACGCTACGCGATTTATCTTACTTTACATAGTCTATCAAAATTTCAACTCGAGGTCAGAAGGAAATATTCCGCAGCGGAATTTCGGCCGCCAAAAAGGTACGACCTGAAATTCCAACGTTTCTGTGCGTTTCGCCCGACCCGATCACACATCAAAGCATTTCACTCGACTAATTTACGCAATTTTGCCCGTTAAAGGAAAACGTTAAAGGACAATTATGGCTTTAACAAAAAGCAGTGGCTGTAGGTTTAATAATTCCCTAGTGGGCGTAAGCATAATTAGCGCTTACGCAAGTTAAGCAACTCTGGGCGTAGTCCCCACTGGGATGGGTGACCGCAGGTGGCATATCAAAATCTAGAGCTTCTCCGTGTTTCCGAACGCACGTTAAGCCGTTGGTCCCGGCTGTTATCATGATGGCAGTCGTCAAGCTATGTCAGATGCCTTTAGGCAGCTTGATATATATGGTTAGGTCCCATAATGAAAGTTGTTCAGATTCGTGGTCTGAATTATTTCAATATCACTTTGTTTAAAAGTTGACATAGCAGGGCCGTATTTCCATACAACCGTAGTCCCTTCCTCGCTGGATAGTACCAGCAGAGCAATGATTTAAAAAATACCATGCCACTATGTTTTAATTTTTTTCATAATTGACTTATTTAAAGAGATATGAACCTTGAAAAACCTGAAAAGTTGGTAAGAATTTCCCTTCTGTTCAAACATTTAAAATCATATGGGATTAATATAAGAAAAATAAAACATAGAAACGCAGCCATAGCTTAGTTTAATTTCTTAATGAAAAAAGATATTAAATCGGTTAAGTTTAAGAGAAGAAATAATGGGACTACGTAGCGTTAATTTTGTGTACTTTTCATAGGTATTTTCGGTCCGAGCTGTAGTTGTCTCTATCACACTCTACAAGAAGAGGCTTGACAGCAATACATTTTACAAATACCTATTTTTTTATTCTCTCGAGCTTAGTGTTTCCTCTTAATAAATGACAAACTTACCTGTTTTTCGAAACTTGTGACTCCTGAAAACACCGTTACTATGTACCCCATAGACCATTCAAGAATACAATATCCTTCCAACACTTCCATAAAAAACAATTGAATAAGTTTGAGGACTAAAGAAAAACTTTTGCCCGCCTCTCTCACGGTCACATTCAGACTATTGATTATTTTTATCACATTGAACCCATCAATACACACCTAATACAAACACCAAACATTCTTTGCTGACCAAAACTAAACCTTATTGCATTGGAATAAATGTTTATCATATATCTCAGCAGTCAGTATGGTGTTTTCCAGGATTTTAATCATCATTTTCTTGCATAGAAATTTCAATTAATAAAACCGGCCTAGTGACAGTCGGACTCGCGCACGAAGGATTCCCTACCATTATCTATAAAAACGGCAAAAAATCATATCTGTTGTGTGGGAGCCCCCTTAAATATTAATTTAATTATTAATTTTTAATGTGACAACATAATCTAAATATTCTGTGAATTCAAGCATCTACCTGTTGCCGTTATCAATATCGAGCAAAAAAATCACGTTTATTGTATGGAAGCCCCCTTAAATATTTATTTAATTTTGCTCTTTTGTACCTATTTCTTGTTATAGCGGCAACAGGAACACATCATCTGTGAAAATTTCAACTGCCTAACTATCATGGTTTATGACATACAGCTTGGTGACAGACGGATGGTGAGACAGAGAGACAGACGGACAGCGGAGCAATATTAATAGGGTCCCGTTTTTACCCTTCGGGTACGGAACCTTAAAAACCGGCCAAGTGCGAGTCGGATTCGCGAACGATGGGCAGCGGAGTCATATTAATAGGGTGTCGTTTTTACCCTTTGGGTACGAAACCCAATAAAGTAAGGTAGAAATAATAGCTAGAACATTACAGGCATTCAGAAACGAGGCGGAGTTGCTTCGACGTTATCAAACCTCTTTGCCTGCACTTTTGACATTGGAAGTCGATGGCCGGCCACCACGCATGCGTACCCGGCCTTAATATAACCTCAAAATTGTATACCAAAATATTTTTCTATGTGAAGCTTTGGTATTGTTATAATATTATGTAGCTGTTCGGCGTTCCCTGTTCTTATTGGTTGTGTGGCCATCAGACCACTTGCTGCCTAATTGGAAACCACTTGAGGCTATTGCTTGTCTATCGTTTTTGTGCTGTGATTCAGTGACTGAGGTTGGTTATGATGAACCGGATTTTCGTGTGATTGTTGTGTGTATAGTGTTAAGTTAATTAGTGAAATGCTTGGGAATTTAAGGACCTGCAACAAGAGGTAAATATATATAGTTATCAATACTTTTTTCGTATCCATATGTTTCAAATGAGAGGTTATGTTTTGCTATTTAAATGCAGCTTTCAAAGGCATAAAGGCACATAGATTTGAAAAAAAAAACGTTTTTATTCTATGTAAAGACATAATTTCATCACCAGCGTATATCATAAAATATTAATTAAATATCTGAGTTAAATATTTTTAGTGGTTTAAATAAAAAATTCGTCCTGATTGATTTTCAACAAATTCCCATTAGAAGTGTATCACAAACTTATAGTTGAAATGAAAACTTCGTTACCAGCGTTGTACACTTTTTGGGATGGGTAAAAATGTTAAACTCGCGTCAGGACACGTGACCTGAGACCGCCACAAAGGCGAGTTTTCCCCCGAGTACGCCCGAGTGCAACCCGTTGCACTCGGGCTGCTAAAGCTCAATTTATTTTTTGTAAGAACCACCCTTTGTAACACTTTGGCGTATTAACTACGTCCCACAGAGGCTGAATGTATGTGTACGTAAATAAATAAATTAAATAAATAACTATTATGTTTATATTTAACACCGGCTATTAATTATATATTTATTCTCAAATCACACAGATTAGCTAGCCTTGGGTAAATTAATTTGTGAACTTTTATATTAGATATTTGTAGATAAACATCCAAGACCCAGCCCAGTCTGAAAAAGTTCGATTTCCACAATACCCTGGCCGGGAACCAAACCCTGCGATTTCAAAGACCCTTGTGGTATCACTAAGCCACAGAAGTGTGATCTTTACAATCACTAACAGTCGCTGGACATTGGCCTCTCCCAAGGATTCTTTGTTCCATGGAAGGATATTGCCATACTCACCACGTTTGCCAGGCAGATTGGCAAGCGCAGTTTCTTTGGCTTCTTGTGCTTCCGATGTTGCTGCCCATCGCAAGCATTTTGTAGCTGGGGAAGAATAGGAATTTGTTGGATTTGGGAAGGGAATGAAAGGTATTGGGATACTATTCACTCGGATAATTGTGGGAAAGCAAGTAGCTTGGGAGGCCGGGGGTGCGTACCCGATGCTATACGACCAGACAGGCAGTTGGGGATGACACCCCTGACCATATGACAGCTCTGGCCATCTATTTTATAGTACTACTAGCTTTCGCTCGCGGCTCCGCCCGCGTCAATGTCGATCCCTCGGGATTAGTACTTTTTTCCGGGATAATCCTATGTCCTTCTCCATAGTCCAGAGAACTTGTATGCAAAATTTCATGATGATCGGTTCAGTAGTTACGGCGTGAAAGCGTAACAAACAAACAAACAAATAAACAAACAAACTTACTCTCGCATTTATAATATTAGTAAGGATAAGGATCATGAAGATGATACAGTTTGGTTTTTGGGATTTTGGTATCTGAATAATAACGATGTTAACGTAATATCCCTAACAATGCGCGCGCACGTCCATATCGAAATTAATATATTCGTGGCTCATAAAACTTGTCCCTAGACATCAATAAGCAGGCAGGTACATACTGTGGCATTCACAAATATTTAGTTGGATAGATCCTAACTATCTATTTTATTTAGAATACTGTGGATCTTACCTCTTACCTGTAGGATACTGTGGAACTATCACAAGTGTTATGACGTAGATAATACGAGTATGGGGATAATTTTCATTCAAAGGTAATTACTAAGCCTCCGATCTGTCAATCACAAAGCTCTACCTATTGAATCGTAATATAAAAAAAACTTGAAATGTTTCACAGAATGTGTATATCTATTGCTGCTATAACAACAAACAATAAAAACAAAATTAAATGAAAAACTAAAGGGTTCCAAAAAAGAAACTTACAGAAACTTACTTTCTTTTGATGTTATTACTCGATTTTGTAATTTTTTTATGTTGTGTTAATAAGATCACGCATGCCATGGGTAAAAATTCATAACCCTAAATCATGAATTTTTACCCATGGCCTTAATAAATATGGGTGAAAACTAATATTCATCTATGTATGTACCTACTTGACACGTAAATATAAAATAAACATTGTGATTTTTTTTTTCAAATCTTAATATCTACAAATACAAATACATAATTGATTATCTTGCAAAAAAAAAACAACTTCAACCAAATTGCTGAACCGATTTTGATGAAATTTAAATTAGACCAATTCAAATGCTAACTTTTCAAATAAAAAGTATATTTTTTAAACTTGTTAATAAATGACGGATTTATATGACAACAATTATACAAAAAAAAATCGAATTAAGAACCTTCTCCTTTTTGAAGTCATTTGATAATAACATTCATTTCCTAGTAATTTAATGTCCATTAATGAAATCAATAGGTGTCGCATCCATCTTGTTTGTATTGATTGATTAATGAGTTTTTTTTTTATGTGCTGGATCGCCGATGAGGCCATTACTATTAATATAAATTGGATGGAGTACAGATGTCTAGCTCCGTAGCGCAGTGGTCAACACGTCAGCCTGCGACGCGGAGTGACCGGGTTCGATCCCCGGCCAGGTCAAGATGGAAAATGGTCTTTTTCAGATTGGCCTGGGTCTTGGATGTTTATCTATATATTATGTATTTGTTATAAATTATAGTATCATTGAGTTAGTATCCCATAACACAGAACTTACTTTGGGGATAGCTCAATCTGTGTGATTTGTCCGTACATATTTATTTATTTATTTATTTATCTATCTAGCAAATGCATTGACGTCAAAATCTGTATAATTTAAGTGTATTGGATCCTATTAGAACATTCATCATCATTTCGAGTAGGTGACACGGACCATGGGGCGGTTAAGAAGAACTCTTACATCAGGGTGATGTAAGAGTTCTTCTTAACCGCCCCTCAGCCTCTGACATGGTTCCTTTAACGACTACCAGATAAAACTTAAAACTTTTAATTGTATTTGGTTATTTGTGTTATATAATTGTTTGTTTCCCTACAATAAATAAAATAAAAAAAATAAAAAATAACGTTTTTTGTTCCTTATGTATAGGACATTGATGCAATCATAATTAGAACAATTTTTCATATCTTTCCCACGGATCTTTCCTTTTAACGTTATATATAAACCATTGTTATCTCAAAGAAAACTTTCAATACAGCGCTATTAGACATAAATTGCCAAATAAAAAAAATTAAAAAATACTTCCATACCTTGCCTCTTACCTACTAAAGCTTCTGTCTAGCCAGTAAGACGTAATTAGATTAGTTTCGGTAACGAGATGATAACGTCAGCAGTGCCACTTCTATACTCTAAATATTTGTATTGGTAGTGAAGACGACAATTTAATTTGTCAAATCATTAATTCGACCAATGGTATTGTGTAATATACCTATGTACTTTAAGTCAGTGCCAACAATAATGTTTATATATTTAAAATTGTTTATATATTTAAACACTTTGAACATGGCCTATGTTCAAAGTGTTTAAATATATAAACAATATTCTCTTAGTAAATTAAGAAATAAAATATGGTGAAAAAATTTCATGCGGGAGGGGCTTGAACCAGCAACCTTAGGTCTATGTATGACCTATGCTCTGCCAACTGAGCTACCGCATGTACCGCAAATATGTGAGGAACATTAAACGTGTCGCAAGTTCGCAACTTTACAAGACAATCCCTAAAACTGTTTCTTTGTTCTCGGATTTGCCTCCAAATATCCCCAAACTCAACATTTATTTATTGACTCAACATGTTCGTGTTGTTATGTGTGTCAAATTTCGATAGATTGACAGACGGACGGATAGACACACGAGCAATCCCATAAGGGTTCCGTTTTGTCACATTTCGTACGGAACCATAAAAAATCCACCGCCCCTTGAAGACAAATCGGTTCTCACTTCGAAGTAATTTAAAGCGATTGTATCAATTGAAAATCACGTTGTCAGTAAGGTTTACAGCGAGCACGTGCGCGCCATTTTAAACAAGAAGCTAGAAATGGAGTGAAAAGATATGGCGTTTAGTATCGCACCATTTCGTCGCGGGAAGTGCCGATAGCTCTTTCCCTTGGAAAGACGGGAATTGGTTACGTTAACAGCAGGTCAGTAAGGCAGTTGAAATCGATACGAAGTTCGTATTTTGGTAAATAATGTTAACAAATGGGAATCGTGTTTAGATAGTAAGATCTTCGAATAAGTGCAAAATTATTCCAAAAGGGGAATAAATGTTATTTTTTTTATGTTAGAGGACGGCAAACCGGCAAGCGGGTCACCTGATGGTAAGTGATCACCGCCGCCCATGGACAACTGCAACACCAGGGTGTGACAGGAGCGTTGTCGGCCTTTCAAGGACTTTGGGAGAAGGAAATGGGGAGAGAAGGGGGAAGGATGGGCCTTCGGCTCTCTCACTCACCGAACGAAGCATAAAAGCGGTAAAGCGTGAAATTTTGCATACAAGTTCTCTGGAGTACGGAGAAGGACAGATACTACCTTTTATCCCGGGAAAAAGTACTATTCCCGAGGGATCGACATTGACGCGGGCGGAGCCGCGGACGAAAGCTAGTAGGATATATGTACAGTATACAACTAGCTTTTGCCCGCGGCTGCGCCCGCGTCAATGTCGATCCCTCGGGAACAGTACTTTTTCCCGGGATAAAAGGTAGCCTTTGTCCTTCTCCGTACTCCAGAGAAGTTGTATGCAATATTTCATGATGAGCGGTTCAGTAGTTAGGGCGTGAAAGCGTAACAAACAAACAAACAAACTCACTTTCGCATTTATAATATTAGTAAGGATAAATATCCGTGCGACACCGGGGCGAGCAGTTTGTAAAATATAAAACTTGTGCAATGGTTCAAAGCATAGGGATACGCCGTTATCTTCGTTATCAGTTATGTTGCAGACGTTTTCCGTCTGCGTTAATCGTTTTACTAATGTCTGATGCATGCAGGTACTCAGTCTGGTGTCCGTGGTATACATATACACTCGTTGATTTGTGTTTGTGATGAAAGTGCATCAATTAGACAACTCCCCTTCCGATGTTGTCATATTCCTTAAATATACTCTGAGTGATGTTAGATTTTACAGGTATTCGGTCTAATTTTACATTTAAGGGATTTTTTTATGCTTATAAGAGGAATGGGACACAGTGAAGATATTCAACGTCTCATACATAGTGTTCAAAAGAGTTAAAAAGAGCAATTAAAGTTTAAGTTAGTTATGGCGTTGATATAAAGGCGATATATAAAATGAATGATAAAATTTTATCCTTAACTTAAAATTCATAAATAACCTTTTTTTTTAAATGTAATTTGATAACCCCTCATTAGTTAAGCATTGGTCGTACAAATATCAAGTCGTTGCTTCGAATCCTGCCCGCATAGAACAATAATTTCACAAATTTCTTAATTTAATATGACGTTCAAATGTGTTTGATTTTTTTTATTCAAGTTTGAATAAAATAAATAAACTACTAATGAATAAATGTAAATAAACTACTATTTACGTTTATTCATAAATGTAGTTTTCAAGGGAAATGCCGCCGCTGTACAAAGCTTTATTTTTTATTGAAAATCAGATTATTTTTTGTATTTTTATTATTCAAAAAGTTTGTACAATAAAGAAATTTACTGGAACAACAAAACAACATTTTCTTTTTACACGCTTTTTATTTGTTTGTGACTGACTTCTAGGAACTCGATTTTGACCCACTAAACCGTACTATTTAATTTTTTGTAGAGTGATCAAGGACCGAATGACAATATAATATTATGAAACTGAAAAGCGAAAAATAAATATAGTTTAAAAAACCACGCTTTTATTAAAAACTAGCTTTCGCCCGCGGCTCCGCCCGCGTCAATGTCGATCCCTCGGGAACAGTACTTTTTCCTGGGATAAAAGGTAGCCTATGTCGTTCTCCGTACTCCAGAGAACTTGTATGCAAAATTTCATGATGATCGGTTCAGTAGTTAGGGCGTGAAAGCGTAACAAACAAACAAACTCACTTTCGCATTTATAATATTAGTATAGTAAGGAAGAAATAAAAAGTAAAAAACATATCTTAATATAGGCAGAAAATAATAATCAGTATAAATATATTATTATTTTGAAAAATGCGTGTGGAGTGTGCCATTTTTTTCGCATATCAAGCACCTCACGCTTTCTTCAAAATAATACTAACACCTTTCGCGTTTTAGTTCGATTCATAATTAGTGTTTTTTTTATAAACTATATTTTTTTAATGTCATGTATCCCCCCTTATTATCGAAAATATTGCTAACCAAAAAAATTTAATGGCGTCAAAAATGACAATATTACTACTAGGATTATTAAATGCTGCAAACATAAAATAAGCCCAAATTTAGCATTCTTAATAAATTTGTCACTCGAAGAAGGCAAATTTCCCGAAAAATTAAAAGTAACAGTTCTAAAGCCGATTCACAAAAAAGGTGATATAGATATAAACATTTTTAAACCTGTAGCGGGACGCCGCTATTCGTTAGACACGATACGAGATTTCTCCAATCGTATCGCACGTATTGCGGCTCCCTCACAGCGATCCGATATCCAGGAATCCAGGATAGTAAGTATTATAGGCGCCTTCCAGCAATGCAGACTAACTATATAGGTACAATTAAGTATATCTATGAAATGCGAGTGATATTTAGTCAGTATGGTGACCGACGTTTATGAAATCACTCGCCCATTGATTTTTGTGATTTATGTGTTCTGATATCAGCTTATCAGCTTACCAAGACAATATTCGCTTTGTCCAGTTCTTTCAATGTGAACCCTATAGGCACGTCTGTCCTCGTCGTAGGTCGTGTCAGTCAACTTCCAATTTAACTTCGATTCAATAAATTATTCATTATTTTATATCACTAACGAAAAATCGTTTCAAAATGTGTTACTTTGTCCCGGTATATTTATTAATAGGTACTTACTACGTAACTTTGATTGCAAGACTCAGTCTAGTATATACTCGTAATTGATTGTTGAAAGTTGTGTAGTGTTATATTGAGCTTAAGCAAGAAAAAATCCGTTTATTCAGTTATTTGTTATTTTTCATTAATTTACAAGTGATATTATATATCCTTTACACTTGGGTCTCCGAAAATGTCAGAGCGTCACGTGGTCTTTTCCCTCGTACAGCAGGATTGTAGAATATGCTCCTATTCCGAGGTTTTCCCTGTGTGCTACGACTTGGGATGGGGTCCTTCAAAAGGCGTGTTTACAGGTATCTTAAGACTCGGCGCGTCAGAACCTCCTCTGGTGTTGCAGATGTCCATGGGCGACGGTGATCAATTTCCATTAGGTGGCTCGTCTGCTCGTTTGCCGTCAAATATACATTATAAAAAAAGTGGGTCGATGATTTTAGGGACTTCAGCATTTTAGGAATTCAACACAGGTTTATGTTTACGTACACACCATCACGTCTTTTTCCCTTGCGGGGTAGACAGAGCCCAGGTATTTCAGACCTAAAAGCCACAAAAAAAAGTTTGACTTTCCATAGAAATTCGTCCAGCTGATCGGCGACTTTGCATGGGAAACCCTATTTTTTTTTCGATTTTTAGCTTTTTTTCTTGCAGTTCTATATTTCATTAGGGATTCTGATTCCGAGATTCCAATAAACCTAGGAGGTTCAAAATCACGTTGTATATCTATTTTATTTCTAAATTGATGCTCTGTTAGTATAATTTATTGTATGTCTAATATGTATCTAAAAATATATAACTCAAAGGTGACTAACATAGTGATCTACTTACGTAGGCAGCCCAAACCACTGGACGGAGCGGGCTGAAATTTGGCATGCAGGTAGATGTTATGACGTAGGCATCCGCTAAGAAGAGATTTTATCAATTTTACCCCCAAGGGGATAAAATAGGGGATGAAAGTTTGTATGAAAATTCGTATAGCGAGCGAAGCCGCGGGCAAAAGCTAGTTTTAACATAAATGTACACAATTTCCTGAAATGGGCGCAAACAACTGAAACACAGTTCTATACTATCGCAGTTGTTTACGATCCAGATTGTTATTTGTATATAATGGTTTTTTTGTTTCTAATAAATTCATACATAACTCTATGTCGGTGATACCGACTATATAATAATACGTGAGCAAACCGTTGTTTTAAAGTTTAATTATCTCATCTCGCGTAAGTGTTAAGCGGGTGCCGCGCGAACGATAAACGTCACTTCTGTGCAAGCCATTAGGCTACGCAGAACCATTAGGCGATTATGAAAAAAGATGAAAAGGCTTAATATTTTCATATTTATATTTTTATAAAAAAAAAAATAAGAAACAGGATGTCCTCCGAGACGTACATATATATATTATCATGTGAGAATTATTATTTTAGACGTAAAAAATTACAAAGTTTTCGAAGAAAAATGTTTTTAAATATCATAATGACATATAAATATTTTTTAAATTTCATATGTATCTAAGAGTAATGTATCTTGTTCAAGAATCGATCTAAATTATATAAATACTTTGATGTATTTAATTAATTCAGCGGTTAGTACTAATGATTTAAAAACACGTATTTTTTCACTATTTCGTTCATTACCGCCTTAATAATATTTGTTTTGTTGCAATATCAAGCTTGTGTCTGGCCTTCCTTCGCATTAAAACCAACAAAACAAAGCAATGTTTTGACGAACATATGTGACCGTGATTTACGATTTCCAAGAGCTTTGTGTTGTGATATCTGACTTCAGTAAAACAATAGTCTCTGTATGAGGTTTTTCTGTATCAAATTCACTGACCAGTGGACTGGCGATCTGGCTACACTTCGCAAAGGTATGCTTCTTTTATTATATTCAATTCTTTTTATTATAACTGCATCCGTTGTCCAGTGGTTAAGGCACTTTATACAAACAAATGCGGCAAATAATAATGTGTTTTATTTGCTAGCATAATTTATGCTATTTATGACTAGGCGGAAACGAAAACATGAAATTGTTAACAATAAATTTATAAATCTAAAATAAGCGAAAATAGCAAACGAAACACAAAATAAAATTATTATATAATAAAAAAAAACTCAATATTTTTATCATTTAATCTTAATAATCTTGCATTAAAAAAACATACGTCTATTGTAATAATGAACTGATTGTGATGAAATTTAAATGGGAAATACTTTTTTTAAAGCATACTTACTTTTTTTATATGTAAACTTGTAACTACAATTATGTGTTCAATCAACCAGTTTTTCCTACAAATATGTAGATTGTCACCTGTAAAGAGAAAATGTTTAGACAGAAATATGTAAAATTGTAGGTACAATTTTACAATTTTGTAGATTTTCGACCAGTGTAAATTTGTAAGTCGTAACATAAACTTGTAGAATTGTAACTTGTAAATACAATTACAATTTACAATTTGTAATATTTATTAAACAGGGCCCTATACCTATGCCCCGGGCGGCAGTTTACAGGGGCGGCAAATCACAAATCTGAGGGAGGCGGCGTACTACACGTCACTCTGTGGGAGCAGGACAGCATGATTCGATTCGCCACGACACATTGCATCAGGGGCACCATTCAGGGTCTTGCCTCGGATACAAAAATTTTTAGATCCAGAGCTGGCCTTACCCAATTCAGGAGAATAACATTTTTACCACCCGTGCTAATACTTTCTCCAACCCATTACATCGTATTACACGCGTGATTGATAACATTACGTTATGACAACAAGACAACGGTAATTCTATTGTAATTCTCATATCTTCGGTATCTCTCACAATTGATACCACTCGCGATCTTTGTCATGCCGTCGGACGATTTGATCTTATTGTAAATTTTGATAAAGATAAATGGGTATTTAGTCGTTTCGTACCCTATAATAATACGAGGGTTAAACTGAGTAAGCATTTTAACTGTTTCCTAGCCTCGTCAGCATTTTGTTTGCCTCATGGCTTCCTATATTTTAGTATATTGTTCAGTTAGTATCACGATAGATTCTAGTGATTCGAACCGCGTTGTGAATTGCCCATGAGCTCTTTCTGAATGGATCCTTTTGCCACAGAATCTCCTTTTTCACCGCGGATGTTTTTTTTTTTTGGATGAGCAAATTCGGACAGAGAAGTTTTTTTTTTATTTTCACTTATTTAACTTCTTTACAAATGTAAAAGGCGGACTTAAAACCAGAGGCTTTATCTACCAGTCAACCCACAGGTGGTGCCGAGACAGGAGAATTTTGGAAGTTGGAGCAAGAAAGTATACTTTAAATAAAACTAAATTATAGTGTACCCTAATAATATTTATAAGATAAGATAAAGACTACAAATATATTTAAGTATAATATACAGTACATATACTACATAAATATAATTTATATTCGACACATATGACGAAAAATTTACATCGTGGGACGTAAATTTTTTATACTATTGCTCGATAAAATTAATGAGTATTAGCTTAGATGCAAAAAGGTACCGATTTACCAACGGGTACATATTCCAAATCAACCCGTTTTGGGGTTGCGTTCATAAAGGATAAAAATTGTGTCCATGCAACAAAAGTTTAAACGTATTCATGCAAGAAAGAGTTTGGTTTATCTCACAAGAGAGACCGTATGGAAGAGAGGTCCTAAATCAGAATACACATATAAGAAGAGCTTTTTATTGTAAAATTTTGTAAGGAACCCTTAGTGAGCGAAAGTCGCACTAGGCCGGTTTTATTAAAAAAATAGACTTACCGGTAACATAAACAATAAAACAACCCTAGTAGATCAAATCGACCTATTCATAAAGATACCACAGTTAGAGTTGGAGCGGTTCAAATGGTCCCATTCAGAAACATTACTTAGGCAATTCCTACCGTGGTTCGAATCGCTCATAGTACGAAACGCCTAAAAGACCCAAATGTTGTATAAATATTTCAGAGTTATCTTCAACAATCATATTTAAATTTTCATTTGCTCGAAACGACGACGAGAACGTAAAAGCCTTACATTGGTCTCAAACCTTTTAATTTTCTTGGAACCTAACGAGTTATTGGTTTGTTAGTTTAAATAATCTTATTTTATGTATGATTGTTTTAGGATTGAAAAACATCAAAGAGGTTTAGTTTTTCAATTTATTTCGCTTAAGACTGTAATCGCCTGACTTGGAAATCGTAACAAAACTCAGTGTTAGAGTCTCGTTATTCAAAACAATACGTTTGTTTGGCTTGATTATTATAAGTGAAACATACAAACTAAAATAAAACTAATAAGCTGGCATGTTGACAAAAAATATATTTGTGCCGTTTGGTGTAGAGGCATTTGGACCATGGGTCCTGGTGCGAGAGCTCTCTACAAAGATCTCGCCTGATCTCCGCCGCACGTGACAAGAGGGCTGGCTACTTTTTCGCACGTGGGAATGCAGCCAGCATTCTTAATTATTTATTTAGACATATTTTTATTGTTACAGATAAGTCCACGGCCACCGACAGCTAACATTATCTTCATGTAATCTACTGTGGATTAGTGATGAAATAATATCAAACAGCAGCCGTCAGTTAGGCCTAACCAAAACACTGTGATAGCGACTGCGCCGTCTGAGTGGCTTCTCTAATGTGATATTAATACTGTGTTCACGATTTGATAAAACAAACGACTGCATTTTTAAGAACTAACCAATTAATGTGAGATTAATCGCACAAGGAAATTCCTGAACTAATGTTTATAGGAACGGACATTTTTGTAAATTTATAACTCCTAATAATCAAGTGAGAGCTTACGAATCAAGACTAAAGACTATTATAATAATTATAAATAAGATGACAGTTGGCAAGAAACAAAACGGTTTGATCAACCCATCAGAACCAACCCAAATAAATGACAGCAAACCTGAAGACTTGAGCATACCAGGGAGTGTTATGGATGGCGTAACTATAGAGCCAAACGAAACGCGTTACGTAGTGACAAACTGGAGATATGTGATTCTCTGCATGTTTGTGATATACTCGGCATCGAACTCGTTGCAGTGGGTTCAGTACACGATAATTTCAGACATAGTGACGAGTTATTATGATGTTTCAAGCAATCTAGTGTCGTGGACCTCAATGATTTATATGGTGACTTACGTGCCTCTGATATTTCCTGGGAGTTGGCTTCTGGATAAAGTGGTGAGTTCATTTATCTTTTATTTCTCATTAATCTGTAAATTTATCACCGACATTTCCCTAACCTAACCAACATCCCTATGGAAGTTGTTCACTTTGACGGGCTGAGTAATCCCATAAAGGACATGTCGGTGGTAAATTTGCACGTTGTATATAAATCTTAAATTCAAAATCATAAATAGATCAAGAAATTGTGAAAAATAAAGGATTTTTGTGTGAGGTTCCATAAACAATTTGCTTGAAGATTCTGCGTAGAGTACCTATTTAGATGTTGGGCACAATTGATCGTGGATGAGACAGTCGTCAAGCGTAAACATTTGTCAACAGGACACCGCACTATTACCGCTCTTTTTAATAAATTTTTATATTTTTTGTGAGCAAACTTATAAGCTTACAATACCACGAAAGAAACCCTCGTCGAACGTGGACGTTTCAAGTTGAAATACATATCGCATATTGATATGGAAAGCATCAATTTCTAAGTGTAGGTACGCAATCAAAAGATCTATGTATGTCTCATTTTTTGCGAAAATTGCAATGTTTTCTTAAACTCCCAAGGAAATCAAAACATATACTTCCCGTCTGACTAGAGTTATGAAATTCGCCATTAACAAAGGTCTGTTAGCACAAGTAAAGTAAATAATCCGAAAACGGAAATTTTTTATTTAGAAAATTTAACTTTATCTAAAGATCAAATTACAATTTAAGAGCATGGACCTAGGAATGATATAGACTTATCTTTTTCCGTTACATATATACAGCATAAGCAGGTACTAGTTAGACATTTGTTTAAATTTGAATTTCCAACGATGGAACAATTAATACTTATTTATTGTTGATGTGTGCGTGTGCTTGTGTCGCGACACGTTTGCATGAATTATTATTTGCATCACTGATTAGTTCCTTAGGGGCTTCTCCTGATTATTCTTAGATCCATATGCTTAGGGGATGGTAAATACGGTCGGAGACTTAGACCGGCTCTCCGCCGCCGTACCGGTTAACCGTGTAGCTGGTTGAATCCTCTCGTTTCGACAGTCGCTGCGTGAGTCTAACCTTCACTTAGACGGTGTTTTATATTTGTTTTGCGAAGTTTAGTTACTTTTAACTTATTTTGGAGAAGTGGTTGATATTTTTTTAATTGTTAAGTTATTACTTTTCTCCTTTTACATTGATATCCAACTATCGATAGGATATCATTAGATATATCTGGCGTGATCACATCAAATAGGCATGACACTTATTTTATCTTATATCTTAAGTATCTCACTATCTTAATAATATCATAAATGTGAAAAAAATGAGGATGTATGAATGTAAAGATGGATGTTAGTTACTTGTCGTCGAAATGCCATTTTTCGACCATGTCCTGGCCATGATTCGTCTTGGCTGGTTTGGAGGTTTATCAATAGGCTGAGGACCCAGGTTGGCCGCTGCAAAAGCAATATGGTTAGATGGGATTTTGCTAATGATATCAAGTGCCTGTGTGGCTACGATTCGCAGACAATGGGTCACCTACTTGAGTGGCCATCCTGTCCCACGTCTTGTACAATGAAGAACCTCATGACTGGTACCGCAAATGCGATGATTGTGGCAGATTATTGGTCAGAAGTAATTTGACGTAAAAGGCATACTATATGCAGTACTCGACACGACAAAGAAGTTACTTATAGAGCCGGTAGCCCAATGGGTGTAAGCATTATTAGATCTTACACATGTTAAGCTGCTCCGGACGAGGTCCCCACTGAGATGGGTGACCACAAGTAGCATTAAAATCAACTTCTTCCATTCTTCGGCACATTAACCCGTTGGACCCAGCTGTCCTTATATGGCAGTCGTTAGTCTAGGTTAGATGCCTTAAGGTAGCTTGAAAAATCTGACACCAGTGTTGGTCACTACACACGAAAAGCAAGCAAGTTTCTCGTGTATACGCAACTGACTCCGTCTTATTATAAAACGTAGATTTACTTTAGTTCCTGATTTAAACCATTACCCGACCAAAATAAGTCAACACTTATTACTTAGACATTTTGTCAGCTGTCATTGTTAAATTATATTGGACGCATAATGGCTTAAACCAAGTAAACAACTAAAGTTAGTCCTCGTTTTATAGTGTTTTTATTTTTATTTTCAGACGGACTATGTTTTTTTTTTATTTTAGGTATGTAGCTAGCTCCAAGCGAACTTTTGCCACTTCACCGGGCGTTTGAAGCGAGGGCAGAGTGCCTTTAAGCTGTAACAATACTGTAGATAGAACAGCTCAAAGACTATAATTTATGCGATAAGACTATAATTTTCCAGTAAGAAGATAATTATCCATACAGGTTGGCCGAAGTGGCCGTCAAAAGATGTACAGTACAAAAACAAAAGTCAGACAATACACTGTTTAAACCTTTTCTAACACGGCCTTAAAATTTTATTAGAAGATACACACTCATATGCGTAAAAATAATCCTTTTCAATGATATGTTTATCTGAAAATCAACGTCCACAAAAAATTTTTATGATTATGTAAGCTTCTAACTTAAAAACAAACTCCTTCTATCGTGTCAATGGTCCAAACGATTAAATGAATTTTGCCCAGATAATGCAAATCGCCAAATCCTCTCTTGTAGAAGAGGTGGGACATTCGGGGCATGACATAAACAATGTTATGGCTACTTTTATAACAGACTAAAAAAAAGGAGGCAGTTAATTGACAGCCTCCTCCTTTTTTTAAAGTAGAATAAAAGTGGCCTTATCCGTCTTTTTTTTAATGTTTGTTACCTCAGAACTCCGGCATTCATGAACCGATTTTAAAAAATATTTTTTTGTCTGATAGTGTATGCTTTCAAATTGATCCGACTTAAATTTTATCACAATCGGTTTAGTAACTTGATTGAAGTCGCTCGACGTAGCGATACATTAAGTTAGGTAAAAATGGTTGGAAAAGTCAATTTGAAAAGTATGTTAATTATAGACAACTTTCGAAAAATAACTACGTTGCTCTGTCTGAAGATTCCTCGTGTAGGGACGAAACACGTGTCGCGGGCACGACGGCCGATATTGCTGCAGCCTGAAGGGCCCGTACTACCTCACACTGCTTTGCATGATTGACTTGTTATATCAATAATAATTAAATACTCAAGTTGAAATAAAAATGCAGCAAAGTTCAGGACTAACTCTGGTAACTATATGACTCAAAAACACGATTGCGTAAAATTTTCTCGATAGAAAAAAATTGCAAAGTTGCCTCCAAATTACGTCTAATTTACTCGGTATATAGCATTATTCACCAAATACATTAAAATTAACCTTGAAACTTTTGATTATTATTGCATTACAGATAAGGCAGCCATCATATGTTTTTCTTTTTCGAATAACCCTTGAATATTCCTAAAAAACGAAAATATCCAAAGTAGACAACGCGTTTAGACCATCCGCGTTTGTATCGCCACGCCGCCTGGCATATGGCGGGCTCTTAACAGATGCATCGACCAGGGTTGCATGCATCAACTATTGGTGGCGGGCATTAAGGGACTAACAGTAGTTTGCATGAACTAACTGGTGGCTGAAGCATGCAAAGTAAATGTAGCTTTGACTTCCGCAAAGTAACACCTGAATCTATTAAAAACCATAAGTTATGTAACTTTTAAAATGTTAATAAACTTTTATTACGAAGCCATTTCCATAAACGCATAAGGTTCTTACATTATTTTATCATCATTCCAGCCGTTAGAACTCCACAGCTGGACATAGGCGGCTCTTGAGGATTTTTCATTCTATTGAAGGATATTTGTGTTGGCCAGCGCAGTTAGTAAGCTGGAGAAGGATAGGAATTTGTTGCATTTGGGTAGGGAATTAAGGTAGGTATTGGGATACTACATACTCGGATGAACTCTTCTCCAACTCTTAACAGGCAGTCTGGAAGCTTCGATCAAATATAATGGTAGATACACAGTCTCATACAAAATGAAGCCTTAATAATGTCCCAGAGTCAAAACATCATGCATACTTACAAACAACGACAAAAACTGTACATATTGAAAGTATAACTCCATCTTTTTTTTCACTTCTTCTGATGCGTAGTTTTTGCATGTTTTCATTGTATCTTCGTGATCGCGAGACGTGTGAGTGCTAGCGCGGTTTATTGAAACTGTAGGCAAAACAGCTCCGAAACTCGATTAGTGCGCTTTTTTACCGGTGCCTCTATTCGAGCGCGAATCGTGTATCTACCATTATATTTGATCGAAGCCTGGAAACTTCGATCATTAATACCAACTAGATAACGCATTACCTACAAAATCGTAGCAAAATTCTGTCCGCTCGAACATATAGCTATACATCTACATTGACTTACTAATAAACAGAGACTTAAGTTTTAAAACCATTTTAATATCAAGATATTTCAGACCATATCACCTTACAATAAAGTCGCTTTTTTTAAAACAATTACCTTATGCTTACGATTATTCGTCACGAAGACTAGCAAAGTAATAAATAACACCTGTCACTTAGAAACGAAGAATCATTTTGTCTAAGAACATCCATTGTGATGACAACCTTATTGCACTAATCATAAAGTACTTTTCTCTTTGATTACATTGCGAGTTACGTCGTTTTGTTTCGTTTCTGTTTGCTTCTTCAAATGTTTGTGCGGATGTTGGCTAGCTTGGCCAAACATTTCTTGCCGTGGTTGAAAATCGGTAACTTTTATTTAAAATGTTTATTATTAGTTAAAAGGTAAAATGTATAAAATAGTTCATTTACTTACCGAAAATAAGATACACCGGACGAAAAATTATTTTTTCGGCCATTATTTCGACAAGTTTTTAGTGCACACTGCGGCATCGTGACACTTCGTTACGTTGGCTGTTTGGACCGAACTAAATAAAATAGCCCCTCACTGCTTGAGTGAGGGGCTATTTGCCGAGCCGTTTTTTATGCGCTGACCCGACATCTAGTTGGTATTAATGATCGAAGCCTGGAAAAGATTGCTGTTAGTGATAAGCAGTGGTCGGAATAGGTAGATTGATTTTATGTACTTGCATCATGAAGTGCCAATGTCATACATAACATGGATAAGCCTTTTCCCTGGGATTCGTTTCAGTACTTATGGGATTGAATTAAATATATTTAATGTATGATTTTTTACAGCAGTATATTTGATGATCAGATGTATGAGTTCGGAGCTAGTAAGACATTTTTAAGGAGACAATCTGTCCAAGATATAGATACTCGTCGACATATTGTATGACTTGCCCATCAACCTCGACCCTACGTTTCGTGCCATTGGTCATCAACTGCGTCTTAGATCGGTTAATTTGTAGTCCAAATTGAAGGCTTGCCGTGCTGAGGTCTTGTAGCATCTGTTCGAGTTCGGAGCTAGTAAGACATTTTTAATTGATTTATATACATAGTGTTTTTTTTAGTAATGTAGGGAATGTGACTTTTTGTCCAATCGCAAGTTACCATATGACTAGTGTTTTTTCTTTAGCCGTTTGTGTCCCACTGCTGGGCAAAGGCCTCCCCTCGTTGTTTCCACAAATTCCTTTCCCTCGATAAACTCTTCCAATCCTTCTCAAACTTGTCAATGTCATCTATCCATCTCTTCCTCGGTCTTCCTCGTCTTCTACGTCCACCTGGTGTCCATTGGGTGGTGATGTAAGCCCATTTTTCAGGATGCATTCGACAAATGTGACCCGCCCAATCCCACTTTAGTTTGGCTGCCCTCTTTCCAACATCCGAAATTTTTGTGATGGAGCGCAGGGTGGTGTTTCTCACGCGATCAATTCGCTTGACACCTAAGATGCTACGCTCCATAGCTCTTTGACAGACCTTCAATTTGGACATTTGAGCATTAGTGAGCGACCATGTTTGAGCACCGTAAGTTAGGATGGGCAAAATACACATGTCGACGAGTTTCTTTTTGAGGCATGTTGGTAAATTGCTTTTAAGTAAATCCTTCATCGACCAGAAGCTACGCCAAGCATTTTCAATTCTGCGACTTACTTCTTTGTCTTGGCGATTAGTGAAGGAGACAATCTGTCCAAGATATAGATACTCGTCGACATATTGTATGACTTGCCCATCAACCTCGACCCTACGTTTCGTGCCATTGGTCATCAACTGCGTCTTAGATCGGTTAATTTGTAGTCCAAATTGAAGGCTTGCCGTGCTGAGGTCTTGTAGCATCTGTTCGAGTTCGGATGCGGGCGACGCGAACAACACGATGTCATCGGCGAAACGAAGATTTGTCAGCCTTTTTCCGCCGACGACAATGCCTCTCTCATCCCAAGATGCAGCCAATTGTTGAAATATTTCCTCCAAAGCGCTGGTGAATAATTTGGGGGAGAGCGGATCACCCTGTTTCACACCGCGTTCTATTTTGAAAATTGGTCCAGTGGAATGCATTTTGATATCGGCTGTGCTATTGTTGTAAATGTTTCTTAAAAGTTGTATGTATATTTCATCAATGCCTTGGTTGTATAATGATGTAAATATTGATTTATGATATAGACTATCAAAAGCTTTTGAGTAGTCCACAAATGCTAAGTATACAGGTTGACTGTGTTCGTTGGTTTTCTCAATTATTTGATTAACGGCTTGGAGATGGTCGGTTGTAGAAAATCCGCGTCGGAAACCAGCTTGCTCAGGGGGTTGGTGATTATCGAGTTTGTGATCTATGCGTCTTAAAATGATGGTAATGAATATTTTATAAATGTGGGATACTAAACTAATGGGACGGTAATTTGCTATATTGTTATGTTCACCTTTTTTATGTATAAGTATGATGTTAGAGTGGCATAGATTTGTTGGTATTTGCCCAGAGTGTAAAATCAGGTTGAACAATTTTGTGAGATGCTGGAGCAAGGATTTGCAACCAACTTTGAGAGCTTCGGAGGTAACTCCATCAGCACCTGGGCTTTTATCAAATTTGAGTGTATGAATTGCATCCTGAACTTCTTCTTCTGTTATTGGAGAAATGGCATTAGCACATGTATGGATACGCGTTTCTTCTAATTTTGAAGCGTCTTTATAAAGGTTTTTATAGAAATCTGTACATATTTCAATCAACTTGTCTCTATTACGGTGTTCTGTTCCTGTATGGTCTCTTAAGCTTGATATCCACTTTTTACTTTTAAGTACTCCCTGTTTCGCTGTTCTTAATGATCTGTTTCTTTCTAATGCTAGTTTTACTTTTTGTGTATTATATTTGCGGATGTCATCGCGAATACGACGTTTTACCATCTTATCAATATTTCTATATTCTTCTGAGTAGTATCTAAGTGTTGATCTTTTTTCTATTAAATCTATTGTCTCAGGCGAGAGTTTTGGATTGTTTTGTTTTTTGGATTTGATTTTTGTACTGGCTGTTTTTATTCCGTCTACTATCTGATCATAAACTGTTTGGGAATCTTCGTTGTTTTCTATGTCTAACATGTTGAAAAAGTTAGACAATTCTAAGTTGAAATGGTTATAATTGTTGAATGGAGTAATTTTGTTATGTCTTTTAATTGTACGGAAAAGAGAGGCACGATGAATTTTAAAGTTAAATTTGATTTGAGCACGTACTGGTCTGTGATTAAAATTATAATTAATTTTGTTTATGACGCCAACATTTTTTATAATGTTGTTGTGGGAGCATAGTACATAATCTATTTCGTTTTTATATCGACCACCAGGTGATATCCACGTCCAGCGTCTGTGCATTTTTTTACAGAAGTAACTATTGGATATCATAAGACGCTGACCGAAAGCAAAATGAATAAGCCTAGTGCCCCTATCGTTACTTTCTCCAAGACCGTATGGCCCAACAATGTCCCTGTTATCTGACTGTGAAGTTGAGCCTACTTTTGCGTTGAAATCACCTAACACAATTGTCCAAGTTCCTCTTTGTTCCTCACAGGCCTTATTTAAGAGTTCGTAAAAATCTTCGATCGCATCATTGCTGTAATCTTTTGTAGGTGCGTATACTTGTATAAGAGTGAGGAACTTTTTATCCGATATTTTAAATTTCAATGCGGCTATTCTTTCTGAGTACCCAGTAAATTCAATGATGTTCCCTTTCTATTTCTTATGTACTAAAAATCCAACGCCATGATGACCTTTTGTTTGTCCAAAATGATAAAATATGTAATTGTCGGTTTCAGTTGTACTTTCACCTAATCTTCTCACCTCAGCGAGACCAACTATATCCCATTTGATTTTATTCAAAGCATTTTCAAGTTCTATTAACCGGTCGTCTTCTGCGAGTGAAACTACATTATATGTTATAATATTAAGCAAGTCTGCGTCCATTTTAATACTAGCCTTGTTCGTTTGACGGTTTATCAATTCCGCTCGGGGATTCTTAGCACCCTTGATTCCAGTGCGTAACGAGGTGCCGTCATCACCAGGCCCGTTTCTGGAATCGCCGAGCACTTGGGGCCTTCCTTTATGTAGAAACATCATAAGGGGGTTTGGACCATAAGCCCACCACGCTGGTCCAATGCGGGTTGGTGGGCCAGATGTCATCCACTCCGCTTACTGACTGGCTGATGTCTGGGTTTCTGTCGCCAGAGCCTTGTTTGTTATTTAGCAGCGAGCACCACGTGCAGGTAAGGATGACTTGAGTGAGGAAGGTGTTGGTCCCACTCCTTGCCCACCTTGCATGACTAGTGTAGTAATTTTTTTATTATATGTTTGCTATCTACTACTACTAGTAACTTTTATTAATTTAATAAATAAAAGTTACTATTTATATCAATATTTTTTGAAGAAGATCCAGAAATCAGTACATAAGCTAGAGTTAAATCACGTTTTTACAACACAAAAAGTAACAAGTGCACTCTATGACGGAGGGAAAGCTAGTAATGATATATTCTTCATCCTACACGTAACGATTTTAAAATCCCGAAAAAATTTTTAATTCCCGTAATCCCAGTGGCATGTCCATATTAATATGTACGTGTCAGTTTATTGACCTCAAATCAATCTACCTATTCCGATCACTGGTGATAAGGTATTTGTGCACAATTTAATTAAAATTACACATAAATTTGTATTCCTAACATGGTGCAATAAAGAATTTTTGTATTATAGTATGAATGGGAAAAGCAGGTAGCATCTGAGGAGACGGAGCGCGTACCCGATTCCATACTGGCAACCACTGGATAGATAGTTGAGGATAACACTCCTCAACATTTCGAGTAGGTGTCACGGTCAATCGACCATGCACACCCTGGTGTCAGAGTTCTTCGGAACTGCCTCTCGGCCTCTGACGTGGTTCCTTTAACGACTACCAGATGGCAGCCGGGACCACCGGCTTAACGTGCCTTCCGAAGCACGGAATCATCTTTATTATCAGACAATCAGGTGATTCAAGCCTGCAATGTCCTAACCAAACTGGAAACAACTAAACAAAGTATGCTTCCGGTGGGAATCGAACCCACGACCCCCGGGTCAACAGGCAAACGCCTTAACCACTGGACCACGGAGGCGATAACACTTAACAACGATAACACTCCTGAACATGACGCATACAAAATGTAAAATATGTGACGTCACTAGTCTGTGATTTTTATTCAGCGGCGTTTACGCCAAGACAATAAATTTGTGACTTTTTAACCTTATTTTAGAGTTTTTGACTTATCAAGGAATTTTTTTTACTGATATGCCTAATTTGAGAGCTCTAAACTTTTAATTCTATAGCACAACGAAAATATGTGTGCAAGTTCCCATTGTTTACCGTTCGTCTCAATTTCTTCGTATTTTAGAAGTGACCCGATATCCCGGCCACTTATTGTCGGCTACATTTCACCCTTTGTTGATTGTTACTGCTAAGCCCTATCCATCTTGTCTTCCGTCCAGTACCGCTTGACCCGCTGCGCGTCTTAGGGCGGGTTCTCATGACAAATTGTTGTGTTTTTAAAAGGTTTTATTTGCGAAAACCTACGTCATCCATATAACAGCGTTATATTTAACAAAATGTCTTGAGTCAATAAAGAAATATTTGGTAAACGTGGAAGTCTACTGATCGAACTACATAATTACGACTGCTCGTGATTAATAATTAAAATAATGATTCTTAAGCAATATTAAAAATACGATGCCTTATAACTTATAACAAAAAAATGGTTCTATAAAATTTGTCTTTAAACTTCCTAGTGGGATAACTAAAATAACCTGTCATGGTGCAGCTGTAGTGAGATTTACTTACCAGGCTGGTGGTTGCCCGCCTTGCTGCTTCGTCTGTGATCAAACCAGATGATTCTTGGGAATTTTCGCCCGGATCTCAGTCGGATCAACGAAATTTCAGTGATACACAAGAATAACTGGCTAAAATAAGCTGCTGAATGAAATTTGATGGCCAAATAGAAGAAAAGAAAAAAAAAGTGTATGTTGATAATTAATATTACCCACATTTTTAAAAGATGTATCTAATTTGTGAACCTGCTTTATTTCTATGAATAGTACGGGGATGAACTGTGTCACGGGTCTCTCTAAATTGGCCGGGTTACATTTGAGATATCAGGGCAGCAGCCGCGTAATTAAGCCAAGGCTTTGTAGTTACCAGAGTATTACGAAACAATAAGTACCTCGCGAAGTAAAGTAGGTGTTTTACTTATCACTTTTAGATGTTTAAAAATTATCTTCTTATCAAAAAACTAGCATTCGTCACAGCGGCATTTTATTTTTATTATAATTTTTGTAGACTTATAACTATATACAAGGAGAATTCAAGGCTATTTAAGTGGAAAATATAAATTATTTGATTGATTTTCGACATTGCCATACAAATTTTACAGTCTACTAATACAACGTGTAAATTGCTAATACCTCCTATACATCGTGAAAAAGCGTGTAAAACCATTTTCCAAGCCATCTTCATTTAATTGCCTCCGTGGTTAAGGCGTTTGCCTGTAGACCCGGGGGTCGTGGGTTCGATTCCCACGGGAAGCATACTTTTTTTAGTTGTTTCCAGTTTGGTTAGGACATTGCAGGCTTGAAACACTTGATTGTCTGATAATGAAGATGTTTCCGTGCTTCGGAAGGCACGTTAAGCCGGTGGTCCCGGCTGCCTGGTAATCGTTAAAGGAACCACGTTAGAGGCTGAGAGGCGGTCCCGAAGAACTCTGACACCAGGGTGTGCATGGTCGATTGACTGTGACACCTACTCGAAATGATGATGAACGTGTAAATTGACCCTCGATGTTCTCTTAACGGGATGACTCAGCCCACCAATACGAACAACTTTTCCAATAGAAACAATGCTGGGAACTCAAAAAAATCGACATTCCCATACATAGGTACTGGGCGGGCGGCAGAACACTTTTTCTTTTCTTTTATTTAGCCATCATCTTATTTTAGCCAGTGTCTAGTTATTCTTTATTCTTGTGTATCAACAAAATGATGGTGTAATTCATTTACATGAATCCACTGGTTTGATCATAAACGACAGAGCAAGGCGAGCAAACACCAGCCCGCTAAGAAAATCTCACTACAGCCGCACCATGACACTTGATTTTAGTTATTCTACACATCTTCTTCTTCTTCTTCTTCTAAATATATATATATATAACTCAAAGGTGACTGAATGACATAGTAATCTATCAACGCACAGCCCAAACCACTGGACGGATCGGGCTGAAATTTGGCATGCAGGTAGATGTTATGACGTAGGTACAGTCAGCCAAGGAGATATCTGACCCCCTACAACAGCGCCATTTTTCGCAAACTAAAGAACTATCCGTGGTTTAAACCCAAAGATAAAAATATACAAGTGTAATATCCTTTGCGACTAGTGCCATCTATTGAATTGTGAATGAACAAATAAGGTTAATAAGCAGAAATCTGATACCCTTGATGACTAATGCCATCTATTCGATTTTTGATAAATAAAACAAGCCCTAGCATACGATACGCTTATTTCAAAGATACTTCAAGTTAGATGTGGCGCAAGTGGTAGGCACTACGGTTTAATAGTTAGTGTGTTTATGAGGAAACAGGTTCAAATCCTCCAAAGATTTTTATTTTTTACAAATATCACTAACTTCGTATTGTGATGTTGGTGTAATTTTGGTTGTTTTAACATAATGTTACCGAGCTAATTACTGTTAATAAAAAGCATTTTAAATTTTTAATTACTTTATTACATCAAAAAAAATTAACAGTGAAATAAATACCTGCCTACTTAATTCAAACTATGATTAATCTTCTGTAGAGAGAACCAACATGTTAATAAGTAACAATTTACATCTCTCAACTTTTTTTTAATCATAGTATTATATTTTTTTAAATGTGTAGGGTCAAATAGTGCTATGTGAATAATTAAATGCTTCGATAATAGTATAAGAATGAATATGTAAACGTATGGCATTAAATTAATTTTAATATGGGAGAGGGTGACCCCCATTTTGTAGCTTTTGTTCAAGTCTATTTGTCATTTCACTTACCATGTTAGATCAGATCACATATCACTTATGCGCATATTTATTAATTTAGTATAACCTCTTTGTCTTAATTGATTTATGTTCAAACTTTACTCGTGTCTCGTGTCCCAGTTAAGCACTATTTGACCCTACAATCTGGGATTTTAATTGGTCACTTAATAACAGTTAGATCACAGAACAATTGTCTGAAATAAAATATATTCTACATTGCACACTGTTGGAATCACCACATCTCATAAATTTTCCAAGTATTTTTCTTTATTCATCCGGCCGCCGAATTCTACCAGCTCCCCTGGGCCCATTGAAGACATCTGTCCCCAATAACCTGCAAAACAATAATACGATCAGTTACCTAATATTATCTACACTGCGTAATACACTAGGTATTAAATATTATTATTATTTTACTTCACTATTTAATGAATATTTTTACCTAATGTTATCCTGCCACTGTTCTCAAAGGCAAATTATTTTGATGGCTATACGCTGGCCATGTCTTCTCCGCAATATTTTTCTGCCATCATCATCAGACTTAAAACTTTTTTCATCAGAATAAAATACGATCTCGTTCTTGTTGAATGTTTCCTCACTGTTTCAATTGAAATATTATGTTACGCCAGTTGATCGAGTCTTCTTAAATCTCCGAATCCACAAACGGACGGTGTTTCTCTGTAAGAGATATATTTATCTTAGGCATTTATCACAAACCCTGTGTTTTACGGAACAAAAAATAGTGTGACAATTAAGTAAGTATATTAAATACTTATAATTTATACTTACCGATACCTAATTCTCTAGATATAGATACTTTAAATACTGCGGTTGTCTTCACTATACACTATTAGCTTTCACAAAATCAGCTATATGAGATGAAACAGGATGCCTAATAACTGGTGGGGTTTTGGATCACTATACAGTAATCGCAGTATCTTGAATGTTATTGTGACGCGAGTGAACAATATTTTTGTTTAGTTGGTATCAGGTATAAATAAATCTGATAGATTACTCTCAATTTATTTGTTAAAGCAATGCGTTGCAGTTGGTGACAATGATGTCATAGCAGTAGAAATAGATAGCTAATTTCGCCCGCGATGTCATAACGTCGGTTGGCGTATTGAGATGAGCGCTAGCTTCTCAAGTCGTAGATCCATGGTTCGAATCGAACTTTACGTAGGATTGTTTTTGATTCTTTCTTGTTCTTACCATTGATGATTACTTGAATTATTAGCTGAGATTATTAGAAATACAAAATTTGCAACTGAGCAGGTTATCAGAAACAAATTTATACTAGCAGTTGTCTGTCTACTTGCCAAAAATCACGGTAGGTGGCGCTTCACAGCAAAGTGTGAATTTACGTTTTAAAAGTCAGGGGGTCAGGTATCTGCTTGGCCGACTGTACGTTCATCGGTTTCTTAGACGTTATCACGCCAAAAATATAATTAATTCGTGGGTTAAATAATGAAATATTTGAACACATTCCGCGCGGTAGACAGAGAGGGAGATATTATTTCCTTTCCTACGCCGCGCCAGCGGTGTCAGGTCATGTGTCTGTCTTACGAATTTTCGATCAGGTCACGTGTTTAACCCATCTTAAAAAGTGTACGACACCGTGAAAGAATTTTTCACTTCAAAATGTGTATGTGATAGCCACCACCACCAACGAAAGTAACACTAATTTCATAGTTAAGAACCATTATTTAAACAATATTGTGTTGTTAATAGTTTACAATTCTTGAATTCAGGTCACAGATTTCGACTTAGTAGTCGCCTGTCAAAAAGTTTTCCACGTAACAAGTTCCGCCTCAAAGCTCCAAAGCTCGGGGTCTTCGAAGCTCGTCAATGAAGTTGTTAACTTGTTCGGGAGTTTCTGCATGCGTTCAGTTTATAACTAGGCGAAGTTGCTCCTACTACAAAAGATATTATCAGTCACACGTTATATCTAGCACCTATAATAAAGTGCATACTAAAAATTTATTTATTGTGAAGTGACATATATCCTGTGCAAATATCAGTCATCATCATCATCATATTAGCCACAAGACATCCACGGCTGGACACAGGCGTCCTTCAAGGATTATCAGAACGGCTGGTTGAAAGCGGCCGACATCCAGCGTTTCGTTGCGACCTAGGCCAGATTGTCCGACCACCTGGTCGGTGGGTGTACGATGCTGCGCTTGCCGGTTTCGTGGTAGCCTTTCTACCTCAATGGTTAAACGTGGTATGCATATATCTATCACAACATAATAAATAATATCTACATATATATAATAAACTAGCTGCCCCGGCGAACTTCGTTTCGCCATAAGTTAAAAACTATCCTATCTCTCAAGTTGGATCGAACTGCACATGGTGTGCGAATTTTATTATAATCGGTTAAGTGGTTTAGGAGTCCATTGAGGACAAACATTGTGACACGAGATTTATATATATTTTTTTTTTTTTTTTTTTTTACTAAATATTGAATTAGGCATTTGTCTCCCGTCTCACCTGATGGTAAGTGACGATGAAGACGAGGATGTTACATGCCTATCCAAGAGATACCCATTTATTCTACTTTAAGATTAAAGCCAGCTCAAAGTTAGTCGAGACTTGTGTAATGGTATACCAACTCAACGACTAACACCTTGCATCCCAGGTCATCTGAAAAAGATATTTTTTTATCTAGACCTGACCGGAATCGTATATATTCTTTGCCGGAATCGAACCCGACATCCTTTGATTCAAAGGCACTTTTGGCACCACTAATCATCATCATTTCGAGTAGGTGTCACGGTCAATCTACCATGCACACCTTGGTGTCAGAGTTCTTCGGAACCGCGTCTCGGCCACCTTTTGATTGTATCCCCAGGTTAAGTTACTAATTTTTTTCTTACGTTATTCCAACTATATTTAATAACACAACTACCAAAATATAATATACTAGCTTTCGCCCGCGGCTCCACCCGCGTCAAAGTCGATCCCTCGGGAATAGTACTTTTTTCCGGGATAAAAGGTAGCCTATGTCCTTCTCCGCACTCCAGAGAACTTGTATGAAAAATTTCATGATGATCGGTTTAGTAGTTACGGCGTGAAAGCGTAACAAACAAACAAACAAACAAACAAACAAACAAACAAACAAACAAACAAACAAACAAACAAATAAACAAACAAACAAACTCACTTTCGCATTTATAATATTAGTAAGGATAAGGATTATTTTTTCTATTTAACTGACTAGCTTTTTCTTTTAAAAACTGTTTGCTAATAATCTCTTATTGGAAAATCAAGTCATTAATTTTGAAGAAAATTCACAATGCTGTAAAAGCTATTAAAGGGACGTGCCATCACGTAGTCCATCAATTGATCCTCTTGAGCAGCGATTAACCCGAGATAAATGCTGAATCAGGACGAGCTCATTACACGATAGACGTAGCTCTTACAGCTGGAAGGGACTTACTTTTCAATTGGAATAAAATGTGTATGAAAAACAGACAAATGGGTAGGTACATATTAAAATCCCAAAAAACATAACACCTTTATTTAAAATGTACGAGCCCAAAATACCCGAATTCTAAATGCCGTATATTTAAAATACCAAGTATTTAAAAAAATAAAACATTTAAATTACCTTATGGTTGAATAGCTCAAGCTCAAAACATCTTATTACGGAATACCTTATCTATAAATACCTGAGTTTAAAAAGACTTTACTTACCTATTTTAACTGATTTTATAAGTTCGAAGAAGAAACGAGCTGCTACCAGAATATAATTAGGTTAGGTTAGAACTGTGACCCACCAGAAAACGGATTGTCGTCAGAAACGAGTTGCTACCATCATCATCATTTCGTGTAGGTGACATGGTCAATTAACCATACACACTCTGGTGTCAGAGTTCTTCGGAACCGCGTCTAAACCTCTGACGTGGTGGTGACGAGTTGCTACCAGAATAGTAGGTTAGGTTGGGTTAGAACTGCGACCCTACCAGAAAACAAATCGCCGTCAGTATCGAGCTGCTACCAGAATACGAGTATTATGTTAGGTTGAGTTATTTATTTTATGCATTTCATATTTTGGAATTGTAATGTAAGGTTAATTGAAAATTTAATATTTAAAGGTTTGGTATTTTAAAAATCTGACATAATAATGTTTTAGTGTTTCGAATTCTGGCATTGTACAGTAAGGTGTAATCGGTTAAGGTATTTTAAATCTTAAGGTATTTTGAGTTCGGGTATTTTGGGCTCGTACATTTTAAATAAAGGTGTTATGTTTTTTGGAATTTTAATATGTACCCCAAATTAGACTTACATCCAGATAGTAAGCGTGAAACGCTAAAGAAATATGATTTGTTAGTTTGACGTTTAAGATATTTATTCTCATACAAATTTACTTCACATGAGAACAACACAATTAAAGCACTGTAATAACACTATCACATACAGTATGCGCGTACAGATTTGCGTAAATTTATAGTAACAATAACAACAATTAACTAGTTTACTTACCGAGCAGGTGCGAAGCGCGAGCGAAGCATGCAGCAGCTTGGGCAAAAAGTCATTCGTATGTCCCGCTGTCCGGTTATCCGCTCAACAGGTCGCATTTCTATTCAACCTATTTTTTTACTATTCAACTTAGCTTAACCAACAGTTTCTATCATTTTAGAATGAAAGATTATTTTTTTTTATCTTGATCGATTATTGTGAGCGTGGTATATGTAGTAATTCCCAAAAGTTGCAAAAAATCTGTTATATACTCGTATATTTAATGAAAATTATGCGTAGGTAGGCAGTACACTTATACAGGCACACAAAGTAATTTGAATGCTTTTTATCACAGTAACAATACAGTTGATTAAAAGAAACACTCTGTACACTAGATGAATATAATTACTTGAATAGGTATTTTTGATGATGAATGGCTCTTCCTTCCGTCGCTTTAATGCTACGGCCACGAAGGACCGAGTGTTTCCATTCCTCAGTTAAAGTACGCCAAAGACAAATGGGAGCCATGACTTGCGGCCTTCAATAGCCATGTGGGCCAAAGAGACCCCTAATTCCTAGGTAATAGGAGTCAGGAGGGATGTAGGAGCCTTCTAATAGGGGAGACTAATTGAAAAGCCAATGAAAAATCGGAAATCGATACTTTGGAGCGTTATCCGATCACTAGGTGCAGATTGCCGGAATAGTTTAACTTTAAACGATTTTAGACAAAGAGGACTCTTGTAAAATTAAGGTACTTATGTAGCTACTTATGTAGTAACTAGCTTTTGCCCGTGGTTTCGCTCGCAACAGCGTCGTTCTCTTGGGAATAGTACTTATTTTCGGGATGAAAAGTAGCCATTGTCCTAATTATTGTATGTCCTGTATGAGCCGAGCATGGCGCACTTTAAAAACTATTTTGTAACACCTCATTCTACCTGTGTTCTACAATAAAGAGATTTTGTATTTGTATTTGAACCGAATAATAAACTAGGTAAGTATGTAGGTAATTATCGAACGTGCTCACAAAATTTTACGATAATCGGTTTATAGATGCGTCTGTAGAGAAGAACAATCGAACAGGCAGCTGGACATATGAAATATTTTCTGCGGAGACGGAAGTCCAAGCTAGAGTAGACTCGCTCTGCACGCTCGCTCAGTCAGTAATATGCTAAGGAGAGCTTTTGCCAACAGAATAACCACAGGAGTTACTTATTTATTTATTTATTAAGGAGAACTAACAGCTATATGTAATACAATAATATATAAACTTAAGTACAAAAAAGAAATCCAATAAAAAATTCCCGCCAATAGAAACAAAAAATATTATTAACACTTTTAGAGCACTAAAATAATTAAAACTAACCATACGCCTACATAAGCATACCTAATCCGCATAACAGTGGCACCATAACATTACAAACACAATAATAAGTAAATACTTTATTATGTATTAAAGTATTGTCTACATATTTGCCGTCTTATTTATATTTGACTAGCTCCGTGGCGCAGCGGTCAACACGCCAGCCTGCGACACAGAGTGACTGGGTTCGATCCCCGGCCAGGTCAAGATGGAAAATGATCTTTTTCAGATTGGCCTGGGTCTTGGATGTTTATCTATATATGTATTTGTTATAAAATATAGTATCGTTGAGTTAGTATCTCATAACACAAGTCTCGAACTTACTTTGGGGCTAGCTCAGTCTATGTGATTTGTCCGTATATATTTATTTATTTATTTATTTTATTGTTGCTGCACTAGAGTTGAAAAGATCCAAGTCAGTAATCCTAGACAACTGGTTTACGTAGCTGCTCAGTTACCAAAATACACAGATTTTTCATTTACGTCGATCATCACTACATACAGATAGGTTTATATTTTATAGTATTAAAAGTTACTAAGGGCATAATTACTATTATAAGTATTATAACCAACGATTTTTAACTACTACATGATGATAATAATAATAAATAAATAAATAATTTCTTTATTAAAGGTAAAAAACCCATTACAAATATTACTGATAGGTTACAAGATTATAATATGTAAAGTATAAAGTGTATATATGTATATTAATAATTAATCTAAAACATTTTACATTTTAGTACCTACGTTAGTGTACTGTTTGTATTTTTGTATGGAGCCGTCATTTTTTATTTAATTCCTGGTGCATACTCACGTAGTTATTTTACCTGAGTATAGGTAAGTCATTAGCCGTGTGGTTTCCGGCAGAGTAGAATAGGACCACTCCAAGTCTTCCCATGGATGTCGTAAGAGGCGACTTATGAAATACAAGCTAAACAAAGCTCATAAACATCAATGAGACCTCTCCAACCCGTCTGGCCAGAGAGGAGAGTGTAGGCCAAATCCTCTGTCTTCTCTGGCCAAGTATGGCTCTAGTAAAACAGAGAGGGTCATGCTCCTGCAGTGGAGACTAAAAATACCTGTTGATGATGATGATGAAACGAAATATTTAACATGGCTGCCGAACAAAGTTCTCACATCATCACACTTACGAAACGTTAAATAATTCACTATTCTGTTGTCATAGAGGTGTTTAAGCCGAAAGGAGGAATTGTGACTTTGCTCCTTTATAGGTATTTTTTTTATTTAAATGGTTCCGGACCCTCCGTCGCGCGTCCCTGACTTGCCTTGAAAATGGGCTCCTGACGAGTCCGAAACCATAGTCGGCAGTCCCGACGAAATAGCACGTGAGTGACCCGTTTTTAATACATAATATATTTACCTCACGTTAATATCAATGATACAGTTATTTATGAAGTTGTTAAGGTATTAACAACTTCATAACGACAGCTGCAATGGCAGTGTGAGACAAAAAGTGGATTTTCAAAATAAAAAAGTCCTGACTGTTTTTGACAGTTTATGTCCGCTTTATAATTTTTTTGCTGACGTCACATAGCCTATGACACTCCAAGGAAGAATACGAATCTAATGATACCTCGCACTTCAAAATCGGTCAAACGTTTAGGCTACAGGAGACGACAATGGAACGGACATAACTTTCATAGATACATTTTTTTTATTAGCCTTTTATTGTGTCCCACTGCTGGGCAAAGGCCTCCCCTTCCTTTTTTCATTAATCTTTATCTATGGATGTCGTCCCGCCATCTCGTTCGCGGTCTACCTTTCCGCCTACGTCCGTCAGGGAACCATACAGTGACCTTCTGGGCCCATCGATCGGATGTCATTCGGCACACATGTCCGGCCCAATCCCACTTGAGTTTGGCCGACTTGACACCCACATCGACAACCCTGGTCTTAGAGCGTAGCTCAGTGTTCCTCAACCATACATACATAACATATATATACACATACATACATACGCTCGAAAAACATTACCCTCCATCTGTGACTCAAGCTTCAAAATAAACCGGATTGATGAACAAAGTCCGTGAAACAATATTTATTGGTTGCTCCTCATAAATAATAAATGAGGAATGCAAATTTAACAAATTTTGGAATTCCGACCTTATTCCGGTCACGCAGATTAATTGTTAAAGTTGCTTTTTCGCCGACTCTCAACTTCTGCGGTCGGATTCCTGTTTAAATCGTTTTTACAAATGAAATTTTTCAACTATAGTCATTCTGTTTTCCGTAATATCAAAAAGCGAGATTATGGCAGTCTTGGTGGCGAGATATGGTTATAACAGCCTCTGTGGTCCAGTGGTTAAGGTTTTTGCCTGTTGACCCGGGGGTCGTGGTTTCGATTCCCACCGGAAGCATACTTTGTTTAGTTGTTTCCAGTTTGGTTAGGACATTGCAGGCGTGATTCACCTGATTGTCTGATAATAAAGATGATTCCGTGCGTCGGAAGGTACGTTAAGCCGGTGGTCCCGGCTGCCATATGGTAGTCGTGAAAGGAACCACGTCAGAGGCCGAGAGGCGTCGAAGAACTCTGACACCAGGGTGTGCATGGTTAATTGACCGTGACACCTACTCGAAATGATGATTCAGGAAAAAGTAGATCCTTCAGGAATAAATTAAAATATAAATACATATATGTAGCTTTGAAATAATTTATATACATGTATTTCCATGGGGATCATAACCCATCCTTGTCCAGTATCCTTTAACCGCTGTCTAGTTGGAATTTATGGCGGACAGTCGTTAATCCCGACCCGCCGCCATCCTGCCACCCTTCCATGCATGGAAACCGCCCTCATTATTATAGGGCTATTATAAGACAGACCCTCTTATGAGATCTTTGATATCGAGAGGCCGGGTGATAATTAGGGCGTAAATAGCTAATTGAAAAAAAATCTGGTTGCACTCGGGAGTGCCGGTAGAGGTGAGACCTTCCGTTAAGTACCTTGCGGTAGCTAGAGAGGGGGAAATTACTTTCTCTCCTACGCCGCGCCGGTGGTCTCAGGTCACGTGTCCTGACGCGAGTTTATCAATTTTTAACCCATCCCAAAAAGTGCACAACGTCGCTAAAGCAGTTTTTGATTGCGGAAGCCTACTACGCATCACGTCTTTGTCCCCTACAGGGTAAACACAGCCTGAGTTCTAAAGTTACTAAGAAATATATATATTTTATTTAAATAGTAACTAGCGACCCGGACCCCGGCTTCCCACGGATGCAATGTACATATAAACGTTCATCTTGAATTATTCTATCTATTAAAAAAAACCGCATCATAATCCGTTGCGCAGTTTAAAAGATCTAAGCATACATAGGGACAGACAGAGGGGAGCGACTTTGTTTTCGTCGGCTGATGTCAATCCCTCGGGAACAGTAGAATTTCCCAGAATGAAAGGTACCCTATGTTCTTTCCGGGCCTCAAACTACCTCCATACCAAATTGGTCCAATAGTTGAAGCGTGAAAAGACACAGACAGACAGACAGTTACTTTCCCATTTATAATATTAGTACCAATGCGAAGTATGAATATAGTAGATAGAAAAATCGGTTCACTCGTTTTTAAGTTATCTATATCTATACTAATATTATAAAGCTGAAAAGTTTGTTTGATTGAATCTCAGGAACTACTGGTTCAAATTGGAAAATTATTTTTGTGTTGGATAGTCCATTTATTGAGGAAGACTTTAGGCTATAAAATATCACGCTGCGCTGCGACCAATAGGAGCGAAGCATCAATTAAAAATGTTTTGAAAACGGGGGGAAATTATTCATCTATAGATACTAAGAAAAAAAAAACGAATTAATCATAATAACAGAAATTGCCGCGGACAAAGTCGCAGTTGCCCGCGACTTTGTCTGTGGCAATTTCTGTTATTATGATCAATTAGTTTTTTTCTTAGTAACTTAGTGTAACTTTTTTGTTTAATATATATGAGATTCAATAATTAGTTAGGAGTGTTACACGTGTCGGACATTGAACAAAACTATGATAATTGATTAAAAACCAGCAATACGAGTACAATGTATGTGTCAATATCTTTTCTATAGTAATGTAAATTATTCTGCTAAAATAATAAAATTTTAAATGCGTATAATGCGACATGATATGAATACCTAATCATGCGTGATATTTTAGTACCGACACGAGTAATGTTCTCAGGGTTCCGTAGTTAAAAATTAAAAGAAGCCTATAAAGAATATAAAACTCATACAGTCTTATTATAAAACGAGGACTAACTTTAGTACCCGGTTTAAACCAATATCCGTCCAAAACAAATTGACAGTGACATTTGACCAAACGTCAAAATTATAAGTGTCGACTTATTTTGGTCGGATAATGGTTTAAACCGGGTACTAAAGTTAGTCCTCGTTTTATAATAAGACGGAGTCTGTCTGAATTTGTATTTCTTTACATACATACATATTCATCATCATCATCATATCAGCCGCAAGAAGTCCACTGCTGGACATAGGCCTCCCCCAAGGATTTCCAATACGACCGGTTGGAAGCGGCCTGCATCCAGCGTCTTTCTGCGACCTTAGTCAGGTTACCCGACCATCTGATCGGTGGATGTTCGACGCTGCGCTTGCCGATACGTGGTAGCCCTTCGAGAACCTTTCTGCCCATCGGCCTCCGGTTCTACGCGCTATGTGCCCCGCCCACTGCCACTTCAAAGAGCTAATCCGCTGAGCTATGTCGGCTATACATGATACAGAAACTAAATTGACGATTATTATATTTTTTTCTGTGTGTTCTATGTCTATATATTTTCCTCCATAACTCATAAACAAAAGAACAGAACTTAAGGAAACTTCATAAATTAGCATTCATCATCATTTCGAGTAGGTGTCACGGTCAATCGACCATGCACACCCTGGTGTCAGAGTTCTTCGGAACCGCCTCTCGGCCTCTGACGTGGTTCCTTTAACGACTACCAGATGGCAGCCGGGACCACCGGCTTAACGTGCCTTCCGAAGCACGGAATCATCTTTATTATCAGACAATCAGGTGATTCAAGCCTGCAATGTCCTAAACAAACTGGAAACAACTAATCAAAGTATGCTTCCGGTGGGAATCGAACCCACGACCCCCGGGTCAACAGGCAAACGCCTTAACCACTGGACCACGGAGGCTGTCAAATTAGCATTTAGACATACAGGACACAGGACTGGATAAGTACTTATATTTTTTCTCAGTTTATAAATCGCAAAAGGAGTCACGGGCACAGCCAGTATCTTAATAACTGCAAATTATTAAAAGCCTTAACATTATCTTTCTCAGAGAGTCGTATAAAAACCTCTCGGGATATGACGACAGCGAGTTTATTCCACATTTCAACCCGGCGTAGGTGGAAAGGATTATTGAAATGTATGTCGTAATGTAGAGTATTTGAATAGTTTTCTTTTTAAATGTACTTATGTTGAAAAAAAAATGATATTATTTCGCTGTCTGTTCGCTTATCTTTTAAACTACTTACTACTTACTTACTTTTAATGCAGTTTTCAGCAACAAATAGTGATTCAAAAGGAAGGTTTATATGTAGGTATAATATACTGCCCCATATTAGTAACTAATATTACACCCGTGCGAAGCCGGGGAGGGTCGCTAGCTTTCAATAATTACTTATATTAAACGAGGTTTCGCTGGCATTAATGTAGATCCCTCAGGAACAGTACATTTTTCCGGGATAAAAGTTACCCTATGTTCTTCCTCGGGCCTCAAACTACCTGCATATCAAATTTCGTCGCATTTGGTTTAATAGTTGAAGCATGAAGTGTAACAGACACACAGAGTTACTTTCGTATTTACAATATAAATATAGTATGGATTATTTTCTTAAGTACATGTTAATATGAAATTAGTGAAGGTAGGTATTGGTTAGACATATTCATTGTTAACGTCAACAAAACACGTTAGTAATATTACTTATTCTGTGATGAAACTAAAACTTATATTCATGATGTTGCCGTGTCTATTTCACCAGGTGTCTACACTTAAGAGGAAATAGCAGGACCGGATTTCCATACAAGTGTAGTCCCCTGTATCCTCGCTGGATAGTACCAGCAGAGCAATATTTTTTTACCAAAAAAATCTATGGATATACTAGCTGCCCCGGCGAACTTCGTTTCGCCATAAGTTAAAAACTATCCTATCTCTCAAGTTGGAGTGTGCGAATTTTATTATAATCGGTTAAGTGGTTTAGGAGTCCATTGAGGACAAACATTGTGACACGAGATTTATATATATTAAGATTAGTCTCATATAGATAACATGTCTCTGTTTTTATTTTTTTCATAATTGAATTATTTATGAAGGAATTAATTAAATGAATAAATGATATCTTTATTGCTTGAAATGTGATATAGATTACTCTCACACATTTTGTCATTTCTGACTAGCAATAAAAAGAGATATGAACTTTTAAAAACCTGAAAAATTGGTAAGAATTTCCGTTGTGTTAAAAATCAAGAAAACAAATTTGATGCGATTATATTAGCAAAAGAAAACATAGAAATACAACCATTGCTTATTTTAATTTTGTAATGAAATAAGAAATTACGTAGGTTAGGTTTTGGAGAAGAAACAGGGGACTATGAAGCGTTAATTTAGGTCCCTGCTGCCATCTGGTAGTCGTTAAAGGAACCACGTCAGAGGCTGAGAGGCGGTTCCGAAGAACTCTGACACCAAGGTGTGCATGGTCGATTGACCGTGTCATCTACACGAAATGATGATGATGACCTCCTTTTTATGAAGTCGGTTAAAATACCTAAAGATTGTCATGTACCAATGCATGAACAAGGGATGCACAGTCATCCCGTGCTTTGGAAATTGCGGGAGCGCGACGAATACAATTTCCTCGTTCCACGGAAGTGACGCCATTCTATCATACTAGTAGCAAACAAGCGTGATGCAGTTGCCATCTCACACAGGAAAATCCTACAGTAGTCTATTAGCACAAAAGGAAATGTTTTATAACACATTGTGACTGAATACCATATAGCGCGGGCAGAAAAGATAGCTAATAAAATCTCTAATAACGATAAATAAATAAATAAATATATACGGACAAATCACACAGATTGAGCTAGCCCCAAAGTAAGTTCGAGACTTGTGTTATGGGATACTAACTGAAAGATACTATATTTTATAACAAATACATATATAGATACACATCCAAGACCCAGGCCAATCTGAAAAAGATCAATTTTCATCTTGACCTGGCCGGGGATCGAACCCGGTCGCGTATTGCCAAACTGTATACTGACCCAGACACCCATAGTCTGTACTGAACTACGTCTTGCTCATTAAAATCACAAACAAATTGGAGCAAAATACATACGAGCTCAGAGCAGTCTGAGAACTAGTACATACAAGCGAGTAGAGTATGCACTTTGCTCGCTTGTATGTAAAGCAAACTGTGACAGTTTTTTTACATACTGTTTTTTCTATGCTGTTGCGATTTTTAGGTATCCTATCCGTGAAACTGAACAACTTTCCCCAAAAAACATACCTATTGTGAAGTAATTTAAGTTTTAATTAAAGAAAAGCCTTTGTAGGTATGACTAAAAACTAATTTGAACTGTAACAACTATAGAGGGTGTTAAAAAAACTATAAGATTTTCCAATTCAGTATTTATTAATTTTTAATAAGAAAGATGCACTGACACAACAAATTGTACCTATTTGTTATTTCGGTCTTGGTAATAATAACTCAATTAAGTTGATCATCATCATCATATCAGCCGCAAGAAGTCCACTGCTGGACATAGGCCTCCCCCAAGGATTTCCAATACGACCGGTTGGAAGCGGCCTGCATCCAGCGTCTTCCTGCGACCTTAGTCAGGTCGTCCGACCATCTGGTCGGTGGGTGTCCGACGCTGCGCTTGCCGGTACGTGGTCGCCATTCGAGAATCTTTCTGCCCCATCGGCCATCGGTTCTGCGCGCTATGTGCCCTTATTTTATTTTTATTAAGTTGATATGATAAGTGATTGATAACAAAGTAAATTAATGAATTAAGAACAAAAAATGGGAAATTTTCATTTAAAGCCAAAAACAAAAATTCAAATATCAGGTGATGGCATCACACCACGCCTTTTGTACTTTATTTCCCTATCAAAAATTATCATTAGCACCAAATACAAAAACGGATAAATAAAAATGGAATTAAAAAAACTTAATAAGTAATTTAAACCGACTTCAAAACTGTCAATTTTGTTGGTTAATAACCGGAAAGTGCGAAATAAAAATTATATGTTAAAAATATCGGTAAATAAGTACGCCAACTGTTTTTCTACCAGCATACTCGTACCGCAAACTAGCCAAGTGTAATTTTATTCAAATTATCAAGACTTACACCGATCTATAAAAAAAAAATTTAGAGTCGGTTTATATTTTAAAAGATACTTTTACACTTTATTTAATAAACACTTGGGTAATTGCTAATGAAGTCACGTCACGACCACTGGGGAAAAAAAAGGAGTCAAGGTCGCAAGCGACGCAAGTTTTAGAAGACGAAGCAGAAAAATTAAAACATGTCTGCATTCATGCATTTTGTTTTAAATTATCATGCCATTACATACTACACCAGACGCTGGAAAGTATGGACGTCTGGACTCGTATGTATTTTGGTATAGTATTTTAAAGCAAAATGTATTTTGATTCAGATACTCTCTGAATAAGTATACAGTTTGCTCTTTATCTACAAAGGCAAACTACGATCGAACTCAGAGCAACCCCGATCTGGGTCAGTATACAGTTTGGCAATACGCAACCCGGTCACTCCGTGTCGCAGGCTGGCGTGTTGACCGCTGCGCCACGGAGCTAGTCGGTCGAACGATCACGTAGTGGGAAGCGCAGCGTCGGGTCACACAAATCAGGTGGACGACCTGACTAAGGATGCAAGGAGGCTCTGGATGCAGGCAGCTTTCAAACGTAGGGAATTCTTGGGGGAGGCTTATGTCCAGTTGAAGACATCTTGCGGCTGTGACGAGTGACTGTCAATATTCTTATCCTTACTAAATATTATAAATGCGAAAGCGAGTTTGTTTGTTTGTTACATTTTCACGCTGTATAGTATAATTCAACTGCGTCCGTGGTCTAGTGGTTAAGGCGTTCGCCTGTAGACCAGGGGGTCTTGGGTTCGATTCCCACGGGAAGCATACGTTGTTGTTTCCAGTTTGATTAATATATTGCAGGCTTGAATCACCTGATTGTCTGATAATAAAGATGATTCCGTGCTTCGGAAGACACGTTACGCCGTTGGTCCCGGCTGCCATCTGGTAGTCGTTTAAAGGAATCACGTCGGAGACGGTTCCGAAGAACTCAGACACCAGGGTGTGCATGGCCAATTGACCGTGACACCTACACAAAATGATGATGAAATGATGAAGTTCTCTGGAGTACAGAGAAGGTAGGCTACCTTTCATCCCGAAAAAAGTACTGTTCCCGAGGGAATGACCTGATCATTTTACCACTTAGAAGTGTTTTTCGCGCAAACTATTCAGTTTAAAAAAAAAATATATTAGAAACCTCAATATCATTTTTGAAGGCCTATCCACACGAATGGGATTGATGAAAAAAAAATATTCTCAGTTCTAAGTATGGAAAACCAAAATTTATTGTTTTCTTTTTTCTATTTTTAGTGTGAAAATCTTAATGCGGTTCACAGAATACATCTACTTACCCAGTTTCAACAGTATACTTAGTTCTTATAGTTTCGGAAAAAAGTGGCTGTTAGATACGGACGGATAGACAGACAGACAAGACGAACCCATTAGGGTTCTGTTTTTTGCCATTTGGCTACGGAACTTTAAAAAGGCGTGTGTGTGTATTGAAATCAATATAAAGCAAGCTACATAGTAAGTAACTTTAGTATGTTCTTTCACCCGACAACATAAGTGATTTGCCTGTGATAGCCTGTAACCTGGGGAATGCATATCAGCTAATAGATGGATGTTTGGCCTCTGTTTCTATCATAATATTTACACTGGCATTACCCTTTTTGATGTTATTTGCATATCAGTTTAAAAACAACAGTTTGATCTGACTTCTAATATGATTTTTATGGTGACTAAAGTGACACTGGTGGTACTCGTAGTATCTATTGCAATGTCTCCGATGGGTCATTCCAAATTGTGATAAATTCTATTATACCCTTCAGCTTTTTAAAGTAAAAATTATTTAGCTGCCCTTTTTTTTTGGGATACGTCATCCAAGACCGCCAGCGCGGCGTAGGAGAGGAAGTAATATCCCCCTCTCTTTCTACCGCGCGGAGTTTTCACTTCTGCCGGAGTGCAAACCGTTATTTTTTTTATAAGGACTTTTCACACAAATTGAGTTAGCCCCACAGTACGTTGTGAACTTGTGTCATAGGATACTAATTCAACGATACTAGCGTATATATTCTTTGACGATACTTTATTTTACAATATAGCGCATAAAAGTATAGATAAATATTCATCTTAGATTTAATATATCCGTAATATTTTTCTTTCTCCTTTTCAATTCATTACAAAACATATATTTCACATAAGCAAGTATGTCATATTAATATGCAAGTACTTAATAGTATTTCAACCTCCCAGGAGGAATATGAAACGAGCCGTCTACGTACACATTCGCCCTGAGAAGGACCTCCGGATAAGGTTGAAACATGTCGGCCTATAATAAATAAATAAAATAGATATATAGGTACATATCATACAAATTAAGCTAGCCCCACAGTAAGTTGTGAACTTGTGTCGTAGGATACTAACTCAACGATACTATATTTAATAATAGAGTAATAACAATAAATAAATAATAAATAAATCTGTATTAAATTTCTTAGGTGGTAACATATTACAATATAAACATACATTAATAGGTACAAATAAAGTTTTGCCTGAGCTAAGGTGAAAAACACCCTGTGTTTCAGGCTGTAATTGCTAGACATAAACTTACAAAATAAACAATTACAAAAGAAAAATAACGTTATATACAAAGTTAAAATACTTAATTTAAAAATAATAATAGAAAAATGTTCATAATACTTAAATCTGTTAATAAATCCTCTGTTTAATATATATTTAATAATAGATACTTATATAGATAAACATCCATGACCCAGGTCCATCCGAAAAAGATCGTTTTCCATCATGACCTGACCGGGGATCGAACCCGCAACCCCCGTGTCGCAGGCAGGCGTGTTAACCACTGCGCCACGGAGCTCGCCTATAGCTTAATTCATACGTGAATAACCCATAATTCGCATATTAATGAAGTATATATATTTTATCCATTTCCGCCACACAGTTCGTTCACCTTTAGCCTTATTTTATTCAGCTACATGTATTTCTCCCTAGAATCGATTTCACGGGTAGTTACATGGTGCATTAAAGCATTCTGAACGGTAACACTAAATTCGGTCAATACTTACCTAGTTGTAAAGGATAAATTAAAGATTTCGCCTGGCAACACTATCGCTTATGTCAAATAGAAGGCTGGTCACTTAACTTTTATTCGACTATTCTAATTTCTAACTATAGACCAGAGCCGATAATTTTTGAAACATACATAAATTATAGTTGGATAAAACCCTTTACAAATGGAAATTATGGATTTTTCGATATTTGAGTCATAAAGATAAAAAAAAATATTTTAGATAAAAAAAAATAATAAGTATAATAATATACACTTTATTGAACCATTAAAATAAATCACACAATAAGAAAGAAGAAATCATACACTTAAAATAAACAAATAATGGATACAAAGGCGGACTTATCGCAATATGCAATACAGTGTGTTTGGGGCGGGATCCCTTTCGTTAGCTTAATGTATTTATTCCTAAAATGGTTTGGCACAATGAATTTGGCATACTTTTTTTTTGCATAATTATACTTGGGCATAATTGATTTTTAGCAGCATATGTACTTTGGAATAATTATGTTTAGGTCTAATATATTTATGCATACTTATAATTTGCACAATGTTTTTAGGCATAGGGTACAGTCGCATAATAGTATGTTTTTACTAAAGTTTAATAGGTATGAAGTAATAAAAAATTTAGAAATTTTAGTTTTTTAATGAGTTTCACGCAAATTTTATATAGCATATGTATAAATAACAATTCGGTAGGTAACGTATTCTACTTTAAGTGTAAAATATTAGCAATAGCTTTTAAAAAATCCATTTTCGAAATATATTCATATTGTTTCTTAAAAAAAAAAATTCTATCCACTAGAAAACGAAACGCCATTAAAATCGAGCTGCTACCAGAAAAGTAGGTTAGGTTAAGTTAGAACTGTGACACCACCAGAAAACGAAACACCATTAATAACGAGCTGCTACCAGAAAAGTAGGTTAGGTTAAGTTAGAACTGTGCCGCCACCACAAAACGAAACGCCATTAAAAATGAGCTGCTACCAGAAAAGTAGGTTAGGTTAAGTTAGAACTGTGAACCCACTAGAAAATAAACCCCATTAAAAACGAGCTGCTACCAGAAAATTAGGTAAGGTTAAGTTAGAACTATGACCCCACCAGAAAACGAAACGCTATTAAAAATGAGCTGCTACCACAAAAGTAGGTTAGGTTAAGTTAGAACTGTGAACCCACTAGAAAATAAACACCATTAAAAACGAGCTGCTACCAGAAAATTAGGTTAGGTTAAGTTAGAACTGTGACCCCACCAGAAAACGAAACGCTATTAAAAACGAGCTTCTACCAGAAAAGTAGGTTAGGTTAGGTTTGAACTGCGACCCCAGCAGAGTTACTTATTCTGCGTAAGATGATTTTGACTATGTTCATTATTATTTGATACTATTATGCCTTTATAAATTTATGCATAAAAATGTTATGCTGAAATATGATTATGCTAATTTTATTTATGATTAAGACAATTGGTTCCGCCACATCTAGCGGAAGGTTTAATTTGATAATTTCATTCTAATTTTAAATACGCGCTCGTGCTTGCCAGGAGAAATAAAAGGTCTGGTACTGTAGTGTCTTTTATTGCTGGCAATCTTGCGTCATGAGCTGTCAAGTTGACAGAACTTTTTTCCCGCTCTCGATCAAAAACCGTCGCGGCGGACACAGCGTTGTAAAACCGCTCCGTCTTTTATTTCGCTTGTATTTTGGACATTCATAGCATTCGTACCCCGGCCGGGTAAATCCGTGAAGTGCTGAGTGGTGGTGGCCAACAGACGTTGTGATTTCAAGGTGAACAAGGACTTCAAGCATCGCTGCAATACGAGCACGTAAGTACCTGACCGCATTTGTCTTTTTGGTTAGCACGAGAAGCGCAGTTTACAGTACCCCACTATTTTTCTTTATGAACCAGCGACCTCGCATGGTGACGTTCCTGCGGGATTCCCTTTTTTTCTCGAAGGCTAGCAAAGGGCGTCATCATATTGTTTGGCCTTACGTAGCCGGATGAAATAGCCGGTACCTCATAAATTGTGTTATCGAATATCATACAAAAGGCAACCTTATTTCGTAGGCAATAGAGAAATTTTACCTGTACTGCATAAGTTGGTTTTCGCTTACCACATATTTCGCGGGTGGACTTATAATAATCGTTGCTTCCTTGCCTGGAAATTATATTTTGTATGGATCTTAATTTAACCCGGCTTATGTCAATGAATGCATAATGTTCATATCGCTTTCTTTATAAATAGGTATAGGTGTTCAGTTTGATGATAAGATATTTCGTCAAACTTTAGTTCGCATCGCATCGCACGCTTATTTCGAAAGTTAATCGAAATAGGTAGTCATTTCATTTTGAATATAATCGCTGCGTTTTGTTGTAATTTCGTATCGGATTCGCGTAAGTTTGTATCGAAGTGAATGCGTTCGTATACATACTTTATCACTAAGTCAGTAATTAATTACTCGGCTTGGTTTTTTTTATTAGGTACGTTCTTTATAACTTAGCGTAAACTTCTAATTTCTTTGAGAGGATTTATACCTATTTGTAATATCATTCGCTCGCTGACCGTAGTTCGTAGGTACATTGCGCTGCATCGCTGCGTGTCGCGAAACCGGTTACCTATACGCGTAATCAGAGTGCGTCGTATAATCTATCGCGTTGTTTACATTTAGTAAACAAATTATATTTCATTTTAGTATCTCTCGCGCGCTTATTTAGTTTTGTTTTAATAGTTACCTGACTTGCTTAAAAATGGCTACGGAAAGGAAACTTAAGTTAGCTGAGGCTAAACGATCGCAATGTTTTCTAAGGATACAATCTATTTATGATATGATTCCTCAGTTAGACGATAAAAAAGTGATTAAACAATTTATTGTTCAAGCTAAGGTAATTGACCAATTAAGATCAGAATTTATTAAATTGATGGATGACATTAATTTAATTAATTTGGAATTAAATCCACAATATGAAGTCAGTTATACGGCTTTGAACGCTTTCGATGATATTTATTGTATTATTAAAAATAAATTAATTCAAATCGAGGCACCCGTATCGAGCGTGTCGACTCAGAAAATCGGCACGGTTCATACATGCCGAGAGGATACGATAAAGATTCCACGGATAGACCTCCCATCGTTCGATGGTGAAATTCAAAACTTCCCTTTCTTTTATGAAACGTTCAAAAGAGTAATTCATGAGAACTATAAATTAACTGATTCGGAACGGGTTCATTATTTGTTCAGTCATCTGACAGGAAAGGCTAAGTCGATTTGCGCGGGAATAACTCCTGCTGCAGAAAATTATAAAATTGTATGGGAAGCGCTTATAGCAAAATACCACGATGAACGCGCTTTAGCGACCTCCTATTTAAATCAATTATTTTCTATGAAACCTGTCAGTGGTCCTTCAGCTTCGAACTTAGAAAAAATATTTGATAGTTTTACAGCTACCATTTCTGCTATTAAACAACTTAAAATTAATAACTTAAGTGATTTTATTTTTATTCACTTTGGTCTTAAATTATTAGATTTAGACACCGCAAAAAGTTTTGAGATGTCTATCCGTGACTCGCAACAAATGCCTGATTATGGGGATTTTGTTAAGTTCGTTCGAGAGCAAGTAAAGATATTAAATCGAACCTCACAACGCTCGACGCATTCCGCGAAGTCGGACGGTGGCCCGCGCGCCGGCTCCGCTCCGTCTCGCTCCCCGCACAGTTACGTAAGCGCAGGGGCGCACACTTGCGTCTTATGCGACAGTACTGAACACTCGCAACTTTATAGTTGTAATAAGTTTTTAAAATTCGCGCCTACTGAAAGGTTTAATTATATAAAGAAAATGCAGGCATGTGTTAACTGCCTTAGCACTCAACATACCGCATCCAAGTGTAATTCTAAAAGAACTTGCCGAAAGTGCAATGGCACGCACCATCCTCTTTTACATTTTAATTCTCCACCGCGCGTGTCTGATATGAAAGAGTCACCATATAGTGATAATAAAGTAGGCTCCTTAGCCGTTAATAATGCTCCTTCACATAATAATGAGAGCACTGCTGGTACCTCCAAAGAGCCTATATGCACTCTGTCATCTACGGGACGCGGAAAATTTCCTGTCACGGAAGTCCTCGCCACCGCAAAGGTTTTAGTGGCTGGTCGTAACGGGAAGGAACGGGTCGTACGATGTCTCTTGGATCCTGGCTCTCAAAAACATTATGTCACTTCTAAATGTTGTCAAACCTTAGGCTTATCAATTAAACACGGCTTATTAAGGTCTGTGAAGGGCATTGGTGGCTCCACTCAACCCGTTAGGGGTAGTGTAAACATTGCATTTCAGTCAAGATTCAAATCTGGTGACCAATACACAATCGAAGCGCTTGTATTGGATGAAATTACAGCTCAATTACCAACATGTCATATTGACATTTCATCGATGGACATGTTTGATGATGTTCCATTAGCGGATGACACCTGGGGTGTTCCAGGTCAAATCGATATTCTTATAGGAGTAAATTTATTTGCTGAAATGTTACTGCCAGGTAAATTAATTAATCAGCCTGGCCTTCCAGATGCCCTGGAAACAGCACTGGGTTACATTATACTTGGAGACGCGCCTGCTATGGCACCATCTGATTCTACCGTAGGATACTTTGCAACCTGTGATGTGGAAGATTTGATAAAACGGTTCTGGGAAATTGAAGACTTGGGTAATGACGTCATCCTCAGCTCGGAAGAAAAACAAGCCGAGGAGTTTTATAAGTCGACCGTCAAACGTAAAAAAGATGGACGTTATGAAGTAGCTCTTCCGTTCAAACTTCATCCCAGTAACCTAGGTCATTCCTACACAACCGCAGAGCGAAGGTTCATGGCACTAGAGCGAAAATTTGTGTCGCAACCTAAATTAAAGATCCTTTATGACGAAGTCATACAGGAACACATTGATAAAAAATATTTGTCTGAAGTGACTTCGGAACAATCAGAACATGGATATTATATTCCGCATCACGCAGTATGCCGTGAAGATAAGACGACTACTCGTCTAAGGGTTGTTCTAGATGCAAGTGCTGAGACCTCTAGTGGTTTTTCTCTAAATTCTGTACTTCACGCTGGACCTAGTCTCCAGGCAGACTTATTCTGCATTTTAGTAAACCTGAGACTTTTTCCCATCGCCATCACTGCCGATGTGCGACAAATGTATCTTTGTATAGATGTACGTGATGAGGACCGTCCTTATCAACGCTTGCTTTATAGGTTCGATCCCAAATCACCAATTAAGACTTATCAATATAACAGAGTAGCGTTCGGATTGCGCAGCAGTCCTTTTTTAGCTTTACGTACCGTACAGCAGTTAGTGGCTGATGAAGGAAACAAGTTTCCTGAAGCAAAGGAGATCGCATCCAGAGATATATATATGGATGATATCGCGAGTTCAATCATGGACGAAACGCAAGCTAAAACTGCCGCTCAACAGCTTATAAAGTTGTTTCGAGCTGGTGGGTTTCAGTTGGCAAAATGGTCTTCAAATTCAGCAAGTGTTTTAACCCAAATACCTAATGAACTTCATTTGTCTCAGAGCGTTAGCTTTGATGATGATACTACGCTAAAAATTTTAGGTCTACGTTGGTATCCTTTAGAAGATGTTTTTGGGTATGAGGTGGCACTGGATAAGAGGCCTTGTACCAAACGTAATATTTTATCGTCTGTAGCACGAATATTTGACGTGCTAGGTCTTGTAGCTCCTATTATCGTATTCGCCAAGCTTCTAATTAAAGAGCTGTGGATTCAAAAAATTGATTGGGATGAAACGCCTCCCAACAATATTACGCGTCAATGGCAACAGTTCCAGCGAGAGCTACCATTGATTTCTAAAATGAAGTTTCCGCGGCACCTTGGTGTCATTGAAAATTGTTCAGTTATTGTTCTAGGCTTCGCTGATGCTAGCGAGAAGGCCTACGGCGGAGTGGTATATTTGTACGTTACTACTCCGCATAGTGAGAATGGCTCAATCCAATTGGTATGTGCTAAATCACGTATAGCTCCCCTTAAGGTTTTGTCGTTGGCACGTCTCGAATTATGTGCTTGTTTGTTACTAGCTCAATTAATGAAAAGGGTTTTGGATAGCTACACCGCTAGATATCCAATTGATTCAATTTATGCCTTTTCGGATTCGACTGTCGCTCTTAGTTGGATCCATTCGTCGCCCCACCGTTGGCAAACATTCGTTGCCAACCGAGTGACAAAAGTACAAGAAAATCTTTCTAGTAATCATTTCTTTCATATCAAAGGTATAGATAACCCCAGCGATTGTCTCTCTAGAGGCCTGACACCGGCTCAACTCGTAGATCATCCGCTTTGGCTGCATGGTCCACCATGGATAAAATTACCTAAACATGAATGGCCAGTACAGCCCTTTGAACCAGAGGAAACAAACGCTCCGGAAGCCAAATCGTTGTCTTTTGTGGCCAGAGATGACAGCTCAGAAAATATATTATTCGAATTGTCGCGTCGGTTCTCTTCATGGAATAAATATGTCCGAACCGTAGCATATATCTTTAAATTTATTAAGAAATTCTCGAAGGGTCCGATAACCGCAGATGAATTGACAGCTGCGGAGTTGGAAATCTGTCGCTGCTTGCAATTAGTTTATTTTAGGCAAGATATAATTAATTTAGCTGCTAATAAGGCATGTTCTGATAAGACTCTTTTGAAACTTAAACCGTATTTAGATAACGGGATTCTACGCGTTGGTGGTCGTTTAACAAACTCCAGCGAATGTTACGAGTACAAACACCCCGTGCTATTGCCACGACGGGATCATATAATTAATTTGATAATTGATTATTATCATCAGCGCAACTTCCATACTGGTCCAGAGACGTTGATGTCTATTCTCAGACATAAGTATTGGATCATTTCCGCTCGACGTATTATTCGTCAGCGAATTAATAATTGTGTTTTTTGTTTTCGGACAAAACCTCGCGCCACATTTCCAATGATGGCTGATTTAGTAGCCCCAAGAGTAAACCAAGTCGAGAAAGCCTTTGTGCACAGTGGCTGCGACTACGCAGGGCCCTTATACTACACCCCTATTCGTCGAAGAGGTGTGAGAAGTCACAAGGCATATTTGTGCTTGTTCACATGTCTTACTACCCGGGCAATTCATTTAGAAATCGCTTCGGACTTAAGCACAGCTTCCTTTCTGTCAGCCTTCAAAAGATTTTTGGCTAGACGCGGCCCAATTAAGTTTTTATACACTGATAATGGCACAAACTTTATCGGTGCCAAGTCTTATTTAAAGGAAATTCGCGACTTTTTAGTCAACGAGTATAAGGAGCCTTGGGAACGTGAATTAGCAGAAAATCACGTGACTTGGAGGCTAATCCCAGCCAACTCACCTCACTTCGGAGGTTGTTGGGAAAGCAACGTTAAATGCGTTAAAACTCACCTTTTCCGCACAATTGGAAAACAGGTACTGTCCTATGAGGAACTTTCTACTGTTATTACGCAAATAGAGGCATTATTAAACTCGCGTCCGTTGTCAGTGCTCAGCTCTGACCCTTCGGAACCTGCGGCATTGACTCCGGCTCATTTCTTACACACTACTCCATTGGCTTTCCTTCCGGCAGTCCCGGTACTTGATTCACCCGATCATCTTTTACCAAGGTATCAGCTATTAGACAAATTAATTCAATCCTTTTGGAAAAGATGGCGAGATGAATATTTGCATACATTGCAAGTTCGTCAGAAATGGAACACTCCTTCTGAGCCAGTCAAGGAAGGAACAATTGTAATTATTATGCAAGAAAACATAATTCCTTTACAATGGCCTTTAGGCCTTATTATAAAACTTTTCCCAGGGAAAGATGGAGTCGCTCGTGTAGCATTAGTAAAAACAAAAAATGGTGTCTATAAAAGACCCATAGTTAAGTTATGCCCACTTCCCTCGCATTCGCAATAACTAAGTACATCTGCACTAATTATTTGTAAGTCTAGTATAAGTATTTAGTTATAATTATTTTGGTAACCTCGGTTTAAGCGTGCTAGGGTTGCCACACATTCATAACACAATTTATGTTTAAGTTTATTTTTGATATTTTGTTTTCTTGAAGGGCTTCCCTTCAAGGCCGGGGGAAATGGTTCCGCCACATCTAGCGGAAGGTTTAATTTGATAATTTCATTCTAATTTTAAATACGCGCTCGTGCTTGCCAGGAGAAATAAAAGGTCTGGTACTGTAGTGTCTTTTATTGCTGGCAATCTTGCGTCATGAGCTGTCAAGTTGACAGAACTTTTTTCCCGCTCTCGATCAAAAACCGTCGCGGCGGACACAGCGTTGTAAAACCGCTCCGTCTTTTATTTCGCTTGTATTTTGGACATTCATAGCATTCGTACCCCGGCCGGGTAAATCCGTGAAGTGCTGAGTGGTGGTGGCCAACAGACGTTGTGATTTCAAGGTGAACAAGGACTTCAAGCATCGCTGCAATACGAGCACGTAAGTACCTGACCGCATTTGTCTTTTTGGTTAGCACGAGAAGCGCAGTTTACAGTACCCCACTATTTTTCTTTATGAACCAGCGACCTCGCATGGTGACGTTCCTGCGGGATTCCCTTTTTTTCTCGAAGGCTAGCAAAGGGCGTCATCAACAATTATGCTACATTTGTTATGGATAAAAAAATTATGCATAATTATCATTAGTCTAATTTACCATATGCCAATATATTTTATGGTTATTATTTTTATGCAAATGGATAGTGAACCGTTTGGGGCATAGAAAGGTAAGTTTTCACCAAATTTCGTGAAGAAATATAAATTATTGTAAAAGATAAACATCCAAAATTATGGTTATTTCAATTTTCACATACATTTTAAGGTTAGGTGAAACAAGTGTAAATAAAAACAAAAGGAGAACTTCTTATTACCTACATCATTGCCATATATCATTTTCCCACAGGACTTGTAGTTTTGCCGGAAATCGAGATAAACCGTTTTTTACCCTTAAAAGCTCCCCCCCTCCCCCTTCCCGACCTCAGATCGCCCATAATTTATTTTTCCTTTAATTTTTGGTGTATTCTCTTTAATTTGTAATGGGTTTCATCCTACTATAATCTGAGTTCACTTTTTATTATTTTCAAAGGATTCGGCACTGGTCTTCTACTATTATATGTGGTCGCGCCGCTCTTATTTATTGAACCTGATCCGCTTCACTACTATAGTCGATTCGATCGATTCTTTCGCACCGTTTAACGCAGCCCTAATTCTCAACTGACTCGCATCAGCCGGCCTGTTTTGTTAGCAGTGCTGGCAGTCACCCGCTCAAAGCGTGACCGAGCGCACGCGCCTATTACACGCAATTCGCATACCGCAAAACTCGATTCACATCGCGAACGATATACGAGTGATTTGTCGCATAAACACTAATTATTTGTGCTATTGTGTTTGAGAAAGTTAAGGGGCCCCTTGTAATTGCTGAAACCCAGGAGTTGAAGATTTGCGCACGTCGGAAAGTGCAGCCACGAGTTGTCACGTGATCGCCAGTTGCAGTTTTTGCGAGGTGAGAGATTCCTTCATTTTCCTATATAATAGCCCCCTTTATCCCGTAATTATTCCCTAAATATACAGTCCATTTAAACCCCATTCGCGCATCCATTATTTTTGGTCCATTACGATCCGGATAAATCCAGTAATTTGGTTCCATAACGGGATATCGAACAATCTTTTCCCATAACATTTTTACGAATCAACGTCAGTATTCCAAATTCGGATATTAATATTCGCATTAGTAAATTAATATTGTGTTCATATAGCATACTATTATTGCTTAATTCATGTTTTACTTGAAAATCGAAGTGGAGTGATAATTAATTTCAAATCTACCTCCCATAATTTTCAACATTAATTTCATTGTCTCATGATCGTTTTATACGATTATCCTACGTAATCAAACCTGATCTAGTGATACTTTGTCTATTTATTATAATACACCCCCCGCTCCGCTTAATTCAAAGCTATTCACTAGGTAATGGGTCAGTTACATACTAATGTCATTTTACATAATTGCAGCTATTGTTAATATATACGTATATACACGCCGCACTATACATACCTATATAGGAAGTATAGCTGCTGCAATTTGTAAATGAGCCGCACCGCAAAACTTATGTGTTATATATATAATACAAAATACATAAGTTTAATTTTCTAATAATAAAACTTTGTAATTAAGTTATTAGTTACATAACGAGTTTGGATACACGTATTTGTTTCGTCGTTGTGATCGAGGTTAAAAAACTTATATATTTTCTTTACGCAATTACGCTCATTAATTAATAGGGTGTTATTGCGGATTAATATTGCACAGTTTGTCATCAATTCTGAAACTCAAGTCAAAGTACTAACTTATATTAATAAAACCGCGCCGCACCACCGTTATACAGGGTGTTACCGTATACAATATACATGATATTATATACCGTATACATGATCAATCGTATAAATTATACAGGCTGACAAACCGGAAAGTGCAATATTAATTCGTTTCTTGTTGTTTATTTCGCGCATAGTTGATCATGGAGAAAGACGAAAGCAAGTTGTCACTTCTTCACGCGAAGCGAGATACAATTTTCACACGCATACAAACTATCGCTAATAGGTCGAAAGATTTATCTGATCCACGCATTAAAGAATCGTTTTTATGTGATATTGAAACCGTAGACAGGTTGCGTACGGACTTTGAAAATATTTTGGATAAAATTAATTCCATTGAATCGAGCTTAAATCCTAAATACATGGTTAACTACCAGCCGCTTCTTACTTTTGAGGATTTATACTGTCGAATTAAACGCGCCGCAAAATCGCTTGAGCCTATGCCTGAATTACAGAATAATTCACTCTTTATCAAACGTGACAGACCAAAACTGCCACCAATTCAGCTTCCTGAATTTAATGGAGACATTAAGTAATGGCCGCTATTTTATTCTTCATTTAAAACTGTCGTACATGATAACCCGACCCTGTCGGACTCTGAAAAATTACATTATTTGATAGGCAAATTGACAAATAAGGCTCAATCGGTATTCGCAGGTATTACTCCGTGCGCTGAGAACTACAAAATTATTTTAGAGACTTTAATAAATAGATATGAAGATAAAAGGTTTCTTGCAACTTCATATTTAGATCAAATTTTCGAGTTAAAGCCTTCTAATTCCGCTCATGTAAATAATTTACAGATATTTCTTGATAAATTGGTTTCTTCGGTTTCAGCACTCAAAAACCTGAAGGTTGATGACCTGTCAGACTTAGTATTTTTGTATATCGCTTTGAAGAAGTTGGATCCCGAAACCGCTCGCTCCTTCGAATTAGATAATAGGGGATCTAATATTCCGTCTTTCGACACCCTAGTTACATTTGTTCGCGATCAACTCAAAATTTTGCAACGCACTTCCAAGGAAGTTAAGAAGACTGTCGATCGTCCCACAGACACGACATCAAAACCGCATAAATCAACGCATAGTTATATCAATACGTCTACCGCGCCCTCTCAACCTCGGTGTTCATTATGCAACTCCGCGCATGAACATTTGTACAAATGTTCGAGCTTTCAAAATTTAACTCCTATCGAGCGTTTTAAATTTGTTAAGTCGCAATCGTGTTGTGTTAACTGTTTGAGCGCGAAGCACCGTTTATCTGACTGTAAGTCTAATTTGCTTTGCCGTAAATGTCAGCTTAAGCATCACACGATGTTACATTTCGAAAATAATCCCGCTACGCCTACTATAAATGCCAATGATGTTAGTGGTAGTACAGTATCCGCGGCGCCACCGTCGCATGTGAACAGCCCATGCTCACGGGCACCTGTGACGTCGCCTAGTGGCCACACGGATGATGTCTCGTTGTGTACTTTTTCGGCAAATAACCGACATGTACCTACGACAGTTTTGTTGGCTACCGCGCGCGTTGTGATGGTTGACACTCAGGGTCGTGAACATTACATACGCGCTTTATTAGATAGCGCTTCGCAGAGTAATTTCGTTTCAAGAAAATGTTGCGATCGCCTAGGATTAAATTCACGTCAAAGAGCGACTAACACTATTGTTAAAGGTATAGGAGGTACCACTAAGACTATTCAAGGTTCCGTACACCTGGAATTTTATTCGCGGCTAAATAAAGCCATAAAGTTCAATATGGAATCACTAATCGTCGACAAGGTAACCGAGCGTCTGCCTACCGTCAACGTCAATGTGTCTATGCTCACAAACTTTGAGGGGTTGCCATTGGCTGATGATACATATCACATTCCAGGAGAAATCGACGTTTTAGTCGGTGCATCAATTTTCCCGCACCTCTTATTATCTCAAAAGATTCAATGTGAGTCCGCAAATATCGCACCTTTCGCATTACAAACCGTTCTAGGGTACGTAATTATGGGTACCGCTCCCGCTACCGCACCCGCATCCACTACTGTTTCAAATTGTTGTTTCGGCGAGCCCATGGAGGCCGCCATCCGCAAATTCTGGGAACTCGAGGAGGTGGACGTTCCGCCGATTCTGAGCCCAGATGATAAGGAGTGTGAGGATATTTATCGTCGCACTACGTCACGCGATGTCGATGGTCGTTATACTGTCGCGCTCCCATTTAAGGGCGACCCATCGACTCTTGGTGACTCGCGCCGCTTAGCAGAAAAATGTTTTTTCTGTCTTGAATGCAAAATGCTTGCTTCACCTAAATTGAAACAAGCTTACGATGATATAATTCGAGAATATTTAGAGAAGGGCTACCTCTCACCCGCACCTCCCGAAATGGAGGAACCATCTTACATAATTCCGCATCACGGAGTCATTCGGGAGGATAAGCTCACTTCCAAGCTTCGTATTGTTTTAAACGCGAGTGCTAAAACTAGCACATCCGTTTCGCTTAATGATCTTTTATATAATGGTCAAAATTTACAAGGAAATTTATTCAATATAATCATTAACTTTCGATTGTTTCCTATTGCGCTTTCAGCTGATATTAGGCAAACAATTTTCACACGCATACAAACTATCGCTAATAGGTCGAAAGATTTATCTGATCCACGCATTAAAGAATCGTTTTTATGTGATATTGAAACCGTAGACAGGTTGCGTACGGACTTTGAAAATATTTTGGATAAAATTAATTCCATTGAATCGAGCTTAAATCCTAAATACATGGTTAACTACCAGCCGCTTCTTACTTTTGAGGATTTATACTGTCGAATTAAACGCGCCGCAAAATCGCTTGAGCCTATGCCTGAATTACAGAATAATTCACTCTTTATCAAGCGTGACAGACCAAAACTGCCACCAATTCAGCTTCCTGAATTTAATGGAGACATTAAGTAATGGCCGCTATTTTATTCTTCATTTAAAACTGTCGTACATGATAACCCGACCCTGTCGGACTCTGAAAAATTACATTATTTGATAGGCAAATTGACAAATAAGGCTCAATCGGTATTCGCAGGTATTACTCCGTGCGCTGAGAACTACAAAATTATTTTAGAGACTTTAATAAATAGATATGAAGATAAAAGGTTTCTTGCAACTTCATATTTAGATCAAATTTTCGAGTTAAAGCCTTCTAATTCCGCTCATGTAAATAATTTACAGATATTTCTTGATAAATTGGTTTCTTCGGTTTCAGCACTCAAAAACCTGAAGGTTGATGACCTGTCAGACTTAGTATTTTTGTATATCGCTTTGAAGAAGTTGGATCCCGAAACCGCTCGCTCCTTCGAATTAGATAATAGGGGATCTAATATTCCGTCTTTCGACACCCTAGTTACATTTGTTCGCGATCAACTCAAAATTTTGCAACGCACTTCCAAGGAAGTTAAGAAGACTGTCGATCGTCCCACAGACACGACATCAAAACCGCATAAATCAACGCATAGTTATATCAATACGTCTACCGCGCCCTCTCAACCTCGGTGTTCATTATGCAACTCCGCGCATGAACATTTGTACAAATGTTCGAGCTTTCAAAATTTAACTCCTATCGAGCGTTTTAAATTTGTTAAGTCGCAATCGTGTTGTGTTAACTGTTTGAGCGCGAAGCACCGTTTATCTGACTGTAAGTCTAATTTGCTTTGCCGTAAATGTCAGCTTAAGCATCACACGATGTTACATTTCGAAAATAATCCCGCTACGCCTACTATAAATGCCAATGATGTTAGTGGTAGTACAGTATCCGCGGCGCCACCGTCGCATGTGAACAGCCCATGCTCACGGGCACCTGTGACGTCGCCTAGTGGCCACACGGATGATGTCTCGTTGTGTACTTTTTCGGCAAATAACCGACATGTACCTACGACAGTTTTGTTGGCTACCGCGCGCGTTGTGATGGTTGACACTCAGGGTCGTGAACATTACATACGCGCTTTATTAGATAGCGCTTCGCAGAGTAATTTCGTTTCAAGAAAATGTTGCGATCGCCTAGGATTAAATTCACGTCAAAGAGCGACTAACACTATTGTTAAAGGTATAGGAGGTACCACTAAGACTATTCAAGGTTCCGTACACCTGGAATTTTATTCGCGGCTAAATAAAGCCATAAAGTTCAATATGGAATCACTAATCGTCGACAAGGTAACCGAGCGTCTGCCTACCGTCAACGTCAATGTGTCTATGCTCACAAACTTTGAGGGGTTGCCATTGGCTGATGATACATATCACATTCCAGGAGAAATCGACGTTTTAGTCGGTGCATCAATTTTCCCGCACCTCTTATTATCTCAAAAGATTCAATGTGAGTCCGCAAATATCGCACCTTTCGCATTACAAACCGTTCTAGGGTACGTAATTATGGGTACCGCTCCCGCTACCGCACCCGCATCCACTACTGTTTCAAATTGTTGTTTCGGCGAGCCCATGGAGGCCGCCATCCGCAAATTCTGGGAACTCGAGGAGGTGGACGTTCCGCCGATTCTGAGCCCAGATGATAAGGAGTGTGAGGATATTTATCGTCGCACTACGTCACGCGATGTCGATGGTCGTTATACTGTCGCGCTCCCATTTAAGGGCGACCCATCGACTCTTGGTGACTCGCGCCGCTTAGCAGAAAAATGTTTTTTCTGTCTTGAATGCAAAATTCTTGCTTCACCTAAATTGAAACAAGCTTACGATGATATAATTCGAGAATATTTAGAGAAGGGCTACCTCTCACCCGCACCTCCCGAAATGGAGGAACCATCTTACATAATTCCGCATCACGGAGTCATTCGGGAGGATAAGCTCACTTCCAAGCTTCGTATTGTTTTAAACGCGAGTGCTAAAACTAGCACATCCGTTTCGCTTAATGATCTTTTATATAATGGTCAAAATTTACAAGGAAATTTATTCAATATAATCATTAACTTTCGATTGTTTCCTATTGCGCTTTCAGCTGATATTAGGCAAATGTTTTTATGCATTGGAATCCGCGAATGCGATCGTAGATTCTAGCGCATTTATTACCGCTTTTCGCCTGACGAACCACTTAAGGTTTATCAGTTCAACCGCGTTTGTTTTGGCCTTAAATCAAATCCCTTTCACGCTCTCCGCACAACAAGACAGTTGGCTTCTGACGAAGCTGAGACCTTCCCCAACGCGAATGAGACGCTTCAAACGGGGATATATATGGACGATTACGTCTATTCTGTAGAAGATGAGGCGAAAGCCATATCTATAGCAGCTGAAGTCATCGCGCTCATGAAGGCTGGTCAATTCGACCTCGTGAAGTGGACCAGCAATTCGCAAACTGTCTTGGACTCTATACCTACTTCGCACAGGCTCTCGTCCGTCAAGGAATTTGACGAGTCTGATTCGCATAAGGTACTTGGTTTAAATTGGTCACACAAATCTGACTTGTTCAGTATTACAATTTTTAAACCCGCTGAGAAGTGTACAAAACGCGCCATTTTGTCCTGCGTCGCTAGAATCTGGGATTTAATGGGATTCGTAGCCCCAGTCGTGTTATTTGCAAAGCTACTCATTAAAGAGCTTTGGTTAAACGGTTGCGGTTGGGATGACGTACCTCCTGACAATATTGTTTCCTCATGGAAGCGTTTCAGAGAGGAGCTATCATCATTGGAACGAATTGAAATCCCACGCCACGTTGGCATTACCAGAGGTAATGAAGTAATCATCGTCGGCTTCGCTGATGCTAGCGAAAAGGCATATGGAGGCGTAGTGTACTTCCTAGTCAAAGTCAATGACGTCCACAAGGTGTATCTTATGGGTGCTAAATCAAAAGTTGCACCTCGCAAAGTAGTCTCTTTGGCTAGGCTCGAGCTCTGCGCAGCACTCTTGCTCGCAAAGTTATTAAATAACATAATAACCGCTTGTAACAACCGTATACCTATTAAGAGCGTGTACGCGTTTTCTGACTCAACGGTCGCTCTATGTTGGATCCATGGATCCCCACATAGGTGGGATACCTTTGTCGCTAACCGAGTCTCGTAGACTCAGTCATTAATATCATCTCAATCGTTTTATCATGTATCCGGCATAAAGAACCCTGCCGATTGTCTGTCACGTGGACTCAGTCCCGCGCAGATCATCGATCATCCGCTTTGGTTTCATGGCCCGCTTTGGATCACTTCGGATCCGTCGGAGTGGCCAGTGATCGCTTTTGACCCTTCAAGGGTTTCTAATCCACCTGAAGAAAAGAAACATGCTCTAGTTTCCAGCAGCCCGCTGGAGGAAACTCCTATTATTGCTCTGGCAAATCGTTGCTCCTCATGGTCTAAACTACTGCGTTGTGTAGTATATATTTATCGATTTCTGGGATTGTTGCCTCGACGTGAGTTTGTAGCAGCTGCAGACTTGGAATTCGCTGAACATAAAGTCATTCGCGAGTTGCAGATTTTATATTTTTCGAGTGAGTTTTCTAATCTTCAGGCTGGGAAACCTTGTGAGCGCACACTTCAAAGATTGAAGCCGTTTCTAAAAGATAATCTTATTAGAGTTGGCGGTCGTTTGTCAAACTCAGATTTGAGTTTCGACCAGAAACACCCCATAGTTCTACCGCGTAAACATCATATACTAAATTTGATAGTTGACTATAATCATAAAGTAAATTGTCACGCAGGGCCAGATTTACTGATGTCAATCTTGCGCCATAAGTATTGGATTTTGTCCGCACGCAACTTGATACGCAACAGGATACATAAATGTATTCCTTGTTTCCGGCTTCGCCCTAAGCCAACGTTCCCTGAAATGTCAGACCACAAATCATTTCGTGTCCTACAATCAGCTAAACCTTTCATTAATGTCGGAATTGATTACGCCGGTCCATTTAGGGTAACCATTGCGCGTGGGCGTGGCATGCGAGCAGTTAAAGCATACGTCTGCTTATTTGTCTGTATGACAACTCGCGCTGTCCATATAGAACTAGCAGGTGATTTGAGTACTGCTAGCTTTATGTTGGCTTTTAAACGCTTTCTATCGCGACGTGGGCCTGTGGGATGCGTTTACTCCGATAACGGAACGAACTTCGTTGGGGCTAAGCGCATGCTATCAGAGCTATACGTATTGTTACAATCTAAACACTTTAATTCAGAATTTGCTCACATGTTGAGCGAAAATTGCATAACCTGGTCGCTCAATGTTCCCGCTGCAAGTCACTTCGGAGGCAGCTGGGAGTCGAATATAAAAACACTTAAAATGCACTTATTTCGCGTGATAGGTGAACAAATCTTATCGTTTGAAGAAATGACAACTGTACTCGCACAAATCGAAGCTATAATGAATACTCGACCTCTTTGTAGAACGCTCTCAAGCGATCCTTCTGAACCGCTTGCGCTGACGCCCGCACACTTTCTAAGTTTAACTCCTTTATTTTTTTTTTTTTTTTTTTATTTTATTTATAAAGAAGACCAACAGCAATCTATTTAACAATAGGCAATAATCTTAGAATCTAGGAAGCCAATTACAGGTCCTCACATATAGAAACTGAGTAAGTTAAAAATAAGGTTGAACATAACATACACGCTACTTTCGGATGGAATGAAATGATAACAAGAATAGAACAGATAGAATCAGTAGATGATAGTAACTACTAGTAGATTATAAGTGATTTATAACTATAAATAAGCCTAAGTAAAATGTAACAATAACACCTAAGGAGCCTTGCACAATTTATAATATTAGAAAGATAAACATAGTACATAATAGTTATATAAAGTCTACGCTATTTTACTGGAGCAAATGTTCGTAAAGCAACCGCTTAGCAGTCGCTATGCTTGTAGTGAATAAGTCTATGTCAACGATTTTAGAAACATTATTAAATTTATTACCTGCGCGCATAACAAACGCGTTTTTCCGATAGTTCGTTGAAGCTACAGGAATAAATACAAGGGGGTTGTATCTAAGTGTTCTAGACGGGGCATTTAGCTGCAGTTTTGCCAGAAGTTCAGGAGAGTCGACTGTACCAGAAGCTATCTTATGTAAATAAACTAAGTCGGCAACGTCTCGTCGAACCCTCAATGGAATCAGATGATGCCTTTTGCATAGATCTAAATAGTTATCAGAGCTGTAATTAATTTTTTGGCGAAAGCATAGGTATTTTACAAACTTTTTTTGGATGTTTTCAATCCGATCTATGTACTCTTTGTACATGGGATTCCAAACTTGGGAGGCATACTCAAGGTGAGGACGTACATAAGTACAATACAATATTTTTAATGTTTTGAGTTCCTTAAATGAAGCTGCACATCTTAGAACGAAACCAAGCGCTTTGTAAGCCTTCGAGACTATTTTGTCAACGTGTGTGTCGAATAATAATTTAGAGTCATGATGTACTCCTAAATCACGCACAGTAGTAGAACGCTGTAGGGGTTGTTGCTTGAGCGTATAACTTGTAGGTATTATGTTCCGTTTTCTTGTAAAGGTAACTACACAACACTTGGAGGGATTAAGGTCAAGTCCATTGCAAGAACAATAGTCCTCTAGACGGGAGATATCGGCCTGAAGTGCAGATGCATCATTTTGCGATGAAATAGTGCAGAATATCTTCATATCATCTGCAAAACAAAGTAGTTGAGATGTATGTAGACATTTTTTGATATCGTTAATCATGATATTGAAGAGAAGAGGACCGAGCAGGGAACCCTGGGGAACACCACTAGAAATGTCTACCCATCCAGAAATATAGTTCTTGACTACAACTGCCTGGGACCTATGGTCTATATACGAAGAGAACCACCTAAGGAGATTCCCAGTGACTCCAATAGAAACAAGCCTCTTTTTAAGCACTTTATGATCTATGCGGTCAAAACATTTGGAGTAATCGGTGTATACAACATCGACTTGCTCGCCAGACTCCATAGCCTGCGTAAGGTAATCGTTAAAGAGCACTAAGTTGGAGACGGTGGACCTTCCACTGAGAAACCCATGTTGAAAGGAACCAAAAGAGCTTTTCAGAGCTGGGTATAGTTGATTATATATGATACGTTCAAGAACCTTAACTATTATACACAGCTTTGAGATCTGTCTATAATTTGAAACATCAGTTCTTGGTCCCTTTTTATAAACCGGGGTAATAAATGCGGACTTCCATATACTACAATTCCCTCTCCTAACGACTTCCTAAATAGCAGGGTAATCGGAATCGAAATCGATTCAGCTGTGGCTATAAGAAAATGGGCTGGCAAGTTGTCAGGTCCAGCTGATTTCGACGTGTCAAGCTCTAATAGAAGCTTCTTCACTTTATCAAATTCTATATTAATGCTAGAAATATATGAAACTGGGCTTTCAGACAACGAACTGGGGTCTGTATTATTGGGTTGAAATGCCGGAGCCGCCTGAGTAAAGTTGGAGAGAAAGTAAGATGAAAAGGTATCACATATTTCTCTACCGGTGGTTGCTTGAATATTATTAAATTTTAAAGTACTGGGAATAGTACTTGACTTAGAATTGCTTCTTGATTTTATGTAAGTCCAAAAATATTTAGGATTTTTAACGATTGATTTTTCGACGTTGTCGAGATATGTTTGATGGCATTCTCTTTCGAGGTGCTTCACTCTATCCCTAAGCAGCTTAAATGATAAAATATTTACCCGCTCGCGACATCGATGAGGATAGACTTCATGTTCTCTCTCGTCATGATTTGTTGGACAAGTTAGTCCAATCGTTTTGGAAACGTTGGAGGTCCGAGTATTTACATACTTTGCAGTCTCGCGATAAATGGAATACACCTACTAACCCGATCACAACAGGCACTGTCGTAATCCTTATAACAGATAACGCGCCTCCTCTTCATTGGCCTCTAGGGGTTATAGAGAAAGTTTTTCCTGCCACTGATGGCATAGTGCGTGTTGCTCGAGTAAAGACTGCTACTGGCTCGTATTTACGCCCAGTTGTACGTCTGTGCCCGCTACCTAGGCAATAGCTTTCATTTCAATTACTTTTGTTTAGGTTTAGTTTATTTAGTCTTACTTCTTTAATTTATTTGTTTCGAAGGCATCTCAGATCCCTTCAAGCCGGGGGGAAATGGTCGCGCCGCTCTTATTTATTGAACCTGATCCGCTTCACTACTATAGTCGATTCGATCGATTCTTTCGCACCGTTTAACCCAGCCCTAATTCTCAACTGACTCGCATCAGCCGGCCTGTTTTGTTAGCAGTGCTGGCAGTCACCCGCTCAAAGCGTGACCGAGCGCACGCGCCTATTACACGCAATTCGCATACCGCAAAACTCGATTCACATCGCGAACGATATACGAGTGATTTGTCGCATAAACACTAATTATTTGTGCTATTGTGTTTGAGAAAGTTAAGGGGCCCCTTGTAATTGCTGAAACCCAGGAGTTGAAGATTTGCGCACGTCGGAAAGTGCAGCCACGAGTTGTCACGTGATCGCCAGTTGCAGTTTTTGCGAGGTGAGAGATTCCTTCATTTTCCTATATAATAGCCCCCTTTATCCCGTAATTATTCCCTAAATATACAGTCCATTTAAACCCCATTCGCGCATCCAATATGAGAAATTGTTTATTTGCACGTTTGTTACATTTTTGTCTTAAGGGCCCGTACTACCTCACACTGCTTTGCATGATTGTCTGTAATATCAATTATAATGAAACTAGCTTTCGCCCGCGGCTCCGCCCACATCAATGTCGATCCCTCGGGAATAGTACTTTTTCCCGGGATAAAAGATAGCCTATGTCCTTCTCCGTACTGCAGAGAACTTGTATGCAAAATTTCATGATGATCGGTTCAGTAGTTACGGCGTGAAAGCGTAACAAACAAACAAACAAATAAACAAACAAACAAACTCACTTTCGCATTTATAATATTAGTAAGGATAAGGATACTTATTTTGAAAATAAAATGCAGCAAAGTTCAGGACTAACTCTGGTAACTATCTGACTCAAAAACACGATTGCGTTAAATAATAAATCGATAGACAAAAATTGCAAAGTTGCCTCCAAATTACGTCTAATTTACTCGGTATACAGCATTATTCACCAAATACATTAAAATTAACCTTGAAACTTTTGATTATAATTCACCAGGATTTTTTTTTTCGAATAACCATTGAATATTCTTAAAAAACGAAAATATCCAAAGTAGCCAACGCGTTTAGACCATCTGCGTTTGTACCGCCACGCCGCCTGGCATATGGCGGGCCCTTAACTGTTGAACCGATCATCATAAAATTGCTTCCCGTTGTTTGTTGTAAGGAGTAGGACTTAAGCTGCCTTATATCTCTGAAAAAGTATTGTTGCCGAGCTAGTAATCTATAAATAATAAGAAATCATATTAAATTAAGAAATAAAATATGGTGAAAATTTTTTAAGCCGGCGGGATTTGAACCTGCGAACTTAAGTCTATGTACGACGTGGCAGGTTCAAATCCCGCCGGCTAGAAAATTTTTCACCACATTTTATTTCGAGTATATCAAAATAGCATTGTGAATGCAACATATAAAAAATCAATAAAATAAACTTTGACGGATAACATTGAACCCGAATTATACATAGTTATATAAGTAGGTACTTTTTTAAGTATTGACCGAATTCACTGTTACCGTTCAGAATGCAAATTTAATGCACCATGTAACTGCCCGTGAAATCGATTCTAGAGAAAAATACACGTAGCTGAATAAAAGAGGGCTGAAGGTGAACGAACGATTTACGATGTAGGCATGTCTACACATAGAAAAACATGTCTAAAATATCCACGATATAGTTTTCTAGGATAATTTGAAACAATTTTGTAAAAAAATTGACACACCTTTTTGATAATTTTAAAAAATGTTTGCTTGTGTTTGTTTGAGACAGCAAACCAAGTGTCAATTACTCTTACTTAAAGAAATCCTGAAGTCAGTTCCTCGCCCTAGATAATAACTTTTATGAATAATTGTGGACTATGCATAATAGTATTAAAACTTACGCGAGATAAATTAATTATAAAAACACGGTTTCACCATGGATTCCTAGATCCATGGGTTTCACTCACGTTTATTCAGTTGGAATCGCCAACTAGTTTCGGTCTGATACGAAGACCATCATCAGGGCGAGTGTTAGGGGTGGCGACACGGCGGTTTCGCTTCCCTCAGAGCACTGAGGGCTGCCTCGCGCGTCGCCGCCCGCGCCGCTGTCCGCGCTGCACGCGACCAAACGATGGCTGGAGGCGATGTCGAAATTCCGGTCGGTGTTGCCTGTGGTGTTTCTTCATCGCTTTCTGACTCCGGTATAACGAGAGCACTTGTTTGCACCGACCTGACTGTGTCGATACCTCTTACAGTATTGCTATAAGATTTTCCTAAACCGTGAAGTACTGGTTTCCAAGTGGCAGGCAATGTCCATCCTCCGTCTCGTGTCATTTCTAAATAGTTACTATGCATAAGTAACTATTTAGAAATGGTCATCATCATTTCGAGTAGGTGACACGGTCAGGTGAATCGACCATGCACACCTTGGTGTCAGAGTTCTTAGGAACCCCCTCGCCGCCTCTGACGTGGTTCCTTTAACGTCTACCAGATGGCAGCCGGGACCAACGGCTTGACAATCAGGTGATTCAAGCCTCAATGTCCTAACCAAACTGGAAGTAGCTAAACAGTGTATGCTTCCCGTGGGAATCGAACCCACGACCACCGGTTCTACAGGCAAACGCCTTAACCACTGGACCACGGAGGCAGTTAAATAAAAGTGGTACGGAAAATACTTTAGAAATAAAAAATAGATACAAAGTTGTTCACTATTGTTTCTCTAATGTTATCAACAACGATTAATATGTGTTGTCGCTCCGCAACGAGATAAAAACCCGTGTAATAGGTAATTTCCCAGCAACCTTGATAATGAACCTCGCCCAAGCCTAGCAGAACTAATGTATGTGTGTTAATGTTACGTGTGGGTCGGATGTTGCTCGTGCAAAACGGTGATTTCATCGTGCGTTTGCGCCTTAAGCCCAAGTTCATCGACTTTGTCTAATCAACTGATTACAAAAACTGACGATCAAATCTCAACGCTTGTTTAAACAGGCGACCATAAAACACGTGTTCACCACGCAAATTCGACCATTTATCGAACGTTTTTGAACAATATACAGCCATCAAATTGTGAAGTTGAGTATACGCATGGAAAATGTAGTATTGACAGAACTAAATGACATGGTCGGATAATACTATAATGACACCAAATTGAATACCATTAGAATAAGAGCTCTCTGAGTGTAAATTGCATACTTCTTTACTTAGTTTAATTATTGGTATTTTTATAATAATAGTGTGGCTTTGCGTGTTTATTTTGTTTGTTTATCATCGAAAATTGCACACGTTAAGTTTACCATGTGAATTATAAATCGAATCCCCTAATTAATAATGGAAGGCAAAAAGAGCACCACTAACTTTACACCCGATGAAAACAGGATTCTTTCGGAGTTCATTTTAAAATATAGGGATAGTGTTGAATATAAGAAGACAGATGCAGTAACAAACACACAGAAATTAAATGCGTGGATTCGTATACCTTGATATGTTTATTATGTCACTTGAATTTGAAGGTTAGGACATGTTTTGACCTCATCCGGAGTTTTTCCCCAGCGCGAATGTGAATCGAGACCTCCGGATGAGGTCGAAACATGTCGGCCAGTAGCTGACTTCGTTTGTGAGTAACCCGTTGTTATTCATTTTAATCATAGATTTAAAAAAAAATGCTTCTCTCCTCACGTTAATTTAAATCTAAAATTAAAGCGGGTACCTTTCGGTACGAATGAAAAACGTTGCTACTGCGCAAGCTATTAGGCTGCGCATAACCATTGGGCGATTAGGAAAAAAGATAAAGTCTTAATATTTTCATATATATATGTTTTCGAAAAAAAACGTTTTTAGATATCATGACATATAAATATAGTTTCTAAATTACATATCTATCTGTTTCAAATTCCAACAAGGAGGCGATCTTGTTTAAGGCTCGACTTAAGTTTTACAAATACTTTTGATGTATTTTATTACATCAGCGCATAGTACTAATGATTTGAAAACACGTCAATTTTCACAATTTCGTGCAGTACCGTCTTGTAATCAGGATCATCATCATCATTTCGAGTAGGTGTCACGGTCAATCGACCATGCACACCCTGGTGTCAGAGTTCTTCGGAGCCGCCTCTCGGCCTCTGACGTGGATCCTTTAACGACTACCAGATGGCAGTCGGGACCACCGGCTTAACGTGCCTTCCGAAGCACGGAATCATCTTTATTATCAGACAATCAGGTGATTCAAGCCTGCAATGTCCTAACCAAACTGGAAGCAACTAAACAAAGTATGCTTCCGGTGGGAATCGAACCCACGACCCCCGGGTCAACAGGCAAACGCCTTAACCACTGGACCACGGAGGCTGGTAATCAGGATACAATATCCACAGCAAAAAGAGTTAGTCTCTTATGATTAGAGGTTATTGCAACTTATTAAAAATAAACAATATTTCGTATCCGTTCGTGGTTTAAGGTGCACTATAACAATGAGGAGACTGATGGCAACTGATGGTCCAGTGGATCTGGGTATTATTAGCAATTCCGTATGTCATGCAATCATGCAACCCCCGGGCACGGTCCCCACTGGTACGAGTATAGATGACCACAAGTGACATAAAAATATGGCGGGTTCCTCCGTGCTTCGGAAGGCACGTCAGCCGCTGGTCATAGCTGTCATCATTAATGGCAGACGTTAAGCTATGTCAGAAGTCTTCAGGTAGCTTGAAAAATCTAACACTAGCGTTGACCACTTACCCACATGAAAACCAACAAGCAACTATTAACAATGGGATTTTATTGGGATATAAGGTTTATAACTGCTGCGCTAGGTCATATTCATATAGTTATAATATGTTGTACACTTTTTTAAAATAAACCCTGATTGGGGTTGCAATATAAGTTAAAAACGGTATAATGGGATGCTGACTTACTTATACTCTATTTTATAGTTACGTTATTAGTATATACCGGGTGAAATTGAATTCATTAGCGTACCTTTAAGGGCCCGTACTACCTCACACTGCTTTGCATGATTGACTGTTATATCAATAATAATTAAATACTCAAGTTGAAATAAAAATGCAGCAAAGTTCAGGACTAACTCTGGTAACTATCTGACTCAAAAACACGATTGCGTTAAATTTTCTCGATAGAAAAAAAATGCAAAGTTGCCTCCAAATCACGTCTAATTTACTCTGTATAAAGCATTATTCACCAAATACATTAAAATTAACCTTGAAACTTTTGATTATTATTGCATTACAGATAAGGCAGCCATCATATGTTTTTCTTTTTCGAATAACCCTTGAATATTCCTAAAAAACGAAAATATCCAAAGTAGTCAACGCGTTTAGACCATCCGCGTTTGTACCGCCACGCCGCCTGGCAACTGGCGGGCTCTTAAGGAGTGACTTAGACCACGAATCTGAACATCTTTCATTATGGCACCAACTCCAAAATTGCAAAAAAAAACATCTGTTCCATAGATTTTGGCCAAATAGATATTACACTTTTGTATGAAAGTGCAGATTTTTTTTACGATGTCGAAGTTGGTCCCATAATGAAAGTTGTTCAGATTCGTGGTCTGAGTCACTCCTATAACGTATGCTAATGAATTCAATTCTATCCTGTATAATAAAATAAATGCCTATATAATAATATGTTTTATCATAAATGTCACCACGAATTGACCATGTGACAAAAAAGTATGTTGCTGAAAGAAAAAAACCGTTTCTATAAATACCAATATAATAATATGTTTTATCTTTTTTAATCAAAAGTACCCATTAAGCTAGCAGCATTTTCTCTCTGAATGGCTATGGATAATTTTGAACCAAGTAGGTACTATCCAGAGCGGAGATCATAGCCTCTGTCTCTCAAACGTCATCTTATTTCCCCAATGAAAGAAAGAAAATACTCTTTATTGCACCATTATCATAAGAGAAAAAAAAACAATATGTTAACGACTAAGAAAAAAGTAATAATAATAGGTACAAAGGCGGACTTATCGCTATGCAATTTCTTCCAGTCAACCTTTACATTAGGGTAGGATCAAAAAGAAGAAATCTAATCAGAGCGGTGCAGTAAATTATATACTACATAAACAATACATAAATATTAGATAAATATAGAATAATACATACATACAAATATAATACTATACAGTACCACGAGTAAGTAACCATTAAATAGAATAAAAAGAAAAAAAAGAAACAAAAACGAGTAACGTATACGGGATACGAGTAGATGGGAAACCTAATTTTGAGCAGAGGAAAGGAAATTAGCCTTGACTTGGCTTTTAAATGACATAATAGTTTGTTCTTTTTTAATACTAAGGGGCAATGCATTCCATAAACGAACAGCCTGAACGGTGAAGGAGTTGGAATAGAATTTGGAAACATGAGCAGGGATAGCGAGACGGAGGGAGGCAGAGCTGCGTAACTCGCGGTTATTAATTTCACTGAGAAAAGAGAAACGGTCTTTGAGGTATCGAGGAGTACAAGGATTAAACAGGATCGAGTATAACAGTGAGAGTATATGTAAGTTACGATGAAGTCTGATTGGGAGCCACTTGAGTTGCGTACGGAAAGAAGAAACGTGATCATACTTACGTAATCCAAATATGAACCTTATTGAATAATTTTGAAGACGTTTAAGTTTATTAAATTGCTCTTCAGTGAGATCTAGATAACAGGTATCCGCTATATATCCGTATGAAGTACTTGGCTTTCGGACACCATGGCCCTGCAGTGTCAAAGGTGATTTAAATATCTGATTTTTTACTTATTATTGAAGAGAGTGATGGATGTAGACGAAGCGAGAGAGGTTTGTAAAGATCGTAGCAAGTGGAGGTCCCTAGTCTCTGCCTACCCCCATGGGAAACAGGCGTGATAATATGTATGTATGTATTTTTTACTTAAACTAGTTTGGGATCGATCCCAATTGCCGAGCTACAACGTTTATCAATAACGAACCAGTCTTACCTTACGTGTGGATTTTATAATAATAAATTTGCAAATTAAACATTACCAGTATTGTATTGTGGTGGACTTGATTACAACGCATTTTAAAGCATTTTCCTCATCGTTGAACCTTGATTAATTGATGATAAACTACGATATTTATCTACGATACTTATGACTAACAGTAGCTATAAAAGTGTTTACAGTACACAACAGTCTTATACTAATTATCTAGATATTTACAATTTTCCAACGATTTGAAAAAAACCGGCCAAGTGCAAGTCGGACTCGCGCACGAAGTGTTAAGTAAGTACCGTTATCTATAAAAACGGCAAAAATATCATATCTGTTGTATGGGAGCCCCATTAAATATTTATTTTATTCTATTTTTTTGTATTTGTTGTTATAGCGGCAACAGAAATACATCATCTGTGAAAATTTTAACTGTCTAGCTATCACAGTTCATGAGGTACAGCCTGGTGACAGACGGACAGACAGGCAGACAGACAGACAGACGTACAGCGGAGCGATATTAATAGGATCCCGTTTTTTTACACTTTGGGTACGGAACCCTAAAAAGAAAACAAAATTTTCCACGGAAAAAATATTCGTATTGGAAAAATACTTCTAATATTTTTCCGAAGTAGGTAATCACGTAATGATTGCTCTTTATTTTACCATTGACGCCATTTTTTTAATCTATGTTTTTCACGTCATACAGAACCATAAAAAATATCCGAAATTTTTTTTAATCACCTCATTGTGTCCTTCATGTTTAGCGGATCGAGGCTCTATAAACTTGGTAAAAGAAATTCTGTACTTAGAAAATGCGTTTGATATCTGCGCAGCGTAGTGCAGTAGACAGCCAGTCTCGCCTAGTCGCCGCTTATCATTGTTATCAATCGTCACGCCGCACGGAGGATGCGCAGGAAGTTCTCCATTCAGCCTCCGACTTCGGCTGAATCCAAAACACCAGTCGGCAGCAGGCGCCCGATCAACACACGCGCCACACTCGCGCGAGCGAAAAACGCGCGCGCGCCAAAATTTGACAATAATATTTTTAAATTAAGAATAGCTTTGAAAGCGTTAGATTAATAAAATATACTAAGGAAATTAACTCATTGTGCTATAATTGCGACAATAATAAATAGAAAATATATGTATTAACAGAATTTTGAAATATTTACGACAATGGCTGAACAAAAAAATATGGAAGTATGCGGAAGCGTAATGGATGGGGTTGTTGAAAAGGGGAGCGTATTGGAATCGCCTACTAAAAAGGTGCCAACGGAGTATACAGTTTATCCGATTCGATGGCTGGTCCTGTTCATATTTGTGTTTTACTCCGCTTCGAATTCGATGCAATGGATACAGTACAGCATCATCCAGGACGCGGTGGTGAAGTACTACGACGTGAGCAGCATCACGGTGTACTGGACCTCAATGGTCTTTATGATCACCTATATCCCACTGATCTTTCCGGCAAGCTACCTCCTCGATAAAGTGGTGAGTCGTTTAAGTGATATTTTTATGTAAGTTAAAGTTTATGTAACTTCTCAGTTTAAGCACAAGTTTATCCCGTGTGTTAATACAACCTCGACATAACTTTGAAGTGGTCATTCAGCCCCTCCATATAATTCAATTTTTTATATGTTTTATGGATTTACTCGTAGCTTCTATGCATTTTAGACCTTCATATTTTTCAACGCGTGTTATCAACGAAATTATAGCATATCATTTCGTTGATTCAACGGAGCCTCTGGCGACACAATTCTATTAGTTTGATCATAGACGACGCAGCAAGGCGGGCAACCGCCAGCCCGCTTAGTAATTCCCACTACAGCCGCACCATGATAGTTTATTTTAGTTATTCCACACATCGTTCATAAATATTCATAATACCAAATTACACCGATGTAACATCATAAAGTCCATTAGTCAATTCAAAAATTCCGAATTTCCCGCCAAGAATTCCTAAGATAATTCTCGAACTCGAAAAAAATTATGGCTTTTCCATACACATAGCCCAGCCGGATAAACACTTTTGTACGGAAATGTCCAAAAATCGGCCAATGCGGGTCGGACTCGCACACTAAGGGTTCTGTACCATTATCTATACGACATTATATTCTTTAGTTTCACGCCTGTTTTTAATGGTAGCCCCCTTTAGGGTCCTATTTTTACCCTTTGGATACGGGACCCTAAAAAATTCGAGTTCTCGGCATGGGAAAAGTTGTTCGTGTGCCTGGCTGAGTCGCTCCTTCTAATCCTAGCCTCGAGGGTTTTACACGTGGAATATAAATAGGTTATTTTCCTTTTGACATAAGACGCCTACTTCCCAAAAAGACAACTTCCCAAAACGACAAATTCCCAAAACGACAACTTTCCAAAGCGACAACTTCCCAAAACAGCAAATTCCCAAAATGACATCTTCCGAAAACGACATCTTCCATAAACAAAAACTTTCCAAAACAACAATTCCCAAAACAGTAGTAGTTCGTAGTAAAGTCATCACTGACTTATTTAAATAAGATTGAATGTGACTTGCATACAAAGTAAAAATGCAGTTAAGGAAAATGTTGTAGTTGTAGATGAACGTACATTAAATTATATAACTCAAGTTACGGCCTATAAAAAACACCTGTATTTTAATTTAATGGCCAAAGTTTAAACCGACGATAACGACGTATTTCTTTGTTTATCCATATAAATGTAAAGAAAATAGTAATAACAAAATAGCAAAATTGTATTTTTCTCATATTTCAAAACAGCGGAATTAACACCGCTAGATTGGCAAACGGTTTATATATACCGGAAATTTAATATAGGACCCACGAAGTAAATACTCCGGGCAAGGACCCTTCCAATAAAGAAATGTTCAAACCTTTAGGTATTTTTAATGTTGTTCTCTTTAAATCATATCAAATTAAAATGTTTATTCAGAAAATAGGCCTTTGCAGGCCTATTTTCTAAAGGCATTTTTTCACGTCAAATCACATTTTAAAGGAACTTATTTTGTAATATATTTTTTTTATTAACCTATACTGTCCAACTGCTGGGCAAAGGTCTGCCCCATTTCCTTCCAAACATCCCTATTTTGTGCCAATTAAGACCATCTTTTCATGGCTCGTGATATCATCACACCAACGTTTTCGAGGCCTACCTCTTTTTTTGTATCAATCTTCCGGAGTCCACTTTGTAACTAGACTAGCCGATGGGCTACCAAAAGTCGTAGATCAAACGTCAACGTTTTTCTACGATCGGTTATGATCGGCCGGCCTGGAAATTCGAATAAAAATTTCGAAAATTTTATGAGAGTTCATTTTGATGCTAACATCATAAACATTTATGATGTAGTGCTGCGAGGTAATAATGCTTTTGCAAGTAACACAGTGAGTTCCGCCCATCAAAATGAACTCAAATGAAAATTTCCAGGCCGGCCGGACATAACCGATTTTGTATGAAAATGTCGATTCTTTTTCGAGTTCCCCGCATTGGTCCCATAGGAAAAGTTGTGCTGTTTGACGGGCTGGGTCACCCCTTCAGTGCAATGTGGGTGGTTAATTTATATGCTGTATTCTGTCTTATATGACGAACATTATTATCATATAGGCACGCCATTTGACGAATAATTCAGGTATAGATACATTGACTAAAAAAAACCGGCCAACGAAGGGTTCCGTACCGTTATCTATTAAAACGGCAGAAATATCATGTCTGTTGTATGGGATCCCCCCTTTAATATTAATTTTATATTTATTTAGTTATATATTTTTAAAGTTAATATATAACTAAATATTCTGGGAATATTTCAAGCGTCTACCTGTTACCGTTATCAATATCGAGCAGATACAAGCAAAAAAAATCAAGTTTATTGTATGGGAGCCCCCTTAAATATTTATTGTACACCATTTTTTAGTATTTGTTGTTATAGCGGCAACAGAAATACATCATCTGTGGAAATGTCAAATGTATCACGGTTCATGAGATACAGCCTGATGACAGACAGACAGACGGACGGACTGCGGAGCGATATTAATAGGGTCCCGTTTTTACCCTTTGGGTACGGTACCCTAAAAATATATGTACTATTTAAAAACTGTAACACACATCTGCCTTGGATATAATTTTCAACTGTGTTTCCTTCAGAGTTATTATTACAAACTAATTTGATATTGATCTCGCAAATAATTATATGTACTGCCTTATTTATAGCGTAACATAAAAACATACCTATAAAAATTGTGGTACATGATCGTCTACGCGGAAAAATCTAACGTTCCTCATTAATTAAGGAGCTAGGCTCTTGTTTGTAGTGCAACCAATGACGTAACAAGTTAAAAAAAAAACGTCTTTTTAAAGTTGCCCTTTTATACCCTACTAGCTTCCATTGTCGATCCCTCAGGAATAGTACTATTTCCCGTGATAAAAGGTAGCCTATGTCCTTCTCCGTACTCCAGAGAACTTGTATGCAAAATTTCATGATGATCCGTTCAGTAGTTACGGCGTGAAACCGTTACAAACAAACAAACAAAGTCACTTTCGCATTTATAATATTAGTAAGAATATAGTTTTTAAAAATTAATTAGTTACCATGAAGCGAAAAAGTGATTTTATCTAAAAATCATCATGATGATGATAATGGTGGTGATGAATCTAAAAATAAAATAAAATACCACCGACAAGGAAGCCTTAGCGTAGCAGTGGAATTTAACGGGCTAGTAATAATAATAAAAATTAAACAAATATACAGAGCTGAAAGAAGAAATAATTAGAATCTGGAAATTACAAAAAGCACATATCCCAGTCCCCTTATTCTTAGCTCGCGATGCCCTTGCGTGTGCAGGTGTTTAGGATATATAAGACAAGACAACAGATATGTCATGGTCTGAGGAGTAGCACCACATGGACAAGAGTTTTTCGAGCTGTAACCCTACCTAATCTATGTTCTCTTTGGTTCGGCCGACTTAAGTCTGGAGTCTGTTCAAGGACTTCCATGTCGCCCAAGGTAGACCATGGCCATAGCGGTGATGCTCTGCAGCAGAATGACAGACGCTGTTGGATATCTCGCCTTCCAGATATAAAGCCTATATTTAGAGTCTTCGGCAGATAATTGTAGCGCTCTTAAGGCGATACCACTATAAATAAGGTCGTTCTGAACCTTATTTATCTCGCAAAATACTGCAATTAGGAGTTTCAAATCTAAGTAATATGATTTTTGGCTATTTCATCTCCAAAAGTGTAAGATGAAAACACGTTTTGATAAAATTTTCTCGATAGAAATATTTTTTGAAAAATGGTCTTCGTTCGCAGAGTTTTTGTTATTGTAGCTCAAATGCGACGAATGAAATAATGATTTTTAGACTAAAAGATAGGTTATTAATAATTCATCAAAATTTAAATATGAAAATACAATTAACCGGTCTGATTTTATATAAAATAGAAATAACGAATTTGGCGCTTGCGTTTTTTTCTTTGAGCGACTCGAGACTATACCTATCTCATCATTCACGGGCTAAACCGCCAAGCGCTATCCCTTGCGCGCACTTGATCAGTCTGCGTACGCCTTTGCCGAGCGATGGTACCAAACCTTTGAGACCTCGTCTTAAAGACATACAGTATCGTCAGAAAATTTACGCAAGCCGACGGAACACCAGACTCCGTAGAAACCTAAATTCTAACGCGACAGTTATTTGGCTTACGCTCGTAACTATAAACGTTGTTAAAACCAGCTATAAGCTGAGCACAATCATAGTATATTGAGCATAATTTCACACTTTGTTTAGTATTGAACATTGTTATATTTGTTACGCTACCCTGTTGCTTTCTTACTTGTCCTCTCAAATGTCTGGTTGTCTGGAAGAATTCTTATTGAGATAGTCCGGTCTAGTTTTCAAGAATAGCGTTTTATTATATATTCTTTTTATATGCAATTAAGAGTGTAAGAACAAACAATAATATTTCACTGCAATTAGACGGAAACGTTTGAGAAGAATTCTCACATTTCCATTTATACCATTTCCATCTATTTCCATTTATATGTTTTTGTCCACTAGATCAAGTAGTTTTAGAAAATCTCGACAACTCCCCTCTGCCAGTGATATAGGCTTGTTTGTCTCGCATAAATAACTGGAGGAAGGCGAGTAAGTATTTTAGATGGGACTTTTATTGATATTAAGTAAGTCAACTTGGAAAGAAGCTATGGAAGAAATGCAAATAAAATCAGCCCAATATCAACAAAGAACTTTTTAGGGGATACTATAAAGAATAATTTTAGTAATAGTACATTACTGCAGAGGCCGGGAAGTAAGGGATTACCGGACGAGTAGAGTTTTCAAGGCCAAGCGTCAGCGAGGCCTTGGCAATAAATGCGAGTCCGGCAAGCCGATTCCCGGCAAAGGCATGTATTGTGCTTTTCTCAATAAATGCGAGGAAATTATGAAAGACGTACTACTGGGAATAAATGAGTATAATATAAAGAAAAACGATAATAGTATGTACATTTTTTTTATTTGTTTTACGGCATTTGGCGTTCTACGTCTTTTAGCCCTTAATGTTGTTCAAAGTTTTATCAAAGAATTGATGGTGTAATTCATTTCATTAGTAGCCATTGGCTGTATGACAAGTTACATAGATTAATTAAAAAGATTTGAGCAGCGGCCAGGAAAAAAAATTTCATAGTTACTTTCCTGGCCTAGGCCGGTAAAGTAATGCACCAGCCAAGAATTACAAACTTCGTGTCTTCTTTTTACTACAATAATGCCTACATTTCCGATAATGTTTGAGAAAAAAATTCTTTAGATTATTCCTGATTGCCTTCAATCAAGTTGAAAAGAAGTAATGATGGTAATGGCATAATACTTTCCCATTTGTAAAATCATCCAAGCATATAGCAGAAAATGGAAATAATGATGAATAACGAGGGATGAACAAGTTATATAAAATGGAAGAAGTATTTTATTTGTCACTAGCGACCCGGACCCCGGCTTCGCACGGGTGCAAAGTACATATAAACCTTCCTCTCGAATCACTCTATCTATTTAAAAAAATCATATCAAAATCTGTTGCGTAGTTTTAAAGATCTAAGTAGTGACGGGTAGACAGCGGGAAGCGACTTTGTTTTATACCATGTAATTATTTTGTTTCTTCTTTTGCTTTTTAACTGTATTATTTTTGAAAGAAATAAAAAGTACCAAACCAGCATGGAATATTTATAATTTTCACATCTATACTAATATTATAAAGCTGAAGAGTTTGTTCGTTTGTTTGTTTGAACGCGCTAATCTCAGGAACTACAGAGAAAAAAAAACTTACTCCATGACCAACCCTTACAAATTTATTATTAGTATACTATTGAATATTGATATATTGATGATGATTACTAAACCGTCTATCATAAAAATTTTCATTGCCACAAGCAGAAAAAAGATCAAGACACACAACAATCTACCCAATCACACTTTCAAAGAAAGCAACATTCTTTGAAAGTGTGATTGGGCCTTGAAAGTTCGAAGAGGGTTGGAGGGGATCCCTTAAACTGAGGGTGCAACAAAACTGATCGCAAGGATCGGACTCCGGACCGGTAAAGATAAGGAAAACGGTAAATACGAGTACTACTTGCAAAAGTTCCCTCCAACGGCCCTGATTCTGTATATTAATGAGTTAGTTCTTGCTCTTGACTTCACTTTTAATCGCCAGGTGAAAACCCTTGAACCCCACAAACTTGATCTATAGACGCTTTAGATATATAATTTTTATATAACGACAAAAGATACACGTTGTGCTAGCCCCACACACTGCGTTACCCACACTAAGTTGTGAACTTATGTCGTGGAATACTAAACTCAACGATGTACAGTCAGGGACAGAGATACCTGACCAGGCCGTCTACCTATATCTTGAATTTTCTCTTAAACTATAAATTAGAATAACTTGAAAATGTATATACAGATAGATTTTAATAAAGTCTTTTATAATATAAATTTTCATGTTATTATTATTTATAGTTCAAGTTATAAATTCAAGATACAGATAGAGGGCCTGGTCAGGTATCTCTGTTCCTGACTGTACATATATACCGTATGATTTTGATCAAAATCCCTAATGGAATAGAGAAATGCAAGAAAAATAGGTAAACAACGAAAAAGAAAATTGGACCTTACATAGAAATTCGGCTTACCATAAACCTATTTTTTTTTACCTTTTTTTTGGCAATTCTGTATTCCGTATACTTCAGTTTAAAATCACGCGATATAATCGATACTTAGAGGTGTAGATAAACATACAAGAGCCCGGTTAGTTTAATAAAGATCGTTTTCTATCTTGACCTGTCCCGATTGAACCCAGAACCCTACAATTTAAAGGCTTGTTGTACCACTGAGTCACAGAGGTCACCATCACTTAACAGTAGTTTCATCTCGGCCTTGACGGCCAGAAGGGTGAATCGCAGACGTCAGGTCTCCCAAACTTAGGGTGCACTAAAACCGGTTCCATGAACCGGAATCCAGACCGGTAAAGATGAGGAAAACGGTTAATAGAATAATTTGCAAATGTTTACTTACTGATGAGCGGCCCTGATTCAGTAAATTAACTAGTTTTTTTCCGTAGCTTTGTTGAAAGAGAGAAAGTAGACAGAATACGAATAGAGGTTAGACGGACATCCCATCCGTAATGATGAGGCAAAAGATGATCAATGTAAGGTAAAAGTATGAATTATGACAGTACGAGAGGCATAAATACGAGAACTAGTATGATTGAGAACTCAGCAGAAACAGGCTCCGACAATGTTGGAGGTAGATAGGAATTAAAACAAAATATATACTACTGACGAATGGCGAGCGGCCTTGATTCAGTTAATTAACTAGTTTTTTTCCCGCGGCTTTGTCGTGTAATGGTAACACTAACACTAAATAGGCAAAGCTAGCTATACTTAGACCTGAAAAGGAGGTTTACCTTTTCAGGTCTAAAGCGCCAATTAGACCATCCAGAATTCAGGATCCGGAATTCAGTCAACGGATAGTCAACGGACAGTTTAATCGCATTCAGGACGGTCGATCCGTTGTCAGGATAGAATAGCTTCCGACGTCCTTATCGGAAGCATAACGGAAGCATAAAGTGAAACCATCCGGAATTCAGGATCGCCGCATGAGAGGGACGCCGCTATACGTTAGAAACGATACGATAATATCTCCAATCGCATCGCACCTATAGCGGCGTCCCTCTCACGCATTCAGGATGGCCAACGGATGGCTCTCTCAGGACGCGCAGTCTCCGTTCAGGACACGTTCCGGACGGTGTAATCAGGAGCTCTGACGACTGAATTTCTTGTCCTTATCGGATGCTGAATTCCGTATCCTAAATTCAGGATGGTATAATAGGCGCTTAAGTATAGTTAGCTTGGTTATCATAAGAAAATATTTTAAGTACTTGTCTCTCACTGCTAAGGAAAACAATATAACAGTTGAAATAATCGTAGTTCGTTATTACTTAAATTACCGATCATTGGCCTTTTTTATTTTTATAACAGCCTTGTTTTGGTTTCGTCTCGGCCTTGAATACTAGAATAAGGAAGCAAAAAAATCAAAAAAATGAGGAGCCTCATGGCCTAGTAGGCGTGAGTCGTGAGTATAATTAGCGCTTACACATGTCAAGCAACCCCAGGACATGTGACCTGAGACAGCCGACAGGGCGTAGGAGAGGAAGTAACATCCCCTTCTCTTTCTACTGCGCGGAGATTTCACTTCTGCGGCACTCCCGGAGTGCGATCCGTTTTTTTTTCGTGTAAGTGGCTAACACTATGGATACATTTTTAAGCTGACTAAAGGCATCTGACATAGCTTCACGACTGCCATCGATGTCCAACATATGTTTGCTAATATAGTCAAAATATTTTGAGATTTATTGAAAAATAACACGTTCAAACAAAAATGTACCTACTTTCACTCCAACCCTATTTAAATGCTAAAAAACATAAAAAAGGCGCACAATGGAGCACCACTTGATTGAAGAAGTAAAAATTCAAAATCCTATCTGGAAAGAATTAACCGCTGAAGTCCGATTAGCGTGCCAATATTTTACTGGAAAGCATTTGGAATATAAATAAAATAAAAATAAAATATTATTTATACAAACAAAAACCTTTTTATTTTATTTTTTTACTAAATGTTGGATTAGGCATTTGTCTCCCATCTCACCTGATGATAAGTGACGATGAAGACGAGGATGTTACATGCCTATCCAAGAGATACCCATTTATTCTACTTTTGAATGTCCCGGGACTGTACTTGTCTGGGAATATAGACGCAGGCAGTTCATTCCACACCTTCGACAACTCGAACCAAAAAGGGACTGTCAAAGCGTATTAGCGTTTTTTTAGTAGCACAAAATGTATGTTATAGTAGCATAAAATTATGTATGTTAGTATATCCTTAAATTTAAATATTTCCTCGACCCATTGGGCGATTGGAAATGACTACTATTTGGCTCACTCTCTTTTCGTCACTTTATCAGAAATCTTGTTTACAATTTCATTGAATTGCAAAACACTAGAATTGACCCACATGCGGCTATCTCCCCAGATAACAATACAAAATCGCGCAATTAGCAATTACTTCAGTTGATAATGAGTTGAATTGCCTGACGATTGTTATTGGCCGTGAAATCGTTTAACTAGCACCGGCTTTTTTACTCTATTTATGTGAAAAATTGTGATAATCTCATTTTATTTCTTGGAAGTTACTGACGTAGTCATTTCCGTATTGAAGAGTCATCATCATCATTTCGAGTAGGTGTCACGGTCAATCGACCATGCACACCCTGGTGTCAGAGTTGTTCGGAACCGCCTCTCGGCCTCTGACGTGGTTCCTTTAACGACTGCCAGATGGCAGCCGGGACCACCGGCTTAACGTGCCTTCCGAAGCACGGAATCATCTTTATTATCAGACAATCAGGTGATTCAAGCCTGCAATGTCCTAACCAAACTGGAAACAACTAAACAAAGTATGCTTCCAGTGGGAATCGAACCCACGACCCCCGGGTCAACAGGCAAACGCCTTAACCACTGGACCACGGAGGCTGTTATATTATTGAAGAGTTTAAACACGCGATTCGTCAAAATGTTTGTATTGGGCTTTTGCGTTTTTGGGAGTTCGCGTCGGATGGGGAATAAGAATAGTAAAAATGGTTTCTGATGTTTTCGCGATTGTTACACATTTAAATAAAATCACTTTAATACGGTATTATCGCGTATATTACATTATTTTTACACCTAACGTTTCGAAAACTTTACAGTTTTCATGGTCGCAGGTAGACTAAGTTGACATTTGTCTTTGTGTTACGAGCCTACAATATTTTTTGATAACGTTCCCGATGTACGCAGTATTGGCTCACGGTGTCTGAAGGTCTTGCAGTCTTGTGATGAGCTTAAGATTTTATTAAATTGATGACAAGATTTCAAGATGGTGGTAACTGCCAATCATCCTCTTTATTGAAATTAGGATGTTTTTTAATTTCAATAGCCTCACGAAGCATTCTAGGAATGTATCTGTTTTCTTTTGCAAGGACTTGAGGATTATTAAAACGCATGTAGTGGTTGGGTTTGTCTAAGGCATGTTCACAGTCAATTTTATATACTCCTGCATCTTGTATTGGGATATTAGATTCTACAGGTCTTAAAAAGATTTGGCCTTTTTATATAAGTAAAAGTCAAATAATAAAAAACATACTTGTATTTTTTTGCTATGTCAAAAAGTAGCAAGAATACCTATGTGACATTTCAAAGCAAAATAAAATACAATGACACTTCAGGAGTGCCGAAAGAAGTGAAAACTTTGAACATTCTGTTTCTTATACGGTATCGGTAACAGGGACGCGAGTACAATGTTTTTTTCTTAACAAATATATAGCTATACATACCTCAAATTAATAACTACTTGAGTGCTGTATTCAATTACCCTTGAGATTTCGTATTACGTTCTAATATGAAGCGAATTTTCCTGTTGAACCGTTTATTCGCAAAATATTGCTGTCGATTCATTTGAAACCCTCGTCTTTCCTAATGATCGTACGCGGTGGGTTTTGCCATACGAACGACACACATGGTTTGGGCCAAAAGTAAAGAAGTACAAAAGTATAGATAAGAACTCAAGAAGATTGTTTTCGTAAGCTTATTACTATTATTATATTACTATTAATTTCAATATTACTATTACTATTAATTTCAAGTATAATTTCCCGAAACCTCTGTATTATTCTATTAAAAATAGTTTAAATTTTATAAGTTACCTATATATATGTTTGTCAACGCTCCTGCAGTGGAGACTAAAAAGACCTGATAATGATGAAGTATGTATGTATATATAACCTACATCTATACATATAATAAAACAGTAAAAATATTTTGTCTGTACATTTAGAATTTTTGACTGAAATGGATAGAGGGACACTTAAAAAGAATAATAGAAAGCAAAAAACATTTTTTAGAATTTCTTGTCTGTCTGTCTGTCTGTCTGTCTGTCTGTCTGTATGTATGATCACGATTATCTCCGAAAATACTGAACCGATTTACTTCAAACTTTCACCAATTGCTTTGTTTTAACTCGGCAAAACATTTAAAGTTCGTTTCATCAAAATCGGTATATTAAAAAAAAAGTTATCGTCATTTGAATGAATTCTGTCTGTCTTCTTTTCACGCTTCAACCATTAAACCAATTTGTATGAAATTTGGTATGGGGGTAGTTTGAGACCCGGGGAAGGACATGGGGTATCTTTTATTCCGGGAAATTCTACAGTTCCTGAGGGATGGACACTAACGTCAGCGGCGTAGCCGCGGGAAAATCTGATTTATATATCAACGCAACCGAAACTGCTGCGCCTAGACTTGAAATTTGGTACAGGGGTTCTTATGATGATGTGAGTGAGCGCTAAGAAAGGAGCGTCTGTCGTCTTCTTTTACGCTTTAACCTTTGAACTGATTTCGATGAAATTGGGTATGGAGGTAGTTTGAGGCCCGGGAAAGGACATAGGGTATGTTTAATTCCGGGAAATTCTACTGTTCCCGAGGGATCGACACTAACGCGGGCGGAGCCGCGGGCGACAGCTAGTATAGGTATATACCAGGGATGTTGCGAATATTCGCATCGATTTGGACATCTGCATTTGCATTTGCATTTGCATCCGCAATAAATCAATGCAGATTTTCATGCGGATGGGAATGTCATACTAATCGAGCGGAATTTAAAATACTATCACCGATAGCACGAAGATTTTTCTCTACTCCACCAGGGAGTGTTCCTAGCGAACAGTTATTTAGTAGCGCGGGTTTAATTTACGAACCTATGCGACCACCTTGATTCTGAAAAACGGCAATATTACTATTTATTAAGTACAATGCTCCTATTTTTTTAATTCACGTACAAATAAAAAAAATGTGTGTGAAGTAAAAATATACTTGATGCTAATTTTCAATAATAAAAGTGTTAATTATTTCTTGATTTCTACACTGAATACTAATTTTCATTCATAAAAATGATGATTATTACTTTTCATTGTTTGAATTCTTCATTTATATCTATATTTATATAAGATCTTAAACATCCGCATCCGAATATGCATCCGCGGATGTGAGCCTTCAAAAATCTGCATCTGCATTTACATCCGCGTGCGGAAAAATCGGCATCCGCAACATCCCTGGTATATACCATAAAGACATATTATGGACATGGAGAGGGAAAGGAGAGGGAAAGGAGAGCGTTGGCAGTCCGTTGCAATATGTTGGCCCGCAAATTTGCTAAGTGCAGTACTGAGGTAAAAATAACCCTTTTTAAGGCTTTTTGCCAAAGTCTGTACACGTGCGGTTTGTGGGTCAATTATACGCGAAGGGCTTTCAACGGTCTCCGAGTACAATATAATAATGGTTTCAGGGTATTGTTGGGGCTTCCTCGATTTTGCAGTGCGTCTGCCATGTTCGCGGACGCACACAACCGATTTCTTTGCTGTATTGCGTGGGCGGGTCGCGTCGTTTATGCGCGTCGTATAGGCCGGGAGAGCACCAACGTTGAGTTAGTATCCCATAACACAAGTCTCGAACTTACTTTGGGGCTAGCTCAATCCGTGTGAGAAAAAAAAAAAAACAGTATCCTGATAGTCGTAATGGAGAAGCCAGACTGCGCATATGGAAGCACAGGGGGCTAACCCATGTGGCGGTGTTGGGAGGCCCCAGTGGGCAGGGTGTATACATACATCTATTTAAATTGTTCCTTTTGTGCATTATAGGGTTTTGTATTGGATTGTATTGTTCTTTGACTCCTCTTAGTTACTAGGCATCTGCCTTTCAAGACATGTCTATCGACTTCATAATATCAGTACCAAATAGTTGATGAACTACAGAATTAGAAGAATCTTTTAAATAAAAAAAATCGACTTCAATCAAGTACTGAAGCACATTCCACTCCAAGGGAGGTAGGTACTTATACTCTTTCAAATACCAAAACTAATTATTCTAATCGGTTCATACATGATAAAGTTATGACGTTAAATTAAAAAACACAACCGAATTGAGAACTTCCTCGTTTTCTTAAGTCGATTAAAAATTATCGTCCATTTTATTCTTGGAAGTCGTAATTGGCGGTTACGCGTTGTACAAAATTTGAGTTCTGTCTGTATGCTCCTTATTTTGTGATGAGGCTGCTGCGTAGGCAATCCTTTTCAAAATGTTTCAATACTTACCTCCTTCGTTCGTGATCCAACGACGGAGATGCTAATGAACATACCCACCATTTCACCCTCCTCAGCCCGCTCGTCATCAATTACATTGGTAACTCTTTCAATTTCAAGAAAGTAATTTATTGAACAAACCTCTTAGCTCCGATTACTGGTGACCGCCCGGCGGTCCCGGGTGAATTGCACCCAGGATAGGCCCTTCTGGCAACGTAGCTTTCGGCCCATAAGGCAAAAGATGAGAGTTGCTGCTCTCCAAAGGCTTTTGCCATTGATTCTTAGATTGGCCCTTCAGGCAATATGAGAGTTTGCTGCCTCTCCAACTTGCGCACACAGGCAACGCCCAAAGCCGAGGTCCGTCCCTCCTGGGGGCACTTTGGTAATGTTGTCTAAAAGGTTGAGGGCACTTCGCCCTCGCCTCAAACGTCCGGTGAAGTAGCGAAAGCTCACTTGGAGCTAGCAATATAGTCCTTCCAAAAAAAAAAATATATCTAATCATCATCATTATCAGGCCGTTTTCCGCCCACTGCTGAGCATATTCCTCTCTTCGCTTCCGCCATCCGTCAGCTGAAAAAGATTATTTTCCATCTTGACCTGACCGGGGATCGAATCCAGGACACTTGCGATACGACTGAACCACAGAGTGTAGTCAATACATTCAGAGGTCCTAATAAGGGGCATTGAACTTTTTTTTTTTTTTTTTTTTTTTTTTTTACTAAATATTGAATTAGGCATTTGTCTCCCATCTCACCTGATGGTAAGTGACGATGAAGACGAGGATGTTACATGCCTATCCAAGAGATACCCATTTATTCTACTTTTGAATGTCCCGGGACTGTACTTCTTCAATAAAACAAACGGTCTTCCGTCAAATACATCCAATATTTGACTTTTATGATATCTACTATTTTCATTTGTTTGACATTCCTAGAAATGGCATGTGACAAGGAGAGAAGAAGGTCATATCGCAAGAAAGGCATTGGATTTGAAGGTGAATGGAACCCGGAACTGGGTACATGTCAATCTGCACAATATTTCTGTCAACTTTATGCTGTACATGTAAGCGAATAAATGAATAGTTATTACTATATATTGTAATATAGTGGTGTTTAGGTGATAATCTTATATTGTTATCTCAAACATTAACTACATTTTTTAAACTTGTTTAAAAACAATTAAAACTAAAAAAAAATATATAAACATGAACATAAAAAAAAAACAAACATTAGTCACCGAGTGAGATTCGAACCCGTCCGCGTTTTTAACCGCTAGACTAGACGGGGACAGTGGCCGGCAGGACGAAATTAGCGACCATATTATGCGTGGAAAGAAACCCATGAAAACTCGAAACACGCGTTTTCCCATACATAAGACTAGTCTAGATCGATTATTTATCCCCGAAAGCCGCCATATACCAAATTTCAGCAAAATCGTTAGAGCCGTTTCCGTGATCATATAAATAAATTTATATTATACAAGAATTGCTCGTTTAAAGGTATAAAATATGAATATGAGCACGACCTAAGAAAATATGGATGGATTGTATCAAGGAGAATATGAACAAAAATGGAGCGACAAAGGCTATGGTAGGTGACAGATCAAAATGGAAAGAACTGACATGGGATAAGGTAAAGGAAGAATAAGAAGACATTCCTAGAAAGATATGCTTACAAGTATTTTCACGAGTAGGTACCTTGATACTTCTGTATGAATCATTTATTTAATTTTCTCTATACAAGTGTAATTGAATTCATTAGCAAACGTTTATGGAGTGAGTGACTTAGACCACGAATCTGAACAACTTTCATTATATGATCATCTCCGAAATTGCAAAAAAAATCAGCTGTTCCATAGATTTTGGCCACGTAGATATTCCACTTTTGTATAAAAGAGCAGAAATTTTTGTCTTTTTGCAGAAAGAATGTCGAAGTTAGTCCCGTAATTAAAGTTGTTCAGCCTCCGTGGTCCAGTGGTTAAGGCGTTTGCCTGTTGACCCGGGGTCGTGGGTTCGATTCCCACCGGAAGCATACTTTGTTTAGTTGTTTCCAGTTTGGTTAGGACATTGCAGGCTTGAATCACCTGATTGTCTGATAATAAAGATGATTCCGTGCTTCGGAAGGCACGTTAAGCTGTGGTCCCGGCTGCCATCTGGTAGTCGTCAAAGGAACCACGTCAGAGGCCGAGAGGCGGTTCCGAAGAACTCTGACACCAGGGTGTGTATGGTCGATTGACTGTGACACCTACTAGAAATGATGATGATGAATAAAAGTTGTTTAGATTCGTGGTCTGAGTCACTCATTAAACGTTTGCTAATGAATTCAATTTCACTTCATCATCGTTTATTTCATATTTTCAATGAGATCGTGATCAGCCGTTGAAAAGTCTTGATTTATATTTTTATATCAGCCGTCAGGTCAGGTCATCTTTAAACATATACATTTTTTTTTAATTTATAACGTTTTTCATTATTAGTCTATTTATCAAGTAATTTCTGTATCTTATAGGTAGGTACCTAATAATATGTTATTATCTTAATATATATAAATCTCGTGTCACAATGTTTGTCCTCAATGGACTCCTAAACCACTTAACCGATTATAATAAAATTCGCACACCATGTGCAGTTCGATCCAACTTGAGAGATAGGATAGTTTTTAACTTATGGCGAAACGAAGTTCGCCGGGGCAGCTAGTTGTATGTATATTTAATGCATACAAAATCCATCACCATTTCCTATTTTGAGGCTCTTACTATTTCTTTCTCATGGATTTAGGTGTGCAGTTCCTTGTGCCACGTGCCTTTGAATCGCATTGTCCGAGGTGGGTCATTCTTGAGAATCGGATTGTTTATGTGATTCCCTTGGCGTTTTTTTTTTTACAACTTTCAAACTGTTTTTCTATAAAATATGAAATTTTATTTTAATTATACGCAGATTCATCTAATATGCATCACTTCTGGCCAATTTGGTATAGAAGTACACAGGGGAATGAGAAAAGGTGACAGGGGGAATAAGAAAAACGCCAAGGGAATCGTAAAAATGACAGGGGAATAAAACAGTTGTATTTTTAAGTGACTATCAAAACGTTGTAGGTACACTAAGTTAACAAAAAGGCCGGCTGGACATGATGGAAAAAGATACTTTTTAGATTAGCCCGGGTTTTGGTTTTTGGAGAGTGATTCAAGAGGAAAGTTTATGTATATATATATAATTTATCTCACCCGTGCGAAGCCGGGGCGGGTCGCTATAATACATAAAGGCCACGGCCATAGATATCGAATTATTGACTGTACCTGACTAGACCTAATTGGCTTTTAGTCATGTTTGTTTTGCTTTTAGAATGTACCTATTATTTAATTCATTTGAATAGCACAAGGTTTAATTGTTTATTTCTTTGATGACTCACAGCACTTACATACAATCACCCAACACGCGCATGTGATGTAAGCCAGAGCAAATTACTTACATAGATTAGATAAAACGATTACTAGTATTTTTTCCTATTCCACAAAAATTAGGGTTCCGTACCTAAAAAGGAAAAAACGGAACCCTTTTACTTATCTTTCTGTCTATCAAGGCTCTTTTTCTTCCACATACATACATAGTATCACGTCTTTTTCTCTCGCGGGGCAGACAGAGCCCAGGTTTATACCTCATGGCCACATTTAGCATGATGGAGGGCGTGTAGATGGAAAACGGAATCAAATAGTGATGGGTTGCTAGCCGCATCGCCTGTTGACATGATTCCGCAGATATTCGCGCAATCCCTCGATCGGCTGTAAAAATCTGCGCGAGAAGAGAAGCAGCTGGTACATTCTACGTTTTTTCTTTCCTCCCAAACCAGTATGGAAAGAAAAAAGATATTACTTTTCTAAATATAAAGATGAGGTAAATTGTACTTAATCGTTTCAATGTTTATGCTAAATATCATCACATGTTATCATAAAGTTATTGCAAGCATAATTCTAAGGAAAATAGCATTATCATTATCACTCAGAATAATAAAATAAATCTCTATTTGTTGATTATTAGAGATGATGTTTACTTGTCAAATTATGAAATGTAAACACAATATTTAACTAAAGTGACAGTGGATTTCCAGTAATCTTTTATCGTAAAAGAATAATTTATTTAATTTTACGGTTCCTGTGGATTTCCAGTAATCTTTAACCGTAAAAGAATAATTTATTTAATTTAACGGTTCCTTTGAACTTGATGTGTAAATTACTGACGTCAATTTATGTTGTAAGTTGTTTTATAAATTAAACGTTTTTAGGGTTCCGCACCCAAAGGGTAAAAACGGGACCCTATTAATTTCGTTCCGCTGTCCGTCTGTCTGTCTGTTTGTCTGTCTGTCTGTCCGTCTGTCACCAGGCTGTATCTCATGAACCGTGATAGTTAGACGGTTGAAATTTTCACAAATGATGTATTTCTATTGCCGCTATAACAACAAATACTAAAAAATAGGATGAAATAAATATTTAAGGGGGCTACCATACAACAAACGTGATTGTTTTGCTTGTTTTTGCTTGTTTTTGATAACGGCAGCAGTTAGACGCTTGAAATATTCACAGAATATTTAGTTACATATTCACTTTAAAAATAAAAAAATAAAAGGAAAAATTAATATTAAAGACTTTGGCCTTTCCTATAGCTATACTTTTTACAAAATCTTTATCTCAGTGCGTTTGTCCGACCATATGGAAAACTGCGCACATTATTCCAGTACATAAGAAAGGCGCAAAGAATCTTATTCCAAACTATCGGCAAGTTTCAATCCTTAATGCAATTGCTAAAATATTCGAAAAACTGATTTACGAGCACATTTACTCCGTAATCATAAAGGGCATACCTGACTCGCAGCATGGTTTTTTGAGAAACCGTTCTACAGTCTCTAATCTGAGTCTCTTTACTAATTACGTTTTGGAGCAAATGGATAGTGGAGGACAAGTTGATGTGATCTACACGGATTTTGAAAAAGCTTTCGACCGGGTTGATCACATCATCCTGTTGCAGAAACTTGAATCACTTGGAATACATGGTGACCTGTTAAGATGGATCACGTCATACCTCGAGAATCGCTCTCAGGCTGTTGTCATTGGAGGCTATAGATCAGATTTTATCACTGTGAAGTCTGGCGTTCCCCAAGGCTCACATCTTGGCCCTTTATTTTATAATGCATATATTTACGACATTTACACCTGTTTTAAAAGTGCTAAACATATTTTATACGCTGATGATAAAAAGGTCTACATGAGGGTAAACACTATATCAGAATGTAAGTTAATTCAGGAGGATCTTAATAATCTAATATCTTACTATGCGGCTAATAATATCACTGTCAGTATCCCTAAATGTCATTGCATAAGTTTTACAAGGAAGCGTAAGCCTCTCGTATTTAAATATAAACTAAATGGTATTGAACTAGACCGAGTCGAATCGGTACGTGATCTGGGTATCATTCTTGATTCCAAAATGACATTCTCACTACATATGGATGATGTAACGAATAGAGCCTTCCGAAGTTTGGGTTTTGTAATGCGCACTTGTAGACCTTTTACATCTATCATTAGTGTAAAGATAGTATATTATGCTTACGTTCGTAGTCTACTAGAATATGCCTGTCCCATTTGGTCACCTATATACGCAGTGCATAAAAGTAGATTAGAAAATATTCAAAGAAAATTTATTAAGCACATGATCTTTAAATTTAATCGCGATAGAGGCACTTACCAAGAAAACTGTCGGGAGTTTAAGCTTCTAACGCTGGAGGAACGCCGTTTAGTTATGGATATGGGTTTGTTGTACGATGTGCTTAATGGACGCCTGAACTGCTCGGAACTCCTGGAACTTATTAAGTTCAGGGTTCCGTCGCGTCGTACACGGCATACTCACCTATTTGCAGTCCCATCTTATAGCACCAATTACGCAGGGAATGCAGTTATGTCACGGATTGCTGAAGGCTATAATGGGTACTTTAGTGAGGTTGACCCTTTTGTTGAAGACAAGATTAGTTTCCTAAATAAAATTAAATCCATTTTATATTAATTATTATTTTGATTAATATCTAATCTGTTTTTTTTTTAAGCATATGTGTGTTATTGTTATATATTTATATTGTATGTATGTATGTGTATTTATAGGACTTCATGTATGTATTGTATGTTATAATTTTAAAAATCAAGAGGAAAGATCGCAATAAAATTTTCAATTACTTCCTGAAGAATATATGTAAAATGTAAATATGTTTGCTGCAAAGGCGTATAATGTATTAATTTACTGTTGACAACTTTTTGGCCGGATATGTATCATATCATTGTTAAATTGTATTTTTAATTATAAGAATGGCTGTTGTTGTTACAAATAAATAAAATAAAAAAAAAAAAAAAAAAAAAAAAATTAAAGGGTGGCCTCCATACAAAAGACATGATTTATTTACCGTTGTCATAGATTAGGTACGTTACGGAACCATTCGTGCGCGAGTCCGACTAGGATTTGGCCGGTTTTTTTTAAATCTGGTATTAACAAATTGAAGAATCTGAAACTGAATTGAATCAATGAGTTTTGGGTTCAATTCTGACCAAGTCAAGATGAAATTACATATGCTTAAAATTTCATTTTTTTTTTTAAATAACAAGCTTTTGCCCACAACTCCGCCCGCGTTTAATGTTGTGTCTATCCCTCGGGAACAGTAGAATTTCAAGGAATTAAAGGTCCTATGTCCTTCCTCGGGCTTCAAATTACCTCCACACCAAATTTCATCCAAATTGGTTCAAGCGTGTTCACAATAGTTGAAGAGTGAAAAGTGACAGATAGACAGACAGGACAGAGTACCTACATCGGATTAAAAACTTTTAACGCAGACACAGACGTTTTAACCCTGAATTGAGCTAATTTCCTGTCGTTTAATTGCCAGTTGACCTTTCTTGATATATGTCCGCACTTGTGAATTTTCTGTTTCATGTTTATTTATTTTTTTATCTTTGTTTTACGTATAATACAAAAAAAATATTTTTCTCTTGGTCACGATATCACGTGTGAACTTCTGAGCCGATTTGGCTAGTTCATTTTTGTCGGGTTTTTTTCTTAGGTGGAGGGATAAAAGGTAGCCTTTATCCTTCTCTGTACTCCAGAGAACTTGATGATCGGTTCAGTAGTTACGGCGTGAAAGCGTCACAAACAAACAACCTCACTTTCGCATTTATAATATTAGTAAGTAAGTAAGGATAAGGATAGTTAAGAAACAGAAAGTCTTTCGGATCAGGTGGTGCACCATAAAGACATCACAAACAAGCAAACTTCTCTGGTGGAACTGAATTATAAAATCAAAACAGATTATTCATTTAATTACTTATTATTTTTTCGAATGTTAATGTGCCTAAGAGTCACAAAATTGATTATCATCATTTTCGAGTAGGTGTCACGGTCGATCGACCATGCACACCCTGGTGTCAGAATTCTTTGGAACCGCCTCTCAGCATCTGACGTGGTTCCTTTAACGACTGCCAGATGGCAGCCGGGACCAACGGCTTGACGTGCCTTCCGAAGCACGGAATCATCTCTACTATCAGACAATCAGGTGATTCAAGCCTGCAATGTCCTAACCAAACTAGAAGCAACTAAACAAAGTATGCTTCCCGTGGGAATCGAACCCACGATCCCCGGGTCTACAGGCAAACGCCTTAACCACTGGACCGCGGAGGCAGTTTGAATACAACATTACAAAATTGATAATATTACGTAATAATATATAGCCATAACGAAGAGTTAAAAGAACGCGGAATAGAAATTAAACTTGTTAATTAGCAAACTTGGCCTGCCAATTTGTTTTCGTGTGTTTAAGTAGGTACACACAAGAGAGGCACCGAGGCACCTGTATCCTACAATATTAACAAGTTTTAAATGCTTTTAACGCCGTGTGGTATCCGGCAGAGTAGAATAGGACCACTCCAAGTCTTCCCGTGGATGTCGTAGAAGGCGACTTAGGAATTATAAGCTAAACAAAGCTTATAAACATCTATGAGACCTCTCCAACTCGTCTGACTAGCGTGGCCAAGTCCTCTGGCTGCTCTGGCTAAGTATGGCTCTAGTAGTACAGAGAGGGTCGTGCTCCTGTAGTGGAGACTAAAAAGACCTGATGATGATGATGAAATACTTTTAAACTTCGCTGCAAATTTATGAAATGTAGTAACGGGAATTAGCGTAGACATATCGTTTTTCTCCAGACGTTTCCATTGACCACGGCCGGTGCAGTTTGGAGAAAAACGGTATGTCCGAGCTAATTCTTAATTTGACTAGCTCCGTGGCGCAGCGGTCAACACGCCAGCCTGCGAGACGGAGTGACCGGGTTCGATCCCCGGCCAGGTCAAGATGGAAAATGATCTTTTTAAGATTGGCCTGGGTCTTGGATGTGTATCTATAATGTATTTGTTATAAAATATTGTATCGTTGAGTTAGTATCCCATAACACAAGTCTCGAACTTACTTTGGGGCTAGCTCAATCGGTGTGATTTGTCTGTATTTATTTATTTATTTATTTATTAATTCCCGTTAATGCGTTTATGAACAAGTTTTATATTTTAGCCATAGTCCCCAACTCTACTCTACATGTTCCCAGTTGCATTCCTATCTTGTGACATGCCCTAGCGACCATTATTCACGTGAGGCTTAAAGTGAAGGAAGGGGCCAGACATATATGACGAATGATCTTCTCTTCTTGATAAATTACTGGTGTGAGATATCTTAGGGCTTTTGTTAAATTAAGAAATAAAATATGGTGAAAAAATTTCAAGCGGGCGGGTTTTGAACCTGCGACTAAGTCTACTCGTATGTACGACTTAGGGTTTGTTTCCGGAGGAACGTGTTGAGCGGCGCGTTGAGCGTCGCGTATAGTTCGTTTTCCGTTTGCAAAGCGCGTTCTCCGCAGCGTAGAACGCGGCTTCGCACTTTCAATCTCAAACATATGAACCTACATACATACTTTCGTTTATAGAGACGCGGCGCGTTAGGCGGCGTGTTATGTGTGGCATTTGTCGCCGCGGAGTCCGAGTTCCGCTTATGCAACGTGATTTGAATCTCCTAGCTATATTGGAATCTTGGAATCAAAATACTAATGGAATACAGAATTGCAAGAAAAAATGCTGATTGCAAAAAATAATTTGCTTTCCCATAAAAGTCTACGATCACCTGGACAATTTTTTATGGAAGGTCAAATGTTTCTTTTTCGTTTTTACCTTTTTTTCTTGCGATTCTGATTCCCAGATTTCAATATAGCTAGGAGATTCAAAATCACGTCATGTCAGAATTGCTTGAAGAAAGGAAAAAACGAAAAAACAATACCTTCCATAAAAATTCGCCCAGCTGATCGACGACTTTGTATGGGTAGCCAAATTTTTTTTTCGATTTTTACCTTTTTTTTTGCAGGATTTCAGTAGAGGTTCAAAATCACGCGGTATATACAGAGAGGTCCATAAATCATGTTACTTAAAAATATCAAGGTCAACTCTTTCATAAAGTTACTAGTAAAGTAAAGACCCACTGCTCCACCCGTAACGTGACTTTCGATGATGCCGAAGGTTCAACCATATATTGCCGAAACTGAAACTGTAGTCGAAACTCAAATACAAATAATAATCTTATACAAATAATAATCTTTATTGTGGATCACAGGTAAGTAATAGTACATTACTGCAGAGGCCGGGAAGTAAGGGATAGCCGGACGAGTAGAGTTTTCAAGGCCGAGCGTCAGCGAGGCCTTGGCAATAAATACGAGTCGGGCAAGCCGATTCCCGGCAAAGGCATGTATTGTGCTTTTCTCAATAATTGCGAGGAAATAATGAAAGACGTACTACTGGGAATAAATGAGTATAATATAAAAAACGATAATAGTATGTACATTTTTATTTTCATATTTGTTTTACGGCATTTGGTGTTCTACGCCTTTTCCTTTATATTTTTCAACTTTTTATCAAAGAAATGATGGTATAATTTATTTCATTGATTCGATGGAGCTCCTGGCGACAATTCCCACGAATCCTCTGGTTTGATCATAGACGACGCCCGCTATGTAAATCTAAACCCGCACCATGACACTTTAGTTAGTCCACACATTGTTCATAAACATAGCCACTCGGCCTTGGCAATAAATACGAGTCCGGCAAGCCGATTCCCGGCAATGGCATGTATTGTGCTTTTCTCAATAAATGCGAGGAAATAATGGAAGACTTACTACTGGGAATAAATTAGTATAATATAAAAAAACGATAATAGTATGTACATTTTTATTTTCATATTTGTTTTACGGCATTTGTTGTTCTACGCCTTTTAGACCTTCATATTTATCAACGTTTTATCAAAAAAATGATGGTATAATTCATATCGTTGATTCAACGGAGCTTCTGGCGTCATTTTTCACAAATCCTCTGGTTTGATCATAGACGACGCAGTAACGCGTGCGACCATCAGCCCGCTATGTACATCTCTAAATCCGCACCACAGCTGCACCATCACACATTGTTCATAAACATAGCCATTTATAACACAAAATTACACCGATTTTACATTATAAAGTCCACTAGAAGCAATCTGCAAAACAATCCAAAACAACTACCTTGCAGTCCGCCGAAAATAAATAATAGTACATTCCCGCTTTATTTTCTTTTTTAATTGCAATTGTCATTTAGTGCTAAGGAAACATAGCCCATACAGCCCAGTCCTATTTAACCCCTAAAAATGTAATACCGTAAAAATCTACTTTCCCGCGTTTTTTCTTTTTATTATTGGCATATTTTTGTTTGATTTTATACCAACATTTTAATAAAATTATTTTCATATTCATATACTTATATGCTCGATGAGTGCATTTTTTTATAATGTGGTAGCCATGGCTGTATGACAAGTTACATAATGCAAGTTACATAGATTAATTAAAAACTTTTGAGCAGCGGCCAGGAATGAATTTTCATACTTACTTTCCTGACCTAGGCCGGTAAAGTAATGGACGAGCCAAGAATTACAAACTTCGTGGCTTCATTTTACTCCAATAATGCCTACATTTCCGAGCATGTTTGAGAAATAGTACATTCCCGCGTTATTCTCTTTTTTAATTTCTATTGTCATTTTGTGCTAAGGAAACATAGCCCATACAGCCCAGGCATATTTTACCCAAAAAATGTAATACCGTAAAAATGTGCTTTCCCGCGTTTTTTCTTTTTATTATTGGCATATTTTTGTGTGATTTTACCAACAGTTTAATTAAATTATTTTCAAATTCATATACTTATATGCTCGATGAGTGCATTCTTCTATAATGTGGTAGCCATTGGCTGTATGACAAGTCACATAGTACAAGTTACATAGATTAATTAAAAAGTTTTGAGCAGCGGCCAGGAATGAATTTTCATACTTACTTTCCTGGCCTAGGCCGGTAAAGTAGTGCACTAGCCAAGAATTACAAACTTCGTGGCTTCATTTTACTACAATAATGCCTACATTTCCGAGCATGTTTGAGAAAAAAGTTCTTACAATAGTGTTAGTGCAGCCGTGTCCTGCCCAAATTAGGACATACAATAATATAAGTCATTAATCTTTTTGAAATTATAATATTATCAACATTGTAAATTGTCATTTAAATAATCATTAATAGTGTAATAACATTATTTTGTCAAAAATTATTTTAATTGTCGCTGCCGAAATTAAAATTCAACCTTTAGTCGGACCGGACGGAATCTAGTAGGTATTTATTATAGACATGAAGTGGCGGGCGTTATATAATAATTACTGTTAACGATAATTATACAGTTATGTTCCTCTTTTGCGACATTGATGATGCATTGATGAGGAAGACAATGATGAAAAAGATGATATCATTTACCTTCCGATACGCACCTGTGTGCTCACACAGCTTGAAAAAACAAATTGCCTACTTCAAACAATGACAATAGCCAGCTATAATTATTTAATTTATTACAATAATATATTACAATAATATTAAAGAACTTCTGTATCAATACAAAAACTGGCCAAGTGTGAGTCGGGCTCGCGCACGAAGGGTTTCGTACAATTATCTTTATCTTAATTTATATAGATACTAGCTTTCGCCCGCGTCAATGTCGATCCCTCGGGAATAGTACTTTTTCCCGGGATAAAAGGTAGCCTATGTCCTTCTCCGCACTCCAGAGAACTTCTATGCAAAATTTCATGATGATCGGTTCAGTAGTTACGGCGTGAAAGCGTAAAAAACAAACAAACAAACAAACTCACTTTCGCATTTATAATATTAGTAAGGATAAGGATAAGGATGTCCTTATTTAATTTATTTTAATTTTTTATTTATTAATTTTTTTTTTTTTTTTTAAATAATAAAAACTTTATTTGCCAACACATTACATTTGTAGGTATTACAGTAAATATATATCTTAAATCATCATCATCATTTTGTGTAGGTGTCACGGTCAATCGACCATGCACACCCTGGTGTCAGAGTTCTTCGGAACCGCCTCTCGGCCTCTGACGTGGTTCCTTTAACGACTACCAGATGGCAGCCGGGACCACCGGCTTAACGTGCCTTCCGAAGCACGGAATCATCTTTATTATCAGACAATCAGATGATTCAAGCCTGCAATGTCCTAACCAAACTGGAAACAACTAAACAAAGTATGCTTCCGGTGGGAATCAAACCCACGACCCCCGGGTCAACAGGCGCCTTAACAACGCCTTAACCACTGGACCACGGAGGCTCTTCTTATTAAATAATATACATACATACATAAATAGTATTTCGTCTTTTGCCCTTGTGCGGTAGACAGGGCCTGGGTCTATAAGACCTTATGGCCATATTTAGCATATTGGAGGACGTGTAGATGGAAAACGGAATTAAATGTCTTCCATGCTAGTCTGGGAGAAAAGAAGTAGGTAAGTAAAATGTAGAATGTGCCAGCTGCTTCTCTTCCCGCGCAGATCGTAAAAGCCGATCGAGGGATTCGGCTAAAATCTGTGGTACCATGTAAATAGGTGATGCGGCTAGCAACCCATATCTATCTTCTATCTAAATATATATAACTCAAAGGTGACTGACTGACTGACTGACATACCTAGTGATCTATCAACGCAGAGCCCAAAGCACTGGACGGATCGGGCTGAAATTTGGCATGCAAGTAGATGTTATGACGTAGGCATCCGCTAAGAAAGGATTTTGATCAATTCTACCCCCAAGGAGATAAAATAGGCGATGAAAGTTTGTATGAAACTTAACGCGAGCCAAGCCGCGAGCAAAAGCTAGTATAATATATAACTAAATATTCTGTATATTTCAAGCATCTATCTGTTTTTAATAACAAGCAAAACACGGTGAAAAAATCACGATTGTTGTATGGGTCCCCAAAAATATTTATTTATTCTGTTTTTAGTATTTGTTGTTATAGAGTCAACAGAAATACATCATCTGTAAAACTTTCGATTCAACAACGCGCGAGTGGTATCCCTGGTATTGTAGGTGTCCATAGTCAAAGGGTAACCGTTTTTCAACAGGTCGGCCGTATGCCTGTCGGCCTACTACGTTAACCTACCTACAACGCTACACTATATCCTTACTAATATATCCTTACTAATATTATAAATGCGAAAGTGAGTTTGTTTGTTACGCTTTCACGCCGAAACCACTGAATCGATCATCATGAAATTTTGCAAACAAGTTCTCTGGAGTACGGAGAAGGTCATAGACTACTTTTTGTCCCGAGAAAAAGTACTATTTCCGAGGGATCGACATTGACGCGGGCGGAGCCGCGGGCAAAAGCTAGTCCTTACTAATATTATAAATGCGAAAGTGAGTTTGTTTGTTTGTTTATTTGATTGTTTGTTGGTTTGTTTGTTACGCTTTCACGCCGTCACTACTGAACCGATCATCATGAAATTTTGCATACAAGTTCTCTGGAGTACGGAGAAGGACATAGGCTACCTTTTATCCCGGGAAAAGTACCAATCCCGAGGGATCGACATTGACGCGGGTGGAGCCGCGGGCGAAAGCTAGTAATATTATAAATGCGAAAGTGAGTTTGATTGTTACGCTTTCACGCCGAAACCACTGAACCGATCATCATGAAATTTTGCATACAGGTTCTTTGGAGTAAGGAGAAGGACATAGGCTACCTTTTATCCCGGAAAAAAGGGACTACTATTTCCGAGGGATCGACATTGACGCGGGCGGAGCCGCGGGCGAAAGCTAGTATCTATGAAATTGCTGGTGTAAAAAAATATGGTCAAAATTATAAACTCTTTTTGACTTCCCCGTAGTCGGGAAAATTGTGCGATGCAAACGGTCGTATCTCCGTTTTTCACACCTGCACAAATGTATGCATCAGCTGTTTTTTATGTGCCGAGTGCGATGCGGGTTGGCGGAAACTGAGCATGCCTTGATTTATTCGCTTGCCTGAACTTTAGACTTCAGCTAGCTGAAAAAAAATATAAAATTGTTCCCAGTTTTGTCGACTGAACAAACGGAGGAAATATTTTAACATTTCAGTCAATTCATCACATGAATATGTCTGGATACCACTTTAATTCACTGAATAAGAAACGGGAAAATGTATAGCTCACTGGACGTGCGCTTTTTTTACGATCACCTCCCGTGCCGTAATTACAACTGTATCTCTGTGACATACATATATTTAAAAACTTGCAATACAGACAGAGGGATTGGGCTTAAATCTGCGGAATCATGTCAATAGGCGATGCGCTGCGATGCGGCTAGCAACCCATCACTATTTGATTCCGTTTCTATATCTAAACGCCATCCAACATGCTAAATGTGGCCATAAGGTCTTAAGGCCCTAGGCTCTGTCTACATCGCAAGGGAAAAAGACGTGATACTATGTATGTATGGTATGTATGTATGTGCAATACAGAACAACATAACAGAGACAGTCGCGAGTCGCAGCCGGAAGTGTATCTTTTCAACGCTCTGCAAATCCATTCATACAAAGAAACTGGTGCTTTGTGCTCGCTTCAGCGCTCGTGTGACACGGACTTTTTAATGGCAATGGACAGATGACTGGCTAAACCGGCCTGACCCCGGAGAATAATAGTACAACAAACCCCATTCAGTCCTAAAACAAAATCAAATCAAAGGGTTTATTCAGAAAATATGCCTTTGCAGGCATATTTTCTTTTTCACGTCAAATCACATTTTAAAGGAACTAATTTAGTAATATGTATATTATTAATTATTGATGTGCAAAAGCTACAGACTACTAGCATTTCGGAACCGACCACTGCAGAGAAGAAACGCCAAAAGAAACTCTTTTCAACAGTATTGATCGCCTATTCGCCTGAAGGGCTTTTAAATTTTTATTATATACATGATTACCTATTTATACATATAGAAATTTGCATTTACATATATATTTTAGTTGTCATAGAGTCACGCTACCAGCAAACTTCATTTTTGCTAGTAGCATGAATAGGGAAGTGTCACACTCACAGAAAATAGACGGTTGAGTAGAAACTGTCCCATCGTGGTGTTGCAATTTTCCATGGGCAGCGCCGATCGCTTACTATCAGGTGACTCGCTTGCTCGTTGCCGTCTTGTACCATAAAAATACATGATAGAGAAAATCATAACCTTCCTTTTGGCTTTTCGTTGTCGGGTAATAAGACCTCAAACTCCAAAATGACCTCCTAATATACAACGTGATTTTGAACCACCTAGCTATATTGGAATCTCGGAATCAGAATTCATAATGGTAATCCATGGAAATCGTACCATAAAAGGGGTTTTCACTTGCATCAAATCGGGTAGTTCTGATTTTTTTATATGTTGTATATAATGAGGTGGTGATTGGCTCTCTCTCATGCTTGGTGGTAAAAAATGGCAAAAACTGAAAAATTATCAGAAATTTAATGGTTTTTCATGAATTTTACAATGTGCTGGAGGCTTTCGAGGTCGAAAAATTATATTTGTCATTACAACCTCATTACATAAATCAGATCTACCCCATTATGGAATATAGAATTGCAAGAAAAAAAGCTGATTGCAGACAAAAAACTTAGGTTTCCCATATAAAGTCGTCGATCAGCTGGACGTTTTTCTATGCAAGGTCAAATTTTTTTTTTCGTTTTTTTCTTGCAATTCTGTATTCCATTAGGGATTCTGATTACCATATTTGAATATAGCGATTTGATAAAAAGACCATGCAAGCAAAATGGCAGGTCGAAATGAACCTTGGACCTATTCCCTAGGATGTCCACCACTGGCAATGAATCACCGGGGTTAAGGTTAGCACAGCTTAGATCATAATAAAAACAATAAAACAAAGCGGTTTTTTTGTCCTTCTGTAGCATCTTCCATTGAATACGTCTAAAATTAGAATAATGAGACAAAGATAGATTGTAAAAAAAATAACAGAAATAAAGGCCATTTACAGTAGGTACTATAGTATTTTTATGTTTATTGCATTTTTATCAAATATTGATTTATATTTTATAATCTATTATGTTTGCTTTGTTTTCTGCCAATACCATTTTTATAGGCAACCTAGGATTTTATTTAGTTTCACTATCTTTAATTTCCTTTATTAATTGGTATATTATTTTTATAATTAAAAAGTTAACTGCTCAGCTGTGAGATGTAAAAAAACCAGCCGAGTACGAGTCGGACTCGCACACGAAGGGTTCCGTACCATTATCTACAAAAACGGCCAAAAATAATGTCTGTTGTATGGAAGCCCCCCTTAAATATTATAATTTAATTTAAGGTGAATATATAACTAAATATTATGTGAATATTTCAAGCGTCTACCTGTTGCCGTTATCAATATTGAGGAAAAACGAAATAAAAATCACGTTTGTTGTATGGGAGCCCCTTAAATATTTATTTAATTCTATTTTAGTACTTTTTGTTATAGCGGTAATAGAAATTCATTTTTTCTTTTGGTTCATGTGATACAGCCTGAGGACAGACAGACGGACAACGAAGCCATAAGAATAGGGTCCCGTTTTTACCTTTTGGGTACGGAACTCTAAAAAGGTCTTATTTCGCAATATAAGGTACTTTAAAACATGGTAATACATCATCAACTTTTCCAGTCGACTAATACGAGTGACAAAGAGGTAAATGAAATTAATTGTCTCTTTTGATCGTATTGAGCTAAATTCTTACTAATATTATAAATGCGAAAGTGAGTTTGTTTGTTTGTTTGTTTGTTACGCTTTCACGCCGTAACTACTGAACCGATCATCATGAAATTTTGCATACAAGTTCTCTGGAGTGCGGAGAAGGACATAGGCTACCTTTTATCCCGGGAAAAAGTACTATTCCCGAGGGATCGACATTGACACGGGCGGAGCCGCGGGCGAAAGCTAGTATTTCATAAAGCTTCTTTATTTCCGGGTCGCTTATAATACAATTTGGCTTCGCTATAACAGAACCCGGCCTTTGCTCTTCAATGGCTCGTCCCTAATCCCGTCCTTGGATTTAAACGGGTATCATTTCATATTTTATGATTTATTTTGCTAAGAAAGAAATCCAACTAAATTGATTGGAGAAAATATGGATCAAAGGGATTTCTTATAACTTTTGAAGAGATATCTGCTGGCATTGATGAGAAAATTATAATTGAGGTTTTAATCTTAATAGACATATCTAAGCCGTGTCGTATCCGGCAGAGTAGAATAGGTCACCAGTCCCAAGTCTTCCCGTGGATGTCGTAGGAGGCGACTTAGGAAATACAAGCTAAACAAAGCTTTTAAACATCTGTGAGACCTCTCCAACCCGTCTGGCCAACGTGGAGAGTCTAGGTCAAGTCCTCTGGCTGCTCTGGCCAAGTATGGCTCTAGTAGTACAGAGAGGGTCGTGCTCCTGTAGTGGAGACTAAAATCGACCTAATGATGATGATGAGACATATCTAAAAAAAGAAGCTCATAAAATGAACCGTGTTATCCTAATCCTCATCATCATCATATCAGCCGCAAGAAGTCCAGTGCTGGACATAGGCCTCCCTCAAAGATTTCCAAAATGACCGGTTGGAATCAGCCTGCATCCTAATCTCCTAATCGTAACTAATATTATATGGATAGATTTTTCTAATGATTGATTGTTACACATTAGAATTAAAGCTTTTAATACGGTTTATTACATTATTTTTATTTTTACACCGAACGTATCGAAAACTTTACAGTTTTCATGTTCGCAAGACTAATTCTATTAAATAAAAATATAAATATATACGGACAAATCACACAGATTGAGCTAGCCCCAAAGTAAGTTCGAGACTTGTGTTATGGGATAGATACTAACTCAACGATACTATATTTTATAACAAATGCATAAATAGATACACATCTAAGACCCAGGCCCATCTGAAAAACATCATTTTCCATCTTGACCTGGCCGGGGATCGAACCCGGTCACTCCGTGTCGCAGGCTGGCGTGTTGACCGCTGCGCCACGGAGCTAGTCAATATTGTAAGACATTTGTCTAATATGTTATATTTATAATGCAAGTGACCGCTTCGCAATTTTAACTCATCTTTTACTTTGTCATCTTTTAATAAACGATTATTATTATTATTATGTTGTCTCTTACTCAAGTAATCACGGGCTGAAGCCCGGTTTTTTGAGGCTTGCATGGGGACACATGTCCAACATGTAGAGGCCTTGTGAGACGTTTGCTATAAAATGGGTTGGGGCACTATCCAGGTCATGACAGTAAACACACTATAGAAATGTGCTCACAGACAATCCCCAGAAGGTGCAAACCTATTGATATACAGGAACACTACTCTTAGGGCTATTGAGATGAATGGCTAATGGTTAGTTAATCTGGACTATGGGAATAACTATGGCACCTGCCTGACCAATGTTTATACACACGTAAAAATAGGCAGGTGGTGACTCGCCGACTCAGTCAATGGGTCCCAGAAACGGCTGCACGACGCAAAAATGTGCAGCAAAGGGGCAACATTAGTTGAGCGGCTAAAGGGTGGAGAGGTGTCACTGGACTTTAAACGTACGATCACTTGCATCCTTAGAGGGTCCCATCACGCACGCCCACTCGCCACTTATGTTTCACATCCACCCTTTGAGCATAGCTCTCGCGACTCTACTCTGACCGGCCGATTAAGGCAAGCCAGAGGTAGGGGTTCCTGTTACCTCTTCGGTTTCCACTCCGATCGGCCTCTAAGGCAAGTCGGAGGCGAGGAACAGGGGCCTCCCCTGGGAGCACTCAGGTCCATGGGGTCGCTACTCCCCAACAGCTCGCCACAAGCTGCCCTGCGGGCTTATTATTATTATTATTTTAGTTAAATTGTCATCTCAATGATAACAAGAGTATGATAATAAGAGTCGAACTAAACGCTTTGACAGTTCCTTTTTGGTTCGAGTAGCTAAGGTGTGGAATGAACTGCCTGCGTCTATATTTCCAGACAAGTACAGTCCCGGGACATTTAAAAGTAGAATAAATGGGTATCTCTTGGATAGGCACGTAACATCCTCGTCTTCATCGTCACTTACCATCAGGTGAGATGGAGAGGACAAATGACTTACAATATTTAGTAAAAAAAAAAACAACTTTCCCAACGTAATCAAAAGGTAGGTACAGTCGTTTATGCCGCAAATTTTCGACATTCACAAGGGAATCAAAACTTACAGGGTACTTATCGTATTTCAGAATCTTGAAATTTGGTACGAAGCAACGTCTTATAACACAAAGTGAGCACAAATAAAGGAAAAATTGCGAAAAGCATACATTTTTAGTTACATCATATAATAAAAATATTTTTAATAAGGTCAAACTTATTATATATTGTTGGCTCTGAGGGGGTGTTCTGAAGAGCTTTTTGATTGGTACTACCGTACTACCTACCTTTCTACCGCCGCATTGCACGCCACAGGAGTAAAGTCCATCCCCACATCCTTGACACTTGGGTCTCCAAAAATTTCAGAGCGTCACGTGTTTTTTTCCCTCGTACAGCAGGATTGTGGAATGGGAGAGATTTTCCCTGTGTGCTATGACTTGGGTACCTTCAAAAGGCGTGTTCACAGGTATCTTAAGGGTCGGCAACTCATCAGCACCTCCTCTGGTGTTGCAGATGTCCATGGGAGACGGTGACCACTTTCCATCAGGTGGCTCGTCTGCTCGTTAACGGAACATGGCCGGCTTTTTCTTTCCTCCTAGATCAGCATGGAAGATGATCTATGCACTAGCATAGATCGTATAATTCTACAGCCCACCAAAACTCCAAAGTGGCCTTTCGGTCTTACGGACTTAGGCACTGTCTAACCCGTAAGGGATACGTGATAATATGTATGTGTAAAAATATTTGAGTTTAAGTTTAAGTGGCTCACATCTCATATTTTTAATAAGTAATCTAATAATATTTCCCAATTATTAGATTCAAATATGAATAAGAGCATCATTAAATAAAATGAGGCCTGCTCCCACAATATCGTCATTTGTGAGAACCCGGTGACCTGAAACGCTGAAACTTGCCACTTAATAAGTCGAAACTCAGCGAAGTGATTAATTCGGGACATTAAACATTTATTGGAACATTGCTTCATCAAAGATTAACTTATTATCTTGGCATTTCTTTACCTGATGACTTTGCGTTAGTTGTGAATACAATTTCAGTCATTTGGATACTGGACTGAGATTCTTTCGGCGTATTCTTTTTTTTTTGATTTATTGACATGTATCTCACATAAAGTACAAGTATTACATTATATATATTAATAGCAATAAGTTGTATTTGAGCAACCAACCATGGGTTCGCCCCTCCGCCACCCACCATCGAACTAGGAATAAACCTGTATCTCGAGTGGTGGGAGGCTTTGTGACGACACCAATGATGTGGTTTACAGAGCTGAGAAATTTGTACAATGCGAGTAACATTATAGGTGTTATATATGTGATGTATATAGTAATTCCCAAACTAGATATAACTGTCTTTTGGGAATTTACGCAACAGGTTTATATTACCTAAATATAGATAATTGTAAAAAAAAAAATATATATAATAAAAGTAATTGATGCTGCTATTGCCGTGAAGATGCTCCCAACCGCCTTGATAATTCATAAATAATAATAGTAATCAACTGTTGATGTTGTATGACTTTTCTTTAAAAATAATAAATTAAATTATAAGATCGTGTTAATTTGTTAGAAATTAATTAAATCATTATTCATCTAAGGCAAAAGTTCTTCAGTTTCTGAATATTTTTTTTTTTTATTTTTTTTTTTTATTCAAAAATTTGAGTGCGTTTGACCTCCATATTGCCTGATGGGAAACAACTATGAGGTCTAGGGTGGTACACACAAACTCAAATAATGCCTATTCACTCTTGCCTTGAAAATCCCTAAATTGTACGAGTCGGGAAACAGCGACGCAGGAAGGGAATTCCATTCCTTCGCGGTTCGCAAAATGAAGGAGGAGGCGAATCTAGAGGTGCGATGAGCAGGAATATCGACCACATATGGATGGAATCCCTGTCCACGCCGTGTCGTCCGAAGATGGAATGGTGCAGGGGGAATTAGATCGTGCAGTTCCTGTGCGCACTCACCGAAATGCAGTCTGTAAAAGACACTCAAACTAGCTACTAATCGGCGGTGTTTAAGGCTCTGGAGTCGCTTTACCGTAAGCATCTCATCATCGACGAGTCTTCTGGCACGTCTGTCGATAGCTTCCAGGGCTTCGAGCTGGTAGCGGGCGGATCCATCCCACAGATGGGAACAATACTCCATACAGGAGCGGACTTGAGCTGTGTAAAGGCTCAATAGCTGGCCTGAAGAAAAATACTGTTAGACCTTGTAGATGATGCCTAGTTTTTTTGAAGCAGTCTTAGCCTTGGATTCGATATAGCTACCGAAGTTAAGATTGGAGGATATGTCAATACCAAGAAGTTCGAGATGATTTGTGACGGGAACAGGAACATTTCGAAAAGTAGGAGCCAAGTTGAATGGGCTCTTCTTTGCGGTGAAAAGACATGCCTGTGTCTTTGAGGCATTAAATCTTACAAGATTGGCATCGCCCCAATCGGAGACAGCCTGCAGAGTAAGATTGGTGCGGTCCACCATTGCCTCTCTAAGATCATCGATTTCAGATTTTTTTGCCCTTGCACTTGAAAAATATCTTTCCGCAACGGTGCTATCGTCTGCGTACCCAATAATTCCTGGTTTTAACAGATCGTTAATGTGTAGCAAAAAAAGCGTTGCGGAAAGAACAGATCCTTGAGGTACCCCAGCATTAATAGCCAATAGGTTCGATGAGCAGCCGTCAACAACTACTCGAATAGACCGTTCTCTCAGGAAATCTGAAATCCAAGCACAAAGACTGGCGGGGATACCGTAGGTTGGAAGTTTCGCCATAAGACCGTCATGCCAAACCCTGTCATATGCCTTTGAAATGTCAAGTGAGACAGCAAGTGCTTCACCATGTTTTTCAAGGGCCTCACTCCAAAGATGCGTGGCATACACAAGAAGATCCCCAGTAGTCCGGCACTGGCGGAATCCGTATTGCCGGTCGCTGAGAAGATCATTATCTTCAAGGTATGCCAGCAGGCGCTTGTTTATAGCACGCTCCATTACCTTGCAGAGAATGGAGGTGATCGCGATTGGGCGATAGTTTGCAGGGTCGGCACGACTACCTTTCTTGGGTATGGGTTGAACATTGGCGAGTTTCCACGCTTTAGGTACATTCCCAGTCCGAAAAGAAAGACGATATAGGCGAGTCAGGACAGGTGACAATTCGGCTGCGCAATTACGTAATACAATAGCAGGTATACCGTCGGGACCACTGGCTTTGTTTACGTCTAGGTTGCGTAAAATTTTGAGAACCTCCTTTTGGTGAATGCGGATTTCTGACATTTTACATCCACAAGGTGTTAACTGGGGTGGTGTTTGGTTACCTGCATTCAGACGAGAGTTTTCAGCAAATAGAGAAGCAAGTAAATTTGCTTTCTCTACCGCCGTGTGTGCCAGTGTTCCGTCAGTTTCTGCAGAGGAGGAAGTGAGGAGCGGCAAAAGTTAGCTTCAACGCACTTGGCTAGAGACCAAAATGCTTTGCTCCCCGAGGGGTGTGAAACAAGTTTGGTTCCGACTCTGCCTATGTGGTCAAAGCGAGCCTTTTTTAGCGCTTTCTTGCAGGACTTGGCCGCAAAGTTAAAAGCTTTCTTCTTTTTTTGCGTATCCGGAGCTTTGCAACTTCTAGCGTCGGACCACGCCTGATATGCTGATTGTTTAATGGCTTCAGCTTTTAAACAGTCAGCATTGAACCAGGGCTCAGCCTTAAAACCAGAGGGTCGATCCGAGAATGGAATATAGTATTCCATCGCCAGACCGATAACCTCTGCAACAGCACTTGCACAGCTCGACGGATCGTCAGATGAAAAACATACTTTTAGCCATGGGTAAGATGCTAGTAAATGCCGCATTTCATCCCAATCTGCTGACCCGTATCGCCACACCCGTCTAGTGCCTCTAGGGCTGGAGTCGGGTGGGGGACATAAAAAAACGGACTTCACCATACAGTGGTCAGAACTCCCAAGGGGAGCTGAGACTGCTACTTGGTATCGGTCAGGTTCAGTGGTCAGCAGAAGGTCCAAGCAATTGGCTGTGTGGCTCTCAACGTCAGGTATCCGAGTCGCCTGGTCAACCAGCTGGGAAAAGTTAAAGGACAAGGCGAACTTGTACGCCTCTCTACCAGCATGGTCTGTCTTTTGGTATGGGAACAACCACTGCTCGTGGTGTGCATTAAAGTCCCCCAGAAAAACTGTTTGCGCGGCGGGGTACCTTTGTTGGGCCACATCAGCAGCCTCACTTAGGTACTGAAACAGCCTCGTCGTCTCCTGGTCACCGCTATGCGATCGGTAGACACCGACATAGACTATTTTCTCTGTGCCGGTGTCCACAAGCACCCAGATCGACGAGAAGGCGGGGTTCTCCAAGTTACGGAGACGCTTGCAGCAGATGTCATCGCGCACAAAGAAACAAACTCCTGCATTTGACCGAAAATTGTGCTCCAGGACGTATCCAGGGTAGTGAAGATAAGATGTATCAGCAGGAGTTTTTTTAATTAAGAGTAAGTAGCCACTTTTGGATGATATTTTTTGATTCTTGTTTAGTACGAGGATAAATATTTAGTATTTTGTTCGCCTTATTGTATATATAACAGCTAAATACTCTAAAGTTCCGGGCAGCGAGGGTAGTTCTGTGACGAGGAGCGAAACAGACACGATCAAACCTACGTTTTCTAATGCGTAATGTCGGGTCATAGGGAAGTTGACGGTGTTTGTGAAGGAGAGTCTTCATGATAAAGAGCTGTCTCACGGTTAATACCGAAGTATCGGCGTAAAGTTGAGCAGTGGAATACCGGTAAGGTTTACTGGTCATAACCTTCAGAACAGCTCGCTGAGCTCTCTCAAGTGGCAGTATTATTGTTTTTGCAGCTCCTCCCCAAGCCGTGAATTCTTCTTCTCAGCAGTGAAGTCGTTCCGAAACGCTAGTAGTTTATTGAGTTTGCAAATCCTATCCTATCCTAATCCTAACTAATATTATAAATGCGAAGGTGAGTTTGTTTGTTTGTTTATATGTTTGTTTGTTTGTTTGTTACGCTTTCACGCCGTAGCTACTGAACCGATCATCATGAAATTTTGCATACAAGTTCTCTGGAGTGCGGAGAAGGACATAGGCTACCTTTTATTCCGGGAAAAAGTACTATTCCCGAGGGATCGACATTGACGCGGGCGGAGCCGCGGGCGAAAGCTAGTAGGTATATAAAAAATATAACGTTCAAAAAGAGATACATGATAACCAAATTTAAATAAAATTGCATTTCATTCCGTTTCATCCCATTTTATCCAATTTTATTTTATTTTAAATACAAATTCTGACAAATTAATTATGTACCTGTGGCGACCTCTACATTCGCCAAAAGAACTAATAAGAAGATGTAACTGTCAATATGACGACTTTTAAAGAATAACAGTTACAATAACTATAAACCAGATGGCACTGAACGATTCTGAATCGCGCAAACAGAGTTTCTTCGATCCGACAGTCCGACACTTGAGTTACCTACATCTCCGACGCAGCTTAGCCGGAGCCGTACGGTCCCTGTACGTACAACTTGCTCAGCGGGAAGATCTTCTCGTTCCAAGCAAGCATATTACCTCGCTCCCGCTACAAAGCTTTTTAAATAAACTTTTAATTTTTGCACCGGTATCTTTTGGTTTATTAGTTTTGTTTGTTTGAACCGGATTTAATCTACGGATGAGACTACGAACAAAGCTCTAGAAGTGGTTTTAAACATACTATCACGTCTTTTTCCCTTGCGGGGTAGACAGAGCCTAGGTCCTAAAAGCCACGTTTAGCATGGTAGGAGCATGTAGGTGGAAACGAAATCAAGATAGTTATAGTTTGCTAGTCACAAAGCCTACTAACATGAATCCTTAGATTTTCTTCCATTCTCTCGAACACCTCTTACAATTTTTTAGGAAGAAAAGCAGCTGGAATTTTTCTACGTTTTTTTCTTTTCTCCCAGACCAGCGTGGGAGCCAGAAATCGTGGTAAAATACATATATTGTGTAAATCGTTGTTTTTTAGTTTTTCAAACACAAAACAAGTGTAAATCATTGACATAATAATCTTTCATATAAAAAATCCGACAGTCAAATTACTGCTGACTGTGATGAAATTAAATTAGGCCAAGTTGAAATAATAGGCTAGTTTCCTAAAAAAATATAATTAGTCCGACGTCAAAAAATACTGGACACATATTTTTTCTTTTGTCGATTAAACAAAAAATGATAAAGATATAGCCCTTTGAAGTTCCGTGTGACGTCATAGTTTGCTACAATTTTTAGCAAACTTTGACGTCACGAGCCCCCACTCCTGAACTTTGACGCGCTTTATCTTTATTATTTATTGTTTATTTTTCAAAAGAAAAAATACGTGTCCAATATTTTTTGATTATCTAACTGACGGACTAATTGTTATGTTATTACTACGACCCAGGAAACTAGCGTAACGGAGTTATTAAATCACAAACATTAAAAAAAACCTACAACCGAATTGATAACCTCCCTTTTTTGAGTCTGTTAAAAAGAAGAAGGGACACGCGCTAAATAATCAAATTTCACTATGAAACGACTATTGGAATTTACATAATTCAAGTTTCAAGCTTACTGTTAAATTTTAGTGCATACCTACCAAGAAACTCTTAGTGTAACATGAAAATGAACGTGGATGTTCGCACCCAAGTTTAAGCAAGCAGATACATACTCGTAGTATAAAAGAAAGTCGCTTCTTTAGGCTTAGATCTCTAAAACGACGCAACAGATTTGATGCGGTTTCTTTAATTGAAGAGCCCGATGGCAAGCGCATGTTTAGTAGCTCCGGACGCGGTCCCTACTGTGATGGGTAACCGCAAGTGGCATAAAAATATCTCTTTTCCGTGCTTTGGAAGGCACGTGAAGCCGTTGGTCCCGGCTGTCATCATTGATGGCAGTCGTTAAGCTATGTCAGATGCCTTTAGGCAGCTTGAAAAATCTGACACCAGTGATGGTCACTTGCACATACGAAAAAAATGATAGTGATTCAAGAGGAAGGTTTATATGTATAATTTATCGCACCCGTGCGAAGCCGGGGCGGGTCGCTAGTTAAGTATAAATCTATAATTTATTGACTGCAAATCGAGCTCGGTTTTGTGTAGACAAAAATGTTTTACCGTGATGAAAATAAAGTTTCCTCAATATAACGAAAAAACTGTAGGTATTATTATATTATATACTAGCTGTTGCCCGCGGCTCCGCCCGCGTTAGTTTCGATCCCTCGGGAACAGTAGAATTTCCCGGAATCAAGCATACCCTATGTCCTTCCCCGGGCCTCAAACTACCTCCATACCAAATTTGATCCAAAACAGTTCAATGGTTGAAGCGTAAAAAGACGACAGACAGAGTTACTTTCGCATTTATAATATTAGTATTAGTATGGAAGTATTGATATTTTTTATACTTCTAAGTCCAGAAATGAGAAAATTTCCATAAGTACTTCACGCTTCTATTATACCCCTTTAGGGGTGAATTTTGTCCATTTCACCCACATATATCTTTTTAATTGTAATCGAGAACTTATATACCTATTTTTATACTTCTAGTATTATATATTCCAAGGCGATCATTTGATGTACCAAGCCATGTCCATGTGATAAATGCGAAAAATTCTTTGCAAGTCCATTATTGTGGAAGTTATGAGATATAGCAGGCGCACGCACGACTGAACACGGGGATTCAAATTGAATGCTTTGTGGCGAGCCGCCGGTTGCCGAATAACAATTCAGCCACAGAGGAAAAATATAAAGATACCAAGTACCTTTCAATAGCGCGACGATTATTTGTTACTTCAAAGTTAATAATATTGCCAAGAATATTGATTTATTATGGCAAAATAAAAAATAAACTATTTTGTCATTGGAGCTGTTTACGAGGATTTCATTTTACATTATTCATTAAAAGTTTTTGATTAGATGAGTACGAGTACGTATAAGTGATAAATAAAGCAAGGCAACACTGGTGTCACAAACTTCTATGATCGAAAGTCGCAAATGTAAAATATGTTTCGCAAAATGATGATAATACTGTTGATTAATTTACAATTGATAAAAATTTTACAAGTCCGACCATCTAATTGCTTTCCTCATACAACAACAAACAACAATCATATTACATTCATCTGTGGCAGTCCGCAGCTGTAAAATAGGCAGCTTGAAAAATTGATACCAGTTTTAGACACTTACATACACGAAAAACAAACAAACATCGTATAACACGAAAGTCCGACCCATGAAATTTATTATAACCTTATTATTCATTATTTTTTTTCATTTATTCGTCGCTTAAATGTTGCATACAGTTGACAATAATAGATAGTGCAGTATATACATGTACCCAGTCAGGGCGTTGCGACAGATTAATTACTAAAAGATATAAAATTAAATATTTATATTGGCACGAAATAATTTTTGCGACATTAAATATGATTATACAAGTCAAAATTGAACTGGGAGAGAATGCTCATAGCATTAAGTCCGCCAATTGTAAAAAGTGTTTTGCTTTGGTACAATAAAGTTTTAATAAATAAATAAATAAAAATTATTTTAATAAATTTATACAAGTCGAAATTAGTTTTGTAGTCAATATTTATACATTAAAAATAAAATTATAACGTTAATTGGTCAAAAGTATATAAAATTAATTTGGTATAATTGGATTAAAGTCAAAAGATTGAAAGTTATTTTTATTCAAATTTGTCATTTAGATATTCGTCTATGGTGTAGTACGCCTTCGAAAGTAAAAGTAGTTTAAGTCGTGTTGTAAATATTGTGTCTTTTTCTTCATTTTTTATTTGGACGGGTAGTTTATTGAATACTAGCTGTTGCCCGCGGCTCCGCCCGCGTTAATGTCGTTCCCTTGGGAACAGTAGAAATGATAAAAATTCCATAAAAACCCCTCAACTCTGCTTTTTCCCCATAAGGGGGAATTTAATACATTTCACCTGCATAGATTTTAGTCCCTAAGGAGGGGATTTTGCCCATTTCACCTACACAGATATTTTTTTTATTGTAATGTAGAACTTATATACTTATTGCCATATTTCTAAGTCTAAAAATAAAAAAATCCATACAAACAACTTTACCCCACCGGGGTAAATTCGTCCATTTAAACTACACAGATCTTTTTAATTGTAATGTAAACATATATACTTATTTTTATACTTCTATGTCCAGAAATGAGAAAATTTCCATACGATCCCCCCCCTTTATCCCTTAAGGGTACATTTCATCTACACAGATCTTTTTTAATTGTAATCTAGAATGTATATACTTATTTTCATACGTCTAAGTCCAGAAATGAGAAAAAATTACATACAACCCCCCCCCCCCCTCTGCTTTTCCCCTTAAGGGGGGAACATTTCACCTGCATAGATCTTTTTAATTGTAACCATGGATTTATAAACCTATTTGCATACTTCTAAGTCTAGAAATGAAAAAAAAATCCATACTAACTTTACTCCTCTATTTTATCCCTTCAGGCGAAAATTTCGTCGATTTTACCTACATACATCTTTTTAATTGTAATCAAGAACGTCCAGAAATGAGAAAATGTCCATCCAAAATTAAAAAATAACTTCAAAAACGGAAGTTTCATACTAACTTTGCATCCCCGTTATACCCCCTTAAGGGATGATTTTTGATAAAAGTGTTTACTCGTCTTTCATGCCTTTCAGTCTACCGTTCGCATAGCGGAGACTCTGAGACAACTCGGCTCATGAAATATCTCAGCGATGCTGCAGATAAGGTCCAGCAACGTTTTCCATCTGCGCAGTTGGTATTTCTGGGGGATTTTAACGCCCACCACGGAGAGTGGCTGTACCCGTACCAGGACACCGACCATGCTGGGAGAGAAACCTATAAGTTTGCATTGACTTACGGTCTCTCCCAACTTGTCAACGGGTCGATGCGCATTCCTGACGTTGCTGGCCACACTGCGTATTGCCTGGACCTCCTGCTGACAACCGATCCTGACAGGCATTCGGTGTCCGTATCACCACCGCTCGGGACATCGGATCACTGTGTGGTGAAATCTGTATCGCACTACTCGCTTCCTGACACCAGCCCCAAAGGCACCAGGCGAGTATGGCGATATAAGTCGGCAGATTGGGATGAGATGCGACATTTTTTCGCATCTTATCCTTGGCGGCAGGTTTGCTTCTCTTCTAGGGATCCATCATGCTGCGCTGATGCTGTCTCGAGTGTGATATGTAAGGCAATGGAGTATTTTATTCCTTTTGCTGACGTATCCCTTGAAACCAAAGCTCGCCCATGGTTCAATGCTCAGTGCCTCTTAGCCGAAAGGCGTAAGCGGGAAGCATACTTGTCCTGGGCTGATGCCCGCAGAATCAAAGCTGATGATCTTCAAGACAGGAAGAGAGTGTATAACGCTGCTGCCAAGTCCTGCAAAAAGGTGTTCAGAAGAGCTCGTTTCGACCACGTTGGCCGTATTGGAGACAAGATAGCTTCCTGTCCCTCAGGAAGTAAAGCCTTCTGGTCTCTAGCCAAGTCAGTGGAGATGAACTTCTGTCGCCCATCGCTGCCACCATTGCAGAAACCTGACGGTTCTCTGGCCCATGGTGCAAAAGAGAAAGCAGACTTGTTTGCCAATCTATTTGCAGACAATTCGCGTCTAGATAGTAGCAATAAAAGCCCACCCCAGTTACCTTCGTTCGGCCCCAAGATGCGGGCCGCTCAAATCCACCAAAAAGAGGTACTTAAATGCATGCTAAACCTAGACGTGAATAAGGCTAGTGGACCCGATGGTATTCCAGCAGTGGTTCTGAAGCGCTGCGCACCCGAGTTGTCCCCTGTACTGACACGCCTCTATAGACTTTCTCTAGAGACTGGCAAGGTCCCAAGATCCTGGAAGCTTGCCAATGTACAACCAGTACCTAAAAAGGGAAGTCGCTCCGACCCGGCCAATTATCGACCTGTTGCGATCACCTCCATATTGTGCAAGATTATGGAGCGTGTATTGAACAATCGTCTCCTGGCATACCTGGAAACCAACGAGCTCCTTAGTGACAACCAATATGGTTTTCGCAAGGGTCGCTCAACCGGTGACCTACTGGTATATGCCACTCACTTATGGAGCGAAGCCTTGGAGGGTCACGGTGAGGCAATTGCCATCTCACTAGATATATCCAAGGCTTTTGACCGGGTCTGGCACGAAGCTATCCTCAGTAAGCTTCCAGCGTATGGTTTACCTAAGGACCTTTGCAACTGGATATCCGATTTCCTGAGGGAACGGTCCATTCGAGTGGTTATGGATGGCTGCTCTTCCGACCTAATGGCTATTAATGCCGGGGTACCTCAGGGATCTGTTCTGTAATGACCTCCTTATGTCTGGCATTATTGGTTATGCTGATGACAGCACCGTTGTAGAGAGTTATACGTCCAGTGCCAGTGCAAGTCCACAAGAAGTCCAGTCTCTAAGAGAGTCTATGATTGAACGGGTTAACTCGAAATTACAGAGGGTGTCCGATTGGGGAGACGCCAATCTTGTTAAGTTTAACCCGTCCAAAACACAGGCGTGTCTATTTTCTGCAAAAAAGAGTGCTTTCCCACTTGCACCCATTTTCCAGGGTGTTTCCTTACCGTTAGTTGACCACCTTGGGCTTTTAGGCATGACAGTCACGTCAAAACTAAGCTTCGGCCAACAGATTGAGTCAATGGCACTAACTGCTTCCAAGAAGTTGGGTATCATCTCAAAGGTTCGGCGGTACTTCAGCTCTGAACGGCTGCTCAATCTCTATACAGCCCAGGTTCGCTCTTGCATGGAGTACTGCAGTCACCTTTGGGATGGCTCAGCGAAATACCAGCTTGAAGCATTGGACTCTGTTGACCGAAGAGCCCGCAGGCTCATAAACAACGACGTGGTCTCAAATAGGAAATTGCAATCCCTGGAGCATCGCCGTAAAGTCGCTTGTCTATCGGTATTTTATAGGATCCATTTTGGAGAGTGTGCGAAGGCGCTCTTTGAGCTAGTTGAACCCTCACCATTCCTCCATCGGACTACAAGGCGCAGACAGAAATTTCACCCTTTTATCGTTGGAATACCAAAGAGTCGAACTAAACGCTTTGACAGTTCCTTTTTGGTTCGAGTAGCTAAGGTGTGGAATGAACTGCCTGCGTCTATATTCCCAAACAAGTACAGTCCCGGGACATTCAAAAGTAGAATAAATGGGTATCTCTTGGATAGGCATGTAACATCCTCGTCTTCATCGTCACTTACCATCAGGTGAGATGGGAGACAAATGCCTAATTCAATATTTAGTAAAAAAAAAAAAAAAAAAAAAAAACCTTCATGCTGAATTTCATTCGACTAACTTCAAAAATGGCAACGTTTCATGCTTACTTTGCACCCCTATTTTACCCCCTTAAGGGATGATTTTTGAGTAAAATATTTTACTCGTGTTACATACCTTTTAGTAAAGAACCTTCATGCTGAATTTCATTCGAATAACTTCAAAAACGGCAATGTTTCATACTAACTTTGCAACCCGTTTTACCCCCTTAGGAGATGAATTTTCAAAAATCCTTTCATAGTGCTCCCCTACGTTACAAAAGGAACCCCTGTGCAAAATTTCAAGTTTCTAACCCTTATAGTTTAGGCCCTGCGTTGATATGTCAGTCAGTCAGTCAGCTTCTCCTTTTTTATTAGTATGGATTACTATGGATAGTATGGATAGGTATAATGCTGTCGTATAATGATGATGAATTGACTTTGGATTTTAATTTTCTTATGTCACTTATTATTATTTTTTTTGCTATATATTTGCAGGCAAACTCATGCCTTGTCTTCATTCAAATGACGATAACTTTTTTCTTAATGAACCGATTTTGAGGAAACAAACTTTAAATGTTTTGCTGAGTTAAAACAAAGCAATTAGTGAAAGTTTGAAGTAAATCGGTTCAGTATTTTCGGAGATAATCGTGATCATACAGACAGACAGACAGACAGACAGACAGACAGACAGACAGACAAAAAATTCCAAAAATTTTTTTTTGCTTTCTTTTATTCTTTTTAAGTGTCCCTCTATCCATTTCAGTCAAAAATTCGAAATGTACAGACAAAAAATTTTTACTGTTTTATTATATGTATAGATTTTGATGGACATTACATATGGACTGTTTCGGAATATTTCTAAGTTTATTTTGGGCAGTTTCAGTCTGTACTTGTGGCGTGTGTTAATATTATGTGTATCTTTTAATTGTGTAAAAAGACAAAAGTGTTTTCACACGAAAAGGGATACTTCTAAAATGTATAGTGATGGCAATGTCAGTATATTTTTCTCAATAAAGAGCGGTTTGCAACTGTTTGGACTTTTGGTATTAGTTAATATGCGAATGCATTTTTTTGCATAACAAAGAGTGCGTGTACATCTACACTATTTCCCCAGAGTATTATCCCATATCGGAGCCACGAGTGTGCGTAGGCATAGTAGGCTGACAGTGCAGTTTCGTAGTTGGTGTTGATTTTTAAAATACTAAGGGCGTAAGCGAACCTAGCTATTTTTGTTTTTATTTTGATAATGTGGTTTTTCCAGTTTGTGTGAGTGTCTATTGTTAAACCGAGGAGGTCAAAGTGGTTAACTTCACCTTTGATGAAACGTTAGACACTGATCATAAAATATTTTGATCTTGGTATTTGTATTAGCCTATTCTGTGTTCCATCCTTAAAATTGATATTCTGGTAGGCTTACGCGACAGATACGGTACGACACGACACGATGTTTCTCATAATGGATTGACTCCGGAAAATGAAACTGTCTGGAACACCCGTGGAAGCAATAAATACGGATTGTAACCATTTTCAGATCCTGACATCTCTGAATTTATTTGTTGCTAGGTATTGCCTGTGGCTCCGTCCGCGTTTATGTTGATCCTTCGGTAACAGTAGAATTTCCCGGAATGAAAGGTACCCTATATCCTCTCTCGGGCCAGAAACTATCTCCACTAAATTTCATCCTATAATAAAATTCAAACTCATATAAAATTGATAATTAATTTACTCTTTAACTTTGAATACAATTAATTCGTTACACAATAATAGTGTTATAATTCAACGTAGGCACAACCTCGCAGTTCAACCGCTGAAGATAGAATGAATCGAATGACAGCTCAGAACGGTTTATGTATAGTCAATAATCCCCACTCGATTGGCCGTTTTTAAACGACCAAACGATTGACGCCTGTATTGCCATTACAATGAAAATATTTAAACTTTAATTCTAGACAATTATGTATAATGTTAATTATTATTTATATATATAAACTTTAAAATCATCACAATCCAAATTTGTTCAATGGTTGAAGCGTTAAAAGATCACAGACAGACAGAGTTACTGCTACTGAGTTACAAAGTTACATTTATAATATTAGTATGGTTAAAATTCAAAATTCAAAATTCAAAATTTAAAATTTTAGTTATTGATTTCTCTCTCTCTCCCTATATTTGGTTGTTACAGAAGCACCGCCGCGCCGTTGTGAGAGAATCATCATCATCATCAGGTCTTTTTAGTCTCCACTGCAGGAGCATGACCCTCTCTGTACTACCGGAGCCATACTTGGCCAGAGCAGACTGAGGATTTGACCTACACTCTCCTCGCTGGCCAGACGGGTTGGAGAGGTCTCATTGATGTTTATGAGCTTTGTTTAGCTTGTATTTCCTAAGTCGCCTCTTACGACCTCCATGGGAAGACTAGGAGTGGTCCTATTCTACTCTGCCGAAACTACACGGCTGTGAGAACGCAACCGGGCTTTATTGACACAGCATACCTACTCGGAGTCAATAGTAAAAAAAATTATCCATCGTAAGATATAACACAGCATGTTTCAGTTTACAAGTACAGACGGCCGCAGAGAAATCTGACCCCCTCTCAGTAGTGACACTATATTGACTGAGAGGAGGTCGCATTTTTCTGCAGCCGTCTGTACTATTAATCCCATCGAGGTATTACGAGCCATTAGCGTACATTCATGCTTAATTTTTAGGGTTCCGTACCCAAAGGGTAAAAACGAGACTCAATTAATATCGCTCCGCTGTCCGTCTATCTGTCTGTCTGTCCTTCTGTCACCAGGCTGTATCGCATGAACTGTGATAGTTAAATAGTTGACATTTTCACAGATGATGTATTTCTGTTGCCGCTATAACAACAAATACTAAAAAAATAAATATTTAAGGGGGCTCCCATACAACAAACGTTATTTTTTTGCTTGATCCGATCCGATTTCTTAATATGATACAAATTGGCCCTGTTTTTATACCACAAATTTATGTATCTACTCAAGTTTTTTTTGTTTATAAATAGACCAGAGCCGATAATTTTTGAATCCAAAAGGAATATAGTAGGATCAAACCCATTGTAAATTAAAGAGAATGTAACAAAAATTAAAAGGAAAAACAATTTACGTACGACGATCTGAGGTCCGGTATTAAGGGGGTGAGCCCCTAAGGGTATAAAAACGGTTTATCTCGATTCCCAGCAAAACTACAAGTCCTGTGGAAAAAAGTTGATATGGTCTAAAATGCGAAAGTGAGTTTGTTTTATGTTTGTTTTACGCCTTCATCTCTACTGAACCGATCGTTGTAAAATTTTGCATACCCCATTATCTGGGGTACGGAGAAAGACATAGTGTACATTTTATCCTGGGAAATAGTACTGTTTCCGAGGGACCGACATTATCGCGAGTGGAGCCGCGGGTGAAAGCTAGTTTGGTCCATCCTTTCCCCATTTACTTCCCCATATCTTTTCCCCCAACTCCTTGAAAGGCCGGCAACGGTCCTGTCACACCCTGGTGTTGCAGTTGTCCATGGGCAGCGCTGATCGCTTACCATCAGGTGACTCGCATGCTCGTTTGCCAACCTATATCATAAAAAAATAGTTTGTTTATGAAATCATCATGAACAAACACAGGCCTTTGTTGACACTTTCTATACCTTTATACTGATACCAGCTTTCGTCCGCGGCTCCGCCCGCGTTAATGTCGATCCCTCGGGAATAGTACTTTTTCCCGGGATAAAAGGTAGCCCATGTCCTTCTCCGTACTCCAGAGAACTTGTATGCAAAATTTCATGATGATCGGTTCAGTAGTTACGGCGTGAAAGCGTAACAAAACAAACAAACATACACATTCGCATTTATAATATTGATAGTATGGATGGATAATTCAATTATATTCCTGCTTTTACCATAATATGTACACATAGTAAGAACTCTATCGGGCTTTTCCCATAAGAGGGTAGTCTAATAGGATAAAAGCATGCAATTACAAGTTGATCTGAGTGCTGTTAAGTGTTGTTTATGGTATTGTAAGTACCTATAATAATTGTATTGTACTGCAATATACCGGGTGTTACAAAACTATGAAATAATATTTAAGGGGCATGGTCAGTCCATAACATTAAACAACTTTCCCCATGAGACAAACTTCGAGACATGAAAAGAAAAATTCGATCTCCGATACAAAATAAGCAATCAGCATATCGACTTTCTATGGAAGGCAATAATTAATATTATGGACTGATCATGCGCCTTAAACATTATTCCGTAGTTTTGTAACACCCGGTATATTAATTTAATACATACATTTTATCAGGATTTTTAGCTCAAGTTTTTTACGTCTTACGTGTTAGCCTTCCATGCTGGTCTGTGAGAAAAGAAAAAACGGTACTCTTCACCTAAAGGAGGTAGCAGAGAAGAGCCTGCTGCTGCTGTATCGTTGATGAGAAAGGCTTCAAAGAAGTATAGTAGTAATTAAAATGTCCAAAATAATTTTATTTATTATTTAATTGCAACTTTTAATGAACTTAGTGAAAAATTGTGCAAAATCCTATGAATATTTAGCAACTTCTAACTCTTATAACTTAGTTCGGAGTTTTTGAGTTTAGAGGTATAATATGCCCTTATGACTTTAGTTTATTATGTTATTGACTATCGGGGAAACAAGGTATGGTTAGTGGCCGCGTGAAAACAAAAAGACGCCAATAACCGGCATTGTCCTTTTGAAGTATTATCTATTTCGGTTCAATAGATACAGTCATGTGGCAGATGGACGGACGGATGGACGTTGAAGGCTTAGTATTACCTTTCCTTTTTTACTCTTAGGGAACGAAACACTAAAAATAATAAATTTTCAGGAAAGTCGTGGAAAGTGAGCTTATTATTATTTATTTCTTGGCATTAACTTAATTACTACAAGTAATCTCACTCATCTGTATTCATGTTAATTAACGATATTTTTCAAAAAATAACTAAGTGCATCACTATGCGTCTTGCCGCCTTTCACTGACAATGGAATTTGACGTTTTTAATGGAGGATAAATATGTTTATAATATTGTAATTAAAATGAACTTGCATTACTTAAATGTGAAAAGTGCCAGCGCGATAGTTTATTTTAATATTCATTTTAGTATTTTAGAAGGATATAACTACATAAATTTTGGAATGTTTATAATTTTAAAAATTAAATTCCTCTCTGTTACATACCCCTCGACAGGCGTCAGAGGACTGAGGCCGAGTGTATAGCATACCTACGCTAGTTTTAAGGGTATAAGTAACAAGACGGATCAAGTAATGCGCTGCTTCTAGAGACTTCATACTTCTATGACAATGATTAAACAATACAATTATAATAACAACAAATAATTAAGAATGTAAGAATGTGAATTTTAAAAATCTAGTTCATACTTAAATAAAAAATTCTCAGTTTATGTCAAAGACCTGCCTTAATGGATTTAAAACAAGCGGGAATAGTGTTTGCATGACTCGTCTCCATTCAATAATTAATATTTAATTTTCGTCCGCGATAACGAAGACGTTGAAGTGACAAATATCACTCTATCTGCCATCACAAATTGGTTCTCGGCCAACAATCTCTTGTTTGTTGAAAAAACCCAATGCATTCGATTTACAGTCCCCAATGTGAGGCAGTCCAACGTTGACATACTAGTTGAAGGTAAAATACTAGACTTCGCAAATGATACCACCTTCTTAGGAATCACAAGAGACTCTAAATTGCAATGGGACGCTCATGTATCAAAACTTTCGAATAGACTTCTCTCCTCTTCTCCGTAGCATATGCTATTAGAAGAATTAGACAATTATCAGATGAGGCAACTGCTAGGCTTTTATATTTTACCTAGTTCCATAGTTTAATGTCATATGGACTACTTCTCTGGGGAAATGCAGCTGATATTCAAACAATTTTTATATTACAAAAAAAAGGTATTTCGTGCCATCTACGGCTTGAACTCGAGGGATTCGCTCAGAGATTTGTTGAAGGACATAAATATTTTAACGGTCGCCTCACAGAATATATTTGAGAACATAATGCACGCAAAGAAAAATATATCGACATTCAAAAAAAATGTGATGTAATAGATAGACCCTTGCGTAACAATCATAAACTATTTCTACCGCGGTTTCGGCTTAGCAGAGTTAATAATTCGTTCGTGGGGAACTGTATACGTTTTTATAACAAGTTATCAAAACCAATCCTAGATATGCCTGATAGAATATTTAAAGGTTATGTAAAGCAGTTACTATGTAAAAAGGCTTATTAAAGTACTGAAGATTTATTTCCAAGTAGATAATCTCAGTAATCTCTCTCTCTCTCTCTCTCTCAATTATTATTAGTTAAAATATTACCATATTTTTTAAAATATATCATAGTATGTACGATTTAAAAACCTTGAATAAAATAAAGTTGGTTTTGAGTAAAAAAATATTATTAAAGAAAACTTAACACGTCGAACTCACAATAGTCCTAGATGCCAGTGACCCCAATAGAACTTAGTCTTTTATGTAAATTCCGCCGGTTAGAAATTTTTCTTAAAACTGAATAGGTATACAAAAAATCTATGTAATTAACGAAGTCACTTACAAAATTTCACGGGTATTGTTTGAGAAATGCGCATAACCGGACAGCGGGAACGACTTTTTGCCGAGGCGTGGAACAGAAACCACACAGAGATGCTTCTCTCGCACATCGCTCACACTCAATCAATAATAAAATAGCAAGAGATTAGATTTCATTTCTTTTGGCAATTAATGGCAATTAATATAGCCTTCGGTAATTGTCTAGTACGACGGCATTATTGTCAATTGTAGTCAATTGTATGGGAGGATCTGTCCACCGTGTTCTACGATTAGACTGTGTCGCACTTTCATGTCATTAACACATCCGTGGTCCAGTGGTTAAGGCGTTTGCCTGTTGACCCGGTGGTCTTGGGTTCGATTCCCACCGGAAGCATACTTTGTTTAGTTGTTTCCAGTTTGGTTAGGACATTGCAGGCTTGAATCACCTTGTCTGATAATAAAGATGATTCCGTGCTTCGGAAGGCACGTTAAGCCCGTGGTCCCGGCTGCTATCTGGTAGTCGTTAAAGGAACAACGTCAGAGGCCGAGAGGCGGTTCCGAAGAACTCTGACACCAGGGTGTGCATGGTCGATTGACTGTGACACCTACTCGAAATGATGATGATGAATGCACAAGTCGATCGTCAAGATCAACTGCATCAAATGCGAGTGTAAACACTCGCATACAAAGTTGTTGCCATCGCATTACAATGAGATGAGCGTTCAGCGTTAGATATGACTCTACCTAAATACTTAACACCAATTTATCCCTTGCGGGGCAGCCACAGCCTACTGCCATGAGTACTAAAGGTCACGTTTATCATTATTATGGGCGTGCTGGTAGACGAAATACATAATCAGAACATTAATGGCTTGCTAACCGCATCGCATGAAGCCGTGGGTATCCGGCAGAGTAGAATAGGACCACTCCAAGTCTCCGTGGATGACGTAAAAGGCGACTTAGGAAATACAAGCTAAACAAAGCTTATAAACATCTAAGAGACCTCTCCAACCCGTCTGGCCAGCGTGGAGAGTGTAGGCCAAGTCCTCTGGCTGCTCTGGCCAAGTATGGCCCTAGTAGTGCAGAGAGGGTCATGCTCTTGTAGTGGAGACTAAAAAGGACCTGATGATGTGTAACCGCATCGCCTACGACAAGACTACATAAGTATTTGCCCATTTCTCCACGCGCTTTTACTCTCTACGCGCTGCAGCTTATACGCTCTGGTTTTCTATTTCTTTCATATTAGCGTGAAAATAATTAAATTCGGCGCTTTGTGCAAATTTTGATAATTAACGAATAAAGTAGCCGTGTGCTTACACCATCGAGTCAGCAGATATTAGGCTTACCAGCCCCCGTTTCGCACCGTAACATTTGATAACGCTGGCTGTTACTTTACACCATTGTCAAAGAATATATACGCCCATTGTTACTTTGATCAACATAATAACTCGTGAGTATTTTAAGACTCTTTGTACTCTTATTAAATGAAAAATAATAAATGGTTTCCCATTTATATACAACGTGAGCAGGACTTTAACCAGCGATTAACGTGTGTATTTATTTATTATTTCTTTTATTTAATAGGTATATAATAACTTAATGATTTGACTTCAACTTTTTAAGTTGGTACAGACGTGCATACAGTAGCGTTAGAGATTAAATTTTTATAGACACCTAGGATAAGAAAGATCTTTATAGAAGATACTATGTTTAATTTATAAAAATTCGCTTCACTTAAATAAACGTATATCTACAACCATTAGCAAGAAACAGCAAAGGCTTTTTTTTTAGATTTTATCTATCTTGTATTTTTGTTGTAGATCATTGCTACTGAGTTATATAGCAGTTATCAAATAATTGAGCTGAAATTATATTTTGCATACTTAAATATAATACAATGGTTTGAAGTCTATTTAATGATAGGCAATTCAGATTCAGAAGATGGTTGTGGAAACTCCAAAATTTTATTAAATAAACCTATCGTGTTTGAGATCAACTGATTTGCCTTTAAAAGCAATTTTTATTATGAACATGCTCACAAATCATTAAATGAAGAATTTTTATAAACTGATTTATTAAATTCGTAAAATTGTAATGAGAACAGGACTATGTAAAAGTATTAATATGTATCTCCGTTATTCAGGTTACAATATTTTATTTAAAATGGGTTATTTTGTAGCGTTCCAACGTTTCACGCTTAGAGTGCAGTTTTATTTCGTCGTATATTCCGTTTACCGACGGTGATAAATGCAAATGAAATTTAAGATTTAATGTTTTGAGAGAGGCTGTAAGGTCCCCATTAATCCTGAGCTCGTTAGTGACATTCATCATCATTTCGTGTAGGTGTCATGTTCAATCGACCATGCAACACCCGGAGTCAGAGTTCTTCGGAACCGCCTCTCGGCCTCTGACGTGGTTTCTATAACGACTACCAGATGGCAGCCGGGACCAACGGCTTAACGTGCCTTACGAAGTACGGAATCATCTTTATTATCAGACAATAAGGTGATTCACGCTTGCAGTGATATTAATAATCTTGGTTTGACTAGGCTTGATTAGCGCTTATTGTTTAACGATATTTTCATCTCATCTATTCAAAAACAATGCGCGGTGGTAAACAGGGTCTAAATAAAATACGTTTATATTCCCATTCAAATTTGTTTTTAGTCCCGTGGGAATGAATACATAAATATTGTTTTTCTCATAGAGAGATAAAACTTTTTTTTTTTATACTATGTAGCTAGCTCCAAGTGAGCTTTCGCTACTTCACCGGGCGTTTGAGGCGAGGGCAGAGTGCCCTCGGCCTTTATAGGCAACATCACCAAAGGGCCCCCAGGAGGGACGGGCCTCGGCTTTGGGCGTTGCCTGTGTGCGCAAGGCTTAGAGAGACAGCAAACTCTCATATTGCCTGATGGGCCGCGTATGCGTGCATGCAAGCCTGAAGTTAAAACTAACACAATACTTATACTTCGTGCAACATACTCTGAATCCTGCGTTTCACCCAGGAGTCTACTTTAGAAGCCCTCACTACGGTCGGTATTCCATGCTAAACTCCTTCGTTCCGCTCTGGATTCAGAATAATGTCACCAAATTCCTTCCAAGCTGGTCTGGGAGAAAAGGAATACGTAGAAATGTACCAGCTGCTTCTCTTCCCGCGCAGATCGTAAATGCCGATCCTGGGAATGGGTGTAAATCTGCGGAATCATGTCAATAGGCGATTCGGCTAGCAACACATCACTAATATACCACCGCGCATTGTTTTTGAATAGATGAGATGAAAATATCGTTAAACAATAAGCGCTAATCAAGCCTTGTCAAACCAAGATTATTCTTCTTCTTCTTATCGTGTCGACTCGGGCGAATTAAATTTGTGTTGACCAGAACTCTGCCACTGAGACAGCGTTATCGGTGGCATTGTATAGGTCCTCGCGTGTGCAGGTCGTAGGACACGCAGGGCAAGACAACAGGTGTGCCATGGTCTGAGGAGTCACCACATGGACAGGAAATATCAGAGCTGTAACCCCACCTATTCATGTTCTCCTTGCTTCGGCCGACTTGAGTCCGGAGTCTATTCAAGGACTTCCATGTAGCCCAAGGTAGATCATGACCAGGGGGAGATGCTCCATCAACGGGATGATAGACGCTGTTGGATACCTCTCCTTCCAGATATTAAGCCTTGATTTAGAGACTTCGGCAGACAAAGGGGGCACTTCATTTACAAAGCGATGCCGGCTCTTCAATCTTTGAGGAACCGGCACGTGATGGTGTAAAGGGTGTCATCGAAAGTTTCCTTTTTGGCCCTTTCAAGGGAGATGGCCACCAAGATTATTAATGTCACTGCAAGCGTGAATCACCTGATTGTCTGATGATAAAGATGAGACCTAGCTAGATCGCTTTGCATCCCAACAAGGCAATATACACTAAATTTCATGGAAATCGTTGCAGCTATTTCGGTGATCCGGATTATTATTATTACATATATTTGACTAGCTCCGTGGCGCAGCGGTCAACACGCCAGCCTGCGACACGGAGTGACCGGGTTTGATCCCCGGCCAGGTCAAGATGAAAAATGATCTTTTTCAGATTGGCCTGGGTCTTGGATGTTTATCTATATATGTATTTGTTATAAAAATATAGTATCGTTGAGTTAGTATCCCATAACACAAGTCAAGAACTTACTTTGGGGCTAGCTCAATCTGTGTGATTTGTCCGTATATATTTATTATTATTATTTCATGACAGAATTCTGCACTGTTCATTCAATTTACATCTTGTTTTTCTCCGCACCGCATAAATTTTCTTGACAATTATTTGGGCGTTACGGCTGTCGACATTGGGACGCCCTTCGTGATAAAATTATGAGGGCACAATTACGTGATTACTCTAAACTGCTTGTCATCAGACGCATTTGTGATCAAATTATGCTGCAATAGTACATGTACCTATTTATTATTATTATTTGTGCAAACAGTCATAAATCTCAATTTCCTCCATCCCCTCGCAGTGAAAGCCAGTAGAAAACTGAAGAGCGCATCCCAACAAAACAAAGCTGTCTCACTCTTCTGGATCAAGGCACACGCGGGGTTGGAAGGAAATGAGAGGGCTGACATACTAGCGAAAGAGGCCGCGTTGAAGTCTAAAAAACTGCCAGACTACGACCTCTGCCCGGTCATCATCATCATTTCGATTAGGTGTCACGGTCAATCGACCATGCACACCCTGGTGTCAGAGTTCTTCGGAACCGCCTCTCGGCCTCTGACGTGGTTCCTTTAACGACTACCAGCTGGCAGCCGGGACCAACGGCTTAACGTGCCTTCCGAAGCACGGAATCATCTTTTATTTTTTTATATTTTTCACACCTCCAACTTAATTAGAGTCTGTTTTTGCATTTTTTAATAATCACCTTTCATTCTATAAATCTTTCATCTTCTTACCCTTTCTCTCATACCTGTACTACCCATTTCGTACATACATCCAATATACATAATGGTCGGTTGACCGTGTCACCTAGACGAAATTATGATGATTAATATACTACTTTATAAATGTATCCTTCGTCAAATCTCTCTTTTTAAACTTACACCCTTTCTATCATGTTTTCACACTACATCTCTAAGGTTAAACTGGTAGGCAATGCTGTGCATTATATCATAAAATTTGTGCAAAGATCTTAGGATTATTTGTGCAAAAAATAAAACAAATAAGTATACAAGAATTGCTCGTTTCTATACTAAGTACGGGATTTATTGAAACCAAGTTAAATTTAGGATTGAATGTTTTGAGAGCTTTAAAGGTATTAAGTTACCCTAAGCTCGTTAGTGAGCTCCTGATAAACCTAGCTTGTCATTAATAATCTCCGTTTTATGAAGTAGACTTCATTAGGGTTTATTGTTAAACGAAATTTATATACTCATTGAAATGAGTAAAATTTCAGATTTGCTGTGATGAGAGCTGTAAAGTTGCTAAATTACCCTGAGCTCGTTTGTGAACCCAAGACGAAGCCCACTTAAATTAAGTAAGTATCTTCGTCAGCTTCATAAGGGCTGATTGTTTTAAGATATTTTCATACTCATTGAAATGAATCAGCAACATTTGATTTTAAAAGTACTTAATTACCGTGTGCTTGTTAGTGAACTTGTGTAAAATTAATAATCTTCATTTGACTAAACTTCATTTGGGTGTCATGTTAAAAGATATACTCATACTCATTGAAATCAGCAAAATTAAATTTGATGATTTGAAAATTTAATATGAGATAGAACTGTAACATTCTTTAATTTCCCTGAACTAGTTTTTAAACTCGTGTAAAATTAATATCCTTCGTTTGACTAAGCTTCATTAGAGCTTATTGTTCAAAGATATTTTCATATTATTTTTTAAGCTGTCGCTGTTTAAACACATAATTAACTATAAAAACAGGACTTAGCACGAACCTTTTTATTATTTGTTTCCGTTGACATTTCAATGGAGTTACAAACATCGTGGTCGCAACGAGACTGCGACCTCTCGACGACTCTATGCGACGCACCACCACGATGGATGTAACTCCATTGAAACATCAACGGAAACAAACAATATAAAGGTTCATACTTAGCACGAACCTTTTTATTGTTTGTTTTTATACATAATTATGATATTTTCATACTCATTGAAATAAATCAGCAAAATTTTATTTTAATGCTTTGAGATCGAGCTGAAAGGATCTTAATTACTGTGGCTTGTTAGTGAACTCGTGTTAAATAAATAATATTGATTTCGTTAGGCTTGATTGGGGCTTTCGTGCAAAGGATTATTTTCATATCAGTATCTACATTTGAAGTTATTTTAGGTGATGATATCAGGCTTCATTGATGATACTTAATTTTTCATAGGACATTAATCATTATTTTCCTTTGACCGCAGGATTTATTGTCCTTCACCTGAATATAGGTCCCTTTTCTTTGTTTCGGCGCATCCCTGTCCTTTGATATTTTCTTCAACTTAATCATAAACTGAGATATCCTAACTTAAGTCAGAAAAAACGGGTTTTTTCTTAGACTTTTTAATTATCTTGGCTTTTTAGCGAGTTTAAGTTAGGATGACTCAGTTATGGTAAAATTGTTGGAGATATCATCATCATCATAAGGTCTTTTTAGTCTCCATTGCAGGAGCATGACTCTTCCTGTACTACCGAAGCCATACTTGGCCAGAGCAGACAGAGGATTTCGCCTACACTCTCCTCGCTGGCCAAACGGGTTGGAGAGGTCTCATTGATGTTTATGAGCTTTGCTTAGCTTGTATTTCCTAAGTCGAAGCTTACAACATCCATGGGAAGTCTTGGAGTGGTTCTATTCTGCTCTGTCGGAAACCACACGGCCATATATTTTCGATTGGAGATATATTTTCATAAAAAATATGAAAATATATCTCCAAGTATTATATTTACAAATCAATAGGTGTGTCATCAAATTTACAGATCTTATGTGTTGAATAAGCGTCACCCGACTCTACTTCAAATAGAAGCGTTCCTTCCAACATTCGTTATTCCTACCTCGTCTCACTTTTACGATAAATGTAGAAATTTCCGTAACCGAATAGACAGAGTAGAAATAAATGCTAATAAGTTACAAGTTAGGGTCGATGTCATAACTTAGCGCTCGCTATCTCGTCGTCCACGCTTCGGCTGGCGGATGACACTGGCTATAACACTTTAACCAGTTTTCTCAACTTGAACAGAGTTTTACGAGTTTCCATGGCAATTTCCGTTCTATTACATTTTAGACAAAATTCAAAGCGTGTTTATGAAGTACTGTGAATATAATGGTAGAATCCTAATAAAAACATTCACTTTTTTAATGATTATATACTAAAATAAAATTTAAGATTACCTGTTTAGGGTTCCGTGCCCAAAGGGTAAAAACGGGATGTTTTTATTATAATGTAAAATCGGTGTAATTTGGTGTTATATGTGCCCATGTTTATGAACAATGTACGGAATGACTAAAATAAACTGCTATGGTACGGCTGCTGTAGTGAGATTTACTTAGCGAGCTAGTGGTTGCACGCCTTGCTGCGTCGTCTACCAGTGGATTCTTTGGAAATGTCGCCAGGGGCACCGCCGAGTCAACGTAATGAAATACACCATTATTTCATTGATAACTCGCGTTGAAAAATACGAAGGGCTAAAAGGCGTACAAAGTCAAATGCCGTAAAAAAATAGAAAAAAACAATTGTCTCAACTTGAGCCAAGTTCTATGAAATCCTCGTTTTGGAGAAAATGCGACTTATTTTCTGAAAGAAAATACTAAAAACTGAGAAATATAATATAACATTTGATTGAGTCCTGTCAGGACTACCGAAGACGTGAATAAACCGTTGTTTTAGAGATTACATAGTTATGTCTCGCGTAAGTTTTAATACTATAAATGCCCTCTTAGATGTTTAACTTTATATGTATTTATAATTTAGTATAGTATCTTTGAGTTAAATTCATAGTATCACGTCTTTTCCCTTGTGGGGTAGAGATAGCCTAGTTCTATAAGACCTGAAGGCCACGTTTAGCATGTAGCTGGGCATTAGGTGGAAAACGGAATCAAAATAGTGATAAAAAATAAAATATTTTATTGGGTAACAACATTTTTAGTATAAGGCTTGTTGCTGGAGTCTCCGCTCTTTTTATCGCTAAGTATCTTAAAGTTACCAAATAAAGTTAGGTAGGTTTACATTAGAATAGAACAAAAATATGCATTTGTGCATGTGCATACATGCTCAAATACATATTTTCGCTCTATGCAGTGATGGGTTGCTAGCCGCATCGCCTATTAACATGATTCTTCAGATTTTACCCATTCCCTCGATCGGTTTTTACAATCCGCGCGGGAAGAGAATCAGCTAGTACATCCTACGCTTTTTCTTTTCTCCCAGACCAGCATGGTAGAATTAGGATCCACAACTTATTGTGGGGCGAGGATCGATCTGCACCATTTGTTCCTACATTTTTTAAAATATTATTATGAACTTCTTCTTCCACTCCTCATCCCACTGTATGTAGGTTCGTGACAGCAAGGAAGCTTTTTATACATTCCATTCTGTATGTTCTGTAAAAAGATTTAAAGCAGAGAAAGCATAACGTTCATACAGAAATCCAAATAAAATTTATGTGGTAGGTACATACTGAAACAAAAATATATACGGGCAGTGGTTGTCCTTTTAAAAAATCTGTTTGTTTGTATCTATTGCTGACAAAGATCGTTCTACCTAACAAAAAACCCTGAACCCTAAACTAACGAACAACAAATTCAACTAGATTTCCAAAATTCCTTTCATATATTTTTCCGTTCTCGTAACAAAATACAAAACAAAGTTATTACCGCTATCACAGAAAATAAAATGTTATCCTACTCGTAGCACTTAAAATGTTTGTGTCAACAGTAAAGATAACTCCACACATAGTTGTAGTTTAGTGGAACCCGAAAATGGCGCGGCTCACTCGTGATAAAGCTCCCGAAATAATAAACGTGTCGAAACAGCCCACTACCTCGTGTAGCCCGAGATATTGAGCTGTTAAGTGCACACGTACCGAACAATTAAGCGTTTTAGCTCCGGGCGGACACGCGGTAGTGCGGCCATATGTTACAGGAAAATGGGATATTTTAGACTTTACAGCTTACTTGAGAACAAAACGTTTTAATTTCTGGAAACTTTACGTTTAAATTACAGAGCTAACAATAACGGGTATATTGAACTCATGATATAGCGTGAAGATAAAAAATTTTTCAGGTTGAGTAAAACTGTACTTTCAACAATCTATAATAATAGCTCATCATCAAATATATATATATATATACGACAAATCACACAGATTGAGCTAGCCCCAAAGTAAGTTCGAGACTTGTGTTATGGGATACTAACTCAACGATACTATATTTTATAATAAATACATATATAGATACACATCCAAGGCCCAGGCCAATCTGAAAAAGATCATTTTCCATCTTGACCTGGCCGCGGATCGAACCCTGGCACCCTCGTGTCGCAGGCTGGCGTGTTAACCGCTGCGCCACGGAGCTAACCAAATTATCCCTTTATGGGTCCAAAACGTTAAAAATTTCACTGTAAGAATAAATAAATAAATATATACGGACAAATCACACAGATTCTACCTACACCAGCGCTAGTGAGATTTAAACTCATATATCGTAGTCTATTTAATTCTAATGCTTGAACATCTGAGGCACCATCGTTTGGTACCTCTTTGCGTTCGATAATCACGTACGCAATTCTGCCACAGCGTATGTATTTATGATCCTCCACCACGCGACACAGTTTAATTAAATCGTCGCCATTATTACAGAATACCTCGTATTTCAGACCAGACTGTCAATTTCTTTGAAGTTACGGCAAAAGAAATTAATTCTACACTGGCGTTAGTAAAATTTGAACCCATGTCTCGTAGAAAGTCTATTTAATTCCAATGTTTAGTCCTTCAAGGCACCATCGTTTGCTGCCTCTTTACGTTCGACATTCCCGTACCTGCGTAACTATGCCACATCGTTTGTATTTATAGCATCCGATAAGTTAAACGACGATTTAGTTAAACTGTGACAGCTGTGGACTGTCACAGTTTAACTAAATCGTCGCCATCGTTACAGGATACCGCGTGTTTCAGACCATACTGTTAATTACCCTTTGAAGCTTCGTGAATAGAAATTCATTCTATACTGGCGTTAGTGAAATTTGGACCTGAAATTTGAAATTTGGCTCTTTGCGTTCTATATTCACGTTCACGTACTATCACTTTTATATGGTACACCGATGTACCAGCGCAGAAATTTTTTTTTTCATGTCGCGAAATTATCCCGTCTGTTATTGGCTGACGCGCCATGTCTAGAGTTCGTTGCAGCGCCGCGCAGTACAAGTATTATGAGGGAGAGAGCACGAGTCCTGTTGTTTTTAGATTTTAAATCTTATGTAGAAGTTATTCGTTTGTAATTTTACTGATATTATCACTCGGTTTTATTCGGCGCTAGGTTCTGTAATTCTGCGCCGCCGAACAAAGCCGATGCGACTTATAAAAGTGGTAGTACGTAACTCTGCCACAGCGTTTGTATTTAGGATCTTCCACAGCTAACACAGTTTAATTAAATCGTCACCATTGTTACAGGATACCGCGTATTTCAGACCATACTGTTAATTTCCCTTCAAATCCCCGTCAAATAAATTTAATTCTGCACAAGCGCTTTGAACCGATGTCACGGATATATTATGTGATCTTCAATGGGCCCGATTCAGAACACGTTAACCTTCGGGTTATTTTGTACTTACCCATTGCCTTACTTACCCACACGGTAATTTCAAAAAAATTACTGTATGAACTTCAGAATATCGCCAAGTATGTAGTGCCTGTAGTCCTCTAGCTTTGCTCAGGATAAGCCGATCGGAATAGGTCCAAAAGCTTATCAAAGAGTCACAAAGACACAAAATGTGTCATATTGTCTCCTCCGTGTTTTCTTAGAGTGTATGTGCACTCAGATTTCTCCATTCAGCTTGGTGTCTACTGTCGATATAAGTATTTATTGCAGTAATTACTACGCTATAAAATAGGCCTAAGAAGGGTTTGGATCCTACGAATGGTAGACTCGATCCTTTCATTGCCAGCTCATCGGCACTCTTATTCCACTCAACCCCGATGTGACCCGGCACCCAAACTAGTCTCAGTCTGTTGTGCCTGCTCAACCCTACCATGTCACGTAGATGGTCTGTTTAATATAATTCCAATGCTTAGTCATCAGCCACCAACGTTTGCTTGCTGCGAATGTGTTGGTTACACACTCGCAGCATCGTTAGCTGCCTCTTAGCGTTCAATATTCATGTACGTAACTGCGTGCCACAGCGTTTGTATTTAGGATCCTCCACAGACACAGCTTTAATCAAATTGCCGCCATTGTAACAGGATACCGCGTGTTTCAGACCATACTCTCAAATTTCCTTTAAAGCTTGGTGAACAGAAATTCATCCTATACTGGCGCTAGTAAAATTTTGACCCGTATCTCGTAGATAGTCTATTTAATTCCAATGCTTAGACCGCGCAGGTACCATCGATTGCTACCTCTTTTTTTTTACGTACCTACGTAACTCTGCCACAACGTTTATATTTATGATCCTTCACCAGTCGGCACAGTTTAATTAAATCGTCGCTATTGTTACAGGATACTGCGTGTTTCAGACCATACTTTTAATTTCCCTTTGAAGCTCCGTGAAAAGAATTTCATTCGAGCGAGAATCGTGATAAAGTGCGATGGATTTATGACGAGTTTGAAATTGTATGTTTCAGAATTCAACTGGTATTTACTTAATAGAAAAAAAAAACATATTTAACGTTATTTTCATGGTTCACATTGTACCTTTTTTAACCGACTTCAAAAAAGGAGGAGGTTATCAATTCGGTTGTATTTTTTTAAACGTTTGTTACAATGTGGATTCCTCAGGAACAGTATTTTTTCCCATGATAAAATGTACCCAATGTCCTTCTCCATATATGCATAACGTGTATGCAAAATTTCATGATGATCGGTTTTAGTAGTAAAGGCGTGAAAGCGTAAGAAACACACTCAGTGTAGTAGCAACTAGTAAGAGCTGGTGTAATGTTGAGCTGGTGTTGGTGTAATGTCAATAATATGAAGTAATTATTTGAATATTTTCTCGATTGTTACACATTTAAATAAACGCTATAAAACCGTATTAGAGGAGATTTCATGATTTGAATTTTACTGTTCGCATGATGTTATGATAAATTTTTGGTACCTAACAATACGAAAATCTAGCCTATCTATCAAAATCTTACAATTAGCGCAGTTTTTGCTACAGAACATTTTGAAAAGCCTCGTGAAAAGACAAAAACTCTATAATACTGCTTTCAACGTACAGTCAGGGACAAAAATACCTGACCAGACCCATATCTTGAATTTTCTCTTAATCTATAAAAATTATAACATGAAAATGTTTATACAGAAAGATTTTAATGAAGTCTTTCTTAATATACATTTTCATATTAATATTATTTATAGTTTAAGAGAAAAATTAAGATATAAGTGGAGGGCCTGGTCAGGTATCTCTGTCCGTGACTGTACGAAGTTTAAAACTCCAACTGAAACAACACTTTTACCATCTCTATCAGTTCGTGCTATTACATAGCAGTGCTTCACTCCCGGATTCTGAACATTGTAAATATTATGTTTAGTTACTGGATAAAGAGAAACCATTTGTATTGATCACTTAACACCGTATCAAACTTTACTCCTAAAATGGTCGTCGCAAAATCAACACATAATTCTAAATAAGGCAGCGAATGTATGCATATTAGGTAAATAAGGCTGAGTTTCCACCAAAAGCTGCACGAGGAAGCGTAGCTGCGTATATATTTTGATTCAGATTCAGATAGCTGTATGCGATAAAAATAGCTGGAACAGTATCGCTACATTTCACGGTTAGTAGGTACAGCTCTGGTCGAAACGGTCTAGGGGTAATAATTTTGATGATATTGTCGGGTGCGTTACCTCAGCCGAGTAGGTGATCCTTTTAAGAATGAATAAATAAATACAAATAATTAGATCATTACTTCGTGTTCAGTCAATCAATATAATGCTAAAGAATCCACTACTTAAATCAAGTAACGTAATCTGCTGCATATAGTAATTTTTTATTTTACTTTGCTTTTTTTTCTGAAATTTGTTTATCTTTTATATAGTACTCGCTTAGTGTTGAGGGCTCTATTAAAAAACACAGATTTTTACTGATTTATTCTTTCTTAGAAGCTTAATCACTTCTAAATGACTAGACCATATAATCTAGACAAAACTGTATTGGACCGCGCTATGAACCAAAATGTACTGTGTATCACACTGTTTAGTACTGTGCTGTCCACCAGACTGTACAGAGGATTTACACTGCGCTGTGCGGTTACTGTCTATTGTTCCCACTATGTAGTGGTACTATTTACTGGCACTATGTACTGGAACTACTTACTGTACTAGACTGGACTAAACCACACTGTGTACTGCACCGTACTGAACTGGAACTTTACTTTGCATTAACTGTGTGCCCTTTACAGAAATATATTAAGGTAGAACAGGGATTTTTTTTTTTTTTTTTTTCTATTAAATGAGTTTACTCTGGATGCCAAGGAAACGCGCGTGTCAGTTTTTGGATAAGCTGCGCCCTCAATTTGAATAAATAAATATATACGGACAAATCACACAGATTGAGCTAGCCCCAAAGTAAGTTCGAGACTTGTGTTATGGGATACTAACTCAACGATACTATAGTTAATAACAAATACATATATAGATAAACATCCAAGACCCAGGCCAATCTGAAAAGGATCATTTTCCATCTTGACCTGACCGGGGATCGAACCGGGCACCCCGTGTCGCAGGCTGGCGTGTTGACCACTGCACCACGGAGCTAGCAATTTGAGGTCATTACTAGGAAAAGAGTAATGTGTCATGCACAGAAAAAAAACGCGTCATATCGATAAACCGATTTTACAGTAAAAACCGCAGAACATGTGTTAATGTCGGGATGTGCGCGTTCACTGATGAACGTTCAACGAATCTTGCGCGATCGTGCAACATTTGAGAAACGCTGTACCGCCCACTTGGCCGTTCTATCTTGATATATTTCTGTGGTTTGTACTTACATAGTTTTTCAGCATTCATTGCACACACCTAGTATACGTGTGTAAGTCAGCCTTCCAATAGGAATTTCAGATTATTTGCTTTCTTATTGTCTATTAACGTTTCTTTTATTCGCTACTGTTTTCTTATTGGTAGAAATTGGTCGCCGACCCATTACAATTTCGCAAAGTTTCAGCTGTCCGCATCACTTAGAATAGTTCTAGTGGAAACACACAGTTTTACGGCTTAACAATGTGTGTAAACAAGTATCGACCAGCTAAACAGCTTACCTTTAGTGGAATCGCAGCCATTATGATAAATATGGACGATACAAATCATTTGAGTAAATATTTAAAAGTGGCTTGCCGCGTAACGTCACAACAAGGTCAATCATTTTTATCACAAGAATCCCCAAAACGTTCTAATCGCTATTTATCACAAAAAATCCAAATATGCACATATACTTTATATAATTGCGTAGATCGTTTTGTCAAATGCCGTTTTTATTGTGATTAATAAAAAAATCTAAATAAACAAAAACTGAATTGACAAAAAAGATATTTATGTAGTTATTGAACCTTCACAAAAAATATCTCGAGAATCGGTTGAGAAATTGGCAGAGATTAGATCGTACGTAGAACTAAGGGCTATGTTTAAAAAAAAAATCTACGCGGGCAGAGTTTGAACCTTCTTTCTTTCTAATATGCCACCATATCTCATTTCTTAATTTAATAATAGTATCTATACCTATATCAGAATAACACTGAAAAAGCAAAAATATTTTTTTTTTTAAATTTTCCTATACGTTTTGGTCCTGGAAGTTTTTTGAATTTTTGAGTAATTTATATACTAAGTTAAATAAATAATAAATATATACGGATAAATCACATAGATTGAGCTAGCCCCAAAGTAAGTTTGAGACTTGTGTTATGGGATACTAACTTAAGAGCTCGCCATAAGCCAGGCGGCGTGGCGATACAAACGCGGATGGTCTAAACGCGTTGGCTACTTTGGATATTTTCGTTTTTTAGGAATATTAAAGGGTTATTCGAAAAAGAAAAACATATGATGGCTGCCTTATCCGTAATGCAATAATAATTAAAAGTTTCAAGGTTAATTTTAATGTATTTGGTGAATAATGCTATATACCGAGTAAATTAGACGTGATTTGGAGACAACTTTGCAATTTTTTTCTATCAAAAAAATTTTACGCAATCGTGTTTTTGAGTCATATAGTTACCAGAGTTAGTCCTGAACTTTGCTGCATTTTTATTTCAACTTGAGTATTTAATTATTATTGATATAACAGTCAATCATGCAAAGCAGTGTGAGGTAGTATGGGCCCTTAACGATACTATATTTTATAACAAATACATATATAGATTCTACACATCCAAGACCCAGGCCAATCTGAAAAAGATCATTTTCCACCTTGACCTGGCCGGGGATCGAACCCGGGCACTCTCGTATCGCAGGCTGACGTGTTGACCGCTGCGCCACGGAGCTAGCCAAAAGCCTTAGTTGGGTTTAAATAATCTCTTATTTTATTAAAACTATACATTAAAGCATTCGCGTTTTACTTCTATGAAATAGAAACCATCAACAATCCAAAATTACAAGTTTCTGGGGTACGGGCAGTGACTTATCCATTGATAAAGAATTGTACTTAGGTGGTGCTTTGGGTTCAATTTGAATAATTTGATTTCTTGAGCTTAGTTTAATTCTTTGATTTAATAGGACATAGGATAATAAGATAAGATTGTTTTCTTTTAACCATATATTTAACCTTCCAATATTATAATTTAACCCCAGCAAACCGGAACGAATATTCGAAGGATTATTCATGGTATTATAATCGTAGGTCACCTGCATACATATCGTATTTACAATTGGTCCAGACATATCGGACATAAATATATAATAAATTACAACGGTCCGATGATGGAACCTGGTGGCAATAGTGCCATCATTCTCAGGAACTTTGATATATTATTACCGGTAAATAGCTACTGAACCAAGATATAGCAGAATCATCAAAGCCATAAAAGACGACCTAATATATAATTATACGTATATTTATTGCGCCGAAAATACTAGAATAATCAATAGGGATTGGGAGATCCCCTTTCGGAGTCTTAATTTTCTAGGATAATGCTTGTTACATCACGTAAGATGTAGGTATTATGTTTTTTTTCTGACTGAACTTGTGGAAGTATATGAATTTGATAGAATACTGGAATCCTATTGGATTCCAGTATTCTATCAAATTCATATACTATCAATTGCAAGTTCACGACCTTTTCTAATATCTTTGAAAGGAATGGTAGTATACTGTTAGGGACGATATCGTTGAAAGAAAGAGGATATAAACCTCCTTCTAGTTAAAGATAGCCTTTTTTTTTTTATGTATATCCGACGGCAAACGAGCAGACGAGCCACCTGATGGAAAGTGGTCACCGTCGCCCATGGACATCTGCAACACCAGAGGAGCTGCTGATGCGTTGCCGACTCTTAAGATACCTGTAAACACGCCTTTTGGAGGACCTCAAGTCATAGCACACAGGGAAAACCTCGGGAGGGAGTCCTTTCCACAATCTTGCTGTACGAGGAAAAAAACCACGTGACGCTCTGACATTTTTGGAGACCCAAGTGTCAAGGATGTGGGGATGGACTTTACTCTTGTGGCGAGCGGTGCGGTGGTAGAAAGGTGACGGTGGCACCAATTCAAAAAGTTCTTCAGAACACTCCCCATAGTATAGACGGTAAAATACACACAGAGAGCCAACGTCTCTCCGTAGACTGAGGGTGTCTAAATCATCTGTGAGTGTGGGATCGTCGATAATACGAATTGCCCGGCGTTGGATGGAATCAAGAGGAAGGAGTTGGTATTGAGGTGCACCAGACCAGATATGAGAGCAGTACTCCATGTGGGGCCGGACTTGAGCTTTATATAACAAAAGTCTATGACCCGGAGTGAAGTACTGCCTCGCTCTATTGAGCACCCCAAGTTTTTTAGAAACCATTTTGGCTTTACCTTCCAGATGACTCCGGAATTAGACCTCCTTCGTAATATCGACGCCAAGGATCCCAATACTCTTAGAAATGGTAAGAGAGGTGTCCCGGAACTTCGGTGCTATGTTAAATGGGGTCTTCTTAGCGGAAAACACGCAGACTTGTGTCTTAGTAGGGTTAAATTGAACTAGGTTTAGTTTACCCCATTCAGAGACTTGCTCCAGAGAGGTCTCAATGTCAGACACAAGTCTCTTTCTGTTCTCCTCCACCTGTGTTTGAGGGATATTTGCACGACCTGCATAATATGCATCACCCGTACCGTCGTCTGCATAGCAATGGATGCTACTAGTGTTAAGCATGTCGTTGATGTGCAGAAGAAACAGCGTAGGTGATAAAACAGATCCTTGGGGGACGCCAGCATTGATGGGCATGATATCGCAGCATAATCCGTCTACAACGACCTGAATGCTACGCCCAGATAAGAAACTAGCGACCCACAAGCATAGTCCCTCAGGAAGCCCGTAAGATGGTAACTTCGCGAGAAGAGCCTTATGCCAGACCCGGTCAAAAGCCTTTGTGATATCTAGACTAAATGCCAGTGCTTCTCCCTTGCTCTCGATGGCGGCTGCCCATCGGTGCGTTAAGTACACAAGAAGATCACCAGCACTACGCCCGTGGCGGAACCCGTATTGACGGTCACTAATTAGCTGATGATCTTCAAGGTAACCAAGGAGCTGGATGTTTATCACACGCTCCATCACCTTAGAGAGCAGGGAGGTTATCGCAATAGGCCGAAGACGGGTCTGTGCGGTCACCCTTTTTAGGAATAGGGTGAACGTAGGCTACTTTCCACGAAGACGGGACTTTTCTTGAGGTGTAAGACAGCGAGAATAGGCGTGCTAACACCGGAGCCAACTCAGGAGCGCATGTTTTGAGCACAATTGCTGGAATGCCATCAGGCCCGCTGGACTTCTTGACGTCGAGGGAAAACGGAGCACGTCGCACTGCACTAAAAAGCCTGCACGAAAACAGAGCCTCCGTGGTCCAGTGGTTAAGGCATTTGCCTGTTGACCCGGGGGTCGTGGGTTCGATTCCCACCGGAAGCATACTTTGTTTAGTTGTTTCCAGTTTGGTTAGGACATTGCAGGCTTGAATCTTTGAAATTGAAATTGTGCCGTGTGGTATCCGGCAGAGTAGAATAGGACCACTCCAAGTCGTCCCGTGGATGTCGTAGAAGGCGACTTAGGAAATACAAGCTAAACAAAGCTTTAAAACATCTGTGAGACCGCTCCAACCCATCTGGCCAGCGTGAAGAGTGTAGGCCAAGTCCTCTGGCTGCTCTGGCCAAGTATGGCTCTAGTAGTACAGAGAGGGTCGTGCTCCTGTAGTGGAGACTAAAAAGGACCTGATAATGATGATGAAAAATGACGCTTGAATCACCTGATTGTCTGATAATACAGATGATTCCGTGCTTCGGAAGGCACGTTAAGCCGGTGGTCCCGGCTGCCATCTGGTAGTCGCAAAAGGAACCACGTCCGAGGCCAAGAGATGCTTCCGAAGAAGTCTGACACCAGGGTGTGTATGGTCGATTGACCGTGACACCTACTCGAAATGATGATCTAGTTAAATCACGCGTCTGTGGTATGATGCATTTGTTGTAACCATTAGCATATATGACCTAACAACTCTCTAGACTTCTTACTTTTATACGTTTAGTGTTTATATAACAAATCTCATTTTATATTTTGATCAAGGACCACCTTCACAAAGTGTGTCGTATCAGATAATCCACTTGTTCTGTTTGTTTTAAAAATACCTGGCTTTTCACAAAGACACAGACATACAAAGATGAAAAAATATACATTTATGTCGTTGCAATGTTTGTCGAACCATACTTTAGTTTGTAACAAAGTAAATAAGTCAAATATTTCATTCGAATGTAATTTTAAGTATATTGCTTAAATATTAGTATGACCAGTCTCAAAACTCGTCCTACCATTTCTGACCTTACCTTTTTTCATAAGCTTCTCCACAACAAAATTAACTGTTTAGATCTTGTAGCCTCAGTCCATTTTACAGTCCCGTACAATAATCCTCGAAAACCACTCTCTAACACATTCAGCCTACCAAATTACAGAACTAATCTGTGACACTTACTCAAAATGATAATCTAATTAAATCACGCGTCTGTGGTATGATGCATTTGTTGTAACCATTAGCATATATGACCTAACAACTCTCTAGACTTCTTACATTTATACGTTTAGTGCTTACATAACAAATCTCATTTTATTTTGATCAAGGACCACCTTTACAAAGTGTGTCGTATCAGATAATCCACTTGTTCTGTTTGTTTTAAAAATACGTGGCTTTTCACAAAGACACAGACATACAAAGATGAAAAAATATACATTTATGTCGTTGCAATGTTTGTCGAACCATACTTTAGTTTGTAACAAAGTAAATAAGTAAAATATTTCATTCGAATGTAATTTTAAGTCTATTGCTTAAATATTAACATGATGTTTTGTATAACAATGATGCATTGATTACATTATTTAAGTATAATTAATACCATAAATAATTAGCAACACTTGCGTAAATACGGCATTATATAAGAAATGCTTATCTTTTTAAATTATTACTTACATAATATTTTTGTGGGTCAAATTGAAAGATATTGATATAAAACTGTCTGCCAATCTATCGATATGTCTATTTGTTACCTGCACGCTTTAGCCACACACAAAGCCGATTACAGGAAATGTTGTATGATAGAGGAAAGGATATGTGGCACGTTTCCGTTGTATCGATATTGACGCGAATGGACCCGCAGGCGAAAGATAGCTAATTATATTTTTTATTAGCCTTTTTCAGTATCCCACTGCTGGGCGAAGGCCTCCTCTTTTTGTTTTTGCTATTTATATTTATATTTATATAAATAAAATGATATGTTAATTCATTTTATAAATCAATACAGAAAGTATTCTTTTTTTACAAAAAACAAGTCTTATCACGGAAATAAATCAATATGCGCTCTTATCTCTAGTCTTTCTCTATTAACTCTCCCTTCACTTTTATCATCTGTGATACCTACTTGATCTAAGCCATCTGCCCCGTGGGTCGACGGAGCCGATCTACCGGGGTCGATGAATAAATTTTTCCCAACTGTCCCGTCACCGGGGCAGGACCACCGAGGTGGATGGGAGTTACTCCCAAAACACTAGCTGTGTTACCGCGCTGGATAGCCATCATTTGCATCAAAAACGATTCAGAACTGACGACCCCCATCGCCAGTCTTATCACCAATTTAAATAAATAAGTTTTAAATGCCTAACTTGAAATTTAACACATAACATGTTCTTCCCCAGGGTCTTCGAATAACGACAATCATCGGCGCGTTCGGGACCTGTGCCGGCTCATGGCTCAAGGTGTTCTCCGTGCCACAGGACATGTTCTGGCTGGGCTTTCTCGGCCAGACGGTGGTGGCTGTCTCCCAAGTCTTCATCTTAAATATTCCACCGAGATTGGCAGCGGTATGGTTTGGCGCGGATCAAGTGTCGTCAGCGTGCAGTGTTGGAGTATTTGGAAACCAGGTGAGTTTCTTGCGAGCTTTTATTAACTTGCAATGTTTTTTGTATTATCGTATGTTTAATTGGGTCAAATCTGACAATACTACCTTGGAATTATATTTCTGACCTTTTCTGGTTAACCGATTGAGCTGAAGTTTTGCGTGAAAGATGACAATATATTAGGTATACAATCATTGATTTGGTATAGTGATTAATTCCTTTTTTTTTTTAAATTGAAATATCCATGTTACCGATACCCGACAGCTTGCAGGGGAGGCTGTCGGGTTATGTGGGACTCCACGCCAGAGTGACGTGCCTACCCACTAAAAAACCTTCGGAATTCCATCTCGACCGCTTTTACCGGGGACACGGGAAGGGAAATACGACCGCGAACCCCGGCGCGGCTGGCCGCCAACGCGGCCCCTCCTCGGGGACGTCCGAGCGCCCCCCATCCACTCACCAAGTAGGCGCGTCCGGAACTCACGGACGCGCCGTACCTCCTTGGGCCATTTGAGAGGCGGCAGACTCCCACGCAGTCCACCGCCTGTGGCCGGGAAGATGATAGGCTCCGCCGCTTGCCTCTCGCCGCAAACACGTTGCGGCACCGCTCGGCCGCGGGAGAAAGGGAGATCGGCAACGCAGCACCGAAACTCCCTCTCCTCCGCGACCGATCTCCGACCACAGCCACGGCGGTGTGGCCCCGCCCGAAGCGCCGGGAGAGCAATAAAATATTCCCCTCCCGGCGGCTCCACCTCGGGTGGAGGGAGATCTTCCCACTCCCCCGCCGCCCCAATGGGCGCATCCTTGCGGAAGCGCCCCTCCCCGGGTGGGGGGAGATCTTCCCACTCCCCCGCCGCCCCATTGGGCGCACCCCAGCAGGCTCAAGGCCGAAGCCGAGCCCGCGGGAGCGCCCCTCCTCGCGTGGGGGGAGAACTTCCCACTCCCCCGCCGCCACAATGTGGGCGCTCGCTGCTGGTACCTACAGCAGGAGCGCCCCCGCGCGGGTTCCTCTTCGCTTCCCCGTGGCCGAGACTACCACGGGGGGGCTCACCCCCCGGTACGACAAACCGGGAACCACCTCGGGGGGGGGAGTGATTAATTCCTCCCTCAACGCTGAGTAGCTAAGTCACAACATTTTGCAGTATTTAGGTACTAATTAATGCACACAAAATATTTTTTTTTTTAATAATCTTATCTAGTTTATAGGATTTTTCTTTAGGAAATTAGGCGATAAAGATTATTTTTTTTTACTTTATTTAAAAGAGTAAGGTTTGACAATTATGAATAAAAAATGATATCGCACAAATGTCCAACATACCCACGGATAAAGATATGGATTTTTACTTTTTAGCAAAATGTCCGGTCTATTTTATTAATCACGTCACCAATTTTGAGATGATAGACTGTTGTTACAGACAATTGTTATTGTTTGTTTGTTGTTGTTTTTGTTTGCAACAATTTGGTTGTTGGTTGAATTGGTGACGTGATTAAGAAAACAGACCAAACGTGATTAAAAGTGTATGAAAGAATAATAAAAGAATTTGATGAAAGAGTAAAAGATTATACAAAATCACAGTTAATTAAGCACTATAACGACTGCACTTAGGTATCTACCTAAAATGTGTTCGTTCTTTTAAGTATAACCTTAAAAAGGGGACTTTAATCAAGTAATGTGTTCAAGTTTCAACATCGGAACCAATAAAGGACTAATTGAATATTGAATAGGATTCAAAAGAAGATTGATCTTTTGCTTTAGTATGCTAATTAGATGGTGTGCGACGCTTTATTGGAAAACTACAAAAGAGATTAATATTTTTGGTTGCGAAGATGAATTAAGGACAAATCAGCGTCGCCTTTGAGTAAGGGCAAATTAGCCTCGCGTGACGCTTGTCTTTGTCACATTGTGTTAGCAGTACATGGTCAACAAAGTCTGATTGCCTGAAGCCAAAATTATTATTTAAAATAATCATCATTATTTTATGAATTGCATTATGTTCTTGTCGGTGGAGTATTTTCCATCTTTCTCAATCCTCCGCTATCTCCTTAACCTCTCTATATAACACGACTTTGGCTGCTCTTTTACTTCGTCTATGAAAGCCCTCCTCAGCCTTCCCTTAACTCTCCTGACTGTGATCTTCTCTTTCAAAATTTTTTAGATGAAATCGTCTTGTCGTATAAAATGACCAAACATCTTTCCCCTACTTATACCTATTGAATACAGTAACATTCTCTTCTCATTGACAATTTGTTTAACTTCATAATACTTAGGATATAAACTTTAGATAGGTATTGGAAAAAGTAAGAAAAAATCATTAGGTACATTTTGATAAATAAATAAATATATACGGACAAATCACACAGATTGAGCTAGCCCCAAAGTAAGTTCGAGACTTGTGTTATGGGATACTAACTCAACGATACTATATTTTATAACAAATACATATATAGATACACATCCAAGACCCAGGCCAATCTGAAAAAGATCATTTTCCATCATGACCTGGCCGGGGATCAAACCCGGTCACTCCGTGTCGCAGGCTGGCGTGTTGACCGCTGCGCCATGGAGCTAGTCTTGGTACTTTACGCTAGGGTTATCCCTATTTCGTATAGCAAGGTCCCCTTGCAAGGAATTCAAAGTAATAGCAATTTATAACCATTGATTGATAGACGGGTTGACTGTTGAAGATGGATGACATTTTTCGAACCAAGCTTATTCATAAAAAGTTTCTTCAACGTAAAATAAAAACACGACTGGGACTCTTACGAATCCTTACATATCGAAATCCGTCCAGGTATTAAAAAAAATGTTAAAACACCTACAAATGTTTTTTAAAATATATTTTTACTAAACATTAAAGTAGGCATTTGTCTCCCACCTCACCTGATGGTAAGTGACGATGAAGACATGGTGAAGATGTTACGTACAGGAAAAAACACACTAATTGAGCTAGCCCCACTGTAAGTCGTAAACTTGTGTCGTGGGATACTGTTTCCATACTGTCGTGACCGGCGATCGAACCCGGGCCCCTGCGACGTACCATAAAAGCACTCATTATATGGACTCATCATATATAAAAATATAAGGATTTTTTGTGAGACAAACTATAGAAACTATTTGAACCCCTTTTTCCAAGATGGCGGCCGTAGGCCAAGAAAAAAAAAACATTTCAATGGTCTATTAGACAAAACATCTTATCACTGGCTAAAATTAAGCGGACCCGCATTTCGGCTATTAGTCGTAACATATATACACACTTTACATACCTTACTTGTCAAGAACTCATGGACATGACTGTAAAGTAAAATGCTGAAGCCATTGTTTTGAAACTGTACGTGTGTTGTCATCGTGGAGTTACAAAATAACGCAAAAGTAATAAAACGACAATATGTATGTTGCTCCGCAAAAACAATAGGAGTGTATTAAAGATGAAGGATTATTGAAGTTCTCTGTTCAACTGAAGCAAAAAAATAACATAAATATAAACTAAATGATGTAATAAGGGAACAGTGCGGGGCTAAAGACGATAAAATGTCAAAAATTGGGGAAAGGATGTTGAGATGGTGTGGACATATAGAGAGAATAGATGAAAAGAGACTTACGAAAAGAATATATACAGTACAGTACATGTGGTTGGAACAGTCGGTCAGGGCCGGCCTCGACTAACGTATCGTGGTCGTGTCCAAATTTTGTAAAAGTTCTGGCAAAAGGAAAAGTAAGGAGTACCCGAAACCGACGAGCATGCATGAAGAGAGTGATAATAAATAATTAATAAATATATACGGACAAATCACACAGATTGAGCTTGCCCCAAACTAAGTCGAGACTTGTGTTATGGGATACTAACTCAACGATACTATATTTTATAACAAATACATATATAGATAAACATCCAAGACCCAGGCCAATCTGAAAAAAATCATTTTCCATCTTGACCTGACCGGGAATCGAACCAGGACACTCTCGTGTCGCAGGCTGGCGTGTTAACCACTGCGCCACGGAGCTTGCCAGTAATGGATGTAGATGAAGCGAAAGAGGTTCGTGAGTGGAGACACTTGCTACGATCCTTACAAGTCTGTTTTGCTTCATATATGGTCTCTGCCTACCCCCATGGGAGAAAGGCGTGATAATAAGTATGTATAAACTAAATTATTCTCTGATATTTTATTTATCATCATCATCATCAAGTCCTTTTTAGTCTCAACTATACAGGAGCACCACCCTCTCTGTTACTAGAGCCATACTTGGCCAGAGCAGCCAGAGGACTTGGCCTACACTCTCCACGCTGGCCAGACGGGTTGGAGAGGTCTCACAGATGTTTATAAGCTTTGTTTAACTTGTATTTCCTAAGTCGCCTTCGACGACATCCACGTGAAGACTTGGAGTGGTCCTATTCTACTCTTCCGGATACCACACGCCTAATTTTATTTATATTCAACTTTATTGATGTTTTAAAAATCTACCATTGAACTAATTTACCAGCTTTTATCATTACCAGAACCGAGTATGAAGAAAACAGTTTTGGGATTGAATAAATTACAAGTTGGCTATTCCCTGGGGACTCTCTAAGATTTATTGTGTGCGAAAGGACCTAAGTGGGCTGATGCCTGTCGCTGATAGCCCTGAAGTTTTCCCATAAAGCGCTGTAGCCCTCGGGATTCATTAGCATGCTAACACCGATCTTACAGAAGCGAAACGGAGACAAAGGCTTGTCTTTGTTTATGGCTAAGCCAGTTTAGATTTGATCTTGAAGAATTAACAAAGTTCTTAAAAGTTTAATTTAAAGAAAAAAATCACAAATGTTTACAAATTATCTGGGACAGAAAGATATTGAGAGCAATATAATAAGAATGACGAAATGAAATGAAATAAATGAAATAAATGAAATATAATTTTATTCAAATTTGGATATCATGTATCTCATTCTGAACGTCATATTATTATTTTTAATATTTGCAAAATCGATAAGCTACTAGCGTTTCGAAACGACCACTGCTTAGAAGAATACGCCGAAAGAAACTCAGTCCAATATTGGTCCCTACGTCCCTACGACGACGACGATGACTATCTCACCGCACCGGAAGTCCCGGGTTCGATCCCCGGTCAGGTCATATTTATATTCATTTATTCACTCAATTTATAAATGCCAAGATGGACGATGATCTTTTTTGAGATTGATCTACGTCAGAAGTGTATTTCAAAAATCACCCTGTATTCTATACAGGTTGATTTTTAATTACCTGGCAGTGTTTTGGATTTTGATTTGCTCGTCGGAATCCCTAGGTACGAAAATAGATCTGCAGGAAATAAAATAAAAATGATGAAAAAAATTGATCTAACATAAAAATTCACCGATCAACTGATCAAATTTCCATGGAAACTCCAAGTATTTTTTCATAAATTACCTTATTTCTCTTGCGGATGTATGTTCTGATTCCAAAATTGCATCATGCAATTAAAAATCAAAACTGTATGTATTTGTTATAAAATAAAGTGTCGTTGAGTAAGTGTCCCATAATAACACGTCTCGAACTTACTTTGGTAAGTAGGTACTAGTAATTATTCTGTGCCTTGGGGCTAACTGAATCTGTGTGATTTTTCCATAAATATATTTATTTATTTAAGAAGAAATTCATTTATTTAAGAATTTAATATTTCGAGCTGTAAAACCAGCTGTGGAAATTTTATTAGCTTTTTTAATGAGTTAGATCTAGCGAACCTTACAATACAATGACTAATACATACCTACGCCAGCAAATTTCCAGTGATAGCTAGAACATACGGGTTTTAGTATTTAAAATAACGTTTTTTTAACGATTCAAGTATATTCCAATATTTGCTTTCCAAAAGAGCTATAAAGAAGCACTATACTCACATAAATAAAACTCGATCTATTTCTGTGACTATACTGGAATATATCATTATTTCGAGTAGATCTACCATGCACACCCTGGTGTCAGAGTTCTTCGAAACCGCCTCTCGGCCTCTGACGTGGTTCCTTTAACGACTACCAGATAGCAGCCGGGACCACCGGCTTAACGTGCCTTCCGAAGCACGGCATCATCTTTATTATCAGACAATCAGGTGATTCAAGCCTGCAATGTCCTAACCAAACTGGAAGCAACTAAACAAAGTATGCTTCCCGTGGGAATTGAACCCACGACCCCCGGGTCAACAGGCAAACGCCTTAACCACTGGACCACGGCAGCCTGCTGATGATGATGACAAAATGATGATGACTGGAATATAGCAAAATAATATGAAATATTAAATCGTTCGAATCACAAATCCAAGCATACAATGGTAGATGTGAAAGTTTGTGATGATGTTTATAGGGATGGTTGGATGTTTGCATGTTTGTTAGGCGCAAAAACTACAACAGCTTCAACAGTTGCAACTTGCAATTCATGAAAGATTTTCCTAAATTTGAAAAATTATTTATTTATTCATTCACTTACTCTATTTTTATAGTATTACCCAATGCAATGGAGTAGGTAGTTAATTAATTCATTTAACTATTTACTACCATGTTAACACCTAGCCATTAGTAATTCTCACATTATCATAATTCATAACATCCTAAATATCGCCTCACAAGACCTGGGCTCTGTCTACCCCACAAGGAAAAAAGACGTGATACTATGTATGTAAGTATGTTCTGCCCTTTGTGAATTCAGTATTCAGTAGTAGAAATTATTGTAAGTAAAGCCAATAAGTGTTTAAACATAAAAAAATTAAAGTTTCTGAAAATTTACTCAAATAACTGCAATACAATTGTATACTATTGCGGTTGTTTACGATCCCAATGTTTTTTAAATTATGTTAATTAGGTCTGAAATATATTCTTTGTACATTTTGTTTTTTTGTGCGTTTAGTGCATTAAAAGGAAATCTCAGAAAAAAGTTATACGAGAATCAGAATCATGAAACATTAAAAAATCTTAGTCTTCCGACATATCGCCCTGGTTAAAAGAGCCGGGCATTTCTCTGCTTATTACATTTACCTCCCAATAAAATTTAATAAGCGTTGCCGGGCGGAGATAGCCCGGGCCTGGGCCTCGTGCTCATATACAATTGCCGAATAAAGAAAAAGTTAAAGCTAAAAGTTAGCTAGTTACTTGATGCGTTGGTGAAATTATTCTAGAAATTTAATACAATATTATACCAGTTATAGGATATTCTTTGTAATGAATTAATGGAGCTAGGACCTTGGCTATGACGTCACGCCAGTATATCAGTTCGTCGGTTGCGTTACAATTTCGAACACATTTATTTTTGGCTGATCATCGAATTGTCCTCGATGTACAGCGTAATAAAAACTTTATCATCTGAGCGTTTTCCCTATTGCATTCTCAGCGCTGCGTCCGGAACCATTATGATTTCTTCCTGTGTTAAATGATGTAGGCAATGTATTACGGCTGGCCACTTGTCTTAACTTGTCAGAACTGCAAAGAAATTCCTGTAAAAATGATGTACTAGTAATTGCCCATTCTGCGAATCGTACCTGTGGAGCCCTGCATGTAGCTGGCATGTCAATAACTCCACCTCTAAAACTGACTAACTGTTTATTGTCATAGAATGTTAGTTTTGCAAATACCAATCAGTGATGAATCAATCAATTAATCAATATCTTTAGTGCGTCTATGGGTAAACAAGAATGTCACATTAAAATACAGACCTTAGACCATAAACAACCTTATGGCATGCACATTATTTATAGCATATGTACATATATTAACAGTCAAACCATACTTATTCTTGAAAAATTAAAATCACAGTCATTGAATGAGCACAACTTGCCAATTCACATAATTGGCAATGGTATACGAGGCTCAAGCCCCAGTTCCCCGACAAGTGGAAGTCCTGGAAATATCACAGGAATTATTTACTTGCCGCTGTCCGCCACAGATAGAGGAATTGTGCTTAAATTATAGCTTTATTGAGGAAATCACTGGAAATGAGGTTGGACATAGAGCTTTAAAGGAGCTTAGAAAGAGCATCCACTCATATTTCATATAATGAAAACTCGACTCCTCGTAATAAAGCTTGCAAAGTAGATGACTTTTTAAAATTCATAACGAAAAATGGAGTCAGGTGGGGTTTCTCTAATAATAGTACGCTTCGTCGCAAAATTATACAGTTTTCATGTTCCCAGCATGGATCTAAGAATAATCAGGATAGGGCCTTGAGAATGTGGCAGTGAAGCAAATCACAATGTATGCAGACGTGTCGTGACACGAAACTCACGCACACATCGGCACTCAAATGGATGCAGGTTTTCCCCGGTCGAAATGTCAAACTCACAAAATTATAGTAAACTACACAAAAAGTCCGACGGTATCACGTATCATACATAGGTAAGTACAAACTTCTTGTTGTTTTCGAGACTATGTACCTAAGTATTTCACTCAATCGCATATTTTTTAGGTTTAATTATACTATTTACACACACAACACCACAGTTACTCGTATGTACGAATTGGTTGGTAACCTAAACACACGTTTCAACTACAATTTTAAATTAAACTAATATAATTTTGTAATTTTCTTTGCGCCGCAAAAGTCAATGACCCTGTGACAGCGCAGCGCTAAGTCGGACTGTCGGTGTTGCCAGAATATGATTTCAAGATTCCTGTTCTTTATTTTTAATATAAAATTTTATTTTGTTTATTTTTTTTAAGGTTCCCCATTCGTGATGCTTATGTAAAAAAATAATGGATCGATATTATTAGAAGAAATAGAAAGGATGCATCATGGGTACCATAAAATTATTCATTTGTTTGTTCCGAACATTTGAAAAATAGCAATTTTTATATGACAAAAGGAGCATATCGCCGGTTGATTAAGTTCGCGTGCCCAGAAAAGGTATGTTTCTTATTAATACTTTTACTCGACTTCAAAAAAAGGAGCAGTTCCAGTTGTATTTCATTTTGCATATTTTTACGTCATAACTCCATCATTTATGAACTAAATTTGGAAAATCGATGTATGTGTTGATGATAATTGTATGAATTGAGATGATTTTGGAATCCAAGATGGCTGACATTACTTTTCATTTAAAGTCAACTTTAGTGGCGTTTTTGGAATTTGTTGGGATATCAACAAAAATTAAGTCTTATTAAGTTTTCAAGATGGACATCATCATTATTTATGGAAATTCGACTTGGGTGACGTTTTCGGAGTATTTCGGGGTAAAACTGACGTCAATTTTGTGTTGGGATTCAAGAAAACTGTCACAATTTTTTGAAAATATGACTTATGTGTCGCTTTTGAGTTATTTTTGGTTGCATCAAAAACAACACCTATGAGATGCAAAACAGGGGTGATATTTTCGAGGTATTTTGGCGTGTAGATCACAAAAGTGGCGTCAATTTCGGGATCATAGTATAAAACAAAGTCGCTTCCCGCTGTGTCCGTCTGTCCCTATGTATGCTTAGATTTTTGTAAGTAAAATTATATGTATTGTTATTTATTAACTTAAAACACAGGTTAATAAAAATGTTATCTATAATTTCGTTCTTTTATTCCTTTTATCGAGTTTCCCAAAACGTCTAAGGTCGCTCAAAGATGAGATTGATTTACAGTTGCCCTTCTGGATCATTATGTCTAAATTCATTATACTTCTCTGATACAGATGTTACGTTTTGTAAAAAATATATAAATAATATTAGTGCTACTAGGCATCAGTACCACTCACAATTTATTTACTCTAATTATTGGGTAATTTTTGATGACAATGGTCACCCTATACTGCACACATGTAACCAAAGTTTGCTTCACTTTGACGTTCCTCACGCCCGGTCCATATTATTCTTAGGTCCATGGTTCCCAGGTAGACTGACTATTTCAATTATGAGGGAATGTGCTTCGTAATAGCTGCTTCCAAGAGATAGCAGTTGTTAACCCACGTCAGGCATCTGATTTACGTAGGTTGAAATATAAACACCTATGTTATTCCCTGCTACCGTCTAGAATAGAAGAAGTTGTGTATAGTCGTCATTAGGACAAATATCATAACAGGAGGTGTTTATTTTCTATACAAACGAGTGCAACAGAGACGTTGTAAAACATTGCAAATTGATTATTGAGCGCGCGCTTTGGCAGCGCTCGCCAGAGCGGCGCGCGTTTCCCGAACGGTGCGTTTCAACTGCGTAACTATGACGGGATTCCCTTGATTCTTTCTGTTAAGATTAAATTGGGCTTCAAAAGCCCTCGATATCGCGAGTTAAAAAGAAGGGAGGCCTTTTCCCTACAGTGGAACAGTGTAGGCAGAAAATAATAATAATAATAACTATGATAGAAGACTACTTTTCTTCTGCCTTATTCTTATCCCACTATTCATATGGGGTCGGCACAAAATGTAAACTTTTTCCATTTCGTTCCATCTCCAGTAAACTCGTCCATCACTCCTTTCCTGCTCATATACTCCTTTACACATTCCATCCAACGTTTCTTTGGTCTCCCTCTGATGCAATGTCCTATCATCATCAGGCCTTTTTAGTCTCCACTGCAGGAGCATGATCCTCTCTGTACTACCGGAGCCATACTTGGCCAGAGCAGACAGAGGATTTGGCCTACACTCTCCTCGCTGGCCAGCCGGGTTGGAGAGGTCTCATTGATGTTTATGAGCTTTGTTTAGCTTGTATTTCCTAAGTCGCCTTCTACGACATCAATGACAAGCATCATGACAAGCGTGATGACACGCGTCAGTCTGAAATCAGCCAAGTGTCAGTCTCTTGTGAGAAACCCGTGACAAATGATTTTTCTGAAGTGCTATTGAATAGAAAACTTTTGACAGAGTTGACATACAGAGCCGACCACAAACAATGAAAAGGCGAGTAAGAAAAACAGTTCGGTGCTACTGACATCTCCGTAGTTTTGTCATTTTAATTGTTAAAAACATGTAAATATTTTAAAAATTTTGCATGATTTATAAGTTAAAACCGTCGTTAAAAACGCGTTTGTTCCATGCTGGTTTTGGAGAAAAGAAAAACATAGGATATACCAGCTGCTTCCCTACCCGCCTAGATCGTAAAAGCATATCGAGGGAATGGGCAAACACCTAAGAATCATCAAAGGCGATGCGGCTAGTAACCCATCACTATTCTGATTCCGTTTTCCACCTAACCTAACCAGCATGCTGAACGTGGCTTTTATAGACCAAGGCTCTATTTACCCCGCAAGGGAAAAAGACGTGAAAGTATGTATACTTAAATTCTTATGTACTCGTATGTACGTAAAATTCTTTGATAATTTGCATGCTATGGAACCTAGCTTAATAAGTTGGAATTATTGTTAATTACCGTAACATCAATTACTGCACCTTATTAACCTACACTATATAATATATTATTACTATTATAAAGGGGAAATATGTATTTGTTTGTTTGCATTGAATTGCTCCGTAACTCTGTGCCTAACAAATAATAAACAACTAAATCAAATCCAACGGAAGCTGCGTCTCAAGGCATCTGAGGCACTAATTTATGCAACATGAACAAGTGGTGTTGCCACACTGGGAAGCGATTATCCAATTGGCGGGAGGGGTCCATTACTCCGATTGAGTCATGGAAACAGCCCACATCACTAGTGACAATTGCTAGATTTATTACTTACGTATACATATATATATATATAACTGTTATATGTATAGGTATATATAATGAAAAGTTTACAATATATATTTATTTATAGTATTACCTGGGTATTTATTCAAATATATATACAAGTTAAATTAAAAAAAACTTAACTAATGCTACAACTAAAAATAAATAAAAATTAATATATATTTACAAATAAAATAGTCCGGGTAGATCATTGCCTCGCGGTAGCGTGCCCAGAAGGCTGGCAGCATTGCCACGTTGGATGACAATGCCGATCTGTTGGCCAAGGTATATAACAGCCTTCTGGTCACGGGTCACCTCAATCAAGCACCTCATTATGGGCAATTGTGTCTAACAGTTTATGGGCTGATGGCCCCCACGGTCCTAAAGATTTATTTCTTAATTTAATTATCTTAGTTCTTAACTGGTTCAAGCCGTTCAAAGAACCACGGAGCTCTTTGAACGGCTTGAACCAGCGACCTTGAAGTCGCTGGTTCAAGGCGTTCCTAAGAGTATATCAGTATAGCATTGTATATCCAAAAAAAAGCCCGTATAAAAATATCAACCCGTGGTTCCATTGTCTATTAAAAACTACGTGCCCATCGGAAAGCAATGAAGATAGCCAAACTTATCTAGACGATTAAACATGATTAGTTAGTTTTGAGAGGACGAGTATAAATTTAATATACTTAGGCTTTTATTTTTAATTGACTTTATTTTTGGACATGTGGTGTGATAATTTTATTGAGATAAGGTTAATATTTGAATGAACAATATTGCTTATGCCACAATTAATAGATTATTGGTTAATTTGAAAACTTGTTTTAAAATTTACATGCCTAGACAGGTTAAAAGCGTGAGTTTATAAAATTTTTAACAACTGATTTTAACCACTTTTTACAGCAAATAAATTTGAATTTGATTTTTTGATTTTAAAAACAATACAATAAATTAAATAAACTGTATACCACAGACAACAGAGTAAGTATAAAGTTACTAACAACAAGCAGTCAGTTCCAAGTCAATTATCAGCACTGTTCATTGTTCATACTCTGAAATAGTAGAATAAATGGGTATCTCTTGGATAGGCATGTAACATCGTCTTCATCGTCACTTACCATCAGGTGAGATGGGAGACAAATGCCTAATAATTATTTAGTAAAAAAAAAAACTAAAATGGGTACTAATTTTAATGTATCACTAAGAAGCATAATGTACTACTTTTTTATAGAGATTGTTAAATGTATAATTATGTTTTATTTATTGCAATAAAGAGTATACATACATACATACATAGTATCACGTCTTTTTCCCTTGCGGGGTAGACAGAGTCTAGATCTATAAGACCCGAAGGCCACGTTTAGCATGTTGGTGGGCACTAGGTGAAAAACGGAATCAAGTTATGGGTTGCTAGCCGCATCGCCTATTAACAAGATTCCACGGAATTAAGCACGTTCCCTCCTTCGGCTTTTACAAGATATACCGAGGTGAAGGAAAAAATATGCTCAGGCGAGTCACTTGTCTGTTACTAAGTGTGTTGGTGGAAGGTCAGGTCATGTAAGGATAATGATAATGAGTTGCGGAAGCCGGAACATATGGCTATCGGTCTCTGACCTCAACCTCAACCAAGGTAAAAGGAAATGCATAAAAACCAAGAGTAATACAGGAACAGAAATGAAAATTTACTCCTTATCCAGATAAATATATTGCCCGCGCAGATCGTAAAGACTGATCTAGGGAATAGGAAAAATCTGAGGAAATAAATCTAAGGAATCATATTATTAGGAGATGTGGTTAGCAACCAACTACTAAGTATTTTGATTCCGTTTTCCACCTAATGCCCACAAACATGCTAATCGTGGCTTTAGGACTTAAAAACCTAGGCTCTGTCTACCCGGCAAGAGAAAAAGACGTGATAGTAGGTATATATGTACGCTACCCGACCCTGATTGAATTGCGGTACTAAGAAATGCTATCGAAAATGTTGAGTTTCCTACAAGCGCACTTACCTGCAAATGTATCATCACAGCCGAAAGTCCACTTCATTCCATGGCAGGATATTGCCACTCACCACGCTTGGCAGGCGGGTTGGCGAGCGCAGTTTTTACGCTTCTAGTGACGGTGCAACCCATCGGAAGCATTTTAAAGCTGGGGAAGTATAGGAGTTTGTTGAATTTTGGAAAGGGAATGAAGGTATTGGGATACTACTTACTCGGGTGAATGGGGGATAAGCAAGTATCAGCTCGGGAGGCCGGGCGAGGATGATACGCTTGACCCCTAGTAATTTTTAAATCATACATACATACATACTATCACGTCTTTTTCCCTTGCGGGGTGGACAGAGCCCAGGTCTTTTTAAGACCTGAAACCCACGTTTAGCATGTTGGTGGGCGTGCCGGTGTAAACGGAATCAAAATAGTGATGGTTTGCTAGCCGCATCGCCTATTAACATGATTCCTCATTTTCGCCCTCTCCCTCAGCCGGCTATTACGGCTTGCGCGGGAAGAGAAGCAGCTGGTACATTCTACGTATTTTCTTTTCTCCTAGATCAGCATTCTATAAATCATACATAATAATACCTATGTTAAAATAATGTATAAAACTTCAATGTTTCTAAACAGTTATTTCGTGTATACTCAGGTGTCCGTTACTTTCTTGTTACTTCTACATGGCCAAATATTAGATGATTGTTTAGTTGTGAAACAGTATAGCTACAAACTGGTATATATATTATTATAGGAATAGAGTAAGCGACCAATACCTACCGTTGAAAAGAGTTTATTTCAGCGTTGCTTCTCTGCAGTGTTTGATTCTGAAGCGCTAGTAGTCTATAGCTTTTGAACATTGATTCTTGTTCTTCTTCCTTTAATTTTTTACCTTATCTCACTTTTTCATGTGCGGTAACACAGTATGTCAGTTCTCTCCATTTTGTTTTGTCGCCATTACCATAGCTTTGTCACTCCTTTCTTGTCCATATTCTCCTTGAGACAATCCATCCATTATGCTTTTGAACACTGATGAAATAAATATAAATATTAATAAATTAGATCCCTTAATTTTTTGCCTATAAAGGCTTTTTTTAAAATACCTACACTTGATTTGTAGAACAAAAAAATGCTGCGCTAGCAGAAAACATAACAAATTGTTCGTTTTTATATTCGGCTTTACACCCGACAGGCGCTCATCATTTCGTGTAGGTGTCACGGTCAATCGACCATGCACACCCTGGTGTCAGAGTTCTTCGGAATCGCCTCTCGGCCTCTGACGTGGATTCTTTAACGACTACCAGATGGCAGCCGGGACCAACGGCTTAACGATTCAAGCCGGCAATGTCCTATAACCAAACTGGAAACAACTGAACAAAGTGTAAAAAAAGCATTTACTTACAGCACCTAGTGTCTCTAAACTACCGCTGCTCGTGAATTTGTCACGTCTTGCTATCATCGCAACAATGGGTAGTACCCGCACGTTCGAATGGATTTATGTTATCGACAAAACAAGTTATTTATTTATTTTGTTATTTTAAACACTGAACTCGTGCCTACGATCAGTATAAATAAACTGTTTTTGGTATGTTCGTACTTACATACTTATATATGTTTTTTGTACTTTTCAATTTCAAGCAACAAACTCGGATAATTTCATTTTCTTAACTACCTTATGTATGAATATATTGGATGGGAATAATGACTTTTGCTTCCTATCTATATAGCTTTGTGTTGACTACTCTTTTTTAAGGTTCCCTACCCAAAGGGTAAAAACTGGACCCTATTAATATCGCTCCATTGTCCGTCTGTCACCAGGCTGTATCTCATGAACCGTGATAGTTAGACAGATGAAATTTTCACAGATGATGTATTGGGTTAGGTATTAACTGGCCCTAAGAAAATCTGGGCCGCGGACCAATTAATAACTTTTTCAAATCCTAGGGATTATCTCGTCCGAAAGCCTTGGTTGTAGGCCAGTTAACTACTTCGTAGAAATATTAGGGTACAACTCGCCCGATTTTTCAAAATAACAAACTAATCTTGCTCTCTCCTAATCTCACTCCCGACTACTCCCGAGTCTGTTCAGGTATGATTGAAATGTTGCTGAATCCAAATCTATAGCTTAAAATGAGACTCGTTTTCATAATAAAAAAGAAAAGGAAACACTCATAACCTTTATTATACTTATTTATTTTAGGAAAAAAAAAAAAAAAACTTATATGTAAAAAACATATAAAAACAACGACGATACAAATGAATACTTCAGGTTTGATGTAACAATTTGTTAATCAGTAATGAGTATAATTAATGATTTAATTCATTTCAATCGGTATTTATCCATATACGGATATAATAAAATAAAATTAAAAATACAATATATATATAGTACAGGGTGCTACAGAAAGGGGGTTATAATATTTAAGAGACATGATCAATCAGTCCATGATACTAAACAAATATCCCCAAGAGACTACATCAAAATAAGAAAAAAATATTTTTTAGCTGCCCATAGAAGTTGTTTATCAGCTGTTTTCTCATTTTGAATGGGACAGCGAAATTATTTTTTGTTTTTTGCAGTTTATCCTCTGGGAAAGTTGTTTAGTATCATGGACTAATCGTGTTCCTTAAGGATTGTTTCTCCCTTTCCGTAACACCTGTATATCAATCCGCCTAAATCTATTTACAATCAAAAGATTACAAACTAAATACTTTTATAGAAAAACAAAAAAAAAAACAACATTATGTTGTTGTATTGTACTCAACTGTATGTGTACTCAAAACCCGTTGATCAAATTTTGTAAAGTCTTTGACCAAACCACCGAACCAAATATATTTACATTAGATTTTCATAATCTAATGTAAATGTAATGTTAGCAATAGAAAAAGTTTTTCCTAACGCCAAATATCGCAACTCTAATAAGTAAGTTATGTAAATTGTATTATTTTGGTATAATGTATTATTTTGTATAATGTATTATTTTGGTCTTTATAAACAAAAAGGTTTTATAAGTAAGAAAAATCAAGAAACACTTTGGAGCCAACAAAACATAAGCCGTGCAGTACGGGAACTTATTGATGATGAGATAAGTTTGGGTCATTTTATAGAAAAGATCTCGAATTTGTAAAAAGTTCTTAATTGTATTCTTATTTGGTTATTATTTTATGTTTTGTATTCAAAGACTACAAAATTTGATCAACGGGTTTTGAGTACACATACAGTTGAGTACAATACAACAACATAATGTTGTTTTTTTTTGTTTTTCTATAAAAGTATTTAGTTTGTAATCTTTTGATTGTAAATAGATTTAGGCGGATTGATATACAGGTGTTACGGAAAGGGAGAAACAATCCTTAAGGAACACGATTAGTCCATGATACTAAACAACTTTCCCAGAGGCTAAACTGCAAAAAACAAAAAATAATTTCGCTGTCCCATTCAAAATGAGAAAACAGCTGATAAACAACTTCTATGGGCAGCTAAAAAATATTTTTTTCTTATTTTGATGTAGTCTCTTGGGGATATTTGTTTAGTATCATGGACTGATTGATCATGTCTCTTAAATATTATAACCCCCTTTCTGTAGCACCCTGTACTATATATATTATATTTTTTATTTTATTTTATTATATCCGTATATGGATAAATACCGATTGAAATGAATTAAATCATTAATTATACTCATTACTGATTAACAAATTGTTACATCAAACCTGAAGTATTCATTTGTATCGTCGTTGTTTTTATATGTTTTTTACATATAAGTTTATTTTTGTTTTTATTTTTCCTAAAATAAATAAGTATAATAAAGGTTATGAGTGTTTCCTTTTCTTTTTTATTATGAAAACGAGTCTCATTTTAAGCTATAGATTTGGATTCAGCAACATTTCAATCATACCTGAACAGACTCGGGAGTAGTCGGGAGTGAGATTAGGAGAGAGCAAGATTAGTTTGTTATTTTGAAAAATCGGGCGAGTTGTACCCTAATATTTCTACGAAGTAGTTAACTGGCCCACAACCAAGGCTTTCGGACGAGATAATCCCTAGGATTTGAAAAAGTTATTAATTGGTCCGTGGCCCAGATTTTCTTAGGGCCAGTTAATACCTAACCCGATGTATTTCTGTTGCTGCTATAACAACAATTACTAAAATATAATAAAAATAAATATTTTAGGGGGCTCCCATACGACAAACGATTATTTATTAGTTTTTGCTCGATTTTGATACCGGCGACAGGTAGACGCTTGAAATATTCACAGATTGTTTAGTTATATATTCGTTTTAAAAATAAATAATGAAATAAAATTTATATTAAAGGCTCCCATACAACAGACATGATGTTTTTGCCGTTTTTATAGATAACGGTACGGAAACCTTCGTGCGCGAGTCCGACTCGCACTTAGCCAGTTTTTAAAGACTATTTACAATTTACAGTATATTTATTTTTATCCCACGCAAAGCCATTGCTGTTGATATTCAGAGCGCTCCAATATACCCGAGCAGGAATTCAATGCAGTCAATTTACTCCAATCCCAGTCACACTCGGCGCACGATATTTGTTTTGCAAACAAATCATCTGTACTGTGAACTGAAAATTTATTGTAAAATGTACGCAATTTATTGAAAAATGGCTGAAACTCTAAAACGTAATGGAATATCGAGTAGCAACGAGCACAATATTCCCAAGATTTTTTTTTTGTTTCATTCTCAAATAATTAATTCATTCATTGATACATTATTGTTATGTTTTATTAAAAGTAATAGCTCTCTGGTTTTTAGGGTTCCGTACCCAAAGGGTAAAAACGGGACCCTATTAATTTCGCTGCTGTCCGTCTGTCTGTCTGTCCGTCTCTCACCAGGCTGTATCTCATGAACCGTAATAGTTAGACGGTTGAAATTTTCACAGATGATGTATTTCTGTTGCCGCTATAACAATAAATACTAAAATATAGAATTAAATAAATATTTGAGGGGGCTCCCATACAACAAACGTGATTTTTTTTGCTTGTTTTTGCTCATTATTGATATCGGCAACAGGAATACACTTGAAATATTCACAGAATATCTAATTATACATTCAATTTAAAAATAAATAATTTAATAAAAATAAAATTAATATTAAATGGAGGATCCCATACAAAAGACATGATTTTTTTGCCGTTTTCATAGATAACGGTGCGGAACCCTTCATGCGCGAGTCCGACTCGCACTTGGCCGGTTTTTTTTTAGTTATTCCGCCTGAACGGAGAAAAACGCGTAGTAAAAGAAAAATAGCATTATTGGAGCGTTATTATCACACAATAAAAAATATACCTATGCTTCTCCTCTCAGACGGGTCGTGATTTACTAACTAAGGGCGTAGCCAGGTACGTGCAGCGGTTGCCCCTTATTTAACTTGCTTCACTAGAGAAATGTTAGTTGCCAAACATCTTACCCAAGGCTACCGGGGCAGTACCAGTAACCGACATTCCACAAGGGCCTTGGAATTGCAGCGGCCGGTCCGATTCCCGGTCAAGTCATGACAATATCGATACTTTTCAGATTTTTTTTTTTATAATATATATGGACAAATCACACAGATTGACCTAGCCCCAAAGTAAGTTCGAGACTTGTGTTATGGGATACTAACTCAACGATACTATACTTTATAACAAATACATATATAGATACACATCCAAGACCCAGGCCAATCTGAAAAAGATTATTTTCCATCTTGGATCGAACCCGGTCACTCCGTGTCGCAGGCTGGCGTGTTGACCGCTGCGCCACGGAGCTAGTCAAAATGGTGAAGATTTTACCTTAGTCTTGGTAATTTATCTATACCTTCATGTATCTATCATAAAATATTGTATCGTTGAGTTAGTATTCCACGACACAAGTTCACAACTTATTGTGGGGTTAGCTCAATCTGTGTGATCACTAAATTATGAATACTGTGATATGATCACCAAATCGTATCACAGCATGAATACTGTGATATGATTTGGTCATTGATGTGCCACTCGAGGGGCTAAATAGTAAACGGCTGGTCCAATTTTTATATAATACTAGCTGTTGCCCGCGGCTCCGCCCGCGTTAATGTCGTTCCCTTGGAAACAGTAGAAATGAAAAGAATTCCATACAAACCCCCCCCCCCCTCTGCTTTTTCCCCTTAAGGGGGAATTTAATATAATTCACCTGCATAGATCTTTAGCCCTTAAGGAGGGGATTTTGCCCATTTCACCTACACAGATATTTTTTTATTGTAATGGAGAACTTCTTAATGTCATATTTCTAAGTAAATAAAAAAAATCCATACAAATTTAGTCGGTTTTACCTACATACATCTTCTTAATTGTAATCCAGAACGTCCAGAAATGAGAAAATGTCCATACAAACTTAACGGCAAAGTTTCATACTAACTTTGCAACCCGTTTTACCCCCTTAGGAGATGAATTTCCAAAAATCCTTTCTAAGTGCTCCCTACGTTATAAAAGGAACCACTGTGCAAAATTTCAAGTTCCTAACCCTTATAGTTTAGGCCCTGCGTTGATATGTCAGTCAGTCAGTCAGCTTCTCCTTTTTTTAGTATGGGTTACTATGGATAGTATGGATAGGTATAATGCTGTCATATAATGATGATGAACTGACTTTGGATTTTAATTTTCTTATGCCACTTATTATTTTTTTTTATTTTTGCTATATGTTTGCAGGCAAACTCATGCCTTAAGTTCATTCAAATGACGATACCTTTTTTTTTAATGAACCGATTTTGATGAAACAAACTTTAAATGTTTTGCTGAGTTAAAACAAAGCAATTGGTGAAAGTTTGAAGTAAATCGATTCAGTAATTTCGGAGATAATCGTGATCATACATACAGACAGACAGACAGACAGACAAGAAATTCGAAAAAATTTTTTTTGCTTTCTATTATTCTTAATAAGTGTCCCTCTATCCATTTCAGTCAAACAATTCTAAATGTACAGACAAAATATTTTTACTGTTTTATTATATGTATAGATATAGATGTCTTGAAACAATCGCTATCCCAGTTAAGAAAAAAACAAACTGCATCCAAAACGCTTCACCCGTTTAAGAGCTACGGTGCCACAGAAAGATGCATAGGCAGTCAGACACACACACGCAATCATAGTGGTTATACTTAAAACACCCCTATTTTTACGTCGAGGGTTATAAGATATCTCTCGTAGAAGTTTAGAAACTTTTTATTCTCTCATAACATAAATATGACGCTCGCCTCTATATCCCTTGAAAAAAAATCTGGTTACGCCGTTGTCGATGGTCATTATCAGCCTGTGCTACCGATGTTTGTTTTACCTTTTTTATGATACGACCGGCTGCCGGAATTTCAGGTGTAGGGGAAAATGGATATTCCTGCCTGCATAATGGAATATCCTTCAGCGGCAGCATTTTTATTCATGATATTTGGAAGGATGATATTCTATTATGCTTCACAAATCATATTTTTTTTTTTCAAATGTCTACCTATATAGTTAAGATCCTCATGCAGTTTCTTTTTGATTGATAAACAAGTCTTGTGAAAGTGAGTAATGTACCATACATTACTCGTATAGTCAAATAAAAACCGAAAATATATTAATCAATTCTCAGTAAATTTTTTCACTCATATTTCCAGCATTCGTCAACTAAAACAAATACTTACTTCGTTTTCTCGTAGATTGAATACCAATGTGTAGGCCATGGATACAGAGTGTGGAGAGAGTTTTTTGGAGAACTGCTAACCTATGAAATTTAATGGCTATACAATTCCTCAGCAATATTATCTGCCTTGTTCTATCAATCGTTTGTCACATTTTGTTCTTCACAACAATCTTTTTTGGGGCTCCCAGCAACCCTCATTGATCGAGCGAGCACGAAGCGGAACTGAATCGTCTCCTTTTCAGCTTGAGGAAAAATTCTATTATCGTCCGGCTTTACCGCTATCTGCGTGGTGACCTCTCCTGTCTTCTTTAAAGGTCGCATTTCTAAACAAGTCTTGTGAAATTGTAAGCATGTTCAATAATTACATAAAAAAATGTTGATGATGTTCTTTTGTTTTTTTTTTCACGTGGTCGCGCCATTGTGTATATGGCGCTTATAACCACTGTAAGTAAGACTCAGAAGTTTTACAGATCCATACCGTATTATTTAATGCCACGAGTATATGTCTAGCTAGTCACATAACAACAAACACATTAGAAGTGTTATCACGCGTGATTTCTATGAAAACCAGCGTCGCCTAATTTAAGCATACTGCTAACACAACACGATTGAGTAGAAACTCCTCCTTTGGTCAAAATTTCACTAGGACTTCTCACTTTACACGCAAAATTAGCACACATCGGCATTTTTTTTTTTTTTTTTTACATAAATCGCACTTCTGTTCCTTTGACGATCGCGGGACAAACTATTAAGGCGAGGCCTCAAATTTTTGGTACCTTCGCTCGGCAAAGGACTGATCAAGTGCGCGCAAGGGATAGCGCTTGGCGGTTTAGCCCGTGAATGATGAGATAGGAGATAGTCTCGAGTCGCTCAAAGAAAAAAACGTAAGCGCCAAATTCGTTATTTCTATTTTATATAAAATCAGACCGGTTAATTGTATTTTCATATTTACATTTTGATGAATTACTAATAACCTATCTTTTAGTCTAAAAATAATTATTTCATTCGTCGCATTTGAGCTACAATATCAAAAACTCTGCGAACGAAGACCATTTTTCAAAAAATATTTCTATCGAGAAAATTTTATCAAAACGTGTTCTCATTTCAATTTTTGGAGATGAAATAGTCAAAAATCATATTACTTAGATTTGAAACTCCTAATTTAAGTATTTTGCTAGATAAATAAGTTTCAGAACGACCTTATTTACAGTGGTATCACCTTAAGGTGATTTAAGTGAGCTGATCGAGCGCATTGCCGGCGCGTGCCACGCCGACTTGCCATTTCTAATGTCGTTTTAGTTTTGGATTTATGATTATGACTATGATATGATATATGATTTTGAAAAATGGTTTTGGATTTAATGGCTTATTAGCACTTCGTGATACGTTTAGGGGAGACCGAGGGGAGTTGAAACAATTTTGATATTTTGCTTCGTAAAATAAATACTATGAACTATAATATTTCGAAATAAGTATTTATTGATAGTTCATTTCTTAAACTTTAAAATGAGACATACGCAGAGCATCTTAATGTGAATTCAGCAGAATAAAGTCGACTACAACATTACAGGTCATTTTGTTTCAACACCCCTTATACTAAGGTGAATTGAAACGGGGCCCGAGGTGAATTGAAACAGAATTTTTTTTTGTATATTAAAGAAATTTAGGATAGAAACAACCACATCATTAAAAAGTATTTATTAAAATATAACTTAAAAAAATTAAACACGACATTTACAGCAGTATTTTTAATCTAATCAGGCACTTAGTAGTCAAATATTGAGATATGCTTGAAAATTTTCACAAAGAAATGTATTCTCACAAATAATAATCATAAACTTATGTAATATGACTTGAGATCATAATTGACCTATAATTTAAACAATGGTAGCTCCATAAAAAAAAAAAACATAATCACATTCTAAATGTTACAATTGAATAATTTTACTGACTTTTAGTCGTTACCATAAACACACAATCAGTCTTATTTGTTTCCTTTAAAACAGCTAGAATCAAACTAGTATTGTTTATTGTTAAGTAATATAGAAGACTCAATAAAATCAAGTTAACTTAAAAAAAACATTAATCAGATAAACAATTGTGGGAAATGTATGAAAGTTCGCCACCAGTGCAAGCCTAATGAGCCCAACTCTTACAATCCATACATTGGACCCATTTTTCTCTGGATTTGCTATTAGAATAGGGTTCAAAACAACAAATACAAAAGCATTCATCTTCTTCATCCTCACAGTCCTTTTTTTCTTTTTTCTTTGTCGTCTTTTTAGTTTTCTTGATTCATAGTTTAGACTTTTTAGGGGCATTTGAAGTTTCAAAATTGGGAACTTCTGGCTTCTTTGGTGCTTAGGCCAAAGTTAGCCGCGGCACAATTAAGCAAATAATCACAGAGTACCTTTTCCTCTAAAGATGAAAATACAGTCTTTTCTGGATATCCGACTGATGGAGGAGTTGCCTTTTCATTAGATTCATATGCCTTTTTATTTTTAATATATCTGAAGAGGGATGTATGGTTGAGGTTGTAACTTGAGGCCGCATCACGGAGACTTTTATTACGTAATATTACTTCTTCTGCCGCTAGCTCATATATATCGATACTAGCCATACCTCTGTCAATCTTCCTTTTGTAGTCTGTGGGCATGCTGAAAGAAAATAAGCAAATAAACCTCACCAAATGTGCAAAGCGACCATGCCAAAGTTAAACGAGGTGAGTTGAAACACTCTGTTTCAAATCTCCTCAGTGACAAAAATCGACCCGATATCTGATTAAGTAAAAATCCCGAAGCTTAACACATAGAAATACGCAGTAAACTTTTGATAGATTAAATCTTTAGTTATTAAGCCATCGAAATGTATTTACGACTCATTCAAATACAAACGCTTTATCTAGAAAAAATCATTTATGAAAAACGTTTAATACTTACGTTTTGCTATTTTGACGGCGTGTAACCTTGAACGACGCAACCACGCGCTCAGAGTGATGGACGACTACTGAGCGCCTTGCGGGCGGCGGGGAACAGTTGCTACGCGGCCACACGCGGCGTTGTCGGCTCGCTAACGGTTTTTGTTTACGAACAACCAGTGTTGTTTCAATTCACCTTTGTTTCAAAACACCTCGGTCTCCCCTATACTCATATGTTTGTCATGGGTGCGCTGGCTTGAATTTTAACAAACGTAAGAGGCCATAAATCGGCTTAACGACCTTTTGTCCCCCATGATAGGACGCCAGATTAATAACTGACAAAAACAAAATGCGTCAAAAATTGCAAAAAATAGCCATTATTCAGGCTTCGCTAATGATTATCTCCCCATTTGCAAAGTGGACCATAAACTTAACGGTAATGGAATTGGTAGCCTGCTTGTGGAAGAAAAATGTTACAGGTGCCGACTTCTTCTATTTATTAAAAAGGTAACAAGTTTATTTTTTACTATTATTACTTCAGTAATAGTTATTAAACATTATTATAGCAATGCACAAAGAACTATAGAAGCCTGGATGGCCAATTAGTTCATCTAATTTGTTTTGCAATCTTCACTACGCGTGACGATATATACCTATATATATTTTTTAGAGGTCTGACCTCAATTGAATTTATTTATCTTTGATGCTTATGTTACTGACTTTATATTCATTAACTTACTCATTAGTCTGTAATATTTTTTACAAGCTTTTATTTAATTTCACCTGTCCCGATGTTTGTCTGTAATCAAATCTTGAAAGTTAAATTTGATACACTTCCCGGTCATCTTCCTCGAGTTGAGTCGGCTCAACCGGTATTGAGCTGAAATTTTGTATGCATGTATTATTAAAATATATATATTTTTTTTATTTATACGGACAAATCACATAGATTGAGCTAGCCTCAAAGTAACTTCGAGACTTGTGTTATGGGATACTAACTCGACTTTTTATATCAAATACACATATATATATATATATAAACATCCAAGACCCAGGCCAAACTGAGAAAGATCATTTTCTATTTTTACCTGACCGGGAATCGAACCCGGTACTATAGAAATCGGATGACAATACAATATTATAGAATCGTTACGCTGGCCTGATGATGGAGTCGGAACGTGGCCATAGGAACTCTTAAACAAGGTACACCAATCTAGTAAATAGTCCCTACGCAATGTATTTTTTGCAAAAAACTTATTTAGTATCATCATCATCATCACTATCATCATCAGGTCTTTTAGTCTCCACTGCAGGAGCATTACCCTCTCTGTACTACCGGAGCCATGCCTGGCCAGAGCAGACAGAGGATTTGGCCTAAACTCTCCTCGCTGGCCAGACATGATGTGTACCTAATCTATTATTTTATTAAAATCGAAAATATGTGATGAGCTGCCGTAGCTACGGCAGCTCAGTACATATTTTCGATTTTAATATTAAACCGAGCATTGTAATGCTATTAATATAATTAATTATTTTATTTGTAATTGAGTATTTCAACCAAATAATCTATAATGTTCGCAATAGGACAATTTTCCATTCAACAGATCGGGACGAACCAATACTTATAGCTCTTAGCAGAGCGAGAAAACCTTCCTTGACGTGCTCTGTTGATTTGACAAATGTAATCGTGTGTAGAACGTTTTATTTGTGAAGTTATAAAGGGAGTTAAGTAGGTAACATGTGGCGTTGAGGTAACCAAAACCATTTGTAGTCCACTTTGTTTATGGTTCAACAAAACCAAGTTTTGTCAACATCTATTGTTATTCGGGTATTATGCACTGTTAAGTGAATTTATAAAAATACTAGCTCTCGCTCGCGGTTGTGCTCGCATTAATAATGAAACTATTTTTTTTGGGATGTAAGGTGTATTAGCCATCTTCGTACCTCATACAACGTGTGTGGAACTCTTCTTAAAACAAACAAAAACATACAAACAAAATCACTTTTGTATTTTTTAATTTAATCCTTACTAATATTATAAATGCGAAAGTGAGTTTGTTTGTTTGTTTGTTACGCTTTCACGCCGTAACTACTGAACCGATCATCATGAAATTTTGCATACAAGTTCTCTGGAGTGCGGAGAAGGACATAGGCTACCTTTTATCCCGGGAAAAAGTACTATTCCCGAGGGATCGACATTGATGCGGGCGGACCCGCGGGCGAAAGCTAGTTTATTAAATAATTTAAATAATAGGATTGTAAAAGAATGAAAATAACGAGAACTTTATCTAAGCGACTTTGAAGGAAAGAAGTGGCCTGTTATGTCACATGATGTTTTAGAGTCTGAGAAAATAATTCATGACCTTATTAATTCATTGAACATTTATAAGATAACAGTCCGCCCCAGCTTTGCACGGGTATATAGATTTTGGGTTACATCATCTAATGGATGAGGTTGAAACATGTCGGCCTATAGCTGACTTTGTACGCGAGTAACCCGTAATTTGCATATTAATAATGTCATTAACTCGCGTTAGTTTTAATCAATCAATACATTATCTAAGTTTCCAAACGGATATTAACTTTAAAAAAATATCCAATAGCCTATGTTCATCAGGGATAATGTAGGATTCAAATGGTGAAAGATTTTTTTAAATCGCTCCAGTAGTTTCGGTGCCTATTTAATGCAAACAAACAAATATCCTTGCTCTTTATAATATTAGTGTAGATAATGTAGAATTGTAGATTTGCATTATTTTCTCAAACATCATGCGGTTTTACAGTCCACTATTCTCCAAAGTCGCTTATAATACTTGTATGAGAACAGGCTCAGTGGTTCCACATGTGCCTTTAAATCGCAGTTTCCCGGCTTAAATTCCCGATCATGTAAAGAAATTTTAGTCGTAATAGAATCATGCAATCAATGGAAATATTCATTTTTGCTAGTAGCATTGAATGGGCCAGCTCGTCAAAGTTGTACAAGTACCACACTCTTACAGAAAATTACAGAAAGTCGACATTTAAGTAGAAGTTTCACCACTTCTATGCTTCATTCGGTGAGAGAGAGCCATCCTTCACTTATCAACAATGGTTGACGTGAAAAAAGCGGAGTGTAGAAGAAAAGGTATCAAACTGTACAGCGCATTTTCTCCAAAAGTCGTCAACTCACAATTTTACACGAAACAAGAACGTTACCGTAGACGGTTGTAATAATGAACCTATTAGGATTTATTACACAATATTTACATGTTTATTTGTACGTCACAGAAGATAATTGGGAATCACGTAACTGTGTAATATGTTCCATGAAGGTACAATGGTGATTATATGTTACATGAAGACAATGGAAACATAAAAGTAATGAACGTTGAGCCTTTAGTACCTAGTTAATTAGAGATTTGACAGCACTCTTAACCCGGCGTTAACGAGGTAAAGATTATTACACTAGCTATTAGGCGGGTAGGTGATACCGTGTGGTGCCAACCCCTTTGTGGTACGGTTGGTTTCAACACTTCAACACTGTTACATAGATGGCGCCATAGATTTATTCACAACTATGTTTCCACCCCACCATATTTTGAAAAAATAAAAGCAGTATCACGAAATATGTCATATTGAGGTATGATGAAAAAAATATTTTCGATATTTATTGCTCGCGCCATCTCGTGACGGGTGAAAAAGACTGTCACTAATGCACTGCAACGTCGTTGCCGCTGCTTGTAGTGGCAGCAGTGGCAGTTAGTAGAGTTTATTAGGCCTATATTTTTTTTTACTTTTGTTCATATTAACGGGCTGAATCACCTCTTCAAGGATAGGACAGAGTTTTCTTTACACATTGTATATGGGGAAAGAAAAATAACACGAACGAAGCTCACTTATATCAAAAATAATCTAAAGCCCTTAGTTTTCTTTTGCAACCATAACTGGTCTGTGAAACAATAAAAAAAGTTTGTTTCAATATTTATGTTCAACAATAGTACAATTTTAGATTATTTGAATTACCTCTTATGGAAAATTTCCTTGCGGTCATTGACAATGTTTCGCTTTTCTGCAGCTTGGCGTCGCCGTGGGATTTGTCCTCCCTCCGATGCTGGTGCGAGCGCAGGGAACAGTGGCTGAGATCGGAGCGGACTTGCAGATTATGTTCTACCTGGTGGCTGGTTTCACCAGCGTGCTGTTCGTGCTGATTCTGCTCTGTATGAAACCTTCTTTTAAATTTATCTATAACATGTGTTTTTGCTACTGTTGTAACACAGGCACAGTTGTTGATATCGTACCAGACTCCTACCTAGTGGTTAATTTCACTAGCGAGCTGTTCATGCTGATCATTCATTGAATGGCATTCATAGTTGACGAGTGAACGTATCAAGTGCCAGCAATAATCGAATTTGATGTCGCTTGTAATATAGTCTTTGTATGCATGTAGGTATGTCTTGTGCGAGGTAGGCCGAGCAGAATTCCAAGCCTTGCTTGCAGTGGCCTGTTGTTCAATTCAATTCAATGTATTTATTGCATTTCATAATGTTGGTTGTTTATAGTTCTAAATAAATTAAGGAATATGGTGAAAATTGTGCCTACGTCCCGACGTCAGTTAAACGTATACCTAAGGCTCTATTTACGTCAAGGGAAGAATTAACTAATAAATTTCATTTTCAGTCTTCAAAGCCGCTCCGCCAAGCCCACCGTCGGCCGCCGCGGACCTTGGCTCTAGCATGGATTCCAACTTCCTACAGTCCATCAAGAAGCTGCTCACCAACCGCAACTACATTCTGCTACTTGTCTCGTACGGACTCAACGTTGGCGTATTCTACGCCATCTCCACCCTGCTGAACCATCTCGTCCTCAATAATTTCCCTGTAAGTAACTATATTTTTTTTCTCTTGTACGTTTACGGGTACCGGTTGCCTAATACCATAACCAATCAAACGCCAGGTCAGATCTACATATCCATAGACGAATTTCTTTTAAAATAAAGCAGAAGTATTTAGTAAGGAGGCGAAGTTACAAAAAGTCGTCAAATAACGATTGTCGTTGGACTGAGTAGTGGTCTACGGCGATTCCTGCTTGCTATGCCTCTCATTCGATAATGTCCATAACTCCATCCTCTCATTACCCTCAGATACATGATTTTTCCTACAAATCTTTATAAAACCTTCTATGTTATAAATACATTATTTGCTGCATATCTTTCGGTTTTATAACAAACTTACTATTAAGAATAAGCGTTAAAGTATTTTGCCTAGCAACACTGTAGATTTAGTAAAATAAACCGTGGGTCACACAATACCATTTTCGTATGTTCGGTGAGTTTGCGTCCTTCTTCATACATACATAGTATCACGTCTTTTCCCTTGCAGGGTAGACGGAGCCTAGGACTTTAAGAGCTGAAGGCCACCTTTAGCATGTTGATCGGCATCAGGTGAAAAACGGAATCAAAATAGTGATGGGTTGCTAGCCGCATCGCCTATAAACAATACCTCAGATTTTATCCACTTTTTTACTCAAATTTTTAGATATTACTCAGATTTTACACATACTTCTTCGTAAATTGTTTTTAAATAGCATTACAATGCTCGGTATATTATTAAAATTGAAAATATGTGATGAAAAAGAACTCGGCCACAGGTAGGATTCGATCCATCGATCGATCGATCAATTTAATCAACTTTCTATTCATCGGATATGAATGAAGTAGAATACCACACTACTAAATAGTGGGTAGTATTGAAGAAATACGCATGCTTGAAATGCGTATACCCTACGGGGTAATATGTGATGAGAGAATTCGACGCGGTGATTCGAAGTCACGGTGGTGTAATGGTATCACACTTAGAGCGTTAACCTGAGGGACGTGGGTTCGAATCCTACCTGTGGCCGAGTTCTTTTTCATCACATATTTTCAATTTTAATGCTTCTTCGTATTGTTTTCGTGTTGTTGTCGATTAATTATGTAAAATATCATTCATATCGCGCGTGAATTATTACCCTGAGGCTGATTGGCAATAAAAAAAATACAGTCCACTCAAAACCCCAATACTTACATTTTTGGAAATCTGTACTTACTTCGATAAGTATCGATCGTTTTCTTTAAATTTCATACCTAATTAATACATTATGTCAGCAGTAATTTAATTTCAACGGTTAGTGGTAGCCACATCAAGAAGTCTATTACATAATCTTGTTTACCTTCCTTACTATACGAGTGAAATTCTCACATTTAAGTGAAACCTGTTTAACTGAGCCCTGGATATGTGAGAAACTTCTATTATAATTACGTAATACACTAAAGTCCCGACTCTTTTACTTTGAAATAGCTCTATTACTGGGAATTTTGAGACCTTGTTAACTGAGATTAGGTTTCATGTGTAATAGGGAGAAATACCTAACTTGTCTTAATCCGAAAAAAAATCTCACATATACGGGTTATTGAGTTATGAAAAGTAAAAAACGAAAACTAAAATTGGACCTCCCATACAAAATTGCCGATCAGCTGGGCGAATTTCTATGGAAAGTCAATTTTAGTTTTTTACCTTTTTGTTACAATTTTGTATTCAACAAATTTGCACTGTATAATGTTTTACAATGAAACCTGTTTAACTGGGATCTCATTTAACTGAGATTTCCTAATTAAGCAGGTTATAGTTCATCGATACAAAATCCCGCGGTACAGAATAGGTACGTGACTTGTATTCCACAAGTAGTAACAGAGTCAAAACCTCCTTACTTTAGTCCTATGTCCCCAATCTAGGGTGAGGGCATTCACAAAGACTCTCCATCTCGATCTGTCTTGAGCCACGCGCTTAACTTCACTCCAGGTCTTTATTTTTTTAACGTAAAAAAAATCCTTACTCAAATTGTTCACAGGGAGCTAATGAGGACGCGGGTCGTATTGGACTGGTGATCGTGGTGGCCGGTATGGTGGGTTCGGTGGTCAGCGGCGTGGTGCTGGACAAGACCCATCGGTTCAAGGAGACAACGCTCGCCGTGTACGCCGCTTCGGTCGTGGGCATGGTCATCTTCACCTTTACACTCGACTGCGGGATCATTGGAGTGGTGTACATGAGCAGCATCATCCTTGGGTAAGTTAATGTTTACATATGACTAGTTTCGAGTAGACTTGAGAATAGCTAAGCACGAAGTCGGTGGAATGGCGCCAGCCCATCCCAACACCAACGGAGCTCTGTTAGATTTCCTAGTACCTAGCCAAAACAAGAGCGAGTAGGCGAAGCAAGCGAGCGTTGAAGACGCTTAGGGCGAAACCTCCAAATATTTACCTAAAATAGTGCTATTTTAGTGCTACTTTGTATGTAAATTTAACTTACTTACTTACTGCAGTGGCGCAGCGACCCAAAGTGGATCTTGGCCTCCGACACTAGAAGGCGCCATTTCTTGCGGTCATGTACCAGCCGTTGCCAATCGCAAACTCCGAGGCTTTGTAGGTCTTTCATGATCTCGTCACACCAGCGATACCTAGGACGGCCGACCGGTCGACGACCATCCGGCCTACCCGTGTATGCTCTCTTTACGGCTCGATCCTCTCCCATTCTCTCTACGTGTCCGAACCACCGAAGACGAGCTGATTTTATTTCACCAATGATGTTTGGCTCGGACACTAAATCTTCGATTTCCTGGTTCTTCCGGGCTCTCTAACTCCCATCTTCTCTTTGCGTTGGTCCCAGGATTTTACGGAGGATTTTCCTCTCCGCCACTGACAGCTTTTGTTCTTCCTTCAAAGTAAGTGTCCATGCTTCACAACCGTACATCAAGATTGGTCTAATGACCGTTTTGTACACCCGGATCTTGATGTTCCTGCGCAATATCTTGGACACCAAAACTTTGTGCAGTGCCGCTGTACACCTGAGGGCGTTATGGATTCTTATTTGAATTTCCTCCTGTATTTGGTTTGTGTCCGTTATTGTGCAGCCTAGGTATTTGAACTTGCTGACACCTTTGTATATGGTCTCTTTAACGTTAAGGTTTTTTCTTCTCTTCCTAATATTTTTATACCTCTTCATATGAAGGTACTCAGTCTTCTCCTGGTTGATTCTCAGACCCACTTTCCTGCCCTCATCTTCCAACACCTCAGCCATTTCTTGGACGTCCTGCTGGCATTTTCCTAGTAAAGCCAGATCATCGGCATATCCAATAATTTTATGAATGCCGTTGAGCTGTACTCCGCCGTCAACCTCTAGGACCTTTCCAATGACATGTTCGAGTACTATGTTAAACAGCATCGGGGACAGCGCGTCTCCTTGTTTGAGCCCCGTCACCACCTCAAATTCTGCTGTTAAGGATGATCCAACTTTTACCCTCATATTGCTGTGTCTTGTGGCCACCTCAACCATCCTAACTAGTTTTGATGGAATCTTAAAAGATCTTAAAATTGCATAAAGTGCATTCCTATCCACACTATCGTAGGCCTTGGTAAAATCCACAAAGAGTGCATGGATGCTTTGAGCATACTCCCATTTCTTCTCCATGAGTTGTTTGAGGAGAAAGATTTGGTCTGATGTGCTGCGACTACTTCGAAAGCCACATTGGTAGTCTCCCACTATCCTCTCAGCCAATGGTTCTAAACGGCCCAGGAGAACATATGAAAATATTTTATATGCAGTTGGCAAAAGTGCAATTCCTCGATAGTTGGAACATTTTCGTCGGCATCCCTTTTTATGTATTGGACAGATAATACTGATATTCCATTCATTGGGTTGTCTTTCTTGTGTCCAGATCATTTTGACTAGTTCGAAAAGTTTGTGTTGCACTGCTTTTCCACTGTATTTCCATAGTTCTCCCGGTATACCATCGATTCCAGGGCTTTTGTTGTTTTTAAGCCTTGCAATTGCCTTTTTTTTTACTTCCTCAAAGCTTGGCACATCAATTTGTAGCTCCTCATGCTCCTCCTCTAGGTTTGCCATATCTCTGTTTGCCATATCTGTGTTTTCTAGTGGGCAATTTAACAGTTCCTCGAAATACCGTCGCCACTCGCTTTTGATGTCTTCAGGGTCGGTAATAAGTTCTCCATTCTCGTTTTCAAGCAACTGCGCCTTCGGTTGATATCCCTTCTTAAACGAGTTGAGTTCTTGGTAGAATTTTCGAGTCTCATTAATTTTTATTAGCGATTCCATATTCTCAAGTTTCCTCTCTAACTCCCTTCTTTTGGCCTCCTGAGTTATTCGGCGAAATTTCTTCCGTGCTTGCTCGTAGCTACGATTCCATTCCCTATCCTGGAGTGCTAACAATCGGTACTTAAGTTTTTGATCAAGAGCCTGTTCACAATCGTAAGTCCACCACTTTCGTTTCTTTCCACGCTTTCGTTTGCCCAGAATCTTATGTCCTACTTCCTTGACAACATTCTTTACTTTTTCCCAGCTCATATTCTTGTACTTTCTTGTACTTTCAGATCAGCAAATCTATTACTAAGTTCTAATTGAAAGCCTTTCTGAATATCAATGTCTTTAAGGGCTGTCCCATCTGGCGTATGGGGAGCGTCCCCAAGGTGGCGGATAGGGGAACGTCGGTGGTACAGCTTAGCTATGCTTCCGGCTAAGTCCGATGGACTCGCTGACCAACGATGGGTGTGGTCCTCCAGCATTTTGGGGGTTGTGCAGTGGGTTAACACCTCACTCACGGAAAAAGCTATTGTTACGAAACCGACACAGATAAAAAAATTTTACTTGCACTTTAAAAATCATAATGTGAACAAGCAGAGCAAGAGTTCTATTATTTTCAATCATCAGTAGGTAATTACCAATTTGCGCTGTACTCTAAAGCTCACCCCTACTTTTTCTTTCCCTTCCAACAAAACAAATAATTTATGGATTGGTTTCCTCCATCGCGGAGCCGCTCTTGACATCCGTCCAAGCATAACAGACCTAAGTAAGTATATACGTATTTGTTTTTCTGTCTTCTACGTGCGGCTCCGTGTTGAAGGAAACCACGGCATAGTGGATTGTGAGCGTTCACTCTTTTACAAAAAATGCTATTTAGTGAGGGTGTGTGCTGTTCATGGATGGTTTGGTCAAAAGTTTACCAAAAACAGTAGGCTGGGCAGAATTACTTACAAAAAAGCTTCGAAAATGTTAGTTACGGAAATTACAGCTCTAATCATTATAATTCCGTCCTGTAGTTTTTGCGTAAAATAGTAATAGCAGTACTTAGATCCTTACAAACTTTCACAGCCTACCTTAATAATAAAAGTTTGACATAACTCTGGTTTAGTATAGAAAAAAGTAATGTAACTCTATTTGCATCATTTTTACATTCCTCAAAGTAAATTCTGTTTGATGTGTAAAATATTTCAAAGTTGCTTCTTCTGGCGTATTTAACACTTTTACAATAATTTGTCCATTCACATATAGAATTTAACCTACATCCGCAAGAAAAAGATAATCTTAATATATATAAATCTCGTGTCACAATGTTTGTCCTCAATGGACTCCTAAACCACTTAACCGATTATAATAAAATTCGCAGACCATGTGCAGTTCGATCCAACTTGAGAGATAGGATAGTTTTTAACTTATGGCGAAACGAAGTTCGCCGGGGCAGCTAGTAAGTATATATGAAAAATAAAATTAGATTTCCCATAGTATAAAGACCAGCTGATCGGTGGATTTCTATGAGAGGTACAATTTTCTTTTTCATTTTGTACCTTTCATTCTTGTAAGTTGATTTTATTAAGGATTCTGATTACGACATTTTTATTTCGGAATCTAATATTGCCAGATAATTCAAAATCACCCAACATTGCTATAAATCAAAAAAACCGGCTAAGAGCGAGTCGGACTCGCACACGACTGGTTCCGCACCGTTGGGAGCCCCCCCTTTAATATCAATTTTATTTTTAATTAATCATTTATTTTTAAGGTAAATATATAACATAATATTCTGTGAATATTTCAAGCGTACCTATACCTGTTGCTGTTATCAATATCGAGCAAAAAACCAGCAAAAGATCACGACCCTTAATTTTTTATTTTATTATATTTTTCAGGATTTGTTGTTATTAACGTTGTTGATAACGGCAACGGAAATACATTATCTGTGAAAATTTCAACTGTCTATCTATCACGGTTCATGAGATACAGCCTAATAACAGACAGATAAACGGACAGCGGAGCGATATTAATAGGATCCCGTTTTTACCCTTTGGATACAGAACCCTAAAAACCCTCCTTGATAGCATTGGCTACGGGCCCGCGCTTGCTTAATCCAGCACTAGAGATAGGGCATGCCCGATGTATAAAGTTAACGTTTCGAGGAGGCCGTATCCCATTTTCGTAATAAGATTTCCCTCGTTGTTACAGCTCTATGAATAAATTATTGTGGGGGTATTCATCATCTGAATAAACGGTTTCCTTGCAAATCTAATCTGGAGATTGTTTGTTTAAGTAAACTGTTTTTGTTGACTAGTCCCTCTGGGTCAAATAATAATTTAAGCATCGAATAAAAATCCTGGCAATGGGAATTTTAGACTTATTTGAACACACTTAACTTAGGCCGACCTATATACAAGTCCATTTATTTAAAGCGCAAATATTTTAAGGGCTGGGTCCCATAGGTCAAAGAAATGCATTAGTAACAAATTTTAAGAAATCGACACGCTAGATTTTTTTCTATCTTTTATACAAAATAATTAATTTTTTTATTAAAATTGATAAATCAGCTGTTTTGATCGTCGAGGTCAGCGACCTAGTATCCATAGTAGATTATAGTAAAGAGTTGTTGGCCAAGAAAGTGTTTATTTGTACACAGGGTGTTCTTTTCATTTTTTATTTTAAATGTTCAGGTCCAGATATCTCAAAAACTAGCGTGCCGATTTTTTTATTTTGCTTCTAAAGCATTTTTCTAGTTTATGGGAGTGCGCTTAATTTAAATTGATATATTTATACAAGGTGTCTCGTATTGATGGGTCAGTGAGATATTTTCTTATATAGAAGAGAAAGATAAAAGTGGTCCAAGAAATCATGACATCGAAAAGTAATTCATAAGTAATGTTACTTATTATAAATCTATAACATGAGACGATATATATAATAAGAGAGGGATGCAATAAAGAAGAAGTATAATTAATATATGATAACATTTACTTAGTACAAACATATGTTACCTTACTAAGATTATTTCAACAAACAGAGCTATACATGATAATAATCTGAAAAAGTTAACAAGTCAACCGGTAAACTACTCGACAGCGTAATAAGATAAAAATTAATCAACAAATAACTGAATTTATTAAAAAAAATACTTACTCGGATACTAAAGAAACCATTATTTAGTCGCATTCAGTAATTATAATTAATAGCATTTAATAGCTCATAAACATCAATGAGACCTCTCCAACCCGTCTGGCCAGCGAGGAGAGTGTAGGCCAAATCCTCTGTCTGCTCTGGCCCAAGTATGGCTCCGGTAGTACAGAGAGAGTTACGCTCCTGCAGTGAAGACTAAAAAGACCTGATGATGATTCAATATTGTATTATCCGTATCTATATATTTATTTACAATTACAACAGATAGAGCCATAAAATAGCACCTACAAAGTAGCGGAAGACCATTTATTCTAAGCACGTTTGGGTTTGTTACAATAGGCTAGTTTCCTGGGTCGTAATAATAACATAACAATTAGTCCGTCAGTTAGATAATCAAAAAATATTGGACACGTATTTTTTCTTTTGTCAAATAAACAATAAATAATAAAGATAAAGCGCGTCAAAGTTCAGGAGTGGGGGCTCGTGACGTCAAAGTTTGCTAAAAAGTGTAGCAAACTATGACGTCACACGGAACTTCAAAGGGGTATATCTTTATCATTTTTTGTTTAATCGACAAAAGAAAAAATACGTGTCCATTATTTTTTGAATATCTAACTGACGGACTAATTATATTTTTTTAGGAAACTAGCCTATTGTCTATTAAGACTTGGTGCGTTTTAAACTATCTACATTTTTTTCAAGAACTCCAAAGTTGGAGGAAGCCTCTCCGCTAGATTCTTCGGTATATAATGGAACGATCGTTCTTTTTTTATCTAGATGTTGGATTAGGCATTTGTTGATTGATCGTTCCATGGGAGGATATTATATACCACGCTTGGCATTTTTAAGCTAGGGCAGTATAGGATTTTGTTGGATCCAGCCGGTCTATTTGCTAACTCAGTGTACAACGTTTTGATAGTCATTTCAGTCATACATTACGTTTTATGTATCTTAGATAAAAATAGTCAATCATACGAAAGCCGCAATGTATTTTGAAATGACTATCAAAACGTTGTACACTGAGTCAGCAAATAGACCGGCAGAAAGGGAATGAAGGTATTGGGATACTCACTCGGATGAATGGGGGTAACAGCAAGTAGCAGCTTGGGACCGATGCCAGACCTGAAGAACCACCACACAGGCAGTTGAGGATAACAGGATGACATTTGACTGCGTAGCTGGTACTTATTTGCCGGTCTTTGATATTAAAACACGTTTTTATTTTATTTATTTATTAAACACATATTACAAACTGCAGTCAAAAACATTATTTATACTTAGATGATCTGGTTCAGAACTAGACGACAATTTTAAGGTACATGTGCATAGTATGGTTTAGATAATAGGCTAGTTTCCTGGGTCGTAATAATAACATAATAATTAGTCCGTCAATTAGATAATCAAAAAATATTGGACACGTATTTTTTCTTTTGTCAAATAAACAATAAATAATAAAGATAAAGCGCATCAAAGTTCAGGAGTGGGGGCTCGTGACGTCAAAGTTTGCTAAAAATTGTAGCAAACTATGACGTCACACGGAATTTCAAAGGGCTATATCTTTATCATTTTTTGTTTAATCGACAAAAGAAAAAATGTGTCCAATATTTTTTGAATATTTAACTGACGGACTAATTATTTTTTTTTAGGAAACTAGCCTATTATGTAAGATCGTGATAGGCTACACAAATACGTGCAATATGAAGCTTAAAAATTAAAAGAAAAGTGTTTTTGACATTGGTAAATATTACTTGTTACTACTACTACTAATTATTATACTACTTGCTAAGAACCTTTGGAACACTAAAAAACCGGCCAAAAGAATACCTACTTGAAAATTAAATAGAAAATGCCATTATTATTATTATGTTGTCTCTTAAGTAACCACGGGCCGAAGCCCGGTCTTTTGAGGCTTGCATGGGGACACATGTCCAACATGTAGAGGCCTTGTGAGACGTTTGCTATAAAATGGGGTGGGGCACTATCCAGGTCATGACAGTAAACACACTATAGAAATGTGCTCACAGACAATCCCCAGAAGGTGCAAACCTATTGATATAAAGGAACACTACTCTTGGGCTATTGGGATGAATGGCTAATGGTTAGTATCTGGGCTATGGGAATAACTATGGCACCTGCCTGACCAATGTTGATACACACGGAAAAATAGGCAGGTGGTGACTCGCCGACTCAGTCAATGGGCCCCAGAAACGGCTGCACGACGCAAAAATGTGCAGCAAAGGGGCAACATTAGTTGAGCGGCTAAAGGGCGGAGAGGTGTCACTGGACTTTAAACGTACGATCACTTGCATCCTTAGAGGGTCCCATCACGCACGCCCACTCGCCACTTATGTTTCACATCCACCCTTTGAGCATATAGCTCTCGCGACTCCACTCTGACCGGCCGATTAAGGCAAGTCAGAGGTAGGGGTTCCTGTTACCTCTTCGGTGTCCACTCCGATCGGCCATCTAAGGCAAGTCGGAGGCGAGGAACAGGGGCCTCCCCTGGGAGCACTCAGGTCCGTGGGGTCGCTACTCCCCAACAGCTCGCCACAAGCTGCCCTGCGGGCTTATTATTATTATTATTTGTATCTCTCTTATTTCACGGGTGTTACCCCGGTTCTTTGAGAGGCTTGCGTGGGGATATAGATCCAACACGTAGAGGCCCTTTGGAGAAGTTGATGTTATGTTGGTCTCTAGCCAGAACCCGTTCCTAGAAATACCAATGTGTGATATGCCCTTGAACAGGTCTTGGCCGGAGGAGGAACTATTGCATTTTAAAAAGGAAATTAATGGGTTTATTGGATTGAGATTTGGGTGGACTTATGCTGGGTTATTGCAAAGGGACGTGCACCTGCCATAATCATGATAACTGACTACAATTGGCAGGTGGTGGCTTGCCGCCCACTAGATGGGCCCCTCAAAATTGCCAACGATTAATGCCGGCAAAAGGGGCAACACCGGTGCGGGCGACTCAGGGGTGTCGAGAGGTGTGCTGCGCTTTCTCCGAAGTTACTCGCGGCGTTATGCCCTTTAACACTTCCACCCCTGGAGCAACAGCTCTCACGACTCCTCTCTGGACGGCCAACTAAGGCAAGCCAGAGTCGAGAGCCCTGCGAGCCCTCTTGGGTTTCCACCCCGACCGATGAAGACACGTCGGGGGCGAGGGCTCTGACCGACTCTCTGGAGCACTCGGGTCCGTGGTGTCGTTACTCACCAACAGTTCGCCACAAGCTGCCCTGCGGCCCCTTATTATTATTATTATTATTACGAGCCGTTAATGTCCCAATGCTGGGCAAAGGCCTCTTTCTCTTTTTTCCATTTTTTTCTGTCTGTGTAATAAATTAAAAGCCATTATCATTTAAAAACTAAAAAGATCTAAATAGGGAAACTAAGTGCACTCATTACCGCCGTGCGAAACTGGAACAAATTCAAACTAAAGATGTCAAGGTCTTTGTCACTGGCTAGAATGTCATTGTTTTTTACAGATTCTTCATGACCGGCTACTTACCCGTCGGATTCGAGTTCGCGTCGGAAGTGACGTACCCTGAGCCGGAAGGCACCACGTCGGGCATCCTTAACGCGGTCGTACAGGTGAGTTTGTATATATCAATACTAATAATAAATCTGTAAGGGTTGGCCATGGAGTAAGTAACTTTTTTTTCAGAGATATCGCTATAAGTGATAAGCTCTATACATGATACTGAAACTAAATTGAGGATTTTTAGATTTTTTTCTGTATGTATGTATGTTGCTCCATAACTGAAACTTGGTAGTGGTACACATTTAGGCGTACAGGTCACAGGATATGCTACTTATTTTTTTCTCCTGTCATTATAAGACAAGGCCCCCATTCAAACATAACATAAAATGTAAGGCGTGTAACTAAGTTGCGGGCACTACTAGTGTTATATAAAAATGCAGCCCGCCCCATCTTCGGTAGATGTAGGTAACTATTTTATTCTATAGCCTATGGTCTTCAGGGAAAATGGTGAAAGAATTTTTCCAGGAGTTTCGGAGCCCTTCAATGCAAACAAACGAACAATCAAATCTTTCCTCATTCCTAATATTAGTGTAGATAGATTAAAAATTTTAAATAGATACCTACTAGCCACTATAGACCTAGCACTGATGTTATTCTTACCTGCTTCCCTTGAAAGAGTTGTTAGTTGCTAACATAACGTGGTTCCACATAATTATAAATATTCAAATTGTATATTGCATAAAATCAGAAAAATAACGAAAAGATAAAAAAAAATCATACAGAACCATTCAGGCAAGTAGGCGACGAATACTGTTGAAGAGAGTTTCTTTCCTCTTTCTTCTTTCTCCTCTGCAGTGGTCGGTTCCGAAACGCTCGCTATTAGCTTTTGAACAATTATTTAAATACGTATTATTTAAAATGTAAGAGGCCTAATAAATATAAGTAAAGAAAGGCATATTTTCTAAATAAATCTTTGAATCTTTGAATGTCAAAGTGTGTTAATGTGAACATGTTTACGTTTACTCACTTTGACTAACAACTCTAACAAAACCAAGATAAGAGCTAAAATTGAAAAACGCGAGCTCAGCTACGGAACTTTGTGTAAATACTTATAAATTGACATAGGTACTTTATACAACAAAAGGACATGTTGAATAAACAAAACATGTTTTTATTTTCATTTTACTTAATATTTCTAAATTTCGGTTGGCAATATTGTAATAATGAGACTAGTATTGTATACTATATTGTGATCTTATGACATTTAGTAATTATAAAAACACTAGCTTTCGCCCGCGGCTCCGCCTGCGTCAATGTCGATCCCTCGGGAATAGTACTTTTTCCCGGGATAAAAGGTAGCATATGTCCTTCTCCGTACTCCAGAGAACTTGTATGCAAAATTTCATGATGATCGGTTCAGTAGTTACGGCGTGAAAGCGTAACAAACAAACAAATAAACAAACTCACTTCCGCATTTATAATATTAGTAAGGATAAGGATAAGGTTAAGGATTACACAACAACTTAATTTAAGCTGTAGGTACCTTTATTAATTTGAATTATTCAGATTAATGTTAGCTCGCCACACTTGGCAAAATAATTACTGTACTAACTAAGTTATGTTACGATATTTTACGCAAATAAATTCTGATTCTGATACAAGACAAGCTTTCACCCGCAGCTCCGCCCGCGTCAATGTCGATCTCTCGGGAACAGTATTTTTTCCGAATAAAATGTACACTATGTCCTTCCCCGTACCACAGACAATGTATGCAAAATTTCATGAAAGTTTCATGGCGATCGGTTCTGTAGATAAGAAGTTGTAATGTAACAAAAAAACTCACTTTCGCATTTATAATATTAGTAGTAAAGTTATCATTATCTTTTATCTCCTTACAGGTCTTCGGTATGACGCTAACTCTGTCATACGAGCAGATGCTGACGGCGCTCGGTGATCGCTGGTCCAACTTGATTCTGTGCGCGATTTTGGCACTAGGCACTGTCATCACCGCACTCATCAAGTCCGACCTGCGCAGACAAGCTGCCAGCAAGTGAATAAAGAAAATGTTTTCAAATAGACATTCCGTTTTTGTGCATGCCATCAAATATAAAGGGATTAGAACAATTCTGGTTGACAGTTGTCCATATTTTGGACATTAATATCAGGACAATCGCCAAGACTAAAAGTTAAAGGTAAAATAAGCAACCTGTTTTCGTAACTTGATATCCTGACCTGACCTACTTGGGGTACTATTTTTGAAAGTGATTTTTCCATACAAAAATCGTTCGAAGACGAGTGCCACATTTTCAAAATAGCACCCCTGGCCCGTTACAATACAATGTACCAAAATAATAAGCGTTTTTTTTTTTTTTAATGCGACATTCCACGAATGCTTCAGCAGATGAAAATTACGAAACACAATTTTAACTAATGGCAACAAAAATATCTTTGAGAAATGATTTATAAATGCCCCATGTTTTTAAATTTTAAGGCAACTATTGTTACTTTAATCTATCGAACAAATTATATAATTTCTTGTAACAAAATCAATTTTTTAAGTACAAAATTGTAGTTAAAAGCATTGTTATGTAGTAGGTACAGTAAAAACAAGCCTATTGATGGCCTATTGTGCATTTTTTTGATTGAATAAAATATTATAAACGGATACTTTTTTACCGTAAAGTGGTTTATACATATAGTTACGGTTTTTGTTAAACGACGTGTTAATGAAAAAGCGAAAAACCTTAAATAAGTTTATTTAGAATCGAGAGTAGAATCGATTCCACAAATAAAAAATAGGGGTCAAAATTTTTACCAAAACAATATTTTAATTACGCCGTCTTTGATTTACTCTCTTTCCTCTCGCAGCGGCACACAAAACGGCAACGTCGCTCTAGATCGCGCGCGCGTAATTACCATAGACTTTTTAATTTGCAACAAACACAAGAAAAGAAAAAAGCCAATATCTTCGTAATTACTAATCCGTAAAAATTTAATTTCATAATTTATATAATTCTTTTATACCTAATAAAAATAAGTTTAGCTCAGGCTTTGCGCTTTTGCATATACACGTTGCTTAAATATTTTTATTGTGCTAATTATTCATGATTCTTAATATAGTAAATTATTTATGTAGATATCTAATATTTTTACATGTTTTCACGATTTTAAATTAAATCATATAATACGGTTTTTTCACTTTTAAAACTTTATAGTATTCAGGTAGACTACCTGCGCCCATGAAAATTGTATCGTTTTCGAAACGTTACGAAACGAAATGCGATAAAACCATATTAAGTGATTATTTTTTTCTTAAACTATTGTAAAAACATACAAATTTTATTTTAATATAGATAATTATTTGTTTGCACACTGAAATACCTCTGCAACAATCAAAGATAAATTATATTTAACCATTCAATGTTATAGTGTATTTTAAAGTGTAGAATAGCGTTACGATGGAGCTATAGTAAATGCGACAATAATTGTGTGACTACGGTAGAAACTGATAGAGCTATATTTTGCCAAATATATGTATAGTGGTAAAATAAAAGAAGATTGTTACCTACATGGTATAAGAGGTAGTTGGTAATACCTTTATATTACTAAATATAGCGCGATAAATTAAACGGTAGAATTCGGTAGAAATCATACTTGTATGTGTCTTAGTTCTTAAATCTAGAAAATATGAATGAGAACGAAGTTATTTTTGTACGTTATGAAAAAGTTGATGTTCAAAAATAACTTCTTCTTTATAAAGTGTCTCTTCTCCTTTCTATAATTATAATGTTTACTGAGACCTACTTTAGTTACCTATTAAGTAACGTTTCATAATTTTGATTGTCTATACATATATATACCTAAATAGATAATAATTATTTTAATAATTACAATATCGAAGTTAAATACTGTGTATTGTTTAGTTATATTTCTATTATTTATTTAAAAGAAGAAAAACGAGGTCTTGAAGACCGAGATTAAAAATAATTTTTCGGAATTGTTACCATGTGATTTGATGTTAGTGTAGGTATAGAGAAAACGTTCTTTGAACAGGATTGTTTGTGTTAGTGTGAGATCATGCATGAAAATGGTCGGAATAGGATTTAAAATCCATTTTAACTTCTCGGTTAAGAGACTTAGATGAGCAAAGCTAGCGCTCTCCGTCATTTTATCATTCTACTGATAGATAGATAGATAATAGCTTTATTGTTATCGAATAGACACACATAAATTTACACTAAACGTAACATTAAAATGTAAAACAAATCGAATTTAGCATGTGTGCCACAACAATAACAATAGGTAGTAGCTCAGTGATACGTTTGCTCGTAGAGCAAACCACTGACTTCCAGCTACCACCACTGAGACTCACAGGGACACATGCAACAATACCATCCGCAAAATAAAATAAGATTATTACTAACAAAATATAAAGAAAATTTTAAAATAGATTATATAACACATAAACAATGGAAGAATAATAAATCAGATGAAATAAAAAAAATATAAATCTGCACTTGCGATTTTCGATTACCGTTAATGTAATGAATGATACCAATAAAATATTACCAAAATACTAGTAATTTATTTACTACCCAAGTACAGACTTTTTAAATCTGATTTAGGAGTTAAAAAATAAAATGACGGATATAGCTAGTTTTATTCATTATTAGAAAAACTTATTAAATCTCCCTGGTTAGAGAATTCTTAGTCATCGACAGAGTTCTTAAAAGGAATATGTGTATGACACGTTTAATTAGTTAGGTACAATCTACCTACCTCTAGGTATTTTTATGATTTGAAGATATAGTATAGGTATTATTTAATGAAGTATAATCACGATTAAATAATTAACTGTTTCGGATTTACTGCGTTGATATGAGTCAAGAATGAGGCCAAGAACGTTGTTATAGTAATAACATAGGAATTTCTCATGATATTTTGAAGAATAGAAGAATTTTTTGTAAGGCTTGTGATTGACATTATTTATTAGAATTAATGTTGTAATTTAGATATAAAAAGCAATGGTGGACATATATGAATGAATCAGTATTAAATAATTGATATTTATTTTTTCCTTATTTTAATGTTCAAATCATAAATAGACACATTATGTTTTCATATTTAAACAACTTTTTTTTTTTTTTTTTTATATATATATCCGACGGCAAACGAGCAGACGAGCCACCTGATGGAAAGTGGTCACCGTCGCCCATGGACATCTGCAACACCAGAGGAGCTGCTGATGCGTTGCCGACTCTTAAGATACCTGTAAACACGCCTTTTGAAGGACCTCAAGTCATAAAACACAGGGAAAACCTCGGGAGGGAGTCCATTCCACAATCTTGCTGTACGAGGAAAAAAACCACGTGACGCTCTGACATTTTTGGAGACCCAAGTGTCAAGGATGTGGGGATGGACTTTACTCCTGTGGCGAGCGGTGCACAACACAACTTAAAAGTGTATATTAAATTATGAATATAATATCAGATAAAGCATTGTATTATATAGTTTTACGGAACTAAAATTGATATTTTTAATTTATATATTTTAGTTTTGCTGAAGATTTCCCATGGGGTATTATAGTTTGATGTCTGGAACCCAGTTGTCAATTCTCACCAGGAAGGTGTCAAGGTCTTATTTTATGGCTAAATGACATATATTTAAATACCGACCTCTATAGGTTTTTTATCTGAAATGACTACTGAAATTTTTTATACATGGTAAGTTTTATTATAATCAATAATAATAGTTAAAAGTGGACTTTACAGCTTAGGATGCGACCGGGAATACGCTATGATGAGAAGAATAATAATAGTTAAAATATACCTTCCCACATTTTGACTTATTAGGTATATAGTTTCATACCACAAGATTATAAATGATGACAGCTAAAATGAAATTATTTTATTATTTTTATATTTAGATGTAATTTGGTAAAATATGAAAAAATCGACCATTCGAATGACAATAAAATTCTTTTTAAATTTAATGTATCTCGAAAAAATATACATCTAATACTTTATAAATATATACATACTAACCTTAACCCATAATTTTTTATCTATACATATAATAAAACAGTCATAAATAAAGAACTTCAACCACATATATTTGGAGAGTGCCTATGAAGTAATTAGGTACTTAAATTCCGGTATCTGCATTTATACACATAGCATGTGTTATGTAGGCTTAATGCAAATTTAAATTCAAATTCAAAAAAAGTCGAAGAGGTTAAGGAAATGTAAAATGTAGAAAGAACAAAAGTAGAGATGGGCCAATCTACGCCGCAATGACAGTGGCGCAACAAGTCGCTGCATATCATACTCGTATTTAAAAGGCTTTTTATCATATAGCAGGCTGGATCAAAGGCAAAGTACCATTATCTACAAAACAGACGCAATTTTTTTTTTCATTTATGTATAAAACCGTAATTAGTACCACGTTTAGTTGCCTCGGCATTTTCCGATGGCGAAGAATAGCGCAACCTACCGTCAACTCAAACAGAATGAAAACATCAGTGGAAAAACGAACTCATTCCGATTACAGAAGATTTGAAAGCTAAAAACACAAGTCTCTCGCTCGTAATACTTGTAGGGTGTGGCGCCGCAGCCAATATCAGACAAGTATTTTCGCCCCATGCAAAAATTTAATTCCTGCGCAGATATGTACATCGGTGTAATTTATTAAAGTGGTAGTACTGTACCCATTCTAATCGTATTTAAAAAAGGAGGAAATTAGAATGTTTCCTTTTACCTGATTTAGTATGCATTTACCCAATTTCAGTAAAAATTAAGTAAAACATAAGATACATAATTCAATAATCTATGTTGGATTCAGAATCACTTAGAGCAAAGCTTTAGGATATTTAGTTATAAATTGATGTTTATAATAGAAACCTTGAAAATTTCATTTTAAGCGACTACAGATAGATAACATTGATGTAATATAGTGTTTACTTGTTCAATAAAATAATTGTTGATGGACTTTTTTGATTTAATTACCTTTGAAAACCGGCAAAGTGAGAGTCAAACTCGCGCTATAAAAACGGCAAAAAAATCATGTCGGCTGTTTGTGAGCCCCCTTAAATATTAATTTTATTTTAATTTTGTTATTTATTATTAAAGTGATTATATAATGAAATATTCTGTATAAATGTTTCAAGCTTCTACCTGTTGCCGTAACCAATATCGAACAAAAAAATCACGTTTGTTGTATGGGAAATTTAAATATTTATTATTTACCCTTTAAATATTTATTTTATTCTGATTATTTGTATAGGAGTGCTTTTTTTGAAATTTCGCCATTCATAAGGATTTCTCCATACAATAATCGTAATTCAAACTTTCAAAAATAGTAACCTAACCCACGATAACGGCAAAATTTTATAAAAATAGCACTCAACGAGTGCTCTTTTTGAAATGACGCCGTTCATAAACGAGTGATTTTCCATCGCTCGAAGACGAGTGTCTGTCCAGAATTATCTTATCTCTATGGTGTCTGTCATACTTTCAATAATTGTATAGGCCTCATTGCTTTTCTTTCTTGTATGATGTTGTGTATGTCTCACAAGTCAAACTTTCTTTGCCCAACATTAGGTACTTCATCATGACATTGACATCACAATGCCGTTGTGCATAGAGTAGTATAATATAAGGGGACCGTTGTGACTTGTGTTGTGATGATATTTTGACACTGACAATTAACATTTTTCCCGTTGCTATGGCGGTATTTTTATTTCTCCCGCATACAAATTTCCGAAAATCTGTAATTGTTGATAACTATCGCGAATTATTGATGATCCCTACGAAATTCAAGCTATGACGCTTCGAAATAAGTTGCGGGGTGCTGTAGGTGGAGCGGAGAATGTAAAAGAAATGTTTACGTAAAATTACCAAGTGTGATTCTGCTATTTATTTTCATAGTTTTAAATGTTTTAAATTGTATATGTACAAGTAAATACGATGATAAGTTCCAGTAAGGACAAAATTTATCGTGATGGTGTCAGGTGCCAATCGGCTAAGTCAGAAAGAGGTGGGTACTATTAAAAAAATTTATTTGCTTTTAAAACTTTTGCGACTAATCAAATCCATAATCTCCTGTCGCCAAGAACAATAAACATACCCTGTGAAGTGGAAAAGAATTGTCAATATTGTCAATTAGCAGACCAGAGGCTCGTCATAACTTTACAAGCTACATATAATATATACTACCAGGATACTACCAAAAAAAGTGGTCGTTGTAAGAGATCACCCGCCCCGGCTTTACACAGGTGTAATGTAGATACTAATATGGGGTGAAGTAAATTATACATATAAACCTTCCACTTGAATCATATCTATTTTGGAAAACTTCATTAGTCCGTCAACAACTAAGATACCAAATTGGGCATTGCACCCATTATTAAACAATGAGGATCAGTAAAGTTGTAGCAAATTCAATAGTACTAATATCCACATTATTCTTCATGACATTACAATGATATATCTTTTTGAATTATCCAAATCGGACCATTACACAACGGACCATTACAAAGGCATTGCACGCCAGTGCGTGTGACGTCACTGTGACGGACCGAGCGCGGTCGACAGTCGGCACTCATAGGGCGATCATTCGACTGAGCGACGGGGCGATGCGGTTCGTCGCTATATAATTAACAATTTATTGAAATAAAGTGTTGTTAGAGTGCAATTTTTGTGATATTTACGTATAAAACATACTTATTATGGAAACTCATAAAGAAAACAAAGCAAAGAAAGATTTTTTTTTTTTACTCTTGATTGCTATATAGACAATCTTGTAAATTAACTAAATCACATGCTATTGTTACAATATTATCAAAAATAAAAGTATGAAATATGGACATATGCGTGAGGTCCGATCATTTTATAGTCTTTCAACTTCCATATGCTTCTTTCAACGAGAACTCTTATCGCTTATATCAGCGATCGTTTTTGTTTGCAAAACTTCTTCTTCTGTAGGTTTTGGGTTGGAACTGTCCGTACTTAAAACTCTTTAAAACTGTTCTATTTCTTATCTTTTCTTAAAATCAGGTCTATAATTTTTAGGGTACCGTACTTCAAAAGGAAAACGGAACTCTATAAGGGTTCCATTTCATCACTTGGTTATCCGTCTGTCTGTCTGTCAAGACCCTTTTTCTCAGGAACGTAGGAGCATAGAGGTATCAAGCTGAAATTCATATCAAATATTCAGGTCTACTGTCCCTTGGAGCTGTGAAAAAATCAAACCGTTTATGCCGCAAACTTTCGAAGCCAACGCAATCTAAAGATACAGCTGGTTGTGCCGCAAATTTTCGTGTTTTTTCGATATTCGCAAGGGAATCAATACCTACCAGGGAACTTCCCATGAACTCAGAATCTTAAAATTTGGTACGAAGCAACCTTTTTTTAGCACAGATAATGGAAAAATTGCGAAATGCATACATTTTTAGTTACATCATATAATAAAGATATTAATAAACTTACTTACTTACTTCAAACTTATACGTGCGCAAGGCCAACTCGCACGTCGCCGGTTTTTTTTAAAGCTTTTGACATTCGAACTAATGAGGCAAAACTCCCTTCTTCAGTTAAACTTAACGTAATTTTCCATGTCTTTTTCCACCTGAAATATATAAATATAAAATAATACCATATTTTAATTGGCCTCACATTTTTGTATGAAAATGTCGATATTGTTTTCTAGTCCAATCCTGGGTCCCATACTTCGATCATTAATGATCGAAGGTCCCATACGTTGTTCATTTAGACAGGCTGATTTAATGGTTTTAGGTACAACGGTGTTCACCCTTACATCCTGTATAAACTTATTTGCTTACAACAATCAGGCATAGCTGTGGCAGATATATATTATATCATTCACTATTTGCTTTTTACTCCAGTATGTCCCTGTGTCATTGTTTTGACCTTGGAATATTACATAGAATTGGAAACGGAAGTATTGGAAGGTAAGTAGGTTTGTCCACCAAACTAGAAAGAAATAAGTAGGTATGTTTTTATTAGTACATCTGCCTTATAAAAAGAGAATACATAGGTACTAACTTATTTCCATATCAACTTAATAAAAGTTAAGAATAGTTATGTAGGTACTTATATTGAAATGATATTCACAACAATGTCTACTAGCCGGGGTAGAGGGTGGAGTCTTAAAATCATCCCTTTTTACAACAGAATATAATTTTAATTTGTATTCCGTTGTAAAAAGAGATGATATAAAATTCACACAAAACTTCGTGAAAAATTATTAATTTTTCCAGAAGTTTTGTGTCTTTCGGCACGTTAGAAGATAGTTTTTCTGGCGTTTTAAAAGAAGTGTTTGTATAGTTCGGCACTATACAATATTTGTACATAGTTAAAAAGATAAATTAGACATAAATAATTTATTTTAAAGTCGCAATTACCACACAAAACACTGCGCGCCTTGTCACTGCCAATGGGCAACTAGCGGCGTCCGTCACAGTGACGTCACAGCCACCGCGCCGGCCGACCAGTGAATTTTGCTAGTAATTTGGTCATAACTTCGTAAATTTTTATCGTAGAACAATAATTTTTGCACTGTATGTTATGGATTTCATAGCTCTATAATCCAGCATTCTCAACTAAAAACTTTACGGGTCCTCATTGTTAACGAAATTGCCCATAACTGACAGGTTAAAATCCGTTGAGTAGTTTAAAACATCTAAGCAAACAGACAGCAGAAGTGACTTCATTTTATACTTACTTATCAGCACTCACACACATAGAATACATTCTATTCGTTATTACTAAATATATATGGGACATATTACACAAATTGAGCTAGCCCCACAGTAAGTTAATAATATATTTTATAATGAATACCTATATAGATAAACATCCAAGACCCAGGTCAATCTAAAAAAGGTGACCTGACCGGGGATCGAACAACGTTGCGCCGCGGACCCCGCCAAAACTATTCATATTCTAAATTGACTGGTATAATATGGGAATCGTTAACTACAATATCTCTTTTTAAACAATATTAATTACAGATCCCCATAGAGTATGCCCCTCAAAACTAAGCAAGAAAGAATTAGAGGATGTGTATTTCTCTTTGATGGACACAAATCTAGAATTAAAAAGAACTGTGAACGCGCAACAAGATAATATTAAGGTGTTGAATACTAAAGTCAACAGACTGATGACAGCTCAGAGAAACAGCGTTAAGGAAAGCAACTGCTGCGCCCCAACAAAAGCGATAGTGCTTGAACAAAAAGATACGTAAGGGCCATTTAAATGTAAATTATTTCAATGTTTCTTTCTTTCATATTCTTTTATCTTACATATCAGTCAATTATTTGCTTAACATTTCTTTTTATTAGTAAATTATGCTCAAATTATATCTTTAGTTTGACTGAAAAGAGATAGTCATAGCTGATTAGTCAATAAGACCCAATGGTATACCATAGTCACGTATTGTCTCAAAATCAATATGTTTTAAAGTAACAAAAATAAAATGTTAAATAAGGTATGAATATATAGCTAATCCAAATTATAGATATCACACACAGCTAAAATCTAAAATCATGATAATAGGCGATGCAGCTAGCAACCCATCGCAATTTTGATTTCATTTTCAATCTTTAAGCATACCAGCACACTAAACCTGGCCTTTCGGTCTTATGACCTTAGGCTCTATCTACCCCGTAAGGGATAAAGACGTGATAATATGTATGTATGTAGACATAGCAGGCCTAGTCTTTATATTTACAATGAAAACCTTGAACACCATAGTTCAAGGTTTTCATTCTTACTTCAACACCCATTAAGAAATTAATATATATTTTATATATTAGGTAGTTGTTTGGTTTCCGTCAGAGTAGAATAGGACCACTCCAAGTCTTCCCATGGATGTCGTAAGCGGCGACTTAGGAAATATAAGCTAAAAAAAGCTCATAAACATCAATGACCTCCTCCAACCCCTCTGGCTAGCGAGGAGAGTGTAAGCCAAATCCTGTCTGCTCTGGCCAACACAGAGAGGGTCAGACTCCTGCAGTGGAGACTAAAGAGACCTGATGATAATAATGATTAAAATTGACAATAATATGAAAGCCGCTATGTATTTGAAGTGATGATCAAAACATTGTACACCATAGTTGTCAAAATTTAGCAAGTAGGCCTGCTGGACATTTTTATATCGTTTTAATTCCATACAGGATTGCTGACTTAAAGAAAGACAATGACCGCATGTCAGAAAGAATACGTATCTTAAACATGAGGCTCTGCTCCGCTAAACAGTTTCTGAAGCGCTGTCCGTCACAGGCCAATGCAAAATGTATCAAGTGTTGCAATGCACCACCTGCTTCTTTGAAGTAAGTTTTATATATGGGCAGAATATCAAACATACATTTTTGTTTTCAATTTTTATAAATAGTTTGCGTTTTTTGTTATGATATAGGATGGCTAACAAGCAAGCAGGTCATGTAAGTGGTGATGGTAAGTGATCACTGCTGCATGGACATCTGCAACACCAGGGTGTGACAGGTGTGTTGTCGGCCTTTCAAGGATTTGGGGGAAGGAAATCGGGAGGGGAGGGAGAAGGATGGGCTTCCGGCTCTCTCACTCACCGAACGAAGTATAGAAGCAGTAAAGTTTCTACTCAGATGTCTTTTTGTGTGAGAGTGTGGTATTTCTCCGGACAAGCCAGCCCATTCATTCTGCAATTCATTTTGCTAGCAGCGTGGCTCTACTACGACTAAAACCGCGTCTCACCTATGTTCTGTTTCTTTCCTTGTACCTATGTGATTTCAAAGGGTCAAGGGTGTTATCGCCAAGATGATTCATCATCTTGCCAATAACACCCTTGATGATCTGGTATCTGGACCAAAAGCCCTATTTAACTGAGCAATATGCAGAATCTGAATGGCCCAATAAAAAAAAAAATATTTACAGACAAATCACACAGATTGAGCTAGCCCCAAAGTATGTTTGAGACTTGTGTTATGGGATACTAACTCAACAATACTTTATTTTATAAAAAAAAAAACTAAACCGAAACAAAGACTGACCGGGGTTCAAACTCAGGCCCTACACTCTTTGGCATTACAACCACTTGGCCACGGAGGTTGTCAAAGGCCTCCAAAAAGGTGTAGGCATTATTAGTGCTTTCGGATGATAAGCCACCCCAGACGATCCTCACTGGGATGGGTGACCATGGAAGAGTCATAAAAATTGAGCTCCTCCACTTAAGGCGCGTTAAAGAGTATGCTTCTCGGCTTTCATCATTAGATGGCAGTCAGCTGTGGCAGATGTCTTTAAGCAGCTTGACAAATCTGACATAAGTGTTGGCCACTTACACACTAAAAGCAAAACACTGGGCAAACACTGCAATATACTCGTATATCTTTACAGAAATTCGACTGTGAGTGTGATACAATCAAAAAGAAGTAATAGTGAACATAAACCTTCAGGAAGTCCAGTACAAGGTGCTGATAAGTAAGTTATGTTACATTAATTAAATTAAATTAGTATGATATAAATTAATTAAGCAATGACATAATAATATTAAACTAATGACATATGAAATAATAATAAATAAATTGAATTTGTAATTATAAATAACTATGGCGAGATTCCTCCTCTCTGCTTTGCAGTGCCCAACAGGGTCCTTAAATGATTGTGGGATCATATAATACTTTAAACAGTCTGCATGTATTTAAGGAGCAATAAAGTTGAGTATTAATGAAACAGCTCTTACTACAATTTTTTTTTATGATATAGCACGGCAAGTGAGCTAGCGGGTCACCTAATGGTAAGTGATCACCGCTGCCCATGGACAACTGCAACACCAGGGTGTGACAGGTGCGTTGTCGGCCTTTCAAGGAGTTGGGGGAAGGAAATGGGGAGGGGGGAGGGATGGATGAGCCTCCAGCTCTCTCACTCACCGAATGAAGCATAGAAGCGGTAAAGCTTGTGAGGGCTCGGCCGTCCCGACGCTCAAGCCGAGTTCCACATATAAAGATGGTAGGGAGAGCACAAGACGAACACACAGAACACAGCTAATAACTTTATTAAAATCCTTGCTTTTACAACTTCAATAAATAATTATCAGAGACTTATGCTCCAGGATATGGTAGTAGACTCAATGAGTGATAGACTGAAAGATGTTAACCGATTGAAAGGTGGTAGCAGACTGAAGAATGATCGAAGAATGAGTGATGAGAGAGAGAGAAAGTAATCTAAAAATGGAATGAAATTTGAATTAAAATAAGGAATGAAAAATGGACAGGATGTGAGAAATGAGGTTGGATGAGATGCAGCATGCAGGTGGCATGCTGCAACGTTACAATACCGGGGGGGCCGGGGTAAAAAAAAATTTTTTTTTTTAAATAATAATAATAAAATATAGTAAATAATAAAAAAATAAGTAAATAAAAATAATGATACATGTGTGATAAATTTTGGTGTAAGAATGGAAATGTATAATGAGTATTTACATAAAAACAGTTTCTCCTTTCATTCATCGATCAATTATTCTCCAAACATTCATCTTCTGACATAGTCTTTATGTCTTTAAGACATAAAAACGCTTACACTTGAGAAAAAAAAATAATATACAATTTTTTTCTCCAGAAACTGCTTTAAAAAGTATAGGCTTATTTAACGTGTTACTACAACCGCACGATGATGTGAGCATTTGGCTTATTTTACGTGTTACTACGACCGCACGATGATATTATTTACAAGTTTTTAATGTATTCGCGTATTATCGCATACGCGATATAGAGTGCACGTATAAATGCTAAGGATATACGATCAAGGCTTATTTAGAGTGTGATCAACCGCACTTAAGGACATGCGATCAAGGCTTATTTATAGTGTAATCAACCGCACTTAAGGATATACGATCAAGGCTTATTTAGAGTGTGATCAACCGCACTTAAGGATATACGATCAAGGCTTATTTAAAGTGTAATCAACCGCACTTAAGGATATGGAAAATAATTGCAGGTCAACATATGACTGCAAATAATGAAGAGAGAGAAGAAGATAAAATAAAGGAAGAAGATGATCAAAGTTGGAGTTGACATCCGTCAATAAGTAATGGGACCAAAAAAAATAATGGAGGTGATTAAAAAGAAATTGAGACTATTAAATGGTAAAATTATTATCAATTTAGAAGTGTAAAAGAAAAAAATTTTGAAAGGAAAAGAAAAATAATAAATAAAGGATATTTATCAAAATAATAAAGAAAGGATATTTAAAGAAGGGAAAAATAAAATAAATAGAGCCAAATGAGTGCTAAAAGACAATCAATGAATTATCTTGGGCAAGATAGTTTTTGAATTTAGAAAAAAAATAAGACGGGAAAAAGAACCATGAAAAAAAAACAGTGTGGGTATAGCCTTAAAAAGTAATGTGTGTGAATAGCCTATTGTCTATTGATATTATGAAAAAAGAAACTAATTTAAAATTTTGAAAGTGTCAATAAAATAAATTTTGACAGTGTCAATAAAATGTAAATCAAGGAACAATGTAAATAAAGAAAATGTTCAAAGGATAGTAATGGGAATATAATAAAATAAATTAAATAAATATTATTCCAGATAACGAGAAAAATAAAATATAACTACGTAAGTATATAATATTATTGTAGTTGGTGAATGTGAAGTGTGTTTCGATATCCTGAAGTCGGCCTCGGAAGCCTAAGGATATCGGACTAACTACGTGAGGCCAATACTATAGGATATTCTCCTATAGCTAGCTGTATAGTATAGGATTCCAAAACAAAGGATAACCAGTTTGGTTTAAACCCAGAGTTTCAGTCACCTGTGTAACTGCACAAAGGCAGCATGATTGTATTTATGGCTGTATATGTGTGTTATAATGTGTGTGTTAAGTGTACTGTTAGTGTATTTATTGTAAAGAGAATAACGTAAAAGTGTGATAAATTATAATAAATAAACTAAAATAATCTATATATTACAGGAATATCTGGAATAAAATTAAAGATAGAAGAGCTCACCTGGATTGGAGACCGAGAAAGATGAAATGTGGAAATGAAGAGAAGTAGATGAAGTGATGATGGAGCTGTAGGGATATGATTTTTAATAAATTTTACGAAATACAAATGTTTAAAAAATAAATGGTATTTTCTTGAACCGACGCTGGCAGATGGAGAGGCTGGCACACGGAGACGCTAGCACACAGAGATGCTAGCACGCAGCACAGCAGTCCAGGTAGGGCCAGGTAGCGTAGGCAGGCAGTAGGTAGCACTGGCACGCAGTACTGCAATCCAGTAGCAGTAAGAGGCGGGTACCAGTGTACTCTAGTAGAGTAATCCAGGGCGTAGATAGTACAACACGTAACGGGCGCCAATGTGAAGGCTCGGCCGTCCCGACGCTCAAGCCGAGTTCCACATATAAAGATGGTAGGGAGAGCACAAGACGAACACACAGAACACAGCTAATAACTTTATTAAAATCCTTGCTTTTACAACTTCAATAAATAATTATCAGAGACTTATGCTCCAGGATATGGTAGTAGACTCAATGAGTGATAGACTGAAAGATGTTAACCGATTGAAAGGTGGTAGCAGACTGAAGAATGATCGAAGAATGAGTGATGAGAGAGAGAGAAAGTAATCTAAAAATGGAATGAAATTTGAATTAAAATAAGGAATGAAAAAATGGACAGGATGTGAGAAATGAGGTTGGATGAGATGCAGCATGCAGGTGGCATGCTGCAACGTTACAAGCTTCTACTCAGACGTCGATTTTCTGTGAGAGTGTTGTACTTCCCCGGACGAGCCGGCCAATTCATGCTACTAGCAATTCATTTTGCCAGTAGCGAGGCTCTATCAAGACTAAATTTTTGTGACAAGCTATAATAAAAGCTTGTCAAACACAAATTCCTACTGTACATACTATTTGGTCAGTTGGCTGGCCGTGTGGTTTCCGTCAGAGTAGAATAGGACCACTCCTAGTCTTCCCATGGAGGCCGTAAGAGGCGACTTAGGAAATACAAGCTAAATAAAGCTCATAAACATCAATAAGATCTCTCCAACCCGTATGGCCAGCGAAGAGAGTGTAGGCCAAATCCTCTATCTGCTCTGGCCAAGTATGGCTCTACTCCGGTAGTACACATAGAGAGGGTGATGCTCCTGCAGTGGAGACTAAAAAGACCTGATGATGATGATACTATTTGGTGTCCGGGCTGGTCAGTGTTGAGTTCACTCCATAATTTATTACAAATCTTTCCGTTTGATTACAGGGAACCAATATCAACAAGAACAGTTGAGACGGAAACTGAGGAAGGAGAGCAAGAGAAGTACATACAAATTTCTTATATCATTTATTATTTTTATTATATGTATCCCTTTTTGAGTCTTCAGTATACTTGACGTGAGTATGCCAGCCTCATGTTGGGTTTCTAGATCTTTGATTCATTAAAGACCTGTACAATACGTAGAGAAAATCCTGTCCGATCCTTGAAGGGGTGATTCAGCCCCTCGATATGGACAACTTTTCCTATGGGAACAACGTTCCCATGCAAATTGAGGCACAGGCGGCCGAACATTTTTGTGTGAAAATGGAGTTCCCAGCTTTGCTCCTATAGGAAAAGTTTTTCTATCGACGCACGGGCTGAATCACCCCTCTAAGAATCGGTCAGGGTTTTTCGGTATAAGTGGATACTGATTTTGCCGAATACGTATGATTTTTTTTATTAAATAAATATAATATAAGGACAATTAAGTATAGGGACAATGGACTGCTCCACATTATATAAGCAATTCATTCCCTACGGGTACGGCTAAGAATCTGTCCCGTAGGGCAGTATACTGATCACATTCTAGCCAGAAGTGTAACAGGTCTTTCACCTCCTTATGACAAAAATAATAAATCTTGATCACATGCATCAATAGTAAGAATTTGTAAACAGGAACGTGGCCAGACCTCACCCTGATCTCTTATTTATCTTAGAGTTTATCAAAATAACGAAACATTTTTATCACAGCGAATCCCGTACCCTCTGCAAAGAAAACAAGTGTAGAACTCTGATAGAAGAGTTGAAACAGAAGATAACAGATTTACAAGAGGTGATTTGGTTTTTTGTTAATTTAAAATAAGTAGGTATAAGTTTATTAGCTCTTGCATATTATTTTTAGGAATTTTCCCGGTCCCAACATATTTACAGTTAGATTCAGCCAAGTACTTAAGTTAATACTAAGCAATAGTAGATTAAAATCGAAAATATGTGATGAAAAATTTCGCCACATATTTTCGATTTTAATATTAAACCAAGCATTGTAATGCTATTAATATTATTATTTGAGAAAGCTTTTTCCACTTTAATCAACTTTCAATTCATCTGATATGAATTAAGTTGGATACCACACTTCTAAATAGTGGGTAGTAATGGAGATTACGCATGCTTTGAATGCGTGTACTTATAATATGTGATGAACAAATTCGCCGCGGTGATTTTAAGCTACGGCAGCTCAGTGGTTGAGAGCATCGACGGGCTAGATGTCGAAGGTTTGTGGGTTCAAATCCTACCTGTGGCGAAAATTTTTCATCACATAATATTTCGATTTTAATATAAACCGAGCATTGTAATGCTACTATTAATATAATTAATAGTAGATTCATTTTCATTATCCCCATTTGTCACTTGATTTAGCAAACTTTACTTTGCACACTGGTGGCAACAACGTCAGAAGAGTACTTGACGGGAATTTCGGCGGACGCAAATTGCTTCTAGTGGATTTTATAATGTGTAATTGTTGTAATTTGGTGTTATAAATTCCCATGTTTATGAATAACTAGCTTTCGCCCGCGGCTCCGCCCGCGTCAGTGTCGATCCCTCGGGAATAGTACTTTTTCCCGGGTTAAAAGGTACCCTATGTTCTTCTCCGTACTCCAGAGAACTTGTATACAACATTTCATGATGATCGGTTCAGTAGTTATGGCGTAAAAGCGTAACAAACAAACTCACTTTCGCATTTATAATATACTAGCTTTCGCCCGCGGCTCCGCCCGCGTCAATGTCGATCCCTCGGGAATAGTACTTTTTCCCGGGATAAAAGGTAGCCTTTGTCCTTCTCCGTACTCCAGAGTATTTTAGTGTGCAAAATTTCATGATGATCGGTTCAGTAGTTACGGCGTGAAAGCGTAACAAACAAACAAACAAGCTCACTTTCGCATTTATAATATTAGTTAGGATTAGGATGTTAGGATAGGATTAGGATAGTTAGGATGTGTGAGATAACTAAAATAAAGTATCATGGTGCGGCTCTAGTAAGATTTACTAAGCGGGCTGGTGGTTGCCCGCCTTGTTGTGTTGTCTAAGATCAAGCCAGTGGATTCGTGGAAATTGTCGCCAGGGATCCCGTCAAATTAAATAAATTAATTACACCTTAATTTCGTTGATAAACAAGAAAAAGCACGGATAACTTTAACTTTACTTGATAGTGGCTAAATACGTCTTGCGTAAAAGTCATGACACAAAATAAAAATGTTCGCGAAGTACGGCGCATCAAGTCCAGCTTACCACCAAGCAATAGCTGTTTTATAATCTCTATGTTTAGGCTAGTCATCATTTCGAGTAGGTGTCACGGTCAATCGACCATGCACACCCTGGTGTCAGAGTTCTTCGAAACCGCCTCTCGGCCTCTGACGTGGTTCCTTTAACGACTACCAGATGGCAGCCGGGACCACCGGCTTAACGTGCCTTCCGAAGCACGGAATCATCTTTATTATCAGACAATCAGGTGATTCAAGCCTGCAATGTCCTAACCAAACTGGAAACAACTAAACAAAGTATGCTTCCGGTGGGAATCGAACCCACGACCCCCGGGTCAACAGGCAAACGCCTTAACCACTGGACCACGGAGGCTGTTTTAAGCTAGTTTCTGCTTTTTAATATTCAATGCTGCTAACCTAGCATAAACCCTGGTTCTTAGTGTATCTGTGATCTGGTTCCAGGAGTCTTCCAAGTACCAAAGCGAGTACGCAACCCGTATAGCTCGGTTGGAGGAGGAGATGTCTGCATTGCAAGCGGAGAATGAGAGAGTGAAGCTCGAGCGCGCGGCCACACAGCAGAGCCTGGCGCAGAGAGGACTGCGGGAGCAGCAGCTGGCCGCTAAACTGCGCGCCGCCGACGCACAGTGCAGTGAGTATCACGGGTGAACCACGTCAGAGGCCGAGAGGCGGTTCCGAAGAACTGTGACACCAGGGTGTGCATGGTCGATTGACCGTGTCACCTACACGAAATGATGGCACGGGTTAACAGCCTCCGTGGTCCGGTGGTTAAGGTGTTAGCCTGTTGACCCGGGGGTCGTGGGTTCGATTCCCACCGGAAGCATACTTTGTTTAGTTGTTTCCAGTTTGGTTAGGACATTGCAGGCTTGAATCACCTGATTGTCTGATAATAATAATGATACCGTGCTTCGGAAGGCACGTTAAGCCGGTGGTCCCGGCCATCTGGTAGTCGTTAAAGGAACCACGTCAGAGGCCGAGAGGCGGTTTCGAAGAACTCTGACACCAGGGTGTGCAATTGTGCATGGTGACACACACACACTCGAAATGATGATGACGTGCCGGAAGGATTGAGGGAGTATACAGAACTGGATATCGCAGGATTACTTGCATGAGACATGTTTAAATCGACAAAGATGTATTTTGGTATACCGATGTAAATTTACCTTAAGGAGCCCGATGGCTCAGTGGGCTTAAGCATTATTAGCGCTTACGCATGTGAAGCAACCCCGGGCGCGGTCCCCGCAAGTGGTGGAGGCCTTGACCCAGAAATGGGACAGCATAGGGTAATTTACAAAAAGATAGGTTCACAAACAACCAATCTTTTTCTAAATTACCCTATCCTCGGTCGGTTTACGACGATAATTTTACGTGTATAATAACGGTGGAAGAGAGATAATGCGTCACAAGCCGAACCCTTAGGCCGATCGTGCCGCTCTACCTCGTTTCGCGCTCTCGCTTGCACCAGAAACGTGACACTTTTTCGTGCGTGCAGCCGGTGTTCGTCTTCATCCTAACTAATATTATGAATGCGAAAGTGAGTTTGTTTGTTTGTTTATTTGTTTGTTTGTTACACTTTCACGCCGTAACTACTTTACCGATTATCATGAAATTTTGCATACAAGTTCTCTGGAGTACGGAGAAGGACATAGGCTACCTTTTATCCCGGGAAAAAGAACTATTCCAGAGAGATCGACCTTGACGCGGGCGGAGCCGCGGGCGAAAGCTAGTAATCTATAATTCATTCATTCATTCATTCGTCGATTTATACAACATTATTATCATCATTATCAGGTCTATTTAGTCTCCACCGCAGGAGCATGACCTCTCTGTACTACCGGATATACCATACATGGCCAGAGCAGACAGAGGATTTGGCCTACTCTCTCCTCGCTGGCCAGACGGGTTGGAGAGGTCTCATTTATGTTTGTTTAGCTTGTGTTTCCTAAGTCGCCTCTTACGGCCTCCATGGGGAGAATAAGAGTGGTTCTATTCTACTCTGCCGGAAACCACACGGCTTATTTCTGACATTAACACGCCAAAAAAATTGTTTTCAGATGATATAACATCTCAGCTTCTGATAGAGAAGAGCAAGGTGGCAGAATTAGAGACAAGGGTGAAAGTGGCTGACCTGGCGACGAAAGCAGTGGAGAAGAGGCAGAAATTGGAGGTGGTAAGTACTTACTGCAGTCACTCTGGCTTAGATTGTGGCCTTAGGCGTTTCGCTGCCGGCTGGTGCATAACAATGCATTTTCCATTGTTACGCGGCACTGAAAGGGTTAAGGGGATTAAATCAGCGAAACGAACGCCACTTTTAAATTTTTATTTGTAAATCAATTAAATAACAATTTTTTTTGCAAGAATTACATTTTGTTACAAGCATTTATTATAAACGAATCTACATTGTAAAGTGGTTTCAAAGAAAAATCCAATGAGCACAACACGATTGGTATACGTTAAGAGTTCCTATGGCCACCTCCATCATCAGACCAGCGCAATGATTCCATAATATTGTATTGTCAGCCGATTTAAAAATGCATTCGAAATTTTTTTTTTAGATTAAATTTAATAAAAGTTTGTAAAAAAAGCTATTTCTGTACTTCGGTAGAAAATTGTAGTATTTTTAGTATTACTTTTAATTATTTAGCATTTGATAAATTAAGAGAATTATTGATTACCTCCTTATTTGTTACACGAAAATATTAATAAAGTAATATCTAAAATCTACAAGCCATTTTACTACCGAAGTAGACGAAGACTTTATCTAAAAACTACAAGTAAATTACTTGTAGTTTTTAGATAAAGTCTTACAGTTTTTTAAGGCGAGCTCCGTTGCGCAGTGGTTAACTCGCCAGACTGCGACACGAGTCCTTGGGTTCGATCCCCGGTCAGGTCAAGATGGAAAATGATCTCTTTCAGATTGGCCTGGGTCTTGGATGTTTATCTATATATGTATTTGTTATAAAATATAGTATCGTTGAGTTAGTATCCCATAACACAAGTCTCGAACTTACTTTGGGGCTAGCTCAATCTGTGTGATTTGTCCGTATATATTTATTTATTTATTACTACCGAAGTAGTAGGAGGTACTTCAGCTATGATAGGTCGGAACTCAGTGTCCGCTTTTTATGACCGTCAGGCTGTCTAACGACAAACCTTATTGAGAAGCTCCAAATCGCAGACAAATACCTGTAAATATTAAGTACAACCGGGAATTGAATCTGGTATTGCAAGTTGGCGTATAAACCACTGCACCACAACGGGCGGGTCCAGGCTGATCTATAAACATATATTATCACTCAGTCATTAAGTCGATTATACTCATTTGTTATAGGTTGAACCAGTAACAGATGAACTCTTAAATAAACCACCGGTGATAACACCGCCCACCGTCAACCTCGATGAAACACCAAAGGTAAGTCATACGTTATTATGACAAAGAAACACGCTTTTTTAGGGGTACGGAACCCTAAAAAAGCGTGTTTTCAAAGAGTAAAAACGGGACCCTTTTAATATCGCTTCGCTGTCCGTCTGTCTGTCTGTCTGTCCGTCTGTCACCAGGCTGTATCTCATGAACCGTGATAGATAAGATTTTCACAGATGATGTTGCCGCTTTAACAACAAGTACTAAAAAATAGAATTATATAATATTTAAGGGGGCTCCCATACAACTAAAGCGATTTTTAGGGTTCCGTACACAAATGGTAAAAAAGGGACCCTATTAATTTCGCTCCGCTGTTCGTCTGTCTGTCCATCTGTCACCAGGCTGTATCTCATGAACCGTGATAGTTAGGCATCTAGACGACGCGCCGCGCGCTCTATCTCGACTTTGGCATGCCATTTTCAACCGCATGTCATAGTAATTAAGGTTTATTTTAAATTGATTTATTTTAAGTATCTTCACCGCGCCTCTTTAAGTGTGTGTTGCGCTAGTTAGTAAATGCCTAACCATGCAAACCGTCTGCATGCCAGCGCTTGTTTACGTTACTTCATTCCCGACTTGGGCTTCAGCTTGGCGCAGACACCTCGTTGTTTTGTATATATGACTATATATATAAATCTCGTGTCACAATGTTTGTCCTCAATGGACTCCTAAACCACTTAACCGATTATAATAAAATTCGCACACCATGTGCAGTTCGATCCAACTTGAGAGATAGGATAGTTTTAACTTATGGCTAAACGAAGTTCGCCGGGGCAGCTAGTATGACTATATATTTGGTACATTCGATACAAAATATTTTTAAAGATGACATTTATAAAATTTCAATATTTTGACATATTTTTTTATATTAATATATTATTTTTTTAAACATCGTTTTTTAAAATTCAATTTACAATGACTATAATAAGGACAATGTATACTCAATCCACATACCTAGTTTTTAAGATGAACTAAAATTGTAAGTTGACGTCGATTGGAGAAAATGCGCTGTGCAGTTTGATGCCGCTTCTTCTGCACTCCGCTTTGGAAGCGGCATTAAACTTAGCCATAAGTAAATTACTGACGTCAACAATTCTCAGTTGAAAATATATGACAAGTAATAAGTGTCCAAATGACCTATATTAATAAACGTTTTTAATTTTTTTTATTTTCGACTCCAAGCTGTTACAAATTTTAATAACTTTAGTTGTCAATGGCGTCTCAGTCACGTGACAGTATTGCAACTAAAGAGGTCAATGGCGCTCAATAGATTAAAGCCCAATCACACTTTACTCTACTACTACGCAGTACGTTAGACACGAATGGAGATATCTCGTATCGTGTCTATCGTACAGCAGCGTCCCTCGTCAGGCTTTTAGAGTAAAACTGATAAGGGCAAGTTATAAATGAACAGGGTATAAATGTGGAGAAGAAAGAGGATACGCCGTGCAAACTAATGCGGCATACGGGCTGTGCCGACCTGGCGCATGCGCTCAGCCCTGACAGCGCGGCCGCCAGCCCCGACAAGGCCAAGCACTCCGATGACTCCGGCTACAACGACCACCCGCGCACCAGCGACGACGAGGTACGTCCGGCTCGAAGGACCATTTTGTATCCATAAAGATACTATATGAGAAACACTATATGAGAAATACCATATGAGAAACAATATATGAGAAACTATGAGAAATACTATATGAGAAGCTTTATGTGAGAAACACTATTCGAGATGTCAACTCGTGTCTTTTTAGCTGCGGAGAAATATTTTGACATACTATCACATCTTTTTCCCTTGCGGGGTAGAAAGAGCCCTGGTATAAGACCTAAAAGCCACGTTTAGCACGTAAGTGGGCAAAGTGGTGGAAAACGGAATCAAAAATGGGTTGTTAGCTGCATTACCTACTAACGTAATTCCTCAGATTTTTATTCATGGTAGAGCCACGCTATCGGCAAAATTCATTGCTAGTAACATGAATGGGCCGGTTCGTCCGGGGTAGTACCACTTTCTCACAAAAAATCGACGTCTGAGTAGAAGCTTTACCGCTTCTATGCTTCGTTCGGTGAGTGAGAGAGCTGGAGGCCCATCCTTCCCCCTCCCCTCCCCATTTGCTTCCCCCAACTCCTTAAAAGGCCGACAACACCTGTCACACCCCAGTAACAGTTGTCCATGGACAGCGGTGATCACTTACCATCAGCTGATCCGCTTGCTCGTTTGCTGTCCTATAACATATAAAAAAATTGTTTACAATCTTTTGATTGCCAAAAAAAATCTCTGTTTGCTGGAATATACTTTTTAATAATATTATGTACTGTGATATTATGTCTTATTATCAGAAATTAAACATGTGCAGATTTTTCAACTTAAATGTTATGACAATGACATTAAACAATATAATACTTTAGTACCTATAAGTAAATACTACTGTTTTAAATATATTTAAGCCTTTTTATTTTATACCAAGATTAACAGTGTTTATTACAGGCACTAGCTAAAATAAATAAAGAGCTAGCGAAAAAGATAACCGACTTACAAGAGGAATTAGACGCCTTGAGAATAGCGGCTGTAAGTATTTGTTTATTTTATTACATGACCCAAAAAGACATGTAATGTGTTCTGCATGCTTGAAGAAATTTAAATGTATACGGTATTGTTTTATTAACCTTTTCCTGTGAAAGCACTGATCAGTGCTCACCGCAAAAGTGACAGACCGCTGATTTATTAAAATTTTGTAAAAAAACGAAATGAAATAAGGTCTAGAATACTTTGTATTTTGTAGATTTTTTACTATCTAGCTAACTCAAAGGAAACTGTTTTCTGACCCGTAAAGCTACCTAGGTAATTCATTAAGTCATTTTTAGTGACACTAATCATAAATTTCATATATCTAAAACATAGTGTCGTGTTTTTAATTTTTGATTTGATATATGTCGCTTGCTATATTGACTCGATGCTATTTGGTGTAATATCAGTATTTATTTTCTTACTTAACACACCGTCTGTAAAAAATAATTTTGTCCTTTATCTTCCAGGCTGGTTTAAAAAACGAACAATCGGCAAAGGTTTCGGAGGCTACCAATGTTGAAATAAAAGCAGACGAAAGTACTAAACAGGACATGACGTGCTCGAGAGATGCTAAAAACGTTGGGACCAAGGTGACTATGAAACAGTTGTTAAACGTATGATTGCCGTTTGAACATAGAGTATATGCATATGTAAAAAAATATATATTTTTTCACTGACTACTAACTATGGGAAGACCTCACAAAGCGCGCCGTTGAAGAAATATTTTGTTAATCCAACTCTAAAAGAAGACGCGTCATTGAAAGACCTTCATAATCCAAAAAATCTTTGGAAAATAAAAATTACAAAGTTACTTTTTTTGAGCTGATACGAAACCTTTCAAACAATAGGTGCATGCTTCGTGACGTCACGCGCCACTACTTTGTGAGGGATAAATAAATATATACGGACAAATCACACAGATTGAGATAGTCCCGAAGTAAGTTCGTGTGACTTTCTCTGTCTTTTAGTCTTTCGGACACCCAGTGGCGTCGCACATACACATATCATATCACGCAGCCCACGATGACGTCATCAATGTTTACTGATACTGAATCCTACTGGATTACTAGGAAGTAAACTACTTTATTCTCTCCCTGTGACACTCCCTCTCGTGCATCTTATTATGTTCCAGGCTGCACGAAGGTGCAGTAGAAGTACTGTAGTCTTTTAAAAACCTGAGTCTGTTTTCTGATCTTTCTTTCATTTCTTCCCATTCCACATGGCCATAACATGGTTGTAAGACTATTGTCACGCATATATTTATTGACAGCATTTGGTTTTCCAGACATGACAAAATTTTATAATTTAAATTAAAATTAGGGTGCCTTATTTTCACTTTCAGACTATGGAAACCGAAAGAAAGGGCGACCCGTCTCCCGAGCGGCCGACGACAGACATACATCGTGCCAACAAAATCTGGGCTAAAATAGTCCACGATGGGTAAGTTTTATTTTAATATTATTATTAAATATTCATACAACACCATGTACTGTTAAACAGGCTGATAAATTGACAAAATGATTTTAGAGTTCAACTGAAGGAGGAAAAAATACAATTCATTAACCCCTGTAAAGAGAGAAATTCTCGAGATTCATGCGAGTCTGGTCCAAATCGCCTAGTTAGCCCAGACAGATATCCCGACAAGGACGCTATCAAAGATAAAGTGAAAAAACGAACCGAAACTAAAAAGAATTTTGAATTGAAAGGCACTGACGTAATCAATGAGATAAATAAAGATAACTCTAAAAACGAATTAGTCGATAAAATAGAACACACTGCGAATACTGACAAATCAGCTCAAACTAAAACGGACTTTAACGCTCAGGCTGATGTTAGGCGTGGAAGCAAATTAGAGGACGCTTTTAAACACGATGTCCCCACGCCAGATTTCTATAGGCATGACGGTATAACGCAAGACATGTTCAGACGCGACATTGCTACGCATGGCGACTTTGAAAAACAAGACGATATTAAAGATCTGAATCAGAATATGAAACGACGAGATCTTAAACGTGATGCTAAAACGCAAAGCGAAGGTAAACGCAGTTCGAAAGTAAAAGACTTTGGTGTTAAGATACTAGATAATGATGTAATTAGACCCGGCAAAGATGAAAGGCATGCTAGTCAAGTTGAAGGCAGCGATGTTTATACATATATTGACAGAAAAGGTCAAGCAGACTCTAAAACAGAGACAAAAGAGCAAGAAGCTGCAAAAGATTCACTTCAAGATGTGACAAAGCAATATGCTTCGAAAATGTCGACTAAAATTCAAAATACGAGTAACTCAGATGAAGACAGTGTTGCCAGTGATAGCATACATTCGCCTGTTGGTAAGTTATTTTGATTTGAAGAAAATTCTGTTTTTATGTTGCGCGGTGGCTTACTATGTTGTTGAATTTTCTTACTAACTATAATACGAAAATTTTGGATAAGTTGTGTGTACAACACCCATACAAGCCTCTTCGTAATTCAGATTCTGTATATCTATTATTATTCTTTATATATTTTATTCAAAAATATTACTTTTCGCAAGATATGTCTTGTGGTAAATTAAATCCGTGTCGTTCTAGGTGCTTTTATTGTTTTACTTAGTGCATAAATCCTAGTCTGCACTTCTATTGTTACCGGTATTGGTTCTACAGGTAACAAAGTTGCCGATAAAAATTGCACCTGCGTTGTGTGTTCGAGTAGCTTAGATAGTTGTTACACAAAAATATCTCTGCTTTCCGACAATAGAACAAGCAGCAGCGATTATTTTTTGTTATTGAGAAACCATATCCAGTATGCAATGACAGTGTCCTATGTAGTTACTAGGCGGTAACGTTTGCACGACCCCCTCACGCCGCCCTCATTTGGGTTTCTCGCGTGTTTCTCACGTCGTTGGGCTGGCAGCACAACGTAATGTAAGTCCTCAGCTCGTGTAACGCGTCAACAATTTGGAATACGGAGTTCTTGGCGGGAATTTCGGCGGAGAGCACGGCTTGTGTTTTGAATTGTTTAGTAAAATGTTTCTAGTGGACTTTATAATGTGAAATCGGTGTAATTTGGTGTTATAAATGCCCATGTTTATGAACAGTGTGTGGAATAATTGAAATAAACTGTCACATTGCGGCTGTAGTGAGATTTACTTAGCGGGCTGGTGGACCGCCTCGCCTCGTTGCGTCTGTGATCAAGCCAGGGGCTCCGTAGAATCAATGAAATGAACCACACCATCGTTTCATTGATAACAAGACTTAGAAAAAGCGCGGGAAAACTCATTTATACTGGCTAAATACGTAACGCGTGAAAGCCTAAATAAAAGAAAAAAAAATTGGAATACATAGAGCTGTGCGAGCAAAGCGTGCGTTTGTGCGCGTGCGCGCGCGCCCCTCGTCGCGCCGTGTCGGTGTTCCGCTCGTGCAGCGGCACGCTGCGCTTCCGCACCTCCGACGTCGGCGACGCCTTCCGCAAGTGCCGCGTCTGCGGCGCCGACCGCCCCAAAACTGCTGACGCTAGTAATTGTACGAAAGGTAGCATGTATACTTGGAAGTAGTGTAGTGTACGCGTTATTAGCTAGAGGGCTGAGATAAAATATGACAATTTGTAAATATAACGTATTTATTATTATTATTTTTTATAATTTTTATTGGTTAATTATTTAATATTTATTTGATATTGAAGTATGTTTTGACATTTAAATTTGATTTATTATAATCTTTCAATTTTTGTAGTATTAGGTACATTGTTCTTTAAATGAGCACTACTCTTAACTTCCTAATATTATATAATTTAAATGATAGTGTACGGGGAATTACTTGCTGGTGTACGAAATGATAGTCTTGATAGAGAAGAGAAAGTATATTGTTCGATACACAAACTTGATATTTGATAAATGATAGGTGAGAACGCGTGGCGCGCTTGATGGCCGTATGTTGCGAACTGATACGAAATTAATACAATTATAGGAATGTGTAAAAGTGCTGTCGCGGCGCGATGTGCGGCCAATGACCCGTACATGCTCCCGGGCGGAAAGATGAGGGGGTTAAAAGATGCTGTATAAATGAGGTGATTACAATATGATAAAACAATAAATTAAAAAATAATGTTTTTGTTAAGGATGAAGAATCAGGAAACATATGTGAAAGGTTTAAAGTTTCTTAAAGTCCCTGATCATAGTTCATCCTAAATGAGGCGATGTGCATTTGTCCACTTTAATTTTTACAACACTGGCACTCGCGGATCTACAATTGCCCTTTTTTCCCTGATCAACGCACTCACTAATATTATACACTTTTCGACGCGAGTGTGGCTGCCACAGCTCGGGCTGTTGTACGCCGGTCGTTCCGGGCTCGTCCTCTGCTCGCCTTGATAACGAGCACGCCTCGCATGCTGTGGTGAACCGTTCACTTGACGGGTTGGTCTCTCTTGATGTGGGATTCATCTCGATGTCCAGATGGTCAGGGGTGGCCCCTGCGTAGGTGGACGCCTGGGCAGCCAACCGATTACTGCGGATTCGTCGCAACAGAACGATCAAGCCGATGATCGAAGCGATGCCTAGACAACTATATATCACAGCATAATGGTGGATGTCATGGCTTGATACCGACTCTAAATGCTGGTTACTCTTCAAAGCATCGATTCTCTCTCTGATATATTCCATCGCTCTATCCTTCGGCACCTCTAAGCTCTTTTGCAGGGATGATGGCAAAATGTCGACGTTTATGATGTGATTAATGGGCTCTATATCCTCTACTGACAGGTTAGAACTTATATTTATCTGACTCATTCCTTGATTATTTGAGTAGATTGTAATTTGATCTGTTTTTATAATACAAGTACGATCGGCGCTTATAATACCTGCCGATGTCAGTTTCTCGGCGACTACTTGATTGTCACATAAGATTCTAAGGGGACATTCATCACAACAGAAATATAAATACTTATTTGGCTGACTTGTTTCGGTCCATTGACTGGCGCATGGGGTAACGGTAATCTTACATTCTTCTGAAGGGGATTCGAGTACGCATAATTTGTCGTTGTTTTTTAAACGATAGATTGGTCTTTGTATGTAACACAAATAAGTGTCAGTTTTATCGTGTAAACAGGCTCTGACGTCATACGCGGTCATAGTAAGGTATGAGTCCTTTTTCAAATTGATGGCAACAAATTCTGCGATTGGTGACACAGTTACCATCCTCCCGTTATCTACCGCTCGGGGAACAGGAACTATCTTCATAATTTCGAATGAATCACGGTGTACAAGTGGAATACGTAGCTCAAATATCAAAAATTCTTCACACATTCTTGCTTTGATCTTGATAAGGTGATACATCTTGCTAAGCTCGGATTCCAAATTACTAATTGGTAGCAATAAATCCTTTGATATGTGAGAAGAAATGGTGTTCAGCACTGCTTTGAGTTGATCCGGTGTAATAAGTTGAAAGTTCATTCTCCCGTGATAAATATCGGTAACAGTGTCTAAGGTAGTAGTTTGCACTGTTTTTAAGTTATGTAATAAGTTGCTTGCGGCGATTGATATTAAACTGAAGTCGTTCAAAAGAGAGTTCCTTTCCGATTCAGACTTGACAGTGCTTGCTAAATTATCTTGTCTCATAATTAGCCTGTTGAGAGCCTTATGCTGCTTGTCGACAATGTTTTCAGTTCTTTTTAGCACGTTGAACTCGGATTCAACTAAAGATGTCTGATTTTGTATGAGTACAAGTAAATGATCTTGATTATTTCTTACTGACATGATATCAGAAGTATATTGTTCCGCGAAACGCTCATCCAGTACGCCGAATAGGCTGTGAGCGAGATATCCGATCCCGTTGATAAGGCCGCGCTTGATGCGGCGCGTGCTGGATTGCTGACTCTGTAACAGGTGGTGATAGTAGTCTAGCTCGGAGTACTCATGTTTCAATTGCATTGTGACGACATCGCAGTGGGAATCTTTTATATTACGGCATAATTGATCTAGGTACTTTAAGTATTTGTCACAAGCTATGTTTGCTTGCCAGAATGGTGCCAAATCATAATATGTTACTACTTTCCATTCGTCTCTGATTAACTGCATGCTTGAAATCTTATCAAAATATAAGCCTTGGTTAGTTTTCAATGCGGTAATATTGAACGCTGCTTCCGATGTGGTAAAAATATTACTTAAAAATGTTATCAATAAAATAATAAATGTAGAAAGGTTGACGTTCTTAAGTTTTGGCTTCTCTTGATCCTTTAATTCTTGTTTCTCCACCTCCTTGTTATCTGAATGATTTTGGTGAACAGGTAAAAACGTTAACTTGATAATAGGGCGCTTGATAAAGCCATTTTTAGTCTTCAAAGTAACTACACGAACGTAGCTATCCTTGCCAGGGTGCAGTTCTACTACCCTACCCATAATCCACTTGCCTGGGGGTAAATTATCATCTTGAACTAGCACAATGTCGTCGATGTTTAGATTGTTTTGAGGGCGTGTCCATTTCGACCTCGCTGTTAGTTCTGCTAAGTATTCGGTGCGCCACCTCTTCCATATGTCGTGATATATTTTTTGAGTAAGATACCATCTTGCTCGCATATCTTGCTCGGTGTCCATAAGTGTCAGAACGGGGCCGCTAGCCAAAAAGTGAGATGGTGTGAGATAATCCAGGTCATCTGGATCCTCCGAGAGAGGGCAAAGTGGTCTAGAATTTAGGCATGCCTCCAGTTGGTACAATACGGTGGTGAACTCCTCGAAGGTTAGACGTTGCTCGCCGACTACTCTTTTGAGGTGGTACTTCAAGCTCTTCACGGCGGCCTCCCAAATCCCACCCCCTGAGGGAAAATTTGGGGCATTAAAGTGCCATACTATGTTCATATCTGTGATTTCTTGAACTAATTCTTGATTTTCAGCGCAGATCACCAATTGCAACGCTTCATACTCTTGTTGTATAACCCTATTGGCTCAAGTTATCATTTAAATTATATAATATTAGGAAGTTAAGTAAGTATAGTAAGTGGTAGTAATATATAGTAATATATAATAAGTGGTGGTAAATATTGTGTAAGTAAGTATTACTTACACAATATTTACCACCACCTATTGTTATCATGTACATGTAAGCTAAAAATAAATAGATATATGATATAAAAATCCTAGCGATGCCATACTGTGACGCGAAAGGGATTGTCTATTTCAGTTGAATTTAATGCAACTGTATAAGCCACACACGTTTCAATAGTTGCGTTCGTTTTGCTCAGCCTTAAAGCTAATTTATTATTTACTGACAAGACTAGAACTAGTTTTGAGAAATGTCAGAGTCGTATCGTATAACTGTAATATCGAAATTATTGTAATAGTAAAATATTTAAATCCCTATGGTAGTAAGTAGTGAATGCGTAGTAAAAATACGAAATAAATTTGCCATTGATAAGTAAGACAAAATATGTTATGAAAAATATTTTTTTTATTTATCAGAACTTAACAAGTTCACTCGTAATTTATGTCAGAAATACCAACTATTTATAGCCTCTTCAGTGGGCTTTCTTCAAGATGTAGAATCTAGTAGTCAAATGTCCCTGGCACTCGACCTTATAATTGAAGATCAAACGAACTTACCTGGAAGTGAAGTTCGATCACAATTATGCGAGCAGCATAATTCGACGCGATTTATGTTTACATGTTGTAGTTGCGTCCCCACGCATCAGCCTAGCACGATTTGTTTAAATTTATATATATTTTTTATTTTTTAAACTTAACTGTCACTAGACAACCGTTCATACATTCGTTCATCCCCACTTTACCCCTCTACGCGCGACCCGAGCAACCGTTTATTCATTAAGTTTATAGCATACTATTTTATATTTGTGTATGTAGAATTAAAATGTATTTGGGTGGGTTATGTTAATTGTGTCATGTGCGATTCTTACGAATCAGAAACAAAAAAGGGTGTATATAAATCGCGTCGAATTATGCTGCTCGCATAATTGTGATCGAACTTCACTTCCAGGTAAGTTCGTTTGATCTTCAATTATGCATCGCAGCATAATTCTTTGCGATTTATGTTTACATGTTGTAGGATGTTCAAAGATCACAAATATAAAATGAAGAGCACATGAAAATGTTACATAAATAACATTTTAGGATGTGCGTATTGATTGTAATAAAATTAAAATACGGTCAGGTTTTTTAATATAAATTTATTTTGATAGTATTTATGTATTCTCCAATCATAGTAGTAACATATAAGTTTTCAAAAAGAAAACAATAATTAGGCTCTTGACAGAATTGATTGTGCAAAGTTATCATTGACAATTTCTTTGTTATAAAATCTAGCAAAAGTAGCAGAAGATGGAGTCCATCCAGCAGCATTTCTAATTACATCAATGTTGACGCCTAGTTTATTGGCGGTGGATGTGGCAGCATGTCGCGTGCTATGCGCGCCAAATACTGACACATCTACCCCGCTTTTTTGAAGAATTTCTTTCAGCCAATGACTAAGACGTTGTGACGTTAACCTTTTGTATGGCCTTCTGTAGCTAATGAATAAATGATTATTATTCTCATTTCGTAATGAAGTTGTTCTATCCAAATAATCTAACAAACACCTAGCCGGACAATTTTTTTGGTTTTCATTATAAAATGGTAATTTCAAAATCGGTTGTAAAGAATTAGGTCGGGAAGTCTTAATAATATCAGGAACTTTTATAGTAACCAGATTAGGATTACTTGTATCAATATTAGATAGTTTTAATAGTGAGAGCGTTTGTACTCGATGAGCAGTGACTAACGCCATTAACATCAACGTTTTCTTGGAGAGAGTTTCCAGATTTAGGCTAGAATGTGGCCATTGTTGAGAAACGTAATTTAGTACGATGCCAGGGTCCCAAGTAATGTCATACTTGGGTTGAGTAGGCCTTAATCTGAAAACTCCCTTCATGAACTTCTTTACTCTATGATCTTCTAATAAATTTGGAAATAATAGGGATAATGCAGATTTATAAGAATTAATTGTACCGTATTTCGCACCTTTTTCAAACATACTTGTAAGGAAATCTAATATTGCAGGTACAGATGATTTTGAAAACTCAAGGTTATTTTGTTTACAATAGTGAAGCCACGGTTTAAAACAAGAGTCATATTGCTTATATGTGTTGTCCGATAGTGAATTTACCATGATATTAACAGTTCTTTCTGAAAGAGACGTCTTCAGATACGTCTGCCTGACAACTTCGCGGCTACTAAGCGTAAGGTCTTGTGCAGATTGTGTGTTGACCTGAAAGGCGATGTTTACAAATTAACGTCAGGATCAAAATATATTTACATTGAGAGCAAATTAGTTTTTTAAATAACGGATACCAAGGCTGCGTCGGCCAATATGGCACAACAACAATGCCTTCTGCTTTATCAGCTATTATTTTTCTCAATACTTTTAAAATAGGGATAAACGGTGGAAATGCATAAAAGTGTAAATCTTACCAGGACACAGTGAAAGCATCGACAGCCCAAGCATCAGGATCACATTTCCATGCTATGTATCTCTTACATTTAGCATTTGAGCGACTGGCAAACAAATCCACGTCAAATTCACCAAATAACTCATTTATTTCAGTAAATGCATAGTTTGCCAATTCCCACTCTGTGTCCTGGATTTTTTTACGAGACAAATAGTCAGCTTCTGTATTATCTTTCGTGTTAACATATGACGCGAAAATATGTAAGTTACGAGCCTCACACTATTGCCAAATCTTTTTAGTTATTTTATTTAAGTGGGGGTATTGCACACTGCCCATACGATTGATGCACGATATGGCGGTAGTGTTATCAATACGTAAAATATTTTTTGGATAATTTATTGGATAATTCATTTGTAAACGCCTTTAAACCCAAAAAGGCTGCATTTAGTTCTAATTCATTAATGTGCAAACTAGACTCTTCTTGTTTCCAATACCCATGTACTTTGTCCCTGATACAGCAGGCACCCCATCCGGTATTGGAAGCATCGGAAAAAATCTCAAGATCATAGACGTTAAATTTCAAAGGAGCGTATGCGTTATCTATATGATCTAACCACCAGTATAAATCTGACTTAATACTGTGGGGTACTGTTATGACTTGATCGTAACTAGAGTTATCCAATAAAAATAAATATTTATGGTATTCTAAATTTTTCGTATAAAGCCATGAATATCGTACAGCGGGACAAGCAGAAACTAATAAACCAATCAGTCTAGCAAATTCACGAAGTTTACATTTACGGGTACTTAAAAACCTTTTTATAACATCTTTAATTTTGACAGTCTTATCAGACGGTAGTTTTATAACCATGTGGTTCGAGTCGAAAACAAAGCCTAAAAATTTGCATTGTTGTTTTGGTTCTAACGAGCTTTTTTCTTTATTTACGATGAATCCCAGTGAAGTTAGTAAATCGATAGTTTGGTTAACATTGTATAAGCATTCATCGTAAGTTTGGCCAAAACATAATATGTCATCTAAATATATGACGGATAAGAGGTTCTTTGTTCGCAAATATTCTACAACAGGTTTTAATAATTTCGTGAACACATATGGTGCTGTGCATAAACCAAATGGAAGGCAAGTGAATTCGAGTAGGCAACTGTTATATTTAAAGCGTAAGTACTTTCGATGTTGTTCATTGACATTAATTAAAAAATATGCGTCTTTTAAATCTATTGATGCCATATAGCAATTCGGTGTGATTAATTTTGAAGCAGTGCGATAATCCTCCATCTTAAAATGATGGGGAGAAATAAATTTATTAAGCTGTTTTAGATTTAAGATGAATCTTTTATCGCCATTACTTTTTGGGACTAAGAATACACTGGACAAAAATTCTGAGTTCTCATGAGAGCATTTTTTAATTGCTCCAATAGAAAATATTTTTTTAATTGCTATTTCGAAGTGTAAAGACTCTTCGGGTGATTTGGGATAGACATTAGGCGCCTTTACTTAAAACGGCGTGCTATCGAAAGGAATACTGTAACCCTCAATCTTGGACGAATTAACCACTGGACGCGAAATTAAAGAAAAATGTATGAAAACTTGTTCAACCAATACTGGGGGGACGGGAGGTAATGACAACATAGAACCGAACAAATATGAAACATAATTACCTCCTGCGACATGCGTCTATATTTAAAATTTTAAATTTATTCGTGTTATGTCAGATGTCATAGACAGTGTTGTTACAAAGTCGATAGTCTACAAATTGAATGAATGATCGGTTTAAAGTATCGCAAAAATATGTAACGAGCCTTGCTCAATTTTTATAAACATGGTCAGCTCAGTTACCTATGCTGTTTATTAAAAGAAATAATGTTTTTTAGGTACTCAAAACAACAATTATGATTTTTAAGATATCTTGCCCTACAACGGGCATCTTAATACGGCGATTGTTTCAAATCAAAATTTTATTTGAAAAATAAAACGAATTTGACAATGACACATTTAATGACAATAGTCACTGTCATTTTCGTATTTCAACCACCTACTGTTTTTAGGATTCCGGCCTTCAGAATGTATCTTCTTTTAAATCACACACACAATCTACAGAACACTAGGTTTCAAGTTAAAAATTATATTACATATTAAGGACTAGTAGAAGCGCTAATGGTTCAGTTGTCTTAAAATTCGAACCATAACAAATAAAACCGAAAGGTCCCGGGTTCAAACCCCGCCTGGCCCGAACTGTATCTCTGAGTTTTTAGTAAAATCTGAGTCAAGTACGGCCATTTTCATGGACCAATACTTGCTTTTGATGAAGGAAAACATCGTGAGGCACCATGAACACTAGTGGATTTTTTGCTAGTACCCATGTAAAATGGAGAAGGCAAACCACTTCATTATTTTCTGGTCAAAATAGTCACTGTGTCAATTTCTTTACATACAATGACACCGTCAAGAGCCTAGCTCTTAAATATTAGAGAGAATGTGTACATAAAAGCTTTATTTGGAAAACAAAAATTCGTTCATTAAACGGTGAACCTATTTTTCAGAATATATTTTTCAAACAAAAATTTCGGATTATTTAGAAGTTTTTATTTAAAATTGGATCAGACTTCAGCAGCCCTTAAATGTAATTGAAAAAAATAATAAAAATATAATTAAATTGTATTTCTCATACATTTGCTATTGATATGGTCCTTAAAACATCGAAATTAAAATATTTACGGACTACGGATAGGCTCTTTTCTTACCAATCACTATTGTTGATAAACCCCATGACTCAGATGTATAATTGATCCTTTTTCATAAAAACGAACAAAAAGTTTTAGTTTAAATGTATTTGAACATGGAAAGTTAATAAATAGGGCCTTTTGATCAGATATGAATTTGCAGGCTCTATCTCCACTGTTATGGATAAATACATGAACCTTCATGTGTATTTATTTGCCCTTAGAGAACTAGTACCTGGGCGACCGAACTTTGCTCGGTTATTACTATTTGTTGTAATATGGTGGTGTTAAGGTGAATCTATATTTATGATAAATATATATTGTTATCTCAAACATTAACTACATTTTTTTTATACTTGTCCAAAAACAATAAAAATTATAAATAAAATTTAAAGTACAAAAAATAAGTAAGTCGCGGAGCGGGATTCGAACCCGTAACTCGTTTCTTGCCATCCACGCCTTAAGCCGCTGGACCAGATGGACAGTGGCAGGCAAGACGAAATTAGCTACCATATTCTGCGTAAAATGGAAAACGCATGAAAAATCGAAATCACGCATTTTCCCAAACATAAGACTAATCAAGATCGATTGTTTACCCCCGAAAACCCTCATATAACCAAATACAGCGAAATCGTTAGAGCCGATTCCGAGATCATAGAAATAATCAGAAACCATCATAGAAATAAATTTATATACTTTATGAGAAAAACATACAAAACGTGGCTTTTTAATATCGTAAAGCTAGGTCTTGTCTACTCCGTAAATAATAAAGAGGTGATTCTGTCTCTTTACTTACTGAAACTAAGGTTAACAACCTTAGTTTCAGTAAGTAAAGAGACAGAATCACCTCTTCAACAAATATAATTACAAATAATGAGAAAAGTGAAACTGGTTATTTATGGATATTTATACATTTTAAGTATTTACTTAAATTGGCTATTTATCCGCCGCCCGTAATAAGATTGCATTCCTATCGATATCATTCATCGACACGTTCATCGATAGGTGCAAGCTCTAAATGAATGGAATGAACTGAAGAATTAGTGAACGAATGTAACAATGACAGAATTAATCCGACTCGTTAGAGTATGACAACATTCTGGTTGACTTCCAGTTTAAACCAAGGATTTTTTAAGTGGACGTATTATTCGGTCTGATGATTACGCATTTAATTAAATTCACTAGAAAATACTAAGAAATATTGGACAAAATGTGCTTACTGGTGAAAAGAAATGTTGTTTGTGCGACTACTGTAATTTTTACACTGCAATACCGCACACTTCACCATTTTTTACGCAATGTTTTGCCTTGAGTCTCTGAAGTCACACTGACGTAGCCTGTTGTTTAACATAGAAATATTTCATAGTACCGTGATAGAGGGGTAAGGAGTCAAATGTCATAATTTCGCGTCCAGTGGTTAATTCGTCCAAGCCCTCAATCCAGGATAGAATAGTAGGGTCTTTTGTGACAAGTAACCATTCCTTCTGATAAAGATGTAAACGTCCAGCATAGCATACCTCGTTCAGCGACGGTTGGTACGGCGACGCGACGGCGAGCGTGGTGGCGGCGGCGAGCGGTCTGGCGGCGGTGATGGCCCGCGGCGTGCGGGAGCCACTCGGCTGCTCCGCTGACGAGGCGCGGGCTGGCTCTTCCCTGCATCTTTGCCCGCCGTTTTGTGATGCAGGGGCTTGTAGTTTGACTGGTTTCCATGGAACGGTCTAGTGAAGGTAGGTTTTTGAACCTTTGGTGGAATTTTAAGGGCCTCACCCGATCTCTGTACATTCTTAGCAGTCTTAATCTTTTCGGACATATTCTCGCCGAATAGATATTTATCAGTACTAGCAGTTACGAGGGTATCCTTCAGACTTGAACTGATCGAGGACACGACGAATTTTTTCCTTATTCTCGTCTCGTTATAGTGCATATCACACATTATTCTGCAGGCATCACTAACTGGCTTTAGTAACTGATTTCTTAAAGCCTGATCACACTGCATTGAAATAATGACTTCTATAACGGGAGCTAGCGCTGCTAAAGCATTACTTATCTGTTTTTGGCGATAGGCCAGAGATGCGTCGCGTTTAACAGAGGGGTCGGTTAATGCAGCTTTGGCTTCTGCATTTAAGATGGGAGGTACCAATAACTCACAATTAATAGGTATCAAGTAGTCTTTTGATAATTTTTCTTTGACTTCCTTTGTTAGACCCTTCTTTAAAATATCAATCCACCTGGCCGCTACATCTTTGTGAATAGCTTTACCCAATGTGGTTTCAGGTGCTGGCGCTTCACCCAATAACTCAAGAACGTCATGATCAAGTTCCACTTCAGTAACCTCGGCTGATGTAGAAGCCTCTGCTGTCTGCGGGTCTGGATCTACATCAATTGTTGCAAGGTCTGGTTCGGCGCCCTCAATGCGGGGCGTTGCCGCAGGTAGCGCGGGTGACTGCTCAGAAGGACCGCGTGGCGACGGGTCCAGCAACGGGTCTTCGAGACCGGGATCTTTGAGACCGGGATCTTCGAAGTCAGCAACTGCAAGAACGAATGTTCTATAGCGGCCAATATTTAAAATGAAATAGCCCAGTATTTTAGCTATTCGCATTTTTATTATAATTGTGTTGGTAAAAGCCCAGTTTTTAGCAGTTACGCAACAAAATGAAATCGATGGATACAACCCATGTTTAGTTGTTCGCATCTTGTTTTTGGAAAAATTTTAACTGTACTTACTGTTTTCATCTTCTGACGAATAAATTATACACCGACGTTTTTGAAGCTTGCTTTCGAGCTTATCGCTATATTTCTTAAGCTTCCTCCTTATCCATTCCTCTGAGTCTCTCTGCTTCCTCTTCTTCCCCATGTTGAGATGAACACTTGCACTACGGAGAGTTTTTGTGACGTGCGTAGGCTTCGGCACGAAAACACGTAATGAATAAACGGTTGCTCGGGTCGCGCGTAGAGGGGTAAAGTGGGGATTACCGATTGTATGAACGGTTGTCTAGTGACAGTTAAGTTTAAAAAATAAAAAATATATATAAATTTAAACAAATCGTGCTAGGCTGATGCGTGGGGACGCAACTACAACATGTAAACATAAATCGCAAAGAATTATGCTGCGATGCATAATGGCCTTGTGGAAACGCTGAAACTTGTGGATGTTAGCGACTAAAACTAATTCTTTTTTTGTTTGTTTGTTTTTAATATTTAATTGTTTTTGTGTAAGCAGCAATGGGCACGAAGCCAGGTCAGCGGCGTGTGTCCATCGCCAAGTGCTGTGCGCCGCCGGATGACACCGACTTCGAGATATCGCACCTGTCGGACCTGCCGAACGAGAAGGATGGTGAGAAATACTTAGTATATTTTTCTCTGACCTCCTACTGAAGCCAGGTCAGCGACGCGTGTTCATTGCCCAGTGCTGTGCGCCGCACGACAATACCGACTTCGAGATATCGCATTTATCTGACCTGCCAAACGAAAAGGAGAATCATTTAGATCCATCATCTGTGGGATGGATCTGCCCGCTATCTTTTGGAAGCTATCGACAGACGTACCAGAGGATTTGTTAATGATGAGTTGCTTACGACAGAACGCGTTAAGAGCCTCAGATACCGCCGATAGCGAAGTATATGTGTCTTTTATAGGCCGCATTTCGATATGTGCGCACAGGAATTGCACGATCTAATACCCCTTTTACCATTCCATCTTCGGACGATACGGCGTGGGCTGGGATTCCCTCCGTATATGGTCGATATTCCTGCCCATCGTGCCTCTAGATTCGCCACCTCCTTCATTATGTGAAGCGCGAACCGCGAACCGCGAAGGAATTCCATTCTTTCGCTGTTCGCAAAATGAATTGCGTTGTTCAATTTAGGGATTTTTAAGGCAAGAGCGAATGCATTATTTGAGATTGCATGTACCACCCTAGACCTCATCGTTGTTTCCCATCAGGTAAGATAAGGGTCAAACGCACTCAAATTATACATAAATTAAAAAAACTATTTTACTTTGTACTTCCACCTAGACCAAGACCACATGATATGGCACTTATTCGTCTTGCCGAACGAGAAAGATAATAAAATATTGCCGTTTTTACTACGCTACTGCAAGTTATTATTCTCTTTATCATTCTGTGGACTCATGCTAGCGTACTTTAATAAATATGTCGGGTATGGGGGGGTTTATAGCGAAGTTGCCAAAGATCTACCATAGTTGGCGCTGCCTGTCATGAAAAAATTCAAAGACTGTTAAAGCTATTAACTAATCATTTGCGTGTTTTTATAATATTAACATTATCATTTGAGTTCTATTTAGTTACAATGATTTGTGATTTTATGATCTTTGGTTTTAGAATGATAATCTGCATTGTCCATGAAATAAGTAACATGAATTATTTCTAAAAATGTACTGTAGTGAGAGATTGCGGGAATAGTATGTGAACGAGAGCAGTCCTTTTGTAAAGACGTTGATTATTATTCGCACTAAAAAACGAGTCTCGAAATTAAATGTGACGTTTGCGTTTTCGTTGCCGAAGAACCCAGTTGTAGCCCACTTAATATCAGCGGTAGCACACTAAACGGCTTTAAAGAGCTTTCCATGACGCCGCCCGTCACCCTTGACACGTCTTATATATTTTAATACAATGTAAAGCAGTTAAATTTTGATACTTATTGATAATTTGACAATAATAACCACTCAGGCTTATATATAAATTATTACATTACCTTGTTGAATGGTACTTTGTAGCCTTAAGGCTACTTTTTAAAGTTGAAAATCATATAGACAACTCAAAATATTTCTCTTTCCAGACAAAAGTCCCCGTGATGCATTGTCGCCAGGCGAACAAAGGACAACCCCAACGTACACAGATACTTACACAGAAACTTCTACGGAGTTGCCGACATTGAGCGAAGGCGAAATGCTCGTTACTTCTGGTGAGAAACTAATAGCGCCTGTTGAGAAACACAGAAACAAAGTGCCATTTCCGTGCGAGTAAAGCCTTTATTTTAGTTCGCCTGAAATTTTACAAATAATAACCACTGAGTTTTCCGATGGACTTTGATACTGTGTAAAGGAAAAGGCGCTTTATTAGGTCTGAGGCAACATTGTTTTCTACGGGTTTATAAACTATAAGTCTGACTGTCGGCAAGTATGCCGATACGGAGTGAGGGCGAAAGGTGAGGTTATGATAAGAAACTTAACCCTTAATCAAACCATAGGAGCATAGCTCCCACATTAAACTGAACCTTCTGGCCTTCACATAAAGTTCAAAACTAATGAAATATTTACACCTACAATGCCCGATTAAGGCTTAATCTAAACATAACTTGTACTGTCTCAGAATGAAGAGTAAACTTATTCCTAGTACGGATTTGCTATTGTTAATGTATTTTTTATATAACAGGTCACAGGCGTTCGCTGGGTGAAGCAAAAGACGAAGCAGTTGAAGTGAAAACGTAAGTTTCTAGGTTTTTCTCATAAAAGTCGAACAGTTTAAAACAGTTTCTTGTTGTGCGACTATTAGACATGTGCAACTATTTGTTTTATAGAAATACCATACTAAAGTCAAATATTTGACCTCGATAAGCTGACACAGTTTGGTGACTCTTAACCTATCAACGGCCGCATAACAATAGAAAATCAATTGTGACGGCGTTTCTCGCGGTCGATGGGTTAAATCAGCGGCATTTGTTCCAGCGACGCGCTGTCCGTGTCGCAGAAGATGGAGGAGGCGCTGCACTCCATCAGCCAGGAGCTGGCGCGCTGCCGGCAGCTGTTGCAGCACCAACGCGAGGTGAACCGGTGGCCTTTCTCGTAGACTTGTAGTAGACAGTATTTCAGTATGATAGGGACGGGTTATATATATACATCATTTTTACAAGCTTTTATTTAACATGGACTGTATTTTGTTGTTCCGGTATAATCTGGGTACTGAAATTTTAAGTCTGTAATGTTCAACTGATTGAGCTGTTTGTATAGTTTTAGTCTAATGTCAATACAATATTATGAAGTTAATTATCTATTCTGTTAATCAACTCGGAAGAAAACCCAACATTTTGGGAACATTTTGGAATTTCAACTTTATGGGAGTTCAACTTCCTGATCCTAGGGAGGCCATAGGAACTCCTTCATAAAGTTTGCATTCAAAACCACTTTACAGTATTAAAAAGGTAATTAAAACTTGTTACAAGTTTGTAAGTTATTTGAATATCATTATATTTATATATAAAAAAAAATAACAGATGTCTTAATATCCTAGCAAGAATATAATAACATTATTCGTTTCTATTTTTTACCACTGCGCTGTTGGCTTACGTTGTCCATTTTTGTGACTTGACTAAATACCGTTCGTGGACTGGGATTTACTTGTGGTAAAAACGTATCTGTATTATGTGTTACCTCCGTGTGTATTACAGTGTACGAGAGAGTAAAAGAAGATATGGTTAACATAAAATAATTATCAATTGCTATTGCTATCACTTGATTCTTCTACTTTAAAGTCAAAATCAAATTCTTTTCTCTTCTTGTATTCTTTTTATTTATTTTTGTTATGCTGGCAGTAGGTGTGTACGCACACAAGGTAGTAGTTACATTTTCATTGATGCATACTACTGCAATAAATGTCATCTCAGTAGCCGTCAGTGGACTGTAATCGTTTGTTGGCTTGACAGACGTTGAAAGAGTAAATATTATCGTTATATTCCAGTCTTCAGATTCTTTTGTACATACCAAAATAATGTATCTTATACTTGTATCTAGTCGTAGTACTAATTGTTTCTAGTCGTAGTGTATATGTATGATATTGTAGTTGTATTTTATTATTAGTTTTAAAACAGACTGATTTTATGCAATTGTAGTTTAAAAGTCCATATTAGTAGTATATACAAATTATGTATATTTTAATAAATTATTTTTCATTTAAGAGTTTTTATCTTCTTTCTATAAATTAGTGACTTGAAATAAACCACCTACTTTAAGCTGTCTACACACCGACGTCGCCGGTCCGCCGGCAAATTCCTACGGGCGGCATGCGCACGCGCGTGCCGTCGGGCCGGGCTGGCGGCTTCGGTGTGTAGACAGCTTTATATAACTTTATAAAATAAGGTGTATTGATCTCTGATGATCAAATTCGGATGGTATGAAGTTGAATGTTGCATTTCAATCAGATGAGAAGAATGTGTGTGTGTGCGACTCGCACTTGGCCGGTTTTATTTAATTTTGTGAAAACAAAATTCCGGTCAAGTGCGAGTCGCACACACACAGAGTTCCATACTTTAAAAAAACACGGTTGAATTTGGACTGTGTACAGTACGCATGAAATATCTCCCATGCGACCTCTCTTGTTCTTGTTGACCAAATTATTACTTGGACATTATTTTTCTTAATTATCTGTGGTTTGTCGTCTCAGTTATAAATGAGTAGCAACTTTGACAGGATCGAGAAAATAAAACAAGTTTGCATTTACTTTAAGATAATTTAATTTGCTTGCTTCCGCCACCAGTTAGGTCACGAAGCACGCAAAGTAAATTATCTTAAAGTAAATAATATAAATAAAATAAATATATACGGACAAATCACACAGATTGAGCTAGCCCCAAAGTAAGTTCGAGACTTGTGTTATGGGATACTAACTCAACGATACTATATTTTATAACAAATACATATATAGATACACATCCAAGACCCAGGCCAATCTGAAAAAGATCATTTTCCATCTTGACCTGGCCGGGGATCGAACGAATCGGGGAGCTAGCTCGAGGTGTCGCGCGGCGTCTCGATCAGACTTGTCCAGTATAGCGTGGCCCTTTGGGTACGAAACACTTAAAATGTACGTTACGTGTAGTAAAAGTTTGGAATATATTCTCACACCTGACCTTACTCAAAGTCTGATGGCCTTTTTGTATCCAGTTTTCTTTATCTCTTTTTAAATAAAAACATCTCCCAACTGACCCACCTCGACGAGAGACAGTGTGTACTGCAAAACTCGGTCTGTCTGCTCGAGTCCTGTTACATATAAACACTTCTGATTATTATTATTTTTCAAATAGTTCGACCAGTCAAAATACACTAAAGAAGCTTCGACGAATTACCCCAGCCACGTAGCCCTACGACATTGCCCTGCCACGCCGCAGCTGGCCCCGGCCGCGGCCACTCCCAACAAATGCACGTTTATCCTGCACATCGGAACACTTGTGCTGTCAGACGAGGTAACATTGTATTGGAACGCTTATGCTGTCAAACGAGGTAACATTGTATTGGAACGTTTATGCTGTCAGACGAGGTAACATTGTATTGGAACGCTTATGTTGTCAGACGAGGTAACATTGTATTGGAACGCTTATGTTGTCAGACGAGGTACATTGTATTGGGAACACTTATACTGTCAGACAAGGTAATGTTGTATTGGAACACTTGTGCTGTCAGACGAGATAACATTGTATTGGGAACACTTGTGCCCTCAGACGAGGTAACATTGTATTGGGAACACTTGCTATCCGACGAGGTAACATGGCACATTAAATGCGGATCAACAGCTAAGAGACATTGTGCAATTGCTCCTGCTAGACAACGGAACACTAATGCTGTCTGATAAGGTAAAATTGCAACTTCCAATGCACACAAGAGCGTACAGAGCATATCACTCGCGCTGTTAGTATTCGATTTCTTGAGGTTTAGTTATACCTTGCTATTTTGGTCACTAGTCATAACGTTTATATTTGGTAGACGGTGGTCAAAAAAAGTAAGGTACGGGTTACATTGTGCTTTCAAACGAGGTAACATTGTATTGAGAACACTTATGCTGTCAGACGAGGTAACATTTCTTAAAATTTAGGTAAATACCCTATTCACCTAAACTTCAAGACATGTTACCTCTTCCTGGCCACTGGTCATAACGTTTATGTTCGGTAGGCGGTGGTTCACTCAAAAGACAAGTCCCTCCTGCTCACGTGGAAGTTCTACGAGCAGAACGTGGCGATGACGCGCATGCGCAGCGGCCGCGTCGTTCTCTTCGACTTCACCACCGAGTATGATACCGAAATGAACGAACGATTTATGGACTTTCTCAAATATGTATGTTGAAACACCATTTTTTTATAGTTTTTAATGCTGATCTGTCTATACAGCGGTTCACTATTTATATGTATAACGTAAACTCATACACTTTTCACTCAGTCTGTTTAGTTAGATTTAAATTTGAAATTGGTTCCATGAAAATTAGATCTATGATAAGATTGATCTACCCGGTAGGAGGCCTGTTTTTCGAGCGTATGTATTGCACGTGGGTATACAAAGTATGTCTGTTCCGTTGTAATATCCTATACCGTAAACTGTGACGTGTCATTAGTTTGGTATTCTTCCCCGTGTCAATACGCTATTTATGACGTTGGCAAACGAGCAAGCGGGTCACCTGATGGTAAGCGATCACCGCTGCGCATAGACAACTGCAACACATGGGGTGTGGCAAGAGCGTTGCTGGCCTTTTAACACTTTTCGGGACGTCCCGCCTGTAGACGTAGACTTCTATTGTGATATCTATTGTGTCCGGTCCAGTGTCCGTGAATGAGTTAAGAAAACATAGACTCGTTTTTTGAAGGTTCCAATGTCGTATCGATTTGGGAATACCGCCGTAGGAAGTTTTTCCGCCAGTAGTTTTTTTTTTTAATTTGAAATCATAGGTACTACTTGTATCCAAATCTATTATGAAAGTAGAATGACAATTGATTTTAAAGTCAAGAATACACGAGTTCATTCACTCATTTACGCGTGCTACTCAACCGTACCCCAAAACCCCCTTGCGAAGAGCTCGTGTAATTAAAACAATATTTTACAGGAGGAGATGTCTATTATAATATGTGAGCTGAACAAGCAGAATATGCCCTTCGCGTCGTGTAGTCTGCCGTTGCGCGATGTTCTGCTCAATGCTAACCATCGCGTTGATATGTCGCTTGCCATGGTTAGTGGTTATAAGGACTCAAAAGTCTCACGAGCATTACTATGTAAGCAAATTGATACTGAAGTCAAAGTGAAAAGGTCTTAAATAGAATACAATTGAATGATAATGAATACAATTGACTATACATGTATAAACTATTGCCTGACTTTATTGTTGCCGGTCGAAGAGTCCCACTCTTCGACCGGCAACAATAAAGTCTGTCGAGTCCTTTGTTTAATACCGCCGGATTTAAATTTGAAAAAAATGGTTGTTAATGTCATTTAACGGACGATAATTTAACGTGATAACGGTGAGAGATAGATACGTGAGGGATACTACTACTGCTGCACCTCCGGAACGTAGAATTTTTCGTGCGTGCAGCCGGGTTTCATCGATTTATACGACGTTATCTCGTCAAAAAATAGATATATATTTTAGGCGAGTATAAACGAAATAAATATAGCAAAAAGAACCATGGTAGAGTGTGATTGGAGGAAAATTAAAAGGATAGCACAATATGTTTTATATCACACGTAGGGAAGAAACATGTCAGTATTTATTTGCACAGACTGATTTATGAAGCGGGCGGGGCGGCTGCCATAAACGACTGATTTTTTTCTTAAAAATCGTATGTTTTCGTGCAGATGCTCCAAATAATTAGTTTTTTAATGTTATATTTTGCATTCACAATGCTATTTTGATATAAGTACTCTTATAAAATTAAGAAATAAAGTATGGTAAAATTTTTTTTTTTCTAGCGGGCGGGATTTGATACTGAGGACTTAAAATTTTTTTTTCTTTTCTTTACCATTTTTTATCTCTTATATTAATAAGAGTTTATTACTTTATTTATATGTAACTTTAGCATTTTTTTAGTTAGACAGGTTTTCAAAATAATAAAGGAGATTCTGACTATGTATATATAAATATGTGAACAGACAGTGGGCCCCGACATGCGGCGGTCGATGGCTTCGCATAGCGTGGAGAGTCTCGTGAAGAGCGACGAAGTAGGCATCCTGGACTTGTGGTGTCTGCTGCGCAAGCGGCCCTCGCAGACGGACCACAGGCCCATGGTAAACTTATCTATAGTCAACATTCAATAACCCAGAATACCTCAGTGCCTTAAGACGAAAGTCTATAAACAAAGTGTCTTACCAGTGACGGGTCCTGAAACGTAGTCCCTTACTATAGGCCTCATAAGAAAGCTCAAGGTCGCTTATAGAGCTATGCTCGCTGTTTCTTTGCGAGATCGAATCAGAAACGAGGAGATTCGTAGAAGAAAGGTTACTGTCATAGAGGATTAGCTCTTTGAAGTGGCAGTGGGCAGGGCATATAGCGCGTAGTAGATCCGATGGGGCAGAAAGGTTCTCGAATGACGACCATGTACTGGCAAGCGCAGCGTTGGGCACCCACCAACCATGGTCGGACGACCTGACTAAGGTCGCAGGAAGACGCTGGATGCAGGCCGCTTCCAACCGGTCGCATTGGCAATCCTTGGGGATGCCTATGTCCAGCAGTGGACTTCTTGTGACTGTGATAACGATGATTCAATAATCCTCACTATATAATATATAGTGTGGATTATTGAATCATCGTTATCCAAAACCTATTTTACATATTATGTGAAATAGGTTTTGTACAGTCTAGCGTCAAAAGTGGAGTCATAATTAATTTCTCATACAGTCAGTATGGGAAATTATGACTCTACTGTTGACGCTTGACTCTGTACGACGCCCTAAAACGTGCGTAATATATACGTGATGAAATGGGGAGAAGAACTGCGCTGCCACGATGGACCGGCAACCCAAGGGTATTGCAGTTTTTGGACTGACAGATGCAACGGAACGACTACGGACTGCGCTGTAACAGCGAAGATCGAGGACCTGTGCGCTAGCGTCGTTGTAAGCTTGACTTTGATGGACCAAATTAGCAACTTACACACACATCTAGATTCGCTGGTAATTCGTCCAAAAGAGTCATCATCATTTCGAGTAGGTGACACGGTCACTCGACCATGCACACCCTGGTGTCAGAGTCCAAATGAGTGTTTAAGGGCGTTAATAATCGCGCCCTAGAACCTGAAGAAAAATACTATTTTTTTCGAGGTTTCATTATAAAAAGCAATAAAAACAAAAGACGACTTCTTTTTGTGCGTCTTCTAGAATAATGAGTTCTACAACTTAATAATCACTAGTAATATTTTCTTGCACCTACTTCCAAAATTCTCGTTTCTCGGCACCACCTGAGTGGTAGATAAAGCCTCTGGCTTTAAGTCCGCCTTAACATTTGTAAAGAATATATTACGCCTTTACATAAGTAAATGATATATTTCCCAATAGACACATCAGGATAGAATGGACGACTGTTCAGACGAATACCGGCGAATGTCGTGTTCGGGCGGAGAGCACTTCAAGCCGACGACGTCCCCTATCTCCCCCGAACCGCGCGCCACCGCGCTGCAGAGAGAAACTTCTGGCATGCGGGTAAAGATTACTCTCACAAATTTCAGCCTATCTTTCCGCTCCTTCATCTGAGCATTCTCTCATCTCATCATATTTATCATTACAGCCGCAAAATATCCACTGCTGGACAAGGGCCTCTCCCAAGGATTCTTCAATGGGAGGATATTGCCATACTCACCACGCTTGGCAGGCGGGTTGGCGAGCGTTACTTTGGCTTCTTGTGCTTACGACGCTGCTGCCCATTGCAAGCATTTTGAAGCTGGTGAAACGTAGGAATTTCTTGGATTTGGGAAGAGAATAATAGGCATTGGGATACTACTCACTCGGATGAATCGGGGAAAAGCAAGTAGCAGGTCGGGAGGCCGGGCGCGCGTACCCGATGCCATGCCTGCAAGTACCGGATAGGTTTCGGGAACTTCATTGGTAAGCATACATATCCAATTTCATATATCCGGCTAGGAAGCGTATAGAAGTTATGGAAGACAAATTTTGAACTTTTCAAACTTCCATGGCTTCTATTCTATACCTAACCCGATTTAAGAAATTGGATATTTATGTTCACCAATGAAGTACACATCCATATATTATAGTCCCCAAACACTATCTTATACATTAGAATCGTGTTGGGACGACGGTATACATGGGTGCAGGCAGGGGTTGGAATACCGGTAAAACTCATTACCGGTACCTCTATGAAACGGTTTTACCGGTAATTGGATTGGTACCGGTAATAAGGGGTTGAAATAACGTTAAAAATCAAGTATCGGTACCTCTATAATACGACGGTACCGGTAATTGGTTAGGTACCGGTACCTCCATAAAACGACGGTGCCGGTAATTGGATTGGTATCAATTATTTTAATAACGGAGGTATCTGTAACATTTGATACTAAATACCGGTAAACAGTACCGGTACTCGTATCGTGAATTATCATTTTGTTAATGTGTGTCGTTGCTGTGTTGTGCACGTGCGGTATGAGGCGGGGCCGACAATGGGGCGCCACTTTTACAGTCGAGCGAGTCCCATGCGGGACGCCAACAATGCGTAGGTACCGGTAAAATTAACGCAATTTTTAACAAAATTATTACCGTTCTTTTCCTAGATGATTACCGTTAAAATTTTAACAGAATAGAAGTACCGGTACTTACCGGTACTTATAATGTGAATTTGGTACCGGTAACAAGTAGCGGTAAAATTAACGTTAACTGTTAACAATATTACTGTCGTTAATTACTAGATTACCGGTACCCCATATTACCGTTAAAATTTTAACAGAATAGTAATACCGGTACTTATAATGTGAATTTGGTACCGGTAACAAGCCCTGCATGGGTGGAAACGCACAATTGCTCTCTTATAACGAGCCGATACGATTTTCCTAAACGTTTTTATGTTGTTTTTAGACGAAGGACGACCCTTTCCGGCACCCGTCGCAGTTACTGGACGAAAGCAGTCTGGCTAAATACGCCTTCCGAGTAAGTATCGCATCTAATTGACGTCGTTGAGTGTCTTTATGGTCGTAGCCCGTGTTTACTTGGCAACGGATCGGCACCGTATCGTTTCTCGCCTCGCGAAATTGTAAGCACGTAACCAAAGCGGATCAGCAGCTCTGGCCACAGATATATACTAATATTATAAAACAGAAGAGTTTGTTTGTTTGTTTGTTTGAACGCGCTTATCTCGGGAACCACTGGTTCAAATTAGAAAATTCTTTCTGTGTTGGATAGTCCATTTATTGAGAAAGGCTTGGCTATAAAACATCACGCTGCAACTAATAGCGAAGCATCAATAATAAATGTTTTGAAAACGGGGGAAAATTAATCATCTATACTAAGAAAAAATTAAATTAATCATAATAACCGAAATTGCCGCGGGGGAAGTCGCGGGCAACAACTAGTATATGATAAGTAAGCAGATGCAACAAAATAGATGTGTTGCGATTCAATCACTTTGAAGCAGGTCGTGAAGCGTAATAGGTATACTTCATCATTCCGTTTTGTCCTCCGTACATGAAGCTGTTGACCAGGTTGGAAGTTCCAGCTTCAAGGATGAGGTCTCTAGACGAATCCGACTCGGCTGGGCAGCGTTTGGGAAGCTCCGCAATGTCTTCTCGTCCAAAATACCTCAGTGCCTAAAGTCGAAAGTATTCGACCAATGTGCGTGTTACTAGTGATGGTCCGAAACGTGGTCCTTTACTATGGGCCTCATAAGAAAGCTAATGGTCGCTCAAAGACCTATGGAGAGGGCTTTGCTCGGTGTTTCTCTGCGAGATCGAGTCACAAACGAGGATATCCGTAGAAGAACAAAGGTCACCGACTTAGCTCAGCGGATTAGCTCTTTGTAGTGGCAATGGGCGAGGCACATAGCGCGAAGATCCGATGGCCGATGGGGCAGAAAGGGCAAGCGCAGAATTGGACACCCACCGACGCAGGAAGACGAATGATTCCTTCTATGCTATTACGTTCAAGAGCCTCCTAGATAAAAGTTGTTCTGGATTTGTATAGAATTTTGAATTATTATACTGTTGTATTGTTTGGAATTGATATAAAATTTAATTATGATGATAATGTAAATAATTATTGGTTGCAGCCGAGCACGCTCATCGCGAATGAAGTGGTAAGATTTTTATTCATATTTTTTATATCTAACAATTGCACATACTTATAAAAACATGGAGTAGAGATCGGATGTTCAGATGCATATAGGCTAGCTCCGTCGCGCAGCGGTCAACACGCCAGCTTGCGACATGAGTGTGCCCGGGTTCGATCCCCGGCCAGGTCAAGATGGAAAATGATCTTTTTCAGATTGGCCTGGGTCTTGGATGTTTATCTATATTATGTATTTGTTATAAAATATAGTATCGTTGAGTTAGTATCCCTTATCACAAGTCTCGAACTTACCTTGGGGCTAGCTCAATCTGTGTGATTTGTCCGTATATATTTATTTATTTATTTACATTGAATCTATGTTCATTAAATTGTTTGAACTTGTCTTTATATTAAGATGTAGTCATAGCTTAAGTTTCATAAAGTAGAATGCGAAATAAAAAACATTGGCAAAAGTACCATAGTTCAGAAACATCAATAAATCTGTCAAGTTAACGTTACTGGTTTCCGGTGTTTTAGCGGGGGACTTGAATGACTATTTACTCCCAAGACCCCAGCTTTTATTCCCAGAGTGAAATTGGTGGCATACCGCACAATTCAATCTCGGCGCCGAAATTCTCCACTATAACCCATTTCCCCTTATACGTATTAAGACTTACGTCACCTACACAACTACTGCCTGCATACTAAATTACATGCATACTGTCTTTTATGATAAAAAGTGTATTATGAAACTGCTTCTGTACGTGAGCCAAAAATAAATTCTAGTTAAATGGTAAAATGCATCCGATCATCTGATCTTTATTAATGAGTCATTGTTTTTTTTCCAGCCAACCAATATAAGGTCTTCAGTTGAAATGAAGAAAGCATTGGATGTAAGAATTTTTAAGTGTATTTTTCATCTATATTACATTATTTTAGATATGCATAATATATTACGAGTATTATGCTAGTCTGGGAGAAAAGAAAAAAACGTAAAATGTACCAACTGCTTCTCTTCCTGAGCAGATCGTAAAAGCCGAACGAGGGAACGGGCAAAATTCCGTGGAATCGTGTTATAGGCGATGCGGCTAGCAACCCATCACTATTTTGATTCCGTTTTTCACCTAATGCCAACATCCTAAACGTGGCCTTCGGGTCTTATAGACCTAGGCTCTGTCTACCCCGCAAGGGAAAAAGATGTGATACTATGTATGTATATATAAATAAAACAAATACGGGTTAGTCTATTATTTATAACTCAAGCACGACTAAACCGATTTTTTTTCCCGACCAAAGAGTATCTTTTTCATTGACGTTTTTTTTCTTTTTTTTTTAATTGCTCACTTTTAAAAATTCATTCATCTTCGTTTTTGCAGAGAAATGCGGAACAAAATAACTTGCAACCTACTGGATTGGCCAAATTAGAAGAGGTAAGTAAGTGATTGTGACATTTATTTCTAAAGCTGAGTGATCCTGTAAGACAGTTCTAAAGGTGATTTCGAGCGTTCGAGCTTTTGTGTATAAAGTCATTTTTGTTGTCATCACAAGAATTATTGACTATGATTTACAGAATTGTTATGTCATAAAAAAATACCGGAAACAAAGATATGCCACATCATAAACTTATTACGATTTTATTAGCTTACGGCTATTTTTTATTTAACATTTTCAACATGGTTTCTACAGAGCAGGTTAGAGAATTTTTTTTTTACTACATAAATATTGGATTAGCCATTTGTCTCCCATCTCAGTTAGAGAAATACCCATAATCAACCGAAATACTTATCTACTATCGCATCAGTTTAGGGAATCAGGCTAGTGATCAGAGCCTTCAGGCAATAGAGACCAAGACTGTACTGAGTTTCTTTCGGCGTATTCTTCTGAGCCAGTGGTCATTTCGAAACGCTAGTAGTTTATCGTTCAAAAAGCGATACACGTATCCTATTATGAATAAAAAATATTTATTTTCATTTTGATAAAGCGCGTACCCAAATACTGGTCTAAAGAAGTCTAATCAGAAAGAACCATTTCGACTCAAAAAGAAGAAGTTTATTTAATGTATCCATTCTACGCGGCCTGTTCAGGGGAAGAACAAAGCATGATAAGTCATTGGAACCTTCAAAAAACGAGTCGATGTTTTCTTAAAAGGCCGACAAAGCTCTTGTCACACCCCAGGTGTTGCAGTTGTCTATGGACAACGGTGATCGCTTACCTACAGGTGACTCGCTTGCTTGTTTGCTGCCCTATGTAATAAAAAAAATTTTGAAAAATAACGTAATGAAAAATAAATCGGTTGTCTGTAAAGTTCGTTTACGGACGATAATTTTACGTGGTTACGGAAGAAAGATAGATGCGTTACACAAGCCGAACGCTTAGGCCGATCGCGTCTCTCTATCGCTTGTTCCGCGCTCTCGCTTGCACACGGAGCGTGACACTTTTTTGTGCGTGCAGCTGGCGTTCGTTGATTAATAAGAGGTAGAATTTTAAAATTTTTGACGAGATACGACAAAAAAATTAAAATTCTACCTCTTCTAATCCTGTACTTTCTATGAGGTCAAGATATCATGTTAGTTTTTTACTTCCCCCACTTTAACAGCAACATTCTACGGGGACATGAGGTATTAAAGGGGGAAAAGAGAAAAGGGAGGAAAGAGAGAGAGAGAAAGTTCGAAAGCACCCTGCGTGCTAAGTGCGAATTCATCAGTAAACACTTTTTCACGTTGCAGTTTATACTAATAAACTCTAATACCTCAAGTAAAATTAGATGAACATTAGTTCAAAAAAAAACTACGTGTTAGACTCTGGAAGTACCGGCAGAAGGGAAAACTTCGCGCGGTAGAAAGAGAGGTTATTACTTGATCTCTCCTACGCCGCGCCAGCGATTTCAGATCACGTGCAAAGAATATATACGCTACACGAAAAGAAACGACACTCAAGCATGTGTGCACGTAAAAGCGCTTGCGGCTATGTGTTGGTGTCTGGATGTGCCCGGTGGCATCGAGAGGCGGGCGGAGCGGTGAACGAGCCAGCACTAAGTGGATTTACGCTTACACGTTGCGATTCAAGGTCACAGAAACTCGAAGTCACACGTACAGGGAGTGTCACCGCTGTGTCACGTGTCCGTCCAACGAATGAAAAAACGTGACATGATCGAAAAGTCACGTGACTTGACGCGAGTTTAACATTCTTTTACTTATCCCAAAAAGATCCTAATGATGTTTTCACTTCAAAACACTGTCAGCTTTACCACCCTTCGATAAACAGACTGTTCACTTCCAGGACGTGTTGTCTACCCAAAACCCTCAAAGCATCCGGTCAGCCTCCTGGGTAAGAACGGAGCAGCACCAGATAGCCATTGGAAAGCTCGTTAAATGTAAATGTTACTCGTTCTACAAAAGGTTAGAGTGAGTGCGTTAGTGTTGAACTTACTGCGTGTCAAATTGGTCTAAATCTGAAACAGTATGCAAAAAATCATTTTTGTGACAAGTTTTTATTATAAACGAATTCACACTGTAAAGTTTTCCAAAAAGGAAAAGACAAATCAAATGAGCTCGAACACGATTGGTGTACCTTGTTTAGTTTAAGAGTTCCTATGGGCAGCTTCCGACTCCATCATCGGACCAGCGCAACGATTACATAATAATATTATTGTCATCCGATTTACATATGCATGCAAAGTTTCAGCTTAATCGGTAACCGAGAAGCGGTTCAAAGTAAACTTGCGAAATTTGATTTAAAATCATAATTAAAATACTATATTGTAAAGATTTTTTTTGCTTTTTTTTTTAAACATATCTTCTTATAGTTCCCTAACTGAATAAATCAAATTAATTTTCATGACAATAATTAAATCCGTTCTTTTTTTATTTCGTGGCAAAAAATATCGATATACTCGTAAACTACCTGGTACGTGATGCCACATCACTAGTAAATTGCCATGCCGAACTGTCGCGTAAAGTAGGTAGTAATAAATTATAAACAGGTTACTTCGGTCATAATAAAATAGTCTCGATCTGAATCCTGCGTGTGCAGGTTACCCTCGGTCATAATAAAATAGTCTCGATCTGAATCCTGCGTTTGATTGCTGTCTTAACATAATGTAGCTCAATTTTATTACCTCGCGTACCGCTTTACTTATTTGTAAGTTAGATAGACTTATTTTACTGATGGTTTTGCACAAAACCTCTTAATTTATTTTATCCCGGCTTTCATTCTGATTGCATTTTCCTGAAAAATTACATTTAAAGAGCTTTCCAATGTTATGTAGATTTTACTTTTGTGCTACATTTAGACCAGTTTGGCATAAAGAATCCTAGAAAAATCCTTAGAATATTTTTGTTATTAAAGTTGAAGTTAATTTATTTTTATCAAAAGTTAATTTTAATAGTACTGTTATAGTTAGTTGACCTAAGAGACGTAGTACTGTCTAAGCTATGAAACATGCGACGGTGAAATAGCCTTTAAACGTAATTCGCGGCGCGAAAACTGCCAAAACCAAAATATTTCAATAATCGTTAAGTTTACCTTGTCGCAGGTTCAAATAGTCTAGAGTTAAATCCAGAAAACCGGATCTTCCATTTCTGGTTTTAACTATTAGATCATTAGACCACTACCACTTTTATAAGATACACCAATGTACCGGCGCAGAAATCAATATTTAAATGGCGCGAAAATATCTGTCTGCTATTGGCTGATGCGTTCGCGCCGTGTCTGGAGTTCGCTGGGCGCCGCGCTTTATGAGCGAGATAGCACGAGTCCTGTTGTGTTTGAATTTCAAATCTTATGTAGTGGCTATAAGTTCGTTATTTCACTGATATTTTCATTCGGTTTGATTCGGCGGTAGGTTGTGCTAATCTGCGCCGCACAAAGCCTGGAAACATAGCCGATGCAACTTATAAAAGTGGTAGTATTGTACCAGCTTAGTAGTATGAAAGTAATATTTTTTTTCTCTTGGCAGACTAAGTTCATCAGACGACAATCAAGAAGCCAAAAGAAAAGAGTAAGGCTCATTCTATTCGGCAGTCATGTTTCTGTCGTCGAAAAACGAGATTTCATTTGACCCTCATTTGAGTTGGCGTGATGGTAGACCACTCTGTCATCAGATCTTTGTACTAAACAACCACTAATGCTGCTAACACATGCGAAACTAAAAATAATGTGTTGCAACTATAGCGTCGTAATCTCGTTTTTCGGTGCGGCGATGAAGATGCAGTGTAAAAATTTTTAATTTTTAATTTCTTCAAGTAGATACATTAGTATGAAAAATATCGGGATATTACCGTAATTAATATGGTTTGCGAGTTTTTGTTTTTTGTTGATATTTCGGTCCAGTTGCATGATTATGATCACGAAGGAAGAAAAAGCTACAAAGTAGATACTTGTCTATTTTATTCTTACCCTCCACCGATTAAGTACTTTGCATCTAGCAAACAAGGCATTTTTCTGAAGATTCTTAGCCATTCTACATGTAAAGGAATGTATTTTTACACTCTTGACTGTTTTACCACCCGGTGCGGTGTAGTTTAATCATAGTCTGGTCAGTGTCCTGAGTCCGACACGGAAACCGATCGGAACCGAATGTCTAGACATCTGGTCTTACCATCCGTTGTAGTCCAGTTTACGAATCTCTCCTCCGATGTTGTGATTCACTTCGTGTGGTATGTGTTACCAGCTAGCTTGACTCGGTTGACAGACAACCGATAATTTTTAAAAGATTTCAAGAATGTCTCAAGTAAAGTCTTAATCTCCGTAGCCCGAATCAAAAGCTATTTAATGTGTACTTACCAGAATATTGCTTTTTCCCAGAGAAAAAGCGGAGGAAAAACGTCGGATGCATTCGAAACATTAAAAAATTCATGGAGACCACACAGTAAGGAATTTCTTAAACCAATAGTCTTCTTATTTAAGATTAAGAGTTGTTCTATTTTGCATATAGCTTTGGTGCGTCAGAATCCGGCGTCCGCTACCAAGTTTGAGAAAGGAATGTTACGGTGGTTTAGCCACATTAAAAGGATGAAAAACAAGAAGAGCAACAAAGAATATATATATATAAAACCAGTGTTCATGGGAATGTTGGCCAGGGTCGACTTCGTCGAGCGTACTGCGATCAGATTGCAAGATGTTAGAAGTAACCGTAGAGCATGTATGAGGAGAGTAATGAGTGTAGACGAAGCTAGAGATAATTGTCAGGATTGTAGCAAGTGGAAATCCATAGTCTCTGCCTTCCCCCATGGGAAACGGGCGTGATAATATGTATGTGTGTAGTAAATATTATTTTACGGCCCGCTGCTTGCCAACTCGCCTGCCAAGCGTGGTTTGTATGGCAATATCCTCCTTTGGAACTAAAAAGCCTTGGGAGAGGCCCTTGACCAGCAATGGGCTTTCTGAGGCTGTAATGATGATGATTTAATTAACCGGACCCGTTTGTTGAGACAAATCTTGAAACGGTGCGTCAGATGACCAATCAATGTTATGATGTTGACGTTGGTGAGATAGCCTGATCATGGTCGGAAGGTAGCCACAGTAGAAGCTTTTCACAAAAATTACAAATTTGTCTTATATTGTTTTGCAGACCGAGAATTCAAATTCAACAACCCCACGTCGCCTTCTTCGTATATAGAAGAGCCGCTAGAACTGGGTGACGCAAAAGATGCAGGTGAGACAAAGCATAAAGAAATTATTAAAATATGTAACAACGGAGGGATTGTTGGTTAATATAGATGTAATATTGTAACTGTTGTCGTGAAACTCGCAGAATGGAATAGTTTAGAAGTTTCCAGAACATTGTCTGTCGCGCTCATACATCTCACACATGTATTCCATACCGCTCATACGCAGTCAAATATTCTGGAATTTTCCAGCTGCCGCCAGCATATAGATTTTATAAGGGAACTTACACAGGAATAGGGAACAAACAGTATATAAGGAAATGGACGGGGCGTTCAACAATCAGTGGACCGCGAATTTTGTGAAGTTAACTTCCAGCAATTTAGTGATAAATTGTGTGCTAGTGACTTATAGTGTGAGATTTATTGTCGGCGTAGAGATACCGTAGTGAATAAATTCCAAAAATATGGTGTTTTACTCCAAATCCCGATCCCTAACCACATATAATGATTTGTTTTTATTGATCTTCAGGTTCCAAAAAGTCCGTCACAATCGTACCGAGATACTCTCAGCTTGGGTGGGAACAGCCACATCATGCAAAGCCTAACCGAAGCTTCGGAAAAGATGGATCTGATATATTCGGTATTTCTGTATGTATTTTACCTCATAACTCCGGCCTTTATCAACCTATTTGTTTTGTTTTTTTAATGATACACATACTTTTAGATTTATTCTCTTCTTTATCGTCACATACCGTCAGGTGAGATGGGAGACAAAAGCTTACTTCAACATTTAGTAAAAAAAAAAACACAGAATTTGGATATTATTGACGTTGTCGTTACGGAGATATAGACTGGGTTATTAGCCCATCCCTAAATCACTGCACGGAAAGAGCAGCAATTGACGTATGTTTTTCATCAAAATTAAGTTTTATAATAGATCTTTGAAGGTCTTAAAAGAGTCAAGACTTTTATATTAAACACTAGCTGTTGCCCGCGGCTCCGCCCGCGTTAGTGTCGATCCCTCGGGAACAGTAGAATTTCCCGGAATCAAACATACCCTATGTCCTTCCTCGGGCCTCACACCTCCATACCAAATTTCATCCAAATCAGTTTAATGGTTGAAGCGTAAAAAAACGACAGACAGAGTTACTTTCGCATTTATAATATTAGTATTCAAAAAGTCAAAAGTCAAAGATTTTTATTTAAATTGGATACATGTATCTCTTTTTGAACGTCATATTTTTATTTCTTATATTTGTTTAATTTATGCAAAATCGAAATACTACTAGCGTTTCGCAACGACCACTGGTGAGAAGAATACGCCGAAAGAAACTCAGTCCAGACTTGGTCCCTATGTGCCTGAAGGGCTCCGATTACATTGTTTACATATATTATATCATCAAATAAATTTATATTAATTGCCAAGCATTTTTATCAATTATATAATCAGCAATGCAAAAATATGCTTTTTTTACTAATTGGTATTTTACAGTCGCTTTAAACTTAAGTATAGGCAGACCTAATATTTCTGCAGGAATTTTATTATAGAAGCGTACTCCTAGACCCAGAAATGAATGCATAGTTTTCTGCAATCGCAAAACTGGTGTAGCTAATTTATTTTTATTTCTCGTATTTCGATCATGAATATCACTATTTTTCTTATATAAATCAAGATTATGGCGCACAAACATAATATTCGCAAATATATACTGAGAAGGTAATGTTAAAATATTTATATCTTTAAACAATTCTCTAAGAGATTCTCTAGCACCAAGGTTATATATAGATCTGATAGCGCGTTTCTGCAGTACAAATATGGTGTTTACTTCTGCAGCGTTACCCCATAGTAAAATTCCGTAAGACATCACTATGAAAGTAACTGAAATATACTAAACGCGCAGTATCAACATCGGTCAGTTGTCTAATTCTCCTAACAGCATAAGCTGCAGAACTAAGTTTACCCGCTAACGTAGTAACATGGGCACCCCATTGAAGCCCGGCATCAAGAGTTATTCCAAGAAATGTTGTTTTATCTGTTAAATCTAGTGGTTCATTATCCATTATTATACGTGTAGGAATTTTTTTAACATTTGGTAAGCAAACTTTAATACACTTCGTTTTCTTAGCATTTAATAACAGATTGTTCGCTGTAAACCAATCCAACACCTGAGCTAAAGTACTATTAACCACGTCAAAAGAATCAGTTTGTCTATCAATTTTGAAGACAAGAGAGGTAGTAGTATGGAAGTATGGATATTATTTATACTTCTAAGTCCAGAAATGAGGAAATTTACATAAAACCTTTACCCTCCCATTTTACCCCTTTAGGAGTAAATTTTGTCCATTTCACCCACATATATGTTTTTTAATTGTAATCGAGAACTTACATACCTATTTATTTTCATACTTCATAGTCCAGAAATGAGAAAATTTCCAAACAAACTTTACTCTGTACTACTACTTCTGGGGGATTTTTTTCCAGTTGACCCACACAGATCTTTTTCAATTGTAATCGTGAATTTATTTACCTATTTTCATACTTCTAAGTCTAGAAATAAGTAAATTCCTATACAATCTTTACCCCGCTATTTTACCCCTTCAGGGGAAAATATCGTCAATTTTACCTACACAGATATTTTTAATATTATATAACCTAGAACTTATATACTTATTTTCATACGTCTAAGTCCAGAAATGAGAAAATTTCCATACAAAGTTTATACCACACACCCACCCCCATTTTACCCCATTTTAAATTTCATCTACCTACACACATCTTTTTTAATTTTAATCGAGAACTTATATACCTACTTTTATACTTCTAAGTCCAGAAATGAGAAAATTCCTTATAAATTTTACCCCTTTAATAGTAAAATTTTTTAAAAATCCTTTCTTAGCGCTCACTCGCATCATTAAAAGAACCCCTGTACCAAATTTCAAGTTTCTAAGCGCAGCAGTTTCGGTTGGTTTGCAGTTTGCCCGCGGCTTCGCCGCCGCCGTTAGTATTCATCCCTCAGGAACAGTTTGGACCCTTAAAGGGGTGATTCAGGTCATCAATATGAACAACTTTTTCTATGGGACCAATGCTGGGAACTAAAAAAAAATCGTCATTTCCATAAAAAAGAGTCCCACCGCCCGGCCTGTTTGTATGGGAATGACGTTCCCAGCATTGTCCCCATAGGAAAAGTTGTTCATCTTGATGGTCTGAGTCACCCCTTTAAGGGTCCAAAACGATAAAAAATTCACCGTGTATATTTGCAGGCAAACTAATGCCTTGAGTTCATTCAAATGACGATAACTTTTTTTTTAATGAACTGATTTTGATGAAACAAACTTAAGATGTTTTGCTGAGTTAAAACAAAGCAATTAGTGAAAGTTTGAAGTAAATCGGTTCAGTATTTTCGGAGATAATCGTGATCATACATCCAGACAGACAAAAAATTCAAATATTTTTTTTTTGCTTTCTATTATTCTTTTTAAGTGTCCCTCTATCCATTTCAGTCAAAAATTCTAAATGTACAGACAAAATATTTTTACTGTTTTATTATATGTATAGAAGATAACGGTTTCACACTCGTATTTTTAAGCTGGCGTCAGTTTCAGCCTTTTCTGTCGGCCATCTTTAGGTCTTGTGTGGCGCTCGCTACAATGCGTACAAGGACGCCTTAAGACCGAAGAGTCATTGATAGTCTTCCATAGAATTCATTAATACAATTAATCACAGAGTTGACCGAGTCGACAACTCGTATCTGTATGTTATCCGTGTTTCGGCATGCTTAAAGAATTGGATTCTAAGTCAGTAGGCATATTCAGACTAAAATACCTCAGGGAAACCAGTAAGTGACGAAATTGATGTGTCTTTAAAAATCCTTAAATGTCCAGATTAACTATGCAATTCAGCTTCGTGTGCCCTACCCAATAGTATCTTGCATCTTTGGATTTTAGGATGTATAGAAAACACATGCTATATAAATATAGCTATATATATAGCTCGCACTCAACGAGGAATGCAGGGTCATGACAGACCCCACGGTTCAGAGTATACGTCACGCTGGGGTAGACCCTCATGCACATACATGTGGGATTGTGTGGCAAAATAAACAATTGGAATTCACTTTTAAAATGGTTTATTTAATTATTAGAAATATTCAACTATATCAACGTTCGTCGTGGGCACAGAGTATCGCCATATCTCTTCTTTCTCTCTCGCACACATCCTTCCCTTTCTTTCATCCGCTGCGTTCCATAATCTCAACAATTTGTAGTGCATTCATACTTTATCTTAATTATACAATATTTTATCCCACAGTCGGCCATCCTGATCCATGTCTGTCCTCAGACATCCACACAAATATTCATCTCTCGCTTTCAACTTAATTACTAATACAAACTTATAACAACATGGCTTAATTTCTATGTTTGAGCACAGAAGAAACAATATAAGGTAACAACATACTATGAAAGAAACAATAATAAAGTAACAACATACTTCTTTAAACATGTTTACACACTGAAAATTGCAGCATGTGTAGTACAGTACATCTAAAATATACATACACAGCTGAGAATTTATAAGACTTATTATTACAATATAAACTTATTAATACATCATAAACTTATTATTATCATAACCAAACCTTTCATACACCAAATAAAAACAAAAAAAAACTAAACTAACACAAAATAAGGACTCCACCCTTACCTCAAGTTTTGGAGTTCACATCTGGCCACGCCTTCATGTAATCCGCTGAACTAGAGGTTACACCAGGGCCTTCAATAGTAGGATCAAACTTCTTAACATCATATCTGTTGTTCCTCTTTACTTTTACCACTTCATATGGCCCTAGATATTTGGCTTTCAGTTTCATTCCCGTACCAAATTGCGTGCGTTTTATCGCCACCAAGTCTCCTTCATTGTACTTTACACATTCTTTTCTCTTCTTATTGAAATTTCTTATATTTTCTTCTTGAACTTGTAGAATTTGTTCTTTGGCTTTTTCTCTAAGCTTTTCTCTTTCTTCAGAATAGCTTTCTCTCGCTTCTTGTAAAAGCAAATCATAAATCTCAATGTCTTCCTTCATTCTCATCTTAGTCCCAGTCAATAGCTGAAAAGGTGTAGTGTTGATACTTCGCTGAAAAGTACTGTTCAGAGAACGTTGTAATCTACTTACATGCCTGTACCACAGAGCTGGGTTCTCTATACACATTTTTGTAAGTACTGAAACGATAATACGATGAACCCGTTCCACCTGCCCATTACCTCTAGGTACTCCCGTCGTAATTTTGATGTGTTGAATGTTCTCTACACTACAATACTCCTGGAACTCATTGCTTGTAAATGCCGTGCCTCTATCAGTAATGAATCTAGTTGGATTTCCAAAGTGTTGTTGGTGAATCTTTAACTTTTCAATAGTTTCTTTAGTAGTGGTACTTTTAGTGGGAAATATCCAAGTGAACTTTGTAAATGCGTCTACAATCGTGAGAATATGGTTATATTGTTTTTTCGTCTCCGTCATTGGGCCAATGTGATCCAAATGCAGCGTGTGCAGTGGTGATTCCTCCTTTTCAATCGGAGTTAGGAATCCTTCTTGTTTTCCCTCTTTGCGTGTAGCTAATAAACAGGGAATGCAACCTGTAATAAAATCTTCAATTTTCTTATCAAGGTTCTTGATGAAATAGTCTTTACTTATTAATTCAATCATCTTTCTTTTTGAAAAATGTCCATTTGCATGGGCCCTTTTTATGATTTCATTTTCCATAGACTTTGGGATCACTAAATGTTTTTCCATTCCTTTGTACAACAATCCATTATTAATATAATAATCACCATAATTTCTCTCCTGTAATATCTCTATAATAGCTTTGAGACCATCATCCAACTGTTGTGCTCGTCTGATCTCATCATGTAAAGTTACTACAGCAACATATGGGTTTCGGCTTAATGCATCAGTATGCTTCATCTTTGAGCCGGGCCTATGTTCAACAACAAAATCAAACTCCTGCAATAATAATGCCCACCTTGCAACCCGTGTACACAAATCTTTCTTCTTAAGTGTCATTTGGAATGCTTGGCAATCAGTCACAATTTTGAATTTAATACCATACAAATAGTGTCTAAATTTCTTTACTCCTTCTATAATAGCCAGACTTTCCAATTCATAACTGGTGTACTTCTTTTCTGCATCGTTGGTTTTACGACTCATAAAATATACTGGATGTAGACCGCCGTCATCTTCGGATCTCTGCATGAGTATAGCAGCATAAGCTAAACATGATGCATCTGTATGCATTTCTGTCTCCAACCTTGGGTTAAATATTCGTAAAACTGGTTTAGTAGTCAACCGTTCCTTCAAACAATTGAATGCACACCGTTGCTCATCATTGAATTCAAAACTGACATCTTTCTTAAGTAATTCTGTAAGCGGTCTTGCTATAGATGCAAAATTCTGGATATACTTCCCAAAATATGATGCCAAACCAATAAAGCTTTGTAATTGCTTGACTGTTTTGGGTTCTGGAAACTTTGTAACAGCGTCAATCTTTTCACTTGCAGGCCTTACTTGCCCATTCTCTATAGTATGACCTAAATAGGTTATACTTCGTGATATCAGATGTGCCTTCTTCCAATTTATTTGTAAGCCGTATTCGGAGGCCACACGTAAGACTTTTCTTAATCTGTCTACAGCTTCTCGTTCATTCTTTGCTGGAATGAGAATATCGTCAACAAATATTAGAACAATCCCTTTAGATATTAATTCTCTGAAGATTATGGACACAAATCTCATGAAATAGTTAGGAGAAACTGACAAACCAAATGGAGCCTTTAAAAATTCAAACTGTCCGTGATGGGATACAAAAGAAGTGTACTTTATGGACTCCCTACTGACATTCAAATGAAAAAACCCATTTTTTAGGTCCAAGACACTAAATACTTTTGCCTCCGCCAACTTATCAATATAATCCTCAATAATTGGCAATGGAAACTCATCTTTAACAATCTTACTATTTAGTTTTCTGTAATCTACACACACCCTTGTAGTACCATCTTTTTTTCGTACTAATACTAGCGGACTAGCATATTCTGAATAACTTACACGTACAATCCCTTGATCAAGCCACTCTGCAACTTGTCGTTCAACTACTGCCTGTTCCTTGAGTGATATGCGACGAGGACGTTGCACAACTGGGACATCATCTTTCACTACTATTTTCAACTCGATAGGAGCTTCTCTTATTTGACAAGGTTGATAACCCTCAACCATTTGAAGCACCTCTTCCTTAAAGGCAGTATTACTTAAATGACCAACCTCTACCCTGCAACAGAAACAATTTATTTGGCTCACCCATTCCACTGGTTTCATCCACACAGCACTACCATTCATCACTGTTATCACACTTTTGAGAAATTCGTGACCTATAATTACGTCAAAAGGCATACAGTCTTTAGGTACTACGTAGAACAACACGTCGTCGTATTTCGTACCGTCTATCACCACATTTGTTGTTATAGAACCTAATGACTTCACTTTTGCAAAACCAAGTCCAGACAGCGTTATGTTATTGTCCATCACTTGAATGACATCAGCACAGAACTCGGAAGATACCAGGTTTACATCGCTGCCGGAATCAATGAGAGCACTCGTCGTTTTTCCACATAATTTCACCATCTTCAAAGGTTTTTCCCGTTGCGGTTGTTTGTTTACATCGTAAGTGTCATATTCAATTTGACGTTTGCTATCTTCACTGACATCTGACATCTTGTCGCTGTCATTCTGTGACTGTGACGTATGATCCGCGTCGTTGAACGAAGATTGGCCGAACATCGCTTGCTTGCTCACACGCTCGCCGCTCCCGCTCGCACTTGCCGATGCGCCGCCGCCGCTTTGCCTATCGCCGGAAGTGCGCCATCTTGATGAATTCTCACCAAAATTACGGCCGCTTACCGCCATGTTTTTTCTATGCGGGCACTTCGGTGAAATATGACCATACTCATTGCAGTTGAAACATTTTGGACCTTGCGCCTTCTGCGGACAGTCCTCCGACACATGATCGCCGTCGCCGCAATTATAGCACCTTTTTGATGTTCTTTCAGGACGTACGATGCCGCGTTTGTCGTTTCTGTAGGTACTTCTAGGATGCTCCAATTTCATCTTCTCCTTGATAACTTCGTAGACCTTTAACTTTTCTTTGAGATCAGGATACGTAGTTACGCCGTATAGCATCATCTTGTTGGTTTCATGGTCAACTATGCCGTCTACAATGTATTTAATGGCGACATAATCGGGCATCTTTCCCCTTTTTCCTAATTCCTTCATAACCATCATGTAGTCGATGCAACTCTCGTCACGTTTCTTCTTTCGCTGAGCCATCAATTCATGTATTGTCTTAATGTCGACAGTGTCTGGGAACTCTTTAGTTAGGGCCGCCTTCAGTTCTTCCCATGTCTTATGAGGACGTTCTGCTCGCATCCAAAGCTGTGCGGTTCCTGATAGGGATCTCCGTGCCATCAGCAGCTGTTGTAATGGTGTCCAGCCACATATTTCGCCATTTTCTTTTACGTCTTGTATCCATCGCGACACTGGGTAAGTTTTATCCTGACTGGTGAACTTGGGTATTAAATCCGAAGTTAGGTACAACATGGAGTTTGAGCCAGGCGCACATGATTCGTCTTTTGCCATCTTCGTATCTTCTCACCGTTTGCCGATTTCGTCGTATTTCAGCCGCCGTAGATTTGAAAAATACGTTGATCGACACGTCACGCGCCGGTCTCTCGTTCGTCGTCTTCTTACTTGAACCCGTGTAGTTATTTTGCCAATCCCGGACGAGCCCCCAGATTTGTGGGATTGTGTGGCAAAATAAACAATTGGAATTCACTTTTAAAATGGTTTATTTAATTATTAGAAATATTCAACTATATCAACGTTCGTCGTGGGCACAGAGTATCGCCATATCTCTTCTTTCTCTCTCGCACACATCCTTCCCTTTCTTTCATCCGCTGCGTTCCATAATCTCAACAATTTGTAGTGCATTCATACTTTATCTTAATTATACAATATTTTATCCCACATACATACATATCATGTCTTTGCGAGTTGATTGAACAGAGCTCAACTCAGTCACCAAATTCCCCAAAAGACGTATTAACACTATAGAGCTCTCGTTATACCGGAGTCAGAAAGCAATGAAGAAACACCACAGGCAACACCGATCGGAATTTTGACATCCCCTCCAGCCATCGTTTGGTCGCGTGCAGCGCGGACAGCGGCGCGGGCGGCGACGCGCGAGGCAGCCCTCAGTGCTCTGAGGGAAGCGAAACCGCCGTGTCGCCACCCCTAACACTCGCCCTGATGATGGTCTTCGTATCAGACCGAAACTAGTTGGCGATTCCAACTGAATAAATGTGAGTGGTATCCGGCAGAGTAGAATAGGACCACTCCAAGTCTTCCCGTGAATGTCGTAGAAGGCGACTTAGGAAATACAAGCTAAACAAAGCTTATAAACATATAAGACACCTCTCCAACCCGTCTGGCCAGCGTGGAGAGTGTAGGCCAAGTCCTCTGGCTGATCTGGGCAAGTATGGCCCTAGTAGTACAGAGAGGGTCGTGCTCCTGTAGTGGAGACTAAAAAGGACCTGATGATGATGAAATGTGAGTGAAACCGTGTTTTTATAATGACTATAGAGCTCTTTTGTCTTCTAGGACGTTGAGAAAACACATGAGCTACCAAAGGAAAGTATCGACATAACAATCTTATGGCTCGCGCTCAACGAGGAATGCAGTGCCATGACGGACCCTATGGTTCAGAGGCTATACGTTGCATACTCCCTACTGGGGCGGAGTGGAGCGGACCTGGAGACGCCCGTCAGCCTTCCTAAGCCCAAGAGTTATATAGAAAAATGCGTGTTTAACTTTAAGAAAAGTAAGTATTTTTACGAAAAGCGGCATTCTTGGTTGACTCGTCTGTGTCATTTGATAGTAGTCAAAATTGACAGTGTATACAATTTTGGTGCTAGTAATTCAATTCAACATTCAACAGCCTCCGTGGCCCAGTGGTAACAGCCTCCGTGGTCCAGTGGTTAAGGCGTTTGCCTGTTGACCCGGGGTCGTGGGTTCGATTCCCACCGGAAGCATACTTTGTTTAGTTGTTTCCAGTTTGGTTAGGACATTGCAGGCGTGAATCACCTGATTGTCTGATAATAAAGATGATTCCGTGCTTCGGAAGGCACGTTAAGCCGGTGTTCCCGGCTGCCATCTGGTAGTCGTTAAAGGAACCGCGTCAGAGGCCGAGAGGCGGTTCCGAAGAACTGACACCAGGGTGTGCATGGTCGATTGACCGTGACACCTACTCGAAATGATGAACATCCTTTTAGGGTTTCTTACCTAAACAGATGTTGAATTACTAGCACCAAAATATTACAAATGTTCGGCCCCGGTCAATTTGTTTGGGAATGTCAATAGTTTCTAGCATTGGTCCTATAGGAAAAGTTGTTAATATCGACGGGCTGAATCGCCCCTTTAAGAGTATAAAACGATCAAAATTTCACTGTGTATATATGATGAAATTATGAAACTCTCATACATTCTTACATGAACTCTGAAAATGTAATGTTCCTTATAGCTTTTGATTTCAAATTGTTTATAAATTATGCAAACGATTTAAAAATTCTTCGTATTTTCAGCAATACAAGTTAAACAATGTGACATGGCGCTTCTGGGGCACATGGCCGGTTGCAAAAGTAATGATATAACCAACCACGACCCCAATGATTGCATCATGTTTACTGTCGTCAGCGAGCCCGCTGAAGATCCCCTAGGACTGGCCAGCTGCGAGGATATTGGGTAAGCAGGATGGAATCCCTTGTCGTCTTATCTCTGCTGGTCACATGAATGAATGAGTCATTAAGGCCTGCATCATGTCCACGTCCTGAGCGAACCAGCTGAAGATCCTCTATGACTGGCCAGCTGCGAGGATATTGGGTAAGCAGGATGACTGTAGAATCCCATGTCGTCTTATCTCTGCTAGTTACCTACATTAACTTATGAAACATTAAAGAGTGCGTCATGTTCACCGTCATCAGCGAGCCCGCTGAAGATCCCCTAGCACTGGCCAGCTGCGAGGATATTGGGTAAGTGGGATGACTGTAGAATCCCTTGCCGTCTTATCTCTGCTGGTAACCTACATGAATTTATGAAACACTAAAGACTGCGTCATGTTCACCGTCATCAGCGAGCCCGCTGGAGATCCTCTAGGACTGGTGTGCTGCGAGGATATTGGGTAAGCGGAATGGAATCCCTTGTCGTCTTATATCTGCTGGTCGCATGAATGAATGAGTCACTAAATACTGCATTGTGTCCATATCGTCAGCAGATAGGAACGAACGCATGCATAATATTTCTATATCTATACTTCTATACTAATATTATAAAAAGGAAACATTTGATTGTTTGTTTGTTTGTTTGCATCGAATAGGTTCTGAAAGTACTGGACCGATTTGCAAAGTTCTTTCTCCATTAGAATCCTACACTATCCCTGATGAACATAGGCTATTTCTATTTTATATTTTATCATTCTTAACACCATAGACTGCATGCTGCCACTCCTCTGCATCTAAGCATTTAATATAATAATAATTTCATTCATTCCTTAGAACATGGTGGTATGATGGCAGTCACGATGTTACATGTTTATAGTGTACACATATTCTGCCATAGCTGGCCTAGGAAATCTATGAGTCACCATTTCGAGTAGGTGTCAATCGACCATGCACACCCTGGTGTCAGAGTTCTTCGGAACCACCTCTCGGCCTCTGACGTGGTTCCTTTAACGCCTACCAGATGGCAACCGGAACCAACAGCTTAACGTGCCTTCCGAATCACGGAATCATCTTTTTTATTAGACAATCAGATGATTCAAGCCTGCAATGTCCTAACCAAACTGGAAGCAACTAAACAAAGAATGCTTCCCGTGGGAATCGAATCCACGACCCCCGGGTCTACAGGCAAACGCCTTAACCACTGGACCACGGAGTGAGTTAAATCTATGAGTGAATTTAATAAAAAAAATAAAAATATATATATACGGACAAATCATACAGATTGAGCTAGCCCCAAAGTAAGTTCGAGACTTGTGTTATGGGATACTAACTCAACGATACTATATTTTATAACAAATACATATATAGATAAACATCCAAGACCCAGGCCAATCTGAAAAAGATCATTTTCCATCTTGACCTGGCCGGGGATCGAACTCGGTCACTCCGTGTCGCAGGCAGGCGTGTTGACCGCTGCGCCACGGAGCTAGTCAATATATAATAATTATTTAATATTGTTAGCAGTATTTTTATTTCACGAGATAGATTATAAATATTGTTAATTTTATTCCAGCTACGCTTACCTGTACTTGGGTGACGTGCTATCATACAGCACGGGCAGTGACACGTACACCGAGGTGGTGGCCGTGCGCTCGGCCCTGCGCGAAGATGTGGTGGTGGGCGTGCTATGCGTGCAGATCGATGGACTCGAGGTCGTGCGTCGCGCCAAACTCGTCGATCTTTCACAGTCCTTCAAGTACTGAGGTGTGTACTTATATAGTACTTAAAATAAATATAGATGGTGAAATTTTTATTGGACCCTTAAAGGGGTGACTCAGGCCATCAAAATGGACAACTTTTCCTATTGGAACAATGCTGGGAACTCAAAAAAAATTCGACATTCCCATACAAACTAGTCGGGCGGCGGGAAATTACGACTTTATTTTTGAGTTCCCAGCATTGGTCCCATAGGAAAAGTTGTTTATATCGACGGGCTGAATCATCCCTTTAAGGGTCCAGAACGATCAAAATTTCACCGAGTATAGGGACATATCACACACATTGAGCTAGCCCCACAGTAAGTTGTGAACTTGTGTCGTAGGATACTAACTCAACGATACTATATTTTATAATAGATACGTTTATAGATAAACATCCAAGACCCAGGTCAATTTGAAAAAGATAGTTTTCCATCATGAGCTGACCGGGGATCGAACCCGGGCACTCTCGTGTCGCAGGCTGGCGTGTTAACCACTGCGCCACGGAGCTCGCCTCGCACTTTTTCCCTTGTGGTGTGTACTTCTTCCCTTGCGGGACAGACAAAGCCTAGGTCTATAAAACCTGAAGGCTACATTTAGCATGTTGGTGGGCATTAGGTGGAAAACGGAATCAAAATAATAATAGGTTGCTAGCCGCATCGCATTTATTATCATGATTTCCCAGATTTTACCCATTTCCTCGATCGGCTTTTACGATCTGCGTGGAAAGAGAAGCAGCTGGTACATTCTACGTTTTTTTCTTTTCTCCCAGCCCAGTATGAAAGCGTGAGTTAAGCAAATTTTTCCTTTGGCTGAGTCCAATAGAAATAAGTAGTTTTTTTTTAGCTTTGATACCTCGCGAGACTTACTCGTATCACAGTGAACTCGCAATGGCCCTAAGCGCCATGTACAACAACGCTTAGATGTCCGCCATTTTGAAAAAAAAAAAACAAAAATTTAATCAACAAAAATATCTACAAAATGGCGACAGTCTTACAAAATGGCATGAGAATCGGTTGGGAAATCCGACAGAGAAGAACAACCGGACAGCGGGACATGCAAACGACTTTATGGAGATGTTTCGGTCGCACTTCATACTCCCTCGGTCAATTATAAACCGGATCTTTATAGATACAGTAGTACTACTTTTATAAGTCACCTCAGCATTGTTTGATGGCACAGAATAGCACAACCTACCGCCGACTCAAACCGAATGAAAACATCAGTGAAATAACGATCTTATTGCTACTACGTAAGATTTGAAATCCAAAAACATAAGACTCGCGCTATTTCGCTCGTAATAAGTGATGTGCCGCTGGGAATACTGTAAATTTAGGAAAATTTACACATTGTAAATTTACGGGAATATTCCCAATGTTTCCGTAAACTTTCCCAAAGTTTCCATTATTTTTACTAATATAATTATAGAGGGAATCCTGTATGCTTCTGTTTAATAAGCAGTTAAACAGATTTCCAATAATCCATAAAAAAATATCGTATACAAAATACTTAAACTTATATTTAAGCATATCTCTTTTCTTAAATCCACACCATATTTTTTTCTTTGCAGATGACGTACCTAAATCCTATTCAAGATTTCGAATATGAAAAGTCAAAGTATTACAGCCGTATAATTTATTTATGTTATTTATAGCCAGTACCTCAGTTTACTATTAAATCAATAAGTCTTAAATTTGTATTTTGTCTTGGTAGTAAATCGCGTAGTGCGTCATTTGTCTTTTTAGTAGTCTGAGATCCATTACCCGTTCCATTGCGGCAGTATCTTGGCCACTCTTAGGAAACTTGTTTTAGTTGTAATGGACGTTTTTTGACGTGATAAAGCCTTATAAATTTATCATCATCATCATCATCATCATGATGATGATGATGATAAATTTATAAGATCATGATGATGATGAATTTATGATCGCCGTCTGCACGCACGAAAAAGTATCACGTTCCGCGTGAAAGCGAGAGCACGGTATTGGTGGTAGAGAGGCACGATTGGCTTAAGCGTTCGGCTTGTGCGCATCTTCCTCTCTTCCACTGTTATTACGTAATATTATCGCCCGTAAACCGTTTTTTTTTTAATACTTTGTCTACTTTGATTAGAACATATAAAGTGTATAACGCTGTTGCTATAGAGTTGGTCTTACAGACTCCAATGGTAATTAACTAAATGTTGCGTGCTATCCGTGCTGCAGTGTTCGTCAATCATATCGGTTTTTTCGTTTATAGCAATATCAGGGGGAAATAGGATAAAAATATAGCAAAGACCTACAAAATACTATTATCATGTTTCATTGAGCTGTCAGGATTACCCCATCAATAGAGCTTGTACCCCGTCCCGACCAAAATAACGCGTAGTTTCTCAAAACAAATAGGAACTCCATCAATGCATATAAAATACTATACTTAAACCAATGTTTCATTGAGCCGTCCGAATTACCCCCAAATCAGATTCGTATCCCGATTAAAATAACACGCTGTTTATCGAAGAAATAGGAACTCTATCAATACATATAAAATACTATAAACCTATGTTTCATTGAGCAGCCAGGATTACCCTCTAAATTAGATCTTGTACCCCGAACAAAATAACGCGCAGTTTATCAAACAAATAACTCTGCCAGTACATAGGAAGTACTATAAACCTATGTTTCATTAGGCAATCGGGATTACCCACATAAATGAGATATGATATTGCGATCAAAATAACGCGTTGTTTATCGAAAGAAATAGAAACTCAATCAATACATATAAAATACTATGAACCTACGTTTTAATTAATTAGATCTCCTATTAATTCAAAACGCGCTGTTTATCGAAACAAATAGAAACTCTAAAAATACGTATAAAATACTATAAACCTATGTTTCATTGAGAAGTCAGAATTACCTCCATAAATTAGATCTCGAATCCCGATCAAAATAACGCGCCGTTTACTAAAACACATATGAACTCTATCACTACATATAAAATACTATAAACCTATGTTTCATTAAGAAGTCAGAATTACCCCCATAAATTAGATCTCGTATCCCTATTAATTCAAAACGCGCTGTTTATCGAAACAAATAGAAACTCTATCACTACATATAAAATACTATAAAAACCCATGTTTCATTGAGCAGTCAGGATTACCCCCATAAATTAGACCTCGTATCCCGATCAAAATAACGCGCGCGACGCACGCGGCCGCAGTCCGTGTTTCTCGCCGGCGACCCGCGCACGCGACGAGCGCGATCGACGATCGAACCGTTTCGTAATACATTACAGTTTTGCAATCAACCATTATTCCCCTCACGTGTAAATAACTTGCCCCAAAGCATTGTTTACGAGAACACATCGCACAGTGAAGTGACCAAAACCTAAACAAAACATAAACAAATATTGTACAGATAAGAAAACTATAATGCTGATGTAAATTTTGATGCACTTACAGTAACAGCACAGAGATTAACTGATACAGTACAAATTATTTTACATAAGTGGTATTTAGATTGCGTACATAATTTTAAAAGTTTATCCAAAAAAAAATTGATTTTAGATGTTACGCGAATTTTCGTAAGTGTAACACTACAGTGGGATCCTTTAGATATCTACCTATATATTTATTTTTCTACAAATTACTTTTGTGTGTAGCTATTATTTAAATTTGAGAGGAAGGCGTACCTTTTTACCGGGTTAGTTAACTTTAAGATTTGTTTAAATACCATATAATACAAATTCCACTTTTTCAAGTGCAAGTGATTGTTTTTGATGCTTTAACTATCCTTATAATAATGGAGTGTATGAACGTTGTGTAATACGTATTTTTAAATGTATCTTCAGTTGCAGTTCGTAGTTTTTCAAAACGTCTCCCAGCAAAGTTTAATCGGTCAATCAATCTGCCGGCTGCATCGGCGCTAGGCGTCCTTGCCCCAGTGCCGTGCCAGAGACGTGGACGCTTTTAGCCCGTCCTATCCGGCTTCCAAACAAACTTTCTTTCAATCACTATCACTCAATTTTAAACTCTATTCTTTCTGATCACAGTCGTCACCGATTGTAAACTTAAACTTGTCAACTCTAAACCCGGCAAGCTTTCCTCTTATTGAGTAGTGGGATTTCGAACCTTATTCATTTGAGATACAGTCCACATTTTGTGAGAGATATTTCTCGTGGTGTAGTAAACAGAGAAGAACGCGGAGCTGATTGGCGGGACCTCGTGCGTGCACTGACATTTGAACGCTGAAAAGTGATGAAGATTTATAGGATTATTGGCATCAAATATGAGATTTTCCACATTGCTGCGGCGTCTTCCATTCCCGTCGTTTCAATTGGTTGTAATACTTTCTTGATTTAACAATCTATTTTTGGCCCATTCAAGATATTGGCCTCTCGAGATTAACCGATTTGCGAAACTGCTGTCTGTTCTGTATTTACAATGTTTCGGCTCGTGTAAATCACTTACGCGCTATTTATCGTCGGTCGCTATTAATAATGGCGCAATAGGCGTCTACATTTTAGGGTTCTGTACCCAAGGGTAAAAAACGGTACAGACCAGTATTTTACCGGTTTTATTATGTTTTCATTATAAACTGTTGGCTGACACGACTCTAGGTGCACCTAAAAAGTTTAATGTTTTTAAAAACATTCCTATACCTTTACAGATTGCCCAAAATAAAATGGTAATGTTTTCAGCTTTCATTTATGTACCCAACTTCCGATTACTTAAAATAATCTTAATCTAATGACATTTAGTCTAGAAAGTGACGAGATTTAAGTTAAGATGCCTTTGGGCATTCAGGCATTTATGTCTAAACGGATTCGAATGTATGGACTAGAGTAAGAAATACTGGCTGTTGTTTTTCTGCAAAATCAGTTGTTTTCTTTATTTTTCTCAAATTTTTTTTTTTACTTTTCGTATTTTTTTTTATTTTCTTAAGTTTCATTTGACCGAAAATTCAAATCAGAAATGAGAGTGACATATGATTTATTTATTTCGTCTAAAATAGTCAAATTGCGTTCGTAGTCATGCGTTCCGTGCATAAGCTTGATTTATTCGCACTACAAAGATCGTGCTAGACTCGTACCGTTTTATAGTACAAGTATACTGTCCTGGCGAACTTCGTTTCGCTATTATTTTTTGTCGTAATTATTTCCTTTGTTTTAATAGCTATTGTGCATGATGTTATAAGGTACAAAAGGTGCAATATAATCTGCTATTAGACTTTTTTTTTAAATGATTATGTAGCTAGCTCTAAGTGAGCTTTTGCTACCGTTTTGAGGCGAGGGCCGATTGCATTCAGCCTATATAAACTACATCACCAAAGGGCCGACCACGGCTTGGATAGGTAAAAACAAACTACATTGCCTGATGGGCCGAGATTGCGTGCACGCATAGCCTGAAGGGCCAATCTGAGAATGTATGGCAGAAGCCTTTGGAGAGCAGCTGCTCTCATCTTTTGCATTATGGGCCGAAAGCTAAGTTGCCAGAACCTACCTGGGTGCAAGTCACCAGGGATCGCTGGGCGATCACCAGTAATCGGAGCTAATTCTACTCTACGCACTCTGTTCCGGTGGCGAGTGCGACGGGGTCAGATAGTGGCCTGTTATTTTTATTAAATTAAACCAACAAATCAAAGATGTGACGGTTCATCCGTTCTTAACTTATAAGTGTTTGAATAAACCCGACTTTGTCTTATGTATAAAAATCAGGAAATGATTTAACAAACATGTTGTTTACCAGTCTTGTGAATTGTTATGATCGTATCACATTCCTCATCTTCAAATCCATGGTTCCGTCCGGATTATTCCACCCATTTGGGTTCGTGAAACACTAATTTCACTAATCCTTACTAATATTATAAATGCGAAAGTGAGTTTTCGCGCCTTAACTGTACAAAATTTCATGATGATCGATTCAGTAATTTGTACACACAATCTCTGGAGTACGGAGAAGGACATGTCGTACCTTTTATCCCGGAATAAGGTACTGTTCCCGAGGGATCGACATAGACACGAGCGGATCCGCGGGCGTAAGCTAGTTGGTAGATAATTCTAGAAATAAGTTGCTTACCGGAGTGACGAATGGTTATCATCACACCGCGTTCCTCTTCGAGCTCATGATTCATACGTTCGATTTATTTTCTCCCTCGGCTGACATTTTCAGCCTTTGCCAGATACTGATTGGGATTGATATCTTTCATTAAATTATATTCACACCTTCAAATAGGAAATTCGTCATCATTGGCAATCTTTTGAAGTTTATCTTGGGTTATCCAAATATACGCAGAGGTCATACAAGGCTCTGCGTGTGTAACGCGTTTAGGGCGATGTTGGGTCTGCCGCGGTACTGCAGCGCCTCCTCGGGCATGTTTGCCGATTCTCGGGTGGATGACATTCATGCCATCATCAGAAAAAGACGCGCATCGCTGCTGTCTCGCTTGCGCGCCAGCTCTAACATCATCCTGAGCACGTTGATTGATAGATGAGACTCTCCAACTCTTGGGCACTCGATACGTCTGCACTACTTTGTAGGTGATTCCAGTGTCTTCGTTTTTGGGTATTTTGTTATCTATGTTATTTTATTTTTTGTTTTGAATATTTTAATTGTATGGATATGTATCTTTATCGGAAATAAATCTTATTATTATTATCTAGTATACTAATTATAGTCTAGTCAACAACGTGCTTTTAGGTCAAAACTTTTTCGTATTCTCCAAAAATTATGATTGAGGTGTCATTCGATTCGGAATGGCAAGTAGATGTTTTTTGAGAAAATACAAGGACCACGAAAATTGTTTTTTTTCTTTTTTTTTTTTATTAACACAGCTCCACTGAACCATCGGGTTACCAGTTAAAAGCTTAGGTAGCAAATAAAGAAGATAATGGCAAAAAGATTTTAAGGCACCAATTGCATGCAAACTGGTTCTCATATATACCAAGTTATCTACACTAATATTATAAAGAGGAAATATTTGATTGTTTGTTTGTTTGCATCGAATAGGCTCCAAAACTACTAGACTGATTTGTAAAAATTGAATACCTATATCTACCCGTGCAAAGTCGGGGCGGACAGCTAGTTCTTAATATACTGATGCTACTATCCATTTTCTCATCAATATACACCCTGTATTGCAGAACGATCAGTGTAGTACACATGAAACATTCATCGTCTGCATAATATGAGTCAGTACTTATGACGACGCGGGCGAAATTTAGAAGCGCGACGTAGCCGCGTCTAATTATACTTCCAGATATTTCAAGTTCATGTATTCACTATCTTCCCTTTGCGAGTTCATATTGATGTAATCAAATCCATAATTTTGATTGAATAACTTCACTTTGTTGACAGACTTTGATCTTGCAGTTACACTTTCAACTATTTATTTATTAAACAAAAACAACTCTCTTACTTTCGTCACTCATCTTCTGGCTTGGATTATTGGACCACAACCGAAAAGATCTCTTGGATTTAATTCCAAAATTAAATACGAGTATCTGCAGTGATATTCATGAGATCTTTGAAAATGGTCTTTCTACTAATTTTGTTTTAGTACTAATTTTATTAATAAATATAAATAAGACGTCTCTGACACATCCCTTTATTATGATCTGTGGGCACGGTAGTGCCTCTGCCAGAACGACACGAAGAATCGCAGAGCACTTCCTACCTTTTCTCGAAGCGTTTCGTCGTAATTTGTATCCTTATATACCCGGTCTGGGCAGTGCTAGAAAGTTGATTTTTTAAGAATATCATGACAATACAGTACATATTTAATATGCAAAGTTTAATTTTGTCACCATCACCTTAGTCTAAATTTGGGGCTTGGCCTTTTCGTTTCTCAAGGACCTATTGGTAGATAATTAACGCCTAGTTCGTGAATTAGTCTCTGTTCATAATCCAATAGGAATATCTACTTCACTCTCGCGAAACGGCCAGGCTACACATTCTGACTCAGAATAAAGGTTTATAGAGAACTTACCGCCAGTATTCACGCAGAACGCTATACTCTGGATGAGAGTTAGTGTTCGGTTAGGGCGTGTAGAGTTAGGAACGTTTTTACAGTGCTAGCAATATGTACATGTCTTGGCGTTACTTAAGATGACAATCAAGCACGAGTCCGGACCCTTTTTAGTGGGAAATCTTGTTCCGATTACTTTCAAAATAAGTGAAGTTCATGTATGGATGACTTCTTATACTTTTTTCTCACATATGTGGTTCAAAAACTGTAGTGTTGTAACCATTTCCATAAAAGTATCGAATGAAACAAGTCCCATGCAGTCGAATTATTCACGCCTGAAATAATCATATTCTCATCTCGTCTGGTTATTTATACGCCGTGTATTTTTAGAACGAATGCAGCTGCATGTAATTCATTACTTCATTCTATTACTGGTGCTACAAGCCAATTTTGTCATCGATATTGGTTAATGTATGCAAACGACTCATCTTAGAATTATTTAAAAATTTATTATATTCAAAGCAATTTAGCTATCTAAAGTTTTTCTTCGTCTCTTGTAGATAAATTTTAAATTCTATGGTCTACAGCTATTTCAAATGCGAAGTTCTTCCTAAAATCCTCATATTCATGGGATATTTTATTCTTATTTCGTCATGAAATTGGATTCAAACTATAGCATTGTGTAATGCGACATGATAATTGTCATTCACTTTATGGAGAAATCCCTCCACCCTCACGACTCAAGAGTCGCAATAGTTTCTTGCGGCAACCAAATATTAGCGTCAAATAACCTCCTAAGGCCAGAGTTGAACAATGGCTTGATAAACAACCGCCATCACAAAACCAGATACCGTCTGCTGAGAAACTACCTTCAGGTGGTAATCTACCCTGGTCACGAGTTGCAGTTTACATTGCTAGAGAAGCCGCTGCTTTTCTCTTCTTTACACACCAGCTCACCCTTTCCTTATATATTTGACCTTCATAAAAATATAGGCTTGCACAAACAAAGTTTGTAAAGAGAAACCAAACTAGTCCATTCATTATAAAAACACGGTTTCACTCACATTTATTCAGTTGGAATCGCCAACTAGTTTCGGTCTGTCACGAAGACCATCATCAGGGCGAGTGTTAATGGTGGGGGTAATTAACGTGAGTGAAACTGTATTATTATAATGAACTAGCTGTTGCCCGTGACTTCGTCCGCGGATATTTTTGTAATTATGATTAACTAGCTGTTGCCCGCGACTTCGTACGCGGCAATTTCTGTTATTATGATTAATTAGTATAGATAAATAATTATTCCCCGATTTCAAAATATTTTTTATTCATGCTTCATTCCTATTGGTCGCAGCGTGATGTTGTATAGCCTAAAGCCTTCCTCAATAAATAGACTATCCAACACAAAAAGAATTTTCCAATTTGAACCAGTAGTTCCTGAGATTAGCGCGTTCAAACAAACAAACATACTCTTCAGCTTTATAATATTAGTATAGATTTATCTCGCGTAAGTTTCAATACTATTACAAACTAGTCTATGTATAGCTAGTGTTGTTATAAAACTTTTTGATGACGATAAACTTTTCTCTTGGCACCTTGTCGAATTGCTCATAACTAAAGTAGGTAAACATGTCGCCGTGATAAAGTCATAACGTTTGATTACAAACAGATGAAAGGCCAACCATGACAATCCGAGGCGCGGCCGGGAAAATACGAGCTAATTTTTCAGCTAGCGTTGCTGGCTGCTTTTTCTTAGTCCGTATCAAAATGTATTGATATATTAAAATTGAAAATATGTGATGAAAAACAACTCGGCCTCAGGTAGGATTCGAACTCACGTCCCGTAGGTTAACGCCCTAAGTGTAATACCATTACACCACCGTGACTTCGAATCAACGCGTCGAATTCTCTCATCACATATTACCCCGTAGGGTATACGCATTTCAAGCATACGTATTGATACGCGTATTGTATTGATATATCTAGTAGTAATTGCATTGAGATTTTAGATATTTACATAATTGTTTTTTTGATGTCTTGTTTACTTTTCCAAGATGATTACGTTCTCTTTATTTATTGATGATTTGTGATTTTTTTGTCTATGAATATTTTATTGCTGGATTTACATTCTAGAGGAATGTGTTTTGTTTTTTTTTTTTTCATTTTCATTACGGGACTGGTACCGGGATTTGAGTTTCGTCTGACATTTCATCAAAATTGCAGAATGCAGCTGCATTCTTTATTGACATGGATCGATTATTGTAAAGAGATATACTATTTTTAAGATTGATGTAATTTTGTCTAACTTTTCTTTACATTGAAAAAGAAATCTTCAGTTGCGAAGTGCTTTGTTTTTATCAATTTTTTTTTTATTTTCTTGAGATTATAGAATTTATAGATTTTCTGCATAACGATTAGGTATCCATTGGACACAGTTAATAATAAAAGGCTATATCTGCTTTTGAATCATTGATAATTTTTCACCAATTTGTCTGCTTGTTGCTAGATTGCCAACAAGTCTTCGCGTATTAAATCAAAGTAATCTCAGGCCGGACAGAGAATTACGACTGTAATCTACCTGTAGTAGATGCGATGATAGCATTTGATATATTAGAGCAGACGTCTGGTAAAGGAACTGTTTTAGTTTGAGTCATTACAGAAGAATTTCTTTGATATCCTATTTTAAGAACTTGGCTATAACTTGGCTATACCTACTCTTAGTACACGATAGTGACATCCTCTGTGGTCCAGTGGTTAAGGCGTTTGCCTGTTGACCCGGGGGTCGTGGGTTCGATTCCCACCGGAAGCATACTTTGTTTAGTTGTTTCCAGTTTAGTTAGGACATTGCAGGCTTGAATCACCTGATTGTCTGATAATAAAGATGATTCCGTGCTTCGGAAGGCACGTTAAGCCGGTGGTTCCGGCTCCTACCTGGTAGTCGTTAAAGGAACCACGTCAGAGGCCGAGAGGCGTTTCCGAAGTAATTTTCCGGAATGAAAGGTACTCTATGTCCTGACCAAATTCCATCCAAATTGGTTCAATGGTTGAAGGGTTTTTTTTTTTTTTTTACAAAATTTGAATTAGGCATTTGTCTCCCATCTCACCTGATGGTAAGTGACGATGAAGACGAGGATGTTACATGCCTATCCAAGAGATACCCATTTATTCTACTTTTGAATGTCCCGGGACTGTACTTGTTTGGGAATATAGACGCAGGCAGTTCATTCCACACCTTAGCTACTCGAACCAAAAAGGAACTGTCAAAGCGTTTAGTTCGACTCTTTGGTATTCCAACGATAAAAGGGTGAAATTTCAGTCTGCGCCTCGTAGTCCGATGGAGGAATGGTGAGGGTTCAACTAGCTCAAAGAGCGCTTTCGCACACTCTCCAAAATGGATCCTATAAAATACCGATAGGCAAGCGACTTTACGGCGATGCTCCAGGGATTGCAATTTCCTATTTGAGACCACGTCGTTGTTTATGAGCCTGCGGGCTCTTCGGTCAACAGAGTCCAATGCTTCAAGTTGGTATTTCGCTGAGCCATCCCAAAGGTGACTGCAGTACTCCATGCAAGAGCGAACCTGGGCTGTATAGAGATTGAGCAGCCGTTCAGAGCTGAAGTACCGCCGAACCTTTGAGATGATGCCCAACTTCTTGGAAGCAGTTAGTGCCATCGACTCAATCTGTTGGCCGAAGCTTAGTTTGGACGTGACTGTCATGCCTAAAAGCCCAAGGTGGTCAACTAACGGCAAGGAAACACCCTGGAAAGTGGGTGCAAGTGGGAAAGCACTCTTTTTTGCAGAAAAGAGACACGCCTGTGTTTTGGACGGGTTAAACTTAACAAGATTGGCGTCTCCCCAATCGGACACCCTCTGTAATTTCGAGTTAACCCGTTCAATCATAAATTCTCTAAGAGACTGGACTTCTTGTGGACTTGCACTGGCACTAGACGTATAACTCTCTACAACGGTGCTGTCATCAGCATAGCCAATAATGCCAGATTTAAGAAGGTCATTAATGTGCAGCAGGAACAAGGTTGCGGAGAGAACAGATCCCTGAGGTACCCCGGCATTAATAGCCATTAGGTCGGAAGAGCAGCCATCCATAACCACTCGAATCGACCGTTCCCTCAGGAAATCGGATATCCAGTTGCAAAGGTCCTCTGGTAAACCATACGCTGGAAGCTTACTGAGGATAGCTTCGTGCCAGACCCGGTCAAAAGCCTTGGATATATCTAGTGAAACAGCAATTGCCTCACCGTGACCCTCCAAGGCTTCGCTCCATAAGTGAGTGGCATATACCAGTAGGTCACCGGTTGAGCGACCCTTGCGAAAACCATATTGGTTGTCACTAAGGAGCTCGTTGGTTTCCAGGTATGCCAGGAGACGATTGTTCAATACACGCTCCATAATCTTGCACAATATGGAGGTGATCGCAACAGGTCGATAATTGGCCGGGTCGGAGCGACTTCCCTTTTTAGGTACTGGTTGTACATTGGCAAGCTTCCAAGATCTTGGGACTTTGCCAGTCTCTAGAGAAAGTCTATAGAGGCGTGTCAGTACAGGGGACAACTCGGGTGCGCAGCGCTTCAGAACCACTGCTGGAATACCATCGGGTCCACTAGCCTTATTCACGTCTAGGTTTAGCATGCATTTAAGTACCTCTTTTTGGTGGATTTGAGCGGCCCGCATCTTGGGGCCGAACGAAGGTAACTGGGTGGGCTTTTATTGCTACTATCTAGACGCCAATTATCTGCAAATAGATTGGCAAACAAGTCTGCTTTCTCTTTTGCACCATGGGCCAGAGAACCGTCAGGTTTCTGCAATGATGGCAGCGATGGGCGACAGAAGTTCATCTCCACTGACTTGGCTAGAGACCAGAAGGCTTTACTTCCTGAGGGACAGGAAGCTATCTTGTCTTCAATACGGCCAACGTGGTCGAAACGGGCTCTTCTGAACACCTTTTTGCAGGACTTGGCAGCAGCGTTATACACTCTCTTTCTGTCTTGAAGATCATCAGCTTTGATTCTGCGGGCATCAGCCCAGGACAAATATGCTTCCCGCTTACGCCTTTCAGCTAAGAGGCACTGAGCATTGAACCATGGGCGAGCTTTGTTTTCAAGGGATACGAAAAAAGGAATAAAATACTCCATTGCCTTACATATCACACTCGAGACAGCATCAGCGCAGCATGATGGATCCCTAGAAGAGAAGCAAACCTGCCGCCAAGGATAAGATGCGAAAAAATGTCGCATCTCATCCCAATCTGCCGACTTGTATCGCCATACTCGCCTGGTGCCTTTGGGGCTGGTGTCAGGAAGCGAGTAGTGCGATACAGATTTCACCACACAGTGATCCGATGTCCCGAGCGGTGGTGATACGGACACCGAATGCCTGTCAGGATCGGTTGTCAGCAGAAGGTCAAGGCGATACGCAGTGTGGCCAGCAACGTCAGGAATGCGCGTCGACTCGTTGACAAGTTGGGAGAGACCGTAAGTCAATGCAAACTTATAGGTTTCTCTCCCAGCATGGTCGGTGTCCCGGTACGGGTACAGCCACTCTCCGTGGTGGGCGTTAAAATCCCCCAGAAACACCAACTGCGCAGATGGAAAACGTTGCTGGACCTTATCTGCAGCATCGCTGAGATATTCCATGAGCCGAGTTGTCTCAGAGTCTCCGCTATGCGAACGGTAGACACTGGCGTAAACAATATGATCAAGGCCAGTATCTACATGAACCCACAAAACAGAAAAATGCGGAACTTCCAAGTCATGGAGACGCCGACAACAGATCTCATCCCTGACATACATGCACACGCCCGCGTGGGGGTGGAATTTGGCCTCCAGGACATAGCCTGGGTAATACAGGTATGACAGGTCTGATGGATTACTGATCTGCGTCTCGGTCAGAAATAGCAAGGCCGGCTTGGCAGTCTCGAGGTGGTAATGGACTGCATCAAGATTGGAATGTATCCCCCTAATGTTACAGAAATCGACTAAAAGCTTAGGGGGCTCGGCCGGAGAGCGCTTGCTATGTTGGTTGTAATTTGGATTCTCAACCTTCAAAAGCGGAATTTTGCCCTCCCCAGAATACGTAGGGCAGCCTGAGCATTGTTGCCCAGGGAGGGATTCTCCTGCGCATGAACGCAGGTACCCTCCTGGGGTAATTTTCTCTTTAATTGCCGCTATCATATTGGAGAAGATCTGTAGGGGTATTGGGCTACCGGAACTCTCACTCACCAGGCGAAACACAGCAGCATTTACATGCTCCTATTTGACGCCGGTATTCTGTGAGAGGGTGGTTGCTAGCCGGTTCGAGCCAGCCCGATTTATGAGCTAAAGATGATGCTGTAGCTAAGAGTAAGTAGGCTCTACCACCGGGGAAAAGTGTGAAAAGAAGACAGACATGCAGACAGAATTACTTTCGCATTTATAATATTATGTATGGATAAAGTATGTATTAATGACGTCATATATAAAATCTTGACCTTCCTTCGTATCTGGACTGCATAGTTGCCGCTACGGATGTTTTTCACGAAGTCTATTTCTATCCGCGCCAAATCCAATATTCCGGATGTCACTATCGCCCCATCTCGCATTGAAATACTCCAGCGTTTGACATAAATCCAACTAGAATGTGGACCTTGTCGCAAGTATGTATATTTACGGTATTATGGGATTAATTTATATAAGACTAGCTGTCGTCCACGTCTCCGCTCACGTTAATGTCGACCTCGCGAGAACCGTGCTTTTTTCCGTGATGAAAAGTAGCCTGTGTTAATTTAGGTAATAACCTATCTGTGTGCTAAATTTCGTCAAAATCCGTTCATGCGTTTTGGCGTGAAATAGTTACAAACATCCATACATCCATACGCACAAACTTTTGCGTTTATAATATTAGTATTAATAATAATGATGGAAGCAGCACTAGACTAGACACTAGACCCCGAAAATTTCATATATGGCCTTAAGTGAACTGCTGCCTCCACGTACTTCCACATTGGTATACAACTTTGACCAATTATTTGACCTTCATTCCTATCGTTCTTCATTATCATATATATATCATGATGGAAAACGATCATTTTCAGATTGACCTGGGTCTTGGATGTTTATCTATATAAGTAACTATTATGAAATATAGTATCGTTGACTTAGTACCATACGACACAAGTTCAAAACTTACTGTGTTGCTAGCTCAATTTGTGTGATATGTCCCTATATATTTATATATTTATAAAAGTTTATATTTGCTTTTATGCTAAACAGCAGTTTCTGTAACAATCTTCGATCAATACTTGATCGAAGGTAAGCGATGGATTTACGAGTAGCTACGGATGTCGTGTTTGCCAATGCTAAATGTTATAGTTTGAAGCCATTTGAAAAATGAAAAAGATACTTATGAAGTGCAATCTTCAGCCTTATTAGCTTTGACAGAGCTAGCAAACTCTTTGATTTCATTAGTTTTCTCTTCTCACTTACTAATTTTAATAGGTACTTCGACATTACGAGTATTTTCTCTGCTATCTATAACAGTTTTGTATTGCTTTATTAAAGTTAGTGTCCAAAGGTTCCTTCCAACGAAGATTAACTGTTTCTTCGTATAAAAAGCAATGACCTTGCAACACTTAATGTTTGTCTGCCGCCATCTAAAAGGGCGTGCATCCAAGGTGTCCAGTCTAGCACAATTGACGTCAGAGCCATAAATCCTGATGATGGAATCTGTGTTTATGTCGCATAATTTGCGAGATATTATTTTATGGCACTGGAACATTTGTCTCGTTAAATTGATCATTCGAGGTTATATCTTGACAGATTTACGTCGAAGGTCTCCGTGCGAATAGCTGAGTTGTAGTACAATTTCCCCAGGGCTTGCCAAAATATCTTTCGCCAGCTTATGACAGCTAGAATGTTATAGTTCCGGTACAATTACTGAACTATTCTTGATGTTTAAAAAAGTTTAACGGAAATAGTTCATTTATTTTAAAGCGTAATTTGAAAAATATATTAAAAAGTATGTCTACACTGCAGTTTTGATTTACAAGTTGGTTTTCTTTCATCATTTGATATTTTCGAGTAACTACAATATTCTTTAGTATACTTTTCAATTGAACATGTTACTGCCGTTTCTTAAAATAGCAAGTTACACTACTATTTTTTATTACCATGTTTCTTCTTCTATCGAGTCGTAAAATGACTATACATATTAATATGTATCATTAAGTTTCGACCAATGCTTTGCTACCATGATAGTTTGTGTGCCTCATTCAAATCTTGTTGATCGTAGGTTGTGATCCAAGAAGAGTTGGCGTCAGGCAAGCAACCGGCCGTAAAAACATTCGCTACATCATATCACAGCATAAATTGTGTCATAATACGGACCCTGACTCCTAAGCTAATAATGTAACCGGGCTAAACGCTCGGATTATGATGATGCTGGTAGGTAATGTTGTCATATAAAGATAACAAAGGAGGCGACAGAATCTGCATATCATTCTTGTAGATGAAGGAACGCCGTGTGGTATCTGGCAGAGTAGAATAGGACCAATCCAAGACTTCCGTAGATATCGTAGAAGGCGACTTAGGAAATAGAATACAAGCTAAGCTTATGAACATCTATGAGACCTCTCCAACCCGTCTGGCCAGCGTGGAGAGTGTAGGTCATTTCCTCTGGCTGCTCTGGCCAAGTAGTACAGAGAGGGCCGTGCTCATGTAATGGAGACTAAAAAGGACCTGATAATGATGAGATGAAGGTCGCCAGGGTCGAGGTGGAGTCATAAGCGGCAACGTTGTCTCACGTAAAATCATAAGTATCCGTCCAGAATCCAACAGCATCGCAAGTTCAAGTATACCCATTTGGCATGCATTAGTTGGCACCTCGCTGACAGCACGTTGCGCCACACATTCCCTCCACCCGCAGCTAACCGAGCGTGCTACATACACATAATTCTTGGGGCATTAGAGACGTTATTGCAGGTGCATAACAATGAGATTTGCCAAAAATCACCTGGCGGTTATGCTCTATTTAGCCCGGGGTCAGTTTGAGAATTAGACAAATTATGATGTTTACAAAATAGTGATTCAAAGAGTTACTGTTTTAGAAATTAAACATTGTGTTCATCATCATTTCGAGTAGGTGTCACGGTCAATCGACCATGCACACCCTGGTGCCAGAGTTCTTCGGAACCGCCTCTCGGCCTCTGACGTGGTTCCTTTAACGACTACCAGATGGCAGCCGGGACCACCGGCTTAACGTGCCTTCCGAAGCACGGAATCATCTTTATTATCAGACAATCAGGTGATTCAAGCCTGCAATGTCCTAACCAAACTGGAAACAACTAAACAAAGTATGCTTCCAGTGGGAATCGAACCCACGACTCCCGGGTCAACAGGCAAACGCCTTAACCACTGGACCACGGAGGCTGTTTTAAAAATATTGTGTTAAAAACAGTATATACAAGTAACGAAAATTTACTGCAACCAACTTAAATGAGGTAGGTCTTTGCCTACCTCATTTTTAATTAAGACGCGTAACACTACATGTTGTTATAAGTAATGTTAGGAAATACTAGTGTGTGAAGATTAGTGCCTTTATGAAATAATCTTCATTTTCTTGTGATTTTCTTTAAATTCTAATTCACATCCTGTGGCTAAAAGTTTACCTATTATTTTTATTTATAAAACAAGATATTAAAGGGTCCCACGTTGCGAGAACACTAAATGTATCAATAGAATTTTGTATTTATTTAGGATTTTATAAACGATATATATTTATAAACGAAAAACTAATATTTAACGAACTATCTCGAACAATAAGATATACGACTAAGTAGTGAATTCCAAAATGTGATAGAGTGAACATAGTGAATTAAATAAAGTGTAGTGAAATAAGAAACTTGTAACAATTATTGTTGAACTTTGCGATAGAGACACACACAACATGGCAACCGTACACAACACACAAGAAATCATGAACAAAGAAGCGATAGGTCAGTGGTCACATATTAGCAAAATAAGATGAACAGTTAAAACCAAAAAAACTAAAAACAACGGGTTGCTCTCCGGGTTTGCCGGCAGAAGTGAAAACTTGAACAATAACGTTGTGCATTTTTGAATATTTTGGAATGATTAGGGAATCATTTCGCACGAATTACTCTATTTATCAGTATTGTTTAGATTCAATATTCACTTATTGAGCTTTCGTACACAAACATGACAATTTATATTTTCGCCGCGCGGTGGAAAGAGAGGGATATTATTTCCTCTCCTACGCCGCGCCAGCGGTCTCAGGTCACTTGTCTGTCTTACGTATTTCGATCAGGTTACGGGTCCCAAAAAGTACACAACGCCGCTAAACAAGTTTTCACTTCAAAACTTTTAAATAAGCGTTGGCTCTAAAACATCACTATACACAATCAATTTATACTTGTTGATCTTACAGAATATTATTCTATACAAATAGATCGGATTCGAAATTTATTTATCATCAATCTTCAAAAACCGTTCCGAAATTAACTGTTCATTTTATATTTTATACATACATAAATACTATTACAATTAGCATGATTCAATATCAATTTACTAAGAACATAGCTACGAGTATACTATACAGAATTTACTGTCTCAGTACCAGTAATTTAGAAACGTTCTTAATGAAATGATTCATAATTTTATTTAGATATATATGCTGTAAGTTTAGAGATTTTTACGGACAAATTTATATTTTAAAAGATCTTGTTTATGGATTTATAGAGCTATGGTGTGAAACTTGTAAGAAATTGGTGGAAATCGAGCTTTGTACTAATAAAGCTCATAAATCGAAGGATATTTCAACAACCAAAAGAACAAACAATACAAAAGAGTATATCACATGTTCATTATATTAGGTAATAGCATTACAATGCTCGGTTTAATATTAAAATCGAAAATATGTGATGAAATTACTAATGATTATTAGAAGAAGATTACGCATGCTTTGAAAGCGTGTACCTATAATATGTGATGAACAAATTCGCCGCGGTGATTTGAAGCTACGGCAGCTCAGTGGTTGAGAGCATCGACGGGCTAGATGTCGAAGGTTGTGGGTTCAAATCCTACCTGTGACGAAATTTTTTCACATATCACATATTTTCGATTTTAATATATCACATGTGTTTACAGTACTCGCATCTCACTAATATTTAGCCGTGGTACTTAGAGCCGTAGTAGCAGTTGTAACGCGTACGCATACGCACGTTGATGAGCCTTACAAGACTGTTTTTTTCTTGGGACCATGGGTACTATTTCTGAACTGACGACTGCGCTTAACGAATTATTTTTTCCATATGAAAATAGTATGCTTTCGTGCAGGCGCTTGCTTAAAAATAGCTCACCAGAACGGCAATTCGGCCTTACGGCTTCAGTGAGTGATTTTCTTAGGCCACTTGTTTGGGTCATTGTGAGCTCACCATAAAGATAATTGTACTTAGTACTTCCTTTATGGAAATAAGGTGCGACAATGACATCGCTCGAGCGAACGCACATATGATAAATGTGTATGTGCCATGGATACAATATTGTTGCCCGGCCTTATGAGATATTTAATGCTGTTCTTATTGTTATATTCTTGGTGGGATTTAATTAAACAATGAATAACAACCGTATTGGAACATGTATATTAAAATCCAATCATATGTAAATTAATAAGTCCCACCTATACTTAGTTCCTGTACTTTAACCTTTTGCACGCCAGCGCTTTTTTACGTTACTTCACGCCCCACGCCAGGATAGTACAAATTGTAATAACTTTAGTTGTCAATGACATCTTAGACACGCGACCGTTTTGCAACTAAAGTGGTCAATGGCGCCCGATAGGTTAATAATATGTTCCACACTTCAGTTCGTTCCTGGAATCCATAAACAAGGTCATGCTAGATGTTTCACATCCAAAAAATAAAGACGCTGACCGTTTACTGTAGCAACATTTAAACGACTCACACTGTAGAAACTAATTCAGTAGATATCTATTGTTGGCAACACAGAATGATACAGACAGGAGAAAATGCAACAATATATACATTGCACACATTTATGTTTACCTCATCTTCCTATTGTCTCATTTTGTGTTTTCATGTGTGTATGTGATTGTGACGTTTTCTGTTGTTACACACATACGCATGTAAAGTTCATTCGTACTTAACGCACAGTTACTAACTAGTATGGTACAAACATGGACTTGCACCAAAAGCTCACCATCTTTAATCTAATACTACTAAAACTTTCTCTTTAATCTTTCTCTTTTAATTCCTTTGCTTTTGTCGAAATTGATTCTATTTGAAAATAAATCGAGATTATTTAATCTAAAACTAATCGCCCGTTCAAGGCATTTATGGTTACATACAAAGCACAAAGGACATTCGTATACACATTAAATTTATATCATTAATCGGTTTAGCAAAATTTCTTTAAAAAAATTCTAACTACTTGACTTGACCAACTTGGACATTCATATCACGAAAGTACGAGAGGGCGGACGTTTTGTTCCACAATGTACACGAATGCCGCCATACGACAATACCTGGATTGGTGGCTCGATATGTTGACATTTAAGTTTGTTGACTAATCCAAATTCACAATAAAATCGGCAAATGCATTCAAACAAACCTTTACAATACGTACTTTCCTTTCACATATTGGAATAATCATAATCGGTGGAGGGGCGTTCAGTTCTAAATTAGACAACATCTATCATTTAAAATGGGTAAAGATCTTCTATTGTCACCTCTGTGATTTAGTTCCGAGGTGAACAAAATAAACTAAAATGTAGCAAATGTTCACATGTGTGATTAAATTACATGCTGAACAAAGTACTAAAGACATCTAAGAGACCTCTCCAACCCGTCTGGCCAGCGTGGAGAGTGTAGGCCAAGTCCTCTGGCTGCTCTGGCCAAGTATGGCCCTAGTAGTACAGAGAGGGTCGTGCTCCTGTAGTGGAGACTAACAAGGACCTGATGATGATGATGATGAAAGTACTAAAACCTGTACTTTTGTTATTAGTATTAACAGTACTTAGCACGAACCTTTTATTTATTTACGCTGATGTTACTTGTTAACACAGCGTGACTACTTTTCTTTACACAGATTAAAAAACCATTGCACCTAACTCTATTCATGTTTCACAACATCCTCATTTGTGCTAACCTTGGACAGCACCTTTTGTGCTAACGTCCTGACTTGTGGCGGTGTGTACAGAGTTCGGGGAGTGGTTGAGCCGGGTAGCAGTGCCGGGGCTGGCTCGGGCCCAGCGGCGGCTCAGTGAACGGACGGCCAGGGCGGCTACATTGCGACTCAACATGGAAGTGAGTACTTTTGTAATATTTTCTTTCTTAATATTTTTTTTTCTTTTAAGTGGCCACATAAAAGATAGATGGGCTAGGATAGCAACAGAGTGGTCACCTGTAGATGGTCTTCGTAGCCGCGGTAGGCCGAGAAAGCGCTGGAAAGATGACCTAGATGCTTTTCTGAGAAACTGGTTGGGAGTAACATCTGACAGAGATAAGTGGAAGAAGACGGGAAAGACCTTTGCCCAGTAGTGGGACTTTATAGGTTAATAAAAAAAAAGAGGACTTCTTAACATAATAGCGGCTGTATTGTTTCTCTCTTTGCTATAATTCTGTCTCTGTTTGCTATAATTGTAGTATTTGACTAGTCGGCAAAGCACTAGCCCGCTTGACAGAATATTCTGCGGCTGAACTTGAAGAAACAATATTACGAAAAATAGCAGGCTTAAGCCTAGTTATGTGCTGATATTTTATATTTATCTGATAAATTTGATCTATTTTCTTCATAAAACAATATAGATGATATGTGAGTTTTCTGAGACTTTGTCCATATAATTTATAGCATGAATCCACCCAGTAGATAGTTTTTTACACATTCTAAATACTAAGTTCTACTAGTTCTAAATAGTAAGTTAACTAGTAGTGGACTTACTGCCATCTAACGATGTCGCCGGATGATATTAATGATTTTACCTCTTCCTGTAGAATCATAATTATACCTACAAATGTTGGTTAGGTAAGAGAATTGTTGATTTCTGACAAAAGCGGCCACTTTTTCTCTTAATTTTTCAAATGCAAAATAATGATAAATAGTATCAAAATACCACAAGTAATACGATTATATTAGTCTAACGAAATCTGATTCAACATTTTTCAATTTGATCCGATTTACGGGTAAAATGAATCAAATGATGGGTGGTGCTAGTTGGTCATGTAAGCCTCTTGAGTGGTATAAGAGCGCAAACCACAACCGACAGGGTTCGATCCCCACTCAGATGGACTGTACGTCGTGAGATTTAAGTTAGTAAGGAAATTATTGTGACGAAAGTTTAAAAGACAATCATTCAAACCAGTTTGGCAACTACTGCTTATTTGTAAAAGCCACTAAAATGCTACATAAAACATCTACGTTTATTTAATTGATGCATATCTACATAACATTCATAAGCAAACACCAGCTAAGTTCATAATATAACTTATATTATAGAGTTGTATCTTAAAAATACATACATACATTCACGTCGCTATCCCTTACGGTAGATTAGACCCGAAGTCCTAGCGTGTTAAAATAGTGTTGGGTTGCTTGCCGCATCGCCTATTTTCGCTCTTTCCCTGCCTCCGCGGTCCAGTGGTTAAGGCGTTTGCTTGTAGACCCGGGGCCGTGGGTTTGATTCCCACGGGAAGCATACTTTGTTTAGTTATTTTCAGTTTGGTTAGAACATTGCAGACTTGAATTACCCGATTGTCTGATAATAAAGATGATTCCGTGCTTCGAAAGGCATATTAAGCCGTTGGTCCCGGCTGCCATCCGGCAGTCGTTAAAGGAACCACGTCAGAGGCCGAGAGGCGGTTCCGAAGAACTCTGACACCAGGATGCGCATGGTCGATTGACCGTGTCACCTACACGAAACGATAATGATGATGCCCTTTTCCTGATTCATTCAGGGAGAGAAACAACTGTTTTTTTTTAGTTTATTTACAGATCAACGTGAAGATTCTTAAACTAACGCAAAAACTCAATTGTTTCTTCTAAAACTATTGTGTCCGCATTTCAGCGCCGCAATTTTCAGTGAACTGCCGGATATACGGCCATAAACTATTACAGTTCACTTTACGACACCAAACATAACACTCATTTTATTGAATGTTGCGCAAATCGTTTCATGTGGTCTGGTTCCGTCTACACAATTTAAATAGTTTTTACGTTCTCTTGTTTGTGGCAGAAAGAGTCGTTACTCCAGGGATCATTAACATCGGAACATTGTAGCGTGCCACAGCTGCTTAGTCTCCTTTTTTTAGGGTTCCGCACCTCAAAAGGTAAAAAGAAACCCTTATAGGATCACTCGGTTGTCCGTCTGTCTGTCGGTCTGTCAAGACCCTTTTTCTCAGGAACGCGTTGAGGTATCATATCAAATACTCAGGTCTACTGTCCCTTGGAGCTGTGAAAAAATCAAATATAATGTATTTTTTTATTTACAACATATTATTAAAATATTTAAAAAATAATTAAATTTTAACTTATCATAGATAACGGTACGGAACCCTTAGTGCGCGAGTCCGACTCGCACTTGACCGGTTTTTAGATTATAGGTCGGCAAACGAGCAAGCGGGTCACCTGATGGTAAGTGACCACCGCCGCTTATAGACAACTGCAACACCAGGGTGTGACAGGTGCGTTGTCGGTCTTTCAAGGAGTTGAAGGAAGGAAATGGGGAGGGGAGAGGGAAGGATGGGCCTCCGGCTCTTTCACTCACAGATCGAAGAATAGAAGCGGTAAAGCTTCTATTCAGACGTCGATTTTCTGTGAGAGTGTGGTACTTCGCCGGACGAGCCGGCCATTCATGCTACCAGCAATTCATTTTGCCGGTAACGTGGCTCTACCACGACTGTATTAGTCGTACGTCGTCTCTATCGTAAAATCGAATAAGAAAGTGTACAAACATGTAGATTATCTATCCATGTTATACTAATAATATAAATGCGAAAGTATCTATGCCTATACCATTTGGGGCGTAACTATACCATTTGGGACCCGTGGCAAATTCATACAACTATGGACCCATCATCATTTCGAGTAGGTGTCACTGTCAATCGACCATGCACACCCTGGTGTCAGAGTTCTTCGGAACCGCCTCTCGGCTTCTGACGTGGTTCCTTTAACGACTACCTGATGGCAGCCGGTACCACCGGCTTAACGTGCCTTCCGAAGCACGGAATCATCTTTATTATCAGACAATCAGGTGATTCACGCCTGCAATGTCCTATCCAAACTGGAAACAACGAAACAAAGTATGCTTCCGGTGGGAATCGAACCCACGACCCCCGTAAGGCAAACGCCTTAACCACTGGACCACGGAGGCTGTAATGGGCCCATGAGAGTTGAGTTCAGCTTCGGCGGCTTCTTGCTGGTTTCTTTCGGCGTCTTCTTTACAGTGGTCGATTTCGAAAAGCTAGTAGTTGGTAGCTTTTAAACAATCCTAATCCTAACTAATATAATAAATGTGATAGTGAGTTTGTTTGTTACGCTTTCACGTTGTAACTATTGAACCGATCATCATGAAATTTTGCATACCTATGTCTGGGATACGTAGAAGGATATAGGCTACCTGTTATCCCGGGAAAAGTATTCCCGAGGCAACGACATTGACGCGGGCGGAGCCGCGGGCGAAAGCTAGTAATGAATAATTTGGATATAATTTAATGAGTATTATTTAAAATGTGAATTGATGTGAAAAAGTGCCTGAAAAGGCCTATTTTTTTGAATAAATTTTTGACTTAAATGTATTTATTTGTGCTTGAACCAGTAACAAAACATTCTAAGATTTATTTCTTACTCCGCCCGCTCTGTAAATAGCTTAAAGCACTGAGCAGCGACATCTATGAAATGATCAAGGAATCACCGCGAAAGCTTATACGTTTACTTGATTTAATTTTAGATCTGAAGCCACCGTTGCTGAATCAAGCTTTTAGTTTCAGCGAATTATAAGAGATGGCGCTACTAGTGTCATTATTAAATCGGTTGCTCGAATATCTTTGTTCATTATGAAACTAGAAATATTATTTTGATTGAATCGCTCAGAAATGACATTTCGATGAGGGCTTTCGAGAGAGGAAAATTGATTAAGTCCGTTCTCATATCTGAAAAACACGGTTTCCCATATCATACGAGTAATTTCGTGTAGGTAGGTGGCACGGTAAATCGACCATGCACACCCTGGTGTCTCGGAACCGCCTCTCGGCCTCTGACGTGGTTCCTTTATCGACTACTAGATGGCAGCCGGGACCAACGGCTTCCGAAGCACGGAATCATCTTTATTATCAGACAATCAGGTGATTCAAGCCTGCAATGTCCTAACCAAACGGGAATTTACAAAGTATGCTTCCTTGGGAATCGAATCCACGACCCCCGGGTCTACAGGCAAACGCCTTAATCTCTGGACCACGGAGGCAGTCATACATATGCTATAATACATACGAGTATGATGAAGCATTACGTAGTCATTGAACATTATTCGATTCGGACATTTAAAACGCTTCTTTTTAGGTCGAGAGGTAAAAATGCTAAAAATAAATAGCCATTTGAATTATAGACAAATCTATACTAGCAAATAAAGAGCAGTAAAAGTATAATTATACGCCTACTGCGCTAACGACATGTCGACATCAGTCAAACGTACTCGAACGACAACTTACTGCATGTACTATCTGAAAATAGACCCCTTGGGAGAGCTGCCACACTGATTGATAGATGGCGTTTATTTTCAGAAATATAACATCGAAAAAAATTGCTCGCCACCAAATAAAGACTTCATGCCCACTTGGCCTTAAATTGTTATAATTTTGGTGTGTCTAAGCATAGTAATGGGTACCTACCTTCCTACTAATGGGAAACGATCAAGATTCGATCGAATCTGCTTTTGATAAATCTTGGAGAGACATGCCAAGAGATAAAGCAAAAGAAGGCTTTAGTCCGGCAGTGGGACTTATATAGCTAATAAAAAAAAAAATACACATAGTTGCTATAAGTTCGTTTCTGGACTTCGACTTTCAAAACAAAGATTTTCAAAATAACGCATGAAAGGGACCAGTCTCCAGAGGTTGCTGCTAACATAGTCAAGTCAACAAACAGGACGTGAACAAGTCTCAATAAGGGTTCCCGATTTTTATATTTACCGAATAAAATAAAATTCTTTGGAATGTAATGATAAAATTGCGCGGAAGGAGAAGTACGAAATTTTGCACACTTATAGTTTATGTAGAGGAGAACTGCAGAGTAGTAATTTTTTTTTTATATGGTTAAATTTCGACCACTGGGCGATCACAAATATACATGTCAATGTAAAAAATAATGTAAGAATTAGCTCCAAAGATTTAAATGAAATCTAGTATAGGCTTTTGGGCCGAAAATTCGATGTAGCTGGGTTTTTGCGTATACATCTCGGTTCAGATATTAGTTCCATTAAATGTTATTTCGGAGACTTCATGCTACTACACGCTTCTAGCAGAACATTCACAAGCGATGGCCCTCATTCTAAAACCTTTATGTGAGCTAAATTCCTCGTTTTGCACCTTCAATTAGGAAATAGTTAATACCTGTTGCCATATCAACTACACCCAAACAGTAATTTGCTATTTGCTTGCGGTCCAAATGCCCGTCTGTAAAACCATTTGTATTCATTTCTAAATTTGTCACTATCCCAAGAATTCAACACCCAATCGCCACGCAAACGATTGGAATTTACACGTGGTGGATACGGGACTTCGCGACTTAAAGGCTGTGATCCAAAGATAACCAAAGATATTTTTAGGGTTCCGTATCTCTCTCTTTGTCGTCCGTCTGTCTGTCAAGGCTCTTTTTCTCAGGAACGCCTGTAGGTGTCAAGCTGAAATTCAGATAAGTCTACTGTTCCTTAAAGATATGAAAAAATCAAACTTCTATGCCAACGCTGGCACTTGGCCGGTTCTTTTATTATAAGCTTTCGCCCGCGGCTCCGCCCGCGTCAATGTCGATCCCTCGGGAATAGTAATTTTTCCCGGGATAAAAGGTAGCCTATGTCCTTCTCCGCACACCAGAGAACTTGTATGCAAAATTTCATGATGATCGGTTCAGTAGTTACGGCGTGAAAGGGTAACAAACAAACAAACTCACTTTCGCATTTATTATATTCGTAAGGATAAGGAGCCCGCTATATGCCAGGCGGCGTGGCGATACAAAAGCGGATGGTCTAAACGCGTTGGCTACTTTGGATATTTTCGTTTTTTAGGAATATTCAAGGGTTATTCGAAAAAGAAAAACATATGATGGCTGCCTTATCTGTAATGCAATAATAATCAAAAGTTTCAAGGTTAATTTTAATGTATTTGGTGAATAATGCTATATACCGAGTAAATTAGACGTGATTTGGAGGCAACTTTGCAATTTTTTTCTATCGAGAAAATTTAACGCAATCGTGTTTTTGAGTCAGATAAATACCAGAGTTAGTTCTGAACTTTGCTGCATTTTTATTTCAACTTGAGTATTTAATTATTATTGATATAACAGTCAATCATGCAAAGCAGTGTGAGGTAGTACGGGCCCTTAAGTAGTCGGTTTGAGTTGAGGGATGCATGAAGACATAAGATGAATGAGATAGTACCCTAAGGATAAGATTTCTACTTAAAAAAAACTATTAAAGAAGACCACGCTTTCTAGTTATATACATTATACATTCTGTAAAGCTCGGTGCCGGGCCCCCATCATGATATTAATATAAAAACCGGTCAAGTGCGAGTTGGACTCACGCACGAAGGGTTCCGTACAGTTATCTATAATAAGTTAAAGATTATTAAAAATATTTTTATTATATTAAAGACTAGCTGTTGCCCGCGGCTCCGCCCGCGTTAGTGTCGATCCCTCGGGAACTCGATCCCTCGTAGAATTTCTCGGAATTAAACATACCCTATGTCCTTCCCCGGGCCTCAAACTACCTCCATACCAAATTTCATCCAAATCAGTTCAATGGTTTAAGCTTAAAAAGACGATGGACAGAGCTACTTTCGCATTTATAATATTAGTATTAGTATGGAAGTATGGATATTATTTATACTTCTAAGTCCAGAAATGAGAAAATTTCCATAAAAAAGTTTACCCTCCCATTTTACCCCATTTAGGGGTGATTTTGTCCATTTCACCCACTTAATCTTTTTTAATTAATTTGTAATCGAGAACTTACATACCTATTTATTTTTATACTTCATAGTCCAAAAATTAAAAAAATTGCCAATTTCCATACAAACTTTACCCATCTGCCATTTTGCCATTTAAGGGGGAATTTTGTCCATTTCATAGGTCTTTTTTAGTTTGTAATCAAGAACTTATATACCTATTTTTATACTTCTAGGTCTAGAAATGTGAAAATTTCCATACAAATTTCTAAAAATCCTTTCTTAGCGCTCACTCACACCAATAAAAGAACCCCTGTACCAAATTTCAAGTTTCTAGGCGCAGCAGTTTCAGTTGCGTTGATATAATAAGTCAGGTTTGCTGTTTGCCCGCCGATAGTATCCAATCCCTCAGGAACTGTAGAATTTCCTGGAATAAAAGGTGCCATATGTCCTTGTCCGATGTACCCGGGTCTCATACTACCTCCATACCAAATTTCATTATTATTTATTTTTTTATGCTATATATTTGCAGGCAATCTCATGCCTTGACTTCATTTAAATGACGATAATTTTTTTTTAATGAACCGATTTTGATGAAACAAATTTTAAATGTTTTTCTGGGTTAAAACAAAGCAATTGGTGAAAGTTTGAAGTAAATCGATTCAGTATTTTCGGAGATAATCGTGATCATACATACAGACAGACAGACAGACAAAAATTTCTAAAAAAAATTTTTTGCTTTCTGTTATTCTTTTTAAGTGTCCCTCTATCCATTTTCGTCAAAAATTTTAAATGTACAGACAAAATATTTTTACTGTTTTATTATATGTATAGATATAGATTATTAAAAATATTTTTATTATATGATGTGACTAAAAACTTATACTTTTCGCAATTTTCCTTTATCTGTGCAATAAGTCGTCGCTTTGTATCAAATTCCATGATTCTTAGTTCACGGGAAGTACCCTGTAGGTTTTGATTCCCTTGCGAGGTTAGAAAATTATCAAAAATATATTTATTGTATGAAATATAAAAAAATTATGCTTTTCGCATTTTTTTCTTTTTACCCTTTGAGGTACGGAATAATTGGTACGATTTGTACGTATTGTGATTTGATTTGACATGAAATCGAAAACTTAAATATATTTTTTTCATTGCTATGAATTGTATGACGTGACAATGTAAGCTCAAGTCCACACAATATATGCGAAAAAACCGTAATAAGTGATGTAATTCAAATCATATATCTTCTTCACTATGTCACAGGCCTAAGGAATACCACGGGCTCTGGCCCACAATCCAAAGGAGTGGGCGGAATTAATCTAATGCCGCGATATTTTCGGATCGCATTCTTACATTCTTCAGTTTGTTTGTCTATTTGATATTTTATTAAATGAATAAAACACGTAAACATTTAGCAAAATAAATTTGATTAGTATCGTATCGGGCCCAAACAAAGTACCAGACTTTTTTCGCGCCTTTTCCCCTTTTTATGGCAAAAGATGAGAGATGCTGCTCTCCAAAGGCTTTTGCCATTGATTCTCAGATTGGCCCTTGAGGCTTGCATGCACGTATACGCGGCCCATCAGGCAATATAGTTTGCTGTCTCTCCAAGCCTTGCGCACACAGGCAACGCCCAAAGCCGAGGTCCGTCCCTCCTGGGGCCCTTTGTTGATGTTGTTTAAAAGGTTGAGGGCACTCTGCCCTCGTCTCAAACGCCCGGTGAAGTAGCGAAAGCTCACTTGGAGCTGGCTCTACATAGTCCTTCAAAAAAAAAAATGGGTCGGCTCTGCATGTGTTAAGGGCCCGTACTACCTCACACTGCTTTGCATGATTGACTGTTATATCAATAATAATTAAATACTCACGTTGAAATAAAAATGCAGCAAAGTTCAGGACAAACTATATGACTCAAAAACACGATTGCGTTAAATTTTCTCGATAGAAAAAAATTGCAAAGTTGCCTCCAAATCACGTCTAATTTACTCGGTATATAGTATTATTCACCAAATACATTAAAATTAACCTTGAAACTTTTGATTATTATTGCATTAAAGATCAGGCAGCCATCATATGTTTTTCTTATTGACCACCCGCGTTTATATCGCCACGCCGCCTGGCATATGGCGGGCTCTTAACTACGGACAATCTAAGTAAGTGGGGAATGATAGACCCTTCGCAAAACGAATGCGGGTGCGACGACCTCTCTCCGCAAACTATGGCGCATCTCCCTTTCTGTCCATCCGGCCTATTTGCTAACTTAGTGTACGACTTTTTGACAGTCACTTCAAAATACATTGCGGCTTTCGTATGATTGATATATATTTAAGACTAGCTTTCGCCCGCGTCAATGTCGATCCCTCGGGAATAGTACTTTTCCCGGGATAAAAGGTAGCCTATGTCCTTCTTCGTACTGCAGAGAACTTGTATGCAAAATTTCATGGTGTTCGGTTCAGTAGTTACGGCGTGAAAGCGTAACAAACAAACTCACTTTCGCATTCAAAGATTCAAAGATTTATTCAGAAAATAGGCCTTTTCAGGCACTTTTTCATGTCAATTCACATTTTAAATAATACACAAGTATTATATTATATTCAAATTATTAATTATTGTTCAAAAGCTACAAACTACCAGCGTTTCGGAACCGACCACTGCAGAGAAGAAGACGCCGAAAGAAACTCTTTTCAACAGTATTGGTCGCCTACTTGCCTGAAGGGCTTTGTATGATATTTAATATTTTTATCTTTTCTTTTTTTTTCTGATGTCATGTTATATACAATTTATATTATTACTAGCTTTCACCCGCGGCTCCGCCCGCGTCAATGTCGATCCCTCGAGAATAGTACACTTTCCCGGGATAAAAGGTAGCCTATGTCCTTCTCCGCAATCCAGAGAACTTGTATGCAAAATTTCATGATGATCGGTTCAGTAGTTACGGCGTGAAAGCGCAACAAACAAACAAATAAACAAACACAATTTTTAATACTACTATAATATACAACTTTCGCATTTATAATATTAGTATGGAAGTATGGATACTAGCTTTCGCCCGCGGCTCCGCACTCGTCAATGTCGATCCCTCGGCAACTTAGTTTTTCCCGGGATAAAATGTACTCTATGTCCTTTTCCGTACCCCAGATAACGTGTACGCAAAATTTCATGATGATCGGTTCAGTGTCAACGTGAAATCGTAAACAAACAAACAAACTCACTTTAGCATTTATAATATCAGTTAGGATTATTTAAGATGTATCAAACGTAGATAATGTATTTTTAATAATATAATAATAAAACGTAATTTAAGTTAGCAAATAGGCTGGCTTTTAAAAGTTTGTCTAGCAGTCTTAGACTTAGGTACTTAGGTCTTGTCTTACGAGTTGATATCAAATTAAAAGTGTTCATTTCTCGTGATAAGATTTTTTGCTTCCTAATAGGATTTCGACGAATTCTGGCTTTAACAGCATTAACAATTTTGTAGTTCTAACAGCACGCGGCCGCCCCGATATTTTATGGTCTTTGACAGAGGAAGTGTTGTTGTGTCTGTTGACAGTACGATATACGAACATACGGCTGATACCAAGCTTTTGAAGTGTCTGGAACATTGAATTAGAAAAAAACATGGAAGCGTAACTCTCATATTACTAACGATTTAATAATCCCATTTACGCAAACAAACAACTCAAATCACAACAAAAAACTAAAGCACTCATAGACGAAGCTAGTCTGCGATTGGCCGCGTCAAGGTCACGGGGCGGTGTCAACATATCTTATGGACTCTATGGTGTCAACATAGCGGAGGTAGGTAAGCTAGCAGCTCGCAGCAAGCTAGCCTACCTAACGTCGAGTGTGATGATAAATTACTCCAGTGTCACTTTTCCGTATTTTCTTGCGTTTCTTGCACCACATTACTACACAAGAAGTCTTTTTTTTTTTGATGAGATCACCGTAATTATATACTCGTACACTTATGAAATGAGGCCGGGTTTGTAGCTATTATAATATAATTTTGTTAATGTTCGTCTTGTGACATACATCCCACCCAGCTCTCAGTAAGATCCAGAGTGGCCACATTTATTACAATAACAAACGTAATCCCGGTCTCCATTACATAATTAATTTGGGCTGAAGTGTGTTTCCGTGACGTAACACGCGTATTATTGTAACTAGTTCAGGGCCGCCGGTTCAACTGGCAGTGGTGTGGATGTTAATAATACGCGGTTTCTCGGAAACTAAGAACCATGTTGACAACTTGAATGAAAGTAGAGAAATAATTTCTAGAAAAATAACGACCTAAATACGAATTAACCTAAACATGGCACGTTTAACTGCTTCTTTCTATCTCTTCTTCGACTGTATCCCCAATAGATTTGGAACCCGGGGTCCGCTATTAATATGAATCGCAAGAAGCAAAGAACATGTTTAGAAAAATATTCGGCTTAGAGAGGGAATGTTCCGTGCAAGAAAGAGTTTGGTTAACATCACAAGCGCAGTAGCATTGCACAACACGAATGAGCTAAGAAAAAAAATATTCTAAATCTTTCATATTAGACATAAAAGCTATGTATAGGGCCAATTAGACTGAAATAGTCTAAAGTTAAGAATTGGCAACCACTATCCTTATTTTTTATCGTCGGAGTGGAAACCGAAGAGGTAACAGTATTTCTGAATGGCCTTCATCAACCGGCCATAATGAAGTCGCAAGAGCTATATTCTCGGAGGGTAGATGTGAAAAGTAAGTGGCAAGACCGTGCATCACGCCCGTGCGTGATGGGGTCCTTCCGGATCGTCCGTTTAAAGTCCAGTGACACCTCTCGTCCAGTGTCGTTGTGTCCGAAAAGTCACCAGCCACACCACTGTCAGTTGAACCTGCGTAAAAGTTCCGGTATAGAGACAACATAATCATAATAGTGATCCTGGCTTACCGCATCACCAATTGTTAAGAAACATAAAAACACAGCGCAAACTCTCGCGCGGGCAACACTGCGGGGGAGTTACATTCAAAATTTAGATGACATTTCAATTTGGATTTTGTTCTATAACGCACATCTCCAACTTTCTAATGTTTGTCCATCATAGATTAAAAAAAAAACTGCGTCTCTCTGTTGTCCATTATATCCAGTACCTATGCAACACTACAGTCTATTTACTTTCCTTTATTTTATACATAAGGATCCTACAGTCAGGGAAGTCCCATTTTTTCTCCCAATAGACATGACTTCTTCTGATTTTTACCCATTCCCTCGACCGGGATCTACGGTCTGCACGGGATGAGAAGTAGCTGGTACATGCCTTTTTTTTCTTTTCCCCCAAACCAGGATGAAATATGTTTTTATACAATTTCATTCAAATTAATATTATTAGCCAATGTTGTAGCCCTCACTTTAATTGAAACATCAACAAAGATTTGATAGCTGTTTCATAGGCCATTACAACTGGACTCGATGAGTAACACTGATTTAGAAATGCGACCCATCCTATAAAACGAGTTTCATAACCGAGGAGTCCCCTGTGCCAAACTATCAGGGATCATCTTCTCTTAGCTTCGATGGGGCCGATTCAGAATCGGTAGCACGTCTATTGTACTTACCCCATGCCTTACTCACCCGCACGGTGTATTCCGAAGAAGGACTGCATGAGCTTCAAAACATCGCCCAGTGCGTAGTGCCTGTAGTCCTCTAGCTCAGGATAAGCTAAGCTGATCCTAAGAGGTCCAAACGCTTACCAGCTAACGAGTCACAGATACACAAAATGTGTCTCATTGTCTCCTCCGATTCCTCACATGCCCTACATAGTGGGCATCAGGATCATAGTAAATGTCAGAATATCTGAAGATATTTATTTATTTATTTTCATGAAACACACTTAACAAATTGTCACCGTAATTATATATTACATATAAAATGGTACATAAGGGCTAGGCAACAACTCTATTTAATTAGATAAAAATATACTGCAGTTTTATCCTTTATCCTACGAATAAAGCCTCTATCTCTTAATATTTTATCATGCAGTATCAAAAATTTACTTTTAGGAATGAAATGAAATCAAATTTGGACAGCATGTATCTCTTCATAACTATTATTCACTATTTAAAAAAAATCACTTTAATACGGTACAATCGCGTATATTACATTATTTTTACACCTAACGTTTCGAAAACTTTACAGTTTTCATGGTCGCAGGTAGACTAAGTTGACATTTGTCTTTGTGTTATATTACGCGAAAACATCAGATACCATTATTATTTACTATAAGGAGAATGATATGGATCATGTGAATGTATGTAATAGTTTTATGTTATAGTTTTCTCTCGTATCTGAGCGTCTTCCTTTCCTTCTTAATGAAATAAGAGTAGTATCCTTTGGATATGAAATAAGCATATCATCCTAGTTAATGTGTCTGATGACAGGCACACGGACAGTGGAGCTATATTTATAGGTTCCGTTTTTACTCATTAGGTACAGAATCTTTAAAAATATATCGTGCACCGAGTTATTTCATTTTATATTTGATTCAAAAGGATAAATTTTTAAAAGTTAAGTTTAAAAGCAGTCTTAGACTACCGAGAATCTACGTATATCAAAATTAAAATGAGAAATTGGTCCCGCGTGTGACATACGAGGGCACTAAACGTCTTGACAAACCCGGTGAATTATGTCCGGCTAAGTGGCATAAATTTGGACACAAATTAGGCCAGACGCATCTCGGTGCAGCCGCAACACGCTTCTTTGATATACTGCTTGAAAGCGTTTTTATGTTTGTTTTGAGTTTATAATATAATTTTATTCTTACTTTCTCCCGCGGCTTCGTCCACTCTATTGTATTTAGAAGTCTCGAAAGCAGTATCTCCGTTTTGCAAACTAAGTGGCGTAAATCTGCTGGTTTGTCAACTACGGTGTTCAATGTTATAATGGTCACTGGAACATACCATTACGGTATATACACGGTGATTCCATGCTGGTCTGGGAGTAAAGAAAAAAACAGCCAAACGCGAGTCGTACTCGCGCTCAAAGGGTTCCGTACCATCTATATTAAGTATAAAAATTGATGTAACTAAAAATGTAGGCTTTTCGCAATTTTTCCTTAATCTATACATATAATAAAACAGTAAAAATATTTTGTCTGTACATTTAAAATTTTTGACGAAAATGGATAGAGGGACACTTAAAAAGAATAATAGAAAGCAAAAAATTTTTTTTTGATATTTTTGTCTGTCTGTCTTTCTGTCTGTCTGTCTGTCTGTCTGTATGTATGATCACGATTATCTCCGAAAATACTGAACCGATTTACTTCAAACTTTCACCAATTGCTTTGTTTTAACCCAGAAAAACATTTAGTTTGTTTCATCAAAATCGGTTCATTAAAAAAAAAGTTATCGTCATTTGAATGAAGTCAAGGCATGAGATTGCCTGCAAATATATAGCATAAATAAATAATAATGAAATTTGGTATTATATCAACGCAACTGAAACTGCTGCGCCTAGAAACTTGAAATTTGGTACAGGGGTTCTTTTATTGATGTGAGTGAGCGCTAAGAAAGGATTTTTAGAAATTTGTATGGAAATTTTCACATTTCTAGACATAGAAGTATAAAAATAGGTATATAAGTTCTTGATTACAAACTAAAAAAGACCTATGATGGACAAAATTCCCCCTTAAATGGCAAAATGCAAGATGGGTAAAGTTTGTATGGAAATTGGCAATTTTCTCATTTTTGGACTATGAAGTATAAAAATAAATAGGTATGTAAGTTCTCGATTACAAATTAATTAAAAAAATTAAGTGGGTGAAATGGACAAAATCACCCTTAAATGGGGTAAAATGGGAGGATAAACTTTTTTTATGGAAATTTTCTCATTTCTGGACTTAGAAGTATAAATAATATCCATACTCCATACTAATACTAATATTATAAATGAGAAAGTAGCTCTGTCTATCGTCTTTTTAAGCTTCAAGCATTGAACTGATTACGATGAAATTTGGTATGGAGGTAGTTTGAGGCCCGGGGAAGGACATAGGGTATGTTTAATTCTGAGGAATTCTACGAGGGATCGAGTTCCCGAGGGATCGACACTAACGCGGGCGGAGCCGCGGGCAACAGCTAGTCTGTGCTATAAGACGTTGCTTCGTACTAAATTTCAAGATCCTGACTTCTCGGGAAATAGTACCCTGTAGGTTTAGATTTCCTTGCGTATGTCGAAAATTTGCGATATAAACGGCTGTATGTTAGATTTTTTTATTTTTCCGTCTGATGCACCACCGCTACCAGCATGAGGCCGCTATTGCTCATAATAGAACAGCTACCTATGTATCAGTGCCACTCAATCAATTTCATACCAGCGCAGCGTCATGAAAACTTGTCAAGCCTGATTATAAAGTTAAACCAAACTCAAGACAAGTCAGAATGCGACGAGGTGCATCGCCGTAGTTTCAAAATAACGGCTTCCTGAAGATGACAAACACCTCGGCAGATAATTTGCCGCCAGCCGTCCCATTAACAGAGATCGCGCCGCTTCCTTGTCTTGTCGCAGCTTGATTAACGAGCTGCATTCGCAGGACCGGCCACTAGCTCTTCGAAACTAAGGCTTTTCTTACACTATACGGCGTGAAGTTTTAGATAAGGTTCCAAAAAATTATAAACATCGGCAGATTATTTGCCGTTATCTATCCCTTTCACACAGATCACGCCTCTTCCTTGTCGCACGCAACTTGTTTAACGGACAGCATTTGCATTGCCGGCACTGGCTTGTCGAAACTACGGATTTCTGTAGAATATACGACGTAAGATTTTATATAGGTACTTATGGACTGTTTGAAGTTGACAAACATAAATAAAAAAATATAAATATATACGGACAAATCACACAGATTGAGCTAGCCCCAAAGTAAGTTCGAGACTTGTGTTATGGGATACTAACTCAACGATACTATATTTTATAACAAATACATATATAGATACACATCCAAGACCCAGGCCAATCTGAAAAAGATCATTTTCCATCTTGACCTGGCCGGGGACCGAACCCGGTCACTCCGTGTCGCAGGCTGGCGTGTTGACCACTGCGCCACGGAGCTAGTCAAACACCTCTGCAGATAATTTTCCGCCAGCTGTCCAATGGGACAGCTGGCTGGACAGAGACCGTGCTTCCTTGTCGCAGCTTGTTTAACGAGCTGCATTCGCAGGGTTGGCCACTTGCTCTTCGAAACTAAGGCTTTTCATACACCATACGGCGTGAGAATTTAGTTATCGGTTTCCAGAGATTACGAACACCTCTGAAGATAATTTGCCATCCGCCACTTCCTTGTCGCAGCCTGATTAACCAGCTGCATTTGCAGGGTCGGCCACTGGCTGTTCCGAAACTAAGGATTTTTTACACGACATGGCGTGTAGTTTTAGATACCTACCTACAGAGGTTACTAAACTCCGTCGATAAATTGCCTGCAGCAGCTTCTTGTCCAACTTGGTGGAGTTGCGTACACAGGGCGTACTTCAGCGTAACGTGAAAAAACTCCATTTGCTGTAACTCCACAATTTCAAGGCACATCCCTTACCATCTCCAACATAATTGGAATCCTTGGTGTCGATGTTTCTGCCAGCGTTCAATACTGCAGTCACTTGGAGGACAAGGCCAAGATGGCATCAAAAACGCTGGGTGTGCTCAACAGGGCTAAGCGGTACTTTACCTCCGGGCAAAGACTGTACTGCTGTCACCTCTGGGCAGGTGCACCCAAATATCAGCTGGATCCATTTGACTCAGTCCAAAGACGAGCTGTCAGAATTGTCGACGATCCCAATATTACAAACGGTATCGAGCCACTGAGTCTAAGGAGAGATTTTGCATCTCTCTGTGTTTTATCGTTTGTATAATGGGCTGTGCTCAGAAGAAATGTTTGAGTTAATGCCTACGGCCACTTTCCATCATCGCACCTCACGCCATCGGCAGGGAATTCATCCCCACACCTTGTATCCTAAATGGTTGCGTACAGTACGCTTTAAAAGGAACTTTATTCCACGTACGCTTAAATTGTGGAACGAACTCCCAGCCATGGTTTTCCCGAGTGACTACAACATGGGGTTCTTTAAAAAGGGCGTGAAAAGATTTCTTCAGGGTCGGCAACGCGCGAGTGGCACCCCTGGTGTTGCAGGCGTCCATAGGCTACGGTAACCACTTTCCATCAGGTGGGCCGTATGCCTGTTTGCCTAATAAGTAGTATAAAAAAAAAAAACAGGGCTGTCCAATGACTTTTTGGATTTAAATTATCTTACGCTTTACTGTATATGTATATGCTATTTAGACTCCGTGTCATGTCATTTCTTCCAATTTTCTTTATCGCAACTCAATTCACGATGTTTCTTCAGAGTGAGCCATACTCTACAGTTTTCATGCTCATTTGGTAAATGGGGCCCGCCCGCGCGCGTATCCATATCTGCAACCACCGGACATTTGCGGATGACACTCCTGACCTGACTGAACTGAAGAGATGGGCAGATGACTTGAGTGCATTTGACAAGCATTGGATGGAAAACACCAAGAACAGAGATAAATGGAAGAAAGGAGGGGAGGCCTTTGCCCAGCAGTGGGACACAAATGGCTAATAATAAAAAAACTCCTGACCTAAGAATGACATCCTTGACCTATGGTGTGGCATTTGTCACTCTGGATGTTTTGTTTTTTATTATGGTTATCTAAATGCCGTGCCGTACCCGGCAGATCGTACCGGATACGGTGTAGCGTGAATAGTGCTTTTCGAGCGAATAATATCTTTGGAAAGCACCCAACTGGATGCACCGGCCCTAATGCAGATTTATCACGTAGGATGTTTTCTTTCTCTTTCGGGTTTATGGCCTAACGAGTAGTTAAATGTTTGTTTCGACATGTTTAACGGCTCTAGTAAGCCGTCTTAACGTGAACTATAACAGGATCAGTTTAAGACTTTTTCTTGGATATATTTGATGAAATTTTAAAAAGTCCTCTTTGATCTGAAGAAAGTGCAAAAAAAAGTGGACGAGTTGCATTAGTATACATAGGAATGCTTCCATACCACCGTACAATATAATGTACGTAAAAAAACGTATAGGGACTCTGATACATAGTACGCTTTAAACCTCTTCCAAGCGATCTCTCTTCTAAAGTTAACCAAACTCCTTGCACGAAAAACTTTGTTCTTAATTATCTGTGGTTTGACATCTCAGTAATAGTTAAGCTGCATTACTCAAAGATATTACTGAGTATATGTACCGTAAGCTTTGTAATGAGCAAGGCTTACGTGTGGACGTCGAGGTTTCCGTTTAGTTTGGCTGCTGTGTAGGATTGAAATATATAACACGTCACGGTTCAAAAAGCTCACGGATGCGAATCGATATGGACGTCATCCCATATGCAATAAACACCTGCTGGAGAGCACAAATATTTACGCTGAAGTGGCAATAATGAAAGCTTGAGATGTTACAAACGTGGAGCAGATCGCTCTCTTTGGAGCGTGTCCGATTGCTTCCTCAGAGAAAATAGAATTTATTGTACCAAATTATAGACAAATACATACAAATACATACTTGGACTTATCGCTTTAGCGATCTCTTCCGGACAACCTTAGGGTAGATAAATTAGAGAACATGTAGCAAGCGTAGAACTAAAATAAAAATTTAATATATTTACGAATAAATACATACATTATAATATACGTATTTTTACACCAAGGAAATGCTTCGAAGCCCGGAGTCTCTTTTCGACTTTTTTTTCTCTACTTTGCACGACTTTTTAATATACCTGATTGTATGACCATTGCATCATTATCATCATCATCATCAGAACCTTTTTAGTCTCCACTGCAGGAGCATGACCCTCTCTGTACTACTAGAGCCATACTTGGCCCCTGAGGACTTGGCCTACACTCTCCACGCTGGCCAGACGGGTTGGAGAGGTCTCTTAGATGTTTATAAGCTTTGTTTAGCTTGTATTTCCTAAGTCGCCTTCTACGACATCCACGGGACGACTTGGAGTGGTCCTATTCTACTCTGGCGGATACCATAGACGGCATTGTATTATTAAATAACATATAATATATGTAGACTGTATAGTTGTCTAAATAAGGGATTTATTAAATGATTGAATTATCATGCATATCATCCTGAACAACATCAAGCCAGCATTTGTAGGTTACCTGTGTAGGTCCCCTTCTGCTAGGGCCCCGTGAAAACGGCATAGTCAGAAATTTGCTTCCAATGTAATTTGCTGGATTTCACAAGATGTGAAGACGTACCAAACGTGAAGCAGCGCCCGTTGCATTGCACGCGCGACAGCGTTTATCGGCTACATCTTGATATCCGTAATATTAAAGAGCGAGATGGGGATAGTTTGTCGCGCTATATAAACGGCGTCGCGAGCGCCATGCTAAGGATGCAGATATCTCTGTATATACTCTACGATTTTCTTCCATTTCGCTCTATCTCTGGCCTTCCGTCTCCAAGCTGTTTACTTGCCGAGTCTCTTCAGGTCCTCCTCTACACAATCCTTCCACCGCTTTCTAGGCCTTCCGCGGGGTCCTTTTTGTTGTGGGGTCCATTTATATATGTTCTTGGGAGCTCTGGCGTCATCCATTGTTTCCAGATGGCCTGCCCATCGCAGCCTTTGTGACTTTGGTCTGCTTCTACTTGGCATTTTACATAGCATAGACAGACGGCCATCATGAAGTTCAAAAAGAATCCAGAACAGAATATTTAGTTTGCTATCCACACCGATTTCTTATTACTTGAACGTATAAAAGTTGTAAAGGAGTTCTTTCTTTCGTAGATGAGTGAGCATAAGTAAAACACATGTAAGATATAAAAAAATCCTGTATGCATCTTTTAAAATATTCGACATATGTTTTAATACTTGTAATGTAATATGTACGAATTGTTAAGATGGGGTTGTCATAATAAGCGTCAGTTTCATTTGTAACAATCCCAAGAAACAATAAATTCCCTTTCGACCTGATTACACCAACATCAAAGACCAGGAAGCATCAAGACAAGACAATGTACAATAATATTCGTTGGCTGGTAATAAATGCGAATTTATTTCGCGCCCTCTTAACCGTCTGTGACATGAGAACAATGGCACTTGGTGCGTCTGTCATCAAGATATTAATGCCAAGCATTCAGACGCCAGATAGAACTGAGGATAGAACGTTACTATGCATCTGTGTGCGTATGTATCTGTACACTGCACGTCATCCAATCGCAATGAACCTGTGATGGTCTTTTTCTTTCTAACACTTTGTCGCATACAGCTCAGCTACACAAGAAAAAACAACGGATGTTTTTAGGGTCCCGTACTCATACGGTGCCAATGTTAGTAACTGGGCTCACTAAGCTTCCGACTGTCAAATGGCTTATCTGCAGTAGGTAGACTTAAAGTTTTCACAGAATGCATATTTTAATTGTCGCCATAATGTCAGGGACAAAACAAAAAATAAAAACGAAATAAATTACAAAAAAGTATATTTTTTTGTTCTTACTACAAATACACGATTTTTTGGATTTTCCCTGTATTTCTGCTATTAGACATAGTTTCTACCAAATGTAATAATTATAGGTCAATGGTAAGTGCCCCAGATTTTGATTTCCTTGTAATCTTGAACAAATTCGCATCATAAACGGGCGTATCTTCCGATTGCGTTATTTTAGAAGTTTCATTTTTCACAGATTTAAGAGAACTGACATGTATTCTTGACATATTTGTATAATTTTTATTTTTTGTTATTATGTCTTTTTTTTATATTATTTTTTATATAGATTCGATGTCTGCATGTACGTACATATATCCTGTAATGTGTGATAAATGTAATTGATGTTTGTCGTTTTTATCACATTAAATAAATAAATAAACAAAGGGTCCACAGATCTCAATATGTGTTACTTTCTACTTAATGCGTCCACGCGTTCCTGAGAATAAAGCTCTTGACAAACAAACAGATGGACAAACGAGCGATCCAATAAGGGTTTCTTGTTACCTTTGAAGAAAAGGAACCCTTAAAGCAATGCAATAATAAGCTGGGACTTCATGCAAAAAAATTTGGTTTATTTGGAGTGTTTTTGCTCGATTAAATACTCTACGGAAACCTTGTTGCGCGAATCCAACTCGCTCTTGCCCGGTTTATAAGCGTAAAGAAAATTCGTGCCACATTTCTTGGCTAACGTGATGCGTATTATCATTTGCAAGCTTTTATGCGACATTATCTGTCTGTTGTCCATTCACACGTAACGGTTACGTATAGAGTGATATTTTTAACTGGCATTGTCTGAAAACGAACAAATTTTCAATTTATAAGTATACTAGCTTTCGCCCGCGGCTCCGCCCGCGTCAATGTCGATCCCTCGGGAATAGTACTTTTTCCCCGGGATAAAAGGTAGCCTATGTCCTTCTTCGTGCTCCAGAGAACTTGTATGCAAAATTTCATGATGATCGGTTCAGAAGTCACGGCGTGAAAGCGTAACAAACAAACAAACTTACTTTCGCATTTATAATATTAGTAAGGATAATATCCAACATATTAAATATCCAGTTTCATCTTACTACTGTCGATGTAAACCTGTAAGCCCATAACCTAAAGGGCCAGCTGGGTGGCCTCAGTCATATCTTCGAGGAGATTGTACTCAAGTTGGAGTTGAGTGGCCTGGTGCGGGAGCTCCCTAGCTTTTACTCTTTCCTCGAGTCTACGATTCGGTGGCAAGAAATCTAATAAAGATGGCCAACAATAAATATTTAATCTATAAATATTAGAAAATTTGAGCAATCAATAGGCGGTAGATACGGCTAGGATCCCATCACTTCGAGAGTCTTTTTTCCACTTACTCGCCCACCATTATGCTATACGCGGCCTTACTTTTAAAAAGACCTAGGCTCGAGCGAAAAAGACGGAATATGTGTAAGATGGATGATTCACAAAGACATTGCGAAAAAAAATTATCACATGAATTTCACGATAAAAAGTAAATACAGGAAAATATATAAAAAATCCTTACTAATATTATAAATGCGAAAGTGAGTGTGTTTGTTTGTTTATTTGTTTGTTTGTTTGTTACGCTTTCACGCCGTAACTACTGAACCGATCATCATGAAATTTTGCATACAAGTGTTCTGGAGTGCCCGGGATCTATTCTTATCCCGGGAAAAAGTATCTACTATTCCCGAGGGATCGACATTGACGCGGGCGGAGCCGCGGGCGAAAGCTAGTAAACAAATAAATACCAAAGTGAAGATGGAGAAAAAAAGTTAATAAAAGTCGCAAAATTAACGGTTCCTTCAATTTGTTTTCATGATATTTCGTTGTTTTTTAGCTTCCCAACTTTTCATTTGTTTCCCAATTTCACTGGTTCTATAAGGTTCTCCAGACAGTTTTGTATTTCTGACATGTACCCAATTTAAGGCAAATAAGTGATATTTTAAACAATTCTACACCCCACCCGAAACACAAGTTTATCAAAAGCTAAATTGTGCATATTTTTTTCGTGTGATACAATAAAACGCAATTATAATATGTATATTGACATATTGGATATGCTGCCATATAATAAAACCATATATATATGTTCTATTGAAGATTTAGTTATTTATATATAAGTACTTACGCGGCCGAGCATTGCTTGGAGAAGTTTCTCGGGGGTAAGACCTAGATCGAATTTTCGCCCCTAAAATGAACTACATACTGAATTTTTAAATCCACCGTTTTCGAGATCCGCATTTATAGAAATAAATATACAGGAATTTCTCATTTAAAAGGATAGGGCAGTGATTCCCAAACATTGTTTTGTCATGATGCCCCTGTAATTTTGACACCACCCCAGTATGACAGAATGTGTTTTTATAAGCACAGATTGTTTAAAAACATTCCACATTGAAAGTCAGTTTTCATCAACAATGTAATTTAGTACACGGGCAACCGACTGCAACAACAATAAAAGTGATGTCTCCTATTATCCCGCCCGCAATGCATCGTCCAGAGACGTTAACAAATAAACTGAAGAGTTCGCGAATCATTTCCACGAAACCTCAAAATAGTTGCACTAGATACTAGTCTAGCCGCGCCGCGTTTGAACCCCTTCCAAGCTATTACAGAGGCTATTATTTTTTTTTTTATTTGACTTTACAATTTTTTTTTCTATGAAAAAACGTAGAATGCGCCAGCTGCTTCTCTTCCCATGCAAATTGTAAAAGCCGATCGAGGGAATGGGCAAACGGGCAAATTTCTGTGGAATCATGTTTGAAGGCGAAGCGGCTAGCAACCCATCATCTATTTTTTTGATTCTGGTTTCCACCTACACGCCCAGCAACATGCTAAACGTGGCATTTAAGTCTCATAGACTCAGGCTCTGTCTTCCCCGCAAGGGAAAATTGTATGTTTGTATTCTTTACAAATGTAAAAGACGGCTTTACCTATTAAAGCCAGAGGCAGTCAAACAGTGGTGCCGAGATAGGAAAATTTTGGCAGTTGGTGAGAAAGTATACTTTAAACAAAACTTAATTATAGTACTTATACCCTAATAATATTAATAAACATTCTTATCAGTAAAACATACATATAGAAGTATAATATACAGTTTACATACTATAATATATATTAATTTATTTTCTATCTGATAGTTCGTGAAGATAGGAAATACAAGCTAAACAAAGCTTATAAACATCTAAGAGAGCTCTCCAACCCGTCTGGCCAGCGTGGAGAGTGTAGGCCAAGTCCTCTGGCTGCTCTGGCCAAGTATGGCCCTAGTAGTACAGAGAGGGTCGTGCTCCTGTAGTGGAGACTAAAAAGGACCTGATGATGATGATGAGTTCGTGAAGAAAATGAGCCCGTATTGCACTCATAAAAGTTAGTCGAGTTATATATCTTCGTCTATTTTTTATGCTTTCATACAACTACTTTCGCACAAGCTTTCGCTTCGCATAGCCAGTTTTGTGTCCGTCTAATCTTGGACGAATAAACGTCTAAGGCACTGATATTTTGTTTTACTCTTTCATCTTTCTATTTTGATTAATGTTCTTGTTGACGCCAAAACTAAATAGGCTATTAAGAAATTTAATATTTTGGCTTTAAATGCTTTGATTATTTAGTTTTAAGAACTGTCAAAAGAGTCGTAAGAGGTAAATACCTCCTACGATTCTTTAGACAGCTCTTATAAGGTTTTTATTTATGCAAAGTTAACAGTACCTACCTATTCCATAGTTCTAGAGATTATATTCAAGCATATTTCAAACAGAGATCAAAAGATGACTACTTATAAGATGGTCTCTCTCGGCTACTGCTTTGATAAGTTATGTTCGTAGAAAATGTTAGATGACTTAAGGCAGTACGAAAATTTGACACAAATATAGAAAGAAAGACCTTATTGTGTGACAAATTCCCCTTTAACATTGCCATTGAGACTAACTATTATTTCAAACTCTTACTTTCTTCTACAAATATTCATCATCATCATCATCATCAGGTTTTTTTCTCTCCACTCCCAGTCTCCACTACAGGAGCACGACCCTCTCTGTACTACTAGAGCCATACTTGGCCAGAGCAGCTCTCCACGCTGGCCAGACGGGTTGGAGAGGTTTCTCAGATGTTAATGAGCTTTGTTTAGCTTGTATTTCCTAAGTCGCCTTCTACGACATCCACGGGAAGACTTGGAGTGGTTCTATTCTACTCTGCCGGATACCACACGGCTGACAAACATTAAAACTACAGTATTGGTGGGAAAATATGCTGCAATATTCCAATTTCATCGTGCACTTGTTTTTCAGATACGCACATCTCTTCGTCTAAGCGATTTTCCCGTTTGCATTCTTAGCTTTTGGCGCGTCGGAGCCGGTACGCTAGTGTATACCATATAGTCCAGTCCATACTTCCATAGTAATATTATAAATGCGAAAGTAACTCTGTCTATCGGACACCTTTAAATGGCTTCAACCATTGAACCAATTTGGATGAAATTTGGTTTGGAGGTAGTTTGAGGCCCGGGGATCGACATTAGCGCGAGCAGAGCCGCGGGCAAATGCCTGTTGTAAACAAATTACAGCATTCATACTGTAATAACATTCGGCAATATCTTTACGGCCTGCTTGACGCCAACCCTCCTTGGGTAGCCCTAGAATCTCGAACAAATACCTGTGAAATTGAAGCCCTGTAGTATAACTAAAGATGATATATGATATCCTAGGCGGCCCTCACAACTTTGAGGGAGGCGAAACCGCCGTGTCGCCATCCCAAACACTCGCCCCGATGATGGTCTTCGTAATAGACCGCAACTAGTCGGCGAATCCGACGAGCAAAACGTGAGTAAAACCGTGATTAAATAATGATAAATGATATGCTCTTCGAAATGATCTTACCTTGTGGTTTTAACTTCCTCATAAAAAATGTTTAGATCTCTCGACCAGCAGGCCTATTTGCTAACTCAGTCTACAACGATTTGATAGTAATTTCAAAGTACATTACGTTTTATATATCTTTAATAAAAATAGTCAATCATAGGAAACCAGCAATGTATTTTGAAGTGACTATCAAAACGATGGTCACTGAGTTAGCAAATAAGCCGGCAGTTCATGAAATCGTCACTGTCGTTCGTCAGTATCGTTGCCAAAATACAAAATCGGTTTCGGGAAATAAGGAAAGTCGTTATTTTTTTTCCAGAAACTGTTACTCACGTTCACGGTACTACATTGTCATAAAAATCTTTGTTATTTTACGCCTTTGTTTATAATTCCTGGAATATTATAAAAATCATTAAGATGCGAACAAAAAGCGATCGATAAGACAGTAATAACTCTTATTGTGCAATAAATGATTTTGATTATTATGAACGTTACGAACAAAGAAATAATTTGCGGCACAATTGGCAAGCACACAAATTCCATTTATTATTGTATTCGTTATGTACAAGAAAACCAACTAAAGACAATATTTAATACATTGAAAATTAGTAAAAGGCTACCGTTTTTCCTAAATATATTGCCATTTTTCTCAAAATCTCTACGTCATAATCGTTTTGGCACTAAGCTCACACTTTCAGCTAACTTACAAAAGTTTCGCTAGAAATCATACGAATGCTTAGTGTTTGATCATTTACTGATATAACTACTGGTGGCTCCTGTCACACCCTGGTGTTGCAATTGTCAATGCGCAGCGGTGATCGCTTACCATCAGGTGTACCATAAAAAATCTAATGGATAGTTACTTATTCAAATATTGTAAAAAATATACATACTTCTTTGTTGTATTTCATGTTTGCAAGTACCAAAATAGCTGTCTGATTTAACAAGCTGCCTAACTGCCTCCGTGGTCCAGTGGTTAAGGCGTTTGCTTGTAGACCGGGAAGCATACTTTGTTTAGTTGTTTCCAGTTTGGTTAGGACATTGGAGGATTGAATCACCTGATTGTCAGATAATAAAGATGATTCCGTGCTTCGGAAGGCACGTTAAGCCGTTGATCCCGGCTGTCTAATATTTTATTTTATTAATAAATTGTAATTTTTAATTTCCCATCACCTTTTGACATATTGTACTATTGACATACTGAATCTTTTGACTTAATGTTCTTTTGACATAATGAAATACACATTTTTGAATTTATATTAACTTTGACATATATTTGTAAAATCATTTATCCATTTTGCATGCTGGAAACGACTAATTGTACGCTTTTACCTTTTAATGCATTCCACCTGTTGTACGACACTTATGCAAATAAATTTAATTTCATTTCATGTCATCTAGTAGTCGTTAAGGAAACCACGTCAGAGGCCGAGAGGCGGTTCTGAAGAACTCTGACACCAGGGTGTGCATGGTCGATTGACCGTGACACCTACTCGAAATGATGATGTTTGCAAGTGGCCAAAATAGCTGTCTGATTTAACAAGCTGCCTTAACGCATTTAACATAGGTTTTTGGCCACGAAAACTTGGTGTATATAGTAAAAAGTAAAGTAAAAATTTGTTTATTTTCTCCAACATACACAAAAAACATCTATACTACATAACATAAAAGTAAAGTACATATATTTTTATATAGTTATGTTGGAGACTGGTGCCTGTATAAGGCGATGCCTGTGTCACAGTGCACCAGTGCTCTCTCAGCTGGATGATATATGTATAATAGGGTATATATACCCATTAACTATCTTAACACTTACATATCCAGAGAATGAGATATACTTAAAAGTTATAAAATGTATTTAATACTATAATGCAAAAATAACTCTATCTGTCTGTCTGTCATCCCTACACGCCACAATCGTTAAACCAATTAGGATGAGATTTGGTATGGCGGTATTTTGTGGTCCGGGGAAGGAAAGGGTACGTTACACTTCGGGAAATTACACTGTTCCCGAGGGATCGACATTAACGCGGGCGGGGGCGCGGGCAGTAGCTATTGGGAATAAAATTATCAACACGAGTTCAAAAATGACCGCAGAAGAGGGCATGGGCAAATCATATAATTCGCTGTAGTAGTTGTTCAGTTTCGTCATAATTTAGGGGCAATAAATATTTGGTGGTTGTTTTTTGCAAGAGGAAGTTGGAAGGGATAACAAAGATAATTTAGAGTGCAGTTTATTATATAAGAATGGGCCTGAGAAGCAGAAGAATCTGTGTGAGAATTCAGTAGAAAAAGAGAAAGAGGCGGCTACGAGTCGATTTCGTCTAGAAGAGTTGGGGTTCAAAGGAGTGATGGTGTGCTGCTGAGTTATGTATGACATTTAGGATGTGTAGTTGACGTACTGTCAAAACCTCGCCTATATGGTTACCTTTATTTTCCACTTGAATGTCATGACAACAAGGTCAGAGCAAAATTACTCCTGGCACCTGGTTCGTCTCAAACAAACAGCCCCAAACGGCCCCTGTATTGTACGGCAACTTCACAGGGGCAGTAAATCAGGACACGATAGCGCAGCACTTTGATCACTGCATTTAGTACCAGGACCGTTAATCAGATGGACAAGGTCGGCCTGCCAGCAGTGCATCTTCAAAGTAATTAAACAATAATTTTCGTGGTGGTTTTTTAATGTTTTTGACAAGACGAGCGGTAGGGAACCGACGGTATTTCTCATCCCTAAGAAATATTAGAATTTGTTTCGTTCTAAAGTTGACAGCTCCGTGGCGCAGTGGTTAACACGCCAGCCTGGGCCCCGGGTTCGATCCCCGGTCAGGTCAAGACGGAAAATGATCTTTTTCAGATTGGCCTGGGTGTTGGATGTTTATCTATATATGTATTTGTTATAAAATATAGTATCGTTGAGTTAGTATCCCATAACACAAGTCTCGAACTTACCTTGGGGCTGGCTCAATCTATGTAATTTGTCCGTATATATTTATTTATTATTATAATTTATAAAAAAGGAAAGTTGTAGAATACGAGTAACTTAGTTCACCGACATAACTCAACGCAATAGCTCTTAAAGTGGCAGTGGGCAGGGTACAATCGATGCGGCAAAACGGCACTGAAATGAAGACCACATACCGATAGCGCAGTTGAATACCCAGCAACTTGGTGGTCAGGTAAACTTGAGGCGCTAGATACAGGACACATAAGGGAAACCGTGTTGACATCTAGGACTGACCTACTTGTATACTGCAGCTTAAAAAAAAATGTTATCATAAAAAGCATTTCATAGGAGTAGGAGACTAATATTCATAAGGGAAAAAAAGTGTTGACGTCTAGGACTGACACACTTGTGTCCGCCTTTGTACTCATTATTATTTCCTTCGTGTATCTAATTTTGTATAATGGTGCAATAAATTATATATTCAATCATTCATTCATAGAAATCAACAACAGGACAGAAACATTAACATATACCTAATAGCGCCAAACAAAACGATATGCAGAAAACATAAATTTTTTTTTTACTAAAATAATCAGAACTTTTTAGATAGTTGCCGCAAAAGCTTTTCTTTTAGACATTAATAATAGAAATGATACAAAACTAGATCCTTAAAAAATGTGATTCGGCGCGAACAAGTGCCGATCTATTTTTTGCATAATTGTTTTGATTTTGACACCAAGCAATCCGAACTCAAAATGCTCAAGTAAGGCAGCCAATTGATGGTAAGCTTCTGTATCGTCCAGTAGTGAATATTCATGGTAATAAAAGAGCTTACCTTTATATAACCTCACGACACATACTCAAAGAATTATCGACACTCTAACGGTATTCATTAGAAGAATAAATATTCTTACGGCTACGCGGGACAGTCCCAGCAATAGTTATAAACTTAGATATCAATCGTTTAAGCAATAGTAAAAACCCGGACCGTGAGCACCTATAAAATTGCCAAGAACTTGGAAGCGAGCACCGGAAATAGAAACCGGAGAGTGGGAGCACCTGGCTTAAGGCGTTTCCGCCGGATTAGCTGTCCAAATTAATTATAGAACGACATTGTGGGACCAAGTTCAATTCTCAGGTGGAAACAGGTGTCAAAATTTATAATATGAGGTGATGATACCTCATTGTACTTGGAGCAATTCACCTACGCCCTACGTTCAAAAATACGTACATTGTCATTAAATTGACCTTCACAGAAAAAAGTTTGATAAATTTATCAAGCATCGCTACGACAGTCGCTATCTATACATATAATAAAACAGTAAAAATATTTTGTCTGTACATTTAGAATTTTCGACTAAAATGGATAGAGGGACACTTAAAAAGAATAATAGAAAGCAAAAAAATTTTTTTGGAATTTTTTGTCTGTCTGTCTGTCTGTATGTATGATCATGATTATCTCCGAAAATACTGAACCGATTTACTTCAAACTTTCACCAATTGCTTTGTTTTAACCCAGCAAAACATTTAAAGTTTGTTTCATCAAAATCGGTTCATTAAAAAAAAATTATCGTCATTTGAATGAACTCAAGGCATGAGTTTGCCTGCAAATATATAACACTAGCTTTCGCCCGCGGCTCCGCCCGCGTCAATGTCGATCCCTCGGGAATAGTACTTTATCCCGGGATAAAAGGTAGCCTATGCCCTTCTCCGCACTCCAGAGAACTTGTATGCAAAATTTCTTGATGATCGGTTCAGTAGTTACTGCGTGAAAGCGTAACAAACAAACAAACAAATAAACAAACAAACTCACTTTCGCATTTATAATATTAGTAAGGATTCAAAATAATAATGAAATTTGGTATGGAGGTAGTTTGAGACCGTTCTATGTACCCGACATAGACCTTTAGAAATTATATTTCTAAAAATCCTTTCTTAGCGCTCACTCTCATCATTAAAAAGAACCCCTGTACCAAATTTCAAGTTTCTAAGCGCAGCAGTTTCGGTTGCGTTGATATATAAGTCAGGTTTGCCGTTTGCCCGCGGCTACGCCGCCGCCGATAGAGTCCATCCCTCAGGAACAGTAAAATTTCCCGGAATAAAAGGTAGCCTATGTCCTTCTCCGTACTCCAGAGAACTTGTATGCAAAATTTCATGATGATCGGTTCAGTAGTCACGGCGTGAAAGCGTAACAAACAAACAAACAAACTCACTTTTGCATCCTTACTTAATATTATAAATGCGAAAGTGAGTTTGTTTGTTTGTTTGTTTGTTACGCTTTCACGCCGTAACTACTGAACAGATCATCATGAAATTTTGCATACAAGTTCTCTGGAGTACGGAGAAGGACATAGGCTACCTTAGGGAGCCTAACATAGGGAGCCGTGGGCGAAAGCTAGTTTATAATATTAGTAAGGATAGTATATAGTATATAGGTAGTAAGGATAGTAAGGATAAGGGTGATGATATATGAAGAAGCGTTTTAAGGGTATGTATTCATATAATAGAGTAAGATTCTCAAAAAAATCATCCCTATCAAATATCAGGGCTATATTAAGTGTGGGAATGCTATTAAAGAGCAAAAAAGGGGTACCCAAATGAAACTTCGTAAACGCAACCAAAACCACGGGAACGCGCATTACGCGGTAAAATATGATAATAAACGAGTATTATCTTTATTTACGATCATCTGTTATCATCTCTCAATCTACTTTTCCTAAGTTGTGCTGTTAGGTACGTTTTTCTTCGTCTTTCTTCATGCAATTTCCATTCAAAAATAAATAAAACCTTGAAACCAACATATGTTCCGCTAATCGCACAGAAAACATGTCGTTTATTAATACAGCGCTCCACTTTTGTCTGGAACTAGACTTCAGTAACCAGAGAACTTTTGGAAGGCGACCTTGATGGAAATTTAAGTGCACTTGATCCGCTGGCCTGTTTTATACCCCGCTGATTGGCTATGCGAAGTTTTTTAAACGTCATTTGTCATATAGACTTTTGAAGAAGAAAACAATTTTGGAAAGTAATTTCGTTATTTTGCCGATTTATTAACACTTTCGCGGACACTGCTCGCCTGTAGACGTAATTCTATTGTTATTTCTTTTGTGTCTGGTTCAGTGTCTGTGAACGAGTTAAGGAATTCGTAGGTACATTCAGAAAATAATATCATGTAAAACCTACCTGTGGCGAGTTCTTTTTTTCATCACTTATTTACAATTTTAATCATGTATGATATTTGAAATCAAGAACTATGTGCGTATTATGCTCGTGCATTCAAGTGTACATATATTAATTTAAATTCAAATTCCATTTTTTTTATTTCACAATACAGTCTACAATTTACAATTGAACGCATACCTAGAATTTAGCCACTAAAATAAATATTTAGCTTAGCGAATTCTAGATTAGATCGTCTGGGAAAAAATAAAGTAATGGTTTTTAGACTGGTCAAGAACATATAAACATCGTTTGGTTTTGCATATGATATCGTTCTAGGGGCAGTTAGAATTAGCACTAACTTTTACAAACACACAAACATATTTCCTTATACTCATGATCATCATTTCGTGTAGGTGACACGGTCCATCGACCGTGCACACCCTGGAGTCAGAGTTCTGCGGAACCGCCTCTTGGCCTCTGGCGTGGTTCCTTTAACGACTACCAGATGGCAGCCGGGACAAACGGCTTAACGTGCCATCCGAAGCACGTTCATCACGAATCATCTTTAATTTTCAGATGTCAGGTGATTTAAGCCGGATCTCTATCTATAAGCATAAAAATTTAAGTCATTATGTAACATGGCATACTGATTTCTGGCATAATGATTTTTAAGCATAACATTCTTACGCATAACAGTATACGCATAATTACTTTAAGCATAATTTACCTAAGCATTATCATATTTAGGCATAACATTACTAAAACATAATTGTATTTAAACATAAAAGCATAACCTAACCTAAGCCTAACCTACTTTTCTGGAAGCGATTTCTAACCTATTCTGACGTATTTTATAAACATTATACCTAATCACTATTAGTCTCATAGTTATTATGTCTATGAAGGTTATGCGTAAGAACTATTATGCCTAAAATATTTATGCTAAAACCGGTATGCAAAGCATATTAGGACAAAACAAATTATGCGTAAAATAGGGGTCCCATTCAAGCCTACAATGTCCTAACCAAACTGGAAACAACTAAACAAAGTATGCTTCCCGTGAGAATCGAACTCAACAGGCAAGCGCTAAGACCACTGGACCACGGATGCAGCTTTGAAGTTAAGCGACCACTTTCGCGCGACCGTGTGATTTGTAAGAAATTAGCAACACACTTGACAAAATCTAGAAAGACGCAAAAAGTTAAATTACGAGATAAATACTATAATGAGGTTTCTCATGATCCGGTTATTGGAAATTACGCAAGAGAAATCTTTGAAGTTTGCTACGAAATATTTATTGAAAACAAAAACCAATGAGATCAAACGTTAAGAAGACATAACTCAAGTACTCATTGATTCTCAAGGTGGTTCGAAAAACTTTTACCGAGAGTGAGAAATCTTTCAATGCTCTTAATGGATGGCCATCCTGTTTAGGTGCCTCTTTGGCTCTGGTCTAGACTTGAATATTGATTCGAACTTTTTGAGTTTACCTTAGAATAATATTCCTAATGTCGTCAGTGCCAATAATGGTTGTTTGTTGATTTTCATATGTGTAAGTTGACATAACGGTGAAGCTTGGGATATTTTTTTTAAACCTGCGGTCACCTAACCCTGTGGGGACCACGCCTAGGATTGCTTTACATGCACAAGCGCTAATAATGCTCGCGCCCTCTAGGTGTTCCGGCTTCTCAATAGTTCAGGTGTCCACTATTTAAGTAAAGTAAGATTATTTCTGAAAAATCATTACACAATACAGTACACATCACAATGAAGTTAACTTAGGAACTTTTACATGACCGCCTTTTGCCCTTAGTTTTCAGAGTTTATGTATATATGTAAATGATTTGATCTACGAATAAGTTGACTTATTACTTACTAGCTTTCGCCCGCTGCTCCGCCCGCGTCAATGTCGATCCCTCGGGAACAGCACCCTTTCCCGGGATAAAAGGTAGCCTATGTCCTTCTCCGCACTCCAGAGAACTTGTATGCAAAATTTCATGATGATCGGCTCAGCAGCTACGGCGTGAAAGCGTAACAAACAAACAAATAAACAAACAAACAAACTCGCTTTCGCATTTATAATATTAGTAAGGATTCATAGGGTTTTCTTTATTCCACCATAACTTCTTAAACAGATCCATATCTGTAAATGTAAATGGTATTATTTATTTTTACATTAAAATGCCAATAAATGTAGGCTAAAACGTCCCTGGATCGTGCGTCTTTGGGTTCCACACGCAAAGAGTAAAAACAGGACACCGTATCAGAATACTAAGCCTCCGAAGTCCACCTGTCTGTCACAGGATTGTATTTATTAAACCGTAATAGGTAGACTTGCCATTTTCACAGTATGTGTTCGTGCAAGTATATATTTTACCCCAATGACAACAAGTCTTCTACCAAGCGTGGTGAGTATGGCGATATCCTCCAACAGAACAAAGAATCCTTATGGGAGGTCTATGTCCAGCAGTGGACTTCTTATGGCTGAAATGATGATGAGTTGTAAAGGAACCTTAAAAACATATAGCATAAAGTAAAAATCACGTAAAATTCTAGCTTACCTCTAAAAAGCGATGATGTTCCAAATTCACACATCCGGTAGTTATATGTGTAACAAGTGAAGTTGACTGTAATAAATTAGGGGTGCTAATTAAACAGGCTTCATTTTAATCGCATCATTCGCCTCTAATAATTTACGTTGTCTTCTAAATCGCCACACTTCTAAATCGCCCTACACCGCCTTTAAGATTACTAGGTTCAGTTATCTCTTTCAAACAAAAATGTAAAACTTACTTACTGCAAACCCAAAAAATACCTATTCCGTCTCACTTTTTGTCGCTTAGGTAACGTGCTTCCTGGATATGTGCCTGCTTTGTGTTTTGTGTTTTCTGTGCCATATGTCTTTATTAATTATCACTCATTAGTTAAATGTTACATAAATTATTCTTTTTACGATTATTTGAATTGATTGAACATTAATACTTTTTATTGCTTCTAATTTTGTAAAAATATGCATAATTCTGGCTGTATTGTATACTAACATTGGTATATATTGATTTTGAGATTATAACTTTTGGCGACGCACGTACACCCATACCTCGGCGGTAGCTGAAAATCAGTGCTTTGCTCACCCCTGGGCAATTCCCCGCACTGAGCTACAGCCAATTGTAATACTGTAGCACACACATACTTTATGTTAAGTCTATATTTTAATGTAAGTGTTAATATTAGTTGCATTTTTGTATGTTTTATGTGCTATAGTTTCAATAAATTACTTACTTACTTACTTAAATTACTAAGTCAGCCACAATTTAGGAGCATCTAAATAATACTATCTTAGCCACTAGTTATCTTCTGTGTAAGCCACTCTAAAAGTAGTTATATGTGTGACATGTGAAGTTGCCGTCGCTTTCCGCATTCACTAGTGTTCGCCACGTCACACGATGACCCTGTAGTGTCGCAGTTACGGCAGTTAACAGTATTATCTAACAGTGACATCTGTTTCGCAATAATTTCTCTTTTCGTTGATATTATAAGACAAGTTAAGATTATGAAATTTTTTGTCAGTATACTCTTTTATTTAAAAAATAAATAAAGGCCACTTTAGCATGTCGAAATAGTGATGGGCTGCAAACCGTATCGCCTAATAACGTGATTCCTCATATTTTACCCATTCCCTCGATCGACTTCCACGATCTACGCGGGAAGAGAAGCAGCTACATTCTACGTTTTTTCTTTACTCCCAGACCAGCATGGAAGAGTATCCTCATCCTCACTAATATTATATGTGCGAATGTGAGTTTGTTTGTTTGTTACGCTTTCACGCCGTACTGAACCGATCATCATGAAATTTTGCATACAAGTTCTCTGGAGTACGGAGAAGAACAAAGGCTACCTTTTATTCCGGGAAAAAGTACTATTCCCGAGAGATCGACATTGACGCGGGCGGAGCCGCGGGCGAAAGCTAGTTATTTATATTTTATATATCATTGGTGTGATGATATCAAATATTTTTAAGGAAAGTGGTTGGAAGTGGCACAGAATAGAGAGACATGGAAACTTATGGGGGAGACCTTTGCCCAGCAGTGGGACAGTATAGGTTAACAAAAAAAAAATATATCATTACATTTGTAATGGCCACGTTTCACTGTGTCTGCGTTAAACTCGTAAATATCGCAAAACAGGTTGAGCTATTTTTACAGTAGACAATAAAAGACACCTATGCCCGTCTTGACCGACCTCGTGAACTCAAATGTGGACATTTTTAACAAATTAGAATTTATAGATCTCATTAGACACTGTACGTACGTCCATCACATGCAATGGTCCGTTAAATAAACCAGTAGGTTTTGGTTTAATTTGTACCGGCGCTAGTTTAAGAAATGTATAAATTTTGTAGAAATAGCACAAGTTGTCTCATATTTAAGCACCGTTAATACTAAATAATATATCTCAGCTGTGGTCGTTCTGAAACGCTAGTAGTGTATCGATTCTTCAAATATAAAAAAATAACAATATGACGTTCTAGTAGAGACGATTAGGTACATCTAAATTTGAATTAAATTTTATTTCATTCTAAATAAAATCTACTCTTACTTTATTTATTTATTCAAGAATAATTTAAGTGATGTATTACGTACTATATCAATATCAGAATGACTTCGTTATACATAGAATACAAATCACTATCAATTAAAATTCTTAATTATATACTAATCCATCCATATAATTTACAAAATAATTAATATTAACACTAAATCAACTTAAAAAATAATACTAACAACAAACTAATACTACAATTATTCTAATTATTAATAAATTTATGTCATAAAATGACTGAAAAACATCGTTAATTGAATCATAATTATGTTGTAATAAATATGTTTTAAGTTTATTTTTAAAATCATTAAGTCCATCCGCGTCTTTAATATCATTGGGTAGCTTATTATATGCCCTGCAAGCCTGATATTGAACACTGTGCTGCAATACATTTGAGTTAGGGACTATATTGTGCATGCTTGTCAGTATTAGTTTCTATATTTGGAAGGCTTTTCTTAAGATCAGTTGTAAGAACTAACAGATAGAGACTTGGGACAGTCAGGATGCCTAGTTTGCCAAATAGCAACTGACATGATTCCCAGGACGGTATGCCCACCATTGAGCGTATTACTCTTTTTTGTTGAGCAAAAGCTGCATTTTTATTATATTTAGGTATAACTTACATTTAAAAGGTATTTATTTAAATTTGTCTATTACTATCTCCCGCCTCGGCTTTGCACGGGTAAAAATAGGTAGGTATTTATTCTATACCATAAATTATACCATAAAGATTCAAATCGGACCAGAATTTCGAAGCCTGTAGTGTCGCAGTCGATGCAAACAAACGAACAATACAATATGTCATCTTTATAAGTGCACAAGTGTAGAAAAAATGTCCAGCCTCTCTGTTTATACTTTCTAGAACAGTGTTTCTTAACCTGTGGTCCGCGGACCCGTGGGGGACCGCGAGTATGCGCATGGGGGTCCACTGTGTTATCTATGAACATTTGAATCCTAATCCTAATCCTAACTAATATTATAAATGCGAAAGTGAGTTTGTTTGTTTGTTTGATTATTTGTTTGTTACGCTTTCACTTTGTAACTACTGAACCGATCATCATGAAATTTTGCAAACACGTTATCTGGGGTACGGAGAAGGACATTTTATCCCGGGAAAAAGTTCCGGAGGGATCGACATTGATGCGGGCGGAGCCGCGGGCGAAAGCTAGTTTATAAATAAATGCCAGCTACAAGTATTATTTTTAAAACTAAATAAACATTAACCCGAATATTACTATTTACAATTTTTTATTAAAATGTAAATTTTTCAATACTAAAATAAATAAACGTAAATTTATTCCTGCGTATTTTATTCAGGGGTCCTTGAAATTGTGCTTATTTTTCTAGGGATCCGCAGGACCGAAAAGGGTAAGAAACGCTGTTCTAGAATATTAATACAATCAACAAAAATAAAAACATGCATATAGACCATGTCTGTCACCGCGGCCATCTTTTCAGTCGATCTGACGAAACGAAAATAGTCGCGCGGGTGCAACGCGTGAAGGTCTGCTGTTAAATTAACAATTTAAATATAACTACGCTTGCTACGAGGTTAACTTTTAACTGGATGTCAACCTGTCTTGCTGAAGAGTCGATTTGGTGGCGAAATTGTATTCATTTTGTTTTTGTTACTCGCTGAGATTCTGCCATGTTTATGCTGGCGAGCTCCATGGCGCAGTGGTTAACATGCCAGCCTTCGACACAAGGGCCCTTTTCAGATGGGCCTGGGTCTAGAGGTTTATCTATATATGTATTTGTTATAAAATATAGTATCGTTGAGTTAGTATCCCATAACACAAGCCTCGAACTTACTTTGGGGCTAGCTCACTCTGTGTGATTTGTCCGTATATTTAAATATTTATCTGGAAAAGAAATCCAGGCCAAAGCGAGTTGGACTCGCGCACCGAGGGTTAAATAGTAATATTATCATCTCATCTATTCAAAAAACAAATAACGGTTACCCGCATTCAAGGTCTAAAACACTTTTTTTATTCCGGAGGGCATAAAAAAAAATTCACAATTAAAAAATGTTTTGGTCGCGTGGGAATGAAAACAATAATATTGTTTTTCATTCAGAAATGAGTGTGCGTAACCCCAGCAGGAAAGTACCTCGTAGAGTAATATGAGTAGAAGGACTGTAGATTTCAAAATGTGAAAAAATATGCTCTTGACAGTGCGACAGACAGACAACCGAGAAAGCCTATAAGGGCCCTTTTTTGACTTTACAGAACCCATTAAAGGCATTCATTCTGGTCTGGGAATAAAAAAACGTAGAATGTACCAGCTGCTTCTATTTCCGGTATAAATCATAAAAGCGGATCGAGGAAATGGGTAAAAACCTGACTTATCATATTAGTAGGCGATGCGGCTAGCAATCCATCACTTTTTGTTTCCGTTTTCCACCTAACGCCCACCAACATGCTAAACGTGGCTTAAATCTTAAACACCTAGGCTCTGTCTACCTCGCAAGTGAAAAAGACGTGATACTATACTACTATAATACAGACTACAGAGATAAATGTTATTTTTTTTTTTCAAAAGCTCTTGGTAACGTGTGATAAGTAGAAAGCCATTTAATGAATGTGGAGATGCTTTCCAGTCCTCAATCTAGCTAGAGACAGTACAGTTCTTATACTTAACTATGATCCAAACGTGTTGGTCAGAAAATCATACTTAAAGGCCTTCTATGTGCGTTGATTAATGTCTTATTTAACGAGTTAAGAATAAAAATATAGCAATAGTCTTTGGTTTATCAATATTATATCACTGAAAATGTTCAAAATACGGATTGAGGTCGATATCGAAGGCACCTTTGTGACAGAAAATGAGAAATCGTGCAATAAAATTTATGCTAAAACCGTGCAACTTATAAATAGGTTATCTCGTATATTTTCTGCATTTTGCTTATTTAGCACATTTTTGATACAGGTGATTATTTATAAGAAAACTTTACGGGTTGGTACTTGGTAGTTATAGTAGTAGATTGAGAAATTACGGTTTAATATTTGAAATATAAATATTGCGTTTTTTACTATTATAAAATATTTACTCTTAATTTCTTTTATCTTGCTGTCGATATTTTTTTTAATTCTAAATTAATTTTAGACTATATATGATTTCTATAAGTCCTATGGTTATCTTATTTAAAGGTTTGATTCGTTTTTGGGGCGAGTCTTATAACCGCCAAAAATAATTTGTTTTACGGCTTTACAGAGCTGACACAAAATTCGTCGTCCGTTGTTTTTTGCCATGAAACTGTGTCATATATTTTGGCTTAAAGAATAAATTCATCTTTCTTTTGTTTATAAATAACCTGTAACCGGAACAAGCGACGCAGGCACACCGTCTGCCTCAGCGAAGGTGCGAATGAGCGGCCTGGAGCAAGCAGCCGCGGCTCGCCAGTCGCTCTGCACACGCCGTCCCGAGCTCACGCTACCACAACAGCAGCCGCGCGTCAATAAAATCGTGATCCTCATACAAACAAACTTTAACCGACAGTGAAGTAAACAAATATGCCGGCTTGAAACAAACAAAATGTCGTTCTGCAGAATCACAGGCCGCAGCAGGGGGCTGCCCAAGCCCAACTACTTCCCGCTCCTCGCACCGATCTCACCTGCAGACGCCAAGCGCTGCTGCAGGATCACCGGCAAGTCTTACGGCCTGCCCTCGCACCACTACATTCCAGTACTACTCACCGCCAGATCAAGCAAAACTAAGTGCAAAATTACCAATGTCTCCGGAGAACTAGGCCCGCATCATTATGCACCAGAAATTAATTACGGAAACAGAAAACATGAAATGCTACCGGACTACAGATATATTTTCCCCGTATTGGATGGATCGACGGATGCTCAAAAAGCTCTAATAGAAATGTTATCACTGAAGCAAGTGACTGACGATCGGCGATATGTTTACACGGTGCAAGAGAGAAGGTGCAGTTTAGTTTTTTCCGCCCGAATGGAGGCGGCAGTGCGAGATGGTGACGTCCGTGACGTCATGCTTGCGAAAGACTCGGACACGGTGTTAATTAAAACAAAACAGGGTCGCAGTGTTTCTATGGACTTTAGAGATTTTACTGAAGATGTGGAAATATATGAAGGGGAGGGTCCAAATGCAGAAGTGCTGAAACAGCGCGAAATGGAGGAATTAGAAGAGAAAAAGAAGAAAAGGAAACGTGCTGCCGGTTTATCGTCAATGAAAAAAATATTCGAAAATAAAGAAAAATTGGCGGAAGTTCAGGAATTAGAAGAGGAAAAACAGCGTCAAGAACGTTTGGCAAAGAAAGCAAAATTAGAGTACAGACACGAAAAACACGACATCAAAAGTTTCAATTGCAATAACTTTGATGTTACTCATATGCGAAATAAATCCAGTATTATCATGTGCAGCGGAGACTGGAAGGATCGAATCCATCCGCTTATTGAATCCTGGGATTGGGAAGACTTTGAAAAGGAAAATTATATAAATGAAAAAGAAATAGTCCCTAAAGCTAGTGTGTTACCACCGCCGCTAAAAATAACTCCTCATCACAGCGATGCAGAAATCTATGAAATAGATCGTAACATAAGTGAAATGTCGGCGTCTTTAGAAAGTGTGCCTTGTGTCAACCCGTTAAAACCTATTAAGGCCCGACCAAGTGAAGAAGTTTTAAGTGCGGTTAAAGAATTGTCGAATGAACGCTTAGTTGAGACATTACAGGTTGAAGAAAAATTAAGTGAAGAAAATAAACTTGGCATGTTACCAACGATGGAAAATTTGTGTGATGTTGTCAAAAACATAAAGAAAGGTAAAAGAGAAAAAATAGCAAAAGTGCCTGGACTTACGCTGGATATCAAAAAGGCGAAGAAATTCATTCCAGGTCAACATGTCAACACTCCTCAAGGCCCAGTTTTTGTGCCTGGCCAAACAGTGGAAACCCCCGTGGGACCTGTTTTCGTACCTGGTTTAAGTGTAATTACGCCTACAGGCACAGCTCTAATACCAGGTCATGTCGTAATAAATGAATCTACGAATAAACCGTTTTTCCTTGCTGGACAAGTGCTCCAAACATCAAATGGCGTGGAATTTGTTTGTGGACAAACAATGAAAAACAAAGACGACTCCTACCGTTTTGCTGAAGGTCAAACGGTGATGTCGGAGGAAGGTCTTAAGTTTGTTCCTGGAAAAATTATTAACAACGGATCTGAAGAAGTTTTTGTTCCTGGCCAAACAATCATGACGCCCGAAGGCGCACAGTTTGTTCCCGGTCAAACTATAACAGAAAGCAGTGGAATTATTTTCACACCTGGACAAAATGCCAAAATAAACAATGAGTGGCAATTCGTGCCAGGTCAGGTTGTACATCAAGATGATGAGTTACATTTCGTGCCTGGAGCTACAATAGCAACGCCAAATGGCCTCAAATTTGTTCCCGGCCAAACAGTTGCTGTAAATGGAGAGACTTGCTTTATTCCTGGTATAACCAAAGCTACCAGCAATAACAAATTGGAATTCGTTCCTGGAACTACGGTTGACACAGTTGATGGTCCAAAATTCATTGAAGGGCAGATCGTGCATACTGAATACGGGGAAAAGTTTATGCCTGGAAAAACAATCGTAGAAACAAATGGCCATGTAGAGTTTTCAGTAGCCAAGTCCATAGAAGATATAACATTCAGTGAAAGCGCACCAGTCGGACTTCCAATCGATATTAAGACATGTTTGGTAACTGAAGAATCCTTGTACGTTTTTGGTCACATGGTGCAAACAGGAAAGGGAATTGAATTTTATCCAGGACCTCGAACACCTAAAGTGGAAGGAAAGGTTGTTCCTGGAAGACTTGTCAAAAATGAAAAGAATGAATCCCGATTTGTACCTGGCATGATGGTAGAAGGTATCTTCGTTCCAGGACAAATAGTTTTTACTGAAAATGGAGAACAATTTGTCCCTGGTCAGGTCGTTGACACAGCTGAGGGGCCAAAATTTGTACCCGGACAGGTAGTAAATACAAGAAATGGGCCTAAATTTGTACCTGGTCAAACTATACATACCATTGATGGTCCTCGTTTCGTTCCCGGCCAAATTATAGAAACTAAAGCTGGACCGACATTCATACCGGGCCAAGTAATATCTACAGAAGATGAGGGATCTAGATTTGTCCCTGGTCAAGTTGTTGATACAGAAGAGGGTCCAAGATTTGTACCTGGGCGTGTGATAGAAACAGACGATAACGGTGTCACTTTTGTTCCCGGGCAGATAGTACAAACTCCAGAAGGATTGAAGTTCGTTGCACCTGACCTTACTGAAGGTGAAGAAGGGCTCGAGTTTTCGGTTCAGAGCTTCGTTGTTACACCAGAAGAACTTAAATTATTGAAAGTAAAAACAAATCCAAATGACACGACATCAACAAAAGGCGAACTAACTATTGATACAAACATGTTGAGACAACTTTCAGAAGCTGGTATGTCCATTGGAAGGCAAGTTCCTGCCGAACTTCCGGCAATCAACGTTGTCTTAAATGAAACTAAAAATAAAGAAGCTCTTAAAGCCTTTGTGACGGATTTCGGGTTAAAAGACGATGTTGCAAATCAATTGATGGATGTTATTTCGTCGATCATTGAAATGAGTGCTCACTTAAAAACTGAAATTCTTCATAAAGCAGATGGTGTAGGAAATGAAACAAAAAAAGGAAGAGTTAATAAAAAGCGATTGGAAATGCAGGAGCATGGACATGAACGACAAAATGGCCAGAGTGCCCACGACGAACACGTTAAAAATTCAATAGCCGCTGCGGTGCTGGCAGCTCTTGTGACAGCTGAACAATTTGAAGAAGTAAACAATAACAACAGCAAAGAAAAATATCAACTCATCTTAAAATCTATTGATACTATTTTAGGTAAAACTATTGATCAAGATTTTGTATCCGCTATGTATAGTATTCTACAATCAGAGGAAGACAAAGAAATCCTACGTGAAGAAATTCTCGATAATACTACGCAACCAAAAGTGGAGCTGATCAAAATTGCTGTGAATAGTACATTACATAAACATTCCCTTACAAAAGAAGACATAATAGAGAAGTTCAGTGATTTCTTGACTAGTGAAAACGAAGTACTTGGACCTGCCTTTAGAAACATTGCCAAGAGTGACACAAACTTGCTTCGTCACGTATTGGACCATATCTCTGACTCAGTATCCTTCATCAAAACAGACAATGAGGCAACTGAAACATTACAGAAAGCTATTGTCACTGCAGTCCAAGAATCTAGCACAAAAGAATTGGAGGAGTTACTGCAAGATAGTAACAAAGAAAATCTGAAAGAATTGATTATACAGTCAGTTGGTCTGGCCAAAATACTCGGCATGCGAGACGTTGCATCTAAATTGCTAATACTTATAAATGACGATCAGTGTATGGAAAAAATTGCTGCTGACAGTACTAGCCTAAGCATTTTGAAGAGATTGACAGTCATGAGAAAACTTGCAGACCAGACACCTAGTTTACATTCTGCTCTCCAAAAATTAGAAAAGGATCCAGAATTAGCTCGTACAGATCCCAAACTTCGAGATTTAGTACGTGAAAGTGGGGCATTGATGATTATTCCCGAAGAATCTCCACTAATGACGTCCGCCGACGTACCACTAAGTTTACTGGATCCCGAAAACAGTCTGGCAATGGAAGATTTCTTATACCAACGTAAAAAACATCGTGGTGCATTGTTAATTATGAAGAAAGGTCTGCAAGCTGTCGTGCCTCGTGAGGCCAGCCGTGCTGTGCTAACCGGAGAAGTTGCCTATACAGTCCTTGACGAAAATGGAATAAGACACTTTGAACCATTACACGTATTTTCAGCACTTAATCTCAGTCAACCGACAGCGCATCGTTTCTCAATGTATAGCTGTCCCGTTGTAGATGATACTGATGAGGATTTAGAATCATTCAATGGCTATTGTAACATTAGTAACAGTCAAGTAATAACAAAACTAGGCGGCTGGGGTAGAAGATACAGTAATGTGTTCTTAGATAGGGAAAACACCCGAAGCAGAATGAGTAGTTTAGACACTACGCCAAGTTACAGACGATATTCCTCCCGTTCTCTATCGAGATCACGTTCTAGTTGTAGCAGAAGTCCTCCGAAGGTAAAGTTTGCGAAATTCGGCTTATGAAACATATTATATACTTATCCGAATGATTATTAACCTGTTTCTCTATTGTTGCAGGTAGAAGATGTGGTTGTGGCAACGACAGACTACACCGCTGCTGCGGAGGACGAGGTGTCTCTGAAGGCTGGAGACATCGTCGAGGTTCTCGACACGAAAGCCGCGCTAGGCTCTAAGTAAGTACAGACAAGTTATTATTGGCATGCGCTTTGCACAACCGAGTGCGCTCGTTATGTTCCCCACGTATAAATAACTAAACGGACAAGTGCGTCTTGTGAAATTGCACCCGTTACTACTGATCTGTAAACCCATTTGGCAATTGCCAGTAAGTCATAATGAAACGCCGTACTAATACGCCTCACTCTAATAATATCATCACAAAAATAACGTTTAACAAAGTGCTACAAATTTCTAGAAAGAAAAACAAAAGGTCTAATCAAAAGTGTCAGATTATTTTCGTTGGGGAATCTGGGTTACACAAGGGAAATGTCAAGAATGCGTTTTAGTTGTGGTTTTAATATCTGATGCGCTGGGCATACCGCATGGGGCGCGATGCCGGTAAATATAGCCGGGGTCGTTGCACCGCCTTACGTAACGCTTCGGTTTTGTCTATCTTCACCACCACAGAGCTAACTCGTCACACCTAACCGGCCCATCACTCACACGATCACCTGATGACGTAATAAACGAGACTTATTGATGCAGGTACAGAGGACGCGTATATAAATACGAGAACCATTTCTTCCAGCCGAGGGGTCTCTCTTTAGACTATGTGTTTAGTGTGCCGACCTACAAAATGTACTATTATTAATACCAAGAAGAGAACTGAAGACGGAGGACTCATGACATGCGATTTCATTGTAAATATCTCGCTTGAGGCTGTAGGGCCATTTTATGTTGTATCATTTCGTGTTGTGATCCACATATAACTATTGTGATAATTTTCGTACCACGCCTGATGTCGGCATTTCATTGTTTGAATATTCCTACATATATCATTATACATGTATTGCATTATGTGTACAACGTTTGTAATAAAGTTAATAAAATTGTTGGACTTTCTTTTTATCATGCAACAGCTTACTTTTAGAGATTAGAGTTTTATTTTTAGTTCTCAAGATGTTTATGTTAATAGCTATTTATTTCACTTTTATTTCAAAAGTTAACATATCAAGCTCTAAAGCACCACGAACCTATTTGTATAAACAAAAATATTTAGCACTGTTAAATTCAATATTTCATTTTCAACAAATTATGTCGAATATCCAACAAATATTGGTATATACCTATATTTACCTACTTTTTGGCTGTGTCGCTTGGTTCTATTAATAGTGGACAAAAAATATTCTGTAGGTGTTCAGGAACTCTACATATTTGACAGGAATATTAAAAATATTGGCCTCAACACTCAACACTCAGTAAGAGTGTAAATTTCCTTGAAGTAGTAGACTTTTAGACTGAGCCCACTAAAGTAAACAACTTTTCCTATGGACCAAAGCTCAAAAAATATATTGTCATGCTGACCAAAAAGTTTTGTTTGGAAATTTTCGAGTTCCTTTTCGAGTTTCTAACATTACTCGATTTTCATTCCTCATTTTTTATCAGTTGCATTTTAATTAAAGCCAAACTTTCAAACGAGACTACAGACCAGCCGGCCTATTTGCTAACTCAGTGACCAACGTTGTGATAGTCACTTCAAAATACATTGCGGGTTTCTTATGATTGACCATTTTTATTTAAGATATATAAAACGTAATGTACTTTGAAATGATTATCAAAACGTTGTACACTGAGTTAGCAAATAGGCCGGATGACCAGGAGTATTATTTATGAAATTCCGCCGTTCGTAGAAGAGAGATTTTTGCATACAAAAATCGCTTGAAGACGAGTGTTCATTCTTTCAAAAATAGTACTCCAGTATCGAGTTAGTTTGCAATCATAAGTGTAACTGTATTTAGTTATAGCTAGCATCATATCTCCAGAACATCCCGTAGTACCATGACTCACAGCTCTTAGTTTCTTACGTTTCTTACACGATCGTAAATATCATAAAACAATAAAATATCAGCTGTAAAGACCTACCTTCTCTATTATACATACGTGTAAATTGACCCTCAACATTCTCTTAAAGGGGCGACTTATACCATCAATATGAACAACTCTTCCTATGGGAGCAATGCTGGGACTCAAAAAATTCCTTACCAAAATGTTCCGCCGCCTGGAAAATTTGTATTAAAATGACAAGCTTTTTTTATGACATAGCTCCGAGTATTGGTTCCATAGGAAAAGTTGTTCATAATGATGGGCTGAGTCATTTCTTTAAGGGAATGTCGAGAGTACATTTACACACAGTATCACGTCTTTTTCCCTTGCGGGATAGACAGAGCCCAGGTCTTTAAGAGCTAAAAGTCGCGTTTAGCATGTTTGTGGACGTTAGATGGAAAACAAAATCAAAATAGTGGTGGGTTGCTAGCCGCATCGCCTACTAACATGATTCGTCAGGTTTTCGCCCATTCCGTCGATCGGCTTTTACGACGCGGAAAGAGAAGCAGCTGGTACATTCTACGTTTTTTCTTCTCTCCCAGACCAGCTTATACATTTACACGCTGTATATTGAAAAATAAAATAATAAAAAATAAAATATTTATCAATCAACAAACTTACAATGTATGGCGAGCTCCGTGGCGCAGTGGTTAACACGCCAGCCTGCGACACGAGGGCCCCGGGTTCAAGGTGGTGCCGGTCAAGATGGAAAATCCTGGGTCTTGGATGTTAAAATACAGTATCGTTGAGTTAGTATCCCAGAACACAAGTCTGGAACTTACTTTAAGGCTAGCTAAATCTGTGTGATTTGTCCGTATGTATTTATTTATATATGGTCACAATATATGGCTGGAGTCTCCATTTAAATATATAATATACTTGTGTTTGGAGTTCCCACTCTTCCTAAGTTGACATACAATATGTAAGTTAATTTAAACAAAAGAATTAGACACTTTAATTAATACAAACATAAACAATTATGAAGAGCAATGTCTGTTGGTTCGAATGCAAACAATATCAAATTAACATTATTTATACATGAATTACGGGTTACTTACGTATGAAGTCAGCTCCAGGCCGACATGAGTGCGAATCGTGATGACTCCGTGCGCGCGTCTCGGTTCACATTCGCCCTGAGGAAGACCTCCGGATAAGGTTGAAACATGTCGGCCTGTAGCTGACTTCGTACGTGAGTAACCCGTAATTCATATATAAATAATGTTATTATCTCGCGTTAGTTTTAATCAAAAAATATCAAATTAAGAATAATAAACTGCTTATCTATTTACGCAATCATAAGTGTAAAGTCTTTAGTTGTAGCTGTCGTCCTATCTCCAGACCGTTAGTACCATGACTCACAGCAATCCTACTTGGACGATCGTAAATATCGTGAAACATATTAAAAGCTCAGCTCTAAGACCGACCTACTCTGTGTAGTAAGAAAAGTAATGTCTGTCTGTTCGTAGGCAAACAATATCACATTAAAAGAGTCTAGCAATGTAAGGGGTAACTGCTTATCTATTTACTACTAGCTGTTGCCCGCGGCTCCGGCCGCGTTAGTGTCGATCCTTCGGGAACAGTAGAATTTCCCGGAATTAAACATACCCTATGTCCTTCCCCGGGCCTCAAACTACCCCCATACCAAATTTCATCCAAATTGGTTCAATGGTTGAAGCGTCAAAGAAGACAGACAGACAGAGTTACTTTCGAATTTATAATATTAGTATGGATAGTATGGATGGTATAATGCTGTCGTATGTATAATGATGATGAATTGACTTTGGATTTTAATTTTCCTATGTCACTTATATTATCTATGCTAATATAGGTATATTTGCAGGCAAGCTTGAGTTCATTCAAATGACGATAACTTTTTTTAATGAACCGATTTTGATAAAACAAACTTTAAATGTTTTGCTGAGTTAAAACAAAGCAATCGGTGAAAGTTTGATGTAAATCGGTTCAGCATTTTCGGAGATAATCGTGATCATACATACAGACAGACAGACAGACAGATAGACAAGAAATTCGAAGAAAAATATTTTTGCTTCTATTATTCTTAATAAGTGTCCCTCTATCCATTTCAGTCAAAAATTCTAAATGTACAGACAAAATATTTTTACTGTTTTATTATATGTATATAGATATAGATAAGATAAATCTTTGTTAAAAGAAAAGTTAACCGTCTCAAATTGGGTTAACTGTTATATTGTTTATCATACTATTATTTCTTCGTATAGTCTTCAAAGCCATTTAATCAATTTTATATTACCCTAAACATGTTAAGCGTGGCCTTTGCGTCTTATGGTCTTAGGCTCTGTCTACCCTGTTAGGGATAAAGAAAATTTTTGATGAAATTGAAATGGAATCAATTGGAAAGTATGTTAAGGCGTCTTGAAGTAAAAAGAGATGAAAGGTACCGATTAATTGAGCACATTTGCATATTTAACAATTTTTTATTTAGCTACAATGTCTACTTAACATTTTTTACTCGTAGGTCGTATGTAGTTATTTACATGTAATGCTAAAATGCTCAAATGAGTAAAACAAAATAGTTGTGCAAATGCTCCAGAATAAGGAAGAAAAAAAATACTCTTTTTTTGCACCATTATCATAAGAAAAATATATTAGGAACTAAAAAGAAAATAAAAAGGCGGAATTCGCTTTTTTTTTCCTTTGTAGTTGCATGATATTATCGCTATGCAATTTCTTCCAGTCAACCTTTACCTAAGAGTAGGATCAATTTAAAAGAAATCGAATCAGAGCGGCGCTGTAAATACTACATAAACAATACATAAATATTGTATAAATATAGAATAATATACATACAAATATAATACTAAGAGTAGCGTAGTTTCAGCTAGGGTATGGACCTAAAATTTACGAACCATAGGATTCTTTATCGCTGCAATACCACTGTTATAACTGTGAAATATTTGTACTATGGTATCCGACCTCCCGTGTCGACAGCGGCTAGTTGGCTCCGTCTGACAAGATACATTCTGTTGTGACAGCTGGACAACTGAATTGATAGCTTTTTTAACGATTTTCACTGGAATAACTTTTACAATATTTAGAATATCACCTCTTACACTCGGTAGAGTAAGATATAGGTAGAATACGACTTAAATTAATACCTATTAATTTTGGAATGTAATACTAGTATATTGACGTGCTTGTTAAGAAATTGTGAGAGATTACTTGAAGGTTTTAGGAAGAAATAAGATGGCATTGATGAAAGTTTTAATTCAAGGCCAATTTAGTCAAAACTGTCGTACAAGCTAAGGTTGTAATCTCTTACATTCATCATCATCAGGTCCTTTTTAGTTTCCACTACAGGAGCATGACCCTCTCTGTACTACTAGAGCCATACTTGGCCAGAGCAGTCAGAGGATTTGGCCTACACTCTCCACGCTGGCCAGACGGTTTAGAGAGGTCTCAGAGATGTTTATAAGCTTTGTTTAGCTTGTATTTCCTTAGTCGCCTTCTACGACATCCACGGGAAGACTTGGAGTGGTCCTATTCTACTCTGCCGGATACCACACGGCTAATCTCTAAAAATCTCTTACATTCCTATAATGCTTTCAAAAAGGACTTCAAAGATGGCAAAGCACGTCCACTATATTCACCATCGGACGACGCGACGTAAACAGAGATTGACGAAGTCCGTGGCGCAGTGGGCATAATGCTAGGCTACCATAACGGAGTTCCCGGTTTCAATCCTCGGTCAGGTCATTTATCTCAAATATAGTATCGTTAAGTTATCCTACGACACAAGTTCACAACTTACTGTAGGGCTAGCTCAATTTGTGTGATATGTCCCTATATATTTATTTATTTATTCCATCTATATATGGTCGATATTCCTGCTCATCTTACGTCTAGATTTGCGTCATCCTTCATTATGCAAACCGCTAAGGAATGAAACACCCTTGCTATTTCCCGACACGTACAATTTAGGGATTTTCAAGGCAAAAGTTGATCCCTGATGGGAAATAACGGTTGAGGTCTAGCTCCACCCTTATGTCAAACGCATTACCTTGGCAAATAATAAAGGTAATTCACCTTTCCAGACTCCGTGTTGCCAACTTACTCGTAAATGAGGCATAGAATCATTTATCTCAAATTAAACCATATTATAATACCAAGAGTTTAAAACAACATAATCATTCATTAACAATTTAGGAAACATATTAATTTATGCAAAATTACCGACCAAATCCGTGCTCCCAATACTAGTATATCTTGTGAAGTGTTTGCCAATTTGCCAATTTCTTCCCTGGCCGCCTGCCAAGTGCAGGTAGGAGTCGCCGGTCTGGTTTTATGAACCCTATCAATAAAATGGCGGGCTAATACGATAATTATATCGGTCTTTAGTTAGCTGACGTGTCATTTACAAGCGCGGTTATGACATTTTATTCGAGATTAATGCCTATAAGAATACGTAACTACAGATACCTATCTCATTAGTTTGGCTTTGTCTATATAGATATACAAAGCCAAACTAATGAGATAGGTATCTGTAGTTACGCTGTAGTATGCCTGCGACACGGAGTGACCGGGTTCGATCCCCGGCCAGGTCAAGATGGAAAATGATCTTTTTCAGATTGGCCTGGGTCTTGGATGTGTATCTATATATGTATTTGTTATAAAATATAGTATCGTTGAGTTAGTATCCCATAACACAAGTCTCGAACTTACTTTGGGGCTAGCTCAATCTATGTGATTTGGCCCTATATATTTATTTATTTATTTTATAGAGCGAGGCGCCAGCGTTGCCAGAAGGTTACATTTCTTACATTTTTCGTAACTTTTGACCTCCTCGCGTAACATGTAAGTAATTTTTATATTTAAGGCAATTTTCGTAACTTTTGAGAACAACGAGTTTGTAATACTAGATTTTGATTGCAATTCAACGCATTCGATTTGAACGCACCTAAAACTGGTGCGTCTAAAAAGTATTTAACTACATATCACACTCAGAGATGGTTCTGAAATAAAAAGCGCCATATTATCAATTTATCATATCATATAAATAGTCTTGTCTTGTTAATACGTAATTTCGGCACTCCAGCCAGAGTAATGCCCAAGTAAGGTATAGACATCGTGATGATCTAGATCTTAGATTTTTTTTTGTGTTTTAGTAAAGACAGACTTAAATATGACACAGACATAATAATGGGACAGGGCAGGTTGGTACAGGTTTAAGTGGTCTCTTCTCTATCTCTATTAATATAAACAAAAGTCACCGCTGGTGTATGCGCGATATGGTCGACCGATTAAATGCCGCAAAGCGTTATGCTATACGTTAGTGACCATAACGCTTTATAGGAAAGCGCTGTGTGGAGGGTTATACTCCGACCCCAAAAACACGTAAATTAAAAAAATTACAATATTGTAACTTTTGCTGCAAAAATGTAACATTTTAGGAAACGAAACGTAACTTACGACTCAAGGGCCCTGGCAACACTGCGAGGCGCACTTCAATAACGAGGCAAATTCGTCATAGATTAGGCTGCGTGTCCACTGACGCGGAGTGGTGCGGAGAGGAGCTTAGCGGTGCATAATTGACCAATCACAAGGCTCAAAATCAGATTTCGATTACCAGTCTTGTGATCGGTCAATTCATGAACCGCTAAGTTCCTTTCCACACCACTCCGCGTCAGCGGAGAGGAGACGCACCCTGGTTGAAGGTTATGGAAATAGCAATTTTAGCCTCAATCAAGTTTTAGAAGGTACAATAAAGGAAGGAAGTTAGGCCCCAAAGGAAAAATTAATGAAGCTTTTACAGACATATTTTTAGTTATTCATTCAGTTCCTCTTATATGCTCGTATGGCAGAAAAGAAAAACATAGAATGTACCTGCTTATCTTCCCACGCAGACCGTAGACCGGCCGACGAACATCTTAGAAATCATGTCAATAGTCGATGCGGCTAGCGACCCATCACTATTTTGATTTCTTTTCCACTTATACCCCCACTGACGTGCTTAACGTAGCCTCTGAGTAATATTGCTCTAGGCTCTATCTACCCCGTCATCATTTCGAGTAGGTGTCATGGTCAGTCGACCATGCACACCCTGGTGTCAGAGTTCTTCGGAACCGCCTCTCGGCCTCTGACGTGGTTCCTTTAACGCCTACCAGATGGCAGCCGGGACCACCGGCTTAACGTGCCTTCCGAAGCACGGAATCATCTTTATTATCAGACAAACTGGAAACAACTAAACAAAGTATGCTTCCGGTGGGAATCGAACCACGACCCCCGGGTCAACAGGCAAACGCCTTAACCACTGGACCACGGAGGCTGTTTTCTCTACCCCGTAGGGGACAAAGGCGTAATAAAATGACGTAAAAATATGTGTATGTATCTTGGATGTACAGACAGCGGGAGAGAAATTTGACCCCCTCTCAGTAGTGACAGTAGTGGAGGTCAGATTTATTTGCAGCCGTCTGTACCTTAAAATAAGGTAGGTATTGAAACAAACATATAAAATTGATAGTGTTTCTGTTCATAGTGTCAGAAAAAGAATCGAATAAAAAGGGTTCGCATGTTAATAAAACTAGTAACATGTAATAATATAAAAATAATAGAAATATAAAAAAATCATTACTTCCTTTCCCCGCACATAATTTTCAAGCCCACAACCTTCAGCCCTATAAAAAGCATGTTGCAATGTTTTCATTCACTACAAGCCAGAAATAAATGTACAATTTCGCAATTGTTTGGTCCAGATGACCTTTTGACGAAGATTTATGCGTCCGTTGCTCTACTAAATATATTCAACTCAGGAGTACGCATATCCGGTAATGAAAGCTATTCATGGCGCAAACAGCGACATGGAAAACTGGAGACACCATTAAAAATGAGTTAAGTCGTATAAAGTCTATAAAGTCAATGGAAAGCAAGTTAAGAAATATACAATAAAATTTCATCCAATATTTCAGCTGTTAGAAGTCCATTGCTGGTCAAATCCCTCTTCTTTCCATGGGATTTGGATTCTTCGTTCCATGGGAGGATATTGCTATACCACGCTTGGCAGGCGGGTTGGCGAGCATAGTTTCTGTCTACTTGTGCTTCCGACTCTGCTGCCCGTCGGAAGAATTTTAAAGCTGGGGAAATATATGAAATTATTGGTTCTAAAAAGGGAATGAAGAATGAATGGGGGAAAGACAAGTTTCAGCTCAGGAGGCCGGGCGTCTGTACCCGATGCACTCTTGACCCTGCATCCATAGGTCAAGCAATTAAAGATGACAGAAATTGAAATAATTGGTACAACAAATTACCAGTATTTTTTAATTACTAAAATCAACAGAAAGAATAGCAAAAATTAATTTGGAATTAAACGAAGGTTATATTTTGCCTCAGCTTCGTCGTTATTTTATTTAGAAAGGGTAAGATTAAAGTAGATGATATCGATGGACAGTGGACATCAACATAAAAGACTGGACGGGCGCAGGCATCCAAAATGGAATCAAAATAGACCATAATGGTCCGTAGGGAAGTCTACTTGTGTGGCTAAAATTACAAATAGTATCGTCGTTTGTAAAAATACATAAATAGAAGATACCTAGGAAGACCATAGAAAAGAAGGTAAAACCACATTAATTATGAGTCACCACTTTAGTCTATGGAGTCAAAAAACCGTTTATTTGTTAAGCTTTTTTTAAACGGTGAAACATTTACGTCATACGAGATGATTTACGTGATTCCAAACCACAAAATTGTTTTGTCTAAAAACTGTTATTGTTTAGTCGGTGGTAGCTTTCCAAAACAAACATCTAGTTCATCATTTTAGTTTTCAGTTCACCGACTAATGAGAAAATACTTAAGATAAGCGCTTCGAACTGAGAACTATTTTCTGGAAAACATATTGCAGTGTGGAACTAAATTCCATTTATAAAATAGGAGAGCATAACGTCTATTCTGCTCTATTATTTCTGCCATAAAATAAGAACTAGCTCTTTGAGAGAATTTGACTCTTTACTGACATGATGTATTTTGTACTGCATTTTACAATCATTGTTAGACACATGTTTCTTGAAAGAATAAGGATACATTTCTACCGGAAAAATTGAGAAAAAAATGTATAGTAGATAACTTATCAAAAATCAGCCTCTTTCAGCACAGTAGAAAGTGGGTGCGAGAGAGAGAGAGAGAGAGAGTAGTTTATCTGTTCTTTTTCTAGCTTGTATCTTCAGAAAGATAAACAACACACCTCCGTTTGCGATACAAACGTTCGAGTCGACCATTATATTAAGTCCATTCATTTATATTTACCGACATCAAATTTTAGCAATAGTGTACATCAATGCGAATGTAACCTTACATGTGTAAGTGCAAAAGAATACATGAAACAGTATTTGATTTTGACATTATAGTATTAAAAATGATGGCGATGTTAATGATTTTTGTTTTATCATATAACCATATACTCATCAGCTCTCACGCACACTATGACACAATACAGATACGTATTTACCACAAGTAAAATCCGATAGGTAGAATTCGTGATATGCATAACCTACTTTTGCTTGATGTACTCTTATTATATCGATGCTAGAAATACAATTAATAGCTAGAATACAAGACTGGCTGGAATTAAACCGGATCATAAATATTTGCCATAACCACCACATGTCAATGGAGCCGGGAAACTGTGTCAGCATTGACGTCACGTTTCTGGGGCGGCTTCAAATAGCGCGTACCTTTAATGACTTCAGGATCTGACGAGGCCTAGTTACACATCACTTGTTACGCTTTATTATGCAGCTATATTATAGCAGTATAACAATATTTTTGACTAAACTAGTCTTTTTCATTAATATCTATTTATATTGAAAGCTCGCTTTCCGTTTCAACTTTTATTTCTGTGACGTCCGACAGGGTTCATATCTGTGGCCTCCTGTACCACCTATACTTTTATATACTGGCACCCCCTACAGTGCCTGGGATGCTAGGAAGTTGCTTTGGTTGCCTTAAGGGAAATGAGACACTAAGTTAAACACATGATTTTAGTTTTACATTAATGAAGTTTTGTTCCATATTATTTTTCGTTTCATACATAAGTAGTATGAAAAAAGAACATACTCATTTGCCTGCCTTATGACTAGTCTGAGAGAGAAAGAAAATGGTTAAATCCGACCCTGGTTCTACTTCCATTTTGTATATTCGTCCGATTTGTTACTCTCAACATCGCAATCAAGTGCTGAACAAGCATCCTCTGGATATTTTTATAATCTCATGGCTCACCATGACACGACCACCTAACTGACAGCCGTCTCAAAGGCTGTCAGTTAGGAGGTCGTTTAGAAATAACCATATGAGTTCCGTTGGTATACATATTTAGGGGTATATGCAAAGCAAGATTCTTTTAAAATAAGTTACATGCCACAGGTTGTATCCATTACTAACATTGAGTAGGTACACATTATAAGTGTTACTACAAAAAAAACTTTAACCATTTAAGACTGGGTATGAGTAATTTTCCGTGAGTTTCCCGCTATGAGCAATACAATTAAAACAGTTTCAAGAATCGCTCTCTGGTGCAGAGATAACGTTTCCATTACTGAAGTGCTTTCGTGTAATATTATACATCGAAGTTCAATATTGTGTGTGTAAATTCAAGGTGCTTTTATTTTAAGAATATTGTTTTACAAGCCTTTTTTTAACTTCTAATGTACATTTTGGTTAATTATAAGTATAAATAAAAATAATTTAGATACGAATGGAAAGAGATTTTCGTTACGTTGTCCAAGAGCATATGTAATTCGCCCGTTACTTAGAATGGATTGTAGTAATGGTTCGTAGAACCGATGGCCGATGGGGTAGAAGGGTTCTCGAATGGCGACCACGTATCGACAAGCGCAGCGTCAGACATCCACCGACCAGATAGTCGGATGACCTGACTAAGGTCGCAGGAAGACGCTGGATGCAGGCCGCTTCCAACCGGTCGTATTGGAAATCCTTGGGGGAGGCCTATGTCCAGCTGTGGACTTCTTGCGGCTGATATAATGATGATGATGAATGGTTCCTAGGGATAGTCCAGTGGTTAAGGCGTTTGCCTGTAGACCCGGGGTCGTGGGTTCAATTCCCACGGGAAGCATACTTTGTTAAGTTGTTTCCAGTTTGGTTAGGACATTGCAGGCTTGAATCACCTGATTGTTTGATAATAAAATGATTTCGTGCTTCAGAAGGCACGTTAAGCCCTTGGTCCCGGCTGCCATCTAGTAGCCGTTAAAGGAACCACGTCAGAGGCCGAGAGGCGGTTCCAAAGAACTCTGACACCAGGGTGTGCATGGTCGATTGACCGTGTCACCTACTCGAAATGATGATGATGATGATGATGAGGGATAGCCAGGGGACTAAGGTACGATATGTTTACATATAATTTAAAAATAATTAAAAATACATCGACTTCTTGTTGCCTTTGAGACTGATCATAAACACGAATAACTAGCCAGTTCATAGCACTCCAAACAGAAGCTCGTGAAAATAACCTCAGTCACATGATGTAAGACGACCCCGAGCCCCGGCGGAGCCCTGACATTGGCGCGTCAGGCCCCTGGCAGTGTCCGGTGACACTTGATTGATGTCTTCACAACTTATAAATAAGAGCCACACGGTTCTGACAACGGAAACATAGATATTTTGGGAGAATGAAGTTCGGATTGTCATGTAATTACGTCGATTACCAGAAAAGTTCATTCTTTCGAAAATATCTGGTTCCATTGTCAGTTTGCTTTTCCGCTTCAATTGTAAACGTGGCCATTTAACAGTTAGTCAAAGATTTTTATTCAAAATTGGATACATTTGGGATACATCAAAGAATATTGGGATACATGTATCTCTTTTTGAACGTCATATTTGTATTTGTTATATTTTGTTTAATTTATGCAAAATTGAAATACTACTAGCGTTTCGGAGCGACCACTGGTGAGAAGAATACTCCGAAAGAAATTCAATCCAGACTTGGTCCATATGTGCCTGTGTAAAAAATGTGTGTGCTGTGGGAAATAAAACAATATGTCTCACACACACTGCACATACATATATGTTAGAGATATTATCCAATTGGTGGTTATCAACTATTGGTGGCGAGCATGAAGGGACTACCAGTAGTGGGTGGGCGGTGGCAAGCACACATTTACATTTACTTTGAGATAATTTACTTTACCACCAGTTGACTTAAGAGGGCACGAATGCGAAACTTGTCAATGAACATTCGTCTAGATGTCTATATCTATAACGACTACATGCCTGTTATTTATTATATATAAAACTTCAACATATTTTCTTAAAACTGTCCAACCTGAAAACACGATTAATAACAACAGCCTCGATACTTTTATTTTGCAAACATAGCCCCTTTATTTGATGTTTGTGGTCAGAACGGCGAAACCCTAAGGTCTTTAGAAATGATTTTTAGTTTCCTAGCTTAGCAATAACTAGTTCTAAAATCTGGCCAAGTTTTTTTTACTATTAACCTCGTACTTTTATTTTAAATAACAATTAAGTGATTTGGCGCTTACGCCCGTTAATTCTAGGACACCCGCTTGTGCCTACCCACTATCTTCTTCTCATTTTTTACGCGTTACGGTCATTAGATCTATCCTGCTTTCGCGCGGGGCGCGGGGTGCGAAATGGCTTCAGCCGGGTCGCATTGGTGCGCTCTTAAGGTCCTATGGCCCCCAGGTGGGGCAGAGGGTTTCCATAGTATTTCGCCATTGCGATCTATCTTTGGCTACGCGCTTTACTTCGGGCCGGGTTAGCCCGATTGACTTCATCTCCGCCGGCACAGTGCGCCGCCAGGTCTGCTTGGCACGGCCCACATTCCGCTTTCCCTGGGGGGTCCACTCCAGAGCCTGTCTCGGGATGTGTTTGGGCTCTCTTCTGAGCGTACGGCCTATCCATGTCCACTTGCGGCGCATGATCTGCTTGCCAATAGGCATTTCCCGGCACACCTCCCACAGGCGTTCGTTGGAGATCTTCTCAGGCCAGAAAATGCCAAAAATTTGCCGTAAGCAGCGGTTGATGAAGACTTGAATTGTCAGCGTGATCTCTTTGGTTACTTCCATGGTTCGCACCACCAGTTAGTTAATGCAAAATATTTGCCTGGTGGCGGAAGCATGCCAAGTAAATTATCTCAAAGTAAATGTAGATACAAATATACTATCACATCTTTTTCCCTTGCGGGTTAGACAGAGGACAGGTCTATAAGACCTAAAAGCCACGTTTGGTATGTTGGTTGGCATTAAGAAAACGGAATTAAAATAGTGACGGGTTCTAGCCGCATCGCCTACTCATACGATTCCTCAGATTTTCGCCCATTCTCTCGATCGGCTTTTACGATCTGCGCGGGAGGCGAACCAGCTGCATTCTTCGTTATTTCTTTTCTCCCAGACTAGCATGGAAGAGATAAATAATAAATAAAAGCCATTTATTGCCATATTTTAGATACACATCATTCATAATGTGCATGATGTGTACCTAATTAGATGATGATATTATATTAATATGTAATATCATTAGATTGTTCTGTTATTTGTTTTTGTTTTATTGTGATTGCAAAATCGAAAAACAACTAGCGTTTCGGAATGGCCACTGCTGAGAAGAATACGCCAAAAGAAACTCAGTCCAGACTTGGTCTCTTCGTTCCTGTGGGGCCCTATGTGGAAAGCAACGCTTACAATAGGCTAGTTTCCTGGGTCGTAATAATAACATAACAATTAGTCCGTCAGTTAGATAATCAAAAAATATTGGACACGTATTTTTTCTTTTGTCAAATAAACAATAAATTATAAAGATAAAGCGCGTCAAAGTTCAGGAGTGGGGCTCGTGACGTCAAAGTTTGCTAAAAATTGTAGCAAACTATGACGTCACACGGAACTTCAAAGGGCTATATCTTTATCATTTTTTGTTTAATCGACAAAAGAAAAAATACGTGTCCAATATTTTTTGAATATCTTTCTGACGGACTAATTATATTTTTTTAGGAAACTAGCCTATTACTGCATTTAGCAGGAATGATTGAAATAATTAGCCATTGCCTTCTCCGATTGATTCTTTGGCGAGCTCCGTGGCGCAGTGGTTAACACGCCAGCCTGCGACACGAGAATTCCCGGATTCGATCCTCGGTCAGGTCAAGATGGAAACAGGTTGTCATATGTATCAATACTCATAATCCGTGAAGGTCCCAGACAAAACTAGGTTGCTCTTATTATTAGTTTTCACTCGTAAGTGCAGGTCCGTATGTCAAGCCGATCGTTAAACGGTCGCACATATATTTCCCTTTTTACTGCTTGTTTTAAAGATATTTATACGGAGTGTTGAAATTTTAATGGCCGATGGACTCCATCGTTATGCGATGAAATATGGTTTCACTGGCGAATAAAACTGGATATAGGAACGCGATCAGCGTAGCCAAATCAGCCAAATCTAGTATCCAATCAAATGGAACCATCGACTCGAAGAGAAAAAGAAGAAGGAAGGGAAGAACCGTAATTCAACAACCAAAGTCTGTTCTGAACTTCGGAAGCCCAATTACATTTTACTGAATTCAACTACTGAGAGGGATGCCGCAGTCAGTGGCGTAACTATAGGGTGGCAGGGCTGGCAAAATGCCACGGGCCCCCGGTCCCAGGCCCTCATGAGCATTGTCTGAATTTGTCACGGGCCCCAAATGTTATAGTTACGCCACTTGGTTCAGAGGGTGATTCTGTCATTTACCTGTCCGGTAACTGCCTAATAAGAATCACTACGGGTACGCGACCCCGGACTGCTCTAGCTGCTGCTGCCACACTCCTCTCTTCCGTGGTAGTAGTATCCCACCATTTCCCTTCGTTCCTAATCCCCTAAGTGGACGCTTCCTACTAACATCCACTGGCGTTCCCGGCCAGTTTCACAGGTCCTAGCTGGACGTAAGTATTAGGTCTGCGTCAGAGGCCTTGCTGACGCTTAGGGACGTTCCTACCTCTTGCCGATTGTAGCGATCTCTCGTTCCATTGGATTCAGGGAGGTAGGGATAAGAGTGCACCTGTGTCCGCGCGCACACTGTCGTCTATTCGTTTAGTGCACTTTAATATATCCTGCGCAAATGACTTGGCTCTGACAACGGAATCCGATTTACATATCAGTCCTGCGGCGATGGACAGAGGTAGAGAGGTCTGGCTGTGATGCCACTCAGGCTTTGTCTGATGTCTGCACGTAGGCGGCTCGGGAAAGATGGTCGTTTTGCGCTGCATTGGGTTCAACAGTGCAACTCGGCAGCTCCCTGAGTGACGAAGCAGCTCAATTCAGAGAGGCCCTGCTTCCCCCAATCCGGGGAGGGAACTAGAAAAGGTGTCCTAAAAAAGGCCTGACCCATCATACTCAGAGGTAGTTACCACGGCTGCCTCCGCATCACTTACACGTGGTCGAAAGATACAAAGAAAACTTAATAGACGTGAGACTCTTACCCAAAATATGACCTTTGCAGCGTGGAATGTGCGCACTCTCCTTGACCGCGAAGGCAACTTGGGTCCTCCTCGTAAAACCGCCCTTGTATCTCGAGAACTCCGACGCTATGGTGTGGATATTGCAGCTCTCAGTGAGACACCCCTGCCCGACGAGGGAGAGAGAGTGGAACGCCTGGGCGGGTATACTTTCTTTTGGAAAGGTACTCCGTCTTCAGAGCCCAGGAGATCCGGTGTTGGTTTCGCGATCAGAAATGACATTGCTAATAAATTGGAGGAGTGTCCTATTCACATCTCGGACCGCGTATCCACGCTTCGCCTACACCTAGATAATGACAATTACCTTAATGTCATCAGTATTTATGCGCCAACAATGGACAAGGATGATGACATCAAGGCCAAGTTTTATGAAGAAGTTACGCGAGTCCTATCTAAAATCCCTCCTAGAGAGCAGATACTTCTAATGGGTGACTTTAACGCGAGAGTTGGACGTGACTTTGAAGCTTCGCCTAAGGTCTTGGGAAGACATGGTGTTGGCAACATGAATGATAATGGACAACTCCTTTTGTCCCTCTGTGCCGAATTCGAACTGAACATCACCAACACTATGTTTAGACTCCCGGCAAAATATAAAACCACATGGATGCATCCAAGGTCGAAACATTGGCACCTGATTGACTATGTGATTGTCCGGCAAAGAGACATTTCCCAGGTACATATCACTCGTGTTATGCGTGATGCCAATGCGATCTGTAGCACTGATCACCGTCTGGTCATAACTAAACTGCAGCTTCGACTTCATCCTCCTCACCGATCCCAAGGAGTGAAACCTAAACGCATAGGTATAGAAAAATTGCAAAGTTTAGAGGTGCGTGAGAACTATGCACAGTCAGTTAGTGGTGCAATTCAGAGGATGGACGTTGAGGGTGGCGATTCTGTGGCTAATTGGCAAACGCTCTCGTCCTGTTTAGTCACTGCCGCCTTGCAGACACTGGGCATCAAACCCAGCAGACACGAGGATTGGTTTGATGACAATGACGAAATCTTGTCGAAAGCCATTCAGAATCACCGATCACTCTTACGTAAGCATCCAGATGATTGCCAAGCAGAACAGGTCAAGCGAAGTGGTGCAGAGCTACGGAGATATGTACGGGAAATAAAAGACAAGTGGTGGCGAGACAAGGCCGAGCGCATGCAGTGGCTCTCTGATACTAATCAGTTGGGTGCATTTTATGATGAGATGCGAAAGCTTGTTGGAAACGTGTTTCGTTCTAGAGTGCCCCTGAAATCTCTCGACGGCACACAATTGCTTACCGGCAAGCAAGATGTACTCCAAAGATGGGCAGGGCATTTCAACACCTTGCTCAATGTTGATCGAGCTGCGGATATTTCGTACATCCGCTCGATAGCAGCATGTCCCACAGTCAGCAAGCTGGACGACCCACTGACTCTGCGTGAGGTGGTTGTTGCCGTTCAACAACAGCAGCACAAAAAAGCGGTTGGCATTGACAATATACCTGGGGAACTGCTGAAGTATGGGGGTACAGAATTGCATGAAACAATCTGGAAGTTATTTGTTCAGATGTGGGATGAGGAGCGAGTACCTGATGACTTTCGTGTCTCACGTGTTTGCCCTCTTTACAAGAACAAAGGTGACAAATCAGATTGCAATTCTTATAGAGGCATTTCACTACTGACTACTCCTGGAAAAGTCTTTGCGCGAATTTTACTTAACCGCTTGATGCCCTTGTCTGAAGACATTCTGCCCGAAACTCAGTTTGGCTTCCGGCCGAATCGAGGTACAGTTGAGGCTATCTTTTCTGTCCGGCAACTTCAAGAAAAGAGCCGAGAACAATGTCAACCGATGTGTCTTTGTTTTGTTGACCTGGAGAAGGCTTTCGACTGCGTGCCTCGAGAAGCTTTATGGGTTGTACTGACGAAACTTGGATGCACGGAAAAATTTGTGAGAATGATCCGACTCCTGCATGATGACATGCGTTGTTGTGTTAGTATGCACGGCGAAGATTCAGAGTTCTTTTCAGTGAGCTGCGGCGTAAAGCAAGGCTGCGTACTCGCCCCAACTCTGTTTGCCCTGTATTTTGCAGTTGTAGTTCGGGAAGCCCTGCAGACTTTACCCGAAGGCATTTGTATTCGTTTCCGTACCGGTGGCGGTGGTGTCTTCAACTTAGCTAGACTAAAAGCTCACACCAAAGTGTCGCTCACAACTATCACCGAGATGATGTACGCAGATGACCTGTGTTTTGCGGCAAAATCCTCTGAGGGTCTACAGAGGCTTATGTCGAATCTTGATGAGTCTTGTCGAAGATTTGGCCTTAAGATCAGTGTTAAGAAGACCGAAGTCATGGCTCTTGATACACTGACCAGTGCCCCAGTCGACATTAAACTCGGTAACGACTCGTTTAAGCAGGTAGATAAGTTCAAATATTTAGGAAGTACTATAACATCCAAGTGTCTCCTTGATAATGAAGTCAACAGTAGAATTAGAGCAGCTGCTGCGGCCTTTGGTAGACTTCGTGTCAAGGTGTTCCGCTCGCATGACATAAAGCTTTCTACGAAAGTATCTGTGTACATGGCAATAGTTCTGCCAAATCTCCTGTATGCCTCCGAAACGTGGTGTCTATACCGCAAGCATATCCGTACATTGGATTAATTCCACCTTAAATGTCTTCGCGACATTATGAACATCCATTGGTCGGACCATGTTCGTAACACGGAAGTACTACGACGAGCTAATGTTGGTGGAATGGAGGCGTATCTAATGATTCGTCAGCTGCGGTGGGCTGGCCATGTCTCCCGCATGTCAGACGACAGAGTGGCGAAGCGCATCTTTTATTCAGAACTGCAGGATGGCAAGCGGAAACCAGGCGGTCAACTTCTGCGGTACAAAGATGTGCTTAAGCGTCACATGAAGCGATGTGACCTGGAGCCGTCGCAATGGGAGACAATGGCAGCGGACCGGCCGCGGTGGAGGCATATCGTGAGCACCAAGGTGCTTGAGTTTGAATGGCGTCGTAAAGAAGAGCTCGATGCTAAACGAGACGAGCTTAAGGCCCGACCACCCGCAGCCATACAATATAATTATATCGGAGGGGTGCTGACTTGCAGTGAATGTGGACGTACTTTTACTGCAAAAATTGGCTATATCAGTCACCTGAGAGCTCACGAACGTAGCTCTCATTAGCCAGAGGCAAAGTCGCTGTGGCCGAAATCGGTCTGGATGGATTATTATTATTAGTTACGCCACTGGCCACAGTACTTTACGGCAGTACGTTACCTATACGCACGGTTAGATGGAAATGTCCGTACTTGAGTCAGATTAAACTACAAACACAGAGGTTTGAACGCGAGACATTTCGCCTGCTGCATCCCAGCGTCTTCCTGTGAACTTGGTCAGATCGTCCGCGACCACCTAATAAATAAAATAAATAAGGTGAGTGGGTGCCCGTCACTTTGCTTGCCGGTACATAATCACCATTCGACAACCTTTTAGTTCCATCAGTTCTACGCGCTATGTGCCCCGCCCACTGCCACTTTACAATTTTATATTAATATGTTTTTATTAATTTTATTTTACTTATTATATTTCAAAATCATGTACATATACAACAGAATATAAATATAATATGTGTTAACCTACGTTGTCACACTATAAGACCGGTGTCGTTTTTAGTTAGTTCACATGGACTTGCGTAAGGCATGCGTTCAGTCGCAGTAGTTAAACATTATAAAGCCCTCGATATGCCCCTTGTTTGACCCTTGAGTGACTCATCCCCTCCCTCCCCCAGGAAACCCCGGCTAGACCCCGAGCTGGACGTGGAAGCAGTGCTCTTGGACACGACGGCAGCGAAACACAAGCGAGCGGTCCGGCCGAAGAAGAACCATCCTAGAGGGAAGAGCGGCAAAGCAGACGCAGGAAGGTCGGTATATCCTATTCCTGCATGATCGGTATGTCATGCCATTTCAATTTTTATATGAGTGCACAAACAAAAATAATTGCTATGGTTTATTGACTTGCCCACTCGCTAACCTTTGACAACTACAGTGTTTTGATCGTCACTTTAATATACATTGCAGCTTTTATGTGATTGGCTATTTTTATTTAAGATATATAAACCGTAATGGATGTTAAAGTGGCCATCAAAATGTAATTAACAAAAGATAGCGAATACATGCAGTAGGTACATGCAAAACTATTGCATAACAATTGAAATACACTATGAGATCATTTAATATTAACTTATTGTTTGGGTAATTATAGCAAAACCAAGCTAAACTATGTTTTATATTTTTACCATATTCTCTCGTTTCAAGTCTTGATAATTTCTATATAAAAAACAAACTCCCAAAAAGCGCTATCTCGTCTCGTAGACGCGCTACACTGCTTCGTAGCAGATTCGTAGACTCTCAAGCTACAGTAGCTACGACGTTTCGTAGGCCGAAGACCCGTTCGTATTACGAAAATGTGAATGTGTGTATGTGTGTGTGTGGGTTGGGGTTGTCTGTATATCTGTGTCCTATACCAAGGTATGAACGCGATCTGATTTGACGCCAAAAGCTAGTAAAATATAGTTGTAATTATTATTTATGCTGTTAAATATATTATGTTGTTTACGCTTATATATTATACTATTAACTTCATGTGCGCAGTAATCATAAAACAATACCGCAATCAAAATATTTTAATACCTATTTAAGATTAGTTCTTACGCAATCTGTTATTCAGAGAATCCATTTTCTTTACTATATAGTAAATAGTTGCAGTAATCATTAAACAATATCGCAATCAAAATATTTCAATACCTATTCAAGATTAGTTTTTACGCAATCTGTTATTCAGAGCAGCTATTTTTCTTTACTATATGGTAAATAGTTGCAGTAATCATTAAACAATATCGCAATCAAAATATTTCAATACCTATTCAAGATTAGTTCTTACGCAATCTGTTATTCAGAGCAGCTATTTTTCTTTACTATATAGTAAATAGTTGCAGTAATCATTAAACAATATCGCAATCAAAATATTTCAATACCTATTCAAGATTAGTTCTTACGCAATCTGTTATTCAGAGCAGCTATTTTTCTTCATTATATAGTAAATAGTTACAGGGACACCTAGTAATAGATTCTAGTGCAAAAACATTGACACTAACAAATTCGTACACGAGATACAACTCACAAAAATCGGTCAAGTTTATAAAAAACGCGCGCGATATTTCTTTTCGCCGAATCGATTTGAGAATGTTGTTATATCAAACGAAAAGAAAATAGAAAGTGTGAATATTTTGGAGTTATGTAGAACACATTATATCACAGTAAATTAATATAACATAACGAGTGACATAGATAGATATCATAGATGTTGCAAAACGATGTAATTGTTATATATCAATTTTAATTCTTCAATTCTGATTGTCATCATCATTTCGTGTAGGTGTCACGGTCAATCGACCATGCGCACACCCTGGTGTCAGAGTTCTTCGGAACCGCCTCTCGGCCTCTGACGTGGTTCCTTTAACGACTCCCAGATGGCAGCCGGGACCACCGGCTTAACGTGCCTTCCGAAGCACGGAATCATCTTTATTATCAGACAATCAGGTGTTTCAAGCCTGCAATGTCCTAACCAAACTGGAAACAACTAAACAAAGTATGCTTCCGGTGGGAATCGAACCCACGACCCCTGGGTCAACAGGCAAACGCCTTAGCCACTGGACCACGGAGGCTGTTGAATTCTGATTGTAGAATTTTTTTAACGATTTAAAAAAAAAGAGGCTGTTGTCAATTCCCTTTTATTTTTTAATATATTTCTTTTTTAGTTTGAAAGCTTATGATTTGAATTTGGTCCCATTAAATTTCATTATAAACGGTTCAGTAGTTTGATTGAAGTCGGTTTTTAATATGAAAGATTATCATCATTCCAGCCGTTGAAGTATATTGCTACTGCCAAGGCTCTCGCAAGGATTTTTTTGTTCCATAGGAAGACATTGCCATATTCACCACGCTTGGCAGGTGGGTTGGCGAGCGCAGTTTCTTTGGCTTCTTGTGCTTCCGACGCTGTTGCCAATTGAGAGATTGTTAAGCAGAGGAAGGATAGGAGTTTGTTGGATTTTGGAAGGAAATGAAGGATTTGAGATGCCACTCGCTCGGATCACTTGAGTATAACTAACAGCTCGGGAGGCCGGGTGCGCGTACCTACCGCGCGTATGTACCATCATCCCTGCAACCACCGGACATGCAGCTGAGGATGACACCCCTGGCCATAATCATGATTTCTTTTTAGGGTTCCGTACGTCCGAGTGACGTAACGGAACCCTTATAGGATCACTCCGTTGTCTGTCTGTCCATCTATTACAGCCAATTTACTACGTATCTATTGGACCGATTAGGTTGAAATTTAGTAAACTTATAGATTAACTAGCTTTCGCCCGCGGCTCCGCCCGCGTCAATGTCGATCCCGCGGGAATAGTACTTTTTCCCGGGATAAAAGGTAGCCTTGTCTTGCCATGTCCTTCTACGCACTCCAGAGAACTTGTATGCAAAATTTCATGATGATCGGTTTAGTAGTTACGGCGTGAAAGCGTAACAAACAAACAAACAAACTCACTTTCCCATTTATAATATTAGTAAGGATGTGATCCAAACATGTATATGTAGCGATATCAAACGCATATTAAGATTGGGGGCACTTTTGGGGGTCACAATAAAAAAAATATGTTAGCTAAGTATAACATTTTATTACCATGCTAATATGAAACTTACAACATGACTTTTTGAGTGAAAGAACTTGAAAGGCTTCTTATAATGCTCTCTTTGCCAGATTTTTAGATATTCTGGACCTTCTCGAAAGGGATAGTATGGGCTTTCCATTTTTCCAACGAGATGTTGTAGACGGTATTTCGTGATCCACCGCAGCGAGTTCCTAGACTAATCAAAGAGATACTATTTGATCCTATATCAATGTCAAAATTGACATTGCAGTTGTAATTTAAATCTAAAAACTAGATTGATAATTGTGAGAAATTCAAAGATAAATTAGAACGGGGACGGATAAAAGGAGCCGCGTCCGTGAAACGCAAAATAAAGATAACACAGAATTAACAGTTCATAATACATACATAGTATCACGTCTTTTTCTCTTGCGGGGTAGACAGAGCCCAGGTCTTTAAAACCTGAAAGCTTAGCTTGTTGGTGGGTGGTTAGGTGGAAAATGGAATCAAAAATAGTGATGGGTTGCAAGCCTATTAATAAAATTCATCAGATTTGCCCATTCCCAGCGTGGAAGATTAAGTCGGTTTTTGTTTGTTGAATTCTGTTAAAAGCTCATGCTAACCAGTTAATACACCTTTTGTAAGAATTTTAAATATTTCGATCTAAAATGACACAATTCAAAAAGTCCTAAGACACATACTTAGGGTTTGGGGGAAGGAGGGTTAAGGCAAATTTCAGTATTCCACGCAAAAGCCAATCTTTGTGGTGAAAAGATTTATAAAGCCTAGTGTTCGTACGCCTTAGCTGATGGAGATGGAGTTCGGGAGAAAGGATACCGTAGCTGTCATCATTGATGGCAGTCGCAAAGAAAAAAGAATTTTGAAAATCAGCCCACAATTGACGGACGATTCATTGAACATACATAAAAAATATATACAGTCGAACATAGAACCTCCTTTTTTGAAGTCGGTTACCTCAGATGCCTTTACTTGACTTTACATCACACACGATAAACAAACAAAAAAAAAATGTTATTTGTACCTATCTTAGGTTTACGGACGTTAATTTTACGTAATAACAGTGAAAGCGAGATAGATGTGTCACAACACAAGCCGAACGCTTAGGCCGATCGTGGCTATCTACCGCTTGTTCCGCGCTCTCGCTTGCACACGGAACGTGACGTTTATTCGTGCGTGCAGCCGGCTTGCATCGATTTATAAGACGTTGTCACGTTAAAAACTGCCTCCGTGGTCCAGTGAATAAGGCGTTTGCCTGTAGACCCGCGGGTCGTGGGTTCGATTCCCATGGGAAGCATACTTTGTTTAGTTGTTTCCAGTTTGATTAGGACATTGCAGGCTTGAAACACCTGATTGTCTGATAATTAAGATGATTCCGTGCTTCGGTAGGCACGTTAAGCCGTTGGTCCCGGCTGCCATCTGGTAGTCGATAAAGGAAACACGACAGAGGCCGAGAGGCGGTTCCAAAGAACTCTGACACCAGGGTGTGCTTGGTCGAATGACCGTGACACCGACTCGAAATGATGACGTTAAAAGCAAGAGAGAAAATTTGCAATAACGATTAAAATTTGAACGTTATAATGATGTATCCTCTCTTTATTTTGTCCGTGAGAAATGCGAGCACAACGAATTACCGTGCTCACTACAGATAAGCAATTAATTTACCCCGCAGAGAAGATTTATTCAGTGGACGATTTACTCGCTCTAGATAACATTAAACACTTGAAGTCGGTGAAAAATGCATGCGATTGTTTATTAGAAGAACTTGCTAGATGAAGCTAGATGAGAGAAAACAAGCTTATTTAAAAAAAATCTAAAAAGCCCTACTGACCATTGACCCAGTGCCATCTACTTTGTGAATTAGGAACTAACATCAATTTGCTATGTCATCATACCTATAGCATTTCACAGTTAACAGAACAAAATAAATTTATTTTTAAACTAACAACTAACAGGTAAATCATCAATTTTTCCTTACGTTTCATAAAGATTGATTGGGTCAACGTCCCTCATTCTCAGAAGCTCGTAACTAGTCATTTCGCGAATACTTACACGACCATCACCAGATCTCATAGGCCTCTCAAAGTCTATACTAATTCTTCTAAAAGTACTGTCTTCCAAGCAACTCGGGGCAGTAAAGTAGATCACGTTATACTGGCTTTAAAAATTGGCTTGGTTGCTGCTCTCGAAATAATCTACGAACATTATTAGCGTTATTAACATGGCTTTTTTACTCCCACTCGCTCTCCGGACAAATAGACAGCGATATACAATTACTCTGGTCTTTTGCCTTCTGTATGTGGCCCAGTTTCGCTTTACTGCTAATTTAGTTGCTCGAGACATTTAAACACGACACGAGACTTATAAATAAGTTAGAGACGTAACCGAAATTAACTGGAAGTACCACAGGTTTTAATATCCTTAATATTTTGAACCAATTCGTGACATTTGAAGTTTTTTTTTCACAGCTGCAAGGCAAGACCACAGATCTCAATGTGTTATACTATGATGTATTATATATTAATTTACCAAAATTTGATGCGACCAGGAATTTCTGATAAAAACTTTTTTATCTATATTATAAAGGTTCTTAATAATAATAAAAACAAAATAAAACAAATACTAAATTAATGCAGTATGACGTACGTCAAATCACAGATCATTATTTTTTTGATATTTTTCCCCTTTAGTTGTTCCGTATAGGGAAAGGGGTCTTTCTCATGCAGCCAAATCTGATGTATTTCAGTATTATCTTACAGTAAATAAATTAAAATAATCATAGATAATCGATAAAAATAGTGCCAATACAAGAATTTCATTTACATCCCAAATCCACAACCGCACAATGAATCCTCTCTCAGGTTGTAAGGATGCGATTCATATTGTGTGTATGTGATGTGTTTTTCACTTTAAATTTCTGAATCCATGCACACATATACATCAGGTTTCCTATACAAGAAACGTGGTTGTTATAGTAAATTTTTGTAAGGTGGTATAACATCCTTTGTATGTGTTTGTGAATCCGACTCTTGAGACTAGTTCGACTCCCAGATCTGTCAAGTGAAAGTCATGTTTACAGCCAACTCTATCTCGGCGCTATTATAGCTGGCCCCTTTTCGTGTTTATCATGTTAAATTTTATTATGATTACAATCTATTTCCAGAATAAATTGTTTCGAAAATGGGTTTATTTGATTTCATCAGTGACATGATGATGGCTTGTTCAATGTTCAGTAGAATTCAGGAGACATTTGTTTCATTAAACGTTGTAGTAGCAGGTATGTAATTTTGTTAAAACGATTATATTTATAATAAAAAAATGACGAGTCAGCCCCTCTGCGATTGCTGCGCCCGTAAGAGCCCTTAATTTGCATCTGTACCATTGTAAAAAGACCTATATATGTACATTAAGGATGCAAATAAAGTATTGAAGTACTTATTATTTTATTAAGATACTTCTAATAGACTCATAGATTAAAAAGAAATGGCGTCTCTCATTGCACTACAGTAGTTTATACATACCTTAGGCATTTTTGAGATTATTAGACCAAATACTTACCAGTCAGGTGTTTTGTAATATTCCACATTTGGCTCACAGGTAAGCAACCAAACAGCTCAAATAAATACAAGCTTTATTTTCAAATAAAATAAAAACTCAACTGCTTTGCCAAATATGTATGGCCAGTATTAATCGGGGTGATGTTAGGATTCCAACGATAGATACATTACCCAACTCTATTCAGGCATTGAGGAGTTATAGTGGAATAAAGACACACAAAAAACATTACACTCCTTTTTGTATACTCGCACATAAACTTGACTGGGCACAGTCGTGTAGAGGCCAGGCCAGGAGTCCAGTCTATGAACGAGTATGGACGTTGACTAGACTTGAGCTGCATAATGTACTTAATTTAATTCATTATATATGTATTGTACTTAATAAAATATAGACCAATTTTATTTTATTTTTTGTATTATAAATAAGCTCGTGGCTCATCTTCATATACACATGCCCAAATAGAATGGGAATAGGCTAGTTTCCTGGATCGTAATAATAACATAACAATTAGTCCGTTCGTTAGATACTCAAAAAATATTGGACACGTATTTTTTCTTATGTCAAATAAACAAATAATAAGATAAAGCGTGTCAAAGTTCAGGAGTGGGGGCTCGTGACGTCAAAGTTTGCTAAAAATCGTAGCAAACTATGACGTCACACGGAACTTCAAAGGGCTATATCTTTATCATTTTTTGTTTAATCGACAAAAGAAAAAATACGTGTCCAATATTTTTTGAACATCTAACTGACGGACTAATTATATTTTTTTAGGTAACTAGCCTATTACAGTGCACGAGAACATAAACACGTAAGAAAGAAATACAATCACAATGAGAAAACGATATAGTCTACACGAAATATAGAGACTGTTTTATTACGAAGAATCCATGTTTCTAGAACTGGGACTATTCCAAAAAGCTTACCTCGAGTCACCTGTTATTGTGTTATTTTCGGTTGATAGCCGTTTAATAGCTCATAACGTTAACGAGTTACTACTAACGTTGTGGGCTAGTGTGTTTATTGTTATAAACCACTTCATTAGTTTTGTGAGATCCGACGCGGATATGCTGTTTATCATTCGTTTGATATTTATCTAATTGTATTTTAATAGAAACTTGAATCTGTATAGTTGTTTTCATTATCTACTGAACTGTCCCAGCGAAAATCGTTTAGTATTTTTTTGTCGTATAAGTTATTTGGCGAGCTCCGTGGCACAGTGATTAACACGCCAGCCTGCGACACGAGGGCCCCGGATTCGATCCCCGGTCAGGTCAAGATGGAAAATGATCTTTTTCAGATTGACTTGGATGTTTATCTATATATGCATTTGTTAAAAAATATAGTAACGTTGAGTTAGTATCCCATAAAACAAGTCTCGAACTTACTTTGGGGCTAGCTCAATCTGTGTGATTTGTCCGTATATATTTATTTATTTTTTATCTATTTTTCGCGCGCTGCTTTCTTATTTTTTTTTTTCCATACTAACCTTCTCCTGAGAAAACAAACACGACCAACAAAGAATAAGCCAAATCGGTCCAATCGTGCACCCGTAATGCCGCGACCAAGGGAAATAGGGATTAATTCTTATCTATATAAATTACTAGTGATGTTGCTAATGATTTTTAAAATAATTATATTGACCTGTAATTTGCCCTATCTCTATCTATCGGGTATTGATTTTCACGCCTTAGAATCAAACTACCGTATTTTTTTTAACTGAGGAAACGCAGATTTAACTGAGGAAATATAGAAATGGTTAAAAACGTCCTTCAGGATCTCAACACACCCTGAGATAATTGCCTGTAGTCGCAGTGTGATACAAAACGTTTGTATAAAATTCTATCTGGCATAACCTTTATAGCCACTCAGTATTATGTAAGAAAGGTGGTTTTCAGAATCGATTTTTTCCTCAAGTGGCTGCACAGTGATGAGAAACAACAAATCAAGATAAACACGTTCAAATCTCGCCATTTTAGCCTACTTCCCATAATTCAGCTATTCGGGTTTACAAACTTGTCCCACTATCACAATCATAAGTCAACTCGTAACTCCCGTGGGCCAACATAACCCCAAAACCTAATCTACAAATCCCCAGGCCGGTGTCGAGCTCAAAATTTATGAAGACCCGTTTCTTTGATGATCATCTTCAAGGGGGATATTTTGACCCTGTGCCATGAACTCTATTGAGATCTAGGACGACTATTATGGATTTATTTATAACGTTATATGGATCGGTATTGTTGATACGACTATGGATACAGATTCAATATGTCTATACAACATAAAGTCCATTCCTTCCCTATTCCTAATACTTCGTGCTTAAGTTAAATTTGACTAGTTCCGTGGCGCAGCGGTCAACACGCTTGCCTGCGACACGGAGTGACCGGGTTCGATCCCCGGCCAGGTCAAGATGGAAAATGATCTTTTTCAGATTGGCCTTGGTCTTGGATGTGTATCTATATATGTATTTGTTATAAAATGTAGTATCGTTGAGTTAGTATCCCATAACACAAGTCTCGAACTTACTTTGGGGCTAGCTCAATCTGTGTGATTTGTCCGTATATATATTTTTTTTAAATTCTAAAATAAAACTGGCCAATTGTCACACGCTGACTGGCAAAGTCGTACACGGGTTCGGACACCAAGGGTTCCGTACAATATTTAAATACAAAAACCTCGCTTCTCGTATGTGGACTGTGACTCATAAGCACGCATGAAACCACTTCCATGCGAACGTCTCCTTTCTAGCATGGACATTATTTTTCTGAATTATCTGTGGTTTGACGTCTCAGTAATAAATCATTAGTGACTTTGACATATGTAATCGAAAAGAATTTCCTTGTATTGGTTCCCCTTTAGTTTATATTTTATTTTGTTTTTTTTATTTGTTGTTATAGCGGCAAAAGATAAGTATACATATTCTGTGAAAATTTCGAGTCTTTGTCTATGATGGTTCTATACATACAGCCCTGTGACAGACAGACGGACGTCGAAGGTTTAGTAATAGAGTCTCGTTTTTACCTTTATTACGGAACCCTTAAAAACTAGCTTCAGTTTATATTTAGGCATCGTGATTAGTCGATCGTATGATCAGGATATTTTTAAATCATAGATAAATGCAATTTCATTGAAACATCAGCCAGACCAATTAACGTTACCAACTTGTCTTATTAAAATTACATGTGTAAAATTTACAATCTAGCCATAAGGGACTGGAGCGTAATTTTGTCATATATACAAAGTATCACGTCTTTTTCCTTTGTGGCGTAGACGGAGCCTAGGTCTTTAAGACCTTATGGCGACATTTAGCATATTGGAGTGCGTGTAGATGGAAAACGGAATCAAATAGTGATGGGTTGCCAGCCGCATTGCCTATTGACATGATTACGCAGATTTTAGCCCAATCCCTTGATCGGCTTTTACGATCTGCGCGGGAAGAGAAGCAGCTGGCACATTCTACGTTTTTTCTTTTCTCCCAGACCAGCATGGCAGTCATAACTATTGCATATTGACATCACTTCTAAAGTAGGTAACACTTATAACATCATATGAATCATGTGCCCGTCTCTATTAATAATGAAGTAATATTTTAAAAATATTATTATTATAGTTTTTTTCATTTTTAACTACAAACGTGCGTGGGAAAGCTGTCCGCACAGTTGACACGCCGACAAGCATCTCATCAGGAAACGTACTAATCATTGTTGTCATAACCGTGATTACCTCGCGGCCGCCAGACGTTTCCTGATGCCGCCAATTTGAAACTGATATGGAGCGTGGATATCTCCGTGATTTGTCTTCTTGGTAGAACGTGAGGATAAACGAATCGGCGATCGTTCCAAATCTACTTTTAAGTAGTGTTTGTACGTTATGTAGTATTTTTTTTCCTAAGACGGTACTGCACGAAAATTTGAAAATTGAAGTGTTTTTAAATCACTAGCACTTAGCGCTGAATTAATTAAATACATCAAAAGTATTTGTATAACTTAGATCAATAAGAACGCACGTGACGTCAAAGACAGGCACGTGAGACCACTCGTAGAAGGGCTCTAAAACATAATATCATACCCAACCTTAAGGTTATGAAACATAGTGCTCAATACCAAGCTTTCATAGCATATAACAAATTGCCGAATGAAATAAAAGGTTTAGATAGTCTAAATCTTTTTAAGAAACAATTAAAAGCATATTTATTAAAGGAAAAATTATTACTCTGTAGATGATTATTTTAAATGACTTTTTTTGTTTATATTATTGATATTAACGTAATCATAAATTGACATGACCATTATATATTAAATTATTGACTATTTGCACTTATTTATAATTATGCTATTTTAAGTTATTATTATTGATGTAAATGTAATAGTTATAAGAATTCAGACACAATGTAAAAATTGTTATTGAAATAAATAAATAAAAAATACTTGAACAAGATCGCCACTTGTTAGAATTTGAAACAAATACAAATGAAATATAAAAATGATATATTATATGGTATAATATCTAAAAGCATTTTTTTTCGAAACCTTTGTAATTTTTAGATCTAAAACAATAATTCTCACATGACAATATGTATATGTACGTCTCGGAGGTACGCCCCCTTTCTTATTTTTTTTTATCCTAACTAATATTATAAATGCGAAAGTAAGTTTGTTTCTTTGTTTGTTACGCTTTCACGTCGTAACTTCTGAACCGATCATAATGAAATTTTTCATACAAGTTCTCTGGTGTACGGAGAAGGACATAGGCTACCTTTTATCACGGGAAAAATTACTATTCCCGAGGGATCGACACTGACGAGGGCGTAGCCGCGGGCGAAAGCTAGTAAAATATAAATATGAAAATATTAAGACTTTTCATCTTTATTTCTAATAGCCTAATGGTTCTGCGCAGCCTAATGGCTTGCGCAGTAGCGACGTTTTTCGTTCGCGCGGCACCCGCCTGTGTGTGCATGTACAACGAAAAGTTTTTTTATAAAACAAAATTGTCTCCTTTTTGCGGTTTTCTATTGCCGCCAATTTGAAACTGATATAAGAATAGGTGGAAGACGTAACGAAAGATCGTCGATCGTTCCAAGTGTATTGTATTTGCGATATCTTTGTTGGATTGTGTCGTATAGTTTTCGCATTATGATATTTCGGTTGGGACGATATTGATACTCTGATTTATTTTCGCTTAAAAAATTAGAAATTTTATCAAATTTCGCACGTCACTTCAGTCTATGTTACAAGAATAATATTCGGATCTAAATAATATAGTGTTGAATATACCTACGCGTAAATTAAAATGGCTAGCTCCGTGGCGCAGAGGTAAACACGTCAGCCTGCGACACGAAAGTGCCCAGGTTCGATCCCCGGCCAGGTCAAGATGGAAAATGATCTTTTTCAGATTGGCCTGAGTCTTGGATGTTTATCTTATATGTATTTGTTATAAAAACATAGTATCGTTGAGTTAGTATCCCATAACACAAGTCTGTACTAACTTTGGGGCTAGCTCAATCTGTGTGATTTGTCCGTATATATTTATAGTTATTTATTTATTTATCAAAGATGCGAATACCTTAAAATCCGTATAAAACATATATCTGACAAATATTCCATCAAAATAGCTTTTTAAACGCATTGACGATTGCTGCATATAGCATTCAATAGAACTCAAACTTTCATGCTACTTTTGTACCTCTAATGGCCAATTAATTGATGTTATGGCTGTGTAAACGCTGTATACAACAGTAAAGCTGAGATTGACCTTTCCTTTTATCGAATGTGCCTAATTTTAAACTGGATCATCTAAAATTAGGAGCAGTTAACGACGACTTAAAATTGAGGTCGGATAACCCCAAATCTGAGGATTACTTCAGTACATTAGAGCTAAACGGTATTATTTACAACGATTTTGATCACTCGAACATCGCCACCCTAGTTTTTAGCGGAAGGCGCAGGCGTAATTAGGACGGACAGACAAACGGACAGCAACGTATACATCGCTAATACCACGCTCTAAATTAGGGGAGATATGAGCAATAAGCTATTTGCTTAAAAAAATGTAAATTAGTCCGTCAGTTAGATAATGAAAAAATATGAGACACGTATTTTTTCTTTTGTCAATTAAACAAAAATATAAAGATATAGCCCGTTAAAGTTTCCTGTGGCGTCACTATTAGCAACACTTTTTAGCTAACTCTGATGTCGCGAGCCCCCAATTATGAACTTTGACGCGCTTAATCTTCATTTCTTTTTCATTTAGTTAACTAAAGACAAATACGTGTCTAATATTTTTTGATTATCTAAGTGATGTAAAAATTTTAATAGTATTATTTTGACCCAGGAACTTAGTCTATTAACGATTGATTTTTGAAAATAACTGAAAACAATCAAAGTAGCGAGTATTGAAATCTTAAAATTATCATAATCTTAAGTTATTTTAATAACATTTCTCACTTTTAAAACAGTATTAAAGCTTTTAAAATTTAAGATGTAAATCCATTAGCAGAACAGCTTTGTTAAAATTAACCTAAATGGACACTACACTAATGGTAACACATGTCCACAATTACCCCCACCCACGAGCAGTGTTTTGAGAAATTAACTAAATCACATACACATACGAATGTATTGTTCACATAACTTTGACAACAACATAACAAATGATGAATTTTCATTTTCGTATATTAAAATACTAAATGTAAAGTCTTATTGCACAGATATAACCTGTTACTACAAGGGTATGTCTGTGCAAGTACTCTCCGTTAGCCAGCATGAGAACAACCGGAAGTAATATGTCTGAGTGACTTACCAGGACAGTGGCATGCCCGACAGATTATTATTATTGTGTCTATATATTTATTTGTTCGGTATATTCATCATATCTCAATAAAAAGAACTGGATGACGACATCCCGCCATATTTTTTCTAAAATATGAATATCGTGACTGGATTGGCATAAACTTTATAACCTATGTCACTCGGGAGGGCGTAAGGATTCTGACGATACCTCAAACTTCAAAATCCATTGATGTTTTTTTAAAGTTATGGTATAAATAAACATATCACACAAATTGAGCCAGCCCCACAGTAAGTTGTGAACTTGTGTCGTAGGATACTAACTCAACGATACTATATTTTATAATAGATACTTATATAGATAAACATCCAACATGCTCACATAAATACATACATCCATGAACTACAATACACTCGTATAAAAGCAATTCATTCAACAATACACTCCTTTTTTGGCAGTCGTGTATAAAAAGAAACATAGTTTTAAGAGGAACACAAACTCGGGTCTATAAAGAGAAGAAAATAACGAGAATAAGGCCCTCAGGTAGACAGATTTTAATAAATAAATACACGCTAATATAATAAGTATAGTTTAAAAAAAAACTAAAAAACACGGTTTAATCAAATTATTGTAGGGTCCTTGATAAGTCAACAAAATTTTAATTATATCTGACCGTTTAAAGTGGGTCAAAATTCAAAAACGAGTTCAAAAAAGTGGGTTACAAACAAACAAACACCCAAACATGCAGGTGAAGCTAAAAAAAAGCGTATAAAAATAACATATAGGTGGTTGGTAGGTGTATATTTGGAAAACATATCATAATACTGATGGGTTGCTAGCCGTATTGCCTTCAATAAACTACAATACCTGGTAGGTACATGTTTTTCTTTTCTCCCTGAACAGCATGAGAAATTTAATCGATGAAAAAACCGGCCTAGTGCTAGTCGGACTCGCGCATGACGGGTTCTGTACCATCCTTATCCTAACTAATATTACAAATGCGAAAGTGAGTTTGTTTGTTTATTTGTTTGTTTGTTTGTTTGTAACGCTTTCACGCCGTAACTACTGAACCGATCATCATGAAATTTTGCATACAAGTTCTCTGGAGTACAGAGAACGACATAGGCTACCTTTTATCCCGGGGAAAAGTACTATTCCCGAGGGATCGACATTAACGCGGGCGGAGCCGCGGGCGAAAGCTAGTTATCTATAAAAACGGCAAAAAATCATGTCTGTTGTATGGGAGCCCCCTTAAATATTTATTTTATTTTAATTTAATTATATATTTTTTAAACGCATTTATAACTAAATATTCTGTAAATATTTCAAGCGACTACCTGTTGCCGTTATGAATATCAAGCTAAAACGAGCAAAAAAATCTTGTTTGTTGTATGGGACCCTCCCTTATATATTTATTTTATTCTGTTTTTAGAATTTGTTGTTACAGCGGTAACAGAAATTCAGCATCTGTGAAAATTTCAACTGTCCTACTATCATGGTTCATGAGATACAGCCTGGTGACAGACGGACGGACGGACAGATAGACAGACAGACAGCCGGACAGCGGAGCCACGGTAAAGATATCTAACAGTATTGTAACTCGGGCCTGTTCTTGAATTAAATGCCTACCGCCGCGCGGTACATAAACACGCGCTAGGGCTACCCACGTCTACAGTGTTTTTCCTTTTATCCCAGACTAGCATGGAAGTCATCACATTTAATGTAAATTCTTCTCGGTAGTTAACTAGCAATAATTACTAGTATAACCATTTCATAATGATATTTCGCGTATTTCAATATTATAAGTAAGTAGCAGTAAATTATTAAGTATCTATCTTTCTTGTCGTGTGTGTTAATGACTAACACTGGTGTCAGAGTTTTTAAACCGCATTATAGACCTCTGACTTGGTTTTGTGTAACAACGGCTGTCAAAGGCAGCGACCGGGACCGACGGCTTAACGTGCCCTCCGAAACACGGATCCTCTTTCTTATCAGACAAACAGGTGATCAGCCTGCAATGATTTAACCAAACAGGAACAACAACAACGCGCAAAGTCGTTGCCCCCGCCGGGAATCGAACCCGTGACCTCCGTAGTGTAAGCCAAACGCTCTAACCACTACACGAGGAGGCAGTTAGTTGGTATCTATATAGCCTAGGAAACTTCCAGTTTTTTTTATCGTGTCACTTGTTTTTATCTCCTCCACTTATTTATTTATGACTAGCCGACTCGGTGTACTTCGCATAACCGTTAAATTTTCCATGTTTTCTTACCATATAAACATACCCTAGACTTCCCCAAATAGTTATATAAAAACCAAATTTAGCTAAATCGGTCAAGCCGTTCCCGAGTTTCAGTTGGACACACGAATAGAAATTGATAAGTTTGTTGATACAAGAAGGAGATTATAGGTACCTACTTTGTATGTGGAATTCTTCAAATACTTACCTAGGTACTAAAAAGAAATAAATTGATAAAAGTAGGTAAAAAAAATAATTATAATCTTACTTTTCGGTGATTGCAGGTAATTTGATAATGGGTGGCTTAATGATATTTTATAATGGGTGGCTTAATGATTAATTTACGCAACCAAAAACAGCACAATATAATCTATATTTAACCATTTTATTCTTACACCAAAATGGATGTGCTTTTATATAACAATATCTATACATATAATAAAACAGTAAAAATATTTTGTCTGTACATTTAGAATTTTTGACTGAAATGGATAGAGGGACACTTAAAAAGAATAATAGAAAGCAAAAAATTTTTTTTCGAATTTCTTGTCTGTCTGTCTGTCTGTCTGTCTGTCTGTCTGTATGTATGATCACGATTATCTCCGAAAATACTGAACCGATTTACTTCAAACTTTCACCAATTGCCTTGTTTTAACTCAGCAAAACATTTAAAGTTTGTTTCATCAAAATCGGTTCATTAAAAAAAAAGTTATCGTCATTTGAATGAACTCAAGGCATGAGTTTGTCTGCAAACGTATAGCAAAAATAAAAGAAAATAATAAGTGACATAAGAAAATTACAATACAAAGTCAATCATCAGCATTATACGACAGCATTATACCTATCCATACTATCCATAGTAAGTAATCCATACTAAAAAAAGGAGAAGCTGACTGACTGACATATCAACGCAGGGCCTAAACTATAAGGGTTAGTAACTTGAAATTTTGCACAGGGGTTTCTTTTATAACGTAGGGGAGCACTAAGAAAGGATTTTTGGAAATACATCTCCTAAGGGGGTAAAACGGGTTGCAAAGTTAGTATGAAACTTTGTCGTTTTTGAAGTTATTATAATGAAATCAGCATGAAGGTTCTTTACTGAAAGGTATGAAACACAAGTAAAATATTTTACTCAAAAATCATCCCTTAAGGGGGTAAAATAGGGGTGCAAAGTAAGCATGAAACTTTGCCATTTTTGAAGTTAGTCGAATGAAATTCAGCATGAAGGTTCTTTACTGAAAGGCATGAAACACGAGAAAAATATTTTTCTCAAAAATCATCCCTTAAGGGGGTAAAATAGGGGTGCAAAGTTAGTATGAAACTTTCCGTTTTTGAAATTATTCAATTGAAATTCAATATTAAGGTGTTTCATTGAAAGTCATGAACTAATGTATTCCGGGTAATTCTACTGTTCCTGAGAAATCGACACATACGCGGGCGGAGCCGCGGGCCAAAGGCAAACCTTACTTATATATCAATGCACAGCCGAAACTACTGTGCCCAGAAACTTGAAATTTGGCACAGGGATTCTTTTTATGATGTAAATGAGCAGTAAGAAAGGATTTTTAGAAAATCAAAGGGGTGAAGTTTTATGGAATTTTTTCATTTCTGGACATAGAAGTTTGAATGTAGGTACACAAGTACTCAATTAAAATTAATAAAGATCTGTTTAGGTGAACCAGACAAATTTCTCCCTTGAAGGGGTAAATGGGGGGGGATTTTTTTTCATTTAGACTTAGAAGTATCAAAATAAAAGATCTGTGTAGGTGAAATGTACAAAATTTCCCCCTTAAGGGATAAGGGGGGGGGGGGGGGGGGGATTTTATGGAAATTTTCACATTTCTGGACATAGAAGTATAAAAATAAGTATATACGTTTACATTACAATTAAAAAGATCTGTGTAGTTAAAATGGACGAAATTTCCCCTTGAAGGGGTAAATTAGGTGGGGTAAAGTTTGCATGGATTTTTTTTATTTACTTAGATATATGACAATAAGAAGTTTCCCATTACAATAAAAAAATATCTGTGTAGGTGAAATGGGCAAAATCCCCACCGTAAGGGCTGAAGATCTATGCAGGTGAATTGTATTAAATTCCCCCTTAAGGGCAAAAAGCAGAGGGGGAGGGTTTTGTATGGAATTTTTATCATTTCTACTGTTCCTAAGGGAAGGACATTAACGCGGGTGGAGCCGAGTTTCGACCGTTTGTATGAAGACGGAATACTGTTAGATATCTTTACCGTGGCGGAGCCATATGAATAGGCTCCCATTTTACCTTTGGATACGAACCCTAAAAATTAAATGTGTTTATCTTACATAACCTGGATCTGGCTCTTGCGCAACGAGACGTTAACCTGCATTGCTGCTCTGCGACCGAACATACTAACATACGGATCAAAGTAAACACAAAAACTGTAAACACATTACGGCTTATTTCTAACGTCTTTAGATTGGTTAAATATAGAAAGAGGGTCAATGGACTCCTCAATACAAACAATATTTAATACGAGACCAATATCAAAATTGACGAGATCTGTGGTCTAGTGTTCATTGCTGTGCAAAGGCCTCCGCTTCAGTTCGCCATAGCTCTCTATCCTTGGCGATAGTTTTCCAATTTCTGTCGTGTGCCGTAAACTCGTCTGCCCATCTTGTTCTTTGGCGTCCTCGTTCCTGATTCCCAACGCCAGTCCACGGGAACCCATTCTTGTTCAAAATATATGCAGGGTAAATATTTCTCGCTAGGCTCTTCATATAAGTACGTAGGTCAATCGATAAGTTATGAATTGCTCGTAATTTAAAATGGAACGCATCTGCATTATATGTTTTTGAAAAGTGATTTTTTTTTAAATAGAATGCATATTGCCAGCTGGCTAGTAAAAAAAGAAGAAAGATGTGCCACTCATTTTACTACGACGCTTCCCGCGTTTTTCTTTGCAACGACATCTGCGCGCTATGATCTTATATGATTATAAATTTGGTTTCAACGGTTATAATCAGCGTTAGGAGAGTCTGCTCCATCTCGAGCAACAGTTTTTAGATGGTTCAGTGAATTAAATGTGGTAAAACAAACCTCGAAAATGACCCTAGAAGTGGTCGCCCAAAAACGGCAGTAACTGCAGAAAATGTGTGGACCACTGAAATGATGTTGCGAGAAGACCCTCGAATTACTTACTCGGACATCGAGAAGATTCTTGGCGTTAGTTCGGGGAGTGTTAATGTTATTTTACATTAGCATCTAGGAGTGAGGAAGCTTTGTTGTCGTTGGATTCCGCTTTTGCTCTCAAAATGGCAAAAATGTTTGATTAGTAGGTTTAGGCGAATGGAACTTTGCATAGATATTAACAATATTTCGAAAAGATGTAAAATGAATATTTTTTTTTTTTTGAAACAACAATGTAGCTAGCTCCAAATGAGCTTTCGCTACTTCACCGGGCGTTTGAGGCGAGGGCAGAGTGCCCTCAACCTTTATAGGCAACATCACCAAAGGGCCCCCGAGGAGGGACGGACCTCGGCTTTGGGCGTTGCCTGTGTGCGCAAGGCTTGGAGAGACAGCAAACTCTCATATTGCCTGATGGGCCGCGTATGCGTGCATGCAAGCCTGAAGGGCCAATCTGAGAATCAATGGCAAAAGCCTTTGGAGAGCAGCAACTCTCATCTTTTGCCTTATGGGCCGAAAGCTACGTTGCCAGAAGGGCCTATCCTGGGTGCAAGTCACCCGGACCGCCGGGCGGTCACCAGTAATCGGAGCTTATCCTACTCTACGCACTCTGTTCCGGTGTCGAGTGCGACGGGGTCGGATAGTGGGATTCCTCCGGCTATTCGGAGCCGGAGAGGGGTCGGGGCGGGCTTGTGCGATGTCAATAGGATCATCGGGATCGTCAAGTACGTTCCTAGGACGTCTACGACGTAAGGTCGTATCGTGTAGGTTGGGGGAGTAGTTAGCGGCTTGCACCACTAACGGATTGGGATGGCGTGCGGCATTCTCAAAGAAACGCTTGGAGGCGTTTTTGAGAAAGCCGCGGATGGACGGGAGATCTAAGTCACGGTGTAAGTCTGTCATGCGCAAGTACCGGTGATTGCCAGTGGCACGTCGAACGAACCGATTCTGCAAACGTTGCAGCCGTAGGATGTGGGAGGGCGCGATGTGGGAAAAGACTACGCCGGCGTAGGTCATGATAGGGCGGACGCAAAGCTTATAGAGTGTCAACTTATTTCTAAGTGACATCTTAGCATTGCCTATCATGGGGTTGAGGCGGCCTAATACGAAGGCGGCAAGGTTGCGAACTTTGGTGATGTGGGGACCGAAGGTCATTGCTCTATCGAGTACGACTCCGAGGTATTTAGCCTTGGGTGCCCACTGAATGGGCTTTCCGTACAGCGATACTGACCCTAACGGGGGAAGTTCTGCTCCGGACATGGTGATTTTCTGACGTGTCACAGCGCGGCTATCCTTTGAGAAAAACACAGCTGTGCTTTTCTCCGGATGAACCTCGATTAAAATGAATATTGTTAATATCTTGTAGGTATATTCTTTTCTTATCTCAAAACTTATCGAGTTACCCACGTAAGACCAATGCTGGGGGGAACCTGATAGCCGAGTGAGTGTAAGCATAATAAGCGCTTACGCATGTTAAGCATTCGGGCGCCGGCCTCACTGGGATGGGTATGTGGCTTCGTAAGCCGTTGGTCCCGTCTGTTATCATTGAGGGTAGTCGTCAAGCTAAAGCAGCTTGAAAAATTTGTCACCAGTGTTGGCCACTTACACACAAGAAAAATCATAATCATCAATCATTCATATTGATCGTCCCTTCAAGTTTATTACGACCGTATAATGATTTTCTCTCTCGAAAGAATAGACATGAAATGACATTTTCTTTTGCCAATTCGTAATTATGTACAACAACTGATCAAGTAAAACTTAAAAAAAAGCTTGATTTGTTTCCCACATTATCCCCACAGGAAAGTACTTGTCACCAGAAAAATATGATAATTCGCTGAACCATTCGCAAAAACATAATAATAAAACTCGTTTCTAAAGATTTATACATTTTACCCAGAAATTGGCTATTACAAATGCGATGGACTTTTCACAGAGAAATATGACTGTATGACACTTTAATATTCCGTTTCATAGCAATATTTATTTGATTTCAGTTATTACGGTCACCTACTATGTTTATTCGTGATGTAATAAATATGCGATCTAATATAATGTCAGATTAATCTTGTAAAAAGGTAGAAGCGTGAAGTATGTAGGTAAGTATGCTAGCATTTTAGAGGTGTTAAAAATCTTATTTTCCTGTTGTTGGCCTATTTTATACATACATATTATCACGGGGTAGACAGAGCCTAAAGTCATAAGACCGAAAGGCAACGTTTAGCGTGTTGGTGGGCGTAGGTAAAGGTGGAAAACGGAATCAAAATAGTGATGGGTTGCTAGCCGCATCGCCTATTGTCATGATTCTTAAGATTTTCGGCGACCTATCACTATTTTTATTCCGTTTTCCATCTACACGCCCTCCAACATGCTAAATGTGGCCTTAAGGTCTTATAGACATAGGCTATGTCTACACCGCAAGGGAAAAAAGACGTGATATTTTGAAATGTACATCGGACATACTGGGTGGGAGAACTCGATAAAGCTTCCCATACAAATTCAATTACAATAGTTTCGTATAGGAATGGAAAAAATTGAGTTCTCATCACAGAGAAAGTTATTCTTATTAAAGGGCTAAGCCATCGGTTCGAGGCATGTCGAGCCCTATTTGCACCCATTAAACAACAGACTGAGTGTGTCTGTTGTTTACTTCACCAGTAACCCACAAACCAACTTCCCACTGTCATCCCATCACTTCCTAATAATTGGCACTGTCCAAAAATACCTTATTGTTACACGCCGGAAGCTTTTAGGCTGTCAGAGTGACTCCATGGCGGCAACTGACTGACGTAGCCCGGCCGACGACCTATCTGGACCTAGATTTGGACGTCAATTTGACGGCTAGGATGGCGCAGTTGTTAACTCGCTGTTTTGTTACCAAGAGTCTGTGGGCTCCATTCAACGGCAGGCAAATACTTGTTTTTAATTTTCACGGGTATTTTAACGATCTTTGTAGCTCAGTGGTACAGTACATAAAGTGCATTTGAATCGCAGGAGCCCAGGTTCGATCCCCGGCCAGGTCATTATGGAAAGCGATCATTTTCGGATTGGCCTAGGTTTAATATATTTTCTACAGTCTACCGAAAATCCCGCCAAGAACTCCATTTTAAACGTCAATCACACAAGGAATTTTAGATTTATTTTTTGGGCTAAGAAAATAAAGAAATTAGTTATACTATAAAGTCAATATCCTCTTTTAAACAAAATCACTTTAATACGGTATTATCGCGTATATTATATTATTTTTACACTTAACGTTTCGAAAACTTTACAGTTTTCATGGTCGCAGGTAGACTCAGTCTACCTGCTAGCGACCTATCACTATTTACAGGTAGACTCAGTCTACCTGCGACCATGAAAACTGTAAAGTTTTCGAAACGTTAGGTGTAAAAATAATGTAATACACGCGATAATACCGTATTAAAGTGATTTTATTGAAATGTGTAACAATCGCGAGAACATCAGAAACCATCAATATCCTCCTATTTAGCGTCCTTATGATTCCGTACCTCAAAAAAAATAGCCCTTGTAAGGTAACAATAACACTATTATCTTCTTTTTTAAACTTTTGCGCTTAAAACACATAATTATGTATAGAAACGGGACTTAGCGGGAACCTTTTTATTATTTGTTTCCGTTGACGTTTCAATGGAGTTACATCTTGGAAGTTACATCCATCAACAAATAATAAAAAGTTTCGTGCTAAGTCCCGTTTATATACATAACACTATTGTCTGTTACCCTATTACGTTACGTACTCGGAAATGTGTACCTCAAGTAACTTTCCGCCACCTTACGACACCATTTTCCTATAAGCTAAAATCACATTGACTCGTTTCGGTAAGAGAAACGAATAAACACTTGTATTTAGGACGGTAAGTTACATATGGTTTTTGGGGACCACTAGCAAAAACTTGCAGCTCCGTAGCCTTCCCCCCGAGTCGAGTTGTTCAACACACGTGGGAATTAGATACCCTGAGTCAGAGTAGCACTTTTATTTATTTATCTGTTACGTAGTCATGTGATTTCTGGAACGCATTTTGTGTGGGTGATATGAATCACTAAGAAAAGGTGAAAAACCATGAGATGTTTACTGAACCTAAGAATGTAGCCAATCCAACATGATGACAGCAAATATCTAAATATATTCACATTTTTCATGAACTCGGTCCGCCTAACTAATCGTCATCATTGAGCCTTAACTGTCTACTCCGTAAAAAGCAAAAATGTGATAATGTACATTGATCAGTGTCGATAATCCTGTTCATTGTCAAGATGTAGTTTGCACGGTAATGGTATTAGTTTGTATTCTATTTGGTTTTAAATCAAATTCTGACCACATACTGGCCAGCAACAGATTCGATTAAAAAAGAAAATAGATTTTTAAAATATTGGATTTAAAAAACTACTGAAAAAATAAACACGCTACGCGCTTGGTACTGATTTAAAAATATTGGTTTTAATTACTAATGTTGTAATTATGTACATAAATCAGTTTTGAGGTATGTTTTTTAATTTAATTTAGATATATCAAATTGTTTAAAACTTACATATTTACTTTTTATCACTATTAAATCGACAGCTCCGTGGCGCAATGGTTAACACGCCAGCCTGCGACACAGAGTAACCGGGTTCGATCCCCGGCCAAGTCAAGATGGAAAATGATCTTTTTCAGATTGGCTTGGGTCTTGGATGTTTATCTATATATGTATTTGTTATAAAATATAGTATCGTTGAGTTAGTATCCCATAACACAAGTCTCGAACTTACTTTGGGGCTAGCTCAATCTGTGTGATTTGTCCGTATATATTTATTTATTTATTGAAACATCAAACTCAATCCTATTTATTAATCTCTTCACCTGACAAATTTATTCTCAGTGCTGATGGTCCCCTAATAAAGCACGTGCGCGTGCGCACTATTGTTGCTGCCAAAAGTGGCGAAAAGTATAAAAATACAGTTTTGCATTTAAATAAAATCACTTTAATACGGTATTATCGCGTATATTACATTATTTTTTACACCTAACGTTTCGAAAACCTTACAGTTTTCATGGTTGCAGGTAGACTAAGTTGACATTTGTCTTTGTGTTATAAGAACGATACAAAACTACCGCCTACAATATTTATTGATTATGTTCCGGATGTACGCAGTATTTGGCTCACGGTGTCTGAAGGTCTTGCAGTCTTGTGATGAGCTTGAGATTTTATTAAATTGATGACAGAATCCCAAGCTGGTGGTAACTGCCAACCATCCTCTCTATTGAAATTAGGATGTTTTTTAATTTCAATAGCGTCACTAAGCATTCTTGAAGTGTGTCTGTTATCTTTTGCAAGGACTTTAGGATTATCAAAACGCATGTAGTGGTTGGGTGGGTTTGTCTAAGGCATGTTTACAGACAGCAGACTTGGCTCAACCAAGTCTGCAGTCTGTGAACATGCCTTTTGCAAAGACTTGAGGATTATCAAAACGCATATAATGGTTGGGTTTGTCTAAGGCATGTTCACAGACTGTAGACTTGGTTGAGCGTCTATTCTTCATGTCAGCGATATGTTCTTTAATTCTGGTACCGTAAAAGACCTAGATCATTTTCCATCTTGACCTGACCGTGGATCGAACCCATGCACCCTCGTGTCGCAGACTGGCGTATTAACCACTGCGCCACGGAGCTCGCCAAAAAGATGGTTTTAGACTACTGGGCAGCTTAAAAACATGCCGCTAGTGCCAGACACTAATTTATTTATTTTGTACAAAACAGCTGAAAATAACAAACTGTATAAAACAGGAATGTGCTAGGGGAAAGAAGAAGAAGAAAAAACTGAAAATAACTCGAAATACAAAGTGATGTACATAAAAGCTTATTTTGAAAAATTTTTTTACTTTCAACTTATTCTTAACCATGTACCCTTACGTACCTTTCGATTTCCAGATGGCTGGTGCGGGTGGTGGAAGATGTCGATGGAGGGGAGATCCAAACTCGTCAGGGCTACGTTCCTGCTGGGGTCCTCCATGAGAAGAAGACTCCTGAGCAGGACCAGACAGCTTTGGCGGCGAGGAGGCAGTAAGTGATATAGTTTTCATTATATGTATTTGTGTATCTAGCAGTTATATACAACGTGATTTTAGAACTTTGGGAATCAGAATCCCTAATGGAACACAAAAGTGCAAGAAAAAAAGGTAATAAACGAAAAAGAAAATTAGGTTTCCCATACAAAGTCACCGATCAGCTGGACAAATTTCTAAGAAAGGTTAAATTTATTTTTTCGTTTTTTACCCATTTTTCTTACAAATCTGTATTCTATTAGGGATACTGATTCCCAGATTTCAATATAGCTAGGGGGTTCAAAATCACGCTGTATACGAACCGCTTGAGTCGATTTTGACTAGGAGATACTAAGCACTACTAAATTGTATGAAGTGGCCACGTGTTAATTTACCACCGGCATTCCCTTGAAGACATAAGGTCATGTCATCTTCAACTGCCTGTTCGGTTGTTGCAGGGTTTCCCCCATCCAACCGAGTAACATCCCAATACCTTTATATCCTTTCTAAATTTAACAAATTGCTATTCATCCAGCTTTAATCCAGCAATGCTTCTGGGAACAGCAGCGACAGAAGCACAAGAAGTCAAAGTCAATGCGGTCGCCAACCCGCCTGCCAAGCGCAGTGAGTATGGCAATATCTCTCCCATGGAAGGAAGAGTATTTGGGAGAGGCCTTAGTCCAGCAATGGACTTATTACAGTTAATGACGATGATGATTACGTAGGTGCCGTGTGGTTTCCGGCAGAGTAGAATAGGACCACTCCAAGTCTTCCCGTGGATGTCGTAAGAGGCGACTTGGGAAATACAAGCTAAACAAAGCTCATAAACATCAATAACACCTCTCCAACCCGTCTGGGCAGCGAGGAGAGTGTAGGCCAAATCCTCTGTCTGCTCTATCCAAGTATGGCTTTGGTAGTACAGAGAGGGTCATGCTCCTGTAGTGGAGACTAAAACGACCTGACTATGATGATGATTATTACCTTAAAGTGGTAATCATAATATACAATAATTTACAGCCTCCGTGGTCTAGTGGTTAGGGCGTTTGCCTGTTGACCCGGGTTCGATTCCCACCGGAAGCATACTTTGTTTAGTTGTTTCCAGTTTGGTTAGGACATTGCAGGCTTGAATCACCTGATTGTCTAATAATAAAGATGATTCCGTGCTTCGGAAGGCACGTTAAGCCGGTGGTCCCGGCTGCCATCTGGTAGTCGTTAAAGGAACCACGTCAGAGGCCGAGCGGCGGTTCCGAAGAACTCTGACACCAGGGTGTGCATGGTCGATTGACTGTGACACCTACTCGAAATGATGATGATGACCTTAAAGTGGTGACTCAGCCCGTCAAAATAAACAAGTTTTACTTTAGGACCAATTTTATTTTCGAGTTCTTAGCGTTGGTCCCATAGAAGTATGTATAGTATTCGTTCGTCATTTTGACGTGTCATACCTTCAAGAGAATGTCGGTAATAAAGTTACATGCGGCATAGTTTTAATAATAATAAAAGGTTGGTACGAAGCCATGATCACGCGTAGAATCAAAATCAGAATCAGAAATCATTTATTGTTAAACTGGTTATTAAGATGTTACATTCGTGTGTGTATCACAGTTTTTACCTTATTAATCAGGCATACAATATTTAGTAAAATAACAATCATTAATAATCAAAAAATTATATAATTAGTTAGTCAATAAAAATTCTTTGATGGTTTTTTCTTTCGAAAGTTGTTTTTAATTGTTTTTTTCCATTGGCTATAAATTTAAACATGGCCGCTTCTAAGTCAAAGATTTATTATTGTTATTATATTTATTATTGTTATTAATGAATTTGAAAGTGTCAATGCACACTGAACCATAAACAATAATAACATAAATCTTCAATTTAAAAATTTACATGTTCAAATTCAAAGTCCATATGTTTAAACTGTTTGAAGTTGATTTCATTAAATATTATTAACAAATTTATCCTAATTTTGGTCATTAAAAATGGCACATTTCTTTGATAATATTGACTTTCATTTACCTCGAGACAGTTCTCTCAATAACTTAGGCAATTTGTTGTAACTAGAAGATGCCATAACAAGAATACTTTTGCGCATCATAGATGTTTTAGACAAACGGGCAGAAATTAAGTCCATCCCTTTGGTTACGGACAACAGTATCTCCCAATTTGCAAAATAAATCAGGGGTTTGTTTTAGCAACACAGATACTGCCAATACATATATGTGCATATATGTAAATATAAATCATACTTATAAATCCTTACTTCCTTATCCTTATCCTTATCCTTATCCTTATCCTTATCCTTATCCTTATCCTTATCCTTATCCTTATCCTTACTATCCTTACTATATCCTTACTATATAATATTATAAATGCGAAAGTGAGTTTGTTTGTTTGTTTATTTGTTTGTCTCAATGAAACGAACGTAAAGGCTTTTCGAATCAGACAAATTTATTTTCCTTCTTTTAAACTTACAAAGACAACAGTTGGTGCTGGCATATAATAAGAATAGTTTCCTACTTATATTTAGTTGGTGGCGCTAGTATGTATGTAATACATCATTTTGATACAAGATCATATTAACACCCCCACTTATCAAAATAAACTAAACTCTTACCAAAAACACCCCTACATAAGTTATAAAAAACTACACAAAGTAAAACAGTAAAACCAGTAAACAAAAGAAGTCTTACATAGGAACAATACCTAATAAACTCATAAATTTATAATGTTTTACTGCCCCTAGTCCTTTGGTTAATATGTCTGCTGGCATGTCTTCAGTAGGAATATATTCGACCTTTACACAATTAGACTTAATTACATCTCTAACATAATGACATTTTACATCTATGTGTTTAGACCGACTATGACTTTGATTATTTAATGCTAATTTCAACGCACTTTGGTTATCACAGTGCAGGTCAATAACAATCAACTGACCAGTAAGTTCTTGCATCAAATATCTCAAATATACAGCTTCTCTAGAAGCCTCAGAGAGTGCTGTATACTCCGCTTCAGTACTTGACAGTGATACAGTTCTCTGTTTTTGGCTTTGCCAAGAAACAGCTGAGCCTGATAGAGTAAAACAAAAGCCAGTATATGATTTTCTATCAGTTTCATCACTTGCCCAATCGCTATCCACAAAACCTTGTAGATCACTATGATTATTACTATATTTTAGACAATAATTCTTAGTACGTTGTAAGTATCTTAATATGCGCTTAGCATAATGCCAATGTGTATTATTATAGCAACTATTAAACTGACTCAAGAAACTTACAGCATAGGCAATGTCTGGCCTTGTCAGTACCGCCAAATACATTAAACTACCTATTACTTGTTGATAAGGAATATCAGTCAACAAACTTATGACTTGTCTACATTTAATTTTGGTTCTATTGGAGTACTACTGGGTTTGCAATCTGACATCTGGAATTTCAAAATTAACTTTTCTATATAACGCTGCTGATCTACAGTAATTACATTTTTGTCTTTATCAAAGTTTATCCTCATTCCTAGATACTGTCTTACAGGACCCAAATCCTTCAACTTAAATTCTGAACCTAATACACTTTTCAAGCTATCTGTCTCGTTCTGGTTATTAGAAAAAATTAAGAAATCATCTACATACAATGCCACCATAATCTTTACCTCACCTTTTAATTTTGTAAACAAACATGGTTCAATAGCGCTATTTTTAAAATGTAATCTATCTACAAGTACATTCTTTACTCTTTCATACCATGCAAGAGAAGATTGCTTAAGCCCATATATAGCCCTTTTAAGCTTTAATACCTTTCCCCCACTTTTGTTTACAAAATACTCAGGTAATGACATGTAGATATTTTCTTTCAAATAACCATTAAGGAATGCAGTAGTAACATCCAAGTGAGTAATACTCATCTTCATCTTCACACTAAGAGCAAACAATAATCTGAGTGTGGAATGTCTCACCACAGGAGAAAAAGTATCAGTATAATCAATACCTGGCTTTTGGGTGAAACCTTTAGCCACAAGCCTAGCCCTGAACCTCACATTATTGTCAGCATCATATTTTTTGTTAAGCACCCATCTACATTTAACAATCGTCACATCACCTGGATTGTCCACAAGCTCCCATGCATTGTTTTCCTCAAAGGACTGCATCTCCTCAGCCATGGCAAGTTTCCACTGCTCCCTCTCAGGACCCGCAAGAGCCTCTGAGAACAAGATCTCCTCGGTTGCTGGAACAGAACTAGAAACACACAAGATGCTAATACTATACCGCTCTGGTGCTCTTTTCTGCCGCTTGCCCCTGCCTAATTCAACTTCCGCCTGTTCTGAGGTTGATATCACCTTATCTGCAATCTCTGGGACATCAGATGTAGGAATTCCTGTAAGTGACTCAATGCTTTCTACATATACAGAAGAATCTGAAGAATAATCAAGCTGATGTTCGGTTTCTGGAGTATTCTGAGGTGATACCCCCACTGAAACTGTATTCTCTTGTACCATACTATCAGCTAATGTCTCATCGTTAGGAAACCAAATAACTGACTCCTCTGTTGTCTTGGTGGAATCTATCTTCTTTTCTTCCATCACAATGACATCTCTGCTAGTGGTTATTCTCCTCTTAATAGGATCATACACTCTGTAACCTTTTACATTGTCAGGGAATCCAAGTAAAATACATTCTATGGATTTTTTATCCCACTTCAACCTTTTTTCTTTATTGACATGAACCATAACTGGAGATCCAAATATTCTTATGTTACTGACATCTGGTTTAATACCTGTCCATAATTCATAGGGCGTTTTTCCATTCAGAACTGATGACACAGTACGATTATGTAAATAAACAGCTGTGTGACAGGCTTCTGCCCAAAACATCTTCTGTAATCCAGCATCATACAGCATACATTTAGCTTTTTCCACAACTGTACGATTCATCCTCTCACAAAGACCGTTCTGTTCTGCACAATACGGATTTGTCTTTTGATGTATTATACCATTTTTCTTTAAATAATTATCAAAATCAGTATTGCAGAACTCCTTGCCATTATCAGTTCTAAGGATTTTCACTTCTTTGTTTGTTTGTTTTTCTACCAAGGCCTTATAGTCTTTGAAATATTTAAATGCTTCATTTTTATGCTTCAAGAAGTATATACATGTCATTCTGCTATAGTCATCCACAAACAACACAAAATAGAATGAACCCCCTAGTGATTTCTGCTCCATTGGTCCACATAAGTCACTGTGTACTACTCCAAGTGGTTCTGTACACCTAGTTCCAATATTATTAAAAGGCAAGCGACATTGTTTACCTTCACAACAAGTTTTGCAAGACGACTTACTTATGTCAATCTTATCAAAATTCATACCTGTCACTGCATTTCTAGTCTTCATCAGGCTATCAGCATTCACATGTCCAAACCTTCTATGCCATGTATGACCAGTGATGGTTACCGCTGCACCAAGTCTCTCTAGCAAGTCAAGTCTGTAGACACCATTGATTAGAGTAGCTGTTGCGACCAAAACACCACTTCTGTTATAAATTTCACAACGAGTATCCGTGAAGATGACATTGTTGCCTTTTTGAATTAACTTGCTTACAGAAATTAGATTGGTTGTCAAATTTGGTACACAATACACATCTTCTATTGTTATGTCTACCTCATTGCTATTAACTGAAGTAACTATCTGCACATCTCCAGCACACGTAACTGAAACAGTTTGTTGATTTGCTACAACAATTTCCTGGTGAACTCTGCGATATCTGCCTGTGATCCAATCTGTGTTCGCGGTTAAGTGGACGCTAGCACCTGAATCAACGTACCAGTCTTTTTTATTAAAACTTCCGCTCAAGAACACGACTGAAAATGCGTTGGTCTGCTTACGCTCTTCATTATTATTCGACTTTGAATTGTTTGGGCATTGCGTTCGATAGTGACCGATTTGTTTACATTTGAAGCATTTGACATTGACGGTTTTTGTTTCTGAGTTGACATTGCTAGTCTTTGGCTTAAGTGCGCCAACCTTATTTCCGGCAACCGGCGTTTGTTTCCGTTTCTGTTGCCAATTTCTTGTCACAGCAAATGCACCATCTTCACTATCATTGTTTCCGGTTTCCATATCAAGAAGCTTGCTTTTAATGACGTCCGCCGTCACTTGAATGCCCGAATGTTCTATTGCCATAATCATTGGCGAGAACTTCTCTGGTAATCCAGCTAGAAGCAGCGAACCGATCCATTCGTCATTAATTGCAAATCCTGTCCCATAAAGTTTCTGACCTGTCTCAATAATCTGGGTTACATACGAGGTCATGGAACTGCAATTATCCAGTCGGATGGATATCAAATGTCGTAAAAGACTTATTCTTCTCGTAAAACCGGAATCATCGAAAAGAGACTTTAGTTTTTCCCATAGCTCTTTCGTCGTGCTGACTGTCTTGATGTGGACATACAAGGACGAGTCTATCGTCAGGATTAATTTCGCTTTTGTTTTAGCGTCCTCCACCGCTGATGCAACAACTGCTGCACCGGTGGTATCCTTCTCGGGCTTAAGGGTCCATACTACCTCACACTGCTTTGCAAGATTGACTGTTATATCAATAATAATTAAATACTCAAGTTGAAATAAAAATGCAGCAAAGTTCAGGACTAACTCTGGTAACTATATGACTCAAAAACACGATTGCGTTAAATTTTCTCGATAGAAAAAAATTGCAAAGTTGCCTCCAAATCACGTCTAATTTACTCGGTATATAGCATTATTCACCAAATACATTGAAATTAACCTTGAAACTTTTGATTATTATTGCATTACAGATAAGGCAGCCATCATATGTTTTGCTTTTTCGAATAACCCTTGAATATTCCTAAAAAACGAAAATATCCAAAGTAGCCAACGCGTTTAGACCATCCGCGTTTGTATGGCCACGCCGCCTGGCATATGTCGGGCTCTTAATGCATTTCATCATTCCTTCAAGAATTAAGAAATTTTCAGCAGCAAAGACCCACTCGTCGTAGTTTTCTCTTCCACGCAACTTCGGCACGTTCGCAATGTAGTTCGCCGCCATTATGAACCCCGGCGACTGGCTAACTTACCAAACAAATTCTGAGTCCAATGCGCGAAAACTAGCTAAACTAATGCGCTGAATATTATTTTACGTAACTATATTCGCATAACTCAATATTTTCGCGATTTATTAGTTTTTTAAGCTAAAATGCGGGCACATTACCTCTCAATGAAACGAACGTAAAGGCTTTTCGAATCAGACAAATTTATTTTCCTTCTTTTAAACTTACAAAGACAACAGTTGGTGCTGGCATATAATAAGAATAGTTTCCTACTTATATTTAGTTGGTGGCGCTAGTATGTATGTAATACATCATTTTGATACAAGATCATATTAACAGTTTGTTTGTTTGTTTGTTACGCTTTCACGCCGTAACTACTGAACCGATCATCATGAAATTTTGCATACACGTTCTCTGAAATACGGAGAAGGACATAGGCTACCTTTTATCCCGGGAAAAAGTACTATTCCCGAGGGATCGGTATTGATGCGGGCGGAGCTGCGGGCGAAAGCTATAAAGCATAAAGCTATAAAGCAGCTGCTGTGGTTCTAAAGCAAAACCCTGATTTATTTTGCAAATACTGAATATACGATGCTGAAGAATCGTCTACATTTACATTCATCCCTTAAATATCCCTAATTCCCACTTTAGCCGGAAAATGGTCCTAATAGGTAGATACCTATAGATTTTACGTCTTCAAGTGTACTTATTTCAAAATATTCGTCTTTTGACCAGTAAATCATTCAGCCTGTCCCTATAAATAAGAGGCGGCCGTGGCTCTAAATCTGATATTTCGTCTCTCAATTTGTCCTTTTACTTCACAAACGTCTCATATGTCTCCATTAGTGCGGTTTCTCGTAAACTTCGCAAATTATTTTATTTGCGTAAAAATATTAAAATCGTTTTCTTTCCGCAGTCAAAAGTTATTTGATTAAAGGTTTTATGTCTGCAGCTGGATATTTTACGTTTGATGGTGCGTTTGTGAAAAAAATTCGTGCTGTCGACCTCTTGGTGCAACATTCTATGTCATTTTGGTTTGTCCTTTCGTAAGTTCAAGCTTCAATAAATATTTATTTGACTACCACTGGTTACACAGTTCTTAAAATCTAATTATAGAAACTGTGATTCTCCATTCAGCAATACAAATTTAAAATACACGTCATTGTTATAAAATTGATGTTACAAAACATTCAATAGTTCATCTTCGGTCTCCGTAAGATAACTTTTATGATTAACTACCTCCGTGGTCCAGTGGTTAAGGCGTTTGCCTGTAGACCCGGGGGTCGTGGGTTCGATTCCCACGGGAATCATACTTTGTTTAGTTGTTTCCAGTTTGGTTAGGACATTGCAGGCTTGAATCACCTGTTTGTCTGGTGTCCGTTACGCCAGCCAGATTTTGTTGAAAATTGTCAAAAATCGACATTGTAGTGCAGTAGATAATTAGATATAGAGCTTCTGTAAATGGTAAGCTAATTTTTAAATTTGGTAAGCGTATATTTTTTGAATTATTTGATAAAAACAGTTCCGGCTAGCGTAACGTTACCGTAGCCAGATCTTTTTTTGTTTTACGGGAATTTTGAAATAAAAGTTATGTAAATAATAAGATATCAATTTGGTATAAATGGTACAACTTAAATTGTATTTGTATTTGCTATGGTTGCGAAGATATTTGAAATTCTGCTGGGGTAACGGTTTGCTCAATTGCTGTATCTCGGAATTGACTAAGCGGATGATGATGATTTTTGCACAGAACATCTGGCTAATTAGTTATAGTTTATAGCATAATAAAGGAATTCATAGTAATTAACCGTTTTGAAGTTATTTTTATTAAATAGAAATATGCTTTAATAGGTCCTATCACTTCCAATAAGCGCTCCAAAGACTAACTTGAAACGTCATTATATAGTGAAATACTGTCTATAAATGGTACCGAAGTTTCATTAGTATCCTATACGTAATTAAAAAGTTATGATGAATCTTCGATTTGTTTCGGCCATGGCGCGCGGCGGAGTTATTTAACGACCGATTAACCGAGTTTCCCGTACGAGTGGTCACTGAATCTTTTGTAAATAATTAGATATACATGTCAATTTAATACCTGCTAAATTTCAGACCTGTAAATTAATTAATTAACGAAATAATTGAAAAAAATGATGTTCGCGTGGTTACCCGACCAAATCTAGAATGTTATAAAAAGCGGCCGCGCAATACATTATACCAACCTTCTAAAACTTACAGGATAATACATACGCGGTTTGTACAGACGAGCTATTTTTAAAAAGTAGGTACATTTATTTTAAAATAGCTACTAGCTACCAGTTACAGCTTAGCAGTTAGTAGTGGAAGCATCTTGATAATTTACTCGTAGTTAGTCTGCGTTATCCTTACTAATATTATAAATGCGAAAGTGAGTTTGTTTGTTTGTTAAGCTTTCACGCTGTAATTACTGAACCGATCTCTATGAAATTTTGTATACAGGTTCTCTGGAGTACAGAGAAGGACATAGACTACCTTTTATCCCGGGAAAAAGTACTATTCCCGTGGGATCGACATTAACGAGGGCGGAGCCGCGGAAGCTAGTGTTTACTATAAAACAAAGCTTTAGCTTGTACTGTTTCAAAAAGTACGTATCCTAAGAAGTAAACTGCATTGTTATGTCGTTTATTTATAATATTGTATTTTGATTTTTATACTAAAAACGTAATTTAAGAATACGGCTATCTTTATCTATACTAATATTATAAAGCTGAAGAGTTTGTTTGTTTGTTTGAACGCGCTAATCTCAGGAACTACTGGTTCAAATTCGAAAATTCTTTTTGTGTTGGATAGTCCATTTATTGAGGAAGGTTTTAGGCTATAAAACATCACGCTGCGACCAATAGGAGCGAAGCATCGATAAAAAATGTTTTGAAAACGGGGAAAATTCATCTATACTAATTAATCATACTACGAAGTCGCGGGCAACAGCTAGTCTAAGACATTTGTGATTTTTTTAATCAGATTACAGAAAGCAATGGGAAGTAGATACTTACTGTAGATAAAATATGTAAGTACATACTACACTGTGATGTTATTACATTTTATTATTATTGATCTGTGATTTTATACAATAAAACTTTATATATGACTACAAGTATTTTACTTTAACTGATTCGGAACGATAACATAAAAAAGATATAGGTATTTATAAATTCTTTCTTTTTAATTTTAGATAAGCATGCGACGTTGCATATTGGTCCATAAGAAAAAACCTGTGATTATTTTTGAAGCTAATTTATAAACTTACTTACCTTTTTCGGACAAATCACTCAGATTGAGCTAGCCCCAAAATAAGTTCGAGACTTGTGTTATGGGATACTAACTCAACGATACTATATTTTATAACAAATACATATATAGATACACATCCAAGATCCAGGCCAATCTGAAAAAGATCATTTTCCATTTTGACCTGGCCGGGGATCGAACCCGGTCACTCCGTGTCGCAGGCTGGCATGTTGACCGCTGCGCCACGGAGCTAGTCAACAGTATTCTATCTAAAGATACGAAAATGTTTTATATTAATATAATATTAGTTATAACTAAGTTTTATTATATCACTTATGTAGCTCGTCTGTACAAAACACGTACGAGTATGAAATTATCTAGTAAGTTTAAGAAGGTTGGTATAATGTATGGCGCGGCCGCTTTTTCATAACATTCTAGATTTGGTCGGGTTACCACGCGAACATCATTTTTTCAATTATTTCCTTAATTAATTAATCTACAAGTCTGAAATTTATTAGGTATTAAATTGACATGTATATCTAATTATTTACAAAAGATTATGTGACCACTCGTACAGGAAACTCGGTTAATCGGTCGTAAAATAACTCCGCCGCGCGCCATGGCCGAAACAAATCGAAGATTCATCATAACTTTTTAATTACGTATAGAATACTAATGAAACTTTGGTACCATTTATAGACAGTATTTTACTATATAATAACGTTTAAAGTTAGTCTTTGGAGCGCTTATTGGAAGTGCTAGGACCTATTAAAGCATATTTCTATTTAATGAAAATAACTTCTAAACGGTTAATTACTGTGAATTCCTTTATTGCGCTATAAACTATAACTAATTAGCCAGATGTCCTGTGCAAAAATCATCATCATCCGCTTAGTCAATTCCGAGATACAGCAATTGAGCAAACCGTTACCCCAGCAGGATTTCAAATATCTTCGCAACCATAGCAAATACAAATACAATTTAAGTTGTACCATTTATACCAAATTGATATCTAATTATTTACATAACTTTTATTTCAAAATTCCCGTAAAACAAAAAAAGATCTGGCTACGGTAACTTTACGCTAGCCGGAACTGTTTTTATCAAATAATTCAAAAAATATACGCTTACCAAATTTAAAAATTAGCTTACCATTTACAGAAGCTCTATATCTAATTATCTACTGCACTACAATGTCGATTTTCGTAAATTTTCAACAAAATCTGGCTGGAATAACGCACACGTTTGTCTGATAATAAAGATGATTCCGTGCTTCGGAAGGCACGTTAAGCCGGTGGTCCCGGCTGCCATCTGGTAGACGTTAAAGGAACCACGTCAGAGGCCGAGAGGCGGTCCCGAAGAACTCTGACACTAGGGTGTGCATGGTCGATTGACCGTGTCATCTACTCGAAATGAATGTAAGTATGACGTGCGTGTCTGATTACCGTTCCCAACTTATTGGTTACCTGTTCGGCAACGTCGCTACTTGCATACCCTCACTTCCCTGTTTTCCATTCTTTTTGAACCCGAAACTCCGTCGTACCTCAAGTCCATTTCTAGCCATTGCATGCCATTCAACTTCGCTCTTTAAATACACTTCTTCATATACCAGTTAATCGGAGTGGGTTTCTTTGTATACTCATTTATCGTTTACTAGCTTTCGCCCGCAGCTCCGCCCGCGTCAGTGTCGATCCCTCGGGAATAGTACTTTATCCCGGGATAAAAAGTAGCCTATGTCCTTCTCCGTACTCCAGAGAACTTGTATGCAAAATTTCATGATGATCGGTTCAGTAGTTACGGCGTGAAAGCGTAACAAACAAACAAATAAACATACAAACAAACTCACTTTCGCATTTATAATATTAGTAAGGATAAGGAAGCAGTTCAGTTATGGAATGCTCTCCCAGTGGATATCGGGAAGGCTCAAACCCGCTTCACCTTCAAAAACAGAGTGAAAGCACCGTTTCTTCAAAGTCTGTCATATAGTTCTTAAATATTTATGTAGTGTGTGTATGGTTTATTTTATTATGATGTTATAGTATGTATTTTTAGTGTAGTTTTTTTTCAATTCTAGTATTTAGATACATTGTTTTACTATATTTATTATTGTCCTTGCACTAAACTCGCATTCTCTACACCACTTGCTTGCTTGGTTGAAAAAGCCATAGGCTTTAAGTCCGCCATTAGTCTTGTAATCGTGTATGCAGTTAAATAATTTTTTTTTTTTTTTTTTTTAATTTTCTCGGACATATCACGCAGATTGAGCTAGCCCCAAAGTAAGTTCGAGACTTGTGTTATGGGATACTAACTCAACGATACTATATTTTATAACAAATACATATATAGATACACATCCAAGACCCAGGCCAATCTGAAAAAGATCATTTTCCATCTTGACCTGGCCGGGGATCGAACCCGGTCACTCCGTGTCGCAGGCAGGTGTGCAAATTGGGCTGTATATTGGCAGTGGACTGTGGGTTTGCTTGCTTGCAGGGCTAGTAAATAAACACCCGGAGCACTTTAACACTTTTATTTGTAGTTATCACAACTAAACACCGTACATAGAATAATTCGGAGACAAGAATGATATATTTGGCCGGAAGATGGCTGACAACTAGAAATTAGGCAAGAGTTGCCAGTATACAAGAATATAAGCACACAGATAACAAATATTTATTATGTACATGTTGGAATTACCAACATACTGCCGGGCAAGGAACGAAAAACAAAGGTACATTGATATAAAATCTACATGTTAAACTGACTTCAAGTATTACACGGCAATAAACAGACTATCAAACTATTCAGGCACTTTAAAAGTTGTTACATTAATTGTTCTGAGCATTATTACACAATAACAATACACAACATTAAGTCGGGCTAAAGCATCAACTATGTATAAACTATTTTAACAACATCAAAGTGCACATGAAAAGAATGGTAAATAAATTTTAAGTTAGTATTACATTTACTTTAATTCAATACAAATACAAGTTTTGTAAGTTGTGTGATAACCGAAGAAAATTATGCATAAAGCAAAAATTACAAAATAAAAACAGACAGATGATTGTTACATCTAACGTTATAATAAACTATTTTACAAGGAGGCTCAGTACTTTTATTTACTAATAACAATGAAGTTGTGTTTATCCTCATACAATATCCACTATTATACTAAAGGACTTAAAGACAATAAAAATAAACAAAGTGAAATACAAAAAAAACCCTATCATGCATCACTACCAGCCTCGATAGGCAAAACACAAATTTTTACAACTGCTCTTTTGTGAGTTCTACCATTTGCAGTCTTTACTTCGACTACTCTGACTTTGTTATCAGAGCCAGGGTGAATCTGCGTGACTCTAGCCATAGGCCAATACATGGGCGCAGTGTCATTTTCTTTTAGTATCACTAATGAGCCTATTTTAATATTAGGCTGTGGGTCTCGCCACTTAGGACGTGACTGCAGCATACATAAATAATTTTTACTCCAGACCTTCCAAAACGAATTTCTTATACTACAACACAATTTCCAGAATTTTAAGTTATCAGGGGGTACATTTGATACATTAGATTCTGGGTAGCTATTCAAAGGAGTCCCTATGATAAAATGCCCTGGAGTAAGGAATGAAAAATCATTTACGTCAGTGGACAATGGCATGAGTGGTCTACTATTCAATATGGCCTCTATTTGACATAACACAGTATTTAATTCTTCATATGTTAGCAGTGCCTTTTGGACTACTCGTTTCAAATGGAACTTCATACTTTTTACTCCCGACTCAGCCAAGCCTGCGAACGTTGGGCTGTAGGCCGGTAAAAAAATGGAACTTGATGTTATTCTGGGATGAAAACGTATGAATTTCCTGTTGACAATCTTTAGAATTTTGTAATTTATACAATTCATGTAATTGGCTGTTAGCACATTTGAAAGTAGATGCATTGTCACAGTAAATGTCTGTGGGCAGGCCTCTGCGTGAAATGAATCTTTTCAAGCAAGCCAGGAATGTGTCCGTATTTAAATTAGATGCCAATTCTAAGTGTATTGCCTTAGTGGCAAAACACACGAAGACACAGACATATGCCTTTGATTGAACGGCTTTTCTAATCCTAGATTGCTCGACTAAGATTGGACCCGCATAATCTAAACCAACCTTCTGATAGGGTCGACAACATACACTTACTCTGTCACTTGGCAGGGAGCCCATTAATTGTTTAGCTGCAGCAGCTTTTAACTTAAAACATATAATACACTTGTGAATAACTTTCTTAATTTCTCTAACGCCATGTACAATCCAAAATCTTTGATTTATTGTTGACAAAAGCAGTCTAGGGCCAGCGTGGAGACCTTTTACATGCTCGCTTTCAATAATTAATCGTGTAACGCGAGAATCTCGAGGCAAAACTACTGGATGTTTTTGAGTATATGGAATTAATGAGTTCTCTAAACGCCCACCTATTCTAACTAGACCTTTGTCATCAATAAATAGCCACAATTAGAGATGGGCAATCCACCCACCCGGGTTTAAACCCAGTTGGGTAAAAACCGGGTGTTTTGGGTGTTTTGGGTTTAAACCCAATAAGCACCCAACTTTTTGGGGTTTTACGATTTTTTACTTTAATTATGCTACTTCTTGACCTGACTAAGCTGGTGCAGTGGACTACAGTTCCAACCCTTCAGGTCCAATTGGTCAACTTCCCTCCCATACTTACGTTTTAGTTTTATGCCCTCATCAAATAATATTTTTTTGCGATAGAGCGAGGCGACATGACCAGAGGATAAAATAAACGGGTATTTTGGATTGTTAGTAGCTCAATAATTTAAATATTGTCGCGAAGCTCCCAGAATGGAATAGTCTAGAACTTATCCGAACACCGTCTGTCGCGCTCATAAATCTTATATCTTGCTCACACATAGGTATGTATTCTAGGTTAGCGGGAATACACACTATCGAATATTACTTATTGTTTTGACCGTGTTGAAGGTTTCATTTATGATACATGCTTTTTTTTTCACCGACTTCAAAAATGGAAAACGATGTTCGACAGTTTGAATGTTGTCTAGGTATTTTGAGGTGTAGATCTCGAAAATGACGTCAGTTTTAGAATCCAAGATGGCGGACCCGAATTGTTATAAAAATCGACATGGGTTTCGTTTTCTAGTTTTTTTAGGTGTAGATCTCAAAAATGATGTCAGTTTAGGAATCCAAGATGGCGTACGTGACTTGTCATAAAAAATCGACATGGATGACGTTTCTATGTTTCTTGGGAAGAAGATCTTGAAAATAATGTCAGTTTTGTAATGTAAGATGGCAGGGCTTTGCATGGTAATTCATCATGGGTGTTGATCCCTTAGTTTTTTGGGGTGTAAATAACGTAATTTTCGAGGAAGAATAGGAAACAACACCCATGATGATTTATCATAAACTGTCGTCATCTTTGATTCCAAAACTGATTTTATAATCTAGATCTACACTACTAAAAACCTAAAAAATTACACGCGTCGATTTTTCATGACAAGCATGGGGTGTAGATCTCGAAAATGATGTCAGTTTTCGAATCCAAGATGGCGGACGTAACTTGTCATGAAAAATTTACATGGATGTTATTTCTAAGGCTTTTTGGGGTGTAGATCTCGAAAATGATGTCAGTTTTCGAATCCAAGATGGCGGACGTGACTTGTCATGAAAAATTTACATGGATGTTATTTCTAAGGCTTTTTGGGGTGTAGATCTTGAAAATGATGTCAGTTTTGGAATCTAAGATGGCGAATCTTAGATTCCAAAACTGACATCATTTTCGACATCTACACCCTAAAGAACGTAGAAAACGAATCCGATGTCGATTCTTCATGAGAAAATGCCTCCGCACTCTTAGATACCAAAATCGACGTCATTCTCAAGATCTACACCCCAAATAGCCTTAGAAATAACATCCATGTAAATTTTTCATGACAAGTCACGTCCGCCATCTTGGATTCGAAAACTGACATCATTTTCGAGATCTACACCCCAAAAACGTAAAAAAGAACACGCATGTCGATTTTTCATCAAAACTCGCGTCCGCCATCTTGAATTCCAAAACTGACTTCATTTTCGAGATTTTCACCCTAAAAACCTAGGAAACGACTCACTCCAGTGTCGATTTTTCATGACAAGTCGCGTATGCTATCTAAGATTCCAACATTGACATCATTTTCAAGATCTACGGTGTTTTTTGTGATCTCTCCAAAGCATTTGATTGTGTAGACCACGATACCCTGCTGTCCAAATTGAAACACTATGGGATTAAAGGTAAATCTATTGCATTAATCACATCTTATTTGAGTAGCCGAATTCAAAAAGTTAGCGTTGATAGGGTTCAATCCTCGGGATCATCTGTTAAGATGGGCGTACCCCAGGGCTCTATACTAGGCCCCTTGTTGTTTCTTATATATATTAATGATCTGCCATACTATGTTCACACATGTAAAGCTGTACTATTTGCCGATGATACTTCTCTTATTTTCCCTGTTGATAGGACAACAGACAATTTTGACGAGGTCAATAGTACATTAGCTCAAGTATTAGAGTGGTTTACAGCAAACAATTTGCTGTTGAACGCTAAAAAGACGAAGTGTATTAAATTTTGTTTACCGAATGCTACAAAAGTACCAACACGCATAGTGGTCGAAAACGAAACGATAGATTTGGTAGATAAAACAGTATTTCTTGGGATGACAGTTGACTCGGGACTTCAATGGGGTGCCCATATCACATCCTTAGTGGGTAAACTTAGTTCGGCTGCTTACGCTGTTAGAAGAATAAGACAGTTGACTGACGTTGATACTGCGCGTTTGGTATACTTCAGCTACTTTCATAGGGTCATGTCGTATGGGATATTACTATGGGGTAACGCAGCAGAAGTTAATACCATATTCGTCCTTCAAAAACGCGCTATCAGATCTATATATAAACTAGGTGCTAGAGAATCTCTTAGAGAATTGTTTAAAAATATAAATATTTTGACATTCCCCGCGCAATACATATTTGCAAATATTATGTTTGTACGTAATAATCTTCATCTTTACGCGAAAAATAGTGATATCCACAACAGGAATACGAGAAATAAAAATAAATTAGCGACACCAACTTTGCGATTACAGAAAACAATGAATTCATTTTTGGGACTTAGTATACGCTTCTATAATAGAATTCCTGAAGAAATATTGGCTCTGTCATTAGGTAAGTTTAAGACTGCTGTTAAAAATCAATTGCTTAAAAATGCCTATTATTGTATTAATGACTATTTATCAGATAAAACTCCATGGAAGTAATATATTCATTAAATTGTACATCGGTGATTACTTAATGTAAAATAATTCAATTTGTTATAAATATGTGAAAGTGTAGCCCTTCAGGCACGTAGGGACCAATACTGGACTGAGTTTCTTTCGGCGTATTCTTCTCAGCAGTGGTCGTTTCGAAACGCTAGTAGCTTATCGATTTTGCAAATATTAAAAATAATAATATGACGTTCAGAAAGAGATACATGATATCCAAATTTGAATAAAATTCTATTTTATTTCATTTCATTTCTACACCCCAAAAAGCCTTAGAAATAACATCCATGTAAATTTTTCATGACAAGTCACGTCCGCCATCTTGGATTCGAAAACTGACATCATTTTCGAGATCTACACCCCAAAAAACGTAAAAAAGAACACGCATGTCGATTTTTCATCAAAACTCGCGTCCGCCATCTTGAATTCCAAAACTGACGTCATTTTCGTAATTTTCACCCTAAAAACCTAGGAAACGACACCAGTGTCGATTTTTCATGACAAGTCGCGTATGCTATCTAAGATTCCAACATTGACGTCATTTTCAAGATCTACACCCCAAAAAGCCTTAGAAATAACATCCATGTAAATTTTTCATGACAAGTCACGTCCGCCATCTTGGATTCGAAAACTGACATCATTTTCGAGATCTACACCCCAAAAAACGTAAAAAAGAACACGCATGTCGATTTTTCATCAAAACTCGCGTCCGCCATCTTGAATTCCAAAACTGACGTCATTTTCGAGATTTTCACCCTAAAAACCTAGGAAACGACACCAGTGTCGATTTTTCATGACAAGTCGCGTATGCTATCTAAGATTCCAAAATTGACGTCATTTTCGAGATCTACACCCCATAAAACCTGGAAAACGACATTCATGTCGATTTTTTATGACAAGTTTTTTCTGTAACTACCAATGTCGTCGCTCGGGTGGAGCGATAACAAAGGGTATATTTTTTTAGGTTAAATGGTATAAGAATTATAACGATAGATAATTGCCTCAAGACATTCTGAAGTCATTGTGGAATAAGATGCTCCTGTACATTGTATTTTAATACAAACATAATCTCTAAAAATAACAATACACTCCTTTTTTGAAGTCATGTAAAAAGAAAACTATCAAAAACTCAAATTTCAATACCTACATAAGAAAATAAAATAATATCATTTTACACCTTAGAATTATTTATTCTTCTAATTACATCCACCGACTCACTACTACCGCACAGTCATTGCCGCACTCGTTCTAACATAAGGTCTGACACAGCATGCCGTCTCTTTCTACTTTGGCGCAAAGCTTTTAAAATATTTACGGCAAGCAAAAGACCAACATGTTGGTCAACTGCAACATGAAAACACAGAACTAATTATTTTCATCTCGGTTTTTATAATAGTAAACATTTTAAAGTTTCCTAAAATTTTATTAAGTACGTACCTAATATTTCTTTAAATTATTTTAACGTACAGCAACGTAGAATTGATCATTACTATTTAATAAAAATATATTTTTCATATATTACTAACGTTTTTGACAAATAAAGTAAACACCCAATTTTTTGGGTGTTTATGGGTGTTTAAGGGTGTTTATTGGGTTTTTACCAAAGCACCGGGTTTAAACCCGGTGCTTTGCCCATCTCTAGCCACAATGGATTTAAATTACCTTTTACAATTTTATTATTACATTTTAATTCAGAAATATCATTTTTAAAATGTATTTGTTGTTCATATTTAATAATTAACAATAATGAATCATTTAACTCTTCACTTGACAACCATTTCAACCTATTTTTGACACCTTTATTCTTTGCATTCTGAACAAAACGTTGGATGTATGCTAATATACGTTGCATTTTGTTAATATTTGAATACTTATTGAGGAAATCTAAACATAAAGATTGATCATTTGAAACCGTACAGAGCATTGCACTTGAAGATGCGGAGCTGGCCTGGACCTCAGGTGGAGTACTAGAAACAGACAACTTAGGCAAATTTTTGGCGTCATACTCGCTTGTGTTAATAAAGGCTGGGCCTCGCCACCATAAAGGATGATTAGGCAGCTCAATAGGCAGAATGCCTCTGCTCAGGCAGTCTGCAGGGTTATCCTCAGAGTTTATGTAAGCCCATGTATAAGAATGTGTCAGCTGTGAAATTGTCTTGACTCTATTTGCAACATAAGCATCAAGCTTTGTTATGTTTGTTTTGATCCAACCTAACACTATTTGAGAATCCGAATATAAAATCACATCATTCATATTTAATTTAAGCTGCAAGGTATTATATACTCTAACTGCTACTTTTGCAAGCAATACCGCAGCATTAAGTTCAAGTCTGGGTGTTGTCAGACAATTTTTTGACGGATTTACACGTGATTTTGAGATAAGTAAAGACACTTTCACACTACCTGAGTAATCAATAACTCTCAGATAAACGCAGCAACCATGGGCGGCACAACTAGCAGCATCAGCAAAACCTATTATCTGAATAGAACGTGCGGTGCTTAAATTTACATATCGTGGTGTGGTTATTGCCGGCATAGTAAGCAAGCTATTATAAAATTCACGCCATTTATCAAGTAAGTCATCAGCTGGTTGCTTATCCCAGTCAACCTGCGCTTTCCAAAGCCCTTGCATTATAATCTTGGCCTTTACAAAAACAGGACCGGCAAAACCCAATGGGTCATAAAATTTGCCAATAAAGCTTAATATTTCACGCTTGGAAACAGGCATGGAAGCATTAAAACTAGGTGATGAAAGCATGAATGAATCAGCCTTAACATTGTAGTTAACTCCAAGAGTTTTAAAATAAGCATTATTTTTCTCTAATTCTATGTCATCGAAATGCTGATGTGACTTAGGAATATTATTTAATAATTGAGGGCAGTTAGAATACCATTTGTGTAAATGGAAACCACCAATTTCTAAAAGCTCGCAAAGTTGTCTTTTTGACTCAATTAATAGTTCTGGAGTACTTTGTGAGACAAGGGCATCATCAACATACATACAGTTCTCAATAATAAAGGCAGCTAATGGGTATTCATTTTTAAACCTATCTGATAATTCTTTTAAACAACGTGTCGCTAGATAAGATGAGCTTTTGAGACCATATGTTACTGTATTTAACTGTATGCATTGGATATTATCCTTGGGGGTGTCCCTCCAAAGGATGTTTTGTAATGATCTATATTTAGGTTCCAACAAAACTTCTCTAAACATACCTTTTATATCTGTTACAAAGATAAAATTGTCAACTCTAAACAACAATAAAATATCAACTAATTCCCTTTGGACTATAGGACCATTCAACTGCAAGTCATTCAGTGAAACTTTGGTACTGGTTTTCATTGACCCATGGAATACCACCCGACACTTGGTTGTCTTTTTGTCAAGTCTGAGCACGGGATGGTGGGCCAAAAAATAAACAGGATCAGTAGAGAGATCATACTGACTGATATTGATGACTGTACCATGGCCTTGTTGTATATAGTTATGAATAAATTCACTATAAAGTTTGTGGAGCTGAGAATCTTTTTGAAACCTAACCTCTAAATTATAAAATCTTTTCAGAGCTAAGTTGTATGAATGACCAAGAGTTTTGTTGACTGTCTCTAATGGTAGCTTGAGCGGTAAGGCAACTTGAAACCTTTTATTTTTTGTGTCTAAAGAAAATGTGTCACAAAATATTTTCTCACATGCTTCATACTCTGGTAAGCTCTCAGGAAAAAATTCTGGAACGCTTTCAGTTTTCCAGAATTGAGAAAGTGTGTTATTTAAAGTGTTGTCACATTTTTTGCAAAATAAGGAGGTTACCGGTTGTGTATGCAAAGCTGTAGGCACAGAGCCAGCGATTACAAATCCAAATTGAGTGCGGAGTACTGGTAGTGAAGCTGAAGGGCTGGAGCTGCACTGATCCTGCACCAAGCCGTGGTTACCACGATGCTCAGGCGGTAGCAGCACCTGGAAAAATGCATCAGCTCCAAGTAACAGATGTATGGCACTTGGAATATTGAAATCCTCGTCTGCGAGTGGCATATCAATGGGCAGATTGAGCCTTTCTACTTCAACCTTGGTTTGGGGCAACCTAGAAGTAATTTTGTCCATTACATAACATGTCACTGAGATCTTAAAGTCTGTTTTGAGAGAATGAAGCTGTATGTTAACACTTTCGGTGACGTGGCTAGTGGTGCTACCAATACCAATGACTGGTGTTAATATTTTCTTGGGCTTTAATTTTAAAAGCTTCACTAGCTCACTAGTAGCAAAATTTACCTGCGAACCGCTGTCGAGAAGAATTTTGACATGGAAAATTCTACCATCGCTTGCTTCAATTTTTACTCGGGCAGTGGGAAGAAGAACCTGCTCAGAATTAGATTTTAGAAATAAGGTTATTGGAGACTGAACCTTGTCTTGATGAAGCAAGGTATTGTGCCGTTGTTTGCAACTGTCGCATTTGAAGAAATATCTACATTTTTTTGTGTGACAGTTGAGGCAGATTTGGCAAAGCTTTTTATCTGTGACAAATTTTAGTCGTTCATCAGGCGACATTGCTTTAAACTGTTGGCAGTTAAATAATTTATGAGCAGACTTACATAATATGCAGACTGGTGGCGATGCAGATGTCTTCATAACTGCCATGTTAGCAGTTTTAGCACTCGATGAAGGTTGCACCTGTCGCTCCGCATTTTCAAGGGCAAGCGCTCTTTTATCTAAAAAATGTATTAAAGAATTGACAGTTGGTTGTTCGTTGTCACTAGATAACTGGTATTCTCTGCTGCAAATCACATCCAGCTTTCTTGTCAGAATGCAAACAAGTATAGGGTCCCATGAGCTAATATCATGGCCTAAATTTCTTATGGCAGCCAACTGCTGCTTGATCGTAGACAGAAATTGACGCATGTTTGGAGCAGTTGACTTGTGAAGAGGAGGCATATCTAACAGTATGGAAATGTGATCATTTGTTATTTTAAATGCGTTATTGTATCGGTCATCTAAAATAGTTTTTGCCTCGGTGTAACTTTCAGACACTAAGGGAAGGTTTTTAATGAGATCTAGTGGTTCCTTTTCTAAAAAACTACGAAGGTAAAACAATTTTTGTACATCTTCTAAAGAACTGTTTTTGTGAATTAAGGCGTCAAAAAGATTAATGAACGTTTTAAATTCAGAATACTTGCCTGTAAAGGTAGGTACAGATAGAAGTGGTAGCTTACAAGACTTTGAATTTGAGAACTGCGTTGAAGGGGTCTTGGACATAAATTTTTTGATGTTAGTGATAACATTCAAATATTTTTTCTCGACTTCGGAGTCGCCGGCATCGGGATCTGCGGCACAAATTTCCAAATTAATAGCATCGAATTTTTCAAACGTTGTTCGCAGACGCTCTTCCTTTACAAGAAGGGCTTCGCTGCTAACGTCGACATTTTGGAATTCACTAAAATAGCTAAAATGTTTAGTAAGCGCACCTTTCAACGCATTTCTTTTTCGCAGTAGTGCAGACAACGATATCTTGTCAGATTCCGACATTTTTACAACTAAATTACACTTTCTAACACTTAGATTAATTTTTATGTACGAAGCCACAAACACGACAAAATGGAGCCCAGAAATTATACGTGACGCGGTACTATAGAGTAGGAGCACGAAGTCGCGGCGTAGTCGCAGCGGCGGGGGCGATGATCCACCAATGGGAGTCGTAGATTCTGGAGCGCAAGATCCGAGTTGCTTGTCGTATGTCTGGTTCCACAACGATCAGCGCCGCGGCGGAATGGCACAGAAACTATGCAACCAATGGCGAACAACCGCTTGAATAGGCTTCACTATTCTTCACCGTGATTGAATATCGTGCACGCAGAGTTGAAAGCGCGCAAATTTGAATAGGCGAATCGCGCGGGTGTTTGTCGTCACGGAAATAGTTGGAGGGACTTCCGAATGCTTGATTGATGACGTAATTCCTTGGCACGTATGAACCACGATTTTGATGACCAATATGAGCTTGAATGGTTTTCGTTTTGAATTGTCTTCTTTCTGTCTCTTCTATGCTTGAATCGACGGTGCTGTCGAGCTGTGATTTCTTCGCATGCAGCACTCGGGGCACACCATATGAAGGACCATGTGCAAATTGGGCTGTATATTGGCAGTGGACTGTGGGTTTGCTTGCTTGCAGGGCTGGTAAATAAACACCCGGAGCACTTTAACACTTTTATTTGTAGGTAGTTATCACAACTAAACACCGTACTTAGAATAAAGCTGGGAACAAATTATCTGACGTGTCCGTAAGTCGCGGCTGATGGACGCGGCTTGTTTCTATCTGATTAATACAAAATACACTAAACTGTGCATATTGTCTGTCATAAATCGCGGACGCGACCTTGAGCGTACGGACGTCCGAACAAGATCTGGCTGGCTGGATGTTTTTGCGTCCGCGGACGGTATGAACGGGGCGCGGGGACGCGTCCGTGGACGTTTTGGGTTCATAAGCTTACCAAGCGTGCTCGCGGTGACACTTCAAGAGCGATGGAAGAAAAATTGATATTATGGACCCAAATACTCCTTTTTATTATTTTTTTGGCGGACAACTCAGCGCAGCTACCGCTAAATAATCGTCCTCACTGTCGCTGCTTGACATGTTTTCCAGCTAACAATTCTTTCTAAAATGACTGGACAAACGTCCGAAGACCCGTCGTCCTATAAGCGTGCACATTGTTAAGCCGCGTCCGTCAGCCGCGGCCGGACGCGTCAGATTTGTTCCCAGCTTTAATTCGGAGACAAGAATGATATATTTGGCCGGAAGATGGCTGACAACTAGAAATTAGGCAAGAGTTGCCAGTATACAAGAATATAAGCACACAGATAACAAATATTTATTATGTACATGTTGGAATTACCAACAGCAGGCGTGTTGACCGCTGCGCCACGGAGCTAGTCAATATTGAATATAAATTATAAGCCAAGGTCTATGTTCACATTGAATATATATCATGTCATTATTAATTAATATTGGTCTTGATCGTGCCTCTCTATCGCTAGTTCCGCGCTCTCACTTGCGCACGGAACGTGACACTTTCCCTGCGTGCAGTCGGGGTTCATCGATTTATAAGACACTAGCTTTCGCCCGCGGCTCCGCCCGCGTCAATGTCGATCCCTCGGGAATATTAGTTTTTCCCGGGATAAAAGGTAGCCTATGTCCTTCTCCGTCCTCCAGAGAACTTGTATGCAAAATTTCATGATGATCGGTTCAGTAGTTACGGCGTGAAAGCGTAACAAACAAACAAACAAACAAACTCACTTTCGCATTTATAATATTAGTAAGGATTATCACGTTAAAAGTTTAATATTGAAAAGCATGTGTATGCGTTTGCTTTAGTACGGTCATTTCCATGGAACACTACCTGTGAAGGGAAACGTAGTAAGGCCACCAGCTCACCAGTGATTTTTCCTGCCAAAACTCGTCATTGTGCGCCCTAACAACATCAACAAGACTAGTTTTAAATTTCGGGACTACATTATATGAACTTTCATAATTTTTGGACATAGTACATACACGCTACATATTTACAGTACTTCCACTTTTATGAGTTGCGTCGGCTTTGTTCGGCGGCGCAGAATAGCAAAATCTATTATTATTGCGAATAAAACCGAGTGAATACAATGTGATTTTGAACCCCCTAGCTATATTGAAATCTGGTTATCAGAATCCCTTATGGAACACAGAATTGCAAGAAAAGAAGGTTAAAAACGAACAAAAAAATTAGGTTTCCCATACAAAGTCGCCGATCAGCTGGACGAATTTCTATGAAAGGTTAAATATTTTTTTTCGTTTTTTACCTTTTTTTCTTACAATTCTGTGTTCCATTAGGGATTCTGATTCCCAGATTTCAATATAGCTAGGGGGTTCAAAATCACGCTATATATCAGTGAAATAACGAACTTATAGCTACTACATAAGATTTGAAATCCAAAAACAACAGACTCGAGCTACGCTTATAATACTTGTACTGCACGGCGCTGCAGCGAACTCTAGACATGGCGCGTACGCATCAGCCAATAGCGGACGGATATTTTCGCGCTATACAAAAGGTTTATTTCTGCGCAGGTACATTACATCGGTGTAACTTAATAAAAGTGGTAGTACTTACGTAGTAACTATTTAGTAATCTGTGGTAGTACTGTAACAATATATTGGTGATGTTCCGTCTTATTATAAAACATGTACTAATTTTAGTACCTGGTACACTATCCGACCAAAATAAGTCGACACTTATCACTTTGACGTTTGGTCAACTGTCATTGTCAATTTGTTTTGGACAGATAATAGTTCAAACCAAGTACTAAACAATAGTCTGTCTAACTTAAATCCCTGATAACGCTTACTATAGGTAACAGTAGATTTAAATCCTCATTATACGATTTATAAAAAAACAAGTTTCGATTACTTTTCGCATCTTATGGAGGGAATGGGCGAAAATCTGACGACTAGTAGGCGATGCGGCTAACAAACCATCACTATTTTGATCCCGTTTTCCACCTAGTACTCACCAAGATGCTAAACGTTTTTAGGTCTTAATGACCTGCTTTGTCTACCCTGCAAAAGAATAAAAGACGTGATAGTATGTTCATCATCATCATCATATCAGCCGCAAGAAGTCCACTGCTGGACATAGGCCTCCCCCAATGATTTCCAGAATGACCGGTTGGAAGCGGCCTGCATCCAGCGCCTCCCTGCGACCTTTGTCAGGTCGTCCGACCACCTGGTCGGTGGGTGTCCGACGCTGCGCTTGCCGGTACGTGGTCGCCATTCCAGAACCTTTCTGCCCCATCGGCCATCGGTTCTACGCGCTATGTGCCCCGCCCACTGCCACTTCAAAGAACTAATCCGCTGAGCTATGTCGGTGACTTTTGTTCTTCTACGGATCTCCTCATTTCTGATTCGGTCTCGTAGAGAAACACCGGGCATAGCCCTCTCCATAGCTCTTTGGGTGACCTTGAGCTTTCTTATGAGGCCCATAGTAAGGGACCACGTCTCTGAGCCGTAAGTCATCACTGGTAACACACATTGATTAAAGACTTTTGTCTTTAGGCACTGAGGTATTGCGGACGAACAGACAGTGCGGAGCTTCCCGAACGCTGCCCAGCCGAGTCGGATTCGTCGAAAGACCTCGTCCTTGAAGCCGGAACTGCCTGCCTGGATCAACTGTCCCAGGTAGACATATTGGTCTACAGCTTCAAGGGTGGAGTTCCCAACATAAACCGGTGACGGCGTAACATGGACATTCGACATGATCTTCGTTTTGTCCATGTTCATTTTAAGGCCCACCTGCTGTGAAACTCCATTGAGGTCATTGAGCATGGTACTTAAGTCCTCCAGCGATTCCGCCATGACAACGATATCGTCAGCAAATCTAAGGTGAGTGATATACTCGCCATTAATGTTGATGCCAAATCCTTTCCATTCCAGGAGCTTGAAGGCATCTTCCAAAGCAGCAGTGAACAGTTTCGGAGAAATGACGTCTCCCTGTCTCACGCCTCTCTGTAGTGGAATAGCCCTCGTGCTCTGCTCCTGTACTCGGACTGACATAGTGGCGTTTCTGTATAACCACTTCAACACTTCGATATACCGATGGTCAATGCGACACCGCTGGAGAGACTGAAGCACAGCCCATGTTTCGATCGAATCAAAGGCCTTCTCATAGTCCACAAACGCTAAGCATAGTGGCCGGTTATACTCCTTGGTCTTCTGTATAACCTGCCGCAGCGTATGGATGTGGTCTATGGTACTGAAGCCTTTTCGGAATCCGGCTTGTTCGGGAGGCTGGAAGGCATCAAGCCTGTTAGCGAGACGATTCGTGATAACCCTCGAAAACAGCTTATAGACGTGGCTCAGGAGCGTGATGGGTCTATAGTTCTTTAGTAGAGTATTGTCACCCTTTTTAAAGAACAGAACCACCACGCCCCTGTTCCAAGCCTCTGGCGTCACGCCCTCGAGCAAAACGGAATTAAAGAGCCTCTGAAGGACTTTTAGTACCGGCGTTCCGCCCGCTTTCAGAAGCTCTGCTGTGATTCCGTCTTCGCCCGGCGCCTTGTTGTTTTTAAGCTGTTTGAGGGCAATCCTAATCTCGTACAGGCTGATGACCGGGATGTCTTCAGTATGGTGTCGGGTTAGCTTGGCTCTAGGGTCTTTAGCCAGGCTGTCGATGGGTTTAGCAATTGAGGTGTAGAGCTGTCCGTAAAACTTCTCGATCTCCCTCAGTACCTCGGACCTTGTCGACGCCACTTTGCCGTCCTCCGTCTTCAGCTTTGATAATCGGCTTTGCCCAATAGACTCTACTCTTGCGAACACTTTGGAGCCTTTGTTCTGCTCAATCGTCTCCTTTATACGCTCGGTATTAAAGGAGCGAATGTCGTGCCGCAGAGACTTCTGGATTCGTCTATTGAGCCGCCGATGTACATCAGCATCTTCAGAGGTCTGCAGTACCATGGAGCGTCGTTCAGCCATCAGTTCTAGGGCCTGAGGTGAGATTTTTTGAGATTTTTGTTTACGGCAGGACTTAAAAATCTTAGATCCCACCGACTGGACAGCTTCTACAAACCCATTGTTTAATTCGTCCACTGAAACGCAGTCGTCTAGGCATTTAAAGCGATTTGAGAGCTCAAGCTGGAAAATCTCATGGTTCTGGATATGGGCATGCGATGGTCGGATCGTAGACTTCATCAGCCGACCCCTCTCACGTCTAAGATCGATATTCAAGATGCCTCTCACCATTCTGTGATCGCTACCGATTTTTATCTTGCTGATCACGGAGACATCATTGAATATCTCTCTCCTAGTCGACATGATGAAGTCTATCTCCTGTTTCACTGGGGCCTGGCCCTTCCTAGTTGGACCTATCCAGGTCCATTTCCTTTGTGGTGGCTTCTTGAAGAAAGAGTTCATCGCAAAGAGTCCCTCTTTCTCCAAGAAGTCAGCCAGCATATGGCCCCTATCGTTTCTATCCCCATATCCGAATCGCCCCACCCTGAACTCTCCGTCACTTCGTCTGCCCAGTCTCGCGTTAAAGTCCCCCATAACCACCGTAAAATAGGTTTTGGAAGCATGTATGGCCCTACTGATGTCCTCATACACGCTTTCCACCTCTTCATCTGAGTATTCCCCGGTCGGCATGTATACCTGTATGACCTTCAGCGATTATCTTTTAGATACTCTGAGTATAAGGTATATCACCCTGCTAGAAATACTTTCGATGGTTACGACGTTGTTTACGAGGGACCTGTGGACGAGAAACCCGACACCATGCTGGGACTTTTTAAAGTCACCCTCCCGGTGATAGAGTAGGTTACCAGACTTTAGGGTTGTCGTGCCCTCTCCCTCTCTTCGGACTTCAGACAACCCTACTACGTCCCATCGTAACCTACTCATTTCCGCTTCTACTTCCTCGACCTTTTCGTCAAGCCTCATCGTGCGTATATTGTGTGTTACCAGGGCCAGTTGTCGTTAGGGGTGGTAGCCGGGTCGTATCCGGGGATTCTTAGCACCCCCTGCCCCGCCGTTACCGTGACCGCTACCTAAGTCAGGAATAGCGGGGCTGCCGGAGACTGGGGGCCTGGTCCTTCTTTTCATATACATTGAGGGGATATTGCCATACTCACCACGCTTGGCAGGCGGGTTGGCGAGCGCAGTTGTTTTTTTTTTTTTTTTTTCTGGCTTTATGCACTTCCAACGCTGCTGCCCGTCGAAAGCGTTTTAAGCTAGGGATGGATGGGAATTGGCTGGACTTGGGAAATAGGAAGAAGGTTGTTGGGATACTACTCACTCGGATGAATTGGGGATGAGCAAGTAGCAGCTCGGGGAGCCGGGCGCGCGTACCCGAAGTCATATCTACTACCACCGGACAGGCAGTTGAGAATGGCACCCCCTGGCCTTATATATAGTATGTTATTCGCATCTTATTCCTAGCTATTCAACTTTTATCTAAACTGAGAACAATACTACCTATTTTCATCGCACGCTGTCAATCACGTACAAACTGGGTCAACGTACTCTGAACTGTCTATTGTGTTAATCAGGTTTAATTAGTAGCGGCGTCTACTCCGAGATTATTTTCGGGATTAATCTGGAACATAGACTTACAAAAATAGATTTGTCATTATTATATGTTAAGTGAAGGGATGCCGATCATCTGGCAAAAAAAATGTTACACCTCAATGTAACAGGTTATGAAGGAAAGGAAAGGCCGAAAAAGTCGTGTGAGCAATGACATGCAAGAACGGGGAGCTACTGCCGATATGGTGGAAAATAGAAAAATTTGGAGAGAGTTTACATACAGAGCCGACCCCAAATAGGGAAAAGGCGAGGAAGAAGAAGAAAAAGTGGCTAATTCTGGAGAAAATATATTTATTGACAAGGAGTCAATAAACACAAAGGCGAATCTTGAGCCAGCATAAATTGCGCACACACACAGTATCTGTGGTGCCACAGCGGGAAAATATACTATGAACACTGGTATTGACAGTTTTCCTAGTACTACTATAAACCAGTGTCACTACTACTAGGAATACTGTTTCACTACGATAAACCAGCAAATATGAGTATAGTACCTATAGCATTACTGTGTATCACTTGTCTAAGCAAATTTGTATGAACTTGTGTTGATACCTATTCATTATTACATCCTTACTTCATTACTAGGTATATAATATTACTAGCTTTCGCCCGCGGCTCCACCCGCGTCAATGTCGATCCCTCTGGAATAGTTATTTTTCCCGGGATAAAAGGTAGCCTATGTCCTTCTCCGTACTCCAGAGAACTTGTATGCAAAATTTCATGATGATCGGTTCAGTAGTTACGGCGTGAAAGCGTTACAAACAAACAAACAAACTCACTTTCGCATTTATAATATTAGGATTGTGCAGACGTAGGATAAATCCGTGAACAGCTTATCCAACACTGCACATAAAAAAACCTAACTCCTAACTCTTCACTCTATCACCCTCATGGGTGTGTATTGGATGTGCGTGTTTATGTGTAAATGTATGTGGTGTGAGTGTAACTGAATGTGACGGAGTTCCTAACCTTCCCTACTGGTGTGTATGTGTACCTAACACCCTAGCCCTAACCATACGGTGTTATAAATAAATATATATATAAGTACAGGAAATCTGTAACCAAGAGACCTAAGGTTACAGATGGAGGTTGGGTAGGAATTAAGGTGTTGTGAAATGAATACCCACTGCCAATCCTACAGACTCATAGGACTGATCAGCGTGACGGCTAAGGGTGTCTTGGCCGCAGTGGGGGGATGCTGTAACACAGTAGACACTGGGTAGTGCAGCGGTTCCACCAGATCGTACTGGGAACTGTGACGTAGAGCTCAAGCGTATAGGTACACTTAACCAGCGGTGCTGGTGGTGAGCGGGGAGGAAATGATCAACTCCAATCCAAAGTTACAACTGATTTTATTTACAATTATTTTAGCTTATATACATAATTCTTATCCTATACACATTTGATGATATTTGGCTGTGTGTCGTTCGTGAAGATTGCCGACGCAGCGTGTATCCGGGTCATCTGGTCGTGCGCTCAATTGTGATGCTGATGGTGCGTAGCGCGGCATTCTGTGTTACACAATTGTTTTATGTTCAATTTTGGACATTCTGGCGACTCTCAAGATGCAGTTCCATCTAGTTGATAAAGTTCAATCTGTTCTACGTTGACAACTGGATGATTTATCTCCACGGCGTGACCCTTCATTGTGCGGCGTATCGGCAGACTATAAATGTGATTCTTTGTTCTTGGTGGCTGCTGCAGGCTCCTTATTGACCCTGGCCCTGGTCCATTGGCAGCTTCCTGTTGCGGTTGTTGGTTGGTGGGCCGTTCGGACGACGTCTGGATGGTTATCTGGTGATGCTGTGCCCGTGCTCTCATGCATCTCAGGACCTGTGGAACGTAGTATATTGTTAATAATATGATAATTATAAATGTAATTGATGAGAAGAAGCTAGCTATGTATGTGTTTGTGTTAATGTGTTTCCAATTTGTGTTTTCTAGATCTGAATGTAAGTTCTGTTCGTTATCAGTTAAGTGTTGCAAAATATCTATGGAACTTTCTATCACTTCTTCTTTCGTTATGTTTAGTGGTTTAGAAGTGGGCACGTGTGTGTTTATATCAAAATTTATTGTCTTTGAAAACGTTCCTATGATCTGAGTCGACACTGATCTTTTGGCTGCTAGAATGTTGTTGGGTGTTTTTATGATGCAGTTATCGGAAATACGGATTACACCTACATCTCTAAGTTCTACTTCCTGTCGTTGTCCATCACATATGATTGACGTTGTGGCTCTATTTCTGATCACGAATAACCACGTATTTCGCAAATATAATTGCTTCCATAGTATGTTGTTTGATAGTTCAAATATTCTTGTATGACATTTTGTAAAAGTCCGATTTTTGAAAATTTGATCAACGATGCAATTTTCATTTAATTGCATGTTCTTCACGGCCTTCGGAAAGCAGATAAAGTGTGTATCTTTCTGCATACAGCTTTGAAATTCATTATGTGTTAAATCAAAATATAATTCATTATTATAATCTAAACCTATGTAATTATTTTCTAATTCTATAGTTTGGAATGTTTGATTGTCATATTTTTTTGGAATAGGAGTTATGTACATTAGTGTATACTTGGCTTCATCTTCTATCGGAAAATAAGCGTACACTTGTATATGAGTTTTATTTTCCGTTATCCTTGTTTCTAATAGTTGTTGCTTTACAATTTTTAAATTAGAAGGTAATTTTTTATTCGCAGATGTTATAATGTTGCTTACTTTTTGTGGTTTTAATATACTATATATAGTTGCTTTAGACAAGTAAATTTCTAATAGCCCATTATAGTGATCTATGATTTCTGACATAAAACTGTTTGCTAGCTGAAATGTCTGCAGTACTTGAATATTTACGCTGTTGCTGTTGACTGATGCATACCAACGATTATTATTATGTATGTAATTGATGACTTGGTTTAACTTTGTTTGAAAATTGTCTATTTTTTGTCTGATTTTGATCTCTGTTTCATTGACTTGTGAAATAGTTGATATCATGAATTTGGTTTGATGATTCGCTGCTTCAATCAATTTTTGCTGATTTTGGTTGAGTGAATCTATGTCTTTGTATACTTCTTCATTTACACCAAAAACGGATGTCAATAACTGTCCCAAAACTCCTCTTTTCTTTCTAGTATTATTTAATTCAGATAGATATTCTTTGATTCGCTGAAACTTCTCTTTTTCTTCAATCAAATGATTGTAAAATTGATTGCAGTGTGTTTCTTTTGTTGATGCTTCTGTTGTTTTACATAAATTGTTGAATTGTAATATCGCATTTTCTATTCTATCAAAATCTTCTTGGATGTGTTCCCTTTTATAATTTGTCTCTATTCTAAATGTTTCACGATCTATATTTGCTGTTCCTATTTGTTCAACATAAAACCCTGGCTGAATATTTTTCATAGTGTAAGTTAACGCTGTCGTACTAACTATCTGTAAAAGTAATAGTATTGTTACTATACTATATTTCCAACCTTTCGTTGTTGAATTTGTGCAATTATATTTATTTTTCTTAGTAACTGTAGTTATGTTGCTATATGTGGGTTCCGATTGATGCTCATTACTTTCTTCTTTTTTGTCATTGGATATTAGTGGAATAAGTGTGTGAATTGCCCTTTTTAACGTTGATCCTGATGACTTTTTCAGTGTCACAACCCTTGTTAGTCCATCATTGCCTTTATGTAATTCTGTTATCTTAGCCACAGGCCATTTGCTCGGACTTATGGCCTCATCTTTTATCAACACTACCGTCCCTACCGTTAAGTTGTTTTGATTGGTCTTCCATTTGTATCTTTGTTGTAACAAATGTAGATAGTCTTTAGTCCAACTTTTCCAAAAAGCACTATTCATTTTTTGAATCTGTTTCCATCTGTTAATAAGATCCTTGTTTATACTTGAAAGTGGGTCTGGTATTCCTATTGCTTCTCTTCCGATGAGAAAGTGACTAGGTGTTAGTATTACGTTGTCGTTTATGTCTTCACTTAGTGCACACAGAGGCCTTGAGTTTAGACATGCCTCTATTTGGTATAAAAATGTTGTCATTTCTTCATACGTTAATAGACTTGTATTTCTTTGTGTAACTCGCAATCTGTAGCAACAGGATAGCACTCGTACCATTCTTTGAAAGCTTGAAAATCTATCCCATATGGTTTCCTGGTGTTTGTCATTAGTCACAATATGAAAACTTTGTTTTACTTCTTCACATATCTCTGGTATCGTTTTTGTAGTTGGAATTGTATCGTTTTTTAACCACTCTGGTCCTCTCCACCACAAGTGTAGATCTTTTAATTTACTGGGCGCAACTCCTCTTGAAATGACATCCGCTGGGTTTTGTTGTGATATTACATGGTTCCATTTTGCTTGAGGAATCCTTTTCTGTATTTCTACTACTCTATTAGCTACGAATGTTTTCCAACGTTGAGCTTCACCTTTTATCCATCCTACAGCAATCATTGAATCTGTCCAACAATAAATTTCAGTGTTTTCTATTTCTATTGTGTTTATGACTTTTTCCATTAATTGTGCGAGCAAGAGCGCTGCGCATAATTCCAACTTAGGTAGCGTGGTTTTCTGTTTAATTGGTGCCACTTTTGATTTTGCTTGCAAAAGCGTGATTATGTATGTGCCATCATTATCTTGTACTCTACTGTATATAACGGCGCCGTACGCCTTTTCTGATGCATCGCAAAACCCATGGATTTCTATTTTCCTGTCTGGGCTGGCATGACACCATCTAGGAATAGATATATTTTCCAGAGTGTTCAGTTGCTCTTGTATTTCTAACCACTTGTTCTTGATGTTCTCTTTTACAGGCTGATCCCATTCGGAACCATCTGTCCATAATTGCTGTATGATAAGTTTCATTGTTACGACTACAGGTGCCAACCATCCCAATGGGTCAAATAGTTTCGCTACTTCTGACATGATAAACCGTTTTGTAGGATTTTCGTTTTTGTTGGTTGTAATTTTGAAGCGGAAACAGTCTTCCTTTGGTGACCATAATACCCCTAGAGACTTCCTTGTTTCATCTAATGGAATTTTTAACATTTCACTGTCTTTGTTTTCTTCTGGAATGTGTTCTAATAATTCCTCGCTATTTGAAGACCTCTTCCTAAGGTTAAACCCACCAGCTTTCATCATTCGACTGAGTTCATGTTGTAATTTCTTCGCTGATATAATATCTTTTTCTCCTGATAATATGTCATCTACATAAAAGTCTTTTAGGGACACTGTACTAGCTTTTGGATAATTATCTTTTTCATCTTCTGCAAGTTGTTGTAATGTTCTAACTGCTAAGTATGGTGCACAAGATGTTCCATATGTTACTGTAGTTAATTCGTATTCATCGATTGGTTTGTTTCGATCGTCCCTCCATAATATGCGTTGGTATTTTAAGTCATGTTCGTTTATTTTAATGAACCGATACATCTTTTCAATATCCGCCATAAATACTATGTTGTGTTTTCGCCATCTGAGTAATATTGCAGCTATGTCTTGTTGTAATCTTGCGCCTGTGAACATGTTACTATTCAGACTTGAACCGTGACTTGCTTTGCTAGATGCGTCGAATACCACCCGTAATTTGGTGGTGATGGAATCTTCTTTTATTACTGGTTGATGTGGAATATAATATTTACCCTGGTATCTGTTTGCTACGGTTACTTTTTTCATAAGGCCCATCTCTAGATATTCTTGCAAAAATGATTGATATCTAAGTTGTAAGTTGGAATCTTTGTCTAATTTCTTTTCTAATTGTAATAATCTCGCGACCGCTTTTTGGCGAGAATCACCGTAATCCATGTCCGGATTTTTCAATGGTAGACTGACTGTATATGTTCCGTCTAAGTTTCTTAATGTTGTGCTGCGGTAATGGTTTTCACATTCTTGGTCATCTTTAGACAATTGGTATTTCTCTGGTACTTCCTCTAATTCCCAAAACTTGTTTATCTGTTGTATTTCATTAGTTCGGGTCATCATACTGATTATTTTTATATTATTTGAAGTGTCTTTAGAGCATATTCCCGATAATATACATCCAAATTCTGTATCTTGAGCTATAATTCCATCTTGAACTTTGTATAATCCTTTTTGAATTAAGCCACAGTATTCTTGGGCTCCTAATATGATGTCTATTGGCCCCCTTTTATAATAAGTTGGATCTGCAATGAGTTTATTATCAAGGCAGCATGTTTCTAGCTGTGCTACACTTTCCTTTGGTAAAGCGCCTGTTAACTTGGGTAATATTATAAGTGTTACCGGTAATTTGTAATCACTTGGGAATCTAGGTTGTAATTGTACGTGAATGGAATAATTTGAAACTTTTGGTTCCTCGTCAGCAATACCGATTATTTCAGTTTGTATTTTGCTGCGGGGATATGCTAATAATTGCGCGACTTCTTCTGTGCAAAATGATGCCTCTGACCCTTGGTCACACAAAGCTCTTAGCAGATGCTTTGTTCCATCGATTGCGCTTACTTGTACCAACGCTGTTGCAAGTAATGTTGTTTTTTGTGAATTGGTAGTGGTAGATACGTTCGATCTAGTTAGTTTTATGGGCAATGACTGACCTATTTTTTCCTTACAAGGGGTTTCTTTCATCATATTTGTATTTTTAGAACATGTTGTATTTTGTTTTTCGTAATGTAGCAATGAGTGGTGTCCTTTCTTCCCACAATAGCCACAATCTTTGGTGCTATGACATTTTGTAATGGTGTCATGCATCAGACAATTCTTACAGATCTGTTTTTGTATCACCGTTTTATTTCGGTCTTGTATAGATAGTAATTTAAATTTAATGCATTGGTAAATATTATGTTGATTTGTATTGCACAACCAACAACGAAAGTTTTCTTGTTTTTTGGAGGAAGTTGAAGGTTCATAACATCTCATATGTGAATTTTTTTCTTTATTTGGGTAGGCCGTTTCTAGGCATTTAAATCGGTGTTCTAAGAATGACATCATTCCGGAAAATGGCTGAAGTTTATGAGGTTCTGTTATCTGTTGTTCATATTTTTCATTTGTCTCGAAGTCCCATATTTTATTAAGTACCCTTGTTAATATGGGGTCCCACGACAAAGTGTCAATATTTTGACTTCTCAAAGCCTGTAAATTTTCATTGATTGTGTCATGGAGTTGTCTTAAATTTTCAGCGTTTCCCTTATTTATCTTTTGTAGATTTAGAATGTTGTCTATGTGTTTAGTTATTATAATTCTTTCATTTTTGTATCTCTTTGTCAACAATGTCCACGCGGTGACGTAATTAGCGTCACATACAGTTAAGTGTTGAATTAGTTTCGCGGCGTCACCTCGTACGTGTGTTTTCAAGTATTGCATTTTTTCTGTGTCGGTCAATGACTTGTCTTGATCTATTATTGTAACAAATAAATCGTAAAATGAATTCCATGATTCATAAGTCCCTGTGAATATGGGAATAACTATTTTTGGTAGCTTAACGGATGACTGATGATCAGCTGATTTTTTATTATTTATTGCTAACAATAATTGTTCAATTATAGACTCTAACTCTTCCTGTGTATTCTCAAACATGTTTTGTTGAAAGTACTTGTGTTCTAAGGTACTTTCTTCCATCAAAATAACTAAATGAGTTTCTTCAATTTCTTGCCATTGTTTTTGTAAAGTGGTCATCAAAGATTGCAAGAGACAAATAGGTTTATTTTCAATGACCGATAATTTTGCAGACTGTATTTTCTTTTGAATTTGATTAATACGGAACAACTGTACAAATAGTTTTGATGAGCTGATACTGGATTCTTCCTGCGGATCAGAGTTTTCCGGCTGATAAACCTGAGATAAATGATGTATCTTGTTCTCACATTGATTTAAATATTCAATTGCTTCATGGAAAAGGTTCGTTATGGTTCCAAAATAATTGGAAGTGATATATTTATGTTCTTTTAACAACTCTTGTTGTTCAAGATTTGCATGTTTGTTGCGTATTCTTGAATAAATATCTGTCAGTCTATTCTTCCTGTCAGATATGTACTTCAGCGTTTTCCTTGACGCAGAATCCTTTTTGCTGTTGGTATATATCTGTCTTATTTCATTAAAATCGGCCTCTTGGCTCTTAATGATTTCATTAATCGTTGGTATATCCATGATCCGTAACTGAATTAAATCGACTCAATCCTAACGTAATAATATAATCAAATAATTTAATAATCAAATTATATATGAATGTTAATAATCACACGATTTTAAGTTAGACTGAAGCCTAAACAATCAACCTAATCAACTAATGAGATATATATTATTTTTTAAACTGCTTTTACTCGATAAATACCTACAACATAAGATTAACGCGCAATAATGTTAACCGCGTAACTAATAAAGTATACTGCGTAAATTATATTTAAAAACAAAACAGGGCTCGAAGGACCAAAATGTGCAGACGTAGGATAAATCCGTGAACAGCTTATCCAACACTGCACATAAAAAAACCTAACTCCTAACTCTTCACTCTATCACCCTCATGGGTGTGTATTGGATGTGCGTGTTTATGTGTAAATGTATGTGGTATGAGTGTAACTGAATGTGACGGAGTTCCTAACCTTCCCTACTGGTGTGTATGTGTACCTAACGCCCTAGCCCTAACCATACGGTGTTATAAATAAATATATATATAAGTACAGGAAATCTGTAACCAAGAGACCTAAGGTTACAGATGGAGGTTGGGTAGGAATTAAGGTGTTGTGAAATGAATACCCACTGCCAATCCTACAGACTCATAGGACTGATCAGCGTGACGGCTAAGGGTGTCTTGGCCGCAGTGGGGGGATGCTGTAACACAGTTGACACTGGGTAGTGCAGCGGTTCCACCAGATCGTACTGGGAACTGTGACGTAGAGCTCAAGCGTATAGGTACACTTAACCAGCGGTGCTGGTGGTGAGCGGGGAGGAAATGATCAACTCCAATCCAAAGTTACAACTGATTTTATTTACAATTATTTTAGCTTATATACATAATTCTTATCCTATACACATTTGATGATATTTGGCTGTGTGTCGTTCGTGAAGATTGCCGACGCAGCGTGTATCCGGGTCATCTGGTCGTGCGCTCAATTGTGATGCTGATGGTGCGTAGCGCGGCATTCTGTGTTACACAATTGTTTTATGTTCAATTTTGGACATTCTGGCGACTCTCAAGATGCAGTTCCATCTAGTTGATAAAGTTCAATCTGTTCTACGTTGACAACTGGATGATTTATCTCCACGGCGTGACCCTTCATTGTGCGGCGTATCGGCAGACTATAAATGTGATTCTTTGTTCTTGGTGGCTGCTGCAGGCTCCTTATTGACCCTGGCCCTGGTCCATTGGCAGCTTCCTGTTGCGGTTGTTGGTTGGTGGGCCGTTCGGACGACGTCTGGATGGTTATCTGGTGATGCTGTGCCCGTGCTCTCATGCATCTCAGGACCTGTGGAACGTAGTATATTGTTAATAATATGATAATTATAAATGTAATTGATGAGAAGAAGCTAGCTATGTATGTGTTTGTGTTAATGTGTTTCCAATTTGTGTTTTCTAGATCTGAATGTAAGTTCTGTTCGTTATCAGTTAAGTGTTGCAAAATATCTATGGAACTTTCTATCACTTCTTCTTTCGTTATGTTTAGTGGTTTAGAAGTGGGCACGTGTGTGTTTATATCAAAATTTATTGTCTTTGAAAACGTTCCTATGATCTGAGTCGACACTGATCTTTTGGCTGCTAGAATGTTGTTGGGTGTTTTTATGATGCAGTTATCGGAAATACGGATTACACCTACATCTCTAAGTTCTACTTCCTGTCGTTGTCCATCACATATGATTGACGTTGTGGCTCTATTTCTGATCACGAATAACCACGTATTTCGCAAATATAATTGCTTCCATAGTATGTTGTTTGATAGTTCAAATATTCTTGTATGACATTTTGTAAAAGTCCGATTTTTGAAAATTTGATCAACGATGCAATTTTCATTTAATTGCATGTTCTTCACGGCCTTCGGAAAGCAGATAAAGTGTGTATCTTTCTGCATACAGCTTTGAAATTCATTATGTGTTAAATCAAAATATAATTCATTATTATAATCTAAACCTATGTAATTATTTTCTAATTCTATAGTTTGGAATGTTTGATTGTCATATTTTTTTGGAATAGGAGTTATGTACATTAGTGTATACTTGGCTTCATCTTCTATCGGAAAATAAGCGTACACTTGTATATGAGTTTTATTTTCCGTTATCCTTGTTTCTAATAGTTGTTGCTTTACAATTTTTAAATTAGAAGGTAATTTTTTATTCGCAGATGTTATAATGTTGCTTACTTTTTGTGGTTTTAATATACTATATATAGTTGCTTTAGACAAGTAAATTTCTAATAGCCCATTATAGTGATCTATGATTTCTGACATAAAACTGTTTGCTAGCTGAAATGTCTGCAGTACTTGAATATTTACGCTGTTGCTGTTGACTGATGCATACCAACGATTATTATTATGTATGTAATTGATGACTTGGTTTAACTTTGTTTGAAAATTGTCTATTTTTTGTCTGATTTTGATCTCTGTTTCATTGACTTGTGAAATAGTTGATATCATGAATTTGGTTTGATGATTCGCTGCTTCAATCAATTTTTGCTGATTTTGGTTGAGTGAATCTATGTCTTTGTATACTTCTTCATTTACACCAAAAACGGATGTCAATAACTGTCCCAAAACTCCTCTTTTCTTTCTAGTATTATTTAATTCAGATAGATATTCTTTGATTCGCTGAAACTTCTCTTTTTCTTCAATCAAATGATTGTAAAATTGATTGCAGTGTGTTTCTTTTGTTGATGCTTCTGTTGTTTTACATAAATTGTTGAATTGTAATATCGCATTTTCTATTCTATCAAAATCTTCTTGGATGTGTTCCCTTTTATAATTTGTCTCTATTCTAAATGTTTCACGATCTATATTTGCTGTTCCTATTTGTTCAACATAAAACCCTGGCTGAATATTTTTCATAGTGTAAGTTAACGCTGTCGTACTAACTATCTGTAAAAGTAATAGTATTGTTACTATACTATATTTCCAACCTTTCGTTGTTGAATTTGTGCAATTATATTTATTTTTCTTAGTAACTGTAGTTATGTTGCTATATGTGGGTTCCGATTGATGCTCATTACTTTCTTCTTTTTTGTCATTGGATATTAGTGGAATAAGTGTGTGAATTGCCCTTTTTAACGTTGATCCTGATGACTTTTTCAGTGTCACAACCCTTGTTAGTCCATCATTGCCTTTATGTAATTCTGTTATCTTAGCCACAGGCCATTTGCTCGGACTTATGGCCTCATCTTTTATCAACACTACCGTCCCTACCGTTAAGTTGTTTTGATTGGTCTTCCATTTGTATCTTTGTTGTAACAAATGTAGATAGTCTTTAGTCCAACTTTTCCAAAAAGCACTATTCATTTTTTGAATCTGTTTCCATCTGTTAATAAGATCCTTGTTTATACTTGAAAGTGGGTCTGGTATTCCTATTGCTTCTCTTCCGATGAGAAAGTGACTAGGTGTTAGTATTACGTTGTCGTTTATGTCTTCACTTAGTGCACACAGAGGCCTTGAGTTTAGACATGCCTCTATTTGGTATAAAAATGTTGTCATTTCTTCATACGTTAATAGACTTGTATTTCTTTGTGTAACTCGCAATCTGTAGCAACAGGATAGCACTCGTACCATTCTTTGAAAGCTTGAAAATCTATCCCATATGGTTTCCTGGTGTTTGTCATTAGTCACAATATGAAAACTTTGTTTTACTTCTTCACATATCTCTGGTATCGTTTTTGTAGTTGGAATTGTATCGTTTTTTAACCACTCTGGTCCTCTCCACCACAAGTGTAGATCTTTTAATTTACTGGGCGCAACTCCTCTTGAAATGACATCCGCTGGGTTTTGTTGTGATATTACATGGTTCCATTTTGCTTGAGGAATCCTTTTCTGTATTTCTACTACTCTATTAGCTACGAATGTTTTCCAACGTTGAGCTTCACCTTTTATCCATCCTACAGCAATCATTGAATCTGTCCAACAATAAATTTCAGTGTTTTCTATTTCTATTGTGTTTATGACTTTTTCCATTAATTGTGCGAGCAAGAGCGCTGCGCATAATTCCAACTTAGGTAGCGTGGTTTTCTGTTTAATTGGTGCCACTTTTGATTTTGCTTGCAAAAGCGTGATTATGTATGTGCCATCATTATCTTGTACTCTACTGTATATAACGGCGCCGTACGCCTTTTCTGATGCATCGCAAAACCCATGGATTTCTATTTTCCTGTCTGGGCTGGCATGACACCATCTAGGAATAGATATATTTTCCAGAGTGTTCAGTTGCTCTTGTATTTCTAACCACTTGTTCTTGATGTTCTCTTTTACAGGCTGATCCCATTCGGAACCATCTGTCCATAATTGCTGTATGATAAGTTTCATTGTTACGACTACAGGTGCCAACCATCCCAATGGGTCAAATAGTTTCGCTACTTCTGACATGATAAACCGTTTTGTAGGATTTTCGTTTTTGTTGGTTGTAATTTTGAAGCGGAAACAGTCTTCCTTTGGTGACCATAATACCCCTAGAGACTTCCTTGTTTCATCTAATGGAATTTTTAACATTTCACTGTCTTTGTTTTCTTCTGGAATGTGTTCTAATAATTCCTCGCTATTTGAAGACCACTTCCTAAGGTTAAACCCACCAGCTTTCATCATTCGACTGAGTTCATGTTGTAATTTCTTCGCTGATATAATATCTTTTTCTCCTGATAATATGTCATCTACATAAAAGTCTTTTAGGGACACTGTACTAGCTTTTGGATAATTATCTTTTTCATCTTCTGCAAGTTGTTGTAATGTTCTAACTGCTAAGTATGGTGCACAAGATGTTCCATATGTTACTGTAGTTAATTCGTATTCATCGATTGGTTTGTTTCGATCGTCCCTCCATAATATGCGTTGGTATTTTAAGTCATGTTCGTTTATTTTAATGAACCGATACATCTTTTCAATATCCGCCATAAATACTATGTTGTGTTTTCGCCATCTGAGTAATATTGCAGCTATGTCTTGTTGTAATCTTGCGCCTGTGAACATGTTACTATTCAGACTTGAACCGTGACTTGCTTTGCTAGATGCGTCGAATACCACCCGTAATTTGGTGGTGATGGAATCTTCTTTTATTACTGGTTGATGTGGAATATAATATTTACCCTGGTATCTGTTTGCTACGGTTACTTTTTTCATATGGCCCATCTCTAGATATTCTTGCAAAAATGATTGATATCTAAGTTGTAAGTTGGAATCTTTGTCTAATTTCTTTTCTAATTGTAATAATCTCGCGACCGCTTTTTGGCGAGAATCACCGTAATCCATGTCCGGATTTTTCAATGGTAGACTGACTGTATATGTTCCGTCTAAGTTTCTTAATGTTGTGCTGCGGTAATGGTTTTCACATTCTTGGTCATCTTTAGACAATTGGTATTTCTCTGGTACTTCCTCTAATTCCCAAAACTTGTTTATCTGTTGTATTTCATTAGTTCGGGTCATCATACTGATTATTTTTATATTATTTGAAGTGTCTTTAGAGCATATTCCCGATAATATACATCCAAATTCTGTATCTTGAGCTATAATTCCATCTTGAACTTTGTATAATCCTTTTTGAATTAAGCCACAGTATTCTTGGGCTCCTAATATGATGTCTATTGGCCCCCTTTTATAATAAGTTGGATCTGCAATGAGTTTATTATCAAGGCAGCATGTTTCTAGCTGTGCTACACTTTCCTTTGGTAAAGCGCCTGTTAACTTGGGTAATATTATAAGTGTTACCGGTAATTTGTAATCACTTGGGAATCTAGGTTGTAATTGTACGTGAATGGAATAATTTGAAACTTTTGGTTCCTCGTCAGCAATACCGATTATTTCAGTTTGTATTTTGCTGCGGGGATATGCTAATAATTGCGCGACTTCTTCTGTGCAAAATGATGCCTCTGACCCTTGGTCACACAAAGCTCTTAGCAGATGCTTTGTTCCATCGATTGCGCTTACTTGTACCAACGCTGTTGCAAGTAATGTTGTTTTTTGTGAATTGGTAGTGGTAGATACGTTCGATCTAGTTAGTTTTATGGGCAATGACTGACCTATTTTTTCCTTACAAGGGGTTTCTTTCATCATATTTGTATTTTTAGAACATGTTGTATTTTGTTTTTCGTAATGTAGCAATGAGTGGTGTCCTTTCTTCCCACAATAGCCACAATCTTTGGTGCTATGACATTTTGTAATGGTGTCATGCATCAGACAATTCTTACAGATCTGTTTTTGTATCACCGTTTTATTTCGGTCTTGTATAGATAGTAATTTAAATTTAATGCATTGGTAAATATTATGTTGATTTGTATTGCACAACCAACAACGAAAGTTTTCTTGTTTTTTGGAGGAAGTTGAAGGTTCATAACATCTCATATGTGAATTTTTTTCTTTATTTGGGTAGGCCGTTTCTAGGCATTTAAATCGGTGTTCTAAGAATGACATCATTCCGGAAAATGGCTGAAGTTTATGAGGTTCTGTTATCTGTTGTTCATATTTTTCATTTGTCTCGAAGTCCCATATTTTATTAAGTACCCTTGTTAATATGGGGTCCCACGACAAAGTGTCAATATTTTGACTTCTCAAAGCCTGTAAATTTTCATTGATTGTGTCATGGAGTTGTCTTAAATTTTCAGCGTTTCCCTTATTTATCTTTTGTAGATTTAGAATGTTGTCTATGTGTTTAGTTATTATAATTCTTTCATTTTTGTATCTCTTTGTCAACAATGTCCACGCGGTGACGTAATTAGCGTCACATACAGTTAAGTGTTGAATTAGTTTCGCGGCGTCACCTCGTACGTGTGTTTTCAAGTATTGCATTTTTTCTGTGTCGGTCAATGACTTGTCTTGATCTATTATTGTAACAAATAAATCGTAAAATGAATTCCATGATTCATAAGTCCCTGTGAATATGGGAATAACTATTTTTGGTAGCTTAACGGATGACTGATGATCAGCTGATTTTTTATTATTTATTGCTAACAATAATTGTTCAATTATAGACTCTAACTCTTCCTGTGTATTCTCAAACATGTTTTGTTGAAAGTACTTGTGTTCTAAGGTACTTTCTTCCATCAAAATAACTAAATGAGTTTCTTCAATTTCTTGCCATTGTTTTTGTAAAGTGGTCATCAAAGATTGCAAGAGACAAATAGGTTTATTTTCAATGACCGATAATTTTGCAGACTGTATTTTCTTTTGAATTTGATTAATACGGAACAACTGTACAAATAGTTTTGATGAGCTGATACTGGATTCTTCCTGCGGATCAGAGTTTTCCGGCTGATAAACCTGAGATAAATGATGTATCTTGTTCTCACATTGATTTAAATATTCAATTGCTTCATGGAAAAGGTTCGTTATGGTTCCAAAATAATTGGAAGTGATATATTTATGTTCTTTTAACAACTCTTGTTGTTCAAGATTTGCATGTTTGTTGCGTATTCTTGAATAAATATCTGTCAGTCTATTCTTCCTGTCAGATATGTACTTCAGCGTTTTCCTTGACGCAGAATCCTTTTTGCTGTTGGTATATATCTGTCTTATTTCATTAAAATCGGCCTCTTGGCTCTTAATGATTTCATTAATCGTTGGTATATCCATGATCCGTAACTGAATTAAATCGACTCAATCCTAACGTAATAATATAATCAAATAATTTAATAATCAAATTATATATGAATGTTAATAATCACACGATTTTAAGTTAGACTGAAGCCTAAACAATCAACCTAATCAACTAATGAGATATATATTATTTTTTAAACTGCTTTTACTCGATAAATACCTACAACATAAGATTAACGCGCAATAATGTTAACCGCGTAACTAATAAAGTATACTGCGTAAATTATATTTAAAAACAAAACAGGGCTCGAAGGACCAAAATGTGCAGACGTAGGATAAATCCGTGAACAGCTTATCCAACACTGCACATAAAAAAACCTAACTCCTAACTCTTCACTCTATCACCCTCATGGGTGTGTATTGGATGTGCGTGTTTATGTGTAAATGTATGTGGTATGAGTGTAACTGAATGTGACGGAGTTCCTAACCTTCCCTACTGGTGTGTATGTGTACCTAACGCCCTAGCCCTAACCATACGGTGTTATAAATAAATATATATATAAGTACAGGAAATCTGTAACCAAGAGACCTAAGGTTACAGATGGAGGTTGGGTAGGAATTAAGGTGTTGTGAAATGAATACCCACTGCCAATCCTACAGACTCATAGGACTGATCAGCGTGACGGCTAAGGGTGTCTTGGCCGCAGTGGGGGGATGCTGTAACACAGTAGACACTGGGTAGTGCAGCGGTTCCACCAGATCGTACTGGGAACTGTGACGTAGAGCTCAAGCGTATAGGTACACTTAACCAGCGGTGCTGGTGGTGAGCGGGGAGGAAATGATCAACTCCAATCCAAAGTTACAACTGATTTTATTTACAATTATTTTAGCTTATATACATAATTCTTATCCTATACACATTTGATGATATTTGGCTGTGTGTCGTTCGTGAAGATTGCCGACGCAGCGTGTATCCGGGTCATCTGGTCGTGCGCTCAATTGTGATGCTGATGGTGCGTAGCGCGGCATTCTGTGTTACACAATTGTTTTATGTTCAATTTTGGACATTATAAATGCGAAAGTGAGATTGTTTGATACGCTTTCACGCCCCGCCCTTTTCTGTGTGTATTTTACCGTCTATACTATGGGGAGTGTTCTGAAGAACTTTTTGAATTGGTGCCACCGTCACCTTTCTACCACCGCACCGCTCGCCACAGGAGTAAAGTCCATCCCCACATCCTTGACACTTGGGTCTCCAAAAATGTCAGAGCGTCACGTGGTTTTTTTTCCTCGTACAGCAGGATTGTGGAATGGACTCCCTCCCGAGGTTTTCCCTGTGTGCTATGACTTGAGGTCCTTCAAAAGGCGTGTTTACAGGTATCTTAAGAGTCGGCAACGCATCAGCAGCTCCTCTGGTGTTGCAGATGTCCATGGGCGACGGTGACCACTTTCCATCAGGTGGCTCGTCTGCTCGTTTGCCGTCGGATATACATAAAAAAAAGAAAAGACGACATTCACCTAATGCGTGACTGGCCTCAAAACACGTCTTTATCTTTTAGCCTAGTCCATCATCCAGATTTCTAGGAAGTCTGAATCTGAAACAGAGCTGTTTGTGATTGGCATTCTATGCCACGTCGTATTTAGCCTCTACTTCCTACTCTAGAATGTCACCCACTTCATCACTCCAAGTCTTTCATCTCTGCCATTATTTCCTCTGAAGATTTGCTTTATAAAATATTGCCTATAAAAATATCAGAGGCATTCTTTACTGGCTTTTGCTGGGAATCCGTTTGTGTGAGTTATTTTCAAGGATTAAGATCTTTTTTAATTGTCAGATTTTAATTGACAGACAGATTTGGAATTGACAGAGAAACAGGCTCAGTGGTATCGCAAGTGCGTTTGAATCGCAGGGTTCCAGGTTCGATCCTCGGTCAGCTCAAGATAGAAAACAATCTTTTTTGGAATGGCCTAAGACTTGGATGTCTATTATACGTATTGTGTACACATATAATAAACACAGATTCACACATACATACATAGGATTACGTCTTTTTCCCTTACAGGATAAACAGAGCCTAGGTCTATAAGACCTGAAGGCCACGCTTAGCATGATGGTGGAAAACGGAATCAAAATAATGATGGGTTGCTAGTCGAATCGCCTTTTATCATGATTCCTCAGATTTTACCCATTCCCTCGATCGGCTTTTACGATCTGCACGGAAAGAGAAGCAGCTGGTACATTCTACTTTTTTTTTCTCCCTGATTAGCATGGAAGAGATAACACAGAATAACATAAACACATTTAATAAACATTAAAAACATAGATAAATATAATAACCAATAATATAATATATAATAATATAGTATCGTTGATATATGATTTTAAGCTTTCGCGGTTACAATCACTATTATTATAACTACGGAATTAACCTCGATTATTTTTGAGATTTGTATGTTATTTGGGCAAAATCGCAACTGACGAACTGCGGTAGATGTTATCCTATCCTAATTTCAATTAATCAGGAAGACGGCTTCAAATAATCAGGTTTTAGTAATTTTACTTATTCTAAATTTGTTCAGCTTTCAATCTTTTCAACTACTACAATTAGAACAAAGCCAATAATTTTTGAAACCAAAATAAATTAAAGTAGGATGGAACCCAATGCAAAAGGAAGAGAATATAACAAAAATTAAAATGGATGTATAGGTGAAAACGAATCGAAATAGTGATGGCTTGCTAGCCGCATCACCAATTGACATGATATCTAAGATTTTCACCAATTCCCGCCGCCGGCTTCTACGGTCTACGCGGGAATAAAAGCAGCTGGTACACTGCGTTTTTGTCGTGATAACGACTTATAAACCGATGAATTCCGACTGCATGCACGAAAAAAGTGTCACGTTGCAAACGAGAGCGCGGACAAAGCGATAGCGAGGCACGATCGGCCTAAGCGTTTGGCTCATCTATCTCTCTTCCACCATTATATAGTTAGACATTGAAAGAGAACGCAGAGCATTGTCAGTCAGAGGCAATATGTTGGCCCATAGATTCACTCGCTGTAATGTACAAGTCAAGCTAACCCTCTTCAGAGCATATTGTCAAAGCTTCTACATGTATGCTCTATGGACCAACTTCAAGTCAAAAACTTATAATGCTCTGCGGATTTAATATAACAATACTTTCAGAGCTCTGTTGAGGCTTCCTCGATTCTGTAGTGCATCAGGCATGTTTGTGGATGCTGGCATAGATGATTTCTATGCCATCATTCGCAAAAAGTCAGCCTCGATGGTGCAAAGGATGAGAGGGAGCTCCAACAGAGTTCTGCGGCTCATAGATGAGAGTATGGATGCCGATGTTTATAAGAGGCATACAGACCTCCACATAAATCCTCCAATTAATAATTGGTAAGGATGGAAATAATATGTAAAATCCTATTCTGTAGTGTAATGTGCCTTTATGGACTTTAGTCTGAAATAAATGATTTTTATTTTATATAATCACGTAAAATTATCGCCCGTAAACCAACCTTACAGACAATATATTTTTTTATTTTCTCTCCGGCCAGTATGGAAGGAATAAAACTAGCCTTTTCCGTTATTTATAAACAATGGTCGACAATACCTCATCCTCACGCACACAAACCTTTTGTCAACTCTTGCCTCACGCAACCTAATCCCGTTTTGAGCGATTAATGTCTGCATCAAGCATTTTTTATTTCATTTCATCTTGAAAGTAATCCAAGATAATGTGAACTCGTGACCTCGAAGTATAATTGTTTCTCGACGTATGCTTTCATGTATTATGCCTGCTTCAGATGTTGCACTTGTGATCTGATTCAGTTTGACTATTAAGGATAATTTGTTTGTGAAAAGTCAATGTATGAAACGTACACGTACGTTTTTCTGTGAAATGAAACCTTCCTTTTTCTCTGAAATGAAATCTAAGTTATTTGTCAAAGGCAGACCTACGAGGAATAACAAAAATAACCAAGCCATAATTTAAATTAAAAATTATGACCCCATACAAAATTCTTGTGTTTGAACGTTTTTGTAGTCAAATATTGTATGGTACGGAACACTTTAATGTGCAATTCCGATTCGCACATGGGTGGTTTAATAGCATTTTTATTGTTTATTTTGCTATTGATTTCTCGTACTTATTCTTAGTCCTGTAACCAACATATGCCCTAGACGTGCTCTTCGTTTCTTCTCTTACGGCGAAAAAAAATGCAATATAAATAAATATATATGGACAAATCACACAGATTGAGCTAGCCCCAAAGTAAGTTCGAGACTTGTTGTTATGGGATACTAACTCAATGATACTATATTTTATAACAAATACATATATAGATAAACATCCAAGACCCAGGCCAATCAGAAAAAGATCATTTTCCATCTTGACCTGACCTGGGATCGAACCCGGGGCCCTCGTGTCGCAGGCTAGCGTGTTTACCACTGCGTCACGGAGATCGCAATGTATTAACACAGATCTGTGATGTCACAATAATCACAGATCTGAGTTAATTAATACCTATCAAATATTGATCTGAAAAATAAGATAATAACATTTTAAACTGACGGCAAAAATAAATATAATTTTATTCAGCTATCATGAGGGTCATCTACCTCGTAGGGGGTATAGACAGGCACATGTGGCGCCGTCGTCTAAAATTACAATGCAAGTGCAAATGTATGTCGCATATGAACCTATCCAAATGACAAATAGTCGACGATTCCCGCACATAACTCCGCGCGCGGACAAGCCAGACAGTTGTGAAACTAATGGCTGCTCTTGGCGACAGTTCGATGACTATTTATCGGTTACATGCCTCTGCCGTGTTTCGAGACGATATAATGCATTACTTCGAAATCTGGCTGCAATAGCTGCTGGTAATACAAAGTATTTACATTTATCAGCATTAACCTTAGTAACGTTCCACGCTAGTCTGGGAGACAAGAAAAAAGTGGTTGTGACATCAGACGGACATGACGAATTTATAAGGGTTCCGTTTTTTGAAACTATGGAACCTTAAAAAGTAGAATGTACAAGCTACTTCTCTTCACGCGCGAACCGCGTAGAAGCCGGCCGGGAAAAGGTTATCTAAAGCAAGAAACTAACAGATGCAGTGCGGCGGAGGCGCGCCACAAGCGGCGCAGAGTCAAAACAACAGAATATTAACCTTAATAATATGTAGCATAAAGTCGATTTTTGTAGTGTGCCCGGCGCCATCATGCGGCGCGCGACGACGACTCTGCGCCGCTTGTGGCGCGCCTCCGCAGCACTGCATCTGTTAGTTTCTTGCTTAAGGATTCATGTTAATAATAGACTAGCGACCCATAGATACCTATTTTGATTCCGTTTTCTACCATCAACACGGTAAACGTGGCCTTTGGGTCTATTGTCTAAGGCTTTGTCTACCCCTTAAGGGATAAAGACGTGATTAATATAATGAAGTGTTTATATGTAACCTTAGTGACTAACAAGACATAGGCACACATACTGTTCGAGCTTACCACTTAGTAATATTCTGATTTCTATGAGCTTACTTCTCACATTTGTGTGACCCGTGGCCTACATCTTGTAGGTAGGTCGCCTGTCAGCTGTTTTTACACTATAATAAGAATCAAATTTACCTTGTAACAAATTGAGATACTATCGAATAGTAGCCAAGATATTATTGAGCGATGGTCGAGGTACTCTTGGGATGCCATCGAGAAATAATCCATCACACCCAGTTATCAACATCTAACTTCGAGAGAAATAAACAACTACTTTCTATGTGACGTGTTCTTGTATCTCCACACCAACATCTTCGCACATCATCATGCACGATGTATGGGTAATACATACTTATCACGACTTTATCCCTTGCTGGGCAAACAGAGCCTAGGGCTATAAGGCCCAAAGTTGTGAAACGATTGGCCCTTTTGACGTTATCGGCGCACATACCTACGCCGGCTAAGGTTGTACAGGAGATAACCTGACAATCAACCCAGAGTGTGGTTATTGGAAACAAAAGCTATAAAAGTTTTCTTCGGCAAAATTATGCCTTTTGAACACACGCAAGGAATTCAGGACGATAGTGAAGCAGTCAGAGGTTCTTCGTTTCCGCCTGCCGCGGCTCATACACTGCGGTAATTGGTGTACAGACACGCCAGACTATTGTTGTATCTCTCTTAAGAGCCCGCCATATGCCAGGCGGCGTGGCGATACAAACGCGGATGGTCTAAACGCGTTGGCTACTTTGGATATTTTCGTTTTTTAGGAATATTCAAGAGTTATTCGAAAAGAAAAACATATGATGGCTGCCTTATCTGTAATGCAATAATAATCAAAAGTTTCAAGGTTAATTTTAATATATTTGGTGAATAATGCTATATACCGAGTAAATTATACGTGATTTGGAGGCAACTTTGCAATTTTTTTCTATCGAGAAAATTAACGGAATCGTTTTGATTAAAACTAACGCGAGATAATAACATTATTTATATGTGAATTACGGGTTACTCACGTACGAAATCAGCTACAGGCCGACATGTTTCAACCTCATCCGGAGGTCTTCCTCAGGGCGAATGTGAACCGAGACGCGCGCACGGAGTCGTCCCGATTCGCACTGACACTAGTGACGAGCGACGCGGCATGCGTGGGCGGCGCGGGCAGCGCGGTCCGCGGCTCGCTGAGCACTCTGTGACAGTGCTGGGGTTGATGGGGGTTGCTGATGTTCTGCATTGATGATTCCCGTAGCTTTTCTGGGAACCCCATTTCCGTCTTCATCATCATCATCAGTGGCTGACATTGCGCGTACGTGAAAAGAGCTCACTGTGTCAAGTTCTGCTGGTTGAACATGGCTTCTACTGTCCGTTTTCTGAAGCAATGGTTTCCAGGTGACGGGTAAGCTCCAACCTCCATCGCGATTGAAATTCGGGCGTTTACTAATCTCTATAGCTTCTCGTATTTTACGAGGGACAAAGCTTTTCTCTCTCGCTAAGACTTTAGCTTTGTCAAAGCGGATGTAATGCGTAACATCCGACTCTATCGCGTGCTCGGCGATGGCTAACCCGGTGCTGTCCAATTTCTTCAGACTCCGTATATGCTCATGCAGCCTTGTTGACACATTTCGTCCTGTCTCTCCCACGTAGCTCTTTCCACAGTCGCAAGGGACTTCATACACACCAGGCACATTAAGTGGATCTCTGTCCTTTGGGGAACGTACAAGCTGCCTGATTTTTGTAAGGGGTCTGAATATGGTCTTGATGTCAAATTTTCGACGTAAGAATTGACCAATTTTGTCCGTCACTCCCTTAACAAACGGTAAGTACAATAGCGCTCTCTCAGCTGATGTCGAATGTACGCTCCCATTGGTACTAATTCTGAGACTCTGTCTCCAATTATACCCGTTGCTTTCCAACACTGTCTTTACGTGTGCTAGCTCTGATTCAATGTATTGCGGGTCGCACAGTCGTAGAGCTCTGTTTATAAGTGATCGCGGAACCGACGCTAGATGGGCTGAGTGATGGTGTGAATCAGCTCTCAGATAGCGGTCTGTATGCGTCGGTTTCCGATACACTGTCTGTGACAGTGTTCCATCGGGTTGCCTCATAACCAAAACGTCGAGGAAAGCAAGGGCACCATCCTTTTCTTGCTCGCTCGTGAATTTTATTCTTGGGTGTAGCGCGTTTAGATGTTCAAGAAAAGGTGTCACGTGAGCACTATTCAGAATAGCAAAAACATCGTCCACGAATCTCCACCAATGTCTAGGCTTGTTGAGTTCGTGTTGTGGAGATTCGTGGACGATGTTTTTGCTATTCTGAATAGAGCTCACGTGACACCTTTTCTTGAACGTCTAAACGCGCTACACCCAAGAATAAAATTCACGAGCGAGCAAGAAAAGGATGGTGCCCATGCTTTCCTCGACGTTTTGGTTATGAGGCAACCCGATGGAACACTGTCACAGACAGTGTATCGGAAACCGACGCATACAGACCGCTATCTGAGAGCTGATTCACACCATCACCCAGCCCATCTAGCGTCGGTTCCGCGATCACTCATAAACAGAGCTCTACGACTGTGCGACCCGCAATACATTGAGTCAGAGCTAGCACACGTAAAGACAGTGTTGGAAAGCAACGGGTATAAGTGGAGACAGAGTCTCAGAATTAGTACCAATGCGAGCGTACATTCGACATCAGCTGAGAGAGCGCTATTGTACTTACCGTTTGTTAAGGGAGTGACGGACAAAATTGGTCAATTCTTACGTCGAAAATTTGACATCAAGACCATATTCAGACCCCTTACAAAAATCAGGCAGCTTGTACGTTCCCCAAAGGACAGAGATCCACTTAATGTGCCTGGTGTGTATGAAGTCCCTTGCGACTGTGGAAAGAGCTACGTGGGAGAGACAGGACGAAATGTGTCAACAAGGCTGCATGAGCATATACGGAGTCTGAAGAAATTGGACAGCACCGGGTTAGCCATCGCCGAGCACGCGATAGAGTCGGATGTTACGCATTACATCCGCTTTGACAAAGCTAAAGTCTTAGCGAGAGAAAAAAGCTTTGTCCCTCGTAAAATACGAGAAGCTATAGAGATTAGTAAACGCCCGAATTTCAATCGCGATGGAGGTTGGAGCTTACCCGTCACCTGGAAACCATTGCTTCAGAAAACGGACAGTAGAAGCCATGTTCAACCAGCAGAACTTGACACAGTGAGCTCTTTTCACGTACGCGCAATGTCAGCCACTGATGATGATGATGAAGACGGAAATGGGGTTCCCAGAAAAGCTACGGGAATCATCAATGCAGAACATCAGCAACCCCCATCAACCCCAGCACTGTCACAGAGAGCTCAGCGAGCCGCGGACCGCGCTGCCCGCGCCGCCCACGCATGCCGCGTCGCTCGTCACTAGTGTCAGTGCGAATCGGGACGACTCCGTGCGCGCGTCCCGGTTCACATTCGCCCTGAGAAAGACCTCCGGATGAGGTTAAAACATGTCGGCCTGTAGCTGATTTCGTACGTGAGTAACCCGTAATTCACATATAAATAATTAACGGAATCGTGTTTTTGAGTCATATAGTTACCAGAGTTAGTCCTGAACTTTGCTGCATTTTTATTTCAACTTGAGTATTTAATTATTATTGATATAACAGTCAATCAAGCAAAGCAGTGTGAGGTAGTACGGGCCCTTAACGTGATGACAGGACCAAGATATAGAACAGAAGAGAAGGCAGTCAACCCCGTGTATGGTAATCGGAAGCAAAAGCTATAAAGTTTTCCTCAACAAATCATACTCTCAAAGAATTTAGGACAATAATGAAGCTGTCATCGGGATTATTCGGTTCTGCCTGCCGAGACTCATGCACTGTAGTAATTGCCGTACAGATGTTAATGCGGTGTATCTCACGATAGGAGATAGCAGAACAAAGATATATTACAGAGGAGCCGGCTCAACCCCGTGTATGATAATTAGAAGCAAAAGCTATAAAGATTTCCTCAACAAAATTATACTTGAACACTCGCAAAGAATTCAGGACAACAATGAAGCCGTCATCGGGACTTCGGTTCCGCCTGCCGCGACTCAAACGCACTGCGGAAATGGCGTACAGTTCCGGCTCATGCGTATGTCTTGACTGCCAGCGCTCCTTGGATGAGCCTTTGCATGACATGTATGTGACTTCGTCTTGTGTCATCCATAGTGAGGTTCTAATGACGATGAACGAAGGGTCCTATTCTATCCCGGAAACGAAACTGCACAAAACTGCCTATCCTGTGCTGTTAGTGATTTGTTTCACCCAGTATGACGAATGGCTTTGTTTGTCAGTTAGCAGCACTTGCCAAAGCAGTACGAGCAAATGCACCTGCATCCTCCAGAAATAAGTGGCGTGTGCAGCGTGTCAGTCTTGGCTATAAATCACTCTGACTCCCAATTACTCGCTCGTGTCTCGTTACGGGTAACACTTGCTGAAAGCTGATGCCAGAAAATGAACCCGTTTATGTAGACTTCCGTGCATCGTCGTCAGCCGCATGCCAATTGTCGCTCCTCTCATAAAAGTCATCATGCGTTTTCATGTTACCATTATTGTCTCTATAGTGGCGCAGGGACTAGCGCATGTGGTGGCGATACGCGGAAGCATACCTTAAACATTGAAGATAGATACTCGTAATGCCGTTTATTTGCTGCTCTAGTCACACATTTACAACAGTTTATAAAAAAACAGTCTCATTAAAAATTCAGAGTATAAAACAATATAATATAATATAAATAAATATATACCGACAAATCACAATAAAACAATACTTTACCATTTGTATACGCACATATATATGCCACAGCAATACAAAACTGTCATAGTTTAGTGAATATATTGCTCTGAGAGCAACACACTGATTTTCAGCTATGGCCTGTCATCAAATGCGAGTGCGCTTCAATTTACATATATGGAAAGAATAGGGAAAGGCCCAAATACTTAGTAAAAATTTGACTTTATAGAGTTATATAATAAAAAGTGAGTTTGCAGACAAATATGCAGATTTTTTGAGATAATAACATTATTTATATGTGAATTACTACGTTATTCGCACTAGTGTTAATCGGGATGACTCCGTATGCGCGCATCTCGGTTCACATTCGCCCTGAGGAAGACCTCCGGATGAGGTTGAAACATGTCGGCCTATAGCTGACTTCGTACGTGAGTAACCCGTAATTCACATATAAATAATATACAGATTTCAATAAATACTTATATACTAGAAGAAAAAAGACATTTTCCACATTTATAATACTAACTTTAATATTAGCGTAATATAAGATAACTAACTTTAGAATTAGCATAATTCCTCAACCATAATAAGAAAACCATACCTAGAATTTTGAATGCAACTGTAGCTGCATACAATTCTTATAAATCTAATAGAGATTTCAGTGCCAAAGTCACATAAAAACTCTAAAATGCACATTTTATATTGGACTTGGTGTAAACAGAACAATCATGCAATACACATAATTCTGCTTTTGCAATTCATTCACAATTCCATGCCGCCCACTCATACCTTTTGGCACCATACCTATACACTCCCCGTGACTCACGAGTGGAAAACACTCGTAATCTATTGCAGTGTTTATCATTTTCCACGACCTTGTCATGGGACCTACACACTGATTTAGGATATTTACTATGTAGCGGACAAGAGAACATGCATTTGTATGATCCAACTGGTTATTTCTATCTGCGTTGCAAAATAGAGCCGTAAATACATGTTATCAGGTCTTTATCACTGACAGGGTAGACCCAAGGGCATATAGGTGGAAGACGAAATCAAAATAGTGACGGGTTGCTAGCCGCAGCGCCTATTAACATGATTCGTTATTTTCACCCATTCCCTTAGCCGGCTTTTACAAAGCCGGAAGGGAAGCCGCTGGTACATTCAACGTCTTTTCTAGTCTCCCAGACCGGTATATGTAGGAGAAAGAAATAAAAGAGAGCCCATTACCTTCAAATATTTTATATATTTGGAATATTTTTTGAATATTCCACATATATATTAATATAAATTTTGTAAATCAATATTAAACCTCATTTTTTTACCATTGGATTAATCATTCATCAATTTATATCGTTTTATTACTTTATTTTCGTTAAATTACTATATTTTGAATTAATAATTGTTAAAATAACATGTGCACGGTTCGGCATATCATTGCAGAGCGCAGAGATACTTATCGATTGGCCGGTTTTTCCGGAAAACCAGCGTCGGTTCATTGCAAAATGCCTAGACTCATGCTGAGTGGACGTGTCGGTTTAGCAATTAGGCTAATGAATGTACTGAATTGTAATATTGTAACATCATTACACTTCTTGCTTGATTGTAGGATTGTAGGAAGTTCTTTCAGCTTTTTATCGCACCAGATTTGAATAACAACTAGAGAGTGAATCTATGTATCGCAGTTTTCTGTCACTAAGAGTTGGAAGACGAATCCCACTCAAACTACTCATGAACATGTATCGAATTAGGTATAAAAACGGGTCTCTCACGTGCTGCTTTGTCGGGATTGCCGACTATAGTTCGGCACACTCCGCAGCGCGCCCCGCACTCGCCTTGAAAATGGGCTCCTGACGAGTCCAAAACTATAGTCGGCAATCCCGACGAAATAGCACACGCGTGACCAGTTTTTATACACAATATCTTTTTCTCAACTTCAATGATATAATGTATCGAATTACAACAAATTATGACTTTTAGTCGATACGAATGTTCATTTGCGTTTCTAAATAGTCTATTCAAAGAATTTCTGCAAAAATAAAAATAGCCAACATTTTAATATAAATACAATTACTTTGATAGATTTACTTCTCATAAAAGCAAGTCAAAGAACCTGTTATCATCGCCTGAGGTGGCGCTTCGTTCAGATGAATATCCTTCAGACGAATTTATGATGTCGCGACGAGGTATTTTTGTTTAAATGAGGCATGAACTATTATTAAACCATAAAAATATAAATATTTTCATAAAATTCATCATTTTGTAACAGTAAAAATTAAATACCGACATCGTATCAAAACGCGTTGGCTATTGCCATTATATTTTATTGCAGTGTAAGGAGCATGCAAAAGCTCTACGCGAATAAACAATATTTTGACGCATCGTAAGCGTACCTACATTTTCTTGAACTTTGAAAAAAGCTTGCAGCCTTTTGCTCTGTTTACCTTATTATTATTTATTTAACTCTTTATTGCACCAATTTCAAGAAATAAACATAAATATGTAACAGATTGAGAAAAACAATAGGCGGCCTTATCGCTAAATGCAATTTCTTCCAGGCTGAGGGTAGTAGAAATATACCTTGCAAGGAATAAAGCTAAAGTATAAAGTGATAGGAACTCTTCGTAGGACGTAAAATCCACCTTAGTTGCCAATTACCTATCATCCGCGGGTCTCCTAGGTTGATGATAAACTGATACCTGCTATAAAAGTTGAATATATATTTTTTCAGAGCCGTGGTCCGGGAACTGATCGAGACTGAAGAAGAGTTCGGGCGTGACATGCAACAAGTAGTGAAGCGGTACATGAAGCCCATGGACAAGGCGACCACTCCCAAACCAGTGTTCGACAACCGGGAACTGCTGTTCTCCAACTTCAGGCAGATTGCCGAATTCCATACGACGTAAGTTCCTATTATATTATTTTTTGATTAAAACTAACGTGAGATATTTACATTATTATAATATGTAACAACGGGTTATTCACGTACGAAGTTAGCTACTGGCCGACATGTTTCGACCTCATCCGGGGGTCTTCCTCAGGGCGAATGTAGATCGAGACGCTACTCCATACTCCGCAATAGCTATAGCGTTAGATACAAGTCGTAGACAAACGTTTCTCTTGATGGCAGTCCCATGACTGCTGGCTGAAATAAGAGAAAAGTTTGAATATGATTTTCGACGCACTTTATCCAATCGTAATACCAAGGAGCGCCCTCTATATTCTTTTTTGTGATTCTGTTAGCCGTGTCGTGATAATAAAAGGCGCTGGACACGCACATAATTCGAAACGTGTTTATTTACATACATACATATAACTTTTTCACTTGCGGGGTAGATAGAGCCCAGGTCTACGAGTATAACACTTATGCCACATTTAACATGTTGGAGGTCGTGTAGACGGATAATGGAATCAAAATAGTGATGGATTGCTAGCTGCATCTCCTATTAACATGATTCCACAGATTATCGCCCATTCCCTCGATCGGCTTTTATGATCTGCGCGGGAAGAGAAACAGCTGGCAGCTTTCTCTTTTCTCTCAGACCAGCATGAAAGTAGTGATCATTTGCAATCCAAAATCCACAACACACAGTTTAACTAAAGAAGCTTTAACCTCAAATCTAGATCATTAACAATAGAAACCCTTTTAAATTTTAATATAACTGTTCTGTTTTTCACTTAGGGCACTTCTGGAAGGCATCAAATATTACGCCGGCGAACCGCGAATGCTCGGAAGGGCCCTCTTGCGCATGGAGCGCGAATTCGACAAACATGTGGCGTATTGCCGCGACGAGCCTATGGCGCAACATCTGCTTGCCTCAGACCCGGTGGTGAACGCTTATTTCCAGGTAAGTCTGAAAACAGGAAACTCTTTCTGGTATGCCTAGTATTCCGGCATACAAGAGGTTTATAACCATAAGCCAATGCAATTTTTAATCAATAATTATGTTCGGACATTTATCTACATCTACTGTTATGCTGTTATGTATGTACATATTTATGTAGATACGCATAACGTTTTATTTGGCTCAAAATTAATCGCTATTTTTATGCATTTCCTTCAAATTCCAAATCATACTCATACAACTAAAAGAATCTTAAATTTTAAGGACGATGAATCAAAAATCATGAAAATACATTACACCAACAAAATTCATCAAATTGTTAATTTTCAGTCTTATATTAGTTTATGGATTACTAAATCCAAGACATAATAAGATTGAATATTTTTTAAACGTGTATTATATTTAAAAAGAAAACACTTTCATCAGATTATTTTGTTTCGATTAACAGTAGTTAATTGAAAGAAAATATGTTGCATCTCGTTATGTTTGCATCATGGCATTTTCCACATCACAACTTGAATGGTCATTTGCGATCACAAATATGAAACAGCATAAAATCATTAGCCGTGTGGTATCCGGCAGAGTAGAATAGGACCACTCCAAGTCTTCCCGTGGATGTCGTAGAAGGCGACTTAGGAAATACAAGCTAAACAAAGCTTATAATCTGGCCAGCGTGGAGAGTGTAGGCCAAGTCCTCTGGCTGCTCTGGCCAAGTATGGCCCTAGTAGTACAGAGAGGGTCGTGCTCCTGTAGTGGAGACTAAAAAGGACCTGATCATGATGATGATGATGATAATAAAATCATTATACTTAAAGTGACTGCTGAAAGGTTATTTTTTGTTTTTACACAACAGCGCCATCTACCAGTAGTTTAAGACACGATTAAATTGGTTGCGGCTGCTATTTATACTTAAATTTCTTATACTCACTTCTGCTCGCTGCTTGTACTGGTACTACGTTGAAATTGAGGAAGCGACATCTAGTGTCGATTCCCATCTCTAAGTAGCAGTGGATTCTAATCCGAGATCTATAAATAGATCCATGTCTTCTTATGATTCGAAGTTAACAGATGGCGTTAGCAGTATCATTGTTACCATACTACTCTACTTTATTTCGCAAAGATTACTTGTTCCACGATGGTGGAACCCAACTTGCAAGGTAAAGAAGTTGGGAAGAAATACAACGCTAGGATTTTCACGATTACTTTTGTTAGTTCTGTCTTCGTGATTAACATATTCCACTGTCTCCGTTTTCTCATATTCCCCAATATTTATAAAGTTCTTTAGCAACAAAGCCCCTATTTCGGTCTATATCCTAGGATTATCTGCGATTCCCTAAGCCTGATGATCCGCCGGCCGGGCGCCGCGCTCGGCAACTCGCCAACACTAGAATAGTTCGCGTGCCGCATCGCGTTATAGCTGTCAATCCGAGCCGTCATATCGGGGGCAATCGCCGATTCACAAACATTTTAATATTAGAAGCTGATCTTCCAGAAAATTACAATTACTCGCGTGGGTAAGAGCTTTGCTTCATGCGTTGGTGACCAGTAAATTTCATTGTGTTTTTTTAGCATGCATATAGACCCTAAGCCCTATATGCATGCTGAAACACAATTCTTTATAGCCTAGAGAGATTATAATGGCAGCCTCTCAACGTCTAAGGTGTCAAAAAGAAAGTCAAAAGGTAGTCCAAGCCAACAGTATATACTTCATGTATACACTGCATGTATAATATCAATATATAGAGTCAATACATGTATTGCTTTTTGGATGTGATATTTTTTTTATCATGCATCTTCCTTTTATTATGTAAATATTTTTTTATTGTCGTAATATACCGGTTGTTACAAAACTACGAAATAATATTTAAGGGGCATGATCAGTCCATGATATTAAACAACTTTCCCCAAGGGACAAACTTCGAATCATAAAAAGAAAAATTCGATCTCCGATACAAAATAAGCAGTCAGCTGATCGACTTACAATGGTATGTCAAAAATTTTTTTTTTCTATTTATGTTCCCTATATATTATACAATATTTGGCATAAATTTTTTAACGCGTAATATAAAAATATGCGTAACGACCTTAATGCGGATTATTTTTATGCCAAAGAAATCGTTATACGTATCAATCTTTATGCATTCAGACACCAAACCGAGCTCTCTCTCTATCTCCCTCACACACACATCTGACCGTTTCCCGGTTGCATCAGCTGAGATACATCGGAACCCGGAATCCGTTGCCCGCTTTTCAGAGCATATTATTTTATTCATGGTTTAAAATGATTTGGCAAAGTTTTCGCGGGCGGTAACCTACCTGCCTGACAACGTTTTCAAGTTTACTTTTGCTTACAAGGTGTTAAACATCAGAGATGCAGTCATATTTTTATAAATAAAATAAAACAATATATACCTACGGACGAATCACACAGATTGAGCTAGCCCCAAGTTCGAAACTTGTGTTATGGGATACTAACTAAACGACACTATATTTTATAACAACTTTATTAATTCTATTTTATTAATACATATAGAGATAAACATCCAAGACCCAGGCTAATCTGAAAAAGATAATTTTCCATCGTGACCTGACCGGGGATCGAACCCGGGCACCCCGTGTCGCAGGCTGGCGTGTTAACCACTGCGCCACGGAGCCCGCCATGTTTTTATGGGCTGAAGACCAATGTCTCTCTACAGCCCTAAATCGGCCGCGTTAATTATAGTAGTTTGTAGCTTTTGAACAATAATTAATAATTTGAATATAATAAGTATAATATAATAAGTATTATTTAGAATGTGAATTGACGTGAAAAAGTGCCTGAAAAGGCCTATTTTCTGAATAAATCTTTGAATCTTTGTTAAGCACAAGCCCTTACAATTTGGCACGTATATTCGGGCCTTCGGACCGAGCACCGACAACCTATCTACAAAAGCAAGGCAAGACGTTATTAAACATGTTTCCAGACTGTAGCACTGCATTATTGCTGTCAATGAAAGACATTTTGAGGGCAGTCACTAATATTCACGCTTATGATATATATTACATAAAAGCTGAATCGTTAATGGTGGAGGTTATGTTTGCGCCGGGTTTGAAAGTCTTCTTCAAATTTACACCCTGGTGTCAGAGTTCTTCGGAACCGCATCTCGGCCTCAGACGTGGTTCCTATAACGACTACTAGATGGCAGCCGGGACCACCGGCTTAGCGTGCGTTCTGAAGCACGGAACTTAAAACAATAAAATACAGTTATTTAAATGGTGCTACAGAAGGTAGTGTGATCAGATATAGTTTGTTTACATTCGTCCTGCCAAGATGGTCAAGTTTACTTAGTTTCGCTAATTATCACATTCTCCTCATTGGCGGTCTCCCACCGAAGGGATGCCAAATAACAACATTATTTAGCACCATTCAGTATGGTATTAATACCACAATCTTGTTACAATGTGCAGAATAATTGTTACCAACTTGTCGACTGCCAAAAGAACATTATGACTCACATTTTTTACCGACTTTAAAAAAAGGAGGAGGTTATCAATTAGATTTAATTTTTTTAGGGTTCCGTACCCAAAGGGTAAAAACGAGACCTTAATAATATCGCTCCGCTGCCATCTGTCACCAGGCTATATCTCATGAACCGTGATAGTTAGAGAGTTGAAATTTATATAGACGATGTGTTTCTGTTGCCGCTATAACAACAAATAATACTAAAAAAATTAAATAAAATAATTATTTAAAGGGGCTCCCATACAAAAATCTTGATATTTTTGCTTGCTTTTGCTCGATATTGATAACGGCAACAGGTAGATGCTTGCAATATTTACAGAATATTGAGCTATATATTCACTTTAAATAATTAAATAAAAATAAAATTAATATTAAAGGGCTGCTCCCATACAACAAACATCATTTTTTTTGCCGTTTTTATAGATAACGGTACGGAACCCTTCGTGCGCGAGTCCGGCTCGCACTTGGCCGGTTTTTTCTGTCTTGAAAAGTTTGAAAAATGCTCTCACTGACCTAGTTCTATGAGGCAAACGGGACAGCCAAAAAGGAGTGTGTTCTTTGATCTATATAGAATTTGAGATTGATGTTCAGTACTTTTGCAATCTGATTCAGGTGAATAGATAGTGTCGCTCACGTAAACAGTGCCTAGAGCTTTAACAGTGGTATCCTACGCATTAGCGTCGTCGTCACGCTCGCACTTGACTCAATTCCAGAAATAATCACCTCGCCTTCCCACTTCCTGCGTAATCTTGAAGTAATTGAGGTAACGTACGATTTCTAAAATATTATGGATGATAATATAACTGTTGGCATTATTCTCCTCTAAAAATTTACTTAACCGTGTGGTTTCCGACAAAGTAGGATAGGACCACTCCTAGTCTTCCCATGGATGGCCTAAGAGGCGACTTAGGAAATACAAGCTAAACAAAGCTCATAAACATGAATGAGACCTCTCCAACCATCTGGCCAGCGAGGAGAGTGTAGGCCAAATTCTCTGTCTGCTCTGACCAAATAATGGCTCCGGTAGTACAGCAAGGGTCATGCTCCTGCAGTGGAGACTAAAAAGACCTGATGATGATGAAAAGTTTACTAATATTATAAGGGTGTAATTTAAACGGTTAGCAGAATATTTTTTTTTTTTTGTTAGCAGAATGATGTAATCGGTCAGCTAAAATAGCTAGTTGGGCAGCAACTTATGATCACCTTACTTCTTTTCTGCCCTCAGAAGTTCCGGGTGGTCATAAAAAAAACTAACTTGAACCTAACTTCTTTTCTGCCCTCATTCGTTCCAGATGGAAAGCCAAAGCTTATCCAAATGTTTTTTTTGCTGCCCCAATTGTATATATCTTGCTGACCAAACTTTGCGGCCCGAGTATTTACTTTCCATATTATAAGAAGGAAATATTTGATTGCTGTTTACCTCACCAACACGTCTGGCCAGCGTGGAGAGTGTAGGCCAAGTCCTCTGTCTGCTCTGGCCAAGTATGGCCCTAGTACTACAGAGAGAGTCGTACTCATGTAGTGGAGACTAAAAAGGACCTGATGATGATTTGATTGTTTGCATTGAATACTCTCCAAAACTACTTTACCGATTTTAAAAATTATTTTATCATTAGAATCTTACATTAATCCCTCATGGATGAACATAGTCTATAGATTATATACCTATATGTAAACGTAGGAAACCGAGGCGGCCGCTAGTTAAAATATAAATAGTATCACATCAAAACCCAAACAACAAAAATCTTTTTTGGTAACCTAGTCATGTTTGGATGACAAAGTTTCTATTCTTTGATCCTTGAATCATCTCAACACAACAGTGTGCTCTCTGTAAAGCATGTATTGACGTAAGTAGACATCATCTACTATGCGTATTCTTCTCAGTAGTGGACATTCCGAAACGCTAAGTAGTTTTTGATTTGATAAACGCAATAAAAGAAAAATAAAGAACAGAAAATATGACGTTCAAAAAGCGATAGGTACATGTATCAGAGTATATTATGATTAAAAAATATTCATTTTCATTTGCCGTTTGTTTTCATTGTTATGAACAGCCTCCGTGGTCCAGTGGTTAAGGCGTTTGCCTGTTGACCCGGGGGTCGTGGGTTCGATTCCCACCGGAAGCATACTTTGTTTCCAGTTTGGTTAGGACATTGCAGGCTTGAATCACCTGATTGTCTGATAATAAAGATGATTCCGTGCTTCGGAAGGCACGTTAATCCGGTGGTCCCGGCTACCATCTGGTAGTCGTTAAAGGAACCACGTCAGAGGCCGAGAGGCGGTTCCGAAGAACTCTGACACCAGGGTGTGCGTGGTCGATTGACCGTGTCACCTACTCGAAATGAATGAATTGTTATGATATCTTATACCAATCCGATATGATACCAATCTGGCGTTCTTATTGGATTTACCATGTTTTGTTGTAATGTTCATAATTGTCCCCGGTTTTGTGATTAAACAGATCTTTATGGTATCGGAATTCCCAGGAAATTAGTTAGACACTTCTTTTTATTGGTATTCAATGTAATCCTAATATTTGATTGCATTGATTTTCGCTTAGGAATTTTGAAACAGGTTGGTTCAATCAGGAATTTGGTGGTAGTTATTAGCTAGAATAAGGGTACTTTATTATCTTCAAACAAAAGACAGGCACAAACTACTGCCGGTGTTTACAAGCTTCTGGACACTGAAGTCGAAATTAGCGAATCTGATATTTTCAACCAGACAGTGAACAGCAAACTTCTTGTGGTAGACAGTCACAGCCCTCTGTACACGGAGTACATGGTGATTTCGAATACAGGCAGTAGCCGCCACCATAGGGACCTCCACGAACCCACCGTAGTACCCACGCCGGCATGTTGGGGCTGAAGTGCCAACTAAGGGTATACTTACTACGTACTTCTTGTTTTTTATTTTACCTAAGCTTAATAGCGTTCAGGTTAATTATGCCAATTTCGATCATTTTGAACATAAATACATATTAGCACGTCTTTTTCCCTTACGGGGTAGACATGATCTGAGACATTAAGTTACGTTCTGAGACGTTGAGACGTTAAGTTTCAAAGGTCACGTTTAGCGTATTGGTGGACGTAGGTAAAAAAATACTAAATAGTGAACGGTTGCTAGCCGCATCGCTTTTAGAAATTATTCCTTAGATGTTCAGCTATTTCCTCGGCCGGCTTCTATGGTATGCGCGAAAATATAAGCAGCTGGTGAATTCTACGTTTTCTCTTTTCTCCCAGACCAGCATGGAAAGATAAATCGACGAAAATAAGCTATTTGCCTTAGTTATTGAACCGGATTTCACGAGAATTGGTTGAAAAATGCAACTTATAGAGAAGAACAGTCGGACAGTGGGAAAGACGGTCAGATGGACATACGAATGCGCTTCCTGCTCACTCGGTCTATGTTATTGTCGCCCAGTGTTTGCTACAAAGAACATATCATCGTTAGAAAAGAAGAGATCTCCGTAAGACACGCTGACGACACTCATCCCAAGACAAATCGATGTGCTTTCTCCTGTCAAAACAACAGTGCCGACGTCACCGTCCACATGCAGGCTCCCCAAGCATCGGCGACCTTGCCGCCTGACCGTGGCTGCGAGACAACACCACGTCATAGAGAAATGGCGTTATCCTCAGCAAAGCGTGCGAGTGCGCTATGTTTAGCGGTGGACGGCACAGGGATAGCCGAAGACCAGTCGCTTGGAAGCCGCGGCCGCGAACACCTCGCTCGCTCCAGCGAAGCCACGACCTTCGACCACTCGTCCGAGTGAAGTGTGTGTCTGTGATAGTGATCTCGTGACCGTCCACTGCCTGCCTAAACCCCCAACCACCAGGTACCGTAAAACCTCATTACTGAACGAATGAGACGTTATTATTAGATCAGCAGTTGGCTGTGGCGAAAATATCGTGATTTTTCCCCTCATTTCAATGTTACGCGCGGGTGTAGTATTACAAGCATCGCGTCTGGTTTATTTTGAGGCGTGCAGCGTGGGTGGTTGAGTTTCAGCAATGCTATATATTTTGTTCTATGGTTTTCTGGTCTCGCATGTCGTGGGACATCGGGGATGTCTTCAAGCGGGCCGCCTGATGACCTTGACCCAATTCTCACACGTGCTCACGGATTAGTGAGCTCGCTCTAATGTGGACGATCGACCTATTTCCGATTTAAATTAATACAACCTATTATAATATTCTTTATTTTATGTAATGTGATGAACTGGATCTTTATAAATAAACTTGGCTCAAATCAATAAAACATATTGTATTGTATGTAACAGTTCAAATCAGAAATGCTAACTTCGCGACTGTCATGTTATTTGTAGAAGCAATACAACTGACATACGCGTCTGATATAAAAGTCAAAACGATTTTGTGAACAAACGAGAAAACGAGTCTTAGTCAACGGTCAATTAATATTTAATAGCATTTCAGTCGCCAAGCTATAGCAAGCTTTGCCAAGATTTAGCGTTTAAGCTGACAGTATTAATAAAATTCGGTTGGTTGAAACATAGAGATAAAGATAAGATAATGTTGAAAGTGCCTTTACTGTTTTACAAAAAAGAATTTTAGAGAAAGAATTGACGTTTTTACATTTTCATTTTATGACATCACTCTTAAAAACACTTATTAGCATTTTAGGCTTAGAGAAAGAATTGACGTTTTTACATTTTTATTTTATGACATCACTCTTAAAAACACTTATTAGCATTTTTCAACCTACAACACATATTTTCTTCCCACTACACAAACACAAACGCCCACCGAATACCGACCAATGATGACCCACCATCATAAATCATTAGTTACCTACCCAATTGAACTTTTCATTCTTCATTAAGTCAAGACCCTCCCAAAAGTTTTCGCATTAAATAGCAATTGTAAACGGTAGTATTTAGATAATAGAAATTTAGTTAATACTTTTACTTTACAATTGTTATTTAATATTTAGCAATTGGTTGCAAATTTTCCGAAAGTGTTTCCATATGGCGAAAATTACCTATGTTATTAGATTAATAAGCATAGTTATGATGTAATTATATATATTGTAGACGGTAGTTTTGTATAGTTCATATAACACAAATACAAATGTCAACTTAGTCTACCTGCGACCATGAAAACTGTAAAGTTTTCGAAACGTAAGGTGTAAAAATAATGTAATATACGCGATAATATCGTATTAAAGTGATTTTATTTAAATGTGTAACTATCGCGAAAACATCAGAAACCATTTATAACTATGCTTATTAATCTGATAGTTTATCTTATAAAAGTTTTCTGTAGTATAGAAACACCTAAATCTGTGCATCTAAACAAAAACCTAGAAAAATGGATTCCATGAATTGCCTGTTACATTTATGATGAGCTTAATGCGTTTTCCCATCAATAATCGGAGGCACCATGTCAAGGTAGTCTAAATTCGTTCATGTTACAGCCGCATGCGCCCGCATCGTTCGTGTTCTGTTTGTTTCTTTGCAGCTTTCGATCGTAAAGTGCATTGTTTATGGTTAATAAACAAAGCAAGTTAGCTGAATATTATTTTTATACGAATTTATTAATAGATGAAAGCGCCTTGTCAAAATGCTCTCTAATTTTCTTTGTGTACGCATCGTCCTTCCATTTACTCTTCGTTAAATTTCTCTGCATCGATCACAACATGTATGATTCCTTAACATTGTTTGTCGTAAACAACACTGTATAGTAGGTATATACGTATATACCTTTTTTGTCAAAGATGCTCTTTCACAAACTCTTTCCTATAATCGTCAAAATGTATAAATATATTCATTTGCATAATCATTCGTTATTTCTATTTATTTCTATTATATTTATATTCGTTAGAGTTGTTTCTTAAAATATGCGAATCGTGTCTATTGATTTTCTTATGAAAGTATTCTCTTACTCGTAGTCTTTAAATTCTTCGATAGCTAAAGACTCTGTATCTTTATACTAGCTGTTGCCCGCGACTTCGTCCGCGGCAATTTCTGTTATTATGATTAATTAGTATAGATGAATAATTTTCCCCCGCTTTCAAAACATTTTTATTGATGCTTCGCTCCTATTGGTCGCAGTGTTATCGTTGTAGCCTAAAGCCTTCCTTAATAAATTAACTTCTAACACAAAAATAATTTTCCAATTTGAATCAGTAGTTCCTGAGATTAGCGCGTTCAAACAAACAAACTCTTCAGCTTTATAATATTAGTATAGATGAGATAGAGAACGTCCTGGTTCTCTTTTATTGCTTCTTATTTACTGACGCATCTTTGTTTATGTTTTCTGCTTCATCTACTTCGTCGCTGATTGTTTTTACTGTCTCAGATCTTATTCGCTTACTTCTTGTTGCGCTTGTTGCGCTTCAACTCTTTGTGAGGCTTGGCCTTCTCAGAGAATTTATTTCAATTCAATCTATCTATGGCATAGTATCTATATATACGTCAGCTCCGTGGCGCAGTGGTTAACACGCCAGCCTGCGACACGGAGTGCCCGGGTTTGATCCCCGGCCAGGTCAAGATAGAAAATGATCTTTTTCAGATTGGCCTGGTTCTTGGATGTTTATCTATATATTTATTTGTTATAAAATATAATATCGTTGAGTTAGTATCCCATAACACAAGTCTCGAACTAACCTTGGAGCTAGCTCAATCTGTGTGATTTGTCCGTATATATTTATTTATTATTTATCTATGGTTCTCTTCTTATTAAATTTGTGTTTGTTTTTTTTTTGTTCCGTTTATGAGAAATATAATTTGAAGAATCGATGTAATTACATGACTAAAGATTTTCTCTGTTTTTTCATCAACAGCTAGAGGTGCAACAGCCTATGTCCATATAATATAATTATGAAGCTTTTGAATACTGGTGTATGCTTAAAAAACTTTTCGATGATAAATTCACCATCGAATTTCATAAGAGACGTATGGTAGGAAACTTCAATGACAAAAATAAACTTTTATTTTCTATACTGCTAAGAACACCAATACCGCAACATTCACCGTATGGTAACAATGAATTGCCTATTCCTTCCTCAACTGCTAAGAATGCAGTCTGCATCAATAGCTGCACTGATTGATTCTGGCACAGCGCCAGGTAATTAGAGAGACGTGCAACGGATGATCCTTCACAGCTTGAGCAAATTGACGGTGTCACTCACGGAAAATATAGCACTGGGTATTAATTTACGCCAAAAAGACTTTTGATTAATTCTTAGTTATACATTTTGGATAACTTAATTGTAATTTTCTTTATGTTCTGGAATTATAATAGCTTTTTCAGCTTCATAAAATGGAAATAATTGGTAGATCATTCTTGTATTATAATACTTGTTTTGATTTTTATTTCTCGTCGGCGTCTTTGCTTCTGTTATCTTGATTTTTTAAAAGATTTTCTGAGCTCCGAGTAACATACGAAACGTGTCACGTTCCTAATTTGAATGTACAAACTATACTAAAACAAACAGAAATTTCGCCCTTTTATCGTTGGAATACCAAAGAGTCGAACTAAACGCTTTGACAGTTCCTTTTTGGTTCGAGTAGCCAAGGTGTGGAATGAACTGCCTGCGTCTATATTCCCAGACAAGTACAGTCCCGGGACATTCAAAAGTAGAATAAATGGGTATCTCTTGGATAGGCATGTAACATCCTCGTCTTCATCGTCACTTACCATCAGGTGAGATGGGAGACAAATGCCTTATCCAATAATTAGTAAAAAAAAAACATGCTACTGGATAAATAGCACTAACACTAGAACTTTTCCTTATTTTAGATGTCTCTATTTCAATATACATACTACAAGCGCTGCATATTGATTTGCAGAATTTCAAGTAAGGACAAACCAAATATCTAGAAAATACCTAAATAAATAAATAATCACCTAAAATTAAGGTAGCCCCACATTACCTAAGTTGTGAACTTGTGTCGTGGGATACGAACACAACTATATTTTATTTTATAATAAATACATATATGAACGAACACCCAAGAACCAATCTGAAGAAGATACTTAATCCACTTATATCGCCATCACTATTTTAGATTGTATTAATGTTAAAAAAGAACATCGTTATGAATTAAATTTGCCCAAGCTATAGCCAAGTTTCTTTCTAACAAGAATGTCGTGGTAGCATTGTGAATTTGCATGATATATCCTCTAATTTAGTCAGAGTACAAAATATGTTTCACAAAGAATATGTCAATCCGGAAAATATAATTTTGAAACAAATCCAAATTCATTTTCCTCCTGGAAACGCAGCGGCAATGCAACTATTCCGACTTTGACCTAGGAGAGTGTCAACACTATCATTGCAGCGTTCTCTGTCAAGGGTACTCTTATTGTTATAAACACCAGTCCCACACGAAAGATATTAAACGCATGTGTCGTCTCGCAAGCGTAGCACGAGAAATACAGTAAATGTTCGTTTAATTCTTACATTTTCATTCAGTTCTCAGGTTGAGGTAATCTCTGAAAATAAGTTCACTCGCAAGTTATTTTTGGTTTGTTACGGATGTTTTGATTCGTGGATATTCGGGATATCTTGTTTCGTGTCCAATTCATTCTTGCTCTTCTTACTTACTCTTATAGTGATGAAAATTATTTCATCATCATCATAAGAAGCGTAAGAAGTCCACTGCTGAAAAGGCCTCTTCGAAGAATTCTTCGTTCTATGGGAGGATATTATCACACTCACGTTTGGCAGGCGGGTTGGAAAGCACAGTTTCTTTGGCTTCTTGTATCTCCGACGCTACTGCAAATCTGAAGTATTTTAAGCTGGGGAATAATAGGAATTTGTTGTATCTGGGAAGATGAGGTATGGGACACTACTCACTTGGATGAATAGGGGAAAAGCAAGTAGCAGTTCGGGATTCCGGGCGCCCATGCCTGAAACCATACCTGGCCACCACCGGCCAAGCAGTTGAGGATAATATCCCTGACCTTGTGAAAATAATTTGAGTGCTACCTTTCTGTAAAAGTAAAAGATCCTGAAAGTGAAAAATGAAGACCAAGGCCGGATCACAGTCTAATAACAAAAATAAAAGATGATTCCGTGCTTAGGAAGGCACCGGCTGCCATCTGGTAGTCGTTAAAGTAACCACGTCAGAGGCCGAGAGGCGGTCCCGAAGAACTCTGACACCAGGGTGTGCTTGGTTGATTGACCGTGACACCTACACGATATGAATGATGATTTACTGTCCTTCAAATCATGATACTCGTCAATAAGTTGTTCTTTAATTACGTTACTTCAATATTCGAAGAAGTTTAATATTGTTTTTTTTATTGGCAGGCTTTAGCTGACAAACTCGTTGACGACAAAGGCATCACCGAGCACCTAAAGCTACCAATACAGAGGATAAACGATTACCAGCTACTGTTAAAGGTAAGGAAATCTAAGGAATCATGTTAGTAGGCGATGCGGGTAGCAACTAAACACTATTTTGATTTAATTTTTAGGGTTCCGTACCTCAAACGGAATAAACGAAACCCTTATAGGATCACTCGGTTGTCCGTCTGTCTGTCTGTCAGTCTGACAAGACCCTTTTTCTCAGGAACGCGTAGAGGTACTCGTATCAAGCTGAAATATCAAATACTCAGGTCTGCTGTCCCTTGCAGTTGTGAAAAAATCAAGCTTCTGAGCCAACGCAATCAAAGGATACAGCTGATTATGTCGCAATTTTTCGTGTTTTTTCAACATTCGCAAGGGAATCAAAACCTACAGGGTACTTCCCGTGACCTCGGAATCTTGAAATTTAGTACGAAGCAACGTCTTATAGCACGGATAAAGAAAAAGTTGCGAAAAGTATTAATTTTGAGTTACAACACATAAAAAAACAAATTCAAACTTATTGTAATATATAAAGCTTTTATATATAATGTACGGAACCCTTAGTGCGCGAGTCCGACTCGCACTTGGCCGGTTTTTTCACCTATACGCTCACCAACATGCTTAACGTGGTTTTTTTGGCGCTGTCTACACCGCAAGGAAAAACGACGTGATAGTATGTATGTTAAAGGTAATCGAATCTATCTCTAATGCATTACTCTCCGGTTCCTCATATGGTTGCTTCGGAACCTGAAGTCCACTTTCCGGCTTTTCTGACTCTATTTTGCTTTATCATATTTGATTGTGTAAGATGTGAGAAACGTGCCACCACCTTGGGAAACATTTTGAATATCAATCTGGTTTAAGATTCTGTTGCAATTGGGAAGGTGCAACAATTACTCATATCTTGACCTGCCTTAACTACCCTTCTTGTTATACGAAGCAAATTCAAATAATGTATAGGACTAGAAATGACTTGGCTTCTCAGTCAGACTTCAAATGGAAATGTGGAGCGTCTTCAAGTAACAATAAGCATATTTTTTATTGCAACGACTTTAGTTTTAAAGATCAACAACAATCTTCATCAGATCTTAACTATTTTTAAATGAGAAACCTTATGTCTAAATAAATAAATAAACTAAATTGACTTTCACCGGACGGAAAAATACACATAGGATTGATAATGTCCTCCTTTTTGGAAGTCGGTTGAAACAATATTTTCAACAATATTTTTTGAAAAAAGCTTTTATAATAAAATAAATGTACATATCGCCAGGTCAATGACCTATCAAATCAAATCCAATTTGACTTGTATAAACGCTATCAGGCGCTCGACTACAAATGTAACGCGAATAAAATGTTATTCGTAATCGAAAGTTTGGCAAACGCTCCAGTTTCCATTATAAATAGACGGATGTACACAAAGATCTGAAGCTGTGACGTAATCCGCTGGTGGAAGCGCGGGATTGCACACTTATTTGTAGTAATACGCTGGTTGAGATCAAACAAATAATGGGGAATTTAAATTTCGATTAGGAGAATGGACACAAACCCGGGGTTTATGCTAAAGCAGCAAACTTACAAGTTTTAACTATATCAAAGAACCGAAACATCACAAAGATCCTAATGCATGACGTAATCCGCTTATGGAAGCGCGGGATTGCATGCTTATTTGCAGTAATATATTGGTTGAGATCAAACAAATAATGGGGAATGTAAATGTTGATCAGGAGGATGGACACAAACCCGGGGTGTACGCTGAAGCAGCAAACTTACTAGTCTTAACTTTATCAAAGAACCGAAAGATTACAAAGATCATAATGCGTGACGCAATCCGCTGGTGGAAGAATTGAATTGCACACTTATTTGCTGTAATATACAAAATACAGAATACAAAATCTCTTTATTGTAGAACACAGGTAAGATGAGATGTTACAAAAATAAATAAAGGCCACCATGCTCTGCCCATACTGGACATACAATAATTAGTTATTAAAAAATATTAGATATTACCCATTATTATTGAAAATTAAAAAATAAATTAAAAATCGCATAAATTGTTCAAATTAGTCGTCAAATTTATCATTAAAGAAATCGTCAATTGTATAGTAACATTTTTCAGTCAAAACTAATTTTAATTGATGTTTGAATTGTTTAACATTTAGATCCTTGAACTTGTCAGATAATTTATTGTATATAACTGGTGCCATACCAAAAATACTTTTTGCCATAAGGGCTGTTTTATGGCCACCAGTTGCTAATTTATACTTATACTGTGATCTAATATGTTCTGCCCTCTTTCTTGTTTCATGTCAGGTCGCAAAAAAATGTGAATTAGATTTAACAAGTACACTTATTTCCAATATATAAATACATGTTTATGTTAATAATTTGAGGGACTTGAACAAAGGTACACAGCTTTCTCTTGGTTTCAATCCGCACATTGATCGCAAACATCGTTTCTGATGTTTAAAAAATTTATTTTTCCCACTTGAATTGCCCCAAAATATTACACCGTATTGTAATGTAGGTGTTACTAATCTATAAAACGCTACAAGAACTACTTCTAACTTGACTTTTTTTGACAATTTAAATATGCATATGCCGATTTACTCAGTTTTTTACAAATATGTTCAGCGTGGGCTTTCCATGTCAATTTGCTGTCTAATAAAAGTCCGAGAAATTTAGTTGTCTCAATATTGGTTATTGGTATTGTATATTGGTTGAGATCAAAAAAATAATGGGGAATGTAAATTTCGATCAGGAAGATGGACACAAACCCGGAGTTTATGCTAAAGCAGCCAACTTACAAGTCTTACCTATATACAAGAACCGAATTATTGCATAGATCCAAAGGCGTGACCTAATCCGTTAGTGAGAAGGAATTGCACGCTTTAGTACGATAAGCTGGCTAAGATCAAAAAAACAATCGAGAAAGTACTCTAGGTTCCTCCGCCTGCACAGATCGCCAATGTTGATCGACCTTTTTTTATTGAATTCTCTTATATACGTCTTAAGATCAAATAAATAAAACTTACCAAGTGAGAGTCACACACGAAGGGTTTCGGGCCACCACGTTTCTTGTAATTGTTATTTCTATGAATCTATATGTTGTATGAATTTACACAGTCTAAGTAAATTTGAAGCCTCTACCTATTACAGTACAGTACGGACAGACGAACGGTCGGACCAACAGCGGAGGCCTAGTTATAGCGTCCCGTTTTTGCCCTTTCGATACGGAACCCTAAAAATGGAGGATATTTCCACTACTTTTCTGTTCAGATAGTAAATGTTAATCAAGAGACATTTGTACGCAAAGATTCGGCGTGTGACGTAATCTGCCGGTAGAAGCGCAGGACTAAGGATTTTCGGAATCGATTTTTCCCCAAGTGGCTACACTGTAACGGCTTGTGTGAGGTATTTTCTGAGGGTATTTTTGACAGCAACCCCCGTAGCATGGCACGCGCGACAACGTTTATCGACTATCGCCATCTTGTTTTCCTTAATATGAAAGAGCGAGATGTGGATAGTTTATCGCGCGATATAAACGTTGTCGCAGACGCCATGCTACAGGCGTCAAAGTTTATTAATCCAATCTATGAAGATTGAGCATAATAGGTGGATTTTGACAGAAAATCGATAAAATATCGAACCGAAAACACTTATTGCACGTTTTGCTATAATAATGCTGGTTGGGATCAAAAAAAAATCTAAAACTGCGATATCGTAATTGTAATTGTTGATCAACTGACAAATTGGCGTAATAAAATAAAAAACCGCGCACGAAGGGTTCCGTACCGTTATCTATGAAAACGGCAATAAAATCATGTCTTTTGTATGGGAGGAGTACCCCCCCTTTAATATTTATTTTATTTCATTATTTATTTTTAATCAATCAAAATTTTAATCAATTAAATTTTTAATATAAATGTATACCTAAATATTCTGTGAATATTTTAAGTGTCTACCTAGTGCCGTTATCAATAACGAGCATAAACAACCAATAAAATCACGTTTGTTGTATGGGAGCCCCCTTAAATATTTATTTTATTCTATTTTTTAATATTTGTTGTTATAGCGGCAACAGAAATACATAATTTGTGAAAATTTCAACTGTCTAACTATCACGGTTCATGAGAGATACAGCCTGGTGACAGACGGACAGACAGACGGACAGCGGAGCGATATTAATAGGGTCCCGTTTTTACCCTTTGGGTACGTAAGCCTTAAAACGATAAAATTGAGGTATAATATATTCTGCTAGCGGGAACGCGGAGAATATAATATGGCGATTATCTGCGCTGCTATTGATCCCAAACGTTCCAAATACCAGAGAACGTTCAATAACACTTCTGTAATATTATACATAGGAATGTTGACAATAAACTAAGAGCATAACGTTCTGTCATAAAATGGGCGAACAGGCGGCGTGCATGTGACAAAATAGATACAACGACCTTTGCAGGGTCTCGTTTGTATCGAGCAACGTGCTACAAGGTGTTCCATTGAATTCCAGCTGTTTTGAGACTATTTTGAGCGTGAAATAGGCTTAAAGTAAACATACGTGCAGATTTATATGCTGTTCTAACATACGTAACCTGAATAACTTAAATGTATTCAAAAAACATTTCAAAGCGTTTCTAAAAGAAATATGTTACTATAGGATTGACGATTTTCTCAATGATTCACTTTAATACCCACATATTGTTATAAATTTACTTTAATTAATTTGTTACTAATATTTTATTTAACTTTAATCAGTACTTGACATTATTTCATTTTAAAATCGAAAATATGTGATGAAAAAATTTCGCCACAGGTAGGATTTGAACCTACAACCTTCGACATCTAGCCCGTCGATGCTCTCAACCACTGAGCTGCCGTAGCTTCAAATCACCGCGGCGAATTTGTTCATCACATATTATAGGTACCTACACGCATTCGAAGCATGCGTAATCTCCATTACTACCCACTATTTAGAAGTGTGGTATTCAACTTAATTCATATCAGATGAATTGAAAGTTGATTCAAGTGGAGAAAGCTTTTCCCAATTAATTATATTAATTATTTCATTTTGTTTATCAGCTAGTAATTTTGACTGAAATGTTGTACACTTGATAGTAAAACATGTTAAACTGTGTAACTTGTATCTCACACCTACTTTTGCAACCTACACATGTTTAAGCAAATAAAAATTATCTTATCTTACCTGACCAAAATATGGAAGCACTATTCAATTCGTTATTGGTCTAGTAGCACAACAAAAGCTGGCAGCCGTTACGATATCACAAAAGCTTTAAACCAGCTTTATAAATGGACACCAGTGTTGGCCACTCGCACAGACGAAAAGCAAACAAAAAAATTGGTTGTCTATAAAGTCAGTTTACGGACGATAATTTACCGTGATAACGGTGGAAGAGAGATAGATGCGTCACAAGCCGAACGCTTAGGCCGATCGTGCCTCTCTATCGCTTGTTCCGCGCTCTCGCTTGCACACGGAACGTGACACTTTTTCGTGTGTGCAGCCGGCGGTCAACAATTTATAAGACGTTATTACGTCAAAAACTTTATTTATAGAAATAATTAGATAGAAAAAATTAATAATAGAAATTCTAGTAGTCGAGACATTGAGGTATCCGTCCTCTTCTTCTGATCGTTTCCGCTGTAATACGTTGGAGCCCGGGTCCGGTTCTATAAAGGCTTTAATAAGAATTGGCTTAGTTTTTACAAGCGGCCGCTGATGACAACCCACTAGAGAAACATAGAGATAGCGACGTCTTTATGACGCCAGCTGACCCCTAAATATCTTTTAAAAGTATTTGATAGTTGTTAAAACTGCATCTATACAGCGTGATGTTGAACGTCTGAGCTATATTGAAATCCTGTAATCAGAATCCCTCATTCAATGCAGATTGCAAGAAAAAAAAATGAAAAATAAAGGACCTCCCACAAAAGTTGCTGATCAGGTGGGTGAATTTCTATTGGAAGTTTTTTTTACATTGTTTACCCTTTTTTGCAATTCCATATTCCATTAGGGATTCTAATTCCAGGATTTCAATACCGCTCAGAGGTTCAAAATTACGAGGTATTAATAATATGTATAGTTAGTTATTTTAGCATTTCTTAATGAAATTACAACGTATAAACGGTAATTCTATGCACAATCCTTACAGACTTGTCTCTTCTTTGCCCTGCCCTTTTCCCATTATTTAGGGTCGGGTCTCCTCACTCTTCTGCGCCAGGATAATCCATCCTGGATTGTTTTTTTCAGGCGAATGGGCTTCCTTGAGGTCTCTTTGTATTTTAGACCACCAGGTTAATGGCAAGCGGCCTCTACCTTTCTTCTTCTCAGGCAGATCTAGTGCTATTTGTACCAAATGGTCTTTATTTCTTCTTTTAACATGTCCGTACCATCTGAGGCGTTTTTCAGTGAGTTTACCTGTGTGGTTGTTGTGACTTTAAATCTGCCTCTTATATATTCATTGCGCACTTTATCGAGTCGAGTCATAAAGTCCTAATCCTTGCAGAAATGTATTATACCTAAATAATATTTATCAATTTATTTTGACAGGAATTAGTGAAGTACTCCAAGCGTCTCGGCGACGACTGCACGGACCTCCAAAAGGCACTAGAACTCTTCCTAGGAGTGCCAAACCGCGCGACCGACAACAAATTCCTCGCGAGCATCGAAGGCTACCGGGGGAACATCTACAAGCTCGGCCGCCTGCTCACCCACGACTGGTTCACTGTCACCGACGCAGAGGGCAAGGCCAAGGAGCGGTACCTCTTCCTCTTCAAGGCCAGGATCTTGATCTGCAAGGTCAAGAGGGTCTCCGAAGATCGTTCAGTCTTCGTTCTCAAAGATATCATCAAGGTAAGATCTGTTTGATATATGCTGGCTTGCCAACAAAACGTTTATATGAAAACTGCCTATATTCCCATCGCAATAAACAAATTCGTCTATTTTAATATTCATGATTCAAAGATTTATTTAGAAAAAAGGCCTTTTCGGGCACTTTTCCACATCGATACACATATCTAATAATACTAATTTACTACGCAGTGTAATGACCTGCGACACATTTTTTATTTATAGGTAGTTTTTTTTAATTAAATGTTTTATAGGTAAAGTTTTGGTTGACCTAGTTTAGTTAATTATTTCCTTTGATAAATATGTAGTTTGTATTTACCATGCTTTGTTTTCTTTTTATAATTAAATACTAATTTACATGTATTCAAATTATTATTGTTCATAAGCCAAAACCTACTATGCGTTTTAGAACCGACCACTGCAGAGAACCATTAAACTCCGGTCATCGCTTAACGAACCTAAAGTATTTATCGTTTTGTCGTCTAGCCATCTATAATGTTTTCAGAAATAGTGCAATGCATATATTAAGACTGTATTTCTCATGAGCTGTCTAAATATGCAATAATATGTCGTACACATAATAAATTTTAACACACTGCGCATTCTGCCTTGGAATTTCAATAAATATGAGCATCAAAAATATTTCAGCCTTGTTTACTATATTACGCAATCAAATTAGCTTTGACTTTCCTCGCCAAAAATAGCACTATATAAGAAAACATTCATCTACATTTGGCCTGCATCCAACCGGGTCTCGCTTTACTTCATTGAGAGTTCTTTCTCAGCTCCCAGAGGCCGAGGTCAAGGACATCCCGACCGAGAAGTTGAAGTTTGAGATCCGGCAGAAGGCGCCTCCGCAGTTTGTGACCCTCGCGGCGCATAAGGAGCACGTAAAGGCCGCTTGGCTCGCGGAGATCGGACAACACCAGAGCGACCTCGGTAAAATATTTTACGTTGTGCAACAGTTATATATTTTTGATCAAATATTTTTTTCAATGTCTTTCTAGACAGATCAGTCAAGAAATCATGGTAATTCACACTTTTGAGTTTCTTAGCTCATTGACAACCGCTGTGTATTAACGTTTAATATAGTATCGTTGATTAGAATCCTATGACACAAGTTTACAACTTTCTGTGAGGCTAGCTCAATCTGTGCGATTTGCCTCTATATATATATATAAGATAAGATTTTTCCTTTTTTTTAAATATTTAAATGTTCTTTTATTTATAGTTGCATTAGCTGAGCACGCTGCAGACGACCTTCAAGTACTATCTCCACCTCAAGTCACATCTCCTGAACCTCCAGAAGAAAATAAAAAGAAGAGAGAACGTCCAGAAGACGTACAGGAAGTCCAGGAGAAACGTTCTCGAGTCGAAGAGGTTGAAGTCTCACAGACAGGTCAGGCCGTCCAAAAGAAAAGGACCCACGTTGAAGAGATCGAGGTCACCCAAACAACTACAGAATCTGGAAAGCAAACACAAGAAAAACGCGCACGTGTAGAAGAAAACCAAGTCTTACAAACAGAGAAACAACAAGAAGTACAAGCTGGGATAACTGTTCAGTCAGAATCAAGTGAAGTACTCATTAAGACCAAAACTAAAGTTGAAGTTACTGAATCATCTCAGGAAATCCAACAATTTGAGTCCAGCCAACAAACACAAGTGAAACAGACCGTATTTGGAGAAGTTCAAGTTACTGAATCAAAAAAAGGTGAACTTCAAACTCAAGCTACTGAAGTCACCCAACTCAGTGAATCTACAAAATCAGAATCTCATAAGGTCGAAGATAAACAATCTAAAGTTGAAAGCGTTGAAAGTAAGGCTCAACACGTAGAAAAAAGTCAAGAGCAACAGACCAAATCTGAAAAAGTAGAAGCTACTGCTGAAAAGTTAGAGACCCGAACTGTTGAAAAACAATCTGTAGAGACCAAAGAGTCTAAAGTTGAGTCGACAGAATCCAAAGTTGCAGTAAGCAAAGCTACTTCACAAGAAACTGCACAAGTTCAAGACTCTAAAACAGTTACAGAAACTGTACAAACTAAAGAGAAGACAAAATCTCCCGTAGGGAACGGAGACGTCCCAAGAGTATCTACAAGAGAAGAATCCATAGAACAATTAAAAGCTAGAAGAAAAGCGTCTTTAGATGCCAAAGCGGCTAGAACTGAAGCAAGTGCAACAGTCACTGAGACTAGTGAAGTGAAAAGTGAAGTGAAGGTAGAGAGTGCCAGCGCAACTGGCGCGTATTCTGCTCAAGAAGTTACGACAAGCAGCCAAACTGTAGCAGAGGAAGCCACCGACGAACAGATGTCGAGATATAGTCGTAGTTCTCGACTCTCCGGAGGTAGGATCTTAATCATTATTAAAGCCACTTAAAAAAAAATCTCTTACCTTCCGTAGTTCCTATTACTCCTATTACTATATTGATAATAATTACTATGAATAAATAACTGTTTGTTTGCCTTGTATGTAAGTGGACAATTACGCTGGTACTAGATTTTTAAAGCTACTCAAAGGCATCTGACAAACTAAGCTAATCAACGGCCGGGATCAAAGGTTTAACGTATCTACCGTAGCATGGTGGAGTTCAAGATATTTTTATTTCACTTATGGTAACACAACCAGAATTGTTTACAAAAATTATTACGTATGTGTAGCATACGTAATAATGACTGAAAATGATCAGGGTGAGCCCTAACACTATTTCACAATCTGTATTTTCGTGGTACACTTTACTGAGAAACTATCACGCCGTGGGCTTGACCTCTCAACCACCAAGCGGGTCGAGAAAATCCTTAGTGTCTGCGTTTCCCGCGAAGCATTGTAATTTTAATTAATGTCTAGATGTATTATGTATCATTGCCCGCGACTTCGTTTGCGTGGATCGGTTTTATAATTAAGATTCGCGAGCCTTCATAAAGCGAGCTTTATGCTAGTTTATCGTAGCCGATTTAGGACCACAACTTCTCTTCCAGAATACTCGAGTAGCGCCCGCAGCGGCCGCTACGAGTCATCCAGCTATGACAGCACGGGCGTGTCCTCGTACTCGCGCCGCGAGAGCGGCTCGCGCCTCGAGAGCGGCCGCTACGACGCCGCGGGCCTAGAAGGCAGCGCCAGCTCCCGCTACGAGTCCAAGTACTCCAGCTCCAGGATCGACGGCTCCGAGGAATCCAAGCTCGATACCATCGCCTCCAAATATGGCGTCGAATCCAACTACGAGACCAGCAGCAAGCTTGATAGCATCGCTTCCAAATACGGAATCGGCCTGTCCGATGAGAGCACTAAGATAGAAGGACGCTCTTCTAAATACAGCCTCGAAGCGAGCTACGACGGCGACAAGGTCGAAGGAGTCACCTCCAAATCTGAGACCAGCTTCAGTGCTAAGAACGGCGAGACTGCCTACGAAAGCAAATACTCTAAAAGCGCTATCGCCAATGGCTCCGTCAGCACTGGCGAATATGAATCAACGAAGTCAGTATCCAAATCTACTTCTCAAGATGGAAAGCCTGTTTTCAGTAAGACCTTGGAAGGCCAGAACATTGAGCGTAAGTCTCGTAAACTAGTAGAAACACGTCGTAGAAGTAGACACACCTTAGAGCTTGTATATACGCTTATAGATGATAACCTACACAACACTTTACTAACAAATGCTTCTTATTCTTTATCATGTGTACTTTCTTCTGCGAGAGTTCGTACGATACGTACATTGGGCAGTTGTACGTCAAAAGAGATTTTATAGTAATTTCTTATTCGAAATTCAAATTCAAATTTTCATGAAATTTATTGGCTATGAGTTTAATCGTTATGATACTGGCCAGAAACAAAAATCTTCGAATGGAACAAAAGAGTTGTACGAACTCCCGCTTCCTAACTATACTATGACTCCCCAGCTGGTGAAAACGCTACGTTCCAATGCACGCTCCGCGAATCCCTGGACTCAGTCCAGGTGACCTGGCTGAAGGACAACAAGCCTCTGACGGACCGCTTGATGGACCGCTGCTCCATCTCCGAGGACAGCGGCAGCTACCTGCTCAAGCTGCAGCACTGCCGCGAGGACGACTCGGGCGTGTACACAGCCAGGGCCGAGAACGTCAAGGGAAACGCCCATTGCACCGCTCAGTTAGTCGTCCACGAGTGTAAGTGTTCTCTCTCTAATTCTTTGAACCCTCAATCTGAAAAAGAGGATCTTTCTTCTTGTTCATACAAAGTTTAATATTTTCAATGATCTGATGTTTTTCTGTCAGTCACGGCGTCGCTATTTTGCTGTGGATGATAACGATACTTGGGAAAATTAATTACGTCGGGCCTTTCTTTGTTACTGTTATTTTCATTAATAAATAATAAACATCTAGGCACTGTACATATCGAGATAACACTGTAGGTAATTGGCGCAATCAGGTATTTTAGTACATTGTTGGATATACCTCTAAAGAGGCTAAACTAGCACCACTACTAGGTGTGGAATGAACTGTCTTCGTCTATATTCCCAGACAAGTACAGTCCCGGGACATTCAAAAATATAATAAATGAGTATCTCTTGGATAGGCATGTAACATCCTCGTCTTCATCGTCACTTACCATCAGGTGAGATGGGAGACAAATGCCTACTTCAATTTTTAGAAAAAAATAATATGTTTAGCTGGTCTAAGCCTCTTAAGTTATTGTTTAACAGTAACATTTGAGCAGAGAATACAAACAAATCTATCCTACTCCAAACTAGCGACATCTAGTGGCGGCAAAATGGTGTTACCCTCATTCGATCAATATTTACTTTATGATTGATATTTTCCTTTTCTTTTCTTCTTATTATCGTGCATGTGCCAATCATAATTAAGACATCGTAAAGCGTATATAACAGCCACTTCTGTCTTGTAGAACCTCGCACTGCGTATGCGATTATTCACTGCATACTTGCATGTCGATGTACTCGTAGTTATGTATCTCGTTGTTATATCGGTGGTTAAACTTATTATTATTGTTTAAGAAAGCATTGTTTATCTATGTTTATTTTGCATTATCGCATGACAAATAGATAAACGATGTTTGAAGCAAACACTTTGACTGTTGGATATGCTAAAAACACGTAGAATGTTTTGTCAATTCAGTGATATAATTATGACATTGGACCACTTTCTTTTAAAAAGCGAAACGAAGTTCGCCGGATCAGTTAATATGTACAAATTGTCCCGGCGAACTTCGTTTCGCTATTTTTGTCGTAAATTTTTCTTAAATTTATTTTAATAGTTATTCGGGGTGATAACGAAATCAACAAATCAAAGATTATAAAAATCCTTTAAATTCATCATCACCCGTTTATAAATTGACCCGTTCATTAAGGGTTCGAACAAACCCGACTTTATTTTAATGGATACCGCCTAAAAAACAACCAAGTAAGGGAGGGGGGGAGCTTATCCCAACTGTGGACACAAAATCCACGGGCTATTAAAAAGAAAAAATAACGTAACAACTGGTCACTCACGTGCTATTTTGTCGGGATGTTCGACTAAAGTTTGGTTCTCATCAGGTTGGCTCAAACTAACCCGCAGTCAAAGTGTTTGACACCACAACTTGTTAAAATCCTGTATTTAAACAATATTTTCAACAAATTGTAGTGACAGCAGAAGAGAGGAAAGCGCGTAACGCGCTCAACGCACCATACTTCTTGGTGGCTCTAAAAGACACCGAGATCATGCAGAACACCTACCTCCGGTTCATGGTCAGGGTCAAGGGCGACCCCAACCCTGATGTCATATTGTAAGTACAAATTGATTTCCCTCCTATACGCCTTCCTCCTTTGTTGTTCCCTCCTCCTGGTTAAAACCCTAATTCTACTGTTACATATTTATTCATTTATTATTTACTAGCGACCCGCCCCGGCTTCGCACGGGTGCAATGCTGATACTAAAATTGTGGGTTATCAGGAGATAGACATTAGGAGATAGACATATACCATCGCAGACCTTTTTGTTGACCTTTTTAAGGGGGACAATACTGTAGCACATGAATTTGATTAACTCGTGGGGTTCAGCCAGCGTTTGCAAGCGCAAAAAATGTGTTTATTTACGACATCACATTAAAAACCTCTAAATTTATCAGTGTTTCTCTACAATACCAGGGTGTGCATTGGAGATTGACCGTGACACCTACTCGCACGAAATGATGATGATCACATACATGTGTTGTGTGTATGTGAGACTTGTTTTTCGGCAGTTATACAAAAACAATGATTGCATTTCATTTGTAGCTACCGCGACGGCAAGGAGATCACAAGCACGTCGGAATCCGACCGCATCTCCATCATCCGCACGCGCGCCGACCGCGGCTGCTATGAGCTGGTCATCGCTGACGTCGTCCCTGAAGACGCCGGAAAGTACTCCTGCAAGGCTGTCAACATCTACGGCGAGGTCGAGACTGAGGCTGCTGTCACCGTCGTTGGTAAGTAAAGACCATTTTCACCTCTTCTTGATCGAACCTAGTACAATATGATAATATGTTACTTTTGTAAACTAGAGTAAATAGGTATATGTTACTGCCGCCTATATGACAAATTTTTCGATAGAACCATTTTTGTTTTTCATATTTGTTTTTTGGCATTAGCCCTTCATATTTTTCTACGTGTTATCAACAAAATGATGGTGTAATTCAGTTCGTTGATTTAACGGAGCCCCTGGCGATAATTCTCACGAATCCACTGGTAGACGACGCAGTAAGGCGAGCGATCACCAGCCCACTATCTTACTATAGCCGCACCATGACACTTTATTAGTTATTCCACACATTGTTCATAAACTTGGGCATTTATACCGATTTCACACTATAAAGTCCACTAGAAACAATTTGCAAAACAATCCAAAACAAAAAGCGTGCAGTCCACCGAAATTCCCGCCAAGAACTCCGTTAGAACCAAACCAATTTTTTTTTACATCATACGAATCGCGCGGCTGACGGAACAATTTTTTATGGAAATGTAAAAAAAGACTTTTCTTTAAGTAAGTTTCTTTCCAAGACATACTTTTAAGGTGTACGGAGTGGTAATTATGGCAAAGCGTCTCATGATATCCTTGGGAGAGGCTGTCCAGCCATGGACTTCTTGCGGCTGAGATAATGAAACATGAAAATATATAAATAGTTTTTTTTTATGTACCTAAAAGCCATACCTATTTAGCATGTTGGTGGGAATAGCTATAGGTTGCTTCCCAGCTCGCCTATTTTATTGATTCTCCTGATGTTTCCCCATTCCAGTTTTACGATCTGCACGGGAAGTTAATCAGCTGGTAGTTTTTGTTTTTTTTTCTGTCTTTGACCAGGTAGAATAAGCATTTTTCAAGAAAAATACACACACATTTTAAATCTGAGCAATCGTGCCACATTGTCAGTCAAACTTTCACAAAAGAAAACACTAATTAGGCCCATTATTTCTGGCAACGCTCTCTCAAAGTTTTCAGCATATTTCACATTCGTTGAAACTGTGACAGGGCCGTGTTATTTCCTCTGAACGAGGCCAGTTTCTCGGCCACGCCTTACAAGTATACTAAACAAGATGGAAGCAGTTACATTTTTTAATCTTCCAATATATAAAATTCTCCTGTCACAGTGCTAAACAAAACGGATTGACCGATTCTTATTAAATGTTTTGTGTATATTTAGTAGGTCTGAGAATAGGACGTAACCTATTTTCATACACCTAAGTAATCGCAGGCGCTAGGTGGGTAGTTAACTTGACCGGGTTGAATCTGAAATACATGTTGTACCTTCTGCTCCTGCTTCAGCTTATACCACTTACAACCCGGTCGAGTTAACTGTGCACCTCGCTGGAATGCGATATCGCGGGCGCCAGGTGGGTAGTTAACTCGACCGGGTTGAATCTGAAATACATGTTGTACCTTCTGCTCCTGCTTCAGCTTATACCACTTACAACCCGGTCGAGTTAACTGTGCACCTCGCTGGAATGCGATATCGCAGGCGCCAGGTGGGTAGTTAACTTGACCGGGTTGAATCTGAAATACATGTTGTACCTTCTGCTCCTGCTTCAGCTTATACCACTTACAACCCGGTCGAGTTAACTGTGCACCTCGCTGGAATGCGATATCGCGGGCGCCAGGTGGGTAGTTAACTCGACCGGGTTGAATCTGAAATACATGTTGTACCTTCTGCTCCTGCTTCAGCTTATACCACTTACAACCCGGTCGAGTTAACTGTGCACCTCGCTGGAATGCGATATCACGGGCGCAAGATGCATAGTTGATTCGACCCGGTTGTATATACCCGAAATACAACCAAGTTGAGAACCTCCTCCTTTTTTCATCAAATCACTTACACACAGCCATTGCCATACAGTCTCCTTTGGCATTATGTGCCTAGCTAGAGGATCCAACAGAGTGATAGGGTAACAGTGGGGACACGTTTTGTTCGGTCGCTGTTCGCTTGTCAGTGTCCATTAAAATATGTTTAGGGAACACAGAAGGGCGTCTGCAAAGTATCCTTTATACTCATCAGATCAGCGGCGATCCCTTTATTATGGTGAAGCAATATTTGATGAAAAAAAAAGATTTTAATTTTTAAATTCAGGAGGAGGTTATAAATTGGGTTGTAGACTTTTTTCTTTTTTATGTTAATTAGTTTACTCTTATTAAATTAATAAATAAAACATGGTGAAAACATTCCACGTGGGCGGTGTTTGAACCAACGACCTTAGGTTTACGTACGACCTCCGCTCTGCTAATTGAGCTACCACATGTTCTAACCGCATTTCCCCTTATATGCATTAATGCTAGCGTCACCTAACATTAGAATAAAGAGTATACCAAAATAGCATTGTGAATGTAAAATAAACACTTGTAAAAATGATTATTACCCATTTCATATCGTAACTTCGTAATTCATGAACCGATTTGAAAAAATACTTTTTATTTAAAAAGGTATGCTTTGATTGGTCCCATTTAAAATTTCATCAAAATCGATTCAGTAGTTTGAAAGTCAGATTTTTTATATGAAAGATTATCATCGATGTGACTACGAGCAACCGCGTCATTTTCTCTATGGTTTGCACAGCCACGACGTCATACAAAAGGCACATGATACAGTTACATTTAACAGTGGCCTACTCGGACTTGACGAGTTAAAGATATAAATCGCGTGTCGTACTCACGTCGGGAATGATAAACAGTTCTATTAATACGTGAGAACCGCATTTTTACGACGTTTGGACGCCCTCCATGTATTTTATGCCGCGGTTATAGCATATAAATAGCGCATGTGAAATGCATTTACTGACAGTCGAACTTGACATTAATGGGATTTTATCACCATGCGCTCGGTACGACGGTGCTTTGCTAATGTTGCAAAAAATCGACAGACGAATGCGCGTGTTTGGGTTTTTGGGGTATTCGTCTTGTTCGTGAGAATAGGCAAATATAGACGAATAGAGTTACTTCACATCGTCGTATTTGGGCGAATAAGACAAATACACAAACACGAATAGCGATGTGAAGTGCCACCATTAGACTAGCTATTTCCCGCAATTTCTTCACTTGCTGATGATGTTGCTTTCTATTCGTGAAAGTTGTCTTTGGGTTTATCCATAACAAACAAACTTATAATCAAATCTTTCATGTTTTTAATATTAGTAAAGACGCAAAGGAAAAAATATTGGGTAAAGATGAAATAATAAGCATTATGTTCCGAAAAATACCATCTTTTATGCTTGTCTGGGAAAAAAATAGAAAACTTAGAAGGTGCCAGCTGCTTCTCTTTCGTCACTGATCATAAAGCGGTATGGCTCTGTCATAGGCGATACGGTTAGCACCCTCAGCACAGCCCTCAGTATTTAGAGTCCCCTATATGCTATTACAAATTTAATATTAGTTTAGGTAGTGACTTACGGGCAAATTACGTCTATAATGTAAAATATATTTAAAAACGGATATTAAATAACTTTTCAAAACTTTAACAACGTTCTGGATGTACACCTTGAGGTCGAATCATTTTGCCTTGCATCAAGCAAGGCAAAATGATTCAATGAGGTACGAAAGAATGAGGTAGTTCTGATGCAATGATTATATTAAATCTGGAGATGTTAACATTAGGAACATTGTTAAAGTTTTGTAAAGCAGTGAAAATATCTGATTTTTTTTCATTGTTTATCATCATGACGTATGTTGCGATACAGCTCTAAACCAATTCTATGGGGTATAAGATTTGTTTCACACGTACCATAACCACACCACACCGTTAGACAAAAAGTGGTCAAGCGTTGGTTACGAGTACATGTGAATTGCGTCGCTGCAGCTTCTTGTGGATCCGTGTGAATTCAACCATAAATTTTTTATATAAATTAGCAGCCCGACCACGTGGTTTGGTTGTGGTACGTATGAAACAAGCCTTAGTAATGAAACCATAATAAGTACGTACCAAAAACAAAAAATTTAAATATTATCTGAGAAATCTCTTAGTTCGTGATTTCTTCCTTCCCCTCTCCATTTGAGTCTCTTCAAGCTCTTTGTCTTTAATTTATATTATACTAGCTTTCGCCCGCGTCAATGTCGATCTCTCGGGAACAGTACTTTTTCCCGGGATAAAAGGTAGCCTATGTCCATCTCCGTACCCCAGATAACGTGTATACAAAGTTTCATGATGATCGATTCAGTAGTTACGACGTGAAAGCGTAACAAACAAACAAACTCACTTTCGCATTTATAATATTAGTTAGGATTATAATATTAGTTACGATTAGGATATAGTTTTTCTGACAGCTATTATATTTTCCCAGATGACAAGAACATATTCTTCGAGCTGCCGCCCGGCGGTGAAGGTTTACTCGCTAAGGGAGAAAAACCTTCCTTTGCGTGGAAGCGGGATGGATTGCCCTTCGACCCCGAAGAAAGGTTTAAGGTATGTAGTTATTATACTACCTACTGTAGATACACAAGTTATCAAAACAACATCTAATTTATTAACACTAGGATTTTTTATTAAAACATCAAAACTTTTAAAAGCTTTCCGAGTTTTCATCTTAACTTTGTCATATCTCACTTCTGAGTATGCAAATGTTTATGGATTTTTTTAGGCTGAAAATAATATCACTTAATACGGTTTTATTGCGAACGTTATTTTTTTACGTTACGTATCGAAAACTTTGCAGTTTTCATGGTCGCATTAAGTTGACATTTGCCTATTGTGTTATAGAATGTGTTTTCTAGTGCAGCAACAATAAGACGGCAACTATCCAGGCAATTCTTTAATACATAATAAAGTCTTTACTTATTATTGCGTTTGTGATGTTATGGTGCCACTGTAATGCGGATTATGCTTATGTAGGCGTATGGTTAGTTTTAATTATTTTAGTGCTCTAAAATTGTTAGTAATATTTTTTGTTGCTATTGGCGGGAACTTTTTATTGGCTTTCTTTTTTGTACTTAAGTTTATATATTATTGTATTATAGCTGTTAGTTCTCCTTAAAAAATAAATAAATAAATAAATAGAAACTTAAGCAAAACGACTGAGTAGTTTTGCTGTAGTTTAACTGTTAAGGTTTTGAAACACGATAAAACCGTATTAAGTGATTTATTTTAATCAACTTTGTTATTATATGTAACAGTAAAATGTTCTTTCTTCGAGTGTAGGATCTAAATATAACTAGGTTTTATCATAAGGCACTCGATAATTAAGTTGTTTGGTGTTGCAGGTGCTGCTAGGTGATGACGAGGACTCCCTAGCGCTGGTGTTCCAGCATGTGAAGCCAGAGGACGCCGGTTTGTACACCTGCGTGGCCAAGACCAGCACCGGTAACATCTCGTGCTCTGCTGAATTGACCGTTCAAGGTAAATAGTGTCTTAATAAGCTTTACTGCTTTTGAGGAATATTCTTCGTTTGTTTCATCATACCTACTCTTAAACGGTCTAAGTGCAAGTAAAGTCGGTAGTCTCTATTATAGAAACGGGCTATAAAATTCCATACAAAACACATTATGCCCGAGAGATTATTTTAAATTTAATGTACCGCACTACGTACACGCACGAGTGTAAAATCTACTGGAGCCAAAAAAATCTTATCGGGTATTCAACTTTGGAATTGTGAATAATAAATGACAAAAATAATTTAGTACTCACCTGCGACATTTTTCTCCTTACGAGTAATTCAAGTTTTGTTATTTTCGTAGATGGCTAAACCGCTATTAAAACTTTGGGAAATTAAGAAATGGTGGCTTGAAGTATCCAAGATGGCGTCGTCCTCACATCCATGACGTAAAGCGTCAAAGTCGAGGAAGCATGCATGATGTGAAAGAGATAGACAGCGAAGAAAAAGATAGACACAGAAAAATATTAAAATAATATGGTTAGTTTAGAATTGGTATTTGTCTTACAAAATTAAATAAATACGTAACCCTCCTTTCTCCAGGTGCGGTTCATGAGCTGCACCGCGAGCCTGAGAAACCAACACTGGTTATTGAGCATCGCGAAGCGATTGTATCAGCTGGTGGGTCCGCCATGCTGGAGCTTCAATGCAAGGGCTTCCCCAAGCCCAGCATTCTCTTCAAGCATGATGGCAAGATCATCGAGGCTGACACCAGGCACAAGTAAGTATTATCACTGTACTTCTCTTCTTTATTGTACATAACACAACATATACCGTAAATAACTAAACTTAAAAGCTAGATATAATATACACAATGGCGGACTTATCCCATAGGGGATATCTTCCAGTCAACCAGGTATCTGATCTTATATTTCTTCGTCTTACAGGTTCCTGTATGAAGACGATGAGAGCATGTCCCTCGTGATCAAGAACGTGAGCTCAGCAGATGCGGGTATTTACGAGGTGACCGCCAGCAACGAGCTCGGAGAAGACACCACCACTATGGAGCTCATTGTCAAGGCGGCTCCCAAGATCAAGAAGAAGATAGAGAACCAAACCTGCATGGTATGTTGACATTAATAATCGTTTCTAATGTTTTCGCGATTGTTACACATTTAAAATTAAATAACTACGGTTTTATGGTGTTTATTACATTATTTTCACACCTAACGACCATGAATATTGCAAAGTTTCCAAACGTTTAAAAATAATGTATTAGACGCGATAAAACCGTATTAAGTGATTTAATATTAAACGTTGACACATGCTGTCATTATTTATTTTTTATTTATATTTTATTTAAGTTCATTTCACCTTCTTGGCTCACCTATATTCGAGGAATCATTTTCCCATTTCATTGTCCTTAAAATTAAGAAATTTGAAGAAGCTTCTCTTCGTCTTTTGGATATTCAATCTCATTTTGCTTATATTATCATCCGACACTGCCTATTTGTGCCCAATTTTACCTACAACCTTCGTTGTAGCCATCTATGGAAACATCCACAACTACTCCACAAGTTAGATGCATTCATTCAAAATTCCCTTTCGTCAGTTTTAAATATTAATTTTAGCGACCGCATTTGGAACCAAGCCTCCTTACCTATCAGATATGGAGGTCTGGGAATCAGAAAAATTTCAAATGTAGCTCTACCAGCGTTTCTGTCTTCTGTGCATAGCATTAAAAATCTATTTAAAAAAATTCTCAATGACGACGAAATTGACGTTAGTTATGCAACAGAGGCCAGAGACGCCTGGCGAGTTCTAGCTCCAAATTCCAAATTTCCTGATTACCCATCCTCGCAAAGACAATGGGATGGGCCGCTTTGCAAAATTGCTCAAGATAATTTACTTGAGACGTCTGGCAATTCTGTAGAGCGTACCCGCCTTTTGGCTGTGGCGGAGTGGGAGTCCGGGCTTTGGTTGCAGGCCCTGCCGTCAGCCAACCTAGGCACACTGCTACAGAATGACGCTTTCCGTCTGGCAACAGCACTACGACTAGGCGCCACGTGTATAGTCCCTCACCGTTGTCCTTGTGCGGATACCATCGATAGCTTTGGTCACCACGGCTTATCTTGCATTAGGAGTGCCAGCCTTTTGGGCACGTTGCCGCAGAATGACGGTTTGCAGGGACTGTATAATTTGTAAATAATTATATTTTTTAAGTAGTTTTAATTATTATTAGTTAATTAGTATTATTTTATGTTACATTATATCATATGTTTTACTGAATACTTAATAAATATTTTTATTTATTTATTCTTTGAAATTTAAAAATTTGGAAATCAGTATTCGTGCAGCCTTTGATTTTACTTTAAGTTTTAAGTTCTCATGCTTATGTGTAGTGCTAAATGTCCTTGGAATGCATTTGTATGTGTCAGCTCTGTGTGAAGTATTGACATCTCTTTTTATGAACATCATTGAATTTTAGTACACTTAGTATATGCTGTATCCTGTATCATACAGGTGTAGGATACAGAAATGAGGTAGGCCTCAAAAGCGTTGCTGTGATGATATCACGAGCCATGAAAAGAAATGGTCTGAAGTGGCACAAAATAGGGATGTTTGGAAGGAAATGGGGGAGACCTTAACGCGACTCCAGAGCCTTAAACACCGCCGATTAGTAGCTAGTCTGAGTGTCTTTTACAGACTGCATTTCGGTGAGTGCGCACAGGAACTGCACGATCTAATTCCCCCTGCACCATTCCATCTTCGGACGACACGGCGTGGACAGGGATTCCATCCATATGTGGTCGATATTCCTGCTCATCGCACCTATAGATTCGCCTCCTCCTTCATTTTGCGAACCGCGAAGGAATGGAATTCCCTTCCTGCGTCGCTGTTTCCCGACTCGTACAATTTAGGGATTTTCAAGGCAAGAGTGAATAGGCATTATTTGAGTTTGCGTGTACCACCCTAGACCTCATCGTTGTTTCCCATCAGGCAAGATGGAGGTCAAACGCACTCAAATTTACGATAAAAAAAAAAACCTTTGCCCAGCAGTGGGACAGTATAGGTTAATAATAAATAAATAGTATATGCTACCTGGATAATAAAGAAAAGTATGGAATGCTGTATTATTCTCAGGTCGGCAGTACCCACACGGTGACCATTGAAATCGAGGGGACCCCGGCCCCTGAAGTGACGTTCTACAAAGACGGCGTGGAGATTAAGAGTTCGGAGCGCGTGCAGATCGTCAAAGAGTCCAATGAGGTGTACAAGATCATCATCAAAGACGCGAAGCTCACCGACACCGGGTCATACTCCGTTGTGGCCAAGTGAGCTTTTTATTTTATTTAATCATCTTACCTATTTTATAAGCAACTTTCTTCAAATTCCTTAATGATTCATTAATGGATTATTCCAGCAGGTTTCCATATGACGAAATTCGAGATTTCGGAACATAAATAACTGACAAAATCTTAATACGCAACAGTTAATTGGTCCCAATTGCTTCATTATTACCCATTGAGGTAGCAATCAAACCAAGTATTTTATAAAATCCCTACCAAACCAATTAACTTGATAATGATCAGTTCATGATCGTCATCAGGTTTCCACGACCCACTGCTGGGTATAAGCCTCCTTTTGTCCGCGCCATTCTTCTCTATCCCTAGCCTTTGCAATCCAGTTTTTACCTGCAGTCTACTTTATGTCGACGACCCTTTAAGAGTTGCAACCCTAGAGATCACATTGTGAACTTTCGTTCGGAGTCGGATCTTAAAGTTGCGAACTCGGTCTTGCGAATGATCGGTTCATTATTATTATTATGATTTGTATGTATAAATTTACAGGAACGAAGTCAATCAATGCTCAGACTTCTGGCAATGGCACGTGACGTCACCGCCACGCATCCTGAAGAAGCTAGGAGAAAGCAAAGTGTGCGAAGAAAAGGAGACCGTCACCTTCAAGATCGAGACTGAAGCTGAACCCGCGCCTACTGTCAAGTGGTATGTAAATAAGAAAAATGGTGGACTCAATATTGAACCCTGGGGAACAGTCTTATTTTCAATTAGTTTTTATGATTTTTCACTTGACTATTCGTTTTATATTGTTAATTACATGTTGTATAACTTTACATGATGTTTATATTTATAGGTATATACTTCGTCATTGATTTCAAAGTAGTAAGATTTATAAAATGAGCACAGTGATTGTTTCAATGAAATGCCTTTCATGAGTCACCTAATTTCTTATACGTAATAAATTTATTTACTGAGGTATTAATACCCACTTGACATATTTTTTATCCTAGGTTCAAGAACAAAGCAGAGTTGGTAGAGTCTTCTTCCATCAAGATCTCATCGTCAGGCGCCGCACACTCGCTGGTGGTGACGTCGGCCGCTCGCGCTGATGCCGGCGAATATTCCTGCGAGGTCAGTATACCTTTTCGTGGCATTGCACACCGCGCAGAACTTTAGCGTTCGCATATTTTTCGTTTGTAATTTAGGGTAATTTTTAGGTGTTCTGTACCAAAAGAGTAAAAACAGGACTTTAGGGTCATACAAGAAACGTGATTGTTGTCGTTTATTATTGTACCGTAGTCATTTGATGGTAAGTGATTATCGCTGCCCAACAACAACTGCAACACCAGGGTGTGACAGGAGCGTTGCCGGAAGAGAGCAAAGAGCTAAGAGAAAGAAATGAGAGGGGCGGTTGGAAGTATGTTCCTCTGGCTCTCTCACTCATCGAATGAAGCATAGAAGCGATAAAGCTTCTACTCAAACGTCGTTTTCCTGCGAGAGTAGGGTACTTCCCCGGACGAACCGGTCCATTCGGTTCACATCACTCAGGAGTCTTGTTTAGAATCCTTCGCTACGCTCGAGATTCAAAATATTGTCCACACCAAAAAGTATTATGTTCGGCCTTTGCGTCGCAATCTACTATTATCGGTAGCGTGGCACTACCACGACTATGTTTGGTTAATATAGAGCAATCAATCAATCAGTATTTATTTGCAAGAATACAGTAATAAACAGATGTTAAGATTATATAATGTACATGTATTCAATCTCAGAGTAAGTCATGCCAGTGTTAAAATGGTACATTGTAATAAAATATTAGCAGACACTAAGTAACCTAAGGCAATATTGGAAGGCAGAGAGGGAGAAGTTTGCCCAGAAGTGGGATTTAATGGGCTAGTAATAATAATCACCGACAGGACTATTGTTGCCAATAAGCCTGATACCGTGCCGATCAGATCGATAAACGCAGGCAGTGCTCGTTGATATTACCATTCCGCATTACGAGAACCTTGTGAAGGCCGAGAAGGGCAAACTAACTGAGTACCTAGACTTGGCCCACGATTAGACCGCCACGTGGGATGTGAAGTCGACGATCATTGTCCTGATAGTTGTATCTGTAAACGGTCTTGTAGCGAAGAGTCTCGATTAACGCCCCAAAAGGCTCTCGCTAGATGGCTCGCAAGGGTCAGATACAGAAGGCAGTACTCCTAGACACGGCGCGCATCGTCAGTAGGTTCCTCTGCCTGCAGCCCTAACCGCCGCTGCTAGCGGCACTCTAGGATTAGGTTTTAATAAAATTTGTATTTTTGTATGATATTTTCTTGTATTTTACTTTTTATAAATACCAAGTCCTAAGAAATCAAAGAAATAAGGAGTTTAATACTAATAATAAACCCACCCGCCGCAGATCCGCAACGTGCACGGCAGTGCGACCGACTCGTGCCAGCTCAACGTGCGTACGGCGCCGATGTTCACGCAGAAACTGAGGGACAGCATGGCGGCCGAGGGAGACGTCAACGTCGAGTTCACCGTCGCGGTGGACGCTTTCCCGGAGCCCAGTGTCAAATGGTAACAATTTTATACATCATCAGGTCCTTTTTAGTCTCCACTACAGGAGCACGACCCTCTCTGTACTACTAAAGCCATACTTGGCTAGAGCAGCCAGAGGAACTTGGCCTACACTCTCCACGCTGGCCAGAAGGGTTGGAGAGGATAAATTTTATACAAACGTAACTATTTCCCAGGTACCCAAGCCAACAAAGTGTCATCATCATCATTACAACCACAAGAAGTCCACTGCTGGACATGGGCCTCTCCGAAGGATTCTTCGTTTCATGGGAGGAATTTGTCATACTCAGCACGCTTGGCAGGCGGTTTGGCGAGAGCAGTTTCTTTAGCTTCTTGTGCTTTCGATGCTGCTGCCCATTGCAAGCATTTTGAAGCTGGGGAAGTATAGGAATTTGTTGGATTTGGAAACGGAATGAAAGATATTGGGATACATACTAGGATGAATGGTGGAAAAGCAAGTAGCAGCTCGATGCCATACCTGCAACCATCGAACTGGTAATTGCGGGTGACACCCCTGACCACAGGAACCATGTGTGTAATACCATAATAACCATGGTTGCTGTGGTAAGGGGTGTCATAATTCCGTCATTTATGGACCAATTTGTTTTATTATTTTATTTGAAAGAGTTTTGTTCCGAATTGGTTCCATTTATTTGTTTACCTCAATGTGATCAAAATCAGCCCAAAAGGTTGGCTGAAGACGTTTTTCTCATCTGAAAGATTTCAATCATATTAACTTTTATGTCGCCTCATAAATATAACTTCTTAACAAAATTTTCAAATACTTAAATGTTTTAGACCCTTTAAAGATACATTAACTTCGGTTTAAACCTGACAGAATCTTGGCCATTTCTTGCCTGGTATAACCAGGATTTCAGATTTTATCGCCTTCGCTATTCAGGGTCAACTTTTATATCGCACAGAAATATTGACACATGTAATGTAACTGTGACCAGGTACCTCGGCGACGTGGAGATCACGGAGAAGAAGTCAGTGTTCACGCGCGTGGACAGCGGCAGTACGCACAAGCTGATCCTCAAGGAGGTGTCCGCCGAGTACTCCGGGAAGTACACCTGCAAGGTCTCCAACGACCTGGGCGCTGACCAGTGCGAAGCCACCTTTACTGTCAACAGTGAGTACTTGCAGAAAATATATTTTTGTTTTATATTAAAACAATACCTTTCAGTTTTAGTGGGTATACCAAATTTAGGCTAACGCCATCTAGTGACGCGTGGAAAAGTCTGTAACTATTGCACTGCAGCGCTCTCTTCGCCGCCCATAGTGGCAGTTAGTGGAACTAACTACCACAGCCTACCGTTAACCGGTTTGCTGCTTTTAACAGGCCTTAAGTTGGGCCAATATTTTTTGCATTATAGTGCATTGGAGCCCGGAGTCTGCTATTGAGAAATGGTCCTTATTACTTTTGACGTCTCGTGGCGCAACCTCACATTTCATATCTGGTTACACGGAAGACCAGCGGCGTGTTATCACTGCAGACATACACTGAGAGGCACCTTTTTGCTACTCATATATGTTTAACTAAATTGGTTTATGATTCTGTTTTGTCAAATTGTCTTCTGTACCAAATAAATTAGCGTTCTTTATTGCTTTCAATTTTACTGTAGTTTTTACGGATTGCGCCGACTCTCCTTGCATAACTTCATAACCGAGGACGAAAAGAAGTACAAGTCAATACTTTGCCCGTGACGAGACTCACTGCGTCACTGAGGGCGTAACATTGGGACACCCATACAAATTCACCAATCAACGGGTCAAAGTCAATTTTTGTTATAAATTCTCTTTGTTCTTGCCGAGAATCACCTTATACTTATATAGGTAAATCACAACAACACATATGTGTTTTCTCCAGGGAAACCGCGTTTCACGAAGAGCCTGGTGGACATGACAGTGGACGTCGGCAAGACTCTGAAACTGGACGTGGAAGTGGAGGGCTGCCCCGAGCCCAAGGTCAAGTGGTACAAGGACGGCAAGGAGCTCACCACTGACGCCAGGATCAAGATTGAGAGGGATACCCAGAGGTAATTAGAAAGAATTTCTGAAGGGGGTATTGGCGTTTAGTTTAGAAAATAAAATTAGTTCTCTGTAAAGTCTGTTTACGGACGATAATTTTATATAATAGCGGTGGAAGAGAGATAGATGAGTCACACACGAGCCGAACGCTAAGGCCGATCGTGCCTCTACATCGCTTGTTTCGCGCTCTCGCTTGCCCAAGGAAACTGACACTTTTTCGTGCGTGCTTCCGGCGATCATCAATTAAAATAACGCCGGCTTTATCACGTCAAAACTTGACCAAGTGCGAATCGGACTCGCGCACTAAGGGTTCCGTACCATCATCTTTACAATATTAGACAATATTTGGCTCAGGTGCGTGATAGACCTATAGTTATTTAGTAGAGTACCCCTTAAATATTTATTTTATTTTAACTCTTCATTTTAAACTGAATATACAATTAAATATTTTGTTAATACTTCAAGCGTCTACCTGTTGCCGTTATTAATAGCAAAAAAGGCAAAAATTTCGTTTGTTGTATGGTAGTTTTTTAGGTTGGTACATTCTACGTTTTTTTCGTTTCCCACAAACTAGCATAAAGACTTTTATATGGATGATTTATTTATTATTATTTTCTGTATATCTTATAATATACAAGGTGTTACGGAAAGGGTATATGAATAAAAAGTGAGTAGGTACAATACCTTGTGTATATGCTGTATCCAAAATTCCGAGTTGAAATAAACACATCAGTTTTTTTCTTGAAATTATTATGACTGACTAGAAAATATTTTTTGCACGTAAACAAATATGTCACAACACTATTGAGGTCAGCGACTCCATTCTACGTATCACTAGCACTGTAATCACTGTGATCCGCTACTCTCCTTGCGCGTCCTGCGGTCCTAGTACTAGGCGGCACGCAACGCCGACGCCGGTCCGTGCGCCGGTGATCGGCTTCCCTTTAGCGGCAAATGACAAAGGAAGCGCTAGGTATGTCGGTCGGCGAATGTTTACTGGAATATCTGGAACAAACGAATTAAGAACTTATTAGTTTGCCATAAAGACCACATTCTTCTAACAAACTTATTTTTAACATTTTTAGTAAATAATTTTCGTAAGAACCAAATTCAATTTGATAAAATCAGGACTAAGAAAAAGTAAATACCTATGAACTTACTATTTACAGAAAGGGTTCAAAATGTCGTCATTCCTGCTGGATGCATAAACCAGTCCTCCGGTACATGGAGCCGCGGACGTTACGCAACATTTCTGGTGTTACGGTGCTGAAAGTGGCCTTGATGCGTTCTACCATTTCATCTCTTGACGAGCACTCCACAGCATACACTTTATTCTTGATGTAACCCCACAAGAAAAAGTCCAGCGGAGTGAGGTCCGGTGACCGCGCTGGCCATGCGACACGACCACCTCGCCCAATCCACAGGGGGAAACGATCATTCAGGTGGTTTCTCACATCTCGCGCAAAGTGTGCTGGAGCACCATCGTGTTGGAACACCATGTTGTTGTCCATCACCAAGTTGACGTAGGTGGCAACCGGCAACACCGAAAGCTCCTCATTTAAATCATTTATTAAAAACTCCAAATAATTTTCTCCATTTAGAGCGTGTGGTAAAAAATATGGGCCAACTACAGTGTCCCCGATTATTCCTCCCCACACATTTATCCGCCACTGGTGTTGAAAACTGGATTCCGTAGAAACATGCGGATTGGTATGCGACCAATAATGGTCGTTGTGGAGGTTGCTGATTCCACCTATTGTAAACGACGCTTCGTCCGTCCACAACACTTTCGAGGCAAACTCCGGCGAAACATCCACCTGGTGTCTGTACCATTCGCAGAATGTTACTCTTGGTTGATAGTCTGTTGGTAATAGTTCTTGTGTGCGGCGAAAATGATACGGGTGTTGACGGTCCGCGTGCAGCACTCTCCAGACTTGTAAATGATTTCCAGCCCCTAGTTCCAAGGCAGCACGACGGGTGCTGGTCCTCGGGTTATTTTCAAAGTGCGCCAATATTGCATCCTCGAATTCCGGGTCTTGAGTACCAGCGCGTCCCATAGGTACTGGCGCGTGGAAAGATCCTGTTGAGTACAAGCGATGTACCATCCGGCTAAAGCAAGGCAATGATGGCAGACGCCTGGCTTCACCAGGTGGTCGACCCTCGACGAACCGTTGTCGGTACAACTCGCGGGCGCCCGACAGACTGCCGTCTGCTGCTCCGACGCAGAGAATCATCTCGTAATATTCTTGATTACTCAAAGACATCACAATACGAAATATCACTACAAGAAGGTATTAATACGAAAAGTCGAAAACACTTGACAAGATCTTATCACGACAACGTAAAGCGAACGACTGAAGCCGAAAGAAATTTCTTTCTCCTACCTATTTTGAATAAGGATGGCGAATTGAATAGTGGTGCCTTCCTGCTTTAAAAATTAGGGTTCATTTTAATTTATTACGTACTGGGACAAATAAACCTCTTCCATACTCGTGAATTCCTAGTATCTCGTTGACTTGATACAAACAACTATCATTATTTTCCGTAATGGTGAAGACTCCCCTACAGCAAAAAGCCAACGTTTATCGAGTTGTTAGGCGTACAGGTAAAAAAGGCGCAAAAAACGGAATTTAAATAGTGATGGTTTGCTAGCCGCATTGACTTTAATCATTATCCCTTTACCGAAACGTGGTCCCTTATTATGAATATCCTCATAGAATGCTCAAGCTAGCTCTTTAAAGTGGCAGTGGACGGGGCACATAGCGCGCAGCCGCAGAACCGATTGCCGATGGGGCAGAAAGGTTCTGGAATGGACACCACGTACTGGCAAGCGCAGCGTTGGACACCCACTGAGTAGGTGGTCGAACGACCTGATGAAGGTCGCAGGAAGGCGCTGGATGCAGGCCGCCTCTAACAAGTCGCATTGGAAATCCTTGTAGGAGGCCTATGTCCAGCAGCATGCGGCTGATAAATGATGATATGATTAATCCCTTTAATTATTGCCCAGTCCCTTCATCGGCTTTACGGTCTGCGCGGAAAAAGAAGTAGCTTGTACATTCTGTTTTTTCTTTACTCCCAGACCAGCTGCTAAAATTTTACTTTCTTATGCTGCCTAACCAGCCTTGATATGGAGAAAGATAAATGTGAAGATTTTATCATGCATGAAAATTAAATATCTGGAACCCGTTCAGTTACAGACTCGCGCTTGACCTATTTTGTTTAAAAATGTGACAGGGATAGAAAACTCCTGTCTGTCTGCTTTAATAATTAGGGTTCATTTTTATTTTATGTAATTATTTTACTAACAATAAACCTCTTGCATTCTCGTGAATTCCTTGTATTTTTATCAGGTTGGCTATGGCAGATTTTGACCTCCAACTCAAAAAGAAGGGGAAAATTTTAGTTTGACGCCAATGTCTGTTTGTTTAGGCCATCGCAGCTCTCAAACAGATAGACCGATTTTGATGCAGTTTCGTTGCGGTGGTAATTTATGCTAAGTTTTACGGGAAAAGGTTCGGCGTTTCAAAAGTTAGTGCGTACGCTACGCATGCGTTCAATTCGGAGGATCATTTGCTTGGCAAATAAACTTGTTTACTCTTAGTAAGTGTAAAAATTGATATTATTTATCACAACATTTTATAATTTATGAGATGTTATGAGCCATAGGAAGCAACTACTTGAAACTGTTTTAATGCAATTATTTAAATAAAAAAATCATTTGACACATTTAGAATTTAACATAATCTCTTTGATATTTGCTTTGAAGTATCATACTAAAACTAATTTCATTTAATTACAAAGTACGAATAATTTAGAATTGGAATAGATTTAATATAGGCTCAGATATTAGGGGAAAAAATACGGAACCTATTTTTTAAACTGATATTATTTTGGTACCAGGACCTTAGTTACATTTCATAGCCGGAAGCCACGCCTATTTAGGGTCCATTTAGAAAAATATGTATTCCGGTTTAACAAAATTATTACAGTAACTAAATTTTTTGTTTTAAACCCCCAATGTAAAAAGATGGGTATTGGCACAGTAAAAGGTATTGGTATTAAAAGAATTAAGCCAATATCTTCGGTCTGTCGATTTGTCTTACTTTGTAGTTTTCGAACGGGTGGACCGATTTAAATGCGGCTTTTTACGTAAAAGGAAGTACTTATCATTGCGGTTGTTTTAATCATTTGATCATCATGAAGTTTATGCGGTTTTATTTAAACCATTTTAAAAATTAACTCAAACAGTTTGAACTCAAACAAAGACAATCTGATTTACATTTTTAATGTCAAATCCTTTACATTCCTCCCTTACGGGTTAGATAGGGTCTGTACAGCACTGATGTGATAATAATGATCAATGTATGATCATCATCAATTACGCAGATGGGTTCCAGATATTTTATTTTCATATGAAAATAAATTATCTGGAACCCATTTGCGTAAATTAAAATTTAATTCAATACTAGGCGCACATTTGTGGGTTAGGCCAAAGAGGTGGGGCCTAAATTATAAATTGCGTGGTCATGTAATTGACCTCACAGCTGTTTAGGATAATAGTGTTGTGCTAACATGAGTTAGTTAAATTTTGACTAGTATTTCAAATAAAAGATTAAAAATCAATAAAAGGACTTGCACGGCTACAGATGGCCCTATACAGTTCGTTACCGTTGTCCGATTCCGTACTTTTGATGTTAATATACCCTTTCCGTAACAGCTTGTATATAAATCTTGTGTCACAATGTTTGTCCTCAATGGACTCCTAAACCACTTAACCGATTATAATAAAATTCGCACACCATGTGCAGTTTGATCCAACTTGAGAGATAGGATAGTTTTTAACTTATGGCGAAACGAAGTTCGCCGGGGCAGCTAGTACCCTTATAATTTACATTTTCTACGCGTGATTTTCCCTAACGGTTAAATTTCTAAGCAACGCTTTGATAGTCAAGTATTAAAGTTTTTGCTTTTCAGATTGGAAAACTACCATCTTACTGTGACTTTGATAAAAGAAGAAGATGGCGGCGAGTACGAGGTGCGCGCCGAGAACGAGATGGGCTCCGTCTCGTCTAAGAGCACCGTCTCCATTCACAGTAAGTATTGCCAAGCTCGATTAGAACCATGGGCTCTGGATAGGGGGTAGTGAAGTAACTTCAATAGCAAAAGTTTATACGAGTAGTGTAATAGTTAACAATATGGCAAGATTTTCTAGAATCGTATCTAATATCAAACAAAAATTACGAATTAATTTTTATGCCTTGTTAAAAAATGGAAATTATAAAGACGCATAAAACAAATAGAACAATGCTTCTTTAATAAATAGGCATAATACTTAAAACAGTACAAAGTTAAGGCTTTCCAGTTTATTACGGATACAACACTTGAACACACTACACAAATTCCACCAAACAATGGTAAGCTATACTGTGGAAGTTTCCGCTCGACTCAATTGGCACTGCGAAGGGAAACGTCCGGTAAAGTAGTAGTTTGCATTAACAATATGATTTAAGTTAGATTACTACTGCATCTTATTTTATTCGCACGATAGTTTTGTTGTGGTGTCCCTAGATACCATGAGGAATTGGTAGTTTTACACCCATCGAAGCATTCATTAGACTAGAATGCTGTAGTATGCACTTACGAACATCGATGCACCTTGTCCTGCATTTTTTTCACCTTTCACTTGTGCCGTCCATAAATACATGTACACCATATTAATGTCACTATTTATCATAACGTTTTTTTCATCCCGTTTAATAGCCACAGAAGTTCATACGAGATTGTCAAAAGAAGATATTGTAGAAAAACAAGTTGAAGAAGATAGTAAGGTGAAACAACCTATAGAAGAGGAAGTCGATACTGGAGGAAAGAAAGCTGCAGAGAAAGGAAAAACTAAACCAGAGGTGGCCGAAGAAAAGTCTTTCTGGGATGATGATGAAGACGCCAATTCTAAGAAAGTTACTATAGAGGAAGTAGATTCACCTGCTCCAATTAAAAGTCAAAAATCTGTCACTGAACCAGAAATCGCTGAAGAAAAATCTTTCTGGGACGATGTTGATGATGATGGTAAAAAGAAGAAACCTATCATAGAAGAAATTGATACGCCAGTGACTGATAAAGGCAGAAAGTCGTTCACTGAACCAGAGATAGCTGAGGAAAAGTCCTTCTGGGATGAGAATCATAATGAGCCAAGCAAGAAACCGATCATAGAGGAGGTTGACGTTGAAGAGCAGACCAGCAAAAAGGGAGCAACTAAACCCGAAATCATCGAAGAAGTTCCAATTGACGAAGACCTCAAGACTCCCAAACGTAAATCTGTTAAAAAACAGTCTGTCAAGGAAGAACCGTTAAGTGCTGAAACAGAAGGTATAAAATGTAACGCTTTAGGCTTCACTCTTCAAACCGCAAACAGCTTAATGGCGAGAATCTCACATTTTCGCACACACTGTTGCATGCTTTTACTTGTGTCCTAACAGCCCATGTGTGATTTGTTATGTTTAGGCCGAGTTTTCGAAACTGTAACCACGTTCAAGACAGGCGAGGACGGCTCGATTATAGTCTCTAAAGTCAGCAGCACCTGCTCGCACGACGCCATCATCACAGGTCAGTATCCAGCTTCCTACCTTCTCTTCTTAGTTCTAACCTCATAAATCGTTTATCTAATTCTTCAATATACAATAGCGCAATAGCTTCAATGCTTAATAGTTTAAACTCTCTTGTTAACAATCAAGTACTATAGCGCGTTAATTTTCATCGCATGTTTAACCCCTCTACCTGTGATACCGATATGAACATATATTTTAAATGGTAGGTCCGGCAGAAACACGCACTTTGCACAAAATGACATCATCCGCCGTTTTTTACGATGACGATTACGGTGGTAGAAAGGTCGTTCCCCCAACGAAACCCCACACCACTTCTTTGGAAGTGGAAGAGATAGCTAGTCACAGTTATTTCTTATCTGAATTGGGTTTGTACACCGTACCTGATCACATTAGAAGAGGTGTTTACGGTATTATTGAAGAGCCACAAACAGATTCTGAAGCCGATAACAATTCTAGATGTGGAAGAACCCATGCTAATAGAACTATATCCATAATGTCCGTCTCCGAAGATGAGGCGAGTTGGCAAAATGATTCCCTGTCACGAGAAATATCTATTGAGGACCTATCAAAATCTATTTTTGATATTGATGATACTAAAAAAGTGTTCAGCAAAGATTCATACGTGCGCCAGTCATCATTCAAAGAGGACTACTTCACGGACGAGGGCGAAGAATAATCGTTCATACTGAAAGAAAAAACTCATAAATTATACGAGAATGATATCACTGAGAAGCTTATACATATCTCGAAGGAATTCGAAAACGAAATCAAAACTTTAGATAATAATATAAATGATGTAAAGAATCGTATTATGGAGGAGTTAGTTTTAGGACCTGTTAGAAATTATGATAATATAACGAAAAATGTAACAGAATCGACAGTAGAGCGAAAGAAAAAGCAAGCGAATAAACTATTTAGCTTAGAAGAGGAAGTAGATGAGGGCATAGAGGAGCTGTTGAGACGAAGTCGGAAGCAAAGAAGCATTCTCGATGAGATACTAACCGAGGAAGACGAAAAAGGTAATTTCCAAGTCAATAAAGTGTTCCGAAAGACGAAATAACGGTTTAAAGAACGGCTGATTTGATAACGCTAGTCAATGTCTCTCGGGGGTCAGAAATATAACATCGCTTTTAAGTCACATTTTGAAATTGCTATTTTTTTGCTTCACTTAGCTACCGCGGATTCCTCGTACGGCATCGTCCACGCATCTTGTTTGTGAACTATATACCATAATTAGAAACACTACTTCGACAAAATGTTTTACACACAACATGTACTGTAACTTTTGTTAGCGTAATTACTTTTATGCTTTCTACATTAACATAATACAAATCTCATAAATTTCACTTTCTGTGACAATCGAAAATTTGAAATATTTTAAGACGATACTTTCATAGAAAAAATATTTATATTCACTTTCACTTGGCAAAAGCCCTCTCTGTCAAAATGGTGTTTCTAACGTTGTAGTCTAGTATGATCATTGTAATAACTAATGCTCTGTCGTATGTCTGTTTTAGCGCGCATGCGTAATAACATTCCCTTCTGGCATACTAATACTCGGACTTGGCGACTGAGGCACTAGACCGGCAAGCACCAGTACATCATCCAGGTAAACAAAAAAGTATTTTTTCGTTGCACGGTGTTGCCCCATGTCTAAATGCTTTTAACGTTATATCTTATGGTCTTTGGAAACCAGAAAAAAGGTGCGTATTCAACACAGAACTACACAAGACAATATGACTATTTTAAGCAGGTTAATGTTTCTAGCGGTATTGGTGAGTACCCGGGTGCGACGTCAATAAATTTCCGAATAACTGCTGTATATACTGCGACACTCTATGGTGATTCTACTGTAAATAAAAATGTTTTCTTATAGCAGCTTCCTTCTATTGCTTTCTGGAAGGTATCGTCTTATTGTATCTGTTCAACTGATGTGCACATTTTGTATATTAGATAAACGTTTATAAAGATACGAAAGTTGATGCGTATTTATTGTATTCAACTATGTTCTTAGATATTGCTGTTTTTCTCTTTCATATTTATTATTATTATATATTTAGTCAGATTTTTGTCATTTGACAAAATTATGAAGAATATTTTACAAAATCACAATTTGCCTTAAGAAATTATTTTCTCGTTTATCATGTCGAAACGTCTTCTCCTTTCTAGTCAACAAAAAAATAACTTGTCCTCAACTATCAACTATCAGATATCTTATTATCTTTTGAACTCTTCGGCTTTTCTTAATTTTAATTCGGTTTCTGTCTTAATATCAACTTCGCTTCCTGACCTCGAATCACTTCTACGTCTAACTCCCATCCAATTTTCAGCACCCCCCACGATCAAAGGCAGCAGCATGAAAGACGGTCACGCGTATGAATCTCTCCCGCTGGTGTACACGGTCCAGGCCTCAGGGTCTCCGAAGCCAACCGTGCGCTGGCTGCTCAATGGACAGGAGGTCAAGCCGTGCAACAGAGTTCACATAACCAACGATGGCGATGAGTACAAGCTGGTGATCGACAGCGTGGCCATGCAGGACGCAGGCACCTGGCAGTGCGAAGTCAGCAACGATTTGGGCAAGAAGGTCCAGCAGGCTGAGCTTTCTGTTTCACGTAAGTATCAGCTAAACTCAGAAAAAAGAAATTATAAAGAAGTTTAGCTGTACGCAGGATATACTGTGCGTTGCGCGGAATTGCCCGTCTCTGCGCATTTTAAATATAACTGCAATATATGTCATTTAATTGGCAGTAATAACAAAACAATAGAAATACGAGTATAATAACAACCTCATTGATACCCAAAATATTATCAGGTGCAGACGAAAAATTATCCTCATGTAAAAATTACATTGAGCTATATCCTACTCGGAATAAAATTATGAAATCTACCACGATTTCCTATTATATTTCTGTAATATTTCTTATTTAAGTAGTTAAAATTGACATAGGTAGATTATTTAATAATATTGTAACTTGACAGCTGTGGCCGAGTATCGCAAGCCCATCTTCACAAGCCCGTTGGAAGCACAGCGCGTCATGCAGCGCGAACCTGTCACTATGAAGGCCGTCTGCACAGCTGATCCTCTGCCTCACGTCTCCTGGCTTCTGAATGGAGTGGAGATCACCCCTGACGCGACTGTCGTCACCAATTCCGACTCTAAGGAGCTGGAACATGGCCTGAAAGAGTGCACCTTTACTTTGTCGATACCTACTGGTGAGTATTAAATGTCTGTTTTGATTCTCCTCATACCGAGCTATGATCAGCCGTCTTTTATTATCGTCGTTTCCGATTATCTTTTTATCTTTATGGCCATTGTCTTCCAACTTTGTTCATATAACAATAACTTCGTTAGTGAGAACGTAATAATGTGTCTGTGTTAATGTCACAGGTCGTCACGCCGACACCGGAGTATACACCATCCAAGCCAAAAACAAATACGGCGTGGGCGAGAGTTCGGCTCGCCTCGACATCCTCCTTAGGCCTGAGATCGAAGGCCTGAAGGACGTGATTGCTCAGCCTTATGAGGAAACCACCTTCGTGGCCAACATCAAGGCCAACCCCATCGCTGAGGTTAAATGGTATGAAACACACTTTTATTAAAGGGCACATCCCCTCAGTTTTCCCAAGAATTCAGACGTTTCGTTAATTAAGTTTTCTCAGACACTCTCCACCCATTGACTCATTAAACGATTTTAAAGACTGTGTTCTGTTTTACAAATAAAAAATCAAAATTATTTTTATTTGTAGGAGCAAAGATGGCTACGCTATCCAAGCATCGTCCGATCGCTATGACATCATCGAGGATAAGAAAGCTGAGACATACTCGCTACACGTCAAGAAAGTCAGCGTTGAAGATGCCGGTCTGTACACGGTCACCGCCACCAACGAAATTGGTGACGCCTCGCAACAAGCGCGCCTCAGTGTGCACAGTGAGTATCAATATGTCCTCCTTTCTAATGGAAACAACATGGACCCTTCATAAACAAAGTTACCCAATACTTTTATTCCTTACTAAATCCAACGAATTCATATCCTTCCCAAGCTTTAAAATGCTTTCGATGAGTCGGAAGCACAAGAAGCTAAAGAAACTGAGCTTGCCAAGCAGCCTTCCAAGCGTGGTGAGTCTGGCAATAACCTCCCATGGAACAAAGAATCCTTGGGAGAGGCCTTTATTGACAAAGGCCTATCGGCTGTGATTATGATGATAATTTGAATATCGATATGATAGCATTTTATCTGGTCGTAATTGCCTCCGTGGTCCAGTGGTTAAGGCGTTTGCCTGTAGACCCGTAAGGTCGCGGGTTCGATTTCCACGGGAAGCATTATGTTGTTTAGCTGCTTCCAATTTGGTTAGGACATTGCAGGCTTGAATCACCTGATTATATAATAATAAAGATGATTCCGTGCTTCGGACGGCACGTTACGTTTGGTTCCGGCTGCCATCTGGTAGTCGTTAAAGGAACCACGTCAAAGGCCGAGAGGCTTCGAAGAATTCTAACACCAGGGTGTGCATGGTTAATTGACAGTGACGCCTACTCGAAATGATGCTTGTCGTAAGTATTATAAAATGCATTTAATTCAGACTAATAGCGTCCAAAATGAGTTAGTAAAATACAAAAATATAACCTACAACCTATGTTAGTTAAAAAATATTAATTAATTATCATCTAAAATAGTATCCTGGCCGATTGTTAGATCCTGGGACATGCATGTGCGTATGTATCCAGTGACCAACAATCGGACAGTCTGGTTTATCGCTAATAATCCTCAGAATAATGTTGGTGCAGCGCAATCGACACATCAGTGACGCGATCCGCTTGCGCACTACAGCGTGAAAGCCATCGACCTGCGTATTAATTCGTCTTTTCCTCCGTCAGCCGGCGAGCCGGTGTTCACGAAGCCTCTCCAGCGGCAGGTGGTCCGCGACTTCGAGGACTGCGTGCTGTCGGTGCGCTGCGACGGCGTGCCCAAACCCGACGTGCTGTGGTTCTGCAACGGCAAGCAGGTGCAAGACGACGACCGACACAAGGTCACGGCCGAGGTGGAGGGACAGGTCACCAGTAAGCTGGAGATCAAGCACTTTGCTGCCAGTGACGCTGGCAAGGTGAGCTGGCTTTCTTTATCGTACTAAGTAATCATCTCCGCGTGGGACCTTTTAAACTTTTTCTGTGTTTCATCTTAGGCAGATTTGTATTATGTATTTTGGGTATTTCACTGAGATTTGAGTCAGTGGGAAATGTTTAAATTATATAGGACTAGCTTTCGCTCGCGGCTCCGCTCGCGTCAATGTTGATCCCTCGGTTTTTCCCGGGATAAAAGGTAGCCTATGTCCTTCTCCGTACTCCAGAGAACTTGTACGCAAAATTTCATGATGATCGGTTCAGTGTTACGGCGTGAAAGCGTAACAAACAAACAAACAAACTCACTTTCGCATTTATAATATTAGTAAGGATAAAGGAATGTAACATCTCTTGGATAGGTATGTAACATCCTCGTCTTCATCGTCACTTACCATCAGGTGAGATGGGAGACAAATGACTAATTCAATACTTAATACAAAATGTAGTCAAAGGAACATTAATGACGATTTTTGAAAAAAAAAATTATTTCATTATTTCGTACAAAAGGGTTGGCCGGCCCGACATAAAATTGACGGGCCGCATCACCTCTTTAATGGCTTGCCGGTCGTATATTTACACGTGGTGTTTAAAAAAACTAATTGATCTTCTCGATAGCCCCTATAAAGTCAAATGGCAGACTTTATTTCTTACGAAGTCTTGGCCTGTTTTACTTAAATATGCGCTACGAAACTAATCTTTACATAAATCGATGTTAACTTATTGAACTCCGCAAAAAAAATACACCTAAGAATCGTTTTGAAATAAGTAGGTATATATATTATTAATTAATAGCCAGTCTCAATGCAAAAAGTTAATATGGAAATGGTTTAAACACCCGAATCGGTTCCAGGTAATAAATTCTCTACGAACATTTTTTTTTTCATAGTTGACAAGGTTATGCTTGCTTTTCGTGGGCTTAAATTACCAAGAAAGGTGTCAGATTTCTCAAGCTACCTAAAAGACTGCCACCTAACGATGACAGCTGGGATAAACGAGATTAACGTCTTATACGAGCCGTGTGGTTACCGGCAGAGTAGAATAGGACCACTCCTAGTCTTCCCATGGATGTCGTAAGAGGCGAATTAGGAAATACAAGTAAACAAAACTCATAAACATCAATGAGACCTCTCCAACCCCGTCTGGCCAGCGAAGAGAGTGTAGGCCAAATCCTCTGTGTGCTCTGGCCAAGTATGGTTCCGGTAGTACAGAAAGGGTCATGCTCCTGCAGTGGAGACTAAAAAGACCGACTAAAAAGACCGATGATGAAACAGGCAGGATAATAAAAATGGATAAGGGGCAAAGGGACGGAGTTGGGTGATTGTTCCGGTGTTATATCGACATAACTAGCAGTGTGTTGCAAAACTACTGTATAGATAGACAACATCAAATAATTATTTGCTTTTTTTACAGTACAAAGTGCGTGCAGTAAGCTTAGCGGGCGAGGCTGTATGCGAGGCTGAGATCAGCCTTGGACAAGCGTCGCCTAACTTCGTCCGCAAACTGGAGCAACAGAAAGACGTAGACGAAGGAGAGCCTCTTGAACTCAAGGCCAAGTTGGATGGCAGCCCCATACCCACTGCCGCGTGGTAAGAATACTATGCAACAATGCTGGTCTTCTTCTTTCGTCTCACAAATACGAACACGTTCTAAGTCTTAATATAGCATGTTGGAAACCTAAGCAATAGAATCTTGTGGACGAAGGAGAACTTAAGACGTTCCACTTTGTTTATACATACACAAGTTTGTTTAAAGTATTTTGGATAGGCATGTAACATCCTCGTCTTCATCGTCACTTACCATCAGGGGAGATGGGCAACAAATGCCTACTTCAATACTTAGTAAAAAAATAAAAAATATAGGCATTAAATTTGATTGAACTTTGTTTCCACGCGTATAATAAAATGCTTTTTCGGAACCTTACTCAACAATGGCGTCAACTAGTGAGCAAAAAACGGTAGCTCTCTTTATCGTTTTCTTTATTTTGTGGGTTAGGTGAATGTCCGCTATTGGCTTGCTAACTTGCAACTAGTACACCGCCGTAACTTCTAATGTCCTTTTTTTATTTATGGCTTGACGTATTTAGCCAGTATCAAGTATTAATGAGTTTTCCCGTGCTTTTTCTAAGTCTTGTTAATCAACGAAATGATGATGTAGTTCAGTTCATTGATTCTACGTACCCCTGGCGACAATTCCCACGAATCCACTGCTTGATCACAGACGACGCAACGAGGCTGACAACCACCAGCCCGCTAAGTAAAGCTCACTACAGCCGTACCATGACAATTTATTTTAGTTATTCCACACATTGCTCATAAACATAACTATTTATAACACCAAATTACACAGATTTTTCATAATAAAGTCCACTAAAAACAAATTGTATAACAATCCGAAACAAAAGCCGTTTTTTCAGTCCGCCGAAATTCCCGCCAGGAACTCCCCCTAATGGCGTTTGTTCTTCACCACAGGTTCAAGGACGGTGTGCCCTTGCCCGCAGACGACGCGCGCGTGAAGCAGACCGCACTGCCCGACGGCACCGTGAAGCTGAGCATCGAACACGCTACCCCCGCCGACTGCGGCGCCTACAAGCTCGTCATCTCCAACGTGCACGGCGAGAACTCTGCGCTGTGTGCCGTGGCTGTCAACCGTAAGTTACCATAACACAGCCACTTACGTACAGTTGGCCGTGTGGCTTCCGGCAGAGTAGAATAGGACCACTCCAAGTCTTGCAACTTAGGAAATACAAGCTAAACAAAGCTCATAAACATCAATGAGACCTCTCCAACCGTCTGGCCAGCGAGGAGAATGAAGGCCAAATCTTTTGTCTGCTCTGGCCAAGTATGGCTCCGGTAGTACAGAGAGGGTCATGCTCCTGTAGTGGAGACTAAAAGACCTGATGATGATGATGATGACTCACGTACAGAAGTTACACTATGCAAAGGTATTCAAAGAAATATCAACTCAATGTAGTTACCGATACGGTGTAATTTAGCTCGCGTCAGAACGCAACACCTTTTAGTTTAGATACCTACAGCAAGCCAATTTTATACTTATAATTCTGAAGACACGATTCATAATTTGTTGAAGTCGGTGAACACGTGTGAAGTAACGCGTCGTTCCTACCGGATGTAAAAGCTTTTCCCCTTCGAATGGGTCGCCGTGCGTATGTATGTTTTCGATAATGGCACGAACAGTGAGATAGACCTGCCATAATTCATGTCATCATCATCATCATCATCATCAGGTTCTTTTTAGTCTCCACTACAGGAGCACGACCCTCTTTGTACAGTCGGCCAAGCAGATACCTGACCCCCTGACTTTTAAAACGTAAATTCACACTTTGCTGTGAAGCGCCACCTACCGTGATTTTTGGCAAGTAGACAGACAACTGCTGGTATAAACTTGTTTCTGATAACCTGCTCAGTTGCAAATTTTGTATTTCTAATAATCTCAGCTAATAATTCAAGTAATCATCAATGGTAAGAACAAGAAAGAATCAAAAACAATCCTACGTAAAGTTCGATTCGAACCATGGACCCACGACTTGAGAAGCTAGCGCTCATCTCAATACGCCAACCGACGATATGACGTCTCGGGCGAAATTGGCTATCTATTTCTACTGCTATGACATCATTGTCACCAACTGCAACGCATTGCTTTAACAAATAAATTGAGGGTAATCTATCAGATTTATTTATACCTGATACCAACTAATCAAAAATATTGTTCACTCGCGTCACAATTAAGATACTGCGATTACTGTGTAGTGATCCAAAACCCCACCAGTTATTAGGCATCCCGTTTCATCTTATATAGCAGATTTTGTGAAAGCTAATATTGTATTGTGAAGACAACCACAGTATTTAAAGTATCTATATCTAGAGAGTTAGGTATCGCGGTAAGTAGAAATTATAAGTATTTAATATACTTACTTAATTGTCACACTATTTTTTGTTCCGTAAAACATAGGGTTTGTGATAAATGTCTAAGATAAATATATCTCTTACAGAGAAACACCGTCCGTTTGTGGATTCGGAGTCAACTGGCGTAACATATACACTACAATATTTCAATTGAAACAGTGAGGAAACATTCAACAAGAACGAGATCGTATTATATTCTGATGAAAAAAGTTTTAAGTCTGATGATGTTGGCAGAAAAATATTGCGGAACATGAGGAACATGGCCAGCGTATAGCCATCAAAATAATTTGCCTTTGAGAACAGTGGCAGGATAACATTAGGTAAAAATATTCATTAAATAGTGAAGTAAAATAATAATAATATTTAATACCTAGTGTATTACGCAGTGTAGAATAATAGGTAACTGATCGTATTATTGTTTTGCAGGTTATTGGGGACAGATGTCTTCAATGGGCCCAGGGGAGCTGGTAGAATTCGGCGGCCGGATGAATAAAGAAAAATACTTGGAAAATTTATGAGATGTGGTGATTCCAACAGTTTGCAATGTAGAATATATTTTATTTAAGACAATTGTTCTGTGATCTAACTGTTATTGAGTGACCAATTAAAATCCCAGATTGTAGGGTCAAATAGTGCTTAACTGGGACACGAGACACGAGTAAAGTTTGATTTAAATCAATTTAGACAAAAAGGTTATACTAAATTAATAAATATGCGCATAAGTGATATGTGATCTGATCTAACATGGTAAGTGAAATGACAAATAGACTTGAACAAAAGCTTCAAAATGGGGGTCACCCTCTCCCATATTAAAATTCATTTAATGCCATAGGTTTATATTCATTCTTATACTATTATCGAAGCAAAGTTATTCACATAGCACTATTTGACCCTACACATTTAAAAAAATATAATACTATGATTAAAAAGAAGTTGAGAGATGTAAATTGTTACTTATTAAGTAACATGTTGGTTCTCTCTACAGAAGATTAATCATAGTTTGAATTAAGTAGGCAGGTATTTATTTCACTGTTACATTTTTTTGATGTAATAAAGTAATTAAAAATTTAAAATGCTTTTTATTCACAGTAATTAGCTCGGTAACATTATGTTAAAACAACCAAAATTACACCAACATCACAATACGAAGTTGGTGATATTTGTAAAAAATAAAAAGCTTTGGAGGATTTGAACCTGTTCATTCATAATCACACTAACTATTAATCCATAGTGCCTACCACTTGCGCCACATCTAACTATTGAAGTATCTTTGAAATAAGCGTATCGTATGCTAGGGCTTGTTTTATTTATCAAAAATCGAATAGATGGCATTAGTCGTCAAGGGTATCAGATTTCTGCTTATTAACCTTATTTGTTCATTCACAATTCAATAGATGGCACTAGTCGCAAAGGATATTACACTTGTATATTTTTATCTTTGGGTTTAAACCACGGATGTTTCTTTAGTTTGCGAAAAATGGCGCTGTTGTAGGGGGTCAGATATCTCATTGGCTGACTGTACTACTAGGGCCATACTTGGCCAGAGCAGCCAGAGGACTTGGCCTACACTCTCCACGCTGGCGTCTGGCCAGCGTGGAGAGTGTAGGCCAAGTCCTCTGGCTGGGTTGAAGAGGTGTCTTAGATGTTTATAAGCTTTGTTTAGCTTATATTTCCTAAATCGCCTTCTACGACATCCACGGGAAGACTTGGAGTGGTCCTATTCTACTCTGCCGGATACTACACGGCTAACAATAACGTATAATTCATGTGCGCGGAGGAAAAAAATAAGAAAGAACATTTTATTTGCGTTTGAATAGTATGTAAAAAGTTGGTAGAATATATATTTCGCTCCTATGCAAATAAAAATATATAGCTCCTAAAAATATGTTTAATTAATTTGATCATATATTGCATACATTTATCATTAGAGGACGTCACAAGTGACGCCAACGTTTTACGTTACTTGTGTGCGACTTAAGTAGGTACTAATTTAACATTTGGAAGAGTTTGAATTTCGAGCAGGGGAAAATATCAAAACAAGCAGTCCTTGTTCTGAGGGGAAAATCAATTCTATATTGAAAAATCGATGTGTGCGTGATTTGGTATTTGCGTCACTGTTATTAATGTATATGGTAATTTTGAAACCAAATTCTCCCTTTCCTCAAACGTCTCTTTCCCTTTGGAATGGCCCCTTTTCCAAAATATCGCTTAAAAGTTTTAGTAACAAGTAACATACTAATAAACAGCTCCGGCTTCGTACGGTTAGCTAAGGGTCAAATCAGATCAGACGGAAAAATGCTCGAGCAGTTTTTAAATAATTAGTAATTAAATATTAACCATTCAATCAAAGCTGAAAATAGTACGCAACATTGAAATCTTATTTATTTTTATGTTACGTGCTATTTTTCAATTTTGTTTGAAAGGAATAAATTCTCAAATGTAATCAATCTCCTTTATTAAATACTAGCTTTCGCCCGCGGCTCCGCCGGCGTTAATGTCAATCCCTCGGGAATAGTACTTTTTCCCGGAATAAAAGGTAGCCTATGTCCTTCTCCGTACTCCAGAGAACTTGTATGCAAAATTTCATGATGATGGGTTCAGTAGTTACGCCGTAAAAGCGTAACAAACAAACAAACTCACTTTCGCATTTATAATATTAGTAAGGATAAGGAAGTAAGGATTTTTAACTTACAGCTACTCCAAGGAAGCCATCGTTTAGCCAGGAGCTGGAAGACGTGAAAGCAGTTGTAGGCCAACCTTTGAAGCTCGAAGCCAGAGTCATGGCCTTCCCAGCGCCCGAAATCAAGTGGTTCAAGGACGGTAAGCATCATTATTTCAAACATTGCGCTGTGAGTGCACCATAAAGCCGTCATCAGCATCGTCAATTCAGCCGTAAGAAGTCCATTGCTGAACTGGCCTCCGAAGGAATCTTTGTTCCATGGAATTATATTGCCATACTCACCACGCTTATCAGGCGCGTTGTCGAGCACTTTGTTGCTTCTTGTGCTTTCGACGCTGCTGCCCATCGGAAGTATTCTGAAGCTGGGAAAGGATAGGAATTTGTAAGATCTGTGAAAGGAATAAAAGTATCGGGATACTACTCACTTGTGATGAATGGGAGAAAAGCAAGTAGTGGCTTGGGAGGCCGGGCGCGCGTACCCGATGCCATTCCTGCATTCGCTGAAAATACATTTGGGGCTGATACCCCTGACCATAATATCCATGTAAAATAATGACATGTTTTTCTGTATTTTATGGTTGCAGGCTTACCCGTGCGTCCATCGCAAGCAGTGAACTTCATCAACCAGCCCGGCGGCATCATCGGCCTCAGCATCGACAGCTGCAAGCCCGAGCACGCTGGCGTCTACTCGCTCACCGTCACCAACAAGCTCGGCGAGGTACATCTTATTTTTCCTTCTCTTTCCCTCTCTCTTACTTTTGTCCATCTTTTTCTTTTTCCCCTATTTGTATTCACCTCTCTATCTTTACTTCTCTCTCTTTGTCATCTGAGTGTCCTCAGATGTAAATCGAAATGTAAAACCCTCGTTCTGAATCAGCAGAACCAGGGTTCGCATGGCGATATATTCTACTCCACTTCACACAACCTTCGGTATCCTAAGTTGTAAGGCTTTTTATGAGCCTTTTTTATCAAAAATACCTCTTACCTGAACGAACCAGCACAAGTGATTCAGTTAGGCAGAAGTTATATAGAAAAGAACGGTTTGACTGATAAGGGGTTTCAATGATAAATAGAATAAAGTCTTACGAAAAGAGCTTTATGAAAGGTGGTAGCACATGTGGTTGGGACATTTGGTCAGGGCCGGCCTCGACGAAAGTATCGTGACAAATTGCAAACGTTCTTACAAAAGGAGAAGTAAGGAGTACCGGAAACTGGGGAACATGCATGAGAAAAGTGATGGATGTAGATGAAGCGAAACAGGTTTGTAAGAATCGTAGTACGTAGACGTCCATGGTCTCTGCCTATCCCAATGGGAAAGAGGCGTGATAATATGTATTGAGTAAAAGCTTTTATAACAACTATAAGGAATATGAATTGCTGTCTGCCAGGTGGCGTCGAAGGCCAAGGTGGAGGTGACGGAGAAGGAGCGCAAGCCGGCCTTCCTGGCGGAGCTGCAGCCCGCCACCGTCATCCAGGGATTCCCCGCCAGGCTCGAGGTGCGGCTGCTGGGACACCCGCCGCCACGCGTCAAATGGTCAGTCCCCCCCCCCATATCTCCCTTTTATCATGTTTTCAGTAGCTATAAAGTGTTCAAACAATAGCCAAAGACCTACCATTGAAAAAGTATTAAATAGAAATTGAAATGAACGGCCATACAAAATTGAGTTTGTAGGTTGGTGTTGTATGATCACGTTTGACAACAAAACCAATGGTAATGAAATTTCCATACAGATTTACAGGAGTAGTGATAACATAATTTTCATTCAAGTCAGTATCTAGTAGTTCGTACAAACAATAGACTCGCATAGATTTTAGCAACCCACGAAACAGCAGTGTAACCGAGTCCGGCGACGGAAATTAGTTCGAGAGCTCAAGAAATATCTTCGTTATCAACTATTGACTGGATAATAAAGAAATCCAAATTGAGAAATGCATTATTTAAGGACAAACAAAGGTGAGAAAGGTTAAGAGTAATAATGCCGTTATCTCCGCAGGACTCACAACGGCCAAGAGGTGGTCCCAGATGGCAAGCACGTGAAGGTGGTGTCTCAACCCGACGGCACGCACGCTCTGTTACTGGACCAGGCCACGGCGGCCGACGCCGGCCAGTACGCCGTGGTGGCCGTCAACGACCAGGGCGAGACTGCCAGCAACGCTGTACTCACTGTGGCCAGTAAGTTTCTGTTAATTATATGACGAGCGTCCAACAGAAATTACATAGCTTTAACTATTTCGATGAAATGTAGTTTAAAGAGGTTTTTTGGGTGTAAAATCAAAGTAGTTAGGTCTCATATGCGGGAAAACACGTTCTGCTGTCTTAATAAATAAATCTCGGAAGCCCAGGTATAAGCCCTTAAAAATTTTTGTTTCGGAGACCTCCAGCTACACTAGCATCTCTTACTAAAATTCACAAGTGATATCAACATTGGAATTTAAATGGCAGACTTAGATATTATATTTGATGAGTCATTGTTGTTGAATTATATTTTACAATACTACTGCATAATTTACTCAATCTAGCCTTTTGTCTGTTTTCACAACACATTTCATAAAACATTATAATTGTGCCATTCTGCCATCTTTAGAGAAGTCTTAAAACATTATGTAACGCATTTCGCTCGACGTGTAAAGAACCAGCTGCACAGCAACTTATTTATCTAGACTTGAAGAATTCTTTCACCATTAAAATCCTACATTAATCCTAATGAACATAAGCTACAGAATTCATACATAGGCAATAAAAATCTGAACGTGAATTAAATACTTATATTTACCCGTGCGAAGCCGAGGCCGACTGCTAGTTCTAATTAAGTTTCCTGGGTGAAAGATTTATTTTCTGGCCTAACCCTTTTTACCTTTAGTACACTCAATAGATATACTATGTTATTTGCTGTAATAAAATGAGTGTAAAAGTGTAAAAAAATATTATAACAAATTTTACTCAAAGGACAGCTTTTAAAATAATTGACTCATACAATTCTTAATTTGACATCCTAAATATGTATCAAGTATGACCATCAAATTTGTTACGACGATTTTTGCATCAAGACTAGTATACTTTTATTTTCTCTAGTTGACGGTTGCTATAATTCTACAATATGCATGTCTTGTAATAAAGATTGACGTAATATTTGTATGCCATGTGGCCGAACATGTTCACTTCCAACTATTTATGTAACATCTACAAAACATGTATGTACCTACTTATATGTAATGTAAACTGTAACATGTTCTTAAAAAAAAAAAAATGAAGATGAATGAAAAAGATGCTCTTCCCTACTTTTCCAGAGCGCGAGGATGATTCATCTCCACAAGAGAGGCCGCAGCTGGTGCATGGTCTCCGCGACATGTCGGCCGAGGAAGGCCAGCCGCTGTCCGTGTCGGCGCCGTTCCGCGGCAACCCCATCCCCGACGTCCAGTGGAAGAAGGACGGCCAGCCGCTCATGCCTAGCGAACGGTTGCTTCTGACGTGTGACGGCAAGAGGGTAAGTTAATTTCTAAAGTCTAAACAATTTAGACACGCTTATTTTGGGTGAGGAAGGTTGACCTGACTAAGGTCGCAGGAGAAGACGCTCAATGCAGGCCGCTTCCAACTGGTCGTATAAAAGTTTTTTTTTTTAACCTATATTGTCCCACTGCTAGGCAAAAGTCTCCCCCATTTCTTTCCAAACATCTCTATTTTGTACCACTTCCGACCATTTATTTTCATCGCTCGTGATATTATCACACCAGCACTTTCGAGACCTACCTTTTTTTCTGGTATCTATCTTCCGGAGTCCATTTTGTGACTATAGTAGCCCATCGGTCTGGATGCATTCGGCAAACGCGACCCGCCCAATCCCATTTGAGCTTGGCGGCTTTGTGTCTCACATCAACAATGCCTGTCTTAGTTTTCACTGTGCATCAATGATGCACAGTGTTTGGCACTCTATCTAGCTTGGTGACACCCAGGATACTTCGCTCCATCGCTCTCTGGCAAATCTTGAGCTTAGACTTCTCAGTCAATGACCAACTTGGAGCACCGTAAGTCAAGATGGGCAAGATACACATGTCGATGAGTCTGAGCTTCAGTGAGAGTGGAATATAATGGAATATAGAATAGAATAATTTATTTGTATGATTTACATAGATCTTCAGTCAAATATAGGAAATCCTTACAGTAGGCCTATGTCCGTAGTGGATTTCTTGCGGCTGATCATTATATCAGCCGATATGATATCATTTAAGCGAGGAACGTCTCCCACCACCATCACCTGCTGAATAAATCCGAACGGGTCATTTTATTCAATTTTATCACCAGCGCTTCGGTCTTTCACCGTTTAGCAGTTTTAATGTGACCCCTTTACCACAGGTGGGCCTGGAGATCAACCCCGTGGCGATGTCGGACGCGGGCGTGTACTCGGTGTCGCTGGTAAACCCTCTGGGCGAGGACTCGTCGCAGGGCACCATCAACGTGCGCAAGGTGTTCCAGCCGCCCGGTTTCTCGCAGAAGTTCTCCGATCTGCAGCAGGTGACCACTGCAGCGATACGTATAAAACGCGTAATTTCGCGCTATTAAACAGGAAAGTTGGTTATAGTGTCGGATTCGTCAGGAGACCATTTTCATACGACACATCAGCACTTTACTTTAGAACGAATATGTGGCCCACTACTTTTTGATTGAATGGATCGCAGGTCACCGGGAGTTTGATTCTGGCGTCAACCGTTTGCCATTATCCGCTTGATCGGTCAAAATAACCTTACCGATCAGTCTAAAGGACCGATCACACTTAAAATGATTACCTTTCAATATCATGTTTAAATAGATATTTACACACATGAGAAACCAATATTTCTCATGTGTATAAGTGAACAACTCTGGTGTCAAATCTGCCTATAGGCCTTGCTAAGCACGGAGTTGAATGCTATAGGATTCTCTATACTATTTGACTTAGAATCCCTTGCCGTCTTCAACGGACTTGTTTTTAATTTTTGCAGTTGCCTACTTTCGACGCGAAGTTCCCGGCGCGCGTGAGCGGCGTGCCGGCGCCCGACATCTCGTGGTACAAGGACGGCCAGCCGCTGCAGCACGGCGACAAGTACAACCTCAAGCGAGACGGGGATGCCTGCTGTCTGTACGTGAGGGACCTCGTGCCGGGAGACGCTGGATTGTACACCTGCAAGGCCAAGAACAAGGAAGGAGAGGCAAAGTGCGAGGCGCAGCTTGAAGTTGTTGATAAGATGTAGGTTTCTCTTCATTTTATGTTTTTATGTCTAGTGTCTTCTTGCCAGCCACTACCAGCAACTACATGCCAGCGACATGTACAGTCAGCCAAGGAGATACCTGACCCTACCATCTACCTATATCTAGAATTTTCTTCTTAACTGAAAATAATATTATCATGGAAATATATATTTAGAAAGATTTTAATTGAGACTTCCTGAATATACATTTTCATGTTAATATTACTTTTAGTTTAAGAGAAAATCTATACTAATATTATAAAGCTGAAGAGTTTGTTTGTTTGAACGCGCTAATCTCAGGAACTACTGGTTCAAATTGGAAAATTCTTTTTGTGTTAGATAGTCCATTTATTGAGGAAGGTTTTAGGCTATAAAACATCACGCTGCGACCAATAGGAGCGAAGCATCAATAAAAAAATTTGAAATCGGGGAAAAATTATTCATCTATACTAATTAATCATAATAACAGAAATTGCTGCGGACGAAGTCGCGGGCAACAGCTAGTTCAAGATATAGGTAGATGGCGGGGTCTGGTATCTCCTTGGCTGACTGTACAACCTGAAGCGCGACGTAAACCTGTTTTTTGAGTGTGAGACCTTGTTAACAGGCGGCGCTGGGTTATATTGCAGCATCAAAATCACAAATAAGGAAGGAGAAGCTAAATGCGAGTATGAGCTTGCTTCTCGTGTACTTTATATTATTCTCGTGCTACATGACGCTTGTTTTTTATCTGAAAGTATGTCATAGTTCCTGGCGAAACTAGCTTTACACTCTACGAAGCCACGAACGAAGAAGTCAAGTACAAGGTAAAGCTTGAAATTCCTGATGAGATGTCAGTATCCCGTCATTTTCATATGTTTCTCACTGGTTTAGTGACTTATCGTCTAAAGTAATGTGGTATAGTCAGTTAGATATAGTTATTCCTTTATGATGAATCAAAGTGAATAAGAGTTCTATAATGTAATTTCAGTGGCAAGCGGCAGAAGATGGAGCCGCCAGAGTTCTTGAAGAAGATCGGAGACACGGAGGTGTTCCGCGGCATGAGCGCCAAGTTCACCGCCTGCGCCACCGGCACGCCCGAACCTGACGTAGAATGGTCAGTTAAAAGCGTAACACTTAAAATTTCTAAATACTTATCCTCATGACATTTGGTCGAAGTTGGAGTAAAGAAATGTTCAATACAATAGAATTGATTAATTATAGCGGGTCTTAGCACGAACCTTTTATTTATTTATTATAGAAGGTTCGGCTAGTCCCGTTAAAATTAATAATTATGTGTTTAAAGCGCGAAAATTTAAAACAGAAGAATATAATTTATAAGTACACATACAAAGATATGTATTTGTGATGATAAAGCATTTTATATCATCTAAATAAATAGTGACATCAGCTCGCTCTTTTTCAAAAAAGGTCCCTTGTTTATGGCCAGGTTCCACAACGACGTGAAGCTGTTCCCGTGCGAGCGCATCCGCATGGACAAGGAGACCACGGGCCTGCTGCGACTCACCATCAGCGGCATCGACGTGCCCGATGTCGGCACCTACCGCTGCCGCATCTACAACCCGCACGGGGAGGCCAGCTGCTCGGCCCAGCTCACCTACGACAGTAAGTCCCTAATTCACTCTATCAGGAATCAGATTCATGTCGCCAGAAGTGGACGGGACAAGAAGACCACCGGCTCATTTCGTCTGACGATTCGTGGCATCGATGTGCTCGACATAGGCACCTTCCGCTGCCGCATCTACAACCCGCACGGGGAGGCCAGCTGCTCGGCCCAGCTCACCTACGACAGTAAGTCCCTAATTCACTCTATCAGGAATCAGATTCATGTCGCCAGAAGTGGACGGGACAAGAAGACCACCGGCTCATTTCGTCTGACGATTCGTGGCATCGATGTGTTCGACATAGGCACCTTCCGCTGCCGTATCTATAACCCGCACGGGGAGCCCAGCTGCTCGGCCCAGCTCACCTACGACAGTAAGTCCCTCATTCACTCCATCGGGGATCAGATTCATGTCGCCAGAAGTGGACGCGACAAGAACACCACCGGCTTATTTCGTCTGACGAATAGTGGCATGGATATGGTCGACGTAGGCACCTTCCGCTGCCGCATCTACAACCCGCACGGGGAGGCCAGCTGCTCGGCCCAGCTCACCTACGACAGTAAGTCCCTCATTCACTCCATCGGGGATCAGATTCATGTCGCCAGAAGTGGACGGGACAAGAAGACCACCGGCTCATTTCGTCTGACGATTCGTGGCATCGATGTGCTCGACATAGGCACCTTCCGCTGCCGCATCTACAACCCGCACGGGGAGGCCAGCTGCTCGGCCCAGCTCACCTACGACAGTAAGTCCCTAATTCACTCTATCAGAAATCAGATTCATGTCGCCAGAAGTGGACGGGACAAGAAGACCACCGGCTCATTTCGTCTGACGATTCGTGGCATCGATGTGCTCGACATAGGCACCTTCCGCTGCCGCATCTACAACCCGCACGGGGAGGCCAGCTGCTCGGCCCAGCTCACCTACGACAGTAAGTCCCTAATTCACTCTATCAGGAATCAGATTCATGTCGCCAGAAGTGGACGGGACAAGAAGACCACCGGCTCATTTCGTCTGACGATTCGTGGCATCGATGTGTTCGACATAGGCACCTTCCGCTGCCGTATCTATAACCCGCACGGGGAGCCCAGCTGCTCGGCCCAGCTCACCTACGACAGTAAGTCCCTCATTCACTCCATCGGGGATCAGATTCATGTCGCCAGAAGTGGACGCGACAAGAACACCACCGGCTTATTTCGTCTGACGAATAGTGGCATGGATATGGTCGACGTAGGCACCTTCCGCTGCCGCATCTACAACCCGCACGGGGAGGCCAGCTGCTCGGCCCAGCTCACCTACGACAGTAAGTCCCTCATTCACTCCATCGGGGATCAGATTCATGTCGCCAGAAGTGGACGGGACAAGAAGACCACCGGCTCATTTCGTCTGACGATTCGTGGCATCGATGTGCTCGACATAGGCACCTTCCGCTGCCGCATCTACAACCCGCACGGGGAGGCCAGCTGCTCGGCCCAGCTCACCTACGACAGTAAGTCCCTAATTCACTCTATCAGGAATCAGATTCATGTCGCCAGAAGTGGACGGGACAAGAAGACCACCGGCTCATTTCGTCTGACGATTCGTGGCATCGATGTGTTCGACATAGGCACCTTCCGCTGCCGTATCTATAACCCGCACGGGGAGCCCAGCTGCTCGGCCCAGCTCACCTACGACAGTAAGTCCCTCATTCACTCCATCGGGGATCAGATTCATGTCGCCAGAAGTGGACGCGACAAGAACACCACCGGCTTATTTCGTCTGACGAATAGTGGCATGGATATGGTCGACGTAGGCACCTTCCGCTGCCGCATCTACAACCCGCACGGGGAGGCCAGCTGCTCGGCCCAGCTCACCTACGACAGTAAGTCCCTCATTCACTCCATCGGGGATCAGATTCATGTCGCCAGAAGTGGACGGGACAAGAAGACCACCGGCTCATTTCGTCTGACGATTCGTGGCATCGATGTGCTCGACATAGGCACCTTCCGCTGCCGCATCTACAACCCGCACGGGGAGGCCAGCTGCTCGGCCCAGCTCACCTACGACAGTAAGTCCCTAATTCACTCTATCAGAAATCAGATTCATGTCGCCAGAAGTGGACGGGACAAGAAGACCACCGGCTCATTTCGTCTGACGATTCGTGGCATCGATGTGCTCGACATAGGCACCTTCCGCTGCCGCATCTACAACCCGCACGGGGAGGCCAGCTGCTCGGCCCAGCTCACCTACGACAGTAAGTCCCTAATTCACTCTATCAGGAATCAGATTCATGTCGCCAGAAGTGGACGGGACAAGAAGACCACCGGCTCATTTCGTCTGACGATTCGTGGCATCGATGTGTTCGACATAGGCACCTTCCGCTGCCGTATCTATAACCCGCACGGGGAGCCCAGCTGCTCGGCCCAGCTCACCTACGACAGTAAGTCCCTCATTCACTCCATCGGGGATCAGATTCATGTCGCCAGAAGTGGACGCGACAAGAACACCACCGGCTTATTTCGTCTGACGAATAGTGGCATGGATATGGTCGACGTAGGCACCTTCCGCTGCCGCATCTACAACCCGCACGGGGAGGCCAGCTGCTCGGCCCAGCTCACCTACGACAGTAAGTCCCTCATTCACTCCATCGGGGATCAGATTCATGTCGCCAGAAGTGGACGGGACAAGAAGACCACCGGCTCATTTCGTCTGACGATTCGTGGCATCGATGTGCTCGACATAGGCACCTTCGGCTGCCGCATCTACAACCCGCACGGGGAGGCCAGCTGCTCGGCCCAGCTCACCTACGACAGTAAGTCCCTCATTCACTCCATCGGGGATCAGATTCATGTCGCCAGAAGTGGACGGGACAAGAAGACCACCGGCTTATTTCGTCTGACGATTAGTGGCATCTATGTGCTCGACGTGAGCACCTTCCTCTGCCGCATCTACAACCCAGTTGCTCGGCTCAGCTCGCTTACGACATTAAGTTCCTTAATCAGTCCCAGAGAGTTACAAAAAGTCCACTGCTGGACATAGGCCTCCCCCAAGGATTTTCAATACGATCGGTTAAAAGCGGCCTGTATCCAGAATCCAGCGTCTTCCTGCGACCTTACTCAGGTCGTCCGACCACTTGGTCGGTAGATGTCCAACGCTGCGATCAGATTTATGGCACCAAAAATGGACGGAGGCAAGAAGACCACCCGGCTATTTCGTCTGACTAATCTAATTTTACCTTACTACATATACCTAATATGTAGTTTCTAATTATCCTTTTATTTTTCCAGCTCTAGAGCCACAAACGCAGAGACGCCCTCTAGCAGAGCAATATTCGGACTTCGATAAGATGAAGAAGACTGGCATCCCGATGCCCCTCGCCGACAAGCCCATCATCTCCCGCATGGCAGACCGTCATCTCACGCTGTCCTGGAAGCCTAGCATTCCGCATGGTCCTCGCTTCCCTGTTACTTATCAGGTACGTAATCAATAATTCTTCTTTTTTTGTTATTCCGGCTCGTCCGGGGAAGTACCACACACTCTCACAGTAAATCGACATTTGTGTAGAAGCTTTACTGCTTCTATGCTTCATTCGGTAAGTGAGAGAGCCAGAGCCCCCCCCCCCCCCCCCCCATTTTCTCCTTCTCATGTCTATCCTTTAACTTCTTCGAAGGCTGGCAACAGTGGCGTAATTACAGGGTGGCAGCAAGAAGCCGCCGAAGCTGATACGCCACTGGCTGGCAACGTTCCTGTCACACCCCACCACAATGATCGCTTACTATCAAGCGACTCGGTTGCTCGTTTGCCGTGTCGGGTTTCACTTACTATGAGCTCGTACTCGTGACTGGTTACCATATTGTTCCTATTGTAGCTGCCTCTGTAGTCCGTGGTTAAGGTGTTTGCCTGTAGACCCGGGGGTCGTGGGTTCGATTCCCACGGAAAGCATACTTTGTTTAGTTGTTTCCAGTTTCGTTAGGACATTGCATACTTGAATCACCTAATTATCTGATAATAAAGATGTTTCCGTACTTCGGAAGGCACGTTGAGCCGTTGGTCCCGGCTGCCATCTGGTAGTCGTTACAGGAACCACGTCAGAGGTCGCGAGGCGGTGCCGAAGAACTCTGACACCAGGGTGTGCACGGTCGATTGACCGTGTCACCTACACGAAATGATGATGACCGAATTGCCCCTTAGGTGGAGATGTGCGAGGTCCCGGACGGCGACTGGTTCACGGCCCGCACAGGTCTGCGCTCGTGCGTGTGCGACATCCGCAACCTGGAGCCGTTCCGCGACTACCGCTTCCGCGTGCGCGTGGAGAACAAGTACGGCGTCAGCGACCCCTCGCCCTACGCCGCCACGCACCGCGCCAAGCTCGAGCCCGACCCGCCCAAGTTCGTGCCCTACCTCGAGCCAGGTACTGCTGCAGACTCATCATCATCATCATTTCAGTTATGTTAGAAACTCAGTCCAGTATTGGTCCCTACGTGCCTGAATCCTCGGGAGACGCTTTTGTCCAGCAGTGATCTTTTATATATCTGAATAACTGAAATTATCATCATCAGATACTTTTTAGACTCCACTACAGGAGCACGACCCTCTCTGCACTAAAGCCACACTTGGCCAGAGCAGTCAGAGGACTTGGCCTACACTCGCCACGCTGGCCAGACGGGTTGGAGAGGTCTCACAGATGTTAAGCTTTGATTAGCTTGTATTTCCTAAGTCGCCTTCTACGACATCCACGGGAAGACTTGGAGTGGTCCTATTCTACTCTGCCGGATACCACACGGCCTTACTTTGAATACTTTGAATACTACTCACGCGGATGAATAGGGAAAAGCAAGTAGCAGTTCGGGAGGCCGCGTGCGTACGCGTACATACGTATCTGCAACCACCGGACAGGCAGTTGACGGTGACACCGACCTGAATTTATTATTAATCTTCTTCATCATTAGACAGGCTCTGTGGCCTACGATCATCATACCAGGTTGCCACACCGGACGTCCCGGATTCAATCCCCGGTCATGTCAAGATGAAAAATGAACTTTTCCAGATTGGTCTGAGTCTTGAATGACTATCGATATTTTAGTCTATGCATTAGTCATAAACTATAGTATCGTTGAGTTATCTTATAACTTGTAATCTTCACTTTCTCTATGTATACACTCTTGTTTCAACTGAATTTACACATCTAAAAAAATGTATGATTTTAGTATTATTCTGTGCTTCTTTGAAACCAATGTTTTCGAAAAGTACTTACGTTTTAATTTTTTCCCAAACAGGCATAGACTTCCGCCCCGACACGTCCCCGTACTTCCCGAAGGACTTCGACGTGGAGCGTCCGCCCCACGACGGCTACGCGCAGCCGCCCCGCTTCCTGCGGCAGGAGCACGACGCGCAGTATGGCGTCAAGGGCCACAACGTCAACCTGTTCTGGTTCGTGTACGGGTACCCCAAGCCCAAGATGACCTACTTCTTCAACGACGAACCCATCGAGATCGGCGGCCGGTACGACTGGAGCTACACCAGGAACGGACAAGCTACATTGTTTATCAACAAGTGAGTGTTGAACATCTGATGTTTTATGAACTACTTTTGTTTACGCTTTTGCGATTATAGCGTCTAGAAAGCAAAATGATTGTTAACTTTGAATCTCTGTCTTTCTATCTTTATTTAGTTCTATAGAAATCCTTTTAACGTTTATAATTGTAATTTAAAGCTTTCATATGACAGTATCATTTGCATAGAAAAAAATCGCTGTGATATCACCCCTTTCGAGCTGATCTCCGCATTACGAATTTCAGATATTATAGAATTGCCTGTTCTAATATTTTTTGTCACATTTATCATGATAAAGAAGATATTGAATACTAGCTCTTGCCCGCGGTTTCGCCCGCGTTAATATCGATTCCTCGGAATTAGTAGAATTTCCCGGTATGAAAGTTACCGTATGTCCTTCTTCTCCATGCCTCAAACTACCTCCATACCAAATTTCATCCAAATTGGTTTAATGGTTGAAGCGTGAAAAGGTAACAGACAGACAGACTTACTTTCGCATCCTTACTAATATTATAAATGCGAAAGTGAGTTCGTTTGTTTATTTGTTACGCTTTCACGCCGTGCCTACTGAACCGATCCTCATGAAATTTTGCATACAAGTTTTCTGGAGTATGGAGAACGAGACTACCTTATATCCCGGGAAAAAGTACTTTTCCCGAGGGATCGACATTGACGCGGGCGGGGCCGCGGGCGAAAGCTAGTTTATAATATTAGTATGATATGGATTGCTTACGATCTATTTATATCACTCTCTCTCTCTCTTTCTCTTACACTCTTTCTCTCTTTGCCAATGATGAATTGATGAGTTCGACGCGTCCACCAGGATGATGGACCGCGACGCCGGCTGGTACGAGGCCGTGGCCACCAACGAGCACGGGCAGGCACGGCAGCGCGTGCGCCTGGAGGCGGCCGAGTACCCCGCCTTCATCCGCCGGCCTGAAGAGAGTGTGGTGCTGCAGCGGAGGTCGGTGCGGCTGGAGGCCAGGGTCACTGGCGTGCCCTACCCCGACATCAAGTGGTACAAGGACTGGCAACCGCTGGCGCCCAGCGCTAGGATCAAGGTTACTACACTGATTGTTTTGTTTTTCGTAAGTGGCCAACACTGGTGTCAGACGTCTGGCGGTCTTTCAAACTGCCTGAAGGCGGCATGAATTTTTTTCATCATATTTTATTTCTTGTATTTTGGTGTCATGTTCGAATGCATATATTATTAATAGGCTAGTTTCCTGGGTAAATAATAACATAACAATTAGTTCGTCAGTTAGAGAATCAAAAAATATTGTACACGTATTTTTTCTTTGTCAATTATACAATAAATAATAAAGTTAAAGCGCGTCAAAGTTCAGGGTTGGGGCCCGTGACGTCAAAGTTTGCTTTAAATTGGAGCAAACTATGACGTCACGCGGAACTTTAAAGGGCTATATCTTTATAATTTTTTGTTTAATCGACAAAAGAAAAAATACGTGTCCAATATTTTTTGAATATCTAACTGACGGACTAATTATATTTTTTTAGGAAACTAGCCTATTGAAAAATCCCCACAGATGCAGTTCGTGGAGCCAGACGTGTGTATCCTGGTGATCAACGACGCCATCCTGAAGGACGAGGGGCTGTACTCCATCTCTGCGCGCAACGTGGCCGGCGCCGTCAGCTCCTCCGCCATGCTGCATGTCGAGGAGGATGAATATGAATACTCCACCAGGTTAGCCGGATATCTTTATTTAATACTAGTGTTATCGCGCAACTCTAGTGCAGTGGTAATGCCTTCCCCCGCGGGGTTCGGACGGGAAGCGCCAAAACGGAAGCGGCTCGCTGGGCAACACGCGAGCATTCCGCCGATGACATTACGCAAGGTAGTAGTGTGTACGCAGGATTCAAATACATTTTTCCGGCCCGCCGGCTTGGCAGTGCGATAAGTTATACATATAAAATTCCTCTTGAATCAGTCTATCTTTAAAAAAAAACCGCATTATGATCCGTTGCGTAGATTTGAAGATCTAAAAGCTTACATAGGGACAGACAGCGGAAAGCGACCTCGTTTTATATTATGTAATATTTAATTTTTCTAATACAATGGTCACTCCATTGTATTAGAAAAATTAAGGAAGCAGCATTGCGCTCAAAATCTAACACCACGCGCTAAAAGAACTTAACGACATATTTTTAGTGAACATCGGCGAAATCTTAACGAATTAAGAAAATAAATACTTCTTGTGTAGTAAAGTGGTTCAGGAAACGCAAGGAAAGACGGAAAAGTGACACTGGAGTAACGCGAGTAGTAAGGTGAGCTGCTAGCCTACCTACCGCCACTATGTTGATACCATAGCGTTCATTCGATATGTTTATTATTTTAGCCAGTGTCTAGTTATTCTTAATTATTGTGTATAAACGAAGTGATGGTGTAATTCATTTCGTTGATTCGACGGAGCCCCTGGTGACAATTCCCACGAATCCACTGGTTTGATCATAAATCTCACTATAGCCGCACCATGACACTTTATTTTAGTTATTCCACATATTGTTCAAAAACATGAGCATCTATAACTCCAAATTACACCGATTTCACATTATGAACTCCACTAGAAACAATTTGCAAAACAATCCGAAACAAATACCGTGTTACGTCGAAATTCCCGCCAAGAACTCCCTTGTTAAAGTCCAGTTAGTCCAGTCAACATTATAAGCATTTTTTGTCCAGGATCCGCGAGCACCCCCCGCGCGTGAAGCCCAGCACCAAGCCCTTCGGGGACTTCTACGACCTCGGCGACGAGCTCGGCCGCGGCGTGCAGGGCGTCGTATATCACGCCGCCGAGAGGCTCACGGGTATATTCACCATCATCATCATCATCATTTTAGCCGTAAAAAGTCCACTTCTGGACTAAAGCAACTTCCAGGGATTCTTCGTTTCATTGCCATACTCGCCACACTTGGCAGGCGGGTTGGCGACCGCAGTTTTTGGCTTCTTGAACTTTTGACGCTGCCTGGCAAGTCCGGCATTACTTGTCATACATATTTTTCCATAAATAATTGCATGGTTAACTGTTCTTAACTTACAATATTTGTACTCCTAATCATCATCAGTACAGCTGCAAAGTCCACAGCTGTTCAAGGTCCTCTCGAAGATTCTTCGTTCCACAGGAAGATATTGCCATACTCACTACGCATGGCAAGCGGGTTGACGAGCGCGTTTCTGGCTTCTTGGGCTTCCGACGCTACCGCCCATTAGAAGCATTTTTATGCTGGGGAAGAGTAGGAATTCGACTGTAAGAGAAGATAGCCTAGGCGATAAGGTGGCCAATCGTACATAAATCTTTTTGTTAACATTTTTTACTCTTATGTTCATACTGCCTACTGCTCTGGCCAAATATGGCTCCGGTAGTATAGAGAGAGTCATGCTCCTGCAGTGGAGACTAAAAAGACCTGATAATGATGATGTTCATACCGCAACAAAGTATTTGTATTCTATAGGCCGCAACTACGCCGCCAAGATAATGCACGGGCACTCGGAACTCAAGCCGTTCATGAAGAACGAGCTGGACATCATGAACATCCTCAACGACCGGCACCTGGTGCGTCTTCACGACGCCTATGAGCACGAGCACACGCTGGCGCTCGTCACGGAGCTGGCGGCCGGCGGCGAGCTCGTGCGGGACCGCCTGCTGCGGACGCAGGCCTACACCGAGAGAGAGATCGCTGGGTATATCCGCCAGCTGCTGAGGGGATTGAAGTACATGCATGATAACAGCGTGGCACATCTTGGATTGACCGTAAGTCTTCACTTAATGGCTTCCTCTTCTTTTTATGGTACAGGACGTCAAACGATCAAGCTAGTCACCTGATGGTAAGCGACCAGCGCAGTCCATGTAATTGTACAACTGCTACACCAGGGTGTGACAGAAGCGTTGCCGGCCTTTCAAGGAGTTGGGGGAAAAACATGGGGGAGGAAAAGGGGGGGAAGGATGGAGTGTAGCTCTACCACACCTCTTAGACCTTGCTGAAGATAAATTTCTCGCCGTTTCTCGGTCTTTTTCGGAATCTTGTATATGAGAGAGTCCTCTTGTATATACTAGAGGTTGGCTGGGAGAGTAAAGGTTAGCATTAAATCTACCTTCTGAAGCTCTATAGAGTGAGAAAGTTTGTTAAATAAATAAATACTGTTAGCATGGTGGTACATTTTTGACGCATTCACGGCGTTTCATTCAAACTAAAGTTGGACTGCAACCATACATAGAAGGCTACATTTGACTGATATTAGGTATGTTTTCGATTTTTAATTTATTCAAATAACGTTTATAGGTAATATCTAACATCTGTTTAAAATGTTTTAAGCGTAAAAAGCGGTAGCGTAGAGTGTAAAAATACTGCCATCTAACGACGACTTTTGGAACTAATGTTGCCAGAACCTTTGCCAGAGAACGTGTCACCGAATAAGATCTTATAGAAAGAGAGACACTTTTCCATTCGTGCAGCCGGAGTTTATCGATTTATAAGACATTTACGTCAAAACTTACACGTAATTGAAAAATCTTTGCAGATCGGCGAACTGCTCCTGTCCCATGTTGGCAGCGAAGAGTTGAAAATCTGCGACTTCGGCCTGTCGCGCCGCATCCAGTTCGGCAAGCACGCCACGCTGGACTACGGCATGCCCGAGTTTGTGGCGCCCGAGGTGGCCAGCGGGGAGGGGGTCTCCTTCGGGGCTGATATGTGGAGCGTCGGCATCATCACCTACATCTTGTTGAGTGGACACTCGCCGTTCAGAGGAGTCAATGACAGAGAAACGTTAACTAGGATCAGGTTCGTTATGTCAATAATAACAAACCGTTTAACCCGCAGCGCCGTTTGTTTTTTCGTGTGTGTAAATGGCTAACACTGGTGACAGATTCTTCAAGCAGCCTAAAGGCATCTGACATAGCTTAACGACTGCCATCAAAGATGACAACAACCGGGACCATAACTTGCCTTCCGAAGCACGGAGGAGCTCGAAATATTTGCGGTCACCTATCACTATAGGGACTGCGGTTGCTTAACATGCGTAAGCGATTTCAATGCTCACGATCGGGCTCCTCAGTAGCGCCGTAAAGGGCGCGGTACTATTGTCACGTTCCCTGCCCGTGCTCACATCAACTAAGGGAGGCACCCTGAGTCTTGCAGTCTCTTCGGTACGCATCTATTACACGACCTCACATCGTTTCAACACGATGTCAATATATTTTACTAGCATATGTAGAACGACGGGACCAAGGCCCAACGATCTGTATTGTCGTTATGTAATAGTGCTAAACATAGCCTGTCTTCTGCTGTATAACGTGGTCTGCTTTAAGGCTGAAAGCAATTATTTTACCTTTGTTTTGATCGCTGCAATCTTAGGGTAATTTTAGAGTGACACTGGCGACACGCACCGTTGACCAGCGCGTTTCAACAGCGCGCGCTTGACCGACGTGCGTTGTTTAACGAGTTTTAGTTCATTATGTGGCAATGTACAATTGTGTATAGATGGCATCATTGGAGACAAATATAATAACAGGGTTAGCTATTTATTTTCTATGGAAAATTGTGCAACAGTGACGACGTAAGCTACTGCAAATTGGTTATTGACTATATATTGGTCGACGGCGGCCCGCGTAACTATGAAAAGAGACTAATATCTAGTGCAATAGCAAGCGCGCGCGTCTGGACGGAGCTGTTCTAACGCGTCACTCTGAAATCAGCCGTAGTATAATTTCGGTCTGGCGTTTTTTGTACCGATGGGGTAATTCGTAAACATGATCAATATTTTCCCTGTACTGCAGGGAAGGCAAGTGGGAATGGCACGACGAGGAGTGGTGGTCTCGCCTCAGCACGGAGAGCCGCGACTTCATCTCCAAGCTGCTGGAGTACAACTGGCACAGCCGCATGGACGTCAGCGCGGCGCTGCAGCACCCCTGGCTCACGCTCGCCGACAGGATCTACCAGGAGGAGTACCAGATCACCACCGACCGCCTCAGGAACTACTACAACCTGTACAGGTCAATATTTTTAATCGAAATTATGGAAGGACTATATGGCGACCCTTCCAAGATTTGAACACCATGGTGTCCTTTAATGTATTTTATTTAATTTTCAAAGGAATACCAACAGCTACAAAAATCGTCATAACTAACAAATCCTTATCCTTACTAATATGATAAATGTGAAAGTGAGTTTGTTTGTTTGTTATGCTTTCACGCCGTAACTACTGAACCGATTATGATGAAATTTTGCATACAAGTTCTCTGGGGTATGGAGAAGGACATAGGCTACCTTTTATCCCGGGAAAAAGTACTATTCCCGAGGGATCGACATTGACGCGGGCGGAGCCGCGGGCGAAAGCTAGTATACTATAAATAAACCCAATTAATAGTCGTCAGCGATAGAAACAGAATAGGCTCACAAATAGCTGAACATTAATACTCGTTATTAATAAAATCAACAGTGTTTACCATTTCAAATATATTGTCGCGAAGCTCTCAGAATCCAATGTTCGTAAACTTTGTGCTAATTGTCTGCTCTGCACGCACAGATATTCCACTCTGCTCGCACATATACATCTATTAAGCAATATGTATGGAAAATCTACCTAGAGCCCAATTTCACGATTTCTCGCTTTGACAAAAGATTACAACAATGGGCACAAGAGATTGGGAGGCTCGTACGGAAAGCGTGATACGCTTTCCGAAACCTCTGAAGATTTGGTGTTCTACTCCAAACCCCCAACCCTACCCACGTAACATTCAATATATTGAATAAAATAATTAAGTTTCCTTAGTGTACAGAACAGTGTGAGAAACAAACTAATAGTGATCAGGAGAGAAAGTGTAATGTACTTTATCTAGACCCTACACAGGCTATCTATATTTCTGTAAGAATTATCCAGTGAGATAATTCTGTAGAATAATATAGATACATTTTAATAGTTCTTAATGTAATAGACAAATGTATTCTATTGATTTAAACAATACGTAGTAATGTCAGTTTACTGCGAAGCAAGGCTCAGGCTACGAACATTCATGTATCTGTGGGTGTACCTCGCAGGGACTGGACGGGCAACGCGCAGTGCCGCACGTGGTTCCGGCGCCGGCCGCTGAGCGGCGCCTTCGAGCACCCCTCCAAGATGGTGTACCCGCCCGGCGAGATCTACACGCCCGAAGGTAACTTATCTTACAATGTAACTATTGACCTACCAGTTAGTCTAGTTGCTGTTATAAATTAAAACTACTGTTTCGTGATGAACGTTCGACCAAAATCCTGTTTTGAGCCCTCGCTTAAAACAGGTCAAGGTGTTTGAAAAGATGATGAGTATGATCAATCAAATTCAGCATCACTTCAAAACCTGTAATCTTTTCTACAGCCAATAGATGCCATTGGAGCATTTTGAGATCTCTCAAAAGCGTTTGATTGCGTTTATCATCAAACACTTTTGCTCAAACTACAACAAATAATATTGATAATAAATATTAAATAAATTAATTAATTAATTCAATCTTATTTAACAGATACGCGTTCAGATTGTGCATATAAATTATATTAAGGGCCCGTACTACCTCACACTGCTTGGCATGATTGACTTTTATATTAATAATAATTAAATACTCAATTTGAAATAAAATTGCAGCAAAGTTCAGGACTAACTCTGGTAACTATATGACTCAAAAACACGATTGCGTTAAATTTTCTCGATAGAAAAAAATTGCAATGTTGCCTCCAAATCACGTCTAATTTACTCGGTATATAGCATTATTCACCAAATACATTAAAATTAACCTTGAAACTTTTGATTATTATTGCATAACAGATAAGGCAGCCATCATATGTATTTCTTTTTCGAATAACCCTTGAATATTCCTAAAAAACGAAAATATCCAAAGTAGCCAACGCGTTTAGACCATCCGCGATTGTATCGCCACGCCGCCTGGCATATGGCGGGCTCTTAAGTCAAATGGATCTAATGTTAAAATCGGTACCGAAAGGGTCAAAATTGGGGCCTTTCCTTTTTCTTGTATTTATCAACAACTGGCCATAAATGGTTAAAATAAGTGCTGGTATAGTGATATTTGTCGAATAAACATCTCTTATTTTCAAAATGAACCGCCATAACGAAGATACACAAGTCTCATCTGAATAGCACTCTGTCTGCTATAGATTCACGCTACCCAATGAGGCAGGCTTCCGTTCATATACAGATTGATCGTCAAAATGTAGCTTATTCTGCACACCGCTTTGGGAGCGGCATTAAACTTATTTTATATATTATTGACGTTAACAATATTTTATTGTAAAATAACGTTAACGTTCACCAAATGATATGTAAAGTATCTCTTAATGAATTAATGATAATTGAATTGAGTTTTTGATGTGAAACATCTTTAGCGGTGGGACAGCCTCCGTGGTCCAGAGGTTAAGGCGTTTACCTGTTGACCCGGGGGTCGTGGGTTCGATTCCCACCGGAAGCATACTTTGTTTAGTTGTTTCCAGTTTGGTTAGGACATTGCAGGCTTGAATCACCTGATTGTCTGATAATAAAGATGATTCCGTGCTTCGGAAGGCACGATGAGCCGGTGGTCCCGGCTGCCAACTGGTAGTCGTTAAAGGAACCACGTCAGAGGCCGAGAGGCGGTTCCGAAGAACTCTGACACTAGGGTGTGCATGGTCGATTGACCGTGTCACCTACGCGAAATGATGATGATGATGAGCGGTGGGTCACCAACTGGCATGCGTCGCCACGCAATGTGATAGTATGTTTATTTCGATGTAACATATCTGCCAACCGTCCCACAATGGGACACAATTTTTTTCTGTTTAACATCTATAGCGGCTGGTTAGACTAGTTGTTGCCATGGGAACGCGTCGCCACGGCATATTTATTTGAAAAACAACGCGCTACCACTGGGCATGCTGGGGTATGCTGGAGTTAGCATACCCTGGACGCGTTCGTTTATACGTCTCGCGGTCTGCCTGACATCTACCCTTAAGCACGATTTTGCATGAATAAAGGCTATTGTTGTTTAGTTACATAATAGATCGTCCACAGAACGACAAAAGGAGGGATTCTATTTCACAAGGTCCGAATAATGATATGTACCTTGTACTAAAGTGTTATTAATTTGCAGGGTCTCCGGAGCGTGATTCCCGCGAGAGAAGCGCGGGCGCGTGGGACCTGAAATTCAAGCAGTGGGAGCACCCCGACTGGGAAGTCTCCGCTAAATCCGAGAGCCAGTGAGTATTCATCATTGAATGTACCCAGTGGCAGCGCGATGTTATTTATTATTATTATTTATTATATTATCATTACATTACTATAGACAATATAAATTGATTATAATAAATATTGCGATCTCGACCTGTCGCGTACTGTAAGAAATGGCGTAATTGACGGTTTTGTATTCGCAACGCTATCTAATTTTAATGTGCGCTTATTTTTCACGTTTTATGAGTATTAAGTATTAATAATTATATTAGTCGTCTACAATAGGGAAGTCCCATGATGTTCGGATTTGAAAAATATTTCATATAAATATTTCATATAAAAAAAAAATATACTTTGTTCATATTTAAAGTTGGTTGGGCAAGTCTGTTTTTAAAGTATAAAAAAAATATAATTAACATTCACGAGAATTATACGTAATATTCAAGACCCGAAAAAATTATTCCTAGGATCGAACAAAGTTCACGCGTCCCTTACAAACCCGCGGTTTGTGACGTCACCTGGCCACGCGCCATTTGTTTCGGATAAGCTCAAAATAAGGAGTAAGTTTGGAACTGTTACATCAAAAAGTTTTTTTTTTTTTTGTGTATCGGACGGCAAACGTGCAAGCGAGTCACCTGATGGTAAGCGATCAGCGCAGCTCATTGACAACTGTAACATCAGAGTGTGACAGGTGCGTTGCCGGCCTTTCAAGGAGTTGGGAAAAGAACATGGGGGAGAATGTGGGGGAAGGATCGGCCTCCGGCTCTCTCACTCACCGAACGAAGCGTAGAAGTAGTAAAACTTCTACTGAAACGACGATTTTGTCGTATAGACCTAGGTCGCCGGTTCAAATCCCGCCCGCATGAAATTTTTTCACCATATTTTATTACTTAATTTATTAAGAGGACGTGAAAAAGTGCCTGAAAAGGCCTATTTTCTGAATAAATCTTTGAATCAAAGTAAATATATATTTGTGTTCGGCAGCTACCAGAACGGCCCCGACACGTACCTGTTGCAGCTGCGCGACGTGCAGTTCCCGGTGCGGCTGCGCGAGTACATGAAGGTGGCCTGCGACCGCTCGCCCGCCTACTACATCAGCGTGCACGACGGATACGACCCTCGGGTCCGGGCACTTTCTTACTTAATACTTTTTTTATCTAGATACACTTGCAGTAGTACGTTTATCAGTTACAACGATGTACCTGCCCAGAGCCGTGTGGTATCCGGCAGAGTAGAATAGGACCACTCCAAGTCTTCCCGCGGATGTCGTAGAAGGCGACTTAGGTACAAGCTAAACAAAGCTTATAAACATCTAAGAGACCTCTCGAACCCGTCTGGCCAGCGTGGAGAGTGTAGGCCAAGTCCTCAGGCTACTCTGGCCAAGTATGGCCCTAGTAGTACAGAGAGGGTCGTGCTCCTGTAGTGGAGACAAAAAAGACCTGATCATGATGATAACCTGCCCAGAAATCAAGTTTTTCCATGGCTCGAAAATATCCCTCTGCTGATAGCTAGCCGTGTGGTTTCCGGCAGAGTAGAATAGGACCACTCCAAGTCTTCCCGTGGATGTCGTAAGAAGCGACTTAGGAAATACAAGCTAAACAAAGCTCATAAACATCAGTGAGACCTCTCCAACCCGTCTGGCCAGCGAGGAGAGTGTAGGCCAAATCCTCTGTCTGCTCTGGCCAAGTATGGCTCCGGTAGTACAGAGAGGGTCATGCAGTGGAGATTAAAAAGACCTGATGATGATGACGAAAATATCGATCTGCTATTGGCTGATGCGTTCGCGCCATGTCTGGAGTTCGCTATAGCGCTGCGCCGTACAAGGATTAAGAGCGAGACATGTTCAGTCCTGTTGTGTTTGGATTTTAAATCTTATATAGTAGGAATAAGTCCGTTATTCCACTGATGTTCAGCGGTAGGTTGCGTCATTGTGCGCCATCGAACAATGCCGAGGCGACTTATAAACGTGGTACTCCTGTACCCATATACTCATACCACACAAAAATCTTTGGCAGATTATAGTTTCAGCTGTGCGTTCGTAATAATTCAGGGCAAACGCTCTTTGTACAGATAATAACAGTTATTTTTCTTATCCTGTTGTTTATTACACTCCAAACGAAAAAAATCAGCAAAATTATAATATTTGAATTACACTATTGCAGACTCCCATCATCCGTGAGCGTCGTCGTTTCACGGACATCATGGACGAGGAGATCGACGACGAGCGGCGCGAGCGCATCAACAACTACGGCACCGAGTCCTACACCATCCGCCGGCTCAGGCACGAGCTCGGCACGCGGCTCGACTCCTATGCCGAGGCTCAGGTGGGTTCAGGACCGTATAATTTGGATTTTGAGGAGAGGAAGTAACACGGAGAAGTGTTAGGGTTCAGACATGGTTAAATCCGGCCAGGCTTATAGGGTGTGGATTCGTCACATTTTTTGGACCTTCCCGAAACGCCTCTGAATAGAATTTTAATCTTCAATATCAAACTAAGTGTACAGTACCTAACAGAAATCGGCAAAAATTTAATGTAAATTTATTTTCTCAAATTTTCTACACCAGTTGATACTGTTACGTTGTCAGAATGTGGAGAAAAATGCGAAATTCTTCGAAAGAAATTTATTTACTACGGAATCCCAATACTGACTACTTGAGAAACCTAAATGGTTTTTTCAACATGTCCAATATACAATACGAGAATCACGATTCCGGTTCCTTGCTGTTGTAGAAATTATCACTCGTACACAATCACTCGTATTGCTCGAAGGTAACTGTACGAAAACTCGCGGTCGTCTGAATGTCGAACGCCGCGTCCGTTCCTTTTCATACACGGTCTTATAGGTTTCTAGATATGGCTATCCATATAGTTCCGGAACTAGGGATCCAGTCCCGATAGCCCACAGCCAGAACATTCGAGACTATGTTCAGGAAAGTTCTAGACTAATCGATTCTGGAAGCTTCGCGTCAATACCAACATAATTGTGATATTTTCTTGCAGGCCTTCATGGAGACCAAGAAAGACGGTCACATTCCGTTCTTCCGAGAGAAGCCACAACTCTTACCCATCCGCGAGGGTGAGCACAGACAACTGTCATGCTTCGCGGTCGGCGACCCCAAACCTGTGATCCAGTGGTTCAAGAACGACATGGTCATCGCCGAGGGACAGAGGATTAAAATCATTGAGGACGAGGAGGGCAGGTAAGATTTGATCAGACGACACTATTGGCCTGTATCGTGGAGCAAATTGTCCGTCAAAAACTTGACTGGTTGTTATATAAGCGATAAGCTAAATCACTTTTTTTTCCATCTTGCAATCTTTGGCTTCGTCTTCGTGAAAATGTAAAAATCTTTAATATTTTACCTGTTTAATTAGGAAATTACATAAAAAGATCCGGTGAAATTTGATTTTTACATTAATTCACTCTTTTTTTCAGATCTACCCTGAAATTCGAGCCAGCCATGCACCACGACATTGGATTCTACAAAGCAGTCGCCAGAAACAAAGTGGGACAAACCGTGGCGAGGACGCGAGTCGTAGAAGCCACCACCCCCGACGCGCCCGACAGCCCCACGGCCGCCGAGGTGTCCGACACCGAAGTCCTGCTGCGCTGGAAGCAGCCCAAGTACGACGGGAACTCCCCTGTAGTCTGCTACAGCCTGCAGTACAAGGAGGGCGACAGCGTCGAGTGGAAACACGTGGCCGACAATATCGACCACGAATTCTTCGTGCTCAGGAACCTCAGACCCGACACCAGCTACCAGTTCCGACTGTCCTCCCGCAACAGGATCGGCTGGAGCGACAAGGGCATTCCCACGCATCTCGTCAAGACCAAAGTGGCTGGCGCGCCGAAGATAGAAGTCACGAAAGCGATGAGGCATCTCCAACAAATGACTGAATCCGGACAAGAAATAGTCCTAGACGAGGACAGGCCTAAGTTAGACTATGGAATTGAAGAGAAGCCTATCGAATGGGACACGACAGACGCTTTCACGGAACGCTACAGTTTTATCTCGGAGTTGTGGCGCGGGAAGTTCTCGATCGTGGTGAAGGGAGTGGACAAGAGGAACGACAGCGTGGTGGTATCCAAAATCCTGGAGAGCCGGCCGGAGACGGAGGTGCAGGTCCAGAGGGAGTTCGAGTGCCTGAGGAGGCTGAGGCACGAGAGGATATCGAACCTGTTAGGAGCTTATCACGCGCCAGGTATGTATTATTTTGTACTTACGTACATGTGTAGATTAGTTTTATTTGTTTTTTTTTTAATATATACGGACAAATCACACAGATTGAGCTAGCCCCAAAGTAAGTTCGGGACTTGTGTTATGGAATACTTACTCAACGATATTATATTTTGTAACAAATACATATAGATAAACATCCAAGACCCAGGCCAATCTGAAAAAGATCATTTACCATCTCGACCTGACCGGCAATCGACCTGGCGTGTTAACCACTGCGCCACGGAGCTCGCCATTGCGCATCGGAGGTATCACCAGACTGTTTTCTCGATATGCTGTATATAGTATAGAAATCAATGCACACATTCGTTTCAGGATCTCCCGTGGCCGCCCTGATAATGGAGAAGCTGCAGGGCGCAGACGTAGTGACATACCTGGCTAGCCGCCACGACTACACGGAGCAGATGGTGGCCACCATCGTCACGCAGGTCCTGGATGGTCTCCAGTACCTGCACTGGCGCGGCTACTGCCACCTGGACCTGCAGCCTGACAACGTGGTCATGGCCTCCGTGCGGTCTATCCAGGTGAAGCTGGTCGACTTCGGATCAGCACACAAGGTCACCAAGTTGGGCACCAGTGTGCCGCAAGTTGGCTCTTTGGAATACAAAGGTAATTTATTCGGTAAAAAACTAACAAGAGTGAGATTTTTTTTAAATAAGTAGCGACAGCACTGAGACATCCGGTAGATGTTTTGAAGAGGTGTTTTGGACAACAATTTGCCCATTACTTCTGCTTGACAAATATATAATAGATAATTAATTAAATTCAATTATTTCGGACAACTTTTTGAATCATAAAACAATTTAAAAAATATTATCCAATGACACTTCTCGTCGGACCCTACGATTCAGTGCCGCTCCACCACCATAACTATTTCAGAATACTCTCATTGAAATCATATCGAGAAGTACAAATAAAGTTATCATCAGCTTTTCTCTAGAATGTTTCGGACATTTTAGATGTCCTGTCACATTGAACACTTTCCGCCTTTTTTGCAAACATTGTCATACACAAAGAATTTTTTGCTAATTGCTTATTGATTCCAGCCCCGGAAATCATAAACGACGAGCCGGCGTACCCGCAGACAGACATCTGGTCGCTGGGCGTGCTCACGTACATCCTGCTGTCCGGCGTGTCGCCCTTCAGAGGCTCCGACGACGCGGAGACCAAACAGAACATCTCCTTTGTGCGATATCGGTTTGAGCACCTGTACAAGGAAATCACACAGGTATATAGTTTGCTACTTGTTACTTACGTACGTTAAAAGTACAAAGATGAAATAAAAAAGAATTGGTTGTCTATAAAGTCGGTTTACTGGCGGTAATTTTACGTAATAATGTTGGAAGAGAGATAGATGCATCACAAGCAGAAACCTTAGGGCGATCGTGCCTATCTGTCGCTTGTACCCCGCTCTTGCTTCCACAAGGAACGTGAAACTTTTTCGTGCGTGCAACCGGTTCGATCTATAACATTTCAAAAACTTATTAAAATAATTAAAATTGAACTCTTGACGAGTTATGCGTAATTTAAAATATGTGTAAGGTAAAAACAAAATGCTTATGGTGTTTTTTTATGATCTCTCCAAAGCATTTGATTGTGTAGACCACGATACGCCGCTGTCCAAACTGGAACACTATTGGGTTAAAGGGTAATACTCTTGATTTAGTCAAATCTTATTTGAGTAGCCGAATTCACATGTTAGCGTGGATAGGATTCAATCCTGCGGATTATCTGTTGAAATAGGCGTACCCCAGGGATCTATACTAGGGCCTTTGTTGTTTATTATATATGTTAATGATCTGCCATATATTAACACATGTAAGGCTGTACTATTTGCCGATGATACGTGACAACAGCAGGTTGATACACAACGATAACACTTAACGTTTCGAAAACTTATTGTTTATGTTCGCAGGCATTTTTCTATTATGTAATAAGTAATATGAAGTATGCAAAATTATTGCATACAATAAATACCTTTTCAATGTGTTTGCAGGAGGCGACACGATTCCTGATGTTCTTATTCAAGAAAGTCCCTCTGAAGAGGCCCTCGGCGGAGGAGTGCTACGAGCACCGCTGGCTCACGCAGAGCGATTTCATGAACAAGAAGCGGGAGCGAGCGATCTTCTTAGGCAACAGACTGAAGGTAGACTGCCCATGTTATCTTACCGGAGCAGGCTGTTCTTACGTTATATCCTAAATTTACAAATTTTAATTTAAATTCCACATCTAAAACTTAGTCTGTTGTCTCTTACACTCACTCTTTTTTTTCCACTTTAGGAACTTTCAATGCTTGTGTTTTTACAAGTTTTTATTTAATTTTATCTGTCCCGATGTTTGTCTGTAATCAAGCTTCTTTCTAGTTAAATTTGATCCACTTCCCGGTTACTGATTAAGCTGAAATTTTGCATGCATGCATATGTAAATCGGATGACAATTTGATTCCATTATATGTAATAATGGAATCGTTGCCGCTTGTTTGATGATGAAGTCAGAAGGTGACCATAGGATTTCTTAAACTAAACAAGGTACACCAATCATGTTTGGGCCCATTAGATTTGTCTCGGAAAACACTACAGTATGGATTCGTTTATTTAAGGCTTGTCACAAAAATGTGATTTTCGCTCAAAAACTTGTTTCTATCAGTATTGTCTGTAATGTTTAGAATTGTTAACGTTGCCAGATATACTTTTTGTTGAACAATCGTCGAAACATATTTATTAGCACCACACGCACGTCAGTTCCTAAGGCTAATAGCGTAAGTTGTGCAGGAATTCTCCGACGAGTACCACGACAGCAAGTCCCGCGAGTCGTCGCAGGTCGACAGTGTGTCGGCGGCGTTCGGCGCGGCGCGACACCTGGCGCGCTCCAACAGCATCCAGGACGAACTGCTCGCCACCTACCACTCGCACTGACTGCCTCGCCACTAACTCTGGCACTCGGGGCACCATGACCTACTTCACTAACTGTTAACATTTTTATTATAGGCGAGGAACATTTTTCTTTTTACTAATTATGGAAGTAGGTATTTGTCTCCCATCTCACCTGATGGCAAGTGACGATGAAGACGAGGATGTTACATGCCTATTCAAGAGATACCCATTTATTCTACTTTCTTTACATCTTAGCTACAAAACGATGACGAACCAGTTCTTTGATGATTGAGATATGTACGAATGTTTTTATGGTTGAAGTCGAGATTAAATGAATGCGGCCTCAGAACATTTAAAAGTAGTAATATATCACAATACAACCAGCCAAGTGCAAGTCAGAATCCCATATGAAGGGTTCCGTACCACCATGTGACAGATCGACGGACAAACTGTGGAAGTTTAGTAATAAAATCTCGTTACTACCTTTGGGTACGGAAGCTTCTAAAACACAATTTAGGTATACCTATGCACGAGATTATTAAAATCATATCGAAATAAACAATTATTATTTGATTAAAACCTACATTATTAAAAATACAACGTATATTGACGATATGTATTTGTAAATAAATAATCGTTCAATATTTTTATATAGAGAACGCGATGAAAAAAAAACCATGTGTCCCCGAGTGCGCGCCGCGTGGTCTCACCCCATTTTCACCAAACGTGTACATTGTATCGCCGAAATTCTAGTCATACGGAAATTTTGTTACGAATCATTTGTTATTGTTAAGCTATTTATTGTATACAACTTTTTACTATTTATTATTTTTTCTAATTGGAACGAGGTCGATGCTCGAGTATTACTTACGTTAATAAAGAGCATTGATTTTATTATGTGTTTATTTATTTACAACTTTCAGAATTAGATATTTTAGTAATATTTCAAAAGTTACGGTGGGGGATATCTCAAATTTTAACTTTGTATTAGATTATCTCAAGACTGTGAGTTTGATCTGCATAGTTTCAAAGCATTTTTTGTTGCATTTTAAAAGACCTTTTCAGCGATACCCCACACTTTGGGGTAATTCCAATTAAATTTTTTAAATTCACTTTTCGTTGTCTGTGAAGGAAATTTGGGGGGCTGAAAAAAAATATTTTTCATAATTTAAAATACCAGCTTTTGGAACTTGAACAGACAGGGTCGTGCTCCTGTAGTGGAGACTAAAAAGGACCTGATGATGATGATGATGATGAACTTGAATATCTATCTCTCCACCAATTTTCGTGACAATCGGTGCAACCGCGGCGGAGTACGAGCCCGGACGGACGGACATGACGAAACTATAAGGGTTCCTTGTGGACTACGGAATTCTAAAAAGGATACTACTATCGGCTATGACTAGCTCCATGGCGCAGCGGTCGACACGCCAGCCTGCGACACGGAGTGACCGGGTTCGATCCCCGGCCAGGTCAAGATGGAAAATGATCTCTTTCAGATTGGCCTGGGTCTTGGATGTGTATCTATATATGTATTTGTTATAAAATATAGTATCGTTGAGTTAGTATCCCATAACACAAGTCTCGAACTTACTTTGGGGCTAGCTCAATCTGTGTGATTTGTCCGTATATATTTATTTATCGGGGCAAGAGTCCGGTGTTTGCAGGTATGACATCGGGTACGAGCGCTAGGCCTCCCGAATTGCTACTTGCTTTTCCCCCATTCTTCAGAGTGAATCATATCTCAATACCTTCATTTCCATCCTTAATCCTACAAATTCCTATCCTTCGCCAGCTTCAAAATGGGCAGCAGCATCGGAAGCACGTTAGCCGTGTGGTTTCCGGTAGAGTAGAATAGGACCACTCCAAGTCTTCCCATGGATGTCGTAAGAGGCGACTTAGGAAATACAAGCTTAACAAAGCCCATAAACATCAATGAGACCTCTCCAACCCGTCTGGCCAGCGAGGAGAGTGTAGGCCAATCCTCTGTTTGCTCTGGCCAAGTCTGGCTCTGGTAATACAGAGAGGGTCATGCTCCTGCAGTGGAGACTAAAAAGACCTGATGATGATGATGATCGGAAGCACAAAAAGCCAAATAACCTGCGCTCGCCAACTCGCCTGCCAAGCGTGGTTATGGCAATATCCTCCCATGGAACGAGGAATCCTTGGGAGAGGCCCATGTCCAGCAGTGGACATTTAGCGGCTGTAATGATAATGATGACTGCTATAAATAAAAAAGATAATTAAACTCAAGTTCCGTAAAAACTGACTATGTATATTACAGAACGTTTTACAAAATGTGTTATTGCGAAGTGTTTACACTTCGGTAGCGACGCGTGCTCATCGTGTTGTCTTTACAGCTTAAACATGAACAGGAAGATTTATTTAACATTACAAAATCTTAAATAGGGTCTAGATTGATATTGTTTATACACCTACACTAATATTATAAAGAGGAAAGATTTTGTTTGTTTGCATCGAATAGGTTCCGAAATTACTGAAAAATTATTTCATCGTTACAATCTTACATTATTTCTGATGAACATAGGCTATAGAATAAATACCTATATCTACCGGTTCGAAGCCTGTTAGTAACTAAGAAAACAAATTATAGTAGGCGCCATTTCGGAGGTAAAAGACATGCATTGGAAAGGATTTAGTGCTATTCGTAGTTACGGAGCTTTTAGATTACTACCACTTTGTGGAGTGATCGATTGTGTACAATTTACAACTTCTCTTTGTTAGTTTTTGAAATACTGGCCTTCATATTTGGACCATACAAAGCAGATGCATCGACTTCTTAGTGTAGGTAACACGTCAACAAAGGGTTAATTCAGACTAGACGGGAAAATGCTCGATCACTTTTTAAGTGGTAATTAAATATCAACCTTATTCCATTCAATCTAAGCTGAAAATAGCTTACGCAACATTAAAATAAAGATTTCTCCGCCTACTCTGAATTGACCCTAATCATCTAACAATATACAGAGGAATTACCCAAAGATCAAAGATGCATAATTTCATATGCATGGGTCAAAGCACGCTATTGACCCGCGAAATGGTAGCTAGTATAAATATAAATTTCAATTAACAAATTTTATTTTCCAAATTCAAACTAGACCCGTTACATTCATTCAATCAAAAACTTTGACACGAAGAGATAAAAGTTATTCTGAAGATGGAAAAATCTACAAAACGTACACTAGCGCGAATAATAGTATCACCATATCTTGGAGTATTCATTATATATATCTACAAAATATTACATCATTAAAATTCAGATATCTATGATCCTAATTTAATATCAGTAACAATATAAAAAAATCTTATATACTTACTCTGACAAACTGATAAAATATCGGCCCATGTGGCAAAGCGCACCAACATCGAAACGCTTACTTAATCAGGAATACATAATAAGTTTGTTATTAAAATTTATTCTTAGATAATAAGTTTATTCATACAATAGCCGAAGAGTAGAAACGTTATTGTTTTCAGTGAACGACAGCGATTTAGTCACTTTAGACAACTCATTGAAAAAATTGCAGTGAAGTTTTCATAAATACTAATTTTAAAATTATTTCATTCGCTCAGCGTTTGAAACAGCTTACAATGTTAGTCCACTTTGCTCATGGCTCAGACAAATATAAATTCATCACTGAAAAGCTACCAAATAGGAATATTGCAACATGTGTCTAGCGTTTTAAAATATTTGATCTATTTCTTCATGATAAGCATTCAAATCATAAACTTCATACATTCAAATCTTCGATCAAGTATAAAAAAAAACTAGATACACAATTAATATAAGTAAAAACACATGCACGCACATATTGATGTTATAAACCTACATTAAATAATCCTACGTCAATGCAAAACCAACCTTACACGTATGCCATAAAGTCGAATTTCGAAAGCTGACGACGGAAATTCAATTTAGAATTTAAACAGAAAACCTACCCAACTGTCCAATGGGCGGTTATGTGGTTAGGATGATTTTCTGTTGCGGATTATGTAGGTTTGCTTTTTTATACTTGATCGAAAATCCAAATCAACTATTTCATTGGTGTGAGACTGTATAAAAGACTTCAGAATTAGACGCTATGGCGAGACACCTTAACTCGGTCGGTTTACGCAAGATAAATTTACGTGATAACGGTGGAAGAGAGATATATGCGTCACAAGCCGAACGCTTAGGCCGCTCGTGCCTCTCTATCGCTTGTTCCGCGCTCTCGCTCGCACTCTTTCGTGCGTGCAGCCGGTGTTCATCGATTTGTAAGACGTTAACACGTCAAAAAAGGTTGAGCTTTTATTTGTCTAACTATTGTGTCTAATTCTGAATCGCGGCGTAGCTAGCATGGGTGTCACCCGGGCGGTCGTCACGGTGTCACCCCAACGGCCACAGAAATATATGAAGATAGAACGGCCAGTGGGCGATACACGCATCTCATTCTTGCACGATCGTGCAAGATTCATTAACCCTTTGACCGCGAACATCGGAAAAATCCGACAAACGTTCATCAGTCAGCGCGCACGTCCCGACATGAACACCTGCTTTATATTGCTGTTTTTAACTGTACAAACTGTTAATGGATATGACGCTATTTATTTCTGTGCATGTCACATTATGTCGCTAGTAATGACGTCAAATAGGGGGGGGGGGGGGGGGGGGGCGGCTTATACAAAAACTGACACGCGCGTTTCCTTGACAAAATCCTGGCATGTCCATTCTATCTTGATATATTTCTGTGCCTCTAGCTACGCCATTACATGATGTACAATCGCCTGCAAAAGTCCATATAGGAGTTGCGTAAAGTCGTGTGTATAGTGTAAATTAAAAAAAAAAAAACAGAAATTTAAACCTTAACAATGTAGCATAAGGTTCATGATATTGTTAAATATATATGCCGCCCTAATTAGTGCAATCGATTTTCACCTTAAGGCTATGTATAGACTTTTGCAGGTGACCGTACCTAATAGTAAAAGTAGGTACTATGTTATAATGCAATGGCTCATACAAATCCAGGTAGCTTTAAAATTGTATATGTATTTCACCCTGCTATGTTCACTTTGATTATACTATTGTAGTCACCAGAGTATATCACATACTAAAAGGCTAACGACATCAGAACAGTTAATTTAGTTTTCCTATGAAAATACTGTGGAACCCCAAAAATTTCTGGTGGAATTCTTCCATGCTGGTCTGGGGGAAAAGAAAAAACGTAGAATGTACTAGCTGCTTCTCTTCCCGCGCATAACATGAAGCCGATCGAGGGAATGGGCGAAAATCTAATCATGTAAGTAGACGATGCGGCTAGCAACCCATCAATATTTTGATTCAGTTTTCTATCTACACGCCTATCAACATGCTAAATGTGGTTTTTGCACTTATAGTCCTGTTTAGCCAGCAAGGGAAAAAGACGTGATTATGCATGTATTACTAAAACACCAGCAGGCCTAGGTACCAAGGCCCCGCTCTCTAGCTATATCTTGAATTTTCTCTTAAACTAAAAATAGTATTAACATGAAAATGTATATTCAGAAAGTTTTAATTAAAATCTTTTTGGATATATATTTTAATTAAAATATTATTTTTATACAAGCTAAACAAAGCTTATAAACATCTAAGACACCTCTCCAACCCGTCTGGCCAGCGTGGAGAGTGTAGGCCAAGTCCTCTGGCTGCTCTGGCCAAGTATGGCCCTAGTGGTACAGAGAGGGTCGTGCTCCTGTAGTGGAGAATAAAAAGGACCTGATGATGATGATGATGATTATTTTTAGTTTAAGAGAAAATTCAAGATATAGTTAGATGGTGGGGTCAGGTATCTCGGTGGCTGACTATACTTACTTTTGACAACTACGATATAAAAGATATTTAGCGTCACAACAAAATACATTGCGGCTTTCATATGATTGTTTATTTTAAGATAAATAAACCGTAATGTATGTTGAAATGACCACCAAAACGATGTAGTTGTCAAAAAAAGTTGCGAGTACCGTAACTGGTCCAATAAGCAAATATTATCGAACTGGCTTTTGCCCGCGGCTTCGCTCGCGTTTATAGCATTCCCTTGGGAACTGTCCTTTTTCTCCTCCGTGCCTTAACCAACGCGTATGCAAAATTTCATTATATTAAGTATGACTAGCTCCGTGGCGCAGCGGTCAACACGCCAGCCTGCGACACGGAGTGACCGGGTTCGATCCCCGGCCAGGTCAAGATGGAAAATGATCTTTTTCAGATTGGCCTGGGTCTTGGATGTGTATCTATATATATGTATAGATACACATCCAAGATAGATATGTATTTGTTATAAAATATAGTATCGTTGAGTTAGTATCCCATAACACAAGTCTCGAATTTATTTTGGGGCTAGCTCAATCTGTGTGATTTGTCCGTATATATTTATTTATTTAAAGAATGTGAAACGGTCACCGACAAACTATCTATATAATTATATCTTGCACCCCGTCTATCAATTTTTCACCACATCCTTAAGGTAAAACTAGTAGAAAATGTTGAGCATTAAGTTATTGCCTTTTGTACAACATCGTTACGATTGTATGGGCAATAAATACAAAAAAAAACTAAACTCTTTCGCTGGTGGTGGGTATGAAGAGACTAACAGTAATGGGTGGGCGCTGGCCAGCAATAGTTTGCATGAACTGGTGGTGGAAGCACAAAGTATGCATTTATAATCTATACTAATATTATAAAGCTGAAGAGTTTGTTTGCTTGTTTGACCGCGCTAATCTCTGGAACTACTGGTTCAAATTGGAAAATTGTTTTTGTGTTGGATAGTCTATTTATTGATGAAGGCTTTAGGCCATAAAACTTCACGCTACGACCAATAGGAGCGATTCAATAAAAATGTTCTGAAAACGGGGGAAAATTATTCATCTATACTAATAAAAAAACGAATTAATCATAATAACAGAAATTGCCGCGGACGAAATCGCGGGCAACAGCTAGTATTATGATAGGATTAAAACTCCTTAACGATCAACTTAAAGCTTGCATCCCCAAGTATAGATCTGGCATAGCCATCCGTCCCGCGACGATGCAACGCGTTTATATGCTCTTTCAGTTTGGTTGGTAATACTGTCAACTTATGATCGCCAGCGATTCGTTGAGCACGTCCAAGACGCCATTAAGTGTAAATGAATGAATTTCTATGAAAATGTTTGTCGGCGGTCAAAGGGTTAACTTCGATACGAAGCTGATACTTAGTATTAATTTTTAATTATTTTTTAACTACGCGCTACCGTTTTTGCTCACTAGTTGGCGCCACTTTAACTAAGGTTCCGAAAAAGCTTTTTATTATGCGCGTAGAAAGAAAGTTAGCATTTCAATCATATTTAATCCCTATTTCTACAACTGTATAAGCTTAATATTTTTAACAAATGATTCTTGTATACATGTATATAAATATAAATATATACGGACAAATCACACAGATTGAGCTAGCCCCAAGGTAAGTTCGAGACTTGTGGTATGGGATACTAACTCAACGATACTATATTTTTTGACAAATACATATATAGATACACATCCAAGACCCAGGCCAATCTGAAAAAGATCATTTTCCATCTTGACCTGGCCGGGGATCGAACCCGGTCACTCCGTGTCGCAGGCTGGCGTGTTAACCACTGCGCCACGGAGCTGTCATACATACGTTAGATGTAAATATAACATTTGTTTTTGTGTGTGTAAGTCGCCAACACTGGTGTCAGATTTTTCAAGCTGTCTAGAGGCATCTTTCATAGCTTAACGACTGCCATCAATGATGCCACCAACAGCTTAACGTGCCTTTAGAAGCACGGAGGAGCTCGATATATTGTTATGCCACTTGCGGTCACCCATCCTAGTGGGGACTGCGCCCAGGGTTGCTTTACCAGCGTAAGCGCTAATTATGCTCACGCCCACTAAACCATCGGGATCCTCATATAATTCTAATATAAAATAATATCTAAGAAATGGCTTCAACAATTTCTATGTTTATTGGTTCCGGGGACAAAAAATCAATATACCTGGGTCTCAAATCTGGGAAAATACATTTTACCTATAAATCTGTGTTTCCCAGTAATTAGTCCTATGTCATTTTGGATACCTGAAACTACACTAGCGTCTCTACCGCAAAATTTACACGCGATTACAACATAATTGGTGCTTCGTGGCAAAATTGTGCGGGCCAACATTATTTTGAAGTCATGGTAGCTCGGATCATCTGATATTGCAGTCGCAGTGACGTCGCCAGGCAATTCTTGAGGTTCCACGGTATTACGAATGACTTAGTTTGGTGTTCGGCCTCGCCTTCGGCGGTTTCATCTCTTGCCCTTGGCGATATATTCTTGTACCTTCGCTTGGAACTCCGTCTTGTTTTTATTGTACAACTCTGCAGCTTCAATATTGAGGGGGTCCTCGAAGTTTAGAAGATCCTGAAAATGGTTAGAAATGTAATAAATCAATTATCTAATATTAATTTTTTATTATATATAGCCGTGTGGTATCCGGCAGAGTAGAATAGGACCACTCCAAGTCTTCCCGTGGATGTCGTAGAAGGCGACTTAGGAAATACAAGCTAAACAAAGCTTATAAACATCTAAGACACCTCTACAACCCGCCTGGCCAGCGTGTAGAGTGTAGGCCAAGTCCTCTGGCTGCTCTGGCCAAGTATGGCCCTAGTAGTACAGAGAAAGTCGTGCTCCTGTAGTGGAGACTAAAAAGGACCTGATGATGATGATGATGATGAATTTAAGGAGAGAGATAAGTAGGATGCTGTTAACAGCCTCATTATCATCATCATTCGAGCCGTTAGAAGTTCACTACTAGGCCAAGGCGTCTCCCATGGATTCTTCGTTCCATGAAGGATATTGCCATACTCACCACGCTTGGCAGGTGGGTTGGGGAGCGCAGTTTCTTTGGCTTCTTGTGCTTCCGACGCTGCTGCCCCTCGGAAGTATTTTTAAGCTGGGGAAGGACAGGAATTTGTTGGATTTGGGAAGGGAATGTTCTGTTCCCCGCACCAACGCTGGTGTACGCGCGCCTTTGCACAGGCGTGTTAACACATATAACACGATATTTTGTAACATTGATATTGTGGGCACACGCATTGGAAAATTTAAATTAGCTATTTCACAAAAAAAATAACGCGAAATTAGACTTTTCTCTTGTTTTCGCCACGCACAAATTTAACCTTATATTTTTTATTTCAATAATTGTAATGATTTGAAATCACGTAACACACCTCAACATTTTTTAACAGCCCCCGTGGTCCAGTGGTTAAGGCGTTTGCCTGTTGACCCGGGGGTCGTAGGTTCGATTCCCACCGGAAGCCTACTTTGTTTAGTTGTTTTCAGTTTGGTTAGGACATTGCAGGCTTGAATCACCTGATTGTCTGATAATAAAGATGATTCCGTGCTTCGGAAGGCACGTTAAGCCGGTGGTCCCGGCTGCCATCTGGTAGTCGTTAAAGGAACCACGTCAGAGGCCGAGAGGCGGTTCCAAAGAACTCTGACCCCAGGGTGTGCATGGTCGATTGACCGTGACACCTACTCGAAATGATGATGATGACCTCAACATTATATCGATGTAAACATTTTTGATTAAGGTAATATGTGGTTGGCGATGTTGGTGGCACATTAAAAAACCTAGTTTAAGTACTGTTTTAGTCTATAAGAACCGTAATGTACCACTGTTAGCTGATCCAAATAAATTAAAAAAAAAAAAAAAGAATGAAGGTATTGGGATACTACTCACTAGGATAAAACGGAAAAGCAAGTTGACTACTCACTAGGATAAAACGGAAAAGCAAGTTGACTACTCACTAGGATAAAACGGAAAAGCAAGTCGCAGTTCGGGAGGCCGGTCGTGTACCCGATGCCTTACCTGCAAACACCGGACTGGCAGTTAAGTACTACACTCCTGACCAGACTTGTTTAGGTTTAAAGAACTTTATTTCTCATAAGAAATTTACATTTCACTTAAAATGAGATATCTACATACTAAAGTAATTACAGTATAAATAGGACATTAAGTAGTGGTCACGATATGTAATTTTAGTTTATTTTTGAATATATTTAAGCTCTTACACGTTCGTAGCTCATTTGGCAACTTGTTATACAGCTGTGCTCCCTCAAAAAGTATTGTCTTTTTTCCGTAGTCAGTTCGTGGTGTAATTAAGTTAAGTTTATTTTTGTTTCGAAGATTGTGTGTGTTTATTTTTGTATTTAGTTTTATATTTGATTTTATACTATTTGTTATAATTTTTTCAATTAAGATGCATGTGTTGTATCGGTGAAGTTGTGTTATATTGAATAATTTACTTTTTTCATATAAGTTTAAGGCGCTGTGCATCAGAAGAATACCGTAAAACAACTATTTTTTCGTCGCGCAGTTAGCCTTATTTTTCATAGAATACTAGCAAGAAAAAAATATGAAGTACAGTTCAAAGATCAAAATAAATGGTTACATCAAAATATTTTCAAAAAAATCCTAACTAAATAAAATCGCAAAAAAAAGTTTCGTCGCGAATTTCTAGATTTTTTCAGCGACGACTACCAACTTTTATACGTCTATAAAATGTACAACTAAATGAGCAAGATGGATACCTAAAAAGAATACAACATTTGGTTATAATTATTGAAATATTATATTAAAAGTGAAAATTAACACTGAAATGGCAGACACGGGTTTGAACTGAGACTGATGACATGTATGACACGAGTATATAAAATATCTCGCGATGTCCGCTACAAACGGTTAAGGGATACAGCGCCTTAATATGCAAATTTTGAAAGCATCTTTGTTGTTATCGTCAATTGTTTGTATTGGCAAAATTGGTATATTTTGTGAATACACACAATTTTATTAGAGATCCGGCGAGATCCGTGGCGCAGTGGTTAACACGCCAGCCTGCGGTACGAGGTTTCCCACGTTCGATCCCTGGTCGGTCGGGTCATGATGGAAAACGATCTTATTCAGATTGACCTGGGTCTCCGTGGCGCAGTGGTGAACACGCCAGCCTGCGGTACGAGGTTTCCTACGTTCGATCCCTGGTCGGTCAGGTCATGATGGAAAACGATATCTTTCAGATTGACCTGGGTCTTGGATGTTTATCTATATAAGTATCTATTAAAAAATATAGTATCTTTGAGTTAGTATCCTACGATACAAATTCAAACGTACTGTGGGTCTAGCTAAATATATTTTTTAAACATTAAATGGGTTTACTCTTGACCATAATCTAGGCCAAATGCAAAGATATGGTCTAAGATCGAGCGAGCTCACCCAGAAGAAGCCTAGTCACTCCAACTTTAAAGAGATTCAGGTTATATGCGCCCGGAAATACAGACGCAGCCAACGTATTCCAATTCCTAGCTGTGCGCATAATAAAAGATGAGAAAAGCGCTTGGTACGAATTTTAGGAATTTTAACCAGGTAAGGTGGTATCCAGCGGTGCGCCTGAACGTCCGAAAGAACAAAGGAGAAGGTGGTATGAGTTCGTGCAGCTCTTGAGCACACTCTCCGAAGAATATCCTGTAAAAGACACATAGGTTGGCGACTTTCCGTCTATGACTAAGACTTTGCAGATTATTTTTTATGAGTCTTTGCTCACCGATTAATGACCTGGCTCTGTGATCCACCGAATCCAAAGCGGCAAGTTGGTATTTGGCTGAGCCATCCCAAAGGTGGCTGCAATACTCCATGCATGACCGGACTTGCGCCGTATAAAGTGTAAGGAGCTGTCCTGGAGTGAAGTGACGCGTAACCTTGTTCAGGATGCCTAACTTTTTGGCCGCAGTCTGAGCTTTGGTTTCGATGGAAGTGCCGAAGTTAAGGTCAGAAGACAACTTCATGCCAAGGAGTTCAAGTTCATTTGCTATAGGTACAGAAACACTACCGAAAATAGGAGACAAGCTAAAGGATTCCTTTTTGCATTGAAACCATTAGGAGACAGAGTTTAAGGTCGAGTTTACACACTCTACCATGGCCTCTCTGAACAAACTTCTGCTCCGCTAGCCCCAGCGCTGGTCAGTTTGTGTGATATGTCTCTATATATTTATTTATCCTTACTAATATTATAAATGCGAAACTGAGTTTGTTTATTTGTTTGTTACGCTTTCACGCCGTAACTACTGAACTGATCATCATGAAATTTTGCATACAAGTTCTCTGGAGTGCGGAGAAGGACATAAGCTACCTTTTATCCCGGGAAAAAGTACTATTCCCGAGGGATCGACATTGACGCGGGTGGAGCCGCGGGCGAATGCTAGTTTTATTTATATTTATCAATTTTCTATCCCTGTACAGGTATTTCTGAATATATATGAATGTAAGTAGTTCTCTTCACAAGCTTTTTATCACAAAATTTGCTTTATTTCCCTTTGATTATGGTAAATAGTTTCGAGGGAATGGGCAAATCTGACCACCACCAACCTAACGCCCACCAACGTGCTAAACGTGGCTTTCAGGGCTTAAAGACCTGGGGCTCTGTCTACCCCACAAGGGAAAAGGACGTGAAGCTCCTCTTATTCTGCAGAGCTCAAACAATCTGCCATTTAAATTTTCTGTTTGATCGATCCAGTTTAATTTTCTGACTATCTTACTAGCTGCTTAGGCTGTGCAGTATTCCAAAGAAATTATCATCAGACACTTGACAACTGGCGCAGCAGGGTGCTATTCTTACCGTAAATAGAGCATTAAGTCCCCAAACAACATCTTTCAACCGTCTGGTCGGGGCCCAGCCGTGTTCGTCTATAGAGGTCTGCCGGAGCAGTGACAGGCAGATGTCTCCGTCTAAGTTGATGTTGGGGTGCCACAACCTTGTCAAACATTTCACTTTTGGCGGCTGGAAATAAAATTGTGGTCTATTAGAAACTTAGACTAAATTAGCATGTGACTTAAGGAGCTGTGCATCAGAAGAATACCGTAAGACATTTATTTTTTCTTCGTGCAGTTAGCCTTATTTTTCATGGAATAATAGCATGAAAAATTTTTTAAGTACAATCCAAAAAAATATTTTAAACCTAGCAAAATAAAATAGCAAAAAATCTATATCCAGAAAAATTTTCGTCGAGAATTATTTGATATTTTCAGCGACAACTACCAACTTTTTTACGTCTATAAAAAGTATAACTAAATGAGCAAGATGAATACCTAAAAAAATACAATATTTGGTTATACTTATTGAATTATTAAATTGAAAGTGAAAATTAACACGGAAATAGCAGACACGGGTTTGAAATGAGACTAGTGACAGTCCAACCGGTATCGCCACTTTCAACCGCTACAAAGGGTTAAGGGATACAGCGCCTTAAGCGCCTATTAAACTATCCTGAATTCAGTCACTGGTGAGAGGTTCACTACAACACCTGAGAAACGATTGGAGACCAATACGTAAGAATACATGACTCCGCAATACGTGAGAAATGATTGGAGACCAATACGTAAGAATACATGACGCCGCAATACGTGAGAAACGATAGGAGACCAATACGTCAGAATACATGATACCGCAATACGTGAGAAACGATTGGAGACCAATACGTAAGAATACATAACGCCGCAATACGTGAGAAACGATTGGAGACCAATACGTAAAAATACATAACGCCGCAATACGTGAGAAACGATTGGAGACCAATACGTGACGCCGCAATACGTGAGAATCGTTTCGCACGTATTGCAACGTCCCTCGTCAGTGACTGAATTTAGTATAGTTTACGTTTAATGCAAAAAATATATATGAATACAAACTTCGGTCCTATAACTTTTTATTTTCTGGCTAAGGTGCCTATTAAACCATCCTAAATATGGGAGGGACGCCGCTATACGTTTGAAACGATACGAGATAATCCAATGGTATCGCACGTATTGGGGCGTCCATCTCATCGGATACAATATTCAGGATGGTATAATACCCCCTTAACTTATACTTTTTACAGATGTTTCTTCGATGCTGGTCAGGGCGAAAAGGTGGTCGCTGGTCTTCCCGCGCAGATCACGATCGAGGAAATGGGCGAAAATTATGTTAGAAGGCGATGCGGCTAGCAACTCCTCAGTATTTTGATTCCGTTTTCTACCTCAACCAACGCACCTACACACCTACCAACATGCTATTTAGGTCTCATAGACCTAGGCTCTGTCTATCCCGCAAGGGAAAAAGACGTGATAGTGTGTATGTATGTATGTATGTAACTGATACTTGTTACCCTTAAAGTATAAGAATACATAGGCAAAAGCTACTTTTAAATAGTAGATCCTTGCAATAATATCATCCGAATATGAACTATTTCTGTTTTAAAAACAAAGCAATATTTAAATTTATTTTGAGATAGCTGTTGTTAAGTGACCCCTTAATATGCTCTGTAACTGTTAGGCAGATGGTAAACCAGGCCATTAAGATAAAGTCTAATAAAACTAATTCACAATCTACATCTGAGTAGGACACTGTCATAATGAACTAAATTCTCCAGTGGTTCTCCAGCACATGTTTTTTAAACAAATAAGGTTTTAATTAAAGGGGGTATTATACCATCCTGAATTGCATCCTGAATCGGACCCGATAGGAGGAACGCCGCTATATGTGCGATACGATTGGAGATATTTCGTATTGTGTCTAACGTATAAAGGCGTCCCTCTCATCGAATCCTAAATTCAGGATGGTTTGATAGGCGCTTAAGTTTTTTCAAAGAAATATAAAATATCTACCCTACTGACCACATTCCAACAAGACATATACCTAACAAGTCTCCTTCAAAAGTTAATCAGCAAACAAACTGTACAAACTGTAGAAAACAGTTTCTTTGAGATCATGGTCTATGAAACTAGATGGAAATATTGAAAACACAAAACTACTAAAGACGTAAAAGTAATAAAGCCATGTATGTTGGTACACAATTACAAGGGAACAAAGGTAATTGCCCATTCCCGGTTTCGCCCCTTAAAAACGCGTATGAGCTTGAAATAAAATTCAAAATTAGTCAATTATTTTTTTATTTAATATATATAAATTATGAGGAAAATCTTTGTGGGGTTTTAATTTTTATTGAATTGGTATTTTTACCAATATTTTCCGTTCAACTGAGTTTACAAAGACACTGAAGCGTATGTGCGATAATAAACGATAATAAAATAATATGCGGTGTTATGAAATACTGGGTAAGTACGTACGTTTTTAACTTAAATTAGATTTTATTATTCTATACAATTATTCTACATAATAAATATCTGTAATCAAAAGCAGTATTGCTTTCATTGACAAAACTGCTTGCACAGGTAGTATTTTAAACATTCTTCGTAAACGTAGGTAATCGGCAAAAATGCTAGAAGCCATCATTACCTACATCGAGTTTAAAAAATAAACTGCCTACCTATGCATGTCTGTCATCTGTCAATAATCAAATGGATTGGCGGTTTCAAGGCGGTTTAGTTTTTTTAATCTTTACATTATTAGTAAACTAAATGCAAGTAATCTTAGTATGTAACGTAGTGCTGATGAGAAAGTTCTAAAAAACTCTGTTATAATATTCCTTGGTCCATGGTTATAATACTTATTTTGTGAATTTGGAGAACGTTTTCCACTATGTTTCTCTGCTTCTGCTAAAACATCCTCCAGCACCAAGTTGAAGATGTTACAGATGTTATGCTCAGTATATTAAACTCTTGGATTAACCCAGCAATTGTAAGTATCTACCTACATAAGAAAAAAAGATAACCTGTATTTACATAGATGCTAAAAGAAAATACGTACCTAGAAGGTATTATTTAAATTACTCTCTTGTTGACCTACATGATTGGCTTATGAGTAAATTACTTTCACTTGAATATATATAGTTCATTCGAGTAATTGACTTGTTTTTATTATATGAATGTAATGAGACACCATAAACATGTGTGTTCTTTAGTCTAAATGAATTCATCTATTTATTTCTTTTTTTAGGTATCTGAAGACAGCTGTATTTGTAAAGAATGTTTTCATATACTACAAAATATATTAACAAACTATTCAAGTGGTGATTTTGTTCAGCGAACATATGGCCACCAGCAAGTATGACTTGAATGTGGAACATCAATATTGAGAGTCTAAATACATAATGTTTCTTTAGGCTGTTCAAAGAGGGCCCTCATACCTATTCAACAGGTATGTAACATACATAAAGCATGTATACACATATTATTTTGATATATAAAAATCAACAAATCTAAGATTATAAAAATCGGTTCACCCATTCATAAGTTATGGGTGTTCAAACAAACCCGATATAATATATAGAACAAACCCCGTTGTTTTATATGTATATTAAGATTTAATAAATGAATGAAAATAAATAAAGATATGAGTTTTAAAAAAATAACCTTCCCAATAATTAGACTAGTTATATGTTAAAATATTTTTTCATGGTCTATTAGTTCTAGCGATTTCAAACATGAAAATTATGATGTGAATTTCAAGATGTACTGCTGGTATTATATTAAAACTTATTATGATTTTCAGGTACATCAATTAGAGAAGCCTGTCTACAGTGTTGGACTAACGCATACAGAAGTGTGAGATGTCATGCTCAGGTTGATCAATATAGCCAACCTCATGAAAGTGCCGATGTCACTATGTCTTCTGCAAGAAGCTCCAGGGAGTCATCAATTCTGGTGCCAAATCCATTACCAAACTCGCTGGCTATTGTCTAGTGGGTACAAGAACAGTGGGTTGCTGTGCCCACATAATGGCTACTTCAAAGGCAATGACTCTGGCTACATTTTATATGAAGATTATGAATAAATATGTTGAATAGATTAAAACACTATTTCTTCTTTCCCTTGCAATATTATTTTACTATGTAGTCAGTCTTCAGAATCCCTAAATATTAATTATTCTATTACTTCCATCATCATCTGACTGTTTTTTCCGGTTAGCCAATATTATGACACCATTACTGCTGTAAAAACTTTTTACGGTTGACGGCCTGGCTGACCCCATCCCTCCTTAGGTATTTCCTTATCATACTTAGCTAATGCCCACGGCTTCACACGCGTAAAAAGCCTATGGTACGCTCGCTAGTACTATTACTTATTCTGTGCCTATGGCAGAATAGGCTCCAGCTCATCATACAAAAATCCCGTAAATGTGCTCATTTTAACGTGAAAGAAGGATAAACGGAATACACTTTCACATCTTTATATATGTATAGATAGTTATATAAGACCAATGGTCATTATTCAGTATTTTTCATATCACTGACCTACTCTTTATTTACAGAACAGTGAAAAGTATGGTAGTATTTTTCTGAGCTATTTTCACAACTGGGGTACCATTTTTAAAAGTCTAACACTTGGCTTCGAGCGATTTTTGTATTGAAAAATCGCTCGAATACAAGTGTCATAGTTTTAAAAATAGTGCCCATGGATTCAAGCGATTTTTCTATACAGATAACATACGTTATCTCACAGTCATCCGTTCAAAAATAGCCCACTCGAACATAGGAACTAACCTCAAAATCGAACTTTGTTTAATTTTTTTATCAAAAACCCCACAATGTAAAAACATGATTTTTATTTTATTGTATTTCAATTATTAACTACGTTATTCTGTATAATTTTGGATATCATACTGTATTATTTAATGTGGGACGACGGCCCAAAGAGCAGTGGGCATTACCCTTTCCAACTATGCTACCTCCACAAATGGAAAGGCCCAGGCAATGCTGGTTTGATGATGTTTAAGTGTGTGAAATTGATGTCACAATCAAGGTTGTTGAAGAACAAGCATAGTGTGAAGAACAAATGGCATCTCAAGTGTGCAGCTCGGAAAACACTCAGATGAAAGAGATTGAGAGACAGGAAATCTAAATACTCTGTGCTAAGCCCCAAGTATCTTGCAAAATGTGATGTTGTGATTCTTGACTTATACTCTGTAATTATTACTTTTTTATCCTTTATATCCCACTGCTAGGCAAAGGCCTCCCCTCTTTCCTTCCATCCCCCTGAGAGAACCTAGACCTCAAGGGTAGAAACTAACCTGAGAGGTTCAATCTGCCCTACGATTTCAAGTCACAAAAGCTTACAGGTCTCTCCTAGAAACTTCAGGAGATGCTCAAACATTCATTAGGTATTCTGTAATTTTAAAACTTGTTCGAAAATCTTTAAACTTACCGCCATATTATAATCTTCGGTCACGAATACACTAAATTTGAACTTGCCTCCGACCCAGTAGCCCTCATCTGGGGCCACCGTCAGGATAAACTCACTAAGCACATTAGGGTCCTGAAAGTGCACCGAACACGACGTTGGCAAGTTCTCGTTCATCTCTTGCACTTCCTTCACCAGCAGCTTGTCTCTCACTGATATTCTTCTCACGGGCTCGCTGGTTATTCCATTGGTCGGCTCGGTATGTTCTTTTTTCATCTTTCTATTGAGTGTAATCATTTTTGAGCAAAGCAATCTATAAGTTTATAAAACCTACAACATATCAACGCTGCAATAGTGAAATATAATAGAAATTCTTTGTGGAAAACTACAAAGTATGCAAAATTTTATCGTCAATTTCGTCCACAGAAAAATTTTACTCCTGGCGGAGTCGGAATTTCGTCAAAACAACGACGACCACAGAGTGTATGAAAAAGAATGAAATCTCCATTGACAGCCCACGCATAGTGACGTGCTCGTTATCGATTTTATTAAAAGTGTGATGCTAGATGGGACCGATGGGACCCAATCAGACCAGATGGTACCAAACTGGAATCCGATGCAGCGAAGGAATCTGATTGGACTCAATGGTACTGAACTGGTCCAGATGGTACCAAAAGGAACCAAAAGATACCGTTGGGTTCCGATGGGTACCAAAGGAAACCAATGGAACCCGGTATGACCCAAAGGGACTTTATGGGACCCAAAGGAACTTCATGGGACCCGATGGGACCTAAGCGATCCAATGAGACCCAATGGGTTCAGATGGTACCTAATTGTAACCCGAAGATGACGATGGATACCAATGCAACCCGATTGGAACCCAATGGAATAGCAGGGATCCGATGGGTCCCAATGGCACCCAATTTTATCCAATTATGGTATCTGACAGCTAAACTAATGCAATCAATGAACCCAACGGCTTAACGTGCCTTCCACAAGGCACGGAAGAGATCGTGACATTTTAATGCCACTCGTGATAATCAATCCCAGTGGGTATTAGAATAAGGTTGGACTTTTTCCACGTAATATTTAACGTGCCGCGGATTTTTTGTCTGCCGCCATCCGTCGTCTGCGATGGGCCTTACTAACAAACCTACTAGTTCTTTTAGAAAACCGTGCCGTTTTGTAAACCATCTAGAGATTTCTAACAATCCATCTGCGACGGATACAGAGATATGGTCGATGAAACGAAGTCTCCGTTTATGTCTGCGTAGCTAAATATTTTTATCGAATTAATAAAAAAATAATCTCTATTATTGTGATCGTTTGCTTTCTGTTTTTTCAATCTCCCATGTCGTTTCACGTCTTTAGTAGGCGGCCCTAGCGGGGCGCTTTGCCACGGATTTTAATTTTGTATGACAATATCTTCATTTGTTTCGTCCGCGTGGAGACGTGGTGTCCTGCAAAATTATACAGCGGCGCGCGGAGCAGTGCGTTATCTATGCACCTTTATTTTGTTGCAATATAATCGAGAAAAATATTCGAATCTAGACTAAAGCATGACCGCGGAATTCCTAAAAATGAGTGGTACATATGACAGATTCATTCATGTTGAATAGTTTGTGATGTTGAAGTTGAATGAATAAATGTCAAGTGTGAATGAAATGAGTAATCAGCTGTAAAAAAATAGGTGTTAAGTTTTATTTAATAAATGAAAAAGAAATTTTATTCTTCACGGCTAGTGTGTAATTAGTAATAAAGTAAGTGAAATTATGGCAGAAATATCGTGGCCTTGGCAGTATAACTTTCCCCCGTTTTTTACGTAAGTAAAATCTTAACTTTATTTGTCCAGTGTTTAGTTACTTGAACAGTCGTAAAATGAGTTTTTTGGATAATTCTTGGAAATATATTGGGGAAGGTAACGCCCATATCGTTTTAGAAATCGTAAACTCTGCTTTTGTGCTCCGGCTCATGAAAGAAAATGGAAAAACAGTGGACTTGTCTACTGTCCAAAGATCTGTTGATTTCGTCAATAGAGTGATGCTTCCTTTGCTATCTCATCACAGTATTGAGCCGTGTGAGATTATTACACTAGAAAAACATGAAGTTAAAAAACTGAGTGAAGATTTGTTGCCGATGCGCCCAAAACATCGGAATATGAGATCGGTAATTGGCAACATAACAATCAGAGCCACAAACGTGAGTATAGTCAGTCCAAAATTCGCAACTAATTACTGCTTAGAAATCAAACCTAAGGAAGGGTTTATGTCTGCCAGTCTGAAGACATGTTCCAAATGTTATTATTGTTTGAAACAGTACTTCAAATTACAAGAAGGTCAAATTGAAACCATCAGTGAGTACTGCCCATTAGACTTATTTTCTGGAGATGTTTCGACTATGAAAAGGGCTCTGATGAATCTGATTGACAACCCTCAGAATAATTTGAAGTTTTTTAGAAATGGAACTCTTATTTATTGTGAAAACTCATTGAGACATGATTTTGATAGCATTTTGGAGGAAACTACTGCCTTTAGAGGCAAGTTTAATTTGTTTCTTGAGAGTGTTGTAGCAATATTACTAAACAGTCCAGGCAAACCAGCTTGTGTTCCCAATGAATTGAATAATTCAACTAAAAAGAATAAAACAGGGTGTTGTATAGAAAGTGATAAGCTCAGACCCAATAATTTCCTTCACAATTTATTATCTGTTCAAAAGTTGTCAGAAGCCTTTACTGACACTAAAAAAATATCTGACAAAGGTACTGGATATGTTTCATCAATACTACAACTCATAGAAAATCATAATATTGACTTAAAAGACGAAACAGATAGGCAAACATTTTATTCGCTTTGCAACGCACAATACTTAGCTCTGATATCAGCTATTGCAAAGGATTGCTCTATCATGATCAGTTTTTCTGAAGATTGCGAAGATGATATGCCTTACATACAGATAGGAGATCTCAAGTTATCGTATAAGCTTGCAGTGGCTGACTTAGAGCCTAAACCTGCTCGGACATTGCTGAAAAGAAAGGAAACAGAAAGAAAACTAATTGAAATCTCTAAGAAATTTACTGACATCAAAGGAATTGAAGAAAATGATAGTAAGTATCCAAGAGATCTAAGAAATGACTTAAACCTAAATAGATATCAAAGTGGGATGTCAAATGTGCTTAACACATTCTCTCCAGGAATTTTTATAACAATGATAGTTTCATTGGTTTACTATTTATATTTGTAATTGGCAGCATATGTGTAAAAACATGTTACACACATTATGTGCTAGATGTAAGAGTATATCAAACAAAGCTTTGTAACGAAGGCCCATGCTATTTCATTGCCTTTTTATTCACTTGACTCTAATAAAAATTTGCAGAAACGGATGCATAAATCGAAAAATGATTACAATATTTTTAAAAGATCTATATGTAACAACACCACACATGTTGGGCTAGTCAAGAAAAAAAATACTCCCACTTTACTTGCATGGGAGTTCCCATGCAAGTAAAGTGGGAGTAATTTTAAACTTGAAAAACATTTTTACGAGATTTTATTTTAGCTCTTTTTCGGCATGATTAATATACATGTCCCAACCAAATCATAGCTTTCTAGTACTCTAGTCTCTGAGTGGTCGCGGACGGACAGACGGACGGACAGACATGGCGTAACTAATGATTCCTTGTTTACTATGGAACCCTAAAAATGGCAATGTCACATGGTATCTTTTAAGGACTCCCGTTTCTGTTTCCACTCTTCACGATTTTAGGCAGTTTTCTGCCACCGCCATCTCTTCCTCATATTCAAAGATAATTAAACTTTTTCTCCTTTGTTCCAGAATCCAGCCCCACACAGAAACAAGAACAAAACAGCTAGAAGCATGGCAACAACTCACAGCTGACTACCTAAAAGCCACAAAACAATCAACCATAGACATAAGAGAATCACAGAACAGCCCGCTTTTCAACAACCCTTCAATAAATAGAAAATTATCACAAGAAGCAGTACTAACTATTTTAGAACACATGTCAAAGACTGGTAGAGCCGCACCAATAGATAAAAGTAGAAATGTATGGGAGGTGTATTGGCATTCCCTGGATGAATGGGGCAATATGATTTATAACTGGGCCAGCAGTAATGGGTTAAATAATGCAGTGTGTACTTTATTTGAGATAAGGGAAGGTGAAAATACAGTTGATGAAGGTATATATCAATTTTTTTACAATAAGTAACTTCTAGCTAGTCATGAAATTAGGTGATGGACAGAAAAATTCTAGGGTCAATCATCAAAGTGCAATCCACCCATATATGAGTACTTAGTTATATTTAATACTAGCGACCGGTTTCGCACAGGTGCAATGTAGATACTAATCATCATCATCATCATATCAGCCGCAAGAAATCTACTGTTGGACATAGGCCTCCCCCAAGGATTTCTAATACAACCGGTTGGAAGTGGCCTGCATCCAGCATCTTCCTGCGACCTTAATCGGATCATCCGACCATCCGGTCGGTGGATGTCCGACGCAGATACTAATATGGGGCAGTAAATTATACATATAAACCTTTATCTTGAATCACTTTATCTGTTGCTGAAAACTGCATTTAAATCCGTTAAGCAGTTTAAAAGTTCTAAGCGAACAGACAGCTGATGTGACTTCATTTTACACTATGTAAAATAAAGATACCAAAAATGCGAAATTTTGATATTTGTTAGTTAATCACGCAAAAGGGCTGAATGGATTCGGATAAGTGCTGGGATACAGATAGTTTATTACTGGATTAAAACAATTTTATCGCGAACTAGTCTCTAGTAGATAGGCCCTACCCGACATGATAATATAAATAAATAAATAAATATATACGGACAAATCACACAGATTGAGCTAGCCCCAAAGTAAGTTCGAGACTTGTGTTATGGGATACTAACTCAATGATACTATATTTTATAACAAATACATATATAGACTAGCTTTCGCCCGCGGCCCCGCCCGCGTCAATGTCGATCCCTCGGGAACAGTACTTTTTCCCGGGATAAAAGGTAGCCTATGTCCTTCTCCGCACTCCAGAGAACTTGTATGCAAAATTTCATGATGATCGGTTCAGAAGTTACGGCGTGAAAGAGTAACAAACAAACAAATAAACAAACTCACTTTCGCATTTATACTATTAGTAAGGATACACATCCAAGACCAAGGCCAATCTGAAAAAGATCATTTTCCATCTTGACCTGGCCGGGGATCGAACCCGGTCACTCTGTGTCGCAGGCTGGCGTGTTGACCACTGCGCCACGGAGCTAGTCATGATAGTTCGCGAGTCAAATAAATGTAGCTTGAAATATATTGAAAGAGCTGATGTTCAGACGTTCGTTTAATTTGATCATTCTCAACATTTATTTTTCACATTTCCAGAATTCCACGGGCTCGACGTAAACATCCTGATTAAGGCGTTGAAACAGCTGCAGACCAAGGGCAAGTGCGAGCTGATGGAGTTTGACGACAACCAGGGCGTCAAGTTCTTCTAACTCCATCTTAAAAGTTAACTTGTGAATCAACGTCCATATGCGGCCTACCATTGGTGGCACATTTTCAAGGTGTTTGGGCGTATGCGTTGGACTCGTTTAGTCGCAAAATGTCCAATGCAAAATGTACAGTGGTCGCAAAATGCCCAATTACAACTAATTCTTACTCTATGTGATCTGCATCGGCACAATGTTGGATAATTTCATATATCCGAGTTAAGCGCCTATTAAACCATTCTGAATTCAGTCACTAGCGCTCTTGTCACTGACTGAATTTAGGATATTAGCACGTATTGCGGCGCCCATCTAGACATATTGACCTGAAGCTTCATGCTAATATGGGCTGTCTGACGAGCGCAGATCAATTTTGCCAAACCATTATCAACTCTGCACACTGTGGAATAATATTGAAAATGCAATTCACACTCATGTAGTTGCCTTATGCACTACGTATAGTCATACAAATTGCATCTCATTCTAACAATAGCATAGATAAGGATTGCCTGTTGTGTGTAGCGTCACCTTGTCGAACGGACTAGCTCCTGAAGCGCCTATTAAATCCTGAATTCAGTCATCATCATTTCGAGTAGGTGTCATGGTCAATCGACCATGCACACCCTGGTGTCAGAGTTCTTCGGAACCGCCTCTCGGCCTCTGACGTGGTTCCTTTAACGTCTACCAGATGGCAGCCAATTCAGTCACTGAGTTCTACACGAACTACCTCCGTGGTCCAGTGGTTTGCTTGTTGACACGGGGGTCATGGGTTCCATTCCCACGGGAAGCATACTTTGTATAGTTATTTCCAGTTTAGTTAGAAACTTGAATCACCTGATTGTCTGATGATAATGATGATTCCGTGCTTCGGAAGGCACGCTAAGCCGTTGGTCCCGGCTGCCGTCTGGTAGTCGTTTAAGGAACCACGTCAGAGGCCGAGAGGCGGTTCCGAAGAACTTTGACAACAGGGTGTGCATGGTCGATTGACCGTGTCACCTACACTGATGAGTCGCTGACTAGAGGGACGTCGCTATACGTTAGACACGATACGAGATAATTCCAATCGTGTCGTACGTATTGCGGCGTCCCTCTCGTCAGACTGAACTCAGGATGGTATAATAGGAGCTTAAAGACTCCTAACATCGAACTTAGGCCATACCTCTGTCAGGTTGTTGAACTCCGTGATTAAGTACATTTATTTTAGATATGAAATGTTGAATGCATTTTGTTAAGTTATTAATATTTTAATGTTGCAATATATTGCCTGATATTTTTACAACTTTGTATTATTTCGTTACCCTTGCCAAATTATGAAATAGTTAAAAATAATCATCATCATGTCTTTTTAGGTTCCACTGAAGGAGCATGACCCTCTCTGTACTACTGGATATACTAAACTTGGCTAGAGTAGACAGAGGACTTGGCCTACACTCTCCTCGCTGGCCAGACGGGTTGAAGATGTCTCATTGATGTTTATGAGCTTTGTTTCGCTTCTATTTCCTAAGTCGCCTCTTACGACCTCCATGGGAAGACTAGGAGTGGTCCTATTCTACTCTGCCGGAAACCACACGGCCATTAATTAAAGTTAAAAATAATACTAAACTCTTAACCTAGAAAAACTTACAATCTTCTCCAGAAAGCAATTATACTGGTGAGAAAATTCTTGCAAACTCTGTCATCAAGGAGATGACAGAGTTCGCAAGAATTTTCTTTCGTGCACTAATCACAAACAACATCACATGACATCCTAACTACACCAAACTACATTCATAGTATTTCAGATAGTAAACCACAACACTACTTCTCAATAAGTACCTACCTGAAAAAATAACTATCGATAACAACGAATCTAATGACCTTTCCTGAGATACACTTGGCCAAAGACAGTTCATCATATTCATTCATAATTTGAGCCGTAAGAAGACCCCACTGCTGGCCAAAGTCCTCTGCCAAGGAATCTTCGTTCCATGGGAGGATATTGCCATGCTCACCACGCTTGGCAGGCGGGTTGGCGAGCGCAGTGTCTTTGACTTTGTTGTACTTCCGATGCTGCAGCCCAAGTATTTTTAAGCTAGGGAAAGATAGGAGTTTCTGGGATTTGGGAGAGGAATGGAGTTGGGATACTACTCACTTGGATGAATGGGGAAGAAATAAGCAGCTAGGGAGGCCGGACCCGCGTACCCGATGGTATACCTGCAACCACCGGACAGGAGTTGATGATGACACCGCTGACACTTAAAAAAGACAATATAGGGTACTCTGAGGATAGGTAGATAGATAGATAGATAATAAATTTATTTTGTTCAACTGTCACACACATTATACAGAAATAAGTAGAAACAATATGATCGCTAACTTATAATAACTACTAAATACATGCAGTATGTGTGCCACAGAAGCAAATTGTAGGCTACAGCTCAGCACACGTTGCCCGGTGGAGCAACCGCTGATTTTCAGCTGTCACCCATTTGGAGATAACACGAACGAGCGCAATCTAACATATTAACCAAATTGAAATAGTTGTGTATCTTATATTATGATGCCTGAATTAGGACGAAAACAGTATAACTCAAATACGACTGTGACAAAATAAATAATATAAGGTTAAGCTCAAAGGGTAGGCTCTTAATGACATTGTCGTTGACTTGGCTAAGGCCCGTGTATGCCAGTCTACGAATATTACTTATTCGTAGATGCCGTACTACACCGGTTATGCATAAAACTCAGAAAAACAGGAATACACATGGTCGAAAATTAAATTGAAACGGCATAAAACAGGTTTTTTTTAATATAAATAGAACAATCTTATTACTTTTAACCCAAAGAAGGGTTATGTGTTTCGCGCGTATCTTGTGCATTTGTAATTTTTTTACAGTGTGTTCAAACAGCTGGATGGATTTCGACAGTTAAGGCACAAAATAAATAATAAATAAATAGATATATAGGGACATATATATTGATTAGCTCCGGGGCGCAGCGGTCAACACGCCAGCCCGCGACACGGAGTGACCGGGTTCGATCCCCGGCCAGGTCAAGATGGAAAATGATCTATTTCAGATTGGCCTGGGTCTTGGATGTGTATCTATATATGTATTTGTTATAAAATATAGTATCGTTGAGTTAGTATCCCATAACACAAGTCTCGAACTTACTTTGGGGCTAGCTCAATCTGTGTGATTTGTCCGTAAATATTTATTTATTATATCACACCGATTGAGCTAGCCCCACAGTAAGTTGTGAACTTGTGTCGTAGGATACTAACTCGACGATACTATATTTTATAATAGATAAACATCCAAGACCCAGGTTAATATGAAAAAGATAGTCTTCCATAATGACCTGACCGGGGACCGAACTCGGGCACTCTCGTGTCGCAGGCTGGGTACTAGTACTTACGTACAGAAGTCGCACTCTGCAAAGGTATTCAAAGAAATATCAACTCAATATAGTCAGCGATACGGTGTAATTTAGCTTGCGTCAGAACACAGCCGTGTGGTATCCGGCAGAGTAGAATAGGACCACTCCAAGTCTTCCCGTGGATGTCGTAGAAGGCGACTTAGGAAATACAAGCTAAACAAAGCTTATAAACATCTAAGACACCTCTCCAACCCGTCTGGCCAGCGTGGAGAGTGTAGGCCAAGTCCTCTGGCTGCTCTGGCCAAGTATGGCCCTAGTAGTACAGAGAGGGTCGTGCTCCTGTAGTGGAGACTAAAAAGGACCTGATGATGATGCAGAACACAGCACCTTTTCGTTTAAATACCCACAAAATCCATTGCAAGCCAATTTCATTCTTAAATAGAGAACCAACGATTCATAATTCGATGAAGTTGGTGAACACATGTGACCAAACGCGCGTCGTTCCTACTGGATTTACCATTCCGAAGTGGTCGCCGCCCGTATCTGGGACAATCAACTTTTAAAGTGCTCCTTTCAGTGTATATGAACAAGATTTTTTTTTAAATATACATTTAGATATTTTAATAAACTTATGGAAGGTAGGTACTATCTTTTAGGAAATTTATTGAATTTATGTTTTCGACACCGACACCGAGAGTAAGACAAGCCTGGTTAAGGTATCGTTGGGTTTATCTAAAAAACCCAAGTGTTTCTTAGATGTTTGAAAAAGGAAGGGAGTCGGGTTTTATGGTTTTTGAAATAACACATCTTGTTGTATATTAACAAGTAAATATATTAAGGCAGCCGACAATGCATCACTATAAAGAGGCAATGCGAGAGGCAAATGTTTTAACGCACTATCTAGCAACTAGATAGATAGATAATTCATTTATTTGCTGCCATAACACACATACAAAAATAAAATACTTAGTAATAAGAAAAAAGTACAAAAATTAACTAAAATATATACCAACCTACGCATTTTTCAATGCGTGTGCTACAGCAATACAAAAAGGACACAGCTCAGTGGTAATATTGCCCGAAAGCAATACACTGATTTACAGTTGTGACCTGAAGAAGAGATGTGTAGTGTGGATCCAATAAAAAAGAATTTATTTAATAAGAAAAAGAAAATAAGGCTGCGTGTATGTTTATAAAGAGCGAAGAGTATACCCATAGTAGGTATAGAATTAAAAAATAGTTTAAAATTGGAAATGTTTTATTTCAATTAATCGGTGTAAAATTGTACAGTTTCAAAATTGATTATCTTACATGAATACGACTATAATACAAATTACTTACATTAGAAAAATGTAAAATTCATAAAAACGCTGGATGTTACCACGTTGTACTTGGAATGTTTCTATTGAAAACACATTTTTTTTTATTATTACTTTATGCTAATAAGTGATGTAGCCTCACGGGAACATTAAGTATTCCCTATTAATAATTTCTTCTGTATCGATATAATAATACCTAGTGTTAAACTGGGGGTTTTTAGTAATTATTTTTATTGTTTTCTCATTCGGAACTGTAAGTGTATTTCACTCCCAAAACACAAAAAGCAACACAACCCAAAACCAGAATTCTCTTCGACTCGAATCGTTATCTATTTTATTAGCCTAGATAGATATACTCATTTTTTTTAGACTCACTATATAAGACATATGTAAACAAATTCATCATTGCTTTACAATTCAGATGATCTAAAATAAGTAAAATATGTAAATGAAAAAAAAACTAAGTGTCTTGCTAATGATGAGTCACTGATTTAATATGTAAGTTCTATATTCAAAGCCTCAATAATCCAGTGTAAAACGGATTAAAACCCCAATAATCCTATCGATTTTAGGTCTTCTAATTTGAAATTACTTTTTTTTACAAAACAAAAAGAATCGGCTGCTCTTTAGTATTTAAACTATAATATAATTCTGATTGTGATTTATAATGGGAAGTATTATCTAATATTATTCTACTAAACAATCAGTCTTTAACTAAAATACACTTCAACAACTATCGACCACAATTTCAACAAATAAGTTATACACTTCTGTACACTATTGCATTTACGCTAAAACACGTGGGATTAGTACTAGTAAACACTAATATTAGTACAATTATTAATACGAACGGTTAATTTCAAAATTGTGCATTGAGGATTGTACTCTTTAATCATACACCAATAAAGCCACGAAATTATTATAAACAAGTGAAAATAAAAAATAAAAAGCTTTATAATTAAGAGGCTTGAAACAAAAAAAACCGCATTCAACCACCGGTTTGGTGCGTTTGAGTTCATAATATATTATTTAGGTGTAGGTATATAGAGTCACTCTAATACTTACATAAACTCTTCAGAAGAATAATTTGGAGTAAAAAATAGTAGATAATGAATATTAGGTATTTATTAATGTTGAGTTAATAAAAACCTAATATTTAACGTACCGTTTTAAAATGGAGCATTGCCTACAATAATTTCGTAGCATATTTTTTTATCTATATCTAGCCAAAATCGACTTGTTAGTTACAGTAAATTAAAAAAGAAGACGGGTTGACCCTCACATGGGTGAGGGTAACTTGATGAAAATACTGGATGTGGCGATATGAACCAATTCTGGGAATCAGATTTTTTAACGTTTTTCCCTTGCAGAAATTTGTATGAAAATGACGATTTTTTTCGAGTTTAAAAACATATAGACAGACGGACTCGCCCCTTTGAGGGAATATTGAGGGTAAATTCACACCCGGTAATTCCCGGTAATCTATCGCGAGTGGGTTGCCTAAAAATCTTGTCATTGGTCAGTCTGATGAAAAAAATCTTTTAAATGTTTCTTTTTTAACCATAAATTTGGAGTTCTTGGCGGGAATTTCGACGGAGAGCACGGCTTGTGTTTTGGATTGTTTTGTAAATTGTTTCTAGTGGACTATATAATGTGAAATCGGTGTAATTTGGTGTTATAAATGCCCATGTTTATGAACAATGTATGGAATAACCGAAATAAACTGTCACGGTGCGGCTGTAGTGAGATTTACTTAGCGGGCTGGTGGACCGCCTCGCCTCGTTGCGTCTGTGATCAAGCCAGTGGATTCGTGGGAATTGTCGCCAGGGGCTCCGTAAAGTCAATGAAATGAACTACACCATCGTTTCATTGATAACAAGACTTAGAAAAAAGCGCGGGAAAACTCATTTATACTTGATACTGGCTAAATACGTAACGCGTGAAAGCCATAAATAAATAAATAAAAAAAAAAAAAAAAAAACCATAAATTTAGCCGTTGTAACAATGACGTTATTAAAAAAACACTGTGATTCGTGTTTGCAATTAAATTATTTTTATTTTTATACCTATAAGATAGATGATCGATAAGCGCAAATTACTAGGTAAGTAGTATCAACTTAAGTACCTACCTGTTTATAATTTTTCATGTTCAATCGACTTTATACCTACTTTCGATTGGTATACCTAAGTTTGAAGTCCTTGACTTTTTTTGGCAACCCACTCGCGATTAAGATTTTAATTAACATATTTAATTTGATATATTATAAAAAAAATGGAGTAAACACTGTTTACTAAACAGATGGGCGAAGGGCGACCTCTCTTCAAACCTTAGACCATTATTATTTAACCTTAAATACTTTAAGACTACAACATCACAGATATAATTTACAACAGAACTTATTTCGACTGGAATGATTTATATAGACTCACACCACAGACCGAATAAAATGTGTAGACTCGACAACGCGAAATAAATATTGTTGCACACAGCAAAATATGATAAATAGTTATCTATTTTAGACAATGTTATTTCATTTAAATAATCGGGATATGTGTAGATATAATACGTTGATGAAACTTGATGAATGACCCATTCACTGTATAAGTGTTTAAATTATTTTATAACTTAAATATTTATGAACGATTGTGGACAGTGCCAAACTCAGATCAGTATAATAGCGTCTTCTATCTATATTTTATGTCTGCACTGCAACTCACATAATTAAATTTTATTCAAACATAACATTCACTCTTTCAGAAAATAAAATTTATAAATAAAATAAATTCATACAATGGTATGCTGCATTGTAGAAAACATTTCGAAAAGAAATATTAACAAATATTTTATTGGTATTTCCGTAATAACAATAACATCCTAATTTATATTTTCAGCATTAAACAAAATAACCTGAAACTTATAAATTACCTTCGTACCAATGATAACATATCAAACCAAAACATTAAAAAAACCGTTACACATCTATCCCATCATAGGAATCACTTTGGGTTTAACTTAATTTTATGTCAGTAGTTGAAAAACATTTGGAAAATTACATTTTCATCATAATTAATTTTTTAATACGGGTATTGACGATTGACGATATACAAATAAGTATTACACCAGGAATCATATTGATTTGAAATTTCAAGTAAATATAGTCAACATGAACTTGTCAGTATTCTGCCGTTTCTATTTCTACAAGTGCATAAGAATCGATTTGTTTGATCAGTTGATGTGTTTATTGTCTAATTAGTAAAACACAAACGCAAAGACCACATATCAAATTTTATACCTCTGTTGTTCTAGCACGAATCACTATAGAATAGAGAATGCGTCAGACATGACTATATGCTATTACAAACTTAAATGTAAAACTAAGTATTCTTACGCTTTGAGACTTTAGCAAGAATTATCCTCCCAAATCGATCTTAAGTTTGAGTTAACATGTTGATCTTTACATAAATCGGGTATCATTTAAACTAATTATGTGAAGCCATAGCTTCCCAAACATTTTCTATTCAATAGATTCATGCTATTATTGGAGGTAGATATCCGATACCAACATTACCCTATTATTTATAAATGTTCACTGCATTCTAGAGCCGCATTACAGTACCCGTTTACCCGTTCTGTACCATTCCCGACCGTCCCATTCGCGACGTTGCCGTTCTTCTCCCCGCACACGACGAGGTCCACGGACGGCACCACGGCGTTGCCGCTCTTACCGCCGGGCGGCCGGTAGAACCACCACGCGAGGAAGAAGAAAAGGATAGAACAGAGCTTGCCGACCAGAGCTATTGCCAACATATACCTGGAACAAGACAGTTTAAAGTTTAGGTTTTGGGAGCACTGATAGGTGTCAAGAAGCAGCCAAATTTTGTCAAGACATAGTTACCTGCTCATATTAACGTTGTCATACAGAAGACAGGCTCCCGTTGTTTCACAGGATTTAGCCCACAATGAGCATGATAGATCGATAAGGAAACCGAAGAGTAAAGGCGCAGGTATGGTGCCCAGGAGACGCACTTTAATCCACTGGATACCCAGCGCGAATGATCGCTGGTCTTCTCGAACACATCTGGAAGATGAAGAAATAACGATCTATGACTCAAAGACCAAGTTTAGCGTAATGCGCGTGCGGGTGTATACGAGAAAAAGAAAGTTAATACAGTGATGGTTATAGCTAGCCTCGCCGTCTATTACGTCTATCCAGACCTTGATGGAAGAATAATATAAGGAAGACTAAACCCCAAAAAGACTCAATATCTTTATTTAGAACAATCGCATTGCTTTAATAAGAAGGGCTTTGATAGTGTCTACTATGACAGCAAGCGTTGTACGAAAATAAGGATGACGTGCTTAGTGATAGGAAAAGTGTGAAAGACGAAGAGACTATTAATACATCGGAGATTTTACCTGAGTGTGGCGGAGAGGGCCGGCATAGTGGCCAGAAAGGTAAACAGCATGACGAGAAACGAGAGGAATACGAACACCCAAAGATACGGACATCCAGTCGTGCACATGCTGTTGATAGCCTCGTACTGTATTGATGAATTGGAGCCTGAAAAAAAAGAAAAACAAAATTTGTGATCAAAAAAGATTTTCTAGGTTGGAAACGAGAAAATATTTAGACTGTAAACTACAGTTCCCAGTATGGTGAAGTAGTAATGGAGAAAGTCAATACTTAACATGGAGCAACTACAGAAAATATTTTATATATTAAACCTGATACCTTCTACACTGAAGCCCGGTAAAGAACCCCCCTCCGTTGGAGTCACACAACCACAGCGATGGAACAGCTGCGCAGCGCCCGACACTGTTCTCGTTTCGCACCCCGCGTGGCACGCAGAATAATAAACAACTCCGTCTGCACCACACACTGGCGCATACGCGGCATTGGCACATCCACAACCCACGTTGCAGGATGAGAGTAGTCGGTCGGTGCTGTAGAAATAAAAATAACGATTTCGTTTATACCAAACTTGTCAAATTTATCTGTTTTTTGTTTGCAATATTTTGTAGTTAATAGAGGGACATATGCTCAGTTCAAATGTGACGGAGTGGCGAGCAATCTTGCTATTTCGCAGTGCCCCGTGCGCTTCTGATACTTTAGATGCTCGGATTTTGATGTACTTATACGACGAAAACATGAGCATGCCAGTTTACTTTTCACTTGCTAAGAATAAGAAGATGCGACTAGGATATGGATCGGAACTTTACACTGTTGTGGTATTGTTGCAAAAGTGACGTTTACATACATACATACATAGTATCACGTCTTTTTCCCTTGAGGGGTAGACAGTGACGTTTATCTACATTAAATATTGGAGAAGGCTTAGATATGAATAAAAGTATAAAGACGTCTGCTTACCCAGGAACAGGCGGGGAGTTATACATGACAGTGACACCAGCGAACGGATAGTCTTCGCAGGTGAGGATGAAGCTAAACGTGAAGACCCCAGCGAGCACTGAGGCAGCCACGCAAAGCTTGATGATGCCGGCGCAGGCCAGGCGCCAGCGCTTGACCAGCCAGCCGCCCAAGAACGTGCCCCCGCCGCCCGCGGGCACCGTGATTACGCCTGTTGTATTCAATAGTTATTATTATGGTAGACATTAAAAAACTTAAAATAATAAATGCTTACAATATTTTCTGCCCATTTTTTATTTATCCAACCGTAACTTATCTTGGAATCAATACCATAATCTTTATTTTGTAAATAGACATGTTACTCTCGTTTTATTTTTCGTACCGAATGATTACATGTTTTTTTTCCGTATTAATTTTGTAGCCAGTCCCTTCTAGATCTTTATAATTCTATGAACAATGAACTTAGGTATTGCATAGGTTGACAAGTAGTCAATAGAAAACTAACATTTAGAAAACATACATACAATCATGTCTTTTTCCTTTGCGGGGTAGACAGAGCCTAGCCTAGGTCTGTAAGAACTAAAGGCCATGTTAAGCATGTTGCTGAGCATTAGGCGAAAAAGGAAATCAAAATAGTGATGGGTTGCTACTGTTGCTAGCCTATTAGCATGATTCCTCAGATTTTTCCCATTCCCTCGATCTGCGCGGGAAGTGAAGCAGGTCCATGCTACAATTTTCTTTTCTCCCACATTGGCATCATTGAAAAGAAAGGGATAGAAAAAGACAGAAATCATTTATTTAAACAAATGAGTCTCCAATGCGGTGTGATTGGACACTTTTCTCACCTAATAACAAAGCTGCTTCCGAAGCGCTGACAGCAAACTGGTTCTCTATCAGTTTGGGTAAGAAGGCGGCGAACCCTGAGATCAGCATGCCTTCACTCGCGCCCGCTAGATTCAGGAACAGGAATGTGGGATTCCGTAACAGCGCTGCAGCGGCTTTCGGCAGCTCGTGCAAAGCGCTGAAGGCGGCTGACTTAGAAGCAGCGCCCTCGTGCGCTTCTGATACTTTTGAGGCTCGAATTTCGTCGGCACCTGGTTTTAAGAAAAAAAATATGTTAGCATATTGAGAATTTTTTTTCGTGATAACGGTATAAGTCGATGAACGCTGGCTGCACGAATAAGTGTCACGTTCTGTGTGCAAGCGAGAGCGCGGAACAAGCGATAGAGAGGCACGATCGGCCTAAGCGTTTTGCTTGTGACGCGTCTATCTCTCTTCCGTTATCACGTAAAATTATCGTCCATAAACCGACTTTACAGACAATTATACAGTGTGTGTGAGACCACAACAACACTATTATAGAGGCAAATGCCTCTGTATAGAGTAGATCTACAATGCATTGGTCTTCTGGTTTCTCATGTTTTTTGGGGGTTTTAGTAAATAAAATAAATATACTTAGGTATGGCCCCAAAGATCTAGCCCCAAAGTAAGTTTGAGACTAGCTCAACGATTCTGTATTTTATCCTAATCCTAACTATGTAATATTATAAATGCGAAAGTGAGTTTGTTTGTTACGCTTTCACGTTGTAACTACTGAACCGATCATGAAATTTTGCATACACGTTATCTGGGGTATGGAGAGGACATAAGGTACATTTTATCACGGGAAAAAGTACTGTTCCCGAAGGATCGACATTGACGCGGGCAGAGCCGCGGGCGAAAGCTAGTAAGGAATATATATAAACATCCAAAACCCAGGTCGATCTGAAAAAGATTATTGTCCATCTTGACATGACCGGCGATCGAACACGGGCTCTCCGGGGTGGCATCCTGGTATGGTGACCACCACAGAGCTTGTCGTTTAGTGGCTATCACCGATTTTAATGATATCAGAGCTCGAGATATTTAGTGCTACTACCTGGACCCACACCTGTATTTGCTTACAGGTTAGTAATCACTCATAATACATATTAATACATCTATACTAATCCTTACTAATATTATAAATGCGAAAGTGAGTTTGTTTGTTTGTTACGCTTTCACGCCGTAACTACTGAACCGATCATAATAAAATTTTGCATACAGGTTCTCTGGAGTACGGAGCCTTCTCCGTACTCCAGAGATATATCCGTATAGTGCTTTTTCCCGGGATAAAAGGTAGCCTATGTCCTTACATAGGCTACCTTTTATCCCGGGAAAAAGCACTATTCCCGAGGGATCGATATTGACGCGGGCGGAGCCGCGGGCGAAAGCTAGTACTATAATATTATAAAGCTGACGAGTTTGTTTGTTTGTTTGAACGCGCGAATCTCAGGAACTATTGGTTCAAATTGGAAAATTCTTTTTGTGTTGGATAGTCCATTTATTGAGGAAGGCTGAAGGCTTCAGGACTGCGACCCATAGAAACGAAGCATCAATAAAAAATGTTTTGAAAACTGGGGAAAATTATTCATCTATACTAAATCATCACAATAACAGAAATTGCCACGGACGAAGTCGCGGGCTAGTACAAGATAAACTTACCTGGTAACTCATATGGGAATGCCAACAGCGGTACCGCCACGATGAGGCACAGTATAGCCGATAGGATGAACCCGACCCACCAGGCGCCTATCCAGACTGAGCTCTCCGGAGTTATGCCTATCCTGCGGAAAGAATGACACATTGTCAAAGTAGAAATAATCTTTACATAGTATAAAATGTAGTCGCTTCCGCTTTCCGTTCGCTTAGATCTTTTAAAATACCCAATGGATTTTATTTAATGCAGTTTTCAGAGTGGTTCAAGAGAAAGGCTTATATGTATATTATTTATTACTGCCCCATACTAGTGTGTGCGAAGTCGGGGCGAGTTGCTAGTCTTCTTTCATATATAAAACTATTCATACATAGACTTCAATCAAACTACTGAACCGATTATAATGAAATTTTAATGGGACCAGTTGGAAAGCATACCATTTTATTCACGTTAACATATACAACAGAATTCAGGACCTCCTCGGTTAAAAACAATACAAAGGTATGGATAGTCTATTTATTGAGGAAGGCTTTAGGATATAAAACATCACGCTGCGACCAATAGGAGCGTAGCATCAATATAACATGTTTTGAAAACAAGGGAAAATTATTCATCTATACTAAGAAAAAAACTAATTAACGAAGTCGCGGGCAACAGCTAGTTTATAATTTCTTTTTTGTATTATAGTCTATACATATAATCATCATCATCATCAGGTCCTTTTTAGTCTCCACTACAGGAGCACGACCCTCTCTGTACTACTAGGGCCATACTTGGCCAGAGCAGCCAGAGGACTAATAAAATAAAATAAAATACATATAATAAAACAGTAAAAATATTTTGTCTGTACATTTAGAATTTTTGACTGAAATGGATAGAGGGACACTTAAAAAGAATAATATAAAGCAAAAAAATTTTTTTTGAATTTATTGTCTGTCTGTCTGTCTGTCTGTCTGTCTGTCTGTCTGTCTGTCTGTATGTATAATCACGATTATCTCCAGAAATACTGAACCGATTTACTTCAAACTTTCACCAATTGCTTTGTTTTAACTCAGCAAAACATTTAAAGGTCGTTTCATCAAAATCGGTTCATTAAAAAAAAATATTGTCATTTGAATGAACTCAATGCATGAGTTTATATCAACGCAACCGAAACTGCTGCGCCTAGAAACTTGAAATTTGGTACAGGGGGTCTTTTAATGACGTGAGTGAGCGCTAAGAAAGGATTTTTAGAAATTTAACTTCTAAAGGGGTAAAATTTATATGGAATTTTCTCATTTCTGGACTTAGAAGTATGAAAGTATGTATATAAGTTCTCGATAATAAAACAGTAAAAATATTTTGTCTGTACATTTAGAATTTTTGACTGAAATGGATAGAGGGACACTTAAAAAGAATAATAGAAAGCAAAAAAAAATTATTTGAATTTCTTTTCTGTCTGTCTGTCTGTCTGTCTGTCTGTCTGTATGTATAATCACGATTATCTCCAGAAATACTGAACCGATTAACTTTAAACTTTCACCAATTGCTTTGTTTTAACTCAGCAAAACAGTTAAAGTTTGTTTCATCAAAATCGGTTCATTAAAAAAAAATATTGTCATTTGAATGAACTCAATGCATGAGTTTATATCAACGCAACCGAAACTGCTGCGCCTAGAAACTTGAAATTTGGTACAGACTTAGAAGTATGAAAGTAGGTATATAAGTTCTCGATTAAAATTAAAATAAGATGTGTGGATGAAATTTGCAAAATTCTCCCCTTAAGGATTAAGTGGTTGGTGGGTGGTATATACTTTGTACGGAAATTTTCTCATCTCTGAACTATGAAGTATGAAAATAAATAGGTATGTAAGTTCTTGATTACAATTAAAAAAGATGTATGTGGGTGAAATGAACAAAATTCACCCCTAAAGGGGTAAAATGGGAGGGTAAATTTTTATGGAAATTTTCTCATTTCTGGACTTAGAAGTATCCATACTACTAATATAATAAATGCGAAAGTAACTCTGTCTGTCGTCTTTTTACGCTTCAAACCATTGAACTGATTTGGATGAAATTTGGTATGGAAGTAGTTTGAGGCCCGGGGAAGAACATAGGGTATGTTTGATTCTGGGAAATTCTACTGTTCCCGAGGGATCGACACTAACGCGGGCGGAGCCGCGGGCAACAGCTAGTGTTTTGTTACCTTTTTAATATAAGGTACCTATGTCTTAACTCAATCCTTACTAATATTATAAATGCGAAAGTGAGTTTGTTTGTTTGTTACGCTTTCACGCCGTAACTACTGAACCGATCATCATGAAATTTTGTATACAAGTTCTCTGGAGTACAGAGAAGGACATAGGCTACCTTTTATCCCGGGAAAAAGTACTATTCCCGAGGGATCGACATTAACGCGGGCGGAGCCGCGGGCGAAAGCTAGTAATAAATAAGGCTTCGCAACGCTCTGCCTGGGTCCATGTAGGTATTCTTAACATACCTAAACCATATTAAGGCTTTACTGCTACCTATTCATGTACATGTAAGCGAGAAATATATAAAAAAATAAAGAAAACACAAAATTAAGCTGATTACTAAGAAATTCTTTAAGCGGTTAGTGCCCAGGCTTGTCGACGCCGCTGGTGACAAAGAGGGCTCTTTACTCGCGCAAAGAGTTGCAATTGCTATTTAGCGGGGGAATGCAATTAGTGTTCTTGGCACTATGCCACACGGGCAACACCTTAGTTAAGATTTTTAGATTTAAATTCGTTTATATTTAAGATTTTTTTTTAGTTTTTAGTATGAATATAGTTAGGTTTATTTATAAGTAGTATAATTTAAGATTATTTGTTTGGAGATAATGAATTATTATATAAAAAGCTGATCTCCCACATATCTAAAGTTACCAAAATAACCAGCAATAACTGTAAACAGATGTCGATGCCTCAGCGGCAATATCTGGAAGCATTCGGCCACGTACTATTTACAAACCACTCGTCACACCACGACATCTCCAACGCTGTTTGTATATGCAAATTCGTCGCTCCCATTGAACACCGAACTGGAGTGCCCTTACCAAAACAAAGTCCTGCCACGGATAGCCCTTAATGAATTGAAATAATACAGAGAACAGCCGGTTTTGTCCACAAATTGAATTGCAAATTTGGTTTGCAAGTATTTTTGACCGAACTTGGAACCAGTGTCTTAGAAAGTACTTTCTTCCCTGATTTTTGTTTTCTTTTTAGTAAGTTTTGGGTAAAAAGCCAAGTTTTTTTGCAGACGTTGTTTGCATAAAATTTTAACTTTCAGAACTTTCAGGTGTACTTAGGTTTGCAAAGATTTTGCGTAAAACAATTTACTCAATATAAAATGATGAAAAAGTATACCTAAACCTGTGGAAATCACCCTACATAGCTGCAAAACGATCATTAAATCTACTCGACAAATAATTTCCTTTTTAAAGCCCATAATATTTTTTTCCATCATCATCATCATATCAGCCGCAAGAAGTCCATATTGCTCCAGGCTCCTCCCAATTCGTAAGCATTTTGTTTTATTAAGGTACTAGCCGTTGCCCGCGACTTCGTCCGCGGCAATTTCTGTTATTATGATTCATTAGTTCTTTTCTTAGTATAAATGAACCATTTCCCCCCGTTTTCAAAACATTTTTTGTTGATGCTTAGCTCCTATTAGTCGCAGCGTAATGTTTTATAGCCTAAAGCCTTCCTCAAATGGACTATCCAATACAAAAAGATTTTTCAATTTGAACCAGTAGTTCCTGAGATTAGCGCGTTCAAACTAACAAACAAACAAACTCTTCAGCTTTATAATATTAGTATAGATTATTTAACTAATTGAGCAACCACTGTAATTACAAAACGGTCGTGTGACAGAGACGCCATTGACAGTGTTACAATTTTTACTAGTCTGTCGCCATGGATGAAGTAACGTAACGCGCTGGCGTGCAAGAAGCTAATAAAATAAAGCCTTTGAAGAGGTCGATGAGAGCTCGCAGAAACTTTATTTTTATGTAGTTATCTATATCAAGCAAAAAACAAAGTTTATACATACTATCACGTCTTTATCCCTTACAGGGAAGACGGAGCTTAAAGTCATAAGAACGAAACGCCACGTTTAGCGTGGGCATAAAGGGGAAAACGGAATCAAAATAGTGATGACGGGATGATGATTGCTAGTCGCATCGCCTATTGTCGTGATTCTTTAGATTTTCGCCCACTTCAAACAAAGTTTATATTTAGCAAAATGCCGAATTGTTCGTTAGAGAATCTTAAAAATGCATAGCACTGTGAAGAACTGAAAATCTATACTAATAATAATATTATAAAGCTGAAGAGTTTGTTTGTTTGTTTGAACGCACTAATCTCAGGAACAATTCATGGTTCAAATTGGAAAATTATTTTTGTGTTGGATAGTCCATTTATTAAGGAAGGCTTTAAGCTATAAAACATCACGCTGCGGCCAATAGGAGCGAATCATCAATAAAAAATGTTTAGAAAACGGGGGAAAATTATTAATTACTAATAAAAAATGTAATTAACCATAATAACAGAAATTGGCGCGGACGAAGTCGGCGTCAACAGCTAGTTAGAATATAAATACAGAAATACATCTTATGTACGACTAAGTTGTTGACAAAAAAGGCAGTCAACAGTCAATACCTACTCAAACGCTCGAAGTAAACGTCGGAAAGATTTTCCTATTTTCCGAATTAATATTTTAATTTAAGCGACATTTTATAAAGCCATAGAGGTCGTTGAGAGTCGAGAGCCCGCGGAAAATCACATTTCGCCGAGAAGCCCTGGAAGTATGCTGTATTAATTTGGCTGAAAAGTTGCCTGAGCCGCGCACAATGACGTAAGCGAGAGATGAATGAAACGGTGGCTGGATATTAAAAAATACTGAGTATGTGCGGCAGGTAGGCAACGGATTTGCATTTTTTCAGCTTTAAACCTACCTACGAAAGAAATATGATATTAAAGGGTAAAAAGGATCTTGACAGACAGACAGACAGACAGACAGACGGACAGACAGACAGACAACCGAGTGAATGAATGAATGAAAATTCTTTATTGCATCAAATTAAACAAACACAATTGGAATACAAAGATTCAAAGATTTATTCAGAAAATTACATTCAAAAACATACATTTGGTCCAAAGGCGGACTTATCGCTAAGCGATCTTTTCCAGTCAACCTTAGGGTAGATGGAAAATAAACAACATAGGCAATGGTGCAGCAAAACATAATTTTAAAACTAAAAATAGGTACCTAGCAATAAACTTACATATATACAAACAAATAAAATACATACATATTATAAGTTATCCTAGAAGGGTTCCGATTTTTCCTTTTGAGGTACGGATCCCAAAAAATAACTGCCCCTATACTTACTTATTTTCTCCCAGCTGTCCAATTCACTAACTTCAAATAACTTGGTTTTATCAACTTACGTTTCAGAATCGACGGTGGCGAAGTCGGTGTATATTTTGAGCATCTGTCCGCCGAGCACGTAGCCCAGCGCTGGGCCCACCACGGCCATTGTGTAGTATACACCTGAAAGAAGTTACTTCATTAAATAAATATATTGAATACTAAACCCGTCACGTACCGAAACCAAAAAGAATATCCTAATCTATACATATAATAAAACAGTAAAAATTTTTTGTCTGTACATTTCGAATTTTTGACTGAAATGGATAGAGGGACACTTAAAAAGAATAAAAGAAAGCAAAAAAAAATTTTTGGAATTTTTTGTCTGTCTGTCTGTCTGTCTGTCTGTCTGTATGTATGATCACGATTATCTCCGAAAATACTGAACCGATTTACTTCAAACTTTCACTAATTGCTTTGTTTTAACTCAGCAAAACATTTAAAGTTTGTTTCATCGAAATCGGTTCATTAAGAAAAAAGTTATCGTCATTTGAATGAAGACAAGGCATGAGTTTGCCTGCAAATATTATATAGCAAAAAAAATAATAATAAGTGACATAAGAAAATTAAAATCCAAAGTCAATTCATCATCATTATACGACAGCATTATACCTATCCATACTATCCATAGTAATCCATACTAATAAAAAAGGAGAAGCTGACTGACTGACTGACATATCAACGCAGGGCCAAAACTATAAGGGTTAGAAACTTGAAATTTTGCACAGGGGTTCCTTTTGTAACGTAGGGGAGCACTATGAAAGGATTTTTGAAAATTCATCTCCTAAGGGGGTAAAACGGGTTGCAAAGTTAGTATGAAACATTGCCGTTTTTGAAGTTATTCGAATGAAATTCAGCATGAAGGTTCTTTACTAAAAGGTATGTAACACGAGTAAAATATTTTACTCAAAAATCATCCCTTAAGGGGGTAAAATAGGGGTGCAAAGTAAGCATGAAACGTTGCCATTTTTGAAGTTAGTCGAATGAAATTCAGCATGAAGGTTCTTTACTGAAAGGCATGAAAGACTAGTAAACACTTTTATCAAAAATCATCCCTTAAGGGGGTATAACGGGGATGCAAAGTTAGTATGAAACTTCCGTTTTTGAAGTTATTTTTAAGTTTGGATGGACATTTTCTCATTTCTGGACGTTCTTGATTACAATTAAAAAGATGTATGTAGGTAAAATCGACGAAATTTTCGCCTGAAGGGATAAAATAGAGGAGTAAAGTTAGTATGGATTTTTTTTTCATTTCTAGACTTAGAAGTATGCAAATAGGTTTATAAATCCATGGTTACAATTAAAAAGATCTATGCAGGTGAAATGTTAAAAAGTATGTAATTTTTCTCATTTCTGGACTTAGACGTATGAAAATAAGTATATACATTCTAGATTACAATTAAAAAAGATCTGTGTAGATGAAATGTACCCTTAATGGATAAAGGGGGGGGATTGTATGGAAATTTTCTCATTTCTGGACATAGAAGTATAAAAATAAGTATATATGTTTACATTACAATTAAAAAGATCTGTGTAGTTTAAATGGACGAATTTACCCCGGTGGGGTAAAGTTTGTATGGATTTTTTTATTTTTAGACTTAGAAATATGGCAATAAGTATATAAGTTCTCCATTACAATAAAAAAAATATCTGTGTAGGTGAAATGGGCAAAATCCCCTCCTTAGGGACTAAAATCTATGCAGGTGAAATGTATTAAATTCCCCCTTATGGGGAAAAAGCAGAGTTGAGGGGTTTTTATGGAATTTTTATCATTTCTACTGTTCCCAAGGGAACGACATTAACGCGGGCGGAGCCGCGGGCAACAGCTAGTCCTAACTAATATTATAAATGCGAAAGTGAGTTTGTTTGTTTGTTTGTTTGTTACGCTTTCACGCCGTAACTACTGAACCAATCATGATGAAATTTTGCATACAAGTTCTTCGGAGTACGGAGAAGGACATAGGCTACCTTTTATCCCGGTAAAAAGAACTTCCCGAAGGATCGACATTGACGCGAGTGGAGCCGCGGGCGAAAGCTAGTGGGTATATATTTTGTAAGTTGGAAAAAATTGTCCTGCTCTACCTCATCACTTCATCAGAGCACAGGGCCGTAGCTAGGGGGGCATTGTGGGGCAACGCCCTACTTTGAAATCACTATGCCCCACTCTTAAAAATACGGAAAACAAATACAAATTATTATAATTAAATTGTTTGGTCATAGTTTAGAGAAAAAAAAAATGTAGCGATAGGTACCTATCTAAACTTTTCCGAACATACACACAAATACGAAATGAATATCACAGTTGACATTCATTTCGTATTATAAAAATTCTTTGATCTGTTTTTATATGGCATTTGAATCGCCTACTTTAACTAATACTACCCCACCTCAAATTCGACTTCAGCTACAACCCTGCCAGGGCATGTCTTCGGTGGCACACAACACACAACACTGTGAAATATTATGTTGAAGCTATTCAACGTTTAGAAGGTCTTCAAGAAGAAGACATAAGTATATCTTTTCTTACTTTGAATGACAAGCTTCATTCATCAAAAAAAAATCATCCGGAGATGAAACGCCACCCTCTTTACATTGATAGTGTTCGATTCATCCGATTTTATAAGTCCGCAGATGAAACGTCACCTCCTTCAAATCACTAGGTGTCGAATCATCCGCCGTTACTGGTGGCGTCACGCTCGTGTTTTAGAAAGCGAGGCCCCTACCTCCATCATAAATCATCCCTATTGCATGTATTCCGTATTGGCCACAATACTTATTATTTGAAGAGAAGTTATTGTTTGAAGACAAGGGGAGCCTTGTCTTAAAACAATAAGTAGGTACTACAGCAAATTTGATGCTAGGAAGTGGTTTACTAACTTTGAATTTCGATCTCACATGGTATCAAGCCTTATGACAAAGGCTCTCACGGGACACGAAACCCATAGAGTCTATGAGGTTTCGAGTTTCGTAAGAGGAGCCCGATGGCCCAGTGGTCGTGAGCATCAATAGCTCTTACATAAGTTATGCAACCCTGGGCGCAATCCCCATTGTTTATTTATTTTATTTATTTAAAAAACTTTTCGAGCCTATAGAGCTACAGTAGGTGGACTTAATGCTAAAAGCAGTCTCTCCCAGTCAACCTCGAGAAGGATAAACAGAAAAATAAATAGGTAGTAAAGTGGGAAATAAATATGAGAGATTGAAATAATATAAGGAAGGAATAATAGATAGATAAATAAATAAATATATACGGACAAATCACACAGATTGAGCTAGCCCCAAAGTAAGTTCGAGACTTGTGTTATGGGATACTAACTCAACGATACTATATTTTATAACAAATACATATATAGATAAACATCCAATATATCCAATATAGATACTAAGAGATAGTAAAATACTTAAATATATATTTAGTTACATAAATATTTATAGATACAAAAAAAATTGCGATTGGTGATTGCATGTGGTGCAAACAATTCTCGAGCTATTCCGTGCTTGATCCCGGCTGTCATCACTGAGCTGTCGTTAAGCTATGTCAGATGCCTTTAAGCAGCTCATCATCATCATTTCGAGTAGGTGTCACGGTCAATCGACCATGCACACCCTGGTGTCAGAGTTCTTCGGAACCGCCTCTCGGCCTCTGACGTGGTTCCTTTAAAGACTACCAGATGGCAGCCGGGACCACGGAATCATCTTTATTATCAGACAATCAGGTGATTCACGCCTGCAATGTCCTAACCAAACTGGAAACAACTAAACAAAGTATGCTTCCGGTGGGAATCGAACCCACGACCCCTGGGTCAACAGGCAAACGCCTTAACCACTGGACCTCGGAGGCTGTTTAAATTAATAAGCAGCTTGATAGATCTGACATCGTTGTTGGCCACTCACACTCACGAAAAAACAATCAATCAAACAGTACTTAAATCTTTCTGTAATAGAAGATTTTATCGAGAATTGAGTTACTACATAACAAAAAAACACTGAGAAACAAATCCCTTTGAACCGTGAATTCTTAAAGAAATACGTTTGTCCGACAGATGTTTCCTAAACAGTCACAATGGAAAGCAGACAGAGCTTACAACAACATCTTTTGCTAAAACAACTTATCTCTGTTGTTGTCCTTGTTGAATGTTTATTCAATGAAAACCTGAAACTGCTATGGATACAGCTGAAATTCTTTGGTTTTCGCTTTTGTGGTTTGTGTTTAGGACATTAGGGGCCCAGATGTGTAAGATTTTTCATTTTTTTTAAAGAGCTTAGTTAAATTTAATAACTAGATTAACAAAGGTTATAAGTATAAAGAAATGCCGTGTGGTTGCCGGCAGAATAGGACCACTCCAAGTCTTCTCATGGATGTCGTAAGAGGACTTAGGAAATACAAGCTAAACAAAGCTCATAAATATCAATGAGACCTCTCCAACCCGTCTGGCCAGCGAGGAGAGTGTAGGCCAAATCCTCTGTCTGCTCTGGCCAAGTATGGATCCAGTAGTACAAAGAGGTTCATGCTCCTGCAGTGGAGACTAAAAACACCTGATGATGATGATGATATAATAGGAATTACAAAATTAATATGTTTTATTAATTAGCTGTCGCTAAAGATTCCGCTCGTATGTAGATCATTTAGCAATAGTACCTTTTTCGGTGACGAAAAGTAAATAACAATGGCGATAAAAGTAGGTACATGTTTGCTGTTCCTACTTATAGTATGTACCTAAAATAACTTTCGAAACCACAGCGTGACATAACAACATTCACCGTGACTTCACACCTGTTCCCAAAAGGCACAAGGGCCTACAATACAAATCATAAATCATGGATGCCGAGGTGGCCCATAAGGCACTTTAGAGCATTATCATGACACAAACGCGGTACTTGGAAATTCGCGGCTCCGAGTTGTTTTAGCGGCAGAGTATCGCATTTCTTATGGAGCCCTCAGGACCCCTGTATTTTCACAGTTAAAAGCGCCGCTTTGGAGTGCTAAAGTTTGTGATGCAGTGAGAGAGATTTTTCAGTTATCGCTTTATTTATTGGTATCTATAACTAGATCTAATGATACCTAAGGTTGACGGTAGAGTAACAATAATAAACTCCCTTAATTTACAACTACCTATCTGCCATTCATCTGTGGTTCAAAATCCAGTCACCCATCTGTTTCTTACTTTCAAAGACTCTCCTATAGGAGCAATTTTTCTTCCTAGCCCTCGCTTCGCTTCGTGTGTACATTCTCCGTTACCGTCAATATTGAAGTGGCTCGCACTAATACAATTTTCAAACCGCTGAATGTGTGAACTCTCAGTGGAACAACAGACAATAAACATTACTAACCATCACTTGCCTCACTTGGAGTGTATATTTATTTTCCGATACTAACGTGAAAGTGCCTTTCATACAACTAAATGCATCAGTTATCAGTGGAACAAAGTCAAAGTCAAAGTCAAAGTCAAAGATTTTTATTCAAAATTGGATACATGTATCTCTTTTTGAACGTCATATTTTTATTTCTTATATATTTTTTAATATATGCAAAATTGAAATACTACTAGCGTTTCGGAACGACCACTGGTGAGAAGAATTCGTCGAAAGAAACTCAATCCAGACTTGGTCCCTACGTGCCTGAAGGGCCCTGAATACATTGTTAACATTAAACAAATGTTCCAACATAGCATTTATCACCATCGCTCGCCTCGCTTTAAGTGTGCATTTTCCGATATTGTCGATACTGAAGTGGCACACACTACAAGCCTTCACACCAATGCGTCTCTCAGCTCTCACGATCGAGGAAGTGACGTCACTCGCCTTTCATACTGCTAAATGTGTCGACTCTCAGAGGAATAGCACTTGCAATCATCGCTCGCCTCGCTTCGGGTGAATATTTTCCTATACTTTCGATACTGAAGCGGTACACACTACTAGCCTTCATATCACACCAATGCGTCTCTCCAGCTCTTGCAATCGAGGAAGAACAAACTTACATTTTTCTGTGTTGAAGCCGATCGAGGGAATAGGCGAAAATCTGAGGGGTCCAAAATAATAGATTAAAACTCGAAATCTTTCATTGCCGTGATTATCCACACGTCACCTTATTGATAAAAATGTATATACTGGTTGTTTATATTAAAACCTAGTTTTATTTAATAAGTGTTTAGTTAAAATATTGTTATGAAATACCTTTTAACATTTAAACAATACAACGAATGGTTGATAAAAAATAATTTGTCCCAAAACTACTTTTCATCGCCGTGCCGTGTCCTAAACATGTTTAAGTATTGTTATATCAAACGACTTGCGTCCCTCGCCCTGTGTGCTAAACTAAACGTTGCATATTATTAGTACCATCTAAGTGCTCGTCGTGGAAGGACGTACGCCAAAAATGTTAATATTATTTTTATGTTACTTAACATTTTTTCTTTCATCGCCGTTGATATGTATAAATTCTATTTTAACAATTTTGTCCTCTTCATTATGCATTCGATAGAAGGGCATATCTCTTACTTTATTTGTGAAGTGTAATTTTCGACATGCGCACGGGAACCAAAACCTACAGGGTACTTCCCGTGAACTCAAAATCTTGAAATTTGGTACGAACGTCATATAGCACAGATAAAGGAAAAATTACGAAAAGCATAAATTTTTAGTTACATCATATAATAAAAATATTTTTAAGAATTTTTAACTAATTTTACATAACGGTACGGAACACTTCGTGCGCGAGTCCGAGTCGCACTTGGCCGGTTTTTATTTTATATTTCTGGCTTGATTTTCATCGCCGTGCTTTAAGCTATAATTATAAATATAAAGGTTATAATTTCTTATAACCATTACTAGCTTATTCTCTTAAAACATAGCAGCGACCAGCTGTGCAAATAATGCAATAAAACAAGAAGCTGCCGTAAGTGCCTCTACACACCGTACACGGGATAGCACTTCGCACCGACAAACACCAGTCATTGTAATGCTGGCTTTTAAAGTTCACAGACCCGCGTACATAGGTTGCTTTATCGCGACGAAATATTTTATCCTTACTAATATTATAAATGCGAAAGTGAGTTTGTTTGTTTGTTTGTTTGTTTGTTACGCTTTCACGCCCTAACTACTGAACCGATCATCATGAAATTTTGCATACAAGTTCTCTGGAGTACGGAGAAGGACATAGGCTACCTTTTATCCCGGGAAAAAGTACTGTTCCCGAGGGATCGACATTGACGCGGGCGGAGCCGCGGGCGAAAGCTAGTAATATTATAATTATGAAGCTCTTGAGCTTAATATAATAAGCTGGCTTTCCCGCGATTTTATATTACCCATTTGCTATTTTGATATCAAAGTTATAGCATTACTTATAAACTGCTATACAATCTCCATTACTTTCTTACGTTTTGCGTGAAAGAGCTAGAAACAGCCATATTCTCACAAAGTTCTAGCTTTTGGGAACCTTGTTAGTAAGATATTAATTCAGGGAGTTAAACATGCAGGATACTTTTAATCGTATACAAAGTCATGCAGATACTAGTAAGGGTTATATATTTCTCCATCACGTTTAGTTACTCGCAGCGACCAGCTGTGCAAATGAGGCAATAAAACAAGAAGCAGCCGTAAGAGCCTCTACACACCGTACACGGGATAGCACTTCGCTGACAACCACCAGTTGTTGTAATGCTGGCTTTTCAAGTTTACATATTCGCATACAAGGGTTGAGGGTGGCAAAATATTTTATGTTTAAATAGCCATTGAAGATTTAGCAAAAAAATGGATGTCTGTAAAGTAGGTTTACGGACGATAATTTTACTTGATAACGATAGAAGAGAGAAAGATGCGTCACGAGCCGAACGCTTAGGCCGATCGTGCCTCTCTATCGCTTGTTCTGCGCTCTCGCTTGCACACGGAATATGACACTATTTCGGGCGTGCAGCCGGCGGTCATCGATTTATGAGACGTTATGTGACAGTGTTCGAAATTTTCGAGAACGGTGAGAACGGGTCGGAAATTTTTCCTGAGAATTACTTCTTCTTTCTCTCAAGTGCGAGAATTATTGAAAAATTCTCGAGAATTATTGGAAATTTCCCGCAAATTGCCGTGAAAGGAATTCATGACAACAGAGAATTTCTCTCCGGCACATAACTACTTGTGAGTTTCTTTTTAACCAAGTAGGTAGGTACAGCTGCTAATTTACAACAACACACGTGAAGTTAAATTAGAAGCCTGAGTACAACGATGAATTCTATAGAAGCGCGATAACTCTTTCGTAAAGTGAATCAAACCTACAAAAAAATACGAAGAGTGGGTTTATCTCTAGTTGGTGGATTATGAGATCGCTACACTTACCTAACCCTCGAGTAGTCAATCAAAGTCTATCGAGCGTAGAACGTATGATACGGAAGCTTATGAATTACAAAAATTGTAACAGCTGCTTGTCTTTCCGAAGTTTGTGTAATAGTCGATCAAGGGTACCTATTTGGCCTTAACTTGCGATTAGTATAAATAGGAAAAATAGTTGTCAACATTTCCTCCCGTTCTTCATCTTTAAGCCAGCGCTCTTGATCAACGTGGTCTTTGATTTTAAGCTCTGTCTACCACCAGAGGAATAACGATATGGTGATATATGTAAGTATGTGATATATGTAGTCAATCAAAGGCAATTCTATACGGCAGGTTTCGTCACGACGACTAAAGAGCAATTAATACGGCGGGAAGTGCATTCGGATGCATTTCCGACGCATTGCGAAGACCTCTTCGCTTGCTGGTTGAGGCCAAGGCTGTTCGAACCTCTGGCTCAGGCATTCTACATAATGTACAAGCAGTTTACTATACAATCTGGGGCCCGATACAAAGTCATTCAATGGGGCCGATGAGAGTTTGAGTTCAGCAAATGGCTTCTTGGCTGCTTAATTTTACCACCGGGAGGTGGTAAAATCCCCGCTCTTCTGCTCCTGGCCCCATAGGTTCGGGGGCGCGTGGCAATTTGCCGAGATGCCACCCTATAGTTACGCCACTATGTACAAGGTCGTATGCGAAGATAGACTTACTAAAACTTGGGTTTATTCCGTGAGAAAAGCTAATAGCATGGTAGTCAAAATTTTAAGAAAATAAACAAAATCAGTGTTATTATAAAACACGGACTAAAGTTAGTACCAGGTTTAAGCCGGGGTCTAAGTCAAGTACTAAGGAAAATCGTATTAAAAAAACGAGGTTTACCGTTTATGCCAGAGATGATCCTAGGTCTAAAGATAAACCTACGATTCCCTAGTTTAACTCTAGTACTAACTTATTTTGTTACCAACAAATAGGTCACTTTTCACCAAAAATAATACTTTGATGCTAAAATCTATGTCAAATCCTATTACCCTATTCGCAATGATCAAAAACCTGGAAATGCGAAGAAATTAATAAAACCAACACATAAAATTATGAAAAAATATTTTAATTATTTGCATTTTAACATATCAAAACATTTAATTAGATTATTTTCAACGCTTTTGTCGTCATTTATATTTCACAACCGCCACAAAACAATGACTTTTAGGCACCTTAATTTCATATTAGGAAAAATAGTGTGTACAAATCATCTATATAGTAAGTATTTTTTAGGCGCAAATATAAACAAATTTTTACACCATATTCACTTTTACTTTAGTCACGTAATTTTTATCTCACAGCAACTTTAAAACAATTACTTTCGACACACTGCACCGTTAATTCATTAAATAAAAATATATTTTTTACAATCATATTTGTAAACAAACTTTGAGGTTACTTTGGAACAAATTTGATTTGTTGCGCGCGCACACGCGTTCCGTTTCAGGTTTGTAAAATTATTAAATCATTTTGTATAAAGTATGATTTTTTTATCTGATCACTGAATATATCGTTTATGATATAAATAAACATGTTTCTCCATTTCAATTTAATTATTTTTAGTTTTATACTAGTTTCAAACAATACATTTTATTATTTATTTAAATATTAGTGTAGATCGGAACGTAGTAGTAGCATACTGAACGAATGATTGAATGAATTCTGCTTCCGTTAGATCATCCAGAGATCGTCTCAGGTCTAAGTTAGTCCTGACTTAGTTCACTTTTTGTAATGAAACAAAGTTTAATTTGCTAAACCTAGGTTGATCCATCGTTAGTCCGGACTAAGGTAGACCAGGTTTTAACCTGGGTTTTGCCGTTTTTTTATAATAACACTGCAGTGTTATTATAAAACACGGACTAAAGTTAGTACCAGGTTTAAGTCGGGGTCTAAGTCAAGTACTAAGGAAAATCGTATTATAAAACGGGGTTTATCGTTTAAGCCATAGATGATCCTAGGTCTAAAGATAAACCTACGATTCCCTAGTTTAACTCTAGTACTAACTTATTTTGTTACCAACAAATAGGTCACTTTTCCCAAAAAAAATGCTTTGATGCTAAAATCTATGTCAAATCCTATTACCCTATTCGCAATGAGCAAAAACCTGGAAAATGCGAAGAAATAAATAAAACCAACACATATAATTATGAAAAAATATTTTAATTATTTGCATTTTAACATATCAAAACATTTAATTAGATTATTTTCAACGCTTTTGTCGACATTTATATTTCACAACCGCCACAAAACAATGACTTTTAGGAACCTTAATTTCATATTAGGAAAAAAATAGTTTGTACAAATATAAACAAATTTTACACCATATTCACTTTTACTTTATTCACGTACATTTTATCTCACAGCAACTTTAAAACAATTACTTTCGAGACACTGACCCTTAAAATTATTAAATAAAAATATATATTTTTACAATCATATTTGTAAACAAACTTTGAGGTTACTTTGGAACAAATTCAATTTGTTGCGCGCGCACACGCGTTTCGTTTCAGGTTTGTAAAATTATTAAATCGTTTTGTATAAAGTATGATTTTTTTTATCTGACCACTGAATATATCGTTTATAACATAAATAAACATGTTTCTCCATTTTAATTTTTTTATTTTTAGTTTTATACTAGTTTCAAACAATACATTTTATTATTTATTTAAATATTAGTGTAGATCGGAACGTAGTAGTAGCATACTGAACGAATGATTGAATGAATCCTGCTTCCGTTAGATCATCCAGAGATCGTCTCAGGTCTAAGCATAGAGATAATATAATCCTGACGGATAGAGATCCAAACGGATGCTGTCAAACGAGACCGATTTTGAATTGCAGTTGTGGGTGTGATTTTGCATATGTATTCAGTAGTGTTTGGCTAAAATGTACCTGGTGTATGGCAATGTATCGATAGTCAAATCATTATACCTTCCCATTGAGAAAAGAAGCTAAATTATACAGTTTTACAGGGATATATACATTTTCCGAAGAGAAACTTCACAAAGAGTAAAAGGCAATGAACGTCTATAAATAATTTATTTACATTGAAACACAGCAAATAAAACATAGATACCTTTTTCATTTCTTTATTGACACATAAATAATAGTTTAAATATTTTTCATACAAAAAACCGACTTCAATTAAACTACAGAACTTATTTTGATAAAATTTAAATGGAAAAAACTTAAAAGCATACCGTTTTATATAAAAAAAGATTAACGCGGTTATGAGGACACAAACAGTCATGCGATTAAAAAAGGCATACGGCCGAATTCGTAGTCGTATGTATTCGTCCTTTTTTGAAGTCGGGTAACAAATCAGCCCATTTTTGAATGGTCAGCTAATAATATATAATAATAATAATAATAGATAAAAAGATAATAATTTAACCAGACAATCAATAGATTTAGCAATGTATTTTAACTAGTATTGCTCCTATAGAGAAAATTTGTCATGTGCACAGACTAAATGACCCCACCGAGGATATATAATACGTACATTTTCACTATGCATATCAAAATATTTTACAAAAAATAAACCATAAGTATACAAACATATTTCACACCTGATATACAGGCTCAGGCTACTCTAAACATAATTTGTTTAGTTAGTCGTACCTGAATAAACTCTATGATGTTTATTAAAGATTCGCTGTATGATTTTTTTATGTCCATGTGAATAGTTTCACCCGCGAGTCTGCAAGAATAAGAAACATGCATAACAAATAGATTCTAAAAAAATACGGCGACGTAAGCATCTAGCTGAAAATACTTTTGAGCACACCTTTGGAAGATATCGTTACGTGAAGTGGACGGACGGCCTATGGAATAGAAAGGTTCTCGAATGGCAACCATGTACCAGCAAGCGCAGCGTTGGACACCCACAGACCAGGTGGTCTGACGACCTGAGTTGACCTTTCCAATTATAGTACTGGAAATCCTTGGAGAAGGCCTATGTCCAGCAAAGGACTTTTTGTGGCTGAGGTGATGATGATGATGATGACGTTAATTTTGGAATAACTTCAATGGGCAAGTTAAAAATTAAAAGAAATAATACAACCATGACACTTGTTATTCATAGCAATTTACAACAATGCAATATTTAACAAATTGGTCATCGTACTCAAAGTATGCTAATGATGCTCTACTAGCTCTGCTCTTATTAAAAACTGTAATGTAATAAATAAAACACAAACAATTATTTTAGTTTGGGCTATGGAGCGTACCATAAAATGTATAGATACATCCGTACTAATACATTTTTATTCCCTCGCGAGGTACACAGGTCTAACCCAAAAGCCACGTTCAGCACGGAATCAAAATATTGATGGGTTGCTAGCTGCATCTCCTACTAATATAATTTATCAGATTTTTGCCCATTTCCTAGATCGGCTTTTACAAGATTTTTTTGGAAGAGAAGCAGTCGGTTCATTCTACTTTTTATTATTTTCTGTCTGAACAGTATGAAAGAGTGAAATAGCATACCATACATATAAGTACGTGAAAGCTACAATAAACCTGCTCCGGACGCAGTCGGGTAAAATATCAAGTAACAATATTTCAGTGAGTGCAATCGAAACTATTGTCGATGTCGATAAAATATGAATAACTTCAAGCACTAGTGTAAACGTGTGCGAACTTTCTTTACATAATATTTTCGCTAATTCTCGTTTATGTTTAAATGTTTTCATTTTCCTATCAATTATGAAGCATACTTAACAATACTATCCTAGTAGAAATCAAAACTGTTCGAGTTTTTTACCGAAATTATGCCGGTGATAAAAATGTATACTTACTGATGAAATGTATATTTGCTAGGATTATTCCTACGGGTTGTAGTGCACTCGTCAACCGCACAAGACACCATGTTGGTATTTACCTAATTTTATTGTGTAAGTTAAAAGATTATTTATATTTTAGGTAAAATAATTTCCTTTTCAAATTCAGCGGGCCTTGTTGTGCCCAGGTAATGTCAAATGTCATTAAAAATGGGCCTGCTGTCAGCAGTCTTATCTCTCTTTCTAAAGCACAGTGAAGCCGTATAATGACGTACTACTCATTTTCATTTTGGAAGTCTAAGGTATGTCTATGGGTCTAAGTTAGTCCTGACTTAGTTCACTTTTTGTAATGAAACAAAGTTTAATTTGCTAAACCTAGGTTGATCCATCGTTAGTCCGGACTAAGGTAGACCAGGTTTAAACCTGGGTTTTGCCGTTTTTTTATAATAACACTGAAACGGTTCGCGTTACGACGCGTGCAATAAGATAAATTTATGAGTTTGAAGAGAAAGAGATTAGTAGAAGAGGAAACTTGACGAAACATTATCAGTGTTATTATAAAAAAACGGCAAAACCCAGGTTTAAACCTGGTCTACCTTAGTCCGGACTAACGATGGATCAACCTAGGTTTAGCAAATTAAACTTTGTTTCATTACAAAAAGTGAACTAAGTCAGGACTAACTTAGACCTGAGACGATCTCTGGATGATCTAACGGAAGCAGGATTCATTCAATCATTCGTTCAGTATGCTACTACTACGTTCCGATCTACACTAATATTTAAATAAATAATAAAATGTATTGTTTGAAACTAGTATAAAACTAAAAATAATTAAATTGAAATGGAGAAACGTGTTTATTTATATCATAAACGATATATTCAGTGATCAGATAAAAAAATCATACTTTATACAAAATGATTTAATAATTTTACAAACCTGAAACGGAACGCGTGTGCGCGCGCAACAAATCGAATTTGTTCCAAAGTAACCTCAAAGTTTGTTTACAAATATGATTGTAAAAAATATATTTTATTTAATGAATTAACGGTGCAGTGTGTCGAAAGTAATTGTTTTAAAGTTGCTGTGAGATAAAAATTACGTGACTAAAGTAAAAGTGAATATGGTGTAAAAATTTGTTTATATTTGCGCCTAAAAAATACTTACTATATAGATGATTTGTACACACTATTTTTCCTAATATGAAATTAAGGTGCCTAAAAGTCATTGTTTTGTGGCGGTTGTAAAATATATATGACGACAAAAGCGTTAAAAATAATCTAATTAAATGTTTTGATATGTTAAAATGCAAATAATTAAAATATTTTTTCATAATTATATGTGTTGGTTTTATTTATTTCTTCGCATTTTCCAGGTTTTTGCTCATTGCGAATAGGGTAATAGGATTTGACATAGATTTTAGCATCAAAGCATTTTTTTGGTGAAAAGTGACCTATTTGTTGGTAACAAAATAAGTTAGTACTAGAGTTAAACTAGGGAATCGTAGGTTTATCTTTAGACCTAGGATCATCTATGGCATAAACGATAAACCTCGTTTTATAATACGATTTTCCTTAGTACTTGACTTAGATCCGACTTAAACCTGGTACTAACTTTAGTCCGTGTTTTATAATAACACTGAAATGAGTTTATGCATTGCTCTCGTCTTCTGAATGTCAAGCAATTTTGAGAACTTAAATTATTTGACAACTAGTCTAGCAAGTAAATGTCTGTGCCCTTCCACGACGCCTATCACTTGTACGGCGCTTAATTATGTTTGGCTGCGATCCGATCGACGACATGCCAAATGAACCTGACTTCAATTAGCTGAACACCTAAACTTCAGATTCAAAAGCTTAAAATATAGCGAGTACCTTTTAGATTATATTATTTATTTTTGACATCCCTTGTGGCTCAATGGTACCTTAATTGCCTTTGAATCGCAGGGACCTGGATTCGATCCCCAGTCACGTCAAGGTGGAAAACGATCTTTTTCGAATTGACCTGGATTTTGTCTGTTTATCTATAAAGTATCTATTATAAAATATAGTATCTTTGAATTGGTATCCCACGACACAAGTTTACAACTTACTGTGGGACTCAATCTGGGTGATTTGTCTCTATATATTTATTGTATTTTTTATTTATTATTCACTAGCGACCCGGACCCCGGCGTCGCACTAGTGAATTGTATATAAAACCTTCCTCTCTCTATCTATAAATAAAAAACCGCATCAAAATCCGCTGAGTAGTTTTAAAGAATCCAAGCATACATAGGGACAGACAGACAGCGGGAAGCAACTTTGTTTTAATGATTTTGTTATTTTTTTTATAGAAACAGTAGCTTCACATCTTTATCCCTTACGAGGTAGATAGAGCTTAGGCTAGTTAATAGATTCAGGTGTTACTTTGCGGAAGTCAAAGCTACATTTACTTTGAGACAATTTACTTTGCGTGCGTGCGGGCATAAAGGGACTAACAGTAGTGGGTGGGCGCTGGCCAGCAATAGTTTGCATGAACTAACTGGTGGAGGAAGCACGCAAAGTAAATTGTCGCAAAGTAAAAGAGCTTAGGCTCTCTCATTTAAACCAAGGGCGCTATTTACATGATCATGATTCATACCTTTTTCATCAATTCCGTCGATCGCCCGCCCCCCAGTCTACGTGGTATAAGAAGCAGCTGGTACATTTTACGTTTTAATCTCTTCTTACAGACCAGCATGGATGAGCTTGGATTAACATTGACACACTCAAACATCCTGAAGTCGAAGCCCAGACAGACGAAGTTGGAAAGCGCTTTCAAATCCAAAACAAAAACGATGTCATTTGTGCTCTGCTTTGAAAAACAATTTACAGTTCCTTTGAAAACCCCGTGCCTGTGCTGTCTCTTGGGGAAACTGTGGCGGGAGTACATTTCGTTGGTATAGAAAAGACGTAAGTATGTGCGACTTAAGTATAACCGTCTCGATGAGTTATTAAGCGAAATTATTTTGATACTGTGACTTAAACCTAGGAGCGGTTGAACAGAGCTTTTGTTATGATACTCAATCAACATGCTAAACAAGCTCATAGATCTAGGCTCAATCTACCCCGCAAAGGAAAAAAGCGTGATATGTATACTAAAAAAAACCATAAATATATTTTATAAAAGATACCTCCTAAAAAAAGATGTTGTGAATAGTTGCAATAATATAAATATTTTCACAGAGAGGGACTGATGACGCGTAGGTACCAATTTTACCTGTGAAATAAATGACGATAATATCGCTTAGGTTGTAGTGTAGGCTGGTAAGTGATTTTAAATGCTCAGGCGCTGTATATCATTTTCCTAAGATTCCCATGTCACGCTAATCTACATTTCTACACTATCTACACTAATATTATATAGAGGAAAGATTTTGATTGTTTGTTTGCATATACCTAGTAAAGGCTCCGAAACAACTGAACAATTAGAAAAAAAATACCGTTAGAATATTAAATTATCTATGTAGGCTATAGAATTAAACATGCAATATGAAGACATCTTTTTGGACGCGTTCTCTATAGGTAACGCACAGCATGAACAGTGCCATGGCAGCCACACCATGCAGTAGCTGAGCCAGGGCAAAGATGCATACGGCCCAGGTGCCTTCCGATGGCGTGTCACCCGAGCAGGATTTTTTTTTCTTTTATTTATGGCTTTTACGCGTGACGTATTTAGCCAGTATCAAGTATAAATGAGTTTTCCCGCGCTTTTTCTAAGTCTTGTTATCAATGAAACGATGGTGTAGTTTATTTCATTGATTCTACGGAGACAATTCCCACGAATCTACTGGCTTGATCACAGACGACGCAACGAGGCGAGGCGGTTCACTACCCCGCTAAGTAAATCTCACTACAGCCGGACTGTGACAGTTTATTTCAGTTATTCCACACATTGTTCATAAACATGGGCATTTATAACACCAAATTACATTACATTTACGTTATAAAGGACACTAGAAACAATTTACAAAACACAAGCCGTGCTCTCCGCCGAAATTCTTGCCAAGCTAAAGAGCAGGCAATTTAGATATTAATAATCTTACCCAAGTACACCGAAGACATCTTCTTGGAGACGTTCTCGTCTATGTACGTCACTCCTAACGTAAACAGAGGCGTGGCACCCGCGCCGTGCAGTAGCTGAGCCAGGACGAAGATGCCTACGGCCCAGGACCCGCCTTCCGATGGAGTATCCCCCGAGCAGTTAGTCTGGGAAGAGACGGCGGTAATTAGAGATTAGTATGAAATTAGAGATTAGTATGAATCAGGTTCTTCCTCAGGGCAAAAAAGAAATGGCAAATAATCTTTTTCAGGTGGAAATTGAATATTTCATGCACGCTGATGTGGTTTCTTGTAGCTGAAATTATATGTAGGTAGGCTAATATTGACTTATAATAAGTATATTTCCTTAAAATCTATTATAATGATAGCTTTTCCCCTCCGCGACTTCGTCCGCGTAGAAGTCGAGTAGATTGGATCAAGGAATCACGTTGTTCCATACAAACTTTGCCCAATTCAATTCAAAACGTTTTTTCAATATAGGTTTCTTTGAACACTTATTGTCATAATTCACTTCTCAACAATTGACGTCATAAATTTACTTATGCTAAGTTTAATGCCGTTTCCAAAGCGGAGTGCAGAAGAAGCGGCAACAAACTGCACAGCGCATTTTCTCCAAAAGACGTCAACTTACAATTTTTGAAAACCTTAGAATCTGGGTATGTGGGGCCCCCTTTTTATATCCCCTTAGGGGTAGAATAATAAAAAACAAAAAAACAAGGGGTAGAATTTCGGGAAATCCTTTCTTATCGGATGGCTACGTTGTATTAAAGAACACACCCTCCAAGTTTCAGGTCTCTACGATCAGCAGTTTAGGCTGTGCGTTGATCCTACAGTCAGTCAGTCAGTCATTCAGGAGTAAGCATATAATTATACATACATTTGCAATCAGTTTATTTTAAAATACAAAGACTTTTAGTTTTATTATTTCACTATACAGGGTAAGTGATATCTAACGCATAACCTTCTAAAGGTATAAGGATGATGACTTTTTATAATTCAATGATTGCTTTTTTCATACAAAAAAATATAAAATGCAAATTTGCAATTCTACTCGTCTTAACTCTATACTCTATGGCAATCAGCGCTACGAGGTAATAATAGTAGGTATTACGCTCACGTGGCACGCGGCCGGCAGCCACATACATCTAATGTGTGTAAAATCTTACTATGTATTGCGTTTAGGTAAAAGTCATAGAACAAACGTTGTTAGTCATGATGTCATCATCATCATCATCAGGTCCTTTTCAGTCTCCACTACAGGAGCACGACCCTCTCTGTACTACTAGGGCCATACTTGGCCAGAGCAGCCAGAGGACCTGGCCTACACTCTCCACGCTGGCCAGACGGGTTGGAGAGGTGTCTTAGATGTTTATAAGCTTTGTTTAGCTTGTATTTCCTAAGTCGCCTTCTACGACATCCACGGGAAGACTTGGAGTGGTCCTATTCTACTCTGCCGGATACCACACGGCTCAGTCATGATGTACCTAAGTCGTTCTTTTCTTAGCAGGTTTTGCGTTAGTTAACCATAACCCTGTATAGGAAAAAAGGTAAAGCTAATGTACCTAATCGCATAGATTTAAAAAAATGCCGTACCTAATAACCTAAAATTAATTTAAGAATTCACAGAAAATCTGTAGGTATATTCCTTACAGATTATTTATTGAATTGCTTTCAAATTGAGAGAAACAGGAAGGTATTGCCGACAATGCTCAACAAGTTTTTGTCGGCGCGCCCATGCGGAATAATCGTGGACAATGCGTCGCCGTCTCCGACGATCGCGCCCATTCTGGAGCAGCCGAGGGGATAGTGTTGCCTGGAGACCAGGGGTGGGCATGCAGTTAGGTGTAAATCGGATAGGATTATTGTATTATCGAAGTAGAGCTGTCATCAATACTAATAATAAATCTGTAAGGGTTGGTCATGGAGCAAGTTACTTTGTTTTCAGAGATACCGTGTTTATAAGCTCTATATAATGATACTGAAACTAAATTGAGGATATTTAGATTTTTTTTTGTATGTATTCTCCATAAATCTTAAACGAAGAAACTTGGTAGATATACATTTAGGCGTACAGGAGATACGATAGGCTACTTGTTTTTTCTCCTGTCATGCAGACGTGGCCCCCATACAAACATAACATAAAATGTACGCGAACGAAGTCGCGGGCACTGCTAGTTTATACATATGCAACTGTTGGACTCAAGTCAGTACAATATGATTCGAAGTACAATATGAACTGAGACATACCGATTGTTAATATTTCAGTTGCTTACAAAACTTAGGGTGATGAGACTACTCGTAAAGCTTTGCTAGCTCATATACAGCCTGTTAAAGATGACTTATTACGCTATTACCATATGATATCAGAATGTTTGAAATGTGGTAGCAAGACGAATAGACACTATTTACTAATCAGAGCATACCCCAAGCGATCTTAAAGGATTGCTCCGAAAATCTAAGAACAGCTAATTTTGATCTTTTAACTATGTGTTATGGTGTCTTTGACTATGTATACTAATGTTGGTTGGCACTTTTTATTAAACTGGAAACAACTAAACAAAGTATGCTTCCCGTGGGAATCGAACCCACAACCCCCGGGTCTACAAGCAAACGCCTTAACCACTGGACCACGGAGGCTATTATAAAACTTGCGGTCAACCGAACCGAAAGTGATAGTTTTTATTTCTGTAAACAAAAGTCCTCTTTTAAAATTTCGAGGAAAATTCTCGCAACCTTTGCCAGGTTCTGTCATAAGACTTAAATTGGCTGGTCTCTGGTGATTCATCATTATTTGACAGACTGACAATGTCATGTGATCAAGCATGTGGATATTGCGTTTTAAATCCTTCATTCAGTTATTTTATCATTAATTCATAAACAATGCGAAATTGAATTTAAAAAAAATCTGCCTTTATTTACATGTAAGGTACTTTCGATTGCATAAATAAAACCTATCACTTCCGGTTGACCGCAAGTTGTGTATTAGGCTCCTCCTCACCCACTAGGCGAGACGATGAAATGTGATAATACGAAGAGTACAGATCCTATTCCCATCAGTAGCATACCCCAGATCATCCACTGTGGCTTCGAAGACCTACTACGTTAGTTGCAAATGGTCAGTTAGATCTACTTACCATGGTTCTGTTAGCTGAGCACAAGTCATCAGGTTCTTCTCCCGCTACTCTGTAGGGTGAGACCATGAAATGTGGTAGAGCGAAGAGCAGTGATCCTATTCCCATCAGTAGCACACCCCAACCCAGCCAACGAGGCTTCGAGGAGCCACTGCGGCCACCCAGGTACGTGACGGGGGCCAGGCATGCAAACGACGCCATGTCATAACTGTGAACAGATATAAGGATAAATAAGTTTGAAGAATAGAGAAAAATTGATTTTTTCCATCATATTTTTGGACGTAAATTATAGTTCTCCTCCTCATACAAGCTAGTTCTTGGCTGGATCCTCGGCTGTGATGCATCAAAGATCGGTATCAGTTAGTTTATAGTCAATCTCTGACATAAAGATTTTCAGCCACCCTTCAGGCTGAAAATCAATCAGAGTGACGTACTTTCCATGTATCCTTAGAGTCTCTACCATACGTATTGCTCAAACGCTGGCACCCTTGTATCATCATCATCATCAGGTCCTTTTTAGTCTCCACAACAGGAGCACGACCTTCTCTGTACTACTAGAGCCATACTTGGATAGAGCAGCCAGAGGACAGCACCCTTGTATATTTATGTTTATTCTCTCTCTACTCATTGGTACTGTTACATTTTTGTTTTTGGATTTATTTGGTATCCATTTTGAATTATGGTGCAATAAAGAACTATTTAGGTACTTACATTTCACAGTAGTTCCAAATACTACTAGGGGCAGTCGGGTGCAGATAAAACTGACCCCTCTAACAACAGATTTTTAATTGTAGGTCACATTTACCTGTCCCCGACTGTACTATGTAAGATAAAGACATTATGAATTGCCACTCACGTGCTATTTCGTCGGAATTGCCGTCTAGTTTCAGACTCGTCAGGAGTCTGGAGGATCCCGAACGGACCAGTTTGGGTCCCCTCCGCCGTGCGTTTCGCACTCGCCTTGGAAATGGGCTCCTGAACCTGACGAGTCCGAAACTAACTATAGCCGGCAATCCCGACGAAATAGCACGTGAGTGACCTGTTTTTATTCAAAATAACTTTAGAAAATCACTATGTCACGTGACAGCGGATCAAGGGCACTTCCGTTGTTGCTGATAAGCAAGGACAAGATCAACTTAATATCAGACAATCGTACCTATGCCTGCTTTGGCAAACGGTCTTATTATAAAACGCGCACTATCTTTAGAACCTGGTTTAAACAATTATCCGTCCGAATTAAATTGCCAATGATAATTGACAAACGTAAAAGTGATAAATGTCGACTTATTTTGGTTAGATAATGGTTTAAACCAGGTACTAAAGTTAGACCTCGTTTTTTAATAAGACGGATAGTATTTGTGGTTTCACGTATTTGGTGTTCTAATATATTGAGCGATCTCACCCTCCTGCGATGACCCCCGTCTGCATGGACCTCAAGCCGAACCTCCTCTCGATGGTCGTGATCACCACATTGACGAACCCATTCACCACCATACCTGCAACAATCAAAAATAGTCATATACAATCTAGCCCTGCATACGCTGCCATGCGTTGTGAATATGGCAGTATCCTCCTATGGAACGAGCAATCCTTGGGAGAGGCCTTTGTCCAGCAGTGGACTTGTTACGACTGAAATGATGATGGTATACAATCTGTTGATTTCAATATTTGCAATTCATAGAATGACTAGCTCCGTGGCGCAGCGGTCAACACGCCAGCCTGCGACACGGAATGACCGAGTTCGATCCCCGGCCAGGTCAAGATGGAAAATGATCTTTTTCAGATTGGCCTGGGTCTTGGATGTGTATCTATATATGTATTTGTTATAAAATATAGTATCGTTGAGTTAGTATCCCATAACACAAGTATCGAACTTACTTTGGGGCTAGCTCAATCTGTGTGATTTGTCCGTATATATTTATTTATTTATTTATAGAAACGGCTCTATTGGTGATATTTTACAACTTTCCCTTTGGGACATAACGGGTGGAAAAACCTCAACCTGTTAAGTACATATTATATCATCAATACTATTAATAAATCTGTAAGGATTGCTCATAGAGACAGTTACTTTATTTTCAGAGATATCGTGTATATAAGTTCTAAACATGAACATGAACATACTGAAACTAAATTTAGGAATTTTAAGTTTTTTTTGTATGTATGTATGTTTCCGCCATAACTTTTAAACGAATTAACTGAATTTTATGAAACTTGGTAGATAAACATTTAGACATACAGGACACAGCATAGGCTACTTAATCTTTTTATCCAGTTATGATAAGACGGGCCATACAAACAGAGTCGCGAGCACAGCTAGTATACTTTTACTAAGTATGACTATACCAATATTGGGTATTCAGCCAGCCGGGGATTTTAATGGGAATGTTAAAATTCCTGAGGGATCAGAACATTACTTTTTTATACAACTAAGTAGGCAAGCAGTCATACGGCCCACCTGATGGAAAGCGGCCACCATAGCCTATGTACGTTTGCAACACCAGAGGAGACACTCGCGCGTTGCCGAGCCTGAAGAAATCTTTTTACGCGTTTTTGAGGAACCCCATGTTGTAGTCTCTCGGGAAAACCATGACACTCTGTCATGGTTTCCCCGTTCGTTCCAGAACTTTTGGATTCGTTTTTTCTTTGAAATTTCTCTTGTTTGCTTAATACCTATTAAAAATTGTGAGTCGGCGAGTCGGAGACATATTAATTGGCATATTGGCATACAGTTATTCATACAATGTGCGGCACGCTTGCATACATTTGCATTTCTTGCATTGTCTCAACAGCTTCATTTCAACGTAGCGGTGAAATTTGCAGATGAATAGAGAAAAGATAGTTATGCTACCTCGTTACTTATGGAATTGTTTATTTCATTTAGCATTCAAGATAATTAACCAATTTCTATGCATCATCATCATCATCATCATCATCATCAGGTCCTTTTTAGTCTCCACTACAGTAGCACGACCCTCTCTGTACTACTAGGGCCATACTTGGCCAGAGCAGCCAGAGGACTTGGCCTACACTCTCCACGCTGGCCAGACGGGTTGGAGAGGTGTCTTAGATGTTTATAAGCTTTGTTTAGCTTGTATTTCCTAAGTCGCCTTCTACGACATCCACGGGAAGACTTGGAGTGGTCCTATTCTACTCTGCCGGATACCACACGGCTAAATTTCTATGCGCTTGGTCTGAAACCTATCTGAAACGCTCCAACTTTTACTTGAAATTGTGCCTCTGAATAGGTATTCCAATTTGATACGAGTAAAGATCATTTTCGTCGGCTACTGCCTGCTTTCGGTGGCCGTGAGGCAACCTATACATAGGGCTACCATCTTTCGCCGAAATGCAAGCGGGCCGCCCCGCCCGCTTCTGCGTATGCTTTAAGACACCATTTTTTGCAACCTCAACAGGCAATCTTCACACACTCACGTGCTATTTTGTCGGAATAGGCTAGTTGCCTGGGTCAAAATAATAACATTACAATTAGTCCGTCAGTTAGATAATCAAAAAATATTGGACACGTATGTTTTCTTTTGTCAATTAAAAAATAAATGGAAAAGATAAAGCGCGTCAAAGTTCATGAGTGGGGGCTTGTGACGTCAAAGTTTGCTAAAAAGTGTAGCAAACTATGACGTCACACAGAATTTCAAAGGGCTATATCTTTATAATTTTTAATTCAATCGACAAAAGAAAAAAAACGTATCCAATATTTTTTTAATTACTAACTGACGGACTAATTATATTTTTTTAGGCAACTAGTTTTGGACTCGTCAGAAGCCTGGAGGATCCCGACCCGAACTGAACAGTTCGGGTCCCCTCCGCTCTCCGTTCCGCACTTGCCTTTGAAATGGGCTCCTGACGAATCCAATACTAACATTAGTTGGCAAACCCGACGAAATAGCACGTAACTGAATCGTTTTTTATTCATAATGACTATAAAATCTCTGTCACGTAATGACAGCGGATCAAGGTCACTTCCAACATCTGACAGGCGTTCGCCGCAATGCAAGGGCCCGCTTCTGCGTATGCTTTAATAAATAATAATAAATAAATAAATATATACGGAAAACTCACACAGATTGAGCTAGCCCCAAAGTAAGTTTGAGACTTGTGTTATGGGATACTAACTCAACGGTACCATATTTTATAACCAATACATATATAGATACACATCCAAGACCCAGGCCAATCTGAAAAAGATCATTTTCCATCTTGACCTGGCCGGGGATCGAACCCGGTCACTCCGTGTCGCAGGCTGGCGTGTTGACAGCTGCGCCACGGAGCTAGTCATTTAAGACACAGTTTTTTGCAACCACAACAGGCAATCCTCCCTGATATTAATGGTAACCATACCTGCACATTTGTGAAATGGAGAAGGTAATGGAAAACTGAATAAATAAGTCATTGTGTGCGTTTCTTTCATCATAATCATCTTCTCTTATGAGACATTAGAAATTAAAATTATCTGTTCAATTTATGTAAGATACTCGTACCTTTAAGCACCAAGCGAAAACTGATAAGTTAAAGTGTTTGTGATATACGCCACGAAATAAAAATAGCTGCTAATACCGCTGAGTGGAACATAAAACCCTTTTGCTTATCTTCCCGCACGGATGTGAAGGAAATATGCGAAATTCCACGTATTTCTTTATTAATAAGAGTATGTCAAAAGTTAGAGCTCCGTGGCGCAGTGGTTAACACGCCAACCTGCGACACGAGAGTACCCGGGTTCGATCCCGGGTCAGGCCATGATGGAAAACGATCTTTTTCAGATTGACGTGGGTCTCTGCTTGGATGTTCATCTACATATATAATTAATGTTATAAAATATAGTACCGTTGAGTTACTATCGTGCAATACAAGTTCACAATTGACTGTAGGGCTAGCTTAATTTGTGTGATATGTCCCTATATATTTATTTATTATTAGAGATTAGCAAAGGGATATGCTGCAGGGATAAGCAATGACGAGATGAATCCCGTCATTGCTTTTTCTATTTTTAATTACATTTATAGGTAATCTAATCCCCTTACACGCAGCTTTATGATCTTCTGTCCTTAGATCTGTCTACTCTGCAAAGTCGAAAAGACGTGTTTCGATATCCATTATCTCTATTTTTATTAATTTTCCAAAACTATTTCACCACAAACTCAATCGAGTTGAAAAATGTATTAATTCAATTGCGAGTTTCAATCGAACACGGAAATATCTTCAAACAATCGTGTGCCCTAAAATAATATTAGACCGGCTATTAAAGTTGCATGTCCGGGAGCCGGCCGCCGGACAGCCGGACGGACGTCTGCAATAGACACACGTCCGATTTTTCATTTATTTTCGGCCGGACGTGGAACTGGACTTGACGTGATATCACTATTTGCGTTATCAGAGAATGGACGTGTACCGAATTGGGACTATTAAAAGCTTTGATTATACTTAAATCATTTTGACAGGTCCGTGGCGCAGTGGTTAACACGCCAGCCTGCGACACGGAGTGCCCGGGTTCGATCCCCGGCCAAGTCAAGATGGAAAATGATCTTTTTCAGATTGGCCTGGGTCTTGGATGTTTATCTATATATGTATTTGTTATAAAATATAGTATCGTTGAGTTAGTATCCCATAACACAAGTCTCAAACTTACTTTGGGGCTAGCTCAATCTGTGTGAGTTTTCCGTATATATTTATTTATTTATTATTATTTATTAAAGCATACGCAGAAGCGGGCCCTTGCATTGCGGCGAACGCCTGTCAGATGTTGGAAGTGACCTTGATCCGCTGTCATTACGTGACAGAGATTTTATAGTCATTATGAATAAAAAACGATTCAGTTTTTTTCAAATTCCTAAATGGTAACCCTACTCGGGGCCTACCTCCTTGCCCCCGGACCCGGGTTCTATCAACGGTATGCTTTTTAGAGTTCGCTGATGATCTAGCTTTCTAGATTCGTCAAATAATTTTTAAACAGGTTCAGTCTTCTTTGATTTGTTCATTAAAAACTATTGGTTTATATGTCTAGATTACGATGTTCATTATTTCATCAATTATATTAGTTTTATATTCAGAAAATAATCATGTTATTTTAATGCTATAGCATTATATAGAGCATTGGAGCGTGTCCGTTTCTCCGGTAGCGAACCAAGGTCGGGGATTTTCGATGGGTGATGATGATAAGATCAACCTGACCAACCTAACCATTAGTGTTCTGACGTGAATTGAGGCGCACTGCAGAAAATAAATACTTTCAAATCATCTGAATGGGTGGCTTTTTCTTCTTCACTTCGTAAGGTCTTCGGTACCTGTCCATGGCGCGACTACGCTGGCGGCATAGCTTAGACATTAGTATTCTATGTAATTTAACGGTTTTCGTAAGAAGACACTAGTGTAAGCCCTAAGCCTACTATACCAGCGTAGGCGAGCTTTTTTTTTAGGGTTCCGTACCCAAAGGGTAAAAACGGGACCCTATTAATACCGCTCCGCTGCCTGTCTGTCTTACTGTCCGTCTGTCACCAGGCTGTATCTCATGAACCGTGATAGTTAAACAGTTGAAATTTTCACAGATGATGTATTTCTGTTACCGCTATAACAATACCTAAATACTAAAAAATAAAATAAAATAAATATTTATGAGGCTCCCATACAATAATAAACGTGATTTTTTTTGCTTGTTTTTGTTCGATATTGATGGCAACAGATAGACGCTTGAAATATTCCTAGAATATTTAGTTCACTTTAAAAATAAATAATTAAATAAAAATAAAATAAATATTAAACGGTGGCTCCCTTATAACATACATGATTTTCTTGCCGTTTTGATAGTGACGGTACGGAACCCTTCGGGCAAGTCCGAGTCGGCCGGTTTTTACTTTGAGGTATGGCAAGTACCTATCTAGACCTTTTTTGTTGATTTAAACGAATTATATGCATTGGAGCGTGTCTGCGGTTCCGGTGACGCGGCAAGGTCGGCCGAAAACATCCGATTGGTGATAAGGTGTATAGTGTGTGGTACAAACGGTACAATACATGATCGTTAGTGATCGACGAAAATCTGCGAAAACTGTACAGGTTCACAGGTTCACTAAGAGTCCATTCATCATCATCATTTCGAGTAGGTGTCACGGTCAATCGACCATGCACACCCTGGTGTCAGAGTTCTTTGGAACCGCCTCTCGGCCTCTGACGTGGTTCCTTTAACGACTACCAGATGGCAGCTGGGACCACCGGCTTAACGTGCCTTCCGAAGCACGGAATCATCTTTATTATCAGACAATCAGGTGATTCAAGCCTGCAATGTCCTAACCAAACTGGTAACAACTAAACAAAGTATGCTTCCGGTGGGAATCGAACCCACGACCCCCGGGTCAACAGGCAGACGCCTTAACCACTGGACCACGGAGGCTGTATAATTAAATAAGAGTCCATTGTAATATCTTAACTCATCAATCGCGAGAAACGCAGACACAATTGATTATCTATTGTTATGTTGCCCGATCAGGGAGCTGCGGAGTTTTGGAATATCCTATATTTAAAATAAACTAGATTTACTTGGAGACAATTTACTTTGCGTGCTTCCGCCACCAGTTAGTTCATGCAAACTATTGCTGACCAGCGCCCACCCACTACTGTTAGTCATTGACATTGCTGCAGCCTCAACGGATGCAGCAGTATAGACCAGGGTTGCATGCATCAACTATTGGTGGCGGGCATGAAGGGACTAACAGTAGTGGGTGGGCGCTGGCCAGCAATAGTTTGCATGAAGTAACTGGTGGCGGAAGCACGCAAAATAAATTGTCTCAAAGTAAATGTAGCTTTGACTTCCGCAAAGTATCACCTAAATCTATTAACTACTAAAGTTTTTAGTTAAGTTTATTTGGTAAACAGTTTCAAAATAAATTATATAAAATATAAATATAAATATATACGGACAAATCACACAGATTGAGCTAGCCCCAAAGTAAGTTCGAGACTTGTGTTATGGGATACTAACTCAACGATACTATATTTTATAATAAATACATATATATATACACATCCAAGACCCAGGACAATCTGTAAAAGATCATTTTCCATCTTGACCTGGCTGGGGATCGAACCCGGTCACTCCGTGTCGCAGGCTGGCGTGTTGACCGCTGCGCCACGGAGTTAGTCTAATATTAAGGAGCGGAGTTTCCTGGCACAAGCACATTTTTGCTTAAAAGGTTCCTACAACATGTGTATACATTGTTACCCCTTTTTTTTAAATAATAACCTTTTTAATTTTTAAAGCAAAACAAAATTACTGTTTCAACTAGTTATTTTAAGAAAGACATGGTCGGAACCCTTCGTGCGCGAGTCCGGCTCGCACTTGGCCTGTTTTTTATACAACATATTTGTACAAAAACTTCAATTACAGTACGTGAGTTGAAATAAGTGGAATGTTAATTGTTATTTTAATCATTAGCGGTAAACGTTGCATAGTTAGAGTAAATAGACATGATGTTATGATGATGATGGTCATAAAAAGTAATGAGATATAATCTCTCTGACCTAGGATTACGCTTGAGCTAAGCAGGTCACAAAAAACCGGCCCAGTGCGAGTCGGATTCGCGCATGAAGGGTTCCGTACCGTTATCTATAAAAACGGCAAAAGAAATCACGTCTGTTGTATGGGAGCCCCCTTAAACATTTATTTTATTCTATTTTTTAGTAGTTGTTGTTATAGCGGCACAAGAAATACATCATCTGTCAAAATTTTAACTCTCTAACTATCATGGTTCATGAGATACAGCCTGGTGACAGACGGACAGACAGACAGACAGCGATATTAATAGGTAGTGACTGTCTGCAAGCATATTATTGTACTAGCGGCCCACCCCGGCTTCGCACGGGCAGATATAGGTATTTAATTGAAAGAGAAAAAAATCATCATTATGTATATAAACGGGACTTAGAACGTACCTTTTTATTATTTGTTTCTGTTGACGTTTATAACAAATAATAAAAAGGTTCGTGCTAAGTCCCGTTTATATACATAATGATGTGTTTAAAGCGCGAAAGTTTAAAAAAGAAGAGTGAAAAATCGTTTATTTGGTATAAAACATAAAAAAAAACCAATAATAAAAAATAATTCTATTGCCTTTGTTGATCAGGGATAATGTGGGATTCTAACGGACATGATTTTTTTCTGTTTTTATAGACAACGGTACGGAACCCTTCATGCGCTAGTCCGACTCGCACTTGATCGGTTTTTCTAACAATCATGGACTCATTCTACATAGAGTTGGCAACTTGGAGTCACACACTAGGGGCAAAGAACTATTTATGACGCAAGTCAAGACGCTACGGAATAACGGCAGACTGCGGCGGAACATAGAGCATGTCATTGCATAATTACACGAAACATCAGAATAACTCATCACAGCCGCAAAAAAGTCCACTGTTGGACCTAGACCTCTATCAAGGGTACTTCTTTCCATATCATCATTTCGAGTAGGTGTCACGGTCAATCGACCATGCACACCCTCGTGTCAGAGCTCTTCGGAACCACCTCTCGGCCTCTGACGTGGTTCCTTTATCGACTACCAGATGGCAGCAGGGACCACCGACTTAACGTGCCTTCCGAAGCACGGAATCGTCTTTATTATCAGACAATCAGGTGATTCAAGCCTGCAATGTCCTAACCAAACTGGAAACAACTAAACAAAGTATGCTTCCGGTGGGAATAGAACCCACGTCCCCCGGGTCAACAGTCAAACGCCTTAACCACTGGACTACGGAGGCTGTTCCATATGGGATATTGCCATACTCACCACGCTTGGTAGGCGAGTTTAATCAAAAATTTAATTTCTTGTTTCGTTACTATTCATTCATACTACAAATTGAAATTTATTTTACGACATGACAATGTAAGCTCAAGTCCACACATTTAGTTCTAAGTATGTCGTAGATTGTAAGTTGATGTCATTTGGAGAAAATGCGCTGTGCAGTTTGTTGCCGCTTCTTCTGCACTCCGCCTTGGAAGCGGCGTAAACTTAGCTTTAAGTAACTTATTGACGTCAACAATATTAATGTTGTAAATACTAATGTGTAATTTAACGTTCACCAAATGATATTTAAAATATCTTACGATGAATAAAATGTTTTGACTTTGACTTTGTTGGCGAGCGCAGTTCCTTTGGCTTGTGCTTCCGACACTGCTGCCCATCGTTAGCATTTTTAAGCAGGGCAATGATACAATTTTGTTGGAGCTGGGAAGGGAATGAAGGTATTGGGATACTACTCACTGGGATGAATGGGGGAAAAGCAAGTAGCAGCTCGGGCGGCCGGGCCAGCATGCCCAGAATAGGCTAGTTTCCTGGGTCGTAATAATAACATAACAATTAGTCCGTCAGTTAGATAATCAAAAAAATTTGGACACGTATTTTTTCTTTTGTCAAATAAACAATAAATACTTAATAAAGATAAAGCGCGTCAAAGTTCAGGAGTGGGGGCTCGTGACGTCAAAGTTTGCTAAAAATTGTAGCAAACTATGACGTCACACGGAACTTCAAAGGGCTATATCTTTATCATTTTTTGTTTAATCGACAAAAGAAAAAATACGTGTCCAATATTTTTTGAAAATCTAACTGACGAACTTATTATATTTCTTTAGGAAACTAGCCTATTACTCGTATCACTTTAATAAATATGCTGTTTAATCTGCACAATCTATTATTATTAGTAAGACACGCTAGTCCTTCCAAAACAGAGTGAAAATACTCTTTCTTTAATGTCTTAGTATAGTAACAAATTTTGATTTTGAAGCAAATTATCCCAGTGGAAATGATTTTTTTTGTGCTTTTAATCCATGCTATTGTCGTTGCAGGGATGTATTCTTATATCTTAATGCGCCTATTATACAGTCCCAACACTCTGAACTGTATTGAAATCCTGTAATCAGAATCCCTAATTAAGTATAGAATTGGAAGAAAAAAAAACTGAAAATCGAAAATAAAAATTAGGCTTCCCATACAAAATCGCCGATCAGCTGGACGAATTTCACTGGACAGTATTTTTTTTTTTCGTTTTTTTCTTGCAATTCTGAATTCTTTTAGGGATTCGGATTCCAGGATTTCTTTATAGTTCAGAGGTTCAAATTCATGCTGTAGTGATGGGTTGCTAGCCGCTTCGCCTACTAATATGATCCCATCAGATTTTCGCTCATTCCTTCGATCGGCTTTTACGATCTGCGCGGGAAGAGAAGCAACTGGTACATTTTACGTTTTTTCTTTTCTCCAAGACCAGCATGGAAGAGAGACAAGGTCTGAACTTATCATTTTAGTATTAAAAGAATAACAGTATACTCTACAGTCATTTGTACATTTTCGTTCAAAATAAGATACAGGGACTTAAATTTCTCAATACAAGTCACGTTTGCCGAATGCATCCAGACCGATGACTATAGTCACAAAATGAACTCCGGAAGATGGATACAGAAAAAGAGGTAGGCCTCGAAAGCGCTGGTGTGATGATATCACGAGCCATGAAAAAAAAATGGTCGGAATTGGCACAAAATAGGGATGTTTGGAAAGAAATGGGGAAGACCTTTGCCCAACAGTGGGACAATATTGGTTAAAAAAAGTCATACATCCCTCATGTATGACTTTTTTTAAGGCATGGAGTTGCTACATCAATGGAGTCGTATTAATATTACAAAGAAGAAAATAGGTTGTGTTATGTTGGTCCAACATGTCATTGCTGCTCGCTTTTTCCATAACTCCCTATTTTCGCGTCATGGAATAAAAATATGTGGCAGTAATGTATTCAGGAGCTAGAACGTGCCCAAGCATGCCTCATCCGTATTGTCTTATTTCGCAGAGCGCGGAGTGTCGAAATGTGCTGCTTCGGGTGTGCCAGCGAACACGCTGGCCGGATAATACACACTCTATTTATTGAATAAATCGCGACGGGTTTTAAGCTCCAAGTGGTGTTTTGTATTCAGCAGTTTCTTGGTGCATATACAGCGTGTAACAAAACCAAGGACGTTCCTATAAAGGGGTGACTCAGTCCGTCAAATTTATCCTATGGGACCATTGCTGGGAACTCAAAAAACGGCGTTGGTTATATTACACGCTGTATAAGGACCATTAAAAATCAACACGCAAATTTTTGATTTCTCTTTTTCACTCAGAATAATAACTCTTTTCAAACAAAATATTTTTATTAAAACTGACAAAATAGCCGTTTTGATTGCCGACGTCATAGTAAAAAGTTGTACGGCAAGTTAGTGTTGATGACCATTAGGGCTATAGTACTTATATTAATTCTGTGCTATAACATCAAACAGCTACTGCTGTGGTGTCGTTCGTTAGCCTTACGCTAAGCACCAGTTCCTGAGGTAAAAGTCATCACTGACTTTTACCTCAGGAACTGGTGCTTGGATCTAGGTTATAACTTATAAATCTAGTTAGACTTTACAGCAGGGGTTGGTATACCGGTAAAATCCAGTACAGGTAATTGGATTGGCACCGATAAATTTGGTAATGTTAATAACAGAGGTATCGCTATGTGTGGATACGAATATTTGTTACTATTTTACCGATATTTGGTACCGGTACTGCCAATATTATACTATTTTACCAGTACTTGGTACCGGTATTTGGTAGAATCGGGAATTATTGTTTTCATTATTTATTGATGTCATCGTTGATGGTAGTCGTTAATCTATGTCAGATGCCTTTAGGCAGCTTGAAAAGTCTGACACCTGTGTTACACACACGAAAAAGGAATGAACAGTGATAGCACATGCGCAGCGTTGCCGTTTTGTGTTGTGCTGTGCAGCGCTAGGTGAGGACCTAAAATGTTGTTTCGAAGTCGATTTTGGTGTGGGTGCGGTCCCACACCAAAATCGACTTCGAAACAACATTTTAGGTGTACAACGCGTAGGTACCGGTAAAATTAACGTATTTTTTAACAATATTATATCGTTATGTTACCAGATTACCTATACCCATAATTACCGTTAACATTGTAACATAATGGAAATACCGGTACTTATAATGTGAATGTGGTACCGGTAACAAGCCCTTTACAGTACCTATGTTTATAGATAGGTAAGGTTAGTTAAAACATTAACTCCTCAACAGTGCCGCTCTAGGTCAGCCGTACAAGTTTCCTAGCTCACCAGCTGGTGTCATTAAACTTACATAACTTAACTAATATAGTTACATACGTCTACGATTACCTCGAACAGGTTCTTTGTTTACACAGCAAGGTGGTCGGTAAAGTTAAAGTAAAAGTTAAAGATTTTTATTCAAAATTACATGTATCTTTTTGAATGTCATATTGTTATTTCTTATTTCTTTTAACTGCGCCGTGGTCCAGTGGTTAAGGCTTTTGCCTTTAGACCCGGTGGTCGTGATTCAATTCCCACTGGAAGCATACTTTGTTTAGTTGTTTCCAGATAAGTTAGGACATTGCAGACTTGAATTACCTGATTGTCTGATAATAAAGATGATTCCGTGCTTCGGAAGGCACGTTACGCCGTCGGTCTCGGCTGCCATCTGGTAGTCGTTTAAAGGAACCACGTCAGAGGCCGAGAGGCGGGTCCGAAGAACTCTGACACCAGGGTGTGCATGGTTGACTGACCGAGTCACCTACACGAAATGATGATAATTTCTTTTATAAATTATGCAAATACAAAAAAGAACTAGTTTCAGAATAACAACCGCGAGAAGAATATACGTGGAAATAAACTCAATCCAGACTTGGTCCCTATGTGCCTGAAGGGATTTTTTTTTACTATTATTTAAGACTCAATTAAGCATAATATTAATTAAATTGATTTCTCCAAGAAATATTGTTTTAGCTGTTAAATCTAGCGGTTCATTGTAGATTTCTTAGCGTTCAATAATTGTGTGTTCGCTGTGAACCCCTCCAGCTCTTCAGCACTATTTATCACGTAAGAATCAGTTTGTCTATCAATTTTGAAGAAGTTATATAATATAATATTACTAAAGTAATATTTTTTACAAGAGCGCGTAAATTGATATATTATTGCTGTAGGAACGGATTATGATGGAAAACTATATTTTTCAGATGGCCTGCGTCTTGGATGTTTATCTTTATATCTTTTATAAAATATAGTATCTATGTATACCTATTATTGAGTTAAGTATTAAGAAAGCGAGTTATATATTTATTACTTTTTGTTTTATAATTTTTTGTGTGAATAAAAAAAATATAATATGTGTGGAACAGAAAGCGATGTTACAAGAAAAATTGATTGTCTGTAAAGTCGGTTTACGGACGATAATTTTACGTCACGGTGGAGAAAGATAGATGCGTCACAATCACAAGGCGAACGCTTACGTACCCCCCTCGTGCCTCTCTATTGTTTGTTCCGCGCATTTGCTTGCACACGGAACGCGACACGTTTTCGTGCGTGCAGGCGGCGTTTAAGATTCGTCACATTCGACTTTCGCCCATTCCATCGATCGGGTTATACGATCTGCGCGGGAAGAGAAGCAGCTGGTACATTTTACATTTTTTCCTTTCTCCCAAACAAGCATTGTGAAGTTTTCTATTGAAGTTCAAAATATGAAACTTCGGCCATATTTTACGGCAAAATCTTAAGCCTTTCATCACGAGTTCTAAATACGCGTGATTAATTGCCAGAACTGTTTTTGCAGCATCACTGTGATAAAACTAAACTGTACAATTATGAATGTAGGGACTGACTTGCAGCGCACAAGACTGTTCTAATTATTAAGTAACTAGCTGTTGCCCGCAACTTCGTCCGCGGCAATTTCTGTTATTCTGATAATATATTATTAGTATAATTTGTAAAGAGCTAGTTACTTATTACAAAATTACTTTTATAATTAGGTAATTTTATTTCATCCAAACTAAATTATGTATTTATTTTATTTTAATTATCAATATTAAGGGCGCTTAAATGATATTATAAAAATGGGATATGAAATACCATATTTATCAGGTTTTCTGTATAAAATTATCGACGAGCTTTAAAAGTTTGGTGGCCACCACTGGCGTCCCTACAGGGTGGCAGAGTGGCCCCTATCCTCGGGACCAGGAGAAGAAGGGGGGGGGGGGGGTAAGCAATGGTAAGCAAGCAAGTAACCGCTCGCTAAATTAAAAAAAATCTCTTATGGTCATATTGTACAAGTTTGCCTCAGGCTCCAGATAGCACGGTTACGCCACAGACGGCTCGAAGTCCTAATAAAATATACTTAATTTAAATATAATTACATAGAAAAATACTCATGGTTTCGTCTGTTTGTTTATACACCTTATTGTATGTCTAAGTTTATTAGTCTTATTAGTCCTAGTTTATAGTCTTCCTTTAATTTTTATATAGTCTTCTTGTGTTGTAGGTGTAGACTACAGCTCACATAGAGCTTAATTTTTTTAACACCCTGTATTAACACGAGAAATTCATCATTCATCATTGAGGAAGTTGCCTAGTTACCTGTAACACAGGTTTCTTTTGAAACCTATATCATGACTAGCCTCTTCGCACATTTAAACGGCTTTATCATTGAGCATTAAGATCTTTGTCCAGTACGTGTTTCTATGAGTCTGTATTTCCTGTTTTTATAAAGAGGAAATAAACCTAATTTATTATTATTATTTGTTAATTTCTATTACATCGCTGGCACTTGTACCCCACCTTGTAAACGCGGTGCGAAGAGAATTATCTTTTCATGATATTATTCAAGTTTTTCATTGATGGGCGATCAATGAAAACTTCAGCTCAAACAGTAAGTTAAGTTACTAAGTTACAGTGAGTTACAGTCACTGTTACAGTAAGTTAACAGTCAGTTACAATAAAATAAATAAATAATTATAATTGCATAACTTGATAAAAAATGCTATGCAATAGCATTACCGAGTGCCACACGTCTTTTTTTTATTTTATTTATTAATATTAAGGACGCTTAAATGGAAATATAAAAATGGGATATGAAATACCATATTTATCAGGTTTTCTGTAAATTTGTTATTATTTGTTAATTTCTTACATCGCTGGCACTTGGGCCCCACCTTGTAAACGCGGTGCGATGAGAATTATCTTTTCATGATATTATTCAAGTTTTTCATTGATCGCCCACAAAGAGCGTTTTAGGGCCTCATTTAATAAATCAGTCTTTACATTAATTTGTTGTAGAATTAATCTGCCAATCATGACGCCTTAGCAGTGCAGGAAAATGGGAAATTGCTTTTTACAAAAACAGGAGAAATATTCCCCATATTATTTTATCTTCAACGTAGAAAGAATTTGTAACAGAATATTGTTATTACTGAACACCCATTTTTTACTTTTCGTTTGCTAAGTTAGGCAGTAGGTATCCAATGCGCCTTTGGAATAGATAAAAAAATATGTTTTGAATATACTGACCTAGGTCCAGATAGGGTAGGGATAAAAATAGAGAAGATACCTATATATCTTCTCTATTTTTTTTTTTATAAATTTTATATTTAGTTATAGATTTTCTTGGCTAAAAAGCTTATTGAGGCTAGTGACCAAAGCGCTGGAAGCTACTTAGCTCAGCGTATCAGCATTGCCATTCAATTAGGCAATGCTGTCAGCCATTTGGGTACGATGCCTAGGTGTGTCCACCTGGAGGGACTGTACGATTTGTAAATATATTTTTTTAGGCAAGTTATTTAATTTTTAATTAGGTCTATTTATATTGGACAATTATCAAGCTTTGGACATTTTTCTTCTTGGACATTACTCATGCAAATCATATTTATAAGTAGTTTTAATAATGTAAATATTTTATTAAGAAATATATTATCATATTATTATTTGTCAAGCGTGAATATAACAGGTTTTGACAAATATGCTGAATGAAATTATAAGGACATTTAAAGGTAATATTGTCTTCATCCTAATTCTAACTTAATATTATAAATGCGACAGTGAGTTTGTTTATTTGTTTGTTTGTTACGCTTTCACGCCTTTACTACTAAACTGATCATCATGAAATTTGGCATCACGTTATCTGGGGTACCGAGAAGGATATATAGGTGCATTTTATCACGGGAAAAAGTACTGTTCCCGAGGGATCAACATTGACGCGGGCGGAGCCGCGGGCAAAAGCTAGTATTACATATTTAAAGAAAAACATGTATCATTATAAAGAAGTAACAGAAGTCAAGCTAAAATTCTTATTCATCAAGATACATAGTTAAAGATAGGTTAATGTAAATTTGCCACAAAGTAAATTCGTCCCTGAAAAAAGTATGTATAAATTCACCCACCACACCTTAAGTTTATCATTCGGTGTGGTGACTCAAAATATTTCATACTAGCTTTCGCCCGCAGCTCCGCCCGCGTCAATGTCGATCCTTTGGGAATAGTACTTTTTCCCGAGATAAAAGGTAGCCTATGTCCTTCTCCGCACTCCAGAGAACTTGTATGCAAAATTTCATGATGATCGGTTCAGTAGTTACGGCGTGAAAGCGTAACAAACAAACAAACAAACAAACTCATTTGTTTTATTAGTAAGGATAAGGATGTACTTAAGTATAGGTAAAAAATCAGTAGGTACCTACAAACACTGCTGATTTTCCTAGTGTCGTCGATATAGGTACCATTTAACAAACTTAGAGAAAGAAAACATCTTCTGTCTTATTATAAAACCAGCCGGCCTATTGCTAACTCAGTGTACAACGTTTTGATAGGCATTTCAAAATACATTACGTTTTAATTACATAAAAATAGACAATCATACGAAAGCCGCAATGTATTTTGAAGTGACTATAAAAACGTTGAAGCAGGACTAACTTTAGTACCTGATTTAAGCCATTATCCGACCAAATGCAGACTACACTTATTACTTTGACGTTTAGTCAACTGTCACTGTTAATTTGTTTTGAAAGGATAATTGTTGTTTAAACCAGATACTTGATAGATAGATAACGTTTATTTTACAAAAACTGCATCACACACAACAAAAGACATTAACATAGTCATAGACATAGACATAGACATACGTTTATTTGACACAGCAACACACATATATTACAAAAAAACAATAAGTAAGAAAATATTTGTATATTTTCTTACTTATTGTTTTTTTGCTAAGCTTAAGCATAAAAAACGCAGTTAATATACTCATTAGGCATACACATTAATTAAACATGTGTGCGTTGCAGTAATCAAAAAGGATGTGGCTCAGCGTGTATATTACTCATACATAATATGAGTAAAACGCTGATATTCTACCACTCCAAAAGGTGGGTCCGTTGCAATTTGTACACATACAAAGTGGGTAGAAGAATAGTTAAATTAAATCAAGAAGAGTGGATTGTGCCATTACAGTTCGGAGAAATTTATAAATATAAGAAGAAGAAAATAAAAAAGAAAGGCTGGAAATGAGAACCGTGTACCTATATCATATCACCTACCTATATGATAAAATCGGCCACCAAGTAACCTACTTATATAGTAGACATACTTATATTACTACACATTAGAAAACTAAAACTAAATCATACATAAAAATAACTATATGTATGTGCTGCAGTAGTGCAAAAAGGGCCAAAACTCAGCGTGCTTGGCCATGGCCATAAAGACTAAGGTTAAGTTCAAATCAGTAGTCTCGTCACTAAACAAAGGACATTGAAACAAATATAGGTACGTCTAAGAAGTTTAATAAAGCAGCCATGTAGTTTATTAGCGGCAAATCCTCGCGTCATACGTCTCCGGTCCCTGCTCGCTAAAGCCCGCATTAGTTTGGCTCTACCGACGCCATGGGAGTCACACTTTTATGCCCTTTATTAATATAGATCTGTGGGCTTAGCGGACCTAATGGGTCCGCGCGGAAGGCAGAAAATAAAACGTTATTGTAGCGTAATTTTGTAAAAAATACCGTTCTGTCAGAAAGCCGAATAAAACTACGATGCAGTATTGACGGCTAACAACAAAAAAGTAAAAAAACTCATCAAATCCTCAAATATCTTTAGAATCTGTTTGTTACATTTTTCTCAGGAACCTGTGGAGAATTTGTTAAAAAATCGAGTCAGGTTTCAATAGGATAGGAGTTTTAAAGATTATTTTATTAGTGATCCTTACTAATATTATAAATGCGAAAGTGAGTTTGTTTGTTTGTTTGTTACGCTTTCACGCCGTAACTACTGAACCGATCATCATGAAATTTTGCATACAAGTTCTCTGGAGTACAGAGAAGGACATAGGCTACCTTTTATCTCGGGAAAAGGTACTATTCCCGAGGGATCGACATTGTCGCGGGCGGAGCCGCGGGCGAAAGCTAGTAACTAATAAAATTACAGTTTTGAAAAGATATCTATCTCTTTTAGTTAATTTTAACCTGGGTACACAAATAAATAAGACTTAAAAAAAGTCGGTCCTGCCGAAAAACTTAAGCTAGTGTCACTCAGAGTGATATAAGATTTTCCAACCATCTCCATTGCCCATACATTCAAATCTGTTCAGGTTTCAGGTACTATAAACTAGTTAATGGTGGAATAAAGAAACGCATACGAGTATACCTATATACAATGAATTCTAAAAATATACATATTCTTCTTTTTTTTAATGTTTGACTTGTAGATCTGGGAAAAAAGAAAAAACGTAGAATGTACCAGCTGCTTCTCTTCCCGCGCAGACCGTGGAAGCCGATCAAGGTGGATGGGCAAAAATCTAAAGAATCATAACTATAGCCAATGCGGCTAGCAACTCAACACTATTTTGATTCCGTTTTCCACCTTTACGCTCACCAAGACGCTATAACATGGTCTTACGGCCTTATACTTACGGCCGTAGGCTCTATTTACCCCGTAGGGAACACTGTTCCCTACGGGGTAAATAGAGCCTACGTATCACGTCTGTGTTCCCGGAACACAGACGTGATATGTATGTTTCCACCTAATGCCCACCTACATGCTAAACGCAGCTTTGATGGCTTTAAGACTTGGGCTCTGTCTATCCCGCAAGGGAAAAAAACGTGATAGTATGTATGTATACTCTTTGTTTTGCTAGTTGTACAACTATGCAATAATTTCCAAAATTGGCTTTTGATCGTTACACTTAAAACGAATAATGTATATTTATGAGAAACACTAAGTAAAGTAATAATCTTCAAATAATAAAGCCAACTTCAATCAAACTACTGAACCGATTGTGATGAAATTTAAATGGGACCATCTTGAAAGCATAGCCTTTCGAACAAAATAACGAATTTTTACTATCAATTCATAAATGACGGAGTTCTGAGGTAACAAACATTAAAAAAAACGTACACCCGAATTGATAACCTTTTCCTTTTTTTTAAGTCGGTTAAAAATGAAATAGTACTCGTTCTATCTAGTCCAGTAAGTAGCGTCTAATCTGGGAGTCCCAGTCGTCATCTCGTGCATCCTCGTGTAATCGGCTTGGCGGATTACTGAACAATGGCGGCATTGCACAGATACACTGTGGTTCAGTTTTGATTTCAGCACTGAACAGTGCCCGAAAGATTTTCAATTATAATTGAAGTTGTTTGAAGATCTATAAGGAACTAGCTTTCGCCCACGTCTCTGCCCGCGTCAATGTCGATCCCTCGGGAATAGTAATTTTTCCCGGGATAAAAGGTAGCTTATGTCCTTCTCCGCACTCCAGAGATCTTGTATGCAAAATTTCATGATGATCGGTTCAGTAGTTACGGCGTGAAAGCGTAACAAACAAACAAACAAATAAACAAACAGACAAACTCACTTTCGCATTTATAATATTAGTAAGGATAAGGATTCATATTTTCCAATTCTTTGCTTAATTTATTTATTTTGGATAAAATTTGATACGGAGATAGATTGGGGCCCGAGGGAGGACACATATTACCTTTGATTCGGGGAAATTCTACTATTTCCAAGGAATCGACATTAACGCGGGCGGAGCCGCGGGCAACAGCTAGTAATTTAATAAATAACAATAGAGAAATGCAAAAAGAGATGATGGGGCCTTAATAACATGAGAATAATGACTGATTAAAGAAGTTTCAGGTTTCAAGAAAACCACAAAGCTAGTACGAGCGCTTTCCGATAGAAACAAATTACTACTAAGTGCCAGCGATATTTCACGCTCAACAAGTTGCCGCAGCCTCCCCGTATATTTCTTCCCGACATTTTGCCCACTGCATACTGCACCTGCTCTGCTAGCTTTTGTTAACTCTCTAGATCTTTTAAGTTATATTTGTACGTAGTGTTTTTTTTTACTCTATGCTTCCATATTGCTAAATGGTTAATTTTTTTATGAACGATGCATCAATCATTATACATTCTGTTCTAACAAAAAAAAAACTAATTAAATTAAAGCCGAGCTTTGAACACGCGGTAGGTCAAGTGGCATAGCATACCGTGTGAGTCGTACCGAGACCTAAGGTCGCAGGTTCGAACCCGGCCTTCGTGGAATGTTTTCTCCACATATTATTTCTTAATTTCATTAGAGTAGGTATATCAGAATAGCATAGTGAATGCAAAAAAAAAAAAAAACAAAAAAAACCTCGATCTAAACTATTCATTACATTTAAAGGAAAATCAATTAAAAACCACGTAAATAAATAAAATGCGTGTTTTAATGAAGAAGCATGTGTAAGAATTACTGATTGTCAAGTTATTTGCTAAAAAGTAAGTAGAAAGACTTTTTGTACCTAAGTATGTGATTTTTACTTTGTGATATTTTGTACAGCCAAGTACAGTTTTACAGACAGTATAAGAAGGTAATTGAGCTGATTTTTTTCTTTACTTCCTCTGTCTACTCTGAGTGGTAACATTAGTATTGTTTTTTTTTTTTTATATCTAATAGAATTAAGGAATGCAATTTTTTGGGTGATCTTAAAATTATCATTTTGTTAGATAAATCCTTAATAATATTATAAATGCGAAAGTGAGTTTGTTTGTTTGTTTATTTGTTTGTTTGTTACGCTTTAACGCCGTAACTACTGAACCGATCATCATGATTTTTTGCATACAAGTTCTCCGGAGTACGGAGAAGGACATAGGCTACTATTCCCGAGGAATCAACACTGACGCGGGTGGAGCCGCGGGCGAAAGCTAGTATATTATATAAAATCTATTGAACTTGTAGCACTAAAAAGGAAAGTCACCACGACAACGTCTTTTCTGAAATGTAAAATATATATAAAAATAAATATAAATATATACGGACAAATCACACAGATTGAGCTAGCCCCAAAGTAAGTTCGAGACTTGTGTTATGGGATACTAACTCAACGATACTATATTTTATAACAAATACATATATAGATACACATCCAAGACCCAGGCCAATCTGAAAAAGATCATTTTCCATCTTGACCTGGCCGGGGATCGAACCCGGTCACTCCGTGTCGCAGGCTGGCGTGTTGACCGCTGCGACACGGAGCTAGTCCTCTTTCTTCACGACAACATATAGATATCAACAAAAAGAGATGATTTATCTTAAAATATCCGACACATAAATATTAATTCTACGTTTTTTCTTCTCTCCCAGACCAGCTGCTTCTCTTTCCGCGCAAATCGTAAAAGCCGATCGAGGGATCGGACGAAAATTAGTTTCCGTTTTCCATCTAATGTCCATCTTAAAAAAGATCTGGGCTCTGTCTTCCCCGCAAGGGAAAAAGACGTGATAGTATGTATAAATTTCCAGGCCGACATCATTATTATCCTAAAAATGCAAGTTTCATAAACTTTGTGCGGTATCAAATACGATCGCTTGTGGCTATTCAAGCGTACGGAGCAACCTCGCGACACAATCGCAAAGTGTCCGACACAGCGGACCGGTAATGGCAGCTAATTTTGCCAATGCTTATCAGATGAGTAAACAAGTTAATTTGAAATTTTATAAGAGAACTAGCTTTCGCCCGCGGCTCCGCCCGCGCTAATGTCGATCCCTCGGGAATAGTACTTTTTCCCGGGATAAAAGGTAGCTTATGTCCTTCTCCGTACTCCAGAGAACTTGTATGCAAAATTTCATGATGATCGGTTCACTAGTTACGGCGTGAAAGCGTAACAAACAAACAAATAAACAAACAAACTCACTTTCGCATTTATAATATTAGTAAGGATAATTAAATTCAAAATAGTATTGTGATTGAAGCAAAAACCAACAATATTTTCTATATAGTCTCATTAGGATTTTTTTTGGATACGCTTACCATAGTACGAATAATATATAGGAAATTTTGTTAAGGTTCCCACTTAGGTAGAAAAGACAGTACCTAGGTATATTATAACTGAAATAGGTAGGCATGGACTTATGCATGAAAATAAGAGGTTATTAAGGATTAATGAAGCTAGAAAATAAAAGTAGCTTTTTTGATCTCTAGTTTGTCTACACGGAAAATTTTATAATTATGTAATAGGGTATTATGGAACTTAAGTCTTTCCGGTGTAAGTGTAATTTAATTACTAATTACATTATATTTACTCCATTCTATAAAATATACTCCCTCAACCGACAAATAGCAATTTACAAGCAAAAGAGGCCGCAAACTTGAGATGTCCCCCTCCAGCGAGGCGTATAACGAACTTTGAAAGAGTGTAGTAATTAACATTAACCTGCCTGGCAGGGTAGGTAATGTCTGTCGCAAACAGGTGCAGGGGAATGTCGTGCGATTAACCTGTCTTATAATAAGTGCCTACTATATAAATAATAATAATAAATATATACGGACAAATCACACAGATTGAGCTAGCCCCAAAGTAAGTTCGAGACTTGTGTTATGGGATACTAACTCAACGATACTATATTTTATAACAAATAAATATATATAGATAAACATCCAAGACCCAGGCCAATCTGAAAAAGATAATTTTCCATCTTAACCTGACCGGAGATCGAACCCGGGGCCCTCGTGTCGCAGGCTGGCGTGTTAACCACTGCGCCACGGAGCTCGCCAATGAAGACGGTGGAAGTTATGATTTGGATGAAATTTGGTATGGAAGTAGTTTGAGGCCCGGGGAAGAACATAGGGTATGTTTCATTCTGGGAAATTCTACTGTCCCCGAGGGATCGACACTAACGCGGGTGGATCCGCGGGCAACAGCTAGTATTTTATAAATATAATTGATTGTAAGTTTTCAATTTTTTAACTACGAACCTGAGATAGCACCCATAAGCGAAGCGTCTTAGGAACTATTTTTTTTTTTGAAATGACTGTGTATTTAGCTCCAAGTGAGCTTTCGCTACTTCACCGGGCGTTTGAGGCGAGGGCAGAGTGCCCTCAACCTTTTTAGACAACATCACCAAAGGGCCCCCAGGAGGGACGGACCTCGGCTTTGGGCGTTGCCTGTGTGCGCAAGGCTTGGAGAGACAGCAAACTCTCATATTGCCTGATGGGCCGCGTATGCGTGCATGCAAGCCTGAAGGGCCAATTTGAGAAACAATGGCAAAAGCCTTTAGAGAGCAGCAACTCTCATCTTTTGCCTTATGGGCCGAAAGCTACGTTTCCAGGAGGGCCTATCCTGGGTCTTACGAGCTTTAAACGAGTGTACAGTAATAAACAATACCTGAGCACTGTCGTACACAGGTGCAGGGAAATATGGCGCGATTTCCCTGTCTCATAGTAAGTGCCTACTAAATATTATAAAGAACACAATGGAAGTGGGGAATAAAGTAGTTGCTGTAACTTGGCACAGATGGGACTGCTAAAAGGTCTTCGACATCGAATGTCATTCGAACGATCAACATGTAGGTTTCACTGCCTGAAGATGCCTCGTGTAGAGGCGAAGCACGTGTCGCTATCGCGAGCATGATGGCCGATATTGCTGCAGCCTCAGCGGATGCAGCAGTATCGACCAGGGTTGCATGCATCAACTATTGGTGGCGGGCATGAAGGGACTAATAGTAGTGGGTGGGCACTGGCCAGCAATAGTTTGCATGAACTAACTAGCGGAAGCACGCAAACTAAATTACCTCAAAGTAAATGTAATGTGTCGGTTTGTCAAATCTCTGTCGGTTTGTCAAGACCAAAGTTACATTAACTTTGGTCTTGATCTTGACAAACCGACAGAGAGACCTACAGACAGACGGGTAAAGGGTAAAAGTGGGCCCCTTTTGATTTCGCTCCACTGTCCGGCTGTCACCAGGATGTATCTCATGAACCGTGATAGTTAGACAGTGAAATTTTCACAGATGATGTATTTCTGTTGCCGCTATAAAAACAAATATTAAAAAATATAATATAATAAATATTTATGGCTCCCAAACAACAAACGCGATTTTTTGCTTATTTTTGCTCGATATTGATAACAGCAACAGGTAGACCATTGAAATATTCATAGAATATTTAGATATATATTTACTTTAAAATAAATAATTAAATAAAAATAAAATTAATATTAAAGGGGGGCTCCCATGCAACAGACATGATTTTTTGCCGTTTTTATATAGATAACGGTACGGGACCCTTCGTGCGCGAGTCCGACTCGCACTTGGCCGGTTTTTCTTTTCTCCCAGACTAGCATGGTAAAAAATACACGTAATATAGGTCCCTATAACCCCTAAGCGCAATCACTGACTTATTTCATACTTAGTAGACATTAAGTACGCCGTGCAATGAGAAGGTAGGTACATAAATCTTAAAGTTCGGAGCAGCCTCACCTGCGATGTATCACCTACTTCGCAACTGCAGTTAGCTCTAATTGGAGTTCAGTTTATTTACCGCCGCTTAGCTTGCTTCATGAAACGAGCTGCTTCATGACTTTGCTAATTACGGTACCTAATGATACATCGCCCGACGGTAGGTCCTGCTGGAAGCTCTTCTGGAAGGACGTGTATTTTTAGGGAAACGTCTTGCCGGAAGACCCTGGCAGTACGAAATTTGTATAAAAATAATCTGGTCCCTGGGGCAGTACGGTGACCTTGAACTTAAGCGCCCGTGTCATGCACACTCACCAGAAGTGGTGAACCTTTGGTCAGTGCTTTATAAATAAAACCCTTAAAGTACAGTCAGGGACAGAGATACCTTACCAGACCACCTATCTTGAATTTTCTCTTAAACTTAAATAATAATAATAACATAAAAATATATATACAGAAAGATTTTAATAAAGTCTTTCTTAATATAATTTTTCATGTAAATATTATTTATAGTTTAAGAGGAAATTTAAGATATAGATAGAGGGCCTGGTCAGGTATCTCTGCCCTGACTGTACATATAATAATTTTTTAGATAATAAAACAACTATAATATATATGATTAATAAAACAACAAATATAATATTCTTTAGAATAAAACTATGTATTTGTACTAATTTAAGGAACAAGCATAGCCCTAGTAGTACAGAGAGGGTCGTGCTCCTGTAGTGGAGACTAAAAAGGACCTAATGATGATGATGATTAAGGAACTCCTTGGAATTAAACATCAGTCACTTAAATAAATATATACGGACAAATCACACAGATTGAGCTAGCCCCAAAGTAAGTTCGAGACTTGTGTAATGGGATACTAACTCAACGATTTATAACAAATACATATATAGATAAACGTCCAAGACCGAGGCCAATCTGAAAATGATCATTTTCCATCTTGATCTGATCGGGGATCGAACACAGGGCCCTCGTGTCGCAGGCTGGCGTGTTAACCACTGCGCCACGGAGCTCACTTGGGGACCGAATTAATTAAATCAGCGAAGGTTGTTTCTACAGTACTTTGTAACATATTGTATTGTGTCAATTATTTAATCAATTTAAAGTTCCATATTTTTGACGTGTTAACGGCTGCACGCACGAAATGTGTCACGTTTCGTGTGCAAACGAGCGCGGAACAAGCGATAGAGACGCGCGATCGGCCTAAGCGTTCGGCTTGTGACGCATCTATTTCTCTTCCACCGTTATCACGTAAAATGATCGTCCGTAAACCGACTTTACAGACAACATTTTTTTGTGATTTGGTTGTTATCATCAACTACTTAACCAGAGGTTGCAGGTACTGCAGGTGTCGGGTATGCGCGCCTAGGCTTCCGATCTGCTACTTGCCTTTCCTTTGAGTGAGAAGGCGCTGAATACCTTGATACTCATTCAAGATCCAGCAAATTCCTGTCCGTCCCCAGCTTAAAAATGCTCCCAATGGTCACTGGGCAGCAGCATCGGAAGCACAAGAAGCCATAGAAACTGCGCTCGCCAAACCGCCTGCCAAGCGTGGTGAGTATGGAAATGGCAATATCCTCCTACGAAGAAAGAATCCTCGGGTTTTTTCGTTCAGAACGCCTCTTTGTCCATAAGTAGACTTCTTACGGCCGAAATGATGATGATCTGTTTTTACCTTGATATAAATAAATAATGTCTCATCTTACGAGTATGTGATAACTATATCAATTTGAATTTAAGAAACTTCTAACGTTTTTTCTCACCTAGGAATCTTAGAAATCAGAAAATGTCAACAACACATTTGAATAATATTTAGAAAAATTACACCGAAATTATGATTAAAACTTTAAAGTTAAGCAAGTTAATCAAACTCAATTAATATTTATAAAGCCAAGTTTCCGTAAATTAACAAACAACTCGTAACGCGACACGCGAGGCCAGTTTCCGGCCAGGATCCCATCCCAGCGCTGGGACTCGAGACATTAATCAAAAGTTAGACGTGTTAATTTACACACGATAATTAGTTTGCCACCTCTGTAATAATTAAAAAGTTTTACAGCGGTGTGGTCTGGTCCACATTGAGCGAGTGGTAGGGACGAGTCGAATGGCGAGAAGAATATGAAACTTGCAAGATATAATCAATTAGCCGAGAATAAGGTAAATTGGAAAACACTTCACCGACAAGAGCCAGGCTCTTGAAAGAAGATGAAATACAAACTTAAACAATAAACAGTTTTAGTGTAAGCTCATTTGTATAAAAACGAACATTAGGTTCTTTGACAGACAATGACATACATACAGAACAAGAACACAAAAATGTGTGTGATCCTTCATAAAAACATAAAAGTAGTCTTTCGTAAAAAGAACTTTGATTTATAGTCAAGTCAAAGTTTTTTTCAACAGCAGTGGAGTGGCAACATGATGCCATTTCTGGGCATAACTTCGTTGCATGTCGTTGCTGGGTTAATTTGTTCCCATCTCCAACTCTTCTCTAGTATTACGTTATTTTCTTACACTTGCTCCTTTTATACAGTGACAGTGTGCTCTTTTTTTACAGATCTACATCAAGCTTAATTAAATTGTGTGGCTTTGTGCGTCGCATACATAAAAAATCAAATGTATCGAATACTTTGCCACTAGACTCTCTCAATGTGAACATTACCTGCCAACGTTGGGATCATGAAGTCATTTATTTAAGAGAAATCCCCGATTATATCATGATTGAATAAACACCTGTCAGAAGTTTTCGCGGAAAGCCATGTCGTTTCATTTTAAAGGGATTACGGTAATCAGGATTTATAATGTGGCTTATGGCGCTCGGCCCAGCGATTAAAATCGGCGGGAATGGAAAATCATACGATAAAATCAAATGGAAGTCAATCTGAAAATACTTAAAAAAATTGGTTGTCTGTATAGTCGGTTTCATCATCATCATCATCTTCAGGTCTTTTAAGTCTCCACTGCAGGACCATGACCGTCTCTGTCGGTTTATGGACGACAATTTTACGTGATAAGGGTGAAAGAGAGAAAGCCGTCACTAGCCGAACGCTTAGGCCGATCGTGCCTCTCTATCGCTTGTTCCGCGCTCTAGCTTACACACGGACGAAATGTGACACTTTATCGTGCATGAAAGTAGTACCCTGTAGGTTTTGATTCCCTTGCGAATGTCGAAAAAACACGAAAATTTGCGACATAAACGGCTGTATCGTTACTATCTTTTGATTGCGTTGGCTAAGAAGTTTGATTTTTTCGCAGCTCAAAAGGACAGTTCACTTGATTTGATATGAATTTTAGTTTGATACCTCAACGCGTACCTGAGAAAAAGGGTCTTGACAGACCGACAGACAGACAGACGGACAACAGAGTGGTCCTATAATAGTTCCTTTTTACCTTTTGAGGTACGGACCCCTAAAAACAACTACATAAGGTACTAAATTTATAAGCTACCATTCCAATTGCAACACATACTATGTACGCATTAATATCGTTTAGGTATTATTTTGCGTTGAACAGAAAAACATACCTACTTATCTATTTATTTTCGAAGCAGCGTGGACGTGTAATTAAAGAACAAGTTTTGAAATAAAATTATATTGCAAGTGGCCATCACGCGTATCAGTCAGGGTTAAATTAATTTAAATTAATTCCTACGAGTAGTATACAGTAATGTACTATATAAATTAATGATAATAATCAACCAGACATTTTGTTTTCCTAAAGGTATTCGTATACTCGACATTTTTATTACACGCCTGCACAAACAAGGAGTATTATATTTTCATGGTTATTGAATTTATCTAAATCAACACTAATAAGATTTATGTATATAACGCAACGTAACTCCATTGAAACGTCAACGGAAACAAATAATAAAAAAGTTCGTGCTAAGTCCCGTTTATATACATAATTATGTGTTTAAAGCGCGAAAGTATACAAAAGAAAATAATAAGATTTGATTGTTTTTTGTTTGCATTGAAAAGACTCCGAAAGTACTGAGCCGATTAGAAAAATGCTTTCACCAATTTATTTCAACATTATCCCTGACGAACATAGGCTATATATATATCAACCCTTGAAAAACCGGGGCTGGCCGCTAGTAAACAAATAATACTCAAATTTAGTATCGACGTTCTCATAAAACTTGCCCAGCTGATTACTTTATAAATAAGTAGTTTTAGTTTTATTTACTGCTGAAATAGTAATAAATTACAAATTTTAATGTTACTTTTATTCTTATAGGCATGTACAAAAATAAGCAAGTAATTTCCTTATACAAATATTAACACAGCAAAAAGTAATAAGTTTATTCCTTTCTAAGTGTAGTGAACGAAATATAGTTGGCACGATCGGCGTTGTGGAAGATGACCTTTATAGTTCAGTTTCCGAAACCTGCTCCTTTACTTATTTCTTCTGGCTTTGCATGTTATAAATATATTCCTTGTTTTAATCTAGTTTAGTTTATTTATTTCATTTATCTCCACAGCCCACTGGACGCCTGGAACACCAGGGATCCCACTCGCGCGCTACCGAACCTGAAGAAATCTTTACATGCCCTAATTGAAGAACCCCATGTTGAAGTATATAAATATAGTATATCATCTTTAAGTCTTTTTAGTCTCTACTGCAGGAGCATGACCCTCTCTGTACTACCGGAGTCATACTTGGCCAGAGCAGATAAAGGATTTGGCCTACACTCTCCTCGCTGGCCAGACGAGTTGGAGAGGTCTCATTGATGTTTATGAGCTTTGTTTAGCTTGTATTTCCTAAGTCGCCTCTTACGACATCCATGGGAAGACTTGGAGTGGTCCTATTCTACTCTGCCGGAAACCACACGGCTAATACCTATATTATATAAATATTATAAATGAATTATTTATTATATAGTATATAATCTATACTAATATTATAAAGCTGAAGAGTTTGTTTGTTTGTTTGAACGCGCTAATCTCAGGAACTACTGAGTCAAACTGGAAAATTTGTGTTGGATAGTCCATTTATTGAGGAAGGCTTTAGGCTATAAAACATCACGCTGCGACCAATAGGAGCGAAGCATCAATAAAAAACGTTTTGAAATCGGAGAAAAATTATTCATCTATACTAATTAATCATAATAACAGAAATTGTGGACGCGGACGAAGTCGCGGGCAACAGCTAGTATAGTATATAAATATAATAAATAATTCATTCAAAAGTTTTTTATTATTAAAATTATTCAGCGCATGGCAAAAATCGATTTGAGGTTAGGTTATGTACTATTTTTGACTTAGATATGATTAACTATTTTAAAATTATTTTTATTATTTAAAACTGATAATTGATTACTGTGTGCTGTGCAGGCTGTATTTAGGATATATGACGTCTTTGCCCACGGTCTCGCCAAAGTTAAGGCTTAATTCTTCCGCTCGGACAAGGTTTCAAGGGGGTGAAACTTGCGGGGGCAAGAACGGGATCGCTATATCTTCTAGTACAACATCATATTTTTATAATGTTTTGATGGCTAAATGTTCGATATGAAACATGCTAATATGGAATAATTGGCCCTTAATGTCCATCCCTCGGGAACATTAGATTCTTATGTCCTCCCCCGAGTCTCAAACTACCTACACATCAAATGTAATCGCAATAGTTTTAATGACAACAGACAGACGGACTGAGCTTAGAACTTAAATATAAAGATAAGGATGGGTTTAAACAAACATTCATTTTAAAACTGGAAAAGTAAACGAATTTATTTTTATGTCATTTGAGTTGCTATCTATATACATATAATAAAACAGTAAAATTATTTTGTCTGTACATTTCGAATTTTTGACTGAAATGGATAGAGGGACACTTAAAAAGAATAATAGAAAGCAAAAAAAATTTTTTGGAATTTCTTGTCTGTCTGTCTGTCTGTATGTATGATCACGATTATCTCCGAAAATACTGAACCGATTTACTTCAAACTTTCACCAATTGCTTTGTCTTAACTCAGTTTAACATTTAAAGTTTGTTTCATCAAAATCGGTTCATTAAAAAAAATGTTATCGTTATTTGAATGAACTCAAGGCATGAGTTTGCCTGCAAACATATAGCAAAAATAAAATAAAATAATAAGTGACATAAGAAAATTAAAATCCAAAGTCAATTTATCATCATTATACGACAGCATTATACCTATCCATACTATCCATAGTAATCCATACTAAAAAAAAAGGAGAAGCTGACTGACTGACTGACATATCAACGCAGGGCCTAAACTATAAGGGTTAGGAACTTGAAATTTTGCACAGGGGTTCCTTTTATAACGTAGGGGAGCACTAAGGAAGGATTTTTGGAAATTCATCTCCTTAGGGGGAAAAACGGGTTGCAAAGTTAGTATGAAACTTTGTTGTTTTTGAAGTTATTCGAATGAAATTCAGCATGAAGGTTCTTTACTGAAAGGTATAAAACACGAGTAAAATATTTTACTCAAAAATCATCCCTTAAGGGGATAAAATAGGGGTGCAAAGTAAGCATGAAACTTTGCCATTTTTGAAGTTAGTTGAATGACATTCAGCATGAAGGTTCTTTACTAAAAGGCATGAAACACGAGTAAAATATTTTTCTCAAAAATCATCCCTTAAGGGGATATAACGGGGATGCAAAGTTAGTATGAAACTTTCCGTTTTTGAAGTTATTCAATTTAAATTCAATATTAAGGTGTTTCATTGAAAGTCATGAACTAATGTATTCCGGGTTCAACTAATAATTCTTCTGTTCCTGAGAAATCGACACTTATGCGGGGGGAGCTGCGGGCCAAAGGCAAACCTTATATATCAACGCACAGCCGAAACTACTGTGCGCAGAAACTTGAAATTTGGCACAGGGATTCTTTTTATGATGTAAATGAGCACTAAGAAAGGATTTTTAGAAAATCAAAGGGGTTGAAGTTTTATGGAATTTTCTCATTTCTGGACTTAGAAGTTTGAAAGTAGGTACGCAAGTTCTCAATTAAAATTAAAAAAGATCTGTTTAGGTGAACCAGACAACATTCTCCCTTGAAGGGGTTAATCAGGGGTAAAGTTTGTATGGCATTTTTCCATTTCTAGACTTAGAGGTATGAAAATAAGTATATACGTTCTAGGTTACAATTAAAAAAGATCTGTGTAGGTGAAATGTACAAAATTTCCCCCTTAAGGGATAAAGGGGGGGCGAGGGGGGGGGGATTTGTATGGAAATTTTCTCATTTCTGGACATAGAAGTATAAAAATAAGTATATATGTTTACGTTGAAATTAAAAAGATCTGTGAAAGGTGTCTCTGTAGAATAGGTGGGGTAAAGTTTGTATGGATTTTTTTTATTTACTTAGTAATATGACAATAAGAAGTTCTCTATTACAATAAAAAAATATCTGTGTAGGTGAAATGGGCAAAATCCCCCTTACGGGGAAAAAGCAAAGGGGCAGGGGTTTGTATGGAATTTTTATCATTTCTACTGTTCCCAAGGGAACGACATTAACGCGAGCGGAGCCGCGGGCAACAGCTAGTTCTTAAATAAGTACATTTAAGGAATTGAGTTATCTTTGTAAAACAAGACTTCATAATGCATTAATACGAGATCCAAATAAATTACTCTTATGTTATTATTGAGAATTCGAATCGATAACCTACATTTATCTATAGGAGACGACAGCAATATCCTATAACTAGCTGTTGCCCGCGACTTCGTCCGCAGCAATTTCTATTATTATGATTAATTCGTTTTTTTATAAGAATAGATGAATAATTTTCCCCCCGTTTTTCAAACATTTTTTATTGATGCTTTGCTCCTATTGATCGCAGCGTGATGTTTTATAGCCTAAAACCTTTCTTAATAAATGCACTATCCAACACAATAACCTGCCTGAGGTTAGCGTATTCAAACAAACAAACTCTTCAGCTTTATAATATTACTAGCTGTTGCCCGCGACTTCGTCCGCGGCTATTTCTGTTATTATAGACATATACTGTCGACATTTTTTGGGTAATTTGAACCGTTTACGTATCGCACGCGTCGGATGTCCTCAACTATGAATAATTTTCCCCCGTTTTCAAATCATTTTTTATTGATGTTTCGCTCCTATTGGTCGCAGCGTGATGTTTTATAGCCTAAAGCCTTCCTCAATAAATGGACTATCCAACACAAAAAGAATTTTGCAATTTGAACCAGTACTTCCTGAGATTAGCGCGTTCAAACAAACAAACTCTTCAGCTTTATAATATTAGTATAGAAAATAATAAAAAGTAACAAAAACGTACAAACATATGAATTCTTACTACGTATTCTTGACATTTGAAAGGTATATAAGCGGGGGTCGCCGGTGGCACTGGTTAAACTAGAGATGGGTCGGTTCGTGATCGCGTGGATAGCCTTGATGCTCGTCGTAGCCGCGCTGGCCGCACCAGGTATTTATTTCTTTTTTAAAGATCTTTCGCGATTATATGTTTTGATGATTTTTTGACTAGCTCCGTGGCGCAGCGGTCAACACGCCAGCCTGCGACACGGAGTGACCGGGTTCGATCGCCGGCCAGGTCAAGATGGAAAATGATCCTTTTCAGATTGACCTGGGTCTTGGATGTGTATCTATATAAGTATTTGTTATAAAATATAGTATCGTTGAGTTAGTATCCCATAACACAAGTCTCGAACTTACTTTGGGGCTAGCTCAATCTGTGTGATTTGTCCGTATATATATTTATATGTGGCTAAGAAAAAAATAAGAGAGTCAGCGTGTGCCAATTGTTTCTATTGCCGCGGACATATTAAGTTAATGTACAGTCAGGGACAAAGATACCTGAGCAGGCCCTCTACCTTGAAATCTTGAATTTTCTATATAATAATCATATGAAAATGTATATACAGAAAGATTTCAATGAAGTCTTTCTAAATATAAATTTTTATGTTATTTATAGTTTAAGAGAAAGTTTAAGATAAAGGTAGAGGGCCTATTTAGGTATCTCTGTCCCTGACTGTACCTTATGTACGAATTAGGGGATTTTCACAATAAAGTACAGTCAGCCAAGGAGATACCTGACCCCGCCATCTACCTATATCTTGAATTTTCTCCTTAATTGAAAATAATATTCATATGAAAATATATATTTAGAAACATTTTAATTAAGACTTCCTGAATATACATTTTCTTGTTAATATTACTTTTAGTTTAAGAGAAAATTCAAGATATAGGTAGATGTCGGGGTCAGGTATCTCCTTGGCTGACTGTACTAAAAGCATTGTTGCTTAACGAAGTACGCATATGATCTAACTTCTTTGTCTTCTTCAATTAAATGTAGCTATCATTATAAAAACACGGTTTCACTCACGTTTATTCAGTTGGAATCCCCAACTAGTTTCGGCCTGTTACGAAGACCATCATCAGGGCGAGTATTAGTGGTGGCGACACGGCGGTTTCGGTTTTAATACAATTGAATATAGCTAATGTGCTTTCGATAAGAAACATAGTTATGATCTGTCACCATATGATAAATTCATAGCTATTTGTTTCTATTGCTGCGGTGATATTAAAATAATGTACCAATTGGGTTTTTATTGACAATACTATGGTTTTACCATGGTACTTTATTACGTTACGTGCTTATGTAAGACCAAAAATCTGTACCTTCTTCATTTGAATATATCTACTGTGTTTTCGATAAGAAACATATTTATAAAGTAAAAGCTTATTTTTTTTCTTTGCCGCGGCCATATTAATTTGATGTACCAACTGGGGGTTTTTCACAATAAAGGACTAGAAGCATGGCACCTACTTTTTTACTAGTTACGTGTTAGATCGAACTTCTGTGTCTTCTTCATTTGAATATATCTACTGTGTTTTCGATAAGAAACATATTTATAAAGTAAAAGCTTATTTTTTTTTCTTTGCCGCGGAGATATTAAATTGATGTACCAACTGGGGGTTTTTCACAATAAAGGACTAGAAGCATGGCACCTACTTTTTTACTAGTTACGTGTTAGATCGAACTTCTGTGTCTTCTTCATTTAAATATATCTACTGTGTTTTCGATAAGAAACATATTTATAAAGTAAAAGCTTATGTTTTTTCTTTGCCGCGGACATATTAAATTGATGTACCAACTGGGGGTTTTTCACAATAAAGGACTAGAAGCATGGCACCTACTTTTTTACTAGTTACGTGTTAGATCGAACTTCTGTGTCTTCTTCATTTAAATATATATCTACTGTGTTTTCGATAAGAAACATATTTATAAAGTAAAAGCTTTTTTTTTTTTTTTGCCGCGGACATATTAAATTGATGTACCAACTGGGGGTTTTTCACAATAAAGGACTAGAAGCATGGCACCTACTTTTTTACTAGTTACGTGTTAGATCGAACTTCTGTGTCTTCTTCAATTGAATATATCTACTGTGCTTTCGATAAACCTCTCACCTCTCCGCGCCGACAGATTCCCGTTTTGTGTGCGATAAGTGCGGTAGAATATGTCGAGCAGCCATTGGACTGGTCAGTCATAGACGTAGATGTAACTCAAATGCATAATGCTGCAACATTCATCTGACAAGATGTAGTGGCCAATGAATGAATGCTTTCGATAAGAAACATATTTATAAAGTCAACGCTTATTTGTTTCTCTTGACGCGGAGATATATTAATGTACCAATTGGGTTTTTTAATAATATAGGACTAAAAGCATGGTACTTTTTTACGAGCTTTGTGTAAGATCGAATTTCTGTTTCATCTTCAATTGAATATACCTTTTGTGGTATCAATTAAAACATGAAACATATTTAAATATTCATAGTTTAATTTTTTCCTTTGCTGCGGAGATATTAAGTTTGAACCAATTGGGGTTTTTTCCACAACAAAAGACTAGAAGCATAGTACCTACTTTTTTACGAGCTACGTGTTAGATCTAACTTCTGTGCCTTCTTCAATTGAATATACCTACTGTGCTTTAGATAAGAAACATAGTTATGATCGGTTGCCATTATAGTCATACCTTATTTGTTTCCCTTACCGCAGGGATATAACACTTTCCGGGACGTCCCGTTTGTACACGTAAACTTCTATTGTTATATCTATTGTGTCTGGTTTAGTGTTCGTGAATGAGTTAAATAAATGTGTACCAATTGGAATATTTTCACAATAAAAGACTAAACTTCGCATTTAAGGGGAAAGCATGTACTTCTTTTACAAGTTGCGTTTAAGATCAAACTTCTGTGTCTTCCTCAATTGAATTAAGAAACATAGTTATGATCGGTCGCCATTATAATATACATACCTTATATGTTTCCCTTACCACAGAGATATTAAATAAATGTGTACTTCTATTTTTATATGATACTGGTTTCGCAAAAACTAAACTATTTTTGGGTGCCAACATCATGTCAGTTTCACATGACATCATAACATGTTTAGCCTTGGACATTAAATTGATCGAGTTTTTATATATATATTTTTAAATGAATAATTGATTCTTTACATTAATAGCTATATAGGCTAGCTCCGTGGCGCAGCGGTCAACACGCCAGCCTGCGACACGAGAGCCCGGGTTCGATCCCCGGCCAGGTCAAGATGTAAAATTATCTTTTTCAGATTGGCCTGGGTCTTGGATGTGTATCTATATAAGCATTTGTTATAAAATATAGTTGTATAATATATATTGTATAATATGCTATCGTTGAGTTAGTATCCAACACAAGTCTCGAACTTACTTTGGGGCTAGCTCAATCTGTGTGATTTGTCCGTATATATTTATTTATTGTTTATTTATTTATTAATGCATTATTATACTTAATTTTGTCGATTTTTTAAACTGTTAAACATATGCAATGCGGACATGGAGACCTTGGATTCGGTGTTGGCGCAATATGCTCGTTCAGGTCAGGTAGCATTAAGTTATAAATTAGTGCATAAAAAGTGAAAGCAGAGCACGTACAAGGTGGCAGTCTACATTGGTGTGATTGGTCCTAAAGGGTCAAAAAAAGAGAAAGAGGGGGGACAAAAAAAAACTGTTTTTTTTTAGGGTTCCTTACCTCAAAAGGTAATAAGGAACCCATAAAGAATCAATCGGTTGTCCGTCTGTGTGTCTGACGGTCTGTCAAGATCCTTTTTCTCAGCAGTGATGAGAAACAGATAAACAAGGTTATTGCCCAGATTATTAATAAACTTTTACGTCTTTTTCCCTTGCGGGGTAGACAGAGCCTAGGTCTATAAAAGCTAAAACCCACATTAGCATGATGGTGGGTGTGTAGGTGGGAAATGATATCAAAATAGTGACGTGTTGCTAGCCGATCTCCCTTCTTTCATTCTGCATATCATCATCAGTAGATTTTTTTTAAAGTCCTACTCTGTATCACCCGCCATACTTAGCCATTCTGCATATATTATATTTAAAATATAATTCTGTAATTTTTCAGCGACGGACAGCGACCGCTACGGAGCGGGTGAAGGCTCCAAGGACGGCACTCATGGAGTGGGCAGCAGTGACCACAGCCACGGTGGCTTGTACGAGAAGACTGGTGCGACAGGAGGCGGGTCCTATGGCCATGGTGCTGATGAAAAACTAACCGCTGCCACGGGATAATCTTAAATAAACTAGTTTTGTAAGTAATACTGTCTTTGATTAACAAAAATCTCCTGAGCTACATAATTTCTATCGACGAACTCAAAAGTTGTGGTCACTCATGGCAATAGTGACCACAACCTTGGTAGACCTTTTTTACTAATAGGGTGGTGAGAGTGTGGTACTTCCCCGGACGAGTCGGCTCATTGATACTACTGGCAAATATGAATTTTGCTAAAAAATAGAATTAAATAAATATTTAAGGGGGCTCCCATACAACAATCGTGATTTTTTTGGTTGTTTTTGCTCGTTATTGATAACGGCAACAGGTAGACACTTGAAATATTCACAGAATAGTTATATATACTTTTACCTTAAATATAAATAATCAAATAAAAATAAAATTATTATTAAACCCCCTTTAAATATCTCTCCAATACAAAAGACAAGATTTTTTTGCCGTTTTCATAGATAACGGTCCGATACCCTTCGGGCGCGAGTCCGACTGGCACTTGGCCGGTTTTTTTAGACGTTAGATAATGGTGCGGAACCCTTCGTGCGCGAATCCGACTGGCACTTGGCCGGTTTTTTTAGACGTTAGATAATGGTGCGGAACCCTTCGTGCGCGAGTCCGACTGGCACTTGGCCGGTTTTTTTAGACGTTAGATAATGGTGCGGAACCCTTCGTGCGCGAATCCGACTGGCACTTGGCCGGTTTCTCCTGAGATACAAATTTTCTATCGGCCCTATTGACTCAAAGTTGAGATTACTCATGGTAGCAGTGACCACAGTCTTGGTGGATTGTACGAGAAGAGAGTACTATGGAAGGGAGTGTCTTATGGTCATGGTGATGGAAAACCAGTAACTTATGCAGGATAATGCTAAATAATGTAGGTATTTTTGTAAGTGACGTTGTCCTTTTTCTGGTACAATTAGCCACCGAGACACCTTCCCCTTCACCCCGCATTCTACCTAAGTATATCTTGATTTTTTTTTTTTTAATGTATATCCGACGGCAAACGAGCAGACGAGCCACCTGATGGAAAGTGGTCACCGTCGCCCATGGACATCTGCAACACCAGAGGAGCTGCTGATGCGTTGCCGACTCTTAAGATACCTGTAAACACGCCTTTTGAAGGACCTCAAGTCATAGCACACAGGGAAAACCTCGGGAGGGAGTCCATTCCACAATCTTGCTGTACGAGGAAAAAAACCACGTGACGCTCTGACATTTTTGGAGACCCAAGTGTCAAGGATGTGGGGATGGACTTTACTCCTGTGGCGAGCGGTGCGGTGGTAGAAAGGTGACGGTGGCACCAATTCAAAAAGTTCTTCAGAACACTCCCCATAGTATAGACGGTAAAATACACACAGAGAGCCAACGTCTCTCCGTAGACCGAGGGTGTCTAAATCGTCTGTGAGTGTGGGATCGTCGATAATACGAATTGCCCGGCGTTGGATGGAATCAAGAGGAAGGAGTTGGTATTGAGGTGCACTAGACCAGATATGAGAGCAGTACTCCATGTGGGGCCGGACTTGAGCTTTATATAACAAAAGTCTATGACCCGGAGTGAAGTACTGCCTCGCTCTATTGAGCACCCCAAGTTTTTTAGAAGCCATTTTGGCTTTACCTTCCAGATGACTCCGGAATTGGACCTCCTTCGTAATATCGACGCCAAGGATCCCAATACTCTTAGAAATGGTAAGAGAGGTGTCCCGAAACTTCGGTGCTATGTTAAATGGGGTCTTCTTAGCGGAAAACACGCAGACTTGTGTCTTAGTAGGGTTGAATTGAACTAGGTTTAGTTTACCCCATTCAGAGACCTGTTCCAGAGAGGTCTCAATGTCAGACACAAGTCTCTTTCTGTTCTCCTCTACCTGTGTTTGAGGGATATTTGCACGACCTGCATAATATGCATCACCCGTACTGTCGTCTGCATAGCAATGGGTGCTACTAGTGTTAAGCATGTCGTTGATGTGCAAAAGAAACAGCGTAGATGATAAAACAGATCCTTGGGGGACGCCAGCATTGATGGGCATGATATCGGAGCATAATCCGTCTACAACGACCTGAATGCTTCGCCTAGATAAGAAACTAGCGACCCACAAGCATAGTCCCTCAGGAAGCCCGAAAGATGGTAACTTCGCGAGAAGAGCCTTATGCCAGACCCGGTCAAAAGCCTTTGTGACATCTAGACTAAATGCCAGTGCTTCTCCCTTGCTCTCGATGGCGGCTGCCCATCGGTGCGTTAAGTACACAAGAAGATCACCAGCACTACGCCCGTGGCGGAACCCGTATTGACGGTCACTAATTAGCTGATGATCTTCAAGGTAACCAAGGAGCTGGATGTTTATCACACGCTCCATCACCTTAGAGAGCAGGGAGGTTATCGCAATAGGCCGATAGTTAGACGGGTCTGTGCGGTCACCCTTTTTAGGAATAGGGTGAACGTAGGCTACTTTCCACGAAGACGGGACTTTTCTTGAGGTGTAAGACAGCGAGAACACCGGAGCCAACTCAGGTGCACATGTTTTGAGCACAATTGCTGGAATGCCATCAGGCCCGCTGGACTTCCTGACGTCGAGGGAAAACAGAGCACGTCGCACTGCACTTTGAGTCAAGCGAATTTCCCGCATTGAGTGCTCGTATCGCGGTAAAAAGGGCGGCGATGCTCCTCCGTCGTCAAGGGTAGAATTTGACGCAAAGAGAGTAGCCAAGAGATTGGCCTTCTCTTTTGCGGAGTGAGCCAGCGAGTCCTGACGATTGTGCAGAGATGGAAGTGAAGGGCGTCAGAAATTTCCCTGCGCTGCCTTAGCAAGAGACCAGAATGCTCTACTCCCGGAGGGATAGCCAACCAGTCTCCTACCAATGCGCGCAGTGTGCGCAAACTTTGCTGCAGTGATCTGCTTCTTGTAGGCTCTTGAAGCTGCGTTGAACCGCTTCTTCAAATCAGAAGTATTACGATCCTTGACATTTCGCGCAGCAACCCAGGCTTCGTAGGCTTCGCGCTTGAGGTGGGCGGCACGCAAAGACGAGCAATGAAACCAAGGTTGAGACCGCCCTCCGATACGAACCGCCGAGCTGGGAATGTAGCACTCCATGCCCAGCAGTATCGCTTCGGCGACAGCTTTCGCACAAATGTCAGGATTTTCTGATGAGAAGCACAACCGTCTCCAATGGTAGGATGCATAAAACTCTCGCAATCCATCCCAATCTGCTGACCTATAATGCCACACACGACGCATACCAGGTGGTCTGGATTGCGTGGTCTGACCGGATGGAACCACAGCACGTACCAGGCAATGATCCGAAGTTCCTAGAGGGGCATCACGGAATACCTGGTAATCGTTTGGATGTGAGGTCAGCAGAAGATCCAACAAAGCAGGGTTGTGTCCTTCAATATCAGGTATTCTGGTAGGACCATCAACTAACTGGTTGAGGTCATTTGTTACAGCAAAGTTGTATGCAGCCTTCCCAGCGTAGTCGGTCTTCAGTGATCCTAGCCACTCAAAGTGGTGAGCGTTGAAGTCCCCTAGGATCACTACCTCCGCCGATGGGTGCTGCTGGAGAATTTCGTCTATGCCCTTCTGTACATGCCCGAGGAGTCGGTCTGTTTCGGCATCACCGCTATGGGACCTGTAAAGGCACGCATAGAACCGGATGCGGTCACCGTGATCTACGCGCGCCCATAACAATGACAGGTTTCTGTCTTCAAGGCTGCTGAGACGTCGACAACATACATCCTCCCGTACGTACATACACACCCCAGCATTGGGCATAAACTTGTGCTCCAAGCTGAATCCGGGATACAAGAGATATGTGACGTCGGTCGGAGAGGATATTTGTGTCTCAGTCAGGAAAAATAGAGCCGGCTTAGTCGTCTCCAAGTGATGATGGACGACATTGAGATTGGAATGCATTCCTCTGACGTTGAAGAAGTCCACATTGAATGTGGAAGGGGGTGCCGCTGTAGAAACATGTTTTCTATTTTTCGATCTTGCCATAAAAAAGGTGGTTAACAGGGAAAAAATTGAGGATTGCCGTAGTTACGACAGTTACATAGGCAAAGTTAAGGAATGATGGCCCGCAATTAATGACCAGTGAGGTGCGCTGCTGGCACGGGGGACGGAAGGGCCCCCGATCCAACACAATGATCAGCCGCCGTGTTCCACTCCGGTCTCCCAGGCCGGCACGACGACCAATCACGAGCTTTTGACACTGGCGGCAGGACAGCCTCCCTAGCCGGGACAGCCAGGGTTCGGGTCCTCTACGTACCAGCGGGCGGCCAGCGGACAACCGTTTCATCGGGTCTCCCTGGCCCCTGCGCCAACGTCGCACCCCCAATCAGACAGTGCAAGACTCCAGCCCCTAAGGGACCATAAACTGTCGAAACTACGGGAATCGGGAATGGGGATTGGCTCTCACGCGCAACCGTCGAAACACACCCAACGGTGCTTTACGATAGATTTCGGCATGAGGGTGGTCGCCAGCCAGTCGGACCCCACGAGGTCCTACCACCGAGCATGTCGGGTATTTTACTCGCCTCTTACGAGATGCCAACCTGACGGGCAGTGGGGAATTGTATTCTACTCCGTCCCCACACGGAGAATTTCAGTAAGAACATGAAAATGTATATACAGAAAGTTTTAATTAAAATCTTTCTGAACAGCACACTTACAGAAAGTGGTGTCAGATTTATCAAGCTGCCTAAAGGCATCTGACATAGCTTAACGACTGCCATCAATGATGACAGCCGGGACCAACGGCTGAACGTGCCTTCCGGAGCACGGAAAAGCTTGAGAATTGTTTGTACCACTTGCGGTCACCCATCCCAGTAGGGACTGCGCCCAGAGTTACTTAACATGCGTGAGCGCTAATAACGCTCATGAACACTGGGCCATCGGTATTGCTTTTTTCAGGGCACTTAGAGGAAGAATCAGAATTCCTGGAAAAAAAACGATATACTTACACAGGAACATATAGACAAGAAAATACACTGCTGAAATATATATTGTTTTGTAGTTGGATAAAAACACTAAGAGGGTACACCTGTTGGCGAAGCTGGCGAGCTATAACTCGTGCAAACCATCACAAATTAGTAAAAATATAGAAGGACAACTCGGGCGTCTATTTGCGTAATCGCGCATGGACAAGTCACGCACGAACTACCTCCGATTTCTACCAGAGTTTGTTTTTCGTGTGTGTAAGTGGCCTACACTGGTGTCAGATTTTTCAAGCTGCAACATCTGACATAGCTTAACGACTGCCATCAAAGATGACGACCGGGACTTAACGTGCCTTCCGAAGCGATTCAGGCCAGGTCAAGATGGAAAATTTTATTTTCAGATTGACCTGGGTCTCACCAAAAAAATATAGTATCTTTGATATCTCATGACGTGACACAACTTCACAACTTAATATGACGTTTCAAGAAACGCTCAATCCATGTATTGTCCTTATATATTTATTTAAGTGTAGGTATACGAGTACTCGTAGTAAGCCCAGTCTTAAATACGTTACGGCCGTATTATAATTTAGCAGTTTTAATGTGATAAAGAAGTAAATATATACAGACAAACCACACAAATTTACAAATTCACCCAAAGTATGTTCAAGACTTGTGTTACAGGATAGTAACTCACGATACTATATTTTGTAATAAATACAAATACATATATAGATAAATATTCCAAGACTTACTTGAAGATTTTTTTCCATGTTGAGTGGATCGAAACCGGGACCTCCAATATGACAGCCCATAGCACGATAACCACTAAGGTCACATATTCTTGCTCAAAATCAAACTTTCGGCTTCAACTGAACATTATAACCAAAAACAAACAGCACTTCTTCAATCGCGTGTTTCATCTGTAGTAACTTTAGTTTTTGTCTCTAGCACGGCACGCGCGGGCTCACTTAATGCAGATTTATGGGACGAGTAACTTTAATACGAGGATACACTCGTAATGCGAATGCGCTGGAAGTGACAACCACAATATTACCTAACATAATGGGTATGAAAGGGAATTACTTCTAATTCCCGCTTAAAATATGGCGAGCGAGAAGTTTCTTGATTCAAAATAATATTCTTTTGCTATAAATATTAAAGTTATTGTCCTGGGTGCACATACCCTGGACATAGCCTAGAAGGGGTGACTCAGCCCGCCAATATGAACAACTTTTCCCTAAAGACCATACAAACTGGCTCGTCGCGTCGGCTTCAACAGGCATGTGAAAAAATCGAGTTCCCAGTTCTAGTCGAACAGCAAAGTGGTTCATATTGACGGGTTCAGTCACTCCTTCAAGGCTATGTCGAGGGTCAATTTACACTCCGTACATTTATAGGAAAATTCTCGGTATCTTTTTTAGAGTAGAACATGATTATTTGCATATGAATAGGGTACACAAATTGGTGTTACAGAGGTTTATTTCACTCCTAATCAGCCATTTAAGATAGCATGCATATTTCTTATTATAAAATTACTAGCTGTTGCCCGCGGCTCCGTAGAAATGATAAAAATTCCATACAAACCCCTCCCCCTCTGCTTTTTCCTCTTACGGGGGAATTTAATACATTTCACCTGCATAGATCTTTAGCCCTTAAGGAGGGGATTTTGCCCATTTCACCTACACATATATATTTTTATTGTAATGGAGAACTTCTTATTGTCATATTTCTAAGTGAATAAAACCACACAAACTTTACCCCACCTATTTTACCCCTTCAAGGGGAAATTTCGTCCATTTTAACTACACAGATCTTTTCAATTGTAATGTAAACATATATACTTATTTTTATACTTTTATGTCCAGAAATGAGAAAAAATCCATACAACCCCCCTTTATCCAATAAGGAGGGAATTTATCTTTTTTAATTGTAATCTAGAACGTATATACTTATTTTCATACTTCTAAGTCTAGAAATGAAAAAAAAACCATAATAACTTTACTCCCCTATATAAAAATAAATAATTCTCCCTTGAAGGGGTTACCCCTTCAAGGGAGAATGTTGTCTGGTTCACCTAAACAGATCTTTTTTAATTTTAATTGAGAACTTGCGTACCTACTTTCAAACTTCTAAGTCCAGAAATGAGAAAATTCCATAAAACTTCAACCCCTTTGATTTTCTAAAAATCCTTTCTTAGTGCTCATTTACATCATAAAAAGAATCCCTGTGCCAAAATTCAAGTTTCTGCGCACAGTAGTTTCGGCTGTGCGTTGATATATAAGTCAGGTTTGCCTTTGGCCCGCGGCTCCGCCCGCGTAAGTGTCGATTTCTCAGGAACAGTAGAATTACCCGGAATACATTAGTTTATGACTTTCAATGAAACACCTTAATATTGAATTTCAATTGAATAACTTCAAAAACGGAAAGTTTCATACTAACTTTGCATCCCCGTTATATCCCCTTAAGGGATGATTTTTGAGAAAAATATTTAACTCGTGTTTCATGCCTTTTAGTGAAGAACCTTCATGCTGAATTTCATTCGACTAACTTCAAAAATGGCAAAGTTTAATGCTTACTTTGCACCCCTATTTTACCCCCTTAAGGGATGATTTTTGAGTAAAATATTTTACTCGTGTTTCATACCTTTCAGTAAAGAACCTTCATGCTGAATTTCATTCGAATAACTTCATAAACAACAAAGTTTCATACTAACTTTGCAACCCGTTTTTCCCCCTAAGGAGATGAATTTCCAAAAATCCTTTCTTAGTGCTCCCCTACGTTATAAAAGGAACCCCTGTGCAAAATTTCAAGTTCCTAACCATTATAGTTTAGGCCCTGCGTTGATATGTCAGTCAGTCAGTTAGCTTCTCCTTTTTTTTAATATGGATTACTATGGATAGTATGGATAGGTATAATGCTGTCGTATAATGATGATGAATTGACTTTGGATTTTAATTTTCTTATGTCACTTATTATTTTATTTTATTTTTGCTATATGTTGGCAGGCAAACTCATGCCTTGAGTTCATTCAAATGACGATAACTTTTTTTTTAATGAACCGATTTTGATGAAACAAACTTTAAATGTTAAATTGAATTAAAACAAAGCAATTGGTGAAAGTTTGAAGTAAATCGGTTCAGTATTTTCGGAGATAATCGTGATCATACATACAGACAGACAGACAGACAGACAGACAGACAGACAGACAAGAAATTCCAAAAAAATTTTTTTGCTTTCTATTATTCTTTTTAAGTGTCCCTCTATCCATTTCAGTCAAAAAATCAAAATGTACAGACAAAATAATTTTACTGTTTTATTATATGTATATAGATGATTTTGAAATAGCATGACGCCGTCATCTGTAGATTTGGATAACTGTATTATGTTACCATACCAAATATTTGGTAGCTAATTAAATTTCTTCTTCTGTCGAACGATGTCTAAATATTTTTAAAAGCAAGCAACCTAGCCTCTGTAACAGTAAAATGGTACCTTATTATGTTTAACATTTTTTTTTCTCTGTGCTGTAAAAATCTCTTCAGGTACATTGGATTTTGATATTGCCAGTTCCAGTCACTTTATTTCTTCGTCGTTATATCAGGTTATGAAGGCAGCATGCAGCTCCCATAATACCGAATGTCGGTGTTAAGTAACTTTTGTTCGTAACACTATGCTTTTTGTGTCCCCCCGGGATTAGTTACACGAAACACAAATTTTGGTTGTTATTGTTTGAAAACTCACAGAACTGACCTCATTATTCCACTGGAAAAAGTATTAGGACTTGTTTATTACACCAACTTTTTGCTATTTAAACAATGGATATTTGGTTCGATGCTAATCTATCAATACTAATCATCATCATCATCAGGTCCTTTTTAGTCTCCACTACAGGAGCACGACCCTCTCTGTACTACTAGGGCCATACTTGGCCAGAGCAGCCAGAGGACTTGGCCTACACTCTCCACGCTGGCCAGACGGGTTGGAGAGGTCTCTTAGATGTTTATAAGCTTTGTTTAGCTTGTATTTCCTAAGTCGCCTTCTACGACATCCACGGGAAGACTTGGAGTGGTCCTATTCTATTCTGCCGGAAACCACACGGCTAATCAATACTAATACTAATATATATATATTTATCAATACTAATATACTGATACTAATATACTAATCTATACTAATATTATAAATCTGAAGAGTTTGTTTGTTTGTTTGTTTGAACGCGCTAATCTCAGGAACTACTGGTTCAAATTGGAAAATTCTTTTTGTGTTGGATAGTCCATTTATTGAGGAAGGCTTTAGGCTATAAAACATCACGCTGCGAGCAATGGGAGCGAAGCATCAAAAAAAAATGTTTTGAAATCGGGGAAAAAATATTCTTATATACTAATTAATCATAACAATAAAAATTGCCGCGGACGAAGTCGCGGGCAACAGCTAGTCTATACTAATATTATAAAGCTGAAGAGTTTGTTTGTGTGTTTGTTTGAACACGCTAATCTCAGGAATTACTGGTTCAAATTGGAAAATTCTTTTTGTGTTGGATAGTCCATTTATTGAGGAAGGCTTTAGGCTATAAAACATCACGCTGCGACCAATAGGAGCGAAGCTTCAATGAAAAATGTTTTGAGAACGGGGTAAAATTATTCATCTATACGAATGAAAAAACGAATTAATCATAATAACAGAAATTGCGGCGGACGAAGACGTGAGCAACAGCTAGTATGTAATATATATAAAATATTATAAATGCGAAAGTGAGTTTGTTTGTTACGCTTTCACGCCGTAACTACTGAACCGATGATCATGAAATTTTGCATACAAGTTCTCTGGAGTACGGAGAAGGACATAGGCTACCTTTGAAGCAGGCGAAAGCTAGTCTATATATAAAAAGAATTAGTTGCCTGTAAAGTCTTTTACGGACAGTGGAAGAGAAATAGATGCATCACCCGCCGAACGCTTAGGTCTCTATCGCTTGTTCCGCGCTCTCGCTTGCACACAGAACGTGGCAGTTTAATGTGCGTGCAACCAGCGATTCATCGATTTATAAGACGTCAAAAATAGTGTCTTGAACTTTGGAACGAGGATTTTTATATATGTCTATATCAGGGATGTGTAAGCATTAACTTTAAAATCCAAATAAAATTACCTATCTGTGGTCCTGCTTCCGTTTCCCCACATACATACTTCCCTATTCGCCGTCGACGGCCTCTGATTGGTCGCCCGATGAGTCAAAAATATGGCGATCGAGTCTTGTTGAGCGCGCCCGTGCGCTAATATAATTTCCAAAAATAAAAACGACTCTAAGGCCTTCGCTGGCCAAAACAACCCTAAATCTTCATCGCGTGTATGTGATGGTGTACCACTAGTGTAGGCAGTAAGAAAATAACGCAGTTCAAACACAAGGATCGTCGGCCGGTCGACACGAGGTCCCGTCGCAGGCGAATCCTTCCGAGTCCTGTTCAACGTGAATCCAGGTTAGTGTTTACTGTTTTTTCCTTGCTGTGATTCTGGGGTCGATCGGAGAATGCAGTGACCCTTCCAGAAAGTCGCAACAAGGGATGTTGCGAATATTCGCACCCGCATCCGCAAATGCGGAGATTCCACATAAATTGCGACATCTGCATCCGCGTCCGCATCCGCAATAATCAAAAGCGGATATTCATGCGGATGCGAATGTAATACAAGTTGTGACAAGAGATAAATTGAGCAGGGCCGGCGAATTGCGACAATGACCAACGGGAGCGAAAAATTTAGTTACAACATCCGATGCGTTTATTGTGGTGCATCATTTGTTTCTTATAAATAAATTGTTACTAACATGTTTGTTTGCGCTGTGGATAACTTATCGTATACATAGTAGATATTTTGAGTGTTTTATCGTTGAAGGCTGACATCGGCGCAACCGCCGATGTCAGCCTTCAAAAATCCGCATCAGCATTGACATCCGCGGATGTGAAAAAATCTGCATCCGCAACATCCCTGGTCTGTATGTACAAGTCTAATACAGTTTATGGATGCATGCACGACTGCATACAATATTGGAATTATACTGTGCTATTTTCAATCGTCGTCTCGCGTGACCGGCTCGCTGGTGCAACTTGCAATCAATATAACCCGGGAGCACACTGCAAAAGTGTCTACGTCATAAGGTATGAGGGCTATCGTTTTTTGCTCACTAGTTGGCGCCACTGATAGTTAAGGTCCTAAAAAGGTTTTTAATTACACGCTACACATATTATTTCACTATATAAAATGCCGTTGTCTACGTAAAATGTATAACCTTATTACTTTAAACAATCAATTTTTGTAGACATGCCAATGTAATCTAAAATGTAAAATAACATCTAACAGTAAATCTAGGTAAAACAAATTATGTTCAATTTCATTCTAAAATGTCTAATCCAAATAATTTAAATATCCATTATAATAATGTCAAAATTAATGAATGTAATAATGTAAACTTTTTGGGAATTAATATTGATAAGCATTGTGATTGGAAATCTCATGTTAATATAGTTTGTAATAAATTAAACAAATTTGTGTATGTGTTAAGTAGGCTCCGTAAAACATCAAATTTACAGACTGCGTTACTAGCCTATCATGGCTATGTAAGCTCTACACTAAGGTATGGTCTAATATTGTGGGGAAACTCATCCGAAGCAAGCAGAGCATTCCTAGTACAAAAGAAATGCATCAGAGCTATTGAAGGAATTCCGTCATATCAATCATGTAGACCGCTATTTAAGAAATTTGATATATTAACCTTGCCTTGTATGTATATCTATGAGATTGGTGTTTTTGTTCGTAGCCATTCTCATCTTTTTACTAAGGCAAAAGAATTTTTTCCCAGAAGCACAAGAAATGGAGATAGACTTGTACTTAAAAATGTCCCAAAAACGGAGCTATTTAAAAATAACTCCATGTCGATGTGTATTAAAATATTTAATAAATTGCCTCCTAATATAAAGGAGCTACCACTGCGACTTTTTAAGACAAAATTAAAACAATGGCTTGTAGAAAAAATGTATTATAAGACTAATGACATATTTAAGTAAATGACATTTCTATATATAATTATTAGTAATTAAATCTTAATATTTTGGCAATACGTAATGTTTATTATTAAATTCTATCAAACTGTAATATTTTCACATGCTTAATTAAGAGCGAAATATAAGGTACTTTCTGTTATATTCTAAGAACTATTGTACTCTATTTTAAGTGAAATAAATATCATTATCATTATCATTATCAATGTAAATATAAAAAGTTTTGCAAGAAATGGCCACTAGACTTTAGTATAAAGGGGGTTTTGGGAGCGAAATATCGATTACTGGGAAAATCGTTTTTCTATTTAAATCTCACTTTCCCAGGTATTAGTCCTATTAAATGACATGTCGGAAACCTCACGCTAAATAAGCGCCTCTAGCGGGAAATTCACATTAGTGATGTAACGAATATTCGCATTCGCATTCGCATTCGCGGATATTCGCATATTTTTGCATATTCGCATTCGCATTCGCATTCGCGAATTTACTGCGAATGATTTTGCGAATATTTTTTTTTAATTTTTTTTATTCTTGGTTGATATAATAAAACAAAATCTATACATTAACTATGTTTTAATTCAAGAAAATTATTTAACCTTGTCATCACATAATCAGTCTTCTCTTTATCATTTGGTTGGTAACATTTATTTATTAACTTTGAGAAATTAACCTTAAATCTAAAATTATAATGTCTACAAACATTGTACACAAACAATAACAATTCTTCTATGAATTTTTACCTTTTCTACTTCTTAACAAAACTAAAAATAACAATCAACAAACATTATTTGTCAACAAAAAATAAACTATAATTATGAGAATCATAAGTAAACTCTTCACTCAAGCGATAGTGAATTGGCGCCAAATTTAAACAAAATCTGAATATTCGCATTCGCATTCGCATTCGCGAATGTCGGTAGCAAATATTCGCATTCGCATTCGCGAATGTCCAAAATATGACATTCGTTACATCACTAATTCACATGCGCTTGCTTGCATGCGCGCATCATTGGGCTTGAAAACATAGCTTTCAAGAGTCCTTTGATTAGTGTGAACTATGTTTAGTGTTTCACCTTTTAGCCGTGTGGTTTCCGGCAGAGTAGAATAGGACCACTCCAAGTCGTCCCATGGATGTCGTAAGAGGCGACTTAGGAAATACAAGCTAAACAAAGCTCATAAACATCAATGAGACCTCTCCAACCCGTCTGGCCAGCGAGGAGAGGGTAGGCCAGATCTTCTGTCTGCTCTGGCCAAGTATGGCTCCGGTAGTACAGAGAGGATCGTGCTCCTGCAGTGGAGACTAAGAAGACCTGATGATAGATATAGATAGATGTTTAGTGCGTGTGAACGCACTCAACATAGTTCACGCTAATCAAAGGGTGTCTGGTAGAAATGCTTTAGGTTATAGGCTGCGCTTTGGACCATAGTGACCAATAAAGATTAAACAAAAAAAAATACTTTCTATGCATGTCAAAACAAAAGTCGAAGCCATATTCTGGTTTCCAGCCAAATTTGAATGCATTCATCATCATCATCAGGTCCTTTTTAGTCTCCACTACAGGAGCACGACCCTCTCTGTACTACTAGGGCCATACTTGGCCAGAGCAGCCAGAGGACTTGGCCTACACTCTCCACGCTGGGCATACGGGTTGGAGAGGTCTCTTAGATGTTTATAAGCTTTGTTTAGCTTGTATTTCCTAAGTCGCCTTCTACGACATCCACGGGAAGACTTGGAGTGGTCCTATTCTACTCTGCCGGATACCACACGGCTTGAATGCATTGGATCTTGCTAAACCTACTTCTTTTATATGATTAATGAATTTCAAAGCAATATCATCATGACGTTACCATTTTTGCCGTAAGCTTATGAACTAGGTAATAGCAGAATAGCTGCTACATTGTTGTATGTATTAATGTCGATTCTGAACTGAGGCAAGGGCGTCGCCAACGGGGTAAGGGGCAGGGACTTAGTAATAAAAAACATATAATCGTATATTTCAGAGCTGCCATGGCTGCTGAATGTATATGTCGTAGGCCGATCGCGATGAGCCTGGCTAGATCGGTATGTGCCGCCATATTTTGATTTGGCTGCCTAATTACCGCCATAACGTTTGACGATTTGGCCGTCCATAGTTGGCCAAATCGATTCTGTAGGGTGATCAATATTTTTAGTCCACCAACTCACTAGTATCACATTTATTACCAATATTAAAGCACCTCCGTGGTCCAGTGGTTAAGGCGTTTGCCTGTTGACCCGGGGGTCGTGGGTTCGATTCCCACCGGAAGCATACTTTGTTTAGTTGTTTCCAGTTTGGTTAGGACATTGCAGGCTTGAATTACCTGATTATCTGATAATAAAGATGATTCCGTGCTTCGGAAGGCACGTTAAGCCGGTGGTCCCGGCTGCCATCTGGTAGTCGTTAAAGGAACCACGTCAGAGGCCGAGAGGCGGTTCCGAAGAACTCTGACACCAGGGTGTGCATGGTCGATTGACCGTGTCACCTACTCGAAATGATGATGATTACCAATATTTTAAATTTCTTATAACGCCGCTATTTTTTTTCTGCACATAAACACACAGCTGACTGCCACTTGAAATGAAAGAGCACAATAGTACTAGAAAGTGCAACTACATTACGATGCCCCCAGGCATATCACGATACGCCTAGTCATATCTCGAGTCGGCCAAGTAACTGAATGGGAAAATCGGCATATAGGCTGCTGTCTCATATACGCTGCATATAGGCTGCTCTCTCGGCTTTTTAATAAAAAAAGGACTTTTGTAGATAATAGTACAGAACACTTCGTGCGTGCGTTCGACTCGCACTTGGTCGAGTTTTTTTCACAACTTGTTATCAGCAAATCACAAATAGTATTTTAATAGCTGTGAAAAGTAACAGTTTGATATGCATTTAGTCACGGGTACCTATTACAGAATATGAGCGGCATTAATTTTCACCTCGACGTTGATTTCGCACGACTGCGTTTAATATGTAAATGGCTGAGAAAATGAAATGATTACGAGAAACTGAGACATCATTAGCAGAGACACGATAGTGGCCACCCGCTGGGTAACTACGAGTACGTTCAAGTTTACGATAACAGAGACAACACTTGATGAAGAACCCGATTATCCCGAAGGTTGACTGGTAGAGAATGCTTAAGGCGCTGTATCCCTTAACCGTTTGTAGCGGACATCGCGAGATATATTATATACTCGTGTCATAACTCAGTTCAAACCTACGAATAAGTAGGTTCAAACCCGTGTCTGCCATTTTCGTGTTAATTTTCACTTTTAATTTAATAATTCAATAATTTATAACCAAATATTGTATTTTTTTAGGTATCCATCTTGCTTATTTAGTTATACTTTTTATAGACATATAAAAGTTTGTAGTTGTCGTTGTCGCTGAAAATATCAAGTGATTCGCGACGAAACTTTTTCTGGATATAGCTTTTTTGCTATTTTATTTAGCTAGGTTTTAAATATATTTTTGAAAATTGATGATGGCCCTCGAGGAAGAGGAAGACCTAGGAGGAGATGGCGCGATGACATGGACGCACACATGAACGATTGGCAGACTGTGGCCCTTGACAGGGACACTTGGAAACAGAAAGGGGAGGCCTTTGCCCAGCAGTGGGACACAAAAGCAGGCTAAAAAAAAAAAAAAAATTTTAGATATAACCATTTATTTTGATCTTTGAACTGTACTTCATTTTTTTTTTCATGCTAGTATTCCATGAAAAATAAGGCTAACTGCGCGACGAAAAAATAGGACGTTTTGCGGTATTCTTCTGATGCACAGCGCCTTAAGCATTAAGTTCGCACTTTGTACCATTGTGATAAATAAAGATTTTTAAATAAAAAAAAGAACTCGTTATGTCGTACAGCGTTAATCTGTTTGTTTGTTAGTTTTGATATCTTTTACCTGTTTAGTGCAAAAAATTTGGAAGGGTTTGATTTCGATTTCATCAATATCGGCTCAGTAGTTTAGTTGAAGTAGGTTTTACATCAGAAAGATTAATTTATTATAAACTTGTTTACTTCACAAATCAGCCGCATATTGAAAAGACAGATGAATGCATGAATAGGAGAAAATTGTGAATTGCTGTGACGGGATGATTGAGATAATAATGTTAGATGAGTTCATTATACCTGGTTGTAAAATATACTGGGTGATTTTGAACCTGCTAGCTATATTGAAATCTGGTAATCAGAATCCCTAATGGAATACAGAATTGCAAGAAAAAAAGGTAAAAACTAAAATTTAACATTTGACCTTCCATAGAAGGTTCAAATAAGCAAGGTTAATTGCCATAGAGATAGCTTATACCGACTCGTAAAAGCACAAAGGAAAAAAATACTACACCTAAGTACATGTTTATCAGATGGTATGTGTGAACGAGCTCTAGTTCAGGAAATCTCGGGGTTCCAAACGACCCATTCAACGAACCCTTTCAACAAATAAGAAAGGTTCAAATGAGAAAGGTAAATGCAATAAAGAACTGTAATTGATATAAAAAACAAACACGGTTTGGCCGCTCACTTAACTACTTAGCTTTTAGTTTCGTTGGGTTGGGGAGAGTGGATTTGCTAATGGATTATTTGACTGCATTAAAAGTAAAATATAATAATGAGAATGGAAGTCTGTCGATCCATTTGACGACCTCTATCGCCCCCATGAATCCTACGGATGCCGCTTTCGATAGATAAAAGGGTACAGTGGTTGGTAAAATGGACCATACTCTCATCTCTCTCTCAGAATTTCGCTACAGGAGCACCTAGGGTCTGTAGCGAAATTCCACCTGCACGTCAATTCAGCATATCTTACTAGGGAAGTCTGGCACCTGTTCATTAGATACCAACATTTTCGCGGAAGATGAAAACTGGGGCAGGCAGATTGGGGTCAGAAATTATGTCCTTGTTGGCTACCCCAGAGCTAGTCCATCATCATCATCATCATTTCGAGTAGGTGTCACGGTCAATCGACCATGTACACCGTGGTTTCAGAGTAATTCGGAACCGCCTCTCGGCCTATGACGTGGTTCCTTTAACGACTACCATATTGGAGCCGGGACCAACGGCTGATCACTGGGAGAGTCAGATATATTTATGGATTTTCAGGCTTTTCCCTTTCTCTCTAATCCGTGCATTTCCGTGGTTGCATCTTCAACTCTAAGGCACAGATTTTAGGTTAATATCTCCCTATTTATTTATTAAACGATCCGGCAAAGTTTTTGCACTAATTTTCTGCCTGGCGTCCTTTGCGATTGGTTTTTGCGGGATATATATATGCTTTTTGCGGATTTTGCCTTTTAGTTATTTTAAAGATATTTATAAGAAGAGACGGACTGGCGATATTCTTGGTAAAAACCACACGTCATAGTTAAAGATGTATTTTTCAACATCATCTCAGTCGTGAGAGATCCACTGGCCATAAGCCTACCCCAAGGATCCCTAACATTACCGGTTGAAGGCCTGCATGAAGCGTTTACCTGCGACTTTGGTCAGGATGTCCGACCAACTGGTCAGTAGCTGTTTGTCACTGCGTTTGCCGGAACATGGTCGCCATTCTAGAATCTTTCTACTCCATCGGCCATCGGTTCTGAGCGCTATGTAACCTACTATATAACTCAGTATCTATGCTTATAAACTTTAGAAACTTCTACTACTGATTTCTTTAAAGATTTAAGTAAAAAAATAATAAAATAAATATATACGGACAAATCACACAGATTAAGCTAGCCCCAAAGTAAGTTCGAGACTTGTGTTATGGGATACTAACTCAACGATACTATATTTTATAACAAATAGATATATAGATACACATCCAAGACCCAGGCTAATCTGAAAAAGATTATTTTCCATCTTGACCTGGCCGGGGATCGAACCCGGTCACTCCGTGTCGCAGGCTGGCGTGTTGACCGCTGCGCCACGGAGCTAGTCATATATTTAATGGTTAAATGGTTTAATAAAAAATCAAGTTTTAGCTATATACTCGTACAAATAGCCAAGTAGCAAAGTTCATAACCGGCGATAATAGTGTCGGTGTAATTTCCCACGGGAGAGCCTCACGCGGGATCCCGAAAGCTGCTTATAGTGCTCGCTCAGTCCGACCGCGCATCCCGAAATGCGAAAATTGAAAAGTTAAGGAGTATAATATACAAGTTGCTGTTATCAATAGTGGATATACAGTACAGCGTGGGAATTTACTACCGACCTTTCCTTGCAGGGGTGACTTATTGTGTATTGTGGTGTGGAATACCACAGAATACTGAATAGTTTGCTTATTTACGGTGAGTGTGTCGGTGAGTCCGTCTAAATTAACAACTGTTCCTATAGGAGAAACTAATTTTCCATACAATAGGCTAGTTTCCTAAAAAAATATAATTAGTCCGTCAGTTAGATATTAAAAAAATATTGGACACGTATTTTTTCTTTTGTCGATTAAACAAAACATGATAAAGATATAGCCCTTTGAAATTCCGTGTGACGTCATAGTTTGCTACAATTTTTAGCAAACTTTGACGTCAAGAGCCCCCACTCCTGAAATTTGAAGCGCTTTATCTTTATTATTTATTGTTCATTTGACAAAAGAAAAAATAAGTGTTCTATATTTTTTGATTATCTAACTGGCGGACTAATTGTTATGCAATTTGCATGTATTTATACATGGAGTAATTCTGATCGGTTGGACCCCTAAAAGGGTGACTCAGACCATCAATAAAACAACTTTTTCTATGGGACCAATGGGGAGAATTAAAAAGAAATCCGTCATTTCCATACAAAAAAGTTCCGTCGCCCGGCCAGTTTGTATGGGAATTTCGTTTTTTTTTTGAGTTCTCAGCATTATTCACCATGTATAACTTTGTATATAAATATCGAATTTGCACATTGGTCCCTTAGAAAAAGTTATACATTTTGAAGGGCCTATACTGGGTGCAAGACACCCTGGACCGCCGGGCGGTCACCAGTAATCGGAGCTAATCCTACTCTACGCACTCTGTTCCGGTGGCGAGTGCGAGGGGTTCAGATAGTGGGATTCCTCTGGCTATTCGGAGTCGAAGAGGGGTCGAGGTAAATATTACCCCTGTGTGTTAAATAGTATCCCTGCTTCGCTAGCAATAGCCCAATCACACTCAACGATTTCTGATACTAACGAGAGGGATGCCACAGTACGTTAGACACGATACGAGATATCTCCATTCGTGTCTAATGTCCTTCTCGGTCAGTAACTGAATTCGGTTAAGTAAGGTTTTAAACTTGAATTCAGTATTCACTTACCCTGAATGGCTCCAGCCCAACACAGCCAAAACAGTGCCCATTTGGCAGTCCTGAACCTCTGGAGGAAGGCGGGGCGGAACACCCCCCAGCCGCAGCGCAGCGCCCGGTCTTCTTCGGGACCCCCCGACAGAGGGGGCTCGGGCTCCGGCTCCGTTTCATTCTGGTAAAAAAAATAAAATATATATTTAAGAGGTCAAGGGTGTCATCCTCAACTGTCCGATGGTCCTGGGGTCTGAGCGTTAAGAGCGCTTACGTATCAGTCCCCACTGGGATGGGTGATCGCAAGTGGCTTAAAAATATCTTAAGCTCATCCGTGCGAGAGGCATGTTAAGCCATTGGTCCCGGCTGTCATCATTGGTGGCAGTCGTTAAGCTATGACACCAGTGTTGGCCACTTACATACACGAAAAACAAAAAAAAAACAAACACCTACTCACAATAGGCTAGTTTCCTAAAAAAATATAATTAGTCCGTCAGTTAGATATTCAAAAAATTTTGGACACGTATTTTTTCTTTTGTCGATTAAACAAAAAATTATAAAGATATAGCCATTTGAAGTTCCGTGTGACGTCATAGTTTGCAAAAATTTTTAGCAAACTTTGACGTCACGAGCCCCACTCCTGAACTTTTACGCGCTTTATCTTTATTATTTATTGTTTATTTGACAAAAGAAAAAATACGTGTCCAATATTTTTTGATTATCTAACTGACGGACTAATTGTTATGTTATTATAACGACCCAGGCAACTAGCCTATTGTCGCAAGAACCATTACATTACATTACATTTGTTGGGTTCCGTCCGATAAAAGTAATTAAATGATCCCCACCCGGAACTGACAATATATTTTACAGTCGCATCAGAAATCAAGATTTACGCGGTGGCCACGTATCAGGACGCAGTGGGCGTTTCCGATTGTCCGTTTAGTTTTAAATTTGAATCATGGTCCAAGTAGCTCAATTACAATGTTTAAAAGTGTTTCTTGTATCGGTCATGCCTTGGGTTAAGTAGGAAGTTGTCATATGAATTACTTATTAAGAATGTTTCTGTGAGCGTTTGTTAGTGGGTGGTAAGTCAATAAACTTAACGTAAGAAGAGTACATAAGTTTATTGACTTGACTTTAGATCAATGGCAGTTTCTTTGAATCGAATCAACCATGGTATACAAGATCGAATAACAATGTTCAGAGATATTTGTAGGTAATGATAGTCATGTTGCAAGAATGTTATGAAGTCTAAACGAAATACGTCTTCTTCAGTCATGTATACAATATTTCTTAAAAATGTACCTAAGTCTTTTGTTAGAAACATATTTTTTTATTCTTTTGACGTGATAGTCTTAAAAACCTCATCGCATCGCTTATAATCTCAACGCCAGCTGCATGTGAGAAAAAGTGCCACGTTCCGTGTACAAGCGAGAGCGCGTTATAAGCGATAGAGAGGCCTAAGCGTTCGGCTTGTGATGCATCTATCTCTTTTCCACAGTTATCACGTAAAATTATCGTCCGTAAACCAACTTTACAACCATATTTTTTTAAACGTTCGAGCGTATTATTATAAACTGGAGTAAGCATGAATGTTCTATTTATTTATTCCGCTGATGTTTCTATGGATTGACATCGATCGTGGTCACAGCGAGACTGCAGGAATAAATAAAAAGTTCGTTAATAAGTCCCGTTAATAGTAAAACTAAGACTTTTTTATTTTTTTCGTAATCGGCAATTTAAAAAAAAATGCCTTTTTGAAAATAACAATTTTACAGGTGTTCTTGGCGGGAATTTCGGCGGACTGCATAGCTTTTGTTTTAGATTGTTTTGCAAATTGTTTCTAGTGGACTTTATGATGTAAAATCGGTGTAATTTGATGTTATAAATGCCCATGTTAATGAACAAAGTCCGGAATAACTAAAATAAAGTGTCATGGTGCGGCTGTAGTGAGATTTACTTAGCGGGCTGGTGTTTGCTCGCCTCGTTGCGTCGTTTATGATCAAGCCAGTGGATTCGTGGGAATTGTCGCCAGGGGTCTCCATAGAAATCAGCGAAATGAATTACACCATCATTTCGTTGATACACAAGCAAGAATAACTCGAAAAACAACTAGACACTGGCTAAAATAAGCTTCTGAATGAAGTTTGAGGGCCAAATAAAAGAAGAAGAAAGAAAATATTTTACAAGCTTTTTTTTATTGGTTTTTAAAGCCTTAAATAAACTGAAAATTAACCAGTACCTCCTATGAAACTTCAAAAAAATTAAGAATGCGTATATATTTTTTAATTTACAGAAAAAAGTGCCGCCCAAAATAATTTATTCGTGTGGTACAAGGAGAATTATTTTATCTCTATGGGTACACCACAGGAATCTAATCGAAAGAATGCGTAAATATTTTTCAATTTACAGAAAAAAGTTACGCCTTTTTTTCTTGTGGTACAGCCAGGATTATGTTATATCTATGGGTCCAATTACAACACCACACGAATCTAATCGAAAAATAATTACGGCGATTTTAGTTCGGTCGCGCGAACTTATCGTGATCCATGCAATGGCCGCGAAGGACGTTCAACTTTTTTATTTCTTATTCGGCAACCACGAATGTAATATGCCGACTGACGTCAGTAGAAATAATCTGAGTAACTACCTACACGTGTAATTTAATTGTTTTTTTATTTCTTCTTGAACGTGGTTTCGTCAAATTATACACCTTTATATTCAAGATTCAAAGATTCAAAGATTTATTCAGAAAATAGGCCTTTTCAGGCACTTTTTCACGTCAATTCACATTTAAAATTAAATAATACTTATTATATTATATTCAAATTATTAATTATTGTTTAAAAGCTACAAACTACTAGCGTTTCGGAACCGACCACTGCAGAGAAGAAGATTAAACGAAGAAGATTGATTAAGATATACTATAGGTATTAGCGGGCCTCTTCGGAACGGATAGATATACCGAGTGAAATTGAATTCATTAGCATTTAAGGCGAGGCCTCAAATGTTTGGTACCTTCGCTCGGCAAAGGACTGATCAAGTGCGCACAAGGGATAGCGCTTGGCGGTTTAGCCCGTGAATGATGAGATAGGACATAGTCTCGAGTCGCTCAAAGAAAAAAACGTAAGCGCCAAATTCGTTATTTCTATTTTATATAAAATCAGACCGGTTAATTGTATTTTCATATTTACATTTTGATGAATTACTAATAACCTATCTTTTAGTCTAAAAATCATTATTTCATTCGTCGCATTTGAGCTACAATAACAAAAACTCTGCGAACGAAGACCATTTTTCAAAAAATATTTCTATCGAGAAAATTTTATCAAAACGTGTTTTCATCTTCAATTTTTGGAGATGAAATAGTCAAAAATCATATTACTTAGATTTGAAACTCCTTATTTAAGTATTTTGCAAGATAAATAAGATTCAGAACGACCTTATTTACAGTGGTATCACCTTAAGGAGTGACTCAGACCATGAATCTGAACAACTTTCATTATGAAACCTACTCCGAAATTGCAAAAATCATCTGTTCCATAGATTTTGGCCAAGTATATATTCCACTTTTGTATGAAAGAGCAGATAATTTTTTCACGATGTCGAAGTTGGTCCCATAATGAAAGTTGTTCAGATTCGTGGTCTGAGTCACTCCTTAAACGTATGCTAATGAATTCAATTTCATCCTGTATATGTTATATATGTATGTATTGTATATGATATAATTGTTATATAGAATAATATATGCCTATGTTCATCGGGGATTATGTAGAATTCAAATGGCGAAAGATTTTTTTTTCAAATAGTTCCCGTATATAGTTTCGGATCCTATTCAATCAAACAAACAGTCAAATCTCTTGTCTTTATTATAGTGAATAAGTGTAGATCATAATAAACGAAAATTCATCTTTTTATTAATTCATATATTCATACATCTTTTTATAATATTTAAATATTAATAAGTATTTTTCTTACTTTTTCGATTTATTTGTTTATCATCTTTTACAGCCATAAAAGTCTACTGCTAGACATGGGCCTCTCTCAAGGATCCATGGGAGGATATTGCCATACTCAACACGCTTGGCAGATGGGTCGGCGAGCGCAATTTCCTTGGCTTCTTGTGCTTCCGATGCTGCTGCCCATCGCAAGCATTTTGAAGTTGGGGAAGGATAGGAATTTGTTGGATTTGGGAACGGAATTAAGGTATTGAGATTCTACTCACTCAGACGAATGGAAAAGCAAGTAACAGCCCGGAAGGCCGGGCGCCATACCTGCAACTACCGGACAGACACTTGAGGATGACACCCCTGACCAAATTTATTTGTTTCATCATCAGGTCTTTTTTTTTAGTCTCCACTACAGGAGCACGACCCTCTCTGTACTACTAGGGCCATACTTGGCCAGAGCAGCCAAAGGACTTGGCCTACACTCTCCACGCTGGCCAGACGGGTATCACAGATGTTTATAAGCTTTGTTTAGCTTGTATTTCCTTATTTTATGCCGTGTGGTATCCGGCAGAGTAGAATAGGACCATTCCAAGTCTTCCCGTGGATGTCGTAGAAGGCGACTAAGGAAATACAAGCTTATTTGTTTAGGTTCCCTTTTTTATGGTTGATCAAAATAATTACCAAGTTTGTTTTAAATCCTCTTTCAAATCGAAAAAGGCTATAGGTATTTTATAAATCAACGTAATTTTTTTTGGGTAAGTTCGCGCGCTGCACGTAGTTTTATTTTATTTACAGACTAGCTTTTGCCCGCGGCTTCGCTCGCGTTAAGAAGTAGTAGTCATAATAGCTTTATGCATGCAAAGTCTCAGCCCGATCGGTTTAAAATTGACAAAGTTTCATACAAACTTTCATCCCCTATTTTATCCCCTTGAAGGTAGAATTGATCAAAATCCTTTCTTAGCGGATGCCTACGTCATAACATCTACCTGCATGCCAAATTTCAGCCCGATCCGTCCAGTGGTTTGACCTTTGAGTTATATATATTTAGACATTTTTTTTTAAATCTATGTATTTAGATTAACACCAAATGTCGCTCCGTACCGTAAACCACCAGATATACCCTAAGTCTGTGTAAATATGTGAATTAATGGAACTTGCGTGTTTTAAATGCGGCCATCTGCGCTATTATCCACCAATTATAGCTGTTTATAAATCCCCACCGCCATTATGCGCGCACGTCTCATACAAGCCATACAAAGGCCCATTGAGGCCGTAAGTGGTGACAAACAGCTGATATCCTGGTCTTTATGCTGCCCTGGTACTTTGATTGGAGACAAGAAATTTCTGGTTCGGATTGAGCAGGGGGAATCTTAAAAACCGGCCAAGTGCAAGTCGGATTCGCGCACGAAGGGCTCTGTACCGTAATCTATAAAAACGGCAAAAAAATCATGTCTGTTGTATGGAAGAACCTTTAATATTTATTTTATTTTTATTTAATTATAAATTTTTAAAGTTAATATATAACTAAATATTCTGTGAATATTTTAAGCGTCTACCTGTTGCCGTTATCAATATCGAGCAAAAACAAGCAAAAAAAAATCACGTTTGTTGTATGGGAGCCCCCTTAAATATTTATTTTATTCTATTTTTTAGTATTTGTTGTTATAGCGGCAATAGAAATACATCATGTGTCAAAATTTCAACTGTCTAGCTATCACGGTTGATGAGATACAGTCTGGTGACAGACGGACAGACAGACAGACGGACAATGGAGCGAAATTAATAGGGTCCCGTTTTTAACCTTTGGGTACAGAACCCTAAAAATTGTTATATGTATGCACTTAGATTTAAATCAGGCTTTTGTCCGCGTCTACGATCGCCTAGTCTAGACGTTTGGAAAAAATATTCATAATAAAAAAAAAACCAAAGGTAGGTTCTCTTTGTCTGGTTCTGTACCCGAAGGGTAGAAACTGCTATTACCATGGCTCCACTGTCCGTCTGCCTGTCTGTCTATCACCAGGCTGCTGATAGCTAGACAGTTGAAATTTTCACAGTTGCTGCTATAACAACAAATACTAAAAAGAGAATAAAACAATTATATAAGGAGGGCTGCCATACAGCAAACGTAACTTTTTTCGATATAAACAACTTCGAACACTTTAACAATAAATAACGAAATTTATATAAAATAAATTTAAGGGCTCATATACACCAAAATGTAATAATTTTAACCAAAGATAATAATACGGAACCCTTCCTGCGCGAGTCTGAATCGCACTTAGACGAGTTTTTTCTAAACATACTGATTTTTTTTCAAAACAGTCTAGATTGTTTGATGAAACATAAAATAGGAAATCTTTTATATTATCCACAGTTGAATCTGCATTTGTCATAACATGATTAGGTAAACTGTAAAATAAAATAGGCAAATCAGTTACGTCAATGCAATGCAATGGAAATCGACACGTGTTTGCCAGAAAATCAATTCGCATTCAGGCAACGTATAGTTGACGCACACACGCGATATAAACACTTTAAGAAGTATTTTTTCTGCTGGATGTATTGTACTTGTGTCTAAAAACTTAATTTTCGATGTTCTTGTAACGAAAATAACTAATGTATATATAATAGTGACACCTTCCTTACAGCAACAAATCAATGACTTAAAACCTAATCCTAACTTCCGAACTAATATTATAAATGCGAAAGTGAGTTTGTTTGTTTGTAACATTTACGCCGTAACTACTAAACCGATCATCATGAAATTTTGCATACACGTTATCTGGGGTATGGAGATGGACATAGGGTACATATTATCCTGGGAAAAAGTACTGTTCCCGAGGGATCGACATTGACGCGGGCAGAGCTGCGGGCGAAAGTTAGTGGTTTATAACGTAGTTTCTTTGCTTCTGTGACGCAGTGGTTTTTACACCAGACTGCTAGGCATCGGTTCGATTTCCGACGCGTACTTGTAAAATTATGTTCTAAAATAACCTATCATATAAAAAATCCGACTTCAATCAAACTACTACACCGATTGTGATGAAATTTAAATGGGTCGAACTTGAAGTCATATCCTATCAAGCAAATAAAATTTATAAAATCGTTTCATTAGTGACGGAGTTGTGAAGTAACAAACATAAAAAAAAACATACAACCGAATTGATAACCTATTTTCTTAAAGTTGGTTAATTAGCTCTAAGCCATAGCAACATAACACCATAAGGTGATTGTGCACAGAACATGGCCGGATAATTGTCGAATCGATCAAGTTACCGTCGAAACAGACTAAATAAGGGGTCTCTGACCGGTCAACGGGGGTTACTGGTTTATTAGCTACAACACATTAGGGCACACTAAGTAAATATTCATTAGAATATTTACTTAGTGTGCCCTTTCACTGATATCCTGTCTTCCGTATCCATAATATGTCACATGAAATATTATAAGGTATTTACATTTTAAAGGTGAATCAATAAGATTTTCATGTTAAAAGGTGTTTTTCTTTTTAATTTATGAAATAAAGTAAATACCTTTATCAGTTAATTATCAATAAATAACATTAGCAACCGTGTGGTTTCCGGCAAAGTAGAATAGGACCACTCCAAGCCTTCCCATGGAGGTCGTAAGAGGCGACTTAGGAAATACAAGCTAAAAAAGCTCATAAACATCAATGAGACCTCTCCAACCCGTCTAGCCAGCGAGGTGAGTGTAGGCCAAATCCTCTGTCTGCTCTGGCCAAGTATGGCTCCGGTAGCTCAGAGAGGGTCATGCTCCTGTAGTGAAGACTAAAAAGACATGATGATGATGATGAACATTAGAAAGTAATAACTATTATAACTAAAAACTAAAATTAAACTTGAAAAAATACATTTATTTCTAGCCTATCTGTCCCGCTCAGGGCAAAGGTCTCTATTTCATCATTCCAACTATTTCGATCGAGGGCTACTGATGTCCAGTCTTTCCGATAAGATTGAAGCTCGTCATTCCATCTCTTTTTGGACGAAAGTGTGTGGGTTAAATAGCGTTTATTTTATTCATTAACGCTTTCAACATGGGTTTTTGTAGATCTGAAGAATACTGTTTTTTATCGACTTCAAAAAAAGAACGTTATCAATTGGGCTATTTTTTTTTATTTTTGGACCGATTTTTCACATCTTGAGAAATTCACAATATCATCTATTCCAGACCGTCATGATGGGAAAAATTGCAGAAAGCGCAGATTGGGAAGACGTCAAATGTCATGGCTAAGAAATATCCGCCAGTGGAGTGGAATTAAATCGGTATAACAACTGTTCAGACTCGCCATAGACAAGACACGATGATGAAGTGGCACTTATAGAAGAAGAAGACAGATTTTTAAAATACTGTCAACAAAAGAGGCTTGTATTTAAAAAAAAAATCGGTATGAAAATGGAATTTTGTTGTCTCTTTCTTTTATTTTAATTTAAGTACATAAAGAAAACACTGGGATTTACTTTTAAAACCAGGTCGTATCGACTTATGTAAATATTGATTTACACACATACAAACAGACAAGCCTGGCCGTTATCTGTTCCAAACTCTTATGTCAGACAGAATTATGTGTAACTATTGCTGTAGATAACCATTACATATTTTACTGATTATACAAAGGTATACAGATGGTGTAGACATTAAAATCGTTGGACTCAATGTAATTTCTTTGTACCTACTTGTAGCATAGTTGTAGTAATTCCTCATGATATACATTAATGCGGTTACTTGCATACATACTTTCACGCCCTTATGTCTTACGGTGTAGACAGAACCTGTGCCAGACGTAAATGCCACATTAAGCTAGTTGATGGGCGGTAAATAATTAGGTGGAAATCAGAATTAAAAAGAATAGCCCTGGGCTGCTAGCCGCATCGCTTATAAACATGACTTCTCAGATTTTTGGCTATTCTCTCGTTCGCTTTGACGATTTGTGAGGGAAGAATAAAAAGGAAGAAGAAAAATTGCTAATGAATTCTACTTTTTAGGGTTTCGTAGCCATTTGGCAAAAACGGAATCCTTATGTCATGTCTGTATGTCTGTCCGTCCGTATGTCACAGCTTTTTTCCGAAACTATAAGAACTATACTATTGAAACTTAGTAAGTAAATGTGTTCTGTGATTGAGATTTTCACACAAAAATAGAAAAAAAACAATACATTTTAAGGGTTCCCCATATTTAGAACTAAAATTTTAAAAAAATCTACAAACCCATACGTGTAGGGTATCTATAGATAAGTCTTTGAAAATGATAATCGTATTGAGGTTTCTAATATCATTGTTTCTAAACTGAACTTAATTGTAAACCTCAATTAACCTTTCGTTCGTTGGCAGCCTCCGTGGTCCAGTGGTTTAGGCGTTTGCCTGTTGACCCGGGGGTCGTGGGTTCGATTCCCACCAGAAGCATACTTTGTTTAGTTGTTTCCAGTTTGGTTAGGACATTGCAGGCTTGTATCACCTGATTGTCTGATAATAAAGATGATTCCGTGCTTCGGAAGGCACGTTAAGCCGGTGGTCCCGGCTGCCATCTGGTAGTCGTTAAAGGAACCACGGCAGAGGCCGAGAGGCGGTTCCGAAGAACTCTGACACCAGGGTGTGCATGATCGATTGACCGAGACACCTACTCGAAATGATGATGATGACCTTTCGTTCAAGCAAAGTTAAAACGAACTACAAGAACTTTTAATATTATGTTACTTGCTGCTACGGAACCTTACATAGGCGAATCCGACTTGCACTTGTTCGCTTTTTTGACATTAGTGTTGGCAAATACATAAAAATAAATATAATTCGACGAAGTAAAACCGTGATTATGTCCTCTGTCTGCTCTGGCCAAGTATGGTATATCCGGTAGTACAAAGAGGGTCATGCACCTGCAGTTGAAACTAAAAAGACCTGATGATGATGATGATGACGTACAAAAGTTTTATGGATCAAAATATACAGAACTAGCTTTCGCCCGCGGCTCCGCCCGCGTCAATGTCGATCCTTCGGGATAAGTACTTTTTCCCGGGATAAAAGGTAGCCTATGTCCTTCTCCACACTCCAGAGAACTTGTATGCAAAATTTCATGATGATCGGTTCAGTATTTACGGCGTGAAAGCGTAACAAACAAACAAACAAACTCACTTTCGCATTTATAATATTAGTTAGGATTACTGGTAATTACTTGTAGATGCTATCCTTGCAGGGGATTGTAGATACTGTTATTTCGAATTGATTAAACTCCATAAAGTGTATGTATGTTTTACGCTATCGCATTCCATTACACTTTTAATGAATTCACACAATGTCGGCATTATTACGCGTCTAAATTCTACTTCACGCGGTAAATTAATCCACTTAATTTGCTTCAGGTAAATTATTGCGCTTTTAACTCGTAGCTCTCGTAGCACTTCGTAGAAGGCTCGTAGCTACGAGCTACAACATTGAAAGTAATCCTTAGAAATATTCCTATTAATCCAGCTGGCCTATTTTGATAGTCACCTCAAAATACATTACAGCTTTCGTATGATTGACTATTTTTATTTAAGATATATTAAACGTAATGTATTTAGAAGTAACTATCAAAACGTTGTACACTTTGTTAGCAAATAGGCCGGCAGGACGGCCTCGGTGGCGCAGTGATTAACTATATAATTTCAAATAATTAGTTGTATAGTGTTTATAAAGTGTAAAACGGCAAAATCTCACAGTCATGGGATTGTATTAGTGCTCGCTTCGCTCAAACATATTTTTTTAACAGATTGGCATTTCATATAACAAATTTTTTTTACGTGCCTGCCCGTCTAACTGGTGTTATGTTATTCAGGGATTTTTGTATGTATGAGACTTTTTATTCCACCTAAATCATTTTAAGTATTTACATATCAGTAGTTGTGGGTGATTAGAAGTTATAGGGATAAAGCACTTTTAAATTATTTTTATGATATAGGACTGCAAACGAGCAGCCGGGTCACCTGATGGTAAGTGCCCATGGACAACTGCAACACCGGGGTGTGACAGGTGCGTTTTCGGCCTTTCAAGGAGTTGGAAGAAAATGGGGAGGGGAGGGGGAAGGATGGGATTATTTTACTTCAAGTTCGTAACAATATTTCCAACCACAATAAGCTGTATCCAACCAAATAACCTAAATAAAACAGTCAGTCTGTGAAAATGGCAGCTGCAATGTTGCCTATATTCATCATATGCTAATAAAAATATATAATCATATCCCAAATGACTTAAAAGATATAAAAAACCCTACCCTATTTAACAAACAACTTAAAAAATTCCTAGTAGATAAATGCTTTTACAGTATATCTGAATTCTTTGATGACAAACTCGGTTAACGAAGGGGCTTTGATTTCTCTACATTATTACGAATTAAATTATTATGAAACTTTGAATTATTATAAAACTTTGGATTATTATGTAATTTTGAATTATTATGAAACTGAATTATTACGATGTATTTTATTAATTTATTGAATTTTATAAGTAAAATGGCAACTAGTCGCCTCTTATGTTTGCTGTGCCCTTACAGGGCGTCACTTGTACCTTTAAATCATTGATAACACCTGTAATAACTTGTGACTTGCAATAAAATCTGAATCTGAATCTGAATCAAATCACAAAAATAATAGCGGTAAGTCCCGATCTGATAATAATAATAGAAATGTAATCCAAACAATAAAAGTGGGGTCACACGACATTAGTCACAGCCCATCGGCTCAGGTGTTGCAGGGGGCTATTATTTAGACATTACTGCTCGCACACGGTTACAGAATAAACTAGTAGTAGTAACTAGTACTACGAACGTATTGCAAAGGTATTCAAAGAATAAATAAATACGAGTGTAAAAATGCACATCACACAGATTGAGCTAGCCCCAAAGTAAGTTCGAGACTTGTGTTATGGGATACTAACTCAACGATACTATATTTTATAACAAATACATATATAGATACACATCCTAGACCCAGGCTCTCTCTGAAAAAGATCATTTTCCATCTTGACCTGGCCGGGGATCGAACACGGGTACTCTCGTGTCGCAGGCTGGCGTGTTGACCACTGCGCCACGGAGCTAGCCAAAAGAGAACTCAATGTAGTTCGCGACACCGTTTAATTTACCTCGCGTCCGAACGTAGCACCTTTTAGTTTAGATACCTACAGCAAGCCAATTTTATACTTATGGCTCTGAACAAACAATTCATAATTCGTTGAAATCGGTAAACATAATGACCAAACGCGAGTCGTTCCTACCGGATTTCCTCGGTTTTCAACTTTGAAGGGGTATGTATGTTTTCAATACCGACAAGGGGAACGAGACATTCCTGACACGGTTGCTGTGGTGTGGAGTTGTGGACTGTACAACAATAGGGCTCGCTGGACTAGATGTGGCACAATAAACTTAAGCCAATTAATACGAGTATCCATGGATATTGTGATATTGTAATAAAAATTCGTCAAACGCAAAAATACATATGTAAATCCTAATTGACACCACTGCTATTGTTATTACCTAACTCATTTTACGGATGAGCTTTATAATAGCTTAGCGCGAATTTATAATTTACTAGCTTTCGCCGCGGCTCCGCCCGCGTCAATATCGATCCCTCAGGAACAGTACTTTCCCCGGGATATAATGTACACTATGTCCTTCTGCGTACCCAAGACAAAAGGTATACATAATTTTATGACGATCGGTTCTGTAGATAGAGTATAAAGGCGTAACAAACAAACAGACTTACTTTCGCATTTATAATATTAGTTAGTATGAAGATTGAATCGCTTTGCTCTTCTTCACAATATGAATATATAGGGGAGCCGCCCCGTCTTCGCACGGGTGCCATAAATTATAAACCTTCCTCTGGAATCACTCTATCTATTAAAAAAACGCATCAAAATCCGTTGCGTAGTTTTAAAGATCTAAGCAAACATAGGGACAGACAGACAGCGGGAAGCGACTTTTTTTATGCTATGTAGTGATTCGTATACGGAATAGCACCATTCGCTCCAAGACCAGAATAATGGATGTGGGAAGGAAAGCAGCCAAACTGAAGTGGGATTGGGCGGTTCATGTTTGCAGAATGCACCCAGACAGGTGGGCAAAGTTAACCACGGAATGGGCCCCTGTAGGATGGCAACGAAAGCGAGGCCGTCCAAGAAAAAGATGGTCTGATGATTTGGCGGCTTATGATAAACATTGGCGATCTTTCACAACAGATAGGGATGAGTGGCGTACAAGAGGGGAGGCCTTTGCCCCGCAGTGGGAAACAATAGGCTAAACAAAAAAAAATGTAGTGATTGGGTACTCATTTACATTGGGGATATTAGACGTTTGGGAGTTTCGCCCTAAGTCGGGAACGCTCGCTCGCTTCTATTTTAGTCACAAGGAAACCTATTAACCCTAACGTACCCTCTGTGGTCAAGTATTTTTATTATGGAAATGGGCTTTGCCCATTCCTCTCGTCATAAGAAAATAAAAAAATACCATTAAAAAACAAAAAATGTAATTTTGTAGCCAAAGAATGTAAATTAATATGCTTATAATATAAAAACGACACTACTCTGCGCTAGAAATGATGTAATGAAGAAATTTCAATATACATAATATATAAAATCGTGCTAAGTTATTGTAAATCCCACCCTATTTTCCTTCCCTATTTTATAGCTATTAGGTTAGCATAATATATATTTTTTTATTATATCTAATTTTTAGGAAAATTTACTTTCTCAATGGAACCATATTTTTATTTTTGAGTACAAAGTACAAGATATACCTGTTTATATTTTCAGGGTTACAAGCGGATGGAGTCACGGGCTACTAAATTACTGAATTTACTTTTATTAGTGTTTATTTTGCATTCACAATGCTTTTTTTATACTCATATTAAATTAGGAGATATTGGTGAAAAAAATTGTTTTACCATGTTTTATTTCTTCATTTAATAAGATAATACTTAATTTATATAAATACTGAAGTCATAATAATATGATAATTCACCTAACATTTATTACTGTCGCCCGCGGCTCCGCTAACGTTAATGTCGATCCCGCGGGAACAGTACTTTTTTCCCTTATAAAAGGTATGTGTTAATCCGGGTAGTACACTATCTGTATGCAAAAATTTGACAAAATCCGTTCAACCGTTTTGGCGTGAAAGAGTAACAAACATCCATACTCCACATACTCACAAGCTTTTGCGTTTAAAATATTAGTAAGAATAAGGATAGTAAGGGTGTATATGGACTACAACAGAATATTGATTTTTAACACGGAAATCGGAAACATTAAAAACATATTTCGTTGCGTGCTTGACTTCATTTTGCAAGAGGCTTTATTGCCCAAAACAAACTGTTTTTGTACCATTACACTTTACAACTAAACATGCACGAAGGAGCATATAATTATTATCATACCATTTTTAATCAGCCGCTATCCAAATTTAGAAAAACAAATTACATTCGGAACATTTCAAATTTCGAAGCCGCGTGAAAAGTTTCGGAAGGCGAGGCGACACTGGCACTCGGGTCAACCCCTCGCCGTGACCCTACGCGGGAAACTGAGGGTTCCGTGGACGAGACGTCCTTTATAAACAAATAGGAGCGTAGTACATGCTGCAATTGAAGATAAAACTGAGTCTCACATACGGAGGAGATGCTATATTTTATCTTATGTTAGAGTATCATCTTAATATATATAAATCTCGTGTCACAATGTTTGTCCTTAATGGACTCCTAAACCACTTAACCGATTATAATAAAATTCGCACACCATGTGCAGTTCGATCCAACTTGAAAGATAGGATAGCTTTCGCGGACGAAGTCGCTGGCAACAGCTAGTTTACTATAAATTATTGTATGAAATATCACAAACGGCAAAGAAAAATTGTCATAATGCAGTATCTTAAAATATTGAGCGATCTGCAAGGAGTGAAAATTTCTTTAGCGGCGTTGTGCACTTTTTGGGATGGGTAAAAAATGTCGACGCGTCAGGACACGTGACCTGATCGAAAATTCGTAAGACGGATACGTGGCATGAGACGGTCCCAAGGCGATTTTTCATTTCTGTCCTCACTCCCGGAGTGCAACCCTTTGTTTTATTTATTTATTTTTACTACGGTTGATACATGATTTTTTGCCGTGGTGTTTGTAATAAGCTAATCTGTAGTACTACGGCAAACAAACGAAATTCTACAAGTCCTACCATTAGACTTTAATATCTTAAAACTAGCTTTTGCCCGCGGCTTCACTCGCGTTAAGTTTCATACAAAAATTTTCATCCACTATTTTATCTCCTTGGGGGTAGAATTGATCAAATCCTTTATTAGCGGATGCCTACGTCATAACACCTACCTGCATGCCAAATTTCAGCCCGATCCGTCCAGTGGTCTGGGCTATGCGTTGATAGATCACTATGTCAGTCAGTCAGTCAACTTTGAGTTATATATATTTAGATATTAGAGCATCTTAGCTGTCTGTGACAGCCTTAATACGGTAATGACTGTCTGAGATAAAACTATTATCATCTAGGTTACCTAATCATAGGTCGTAAGTAATGTGGCAATAAAATAGTTTAACTGTGGTTGTTTTGATATGAAATAAAACTGCTTATAAGGCAATTTATGTTTCAGAACTCTGCTTCGTGAATTAACGATGCTTCGTGCATGAAGATGAACAAATGATTTTTTTTTTTTCATATTTGTTTTACGGCATTTGGCTTTCTGTGCCTTTTAGCCCTTCATATTTTCTACGTGTTATCAACGAAATGATGGTGTAATTCATTTCGGTGATTCAATGGAGCCCCTGGCGACAATTCCCACGAATCCACTGGTTTGATCATAGACGCAGTAGCAGTAAGGCGAGCGACCACCAGCCCGCTATGTAAATCACACTACAGCCGCACCATGACACTTCATTTTAGTTATTCCACACATTGTTCATAAACATGGACATTTATAACACCAAATTACACCGATTTCACATTATAAAGTCCACTAGAAGCAATTTGCAAAACAATCCAAAACAAAAACCGTGCAGTCCGTCGAAATTTCCGCCAAGAACTCTGAACAAATGATATACTCGTACATTATGACTTTTTTTTTATGCACACGATTGTAATATTTCTTACTGCGTTATATTTATATATGCATACAAATTGTCTGGTGTGTGAGAAGCTTTTTTTTTAAATATAATATAGCTACTTCGGATTTACTACGCAACTTTTAATGTATTAAAATAGAAGACTGCCAATTCTATTATCTTAATTCTAAACCATGCATTTATCTCTATGATTTGAACATATAATACAAGCCATAACCCAAAATTATATCTAATATTTTTAAAAGTCAAGGACGAAATTTGCTTGTCTTCATTTCTGCTATCATACATTTCATAATCCGCATAAACATGGTCAGTTTCCATCCGCTTCGTCCAAAACTTAATTCGGGAGCGCATCTATTTTTATGGAATCCTAAATGGACTATTCGGTTTAATGTGGCACTATGTATGTAAAGTGACTGACTACTCTCATTTCGTTGTACATTCTACGCGCTCTGCGCACGTGCGCGAAACTTGACGTGACTTTAATTTGAATTTGGAACAAAATTAAATTCGCGCCATATTTATGGCTTTTGGGGGAAATCGAGAGTGGCCAGTAACAGGCTCCTTCGCGCCGGAAGGAAAAAAAAAAGAATTTCCTCGATACATTTATTGGATGGCTTATAATTGAATTTATTGGGGTAATATTTATTTTAGGTACACTTTGACGGGTGCCTGTTTTTGAAAGAAAGTGTATTTGCTTTAAAGGAAGCCTTAAAATGGCATAAATGGACATTTTATCAAAGTTGCCGTCGTTGCTAAGAGATTTTCTTTTGAACGACTTTTATTTTATAGAAAATAACTGTATTGCGTCATACATCAAAGTGCCTATCAACTTGGGTAACTTTCTCAATTCGGTTGTTTTTTTTTTTTGAATGTTCATAACTCCGTCAACTATGATTTTATTTTTCTTTATGTGATAACGTCTTATAAATTGATGAAGGCCGGCTGTACGCACGAAAACGTGTCACGTTCTGTATGCAAGCAAGTGCGCGGAACAAGCGATAGAGAGGCACGATCGGCCAAAGCAATCGACTTGTGACGCATCTATCCCTCTGCCACTGTTATCACGTAAAATTATCGTCCGTTACCGACTTTTCAGCCAACCGTGCTTCGAAAGGACCGTTCAGCCGTTGGTCCCGGCTGTTATCATTGATAACAGTCGTTAGCTATGTCAGCTGCCTTAAAGCCGCTTGAAAAATTCAAGCTTACGCTAAGCAGGTACTTTGTAAGAAGGCTTATTATAGGACTGATGATTACCTTGATGACAAACATATCTGGCTTGAGCTTGGCACTGGGACCTCTTAACGCATCTGTATTTTAATGTCATAATTTGGTTCATTTATAACGTATTTTTTTATTGACAGCCTTTTAATACAATTTGACATTGTATTCAATTTGAACTATGACATGACAAAGTAATCTCAGTCCACATTTAAATATATGTAGTTGTAAGTAATATACTATAAATTGTAAGTTGACGTCTAGAGAAAATGCGCTGTACAGTTTGTTGCCGCTTCTTTTGCACTCCGCATTGAAAGCGGCTCTAAACTTAGCTTAAAGTAAATTAATCGCAACGATATTTTGTTGTAAAATATTTTTTACGTTTACTAAATGATATGTGAAGTATCTTTGATGAATAAATTATATTTGACTTGACCTGACTTAGTTAGATTGAAGTATATTTTTTTATTGGAGTAGTTTTATTTTTATATTATTATTAGATTAAGTTTGGCATCCGCGGAAGACCAGCGTCATGGTTTCCCCTGAGGGTGAATCATGACACAATGCTGAGCAAAGACTAATTTGGTACCTTTTTGTGGAATTTTAATTGTTGTTCAATGTGTACGTTGTGAACAAATTTATTCAGTGTTCTAAATAGACAATATTTCTTTCTTTCTTGTATGTATGACTAAAGTCTATTTTTTGTATGGATGCTTATGTAGGAACGTTATGCATAGCGTTATTAATAAACTAGCTAGCTTTCACCCGCGGCTAACCTCGCGTTTTTGTTAATAACGTTAATAATCGAACCCCCAACCCCCGGGTCTACAGGCAAACGCCTTAACCACTGGACCACGTAGGCAGTTATGCAGATGGTTATAAGATCAGACGAGGCAGGACGGGTAACTTTGGCACTGATCACAAGGGAAGGTAAGAGATAGTCAGATAGTCGAACAAACAGACGATGAATCATCAATCCAACAGCAACTAATCCAACAGAAACCAAGTTTTTCCAATCACTGTTTACTATACTGAAAACGAATACACGTAATAGACTCTAATCCATTGTAATAAAATTTATTTTGCCTTATCATTGTTAACCACTAATTAATGGGCAGATTATTCCTCGCACGGAGATGTATGGACACCATTGTGTAATGTGTCAAGGCTTAAGTTATCCGGTCATTCGGATCGCAGCAGCGTTTAAGGGTTACAATTATTATTAGGGACCTTTGTTATGTATGTCTGTGCGTGATATGACGTAAGTCGATGTAATATACCAATAATATGTATAATACACTTATATAATACCCTAATAATATGTAATATACCCTTCAAGCACGAGAAACGCAGACACAATGGCTTTTCTATTGTTATGCGGACCGATTGGCCCGCTTTGTGATTGAGAGGTCAAATTATTTTTACATATATTATGAGTTAATTGGAGCCTGACGATCCAGTGGGTCGGAGTATATTAGTGTTTACGTTTGTTAAGCAACCCTAGGCGCGGCCATCTTGGGATGGGTGACTGCAAGTGGCATAAAAGTATCTAGAACCGTGCTTCGGAAGGCACGTTGCGCCGTTGGTCTCGGTTTTCATCATTGATGGCAGTCTTTAAGCTATGTGTGCCTTTAGGCAGTTCGAAAATTCTAACAACAGTGATGGCCACTTACACACACGAAAAACAACAGACAAACAACTAGTTTACTTATAAATATGGAAATGTATGGACACCAGTATGTAAGCTTAATTATCCGGTCGTTTTGATCGCGACAGCATTTAAAGGTTACAAATATGAACTTCTGTTATGACCGTGTATTATTGTGAATGTTATGACGTGAGTTTATGTTAGGTACATACCTAACATAAACTCACGTCATAACATTGAATGGTGGATGGTCAGGGTATCATTCTCAACTGCCTATCCGGTGGTTGCAGGTAAGGCATCGGGTACGCGCACCAAAAAAAACTCATAAACATCAATGAGACCTCTGCAACCCGTCTGGCCAGCGAGGAGAGTGTAGGCCAAATCCTCTGTCTGCTCTGGCCAAGTATGGCTCCGGTAGTACAGAGAGGGTCATGCTCCTGCAGTGGAGACTAAAAAGACCTGATGATGATGATGATGATGATGACGCGCGCCTGGCCTCTCGAGCTGCTACTTGCTTTTCCGTTTCATCCGAGTGAGTGTACCTAATACCTTCGTTCCCTTACTGAAAATACCGTGCTTCGAAAGGCACGTTAAGCCGTTGGTCCCGGCTGCCATCTGGAAGTCGTTAAAGGAACCACGTCAGAGGCCGAGAGGCGGTTCCGAAGAACTCTGACACCAGGGTGTGCATGGTCGATTGACCGTGACACCTACTCGAAATGATGATGACTGAAAATACCCAAGGAGGATTGGCGTCAGGCAGGCAACCGGAGTTAAAAAAAACGGCCAAGTGCGAGTCGGACTCGCGCAGAATGGTTCCGTACCGTTATTTATAAAAACGGCAAAAAAATCACGTTTTTTGTATGGGAGCCTCCTTAAATATTTATTTTATTCTATTTTTTAGTATTTGTTGTTACAGCGGCAACAGAAATACATCATCTGTTAAAATTTCAACTGTCTAACTATGACGGTTCATTAGATACAGCCTGGTGACAGACGGACAGACAGACGGACAGCAGCGGAGCGTAATTAATAGGGTCCCGTTTTTATCCATGCATAACATGCAGGTTGACATCAATCTGTTCCATAGATTAAAAAAAAATTGAAGGTCTATTCATTTCCGCTGTAGTGACACAGCTGTGACACATTCATCACAGCTGTTGTGGAGACTTCAAAGTGGGACCTGCAAAGTCCATCCCAACACGAGTAAATGTGGGAGTAGGAAGCTTACCTGTGTTCTCCCGTTTTGTCCCTCTCTGCGGCTGGGGCGGAGGTCTATGGTGTGGAAGCCATCGTCGGCGCCCTCGAAGGCTTTGTTCACAACCCCACCCGAATCCGTCATAATGGCAGTCTGAAACATTACGAAACTATTAAATAATATATAATAGCACTAGCTTTTACTCGCGGCTTCACTCGCATTAGAAGTATTTTATCCCCTTGGGGGTAGAATTGATGAAAATCCTTTCTAAGCGGATGCCTACGTCATAACATCTACCTGCATGCCAAATTTTAGCCCGATCCGTCCAGTGGTTTGGGCTGTGCGGTGATAGATCACTACGTCAGTCAGTCAGTCACCTTTGAGTTATATATATTTAGATTTACGGAATACTAGCTTTTTCCTTGTAAAATTTAATCAAAATCCCTCATATGGTTATTGCGTTGAGAAATAACAAACTTTCACAAATACTTGTGATTAAAAAAAAGTAAGGATCAAAAGTATTTCTAATAAATACATACATACATAGTATCACGTCTTTTTCCCTTGAGGGGTAGACAGAGCCTAGGTCCATAAGACCTTATGGCCACATTTAGCATGTTGGGGGGCGTGTAGATAGAAAACGGAATTAACATAGTGATGGGTTGCTTGCCGCATCGCCTATTGACATAATTCCGCAGATTTTAGCACATTCCCTCGATCGGCTTTTACGATCTGCGCGGGAAGAGAAGCAGCTGGCACATTCTACGTTTTTTCTTTTCTCCCAGACCAGCTTGGAAGACATTCCTAATAAAGTCTTACTCGTAGTTTACTCGTAGCACGGAAATAAAATTTTGGTCCTCTTTATATTAATTAAACTTACTTACATAAAAGTTGTAGACCATAGCGAATATACATTTTACAAAGCAACAATTGTCTTCACAGCCAACACAGATATCTCCAGATCACAATAACTTGTGGGAAAACATAAAAAATAGGAAACTAGCTGTGACAATGCCTCTCCATTTTGTGACATGGTGGGAACGGCTTTCGACTGTAACTGTCTGGGCTCCGAGTTAAACGCATTGCCGGTATTGTGCTTATTAATTAAGACTATGTAGATACCAAATTCTCACCTAACCATTGCCTCCGTGGTCCAGTGGTTAAGGCGTTTGCCTGTTGGCCCGGAGGTCGTGGGTTCGATTCCCATGGGAAGCATACTTTGTTTACCTTGTATATGCTTATGGGCTTGGTTTTCACCACTTCACATGGTCATCTGCATTCTAATAAGATTTACAAGGATGGTGTAAGAAACGACTAACGATACCCCATACATAAGTTTATAATATTTTAATCTGTCCCTATTTTTTATTTGTTTTTTTTTCAATGCTCTAGCATTCGTATGCACCTACCGAAGGGCTAAATCTGAAAATCTGTATGCCATCTTTTTGGTTATCCACGCTGAGTTTTGGCCTTTTTTGCACTGCTGCAAGCTGCAGCTCATACATAATTCAAATATGTGTTTAGTTTTATGAATTCCATAACCGGTTTATTATTATTATTTTTAAAATTTAAATTATATTTGCTTGCATGATTGTATTTAATGTGAAAGTGATTATAGGATTTGTATTTAAATTTTAATTTGTATTTCTAGTTTTATATGTATTGCAGTTCATGCGAAATAAATTATTTATCTATCTACATCCAAATCCATTGAGGTATTTAGAAGTTATGGTGGAATAAAGAAACTCGTATGGATACTTTTAAACATACCTAACTACATACGAAATAAGTATATTCAACATTTAATCTTAATAGTAGAATATAATACACGCGTAGAAAAATAATACACTCGTAGAATAATAATACAAGAAAGACATAATCGTATCACCATGCCGTTGGTGGTAAAAGCATTATTTACTTAAAAATGTACCTACAACTGTGCAAACACAGATGTTTGATATACCTAGGCATATATATGCCTAGGTAAGATTTAATAACAGATAACTACTTATGTCAACTGAGTTTTTTTTTTATTTGAGTACGTTTTTATTTGAGTATATTTTACCTGATGGAAAACAACTCATCGTTGTTTTCCATCAGGTAAAATATGGGTCTAGGGTGGTACACTCAAACTCCCATAATTTATATTCACAAGAGTGAATATAGATATAGAAGAACATGAAAAGCAAGCAAGGCAAGAGCCTTGCTTGCTTTTCATGTTCTTCTATCTTCTGTCTCCATTCATGTTCCCATCATTGGTCCTATAGGAAAAGTTGTTCATTTTGACAGGAACGTCGTTCGCTGTATACGCTTCCTAACCGGATGTAAGAAATTGGATATTTATGTTCACTAATAAAGTTCCAATCCATATATTTAGTTAGTATCCCATAACACAAGTCTCGAACTTACTTTGGGGCTAGCTCAATCTGTGTGATTTGTCCGCATATATATTTATTTATTTATAAAAAAAACATATATTATAGTCCCCAAACACTCTTAAATTCATATGAAAATCGCGTTAGGGCGACCGTCTATAGGCTTTGTCTACCCCGTAAGAGTTAAAAGTGTGATAGTGTTGTATGTGTGTGTGCAAGTAAGGAGTGGGTATTGTATGTAGCAGACTCAGAGCCCTGGATGGGAGTATAGTATCAATGCTGGTCATTGATTGGGTGTTCTGGTCTAGTAAAGGTTTTGGTCCAATGAACGCCATTATTTCTTTCCTCTGTGTCATTGTGAACACTCCCATAGTCATTGCACAGATTACTAAATAGTCACTACCTATGTAAGTCAAGGTGATGAAACAAGATTATCTTCGCATCCATACATACATATTATCACGTCTATTTCCCTTGCGGGGTAGACAGAGCCTAGGTCTTTAAGACCCGAAGGCCACGTTTAGCATGTTGGTGGGCATTAGGTAGGAAACGGAATCAAAATAATTATGGGTTGCTAGCCGTATCGCCTATTAACATGATTCCTCGGAATTTTGCCCGTTCCCTCAGTCGGCTTTTACTATCTGTGCGGAAAAAGAAGCATCAGCTACATTTTACATTTTCTCTTTTCTCCCAGACCAGCGTGGAAGAACATACGGTTCATACAGTTTCCAATTATCAAATATTTCCCGTCACTATGTATTGTAATGTAACAGTACATACATTATTGTGTCTTAATTCCGTACGGGATAGACAGAGTCAAGTCAAATAACTAGGTTCACGCCCATTCCTTTGACTATCTTTTACGTTTTTAGGGTTCCGTACCTCAAAAGGGAAAAACGGAACCCTTATAGGATCACTTTGTTGTCCGTCCTTCTGTCTGTCTGTCTGTCGATCCTTTTTCTCAGGAACGCGTAAAGGCATCGAGCTGAAATGATATTCAGGTCTACTGTCCCTGTAGCTGTAAAAAAATCAAACTTCTAAGCCAACGCAATCAAAAGATACAGCCGTTTATGTCGCTTTTCGACATTCGCAAGAGAATCAAAACCTACAGGGTACCTACTTCCCGTGAACTTAGAATCATGAAGAAATTTGGTAAGAAGTGACGTCTTATAGCACAGATAAAGGAAAAATTGCTAAAAGCGTAAATTTTTAGTTTCATCATATAGTAAGAATATTTAAAACTTATTAATAGATTACGGAACGCACTAGGCCGGTTTTTATTTCTCCAAATGCAGCCTAGAAAGACTCTTACTTTATACAAATAGTTTTCGCACGCGGCTCCGCCCGCGTCAATGTCTATCTATACTATATAGTATAGATAGACATTGACTATTATATAATAGTACTTTTTCTCGGGATAAAAAGTAGCCTATGTCCTTCTCCGTACTCTAGAGAACTTGTATGCAAAATTTCATGATGATCGGTTCAGTAGTTACGGCGTGAAAGCGTATCATACAAACAAACTCACTTTCCAATTTATTCGTTAGGATTCCTTTCGTTTCAATTCACCGGCGGATCATCTCAGTGAACAATATCATGTCAAATACAGTGGGACGATATCTGGCTAGGCAATTTGCCACCAACACACTAAAAGAGCGCCCAGTGCGCCGGAAAATTACTATTCACCGACTTTCATAAAATATTAAGTACTAGCTGTTGCCCGCGGCTCCGCCCGCGTTAGTGTCGATCCCTCGGTCCCGGGCCCCGGGCCTCAAACTACCTCCTTACTAAATTTCATCCAAATTGGTTCAATGGTTGATCCGTAAAGAGAAGACAGACAGAGTTACTTTCGCATTTATAATATTAGTATGGATTAGTATGGATAGGTATAATGATGTCGTATAACGATGATGAATTGACTTTGGATTTTATTTTCCTATGTCACTTATTACTTATTTAAGTGCTATATATTTGCAGGCATACTCATGCCTTGAGTTCATTCAAATGACGATTACTTTTTTTTTACTAACCTATTTTGATGAAAAAAACTTTAAATGTTAAACTGAGTTAAAACAAAGCAATTGGTGAAAGTTTGAAGTAAATTGGTTCAGTATTGTCGGAGATAATCGTGATCATACATAAAGACAGACAGACAAAAAATTCGAAAAAACTTTTATTCTTTTTAAGTGTCCCTCTATCCATTTCAGTTAAAAATTCTAAATGTACAGACAAAATATTTTAACTGTTTTATTATATGTATAGATGTCTACTGCTAGCAATTTCAAATAGCGGGGAATAGGACGTTTATCTAAGAGAACTTAATAATTTAAGAATTTTGGGAACTAAATGTGCTATTTATTTGAAACATGCTACGAACCGATTTCTTTAAAGATAGTGCTATTCAAATATTTATTAAAATAATATTACGGATAAATAAAAACTTGCATGCTTTTAGATATCATACCATTTATATCATTTTTAAATTAAGCTTTATTATAATTTAAGCCCTCCCGTCCTCCAAGTCTTCCCGTGGATGTCGTAGAAGGCGACTTAGGAAATACAAGCTAAACAAAGCTTATAAACATCTAAGACACCTCTCCAACCCGTCTGGCCAGCGTGGAGAGTGTATAGGCCAAGTCCTCTGGCTGCTCTGGCCAAGTATGGCCCTAGTAGTACAGAGGGGGTCGTGCTCCTGTAGTGGAGACTAAAAAGGACCTGATGATGATGATAATTTAAGTAATAGAAATCAACATAATTTAAATCTTAAACTAAAAAAAAATTAATTAATTAAAACTATTAAACAAACCTACCCAAATAACATATTTGTTCAATAGTTTTAATTAATTTATTTTTTAATTTCATATGTACCTACCTGTTTCAAATTCCAACAAGCGGGCGATCTTGTTCTAAATTATACAAATATTTTTAATGTATTTAATTCAGCGCATAGTACTAGTGATTTAAAAACATGTCAATTTTCACAATTTCGTGCAGTACCCTCTCACCTAATACAACTATCCAACTTTTACAAGTGTGGTATTTGATTCAACTCATTTTACTATTGTATTTTTGTTTTTTAGGGTACCGTACCTCAAACAAAACGGAACCCTTATAGGATCACTTTGTTTTCCGTTTGTCTATCTGTTTGTCTGTCGGTCAAGAAGTTTTTTTCTTAGGAACGCGTGGAGGTTTCAAGCTGAAATTCATCTCATCAACAATAGTCGTCATAAACATACAGTACACAGGTCTACCGTCCCTGGAGCTGTAAAAATAAAACTTCTAAGCCAACGCAATCAAAAGATACAGCCGTTTATGCCGCAAAGCGACATTCGAGGGAATCAAAACCTACAGGGACTACGGGAAGTACCGTGAACGAACTACGAAGCAACGTCTTAAAGCTCAGATATAGAAAAATTACGAAAAGAAAAATTTATTCTTAGTTACATCATATAATCCTTACTTATAATATAACTAGCTGCCCCGGCGAACTTCGTTTCGCCATAAGTTAAAAACTATCCTATCTCTCAAGTTGGATCGAACTGCACATGGTGTGCGAATTTTATTATAATCGGTTAAGTGGTTTAGGAGTCCATTGAGGACAAACATTGTGACACGAGATTTATATATATTAAGATAAATGCGAAAGTGAGTTTGTTTGTTTGTTACGCTTTCACGCCGTAACTACTGAACCGATCATCATGAAATTTTGCATACAAGTTCTCTGGAGTACGGAGAAGGACATAGGCTACCTTTTATCCCGGGAAAAAGTACTATTCCCGAGGGATCGACATTAACGCGGGCGGAGCCGCGGGCGAAAGCTAGTAGAAATATATTTTTAACAATTTTTAACTTATACATGTAATGGTACAGTACAGAACCCTTCGTGCGCGAGTCCGACACGCACTTTGCCGGCGTTTTTAAATGATTGAGGTTTAGGACGCACCATACTTCTACTCCTAAATTATTATATTATACTTCCAAATTTAAATTTGTCCTTCAAGTTATTTTTTATAATTTTCCTTGGACATCTGCTTCCGATTAACCGCTATCTCGGCGATACGAGTATAATTTTATCAAAGTCGGTGACTAGTAATTTTCCGGCGCACTGGGCGCTTTTTTGAACCGCGCTCCGTTACTGTGTCGATGTTACGGCAATTAACATTGAAATTAAAATCTCAGACAGGATTTCCAACATTGGTTCCATAGAAAAGTTGTTCATGGAAAAGTTGTTCATATCGACGGGCTGAATCACCCCTTCAAGGTCGGACAGGGTTTTCTTAACATATTGTATAATTGCAAGAAAAAAAAGATATTCTTCTTCTTCCTTGCCTTAAACCTGTAACGTTGCAGCATGCCACCTGCATGCTGCATCTCATCAAACCTCATTTCTCTCATCCTGTCCATTTTTCATTCCTTATTTTAATTCAAATTTCATTTTTAATTCAAATTTCATTCCATTCCATTCCATTTTTAGATTACTTTCTCTCTCTCTCATCACTCATTCTTCAGTCTGCTACTATCCTTCAGTCTGCTACCACCTTTCAATCTGTTAACATCTTTCAGTCTACTAATATCTTTGAGTTTACTACCATATCTTAGATAGAGCATAAGTCTCTGTTATTAATTTATCGAAGTTGTAAAGCAAAGATTGTATTAAAGTTATTAGCTGTGTTCTGTGTGTTCGTCTTGTGCTCTCCCTACCATCTTTATATGTGGAACTCGGCTAGAGCGTCGAGACGGTCGAGCCTTCACAACCCTTTATTTGGGGTCGGCTCTCCTCGTCCATAGGCGCCAGGATTATCTATCCTGGATTGTCTGTGTGTTCAGCTGAGCCCGTTTCATGTCTTAGGATACGGTTGTCCACCATGTAGCCAAAGGGCGTCCTCTGCCTTTTCTCCTTTCCAGGGTCGTCAAGGCCTTCTTTACCGGATACTCTTCATCCCTCCTCATGCACATGTCCGAACCAGTGCATACGTATTTCTGACAGCTTATCACCTACATATGGGCGCAACTTTGAAGGAGCTAATATACTTGTTGTTTATCATCTTATCTTATAATTATACCTACTTTTTATCTTGCAATATATAATTACAAGAAATCAAGGTAAAAATCGAAAAAAATATGCTTCCCATACAAAGTCAAAGATTCATAGATTCAAAGATTTATTCAGAAAATAGGCCTTTTCAGGCACTTTTTCACGTCAATTCACATTTTAAATAATACTTATTATATTATATTCAAATTATTAATTATTGTTCAAAAGCTACAAACTACTAGCGTTTCGGAACCGACCACTGCAGAGAAGAAGACGCCGAAAGAAACTCTTTTCAACAGTATTGGTCGCCTACTTGCCTGAAGGGCTTTGTATGATATTTAATATTTTTCTTTTCTTTTTTTTTCTGATGTCATGTTATATACAAATTTAATATAATATGTAAATTAAATTTGTATAGAAAAGAAAAATATTAAATATTCTAATATAATAGAAAAATATTTAATAGTCGCCGATGTTTCTACGAAAGGTCAATTTTTTTTCGTTTTTTCCGTTTTATTCTTGCAACTCTGTATTCCATTAGGGATTCTGATTGTAGGATTGCAGATAGTTCAAAGGTTCAAAATCATGCTGTATAAATAAACGTGTTCTGTTTCACTTTAGGTATTGCTGCATGCAACTAAGTATATAATACGGCTAATTAGTTCGTAACTAAGAACGGAAAACATAGCACTTAGCAGACAGTTTGTGTTTATTAAACAAAGACACAGATAACTCGATAGCATTTACTACCCTGATAAGAAACTTCAGTGATAGATAAGAGGATGTACCTAGTGAACTAGAGTATGCAGTGATTTGCATGCGAATTTTGTCAAAGGTCTCTTTTCTTCAGGTCTTTTAAGGATTCCGTACCTGAAAAGGAAAAACGGAAACCTTATAGGATCACTATGTTGTCCGTCTGTCAATACCCTTTCGAGAGAAAGGGTATTGACAGACGGACAACATAGTGAATTTCAGCTTGATACCTTCACGCGTACGTGAGAACGTACGCGTGAAGGTATCAAGCTGAAATTCATATCAAATACTCAGGTCTACTGTCCCTTGGAGCTGTGAAAAAATCAAACTTCTAAGCCGACGCAATCAAAAGATATAGCCGTTTATGCCGCAAAGCGACATTCGCAAGGGAATCAAAACTTACAGGGTACTTCCCGTGAACTCAAGATATTGAACTGTGGTGCAAAAAAATTTAATGTTGATGTATGTGTGGGTTTGTGTCACGTGACAAGTCACGTTCGCATGATTTGGCATATTGCTCTGAGGACCACCCACTCGTAACTCGTAATTCATACCAAATCATTGCGTGCACGTGCGTCACTGTAACGTTACTTAGAGAACTATCCTGAACTATTATCGGCTTTTCTAAACATTGGTGTCTCTTTGATTCGTCATTAGATTTAAATCATCAGCTCTTTATCCTTCGTAATTGATCCTATATTTATCTATACTTATTACTTACAATATTATAAAGCTGAATATTATTTGTTTGATTGTTTGTTTAAACGCGCTAATCTCAGGAACTACTAGTTCAAATTGGAAAAATATTTTTGTGTTGGATAGTCCATTTATTGAGGAAGGCTTTAGGCTATATAACATCACGCTGCGACCAATAAGAGCGAAGCGTCTATAAAAAATGTTTTGAAAACGGGGAAAAATTATTCATCTATACTAATTAATCATAATAACAGAAATTGCCGCGGACGAAATCGCGGGCAACAGCTAGTAATTTTATAAATAGGCTGACGCCCGCAGCTCTGCTCGCTTTAATATTGAAAACAGTGCTTCTTTCTAGGATAAAAGGTAGCCTGAATCTTTCTCAGTACCCCAGACAATTTCTATGCAAAATTTCATGATGTTTTTTATTTATTTATTTAACCACATACAGCGTGTTATTACATGATCGGTTCAGTAATCGATGAACGTACAACAAAAAAACAAATTACTAGACATATATTCAAGATCATAAACATACACAATTAAACAAAGCTAATGACGAACAAGGAAATCATTACATTCATTACAGGTTTGTATTAAGTTAAATGAATCAATATAATTCCTTTGTTTGTCTTAACTCCATCGAGAAAACCTGACTTGATTTAATTTTTTCTTGCTATACGCACCTACCCGCATTATTTACTAAGTAAGACAGCATTATAACTTAATTAGAACCCTTAATAAGGTGTTATTTTAGGGTTCCCTACCCAATGTTTAAAAACGGGACCCTATTGATATGGCTCAGCTGTCCGTCTGTCTGTCACCAGGCTGTATCTCATGAACAGTGATAGTTAAACAGTTGAAATTTTACAGATGATGTATTTCTGTTGCCGCTATAACAACTAAAAAACATAATAAAATTAATATTTACGGGGTCTCCCTCCCATACAACACACATAATTTGCCATTTTTATAGATAATGGTACGGAAACCTTCGTGCGCGAGTCCGACTCGCACTTGGCTGTTTTAATTAAAATATGGGGTTTATTTTTGGTTTTATTGAAAAATCCTGCAAATTCTAAAAAGCTATATACTAAATGGACATCCATCAATGTGTAGGCTAGCCTAGCCTACGCAGTGATGTTAGACAGTCAAATACTAAAAAATAGAATAAAATAAATATTTAAGGGGGCTCCCATAAAACAAACGTGATTTTTTGTGCTGGATATTGATAACGGCAACAGGTAGACGCTTGAAATATTACACAGAATATTTAGATACTTAAGTATATATGTTTACTTTAAATATAAATTAGAATAGAATTTTTATTAAAGGGGGGATCCCATACAATAGACATGATTTTTATGCCGTTTTTATAGATAACGGTACGGAACCCTTAAGTGCGCGGGTCTGACTTGCACTTGGCCAGTTTTTTTTCTCAATGCGTCTCTTGCTCACTCTAACCACCTTATCTCCCCCTCTTCTCCTATTACTTCCGTTCTTAAAACTCTTCGTTACGTGATTACGTCATTATTTTCCCTTCTCTTAACATGGTCAAACGAACCTTACCTATTATATTTTTAATTCCTTACCGTAAGGTAAGCTATCTGAGCAACTTATAATATCATTAAGTAGAAGATTTGATTGTGTGTTTGTTTGTAATAAATAACCTCAGAAACTACTAAAACTAATTTATAGATTACTACCGACCCGCCCCGGCTTCGCACGGGTGCTATATACTTAAATATGAATATGGGGCAATAAATTATACATATAAATCTTTCGCTTGAATCACTCTATCTATTGCTGAAAACTGCATTAAATCCGTTGAGTAGTTTAAAGCTGTGCGTGCACTGGACCGGAATCGAAGCGGACGGAGCGGACGGATTTGTTGCTTTGTATGGATTTGTATGGCGCTGCGTGCACTGCATCGGCATTTCCGTGCCGGAGACCGGAATTTCTGCCGGTGACGTCACCGGCATCGGCAGTCGTCAGTGTTGCCGTTCATAAGAAGATCTACCCCTTATGGTAGAACTTTTTATATTGGAATATTATTATGAATAACAGAGAATGGTAGAAACCTCATTTCGTAGGAATTCGATTTAGATCATCCATAACTTTTAAATTCATAGCTAATCATCCCATGACATAAACTTAATAGCCATAATAATTAAAAAGGAGAATCATTTTATCGCAGAAAGTTAAATTCACACATAGTTACAATTGCCTTTTGCCATATAATTCATTTCTATAGTAAATCATATCTAAGAAAATGTTTTGTCAGAATCATCATTTGGCTTACCTAGGTTACATATTATGAGCAATTGATCAACACATGTTACAGAAAATGTACGTATATAGTAACCATAATGTACGCAGCATTCAAGCAAGCATGCAACATGCAAGCAGCAGGCACGCAGCATTTAATTTAACTTTTATGTCTAATTTTCAAGTCTACCGCTGGTATTGAATAAAACTGTAAAAGTTCATTGTGGTGTTCCTCAAATACATATGTCGTGATCGTGAATGAGTAAGACGAAAAAATAGAGTGATGAAAATACTGACATTAAAAACAAACATACAAATCGATGAACATTGGCTGCACTCACAAAAAATGTCACGTTCCAGACCAGCAACAGCAGCAGCAGTAGAAGTAGAAGTAGTATCTATCACGCATCTATCTCTCCCCGTTATCACGTAAAATTATTGGCCGTAAACTGACTTTACAGTCAACCAATTTTCAGGGTGCCGTAGTAAATAGGGAACCCTTATAGTTTCGCCATGTCTGTCCGTCCGTGCGTCTATCCGTCCGTGGTTTTACTCATAGACTATAAGTACTAGAAAGCTGTAATTTGGTACGGATATGTATATTAATCATGCCGAAAAAGTAGTAAAATAAAATATAAGGTTCAAGAATATAGTGAAGTTCAAAAATATTTTTCTTCAATTCCCAAAGAATCTATCTTCATCTTTTAATAAATCAGCATGTAATGTATGAAACTCTCCATAGAGGAGTCTTTTAGAGTTCATATTATGCACCCATATCTTTCTCACTCCAGCCAGAGTAATGATTACCCAGTAAGGTATAGACATCGTGATCATCTAGATCTTAGAATATTTTTTTTTGTGTTTTGGTAAAGACAGACTTATATGACACAGACATAATAATGGGACAGGGCAGGTTGGTACAGGTTTAGGTGGTATCTTCTCTATCTCTATTATTATAAACAAAAGTCACCGCCGGTAAATAAAGCAAAGCGTTATGCTATATGTTAGTGACCACTTTATAGGATAGCGCTGTGTGGAGGGTTATACTCCGACCCCAAAAACACGTAAATGAAAAAAATTACAATATTGCAACTTTTGCTGCAAAAATGTAACATTTCAGGAAACGAAACGTAACTTATGACTCAAGGGCCCTGGCAACACTGTAAAAATGCCGGTCCGGAATCCGAATGCAGTGAACGCACCCCACCGGCATTTTGAAAATCCGGCCGCTCCGGCCGCTCCGTCCGCTCCGATTCCGGTCCAGTGCACGCACAGCTTAAAAGATATAAGTGAACAGACGGCGGTATGTAAAGATTTCGCCTATACGTAGTAAGAAGCTAGATTATAAGCAAATAGACCCGGGGGTCGTGGGTGCACCCGTGCGTAGCGGGGGTCCGGGTCGCTAGTAAACAATAAAAGGGTAAAATATACTGCTTAAAAACTAAAATCCACGCGAACAAGTCGCAGTAAACAGCTAGTATTTATAAAGTGCGAAGCCAGGACAGATCATTAGTGTAAGATAACATAAAATCTAAAATAAGTTAACCCATATTTTTGTAAATGAATGCCAGTTCGGTACACATCTGCTTCGGAAAATAAATAAAATATATTTTTTAAACATTCTACACATATGTTTATTGTTTTAATATAAAGTCAAAATACCTATAGTATTTCTTCTTTAGTTCTCGCGGAGGATAAACTAAGGTTGCTTATAATTAAACGTGTCAAGTAAATAGTAAGTAAGTAAAAACACTTTATTGCACCAAAGATAATATATTGTCTTTGATTGCACCAAGAAATAAATACAAATATATAAAACTAGCTTTCGCCCGCGGCTCCGCCCGCGTCAATGTCCATCCCTCAGGAACAGTAGAATTTCCCGGAATAAAAGGTGTATGTCCTTGTCCTATGTACCCGGATCTCAAACTACCTCCATACCAAATTGCATTATTATTTTTTATGCTATATATTTGCAGGCAAACTCATGCCTTGAGTTCATTAAAATGACGATATTTTTTTTTAATGAACCGATTTTGACGATACAAACTTTAAATGTTTTGCTGGGTTAAAACAAAGCAATTGGTGAAATTTTGAAGTAAATCGGTTCAGTATTTTCGGAGATAATCGTGATCATACATACAGACAGACAGACAAAAAATTCGAAATTTTTTTTGCTTTCTATTATTCTTTTTAAGTGTCCCTCTATCCATTTCAGTCGAAAATTCTAAATGTACAGACAAAATATTTTTACTGTTTTATTATATGTATAGATATAGATAGATAGGTACTTACTTAGTAGTTAGCAAGTCCAAAAGTTAATCCATAATCCAAGCACACCACAAAAATTCACTAATTTCACAAAACACAAGTAACACCAATCATTCGATTAAAAAGAACCTATTACAAAATCGATGTGACGCAACGCCGAAAGTAAAAGTTCGACCGCGTTCGGAATTTAAATTCAAATTTACGCGCGACGCGTTTGGCGTTCCACCTGGCGCGCGGCACACTGCGCAGGCGCCGGTTGGTCAAGGAGCAAGGACCGGCAACCTGTCTGGCCGGATATGTAGGGTTGCCAACTCGTTGTTATGGCGGTATGGTGCAAACTACAAAAAATGGAAGCACTCGAGCTTGACGAAGGGAGCCGAGCGTAGGTCTTTAACCTAGTAATTATTTAGCTTCTCCATTCATATCGGTAAATCTTTTAGTTTTTAGTGTAATGTGAATGCAAAATTTCTTGTGTTACGAAGTTAATACCGGCGAATTTTCTTGAAGAAATATATAATTAGAATCGTAATTCAAATATATCTATTGAATACACTTTTTTAAGTAAGTAACCTTTTTTGTTTCGAATGCAATAGATAATATAATATTTAGATACAACCATTAGTAAATCAAGAATTTTTTAAGCATTGTGAATGCAAAAAAAAAAACTTGTAAAAATATGTTTCAAGTCATATTTTATTTATTACGAGTATTAACCTATTAATTGCTAAGCCTCCGCATCCTTCATCATTCTTTTACATGATTTTTTTTCAATTAAATATAGCTATTGATCAAAATATTTTTTTATTGACCCAGCAGTTTTTGCGTGATGCTTCAATAATACAAACAAACAAACAAGATCGTCAATATAGTTTTGACATTTATATTGTTCAATAAAATACAGTTGTAAAGATAAGAAAATAAATAAAAAATATAATTATATTAAAAAACCGACTTCAATAAAAACGACTGCACCGGCACCGATTTTGAAATATCAATGAGACCAATTTAAAAAAAATTCAACAGAAATAAAGATTTTTAACATCGGTTCATTGATGACAGAGTTACTTATGAGATAACAAACATTATAAATAAATAAATAAATATATTCCGACAAATCACACAGATTGAGCTAGCCCAAAGTAAGTTCAAGACTTGTGTTATGGGATTCTTACTCAACGATACTATATTTTATAAAAATACATATATAGATAAATATCCAAGACCCAGGCCAATCTGAAAAAGATCATTTTTCATCTTGACCTGACCGGGGATTGAACCCGGGGCCCTCGTGTCGCAGACTGGCGTGTTAACCACTGCGTCACGGAGCTCGCCTATTAAAGAACAACCTAATTGATAACCATTTTTTTGAAGTCGGTTAAAAAACTGATAGGTTTAGTTCAATTTTATGAAACCACATAAAAGAAAGCCATCTGTTTTTCACCATAAAATACGTGCGTAAGCGCAAACTTAAAGGAAGCCGACGATAATAAAACCATGAATGTTGTGCGCAAATACTTCCTCATACAGACGATGTCGTTACTCCATGGACCCAAGCATGGCATGTAATTGGCAATTTTCAAAAGTTAATGTTTGTTTTAAGACCTGGCACACAATCATTTTCCCGGTTGCGTCCTCAGCTGTGGCGCGTCGGAGACCGCTATTATGACAGCACTCTTGCTGTAATAAGTGTGATTTGGCGCAAATTAAAAAAAGAATACACATAAGTATTTAATTAAGGTAATAAATATTATATTCTTGTAAGAAAAGTTATGGAAACAAACGAAATAGCCGCTAACAGCAATAGTGGACTAGACTCGTACCAGCAGCTGTTATCTGTGTATTATAGTATAAAAAAATCGAAACGTAAACGTGCTTGTGGTTCCATAGAAATGGTGCTCTTGATAAACACATGTTTGTCGGTACAACACGCCGGCAATGTTTTGCCGGACATGTGCCCACTGCATTACAACAATATGATGTATCATTATATAACACATTACAACATGGCGGAAACATTAAAAGCGGTTGTGGTTCTGTAGCCGGGAAAATGGTCAATTAGTAGATATTGTGGATTGTATTGTTCTCATTGTCTTATAAAGCGGATTTTTTATCAATATATATACAATTTAAATATAAAATATTTAAACTAATGCTACAACTAAAAATAATAAAAATTAATATATATTTACAAAAAAAAAAGCTGGGCAAATCGTTGCCTCGCGGTAGCGTGACCAGAAGGCTGGTCTATACCTTGGCCAAGAGATCAGCATTGCCAAGCGGATTTTTTAATCTAATAAATAAATAATTATGTTTAGACAAATGACACAGATTGAGCTAGCCCCAAAGTTTGAAACTTGTGTTATAGGATACTAACTTAACGATACTAGGTATATTTTATAACAAAAACACATATACAGCGTGTAAATGTACCCTCGACATTTACTTAAAGGGGTGACTCAGCCCATCAATATGAACAACTTTTCCTATGGGACCAATGCTGGGAACTCAAAAAAAATTTCGTCATTTCCATACAAAAGAGTTCCGCCGCCTGGCCAGTTTGTATGGGAAAGTCGAATTTTTTTTTGAGTTGTTCCCATAGGAAAAGTTGTTCATATTGGTGGGCTGAGTCACCCCGTTAAGGGAATGTCGAGGGTCTATTTACACGGTGTAGATTAACACCCAAGACCCAGGGCAATCTGAAAAGGATTATTATTTTAAATTTTTAATCTTGCTTGCATTTCTTATTTTTCATCTTGCCCTGTCTGACTAGACAAGGCCACAGAGCTCGATCGTCTTCAATAAATAACTACTTCATGTTTCAATCAATCAAAGGTAAAACTTCATCTATAATTCTGTGGTTTCAACCCATCATTATAAAGCACAATGAGTTTTATGTTTGAAATGGATAAAAATCCTGATAAACTGAAAACCTAGTTCACACAATACTTAACCGATTTAAAATTCTTAAAGCAATAGTTAAGACTACATTATTAGCAAGTTACATGAGCAATTTTTTACTAATTGATTTTAAAAAAGAAATAACATTAATATAACCCCTATAATGTTATCAAAAATTTGTCTACTGACATTTGTGGACAAGCGCTTCAAAAACTATTGATGTCTCTGTCATCTATCGGGGGTTCCGTCCGAAGCATCTCATTTGAGACGCTTCGGACACCGGGGTCCGGGCCTAGTCAGCCCGGGGGCCCGTACAGACTGTGAGGTATAACCTTAACCCACGTGGACCATTTCTTTCCCCCATTTCCTTACCCCATGCCCTTCCCCAACTCCTTGAAAGGCCGGCAACGCTCCTGTCACACTCTGATATTGCAGTTGTGCACGGGCAGCGGTGGCCACTTGCCATCAGGTGACTTGCTCGTTTGTCGTCCTATCTATATAATATTATAAAGCTGAAGAGTTTGTTTGTTTGTTTGTTTGAACGCGCTAATCTCAGGAACTACTGGTTCAAATTGATTTTTTTTTTTGTGGTGGATAGTCCATTTATTGAGGAAGGCTTTAGGCTATAAAACATCACGCTGTGACCAATAGGAGCGAAGCATCAATAAAAAATGTTAAGAAAACGGGGGAAAATTGTTCATTTATACTAATTAAAAAACGAATTAATCAAAATAACAGAAATTTCCGCGGACGAAGTCGCGGGCAACAGCTAGTATCATATAAAACACGTATTTGCAGGAAACAGCTAGCTTTGTATAAACATCTCCGATTTACTAGGCCTTAATTTCATGCAGACGTGGTGACCCTACCGGATATACCAAACGCGTGAGATCTTGCGAGACCAGAATCCAAACACAACAGAAACTTTAGAAAATAATTACGTGAACATACTCCGGCTTGAACTGACGACCGTAAAATTTAACTGAGCAGTGGTAATATGTACAAATAAAGAAGTTAATACTTTTGCACAATGAAAAATGCGAGGGTTTATATGTTTTATACAAAAAGTATTTCCTAGTCTAGAGGAAATAATAGAGACACAAAAAATAGAGCTGTTTATATGTTAGCTATTACCAATATCACCATGGTATGCACAAATTGTGATGGGAACAAAATAAAATAAGGCTCTGTTCCAGGTTCTGGTTGAGACCTACATGATATCAACCTCTACTCGTTAAATCCCTTTCCCCACACAAGCACAAACCGAAAGGTATATAAATATAAATACATACTTTAGAAGACAAAAAAAGAACAAGATAAAGACAAAACGTTTATTTAATATAGGTTATTTGGACACTTATTAATCTATACTAACTAGCTGACCCGGCAAACGTTGTTTTGCCATATAAATAATGTCTAAAAAATAAAAAATAAAATTTAGGGGTGGACTACCCCTCACATTTAGGGGGATGAAAAATAGATGTTGGCCGATTCTCATAGATACCGGCACAAAAAATTTCATTAAAATCGGTCAAGTCGTTTCGGAGGAGTATGGCAACGAAAACTGTGACACGAGAATTTTATATATCAGATATTATAAAGAGAATTGATTTGATTGTTTGTTTTTTGTTTGCATCGAATAGGCTCTGAAACTACTGGACCGATTTGCAAAGTTCTTTCTCCATTAGAATCCTACATTATCTCTGATGAACATAGGCTATGTAAAGACCTATATCTTCCCATGTGAAACCGGGATGGGCCGCTAGTTGTCGTATATTTTCAACTGAGAATTGTTGACGTCAGTAATTTACTTATGGCTAAGTTAACCTTACTAGTAACCACATTTAACGCGATAATGGCACGAGTACCTAGTTTGACGGTTGTTAGTCAGTAGTCACTTTGCCTAAACACTATTCCTCAGATTTCCGCGACCGGCTTTATCGATTTCACGCGGATAAAAAAACAGCTGGTACAGTGTTTTACCTATTTCTCTTTTCTGTTAGTAGACCGGAATAGAAAATTATTAAAACCAAATAAATTGACTATATCCAGCGCACATGGATTTCTTTTCACCATATCACGTACATACATACTATCACGTCTTTTTTCCTTGCGGTGTAGACAGAGCCCAGGTCTATAAGACCTAAAAGCCACGTTTAACGTGTTTATAGGCGTGAAGGTGGCAAGAAGAATCAAAATAGGTTTCCAGCCGCATCGTCTACTAACACGATTCCTCAGTTTCCACCTACTATCCGCCCTTAAAACATACTCAGAGATTGTCTGCGGCAGCCAAACCTCTCAGCTCAAATAGAGGTTCTCATTTCGCACACAAAGCTGCTAATCCGTCACCTGAATGAAAACCGAGCTCATCACCTGCCTGTATGGAAAGTGGAGCAGCGTCAATGGCGACCACACGAGATTTTTCCTGGGACAAGTAAAGAGAGTTTCACACGTTATTCACTCAGGGTTGTGCGTCTGTGGTATCATAGCAGCCAAACTGCTAAACAGATTTAAATGCGGTTCTCTTTATTTGAAACTAGATTTTGCGGGTTAGACAAAATCCACGAGTGTAGGATTGTTTCACGATTTCTTATTTTTTCTCTCTCTCGGTATCTCAGAATAGCATTATGAATGCTTGAGGGCCTTATAAAATAAATATTAAAGCCCTCGACACTAATCTACACTTCTATTACCAATATTTTAAAGAGAAAAGATATCTATTTTGTTTAATTATATTAATAGTATTACAATGCTCAGGTTAATAATAAAATCAAAAATATGTGATGAAAAAATTTCGCTACAGGTAGGATTTAAACCCACCCGTTGATGCTCTCAACCATTGAGCTGCCGTAGCTTCAAATCACCGCGGCGAATTCGTTCATCGCATATTATAGGTACACGCATTCGATCGATTCAATTTTTTTATCACATATTTTCGATTTTAATATTTTGTTTGTTTGTTTGCATTGAATAGGCTTCAAAACTACTGAACTGATTTAAATAATTCTTTCACCATTATTTTTACCAATTCTACATTATCCCTGATGATCATAAGCTATCTATAGAATTAAATACCTAAATCTACTCGTGCGTAGCCGGGGCGGGCCGCTATTTATGTTAAAACTTAGCTATAGTTAGTAAAAGATGGACCACCATCAGCCCAGGCAGAACATTTTATCATCATGAGTGCGCGGTGCGCTTCTATCCGTACCGAAAGTGTTTAAGAGCTCCTACTTAGTAAAAAAATATTATAATATATATTCATCTTATTAGTGCATAAAACTTATATTTGCATATTCTACAGTCTTGGACCCTCAAAATTACATAACTGACTTCACCTAAGATACTATATTTGCAGTGTAAAAAGCAAGTGAATTAGTGATATTAAACAACTCATCAAAGTGTTTGTGCTGTGGGCCGGCGGTAGCTATGAATAAGTAATTGCTCGCTTAGTAACCTACAGCTTTCGCAGCTGACGCAAAGACTCATCTAAACGTTTATTTCGCCGTAGTAACTATACTGGGACTAGCGCAGCGGTAGTGCGGTTGACTCTTACCGAGTGAGGCGAAGGTTCGAATCTCAGAGCAAGCAAGACATTTTTCATTTTTGAATTTTTTTTTTTCTCTTCATCCAAAAGACACCCGGTTCGATTCTAGTGCGGAACCAATACTTTTTATTTAAATCAAAAATTTATTTTTGTAACTAAGTCATGGAAGAAACAAAAGGTGAAAGCGAATGTGCTGGCTGCCTGAGACCAATCCAAAATCGCCAATTCCTGGTTTGTTGCGTATGTGACAAAAAATATGACATTGCTTGTGCGAATGTGTCGGAGCAACGCTTCTATAATACTATGACCTACGAACATAAAGCGACTTGGAAGTGTCCGCTGTGCATTTGTAGGCAGCCACGTACTGATAACACTAACACGCCAGTCAGAGGGGCGGTGGGAGTGCTGGAAGGAGTAACGCAACGTCGTGGTGCTGCGTTGTTGAGTCCGCCGGAGCAGTCATGTGATAATTCCATTATTTTTCCCGCTGCATCAAATCTAAATACCACTGCCTTGAATGAGACGATAGATGTCACTGACGTTCAAGTGTTGATTTATGAATTGCGTCAATTTCGAGAAGAATATAGAGAGGATAGGGCTAACGACAAGTTACACAACAAAATGTTGTCTGAGTCATTGGAAAAAATTATAATTAGACAAGACGCAAGTGATAAGAAATATGAAGAATTACAAGCTCGAGTTGTATGCATTGAACAGCTTGTACAAAAGCAGTCTCACGAGGGGCGGGCTACAGGGACCGATGTCGAGCAGTCGCTGTTAGGCTCTATTGCTGAACTCAAATCACAAATTAATGACCGTGATCAAGACCTGCTGCTGAACGATACCGAAATAACATGTATTACGGAGCAGCCCGGAGAATGTTTACCTCACATCGTTATTACATTAGCTGAAAAACTGGGTGTTAAGCTGGAAGACGCAGATCTTGTGAGCGTGGCGCGCGTTGGCGGCTCCTCGTCAGTGCGGCCGGATGCGGCGGGGCCCGTAGTAGGGTTGCGCCCCCGCCCTATCGTTGTTCGCTTAGCGCGCAGGGCGCTTCGCGACCAGCTGCTGCAGGCAGCGCGGGTGCGCCGTGGTGCAACAACTGAGGGCATAGGACTGCCTGGCCCTCAACGTCGATTTTACATCAACGAGCGGTTGACGAAAGTTAACCGGGATCTATTTCGTCGGGCTCGTGAGCTGGCAGCGCAACACAGATGGCGGTTCGCCTGGACTCGAGATGGTCGAATATTTATCCGCCAGCACCAGGCGCCAAATGCGCCCCGACACCGCATACGCTGTGAACAGGACCTCGATCGTGTTTTTGGGCCGGGAGCCGTTGGAGCCATTGCGAATAAGTAAAAGCAAACACAAATTTATTTCGGCCCATTATTTTCCTTCTTTATATTTTCCTTCGTTATATTTCTTATCGCTTTGTCAATCGCATTTTAAACCAAGCATAATTAGGATCTCATTTGGCTCGAGTCTGGTAAAAGGCTACATTGACCTTATTTTTTTTGTCGAATTTCTTTTACTTAATAAGCAAACCTTAAATTTTTATTGTGGGTGTTGTATATGTTGTGTATTGCTGCCACAAGTATCCAATATGTGTATCAACAATAATGTTCCAAGTTTGTACCCAAAATCTGTTAGCTTACCTTTAAATTTTGCTTTAATTTTTAAACAATTTTATTTATATCCTTTGGGTCATGATTGCTTAAATATTATTTATATGCTTGTTTATGCACAGATAAATGGAACATCATACAAAGGCATAATCTCTAAGTGTGTCAATCGCATTGACTTCATTTCGTTTTTGATTTTGTTTAATTTTTGTATTACACAGTGGTCACTAAATGAGACTAAACTGTTTTATTTCGCCGGTTGGGTGGATGTTGCAGCAATGCAAAGGGGCAACAGGCCTGTTCATCAAGTATTTACTGTAGTATATAATTATCAGAAATTATATTTATATATTATATCAGTTTTCAATGTCGAGCTTATCTTATATATTTATTACCTCTTATATTTTTTGAAATTGGAAGTCATTGTCATATTATTAAATCATATTTGTTTACCTTGGTATCCTATTTATTACAAGTGTTTATGATGATTCCAAAAAGTAAGCAGTTTAAACTAGGATTATACAACCCTGGATCTTTGCCTGCTAAAAAAGACGACTTCCTTATCGCGATGGATCGGTTTCAAGCCGATATAGTTGCAATCAACGAAAGTTGGTTAAAGTCAGGCCAAGAAGCTCGCGCACCTGCCCCTCCCGGATATAGATTGCATTCTGTCGCACGTCCCTTGCATATGAAAGATGGTAAAGGGGGAGGGGTTGCTTTTTATGTGAAGCGAGGTCTACGAATTCGTATCGTCAAACACCCTGACGCTGACATTGAGCAGATGTGGTTGTCTACGCGAGTAAATGGACTTTCTTTAGCAATTGGCACTGCATATCGGTCGCAATGGGTAAATGTTGATAAGTTTATTGATGCTCTAACAGAATCTACAGTACATTTCTCCGACCACGATTATGTGGTGTTCCTTGGCGATATTAACATAAATATGAATGAACCAACCGATACTGACACCATAAAATTCGTAAATTTTTTGCATTATGTGGACCTTATCCAGGTCGTGACCGAACCCACACATTTCACTAGTCACTCTGAAAGGTTGATTGACGTTGTTTGTACCAACGCTCCTGTACGGAGTGTATCGGTTACAAACATAACGGGTAGTGTCGAAGGGCACTCTATGATTAACGTCGAGCTTCAAATTAAAAAACCCAAAATACCCGCCAAAAATATTTCATACCGTCCTATGAAGTCAATTGATATGGACGCTTTGAACAAAGATTTAAATTTAGTTAACTGGGAATCTGTGACAGGATCAACTACGGTGGAGAAAATGGTTGACTGTTTTAATGCGATTATCTTAGGCATTTTCGATAAACACGCGCCCATTAAAAAATCGAGACTCAAATGTAACCATTCACTTCCCTGGGTAACTGATACTTGTAGGCTCATGATAGGTTTGCGAGATCAAGCCCGCCAGAAATATCGACAAACAAAATCAGATGTTGACAAAAAATATTTAAATGACCTCAAAAAACTTGTCCAGGTAAGTATCGCAAATGAAAAGACTGCATATTTTAACCACTATGTAAACTCTAAAATAAATGATAGTAAAGCTTTTTGGAAAAATCTCAAGGAAAAAATTCTAATTGACCCCTCAAAAAATGACTCCTTACCTAAATCTTTTGACAACCCAGATGACATTAATAAACATTTTTTAAATATTCCCAGTTCACATAAAAATAATTTATCTGATATGACATTTTATGATTATAATCGTTTTTGTGATTCTATTTTCCAATTTAATCCTATATCTGAAAATGACGTAGCTAAGTTAATAATTTCAATAAAATCAAATGCACCTGGTTGTGACGGTATAAGCAGGGACATGATTCTTCTTACTCTTCCTTCCTCCTTAAGCATTATTACAAAAATAATAAATACGTCACTTGTCACTGGTACATTCCCACCCCAGTGGAAAGAGGCATTGGTGACTCCTATTCCTAAAACAAATAATCCGCAGGACTTCACAGAACTTAGGCCGATAAGTATATTACCCTTTCTTTCGAAAGTTTTAGAGAAAGCCGCACATGCGCAACTCTCCGCCTACGTTGAATCAAATAACATCTTATCTATTTTTCAATCTGGATTCCGTAAAAACCGGGGAACGCAAACAGCACTTCTAGATGTGACTGATAATATTCTAGCGGAGCAGGATAGAGGTCACGGTACTATTCTTACTTTATTGGACTACTCTCGTGCTTTTGATAGCTTAGACACCTCTCTAATGCTCTCTAAACTCAAGTTTTATGGCTTAGACCATAATTCCGTTAGGTGGTTCAACACCTATTTAACTGACCGAGCGCAGAGAGTAAAATTGCAAAAGGAAGATGGTTCTTTTCTTTTTTCCCAGGCCCAATTCTTAACACGTGGGGTACCCCAAGGTTCTATCCTTGGGCCTTTGCTTTTTATCGTGTACAGTGCCGACCTCACAGGAGTAATAAAACACTGCAAGTATCATTGCTATGCTGACGATGTACAAATATATATATCAGATACTCCCGGCAATATACATGGGGCAGCGCAAAAAATGAACGAAGATCTGGATAGTATCGTAAACTGGTCTGTTAAGAACTCTCTCGTGCTAAATCCCGCCAAATCCAAGTGTATGGTTTTCGGTTCTAAAGCCCAAATTCATTCCATTATTGAAAATAACCCAAACATAACCATCATGGGCAAGGTTATTGACAGGGTAGAACAAGCTAAGAACCTAGGTATAGTGATGGACCCCCAACTTCGTTTCGAGAGTCATGTCCTGGGTATTGTCAGAAACTGCTTTTTCCGCTTGAAAGTTTTATATAAGATTCGTAACTTATTGACGGAAGAAGTACGAGTTAGGTTGTGTGAATCATTGGTTCTATCACGTCTTAACTACGGTGATACAGTTTACGGCCCGCGTTTGTTGGAAAGAACAAGTCGCTTGGTTCAGCGAGTCCAGAACGCATGCTGCAGATTCTGTTTTAATATTCCACCCCGGAGCCACATCACACCATATTTAAATAATGCTTCGTTGCTGAATATGGACTCGCGTAGACAATTACACTTGGCAACATTGCTGTTTGGAGTAGTCCACTTCAAGACACCTGAATACCTACACTCAAGACTATTATTCAACAATAGACATGCTAGGCTCTGCAGACCACCACTTCGTATACATAGTCACAAAACTGTTGCGTTCAGGGGTAGCTTCCGCTTCCAGGCGACAAAATGTTGGAATGATATACCTCCTCCAATTAAGGCCAACTTGTCAGTAGCGACTTTTAAAAAACAGTTTCGCTCTTACTTACTAGATATCCAAAAGATAAATAATCCAACATATCGCCGGTAGCTGTTGCTGTCTCTGACACTAAAATGAATATCAATATTTTTTATTTGTCAATGTTTTTATTATTTTTCTTTTTTATAAGTATTTATTTAAGTTTATATATTCGTCAATCTATTATATTCGCCTAAAAACTTATTAAAAGTCAATTGGTACTAAGTAAGGCCTTTCCCCATTTTTTCCACGTAAGTTATTTGAAGCGCACTCGCACTTGATGACAGGCCATAGCTGAAAATCAGTGTGTTGCTCTCAGGGCAACATAATCACTGAGCTATGACCTTTTTGCATTGCTGTGGCATACATATACAATTGTAAAGTATTGTTTTTATTTTACTCTGTATTTCTAATGACATTGTTGTTTATCAAACTGTTGTATATGTGTGACTAGAGCAGCAAATAAACGGCATTATCTATCTATCTATCTATCTATCATCAGGTCTTTCTAGTCTCCACTGCAGGAGCATGACCCTCTCTGTACTACCGGAGCCATACTTGGTCAGAGCAGACAGAGGATTTGGCCTACACTCTTCTCGCTGGCCAGACGGGTCGGAGAGGTCTCATTGATGTTAATGAGCTTTGTTTAGCTTGTATTTCCTAAGTCGCCTCTTACGACAACCATGGGAAGACTAGGAGTGGTCCTATTATAAAAATAGTGGGATCCACCCGTCCTATTCCACTCTGCCGGAAACCACACGACTAACTCTCCAGATCGAATTCATCGCATTTGACCCAGGTAGGGTGTCCTAATATTAATGAAAAAAAGTTACCTTCTCTCTAGAAAATTCTTATATGTCAAAAAATCTTAAACAATAACAATCTGTGGTCACCCTCCCAGGGCTGGCACATGCCAGACGTCGCTCGATTTGTCCCAGTTTGTTCTGTGCTGCTCGCCGTCTGAAATGAATGGATATGAATGAAACAAAGCAGCTTTTTTCCCGACTGCTCCAGAAAGCTTGTGTTTTGTTTTTCTTGCGTATTGGTATAAGGTTACTTATTCGCTGGTATAAGGTATATTATTCCATGCTGTTCGGAGAATAAAGAAAAAGTAAAGTGTAGTTGCTTCTCTTCCCCAGCAGACCATAAAGCCGATCAAGGGAATAGGCAATCTAAGGAATCATTGCAATCAATAAGTCGCATGCAGCTAGCAACTCATCATTATCATTATAGGCGTAATGTGGCCTTTAGGCCTCACTGTCCTAGGGTTTGTCTAACCCCATAAGCGATGGAAACATTTCCTTCACGTGTCGCTGTTTCCCGATTCGTTCAATTTAGGGATTTTCAAGGCAAGAGTAAATAGGCATTACTTGAGTTTGCGTAGACCTCATCGTTGCTTCCCATTAGGCAAGATAGCCGACAAACGCACTCAAATTACACATATAAAAAAACATTGTTGTTGTGTGTTTTTCGTGTGTGTAAGTGGTTAACACTGGTGCCTAGAGTTGCCAACTATACTGTTAAAAACAGTATTATACTTTCACTACATTATACTTTTACTCAGCATCAAACTGCAGAACATTTTTTTTATTTAGTCAGAGGCTGGGGAAGCTCTAAAAATATAAATTTAAAACATTAAATAAATAAAATACTTTTAATTTTTCTAAAATACTGTTTAATATTCTTCTCAGACCTAAATATACTTTATTTCTTGTAAAATAAAAGTTGGCAACCATATTCATGCGAGAATGCAGTCACTAGGACCTATTTTAAGGGTAAAAAAACCTTTTGAGGTACGGAATCCTAAATAAGAAACCCTCATAGGATCACTTTGTTGTCTGTCTGTCAATCTTTTTCTTTCGACCTTTTTCTCAGTAACGTATTTCTAAAAGAAAAGTTACGCAAGATGACATAATTCAATGCTAAATAAACGGGCGGGCCCGATCCTGAGGACAGACGGGCCGTGACGAACTTCTCACTCGCCCTGAAGATGGCCTTCTGTGAAAAGCGTTGTTTTAGCATATATTTCTGCCTCAAGACATTTCTTTTTTTTACTAATTATTGAAGTAGACATTTGTCTTCCTACTCACCTGATGGAGACGAGGATGTTACATGCTTATTCAAGACATACCCATGTTACATGCCATGGTAACCGGTATCAACGCAATGCTCTTACTTAATAATTATCCTATAACACAAGTCTCGAACTTAATTTGGGGCTAGCTCAATCCGTGTCCGTATATATAAAAAAAAAAAAATGGCTTAACGCACTTTTCAAACACAAATGTGATTTGATTTGCAAAACGATTTCCTATTGTTATTTACGAAAAAAAACCTTGGATGCTCTCTTCATTTGTGAACATACATATCCTTTACTATAACTAACATCAGGTCCAGACAGGTAGGTAGGTATCATTTAAGAGTTATGGCAAATGAAATGAAATGTTTTTTTTTTCTTATAATAACAGGCTAAGTCACACCTTCATGGATATGGAAAAGAATAAAATTGTCTGGCAAAGTAGACTGGCCAATAAAAATTTACAACCCTTGCCCAAAACTATCTAGCAATTTTTCGCGCTCATAACAGGGCTAAATTTAATATGATAATCGATATATTATTAAAATTGAAAATATGGATGAAAAAGAACTCGGCCACAGGTAGGATTCGAACCCACGTCCCTTAGGTTAACGCCCTAAGTGTGATACCATTACACCACCGTGACTTCGAATCACTGCGTCGAATTCTCTCATCACATATTACCCCGTAGGGTATACGCATTTCAAGCATGCGTACTTCTTCAATACTACCCACTATTTAGTAGTGTGGTATTCTACTTCATTCATATATATATATATATAGGTGGTGTAATGGTATCACACTTTGGGCGTTAACCTAAGGGACGTGGGTTCGAATCCTACCTGTGGCCGAGTTCTTTTTCATCACATATTTTCAATTTTAATAATATACCGAGCGTTGTAATGCTATTTCAAAATCAATTTAAATAAGTAAAAGCTTTCTTCAATTTAATCAACTTTCTATTCATCGGATATGAATGAAGTAGAATACCGCACTACTAAATAGTGGGTAGTATTGAAGAAGTACGCATGCTTGAAATGCGTATACCCTACGGGGTAATATGTGATGAGAGAATTCGACGCACTGATTCGAAGTCACGGTGGTGTAATGGTATCACACTTAGGGCGTTAACCTAGGGGACGTGGGTTCGAATCCTACCTGTGGCCGAGTTCTTTTTCATCACATATTTTCAATTTTAATAATATACCGAGCATTGTAATGCTATTTCAAAATCAATTTAAATAATCGATATATTTCAGTAGGTAAATGATTTTCACTCAATTGCTTCTCTGCATAAATTCAATATTCAATATTTTAGTCGTGGTAGAGCCACGCTACCGGCAAATTGAATTGCTAGTAGCATGAATGGACCAGCTCGTCCGGGAAAGTACCACGCTCTCACAGAAAATCGACGTCTCAGTAGCTTTACCGCTTCTATGCTTCGTTCGGTGAATGAGAGAGCTGGATGCCCATATTTCCTCCTCGCCCTACCCATTTCCTTGCCCCTACTCCTTGAAAGGCTGACAACGCACCTGTCACACCCAGTGTTGCAGTTGTCCATAGGCACTATCACTTACCATCAGGTGACTCGCTTGCTCTTTTGCCGTCCTATATAATAAAAAAAGTAACAAATTTATATTCATAAAAGAAAATGCAATCAACATTATTACCACGTTAATCGGGAAAATGAGCATGTCCACCTGTCGATGAAAGACTAGTTTCCGAATTGTTTCAAAACTAGGCCTCTAGCCTTCTGTGGATTGCATTGTGCACTAAATACTTGATAGCTATTTAGATTTTATTATATAAATAGCATTACAATGCTCGGTTTAATATTAAAATCGAAAATATTCGACATCTAGCCCGTCGATGCTCTCAACCACTGAGCTGCCGTAGCTTCAAATCACCGCGGCGAATTTGTTCATCACATATTATAGGTACACGCATTCGAAGCATGCGTAATCTCCATTAATACCCACTATTAAGAAGTGTTGTATCCAACTTAATTCATATCAGATGAATTGAAAGTTGATTAAATTTTTTCATCACATAATTTCGATTTTAAAGCTATTTAGATGTTGAATGAGCGGAGGAAAATCACTGCCTTAGAAATGTGGTGCTGGCGATGACTTCTCAGAATAAGTTGGACGGCCCACCGCACTAAAATCTCCATATTTTTTTGAATTAAGGATCAAAAAAGACTCTCGTCGATTGTGCAGTCACGAATCCTTAAATTCTTCGGCTATTTCAACCGCAAAGAAAACTCTATAGAGCGTTTGGTGATTCAGGGCCGCTTTGAAGGCAAGCGTTCACGCGGTCGGTCTCCAACGAGGTGGCTAGATATTGTCAAAGCTGTAACACAGTGCCCAGCAACAGAATGATCTAAAAAAGCCGCAGACAGAGATACATGGAGAAGGATCGCAACAGCAGCGGCCATAGACGAGCAACCCAATCCGTAATTACGACCACTCTGTCAATAGTGTAGGACTAAAAAGAAGATTTCCATGTCGGTCTGAAGAAAAAAAAAACCAGATGCTTTTCAGCTAGAGAAACAGGCCGTTAAATCCAGGTCGTTGAAACCACTTAAGATGGGGATATGAATAATCATGGAAAAAGTCTTGCGGCTAACCTCCCGTCACTAGTTTTTAGGGTTCCGTACCCCAAAAAGAAAAAACGGAACCCTTATAGGATCACATGGGTGCCTGTCGGTCTGTCAAGACCCTTTTTCTCAGGAACGCGTGGAGGTATCAAGCTGAAATTCATATCAAATACTCAGGTCTACTGCCCCTTTACTTAGAGCTATGAAAAACCAAACTTTTAAGCTGACGCAATCAAAAGATACAGCTGTTTATGCCCCAAATTTTCGTGTTTTTTCCACATTCGCAATGGAATCAAAACTTACAGGGTACTTCCCATGAACTCAGAATCTTGGTATTTGGTACGAAGCAACGTCTTATAGCACAAATAAAGGAAAAATTGCGAAAAGCATAATTTTTTTAGTTACATCATTTATTAAAAATATTTTTAATAATTTTTCGACTCTCGCAAGGTAATCAAAACCTACAGAGTACTTCCCGTGAACTCAGAATCTTGAAATTTGATACAAAGCAACGCCTTATAGCACAGATAAAGAAAAAAATTGCGAAAAGCATAAATTTTGAGCTACATCCTATAATAAAAATATTTTTAATAATTTCAAACATATAATGTACGGAACCCTTCGTGCACAAGTCCGACTCGCACTTGGCTGGTTTTTTTTTACTATTTTCCACCATCATATACGCTGAGAGCCCACAGTCTCGCTAAACGTTGCCTCTAGGCTTCGATTATGTGCCTCTAGGTCATATGACCCTAAGATCCCTTCCCTGTAAGGTATAAAGACAAGGCTTTAGCTTTAATTAGTATGTATATAGCTATGATTAGTATATATATAGATAATATTAAAGTAAATGGACTCCTATTGTTATATACTAATATAATTGAATTCATTAGCAAACTTTTAAGAAGTGACCCAGATCACGAATCTGAGCAACTTTCACTATGGGACCAACTCCGAAATCGAAAAAATAAAATTCCGCTGTTCCATAGATTTTGGCGAAATAGAAATTCCACTTTTGTATGAAAAAGCAGATATTATTTCACGATGTCGAAGTTGGTACCATAATAAAAGTTGTTCAGAATCGTGGTCTGAGCCACTCCTTAAACGTATGCTAATGAATTAAATTTCACCTGTATAAGTTATTTCGTTGACGAACAATAAAACCTAAACAAGGACAAGAAAAAGCAATGAAACTTTCATTGAAATCGTAATATTAAGTATAATTTAATAAAGAAGTATCTAACAGAAACCATAAAATGAAACCTTACGACCTTCTCGGTCGCAACCATAAACAATCAACATCACCATGGCAACAACCATATTGACAAAATCTTTTTGAAACAATTTTTACTGAAAGCAAAAAAACATTTGTAAAAATGGTTTTGTACAGTAAACCGCTGTAAAGTTCGATTTTTAAACATGAAGCTGCTGAAATTCCACCTAAGGTACCATCCGCCGGGGATCATCCTGGAGTATTCTCAAAAGGGGGTCATAAAGAACAAAGATATTGACCTCCTGGAACTTAACTGCAAGTAAGTGGTGTAGCTTTAGAACACCTTAGCTAGGTAGGAAGGGAACAGATTACAGCCTCGACTTTTTTGATTTTATACTTTTTAATTTACAGCAAAATTACTCATAATAAGGTCAATATAAAATCAATCGCAAATATTTTAAAGGCTGACAAAATACTTTAGAAGCAAAATAAAAAAAATCAGCACGCTAGTTTTTTAGATTTCTGGACCTGAACATTGAAAATAAAAAATGAAAAATCAACCTGTGTACAAATAAACACTTTCTTGGCGAATAACTTTTTACTATTATCTACTATGGATACTAGGTCACTGACCTCGACAATCAAAACAGCTGATTTATCGATTTTAATAAAAAAATAATAATTTTGTATGAAAAAATAAAAAAAACATCTAGCGAGTCGATTTCTTAAAATTTGCTACTAAAGCATATCTTTGACCTATTAGACCCAGCAATTAAAATACTTGCGCTTAATTTAAATGGACCTTGTATATTAGTCTTTACTATAAAACTCATGTCTTTACTAATATATAAGTCAAGACTAGCTTTCGCCCGTGGCTCCGCCCGCGTCAATATCGATCCCTCGGGAACAGTACTTTTCCCGGGATTAAATGTACCCTATGTCCTTCTCCGTCCCCAGATAAGATGTATGCAAAATTTCATGATGATCTATTCAGTAGTTACAACGTTAAAGCGTAACAAACAAACTCACTTTCGCATTTATAATATTAGTTAGGATTATGAGTATTTTTTTATTTCCCATAGGTAGGTAGGTACACAGTCTCCATATTATAATTTATTCCTTTTGGCGTTTTTAATGCCTCACACTGTCAGAGACGCAAGTTTGTGGAGCTTCAGAGATGTATCGCAGCTTTGGCTTTCTATTGGAAGGACAAATCAGAATTTTGAGCCAGCGATAAAACAAGATGAAGAAGAGTCACAGAAGGTGTTTCTCCCTCTGCGGGAAGTTATTTCGTATTAACTAATAATAATATGGGTCAACCAAGCGAAGAGAAAGAAATTACGTACGAAAGATGGATGAATTGTTCTGAGGATGAAACTAACTATTTATCACTGTCAAAGAATATATATGTCACTGTTCCAATTTTTAAAGTAATACCTTGTCGTATTAATTAGTAATATATTTTTAACTGACTTCAAAAAGGAGGATATTAATTCGACTTAATATAATCCAACTTAGGGAACAGTGAACGCTTAATTTAAAAGTAGGTATTTAATAGCTTTTGAGGTAGATAGTCTCTCAGTTACGTCTATCAGTTACTAGGAAAAATTAAAGTCTGTTTAATTTATATTTAACTAGCTTTTGCCCGCGGCTCCGCCCGCGTTAGAGTTGATGCCTAGGGAACAGTAGAATTTCCCGAAATGAAAGGTGCCCTATATGGTTCCCCGGGCCTCAAACTACCTCCACACCAAATTTCATCCAAATTGGCTCAATGATTGAAGCGTAAAAAGACAGACTGACAGAGTTACTTTCGCATTTATAATATTAGTATGGATTATATGTTGTCCACTTGTTAAAACAAGGTTTTCTTAGGAGGGACGAGTTTTACTATACCTACCTACTCGTATTTTTTTTTAGCTCTGACGTTAAAGAAATAGCGACACATCTATACAAGAAGGAAGTCTTAATCACAGAGGAGGTCCGTGAGCAATTGGAACAATGTCTGCAGACCCTGAAAAAGAGGATCGAGCATGAAGGTCCGACGGGCAAGAGATTCTACATCTACAAGACTCTGATGACTCATGTTCTGCCGCTCACCAATGTAGCGTTTGATAAAAGTGGTAAAAGGTATGTATTAATTTTTAAAAGCACTGAAACTGATTAATATTATATAGGTATATAAAGGTATTATAGTCCTCGTAACGTATGGCATAACAGCCTCCGTGCCGGGGGTCGTGGGTTCGATTCCCCCCGGAAGCATACTTTGTTTAGTTGTTTCCAGTTTGGTTAGGACATTGCAGGCTTAAAATTACCTGATTGTCTGATAATAAAGATGATTCCGTGCTTCGGAAGGCACGCTGGTAGTCGTTAAAGGAACCACGTCAGATGCCGAGAGGCGGTTTCGAAGAACTTTGACACCAGGGTGTGCATGGTCGATTGACCATGACATCTACTCGAAATGATGATGATGATCGTATGGCATCGTACTGCAAGTATTCTATTAATATCCTTGGTATATATCTAATGTTAAGTTCTTCAGCCAGTCTTCGGCTGCTGGAGATAGTAAAAGTATAGTAAAAACATATAAATATACAGGTAATGATGTATATGGGGTGTCATTCTCAACTGCCTGTCCGGTGGTTGCAGGCATGGCAAGGCCCGAGTTGCTACTTCCATTTTCCTCATTCATCCGAGTAAGTAGTATCCCAATAACATTCATTCCCTTCCCATATCCACCAAATTCCTATCCTTTCCCAGCTTCAAAACGCTTGCGATGGGCAGCAGCATCGGAAGCACAAGAAGCCAAAGAAACTGCGCTCGCCAACCCGCCTGCCAAGCATGGCGAGTATGGCAATATCCTCCCATGGAACGAAGAATCCTTGGGAGAGGCCCATATTCAGCAGTGGACTTTTTTGTGGCTGTAATGATAATGAATGATGTATACAGAATATTAAAATGGTGTGATGAAATGATAAAGGAAGAAGGAAGAAGTGGAGCTCGTTAAGACCTCCAAAAAACGGTAGAAATAATAAATTTCATGTTTCCAGATGCTTGTCCGGCAGTTACGACAGGACTTGTAAGGTGTGGGACGTGGAGAGCGGCAAGGAGATGAAGACATTGGCAGGACACCAGAACGTCGTGTATTCTGTTGGGTTCAACTTTCCAGCTTGGTTGGTATTCAGTGGTGGATTATCCTGTCGGGATCCGGATTATGACATAAATCTCTTTAGGGACCCGGAGAGCATCTTAAGATGCATTCAGGTTTTGAAGGGCTTGTTGGTGCCCTTAGGACTTTAAGGGGTATCCACTCTGGAATGGTGATAATGAGCTTCTTTCGAGCGCGGCCCCGGCAGGCAGTTGCCTTCTACAGTGACTGGACTGGCTGGCAAATATTGTTTCTGTAGCCACCGAAGACGTGATACCCTAAAGAAGTGCTTAATAGCTTTATAGGGCTAATCCGACACTGTTTTATATCCTGTTTTAGTTCCTTGTTCTAAATTTACACGCCTGATTATTTTTTGATATTGGTTCGCCATAACCACTGACTAAATGAAAGATTCCATATTTATAAACAGTCTGCACGAAATCCATATTTGGACTGAGGCCCAGCTAAAGGATTGTTAAAAAGTCGAATCGGAAGCGGCCTACATTCAGTGATTTCTAAATCTCTAAGATAGCGTCATCTTAGTTTGTCTGACCATCCGATTGATGGATGTCAATGCAGTGTTGCAGTGGTCTATGGGCAGCGGTGATCGTTTACAATCAGGTGCTTGCTCGTATGCCGCCATTTCATTAAAGAAAAAACTAAATTATTCATGTGTTTCTCATTACGGAGCATGTTTGCACGATGCTATTTGGATTCCATGTCTTTAAAGTAAATAACTAAATAATTACTCCTAATAGCAACCGTGTAGTGACGGGTTCCTTCGACAAGTCCGCCAAGGTCTGGGACCCGGCTTCAGGAGAATGCCTGGCTACTCTCTGGGGCCACACCGGGGAGGTGGTAGCGGCCCAGTTCAATGCCAAGAGCGATCTCGTGGCCACGGGGTCCATGGACAATACCGCGAAGCTTTTTGATGCTCGGACTGGTAAGTTTCGTAAGATGGACGCCCAGAGATTATTTTTACGAGGAAAGTTAGTTACAGTCACTGAAGTTTTAATCAACTTTTACCCAGAAGCAAACTGTCCTGGCCTGTCAGAAAGTCTTAATCTAAAATACTTCGGGCTTGGTGTCGGCAAATGGCACGAAAACACAGTCAGATAGATCCCGTGCTAGCTAAAAACTTTCGGAACAGCCTAGGTATAGCAATATCCTCCTTTAAACGAAGAATCTTCGGGAGAGCACTTCTTACAGCTGGAATGATGGTGCATGAATAAAGTAAATCAATATACAACGTGATAATGAACCTCCTAGCTATATAAGAATCTCGGAATCAGAATCCCTAATGGAATACAATAAATAAAGAATTGCAATAAAAAAAAATAGGTTTCCCATACAAAGTCGCCGATAAGATGGACGAATTTCTATGGAAGATCAATTCTTTTTTTACCTTTTTTTATTGTAAGTCTGTATTCCATTAGGGACTCTGATTCCCAGATTTCAATATAGCTAGGAGTTTCACGCTGTATAATATCAACATCATCATGATAGATGGGTACGCGACAAATTTAATTTAATGATAACATGACTCAAGGTCGCTATGCAATCTGCAGGGCAAGAAGTCCACAACTACGTGGGTCACACGGCCGAGGTGATAGCTCTGCAGTTTGACCCCAACGAGGGCCAGAGTTTGATAACAGGGTCCTTCGACGGCACCATATCTATGTGGGATACCCGGGTCAGCGAGTAAGTAGCAGATTGAGACCGGCTAGTCAGACAACTGAGAATCAGTCATAGTACAGTCTGCGACAGAGATATCTTGCCAGGCCCTGTGTCTATATCTTTAATTTTCTCTTAAACCATAAATAATAATAACATAAAAAAATATATACACAAAGATTTTAATGAAGTCTTTCTTAATATAAATTTTCACGTTTATATTTTTTATATTTTAAGAGAAAATTTAAGATATATATACAGGGCCTGGCAAGGTATCCCTGTCGCTGACTGTACATAAAAATTAAAATAACAATATGGTTTTTAATAAAAAAACCTAAAAAATAGTGTTAACTACTCTTTAATGGCGTTTCTCCAAATACTTTAGGTCATCAACAATGAACTCGAACTGAGTTCCCTGTCTTACCTCATTTGTTCTAGCCCGGTCCAATTCCTAACGGAGCGCAACGACGTCTTTCTTGAACCCTGAGACTTTTAATTTTGGTATCGAGCAGTCGTAGATTTAATTTGGAACCTACATCACCTATAATGCCTGAAAAGTAATAGTATAAATATAAATAAATATATACGGACAAATCACACAGATTGAGCTAGCCCCAAAATAAGTTCGAGACTTGTGTTGTGGGATACTAGCTCAACGATAGTATATTTTATAACAAATACATATATACATCAAAGACCCAGGCCAATCTGAAAAAGATCATTTTCTATCTTGACCTGGCCGGGGACCGAACCCGGGCACTCTCGTGTCGCAGGCTGGCGTGTTGACCGCAGCGCCACGGAGCTAGCTTTTTTTCGCAAAGTACCTTACTTATCCTCTCTACTTATACATATTTACCTAGTTTATTTACAGTCTTGCAGTGACGTGAAGCCGTAGGCTTAGTGGTCCGAAAGGGCAACTTATTAGGACTTTTGTATGTACCTCCCGAGTTTGTAGCCCAATCTGACTCAAATATGGTCATTTTCGTTGACCATTACCTGCTCTGCGTGAAATAAAACATCGTGAAGCGACCAATCTAGTTATTCCTGCCAAAAAATAGAAATTTTTCTTTACCCATAATTATACCGACAAGAGCCTAGCTTGTTGGCGTACCGGGCACGCATCACGCGCTTGCAAAAACCTCAAGCTCCAACAACTGGCAAATGCAGCTCATCCTGGTCAGGCCTTGCAAAGGTCTGCCACCCGCTGCCACCCCGGAATCTCATAATGGTCATTGCCTAGCCTAGTGACATTTCGGTCGGACAGTCCTGCAAAAATAAATTTAGCAAAAGGACGTTTAGCATATTTGCTCTTAAATTTTTGTAAGTAACAAAATGAGCGAGATAAAGTAGTCGGCATGGTACTAGACTGCGCAGAAACGAAATATAGGTTTCGTTGGAGGTACGGTTTGCGGGGGGGAACGGTAATGAATACAAAGGATCGCGGTGCGCACCCGCGTGCCGTGTACATACATTACATACGTACGTACCTACTAGTGTGTACATGCGCGGATTGGGTCTAGTTCCGTGCCGATGTCTGTACTGTAGCTCAGTGTTTCTTAACCTGTGGTCCGCGGACCCCTCGGGGTCCGCGAGTATGTATGAGGGTCCGCTGTCTTATCTATGAACATTTGAATTAGTAAATAAATGCCAGCTACAACCATTATTTTCACAATAAAGTAAAAATAACAACCCAAAAAATAGGAATTCTACGAATTAATTTTTATAAAAATGCTTTTATTTTTAACCCTATTTAAATTGTCATAAATTTATTCTCTATTATGGGGGTCCTTGAAATTGTGCTTGATTTTCTAGGGGTCCGCCGACTGAAAAAGGTTAAGGTGATACCACTGTAAATAAGGTCGTTCTGAATCTTATTTATCTCGCAAAATACTTAAATTAGGAGTTTCAAATCTAAGTAATATGATTTTTGACTATTTCATCTCCAAAAATTAAAGATGAAAACACGTTTTGATAAAATTTTCTCGATAGAAATATTTTTTGAAAAATGGTCTTCGTTCGCAGAGTTTTTGTTATTGTAGCTCAAATGCGACGAATGAAATAATGATTTTTAGACTAAAAGATAGGTTATTAGTAATTCATCAAAATGTAAATATGAGAATACAATTAACCGGTCTGATTTTATATAAAATAGAAATAACGAATTTGGCGCTTACGTTTTTTTCTTTGAGCGACTCGAGACTATCTCCTATCTCATCATTCACGGGCTAAACCGCCAAGCGCTATCCCTTGTGCGCACTTGATCAGTCCTTTGCCGAGCGAAGGTACCAAACATTTGAGGCCTCGCCTTAAGAAACGCTGCTGTAGCTAGATTCGACCTTCAAGTTTAAGACTAAACCTAATGGCAAATGTATTTTTGCAGTCGCGTTTCTGTATTCCGAGGCCACGATGGTGAAATTTCCAATGTCCAATTCAACTGGGACAGTTCCCTGGTGGGATCCTCTTCGTTGGACGGCAGCGCCAAACTCTGGGATGCCAGGCAGACCTCCTGCCTTGCTACGGTTTCTGGACATACCGACGAGGTGAAATACAAAGAAAAATAAATACATTTTCATTAAGAATAACAAACAGTAAGAATAATAGTTCCGGTCGTGGTAGACCCACGCTACCGGCAAAATGAATTGTTAGTAGCATGAATGGGCCGGCTCGTCCGGGGAAGTACCACACTCTCACAGCAAATCGACGTCTCAGTAGAAGCTTTACCGCTTTTATGCTTCGTTCGGTGAGTGAGAGAGCCCATGCTTCCCTTTTTCCTTCCCTCCCCATTTCCTTCTCCCAAACTACTTGAAAGGCCGACAACGCTCCTGTCACACCTGGTGTTGCAGTTATCCATGGGCGGCGATGATCACTTACCATCAGGTGACCCGCTTGCTCGTTTGCCGTCCTCAAAAGAATTCAGATAAAAGGCTCTGCCTCGAGCGGTGCCACTCTTTATATACAGCGTGGTAAATATACCCTCGACGTTCCCTTAAAAGGGTGACTCAGACTATCAGTATGGACAACTTTTCCTATGGGACCAATGCTGGGAACTCAAAAAAATTTCAGCATTTCCATACAAAAAACTTCTGCCGCCCGGCCAGTTTGTATGGATGGAAATGTCGAATATGTTACCATAGGAAAGTTGTTCATATTGATAGGCTGAGTCACCCCACTGAGGGAATGTCTTGGGTACATTTACACGCTGTATAATTTCATGGCTTTTCGTGCATCTATCCGAGTTGTCGCAACAATATTGTATTTTTTATCACCATTTAGTTATTGCAAACATGTAAAATCACAGATGATTTTACATTTTTACGATTTTCATAAATATTTTCCGTGTTGGTATAAACTGCGCCAATACCTACTCACTAGTATGTTGTTTTATTTCCATCAGTTATGCTAACTTAAAGACAGATTCTAAAAATTATCTCTTCGAGTTGCAGAGGGATTTTCTGGAATTTCACGTTCTTTTCTAGCATAATAGGCTAGCTTCCTGGGTCGTAATAATAAGATAACAATTAGTCCGTCAGTTAGATAATCAAAAAATATTGGACACGTATTTTTTCTTTTGTCAATTAAACAATAAATGATAAAGATAAAGCGCGTCAAAGTTCAGGTGTGGGGGCTCGTGACGTCAAAGTTTGCTAAAAATTGTAGCAAACTATGACGTCACACGGAACGTCTAACGGCTATATCTTTATATTTTTTTGTTTAATCGACAAAAGAAAAAATACGTGTCCAATATTTTTTTGAATATCTAACTGACGGACTAATTATATTTTTTTAGGAAACTAGCCTATTTTATAATGCATGCTAAGATTTTACTTGTTTTATATTTTTAACAAAGGTGTTAGACATCTGTTTTGACTGGGCTGGGCAGAGAATGGCTACGTCTTCCAGTGATTGCTCGGCGCGCATTTACGACGTCAGGTCCGACTTCAAGGAGCTGGCTGTCATGAAGGGACATCGCGAGGAGGTCTCAAAGGTAACTAATATTGTAGACCTACATGTTTTAAAGTACTAGTAGGTAGTTTTAAATACTGAAGTAATCACGCAAGCTTAAAGACATTTGGGATCAAGCCTGAGGTTAAAAGGAGTTTCCGGATCTTAATTTTGTTTTTTGTGGCGGGGTAAAATAGCTCGCCTCCATCCACCGTGATTCATAAATTAGTCTCCATTTTCAATTTTAACTTGCTGCTGCCGAGGTGTGTAGGTACATTCTTGTGGCCTGGATACGGTTCATAAGTCGAGTGCACCAGTTTGCTCCTGTCCCCTTGAATTCTATCTGATAATGTGGGCTAAATGCCAAATTTTCTCCTAAAATATCACGTATTTTGCGATTCTGCAATTGTGCTGGGAGAAACCTGAGTAATACTGACTCTGGCTGTTTCTTCCAGGTGTGCTTCAGCCCGGCAGGCGGGTGTTTGCTGACTGCATCAGCTGATAGGAGTGCAAGAGTGTGGAACACCACTACTGGGAATTGTATACAGGTTGGTGACATATGTTACAGCTAATTACAGTTTTCACTCGCGTCTCCACTCCCATCAAAAAGATCCCCGGGAGAAGTCTTTTTTCTGAATAAAGAGAACCTACGTCATATGTATACATCACGGAGGTATACATGTATGTAATCTCAGTTAAACAAATACTTATACTAAATCACTTTCACATTTTTATATTACGTGGGATTATTGCTTTGTTTTGCTTTCACACCGTCAACTAGGTTCTGAACCGATCATAAAATTTTGCATACTAGTTATTATAGAGAAATCAATCATTTATTCATAAAAAAACAATGTATCTACATTGTGTTCGAATAACAATTAGATTAAATCAAATACACAATACAAATTAAGTATCCTCATAAACAAATTCATTACTTATTACAAGCTTTTTTATAGTTTTACCATAGTTTTACCCATTGACTTATATAGTATATATAGTATAAATATATTACTAGGTTTCACCTGTCCCGATGTTTGTCTGTAATCAAATCTTGCAAGTTAAATTTAATCTACTTCCCGGTTACCGATTAAGCTGAAATTTATGTGTAAATCGGATGACAATATTATGGAATTGTTGCGCTGATCTGATCATTGAGTCGGAACGTGGCCATAGGAACTCTTAAACTAAACAAGGTACACTAATCGTGTTTAGTTGGGTGTTTGTTTGATTTGTCTTGGAAAACACTTTACGTGTGGATTTGTTTATATTATAAAACTTGTCACGAAAAAGGTAAATTTTGCAAAAAAAAACATAATTAAATTTACAAGGAATATTGATAGTCTACTAGATACTCTATTTTTTAGCTTAGACAATAGGCTAGTTTCCTACAAAAATATAATTAGTCCGTCAGTTAGATATTCAAAAAGTATTGGACACGTATTTTTTCTTTTGTCGGTTAAACAAAAAATCATAAAGATATAGCCCTTTGAAGTTTCGTGTGACGTCATAGTTTGCTACAATTTTTAGCAAACTTTGACGTCAAGAGCCCCCACTCCTGAACTTTGACGCGCTTTATCTTTATTATTTATTGTTTATATGACAAAAGAAAAAATACGTGTCCAATATTTTTTGATTATCTAACTGACGGACTAATTGTTATGTTATTATTACGACCAAGGAAACTAGCCTATAGCCTAAGCTAAAAAATAGAGTAGGTACCTTTTATGTGGATAGAAAGTACTTATTCTTGAGGTATTTACAGTAAGAATTTCAAATCGTTATTGCCTGAGCTGCATCCCGTTAAACAATGAATCGGTAAATCGTTTTGATTTAGGTAAGTACGTCAGTACAGTACTGTATGTACGTCAGTTTATTTGCTTATTAATAATAAATTATTATTATTTAGAATGTGCAGTATTCTCTGATGGCGACAACTTAGTTTATTTTATGCACACACCTACCTAGTAACTACTAAAAGGGGGGTCCCATACAGGAGACGTTTTCTCGATTCGGCAAGTTTCTGCTTATTCATTACAGAGATACATTACATCAAACCACAGACAATTCTGTTCGTGCTCGAAAGAGTTTGGTTAACCTCAAAGAGGTCGCTTGTAAGAGGTTTTTTTAACTTCGATCAAATTATAATGGTAGATAGATGCACGATTCGCGCTCGAAAAGTGGCACCGGCAAAACAGCGCACTAATCGCGTTTCGGAGCTGTTTTGTCCACAGTTTCAATAAATCGCGCTAGCACTCACACGTTTCGCGATGCCGAAGGTACAGTGAAAAGATGCAAAAACTGCGCATCAAAAGCGAAAAAAAAGATTGAGTTTTACTTTGAGTATATGTACCGTTTCTGTCTATGTTTGTAAGTATGCATGATGTTAAGACTCGGGAACATTAGCCTTCATTTTGTATGAGACTGTGTATCTGCCATTATATTTGATCGAAGGCTTTTAAGCGTACATTTACATAATAAACGTAACTCTTGATGTGTACGCTACTGCGACTCCCCCGTGGCCAGTATTTATTACTCCTTCATGTAAAGCGACTAGATTTATTTTGGTGAAACACAATGTGATAGATAATTAAACAGTACACGCACATCAGAATATTAGGTACACGCACACAACTAGACTTCCAAAAGAAATATTGTAAAGATAAGAGATTTGTGTGTATGTTTGTAATGGATAAACTCAAAAACTACAGGACTGATTTAAAAAAAATATTTTCCCAGTAGAAAGCTACATTATCAGAGAGTAACATAGGCTATATATTTTGTTGAATGAACCCTACGATAATTGCTTTACTGTAACACAAGGTATCAGAAATTTGACTCGGAAATAGCGTCTGTAAATATGGTCACGGGTGACATCCTCAACTGCCTGTCCGGTGGTTGCAAGGGGCATCTGATACTTGCTTTTTCCCCATTCATCCGAGTGAGAGTATACCAATACCTTTAATTCCCTTTCCAAATCCAACAAATTTCTATCCTTCCGCAGCTTAAGAGCCCGCCATATGCCAGGCGGCGTGGCGATACAAACGCGGATGGTCTAAACGCGTTGGCTACTTCGGATATTTTCGTTTTTTAGGAATATTCAAGGGTTATTCGAAAAAGAAAAACATATGATGGCTGCCTTATCTGTAATGCAATAATAATCAAAAGTTTCAAGGTTAATTTTATTGTATTTGGTGAATAATGCTATATACCGAGTAAATTAGACGTGATTTGGAGGCAACTTTGCAATTTTTTTCTATCGAGAAAATTTAACGCAATCGTGTTTTTGAGTCATACAGTTACCAGAGTTAGTCCTGAACTTTGCTGCATTTTCATTTCAACTTGAGTATTTAATTATTATTGATATAACAGTCAATCATGCAAAGCAGTGTGAGGTAGTACGGGCCCTTAAAAATGCTTGCGATGGGTAGCAGCGTCGGAAACCGCGCTCACCAACCCGCCTGCCAAGCGTGGTGAGTATAGTAATATCCTCCCATGGAACGAGGAATCCTTGGGAGAGGCCTTTGTCCAGTAGTTGACTTCTTCTGTGTGTAATGATGATGATGAAATATGCAAAAGAAAGTCAGCCACCGAGATTCATGAAGGAAAATTCTTCCATTATAAACGCGTCTTAAAAACTCTTAATGCTTCCCATGATTTCCAGGTGCTGTCAGGCCACCAGGGAGAGATCTTCTCGTGCGCGTACTCGTACGCGGGTGACGCCATCATCACCGCCTCAAAGGACAACACCTGCCGCATCTGGAGGTGATTGGATTGGTGGCTCTAACGAGTCACCCCCGCCCCCAACCTCAATCAGCAGTTTCTAAGACTTTAATAGTGAAAACAAATAGATTTAAAGGTATAACCTTAGAAGGACAACACCTGCTGCATGTGGAGGTGATTGGACTGGTGGCTCTTACGAGTAGACCCAGACCAGAATCTCAATCGGCAGTTTCTGAGACTTTGACAGTAAAAACAAATAGATTTAAAGGGTTATACCTACTAGGACAACACCTGCTGCATCTTGAGGTGATTGGACTGCTTGAGGTGATTGGACTGGTGGCTCTTATGAGTCAACCCCTCTCCGAACGTCAACAAAACAGTTTCTGAGACATTGACAGTGAAAACAAATAGACTTGAAGTTATATACCCTACTAGGACAACTCCTGCCGCATCTTCAGATCATTGGACTGCTGGAGGTGATTGGTCGGGTGGCTTTTACGGGGCAACCCGGCCCCGAACCTCAACAAACAGTTATTAGATTTTGACAGTGAAAAAATAAGTAATATTAGAAGTAAAGGATTGCCCTGGAATTTCCATCAAATTGAGTGGCTAAGTACCAGGGTAGTGGTACCACTTATTGTGTTCCATCGATAGTTTTAAAATCTCTCCGCCCTGAATCGTAAAAGACAGGTATTGAAGCAAAAAAGGTTATTTTATGGCTGTAGAAGCAGATACTTTGGATTTGTTGTGTGCTGACTGTATTAAAAAGAAGGCGCTGTGTTGGATACCAGATACATTAGGAATTCACAAAATAATATCGTGCCGTGTCGATGGCTAGGTCAAAGGTCCTATATTTTATGTGTAGTGAGTGTGACATATATCCGCGGTCGCTTCGCAACGCAACGTCCGCTGTTGCCAGACTTGAAGAAAGATAAATTCACACACACAATCTCATCCACGTGGGGATCCTCATAATCCATGGGCACGGACCGCGGATGACAGGCCTTGTAATCGATAAGGCGATCGATTCACCGATACTAGATGTCACGCTGATAAAGAATCCTTTATTTACAAATACCCAGGACCTTCAGTCGATAATAGAAGGCCATGAAGTTAATATCTAGTGTTATGTACGATTACAAAGTAAAATTACTAGAATTGCAAATAGAATCGAGTAGATATCAATTTATTCGTCATTGTTAACTTAAAGGTACTTACCAACCATTGATAAGTGTGCTTGTTATTTATGTCTCACTGATAAATCTTTCTTAAATTATGACCTTACGACTTAGCGTTATATAGTACCTACCTAATAAGTACCACTAACACCTGAGTTCAATATATTCATTTTGGAAACGGTCATTAGAAAGAAGGCTTTACTGGGTGATTCTGAATATGTTAAACCCCCTAGCAATATTTTAATCTTAATTAGAATTTTTAATAAAACATTGGTAGTTATCAGCTGGTTAAATTTTAATGGGGATTCTATTTTTATTTTCGTTTTTTACCTTTTTCTTTTACAATTCTGGATTCTATAGAGATTCTGATTCAGAAACTAAAATATTACCTGGGTATTACTACCCTGTATTAGTAAGTTTATGTCAACCACCCTGTGGCATCCTCATAAATCATATCAAATTCAATGCTCACGCCTTCTCTCTCTCTCTCTCTCTCTGTCTCTCTCTTTAATTCTATATAATCTCATTTTAACTAAGAGTATATCCTTAACGCATTTACCAGTGGCGTAACTATACCATCCGGGGACAAACTCATTTACTGTGTCCAGAAAATGGCTGCTTGGTGGCATAGCTAGCCCATGTAGGGGAGGCGGGGGGGAACGCTCTTCTGCTCCTGACCAAGGCCCCCTGGGTTCGGGGCCCGTGGCATTTTTACAGCATGCGACCACGTAGTTACGTTACTGAGATTTACATTCAACAAATACACAAGTCCCTAAATTCCAGATGTGTACCCAGTGTGACGGCCACATCGAAAGTGATACTTCCGGGTCTTTGATTACAACCATAAACACATTCGAACAATAGTTTTCACTATATAACTAATAAAATGATTCACCTCAGACCTAGATAATAATTAGTAACCTACTGTGTCACATAAAATCCGCACAAATTTTATAGTTTAAGTAGTTAGTCATACAAGTGCAAATTTGTGTAAGAACTGGCACAGTTTACAAAAATTGTTAAAAATAGAAATATATATTTCAACTTCATCATCATAATCATCAGGTTTCAGTCTCCACCACACAAGCACGACCCTCTCTGTACTACTAGAGCCATACTTGGCCAGAGGACTTGGCCTACACTCTCCGCGCTGGCCTGACGGGTTGGAGAGGTGTCTTAGATGTTTATAAGCTTTGTTTAGCTTGTATTTCCTAAGTCGCCTTCTACGACATCCACGGGAAGACTTGGAGTGGTCCTATTCTACTCTGCCGGATACCACACGGCTAATATTTCAACTTATTTATTGTCTACTATATAGAATTTTAGGGTTAACACCGTTGTCCTTGAAACTTTTCATATGTGACCAATACTGAGAACTCAAAAAAATCATTTTCATACAAATTGTTATTTTGTATAAAAATGTCGAAAATTTTGTTGACTCCCCAGTATTGTTCTCATAAAAAAAGTTGTTCATCTCGATGATCTGATTTGATGGTTTGAAGGTGTTTTAAGGTACCTTATCTTACGACAACACCTTGGGTAGAAGTGGTAATATCAAAATTGAGTCTAGAAAACATAATTTATATTAGCACATATTGAACTGTTATAGATACATTTATTTGCCGTTATAATAAACTAGATTTTATGAACAAACAATAGCGTTTTATTTACATAAGTACAGGTGCGTCGAGAAGTAATGCGTTTACGGCTTTATAGAAGGAGTATCTATATTTTTATTCTAATATAGTCGGATATGCTGATTTTTGATAAATACTACCTATAGTATCAATACTAACCTAATAAAAAGCTGGCCTAGCAGCTGTTTTTTATTAGGTAAGTATTGAATTAGGCATTTGTCCCCCATCTCACGTGATGGTAAGTGAAACTGTTCTCTAACTTTTATTGCAGTGGACTACTTTTGTAAAGCAAAAGATGAAACGGAGCTCTAAACCATTAAAAAACCTATTTATTTGTTACTAGCTTTCGCCCGCGGCTCCACCCGCGTCAATGTCGATCCCTCAGGAACAGTACTTTTTCCCGGGATAAAAGGTAGCCTATGTCCTTCTCCGTACTCAAGAGAATTTGTATGCAAAATTTCATGATCGGTTCAGTAGTTAGGGCGTGAAAGCGTAACAAACAAACTCACTTTCGCATTTATAATATTAATAGTAAGGATTATAATATTAGTAAGGATAAGGATTTGTACAGTACTTTATACGGTGTCGGTAGTGTAGAGGCGAGGGGGGGTTGCAGATCGAAACGTCCCCCACCACTATTAATGATGAATCTATTGAAGTGTGTCGTTTTGCTTTGCTGTGATTTTTGTTCTAAGTAAATCATGGCAAATGGGGAAAATCTAATACAGCAAAAATTCTAGGCCTGCCTCTTTTTGAACCTCTCATCTCTATTTCCGCGTGTTTGAGCCGTGAACACATCATTCTGTTAAATAATTTCCTTAAGTGCATAATGCAGTAACTAAACGTGGGTGCCCCTATCGCCCACTACCCAGGAAGGGGATAGTCCTGCATATCATTACGCTGAGGCATCTAGTTAAAGCTAATATCTCTGAAATCATCAGCAGGAGGAATGATGCAACTCCAGCGGATGACAAGACGTGACGGGTCGCTATTTTTAATACAGGCAGAAAAATTATAACAAACAGCTTCACTCCCGTATTGTTATTCGGTATCGCCGACAAGTTTCAGCCAATTCAGATGGCCATCTTTAGCCAACCGCGCCGCCCGCCTCTCCGCCCAAAGCGCTCGCGCCGATGCGTTGATATTTGTATACCGATAATTTGTCTACCGAAGTTTTTTCTCTGTTCAAAGTGGAATTCCATATTAGTCAGAAAAACAAAGTCTAATTTATTCTGACCAAAAAGGAATGTATCGGGAACCACTAACAATGCGTGATTATAAGAGAAATTATATTTCTCGTAACTTTTAATAATATGATCCTAAATGTCTTTGCCAAACAATATAATCAAGTAGGTTTTGCAACAACCATAGCCATTAACACTCGTGTCGTGAATGTTTACGTTGTTTGTAATAATTTTCCACGATACAACGTCGCATAGTCTGTTTGTTTATGTTTGTGTAAGAGCCAGTAAGAGCCCAACACAGTGTCGCCCAACACGTTTTACTTCGTTGATTCCGTCGATACCATAGAGATAAGTCGATACCGATGTGGGATGCGTTCAAAGATGCATCTTACTAGAACTATAAATTAGTACATATTTTCTAATGTTTTCGTGATTCTTACACGTTTCAAATCACTTAATACTTGCTAAATACGATTTGTTAAGTTGACATTTGTCTATGTGTACAATTGACAATTGTCAACTTAGTGTACCTGCGAACCGCTAACATAAAACTATAGGTGAAAAGCATAGAGATAATATAATCCTGGTGAAAAGTAATGTAATAAACCATAGATTTAAAAAAAACTATATAATTAACATATTTATATATACGTAAACTACTTACTTAAATCATCAGAACCGAAGCTGTAAATGTAGGAAAGGGAAAACAGAAGATGAAAGAGAAAATTTGCAAAAGTAGGTAAATAATACTAGCTAGCCTAAAAATAAATAAATGGAACATCCTGCCCTTGAATCAACACCATATGCAAATACTTCATGTACCTACTTAGTTTATTCAGTATTCAATGTAAAAAATACCGAATTTTAGGCACCTATTGTTGTTTATTATTATATAACCAGCAATGAGAGCGCGTTGGGTCTCAATTTCTTAGTAAACAAAGCTGCGAGCGCAATGGAGCACATCCTGCCTCGAGACAGGGGTCAAATGAGCCATGATAAGCGAACAGACGGACGCACAAGTGATAAAGTCTCAAAATTGTCCTCCTTTATTCGTCCCTCGGACATTACGCTCTCTACATTAATGTGTATGTAATTTGTATATATATAGTTATATGTATTTAGATGTGTATGTATTTATTATTATTTATTAGTCCCTGTCTTACATTCTCTTCTTTATTTTTAGATTTTACTGTTATATCGTACTTATTTTTTGATCTGTTAATTAATTTCCTATTATTAGCACCACTATCTTCTTTCAATATTTATTATCCAAATCCTATGGTTGCCTGTAAGAGATTGCATTAGCGATAAGGCCGCCTATTGTGCATCTATTATTTCACTATGTAATGTTATATGTGTTTTCTGGTGCAATAAAGTGATATTATTATTATTTGTATCTCTTTTATTTCACGGGTGTTACCCCGGTTCTTTGAGAGGCTTGCGTGGGGATATAGATCCAACACGTAGAGGCCCTTTGGAGAAGTTGATGTAATGTTGGTCTCTAGCCAGAACCCGTTCCTAGAAATACCAATGTGTGATATGCCCTTGAACAGGTCTTGGCCGGAGGAGGAACTATTGCATTTTAAAAAGGAAATTAATGGGTTTATTGGATTGAGATTTGGGTGGACTTATGCTGGGTTATTGCAAAGGGACGTGCACCTGCCATAATCATGATAACTGACTACAATTGGCAGGAGGTGGCTTGCCGCCCACTAGATGGGCCCCTCAAAATAGCCAACGATTAATGCCGGCAAAAGGGGCAACACCGGTGCGGGCGACAGGTGCATTATTATTATTATTATAAAGAACTCAGACAAACTTACTAATAATCAGTACAGAATTGAATACTGTTCACTTAAAGCAATGCCACGAATGTGCAAGCACTATACAAGCCTTGCCGCAATAGGCATTGATGAACTTACGTATGTGTACCTCGGCTTTGACTCGGCCCACATCCTCACATCCACAAATGGCTCTTCATCCGCAGCAGTTAATGTATCAAAATAAATCACTTTGTTGTGACTTAATGAGAACCAAAGATTACATAATATTGTTCCACAACTGGTAATGTAATAACAGAGCTTTTCGGCGTTGAGGATCATAGCATCTATCTCGCTGACATCATTATTGCTATGGCACTTGATTTTACAAGTGTATGCAGAAAAACACCTGACATTCGTAGATTAAATTGAATTTGAAAGATTATTTTGTATGCTGGAGTACCAGACATTTTATGCAGATATGCGCCATCAGCATACAAGAGGTTAATGACATATTAAAGACAAACACGGCAGCAGGTGAAACAAAATAAAATTTCCTTCGAACCCAATCACACTTTGAATTCAGTCAATAACGAGAGGGACGGCGCAGTACGTTAGACACGAATGGAAATACATCCGATCGCGTCTAACGTACTGCGGCGTCCCTCTCATTAAGGTGATACCACTGTAAATAAGGTCGTTCTGAACCTTATTTATCTCGCAAAATACTTAAATTAGGAGTTTCAAATCTAAGTAATATGATTTTTGACTATTTCATCTCCAAAAATTGAAGATGAAAACACGTTTTGATAAAATTTTCTCGATAGAAATATTTTTTGAAAAATGGTCTTCGTTCGCAGAGTTTTTGTTATTGTAGCTCAAATGCGACGAATGAAATAATGATTTTTAGACTAAAAGATAGGTTATTAGTAATTCATCAAAATGTAAATATGAAAATACAATTAACCGGTCTGATTTTATATAAAATAGGAATAACGAATTTGGCGCTTACGTTTTTTTCTTTGAGCGACTCGAGACTATCTCCTATCTCATCATTCACGGGCTAAACCGCCAAGCGCTATCCCTTGCGCGCACTTGATCAGTCCTTTGGCGAGCGAAGGTACCAAACATTTGAGGCCTCGCCTTAATGAATACAGTAAATTGTGACTGGGCTTTTAAATCTCAAACATCGTCACGTTTTCGGCCCATTAGGCAAATGATGACAGTTGTTTAGGCTATGCACGCTTGAAATTGCGGCCCATCAGGCAATATGAGAGTTTGCTGCCTCTCCAAGCCTTGCGCACACAGGCGACACCCAAAGTTGAGGTCCGTCCCTCCTAAGGACCCTTTGATGATCTTACCTACACATGGAAAAGGAGCTCTTCTATGCTGGTCTGGCAGAAAAAACGTAGAATGTACCAGGTGCTTCTCTTCCCACGCAGTTCGTACAAGCTGATCGAGCCAATGGGCGAAAATCTGAGGAATCATTAGTTAGCGTATTATACCATCCTGAATCGCATCCTGATTGGATCCAATGAGAGGGACGCCACTATACGTGCGATACGATTGGAAATATCTCGCATCGTTTCTAACATATAGCGGCGTCCCTCCCATCGGATTCAAAATTCAGGATGGTTTAAGAGGCGCTTAATGCCCACTAACAGACTACACATAGGCTCTGTCTACCCCGCAAGGTCAAAAAGACATGATATCATCATCATCATCATCATATCAGCCGCAAGAAGTCCACTGCTGGACATAGGCCTCCCCCAATGATTTCCAAAATGACCGGTTGGAAGCGGCCTGCATCCAGCGTTTCCCTGCGACCTTGGTCAGGTCGTCCGCCCACCTGGTAGGTGGGTGTCCGACGCTTCGCTTGCCGGTTCGTGGTCGCCATTCGAGAACCCTTTTGCCCCATCGGCCATCGGTTCTACGGGCTATGTGCCCCGCCCACTGCCACTTCAAAGAGCTAATCCGCTGAGCTATGTCGGTAACTTTCGTTCTTCTACGGATCTCCTCATTTCTGATTCGGTCTCGCAGAGAAACACCGAGCATAGCCCTCTCCATTGCTCTTTGAGCGACGTTGAGCCTTCTTATGAGACCCATAGTAAGGGACCACGTTTCTGAGCCGTAAGTCATCACTGGTAACACACATTGATTGAAGACTTTTGTCTTTAGGCACTGAGGTAACTTAGACGAAAAGACAGTGCGTAGCTTTCCGAACGCTACCCAAACGAGTCTGATTCGCTGAAAGACCTCATCCTTAAAGCTGGAACTGCCTGCCTGGATCAACTATCCCAGGTAGACATATTGGTCTACAACTTCAAGGGTGGAGTTTCCAACATCGACCGGTAACGGCGCAACATGGACATTTGACAAGACCTTTGTTTTGTCCATATTCATTTTAAGGCCTACTTGCTGTGAAACTCCATTGAGGTCATTGAGCATGGTGCTTAAATCCTCCAGCGATTCAGCCATGACAAAGATGTCATCGGCAAATCGAAGGTGAGTGATATACTCGCCATTGACGTTGATGCCAAATCCTTTCCATTCCAGGAGTTTGAAGGCATCTTCCAGAGCAGTGGTGAACAGTTTCGGAGAAATAACGTCTCCCTGTCTCACCCCTCTCTGCAGTGGAATAGCCCTCGTGCTCTGCTCCTGTACTCGGACTGACATAGTGACATTCTTGTATAAACACTTCAACACTTCGATATACCGGTGGTCAATGCGGCACCGCTGGAGAGACTGAAGCACGGCCCATGTTTCGATCGAATCAAAGGCTTTCTCATAGTCCACAAACGCTAAGCACAGTGGCCGGTTATACTCTTTGGTCATCTGTATAACCTGCCGCAGCGTATGGATGTGGTCTATGGTGCTGTAGCCTTTTCGGAAACCGGCTTGTTCGGGAGGCTGGAAGGCATCAAGCCTGTTCGCGAGACGATTTGTGATCACCCTCGAAAACAGCTTATAGACATGGCTTAGGAGCGTGATAGGCCTATAGTTCTTCAGTAGGGTATTGCCACCCTTTTTGAAAAACAAGACTACCACGCCCCTATTCCACGCCTCTGGCGTCATGCCCTCGAGCAGAACGGAATTAAAGAGCCTCAGAAGGACTTTCAGTACCGGCGTTCCGCCCGCTTTCAGAAGCTCTGTTGTGATTCCATCCTCGCCCGGTGCCTTGTTGTTTTTGAGCTGTTTAAGGGCAATCCTAATCTCGTACAGGCTGATGTCCGGGATGTCTTCGGTATAGTGTCGGGTTAGCTTGGCTCTAGGGTCTTTAGCCAGGCCTTCGTTGGGTTTGACAACTGAGGTGTAGAGCTGCCCGTAAAACCTCTCGATCTCTCTCAGTACCTCGGTCTTCGTCGACGCCACTTTGCCGTCCTCCGTCTTTAGCTTAGACAATCGGCTCTGCCCAAAAGACGCCACTCTTGCGAACACTTTGGAGCCTTTGTTCTGCTCAATCGTCTCCTTTATGCGCTCGGTATTATAGGAGCGAATGTCGTGCCGCAGAGACTTTTGGATTCGTCTATTAAGCCGCCGATGTGCGTCAGCATCTTCGGAGGACTGCAGCGCCATGGATTGCCGCTCAGCCATCATTTCTAGGGTCTGAGGAGAGATTTTTTGAGGTTTTTGTTTGGGGCGGGACTTAAAAATCTTAGATCCCACCGCCTGGACAGCTTCTACAAACCCTTTGTTTAACTCGTCCACAGAGACGCAATCGTCTAGGCATTCGAAACGATTGGAGAGTTCAATTTGGAAGATTTCGTGGTTTTGGATATGGGCCCGAGATGGTCGGAGCGTAGACTTCATCAGTCGGCTCCTCTCACGCCTGAGATCTATATTCAAGATGCCTCTCACTATTCGGTGATCGCTGCCGATTTTTAATTTGCTGATCACTGAGACATCATTGAATATCTCTCTTCTGGTCGACATGATGAAGTCTATCTCCTGTTTCACTGGAGCTTGGCCCTTTCTAGTGGGACCCATCCAGGTCCTTGAGGTGGCTTTTTGAAGAAAGAGTTCATCGCAAAGAGTTCCTCTTTCTCCAAAAAGTCAGCCAAAATATGGCCCCTCTCATTTCGTTCCCCATATCCAAATTGCCCCACCCTAAACTCCCCGTCGCTCCGTTTGCCTAATCTTGCGTTAAAGTCCCCCATAACCACCGTAAAATAGGTCTTGGAAGCGTGTATGGCCCTACTTATGTCCTCATACACCACTTCCACCTCTTCATCTGAGTATTCCCCGGTCGGCATGTATACCTGTATGACCTTCAGCGAGTATCTTTTAGATACTCTGAGTATAAGGTATATCACCCTGCTGAAAATACTTTCGATGGTTACGACGTTGTTTACGAGGGACCTGTGGACGAGAAACCCGACACCATGCTGTGACTTTTTTATGTCACCTTCCCGGTGATAGAGTAGGTTACCAGACTTAAGGGTTGTTGTTCCCTCTCCCTCTCTTCGGACTTCAGACAACCCTACTACGTCCCATCGTAACCTACTCATTTCCTCTTCCACTTCCTCGACTTTTTCGTCAAGCCTCATCGTGCGGACGTTGTGTGTTACCAGGGCCAGTCGTCGTAGGGGGTGGTAGCCGGGTCGTATCCGGGGATTCTTAGCACCCCCTGCCCCGCCGTTACCGTGACCGCTACCGGAGCCAGGAATAGCGGGGCTGCCGGAGACTGGGGGCCTGGTCTTTTCGTTTCTTTTCATTGGAAGGTTTTGCCATACTCGCCACGCTTGGCAGGCGGGTTGGCGAGCGCAGTTATTTTGGCCTATTGTGATTCCGACGCTGCTGCCCATCGAAAGCATTTGAGACAAGGGAAGGACAGGAGGGACATTTGGTGGATTTGGGAACGGAATAAAGGTATTTAGGATACTACTCACCCGGATGGCTTGGGGATGAGTGAGTAGTAGCTCGGGGAGCCGGGCGCGCGTACCCGTAGCCATATCCACAACCGCCGGACAGGCAATTAAGAATGACACCCCGGCGCATTAATAATATGATCCTAAATGTCTTTGCCAAACAATATAATCAAGTAGTTTTGCAAAAACCATAGCCATTAACACTCGTGTCATGAATGTTTACGTTGTTCGTAATAAATTTCCACGATACAACGTCGCATAGTGTGTTTGTTTATGTTTGTGTAAGGGCCAGTAAGAGCCCAACACAGTGTCGTTAAATAACTATAATTTTACGATGTTTTACTTCGTCGATTCCGTCGATACCATAGAGATAAGTCGATACCGATGTGGGATGCGTTCAAAGATGCATCTTACTAGAACTACCTTAGTTCATATTTTCTAATGTTTTCGTGATTGTTACACGTTTCAATTAAATCACATAATACTTGCTAAATACGATTTGTTAAGTTGACATTTGTCTATGTGTACAATTGACAATTGTCAAATTAGTGTACCTGCGAACCGCGAACATAAAAACTATAGATGAAAAAATAATGTAAACCTTACTAATATTATAAATGCGAAAGTGAGTTTGTTCGTTTGTTTGTTTGTTTGTTACGCTTTCACACCGTAACTACTGAACCGATCATCATGAAATATTGCATACAAGTTCTCTGGAGTACGGAGAAGGACATAGGCTACCTTTTATCCCGGGAAAAAGTACTATTCCCGAGGGATCGACCACTAACATACTACACATAGGCTCTGTCTACCCCGCAAGGTCAAAAAGACATGATAGTATGTATGTAAATACCTACACAGGTCGAGGGCACTCTGCCATCGCCTCAAACGCCCGGTGAAGTAGCAAAAGCCCACTTGCATTTAGCTACATAGTCAATTAAAAAAAAACAACCGTAACGCTTTTCCGCCTAACTGTACGTTACATAAAGATCCGACTGGACTGATATTATCTCAGTTGACTCGTCGACACCGCGCACCACACAACAAAATGTGGCAACTGAGCCTATACACCATATTTGTTCTATTCCTTTCTGTGAACTCCGAGTATAGCTATGAGACGAAGTGGTTCTCAGTGCCGCTGGACCATTTCAGCTTCCAGAGGACCGAGACGTTTAAGATCAAGTATTTGGTGAACGATACCTACTGGGATAGGAATAATGGACCGATCTTCTTTTATACGGGAAATGAGGTGAGTTTTTATTTGTTATTTATTTAATAGGAAAGTACCTCAGTAGTGAAGTGCGAATTGATGTAATTTAACTAATGAGGGTGAAGCCGGTGACGCCGCCGCCGCGCCGGTGTTGTTGAAGTATGTTCACTTTTTTACTCCACCTGCCATGTGGTTATGTGTTTCGCGCGTATTATGTAGGTACTTATGTTTGTATAATTCTTTATTAACTCGTATGTTCCAAACGGCTAAATGGAATTCGACGGTTAAAATAACGTATGGTTCGTTTCAATACCCTTTTATAAAAAGGTAGTCGGATTTTTTACTAGTTTCTGTTAGCCCTATATAAATATATACTATACTATAAATATATACCAAATATTGAAACCGGCGTTTCAATATTTGGTTTATTTTACGCACCAACTTTAAAAATATAAAAAGTTTAAATTATTGCTTCTATAATAGGTATTTCTTACAATATCTTTTATTTATTTCAACTTTATTTACCAAAGAACATGGTACAAAAGGTGGACTTACATACGTAACATGAGAAGATTTATTATACAAAATTTTAGTATGTATAGGTACTTATTAAAAAGTGATTTATAGGCTACATTTTAGGCAATTGAACAATATGTACGATTTCTTTTATATAATGTCAGTCTTATGTGCTATGGCAATCGTTCAGCAATTTCAATGCCAGAACCACATACATACAAATAAATACACACAAGAGAAGTGCCAATGCCTTAAGTAAGATTAGGTAGTAGTGATTGCAGCTTTAGAAATCATGCAGACCAGACATCAACTGTTGACGTTTTATATGACATCAAAACCACGAAGCACCCCTTGTGAAAGAGAAGGGGTTAAAGTGGTGTTGGGGTACTTACTTCTCGTAATGTCGTGGGATTTATCTAATACTTGCTTTGCTTTTCTTCACAATATGATTTTTAAGGCGCGGTGTTTTCATATTTACTTTATAATTATAGTTTCGTCCAAATTCTTATCTATACTTATCATGTTTCTCATTCTGCATGTTCAGAGCAGTGACCCCTACATTATTAGATAGTTGTATCGATCTTATTTTAGTAAATAATATACTTTTACATTATACTCAACTCTTATAATATAATAGTTTCCAGATAACACATTTTCGAACATTGCTTTTGGATACAATAAGAGAAGTGTTGTGTTTGTATATGTGTCTATCTGTGGCACCGTAACCCCCAAACCAAAAAAAAGCTGAACATATTTTGTCGCAGGTTTTTTTGAATTGAAAAACTCTTTGGCGGCGACGGCGTTGTGCACTTTTTGGGATGGATAAAATGCTATAGTCGCGTTAGGACACGTGAACTGATCGAAAATTCGTAAGACGGACACGTGACCTCAGACTTCTGCCTGCACTCCCGGTGCAATCCGTTGTTTTTAGGATTCCGTTCCCAAAGGGTAAAAACGAGACCCTATTAATATCGCACCGCTGTCCGTCTGTCTGTACGTAGTACGTAGAATTTACGTATCATGTTGTTTAATTTAGGGTCAAATCGAGCAGTTCGCCAAATACACCGGCTTCATCTGGGAGAACGCTGAGGAGTTCAAAGCCAAGATCGTGTTTGCTGAACACAGGTACGTCATGATCATGAACATAAATTAAATCACATGATTTTAGAATGGCTACTCGCTGATATTTGACAGCTATGGTTTACAACGATTTGATCATCACTTTAAAATACATTGCAGCTTTTGTATGATTTACTCTTTTTAGGGTTCCGCACCTCAAAAGGAAAAAACGGAACCCTTATAGGATCACTTGGTCGTCCGTCTGTCTGTTTCTCAGGAATGCGTAGAGGTATCAAGCTAAATTCATATCAAATACTCAGGTCTACTGAGCCTTAGAGCTGTGAAAAATCAAACTTCTAAGTCAACGCAATCAAAAGAGGCAGCTAGCTATGCCACAATTTTTTGTGTATTTTCGAAATTCGCCAGGGAATCAAAACATACAGAGTACTTCCCGTGAACTCCGAATCTTGAAATTTGGTACGAAGCAACGTCTTAGAGCACAGACAAAGGAAAAATTGCGAAAAGCATTAATCTTGAGCTACATCACATGATTAAAATTATTTTTAATCATTTCAAACTTATTATATACACGGTGAAATTTTGATCGTTCTGGTCCCGTTGATATAAACAACTTTTCCTATGGGACCAATGCTGGGAACTCAATATTTTTTGACGTTTCCATATAAATTAACCGGGCGGCCAAAATGTTTTGTATGGAACTGCCCCTTTTTTTAAGTTCCCATCATTGGTCCCATAGGAAAAGTTGTTCATAACGATGGGCTAGTATCGTTGAGTTAGTATCCCATAACACAAGTCTCGAACTTACTTTTGGGGCTAGCTCAATCTGTGTGATTTGTCCGTATATATTTATATTTATTTATTATTTTATTATGCGCACAGCTAAGGATTGGAATTCATTGCCTGCGTCTGTATTTCCGAGCGCATATAACCTGAATATTTTTAAAGTTAGAGTGAATAGGCTTCTTCCGGGTGAACTCGCTCGATCCTAGACCATATCTTTGCCTTTGGCCTAGATTATGGTCAAGAGTAAACTCATATAATATAAAAAAAGAACAACTCTCACACAAAGCACTAATATGTTTCGGTTTTTTAGATATTACGGCGCATCGAAACCTTTTGGAGACAAATCCTTAGACAACGATCACATTGGCTACCTAACGGCTGCGCAGGCGCTAGCCGACTACGCAGACTTGGTGGACTATCTCCAGGGAAACGCGCAGAAACCGCATTATCCAGTTATAGCTTTTGGAGGTATGATTTTGAGGGCTCTTTGTCGAGGAATGTCATTAGGTATCATCATCCTTCGATCACCTATACCAACTGATCATCTCATTACAGCCACAAAAAGTCTACTGGACAAGGGCCTCTCCCATGGATTCCATGGAACGCCAACACACTTGACAGGCGGGTTGGAGAGAGCAGTTTCTTTGGCTTCTTGTGCATCCGACGCTGCTGCCCATCGAAAGCATTTTTAAGCTGGGGAAGGATAGGAGTTTGTTGGATTTGAGAAGAGAATGATGGTATTGGAATACTATTCACTCGGATGAATGGGGGGAGCAAGAAGAAGCTCGTAAGGCTGGACGCGTATACCCGATGCCATACCTGCAACCGCCGGGCAGGCTGTTAAGGATGACACCCCTGACCATCACTAGATTATTCCAATCTCCTTCTTTTGAAGTCGGTTATAAAGTCTTTTAGTTTTTAGTCTTTTTTATACTTGTTACCTTATAAGTGCGTTATTGAACCAATTTGGAATACTTAAAATATGTGTTGAAAAGGTATGCTTTCCAATGGTCCCATTCAAAATTTATCAAATTCGGTTCAGTAATATGTTCAAACACAATAATAACAATATAATTAGGATCAAACACAATAACAACGAATTATCCTTTAATAGACCAAGTGTTAGCATTTAGTTAAGCATTTCTATCTTACCAGGGTCCTACGGTGGCATGCTGGCAGCATACTTCCGCATCAAGTACCCCCACCTGGTGACAGGCGCCATCGCCGCCTCCGCCCCCGTCCACATGTTCACTGGCATGGTGCCTTGTGACGTATTCGACAGGATCGTGACGTCATCCTTCAGCTTTGCCGACAAGAACTGCTCGGCGAATATCAAGGAGTCTTGGAAGGTTCTCAGGTAAATAAAATATTTAATGGATTTACTTGACAGGGCGCTCTTCAGCATACATACATAGTATCACGTCTTTTATCCCTTACGGGGTAGACAGAGCCTAAGGCCATAAGACCGAAGAAACGTGGCCTACGTTTAGCATGTTGATGGGCATAAAGATGGCATACAGATCAAAATAGTGATGGGTTTCTAGCCGCACCGCCTATTTACATGATTCTTTAGATTTGCACCCATTCCCTTGGCCGGTTTCTACGGTCTGCGCGGGAAGAAAAGCAGCTAACACATTCTACGTTTTTTTCTTTTCTCCCAGACCAGCATGGCTCTTCAAATGGGAATGAATAGGTTACTTACATAGATATCAGAATATTATTAGGTTAGATTCCGAAGAACTCTGACTTCTTCTTCTTTTCGAGTCAAAATTGCTATATACATATATAATAAATGTTATATGAAGTTAGACCAGAATTTGGCCACTTCGACGGCACGATCATTTGCCGTAATGAAGTCCTCTACAGTACAAGAAGAACAGCTGGAGCAGTTCATTAGATGGGTCATCGTCTGAACAGCGCCGCAGCTGCACAGGTTGTTGCTAGAGAAACCCCACCTGACCCGGTTATCTCGGCATCTTCCAACACCAGCCCGAAGTCTATTTAGCGACTTCCAGACTGGCCAGGAAAGTTCACCACCCGGTGGTAGAAGAGTAGGAGTTGGCGGGTACAATTCATTTCTCTGTGACAACAGAGTATGACCGTGACACCTACACGAAATGATGATGGTGATGAGGTTAGATTGGCCATCATCAGGGCAATTGTTAGGGGTGGCGACACGACGATAAGACGGCGACGGTTCCGCTTCCCTCAAAGTACTGAAACTGAAGGCCAAATCGCGCGTCGCCTCCCGCGCATCTGCCCGTGCTAGCGGCTCGAAACAATGTCTGGTGGAAGCTGGAAGTTGTGCAGAAAATTCGTTGCCTGTAATGTGTCTTCGTCGTTTCCTGAGCTTGATATAATGAGAAATTTCCTATGAAGCGAGCTAACCGTGTCGATACAGTGTTGTTATCAGAGTTTTCCAAAGTCCCAATGGGGCGTGGACGTTACCAGCCATTTGGAAACTGCTACTTCAAACTTTACTTTTTTTTATAGACATATACCTACTGTCGCGGCGATTTTTTTTAGTTCGTCCATAGAGTAATAATTCTTTAAGAGTAATACACATTTTTTGGGTAACTTGAACCGTTTACGCATCGCACGCGTCGCAACTATGAATAATTTTCTTCCGTTTTCAAAACTTTTTTTATTGATGCTTCGCTCCTATTGGTCGCAGCGTGATGTTTCATAGCCTTCCTCAATAAATGGGCTATCCAATACAAAAAAAAAATTCCAATTTGAACCAGTTATTCCTGAGATTAGCGTGTTCAAACAAACTCTTCAGCTTTATATAGTAATAACTAGAAGTATAGATAAATTACAAGTTCATTTTCAATTCCCTGGCAATATTTTAATGTTCGATCCGAATTAGAATCCCTAATTTAATACAGACCCGCAAGAAAAAGAAAAAATGTACTTTCCATACAAATGAACTGAAAACTGGTCAAATTTCTATTGGAAGTCTTAATTTTATTTTTCATAAATTACCTTTTTTCTTGTAGATGTAGGTATCCTAATCCTAACTAATACAACGTGATTTTGAACCCCCTACCTTTATTGAAATCTCAGAATCAGAATCCCTAATGAAATATAGAACTGCAAGAAAAAAAGCTGAAAGTCAAAAAAAATACCCATACGAAGTCGCCGATCAGCTGGACGAATTTCTATGGAAAGCCAATTTTTTTTTTCGGTTTTTACCTTTTTTTCTTGGAATTCTGTATTCCATTAGGGATTGTGATTCCAAGATTTCAATATAGCTAGGGGGTTCAAAATCACGCTATATTATAAATGCGAAAGTGAGTTTGTTTGTTTGTTACGCTTTCACGCCGTAACTACTGAACCGATCATCATGAAATTTTGCATACAAGTTCTCTGCAGTACCGAATAGGACATAGGCTAGGAGTTCTGATTCCGTCAGTAAAAAATTACCTGCTGGGAGTTTAAATCGCCTGTATATTAACTCCGTAGTTCAGTAGAAGGAAAAGGTATCACCGTAATCACCTAGTGGTTAAAAACAATTATTTAAACAAATATAAGGTGTTTAAATAAAAGGTTCCGTACACTTTAATACGGTGTTATCGCGTATATTACATTATTTTTACACCTAACGTTACGAAAACTTTACAGTTTTCATGGTCGCAGGTAGATACCGTATTAAAGTGATTTTATTTATATGTGAAATGTTAACAACCGCGAAAACATCAGAAACCATTAAATACAAGGTGGCCAAATAACAGGTATACACTTTAGTTTTGTAATTTCATTCTATAAAGTGTAAAAAATATTAAGTATTCCATGTTAAATATAATATTTAGGGTCGGCAGTTAAACATAGAAAATATTATCAGACAAATGCACCTCTAGCAGCATCGCAGATGTGAACATTTTTCATCGTGTTTTTCATCACATTTTCATACATTTCCTGCGTTATCTCAGTGTCTGTCTCGAATATTTTGTTTTAAGTAATTACTGAACGTTAATTGGCCTGTTATCATAGACTAGTCCCTTTTGATTGCCCCACAGAAAAAGTCAAGAGCTGTTAAATCAGGCAATCTTGAGGGCCAACCAATATCCATGGAACGGTGATACCGTTCCCCGAAATTAATCGACCGGGAAAAGTTATTTATAATGATTATAAAAACGTTTTAATGAACAAAACATGTTGTTCCGTAGTAAAAAGATCCATAACAAATTTGCCGTATCTACACAAAGTAATTTTCATGCAACAACTGTCATATTTACCGCCAAAACAAAATGGTGGCAAAAAAGTTGTATACCTCCAAGTTGTCCACCATGTATAACCATAACGACTCGAAAAGAAGAAATGAAAAAATAATATTGCTAGAAAGTTTATTGTCTATTTTCCATTAATTTTTGCCTTGAAAACGTTTACTTTAGACTGGTGGAGGCCGAAACCTCTTTTCACTGATAGAGATGAGACGGATGCAGAGCCAAGAGGGGAAGTACGTCTGATGCCTCCTGCTGAGACCTTGGTCCCACTCGCTACTCCAACTGCCACACCTGGTGCAGGAACTGAAAAAATAAAAAAAAATTGATGTCTGTAAAATCGGTTTACGGACGATCATTTTACATGATACATCCGTGATAGTATCACGTCTTATTCCCTTGCGGGGTAGACAGAGCCTACCAAATATAGACCTATAAGATCCAATGGCCACGTTTAGCAATTTGATGGGGATTTGGTGAAAAACGGAATCAAAATAGTGATGGGTTGCTAGCCGCATCGCCTATTAACATGATTCCACAGAATTTTGCCCGTTTCCTCGTTCGCCTTTTACGATCTGCGCGGGAAGAGAAGCAGCTGGACAAGAGATAGATGCGTCACAAGCCAAATGCTAGGCCGAAAGTGCCTCTCTATCGCTTGTTCCGCGCTCTTGCTTGTACACGGAACGTGACTCTTTTTCGTGCGTGCAGCCGGCGTTTATCGATTTATATGACTAAGTAAGTCTAATCATTTATCATACAAAATTGCTACTTCAATATAATCAATTAATATCAACAGTATAAATTGAAGTCATCTGTCTATCTGTACAGGTTAATCTTAATAACTACTGGGGCAATTTTGATAGGGTTTTCAATTACGTGTAGAATACTTTAACGGGAAAGGTTATAGTATAGGTATGGTATCCAAGATTAGGCTGTACAAACAGACAGATGACTCTAATTTGTACTGTGTATGATGCCCGGGCGCAATTGGAGCAGGCTGCTAGTAGTATAAAAATAATAATATGATCTATCATATGAAAAAAAAAAAACCACTTCAATCAAACTAATGAACCGATTGTGACAAAATTTAATTGCACTCGTGCGAAGCCGGGGTCCGGGTCGCTAGTCTATATTTCTATACTAATATTATAAAGCTGAAGAGTTTGTTTGTTTGTATGAACGCGCTAATCTTAGGAACTACTGTTCAAATTGGAAAATTATTTTTGTGTTAGATAGTCCATTTATTGAGGAAGGCTTTAGGCTATAAATCATCACGCTGCGAAAAATTATTCATCTATATTATTTAATCATAATAACAGAAATTGCCGCGGACGAAGTCGCGGGCAACAGCTAGTATGTAATAAATTTGATCCGTCTGTCACCAGGCTGTATCTCATGAACCGTGATAGCTAGAGAGTTGAAATTTTCACAAATTCTGTATTTTTGTTAAACAAATACTTACTAAAAACAGAATAAAATAAATATTTAAGGGGGTTCCCATACAACAAAACAATTATTTTGCTCGATATTGATAACGGCAAGAAACAGTAGACGCTTGAAATATTCACAGAATATGAAGTTATATATTCACTTTAAAAATAAATAATTAAATTAAACACCATACAACAGACATGGTTTTTTTTGCCGTTTTTATAGATAACTAGCTTTCGCCCGCGGCTCCTCCCGCGTCAATGTTGATCCCTCGGGAATAGTACTTTTTCCCGGGATAAAAGGTAGCCTATGTCCTTCTCCGTACTCCAGAGAACCTGTATGCAAAATTCATGATGATCGGTTCAGTAGTTACAGCGTGAAAGCGTAACAAACAAACAAACAAATAAACTCACTTTCGTATTTATAATATTAGTAAGGGTGGTACGGAACCCTCTGTGCGCGAGTCCGACTCGCACTTAGCCGGTTTTTATTGCTCGATATTTATAACGGCAACAAACATGTAGACGCTTGAAATATTCACATAACATTAAGTTATACATTCACTTTAAAAATAAATAATTAAATTAAAACATATATTTAAGGGTGCTCCCATTCAACAGATATGATTTTCTGCCGTTTTTAAGGTTTAGTAGTAAACAAGAAACCCTTAGATATAGTTTCGCCATCTCCGGTTTTATTCAGAGACATACCCTCTTAGTCATAAAAAGTAACAAAAGCTATTTTAGTTAAAATATGTTTTGTCTTGTTCTTTCCATGCCAATCATTGCAGAGAGGGATAAGACAAAACATATTTTAACTAAAATAGGTTTAATAAACGTTTGCTATTTTTTATGAATAAGAGGGTATGGACATTATATTATTCATACCGAATAAAGTTGCTTAAATTAAAATCTAGCAAAAAAAAATTAGCCTATCTTACACAAGTAAAGTGAGACTCATTTTTTTTCTTGACTAGCCTAACGTGTGGGATGTTGTTGAATAGGTATTTTAAAAAGAACATAATATTTCGATTAACGCCTCCGTTTCTGAATCCGGTTTTCCGGACAAACACGGAACACGTGTAACTAAATCCTTATCCTTACTAATATTATAAATGCGAATGTGAGTTTGGTTATTTGTTTGTTTGTTACGCTTTCACGCCGTAACTACTGAACCGATCATCATGAAATTTTGCATACAAGTTCTCTGGAGTACGGAGAAGGACATAGGCTACCTTTTATCCCGGGAAAAAGGACTATTCCCGAGGGATCGACATTGACGAGGGCGGAGCTGCGGGCGAAAGCTAGTTGAATTATAAATATACCTGGTGAAGCCAGGACGCAGGCGAGGGCAGCCAGGACTGCCAGAACGAAAATCACTAGACGCGCCATCTTGTCGGGTTGATTCAAAATTTCAAACTAATCTGCTTTACGGCGGTGCCTGGCTTTTATACAAACAATAATAACTAGTCTACCCAAACTAGTTGGCTAGACAACATTAAAATATATAGTGACACGTTGAATTAGAAAAAAATATTGTGATGGCGTGGGTGAGGTCCTGAGTAGAAAGTTTATTTATAAGATTTGCTATCTATAACCTGACTGATAGCAGAATAAGATTTTTAGATAAACTTATGATAAGAGACCTAGAAGAGAAAGTGGCTGAAAAAGCGTTTTAGATATTTTGGTAATAAATCATTTGCGAAAAAAATGGGTATTTTGGGTTCCTTAATTTGAAAGGCAAGGCATCATGTATTTTCAAAAGGGGCAATCTTAGGATTTTTATTAGGCACTTATATTAGATACCTACTTCCATACCGGTCTAGGAGAAATGAAAAAAAGTAGAATGTGCCAGCTGCAGACCGTAGAAGCCGGTCAAGGGAATGGGCGAAAATCTAAAGAATCATTACAATAGGCGATGCGGCTAGCAACCCATCACAATTTTGATTCCGTTTTCCCCACCAACACGCTAAACGTGGCCTTTCGGTCTCCTTAACCTCGCCTTAACCTGGACCACAGAAATAGTTACTTACATAGTCATTTATTTTAATGTCTAGATGATCTATTACAAAGCATCGCTTTTTTGCTAGTTTTCATTTTTATTGTAAAGTGATTTCCAGGATAAATCAAAAAGCTTAATCACTGGATTTCCTACGGCCACCTTTCAACTCCATCATCAGACCAGCGCAATAACTCCATAATAAAATAATGTTTTGTTATCCAGCTCACATAAGTTGTACTTATGCAAAATTTCAGCTCAATGGGATATCGGAAAGTCTCGCAAAAATTGATTAAAAGGCAGTCACACAGTCTGTGTGAACTACCAAAATAAAAGACTTCAAAAAGGAAATCTCCTAGAATTACTCCATTGCCCGTCTGTCTGTCAATGTATTTTTTTTCTTTTATTATTTTGAAATTAGGACTGCGGAAGAAGCTACTTATGTAGCAATTACCTACCATTCATTTGTCTTCTTCTTCTAATAGTGCCTCTCCAACTAGTGAAGGTTGGCAGTCAGCTGTATCTCATGAACCGTGATTGTTAGACAGCTGAAATTTTCACAGATGATGTATTTCTGTTGCCGCTATAACAGGAAATACTAAAAAATAGAATAAAATAAATATTTAAGGGGGGCCATACAACAAACGTGGCTTTTTTGCTTGTTTTTGCTTGATATTGATAACGACAACAGGTAGACGATTGAAATATTCATAGAATATTTAGTTATATATATATCCTTTAAAAATAAAAATATAATAATATAAAAGGGGGGCACCCACAGATAACGGTACGGAAACCTTCGTGCGCGAGTCAGACTTGCACTTGGCCGGTTTTTTTACCAGCTTTTATTGTGAAACGATTGAAACTGTAAAATATTGTAAACGGGATGTTCATCAGTGATTTTTTATAATTATCTTCCATCATCATAAAGTACAATGCGAAATTGCAGTTAAATTGGTTGTAAATAACTGCTTTAATTTTTGGTTGCAGGCTTAAACCCGAACAAACATATAGGTACATACTTAAAATTAGAAGATAAATAAAAAAATATTAAAATATCCCTACGCATTTTTGGACTTGTAACTCCATCTGTTGGAGATATATGGAACTAATAAGAATGGAAATTTTTATGGACTGGTATTTTTTCTGTTCTAAAGGAACGAAATGTTGTAAATTAAAAATAATAAAGTCACTTGGAATTTAACTTGGAACAGACAGCGAAGGAAATATTTGCAATCATAGAAAAATCAAATCTTCTTGCGCAGCTCGAAGTCTTATCTTTTCGATCCTATAACTGCCGTACTTCGACTGAGCCAACCATTCGATAAGTATAAAGGGGAAAGTACCGTTCTAGTTTGTAATTGTTCACGTTTTGTGTAATAAAATTAAATTTAATACACAAAGCATGGACAAAGCAGGCTTCAACGAAATACCGCCACCTAGCGGCGGCTGTGGTAACCTTCAAGATGTAAAATTAAAATTAATTTCAGCGCCATCTTGTAACATATTCAGCCTAAACGTCATTTTCAATTTTCATTCCTCGAAATTCTTTAACATTAATTTAAATATCTCGTAAACTGCTGAACTGATTTTGATGCCCAACGAACTTGAAAATTGTATTTATAAGACCTATTATACATTCTAAATGTCATCTTAATTGGAGCATTGGTTCTAAAGTTATCGTGGAACAAACATACATACATACATACAAAAAATGTCTTTTAGTAGCCCCAACTTGAATTGAAGACCCCGCTCGCTTCGCTCGCTCGGTCAATTAAAATAAGTCATAAAACTTAAATAAAAATCGACATTCCCATACAAATTGCCCGGGCGGCTGCACACTTTTGTATGGAAATGTCGAATTTCTTTTTTTCTTTTTTGGCTGATATTTTAATTTCGTTACACTATAATGATCTAGTAGAGAGACCATGGTTCGACTTATTACGGGTATGTCCCTTCCACGTTGTATAATTATGTGTTTAAAGCGCAAAAGTTTAAAAAGGAATAAGTTCAGTACAAATGAAAAAATAATATTGCTAAAGAGTTTATTGTCTATTTTCCATAAATTTTGCCTTGAAAACGTTTACTTTAGACTGGTGGAGGCCGAATCCTCTTTTCACTGATAGAGATGAGACGGCTGCTGAGCCAAGAGGGGACGTCTGATGCCTCCCGCTGTGAGCTTGGTCCAACTCGCTACTCCAACTGCCACACCTGGTGCAGGAACTGGAAAAATAAAAAAATGGATGTCTGTAAAGTCAGTTTACGGACGATAAATCTTACGTGATAACGGTGTAAGAGAGATAGATGCGTCACAAGCTAAACGCTAGCCCGAAAGTGCCTCTCTATCGCTTGTTCCGCGGTCTTGCTACACGGAACGTGACTCTTTCGCCGGCGTTTATTGATTTATAAGACTAACGTTTAAAGAATGGACGTGTAAGTCTATAATCATTTGTCACACAAAGTTGCTTCTTCAATATTATCAATTAATATCAATACAAAGTATACATTGAAGTCATCTTCAACTCGCGAACGGGTGCTGCCAGGGGGGACAGGTCTGCCCGGCCTCTTTGAGACTTCTATCTATCTTTGAGACTTTTATCATATCTGTTGTTTTTGCACGCTCGATCGCTAACATAACGTGTTCCACAAAAATATGTAAATTAAAATTGTATATAACATGACATCAGAAAAAAAAGAAAAAAGAAAAATATTAAATATCATACAAAGCCCTTCAGGCAAGTAGGCGACCAATACTGATGAAAAGAGTTTCTTTCGGCGTCTTCTTCTCTGCAGTGGTCGGTTCCGAAACGCTAGTAGTTTGTAGCTTTTGAACAATAATTAATAATTTAAATATAATATAATAAGTATTATTTAAAATGTGAATCGTCGTGAAAAAGTGCCTGAAAAGGCCTATTTTCTGAATTAATCTTTGAAATCTTTGAAACTTTGAATCTATCTATACAGGTTAATCTATCTTAATTGCACCCGTGCGAAGCCGGGCTCCGGGTCGCTAGTGTAATAAATTTGATCCGTCTGTCACCAGGCTGTATCTCATGAACCATGATAGCTAGAGAGTTGAAATTTTCACAAATTCTGTATTTTGGTTACTGCTGTAAAACAAATACTTACTAAAAACAGAATAAAATAAATATTTAAGGGGGTTTCCATACAACAAAAAAAAATTTTATTTGGTCGATATTGATAACTGCAACAAACAGTAGACGCTTGAAATATTCACAGAATATGAAGTTATATATTCACTTTAAAAATAAATAATTAAATTAAACCCCATACAACAGACATGGTTTTTTGCCGTTTTTAAGGTTTAGTAGTAAACAAGAAACCCTTAGATATAGTTTCGCCATCTCTGGTTTTACTCAGAGACATATTCTTTATTATTTATAAAAAGTAACAAACGCTTATTAAAGCTATTTTAGTTAAAATATGTTTTGTCTCGTTCTTTCCATGCCTATCGTTGCAGAGAGGGATAAGGACAAAACATATTTTAACTAAAATAGGTTTAATAAACGTTCGCTATTTTTTATTAATAAGAGGGTATAAGTCCTAGAAAGCTGTAATTTGGTATGGACATTATATTATTCATGCCGAAAAAAGTTTCTTAAATTAAAATCTTGCAAAAAAAAATCTTCAGCCTATCATATACAAGTAAAGTGAGACTCATTTTTTTTCTTGACTAGCCTAACGTGTGGGATGTTGTTGAATAGGTATTTAAAAAAAAAAAATATATCTAGAATAGAATAAAATAGAATAGAATAGATTTTTATTTGGACAAACTTAAACACACATATACCAATACAATACAAATAAATATACACTTAAAAAATCATAGAATTAACATAAACAGCCTATGTGCGCTGCAGCCATCCAAAAAGGTCATAGGCTCAGTGTAATCTTTACTCACAGTTGTGCGAGCAAAGCACTGGTATTCTGCCATAACCTGAGAAACGATCAACAGCAATCCAAACCACCATTTAAACAATAGATTGACAAAATCAGCACAGTGCAGTAAAATCTATTTAAGGGAATACATACTTTATTACCATAATAATAACATAATAATAATAAATATATAAAATTACTTTTTAAAGTGTTATATATCAGTAGTGAGTTGTTAAATAATAAACCTAACCTGAAAGAAAGGTATGTAGTGGGCTATAGGGACAATGAAATTATAAACAAATGCCTTGCTTTGAAAAATCATCAAACCACAATCAAAACACAGCTATCCATATCTATTAACATATTTATATTTCGATTAACGCCTCCGTTTCTGAATCCGGTTTTCCGGTCAAACACGGAACACGTTAACTAAATTGAATTATAAAAATACCTGGTGAAGCCAGGACGCAGGCGAGGGCAGCCAGGACTGCCAGAACGAAGATCACTAGACGCGCCATCTTGTCGGATTGATTCAAAAATTCAAACTAATCTGATTTACGGCAGTGCCTGGCTTTTATACAAACAATAATAAATTAATGACTCGTCTACCCAAACTAGTTGGCTAGATAACATTAACGTTGCATTTTTGTTTTTTCATTTTTTGTTATCAGACAACATCCTTATACCTAATATTATAAATGCGAAAGTGAGTTTGCTTTTTGTTTTATTTTTTCCGTTCGAAGTCCTTTTGTACCAGCATACTATACTACCTAATGTGCAAAGAGTATTAATAAGGCTCCCAGTTGATATTTATTGTGATGATTACTTATCTCCGTAAAGTTCCAAAAAAATATTGTTAGTCAATCTAAATAGATTTTTTTTACATTATTCTGACTTCAATTTTACATTATTCTGCTCCTGTTCCTTTCCTTATATCTAATAACGAAACTACTGTCATGTACCGACAACAACAACCGAGACCACTGGCTTAACGTGGCTTCGTGGTAGCTTCCAAGTAGCTCACTATGAGGCCCGAAGACCGATCACGATGGCGAAATACTGTGGAAGCTTTCTGGTCTCCCTAGGACCTTAAGTAAGTCATGAGTACTCATGATATATGCGGAGGACATTACCTACCCTACGTGCTATCTGGACATTTCTCTTTATCAGCCGGCCTACTCATAGATGAATATTATATATACATAGATGAATATTATAATATACATAGATAAATATTATATATAATATTATGGGCCTACTCGCTAACTCTTAAAAACTACGGTAAACATCGATTAGATCGTCACCTCAAATACATTGCAGCTTTCGAATGATTGACTATTTTTATTTAAGATATAAATCGTAATGGATGTTGAAGTGGCCATCAAAACGCTCAACACAGTAGATGCCAAAAGTATGCAAGTAGACCGGGCGAACTTCCCAAGCTGTCTAAACCACAAATAATAAAGATGACACTATCATTACTTCATTCCCCATTTATACAACAACCTTCTAATGTCTTTATAAACTTCTTAATTCCAGGAACTTTACTGCTACGTCCAAAAACAACACTGACTGGCTAAAATCTCAATGGAGACTGTGCAATACCGCCAACGCAACCAACATCCAAGATCTGGTGGACTTCCTGAAGGATATGTACACTAGTCTCGCTATGGTCAACTACCCGTATGAGAGCGCCTTCCTGATGGCCCTCCCGGCGAACCCTGTGAGGACTGTGTGCCAGTATCTGAATCAGAAGCTGGAGGGGAAGGCTTTATTAGAGGTAGCAAATAATGATATATATTTAAAAGGCTTAGACCAGCTAAACGCCACCCTTTATTTTATTTTTCTACTCCTAAACTCGAACCCTAAAAAATCTAATTCTGTCACCAGAAGTTGGTGGCGGAAGCACGCAAAATAAATTGTCTCAAAGTAAATTTGTAGCTTTGACTTCCGCAAAGTAACACCTGAATCTATTTACTAACTACCTACGATCTTCATATTTCCGTTCTAGCTTGGTTATTTATGTCACAGTGTTTTATTTTTGTTACAGGCCGTAGGGAAGGTGTTAGAAGTGTACACTAACTACGACAAGAACAACAAGTGTGTCAACTTCACAAATAGTGACTACGGGAACTTGGATGCCAGTGGCTGGGACTATCAGGTAAAGCCAATCATATCGTTATTATTCATTGGTCCAAGAGAGAGACGTAGATTTGGAGGTCTAGCCTATACCCACGTTTTGTTAGCGCTAACATAACAAGCTCGTCATCATCATCATGAATTACAGCCTACATCGGCCCACATTCCGTGTTCCGTGTGAGTGCCACCAATGGCATTGTTTCAATCTCCTTCATGCTGTCAATGTTATGACAAGCTATTGGTTCTGGCTATTTATGCTGGATGATAATCGTTGAGCAACTTCATCAATACTTAGCATGTGTTTAGATAACTCTATACTGACAACAGTTTTACCCCCTTATGTAAGTATATGTCCTTTACCAAAAAGCCAAGAACTTATAGTAGATTTTGGAATCGATCGTTACCCTGAAGGGCTCAGTTAAGAAGATATCCTAGATTCCTTTCTTCTAAAGTAACTGTTTCATTTCAGGCCTGCACAGAAATGGTAATGCCAATGTGTACGAGCGACTCGGACATGTTCGAGGCTTCCACGTGGAACTACACCAGCTACGCCGAAGACTGCCACAAGAAGTACAACGTGTACCCTCGGCCGGAGGCTGCGAGGGTGCAGTATGGAGGAGATCGGCTGCAGGCAGCTACAAACATTGTATTTAGCAATGGACTGCTGGATCCCTGGGCTGGAGGTAGGTTCAAATGACTATAATAAGAACTAGGTATAAGGAAAAGGCACAATGTGTGTCCTCGGCCGGAAGCAGTATAAAGGGGACAGATTGTAGGTGGCTACGAACATCGTAATTACCAGCTTAGCAATGCACTGGACCCTTGGGCTGAAAATAAGTTCATCTTAGTAAAAAGTAACCTGACGACAGAGATATATAATGCAGCCCTCATTTGAAGTGCCGAGGGTGTAGTAGGTATGGAGGGAATAGGCTGAAGGCAGCTACGAACATCGTGTTTTGATCTTGGTCTGAAAAGGTGTACGGTATGTATTCAATACAAACTAAGCCGAAGAAACCCAAGGAATATTAAACGGTAACAAACGGTGATAATATTAAAAGTTACGCGATACATAAAAAAAGTAGATACTATTTTATCAAACGGTTTGTCGCGACGTCCTTGGCACTCGCCCTGAAGATGGCCATCCGAATTGGCTGAAACTTGTCGGCGATACTGACTAACAATACGTGAGTGAAACCGTTTGTTATAATAGTACCTAATGGTAACAAACGGGTCCTTGATCTATATATGATGTTATGGTAAACACCATACATTGCCCCATCATCATCATTTCGAGTAGGTGACACGGTCAATCGACCATGCACACCCCGGTGTCAGAGTTCTTCGGAACCGCTCTCGGCCTCTGACGTGGTTCCTTTAACGACTACCAGATGGCAGCCGGGACCAACGGCTTAATGTGCCTTCCGAAGCACGGAATCATCTTTATTATCAGACAATCAGGTGATTCAAGCCTGCAATGTCCTAACCAAACTGGAAGCAACTAAACAAAGTATGCTTCCCTTGGGAATCGAACCTACGACCCCCGGGTCTACAGGCAAACGCCTTAACCACTGGACCACGAAGGCAGTATCCTGTCCCTAAAGCCTAAAACCATCAAATCAGCCCTTCAAATTCAACAACCTTTCCTATCAATTATGATAACTCTAATTATTATTGATACTTATGTCTAGTCGAAACTTATGTTTTATTTTTCAGGTGGCATCCTAAACAGCCTGAGCGAATCAACCATAGCCGTCGTCATCATCAACACAGCTCACCACCTCGACCTGATGCCGAGCAACCCCAACGACCCGGAAACGGTGCGGATGACCCGGAACATCCACAAGCAACAAATACATAAGTGGATCAAACAGTTTAGGAATAGTTCTTAGGTTTAGATTTTAAGGCTAGTTTTTTTAATAAAGCTAAAATGAATTTTCTTGTTTTATTTCTTTGACCTGTAGTACAAGAGGGTCATGCTCCTGCAGTGAAGACTAAAAAGACCTGGAGTGCTATTTTTAAACTTTCGCCGTTCGTAAACGAGCGATTTTTCCATACACAAATCGGTCGAAATCGAGTGCCATACTGGCAGTCGTTAAGGTATGTCAGATGCCTTTAACAGCTTGACAAATCTGATAACAGTGTTGGCTTTTACTTTTACTTATACACACGAAAACCAAACAAACATCTCTTCCAAACCGTGTATGGCTGGGCTCTGGTATGGTACCAATAATCCTGTGCAATAATCATATCATCACACTTTTTGCTATGTATTGACTATGGCACTATTCTATAGATAAATCCCTATTTGTGTAAACCAAAGTGTAAACCATCACAGTATCATAGCACCGTGCAGGAGTAATATTTTTGAAAGTATGACACTCTTCTTCGAGCACATTTTGTATGGAAAAATCGCTCAATGACGAGTGTCATACTTTCAAAAATAGTACCCCTGTGCATTTTCTTGGTTTTCTTCGTGTGACTGTCAATGTCACTTTGACAATAATTTCTTAGGTTATAAAATTGTTATTGTTTGTGCGATGATTGTGTGTAAAACATAAACATGGTATCAAAATAAAGATTATAAAATCTATAACAACGATGTCTGTGTGTAAATACTGTGAAGAACTTGAGAACAAGCAAGACAAACCCGGTCTAGTGTGCAAGAGTTGCCTGAATTTCGTTCATTTGTCGTGCCTCCGGCGCCCCGGCACTCCCGGTGATTTCGCCTGCGATGTATTCTTTGATTTCACGTGTGAAGACTGCAGGCCGGATAGGAAGGAGGTGTTTAAACGGAATAAATTCCCTTGGTAAGAGCTGTACCTACCTTTATAGGACTTTTTATAAGTAAAGTTTTCAGCACACTTTAATCAATAAGGAGTTCCATTATCAGCTGTCATACTACGGAGCCTGGGGTCCAGTAATGCAATAAATGCGTTCTTACATTAAGAAATAATGTAAGCAGGGGCTGCATCCTAAGGTATGGCATTCAAACTCCCGAACTGCTACTTGCTTTTCTCCGATTCATCTGAGTGATTAGTGTCCAACACCTTCATTCCCTTCCCATTTCTAAGAAATTTGTGTCCTTCCCCAGATTAATAGTGTTCCCTATTGGAAACACTATCAATCTGCTTATTAGCAGCAGCTTCACAAGCATGTGGAGTCAAAGAAACTGCGCCCACCATACCACTGAACCTGCCTGCCAAGCATGGTGAGAATGGCAATATCCTCCCATGGAACGAAGAATCCTTTAGAGATATCTTTGTCCGGCAGTGGACTTGCAGCTAAAATGATGATGATGAAAATAGCCAGCAATGAAAAAGCTACTTGCAGTATTAACCTGTCAATGACGAAGAGGCCCAATTGGGCAGTGCGTCCATTGTTAAACAATTGTTATAGAAATTGCCAGTCATCATTTAGAGTAGGTGTCACGGTCAATCGACCATGCATACCCTGGTGTCAGAGTTCTTCGGGACCGCTTCTCGGCCTCTAACATGGTTCCTTTAATGACTACCAGATGGCAGTCGGGACCAAGGGCTTAACGTTATTATCAGACAATCAGGTGATTCAAGCCTGCAATATCCTAACCAAACTGGAAACAACTAAACAAAGTTTGCTTCCTGTGGGAATTGAACCCACAACCCCCAGGTCTACAGGCAAACGCCTTAACCACTGTTATCGAATTTGCCTGTAACTGACGGATTAAAAATCCTATTGGTACAGCAATCTCTCTGTCACATCTAAGTGTTCCTGGTAGGCAACCAGGAACACTTAGATGTGACAGAGGCCTCTGCATTGAGGCCATCACCTCAAAACATCTGACACTACTGACAGTATAATAATAAATATATACTGACAAATCACACAGATTGAGCTAGCCTCAAAGTAAGTTCGAGACTTGTGTTAAAGGATACTAACTGAACGATACTATATTTATAACAAATACATATTATATAAACAACCAAGACCCAGGCCTATCTGTAAAAGATCATTTTCCATCTTGATCTGACGTGTTACCGATTGTGCCACGGAGTTCGCCATAATTACAGACTTAATAAGAAGAAGTGTTCATATGTGATTTCAGGGTAAACGTAATCTTACTGACACTCCACCACCTCAACTACCATTCATACGGCATCAGCAACCATGGGTTCTTCCACTACAAGACCCATATCTGCTCCTTCATTGACAGATACTGGCATCAACTCTTTGGAGGTCAAATGTAAGTTGTCTTTTTATTGGATAAGTAGCTTATCCTGTGTCCTGTAATATCTAAATGATTATCTACCAAGTTTCATAAAATTTAATTATTTCGTTTAATAGTTATGGAGAACATACATAAACACATCATCATCATCAGGTATTTTTAGTCTCCACTACAGGAGCACAAACCTCTGTACCACTAGAGCCATACTTGATCAGAGCAGCCAGAGGACTTGGCCTACACTCTCCACGCTGGGCAGACGGGTTGGAGAGGTCTCATAGATGTTTATAAGCTTTGTTTAGCTTGTATTTCCTTAGTCGCCTTTAACGACATCCACGGGAAGACTTGGAGTGGTCCTATTCTACTCTGCCGGATACCACACGGCAAACATACAGGACATATACACATACATACAGGAAAAAGAACAACGGGTTGCACTCTGGGAGTGCTGGGAGAAGTGAAAACTCCGCGTGATAGAAAGAGAGAGGGACATTACTTCCTCTCCTACGCCGCGCCGGCGATCTCAGATGACGTGTTCGCCGTGCGAATTTTCGATCAAGTCACGAGTCCTGGCTCATCATCATCAGGTCCTTTTTAGTCTCCACTACAGGAGCACGACCCTCTCTGTACTACTAGGACCATACTTGGCCAGAGCAGCCAGAGGACTTGGCCTACACTCTCCACGCTGGCCAGACGGGTTGGAGAGGTGTCTTAGATGTTTATAAGCTTTGTTTAGCTTGTATTTCCTAAGTCGCCTTCTACGACATCCACGGGAAGATTTGGAGTGGTCCTATTCTACTCTGCCGGATACCACACGGCTAAGTCCTGGCGGAGTCCTGGCGCGAGTTCGAAATCTTTTACCCATCCCAAAAAGAGCCCAATGCCGGCGCCGCTAAAGAACTTTTCACTTCAAAAATCTAAAATCGACATTTTCGTTTCATATTATGTATAAAACTTAGGCCAGTAATAGCCGTGTGGTTTCCGGCTGAGTAGAATAGGACCACTCTTCGTCTTCCCATGGAGGTCGTAAGAGGTGACTTAGGAAATACAAGCTAAACAAAGCTCATAAACATCAATGAGACCTCTCCAACCCGTCTGGCCAGCGAGGAGAGTGTAGGCCAATACCTCTGTCTACTACTGTCTACTGCAGGATGACCCTACTCTGTACTAGTACAGAGAAGGGTCATCCTGCAGTGAGACTAAAAAGCCATTTTTTTTTTTACTAAATATTGAATTAGGCATTTGTCTCCCATCTCACCTGATGGTAAGTGACGATGAAGACGAGGATGTTACATGCCTATCCAAGAGATACCCATTTATTCTACTTTTGAATGTCCCGGGACTGTACTTGTTTGGGAATATAGACGCAGGCAGTTCATTCCACACCTTAGCTACTCGAACCAAAAAGGAACTGTCAAAGCGTTTAGTTCGCATGATGACGATGATGAGGAATAGCAGCATGAAGGGATTGTCAGTAGTGGGTGGGCGCTGGCCAGCAATAGTTTGCATGAACTAACTGGCGGCGGAAGCACGCAAAGAATATAAATCATACTTGTCAATAGACAGTATTTTTTTAAATCTAGGATTACTCTTACAGCAAACAAAAGAAGAATTGGGTGGGCACTATTGCAGGGGTCCTCTCTGTGTACAACAACATAGTGTTTCGCTCGGGGTCGGTGGCGCTTGGGGAGACAGGCTGGTGGAAACTGATGCACAGCTTCTCTCCTGCTGTGGCTGCACACATTGGTAAGAATGGAATTCTTTTTACAAGCTTTTATTTAGTTTCACCTGTCCCGATGTTTGTGTGTAATCAAATCTTGCAAGTTAAATTTTATCTACTTTCCGGTGACGATTGAGCTGAAATTTTGCATGCATGTGTAAATCGGAAAAAGAAAGAGAGGAAGACCCAGAACAAAGTGGTCAGATGAATTCAATTATTATGACGAAAACTGGAAGGAGAAAGCTAGGAATAGGGATGCCTGGAGAAATGAAGGGGAAGCTTTTGCCTAGCAGTGGGAGTTTTTTTTTATAGCTATTTATAGCTATAAAAAAAAAATATGTGTAAATCGGATGACATTACAATATTATGGAATTGTTGCGCTTATCTGATGATGGAGTTAGAAGGTAGTAGGTAGTAGAAGGGCATTGGAACTCTAAAACTAAACAAGGCACACCAATCGCGTTCGGGCTCATTTGATCACTTTACAGTGTGGGTTTGTTTATATATAATAAAAGATTGTCGCCAAAATATATACTTTGCAAAAAAAATTGTTTTATTTGTACATTTCTGTTTACACCATAATGTTTGGTCAAAATGCGATTTGTATACGTTCTAGTAGCAATCTTATTAACGAATCGTTACCAGGGTTGCATCGCTTTCAAAATCATGCCTCTTCTGTTGTGCATAATCTGTAGATTTAAATAAATATTTATGAAGTGTTTACTTAACAAAGACTAAAGTTTTATCAAAGACGTTGCACGCACATACGTACTGATGTGCTTATATTTTGTTCTTCCTATAACACAACAAAAAATGTTCTTTCAGTGCAAGAATTAGCAAGAGAGAAACCCAAAGGCCGGCCGCGCAACCAGATGTCTATGGATATGGTGCATTTTGTTGCCAAAGTTACAGAAATGGGTGAGACATTTTATTATTTTTGTATCTCCTTTCGTTTCATGGGTATTACCCCGGTCCTTTGAGAGGCTTGCGTGGAGATATAGATTCAACACTAAGAGGCCCTATGGAGAAGATGATGTAATTTAGATGTCCAGCTAGAATCCGTTCCTGGAAAATATCAATACGATACGATACGAGTGCCCCTGAACAGGTTTCGGCCAGATTCAATGATTTATTCAGAAAATAGGCCTTTTCAGGCACTTTTTCACGTCAATTCACATTTTAAATAATACTTATTAGTTATATTATATTCAAATTATTAATTATTGTTCAAAAGCTACAAATTACTAGCGTTTCGGAACCGACCACTCCAGAGAAGAAGACGCCGTAAGAAACTCTTTTCAACAGTGGTTAGTTAATCCGCGATTGGGTAATATTTATAACCGGCTTTAAAGATTTTTACCATATTTGTATGTATTAATATCTCTTCCAGGGTACAAGGATCTCATAAACAATGATGACATAGATAACATGCCCATTGTTGAGCCGCCAGCTAAAAAAAAGAAGATAGACTATGAAGCCACCAGCAGCATGTCAAACAACTCGCACTATGAACAACTGGACTCTGACAGCAGGTACAATAGGCCTGTGTCGTAAATTTCAAAAATGGCTTATTTCGTTAGTTTAGTACCTGTATTACCCCAAAAAAATAATATTTCATGATAAAAATTATATTTAAAACACATATTTTAAGTTAGAAAAAAATATTTTAAATCTGGCGTAAAAACACAACAAAGTGTCATGGCGTCGTGAATGACGTCACATAGTTGCAAACAATCGTGTTCACTTACGGCGAAAGTTTGTTGTGTTTAAATAAAAATGGAAACTTCGTATTTTAAAAACTGTATAGTGCCCCAGTGTATAAATACAAGTCTAAAAACTCCGACTAAATTATTCATACGTGTTCCGGTCAAGAAAAAAATGCGAAGAAAGTGGTTAAAACTGGCAAGGAGGAATGATGCTCTTTGTTTATCAACAACATCGAGAATGTATTTTTGTGAAGATCATTTCGATGTAAGTATTATTGAAAAAAGAAGTGACTACATATTCAACTCGTGAATCTTAAGAAAAACCAAAGTTTTTTTGTTTTAAAATAACAATGTAACATTTGTTTTGAGGTTAGAATGTCTCATATTTTGTATTGTGTTAAAACAGTCTTTATATTTTTCCAGTTGCCAAACGATATGCTGAATTATACCGAGTACCATATAATGGGAAAGGTATCTTATGTGCGAATGAAACCGGGTTGTTTACCAAGTAAATTTGGATGTCAAGAAGACAGCAGAAAACGAACCTGTACCAGTGCAGGGCGGCCATACATGATAAAAAAACAGAGAATGTCTACAATAGCAGAGTGTCTTCAAGAAAGTTGTACACCTAGTACTTCCATTGAACCACAAGAAAGTTTTACACCAAGTACTTCCCTAGAACAACAACCTCAAACAAGTCCAGCAGGTATTTAATAAACTAAAAATATTATATCATATAACACATACTAGGCCGGTGAGGATCGAACCCGGGCCTCCGAGACGGAACTCTGGTGCCTAAACCGAAAACCAAAAAAATATAAATATTCTTCAAACTCAGATTCATACTGAAATTCTAAATAGATGTTTAATATCATGCACAGCTTCTTTTGATTCTTATCTTATATTTTTTGCAGGTTTTCAAACCATTGAAGAAAATACTCCAAAAGTGATCTATAAGCCGACAGCAGATAAATGCATTCAAGTAAACATTTCACATAAATATAGAAGTAAAGCGATCCAAACCCATGTGAAAACAATAGATCAAGCAATATCACCTTTGAAGCCATCAGTAACATCTAGGTCTACATCCCCGTTTAAAGTAACAACCTGTAAAAAATCAAGACCTTCTTCATCTACCCTAAAGAAGATAACTAGAAATATACTGATTCCAGAAGAACAGTCTGACAGTGATATTTCGCTTGTGCCATCTCTATCTACTAACACAAGCTCACCATCAGTGCATGCATTACAAGTGAAATCATCTTCAGACTGTAGTGATTTTCTTGCAGAAGACAGAAAAATAGAAGCAGCCGAGACCTTATTGAGAGCAATAAGTAAGATTGAAAAACAGCCCCGTTCATATATTGGTGTGCCAAAAAATTGTTATTTCCTAATTGATATAATTAAAGACAAATTAGACATTCCCAAACATCATATTTTGTTATGTTTAAATAAAATAAGATTAGATTGTACATTTCATATTTTAGTAGATGATTTTGGAACTAATGCATCTAGTTTAAGTAAGGTATTTACAAAAAATGTGCCTTTAATAGCTAGTGTTTTACGTCCCTTTATTGTGCCACTAGATAAAGATATTATAAAAAGGACTCTACCAATGGCATTCAGGCATAAATATCACAACGTAAGTTGCATTATAGACTGCCTTGAGATAGAGATACAAAAGCCATCTAAGGCTGTAAACCAAGCAATGACTTGGTCAGAATACAAAAAAGCCAACACTATAAAATATTTAATCTCATGTACTCCAAATGGATTAGTTAATTATGTTTCACCCGGATTTGGTGGCAGAACAACTGACACGTGTGTAGTAGAGTCATGTGATTTCATAAAATCTTTAAATAGTGGCATGTGCATCATGGCTGATAGGGGCTTTAAGCATATAGAACAATACCTTAAGAAATCAGGTATAACACTAGTAAGGCCTCCTAGTGTAGAAAAAGGATCTCAAATGACTAAAAGCGAGGCCAAAGAAACTAAACAGATTGCTAGTTTGCGCATACATATAGAAAGAGTGATTCGGCGCCTACGAGAATTTAACATGTTAAGACCTCATGCCTGTCTTAATTTCAAATTTGTTAAGATACTTGATGATGTAATTATTATTGCATGTGCATTGATAAATCTGCAAGATTCTTTAATAAAATAAAACTAAAACTTTTATTATTGTTTTTTTTATTATACACAAACATACATGAGCACACAGCACAACTATAGCAGCATTAAAGTCCAGCAATATTTATTAACTACACTTCTATGTATTATAGTACTTCTATGTATTAGAGTGTTGAGTATTATGTATTATACATATTTACTCAACACTCTTATATAATAAAGGGTATATTTGATTTTTCCAGAAAACTATGAGATTATTATGAATTAAATTTTCAATATACTCCAAGTTAAATGGTATATTTATCAAAGTCACTTTTTTATTATTACTGTAGTCTGGGTCTGCTACACAAAAAACACATGTTTTTTTCTGTGTTAAGTACATTTGTAGTTGCATTTGAGCAAAATACCTTTCTGTAGCTTCTCCATTTATCACATAATTTTTGTAAGTTTTGCTACTATTGGGACATTTAATTTCAATAATACCATCTTCGAAAATACCATCTGGTGATCCTGCGATTATTGGACATTTCTCACTTAGCATAAGTCCACATTTATTTATGTTTTTTTTTAGTTTTATTTCCACTGTTTTCCTGACTTCATCTTCTAGTACTCTGCCCCGACTCATTGGTACCGTGTCGGGTATTTTCCCTCCCAAAATAAGTGACACAAGTGTGCCATCTGCTGTCTTACAACGACTTACTTCATATGCTCTTGAAGCGGTTATGCGGCCATATCTTAATTCATACCATAAATTACACTTGTGCTGTTCTCTCGTTTTTTCCTCAACTTTATTTATTAATGATTCAGTTATACATATGTCTTTTAAAAAATCATCAACGCCTTTGTGTTTGTATTTGCACATAAGATGATGCATCGAGATGGCATATGTGTCACTTAAAATGAAATCATTACGGTGCTTTAAAAGTTCACAATTTTGAATTTTCCTCTTCTTTGCTTCATCCAAAAACTCCGTTAGCACTGACATGTTTGCTGGTAATAATTGATTACCATTTGATAGCTCTTTCGCTGTTATAAATTTTAAGCTGGAACCAACTCTGGATAATTTGGATTTTTTCCAGTAGCATTCTACTGCGGTACAAGAAGGCTCTTCACTACGGCGATGAACCCACATCAGGAAGGCTATTGCATGTTTGCAGCCACCCTTTGAAGCCACGCAGTCATGGCATTGAATGGAGATGATAATGTCCTCTTCTTCATCCACTACAAGCGTGCATCCATACAATTTTGCGTGAACTTTGTGTTCAGGACAAATCTTGCACTTGACAGTGCATAATTTATCATCACGCTTTAGCTGCACGTAGCTTATAGCGTCGTCACCGTACGAAGCTCGTGAAGACCTGAAATATAATTTGTTATTAGCTATTTACTTAATAAAGACACGAAGACAAAGTAGTGTCTTTACAATATCATCTCTCTATAATTACATTGTAATTCTAACCTCAAAACCAATTAATTTACAATTAGTATACATTCCTTCATAATAATCCATAATAATTGACTGCGTGCTAAAGTGAAATATATGTGAAAATTATAATAAGCAGTATTTTAGTATTGTTTATACTTACATAGAAGCTTTAACATTACGATATTCCGATGAACAAAAGTCAGTGTTCGACGCGAAAAATCGCCCTATCATAACAGCGTCAATTTTCGGTAAATTATTGCTGTTCGCTTTGATAAATGCAGGTTCCATGGCAGTTTATGCTAGTATTATCCGATATGGGTGGAAATAACACTCTCAACTTGTCGAAAAATGACAATAATAGAAAAAAAACGAAGTGACTTGTGCTGTTGTATGAAAATCATAACCAAACGTCAACAACAACAATGGCGCATAGCACCATGTGACGTAATACGTTCTGATTGGCGTTCACGGCGGAGGCGGTCAGGGTGGTATTTATTTTATTTTAATTTGCAAAAATAACAATAATCTTATTTTTTTATGAGGAATTATTTCGGTTTTCCTTGTTTAAATATTACAATTTACGCCTAGAAACATTCATCCATTGGTTTCATTGTTAGTTGACACAAGCCTATTAACTTGATATCCGTTGAATATGGTCAGGGGTGACCTTCTTGTAAGTATATTACAGGGTACGCGCGCCTGGCCTCCAGAGCTGCTACTCCCTTTCCTCCAATAATCCAAGTGAGTAGTATTCCAATACCTTCATACCTTCTCAAATTCAAAAATTCCTATCCTTCCCCAGCTTAAAAATAGCAGCAAGAAAGCTTCTGATGGACAGTAGCATCAGAAACACAAGAAGCCAAAGAAACTGCGCTCGCCAACCCGCTTGCCAAACGTGACGAGTATGACAATATCCATCCATGGAACGAAGGATCCTTGGGAGAGGCTTTTGTCCAGCAGTGGACTTCTTACGGCTGCAAACATGATGATGTTGAATTGCTGGTCATAACCTTCAGATAAATAAGTAACATTAGTTATATCCATAGTTTATAGTTTATATTTTTATTAGGTACCGTTCAGTTATTACGTTAGAATATCAGTTTGTTTAACCCAGTCCAGTGTTTAACCCTTCTTGTCAGCAAAAGTAAGTAAAACCTCTTCCTCCTCCCCCCAAGCTTATTTGGGCAAAATGATACCAATGCTTGCTTACGTAAACATTGGTATTACTTTAGCCAATTTTTTTGTTTATGTTGTAAAATTATATTTATGTCATTACAACGTAAACCCCCCGTGCCCCATATCATCAAAAATAAGTCGAACCAAGACCCACGCCCACCCCCTTATATTGGTTACGTAATATTTGACACCATACTAGCTGCTTACCTCTGGGGGAGGATAGACATCCGGCTCTCTCACTCACCGAACAAAGCATAGAAGCGGTAAAGCTTCTACTCACACGTCGATTTTCTGAAAGAGTGTGGTACTTCCCCGGACGAGCCGGCTCAGTCATGCTACTAAGAAAAAAATATTTTGCCGGTATCGTGGCTCTACCACGACCTCAACTATTTTAAGGTTAAATTTACTTCTTGTAGAATGCAATTCATGAATTGTAATTTATGTGCACCTCCCGGATAAATCAGGAACGAAGCGGGCGACGAGTGCAGCTATGACGAGATGGATTTCAAGGAAATCAGCTTTAGAGGCTTCGAGTTTCCGTCCTCCAGCCAGATGGCGCCACAACACGTATGTCAACTTATTTTATACCATGATATATGAATTTATTGTGTACTAGCTGTTGCCCGCGGCTCCGCCCGCGTTAGTGTCGATCCCTCGGGAACAGTAGAATTTCTCGGAATTGGAATTAAACATACCCTATGTTCTTTCCCGGGCCTCAAACTACTTCCATACCAAATTTCATCCAAATTAGTTCAATGGTTGAAGCTTAAAAAACGACAGACAGAGTTACTTTCGCATTTATCATATTAGTATTAGTATGGAAGTATGGATATTATTTAAGTCCAGAAATGAGAAAATTTCCATAAAAACTTTACCCTCCAATTATGCCATTTAAGGAGGGAATTTTGTCCATTTCACAGGTCTTTTTTAATTGTAATCAAGAACTTATATACCTATTTTTATACTTCTAGGTCTAGTTCATACAAATTACCCCCTTCTGGAGGATTTTTTTCCAGTTGACCTACACAGATCTTTTTCAATTGTAATCGTACATTTATTTATCATACTTCTAAGTTTAGAAATGAGTAAATTCCTATACGAAATTTTGCCCCGCTATTTTACCCCTTCTGGGAAAAATATCGTCCATTTTACCTATACAGATATTTTTAATTGTAACCTAGAACTTATATACTTATTTTCATACATCTAAGTCCAGAAATGAGAAAATTTCCAAACAAAGTTTATACCACCCACCCACCCCATTTTAAACCTTAAGGGGGGAATTTTGCAAATTTCATCTAAACCCATATTTTTTAATTTTAATCGATAACTTATATACCTACTTTCATACAGAAGTATGGAATTTTTTTTTATTTCTAGACAGAAAAGTCTAGAAATGAAAAAAAATCCATATAAATTTTACCCCTTCAGAAGTTAAATTTCTAAAAATCCTTTCTTAGCGCTCACTCACATCATTAAAAGAACCCCTGTACCAAATTTGAAGTTTTTAGGCGCAGCAGTTTCGGTTGCGTTGATATAAGTCAGGTTTGCCGTTTGCCAGCGGCTACGCCGCTGCCGATAGTGTCCATCCCTCAGGAACAGTAGAATTTCCTGGAAAAAAAGGTACCCTATGTCCTTGTCCAATGTACCCGGGTCTCAAACTACCTCCACATCATATTTCATAAATATTTATGCTATATATTTGCAGGCAAACTAATGCCTTGAGTTCATTCAAATGACGATAACTTTTTTTAATGAACCAATTTTGATGAAACAAACTTTAAATGTTTTGCTGGGTTAAAACAAAGCCATTGGTGAAAGTTTGAAGTAAATCGGTTCAGTATTTTCGGAGATAATCGTGATCATACATACAGACAGACAGACAGACAGACAGACAGACAAAAAATTCGAAAAAAGTTTTTTTGCTTTCTATTATTCTTTTTATGTGTCCCTCTATCCATTTCAGTCAAAAAATCTAAATGTACAGACAAAATATTTTTACTGTTTTATTATATGTATAGATTATAAATAGCGATGGGCTAAGCCCCCGTTATAAGGCTTTAGGCGCGCGTAGGATTTACTGCGCCACCTTTTAAATCTTAAAGAGTATCTTCATTTTCTTTGTGATTTTCACGCGACTATGTTACAAAGGGTCAAATGCAGGATTTCATTTGCGAGTACATCATATTGCTGGCTACAAAGATTTTAGTTTGTTTTTTATGTATGTTATTATGACTCCAATGCATTGTTTGTTTTTATTCTACCAAAATCCTTGTGCTGTGCAAATATGTCTCTGTGTTCTTTATTGCAAATAAAATACAAATTCAGTAGTTCAAGTTCTTTTCAATTACCTACAAAACTAAAGTCCACCACCATTCATAGGTCGCTGGTTGAAATCCGGCTCGAAGGACCAATATGTTGGTCCTTCGAGCCGGTTACCATATATTGATTTTGGTAGAAAAGAAAAAATGGCATTTGAGTCACAATGACATAAATAAAGAATAAACAATAATTTTTGTTGCCTGCACCACGTGTACATGTATTACATTTGTATATTACATTTCCAGAGTGACTCCTCAAGCATCCACTCGCTCCCTCAAGTCCCCTATTACGATTCTGACTCGCGCAGTCGGTCGCCGGCCTACATTCTGCAGGAGCCGGCCTGTCCGGCGCCGGACCACGTCGGCCCCGCACCGGACCAGGCTGGCGACCGACCGGACAAGCTCATAAAACCGAAGAAGGCTCCTGAAGAAGTGTTTGTAAAGAGAGAGTCGCTGTTTTCTACTGAACTGAATTCGGTTGATATGCCTTGGATGGAAAAGGTATGTTAGGGCATATAGTCTCACAACTCATATTGCGCAAAAAAAATTAAACTTATTACATAGATGGCGTCATATGTTTATTTACTATGTTTCCACCATAATATGAGAGAATAAGAGCAATATTCACGAAATATATCTTAGTTAAGACAAAAAAAAAGTTTGCTTATATTTAGAAAATATTTCTCAGTTTTACCTAAGGATATTCTATATTAGTAGAAATACTCGGCTCTCATAGTAATTTAATTGCGATAAATATATAGAACTAGCTGTTGCCCGCGACTTCGTCCGCGGCAATTTCGGTTATTATGATTAGTATAGATGAATATTTTTTCCCCGTTTTCAAAACATTTTTTATTGATGCTCCGCTCCTATTGGTCGCAGCGTGATGTTTTATAGCCTAAAGCCTTCCTGAATAAATGGACTATCCAACACAAAAATAATTTTCTAATTCGGACCAGTAGTTCCTGAGATTAGCGCGTTTAAACAAACAAACAATCAAACAAACAAACAAACTCTTCAGCTTTATAATATTAGTATAGATACGGTATTCATTGCGATAAATGTTATCGTACGGAACCTTTGACGCGTGCGAGTTAATTCGCACTTGACCGGTTTTTTTGAACATGTAGCGTTCGCTTCCTTACATACAACTATCAAAAATGACTTACTATAATACATCTTTATTGCTTCAAAACACGTAAGTTAGGCTACGATATCCGAGTATCCGAGTTCGATCCCCGGTAAGGTCAAGCTTAGAAAACGATCTTTTTCAGATTGGCCTGGGTCTTGGATGTTTATCTATATTAAGTATTTGTTACAAAATATAGTATCGTTGAGTATTCCATAACACAAGTATCTCTCTCCACATTACTTTGGGGCTAGCTCAATCTGTGTGATTTGTCTATATATATATATATTTTTTTTAAGGTTCCAGATAAGCGGGAAGACCTGGTAGAAATGTCGCAGTACGAAGAGGTGCAGTTGCTGAAGCAAGTCGAGAACCTCATTCCTAAAGTCAAAGACCCCAGCAAGAAGGCCTATTTGTACAGGTTGAGGGCAAAGCTGGCTTTGAGAAGGCTTAAGAGGCACAAGCATTTGCCAATATTTGATTTGGACAAGTGAGTGTAAAAGTCTTCGCATATAACACCAACTCAACTGTCTCCGTGGTCCGGTGGTTAAGTTGTTTGCCTGTAGACCCGGGGGTCGTGGGTTCGATTTCCACAGGAAGCATACTTACATATATACATACATAATATCACGTCTTTTTCCCTTGCGGGGTAGACAGAGCCTAGGTCTATAAGACCCAAAGACCACGTTTAGCATGTTGGTGGGCATTAGGTGGAAAACGGAATAAAGCATACTTTGATTAGTTATGTCCATCACCTGATTGTCTGATAATAAAGATGATTCCGTGCTTCGGAAGGCACGTCAATATGTTGGTCCCGGCTGCCATCTGGTAGTCATTAAAGGAACCATGTCAGAGGCCGAGAGGCGGTTCCGAAGAACTCTGACACCAGAGTGTGCATGGCCGATTGACCGTGTCACCTACACGAAATGATGATGACCTCTACACGAAATGATGATGACCTCTACACGAAATGATGATGACCTCTACACGAAATAATGATGACCTCTACACGAAATGATGATGAACTCAACGCCGACTCCACTCCAACTTAATTCACAGTATGGCAGTGAAATGTAAGCCTTATTCTGTATTATTGAAGAGTGAATTTGTCAACTTTTCGGAAAGCAACGAGTGGACCACGCTACGTACGTTTCTTTCAATTTAACGTTGAAAAATCTACTCTAAATATCACAATGTAAAGCTTATATTTCCCTGCCCCGTGTGGTTTCCGGCAGAGTAGAATAGGACCACTCCAAGTCTTTCCATGGATGTCGTAAGAGGCGACTAAGGAAATACAAGCTAAACAAAGCTCATAAACATCAATGAGACCTCTCCAACCCGTCTGGCCAGCGAGGAGAGTGTAGGCCAAATCCTCTGGCTGCTCTGGCCAAGTATGGCTCCGGTAGTACAGAGGGTCATGCTCCTGCAGTGGAGACTAAAACACCTGATGATGATGATGATGACTGAAAGTTGGAGTGGAGTCCGCTTTGAGTTGATGTAATGTGCCTTAATCATACCTTTTCTCCGAGAATCCTGTCACCAGAAATATGTTATTCTTTAAAAGAGACTTCTATGCTGATCTGGAGAAAAAAAACCCAGAATGTACCAGCTTCCCTTCTCGCGCAGACTGTAGAAGCTGGTCAGATTGTGCGAAAATTTGAAGAATCATGTCTATTGGCGACGCAGCTAGCAACCTTATAGTGATTCTGTCTTCCACCTCTAAGCCCACTAACTATCTTGTTTGTTTTTCGTGTCAGTGGCTGACACTGGTGTCAGATTTTTCAAGCTGCCTAAAGGCATCTGACATAGCTTAAAGACTGCCATCAATGATGACAGCCGGGACCAACGGCTTAACGTGCCTTCCGAAGCACGGAGGTTATTTTTAAGCCACTTGCGGTCACCCATCACAATGGGGACTGCGCCCAGGGTTGCTTAACATTTGTAAACGCTTTTTTAATACGACGACTGGGCTATCGCGCCATCTGTACACCCACGAACACGGTATACGAAGCCCCTTAAACGTACAGAAAACGACTTGACTGTCAGTCACCAATCTCTTTTTATAATGCATACTATTATTATCCTTACTAATATTATAAATGCGAAAGTGAGTTTGTTTGTTTGTTTGTTACGCTTTCACGCCGTAACTACTAAACCGATCAATCTGGGGTATGGAGACGCCGGGGACGACTGTGCTATCGCGCCATCTGTACACCCACGAACACGGTATACTAAGCCTTTCGGTCTTGGGCTATGTCTACCCCGTAAGGGATAAAGACTATATAATATATATAGTACTAGCTTTCGCCCGCGGCTCCACCCGCGTCAATGTCGATCCCTCGGGAACAGTACTTTTTACCGGGATAAAATGAACCCTATGTCCTTCTCCATACCCCAGATGATCGGTTCAGTAGTTACCGCGTGAAAGCGTAACAAACAAACAAACTCACTTTCGCATTTATTATATTAGTTAGGATAATAATAGTATGCATTATAAACAGAGATTGGTGACTGACAGTCAAGTCGTTTTCTGTACGTTTTAGGAGCTTCGGTCGAACTAAGTTCTTCCATCCTTACTAATATTATAAACGCGAAAGTTTATAAGTATGTATGGATGTTTGTTTCTCAATCCACAAATCAAATTAAGTCTAATCTTAACCTCCGATAACAGATTTGCAATAGTTATAATAATGTTTTATTTACTTTTTTTCTCTCTTTTTTTTGGTGTTTTAATGAGGTTTTCTGTTAATTTCAAATAATTAATAATTTACTCTAGCGATACATATTTAGTTATTAATTTATATTGCTTAGCTTTTAGGCATACTTATGTTATGATTACTTTCTAGATCTAAACCAATTTATAATCTGTATATATTATGTATAAACATGAATGTAATCTGTTTAGTACGCTAATAAATAAATAAATAAATTACGCCAAAACGGCTGAACGGATTTTGATGAAATGTTGCATACAGATAGTTTATTACGTGGATTAACACTTAGACTACCTTTTATCCCGAAAAAACTCTGCTGGAAGTACTCTGCCCGCGTAGTCGATATTAACGTTCGCAGAGCCGTAGGCGACAGCTAGTGGCCTATATATGTAATTGCATCCTTCATATTTTCTCTTTTTTGTCAGGACTGTGAAAGTGCTAGGAGGATATGTGACAGAGGACTCTCGAGTCGTGGCCAGCTCAGAACGAGTGCTGGACCGATTCCAACGATCAGTAAGTGTTATGACTCATCATCATTTCGAGTAGGTGTCGCGGTCAATCGACCATGCACACCCTGGTGTCAGAGTTCTTCGGAACCGACTTTTGGCCTCTGACGTGGTTCCTTTAACGACTACCAGATAGCAGCCGGGACCACCGGCTTAACGTGCCTTCCGAAGCACGGAATCATCTTTATTATCAAACAATCAGGTGATTTAAGCCTGCAATGTCCTAACCAAACTGGAAACAACTAAACAAAATATGCTTCCGGTGGGAGTCGAACCCACGACCCCCGGGTCAACAGGCAAACGCCCTAACCACTGGACCACGGAGGCTGTGTTATGACTAAAAACGGGTCACTCACGTGCTATTTCGTCGGGATTGCCGACTACTTTCGGACTCGTCTTGAAATGTTTTTTTTTTATGATTTAGAACGGCAAACGAGCAAGCGAGTCACCTATGGTAAGCGATCACCGCTGCCCGTGGACAACTGCAACACCAGGTTGTAACAGGAGCGTTGCCGGCCTTTCAAGTATGATATAATTAAACAACCTCCGTGGTCCAGTGGTTAAGGTGTTTGCCTGTTGACCCGGGGTCGTGGGTTCGATTCCCACCGGAAGCATACTTTGTTTAGTTGTTTCCAGTTTGGTTAGGACATTGCAGGCTTGAATCACCTGATTGTCTGATAATAAAGATGATTCCGTGCTTCGGAAGGCACGTTAAGCCGTCGGTTTCGCCTGCCATCTGGTAGTTGTTATAGGAACCACGTCAGAGGCCGAGAGGTGGTTCCGAAGAAATCTGAAACCAGGGTGTGCATGGTCGATTGACCGTGACACCTACACGAAATGATGATGATTACAAGAAAAATGTTTTCGACTTGTAACTTAGTAACTTGGCCTTTTTCTAATGATCAGAAAAGTAATATATTCGGTTTGAAATAAATATTACCGTCTCTTTCTCCAGTACATGTTCGACAACCTGTGTGGCACCATCGCAAATACAGCCTACAGTACAATCCTCACATCGCGTTTCGAGCCCACTCCGTTCCGCTCGCCATACTCCGGGAATCTGCTCAAGCCGTACATCCGCAGAGACGCCGAGTCCACTCCTCTGTGGCTCAAGTTGACGGATGAGCTGCTCAGGAAAGCTAATAAGTAAGTTATCTTTAGTACTATTCAGGCCACAGATAATAGATGTATATAGATGACGCAAATGCACCTAGATAGGCACTTCGTGTCCGAATCCCGACTAGCGCTGCCATCTCTAAAAATCAAATTATAAAATTCGGGCTAGCTCCGTGGTGCAGGGGTCAACACGCCAGTCTGCGACACGAGAGTGCCCGATTTATATTTATTTAAATAGCCGGATTTACCCGTCAAAAAACCCGTACTTTTGGGTGCCAAAGCCGGATAATAAGAAAAAAATAACAAAATTTTTAACAAAAATATAGAATAAAACATATCCTAAGCCGGATGCTACTTGATGAACGCGACTGAATTGAACGATAGTATAAAAAACCTAACAAAACGCGCCGGCCGGCGGTCTTAGTGTCACGTTACCTGACGCGAGTTTAACATTTTTTTCCTTCCAACTACTCTGCAATTATATCATAACTGCATTACATATCCAGCAAAAAGCGGAACTTTGCTGCTTTAAAGCAGAAAAAGTTTATGGAAATCGTTTTTTTTTTAAATCGCGGGACCTTAGGTTTCAATTGTCACAACATAGGTTGGCCAACCTGACGGCCGTATGGAGTTGTACAGTTAGCATGTGAAGTGACGTGGGTATAGCTTGGCCTAAGAAAATACAGGCCATAAAGAAAAAAAAAGGCGGAACTAATTTTCACTGATTGTTATTTCTCTTCAGTTTTTTTTACATACTTTTTATGTGGTAGTTGAAAGAAAAGCAGATTATGCACCTCGCATTAAGTAATTTATATTGCATCGAGTGCTTATTTGGAGCCCGAGCGTTAGCGAGGGCTCTAAAAAGCACGAGTGCACGAGTGAATAAATTACTTTCTGCTCAGTGTAACAATCCACTATTACCCATCTCAAAACGCCCATGTACTGTCCTCCAGGAAGGTGGCAGGGTTCGAGCCGCCCCCCCACGCGACGTTGGACTACTCCTACGTGCGGCCGCAGCACATCGCCGCGGTCAACGACCTCTGCGCACAACACTTCTGGCCCGGCATCGAATGTAAGTACTGATTGGCCGGCCTCGACGCACATACCGTGACCAGATTGCGAACGCTTTTGCCTATTGCTGGCCAGCGCCCACCCACTGCTGTTAGTCCCTTCATGCCCGCCACCAATAGTTGATGCATGCAACCCTGGTCGACGGCCGACATTGCTGCAGCCTCAACAGATGCAGCAGTATCGACCAGGGTTGCATGCATCAACTATTGGTGGCGGGCTTGCATGAACTAACTGGTGGCGGAAGCACGCAAAGTAAATTGTCTCAAAGTAGAAAGAAAGGATTTTGATCAATTTTACCCCAAAAGGGATAAAATCGGGGATGAATGATAATAACGCGAGCGAGCCCGGGGAAACGCTAGTTTTTATCTAAACAGCTAAAAATGATAATTTATTTCGTAACAGTGACAGAAGCCCTCCAATACCCGGAGTTCAGCTGCGTGGTGACGTACAAGCGGCTCGTTGTGGCCTGCGCGTTCCTGGTGCCTGACGCGGGGCACAATGAGGCCTACATCTCGTTTGTCCTGACGCGACCCGAGTGGAGGAACGCTAAGATCGGGTCCTTCATGCTGTATCATTTACTTCAGGTAAAATTTGTAATCAGCTTTCTGTAGCGGTATTCTCAAATCCATTCGGCAGTGGAACATTCAAAAGTGGCTTGTGGCTAGCTCCGTGGCGCAGCGGTCAACACGCCTGCCTGCGACACGGAGTGCCCGGGTTCGATCCCCGGCCAGGTCAAGATGGAAAATGATCTTTTTCAGATTGGCCTGGGTCTTGGATGTTTATCTATATATGTATTTGTTATAAAATATAGTATCGTTGAGTTAGTATCCCATAACACAAGTCTCGAACTTACTTTGGGGCTAGCTGATTTGTCCGTATATATAAAAAAAAAAAGACGCGTCAAGTTTTCTTGAAAGGCCGACAACGCTCTTGTTACACCCTGGTGTTGCAGTTGTCCATGGGTAGTGGTTATCACTTACCATCAGGTGACCCACTTGTTTTTTACTGTTTTACTAGCTGTTGCCCGCGACTTCGTCCGCGGCAATTTCTGCTAATAGTTTTTTTATTAATATATAGATGAATAATTTTCCCCCGTTTTCAAAACATTTTTTATTGATGCATTGCTCCTATTGGTCGCAGCGTTATGTTTTATAACCTAAAGCCTTACTCAATAAATGAACTATCCAATACAAAAAGAATTTTCCAATTTGAACCAGTAGTTCCTGAGATTAGCGAGTTCAAACAAACAAACTCTACAGCTTTATAATGTTAGTATAGATATCATAAAAGAGGTGGAGTTTCTGCAACAATAGTGAGTGCGACTGTGGTGCTATCCAATCTATGGGTCACCTCTTGGTGTGCCCAGAAAGCCCAACTTTCTCTCAACAAGATCTGAACGAGGCAAACAAACGGGCAATTACGGTAGCAATGCACTGGTCAAAACATACTTAATGTGAACGCAGCCATTTTACGACTTAATAGAAGAGGTGGATTGATTGATTAAATAAAGAGAGGCTTATGTTCAGCAGTGGGCGGAAAGGCTGAGATGATGACGAAACTTAGAATATCTGTAATGCCTCCACTTTCAAATTATTTGAAGCTTCCAGTTATTGAGGTACAGCTTATATTACATTAACTATGATGGTGAGTCACATCATCATTAGCATTCTATGACCAAATGCTGGGCCTGCTTTTGTCTGCGTCATTCCTCTCTATCTCCAGTCATCGCAATCCACTTTTTCTAGCAATTTACCTTAAGTAGTTAACCCACCTAGCTACTGGACATCCAACACTATCATTCCCATTTCTGGGACACCATTGTAATTTTAATTGATTTTATAGAAGTTATAGGAAGAATATTAATTTGATTAACTATTTCTCTCACTCATCTATTCTTCTCTATTTCGCGTGGATCTAGGTATTCACATTCATTGAGCATAAATGATCATGGGTTTTCAACTTCCTGGTTAGTGAATTAAAATAGCTTTTAATATGTATTTGTTTAATAATACTTTGTTGAAATATTTTAGACCTGTTCCGGCAAGGATGTGACTCTTCATGTATCACCTACAAACCCAGCCATATTCCTGTATCAGAAATTTGGCTTCAAGGTAAGATTTTTATAAAGCTAAATATTCAAAAAAAGAAACTGCAGTTTACTGCAGTCTTCGCACTTTCTTTTTTTTAATATTTAGTCTCAATCTCAAACATTTGTGTGATCTGTTCTATTGTTTCGGGGACTTCTCAAAATTACTCTAAAGTGGTATACATTTAAAAATATAAAAACAGCTTACGCTCTGGGAGTGCTGGCAGAAGTGAAAACTTGAACATTAACATTGAGAATTTTTGAATATTTTGGAATGTCACATGTCCGTCTTACGAATTTTCGGTCAGGCCACGGGTCCTGACGTGAGTTTAACATCTTTTACCCATCCCAAAAAGCTGCAAAAGAGGTTTTCACTTGAAAAAAAGAACAACTTCCTCCCTTTCATTTTTTAAACATCTATGGTTTTTGAATCAAACCATACCTTAATTGTTGAAATCCATCCATTTATTATCTTTTTCTTTCATTACAAAGATAAGATAAAGGTAATAAAGAAATTTACAATGTGTGGAATACATAACCCTTCTTGGCAGTACATAATAAAACAAGTTGTACCTACTTAAAGTTAATATATTTTCAAATAGGAGCTGGTGGCTTACTCAAAAAGCCCTCAGCAATGAGGTGGTCATATATCTTCCTGGTTTTGTTCACATCTATCTTCACTATCTTCCTAGCATCCAGCAATCGCAAGAATCCCAACTTATTGTTTTCTGACACAAGTTGATCCCTAATTTCTAAGTAATTTACAGGGATCAGTCTTAAATTAGAACAGAGCGTTTTCTCTGAATCACTGAGAAGGTGAAATCTGGGTAGATCAATTATATCGAGGGGCATAGAAGTTCTCTTGATCTTGTTCCGATATGTCCCATGTTTTTCACTCGCATACTTGTTTTTTACCGGTGATGTACTGTCAAATTTTTCCTGCATGAAGGTAGTGCAATATTTCTGCTCTTTGAGTTGCAAATCATTCTCTTTCTTTAACTGTTTGTAAAGTCTAGCTGCGTACAAAGTTTTGATACCATGTTTCCTGTACTCGCACAACCGTAATATTCTTTGCATCAATTCTGCTTCTAAGTTTAGTCCTTCCATAAACGCATCAAACTGCATTCCAGTCATGAACTGCATAAAAGAAAGGAGTCTTTCACATTTTTGTCTCATTAAAGTTGATTCAAACCTCTGCAGCCACGACACTAACTTATTTGGCATAATAAGGCCATGGTTTTGGATTATCTTATACCGTCTCTGCCTTTCTCGTAACCTATTATTTAGCGCATTGACCAAAGCAATCTTCAAAGAGTCCACCATAGCTTCGTCCTCCATTTCATCATCAGAATAACTGTCTTCAATGTTGAACAAACTTTCAGCATTGTGGTCATAACTGAGTTCAAATTCAGATCTGTGGGCGTTATAACCAGCCAGATGTTGGTCACCTTGATTGTTCCTCGGTGGATTTGTACTAACTTCAGTGCTATACAAATATGGTACAATAGGTTTAGGAAACAAAGACTGTTCAGTGTCTGGTAACAACTTTAACTCTTTATACTGAACATTTTCTATGTAATACTTCTTATAATGCTCCTGGCATTCCAATTTAGATCTGGTATGTACGAATTTCGATATCTCTTCCCAGTTACCAAAGCCGTAAGTTGATAATCCAGATAGTAATTTGCACTCTTCTTTAGCAGACCAGTTGCAATTTTCGAACAAGGGAAAGTCGTTTCTACGTACCGCGTATTTGTGATCATTTTTGTGTGCGTTGACCTCCTTTCCTGCCGCGAAACACGCCGTGCATAGACTGGTCTCACATTCGCAGCATTCGATGTAGGGCTCGTGGGCGACTTCGTGACAAAAGTCACATTTCGTCTGAAGTATATCGTTCGACATTTTATTCACAGGTGGAGGAGCTTATCCAGGACTTCTACGAGAAGTACTACGATATAGATTACAAAGGATGCCGGCACGCGCTGTTTCTCAGACTCATTAGATAAATAAAGAAACAATAAAAAGAATGCCTTGTTTTATTCCTGAGAATCGAACTATAAATAGGTCCCACGCTTTGTTTCGTTTGCAGGTTATTATTTATAGCCCTAGATCTCCTTAACACTGAATCTTTCTTTGTAAGATTAACCATTAATTCATGTATTATAAAAAGTATCCGTGGAAAACAAGAAGTAGTACTACACAAGGCTATTGTATTACATGACATGTAGTACAACTCACGTCACTCGTCTGTTTTGACACCAGGGCTCGGCTATTCGGGTACAATTTTTGAAAGTGCAACACTCGTCTTCGAGCGATTTTTTTATGGAAAAATCGCCCGTTTACGAACGGCATCATTTCAAAAATAGCACTCTCGACTGATTATTTAACCGACATAAGAAAAGAGAAGTTTAGTTCTCTTCGTAGTAAATAATAAATACACGTGATTTTCAATGTATATTATTGTTCTGCCAAAAAGTTATTGTTAATTATAAGCTTGTGTACAATACAAGCTTTTTAACTTAATGTTGTAAAAACTCGAGTCCAGGAGTCTACATTTGCAAACTTGACTAACTTTTGCATACTTAGCAGACTAAGACATTTTTAAGTCAGAGTCGAGTCAAGTACGAGTCGTGAGAGCATGGACTCAAGTTAACTAAGAACTTGAGTCGCAGAACCAACTCGAGTTCGAATAGGTACCAAACTCAAAACAACTTCTACTCAACAAATTTACAAAGCAATACAATCATTCAAAACAGCTAAGTAATCAAAAGTTAATTTGATATTAATGATAGGTACACTATTTGTATAACAAATTAATTTAATACATTTTACATCATCCATCCCATAATAGCTTACCAGACTCGAATGCGACTCAGTCCACTAACTACCTAAAGATCCAAGGATACTCAGTCCATTATCAGACTCGATCACACAATAGAATCAAGCTTAAGTATATGAAGTAGTTGGTACAGTTGAAAGTGGAGTCGAGTTAGAATTGAGTTAGAATATTTATTTTAGACTTCACGGGGACTATTTTTGAAAGTATGACACTCGTATTCCATCTCCATTCCGATCGTATTCCATACAAAAATCGCTCGTTTACGAATGGCAAAATTTCAAAAATAGCACTCCACTCAAGTTTTTTAACTGGTATCTATGTATTTGTTTGATGTAGGGCAAGTGTCGGGTCTTGTGGTGTAATTATTAGCCACAAAAATTAAATCTTTACAGATACAATAAAGAGGAAAGATTATTTGTTCGGGTAAAAAAATCTTGGACAATAATCAATAATTATTACGCACAAACTATATTAAATCTTTACAAATATAATAAAGAGCAAAGATTTGCATCTTTGTTTGTTTGTATAGATTATTTGAAAACTACTAATTTTAAAAATCTTATCCTTTTACGCGGTGTCAATTTTGTTCTGCTCCCTGCTGAAGTTACAAGATTCCGAACGAATCCGAATTATTTCTCTCTCACGTTTCTAGCATTTTCTAGTACTTATTATAAATGAATGAATGAGATAGTACGCTAAGTAAAGTACGTTCCTTACTACTATTCATTTGCGATTTCATTGATTGGTCAATGATTTTCATTGATATTTTTTAAACGTCCCTGATTGGCCAATTTTTTTTTACCTTGCAGAAAATGTTGTAAATGAAAACAACCTTATTGTATTGAATCTGGAAAATGAGATGACGTAAACGATCTTTTCTGGAACTTTGAACTCTTCAATTTATATTTATCTCTTTTTAACGCATAGATTTTACGCCTCAAAGTTTATGCTGCATCTCTTTTACTCCTCGGGTGAAGGCCCCAGAATGTTCTAGACGTTTTAATGTATATATTTTGGCGCGACAGGCACGCAGCGTTTCATTCATTTGTGAAGTTTGCTGTAGTGAAGTGTTGTGTTGTGTGTGAGATATTTAGATATTTTCACAATTTTCTGCTATTGGATTGCACTGGATTTATCTTTGGACATCTAGGATAATTAAGTAAGTAATGTAGACACCAAGATAATGATTATTTTGACTCTTAGTTGTCGAGAAATTCCGAAAATATGTCTATCAATTTCGGTCGGCGTACATTTCCAAAAAAGGTGTCATTCGTGGGCTAATACATAATGTTTTTTGTTCCAGGTTAAATCTACACAATGGGGAAAGATTACTATAAAATATTAGGCATCTCAAAAGGTGCGTCAGACGATGAAATTAAGAAGGCCTATCGAAAATTGGCACTGAAGTATCACCCCGACAAAAATAAGGCCGCGGGTGCGGAAGAAAGATTCAAAGAAGTTGCTGAGGCGTATGAAGTGTTATCGGACAAGAAGAAGAGAGAAATCTACGATGCCCACGGCGAAGAAGGCCTGAAGGGAGGAATGGGCGGCCACAACGGGCCAGGAGGCGGCCAGTCGTTCTCATACACCTTCCATGGGGACCCGAAGGCGACTTTCGCGCAGTTCTTCGGCTCGGCAAGTCCGTTCCAAGCTTTCTTCGACCTGAACGGTGGCGGTGGCGGCACGACGATGTTCTTCGACCGTGACATGGACGTAGACATGGATCCGTTCGCCAACATGGGCATGGGACAGGCGCGGCCCGGTGGCCCGGGCGGCGCGTTCCGCAGCCACAGTTTTAACTTCCACGGTTCGCCCAACAGGAAAGAGAAGACCCAGGATCCGCCTATCGAGCACGACCTATACGTGTCGCTTGAAGACATCGCGCGCGGGTGCGTGAAGAAGATGAAGATTTCGAGGCGCGTTATCCAGCCGGACGGAACATCGAAGAAGGAGGACAAAGTGCTGACTATTCATGTTAAGCCTGGCTGGAAAGCGGGCACGAAAATTACGTTCCAGAAGGAGGGTGACCAAGGCAGAAATAAGATCCCAGCAGACATTGTGTTCATCATCCGGGACAAGCCACATCCACAGTTCAAGCGAGAGGGCAGTGACATCAGATACACAGCGAAGATCTCACTCAAACAGGTATGTATCTCAACTATCTTTTATCTTGCACACTTGTTTCACTTCCTATGTTTCTGGAAACTACCGTGTGTGAGTCACTGCTAGATAAACATTTAGTGCCCTGTTTTGAAACAAGTTGTCATTTCAGTGCTAATTGATTATTTTATATGGTACTGTTAGGAAATTCGTCATCTGACCTACTGGTCACTGGGTGAAAAACCTTTTTTAATGCCCAATGCCAAAAGTGTAGTGTTATGTGTTTGTCACGTAGGGACCAAGGCTGGATTGAGTTTCTTTCGGCGTATTCTTCTCACCAGTGGTCGTTCCGAAACGCTAGTAGTATTTCAATTTTGCATATATAAAAAAATATATAAGAAATAAAAATATGACGTTCAAAAAGAGATACATGTATCCAATTTTGAATAAAAATCTTTGACTTTGACTTTGACTTTGTCTGTGGCACTTTTGCTTGGGGTTAACTGATTGGGATGCATTGATGATTCTAATATGTTTTATCAAATTCTGTCTAGCCATTGACAAGATAAGGTATATTTATTGAAATATTTCTTATTATGATTCTGACTTCTACCCTAGGTTGTATCTTGTTTGTTAGTTTAACTTATGATTATGTACACCATATCTAAACTTTTTCTCCATTTTTCCAGGCTCTCTGTGGCACAATCATCGAAGTTCCTACAATGTCTGGCGAGAAACTCACTGTGAACCTCCAAGGAGAAGTTGTCAAACCGCACACAGTGAAGAGGTTCCCTGGCTACGGGCTGCCGTTCCCCAAGGAACCAACGAGGAAAGGCGACTTAATGGTTGCTTTCGACATCAAGTTCCCCGACCGTCTAAGCTCAGGAGTGAAGGAGATACTAATGGACACACTACCTAATTAATTTAACAAGTAAGACTGCCGGATATGTCAACGAGAGAAGTAAATGAGTTTTGGTAATTTGTATATTTGTAAAAACGGCCCAGTGTTTCATGACTGTTTGTAAAAAAAATTCATACATATTCTCGACTCATAAATGTATGGTAAATGGAAAATTTTCCTTTTTCATTCATTTATTTGAATGATAAGTTGAGAATTGGTATGTTTGGTAAAGGTTAAACAGGTGTGTGCTGATTAGGCCTTCGGCACATGTTTGTTTGATCTCTACCATAATGACACTCATTTATTTGATGCTCATTGGAGGGACATTCCTCATGTTGGAGTAGGAACTTTTACTCATTGCCTAATTTTGTTTACATGCTACTTTGTAATGTGGCATCTAGGACAGTGTGGATGGTGTTTAGATGCAAAATGACTGGATTTGAAGATGTTAAATTCGCGTATAGACATTTCACGAAATATCCCATACGTTTGACGATCCTGGGATTGTACGAGATATTTCGTCAATGAAGACTGTGAATTGTACATATTCAAATATGACATTTTGTGTCTAAACTGGAGTTTAGCCAATTGAGTTTGTTTGAGTTAGTTCTCTGCGTTGTAGTAGAGGATCTAAGTGCGCTTGTGTTGTGACGTATTTAATTAAGCTGTAAATATTTTGTACTGTAAATATTGTAATGTTGACAGTAATTGTAAGTTTTAAGTTTCTAGTGGAACTAAAACTAGCAGTTGCAGAAGTTTTTGAAATGGAATTTTGACACCAAAATTATGTTTCAAGGATAAGATAGCCAAATGGCTTAACAAATTGTATTCTTTTCAATCGTTCATTATTGTAGTAGCAAATAGTGATGTCTAAACTTAGCACTTATAATTGCTGTTGTAAAGAATGACTAATAAAAGAAGTTAAAATTACTGGCTTTTTTTTGTGAAATGTCCTCTCTCCGTAATATCAAGTGGCGTCGCTCGCCCACTGAAATCTATTTTTGCTATCAGACATTGGGAACAAATCTTGCATGTGTGTGGGCAGTGTGACGAGGTACCTAACCTACACGTCTCACACATTTTTTATATTACCTATATTTATTTGCTAGAAGACTGCCTATAGGTACATACTGTTTATAATAGAATGTCTCGCAAAACTGTACCTATGCAGCTAAAATGTTTTTCATTTTAAAACTTGAATTTCATAGAAGTTACTTTATGAAAAACTTGATTTCATAGGCACATGTATGCATGCGCTTATTTGGTTTGACGCAAATATTACTAAGTAGGTAACTACCTACCTCACAGTCTACCTACCTATATATAAAATGCAATCCGTGCATAATATGTGTTACTTCACGTCTTTTCTCGAGCAACAGTTCTGAGGTAAATATCCTTTGGATTGCTGGATTGCTGCGCATGAATTCGTGTGTGGCCACGAAAAAAATATCGGGGTGTGAGTGACGCAAGTCGTCCCATTCGCAACTCGTCCAAATCGCAACTTATCCATTCTCAACTCGTCCTGTTCGCATTTCGTCCCGTTCATAACTTGTCTTATTCATTCGCTACTTGTACCATTCTTGACTCTCATCGAATATATAATTAAATAAAATAAATGCAGCAAATGTTTTCTCAATATTTGAGGTAAAAAGTAGTGACTTTAATCTGCAATAACAGTTTTACAGTCTGAAAAAAAGCAACGAATTGTAGGGCTAAAATCCTACAATTTTGGGGATCCATTTTTATCTGAATCAACTTATGTGAATTTTCTTAATTATATTATATAAGAAGACAAACATAATTTCGTAAAATACAACAAAACTTCAGTTCCCCGTCCTTACACAAGATTTTACAAAATTAAAAGAATATTCATCATCATCATCATATCAGTCGCAAGAAATCCACTGCTGGACATAGGCCTCCCCAAAGGATTTCCAATACGACCGGTTGGAAGCGGCCTGTATCCAGCGTCTTCCTGCGACCTTAGTCAGTCATCCGACCAATAATCCGACCGTCTGGTCTAAAGAATATTAAAATTCGTAAAAAGTATTAAGCCGTTTGATGTTACCTTTGGTTTAGTGACTGACCTCCATATATAGCAATCTAAAGTACTATAATTATGTCTCCAACATTTACACAAAGCTTTTCCCACTGCTGGGCATAGGCCTCTCTTTTTCGGTGCCATTCTCCATGGCCTTGACCAACGGGCTGGAGGTATATCGACCGACTGGTCTTCGCCTTTGTCTCGGCCATACTCCGTCAATAATTTGGTCCACCGGCAGTTCTCTCTTCTAGCCAATAGTCCTGCCCATTCCCACATATCAGCTGCGAATGGGACGAGTTGCGAAGGGACGAGCTGCGAATGGGACGACTTGCTTCACACCCAGTGATAGTCCGACAAAACATCGACGTTGTAAACCATTGTACTTAAATTAATTATTGAGCGCCAGACACCGCTGGCTGGTGGCGCGGGTTTCCCGAAAGGGTGTTTCACCTGCGTAACTATGAAAGGAGACTACTATCTATTGAAAATGCGAGCGCGCGCGTCTATAGACTAGACGGGGCGCTGTTCAACGCGTCACTATGAAATCAACCTGAATGAAGACCGATAGTACCTACCTTGTCTTAGAATAAGTATTCTCATCATCTGGCCATTTTTCTCGAGTTTCGTGGTGCAGTGGTTAAAACACCAGCCAGCGACATAAGGGCGCCCGGGTGCGATCCCGGTAAGGTCAAGATGGAAAATGATCTTTTTCAGATTGGTCTGGGTCTCAGATGTTTATCTTTATATGTATTTGATATAAAATATACCTACTGAGTATCGTTGAGTTAGTATCCCATAACACAAGTCTCGAACTTACTTTGGGACTAGCTCAATCTGTGTGATTTGTCCGTATAAGTATATTTATTTATTTTTGGTTGTATCCACAGTTGTCGTGGGTTGGAGCCCGGGGTCCGCTATTACGACAGTAGGTTTATTTTTGATATAGTTTAGTTAATGTTTTATTTGTAGTTTAATTCTTGCTGTAATATGATTTAGCAGTTTTTACAGCTGCCTTGCTGCCTTGAGTGGTCTTTATAGGTAATCAAATTGACTCGTTTTGTCTGGTTCCTCTTAGCTGAGATCCGCTTTCTTCGCGGCCACGCCGTCGAGCCGCGCGTGTCCGTGCCCTAGTCCAAATAACGTCACGCACCGAAATACCGACCGCGCCCGCCCGCGCTTTCTTTCAATGTAAGTATCAAAGAGTATGGCTTCTGCCACAGAACAAAAAAAGTGTGAAGAACGTCAACATTCGTCTGGTGTTCGGTATTTCCCGAAACGACCATTTTCCCCGCCTTTATCTATAATAAATAGCTGTCAGGTAACCATTCTAGTCATCATGTTTAGAGTTAGAGTCATCGGCGCTTACGGCATATACTTAGGTATGTATAGCTCACATTAAGGTGGGTGGTGGGCAACATAGAACAACAAAGGGGGCAAATAACTGTTGGCCCAATGACGTAAGGTTAGGTTAGGGCATCTTCTTAATACCACATACCCAGTAGTTTCACTGCTTTTCTTCAAATTTTGATAGTAACAAATCTCATTCGATTTAATTTTGAGATCCACCAAGATAGTCCATGTCCATTTTCACCAAAAAAAAGTGCGAGTTGGTGTCGCCCATAAAAGGTTCCGTATATTTAATTGCCGATTACCTACACCTAGCTAGCCAAAATACTACTTAATTTTGCTAGCAAAAAGAACTTTGTTTTCAGTGTTTGTTTATCTTTGAAAATTTGCTATATCTCAAAAACTGCTGACTATATCTTGTTCAAAACAATTTCCGTTTAAATTGTTCAATGAGATCTTCGGCAAATATTTTGTTTAGATTTTTCACTTTCTTATATTAGAAGTTAGAGGAGGTAAAGTTCAACACCCTTGACTACGATGTGGTGTTTGTTGTTTTGCTGGGGCCCTCGGACTTTAAGGTCAACACAGTAAACCTTGTTGCCGTCTCCGGATGTCCTGGGTACTGGGCGCTCGTAGCGTAGTAGCTTGGACCCAAACGTAAATACTCGTAGCTATTTGTCGGGACCACATCGGGACACTTCTATTTGTTGGTGCTAGCACTGCTAGCGGTATACTTACGCCTGATATGGTGGTAGGCATGTACCTAGCTTGTGATGCCCTGTCACCCAACAATGGCTTAGCTAGCACGGGTGTCACCTGCGGCGGTCGTTATGGTGTCACCTCGGTGTCGGCGGTGGGGTAGGTCACGGAATATGGGTAGGTGGTAGCAAGTCGAAATGCCCTCGATTCTCGCTTGAATATTATGAAGGTTTATACGAAGGTCTGGTACGTTATATGTTTTCTAGGAATCTATCACTCCCCCCCCCCCTTCATCAATGAGATGGCACCCTCTTGTATAACTATAATTTCACATAATTAAATAAGTTTTCGTGTCGAATTACGCTGAAACTGGGAATCGTTTCCGGTTTCGGTGTTGATAATAACTATTCCGGTTCGGTCGTGCTCTACTAAACATTATATGTAGAAAATAACATAGAACTACATAAAGAGGTTATAGGGCTGCTTCCTGTTGGGTGAACTGTCTCATTTGGATGTGTGCGAATCTAGGCCATGGGGGCAGACCGATCGCAGCGCGGTCAAGGGCGCCCTACCTCAGTATAACTAGGTATATCCTCGATGAGGCTGATCCAAATTGATTACATTGGCAATTCATCAGTGGGCAATCGGATGAGTAGGTCATAACTACTGATGCCTAAGTACCTTTTGTGATTTTTCTGGGGATACCCGTTGTCCACTCGGAATAATTCAAATTATACTCGCTCGAATGGTCTAAATATTCGTAGGACTATACGATATCGTACAAGATATAAATTAAAGTCAGATAGATGGGCAGTTTCTGTGCTATGAGATGTGCAGTCAGGGATTCTACCTATATCTTGAATTTTCTCTTAAACTAGAAATAATATTTAAATGCAAATTTATATTCAGAAAGACTTCATTAAAATCTTTCTGTATATACATTTCATGTTATTATTATTTATAGTTTAAGAGAAAATTCAAGATATAGGTAGACGGCCTGGTCAGATATCTCTGTCCCTGACTGTACTACGTTTTCAATTATTGGCTTTGTGCTTTGTGTTTTCCAGTGCTAAAGCAAACGTGATCATTAGCTTATATGATGTTACTTTCCAAATCATTTTGTAGGAAGATTTGTATGAGGTATGATGCTACTATGAAACCGTTCTAATTTCCGTTGTTTTGGCCTACATATGTTGTATGCCTTATCCTACCCATCTTTAAGTTACCTGCCATGATATTCAAAAAGACCGCAAATTGATACTATAAATTAGTAAGATACGTGTACTACCGTATCTGGGCACAGCCAAGTGACTCGTGGCTGCTTATCAGATAAAATTAATTATATACGCAGCCCACTTCCGACTTTCATCACTGAATAAATTGAATTTGTACATACTACGTAAATACCTTGTAGTACATACGTCACCTGTGCCATTTAAAACTGAATCGTTAATTACAGAGTTCAATCGGGTTCAAGAAAATGAAATAAAAATGAAGCTAGTTCGTTTGTTTAAAAACTAACAAGGACATTTGTCACTTCTTCGACTTTTCGGCAAATAACAGAGGGGGGCGGGGGGAGGGGAATCAAATGAGTATTATTCTACCTCTAACATTGACAAGGGTAGAATATTATTTTCCGACTTCAAAAAAAGGAGGTTATCAATTCGGTTGAATGTTTTTTTAAATGTTTATTACCTCACAACTAATATTAACATGAAAATGTTTTCATTATAATCTTTCTGAACATATAATTTTAGTAGGGAAAATCTATATTTATACTAATATTATAAAGCTGAAGAGTTTGTTTGTTTGAACGCGGTAATCTCAGGAACTACTGGATCAAATTGGAAAATTATTTTTGTGTTGGATAGTCCATTTATTGAGGAAGACTTTAGGCTATAAAACATCGCGCTGCGACTAATAGGAGCGAAGCATAAATAAAAAATGATTTGAAAACGGGGGAAAATTATTCATCTAAGAAAAAGCCTATTTAATCATAGTAACAGAAATGGACGCGGACGAAGTCGCGGGCAACAGCTAGTTCAAAATAAAGGTAGAGTCCGTAGAGGGCTGGTCAGTTATCTCGGTGGTAACAGCGTGGGATTTTTTGAGAAAAGTTTTGATATTTTTTATCAAGGCAATAAAAAATTGACGTTTAAAAACTGAATAAATGCCTGGTGTGGCTGCACGTTACCAACGTTACCTAACATAGACGACGTGGTACGATCACGGCAGTCACGGTGTTCCACGGTCACTGGCGGTGACGTAACTGTGTATATAACTGTCTAATCGCTGGCCTTGCATTTTCTATTCATCAAATCATTCGGTTAGAGTTGTCTTTCAGGGACGGTTTTACTATTTTTAAAAGTGTGGCAATTATCAAATATTATTATCTACTTATAGGTATATATGATTCTGTAAGCCTTTGTGAAAAAACGCAGTCTGCGTCTGGAATAGGGTTAACAATGAAAAATCCTGAGATTTTGTTGCAGTTTGAGAATTTTTTTTAAACGTAGAAACATAGGGTACTAACAAATGAAAAAAGTCATTCGATAAATAAGTGCTGATTTTAATTCTGCAATTATTACCAAGGTCGACCAAAGGTTTTGTTAAATGAATTTCTCTAGGTATTAGCAAGTTTATATTTGCTTTTCTTCTCTTTAAAATGTACTGTATTGTATTGAAATTCAAAAAATTCTGAGATTCTTTAAGATTTGCAAAATCCGGCCGCAAACCTAAGAAGCGTCCAAAATTCCTGAAATTTCAGCAAAGATCCTCATATCTTAGGACGGTAACCCTAGTCTGAAGCCTCCTTAAGTGGCTGAAACCTTAAACAATGCCTTGTATCCTTGGGAGAGATCCGGCGCTTTACCTACTGCACGATTCTACCATAATTTTAAGCAATGGAGAGGAGAGACTTGGGTCATGTCCAATAAATCTACCGTTTTACTATGGGCGTAATAAATAACAGCTAACTTAATAATGTTCCACAGTAATAAAAACCAGGGTCGGACTGGGGTGGAAGGACTCGGGTGGCTGACAAGCCTGAGGTCCGAGCATCTTATTTAATGCATCTCTTCAAAAATTGTTTGTAAAATTTGTACTTATGTATTTTTAAGATTATCTAAAATATAATTTAACCTTTCAGCTATCTCTGAAACTTAGCAAACTCGTATTATATTGAATGTATATGATCAAATGTAATGCTATATGATACACGTCAAAATACAACTTGTTTCGGTTACTGTTAAAAGTTATCGCCGTTCAGAAATTTTCTAAGATGCCCAGTATTGCCCAGCTCAGGATCAGCTGGTCTAGTGATTTAGAGTTGATTATTGCGACCTTAATGATAGGAGAAAAATATTAATTAATTTATTAAAAATAATGCTTGGGATGAGTTGAGAATAGAAATAGGATAAGTGAGGCAAAAAATAATTTTAAAAAATACATGGGATGAGAATTCGTGGGATGAGTACGGAATAAATCAAACACGAACAAAACGGTACCAATCCGATTACCGGTACTGTAGTTTCATAGAGGTACCGGTACTGGATTTTACCGGTATTCCAACCCCTGCTTCAAAGTTATTCAACAGAAAATTTACGCGCGATCTCGTTTCATACCCGAAAAAAATGTACCCCAATTCCTACCGGTCGCACAGAGTATCCGTGATATACAGAGTCATACCCAGGGCACGGTAATGATATCATTACCGTGCTAAGGGTCATTGACATTATTATCGAAAATAACAAACAATCAAACAATGATTGAATGATTGGCAATAACAACGCGCATTCTTTTTATAAACACGATAAAAATAAAAGCTAATTTCAAGTCAAGTGACGTGTTTACAGTTTAGAGCAGTCTAGAAATATATTATCATAAACGGGTCTGTCAACGTGACAATGTTTGCATAAAAGCTATCTATCACCTTGTAAAAGGTTCATCAAGCCGTTATCGTAACGGAGTAGCCTAGATTGTTCGATGCGCACGCGCCGGCTGGTTTAAACGGAATGACGACCGGCTCGTTCTAGTCGGAGTAGTTTTGTAATGCTAGGTCGAGGCGCCTACCACGGTGTGGACAGCTGTTTGTTTTAATTACCACTTCGTCTTGTTAATTTGTTTTTATTGGATTCTGTAACGTCGTTTCATACTTACATATAGTTGCTCTATTACATACATAGTATTTATGTAGGTAATAGGGCGCTGTAAGGGATAAAGACGTGATACTTCGCATGTAGACGGAGTCCAAGGCCATAAGACCGAAAAGCTACGTTTAGCATGTTGATTGGCTTATTAGATGCAATACGGAATTAAAATAGTGATGGGTTGCTAGCCGCACCGCCTATTTACATGATTCCTTATATTGCCCTATTGTAGTAGGAATTATATGACCCGTATTGCCATTGCCTAAAGTCTGAGGGAAGAATACATGCGTTATACATAGGTAAAGTTGATTTGATTATAGAATTTATGAAGTTATAGGTACCTAATATAGATAATAGAGAAATGAACATACTCCAATTTTTAAAACATAATAATTTTTTCATATGTAACACATACAGTAATATCTCCCCTTCTAACTATAACTGGACTTAACTTTCTTTAGAAAATAATATAGAATCATGTGAAGCAATATTAAAATCTGTTGAAAAACATTGGTAACTAACAAACTCATAAACACCCGCACTAAGTGAAGATGTTTGACTAATGGCAGCACATTGAGAAGAAACTTCAAGAATCGTACACGTGCCTGTATCATATCACGTGTCTCAAAAACGTGATGACTTGATGAGCGATCGTCGCCACGCAAAATATACGGTCCACAACTCTACAACAGCGATACCGTATAACACGATCAGTTTAATGTGCTCCACAACGCAAGACAATTGCATAACGAGTAAAGACTATTTAATTTGTCTGGGTTACAATAATTTAATTTGCTATGACGAGAATATCTCGGGGCATGCGTACGCTCTAGATATCCAGTGTTTATATAGTATTGTATACAATTAAAGGGAACGGTACAGTTTTAGTAATTTAGAAATAAAAAATGAAGAAAAATAATCAATATTTAAAAACAAAGTACGATAACAGTACCTATATTATATAACTTAATATAATGTAGTATAACTTCATGTATATTGGATTTACAATGACGTAATCACTTCAACATGGATAAAAAACAAAATAGATCAATGACAGGAGATAATTGAACTGAATTTTCCGGAAGTAACATCCTAAATCCTTATCCTTACAAATATTATAAATGCGAAAGTGAGTTTGTTTGTTTGTTTGTTACGCTTTCACGCCGTAACTACTGAACCGGTCATCATGAAATTTTGCATACAAGTTCTCTGGAGTACGGAGAAGGACATAGGCTACCTTTTATCCTGGAATAAAGTACTATTCCTGAGGGATCGACATTGACGTGGGCGGAGCCGCGGGCGACAGCTAGTCATCCATATATTCGAAACTAGCGATCCCCACCAGCTTAGCACGGGTTAGATATAATACTAATAGGGTAGTAAATTATTAAACCTTCTTGAATTACTCTATCTATTGCTGAAAACTGCATTAAAATCCATTGAGTAGTTTAAATTTAGCGAACAGACAGCGAAAGCGACCTAATTTTATACTATGTAAAGATGATAGAAGATATATCTAATCTAAGCAACACATTTTATATATACAAAAAATAACAAGGAAGGCTATAAAAGTTGACAAAAGTGATCATAATAGACAAATTTCCCACGCTAATACTAGTAGAATGACATTGAGAAGAATCAAACGAAGTGTAAGGAAAGATTGAAGCACTCTGGCTACAAGCCACGAGGAAGTCCGTAAACAATATTATTTTTGGGATTACAGACCTTCATGCCACATTTGTTTGAAAACTTCAGCTTTCACACAAGGTTCTTCAGAAACACTAAATATAAAAATATTAAATGCTCCGCTTCAGTTGTAGGCACGCAAAATATTCATCATTATAATTTATTATTATTTATTTATTTTGTCTGCGTCATTCGTCTCTATCTCCAGCCACCGCAATCAAGTTCCTTTGTCAACCCACTACCTACAGGATGTTGTAAACTAAGTTCTCTATTTTCTCGGTATTCCATCGACCTATTTACCTATTCTAGCCAGTTTCTAGAGAGCAGGCCGTGACGAAAGTTTCGTTCGACGTATTGTCTAAACCGTCTAAATAATATTGTTTTACAACATTATTATTTAAAAATGGTAAACATTAGGTATATAAGAAAATATTAATATTTTAGCATGTCACCCAAATGTTTGTATAACATCATGTTGTGTGTACGTTTTTATGTATTCTTTGTAACATGTCGATCGAGGGATTGGGTTAAAATATGCCGAATTATGACAATAGGCGATGTGGCTAGCAACCCATACTGTTTGATTCCGTTTTCCATCTTCAAGCCCTCCAACATGCTAAATATGCCCATAAGGTCTTATAGATCTAAACTCTGTCTACCCCGCAAGGGAAAAAGAAGACGTGATTCTACGTATGTATATAGTATGTTGTAATATGTAATTTTCTATGTAAAATCGTAGTATAAAACCATAACTATAATTGAACTCTAAAACAGTTAATTAACTTAGTTGCTATAATTAGAGGAAAGTTGTGCAACCGGTTGCGATCCGAATCTGAGGCCAAGGAACCGGTGTTCGTTCTCAGATAGACAGACGCCGTGTCACTCACGTTCTTGAATCCCCTAACGTAGAGGTAAGTTGTAGGTAGGTAAGTATTCGAGTTGGAACAAAGTTCACAAGGATATTCTTCTATGTAGTCTATACATACATAGTTATGAAAAGTACGGTAAATGGTCTGTTTTCCTAAAAAAATAATGTTCAACACAAAGTAGCCCAGACTACAGTTTTTGCCAATTTTACATTTTCAGACCGTTGGCCTTGCGTGCAACGAACACGTGTTCGCCAAACGAAACGCATCCAAAGAAAATGTTTACAAAAATTCCGATTCTATTGTCTTGTTGTTAGGGTCGAGAATGTACGATGCCCTCAATAAATTGTAAAGGTCAAGGTATCGTCGCGTAGGGAGTCATTTGTGGCATAGCTCTAGGGAAACGTATTATTTCAATACATTACACCTTATAAGGGTGCGCTTTTTAGCATGAGAACAATAAATCAGCAATGTACGAGGATTATCGCTCAGGTAAGTCTCTCGTACGTTCGGCGCCGAATCTTCTGGAGAATTCTTTGTTATGATCAAGGACATTCACGTGGCGTTTATCAGTAATATTAAGAGGCACGTGAATGTTGGTGATAATGATAACGCGTGGGGAAAACATTGATAAATTGTTATAATTACATCATAAGTGAGAGACATAAAAATATCATTATCTTCAGTTTGGGAAGGGAAAATTCAGTAGGTAAACATTTCTACCTTCAAAAATAAACCAATCTGTTTAGGATATGACTTTCAAACTTTGGTAGAATAATATTGAACTGAAAGGGTGGGCGTTTAGTGATCTGGTACCTATTTCATTTGTGGTAAATATTAAAATCTATGAAAACAGTGGTATTGATATTTTTAAAAGTTATGCTTGTTATAATATACTTATATATTATACCTTTAAACCAGCAACTCTTGTATATTTATTTATATGCATCTCTACCTATAAATATATTTCTATGATCTCGGAAACGGCTCTAATTATTTCGCTGAAATTTGGTATATGGGAGTTTTTGGGGGCAAACAATCGATCTAGATAAGTCATATGTTTGGGAAAACGCGTGTTTTTGAGTTTTCGTGCGTCTTTCTTTCCACGCAGAATATGGTCGCTAATTTCGTCCTGTCAGCTACGTCCGTCTGGTCCAGTTCTTTCTTTCTTGTTACAAGTGGTTACAAGCCACGCATACAATTTTGTGGTTTTCGAATATTTATTTATAGGAAAAGTTGCATTTCATTTAACTGTATTTTTTTAATTCTGGCAGCCACCGTGGTTGTCTTGGCACGCACAGCCCTCCCACGAGATCGATACGTTACGCTACATACCGACGAGCAAAAGATCTATTCTATACTCTATAGAAATTATATTATAAATGGTTTTCAAGTATTACTAGACACAGCGGAATATGACCATAAATGACATATTTTACTGAATAAGGTTTTATAGCCATAATAAAATGCAATTATGAACTTAACTTGCTGTAACATAAAAAAAAAGCTGTAAAGAATAAACCATAGAGATAATATAATATGGAATAAACCATAGAGATATTATAAGGTATGTCTATGGAATAAACGCTGAATATGCCTAGTTGGAGGTTAGCGCAATGCAGAGATAGACTAATCAATGTTAAAGTGGTTAAGCAGACGGTTTTAAATTAGTAGTCAAAATAAAAATAAATTGGCGAGCGTTCTAATCGCCCACCCATCTGCGGGATGATATTTACGATATGCGAGATACAAACACTGCACGCGAATGACATAATATTTCGGTAGGTCGATATCTACCTACCTAGTTCGTAGGAGAAAATTGTTATCTCTGTTTTAAAGTGTGTGACGTGTAACACAACGACATTGGCAGTGCCTTTCAGTAACCATAATCTTGACATTCAAATAAAATATTTATGTAAGACTAGCTGTTGCCCGCGACTTCGTTCGCGGCAACTTCTGTTATTGTGATTAATTAGTTTTTATTATTAGTAAAGATGAATAATTTTCACTCGTTTTAAAAACATTTTTTATTGATGCTTTGCTCCTATTGATTGCAGCGTGATAAACTAAAATTGTAAGTTGACGTCGATACTGTATACATATATAGATACTGTATATATACAATATTGAAATCTATACTAATATTATAAAGCTGAAGAGTTTGTTTGTTTGAACGCGCTAATCTCAGGAACTACTGGTTCAAATTGGAAAATTATTTTTGTGTTAGATAGTCCATTTATTTAGGAAGGCTTTTGGCTATAAAACAAACACGTTGCGACCCATAGGAGCGAGCATCAATAAAAAATGTTTCGAAAACGGGGGAAAATTATTCATCTATACTAATTAATCATAATAACAGAAATTGCCGCGGACGAAGTCGCGGTCAACAGCTACTATTAAATAAACGTTTTGAACTTGAATCTAGGTACAATTTAAGGTTTGTTTGCAATGGAACAGCATCATAAGATTGATATTTCGGAAGCCTGTTTGTAAGTTAGAGTGGCTAGAAGTAGGAATATACTCGTACTTAGAGTACTGTCGGATAAACGGCATCTTATGTCAGTCGCTATATAGCCAGCGGCTAAGGCTCTCTCAGATTCAACGCTAGTTGGTATAAGCGTGAGCAAGCTGTTGTATGCAAACTGCGGGATCTCGGCCGAGATCTCGTCATTTTATGCTTCGAGATTGATCTCGAAAAATGAGGCGATATCTCGGAAGATCTGGATCTCGCGAGATCGAGATTGCATTCCCTAGCTAGAAGCAAGTTACAAATATTGTACCTAAATGTGCAAAGAGTAGCAATAAGTCTAACAAGAAAATAGGTTGTACGATTCTGGCGTTCAACGTGTAAAAATTCAAAAGTTTACAAACGTTAAGATTCATAACGGTATCTTGCTTGACCTGGACTGAAAGAACTGCATATACACGGTGAAATTTTGATCGTTTTGGACCCTTAAAGGGATGATTTAGCCCGTTGGTATAAACAACTTTTCCTATGGAACCATTGCTGGGAACTCGAAAAATTTTTTGACCTTCCCATACAAATTAGCCGAAATTTTTTGTATGGAACTGCCCATTTTATTTTAGAGTTCCCAGCATTAGTCCCATAGGAAAAGTTGTTCATATCGATGGGCTGAATCACCCCTTTATGGGTCCAAAACGATCAAAATTTCACCGTGTATACCAATACTCATTGTATATTTCTGCTATCTTATTAAGGTATAATAGGGTCCTATGTACTCGTACTCGAACACTCGACTTTTGGAGCTCTCAACCTTTTTTTATACTTCAGGTGAAATTTTGCGTAGGTAGGCCTAATTTACTTTTTATTTATCGAACTGATTGTTCTGGGGAATCCTGCCATAATATGATTTTTAAACAAATACGGCGATTTTATTTACAATTCTGTTATGCGAAGCCCTAGATAAAACTAAGTATTTTATGAACTTAGTAGTAGTTGAAAGTAGGAACTTTAAGTTACAAAGTCTTTTTGTCACAAACTGTATTTTTTGGCGAAAATGCTAGTAAAGCTACCTTACAAATTTATTGATTTGTAAATACCATCTCTGTTGTTATTTAAATTTAATGGGGCAATACAGGACCTCTTAAATTCAGGGTTATGGTTATTTTGAGGAATAAAATTATAATTTTGATGATTTTGTTTTCGAGTGTAAATTCGAAATGTCCTCGCTCCATTTTAGATGTAGAACGAATAAGCAAATTGTAATTCGAAACAGGTGTTAACAATTAATACATATTGTTAGTCTTCAATACGAATTCTCGTATTAAAGAATAATATTGGAAAATACTATCTTTGATAAAATATTTACAGATTCTTTCTTAAGAGCCCGCCATATGCCAGGCGGCGTGGCGATACAAACGCGGATGGTCTAAACGCGTTGGCTACTTTGGATATTTTCGTTTTTTAGGAATATTCAAGGGTTATTCGAAAAAGAAAAACATATGATGGCTGCCTTATCTGTTATGCAATAATAATCAAGGTAAATTTTAATGTATTTGGTGAATAATGCTATATACCGAGTAAATTAGACGTGATTTGGAGGCAACTTTGCAATTTTTTTCTATCGAGAAAATTTAACGCAATCGTGTTTTTGAGTCATATAGTTACTAGAGTTAGTCCTGAACTTTGCTGCATTTTTATTTCAACTTGAGTATTTAATTATTATTAATATAACAGTCAATCATGCAAAGCAGTGTGAGGTAGTATGGGCCCTTAACTAAAGATTGTCAGGTCGAGGAAAAATTTTATTTTAGTTTTTTTTATTTTATTGAAAAAGGCACACAAACAGATTAAAGACAATACAGAACAGACTTACACGTACAAGATATTATAACTAGTCAATAATCCACTACAGTGTACACAGATTGATTAAATTAATGTTTAAGCAAGTATTTAACAATATACAAGCATCCAACATAAGTAGTGTTTGAATTGAAACAAACAAAGTTATCGATATCTGAGAAATTTTAAATATTCAATGAAGTAATTATAGATCTTTTAAATTGTGACAAGTTTGGATTGAAAATGTCGAGATCGGAGTTACCCTGTCTCAGTTCGTCAAAATCTCGACACATTCTTACTATTAGATTAAAGAAAGATGTATTGTTTTTGTAAACGTTGAGGCGAAAGATCCGAGGATTACGGAGGCGAGACGGTCCGTTGAAATTAATTAAATTAAGCAATTCAGGAGAATCGATGGAGGAGTGTACAATCTCATGAAGGTAAACTAGCTCAAAATATTTTCTACGGTTGTCCAGCTTCGTGCTTCCAAAGTAAGTTAACCTCTCGTCATAAGACGGCAGCTGACGGATAAGTCCACATTTGCGACATATAATTCGCAAGAAACATTTTTGGACACGTTAAATTTTTTCCGAATGTACACTATAGTATGGTGACCACACTACGGATGCATATTCAAGAATAGGTTTTCGAACTGGTGTGTTCGAATTGTCTCCTTTGCGGCGATTTGTGATGTTATAACATGTTGGACATTTCCACAGCGATTTTGTCTTTGCATCTAATTTATAAAATGCTTTCTTGTCTATATTCAAACATTTTAGATGGTATTCTTGTTTGCAGTAGGCACATAAGCATTTGTCTCTTTCTTCTAGCGGGGGCAGGATATCCTTGCAGGCAATACAAAGCTTTTCGATGTTTTCCATATTTTTGGTGTAAAAACAATAATATTAATATTTAAAAAGAGCCTGCTCTGTTGGGGAATCGAACCACGGTCCCGGAATGTAATAATGATTTTTAGACTAAAAGATAGGTTATTAGTAATTCATCAAAATGTAAATATGAAAATACAATTAACCGGTCTGATTTTATATAAAATAGAAATAACGAATTTGGCGCTTACGTTTTTTTCTTTGAGCGACTCGAGACTATCTCATCATTCACGGGCTAAACCGCCCAGCGCTATCCCTTGCGCGCACTTGATCAGTCTGCGTACGCCTTTGCCGAGCGATGGTACCAAACATTTGTGGCCTCGTCTTAAGATAAAAAAGAAAAATCTTTATTCTGTCATTTGATCTATATCACTCCATTTTGTAGGTGCATTTTTTGTTTACATCCTATAATGCAAACGATAATGTAAAGACCAAGGTCTTTTAATTCGCACAGATACTAACAGGTCCTGACATCAGCAGCGCCAAATTCATCCTGCAAACTTACCGTAGACTACGAACAATAATAAAAAGACTTTATTTGTTTGTCAATAAGGTTGACAATAAACTGATTTTTATTTGACAAGACGTAATGCATGATATGAACATAAGGTTGGTTTGTTTGAGCCCGCAAGGCCGCCATCCTCCTACATGTGGCCATATAGCAATGATAATATAACATGAGTCATTAAAATGGGTTCGCCGACTACTTCATATCGTGAAAGTTGAGTTTGTTGAGTTGAGTGAGTGGCTCCCGAGAATGCCACCGGTAAGATATGAACTGATTGAATAGTTAAGCAATGGTACAATTAAAATAAGCTTCCTGCGACCCATTACTCATAAGCCTCATTTTGTCTACGCCATTCCGCTCTATCTCCAGCTGTCGCAATCCAGTTCCTTCCAGCAATTTGCCTTATGTCGTCACCCCACATATATAGCTACAGAAGAAAGGGGGGAGAGATGGGGTCACGCTGGATGGTCATCATCATCATCATTTCGTGTAGGTGTCACGGTCTATCGACCATGCACACCCTGGTATCAGAGTTCTTCGGAACCGCCTCTCGGCCTCTGACGTGGTTCCTTTAATGACTACTAGATGGCAGCCGGGACCAACGGCTTACCGTGCCTTCTGAAGCACGGAATCATCTTTATTATCAGATAATAAGGTGATTCAAGCCTGCAATGTCCTAACCAAACTGGAAACAACTAAACAAAGTATGCTCCCCGTGGGAATCGAACCCACGACCCCCGGGTCTTCAGGCAAACGCCTTAACCACTGGACCACGGAGAGCGTAATATCATATATCCACATCCAGCGGGACTTCAATTCCCAGCTCAAACCTCCTCGTGATCTCCCTGGTAATTTTGGCGAGTAATTATTTTCTATATTGTATTACCTAGGTACCTACTTAATATAAGCCGACGTGACAGGAAGAACTCGCCAAGACGCAGACAGATCAGCGCAGCATTTTATGGTCAATTCACTTTATTCAGAAAAATAAGAATATATTAAATAAATTATATTTTTTTAAAATTCCTGCATTATTTACACCCAATAATCTAGACTAATATTATGACGAGAAAACATTTGTGTGTGTGTTTGTTTGTAATGGATAAACTCAAAAACTACTGAATCAACTTTATAAATAGTTTTATCAATATAGGCTATATATTTTATTTTTAAGATCATAAAATATATAGCCATAATCAGGGCTTGAAAACCGTTTTCCATCTTGACCTAACCGGGGATCGAACCCGGGACCTATTCAAAGGCATTTTAGGAAAATTCTTGAGAATTATTATGAAATTTATCAAGAAATGCAGCTGCCTCTGTTTCTAACTAAACTATGTAGTGAGGAGGATAAGAGGGAGATAAGAGATAGCGTGGAAAAAGAGTTTATCTTTCCGGTATGACGTGGTGCGTGTGAATGAGTGTAAGAAAATAGGTCATCATCATATAAGTCGGAAGTATTCCACTGCCTGCCCAAAGGATTTTCAATACGACCGGTTGAAAGCGGCCCGTATCATCCTCTTGCGACCACGGTCTGGGGTATATTTTTGAAAGTATGAGCACTCCTCTACGTTTACGAACGGCGAAATTTCAAAAAAAGCACTCTATGTCGCCTTTCGAGAACCCTACTGCCCCATCGGTCTACTCCGTGATCGGTCCTAATGGGCTTTGATACTATTGTATTATGTAAATTGTATTATATACTATGTAAAATAATTCGGCATATTAGAAACAGTCTCTAGTTCTCTAATGATTGTTGTAATCATTAGAGAACTAGAGACTGTAGAACCGATTAAAATAGGTAAGGTCTATAAAGCCATATTGCTAAATATACTTACAGTTGCTAAAAAAGTTGAAGCAGGTATACAACAAGTACAAGCACAGAGTTGCAGAACAAAATAGGTAGGTACACAGTGGTGGTAGCTCCACCGTGCCCACCATTCCGGTAATATGGCGTGAAGAGAGCAATCATGTGGTTTTTAGCGGGTGTGAGTCCCGCATAACTGTTCTGTATCCCCGTTGGAATGCATAACGAATTTTCCACATGTAAAAAAAAAGGTACACAGACATTAAACTTTTCATTTTCATATAAAAAAGAACAATATATATTTTGAAACATTTAATTTATTTGGTCATAACAACAGATCAAAATACCTATTAGGTATTTTCATACACACTATAGATTTTAATCATAAAGAGTTTCGTAACAAAAACGCATAGAACTGTAAGTAGTCGAATTTTAAACTAAGTTGACGATTAAAAAGGATTTTTTCTATTCTTCAAATAAGGTATCAACAACAAACATAAAATAAAATTAATAAATCTTTATTATTTTTGCTAGCAGATTTTTTGCCATGTCGGGCAGATTCGCCAATTTCGAGATGGTCACCCTGATGATTCGTAAATCAACTGGAGATTTCAGAAGTCTTTTTACACGCTTTTAAGTATTTGACTTAGTCTGTTAGTCTGTCTGTCTCTGATGACACATCTTGAAAGCTAAATTAGAACTTAATGTAATAACCCTTCTGATGAGGATCTGTAAAAAGCTACGTTACTTTGGTAAGGCAGATAAAACGACAATATTAAGGAGTCGATAAGCTGTTCTGATGGTGGTAGGAACGTCGGAACTAAAGGAGATAAATCCATCGTGTGTGCGTCATCGTGGGCTCAACATGGATCTAAGAATAATCAGGATAGGACCTTGAGAATGTGGCAGTGAAGCAAATCCCAATGTATGCAGACGTGTCGTGACACGAAACTCACGCACACATCGGCACTCAAATGGATGCAGGTTTTCCCCGGTCGAAATGTAGACTCACGAAATGTCAAACTTGTACTTACCGCGAAGTTGGTGTGCCTTTTGAAACTCGTTGAAAATAAGCATAAAAACATAAAATAATACCGAGCTGTGTGGTAAAAGAGTGTAAAAATTATAGTAAACTACACAAAAAGTCCGACGGTATCACGTATCATAGGTAAGTACAAACTTCTTGTTGTTTTCGAGACTATGTAAGTATTTCACTCAACCGCATATTTTCTTGGTTTAATAATACTATTTACACACACAACACCACAGTTACTCGTATGTACGAATTGGTTGGTAACCTAAACACACGTTTCAACTACAATTTTAAATTAAACTAATATGATTTTGTAATTTTCTTTGCGCCGCAAAAGTCAATGACCCGGTGACAGCGCAGCGCTAAGTCGGACTGTCGGTGTTGCCAGAATATGATTTCAAGATTCCAGTTCTTTATTTTTAATATAAAATTTTACTTTGTTTATTTTTTTTAAGGTTCCCCATTCGTGATGCTTATGTAAAAAAATAATGGATCGATATTATTAGAAGAAGTAGAAAGGATGCATCATGGGTACCATCAAATTATTCATTTGTTTGTTCCGAACATTTAAAAAATAGCAATTTTTATATGACAAAAGGAGCATATCGCCGGTTGATTAAGTTCGCGTGCCCAGAAAAGGTATGTTTCTTATTAATACTTTTACTCGACTTAAAAAAAAGGAGCAGTTCCAGTTGTATTTCATTTTGCATATTTTTACGTCATAACTTTATGAACTTACATTACATTTATGAACTAAATTTGGAAAGTCGATGTATGTGTTGATGATAAATGTATGAAGTGAGATGATTTTGGAATCCAAGATGGCTGACATTACTTTTCATTTAAAGTCAACATTAGTGGCGTTTTTGGAATTTTTTGGGATATCAACAAAAATGAAGTCATTTTCAGTTTTCAAGATGGCCATCACCATTATTTATGGAAATTCGACTTGGGTGACGTTTTCGGAGTATTTTGGGGTAAAACTGACGTCAATTTTGTGTTAGGATTCAAGATGACTGTCACAATTTTTTGAAAATATGACTTATGTGTCGCTTTTGAGTTATTTTTGGGTGCATCACAAACAACACCTATGGGATGCAAAACAGGGGTGATATTTTCGAGGTATTTTGGCGTGTAGATCACAAAAGTGGCGTCAATTTCGGGATCATACTATAAAACAAAGTCGCTTCCTGCTGTGTCCGTCTGTCCCTATGTATGCTTAGATTTTTAAAACTACGCAAAGCACTTTGATGCGGTTTTTTTATAGATAGAGATATTCAATGTTTATATTTTATACTTATATGTAAATGTGAAAGTATTTTATTCTCATTTGTCGACGTCAGAATAAAAGATTTTAACTTTGAACAATTTCTGAATTTGATATTGTTGATTTATTGATGACACACCAATAATCTATAGAACTACTGAATCTATAAATCTGCAAAATTATAAAAAAAGTAATTTTAAAATTTACCACCAATATAAGGCCTCGAGGGTTTGTTTTTCTGTAAGTAAAATTATATGTATTGTTATTAATTAACTTAAAACACAGTAAAATAAAAATGTTATCTATAATTTCGTTCTTTTATTCCTTATATCGCGTTCCCCAAAACGTCTAAGGTCGCTCAAAAATGAGATTGATTCACAGTTGCCCTTCTGGATCATTATGTCTAAATTCATAATACTTCTCTGATAAAGATGTTACCTTTTGTAAAAAAAATATAAATAATATTAGTGCTACTAGGCATCAGTACCACTCACAATTTATTTACTCTAATTATTGGGTAATTTTTGATGACAATGGTCACCCTATACTGCACACATGTAACCAAAGTTTGCTTCACTTTGACGTTCCTCACGCCCGGTCCATATTATTCTTAGGTCCATGGGGCTCAAATGATTGGTCTTGCTAACTTTACCGAATTCGTCTATTATAAAGCTTGTCACACACATAAAACATTTGTTAAAAACTTACTTATTCAATCAATGTAATGTTCTGGTCACGGTATTATATCATTACAGTGTTCTGGTGCCCCTAAAACTACCGTCCATGGGCAGCCTTAGTTTAAATAAATAAATAAATATATACGGAAAATCACACAGATTGAGCTAGCCCCAAAGGAAGTTCGAGACTAAACTTGTGTTATGGGATACTAACTCAACGATACTATATTTTATAACAAATACATATATAGATACACATCCAAGACCCAGGCCAATCTGGAAAAGATCATTTTCCATCTTGACCTGGCCGGGGATCGAACCCGGTCACTCCGTGTCGCAGGCAGGTGTGTTGACCGCTGCGCCACGGAGCTAGTCAAGTTTGCTTCTACTACAGCTGGGCTGATTTGGATCGACATTGTTTGAAGACAGAGAAAACATACATTTTTAGTTTCAGTACCTATGTTAAGTAGAGACTTTACTAAAACATTCCCGTGTCAATGCCGATCCTTCGAGTACAGTACTTTTTCTCGGGATTCAATATACAATGTGTCCTTCTTCGTACCCCAGACAACGGGTATGCATAATTTTATGACGATCGGTTCAGTAAATGGCCGTGAAAGTGTAACAAGCCAACTCACTTTCGCATTTATAATCTTAGTGAAGATTTCATCCATTTCGTAGATCCGTTTTCGACAAAAATATTCAACATTGTTTTAACGCATAAACAATGAATAAGCAACTGGAGAGAGCAGCGTAGGTACTTATCACATTAATATTAAAAAGTTACCTTGAATTGAAATTCGAGAAACGTCCAATAAGAATTTAAAATCGAAATACCTATATTTACTATAGATCTTGCTAGCATTATTCATATTTCAAAGCTTACATTCAATTTATTTAACAAAATAAATTACATTATTATGGCTTCTATCTTCTTAATTATCCGAGTATTTATACAACACTTTCGCTGACACTCATCGAGCGACTTTTAACACTAGTTCACTTGTGTGTCTGAGAAAGGGTTATGGCAATTATAGATATTGAACAGACTTATAATCGGATGCATGTTACATAATAGATATTTACTTAAGCAACATTTATGAAAATGAAAAACTTTCCATATATCAAAAGCCTTATTAAAAAAGTACCTTAGTATCATTAAAATATGTTTATTTATAAACACATGTTTACTTATATACTCGTACCTACTACAGTGCTTATTTATATGTTCGTATGATTAATAAATAATTAGGTAGGTTATTACAATATTCAAATAGGTGAATATTTTACTTTTCACACACACAATATACTTAACGTAAATACATCAACTACAACTATAAACTACCTATACAGCGTGTAAATGTAACTTCGACGTTCCCTAGGGGTAACTCAGACCATCAATATGAACAACTAAGCTAAGCTAAGCTAAGCTAAGCTGTCTAAGCTACTCTATCGCAATATATAATAGCCTGTAATGATAGATGTAAGGTGAAAAAAAATTTAAAAAAACTTTTCCCATGGGACCAATGCTGGGTGACCAAACCAAACTCAAAAAAGATTTCGGCATTTCCATACAAAAGAGTTCTTCCGCCCGCCGAAATAATCGGAATGTCAATTTTTTTTGTTCCTAGCACTGTACCCATTCTCAGTCACCCCGATAAGGGAACGTCGAGGATCAATTTACACGTTATTAACAAATTAAAGAAGTTATAAGCTGATCTGATAACATTTTGTACTTGTATTATGAGGGGGCTAGTCTACTGCATAATTGTGACTCAATTGCACTTTCATTGAAGCGTCCACCAGGCCTATTTGATAACTTTGGACAATTACGGTGTACAACGTATCGATGATCACTTCAACTTCCATTACGGTTTTTATATGTTAAATAAATATAGTCAATCAACCGAACGCTGGATGCAGGCCGCTTCCAACCGGTCATTTTGGAAATCATTGGGAGAGGCCTATGTCCAGCAGTGGACTTCTTGCGGCTGATATGATGATGATGATGATGAACCGAACGACCGCAATTTGACCATCCATAGATATTCGTCCAACTGATCAGCGACTTTGTATGAGAAACTTAATTTTGTTTTGCAATCAACTTTTTTTTTGCAATTCTGTATTCCATTAGGGATTCTGATTCCCAGATTTCAATATAGCTAGGTAGGAGGTTCAAAATCACGCTGTATAAAGGAAATGATTGGTGTTGCTTCGTCCATAAATTATTACATTGTACTGAGAAATATCCAACTTCATAGATTGAGCGTGTCATATACAAATAAATAAAAGCTCTCTTATTCATAAAAAATAAGAAACGCATAACCTATTTTAGTTAAAATATGTTTTGTCTCGTTCTTTCCATGCCATTCGTTGCAGAGAGGGATAAGGACAAAACATATTTTAACTAAAATAGGTTTAATAAACGTTTGCTAATTTTTATGAATAAGAGGGTTAATCTTTTGCTTTTTATTGCACAGTATAAACTATATATATATATATATATATATAATGCCTTTTTTATGCCTGATTTTCATCCTAGCTTAGGCACCTTTAGTAAATACGTCCCATAATGTATTTATAATGTACTAGCTTTCGCCCGCGGCTCCGCCCGCGTCAATGTCGATCCCTCGGGAATATTACTTTTTCCCGGGATAAAAGTTAGCCCATGTCCTTCTCCGTACTCCAGAGAACTTGTGTGCAAAATTTCATAATGATCGGTTCAGTAGCTACGTCGTGAAAGCGTAACAAACAAATAAACAAACAAACTCACTTTCGCATTTATAATATTAGTTAGGATTAGGATTATTTACTACTGTGCAGAAGACTATAATGACTCAAAAGGACTTTGTTTCGATGATAGTAAATAGATTGAAAATAGTAAGTTACTAAATATCTAAATGTAGATTAATTACGTTTTTTTCTTCCCTTTCTTGGCAGGCTTGGCGAGCTGAGCGTCAGGCTGCATCCAGGGCCTGAGCGAGGGCTGCGGGAGCTCCATGCAGTCCACCAGGGGGTTGGTGGGGCTGACGGCCTCCATGACACGCGGCTGAGCCTGATCCAGAAGCACCTCGTTGACGCAGATCACGCCGGCCAGGGTTGTCTTCCGGATCTCCGTCAGTTGTTCTGAAAGATGAAAACTTCATATTAAGTATTTAAAATAATAATAAAAATATACGGACAAATCACACAGATTGAGCTAGCCCCAAGTAAGTTCGAGACTTGTGTTATGGGATACTAACTCAACGATACTACATTTTATAACAAATACATGTCCTGCAAGCGTGGACGGTAAGAGTGATACTGAACAGATCGCAAATATGTTTAGCGAGCATTTTCAAGTGCGATCTCCTCTGGGTCCATGCACGGAAATGTCTGATTCTGGTCTGAGTGACTGTGGGGGTGAGCCACTGCTTATATTTACTTCGGGTCAGATAAGCGACGTAATAAAAGGCATGTGCAGGGGCAAATCCCCTGGTCATGATGGGCTCAGTATCGAGCATTTGAAATATGCAGGGAGTAATCTTCCGAGGGTCCTGTCCTTGTTTTTTACAATGTGCATAAGTCATGCATACTTACCAGCTGAGCTTATGAAAACAACTGTTGTGCCGATTGTTAAGAACAGAACAGGAGACATTTCGGACAAAACCAACTATCGTCCTATCTCCCTCGCGACAGTTGTGGCTAAAATATTGGACAGTCTGCTTGATTCTTGCCTACAAAAGTATCTTAATCTGCATGACGCTCAGTTCGGGTTTCGGCCGCGACTATCTACGGAAAACGCGATATTGGCGCTCAAGCACACTGTCCGGTATTACACCGACCGTAGGACACCGGTATACGCCTGTTTTCTGGACCTTTCTAAGGCTTATGACCTCGTTTCATACAATGTGCTTTGGAGTAAAATGAGGAACAGGGGCATACCGGATCACATAGTTAATTTATTTAGATATTGGTATGCAAACCAGACCAATTTTGTAAAATGGTCAAATAGTGTCTCTGAAGCGTACAGGTTGGAATGTGGAGTGAGACAAGGGGGGGTTTCGTCTCCTACACTCTTCAACCTGTATGTTAATGAGCTCATAGTCGAGCTCAGTAGCAAGCGTGTCGGATGCAGGGTGGGGGGAGTTAGTGTAAATAACATTAGCTACGCGGATGACATGGTGCTGCTGGGACCGACTGTGAAGTCGATCACAGAGCTGTTAGGGGTATGTGAGACATATGCAACGTCGCATGGGCTCGTGTATAATACTAAGAAAAGCGAATATATGGTCTTTAAGGCCGCCGGTAGGTGTCCTGAACATATCTCCCCCATGTTGAATGGAGTCAATTTGACACGTGTGTCTCAATTTCGATACCTAGGACATATACTTACCGACGACCTTAAGGACGACGCAGATGTAGAGAGGGAGCGTAGGTCGTTGGCGATCCGCGGCAACATGCTGATCCGTAGGTTTGCCCGATGTTCTGACCAAGTTAAAATTACCCTATTTAAGGCATATTGTCAGGGTCTGTACACGGGCGGCCTATGGTTTAGATTTGCCAAAACGTCGCTAGATACACTACGCATCCAATACAATAACATTTTCAGGATGATGTTGAAACTTCCTCGTTTCTGTAGCGCCTCCGCAATGTTTGCTCAGGCCCAAACTGACGGTTTTCATGCCATCTTTCGAAAGAAAGTAGCGTCCTTGGTAAGGAGGGTGCGAGGGAGTGACAACAGCATCATGAAAATGTTAGCTGAGGATGTACACACACCTCTACTGAGACACTTCGTCCGGACGATGACGGAAAGACAAGATTGTCGTCTGGAGGTTCGGTCTCATCCGCACGGAGTGCCTCGTAGATATGTGATTTATTAATGGTCACCTACCTATTGTTATTTTTACTTTTACTTAAATCATATTTGTAAAGTAATGGATCTAGTTGTCCGAAAATAAAGAAAATTTGAATTTGAATTTGAATTTGAATATATAGATACACATCCAAGACCCAGGCCAATCTGAAAAGATCATTTTCCATCTTGACCTGGCCGGGGATCGAACCCGGGCACTCTCGTGTCGCAGGCTGGCGTGTTGACCGCTGCGCTGCGGAGCTAGCCATTTATTTTTAATTATTTAAAAGACGATTTAACATGTAGTGCATAAATCGTTTTTTAAATAATAAATATTAACGCGTATATTACATTATTTTTACACCTAACGTTTCTAAATGTTAGGTGTAAAAATAATGTACCTAATTTACGCGATAATACCGTATTAAAGTTATTTTATTTAAATGTGTAACAATCGCGAAAACATCAGAAACCATTAAGAAAATAGGTAGTTAATTTATAATAATGATGGCCTACGTAGAATGTAGTCTCAAAAGTCTCAAATCAAATAACCCAACGAAAACCCTAAAAAAGGTAAGGGCTTGGACGAATAAACCGGTAAGGAGTTCCGGTCTCTGGTCTCGCGTATGTAGCTGGACAGTTCGTATACGTCATGTCACTTCACATATGTTACGGTTACGACCCCTCCTGTGCCGCCATACTTTATGAAGAGACTCAGATAAGCGCGAGACCTGTAGCATCTCGTGTAAAAGCATATCAAGGAGAGTTGGTATAAGGCAGCGGTTTTTAAAATTATGCCAAATGATTTTCCTGCATAGAGTATTTACCTACAAACTATAACTAAGTACACTTCTTTTTAGTCTTTATTAAGCTTCAGTAAGTAGCTAGCTAGCTAACTAAAGTAAGTAGCTAGAAAAGTGCGCCTAATAAGATTTGTGAGCAAAGACCAAACATTGTGATTGTGATGTTACTACGAGTATGTCCTAGTCGGTTCAGTTTAGTAACCCGTAGACGATAAAGATTCCTGTAGGAATTCCATTTCTATGCACTTAAATAGTACGTATTTAACGTATATTTATGTATTTATGAATAGGGTTAACACCTACTTGAGTGAGTTATAGTCTTATTAAACTAAAAAATAAAATAAGGTGTAAAAATCCATCCAGTTTTAGATCTACGTACGACCTGCCAATTGAGCTACCGCGTTTCAATCCTGTACGTCGCAAATATCCATCATATTCCTTTACACCTTAAACGCATTAAGGCTATTGTCACGTACAACCTACAACTACCCCACTATTACAAGTGTGGTTAAATTTAACCAACTTTGCAATGATTTGAAAATCAATTAATATGTAGGAAGCCATAAATTAGATAATAAGGGTTTGAAGCATCCATAATGCTATAAAAATCATTGAAAAAATGGATGTCGTAAGAGGCGACTTAGGGAATACAAGCTAAATAAAGTTCATAAACATCAATGAGACCTCTCCAATCCGTCTGGCCAGCGAGGAGAGTGTAGGTACGCCAAATCCTCTGTCTGCTCTGGCTCAGTATAGCTCCAGTAGTACAGAGAGGGTCATGCTCCTGCAGTGGAGACTAAAAAGATCTGATGATGATGATGGAACATAGTATAAACTGTGGCAATCGCGTCGCCAGCCTATAAGCCAGAGGGGCGAAAAATCAGCCTCGGCGACGGGGGGATGGATAAAAGACCCAGACGGGAGATCTGATAATTCCCGCCCCGACCCCTCTTCGGCTGCGAATTACTAGAGGAATCCCACTATCCGACTCCGTCGCACTCGCCACGAATAGATTGCGTAGAGTAGGATTAGCTCCGATTACTGGGATTCGCATTATCAAGTACATTATTAAGTAGTTACGAAAGCAAAAATCAAGGTGTGATTGAAGGATCTTACCAATAGTGAATCCAACAGTGGTGTCGTTAGTCTCGTACCAGAAGCGGTCGCCAACCTTCAGTCTGAGGAACTGGTCAGCAATGAGGCAGCTCAGCGTCGGCCCCAGCAGCCTGCCCTTGGGGTCCTCTGCCAGCGCGCCCGTGTATAGGTCTATGTCATCCACGGATCTGGAGGAGAAGGAAGTTACGCTTATTTTCTTTAACGTAAGGTAACACGGTAATTTATGACCAATATTACCACTATTCTTGCCTAGTGTGTAGTGTGTAACATTGTGTTATCAATTTCAAAAGATATCACATCGATCAAAAAAAAAAATAACAAACAGATAAGAAATATCTTTTTATTAATAATGTGATGAGTGGACTCGACTTTTTCGCAAATTGTAAAACACCATTACGTAAATCTTGTCGTGAATCCCCTACAGTGGTCTGAACCCTTAGGGGCTCGCGTACCCCACTTTGAGAAACCCTCCTGTTAGTGAATATTTTTCCTCCGAAGAATTACCCTAAATTTATCCAAATCCCGAATCCTAACTACAAAAGTATTTTTTGACGTATTGAAGTATTAAAAAAAGTCTAATATCAGCGTAGATTTTGCAAAATAGACAAAACTAATATTATTCGTAACGCTTAAAATACGATTACTAGTAGTTCGCTGCGAACGTGGACCTCACGATTATTTAATTTTCCTGATAATTTCGTGAGATAGCCACTATTTTACTGATTTTGATAAGCATGTTGTCATAGTGCTATTGTTTAGATGACTTCAAAAGCACTCTTTTTATTTTACTCACCACGACTTATTTTAAATTAACATACAATGAACACGATGTTTCTTGTACTAATAGTTAACATTCATTTCTATCCAAACAAATAAACTACGAGCAATGTTAAACCCCTTTTTTATTACTGTTGCAAGAATAGTTAAAATAGTTTTTCCCTTGCAATCCCTAAATGTACGAGTAGAATTTCATCTAAATAAATATGACCAAATCAAAACCGGGTTTTAATACAACATCTGTGAGGCGTTTAGCTCTCGATAGTGCAACGTGTAGATGAAGAAATTTTTAAATTCACTAAGAGACAAATAAATGTAACAGTTTCGTCATATCTGAAAGACTATGGTTATTAACGGAATCACAACATTGGAATTTTATAACAATAATTTTCGTACCAAATATTCCACAGGCGTTTTTGAGTGTTTGAAAATGTCAATAGGCCTGCGACTTCAAGGAATAGAAATATAAAACCCCAGATATCCGGGTGACTGAGCTTCGGTCGGCATGATAATGAAGACATATGTGTTTTGCTTTCTAAACCTATATGGTTTTGATGTGTACCCGACAATGTTTAATTGTTTTTAGCCCCGATAGACATATTACCCCCGTTTCTTCGCTTGAGCTTTATACTTATAAAGTTTTGGTTTTCATATGTATCAATTTTCTGGTTTCTTTTGTCCGGACAAGCCACCAGCTCATTTTTCATTTGGCTTTTGTTTTTGTTTCTCTCGCAGAGTGCTGCACTCCCATACTCCTCTTTCTATGCTTCGGCTTTACCTTCCAAATATGGTTTTCGTACGTTTGGATTCTACATCTGTACTTATATTTTGCCCACCGAACTCCATTTCTTTGTCTTTATTGTGTCTGTTTTGCGGAATTATTTGTTTCTTCTTACACTACTTTTTTCATTCATTTTTATTGTTTCGAATAGGGTAAAAACGGGACCCTATTAATCGCTCCACTGTCCGTCTGTCTATTTGTCTGTCTGTCCGTCCGTATCTCACCAGTATATGTATCTCATGAACCGTGATAGTTAGACAGCTGAAATTTTCATAGATGATGTATTTCTGTTGCCGCTATAACAGGAAATACTAAAAAATAAAATAACATAAATATTTAAGGAGGCTCCTATACAAAAAACGTGATGTTTTTGCTTGTTTTTGCATTATATTATATATTGACTAGCTGTCGCCCGCGGCTCCGCCCGCGTTAGTGTCGATCCCTCGGGAACAGTAGAATTTCCCGGAATTAAACATACCCTATGTCCTTTCCCGGGCCTCAAACTAACTCCATACCAGGGGTTGGAATACCGGTAAAAATCCATTACCGGTACCTCTATGAAACGACAGTACCGGTAATTTGTTTGGTACCGGTACATTTGGTAACGGTAAAAATCAAGTACCGGTACCTCTATAATACAACGGTACCGGTAATTGGATTGGTACCGGTACCTCAATAAAACGACGGTACCGGTAATTGAAAGAAGTACCTGTACCAAATACCGGTAAACAGTACCGGTAGTTAGTACCGGTACTCGTATTGGGTTATTATCATTTTGTTAATGTGTGTCGTTGCCGTGTTGTGCATGTGCGGCGTGAGGCGGGGGCCCACAATAGGGCGGCACTTTTACAGTCGAGCGAGTCCCATGCGGTAGACGGCAACAATGCGTAGGTACCGGTAAAATTAACGCAATTTTAATACCGTTAAAATTTGACAGAATAGAGGTACCGGTACTTACCGGTACTTATAATGTGAATTTGGTACCGGTAACAAGTAGCGGTAAAATTACCGTTAACTGTTAACAATATTATTACCGTTAAATACTAGATTACCGGTACCTCATATTACCGTTAAAATTTTAACAGAATAGTAATACCGGTACTTACCGGTACTTATAATGGGAATTTGGTACCGGTAACAAGCCCTGCTCCATACCCAATTTCATCGAAATCAGTTCAATGGTTAAAGCGTAAAAGAAGACGACAGACGCTCCTTTCTTAGCGCTCACTCACATCATCATAAGAACCCCTGTACCAAATTTCAAGTCTAGGCGCAGCAGTTTCGGTTGCGTTGATATATAAATCAGATTTTCCCGCGGCTACGCCGCTGCCGTTAGTGTCCATCCCTCAGGAACTGTAGAATTTCCCGGAATAAAAGATATATGTCCTTCCCCGGGTCTCAAACTACCCCCATACCAAATTTCATCCAAATTGGTTTAATGGTTGAAGCGTGAAAAGAAGACAGACAGAATTCATTCAAATGACGATAACTTTTTTTTTAATGAACCGATTTTGATGAAACAAACTTTAAATGTTTTGCCGAGTTAAAACAAAGCAATTGGTGAAAGTTTGAAGTAAATCGGTTCAGTATTTTCGGAGATAATCGTGATCATACATACAGACAGACAGACAGACAGACAGACAGACAGACAGACAAGAAATTCTAAAAAATGTTTTTTGCTTTCTATTATTCTTTTTAAGTGTCCCTCTATCCATTTCAGTCAAAAATTCTAATTGTACAGACAAAATATTTTTACTGTTTTATTATATGTATAGATAACGGCAACAGGTAGACGATTGAAATATTCATAGAATATGTAGTTATATATATGTTACGGTAAACTTGATTAATTGAAAATTATTAATAATTTTATAACATTATTAATAATAACCTCGTGTTTTGTTAAATGTGAATAAACAATTGAAATTAATTACTTTTGCTAGTTATTATTAATAATTCACTACACACATTGGTAAAAGTTATAAAATAAAATAAAAACCCAAAGTTTTTAGTCCGGCAGGTATTTATTTATAACTAGCTGTTGCCCGCGACTTCATCCGCGGCAGTTTCTGTTATTATGAGTAATTAGTTTTTTTATAAGTATGAAATGAATAATTTTCCCCCGTTTTTAAAACATTTTTTATTGATGCTACGCTCCTATTGGTCGCAGCGTGATGTTTTATAGCCTAAAGCCTTCCTCGATAAATGGACTATCCAACACAAAAATAATTTTCCAATTTGAACCAGTAGTTCCTGAGATTAGCGCGTTCAAACAAACAAAGTCTTCAGCTTTATAATATTATTAGTATAGATATGATATGACACACAGTGCTTGTCTCAGATCACACAAACAAGGGTAGGTCTTGTACTTGTGGGTCGTTTTTTGGGTTTTTTGGGGTCTTGATCACGATAATTAACGATAATTACCTCAGTTATGTAATCTAAGATGGCGGGCACGACTTTTCATGATAAACCAACATGAGTGTCGTTTTCTAGGTTTAAGGGGTGTAAATCTCGAAAATGACGTCAGTTAGGTAATCTAAGATGGCGGATGCGACTTTTCATTATAAATCGACATGAGTGTCAATTTATAGGTTTTTTCGGTGTAGATCTGGAATATTACATCAGTTTTAGAATCCAAGAAGGCAAATCTTCGCGTGGCCTCGCACATCCCGCAAGCCGCCCCGCCACCCCTGCCCGCACCTCTGTTGCCCAATCGAGAAAAAAATCACCAGTGTACGTTTATTTTTATCGGTAGTTATTACATTTATCGGTACTAAGGTTACATTATTAATAATCACCGACAAATGTGAATAATTTCTCACTTTTACCTCTACATTCGGTAATTATTAATAATGATAGACAATTATTAATAATTTTTGATTTATCACTCTAACCGTAACATATATATTATATATATATATATATATATATATATATATCCCCTAAAAATAAATAATTAAATAAAAAAATAATAATATTAAAGTGGGGCTCCCATGCATCAGACATGATTTGTTTGCCGTTTTTATAGATAACGGTACGGAAACCTTCGTGCGCGAGCCAACTTGCACTTGGCCGGTTTTTTTACCAGCTTTTATTGTGAAAGGATTGAAACTGTAAAATGTTGAAAACGGGATGTTCATCATTAAATAGCTCGTCATCTTCAAATCAGATCAGTGATTTTTTATAATTATCTTCCTCTACCATAAAGTTAAGTACAATGCGAAATTGCAGTTAAATTGGTTGTAAATAACTGCTTTAATTTTTGGTTGCAGGCTTAAACCCGCACAAACATATACACACTTAAAATTAAAGATAAATAAAAACTTATTAAAATATCCCTGCGCATTTTTGGACCTCTGTCTCCATCTGTTGGAGAAATTTGGAACTAACAAGAATTTGTTATTGAAATTTTCATGGACTGGTATTTTTCTGTTCTAAAGGAACAAAATATTGTAAATTAAAAATAAGAAAGTCACTTGGAATTTAACTTGGAACAGACAGCGAAAGAAATATTTCCAATCATAGAAAAATCAAATTTTCTTGCGCGGCTCGAAGTCTAATCTTTTCGATCGGGTAACTACCGTACTGCGACTGAGCCAACCATTCGATAAGTATAGAGGAGAAAGTACCGTTCTAGTTTATAATTGTTCATGTTTTGTTAGTAAATTTAAATTTAATACACAGAGCATGGATAAAGCAGGCTTCAACGAAATACCGCCGCCACCTAGCGGCGGCTGTGGTTACCGTCAAAATTAAAATTTATTTCAGCGCCATCTTGTAACATATTCAGCCTAAACGTCATTTTCAATTTTCATTTCTCGAAATTCTTTAACATTTATTTAAATATCTCGTAAACGGCTGAACCGATTTTGATGCCCAGCGAACTTGAAAATTGTATTTATAAGACCTATATACATTGTAAATTTCATCTTAATTGGAGCATTGGTTCTAAAGTTATCGTGGAACAAACATACATACATACATACAAAAAATGTCTTTTCGCCCCAACTTGAATTGAAGACCTCGCTCGCTTCGCTCGCTCGGTCAATTATAAACATTTTTTAGTAGATCTGGGCTAACCCAAAGTAGTGCTCGAGTCTCGAGTACGTGAATAAGCGTTTTTTTTATACCTACCTATGGAAAAATTAGATTCTTTTTGGACGATCGGCCTACGATAGCCGTGTGGTATCCGGCAGAGTAGAATAGGACCACTCCAAGTCTTCCCGTGGATGTCGTAGAAGGCGACTTAGGAAAAATACAAGCTAAACAAAGCTTATAAACATCTAAGACACCTCTCCAACCCGTCTGGCCAGCGTGGAGAGTGTAGGCCAAGTCCTCTGGCTGCTCTGGCCAAGTATGGCCCTAGTAGTACAGAGAGGGTCGTGCTCCTGTAGTGGAGACTAAAAAGAACCTGATGATGATGATGATGATGATGGACGATCGGCCGCTCCAGGCCGCTCAGAATACAAACATGTAGAGTCCATATATTGAGAACTTACTTATAAATCTTGCAGATCCTGCTCATGGAAGATTCGTCGAAGATCGCGTTCAAGTCTGTGAAGTTCCTGGGTCTAGACAAGCCACAGTGTTCCCTCCACTCTGGATAAGGCGGTAAGCCGTGGTCCCTTCCTCGCTGGATGTTGAGAGAGACCAGGTCGAGGCCGCAGGGGCCTGGCTTCTTGGCTGGAGTGGTGGTGTTCCCGTCGATTGTAACTGTTCGCTCGAACAGGTGGTTGTTCAGCTAGAAATTAATATAAATAATTATTACTTATTACAGCTTTTCCAAGAGTATTTTAAGATTTATGCAAGCAACATCTGTTGAGGCTGAATGTAGTTGCGGTATTCATCCTTGTTTCTACTGGATGATAATATTGATAATATGATAATTTGGTAGTCCTTATTGGTGACGTGGAGTCCAACGCCATGTCTTCAAAGCATACGCGAAACTGCACTTGTTGGTACTTATCCTTGTCTCTATTTAATATACCAGACTCTGAGTGAAGGTACCTCATTAGTTACGTAGGGGCCCAGCGTTATTACACAACCTCTGTTGAGTAATATGTAGTTAACGGTACTTATCCTTGTTTTTACTGGGTAGACCAGACTCGTAAGATAGTAACAATATGAAAATTTGGTAGATACCTTATCGGTGACGTGGAGTCCAGCGCCAAGCTCCGACGTCTCTAAATATTTGACGACGTATTTGGATCCTTTGCTCTTGTCTAGCGTGACGCTGCACGTAGTTGATGGTGCTTATCTTTGTTTCTATTGAATAGACCAGACTCTGAGTGGAGCAAGTGACGTGGGGCCCAGCGTTATGCACTGGTGTGTTCAAGGCAGAGTTAACGGCGTTCTTGGGTGCTTTGTTCTTGTAGAGCGCGTATGGGCTGAACAACATCTGCTGAAGCTGCATGTAGTTGATGCTACTTATCCTTGTTTCTACTGACTAGGCCAGACTCTGAGTGATAATATGAAGATTTGGTATCTACCTCATTGGTGACGTGGGGCCCAGCGTTATGCACCGGTGTGTTCAAAGCAGAGTTAACGGCGTCCTTGGGTCCTTTGTTCTTGTAGAGCGCGTACGGGTTGAACAGCATCTGGTGAAGCTGGACGTAGTTGATGGTGCCTGTGCTGGCATCTACTGAGTGGATGAGACCCTGTAAAATTAAGTATATACTTACTCATCAAAATTAACAAATAGGTATTTGAGTTAAAATATGTTTTATCTATAACCTTCTCTGCAATGTTTGACATTCAAAGAACGAGACTTTATTAGCATAAAGAAGTTTTATATATTTGTTATTTTTAGGGTTCCGTACCTCAAAAGGTAAAAAGAAACCCTTATAGGATCACTCGGTTGTCCGTCTGTGTGTCGGTCTGTCAAGACCCTTTTTCTCAGAAACGCGTTAAGGTATCAAGCTGAAATTCATATAGAATAGTTAGGTCTGCTGTCCCTTAGATCTGTAAAAAAATCAAACTTCTAAGCCAACGCAATCAAAAGTTACAGCCGTTTATGTCTCAAATTTTCGTGTATATCTATGTCTGTTTAGACGGATTATTTGGTGGATCTACTTGAATTTTTTTGTTACTTTGACTCTCCTGCTTTGACATTCGAAGACTTACGAGTACCCTTGATAGCAGAGAAACTTACAGGTAATAAAGTATGGGCGAATCTGAACACAGATGCAGAGAAGTGGTTAGCGATGGAAGGGTCTACTGAAGGATCATACACGTTGGAGTAGCCGTACCCTTTGACTGTTAGGTTGAGTGCCCACATCACGTCGTTTCCTGAAAATAACCAATTATTATATTGAGAACATTGGAAAGTAGGTACCTAATGATATTTAATGATTATTAAATGATATTTATTTTAATGAAATACTAGGTTTTGTTAAGGAAATATTAATTCCATCTGTTTCGCTTTCGTTGTTTAATATGTAGGTAGTCACAGTTTAATGAATTGCGTCGAACCCTTGATTTTACAATTGACCAAGCACGAAGCTCTCTTTGAAAAACAATTGGCCATCGGCACCAATTTTTTTTTATGACAGGGCGGCAAGTGAAGTATCGGATCACCTGATGGTAAGCGATCACTGCTGCCCATCGACTACTGCAACACCTGGGGTGTGATGTGACATGAGCGTTGTCGGTTTTTAAGGAAACATAGATTATTTTTCGAAGATTCCAAAGTCGTATCGATTCGGGAATACCGCCGCAGGCAGTTCATTCCACAGTTCGGTCGTACGTGGCAGTGGCGTGGTTTCTGGTAAAATGTATGGTGGTTGACTGCCAGTTATCCAGGTTGGGATGAAATTTTAATTTATGTCGGGTGGTACGATAGTGAAATTTTGCGGCACGTATTAGATCGAACAATTCTCAGAGCATTCCCCATGATATATGCGATAAAGAATGCACAAGGATGAACATCCCTACGCAGAGCCAGAGGATCGAGACGGCCGACGAGGATCTCGTTATCGACTATACGAATGGCACGACTTTGAACGCGGTCAAATGAAAAAGTTGGTATTGAGGTGCCCCGACCCAGAGTTGGGAACAATTCTCCATATGCGGCCTAACCTGTGCCTTTTTTTAGCTTTAAAGTATTCCCCTGACACTAGGAAGACACATCTGGTAGAGTCTGAACAGACTTCGAACACAGGTAGGCCGGTCGAAAGAAAACCTGTGTGTCGCAGTGTGTAGGCAGCTTAACCTGTGTGTAGGCAGCTTAAAAATCTAGCTTAAAAATCAGTGCTGACACTGGTGTTAGATTTTTAAGCTGCCTAAAGGCATCTGACATAGCTTAACGACTGCCATCAATAATGTCATTCAGGACCAACGGCGTGCCTTCTGAAGTTTGGAGGAGCCCGAGATATTTTTATGCCATTTGCGGTGACCCATACCAATAGGGACCCCGCTCAGTATTGCTTAAAATAAATCAGCGAAATTAATAAGGCCATCATTTCGTTGATACACAAGAATAAATAATAACGCGAAACTGGCTAAAGTAAGCTTCTGAATGAACTTTGATGGCCAAATTAAAGAAAAGAAAAAAAACTCTTTTTACCAAGGATAGCAGGTAAGAACTCAGTATATGTGATGTGCTGCATCTGCGCCCCAACGATCTTCCGAGCCTCGTGATACACCGTGTCGTCATCCCAGGCTGGGTTCAACTTGGCCAGAGCGTCGGCGAGCCGGTTGTGCTGCCGGGCCCAGATCAGGTGCATGGTGGTCAAGTGAAGGTTCTCGTTGGCGCGGTCGTCACCTGGTAAAAAAATTTAGGCGTGGTGTATAAGTACAAAAAAACCGGCCAAGTGCGAGTCGGACTCGCGCACGAAGGATTCCGTACCGTTATCTATAAAAACGGCAAAAATATCATATCTGTTGTATGGGGCCCCCTTTAATATTCATTTCATTTTTATTTAATTATTATCAACATCGAGTAAAAACAAGCAAAAAAAATAATGTTTTTTGTATGGGAGCCCCCTTAAATATTTATTTTATCCTACTTTTTAGTAATTAATAATAATAATAATAAATAAATATATACGGACAAATCACACAGATTGAGCTAGCCCCAAGGTAAGTTCGAGACTTGTGTTATGGGATACTAACTCAACGATACAATATTTTATAACAAATACATATATAGATAAACATCCAAGACCCAGGCCAATCTGAAAAAGGTCATTTTCCATCTTGACCTGGCCGGGGATCGAACCCGGGCACTCCGTGTCGCAGGCTGGCGTGTTAACCTCTGCGCCACGGAGCTGTCAAGTATTTGTTGTTATAGCGGGAATTATGAGATACAGCCTGGTGACAGACGGACAGACAGACAGACAGAGGAGCGATATTAATAGGGTTCCGTTTTTCTTTTTCCCTTTAGGTACAGAATCCTAAAAATAGCCTTTATTCTACCACAAAATCTACATGCAATTTTTCCTATTTTTCTACGTCCATGCAATTTTTATTATTTTTACCCGACTGCCCCAGAAGGAGGGTAATGTTTTTCGCGCGTATGTATGTATGTAAGTATGTCTGCCCGATTTCAAAGTGTGAGGTATTATTAGATTCGTTTATTTCCCCGGAGTGACATAGGCTATGTGACGTTAGCAAAAATCTATATGGCAGACGTAAACTGTCATTGCAAATCTACTTGTTCATTCAACATAATATTCCATAAATTAAGCAATAAAAGCCGATAGAGAGAACAAGCGTAAATCTGAGAAATCATGTAAGTAGGCGCTGCGGCTAGCAACCCATCAATATTTGTTGGGTTTTCCACCTACATGCTTAACGTGGCTTTCAGGTCTTACAAACCATCAGGGCTCTGTCTTCCTCGCAAAAGAAAAAGTCATGATAGTATGCATCTCTGGGCTCTTTAGCCTACGAGGCTCTATAAAAGTAGTCCTATGTCTATTTTTGAGAGTAGCGTAGGTACCCAGTAAGGTTACTGGGTAGTGGAATGGATAACCTCATGGCCATGGAGCTCTGTGCTGTGCACACAAGATGAGGAATCTGTTGCCTACCAGTCTCAAAACAGTATCTCCCTTGCGCATTCATCTCAGCAGTATTGCAGCCGTCGTTAGGGTCTGTAGATGGAGGCAAGAGTTCTCTTGCTCCGACTTTCAACATCTTCATCTTGCCAGCGATCCCGCTGCGAAGCTGAGCAGCTCTGATTGGGCCATAGCCGTAGACAGTGGAGCCATCAATGAAGGCTGTGGCTTGGTTCATCTGTTCTCGGGGACCTGGAACAAATTGCCATTTTATATCCTTAGAACACCTCGATTAAATATAATGGTATACACAGTCTCATACAAAAACAAACAAGGACAAAAACGGTACATACTGACAGTATAACTCCATCTTTTTTTTTCATTTTTGATGCGTAGTTTTTGCATCTTTTCACTGACCTTCGTCATCGCGAGACGTGTGAGTGCTAACGCGGTTTATTGAGACTGTGGACAAAACAGCTCCGAAACTTAATTAGTGCGCTGTTTTGTCAGTGCCACTTTTCGAGCGCGAATCGTGTATCTACAATCGAAGTGAGAACACGAAGAAGATGCAAGAAGAGCAAAAGTAAGTAGCTATGCCTACAACCACCGGACAGGCAGTTGAGGATAACATCCTAACCATACCCAAACCAAGCATTCTTAGAATTAGGCTACCACTACCGTATCATTAAGGGTTTTCTGCCTTTCAGCATTAAGGTGTAAAGACATACTAACCAATCTGATTTTGTTAATTCTTACCAAAATGACAAGTAGGAGCGGGCGCCGATCTAACGAATTCCATGCAAGTCAGGTTGTACTCCTGGTAGAACGGATCCTCTACGTCGAGCGGGACAGGGAAGCACTCAGGGTGTGGCGGCTGCGTTGGGTCGCAGCAAGACAGCGAGGAACTGTTCTCTCCTGAAATGTATTTGTATGAATCAGGTACCAAATAATAGGAATTAGGACTCCTCGATACCGGGAAGTCCCTGGATACTTCAGCCAGGGATCTAGAAATGGTTGTATCCGGGACAAGAACCAATCGAGCCTAGTTATTTTTTTGTGATTTCGCCGGCCCTCGTATTCTGCCGTCGGGGTATGGGCTCCAGCTTGCTCCCCGCCTAGATTCGTTACTGGGATACTTGAATGATCAAAAGCCTGGATATTGTAATGACTACCAACCAGTCAACCAGTTGACAAAAAGTATAATTAATTTTTCGTGTGCTGTGTGGCCAGCCACGCTGTGATTGATGCTGTTGGAAGAAGGTCGATATACAGATTTGCTGACAACCTGAGTCTTAGGCAAAGGCCAAACACAATATAATACTAAAGTATAGAGCAGTCTATACTTTAGTAATATATTGTGTTTGGCCTGATACAAAAATATTGGCACAACATAAGGCTTACTTTATAGTGCTTAAGCACGTATATGGTGTTTGGTGTTTGGCAAGCATACTGGCAGGCCGTGGCATTTAATTCCACTAATAGCCACTATTGGTGGCCGCGAGGGCGCTGCAGTGCAATAGTGATAGTCTTTCCATCCGTCTCTAGATGGCGTTAGTTGAGTTGTGATTCTCAACTATGTGTGAATCATAGAGATAAGATAATCTAGAATGTCTATGGTTGAATCATAGAGATAACATAATATGTATGTGTGAATAAAACTATGTCGCCATCTATGGGATGGGTATGAAACAAATCATATGCGAGTCGAGTTGGGCATCATTAAGTTAAACCACATGGCAGAGGTTCGTTCTTCAACTTGTTCTCTTCATTGACATGATGATGATCCCAAGAGAATCTCTGAATTCTGGAAGCCTGAATCCTACGTACCTTTGCTAAGAGCTGTAGCCGTAATGTCATGATCTATGAACTGCCCCCACACAGCCAACATGACTGTGAAGGTGGTATCGTGAGCGTAGCTTGGTCGGTGAACAGTTACGCTGACATCACGAGCGCTGGGCAGAGGCTCTCCGTTCACGCCAGTACGGGGCGAACTAATACCTGCAGAAAGTAGAATCTGTTATTAATTATATCCAGACTAGATACAATGTTCTTTTCTATGTTACGTTCAAATAGGGTTTACGGATTTTCCCAAATTCGCCAGGTACTATGACAAGACCTTTTTTAACAGCAGCTGTCAAAAACATCTTTCGTTGGAGTGCCACCACCTGTGGAAAATTGATTCCAAAAACTCTCATTACGTTTCTTGAAAATTGGATCTAATCGCAGAAGATCTGCAATTACGAAACGAGAATCTTTCCTCCTGTCAAAGATTTCACTGGCTGAAGAGACTGTCTCCGGCTTACATTTTTATCCTTTGTCAGTTTTACTAAAGAGAAGAAAAATATGTATATTCAATCTCTTTGTTTTTACTACACGTGACAGTTTTCATACATCTAGAAATAGGGATAACTCTGTCAGTCTCTTCAGCCAGTGTCAAGTATATTTTCGTCTTTAGCTAAAACCTAATCAAATCTTCCTAACCTTCCTTAACTTCGATCATTTGTTCCCATAGAAAATCAAATAAATTCACTTAATTATGATCTCAAATCAAGCCACTTGCTTACCATCACCGTAGACAGCGGGCAAGGCTCTTCTGAAGGGAGATCTCGATACTCCCCAGCGCAGCGGGTTTTTCAAATTGTTGCAGGTGCCGTCCAGAGATCGGTACTTATTAGGCGGACAAGGCGGTGGGTCTCTCAAGCAGTATGGTGGCTCGGGGAAGGAGCCGTTGGTGGGTGGCCCGACTCCTACTCCTCCCATTCGGTTTACATTGTCCGTACTGAAATTATAGGAATAGTGGTTATTATATAACTATAGTAGCCTTTGAACACACTACAGCAAGATCCCCATAGCTTGCGGCGCTTATTACATATTAAAAGTCATCATAATCATTAGAGCCACAAAAAGTACTTACACATCTAGAAACAGAGGTATGATTTGAAAAGTAATTCCAATTTATAAAATAGAGGCCTGTGTGCAAAAATAATGGTGCATTGTAGTGTAGGTAGCGTTGTGCAGTGCAGTGGAGAGAGGTGGATATGCAATAAATTACCTATCCCTCAGTTTCTTTGGGCTGAAGCCATATGAGTTGGTTAAATCAGGGAATGCTGATCGTTGTGAATGACCGGTGTCTTCTCTGCTGGGGTCAGCGCGGGTTCTAAAAGCGATGATAATGGAATGTCACGGGATATATTTTAAATAATTTATAGATATTTATTTAGAAGTCTTCAAGCTGTTAAAAATTAAGCATGACGCAAACTGCAACGCTGGCACGGGCTGGACAGACAAGATTAAACCTTACAACAATGGCTGTTATATAAAGGATTGAATTAAGTTCTTATCTGACAATCAGGTGATCAGCAATGTCCGTCAACGTAGAGTTTTTGTTACCGCCGGGACTCGAACCGCGACCTTCGCCGTTGGCCTCCCACCATACGCTCCCTTCACAGCACGAGCGTACGCTGGGTTTGAGTTTGGGTTGCTGCGCCATCTTAGTTAGTTTAACTTTTTATATTTTTAGATTAGATAGGTCTCAGGAATCAGCCTCGAGGCCTAAAGTGCCTACGGGTAAACTCCATGCAACATTATTAATCAGGTTCTTGTAATAAGAAGCAGGTATTTGGCTGTGTTTTCATATAGGATCTGCATTTCATTTATTTAAACGGGAGAGTATTGATCCTGCTTATTTGTAAGGTTCACGCGAGTCAAGGCGTGATTCGCCATTTCTTTGTCCAATTATGAACTTAATTTTCAGCTATGTCAACCTGCAACTTCCGCATGAGTATTTCCAACAGCCATTATAGCAGTATCGTCAGCGACGGTACGCACAGTACGTGTTGCTATGTAAATAAGGAATGTCACAGATGTAAAGAAAGTACAGAAACGGACCCAATACACTTCCCTGAGGCACTCCACCTTCTATTTCCTTGATTTCAGAATACGCATCGTGTTGCCGTACTCTAAAGACTTTGTTTAATATATATGAGGTTATTATATCTACGTAGTGCTTGGGTAGCATTTTTTCAAGTTTTATAATGAGGCCTTTGTGCCATACCGTATCAAAAGCTTGCGCTACATCTAGGAAAATCTGACAGACCATTTTTTCTTACATTGATTTTTGAATTATATTCGTAATCCTGTGTACACGGTCTATTGTAGAGTGGTTTTCTCTAAATCCAAATTGATATTCTGGAATAAGACCATATGCTTCTATGACGGGTTTCAACCGTTTTAATAACAATTTTTCGAACAATTTGGACAATAATGAGATAGGTCTTTAGGACGTAGTCTCGTTAAGTGGTTTTCCTGGTTTTGGTATCATAATTACTTCAACTATTTTCCATAAATCTGGTACAGATTTCACCGAAAAAAAAACAAAATTGGAAGATTTTTTTATTAAGTTCTTCTTCTTCCCATTTTAAGTAACTGTCTTTTGCCGGTGGAGTGATTTCCATCTTTCCCCGACTAATCGTTTTATTTCTTTGAATGCTTTCACGTTGGTGATTCCGTGCTTCGGAAGGCACGTTAAGCCGTTGGTGCCGACTGCCATCTGTAGTCGTTAAAGGAACCACGTCAGAGGCCGAGAGGCGGTTCTGAAGAACTCTGACACCAGGGTGTGCATGGTCGATTGACCGTGTCACCTACTCGAAATGATGATGATGACGTTTACCTTATTTTTGATTTGCTCGAAAAACATTATTCTTGGTATTCCTCCCTTGTTGTCCTTCTATCTCACCTTCAATTATTGTTTTAAATAGGGCATCATGTCTAAATAACTGACTAAACATTTTTCCCTATTCTATATTCTATAATTTTCAATATTTGCCTTCTCCCTTGCCTTCTCTATGTAATACCTTTTCAAGTACAAAGCATTCTATTATTTCGTTAGGTACAATGAAATGAAATCAACAAAAAGTCTCATGTTCCGAGTGAACGGCCGATTACGACTCGATCAGAAACCCGACACCCCGATACTGCTGGAGAAACCAAGTGTATCAAATGCGAGCGGACGGTCTGTGAACGACACCAAGCTTCCGCGGTATTGTTTGAGGAAATGATAGATTGTTACCTACCCATAGAGGGTAGGTGTGTTATGCTAATATATATGAACGCTTCTTTCCCATAGGGGTAGGAAGAGACCTTGGATCTCCACTGGCTACGACCCTTACAAAACTTTCTCGCTTCATCTATATCCATCACTCTTTTCATGCATGCTCGGCGATTACGGGTTATGCTAATACGATTATAATATCTATGCTAAGGATAGGAAAAACGGCTGGCAAATAATTTAGCAGTTAATCATTCCATCATCATCATATCAGCCTTAAGAAGTCTACCGCTGGACAAAAGGCCTCTCCCAAGGATTCTTCTTTCCATGGGAGGATATTGCCATGTCATATATTCTCACTGACTGGGTCCCATCCGATGGGTATAGAAAAAGAGGAAGGCCAAAGACAAGGTGGTCAGATGAAGTGAGAGCATTTGATGGGAAATGGATGGATACTGCCAAGGGTCGAGTAAGGTGGAAAGAAAGAGGGAAGGCTTTTGCCCAGCAGTGGGACATGGAAAGCTAGGAAAAAAAATATGCCGGACGCTGCTGTCGGCTGAAAGTATTTTTAAGCATAATAGGAATTTGTAACCAAATGAAGGTTTTGGGATACTACCCACTCGGATGAAAGGGGGAAAAGCAATATCTGATGCCATACCTGCAACCGCTGGCCAAGCGGTTGAGGATGAGAGTTGAGACCATGACTATAAATAGGTTGTTAAAAAGCTTATGGACGTCTGCATCGTGTCTATTCAAAATCGCGGCACAGATATGGGTTTTGACTAAAAGTTTTTTTTAACTTTTAGTCAAAACCCGTACCTGGGCCGTCTATACTCAAAATGTGTGTCTTGGACACATTTTGAATATGGACTTCTTAACTAGTGGTTCTGCGAAAACAGTAGACCTCGCGAGCCCTTACAACCAACATCCACATTTGCCCGCCAGTGCTCTAAAATATATCTGTTACTGATATGCTAATTGACTAAAGGATGATTTCCTTCAGTTACTATTTCCCAATCCCCGCTGCTCTTAATTAGGAACCAGAGGAAACGGAAATTTAAACCTACATTCCTCTTACCAGAAGACCCGACCAGACCCCTAAGCTCGAGAGAATTGAAAAATAGGTATTTATAATATCTATTGCTGTCAAGCCGCGTGCCCAAACAAACCCCGCAGAGTGCGATAGAGATAACTGCAGCTTGGCCGGAAAATACCTATAAAAAGTACACAAAATTAACTAGTCCTCTGATTTCTTCTCCAAAACATCCGATTTAATTTCTTTTTACATTAAAATTTTTAAATAAGCTATGGCTGTGTTTCTGCGTTTCTTTTTCTTATATAATTGCCCAAAATCTTGATGGTTGTACACAACGGAAATTCATACCAATTTTTCATGTTTTTGAAGGTTCATATCTCTTTGAATAATTCAATTATGAAAAAATTTAAAAATACGAATTTTTTTAAGTATAAAATCATTGCGCTATTGATACTATCCGGCGAGGAATCAGGGGACTACCCCGGTTTCATAGTTGTTATGTTACCAATTGGTGAAAATTTTAGTAGGACGCTTATTTTCAACTATTATGGCAGACAAACATGCGAACTTTACGGCCGAAGTGGCCGGCACCTATAAGCCCCGGGTTCAAGTCACAGGATAGCATGTGAATCTTTTTTATTTATTTTTAATTTTTATTTCAGGATTCTAAGTTTATTCCGTGTTTTCAATCATAAAAGTAATATCATGCTTTAAGCCAAAAGATATTTTTCATATTATGATTTTCGTTTCTTAGGGAAAGTTGTTCCATTTCACTCCCTCTCCCACTTCACGTACTTCAACTTCTTTCATTTCAATTTATATTTAACTTTGTACTATATATAGTCTGTGGGTTTGAGCAATATGGGAGTGAAGTTTATTTCTGTGTAATCTACTCATAAAGCCCTTTTATTTGATACCGCACATGGTATGTTTATATAAAAAACCTTTATTCTCTGTATCGCCGACGTCACAGTTACTACGTACCAGTTTCATACTTGTCATACCATAGATTTGTATTTACGACATCATACTTAATGCACTAATACAACAAAATATACAGAAAATCGATTTCCGACATCTTTTGAGCAAATTGCCGACTATAAACACGTTCAAGTTTATAGTATAAAAAAGTTGTTCAGACAAAAAAGTTGCGTCTTAATGAGAATAACAAAAAAGTCTAATGACATTTTTGATTTTTTTTCCAAATAGCTGTGCTATGAGTTTTTTTAAGTTTCAGACCCCCATATATCCGCCATTTTTTTGAATTTCGAAAAACTGGCACGACAAAAAAATTCTATATAATTACCGAACCTGCTTACAAAATTTCATGAGAATCGGTTGAGAAATGCGACCTGTAGGCGAGAACAGACAGACAGACAGACAGACGGACAAAAGAATTTTGGGCCAGTGGAAACTGAGACGCTTCGCTCGCTCGGTCAACTAACATTGAAAAGCAGTACGTGTATTTTAAGCCTGCGCCTCTTTAAAGGATGTCCAACATTTAGCTGCGTTTTATGAGGGAAATTGTTGATGAGGGTGCTAAGACAAGACGAGAAACATTGATAAAATTGGCCACTTTTTACGTGTCTTAGGCAGACCAAGGGCGAGGTGGCGAGATGACCTAGATAGACTTTTAAAAGACTGGCTAAAGCATGTAGCTGTAAGCTGTGCTTACACAGCGGATAAGGGACAATCAAGCATTACATAAGCACATTATCAGAGTAAATTAGCTTGTCTCGATAAATTCTGTCTCAATGGAACACTGTAGATGACATCCAATCAATATCTGTACCCGTTCAGGTAGTATAGGTAACATATCCGCGTCCAACGGTCCGTCGCGAAGCCAAACTAGGCCGGATCGGGTGTCGCGGTAGCCAATATATGGATTACGTTACCCCCGGCCTCTTTGTGGACAATATGAAGAAACAATATCGACGGTACTTATCTGAATCTAAAATGTATTTTTTATTTATCGTTTGCAAAGCAAAGACGTGGAGCAGCTATTCGGAAGTCTTGAAAGCGGAATGAAAGAAAACTGAATCATGACATCAATTACCTAAAACCTTGGAAGAATATTTTTACATGAAATCTTCGTTGCCTTCTTCTCATTATCTCTGCGATAACTAGCAAATTTTTTTTAAAATCCGGCACCCAATTAATCCTTACTAATATTATAAATGCGAAAGTGAGATTTTGTTTGTTTGTTTGTTACGCTTTCACGCCGTAACTACTGAACCGATCATCATGAAATTTTGCATACAAGTTCTCTGGAGTACGGAGAAGGACATAGGCTACCTTTTATCCCGGGAAAAAGTACTGATCCCGAGGGATCGACATTGACGCGGGCGAAGCCGCGGGCGAAAGCTAGTTTTTTATAAAATAATAAATAAATAAAAAAATAAATATAAATATATACGGACAAATCACACAGATTGAGCTAGCCCCAAAGTAAGTTCGAGACTTGTGTTATGGGATACTAACTCAACGATACAATATTATATAACAAATACATATATAGATACACATCCAAGACCCAGGCCAATCTGAAAAAGATCACTTTCCATCTTGACCTGGCCGGGGATCGAACACGGTCACTCCGTGTCGCAGGCTGGCGTGTTGACCGCTGCGCCACGGAGCTAGTCAATAATAAAAAATATAGTATCGTAGAGTTAGTTTATCATAATATTCATAATAACACAAATCTCGAACTTAATTTGGGGCTAGCTTAATATGTGTGATTTGTCCGTATATTTATTCATTATTTTTGAGCATTTTGCATTGCATGTGCAAGTGCATTAAGCGCGGGGTCGCTTCTATGACAGCATATGTATATGCTGTTATATTATTTAACAACGTTTTTACAGGCAGCTGTCTGCCTGACGACAACTCTTTTTGGGTACCTCTAAAACCATATTTGCTCTTCCAAGGAATCGAACCCAGAGCTCCACGTGTAGCGGACTAGCGAGTTATTCACTGCTCCACATCGGCCGTCAAACAAAACCTTCGTTTCGACTCTACACATGCAAACCCACGGGTACCTACAGACAGACTTTGTTTTTTTGTTTATTTATTTGTTTACTAGTTTGTTATGCTTTCAAGCCATAACTACTAAACCGATCACGGTGAAATTTTGAATACACGTCCGTTGGGGTACGAAGAAGGACATCCTATGTCTAACTAAGTGATCCGTTGGAGAGGCTAGTCACTTCTGGCACAGGTTCCAATAGGAACCTATTTCAAGGACTAGTCTCCAAACAAAGGTTATAACACCAAAATGTATAACTAGGTACTTAGTTTTTGGAACCCATATTTTTAAGACCTTTGTAAAAAAGGAATAATAAACGATATTATTATTATTATATATCCTTACTAATATTATAAATGCAAAAGTGAGTTTGTTTGTTACGATTTCACGCCATACATACTAAACCTGTACAAATAAAATTTTGCATACAAGTTCTCTGGAGTACGGAGAAGGACCTTTTATTCCGGGAAAAAGTAATGTTCCCGAGGGATCGACATAGACGCGGGCGGAGCCGTGGGCGAAAGCTAGTGGTTCATAATTTCAAAATGCATTTTAATTCCACACACCAACGAGCACACATCGCGACATTCAATGTCAATACGCTACTAGTTCCAGGGAAACTGGAGCAATTACTTTTTGAAGCAGAAAGAAGGAAGACCAAGAAGAGCATATTTGGATGAGATAAAGAAAAAGGCTGTAGTTGTGTTATATGGAGAGGTGAAGAGAATGGCTGAGAACCGAGAGACATGGAGAGTACTCCACCGACACGAACACAGTTCTTAAATTATAGATAGATAGACACCAACGATGAGAGCGCAATATTTAGCGTGGATATAATTGAGTGGATAAAATTGGCCCAATTACTCAAAATTAGACTATGTAACCATCATCACTACATTATTTTACTATCGCAAACAGATCTCGAAGCCATTTGATTGGGCAAATAATTCAATACAATGCATCTACGCTGCAGACATGTTGCAATTTGCAACTAGATCTCGGCCATTGTCCTTTATAATTTCTGTCGTCTATTGAAGAGCTTCCGATGACTTCCTGACCAGCTATTAGATCAATTGGCTGTGCCTTGAAGACGGCATATAAAATTAAACTGTAACTGCAGTATGTCATGAATCAAAATCAAATTGTATCAATTTCATTTGAATAGTATTGACTAGATGCTTTAGTGCCCCATAAAATATTGGATTAAACAGTTATATAAATTCTACTAGCTGTATCCGTGACTCCGTTTTGGTACATTACGTCGCCTATCCTGTATAATGTACGTCTGAATGTTTATCTACTACCAAGTTTCATAAAATTCAGTGAGGCACATACACACATACATACAGAAAAAAATCCTTAAATCCTCATCTTAAGTTTCAGTATCATGTATAGAGTTTATAACACGATATCTCTGAAAACAAAGTAACTTACACCATGACCAACCCTAACAATTATTATATGGATGATGCATCCTTATTATACGGGATACCCCGTGGGGATACCTGCAAAACTTATTTTAGAAATTAATGAAAATTTTTCACAAAAGTTGACACCTCAATCTGTCCCGTGCGGTACCTACAACTATAACTGTCTCCTCTTACTCCTGATTCCTTGATTACAGAAGTTTCCGTAGTTGTTTAAGATATCCTATCACTTGTTTTTATCTTCTAGAACACATCTGTGGTCAGTGCCTTTGAATCGCAGGGCCAAGATGGAAAACAATACTTTTTAAAATGGCCTGGGTTTTGGATATTTATCTTTACATGTATCTTTTATAAAATATAGTATCCTATCCTTGAGTAAATCCCACGACACAAGTTCTCAACTTAGTGTGGAGCTAGCTCAATCTGTGTGATTTGTCCCTATTTATTTATGTTTTAATACTTCCCCATTAACTAGATACCTAGAGGCCTGCTCCGCGGCAAACGCTGCATCAGCCAATGGTTTAACTTCTACGGAAGTTGAAACAGCTCTCTGTGCCCTGTTAGCCTTCTGTCATGCCTTAATTGCGCCAATACTACCGTGGTACGTCACAGCTAAGTCAAATACTGGCCAAAAGAAATCTAATCAAGTGGAACGATTTCGACTTGAAAAGTGGAGTCGGAGTATTATCAGTTTAAATATTTTCTTCTTGTTTTCGATATCTCTAGTTTCTGTTAATTTGTTAATTTTCAATGTTACTGTACCTTATACCTCTCTTTGTCTCTGGAGTCACTTTTGGAGCACAGTATTTCACAAGCTTCTCTTACAATATAGAAAACTTACCCAGTAACAAAAGATCTGACAGCTTGTTTAGGGCTCCTACGCTGCGTTAGTTTCAAATCTTCCGAGGTGGCCTCACCACTTTTTATCATCATGCATGCTGAAGGATTGTCTAAAGTTACAGCCTCCGTGGTCCAGTGGTTAAGGCGTTTGCCTGTTGACCCGGGGGTCGTGGGTTCGATTCCCACCGGAAGCATACTTTGTTTAGTTGTTTCCAGTTTGGTTAGGACATTGCAGGCTTGAATCACCCGATTGTCTGATAATAAAGATGATTCCGTGCTTCGGAAGGCACGTTAAGCCGGTGGTCCCGGCTGCCATCTGGTAGTCGTTAAAGGAACCACGTCAGAGGCCGAGAGGCGGTTTCCGAAGAACTCTGACACCAGGGTGTGCATGGTCGATTGACCGTGACACCTACTCGAAATGATGATGATGTTTAAAGTTTGCTTTTTACTACCAGTCTCTATTATTTCTTCTTCGTAAAAATATCAGGAAACTTACCCATTAACAAGCAATCTGGTGGCCTGTTCAGCAGCATACGCTGCATCAGCTAACGGTTTGACTTCTACCGACGTAGCTGCTGCCCTCTGCGCCCTGTTCGCTGGAGTATCAGTCTCTAAGGGTCTTCTCTTGCTTTCTATATCTCTTCGTTTCTTCAAAGCTATCTTGCCGTATGCTACTGCGGCTTGTATATCTTTGGTGTCATTTTTCCCGCTCCACACGGGAGGTGATCGACCTGTAATTGGATTGTGGTTAGGATTAACGCGTAAAATTCACTTTTACATTTATGGAAATGGTGCTAAAGATAAAATCTAGTATTTACTCGAACAGAAAAAATGTTGGTGTTGAAATTGATGAATTTGAATGGACCATGAAAATTTTGGCGCTACAGAACAAGTATGCGGTTTGGAGGTTGTAAATCACGGTCAAAAGTCACGTCTAATTTTTTTATTAATGAATGTTTGTAATCGACGGCCTCGATCAATAAAGCGAATCCTCGGCACGGTCTCCACTGGTCACTACACCATACAGGTGGTATAAAATATCTCTAGTGCCTCCGTGCTTCGGAAGACATATAAGCGGATGTTAAGCTATGTCAGATGCCTTTGCATCTGACATATTATCGCAGAATGCTACGCATAAGTTGGACGGACCGCATTACCAATGTTGATGTTTTAAAGTACATAGGCAAGAAAGTGGAACTTGTTAGGACCATTAAAACAAGAAAAGTCGCATATCTTGGTCACATCTTGAGAAATCCACAATATCATCTTCTCCAGACCATCATGATGGGAAAAATTGCCGGAAAGCGCAGAGTGGGAAGACGCAAAATGTCATGGCTCAGAAACGTCCGCCAGTGGACTGGAATTAAATCGGTGGAACAACTGTTCAGACTCGCCATGGACAAGACACGATTTAAAGAGCTGACGGCCAACCTTCAGTGATGAAGCGGCACTTAAAGAAGAAGAAGAAGAATTTTTGAACTTGTTTGGTCTATTTTTCTGCTTTTATAAGGCAAATTAACATCTTATAAACTGCATAAAGTTTATTAAGTTGCTTTTCTCTTTACAAATCTTTGCGCTTCTGATCATTATTTTCTATGTCTTCTTTCTGTACTAGAACAATAGCCTAGTTCATTAGATCTTTAGATTTTCATTCGTTTTGTACCGAGTGTCTGGTCAGTGTGTTATCCTGTCCGGGTGGCCGGTCAGTGTCAGTGATCTAGTTATCTATAAATAAACCAAACTATTACAATAGTTTGATATTTCTTATTAATAGAGTTGATACAAAATGCAAACAAACAATGTCAGTTCACGTCGTTCTAATTGTTTTACTATTGTGTCTCGTATGGCGACTGTCAAAGGGCTAATATAAGAGGCGTCCAATGGTCAGCGGTGTCATTCTCAACTGACAGTCCGGTGACGGTATGGCATCGGGTACGCTCACCCGGCTTTTTCTTCATTCATTCGAGTGAGTAGTATGCCAATACCTTTCATTCCGTCCCCGAATCCAACATAATTCATGCCAGCTTTAAAATGCTTCCAATAGGCAACAGCGTCGAAAGAGTAAGAAGCCAAGATACTGCGCTCGAAAACTCGCCGGCCAAGCATGGCGAATACGGCAATATTCTCCCATGGAACTAAGAATCCTTGGGAGAGGCCTTTGTCCTCTCAAGTCCTCCTTATCCTTTGTCCTCTCAAGTCCTCCTTATCCTTTGTCCTCCCAAATCCTCCCAAAGATTTCCAAAACGACCGGTGTGGGAAGCGGCTTTCATCCAGTATTCCCTGCGACCTTGGTAAGGTCGTCCGAACTGATCGGTTAATGATACATATTACAGTAACCTAATGGACAAACAAGTCTTACCTACTAAAGGCCATTGCAGCTCCATCATTGGCTTCAAATCCGGCAATAACGTCTGATTGCTTATCAATATAGACACGGGTGCCCCTGGCGATGGCTCACTCCCTGGCCCCATAGGCCATTTCACTTTCATCACTGATGATGATCCTGGAGACATCCTTAACGTTAAGTTGCTGATTGGCATTGCTGATGGTGCCACTGTTGTCGGTATTGATGATGTTGGTACGGTGCTTGATGATAATGATGTGCTTGGGATTTCTGACGTCACTTCCGTGGTGTTGTCGTCACTGAAGTCCGCTAAGTTGTAGGAGACGGTGACTAGGAGAGATACTGCGAGGATTACCCTGCGAAATGAATAAGATAATTAGGATGGTTGAATTTAATGACAAATCTAGAGTTGCACCTATATCTTACTCCAAGTATACACGGTGAAATTATATCGTTCTGGACCCTTAAAGGGGTGATTCAGCCCATCGATATGAACAACTTTTCCTATTAGACCAATGCTGGGAACTAAAAAAAAAATGAGCAGTACCATACAAAAAGATTCGGCCGTCCGGTCAATTTGTATGGAATCGTCTAACATTTTTTTGACTTCCCGGCATTGGTCCCCTAGGAAAAGTAGTTTATATCAACGGGCTGAATCATCCCTTTAAGGGTCCAGAACGATCAAAATTTCACCGTGTATACCATAAAACATAGTTATATTTCGGTTAAAAAGGTATACCCGATTACACTATTGTATATAAGGTTACACTACTGGGAATTAAACATATAATAAATAAATATAAATATATACTACGGACAAATCACACAGATTGAGCTAGCCCCAAAGTAAGTTCGAGACTTGTGTTATGGGATACTAACTCAACGATACTATATTTATAACAAATACATATATAGATAAACATCCAAGACCCAGGCCAATCTGAAAAAGATCATTTTCCATCTTGACCTGGCCGGGGATCGAACCCGGTCACTCCGTGTCGCAGGCGGGCGTGTTGACCGCTGCGCCACGGAGCTAGTCAGTTTAAATTTTGTATGTACGTGTTAAAAAAACAACTCCATTAATATACTTGTTAATATCATAATAATCTATCATCAAAATCATTTATTAATTGTTTAAAAATAGATCATATGGATCTATTTTTAATCGAGTACAAAAAAGAAGGATATCAATTCGGTTGAATGTATTTTTAATGTTTGTTACAGCATAACTCCGTTATTTATGAACCGATTTTATTGTTTCATATCAAAGGGTATATCAAAAGGGTGTGCTTTTAAATAGGTTCCCTTGACTTTCATCAAATAGAATAGAATAGAATATTTTTTTATTCAAATTTGGATATCATGTATCTCTTTCTGAACGTCATATTATTATCCTTACTAATATTATAAATGCGAAAGTGAGTTTGTTTTTTGTTTATTTGTTTGTTTGTTACCCTTTCACGCCGTATCTATCTCCTGAACCGATCATCATGAAATTTTGCATACAAGTTCTCTGGAGTACGGAGAAGGACATAGGCTACCTTTTATCCCGGGAAAAAGTACTATTCCCGAGGGATCGACATTGACGCGGGCGGAGCCGCGGGCGAAAGCTAGTTATTAATATTTGCAAAATCGATAAGCTACTAGCGTTTCGAAACGACCACTGCTGAGAAGAATACGCCGAAAGAAACTCAGTCCAGTATTGGTCCCTACGTGCCTGAAGGGCTACGCTTTCACATATTTATACGCTTTCACAAAGGTTTAGTAGTTTGATTGAAATCGGTTTCTTTTTTATATGAAAAATTCTTTTCCTGAGGCTCTACGTTCTACTGACTTAATAATTATGCCAAGGAATCCAAAATCACCTATATAGCCGTACGTTATCAAATTAAAATAGTTGACCTTGTTATTTTTTAACCACAGGTTTTCAAAATCGATAGACAGCAACTAGTTTTTTAATACCAACAACTAAATCTACCTAGTTGAGCCTCTCGTTTTTTCAAAAACACCACAAACAAGAAAAACTAGTTTCCAGTGGAATGGAAACATTAAAAATTTTGATTTCCAAAATGTTACGCAGTTTGATACCTTGCAATTTTGAATGAAAACTCAAATAGCTTTTGTCATTTCCTTATCTTCCTTGATATCAAAGACAAAGATAACTTAGGTTCATTATACTTTTAAATTGATCAAGTTGTAGTGATTTATATAACTCAATGATGACCTGACTAAGGTCGCAGGAAGACGCTGGATGAAGTCCGCTTCAAACCGGTCGTATTGGAAATCCTTGGGGGACGCCTATGTCCAGCAGTGGACTTCTTGCGGCTGATATGATAATGATGATATAACTCAATAAAGACCCTGTTTGAGTTACGTTAAGCAATTTTATGTTATCTTTATAAGTTTAACTAGCTTTCACCCGCGGCTCCGCCCGCGTCAATGTCGATCCCCCGGGAATAGTCCTTTTTCCCGGTATAAAAGGTAGCCTATGTCCTTCTTCGTACTCCAGAGAACTTGTATGCAAAATTTCATGATGATTGGTTCAGTAGATACTACGTGAAAGCGTAACAAACAAACAAACAAACTCACTTTCGCATTTATAATATTAGAAAAAATACACAGAACAATATTCGTTAAAAATAATTCTACACTTCGTTATCTTATCAATAACGATACGTTGAGTAGTTTCTAATAACAAAACTTTCTAACTTAAATTAATTTATTTACATATTACTTAATAATGCACAACAATATTACTGCTTGAATCCATAACAGTGCCGGATTAGCCCTTAAGCAAGTTAAACAACTGATACCTATTAATTGCTATAACGACACTCATTTGCACCCCCACCCCCATTAATTAGCCTAGACAGTTGGTGGCCCCGGATTAAACTGCATAGTGCATAGGTTACTGATCCTCAGTCAGCTGTAATGATTCGGTGTACGCACAGAACAACAAATACATTAGAAATGGCAAGGGGGCGCGCCGACACTGCGCACGATCTGCTCACTTGAATTACCGAAGTAGTTTGCCCCGGGATCGGCAAAGGAACAAAAGTCCGATTTACTTAAAAAAAAAAACTGAAAAATGCTGATTTGTGCTATTCTAACGTGTAAAGTGAGAAATTCTAGTAAAACTTTGATCAAAGAAGGAGTTTCTACTTAATTGTGTTGCGTTTGTAGTATGCTTGAAATAAGGCGATGCTGGTTTTCATAGAAATCAATTGATAACAATTCTAATGCGTTTGTTGTTCTGTGGGTGCACGGAATATCGTACAGCATCTTAAGTAGAGCTAGAAGTCCTATTCTAGCAACCACACGGCAAATTTCAGCTACTAATAGAGGAAATAGACGAAAAGTTGTGTCAAGTAGGGTCAAACATAAAGGGTAGGAAAAGTTTGAAAATACCCCACTGAGAACAACATAGTTTTGAATTTTTAGTCAAAATTTAAAATATCTAATTAAAAAAACTAAAAAAATATATATATATCTACCCGGACTTTTTTATTTACAAATAAAAAAGTCCGGGTAGATCGTTGCCTCGCGGTAGCGTGCCCAGAGGGCTGGCAGCATTGCCACTTGGATGTCAATGCTGATCTTTTGGAAATGAAATGAAATGAAATGAAATAGAATTTTATTCAAATTTGGATATCATGTATCTCTTTCTGAACGTCATATTATTATTTTTAATATTTGCAAAATCGATGATTGGCCAAGGTATAGACCAGCCTTCTGGTCACGGGTCACGTCATAGTTTTTGATTAATGATAATTCATAATAATGAAAGATTTGCTCTCACATTAGACTAGCGCAGCAAGCACATTGGAAGTTCCTGAGCCTCTTCTGGTAGTTTCTGGATAAGCTAGACTCGAAGACATAGGTGGGTGCGACCAACGGGGTCCGCTCCCCGTCGTTGGACGTCGAGGGTCGGTACATTCTGGCAGCTGCAACAATAAAGAAACAGTAAAAAAAATCTATTATATTTATTCCAAAAAAGAAATAGCAACTGCTTTGCAAAATATTTTATTTATTTATATATATTTAAATTCTTCCATGCTGGTCCGGGAGAAAAGAAAAACGTAGATGTACCAGCTGATTATCTTACCGCGCAGATCGTGAAAGCCAATAGAGGGAATGGGTAAAATCTAAGGAATCATGTTAATAGGCGATGCGGCTAGCAACTCATCACTATTATGATTCCGTTTTCCACCTAATGCCCATCAACATGCTAAACGTGGCCTTCAGGTCTTATAGACCAAGGCTCTGTCTACCCCGCAAGGGAAAAAGACGTGATACTATGTATTTATATTCAATACACAGTGTATAATCAGAAAAAGTCTTAACATATTGAAGTTAATAATACGGTTTGTTCTTAATCCAATTAAATCTATATATACACGACTTTAAGTATTTACCATTATGATATAGATAATATATAAAGGTGAATACTTAAAGTCGTATAATATAGATAATATTATCTACTATTTAAATGAGTGGTAGGAGCAATTTATTTTTTCTAATTCAATAGGTAGGAGTTATAGTAGAATAAAGAAACGTACACAAGGGTGTAGTCAAGTGTGGCAGGGGGCAACTGCTCGGTATTTTTAAAGTTTTTAGATTCCGTACCTCAAAAGGTACAAAGGAACCCTTATACGATCACTTGGTTGTCCGTCTGTCTGTCTATCTGTCGGTCTGTTAAGACCTTTTTCTCAGAAACGCGTGGAGGTATCAAGCTGAAATTCATATCAAATACTCAGGTCTACTGTCCCTTGGAGCTGTGAATAATTAAACTTCTAAGCCAACGCAATCAAAAGACGCTAATTTACTTAACATTAGTAAGGGAATTAAAACCTACTCAAAATCTTGAAATTTGGTGCAAAGCAACGTCATATAGCACAGATAAAGGAAAAATTGCAAAAAGCATAAGAATAGTTACATCATATAATAAAAATATTTAAATAATTTTTACTTATTATAGATAACGGTACGGAACCCTTCGTGCGCGAGTCCGACTCGCACTTGACCGGTTTTTTTAGGGTTCCGTACCTCAAAAAAAACCTGTCTGTCTGTCAAGACCCTTTTTCTTAGGAACGCGTGGGGGTATAAAGCTGAAATTCATGTCAAATACTCACATCTAATGTCCCTTAGAGCTGTGAAAAAATCAAACTTCTAAGCCAAAGCAATCAAAAGATACAGCCGTTTATGCCGCAATTTTTCGATATTCGCGAGGGAATCAAAACCTACAGGGACTTCTCGTAAACATAAAATATTGATATTTTGTATGAAGCAACGTCTTATAGCAAATATACTAAAAGGAAAAATTGCAAAATACATAAATTTTTAGTTATATCCATAGAAGTATGAAACAATGTTTTTTTAAATCAAGGTTAATATCATATATACATGTTGAAATTTTAATCGTTTTGGACCCTTAAAGGGGTGACTCAGACCATCAATATGAACAACTTTTTCTATGGGACCAATGCTGGGAACTCAAAAAAAATTTCGTCATTTCCATACAAAATAGTTTCGCCGCCCGGCTAGTTTGTATGGGAATGACGAATTTTTTATTGAGTGCCCAGCATTTAAAAAATAAAACAAAATTTTTTTTTAAATTATTATAGATATTGGTACGAGTCCGACTTGCAGTTGGTCAGTTTTTTTGGTTGGAGCTAGGCATTTTCATACCGAACCTACTTATGTCATTCTGAATACACAACAATTTTTAAACAACCTTTCATATACGTATCCGTCCTATCGACATCTCGACGCGGCCCTCGTGTGATAAAATTTAACATTATTAGCATTTTATCATTGCTCAATCTTATGCCTCTAGAAAAATAAACTAAACTGGTCGTTAAAAATTTTATGATGGAAATATTATGGGAATGGTAAACCCATTTGATTTTAATAATGAATACATTTATTTATCATTACTATATTAAACTATTTACGTATATTTATACCTAACTAAGCGTTATTATCTATGCAATGCATACCTCAACTTGTCTACGCATAGGTAAATTAGTCTTGTTGTTTGTGTGTGTGTAATGTTGTTTTATACATACAATTACATTCATACACACATATACATACATATATTTATTTAACGTACATATATATGACTACTACACATACATATTCACATATTGAACGGTAGCACATATTTCTCTTTTTCATTATATACATTTCTCCAAAACTATATATGCACTTACATACCCAATTATCATAATATAATAATTAAAAATATATATGTTTCACACTCTGTATCTGCTCCGTGGTTTCACACCATGTGGGGAGAGGCTGGTGTACTGAGATACAGGCTCTGCTTAGTTCATACACCAGTCTCTCACTATCTTAACTATACCACTTGTTAACCTTTATTATTTATTTTAAGAATATCTGTAAGATAGTAGAGAAAATAAAGAGATTTTTGAATTTTGAATCTTATTCCGATTTTATTTGATAATTATCTAACATACAAATAAAGTCGCATACTTGCGCATTAATTCGCAATACATCTAAAGATGGCTTCTGCATGGGTTTTGCGAGTCAACAATTATTATATTTATTATAATTATCCATATACTTAATAGAATACGTTACGTAATTTTCTCTAATACTAAACAATAATTAAAACAATGTAGTTTATTAAAAAATCTTCAGTTCCTTTGTGATCATGATCCATGTAGCTGGACCGAAATATTAAAAACTCGCAAACTACAGTAATTACGATAGATATCCCGATATGTTTTTGCATGGGCCCAGATTCGACCCCTGCGAGATCCATGATGCCATTTGACTCTTTCGGATTGTGGTCCATTTTGTGTTCTTACTCGTATGAATGTCAAATACTTATTATGAACTCTGTTTTCTTTTTTTGTGAAAATTTATTTGTCGTTTAGCATTTGAAAAGTATAAAGTTACAGGAGTGTGTCCGCAACACGCTTCGTCAAAATAGCTACAGGAGTGTATCCGCAACACGCTTTGTCAAAATAGTTACAGGAGTGTATCCGCAACATGCTTCGTCAAAATATTAGGCTAATTATATTAAATTATATAAGTCTTATTAAACTCTGTTGTAGATATGTATGGTATTTTTATTGATTTTGTGGAGGATGTTCATAATGGTTTCTCTTTTAAGGAGAACAGTAGACAATGACAACAAGGGATATTGTCTACAGTTGATAAATAAACCGATTGTAGTATTTCGATATGAAACCTAATGATAAAGTCAGCATTGTGCAATATATTCGAAGATCATTAAATATTATCACGGAACATATTCGAAAAAATATGTTAAATTTCAAGTTCTAATATCAAAAATACGTTAAAAATGTTAAATAACAGTTTAAAATATTATAACACCAATTATAAACCGATTTGTGTTGGATTGAATGGTGTTTAATAGATTTGTGTAAAACTTTAAATGATTTTTGCCTCAAGGAAAGTTTTGAATATCAGCCTTACCTCAGTTCTAATATTATCTTCAGTAAAATATTACTTTCCAAATATTTCAAATATCTTTATAACGTTTACCGTATAACCCTGATTGCAACAAAATTTAAGACGTTAAATTAAACGTTATAGTTTTGTATGAATGTCCTTATCCAAATTACATTTATATTTATTTTTGATTTAAATTTATTGTTATATTTATATAGTTTCTTGATGTCTCTTCTTTAACATTTTAATTATCATTACTTAAGAACTTTCTCTAACTGAATAATTATATGTTGCAATTGTATAGAATGCTGTGTTCACGCTTTAGGATAACAAACCTGTTCCATATATTATAAGACTAGCTGTTGCCCGCGGCTTCGTCCGCGGAAATTTCTGTTATAAGGTATAGATGAATAATTTTCCCCCCTTTTTCAAAACATTTTTATTGATGCTTCGCTCCTATTGATCGCATCGTTATGTTCTATAGCCAAAACCCTTTCTCAATAAATGGACTATCCAACACAAAAAGAATTTTACAATTAGAACCAGTAGTTCCTGAGATTAGCGCGTTCAAACAAACAAACTAAACAAACAAACTCTTCAGCTTTTTAATATTAGTATAGATGTGTTGTTTAAATTTTAATGTTTGTTATCTGTTGTGTTTCCTTTAATATAAATAAATAAATAAATGTGTACCGAATTGCTTAACAGAGTACCTACCTAAAGAGTTTTAAACTTTTTCGGAAATTAAGTTAGGAAATAAATATTATTAAAAATACTCACATTATCAAATTCTATTCACAAAACTAAAGAACTAACACTGCAACCAACTCATACTGTCTCGGACAATTCGGCACTATATCCGATGGGCTCTCGTGGTTAACTCGACCGCCCTACAACGGCTATGTTCTACTACTGATGGTAACCGCGCTACACCGGAGACCGGTTCTCCAATTTGTTTTCGAATGAATTGAGCTAATATTATTGTTCTAATTAATTATATATTATGCAATTCTTCGATTTTTTCCTGGATTTTTAATGACATAGAGTTTAGTTCGGTTTTTATTTCAAACTAGCTGTTGCCAGCGACTTCGTCCGCGGCAATTTTTGTTATTATGAATAATTATAGATTAATAATTTTCTCCCGTTTTCAAAACTAATTTTATTGATGCTTCTCTCCTATTGATCGCAGCATGATGTTTTATAGCCTAAAGCTTTCGTCAATAAATGGACTATCCAACACAAAAATAATTTTCCAATTTGAACCAGTAGTTCCTGAGATTAGCGCGTTCAAACAAACAAACAAACTCTTCAGCTTTATAATATTAGTATAGATATAGACTAGCTGTGCCTGCGACTCCGTTCGCGTTACACATGTAGGGGGCAGCGTCTTATCATAACTGGAGAACCAAAATAAGTAGCCTATCCTGTGTCCTGTAAGTATAAATGTTTATCTACCAAGTTTCATAAAATTCAATTAATTCGTTAGAGTTATGGAGAGCATACATACATACAGAAAAAAAATTAAAAATACTCAATTTAGTTTCAGTATCTTGTATAGAGCTTTGAACACGATATATCTGAAAACAAAGTACCTAACTTTACTCCATGACTTTTTTTTTAAGTTAATTTATTAGTATTGACAAAGACAATATAATACTAACGTAATTGATGATGTAGAGCTGCCGGCCGATTTGCTAACTCAGTGACCAACGTTTTGATAGTCACTTCAAAATACATTGCGAGTTTCCTATGATTGACTATTTTTATTAAAGATATATAAAACGCAATGTACTTTGAAATGACTATTAAAACGTTGTACACTGAGTTAGCAAATAGGCCGGCTGGTCGATGGTACTTTTGTCTCATAAAGTAGTTTTAAAATATGATATATATTTATAATATCGTTCGCATGCGTGTTTCGCTCTTACCAAATCCTGCCCATCCAATATAGGGCACCTCGGACGGGGTGTCCATAGATGGAAGGTTTCCACAGGATCTTCCATCACAGAGGAGGCCGATGGCCTGAATTGAGTCTTGCTCATGTATGCTTGCATTGACATGATAATCCGGCCTTGGTTTGAGGGATAATTAAGGAGCCTGGTTAGAAAAAAATAAAAGGTTAAATAAAACTTTACGTTTGATCGGTGGTAAATTTAACTTTACTAATATTTATAGTGGAAAGATTTAATTGTTGGTTTGCATTGAATAAGCTCCGAAACAACTGGACCGATTTGAAAAATTATTTCACCATTAAAATCTTACATTATCCCTTATGAACATAGGCTATACACGGTGAAATTTTGATCGTTCTGGACCCATAAAGGGGTAATTCAGCCCGTCGATATAAACAACTTTTCCTATGGGACCAATGCTGGGAACTCATAAAAAAAATGGGCAGTTCCTTACAAAAAATTTCGACCGCTCCCGGACAATTTGTATAGGAACGTCAAAAAAAAATTTATTGGTTCCATTGGAAAAATTGTTTATATCAACGGGCTGAATCATCTCTTTAAGGGTCCACACCAGAACGATCAAAATTTCACCTTGTAGAATAAATACCTATGTCTACCCGTGCGAAGCCAGGGCGGGTGCTTGTTAATAAATTGCTAGTTGATGAGTTAATAAACTACTTTTGATTGTATTGGTTTTGAAGGGATTCGTATATCAAAATGAAATAAGGCTTTAATGTTGTGGTTAACTTAATGTTACGCAATAGTTGACCTATCTTAATTAACATATCTTTGACGGCTTCATCATAAGTGATTTAATGTACCTAGGTGTGTGTGTGTGTGTGTGTGTGTGATAAGGCGGCCTATATACTATATTTTTTTACCAACTTATATTGTCCCACTGCTGGGCAAAGGTTTTCCCCATTTCCTTCCACTTGTCTCTGTCCAATGCAGTTTCAGACCAACCATATTGAAAAACGTCGAGGTCGTCCCGCCATCGCTTTGACGACGGCCTATATTAATATTTGCTTATATGTTTTGGGTTTTTTGTTTCGTATTAGGTACACAAGAAAGTATGAGTATGTGTGACAGATATTTTTTAAATTTAATTCTTATATTTTATTTAAAACTGCCTTTATAATTTACTAGCTGTTTTCCGCGACTTCGTCCGCATAGTTTTCGGCCAGTCTATCTGCACTCGGCCCCTGGAACCCGGGGTCCAGAGCATAATATCTCAGGTGAGGATGTAATCGGGAGCACTTTAAACTTAGAAGTATGCAAAAAAGGATTATAAGTTCTCGATTGCAATCAAAAAGATATGTGCAGGAGAAATGTACACACCTTTCCCCTAAAGGGGTAAAATGGAAGGGTAAAGTTTTTATGGAAATTTTGTCATTTTTGGACTTAGGATTATGAAAATAGGTATAAGTTCTCGCTCACAATTAAAAAAAGGGTCTGTGTAGGTGAAATGGACAAAATTCCCTACTAAAGGGGTAAAATGGGGGGTAAAGTTTGTATGGATTTTTTTCTCATTTCTGGACTTAGAAGGTATAAAAATATAATATAAATATATATGGACATATCTCAGAAATTGCCCCAAAGTAAGTTGTACCTAAACCTAAAACGTAGGATATCTGCTAAATCAACGATACTACCTATATTTTTATCATAGCGTACTTATATAGATAAACATCCAAGATCCATCATGACCTGACCGGGGATTGAACCCGGCGGGCGCCTCGTGTCGCAGGCTGGCGAGTTGTCCATTGCACCATGGAGCTCGCCAGTATGAAAATACATAGATAAGTTCTTGATCACAATTAAAAAAGATCTGTGTACCTATGGTGTACGTGAATGAAATGGACAGAATTCCCCCTAAAGGGATAAAGTGGGGGGTAAAGTTTGTATGGAAATGTTCATTAGGCCCTGAATCCCTGATAACTAAAAAAGCTAGTATATAAATAAATATTCCCGAGGTCCAACTTCGCTGCGACTAGGGTAAGTGCTCCAGTGAATGAACCCTTAAGGAAATGTTCAACTTTGAAATTTAATTACAATTATGTTTTCAATATTCTGACTACCTAACATTTACCATAGTCACCGTAAGTTATTTAAGATTTAATAAAACTCTCGTTTAGAGCTGCAGTTTGTATAGTTTTGGAGATTTTTAACATTTTATGCGACAATACCCTAAAACACCAGTGAATGAACAGCATTTTCCAACGAATGAACGCAATAAAACCCAGTAAATGAACACTAAAATCTGTTTTATTTAAATTTAAAATTAAAGGCTTTTTAATATTTTTTTGCAGAAAAAATAAACTGTACTCATTTAACAATAAGTAGCATAATAAGGTTTCAATAATTTCTGCTTAAAAACTAGGGATTAGGTACTATGAGTACTTATTTAGTTACTATCAACTTAATAATACTTTCTGGTTCTTATTCAGACACATTAATAAGTGTTATAATAAACATAATAATTATATAATTTCAATAATAGTTAGGTTCTATGTACTTCAAGCCTACTTATTTAGATTTCAGAGTTGTAAGTATTTATTCACTAATCAACATTATTTGACTTTAGTGAACTGAATTACCTAGGCGCTTTAGTAATTTCTGCTTACAAATCATGAGTGAGATAGAGGTAGTTACATCAGTCTTTAGTATCACAATAAAAGGAACCTCTAAAGGTATTTCTGAATTAGCAGAAAGAACCGATGAACCTACTGTACCAAGCCCAGAAGTCACAAGGGGAGCTTTCACAAATTGTTAGTTTTCTAAATAACGAAGGAGATCAGTTAATCCTATATCTTCTCTGCAAAAGAAATAAATCCACGTTCGAGCTCTGTGACGTCGGAGACTCAACTCTCCGTCGTCACAGAGGTTGAGGTGAATTAGCAGAAAAAGCTAGTGAACCTACTGTACAAGTCCCAGACGCCACAAGGTGAGCTTTCGCAAGTTGTTCGTTCTTAAAAAGTCTTTTTTGTTTTAGTTGTTTCGTTGTGAAAATGACTTTCCTCACTCTCTACGATAACGTATTGGGTTTGGACGGTGCCGTGTTTATCTTGCTTCTCTGAGAATGTGTTCTTATTTCCTGAATTTTACTTCACTAGACTTCTCTTACTTCTTGTTTTTTATCTTTTTATTTTATCCATTTCCAGTTTTTCCAAATAATCTTTATAAATCCAAATGGCATGGGCTCTTACATCACAGTTTTTTCTTTTTGGTTACAATATTAGGGTAGTTAAAAAAAATATCAATATGAACTTTGCGTTTTGTAGATACCACGTTTTGTTTTGTGGTTGAACACGATAGGACTCTTAGAATATCTAGAATATTTTCCTCCAGGAAATCAGCAGGAGTAGTTTTCTTTTGAAGAGTTGCTGAGTTATATAAGAAAAGGGAACAATTTTACGCATCATCCATAATATTTAAAATTGAGGGATCCAAGAGGAATCTACGATTATTATGTCAACCATGGTCTGATCGTTTTGACCAGAAGTTTAAACTGTTTAAGTATTCGTGACGTCGTTTATGGCTGTAGTGATATTTTGGGATGTTATTTCTGAAATCCAGTCGATTAATGAGTAATATATCATACGATAAAGGAGTGTATTATTCTATTTATTGTATAACTGAAATTACTAATTTAATTCATTCAATGGTACAAGAAATATTAAAAAACCGGTAATTGAACAGGTCAGAATTTTCAAAGTTCATTTAGTGGATTTTGAAAACCAATAAATGAACACCTGTGTTCCAATACTGGCCAAAAGATTCTAAATCGTTTTTCAAACGTATTTAATAAAAACCGACTTAATACAGTAGTCCGAAGTCAGATAATACTGAAATTTTCGAAATATGTAATGTTCCAGTGAATGAACTCCCGTTCATTCACTAGATTTGATGCCATTTTTTAAGCTAGTCCATGAACACCTGATTTATTCAAAATGTATTTGCAAAAACTAAAAAATGCTCTTTGAAAATGCAAACATATTCATAAATAACCTAGTTTTAGTGAAAAACAATGTAAAAAATAAAAAATACAGCTATAGAACTTACAATAGTAAGTGATATCGTACCTTAGTCGTAAATTCCTACCCATACAAGACATTTTTTCAGAGCGCACCCCAACTTTCCTCAATTGCCATTTTGCAATAAAGATGTTTAAGCCACCGGAATAGGTATTGGAACACGTAAAAGTGTGTTATCTGTTTAAAAAAATACACTTCACCTGGTAGAATTAGCTGGTTTTCTTATTTTTGATAAAAATATGCGTTTCGTTCATTCACTGGGTAGCTTTCATTTACTGGAGCACTTACCCTACTTGTTTGGTATTAATTAGGTACCTAGAATTTCTTGATTTTTATGAGACTTAAGGGGAAGTGATTTCCGAAAGATAAATAAAAAAAAAGGGCTGTATGGTTGATTACTCAGGGTGTATGGATGGCGGTGTGTTGCAACCGGGCGCTGTGTACGGTACCCTACCAGGACAGTGACTTAAAGGGTGATTATTTTTTACAATATATTATTAGTCTAAATGCTCTAATTTTTGTTTTATATCCGCAGGCTTTAAAATCAACCTCTATGTAATTTGAATTTTTGAACGCGTTCACATCAATGACATTTCATTTTATTTGCGAACTGCAAATCGCGAACGCACTCTTACATCGTGGCAGCTGTGAAATGTCAGTTTGACACTTTTGTGTCAGTTGCAGTTTTCTCGATGTGTTTCGGATTGCTCTGTGAAAATTTTATTGCATTTTTTTGAGGAAAAAGAGGTGAAAATGGCAACGGTCGAAGAATTGCAAAAGAAGGTGAAAGAGTTAGAGGTGAAGCTGGCCGCAGCTCAAGGGAATGCTACCCCCGCGCGGAAAAAAATCGATGTTATGTCGTCAGAAGTGGTCGACTCGAACCCTTACAGGTTTTTACTTTTTATAGCTTTTTCTCTTTGTGTATTTATCATTCTGAGAGATGTTTGAGCTTCGGGAATATATTCTATCTAAACACCTCGTATCCTGTAAGCTGAAGCCCTGGCTAAATGGTGGAAATAAGCTGCAATATGTTAGCTTAAAACTAGGTGTGAAAGGGTCTGAAGTTTCCATAAACACGTTTTATTTATTACTCTAAGGCGCTTTAATTTATGATTCGTAAGTAATTAATTTAATAAAAGCTAGAATTAACAAAAAATAATACTAAGGTGCTTACATAAAACCCTAAAAATCATGCATAGGTACACATACTTACATATCTTCTATTCAGCTATTTTTAATTATGAAAAGTATGTTTTATTTTTGCACCTGATATAGAATAGAATAATGTTAATTGCAACACAATGACACACAACACAATATAAAACTTAAACAAAAGAAAATACACAAAGAAAATGGATAAAATGTGGTTAATATACCAATAGCTTGCACAAAGCACTTTTCCTCATTGGTCATCTTGTGTACAGCTACGGAATGGAATCACTTGCCACCGGAGGTTTTCCCTGACATATAATTTGGGCCTCTTTAAGGCTAGAGTGAATAGATTTTTGATGAGCCAGAGAGTTCCACCATAGACCACATCCTCACTTAAAATCAGGTGAGATTGTGGTCAATCACTGAATTATCCATTGGTACATCATTCTTCTTTCTACTCAAACTCCTTTATTGTCCAAGCTGTGAGATTATGGAATGCGTTACCTGAACCAATCAAAAGAGCACAGTCACTATCTTCTTTTAAAGACCAGGTAAAAGAGTTCTACCTGCAAAAATAGTTCTAGTTGTCCAACATCATTACGTTGCTTCATTCACATATCTTTATCCTTTTGGGTATAAAATTAGAAGACAATGTATGTTTATTTTTATTTGTACATATTTTATTAAATAAGTATTATATTATGTATAAATTATATATTTATGTTTAATAATAGTTGAAATGTACATTCCATTAAAGTTTTTTAGTACTCTACATCCATCGGTTGTCTGGTAGAGATTTCTCTTAGCAATAAGACCACCCATTATACATAGATTAATTTATATTTTTTTATTGCTACTTATAGTGTACAATAAAGTGTTCATTCATTAAAAAAAAACATGAAATTTAAAAGAAAACATTACTTATTAAAATGAAAGTACATGGTTTAAAAAGTGTATACATATAGCTGAAATGAATTGTTAAGTCTGGCCACAGACCTGCCGATTCTATTCTGTTCTACCTAAAACAGAATAAAACTGGAAGGCAAAAATGCAAAAATATCTTGTTTTATTTAATTAATATTGTTGGTTTTATAAAATTAAGTTGATTTGGTAAGAGTATTTGTGAAATTACAGCATTCCCTTTTTTTCAACAGTCGCCTTATGGCTCTGAAAAGGATGGGCATTGTGGACAACTATGAAAAGATCCGAGAGATGTCAGTGGCTGTTGTTGGAGTCGGGGGCGTGGGCAGTGTGACTGCTGAGATGCTGACTCGTTGTGGCATAGGGAAGGTGAGTACTCAATACATACATAGTATCACGTCTTTTTCCTTTGCAGGGTAGACAGAGCCTATAAGTATAAGATCTTATGGCCATATTTTGGAGGGTGTGTAGATGCAAAACGAAATAAAAATAGTGATGGGTTGCTAGCCGCATCGCTTATTGACCATTGGACATTAAAGTCTACGGAACCATGTAAAATCCCTCGATAGGCTTTTATGATCTGTGCAGAAAGAGAAGCAGCTGGCACATTCTACGTCTTTTCTTTTCTCCCAGACCAGCATGGAAGTGTTCCCAATTCTTTGTCAAACTGCCATTGAATTGTAGGGTTCTATGTAACAAATCACAATAAATTATCTTACGATAGATTTTTATCACTTAGTAACAAAATGAAAACTTCTCTTCATCAAAGCATTTCCAGGTACATCCTCATCTTTAGTGTCCATATGCTGTCAAAATAGCAGATCTTGTACTTTGCAACAAAATCTATAATTTAAACAGCATACAAGTTAATATAATTCATATAGCTCACTGATTACTACCGCCTAGAAACCATTCTGCCTCCAATACGAGTACTGTTATGTCATGCTGTTTATGAACTGAAAGCTACCTGTATGTGTATATATTTATAGTTACACACTAAGGATAATTTAACGTCATCATTATAGTCCACTGCTGGACAAAGGCAGAGGTCTTTGTCCAGTCGAAAGTACGAAATATCCTTGGACTCTTCTAAGGATATTTTGTTTCATAGGAGGATATTGCCATACTAGATAGAAACGTACTCAAATTATTTATAAAAGAAAGTACTCACCATGCTAGGCATGCAGGATGGCGAGTGCAGTATGCTTAACCCCAGCAGAATGTTGCTCCTTAGAGAAAATAAAGCATACCAGATAATTAGTTCATAGTAAGCTATTCAACAAAAACTGATTCCGCTGCGGTAACGTTACCCCAGCGGCATATTTTTCAAAATGGGTGTTCACCCTGGAACTCCCATTTTGATAATATAATTTTATAGGGGATCAGTCATGAGAGCCGCCGAAAGGCGCTGAGGTTGCCAAACGGCGCAAGAATGCAACCTTAGCTGAGGATTATATATTTGTGCCGTTTGGCGTAGAGACGTAGGGCCTTAGGGACCAAGCGCGAGGGGTTTCTTAAAAGAGATTGCTTCACGGCTCATGTCGGCTGCCAGCAATAAGAGGGCTGGCTGCTTTTTCGCCCAACGGATTAGCACAGCTATCCAACGGGGGAACGCAGCCAGCGTTCTTGCCACCATGCCACACGGGCAAGATTTCGAAGTAAATTTTTTCTAGTGCTTTCTTTTTTTTTCTTTCACTTCATGTTTATATTGTATATAGTTAGTTTTAATCACTGTAATTTTATATTACTCACGCAAATAGATGGGGGAAAAGCAAGTAGCAGTTTGAAAGGCCTGGCGCGCGTACCCACCTGCAAGGCCAAGCATTTGAGCATTTTTTGATGACACCGTGACAATTTTACCTCATTATATTCGTAAATGTTTAATGTTGTTGTTATAATTGTGATTTCCCTAGTCCTAAGGAATTCAGATACATTAATATTAAAATTTCTGTAGCTAATCCTCTTCGACTATGACAAAGTTGAACTGGCCAACATGAACCGCCTGTTCTTCCAACCGCACCAAGCCGGGCTCAGCAAAGTGGACGCGGCGGCTGCAACGTTACAGGACATCAACCCGGATGTGGCGATAGATGCGTACAACTACAACATCACCACGGTGGAGAACTTTCAGAAATTCTGTGACACTATTCGGTGAGTGGTTTATTAAATTAAATTAAAAATTAAAATTCATTTATTTCAGGTTACAATGACCCATAGTAACAAATAGAATGATAGTCGCTCGAAAATTTAAATTACAACAATATAATAAATATTACACAATACATACTACAATTACAATTAATAAAATGTCAATTTTATATAATTCGCAAATCAATGTCAAATAATGTATGTCAAAGAAAAATAACTACAACATTCTTACAAATGGGGAACAGGATACGTGCCTATCACAACAGTGCTGTATATAAGGGCAATCCAATCTGCCCGCGATCATAGTCAGCACGGCATTTGGGCTGTCCCGCACCCTGCGCAACAGGGACGTGGTGCGCTTGCGCATTGTAGCGTGAAAGCAGTCTATATTATGTTGCATCTGCAAAGTTGTATAGTAAATTGTCTGTCGTAACTCCTTTTTGTATAGTAAAAATTTTTCACGCGTATCATATCATGTATCTAAGTAAATTACTTTATTTCCTCCTATCACCCAAAGGCTAAAGTTTGTATATATGCGATAGTATACGTAGTAACACGTCTTTTTCCCTTGCGGGGTAGACAGAGCCTAGGTCTAAGAGTTTATGGCCACATTTAGCACGTTGGGCTTGTAGATGGAAAACGGAATCAATGTCACTACTTTGTGTGGGGGTCGCTAGCCGCACGCCTATTGACATGATTCATTTTATTATTGTTTACAATTTAATAAATTTGCAATCAGACAAACAATGCAAAAAGTAACTTCAATTTATACTGATATCTTTAATTTCAGGACGGGGAGTCTAACAGGTGGCCCAGTAGACCTAGTACTCAGCTGTGTAGACAACTTTGAAGCTCGCATGGCCATCAACACTGCTTGCAACGAGCTTAATCAGAAGTGGTTCGAATCCGGAGTCTCCGAGAATGCAGTGTCCGGTCACATACAGTTTATTGTCCCCGGAGAGACGGCCTGCTTTGCTGTAAGCTTTTACTTATCCTCCTTACTAATAAAATGTGTCTAACTGAAAATCGTAGTCATTAGGAACAAAATGGCAGGCGGTCAAAAACACCAATTTCATAGGTAAGGACCCAATATTATAAACGCGAAAGTTTATGAGTATGTATGGACGTTTGTTACTTAATCATGCCAAAATTGCTGAATGGATTTTGACGAAATTTTGCACACAGATAAGTCAGTAATTACCTGGAATAACACATATGCTAACTTTCATCCTGGTAAAAAGTACTATTCCCGCGGTATTGACACTAACGTGAGTGGAGAACGGGGATGAGGTGCAGGGTCGGCCATATAGCAAGGAAGGACGCGATTGTCCGTTCTGAGGTAACAAATATTTAAAAAAAATCAACTGAATTAATAACCTTCTTTTTTTGAAGTCGGTTAAAAACATCACCATTTCGGCGATTGATTTAATCAGATGACATAACCTCCAAATATAGGACCGTCCGAGTGTTAATAAATTAATTCAATTAGTGATAAATCTATATATGTACGTAAGACACGTCCTTCCGCGACGACGTCAAACTATCAAGTCTGGATTGAGTTCCTTTCGGCGTATTCTTCTCACCAGTGGTCGTTCCGAAACGCTAGTAGTATTTCGATTTTGCATATATTAATAAAAAAATATAAGAATTAAAAATATGACGTTCAAAAAGAGATACGAGTATCCAATTTAGAATAAAAATCTTTGACTTTTTACCAACTCGCCTTAATTGTAAACAAATATATAAAGTGGTAGCTGTGTGGTTTCCGGCAAAGTAGAATAGGACCAATCCAAGCCTTCCCATGGATGTCGTAAGAGGCGACTTAGGAAATACAAGCTAAACGAAGCTCATAAACATCAATGAAACCTTTCCAACCCGTCTGGCCAGCGAGGAGAGTATAGGCCAAATCCTCTGTCTGCTCTGGCCAAGTTTGGCTCCGGAGAGGAGAGGGTCATGCTGTCATGTCCTGCAGTGGACTAAAACTCCCAGGCAATATTTTATTAATGGACGGACAGGGGGAGGGGGGGGGGGGGAGGGGGGGCTACGCGAGTTTCCGTTCTGTATAGTTAGTACATATATTAATTTAGTGATACGAAGTCTGACTAGCCATGTGTCCCGCAGTGCGCGCCGCCGCTGGTGGTGGCGTCGAAGATCGACGAGAAGACGCTGAAGCGTGATGGCGTATGCGCCGCCAGCCTGCCCACCACCATGGCCATCGTCGCTGGCTTCCTCGGTCAGTTACTGCCGCTTACTCTCAACATATTAAATAAACTGTCGGAGTTCTTGGCGGGAATTTCGACGGATTGCACGGCTTGTGTTTTGGATTGTTTTGTAAATTAATTCTAGTGGATTTTATAATGTGAAATCGGTGCAATTAGGTGTTATAAATGCCCATGTTTATGAACATTGCGTGGGATAACTGAAATAAACTGTCACAGTGCTGTAGTGAGATTTACTTAGCGGGCTGGTGGTTGTCCGCCTCGCCTCGTTGCGTTGATCAAGCCAGTGTATTCGTGGGAATTGTCGCCAAGGGCTCTGTATAATGAACGCAATAAAATACACCATCGTTTCATTGATTAACAGGATTAGAAAAAGCGCGGGAACACTCCTATAAACTTGATACTGGCTAAATACGTAAAGCGTGAAAGATATAAAAAAAAGATTTAACTGTCATAAAAAACCCGGCAAAGTGCGAGTCGGACTCGCGCACAATGGATTCCGTACCATCCTAACTAATATCACAAATGCGAAAGTGAGTTTTTTTTATTATGTATTTATGTTTGTTTGTTACGCTTTCACGCCTTACTAAACCAATCATAATCAAATTTTATATACACGTTGTCTGGGATACGGAGAAGGACATAGTGCACATATTTTCCCGGGGAAAGTACTGTTCCCGAGGGATCCACATTGACGCGGGCGGAGCCGCGGGTTAAAGCTAGTATTATAAAATAATAAAATTGAAAATGAAAAAATTAAATTTATTTCAGGTAACTTAAGACCCATATAACATTCCAAATTACTAACTAATACATATAAAAAACAATAATACATTAATAATAATAAATAATAAAAGTCCTAAAGTATTCAATAAGAATAATTGTCATGAAAAACATCATAATTTCGGCGATTGATTTATTCAGATTTCGATATAAGAATACATAACTGATCCTATCATAAGTTTTTTAAAGAAATTATTTTTTATAGTGATTTTATATGTAAGACACGTCCTACGGCGACGACGTCAAACTACTAACTCGCCTTAATTATAAACACATATTTAGGGTGTTTTGAACTCCCAGGCAATACTTTATTGACGGATAAAAGGTAATTAATGAAAAAATATTAAGACTTCCCATATAAATTTGATAAACTGATCATTGAGTTTGTATGGTATGCCAATTTCTTTTTTTTTTCCTTGCAGGTTTTTATTCTATTAGGAATTCTGATTCCGAAATTAAAATATTGCCAGGGAATTCGAATCACCTGTATAACTGGGAGTTCCCCTGTTGCCACGAATCATTGAGTAATGAGAAGTAAAGAGATACGATAAGTTCAGACTGAGAGGAGCGCAGCGGAGATTTTATTAATGCACTAGAAAATCAACTTTAAAATAATTAAAAAAATTGTAACAAAATTTTTTAACAAAAAAAGCTCGCGCGTCCTCGAAGATACACCTTTATTGTAATAATGTTAAAGTACACCTTTATTGTAATAATGTTTTCGAGTGCCCTAATAAAATCATCTCCGCTGCGCTCCTCTCTGTCTAAACTGCCCCATAGGGATAGATTATTTCCCTATATCAATAAATTATCAATACATCACTTGAGAAAGCAGCCTCCTTGCGATGTAAATTGTAATAGTATTAAAATAAAATAAAATTTGTCTGTTGCAGTTCAAAATACACTGAAATACCTGTTAGAGTTTGGCACAGTGACGCACTATTTGGGATACAGCGCGCTCACAGACTTCTTCCCCACCATGAGCTTAAAAGTGAGTGTCATCTCAAGCCTTTATCAATTCACGATATCTTTTTTATGGTATAGGGCGGCAAACGACAAGTGAGTCACCTGATGGTAAGCTATCAACGCTGCTCATGGATAATTACAACCAGGGTTGCCGGCCTTTAATGGAGTTGGGGGGAGGAAATGGGGGAAGGATGGGCCTCCGGCTCTCTCACTCACCGAACCAAACATAGAAGCGCTGATCGCTTACCATCAGGTGACTCGCTTGCTCGTATGCCGTGCGATACCATAAAGAATAATGTAATAATCGAAATTATATTTCATTCTTAGTTGTTGTATGAATATCTGTTAATGGTAACGCAACGTAAAAGCGCAACTCTAGTTTGTATGTAACGTCGTGAAAACGTTAAAGAGGATAACACCATGCTCAAAATGTTTTATATTCACGTGACTAGCTCCGTGGCGCAGCGGTCAACACGCCAGCCTGCGACACGGAGTGACCGGGTTCGATCCCCGGGCAGCTCAAGATGGAAAATGATATTTTTCAGATTGGCCTGGATCTTGGATGTGTATCTATATATGTATTTGTTATAAAATATAATATCGTTGAGTTAGTATCCCATAACACAAGTCTCGAACTTACTTTGGGACTAGCTTAATCTGTGTGATTTGTCCGTATATATTTATTTATATTTATATCAAAGAGGCAGAACAGAGGGCCGTGCTCCTGCAGTGGAGACTAAAAAGACCTGATGATGATGATGATTTATATCAAAACTGAGGAGCCCGATGGCCCAGTGGGCATGCGCATTATTAGCGCTTACGCATGTTAAGCAACACCGGGCGCACTCGCCACTTGGATGGGAGACCGCAAGTGGCATAAAAATATCTCAAGCTCCTCCGTGCTTCGGTAGGCACGTTAAGCCGATGGCAGTCTTTAAGCTATGTCAGATGCCTTTAGGCAGCTTAAAAAATCTGACAGCAGTGTTGGCCACTTACATATACGAAAAATAAACATCAAAACTGTCCACATTGCAGCCCAACCCTCAATGCGACGACAGCTACTGTCGCTCGCGACAGGCGGAGTTCAAAGCCAAGCCGGTGGTGGAACTTGCTACTGAGGTAAAAGAGGACACCGCCCCCCTACACGCTGACAACGAGTGGGGTAAGAATTTCACTTATTCTTAACCTTAGTATCCTTCTTGGCCCTAAAGGCAAAGGAACCACGTCAGAGGCCGAGAGGCGGTTCCGAATAACTCTGACACCAGGGTGTGCATAGTTGATTGACCTTGTCACCTACACGATATAATGGCAAAAGATGAGAGTTACTGATCTTCAAAGGCATTGTTTCTCAGATTGGCCCTTCAGGCTATGCATTCACGTAATCGCAGCCCATCAGGAAATATAAGAGTTTGCTGTCTCTCCAAGCCTTGCGCACACAGGCAACGCCCAAAGCCGAGGTCCGTCGCTCCTGGGGGCCTTTTGGTGATGTTATTTATAAAGGCTGAGGGCACTCTGCCCTCGCCTCAAACGCCCGGTGAAGAAGCGAAGGCTCACTTGAAGGTACTTAGTCAGTAAAAAGAAATAGTATCCAATATAATTCATCATTTCAGCCGTAAGGAGTCCAGTGCTGGACAATGGCCTCTTCTAAGGTTTTTTCGTTCCATGGAAGGATATTGCCATACCACGCTTGGCAGGCTGGTTGGCGAGAGCAGTTTCTATGGCTTCTTGTGCTTCCGATGCTGCTGTTCATCGAAAGCATTTTAAGCTGGGGAAGGATAGGAATTTGTTGGATTTGGGAAGGGAATAGAGGGATACTACTAATTAGGATGAATGGGGGAAAAGGGAAGTCACAATGTGGCTAATTTTTTACCACCATGCGAAGAATTACCCCCTGGTCATGATCTGCCGTGGTCTACTTGGAAATCGTTAAATAGACTGCAAACCCAAGTAGGTCGCTGTAAAGACAGTCTGTCCAGGTGGGGAATAGTCGACAGTTCGCAGAGCCAGTGCAAGTGTGGCTTCTCTTCTCAGACTATGGCGCATCTTTTGACATGTCCTAGCTGCCCAACCACCTGTACCTTGGAGGATTTGTATTCCGCCTCCAAGAGAGGTATAGGAGTGGCCCAATACTGGGCCAATAAAATTTGACATAAATAAAGTCCATCGACACGATAAGAAGATGGGGGAAAAGCAAGTAGCAGGTCGGGAGGCCGGGCGCGCGTACTCTATGCCATACCTGCAACACCGGACAAGCAGTTGATAATGAATGATACTCCTGACCACATTTTAGCTATTCCGGTATAGACCGATTTAGTAGACACAGTATTTACTTACCATTAACTTGTTTCATTTCAAGTTTACGTATGTTGCTGTTCCGAAGTATTTAGAAGAATCAATAGTGTTTTAAATGATTTCAGGTATTAGTCTGGTAGATGAGAACTCGCCTGAAGATGACACCTGTAACTTGAAACTTGTAGATGGTGTACAGGTATGTTCTAATCTTTTTATGGAAGTTTACACTTATTTGTTACTGTTATGAAAAAAACATTATTAAGTTGCGATACATACAGAGAAAGAGAGAGAGATAGAGTAAGAAGAAGTGTAGAGAGGCAAAAATGAAAAAGAGAAACAGAAACTCCGTGGCTGTCATTTCATTAATATGACGATCAAGATGTTCACAGTTTCTAAAGTTTACTAAAATTATTAATTTACTAGTTGTTGCCCGCGACTTCGTCCGCGGCAATTTCTGTATGAATAATTAGCATAGATGAATAATTTTTCCCCGATTTCAAAACATGATTTATTGATGCTTCGGTCCTATTAGTCGCAGCGTGATGTTTTATAGCTTAAAGCCTTCCTCAATAAATGGACTATCCAACACAAAAAGAATTTTTCGATTTGAACCAGTAGTTCCTGAGATTAGCGCGTTCAAACAAACAAACTCTTCAGCTTTATAATATTAGTATAGATTATGAGTTGACTTTTTCGGAAAAATGCATTGTTGTTTGTTGCCGCTTTGAAAGTGGCATTAAACTTGGTTATAAGCTACAGCTAAGGTCAAATATGACAAATAATAAGTATTTTAAGAAACATACATTAGATAAACCTTTTGAATTGAATGAGATAAGCCCTCATTCAATTTAAGACGTTTTTTAAAAAAGCGCAGGAAATACAAGCTAAACAAAGCTCATAAACATCAATGAGACCTCTCCAGCCCATCTGGCCAGCGAGGAGTGTAGGCAAAATCCTCTGTCTGCTCTGGCCAAGTATGGCTCCGGTAGTACAGAGAGGGTCATGCTCCTGCAGTGGAGGGTAAAAAGACCTGATGACTTCGATCAAATATAATGGTAGATACACAGTCTCATACAAAATGAAGCCTAAATAATGTCCCCGAGCTAAAACATCATGCATACTTACAAACAACAACAAAAACGGTACATACTGAAAGTATGACACTCCATATTTCTTTTTCACTTTTGACGAGTATATTTCACTGACCTTCGTCATCGCGAGACGTGTGAGTGCTAGAGCGGTTTATTGAAACTGTGGACAAAACAGCTCCGAAACTCGATTAATGCGCTTTTTTGCCGGTGCAATTATTTTTACTAAATGTTAGATTAGGCATTTGTCTCCCATCTCACCTGATGGTAAGTGACGATGAAGACGAGGATGTTACATGCCTATCCAAGAGATACCCATTTATTCTACTTTTGACTAGCTCCGTGGCGCAGCGGTCAACACGCCTGCCTGCGACACGGAGTGACCGGGTTCGATCCCCGGCCAGGTCAAGATGGAAAATGATCTTTTTCAGATTGGCCTGGGTCTTGGATGTGTATCTATATATGTATTTGTTATAAAATATAGTATTGTTGAGTTAGTATCTCATAACACAAGTCTCGAACTTACTTTGGGGCTAGCTCATTATATATTTATTTATTTATTATTTGAATGTCCCTGGACTGTACTTTTCGAGCGCGAATCGTGTATCTACCATTATATTTGATCGAAGCCTGATGATGATGATGATGATGATGATGATGATGATGATGATGTGCAGGTGGCGTACGTGGTGCCGGCGGACAGTACGCCGGAGTCGAGCACGGGCGGCGCCGTGGCGGCGTCAGAGCTGTCGCTTGAGGACCTCATGCAGCAGATGAAGTCCATGTGAAATGCCGCCACCGATCACGCCCCTGCTGAGGTCTGGCCACAAGTCTACAAATTACGTTTCGTCTCCTATTTTATATGTCTTAATTTGTTGTTGAAAACATTTTTCTTTTTTTTACGTCTTTTGTGGTAAATATGATACAACAGTAATTTCTAAAACATACGGTTTATTTTAAAATTTAGTTACTACAATTGTAAGAACATAGTTACCCGACAACGACGAAGAGGCCCAATTGGGACTTGCGTCCGTTGTTGAACAATTGTTATCGAAAAACAAAGAAACAGAGCGCTTTCACAGTACGTACGATCCTAATCCTTGAAAGATCTAATAAACTCGGACCGAATTCGCATATGGCTTTTCGCACTACCTTCAATTCGAATTCGCCATCATGGACTTGGAAGTCTGACGGAACAAACTTAGCACGAACAAATCTATATATATGTTACGGTTAGAGTGATAAATCAAAAATTATTAATAATTGTTTATCACTATTAATAATTACCGTATGTAGAGGTAAAAGTGAGAAATTATTCACATTTGTCGGTGATTACTAATAATGTAACCTTAGTACCGATAAATGTAATAACTACCGATAAAAATAAACGTACACTGGTGATTTTTTTCTCGATTGGGCAACAGAGGTGCGGGCAGGGGTGGCGGTGTGGCGTGCGGGATGTGCGAGGCCACGCGAAGATTTGCCTTCTTGGATTCTAAAACTGATGTAATATTCCAGATCTACACCAAAAAAAATCCTATAAATTGACACTCATGTCGATTTAAAATGAAAAGTCGCATCCGCCATCTTAGATTACCTAACTGACGTCATTTTCGAGATTTACCCCCCTTAAACCTAGAAAACGACACTCATGTTGGTTTATCATGAAAAGTCGTGCCCGCCATCTTAGATTACATAACTGAGGTAATTATCGTGATCAAGACCCCAAAAAACGACCCACAAGTACAAGACCTACCCTTGTTTGTGTGATCTGAGACAAGCACTGTGTGTCATATCATATCTATACTAATATTATAAAGCTGAAGACTTTGTTTGTTTGAACGCGCTAATCTCAGGAACTACTGGTTCGAATTGGAAAATTCTTATTGTGTTGAATAGTCCATTTATCGAGGAAGGCTTTAGGCTATAAAACATCACGCTGCGACCAATAGGAGCGAAGCATCAATAAAAAATGTTTTGAAAACGGGGGAAAATTATTCATTTCATACTTATAAAAAAACTAATTAATCATAATAACAGAAACTGCCGCGAATGAAGTCGCGGGCAACAGCTAGTTATAAATAAATACCTGCCGGACTAAAAACTTTGGGTTTTTATTTTATTTTATAACTTTTACCAATGTGTGTAATGAATTATTAATAATAACTAGCAAAAGTAATTAATTTCAATTGTTTATTCACATTTAACAAAACACGAGGTTATTATTAATAATGTTATAAAATTATTAATAATTTTCAATTAATCAAGTTTACCGTAACATATATATATAATTTATTTGCTAATTATTTTATGAATGCTCGTACGTATTTCGGACTAGGTTCAAACGTATAGCGCGAGTATCTATATAAATAATACTACTTTGGTTCGAAATGGAAATTCTCAGATGACTCAGTAAAATTGGATGACGGGAATCAGATCTAGTGCGTAAATTACCATAAAAGTTATTTTTGTATAGTTCTACAACCCTGCAGGTCCGTATTTTTACGGATTTTGATTGGACGTAATGTGTAAACGCTCTTAGAGTTTACTCAAGAGACTGTAGGATTTTATTCTGTGATCAACACAGAAAATATCCATCAGCCTTTTGAATAGACTGAAAATAATTACGGACTTTCAATTTGCTATAAGATTGTCACTGTCTGTTTCTTGACTATTTTAACCTTTTTTTTAAAATATGATTTTATTATTCCAAAACTCAGCTAAAACAATTATTAATTATTGAATTACAAAATAATTTAAGTAAACTCAAATTACATATATATGTACGTCTGCCCAAAACAAACTTATTATTAATTGTAAATAGGTATTTATGTTGATGATTGTGTTACAGAATATTAGTCAGATATGTGCCGTAATGCTTAAACATGTTGTATTATTACGAATTTCTTACAATTCGGAATAATTACATATCTTAAAGCAGTTTGTTTCGCTAACACTACCGTACACAAATAACGCACATATAAAAAGCATTTTATTTTTGCCAATTTGGTCACAATGTATGTAGAATCGCTTCTTATGAATGTGTATAACGAAAGAAAGCCTATTCTAGAATGTGTCAAGATGCATTTTTATTTTAGCTTTGTATTTTTAAGGCTTAACGATAAAAAATAAACTGAAATTATAATAGATGCCAGTTTGCAAGTCACTAGAGGTTATTGCCCTGTTATATTTCTCTGTCGCTTGCGGATATTATTAGTGAACTAAACTGGATGAGATAAAAGTCAAGTCTTGTAAAACGTAAATAAAACTATATTATTAGATGCCACTTTTGCCGTGCAATCTGGCATCTGGCATACATTTATGCTAAAATTCTAAAAGCGTCAAATCTCTATAATAGAGGTATATTTTGGTATAGAGTCAAGGGCCAAAATAGATTAATAAGCAGCTTAAAAGAGAAATATAATCTGTACATGGCATTTCTAGCGCTGTGTGTATGACGAATTAAATTTGATTGTGTGCCGTATACATTCCAGTAAAGCTAAGGTTTTTGCGTAAATGGATTTTTAAGACGGACATCCAAACAAATTTTACAGATTCTTCCAAATGAAAATCGTGTTTGGGCAACACCGTCGAGGTAGTAGTAGATTGTGACGCAAGGGCCTAATATAATACTTTTTGGTAATTGACTAGCTCCGTGGCGCAGCGGTCAACACGCCAGCCTGCGACACGGAGTGACCGGGTTCGATCCCTGGCCAGGTCAAGATGGAAAATAGGTCACATCTTCACTTAACATCAGGTGAGATCGTGATCAATCGCTGGATCATCCAAAATTAAAAAAAAAAAAAAAAAAAAGATCTTTTTCAGATTGGCCTGGGTCTTGGATGTGTATCTATATATGTATTTGTTATAAAATATAGTATCGTTGAGTTAGTATCCCATAACACAAGTCTCGAACTTACTTTGGGGCTAGCTCAATCTGGGTGATTTGTCCGTACATATTTATTTATTTATATTTATTATTTATTTATTGGTGAGGGCAATATTTTTAATCCGGAGCGGAACGAAAGACTCTAGCATAGAATCCTGAGTGAAGCAAGGGATTTAGAGTATTTGCCTGAAGTAATAGTATTATGTTAGTCCCGAGTAGGCACATTCTGCTTTTCATCTCCCTCTATTAGAAAACAATATTTGCGTTTTCATTCCCACGGGACTAAAATATTTGAACAGACTCAAAAAAAAACTTGTTATTAATTTTCATGTAATTTTTTTATACTGGTTAAAATGAATTCATTGGCAAAAGTTTAAGGAGTGACTCAGACGACGAATCTGAACAACTTTCATTATTGGACCAACTTCGCCATGTTGAAAAAATTATCTGCTTTTTCATAAGTGGAATATCTACTTGGCCAAAATCTATAGAACAGTTTTTTTTTTTGCAATTTCGGAGTTGGTCCCATAATGAAAGTTGTTCAGATTCGTGGTCTGAGACACTCCTTAAACGTGTGCTAATGAATTTAATTTCATATGTATATTGGTTTTCATCTTGTTTTTTTTTTCAAGCGGTGTTTGTAACGATACGAGGCTTAATGTAACGTGACTTCAACGTTAATAATACTGATTATTTTAGAACTAGTTACAATATGGCGGATGTCCGTTCCAATTTGCTATGTATATGGTCTAAGTTGATTCGATGTAAGTTAAGCGAAATCTGATGTTAGTGATAAGTTATATTATGTTTTTGGACGTATTTTGTATTTTATATTAAATATTTATTATTGTTGTTAGTGCTACGATTGATATCATAATGTACTTTAATATATAACAGATTTTATCGATATCAAATAAATATCTTCGGTGAGAATCTGTTTTTTTTTGTCACATTCGAAAAATCCTAAAAGGATATGAAGGATTAATAAACAGAAGTATAAAGCACATTGGAGTCTTCTCTGATTAACTCCATTGGAAACCGGCCAAGTGCGAGTCAGAATTGCACACGAAGGGTTCATACCTACCACCATACTATTTTTCAAGCTTTACTGAGCGTTTTCGCCTATAGCGGCCGTTTTTGGCAAAAGCGCTAAGCAAAACTTCACGACTGAATAGTTCATAATACATTTTGAAAGGTTATAAGGCTAGGGCTTCATAATACAACAGTTATTGTTCAGAGCATTGAACTAAATTGAACGTATTTCTATATTCTGTCAAATGTACTGTTAATTTCAGGATAAGATGTTCTTATCTCTATGGTTAATTTATTATTGAAATGTCAAATTACAGATTATTAAGGTTTTCTATTTTTCATTTTATATAGGGAAGGCAAAGGGAATAGCCCATACTCCCGAATGTATTTCCAGTCTTTTGCTGCACTAAAAAACAAAGAGGTCGCATGGAGAGTCCCGATTATATGTTTATATTTATTTATCTGATGAACGAAATTATGAATATAATTAATTTAAATTCATGTGTCAATTTCTTCGGCAAGTAGTTCGTTTTTGATCGCCTCTGTGAATGTTCTCAGTTTAGCCGTTATCTTCTTGTTTACAGGAGGCAATGAGTTGTTCTGAAAGAGATTTTGTTTATAAGAAATATTAAATAGACGGACATGTTTTGTTTAGCCTGAAATTCTATTCAATAATTCATTATCTTGACTTCTATTTCTTACAGACTTCATGTCAGTTGTAAGTTTGTCGCTAAATGCGAATGTATTAAAAAAACATGGTTATGTTACCTATAGGAAAGGACTTTTGTCCTTATTACCCTACGAATAAGTAATAAGTCTACTTATTCGTAGTTATTACCTATTTTATTATTATATAAAAAAAAAAGTTGTTAATAGTAAAAATACTATAAATAATTTACTATCTATTAATTTAAGCAAATAAATTGAGTTATTATAGTCTTAGGTTGTAAAGTAGATGTTTGGGTTGTAAAATCAAGTTTTGATGTGATAACTTTATAAATCGATAAACGCTGGCTGCACGCACGATTAAGTGTCACGTTCTGTGTGAAAGCGAGAGCGTGGAACAAGCGATAGAGGACGATCGGCCTAAACGTTCGGCTTGTGACGCATCTATCTCTCTTCCACCGTTATTACGTAAAATTATCATCCGTAAACCCACTTTATAGACAACCAACTTTTTTGACATGATGACGTCTTATAAATCGATGGACACCGGCTGCACGCACGAAAAATGTCACGTTCCGGAGCAGCAGCAGTAGTAGTATCTATCACGCATCAATCTCCCACCATTATCACGTAAAATTATCGTCCGTAAACCGATTTAACAGGCGTCCAATTTTGTTTCAAGTAATTTTACTCCCTTGTATATTCAAAAGGTTAGGTACAGCTCAAAATCGATTGCATAATGTTTGAAACCCTGTTTACCAACATGGCAGCCATGACCTCCCTGGCCCGATCCACGACCCTGGCTTCGATGCCGCTGGCCCCGGCCACGTGGTGCGCGAAGCTACTGTGGGCGGCGCCCTCCGTCAGTTGGAACAGAAACACGGGCTCGCCGTCTTGAATCATGTGCTCGAATCTCTGGAAGAATAGTATTTCTACATCAAAAGATATTGTATTCCTCTGCTTCAATCCTCTATTTGGGACTTAGAGGGCCAAATCACAGTGATGACACTCCCTGTACGGGAGAGTTCGGGCACCGGTGACCTTGAGCCGGGGTGTGTAAAGCGCTAGGGTTGATTGTGGTCGGTACCATGGAACAAGATCTCACTTCGTGCCTGCGGTGCGAGCCGTGCGACAGCAAACACAACACACAGCGCTCGAGCAAGGCAGTCGGCGACGGCCCGTCCCCCGCCCCACGTGCCTCTCGCTGCATCCGCGCACATCCGTGACTTCAACGCTTCAAATCACCGCGTCGAATTCACACAATCAATCACATATTATACCCAGTAGGGTATACGCATTCCAAGCATGCGTATTTTTTCAATCATCATCATCATCATCTCAGCCGCAAGAAGTCCACTGCTGGACATAGGATATATATTATCAATACTATCCACTATTAAGAAGATTAGTATTCTACTTCATTCATATTCATATCCGAAGCTATCTTCAATTTAATCAACTTTCTATTCATCGGATATAAATATTTACACACTAGTAAAAACTGGGGCTTTATGAGGGCTCGCGAAGTTTTATATCTAGTAAACATTTTAAAACCAAAACCCAAGCGGACGAAGTCGCGGACATGAATTGATATTAAGTACTATTATAAAAAACCCCAAACCTACGGGATAATAGTTTCTCAGTGAAGTGTACCACAAAAATGCATAGATTGTGGGATAGGGCTCGCCCTGCTCGCACTGAAAATTGATTTCCCATTTGCTAAAAAAAAAATGCATTAATACCACGTCGAAAAAGAGATCATACCAAGAATTTGACGATGGGCGTGTCCACAGTGTACTCTTTCAGGTTCAAGAAATGAGTAGACAACAGTACGTGAGGACAATGTTCTCTTTGGAACAGAAGAGTGTTGAGGCAGGCTGCAAGCAGAGATAGTCCGTCCACCTCTGACGTTCCTTTGCCAAACTCGTCGATGATTATTAATGAGCTGGACGGCGATTCTTGGAGGGCTAATGCCATCTGTAAGGGAATATTTATTTCGTTTGATCACAATCATGGAGAAGATAAAAACAGATCGAGAAGTAGATATGCTTGATTTTAAAAAAATGTCCCAACTCTATTGGTTTGGAAAGAGTACGTGAAACAAGATACCCAAATATTTTTATATGGAAAGAAAGTTATCTCACATTATTTGGTGTGATTTGCTGCCTGATAGTGTGAGTCCTCACAAATATATATATAGAAGATGAATTTGGAAAGCAGCATATAGCTTTGCTACTTTAATACTTACCTGCCTGAGATCGATGAGAAAAGCGGACATATGGGCAGCAACGCACTCGGTAGATTGTATTCGCGAGTGGATGTGGCTCATTATGCCGATAGTCGCGGATTCTGCTGGCACGAAGCTGCCGATGTGTGCCAAGTATACTATTAAACCTGAAATAGGCGAAGAAGCCATAAAAATTACGAAGCTAAAAGGACTTCAATTTATTTAGATTATAATACGATATTCTACGTTAGTGTAGGTATGCATCGAAATACCAAATGGAAATTTTGCCAACGATTGTGGTTGTCAATGCGTTTGTTTGAATTCAATTTCTTGAAGTGCTCCATTTTATGGCAAGAGCGGATAAAGATAATCAATTAGGGTTAGCCAACCTTTCAAATGCTCATAATAAGAAAACACCTTGAAGTTTTGACTTATATTCTAACTCTTCCTTGGCTTTATAATAATCTTGTATGAGGTTCATAAGGAATTTAGATCACTAATAGATAACCAATATAATAATTCATATTCGAGCCCTTCAGGCACATAGAGATCAGGACTGGACTGAGTTTCTTTCGGCGTACTCTTCTCAGCAGTGGTCATTCCGAAATGCTAGTAGTTTTTCGATTTTGCAAACATAAAAGAAAGAAAAATAAATAACAGAAACATATATGACGTTCAAAAAGCGATACATGTATCCTCTTTTGAATAAAATTATTAATTGTCATGTTAATAAAGAAGGATTAAAAAAAAGTAAAACGAAAAGGTAATCATTCAGGGGGTTACAATTTATCAATGTGTATTGCTTACCAATCTGCTTCATATAGACCGACTTCCCGCTAGAATTGGCTCCTGTGAGGACCTTCACAAGCCCCGCTTCCAAACTGCTCTCGGCGTCGTTGGCCACGAAGCTCTCGCAGGTCATCGTGTACAGAGGATGCCTGCCTTGCCGGATGTTGATGACTTTGTCGGTGGTTAACGTGGGCCGGACAAAATTGTGTTCTTTGCTGACTTTCGAGATTGCTATTAGGCTGTTTTATAAGGGCATCGTTAATATTAATCTCAACTTATATAATAAATACATTGAAGTGGGGCCCAAAATTGAACCCTGTGGTACACCTACGTATTATGTGTTTTAAGTGCAGGTATAATCCGCTGATCTTATTTAGTGTTTCCAGTGTATATTTTTTAAATAAACTTCTCAAATAGGTTAATGGACTGAATTTAATACCAAATACACTTATTATATCAGTAAAAATCTTGTAGTTCACTCCTTACCTTATTACTACTAGTCTTACTTTTTTGACTCACCAATCAAGTTCGGCGCATTTGTCTATAACTGCAGCTAGTGTATGCAGGTGTTCTAATACGATCCCTGTCAGTCTCATCATGATGCGAGTTTCATGCGCCACTATTTCTGGGTACGCGTCTCCGATCATCACATCTAATTCTACAAAAAGATGCAACAATGCACAACAATGTCTTCGTATTTTTTAGTATAATTTAGTTATTTATGCCAAATGTATGAAATTGTTGTTACCTTCACAGCCCCTGCTCTTGTAATGGATATAGTCGTTGTTTTGAAACTAAAAATGAAAGACGACTATGAGTGTATTTTAATTTAAATAAAGGAAAGCTACAGTCCAAGATATATAAATATTATGATGATTAAATGACGCCTAGTAGAACCAAAGTTGGAGTCAAAAAGTCAGATAATCGTATTGTATTCAAAATATATCTACTCGTAAATAGTGAAAATAGTCTAGTGAGTATTCAAAGCAGCTTTGTCAACGAAATATCGTTCACAAAGCTGCATTGAATACTCACTCGGTAATAATTATGGTATAATCAGTAAATAATATCCGTACCATGAACTTCATATTCGGCAGCTCCTTCTGCTGCGGTGTGAGGTCATCGGTCCAGGCCTTCACCCCCAGCAAGTACCCCAAGTGCGGCATGTACAGCATCGTGCACTCTTGTACGAATTCCGGTAACCGCTCCAACTCTATCTTGGCGGTTTCAGACATCAGGCCGTGGAGGCTCGCCATGGTTTGCTTTTCTAAAGATGTTAAAATTAGAGTTTATCATTACATTACCTAATAGCTAATAATAAAAGTAGAAAAATGAGAAAATAAAACAATTAGGCGAGAAAAGGGAAGTTTGAAAAGAACTCCACCTGCAAAAGCTCTTAAATTGAAAGAAGATGTCGAGAAACTTCGTCGTTTAAGCAATGCCGGCCGCATATTTGGGTGTCTGGGATGTATAAGTATCAACATGATTACGTCAGCGAAAATATTGTTTTCTTTGGGATAAAAAATATTTAGGCACTGCATTATTGACTAATGTTTCAAGAAGTTAAATGTTAAAGAACTATAAAACTGTACTTCTGTCAAGTTCTGGATCCACGCCAGCCTTCACGGTGAACTTCCCTTCTGACTTCGACAAATCAAAGTCTATTATTCTGTTCATGTATAGCGCCATCTAAAACACATAGATGTTCGTTGATTCGATGTTTTTGACGAGTTAAACACTAATGAAAATAAATTAACGGTAAAAGAATAAATATTGTAGCCTACTTCGTAGAGTTTGTTGTTGTCACATGATGCTAGTTCGTGTAAAAATTCACTGGACTTCTGAGAACCTTCGCACATTTCGCAGATCAGCACAGCATTGTAGAGGGTCTGGAAAATCATTCACGACATGTATTTGTCTATTGGCACGAGGAATGCGTTGTTATACAGTTCCATCATCAGTTTGGTACCATGTGTGGAGTAGGTATATATATGTTACAATATTATGTTCTTTTATTGGTAAGTAGGTAGTACAGGTCATACTTCACGCCACAGAGGTATTGGTATAGAGATATAAGATATATATTTTTTGTATTATTTAATCTCTCAAACAGGTAACATAATAAACTACATTTTACTCGAATGGCGACTATGTACCTACGTCAGTCACACCCACCAGTTCATTGGACGACCTGACCAAGGTCGTAGGAAAGCTGGATGGAAGCCGGAAACAATCAGGAATTTTTGGAATCCTTGCGTGAGGCCTATGTCCAACAGTGGACTTCTAGCGGCTGTGAGATGATAACAATCATGACTTACATTGTATAACGATTTCCACTGGTAAGGCTTGGCTGAGAGAGCCTTGATCTTTGCTAGTATACCCTGCATGAAAAGAAGATACAGTCATCAAAAGCTTATTACGAGTAGAAACACAAGATATACAAGAACTTAGAACATTAAAAAAGGCATATAGAAGTGAAATAGGGAATGCCTATAGAAGTGAAAACAACACAACGCCGTAAGACGTTTTCACTTCAAAAATATAGAAACATCAAAATACTAATATAGAAATTGTAGGCTACTTGCGTTAACATTTTTGATGAATCTAAGAGAAGCACAAATGTTCTTCATAAGTGGTTCGTGTTGCGGCCTCATAAAGAATGCCACTACGTCTTGCCGACGCTTCAGGGTGGTGAGGTCTTTTGTGGGGTGTTGAAGGAAAACCCTAGAACACAAAGTCGAAAATTTAGTTAAAGATTACGGGTTACTCGCGTACAAGGTCAGCTTATTATTTCGACCTCATCCGGAGGATTCTCTGCTTGTCTGACTTCATAAGCATGACTGATTTATTTCAATAGAGAAGAGACTTTCTTCAAGGTGACATACTGAGAGAAAGTAAAAAAAGTTAAGGGTGCAAAATACAGCCCACGGCGACGTGTCGACAATCGAATGTGTCTGGTGAATAATTGGCGAAAGGTTGAGACTGACCAAGCAAGTCAATAGCAATTAACTTTATCCTTTGATACGATTGAGAATAAAAACCGGCTAAGTGCGAGTTGGAATCTCATACGTAAGTTTCGGTATCACCATTCAATATTTAACTACAAAATATACCCAAGAAATACGTTCTTTGTATGCTATATTAAATTTTATTTTATTTCTATTATAGCGGGAATACAATATTATTATATTACTAGCTTTCGCCCGCGGCTCCGCCCGCGTCAATGTCGATCCCTCGGGAATAGTTCTTTTTCCCGGGATAAAGGATAGCCTATGTCCTTCTCCGTACTCCAGAGAACTTTAATGCAAAAGTTTATGATGATCGGTTCAGTAGTTACGGCGTGAAAGCGTAACAAACAAACAAACAAACAAACTCACTTTCGCATTTATAATATTAGTAAAGAAGTAAAGATAAGGATAGGTACACATTCTAAGCAAATTTCACATCTCTACCTGCTGTGAAAAATGGGCGGACGGACGAATAGCGGAAGCTAAGCAATAATAAGCAGCCCCGTTTTTATCTTTTCACTTCGGAATCCGAAAAAAGACAATGAGCGTACGTAATAAGAATCATTAAAAACTCTTCGGTGAATGGCAAATTTTAGTAATAAATAGGTCTCCTCAGTTCTTACCTCATACGAGTTTGGCCAACTTTGGAGCTGCACTTGCTAAACACGTGGAACAGGCTAAGCCCTTCCTTGTTGCTGCCCTGCACGCCTTTCTTGAAGTTGCTCGGGTGCGAGATGGAACTGAATATTTGGAGACCACGGTACGTGTCCTCGTCCATAGTCACTATGTCTGCCCTGTGTATATGAGGTCCATTTAAATTAACCCGTCAAGACCCTGTTTATGACGAAGTTTCCTAGAGCCCCTGAGGCATGATGATATAATGTCACGAAGTTTTCGAAGGGTGCACAAATATTTTTAAGGGTTAGCACTCATAGGTCAAAGAAAGGAAATTCAAAAGTTCTGTGATAAGTTAGTCTGTAGCCGTGTGGTATCCGGCAGAGTAGAATAGGACCACTCCAAGTCTTCCCGTGGATGTCGTAGAAAGCGACTTAGGAAATACAAGCTAAACAAAGCTTATAAACATCTAAGACACCTCTCCAACCCGTCTGGCCAGTGTGGGGAGTGTAGGCCAAGTCCTCTGGCTGCTCTGGCCAAGTATGGCCCTAGTAGTACTGAGAGGGTCGTGCTCCTGTAGTGGAGACTAAAAAGGACCTGATGATGATGATGAAGTTAGTCTGTAGCAAAAAGAATATTCGATGTTTTAAGGTAGGAATATCAAAGCTAGTTACAATAAAAATGTCTTTCAAGCTGATTTACGATAAAAGAAAAAATCTCTTCCAATTTCTACCTATGTGCCTGCATACCAAACCAGCACGCTTAACGAGGCCTATGGGTTTTATGATATTAGGCTATGTATACTCCGCAAGATGTAAGGACGTGATTACTATGCATGCACTTACAACGAAATCTTGGTGATGGTGAAAAACTGCGGCTTGGTGTGCAGCTCCATACTCAGACTCGACCAGTTCAGATCCAGGTATCGTAATAGCGCGCCCAAAGCATGGACGCTTTGCGTCTGAGAGAAGTTCACTGCAGTTCTGATGAATAGGATCCGTTCCTCTTCAGTGCAGTTGCGGGGTTCATTTGGAAGGGAGAGGGAATAGATGCGGCGTTTGCAGGCTTCGAAACCTGAGGAAAATTAAAATATTAGCCAGTCCATAGCGTACCAGCCAGTTCAGTTTGACTTGGAATGTATTGGTGTTCTTGTTTCTGTTTCTATTTCTAGCCTATACTGTCCAATTACAGGACAAAGGCCTCCCTTTCATCTTTCCAACTATGTCGATGGAGGGCTGCTGAAGTCCAGTCTTTCCGATAGGATTGAAGCTCGTCTTTCCATCTCTTTTTAGTTCTTCCACACTTTCGTTTCCGATTTTGTGGGATCCATATTTTGGTCGCTATGGCCCACAAACTCGTTAGGCATTCGGCAGATATGCCTTGCCCAGTTCCACTTAAGACTGATGGCCTTTTGTTCAGCGTCTATGATCTGTTTTGGAGCGCAGTGTTGTATTTCTAATGCGATTAGAAACTTTGACTGTCAACATACGGCGCTCCATGGCTAGTTGTACTTTATTATATTTGCTGTCACTAGATGCAGTAGGTACACTCAATAACTATCTTATACTATATATTTATGATATTTATATATTCCCTCAATATATTTAATAAGAAAACATATTATTACTAAATTCTCTTGCGGAGACGAAGACCAGCTTGCAGTTGCCTCTGCCGCTGGCGTCGCTGTCGAACACTGTTTCCTTGACGTTCACAACAAACGCCCCCTGCGACTTTCCTTCCAGCAGGATCCTCAAAAATGTTAAAGGCATAAGATAGCTAATTAGTTTGTAACACATAAAACCATAGATTTAAAAAAAAAATTGCGTACTTCTATGCCTAAAACATTAAAATACCATGGGGAAATTAGGTTGTAAATCACTTATAACATCGAGTTTTTTTTATGAGTTCTGACTTAATATGAAAAGGTTTTTTTAATGTCCTGTCGTGATATTTGTAAGTCTATGTTACATTCATAAACGTTGGGACGACGCGTATCTTGCCGCGTAAACTTTCATTGCAATGCGTGTAGAGTTTGTTAACATTCAACCGAAAAATTAAATTAATATTTTTGTAAGTAAAATTTGAAAGTAAAATCAAACAAATTATTAAAAGTCGTTACAAAAAACGTTGTTATTTATTATGTTAGCTATCTTGTCCTGTGAGTTTATTAGTTTTTCCAGTAACCCTCTATATTCTGGATCAGCAACTCGAACGCCACACTACTTCTTATATATATTCATAGGCAATGGTTACGGCATTCTATCAGGTGGAATATATCGTCTGTCAACCTAGTATAGTCCAACCAAAAAATCCTCAATATCCTCTTTTTGTTATTTGCCCTTTCGCCCCCGGCTCCGCTCGCGTCAATGTCAATCCTTCTCCGTACTCCAGAGAACTTATGGATGCAAAATTTCATGATCATCGGTTCAGTAGTTACGGCGTGAAAGCGTAACAAACAAACTCACTTTCGCATTTATTATATTACCTACTGGCTTTCGCCCGTGGCTCCGCCTGCGTCAATGTCGATCCCTCGGGAATAGTACTTTTTTCCGGGATAAAAGGATAGCCATGTCCTTCTCCGTACTCCAGAGAAATTGTATGCAAAATTTCATGATGATCGGTTCAGTAGTTACGGCGTGAAAGCGTAACAAACAAACAAACATATAAACAAACAAACAAACTCACTTTCGCATTTATAATATTAGTAAGGATAAGGATTAGTAAGGATAAGGATTAGTAAGGATAAGGATTAGTAAGGATAAGGATAAGGAAGTAAGGATTAGTAAGGATAAGGATAAGGAGTGGTAAAATTCTGTGAAAATAATCAAAATTCACGTAGGTTCTTTAAATTAAAAAAATATGTCCGGAGAAGAAGTGTGCATGTTAGTTGTTGAGTTTTTGGCAAAAAACGGGTGTCGTGAAATTTTGGATGTGTTTATTTATTGGAACTAAGTGAAGTTATTTTATAAAGATAAAAAAGAACCGTACCTAGCTGGCTGCACCTGTCGGTACAGGCTCCGGAACATCTGGAAATCAGGTGCACGATCCACTATCTCTTCTAGGACCATGAGCTACATGAAGATAACGTTTAACATTAGCTCTGATTTGAACACTTCTGTAATTTTAACTGTGGCAAAGAGGAGGCAGAAATAAACTGTTTTGGTCCTGAACTAGTACAATATCCATACCGTAACATCATGGCGAGTGATGTTCAAAATAGAAAAACCGGTCAAGTGCGAGTTGGACTCGCGCACGTGGGGTTCCGTACCGTTATCTATAATCAGTTAAAAATTATTAAATATATTTTTATTACATTTAATAATTTGCGACATAAACGGCTGTAACTTTTGATTGCGTTGGCTTAGAAGTTTGATTTTTTCACAGCTCTAAGGGACAGCAGAGCTGAGTATTCTATATGAATTTCAGCTTATCATATCAGCGATACCTCATCGCGTTCCTGAGAAAAAGGGTTTTGACAGAGCGACAGACGGACAACCGAGTGATCCTATAAGGGTTACTTTTTACCTTTTGAGGTACGAAACCCTAAAAATGATTTCAGAAAATATTATCGCAAATGTGGCACATTTGAAAGCGTTTCTCCTACAGCGTTTAAATGAAGTAAAATCGTTAGGAGTGGCTGGCATAGTATATAATTAACAACTAGAAAAATGTTGTAAATGACTTGTGTTCATAATATTACCCCAATTAACGTGAGTATAAAAATAGATGAAGGCTCCACAATGACGTGTGTTGCGAACATTTATAAAAATAGAAACATAGATTCTTAACAGGAATAGACCAGACAAATATATTTTCGATATAAATACAGATGGCGAGCGCATTATAAGCGCTTACACGTGTAAAGCAACGCCGGGCGTGGTCTCCAATGGGATAGGCGACCACAAGTGGCACAAAAAATTCCAGAGTTCCTCCGTACTTCGGATGGCATGTTAAACCGTTGGTCCCGGCTGTCATCGCAAGATGACGATCGTTGAGCTATGTCAGATGCCGTTTGGCAGCTTGAAAAATCTGACGCCAGTGTTGGCCACTTACACACACGAATAGCAAGCAATGAATGAATTAATTATTTATAACATAACTTAAGTCTAGGTTATTTATAATATTAAATTTTAATGAATTTCATAATGGCAATTTTTGCACCATCCCTCCGGCTATGGCACAACAATGGTTAACGTGGAGGCTGTCCAGTCTTCGCGCGATCATGTTCAGGATGCTGTTGCCGCTCCCTCGCACCCTGCGCCCCAGGGACGCGCATCTCTTACGCATAGTTGCGTAAAAGCAAAGTTTAGTTGCTTCCAGTTTGGTTAGGACATTGCAGGCTTAAATCACCTGATTGTCTGATAATTAAGATGATTCCGTGCTTCGGAAAGTGCGTCAAGCCGTTGGTCCGAGCTGCCATCTGGTAGTCGTTAAAGGAACCACGTCAGAGGCCGAGAGGCGGTACCGAAGAACTCTGACACCAGGGTGTGCATGGTCGATTGACCGTGTCACCTACACGAAATGATGATGACCGCCGTCAGTTGTGTTTTTGTCAAAATCAAATATTTACTTCACGTTTTTTTCTAAATATATGACTATCACACAATCTGTAAACCGTCTTTAGCTACTTTATTAAGTCTATGGTAAAATGAACCCACCTCGCCCGTCTGAAGGGTGTAGCAGGCCGCGCCGAGCTTCCCAGACCGGCAGTAGACGGCCAGCAACCGCTGTCACACGCACACAATTAATTTGATGATTAAATAATTAATTGAGTTTTAATTAGGCTAATGTGCATTTCAATTTAATTGGTATCAAACCCCTGACACCGTTAAATATAGAGACACGCACATCATTTTTGTACTGTTTACTGTGACTGTGTGTGATCACGCTTTCCCTTTTCCCTTTGCCATTCAAACTAATACAATATGTTGAAATCATCATCATCATCAGGTCTTTTTTAGTCTCCACTACAGGAGCATGATCCTCTCTGTACTACTAGAGCCATATTTGTCCAGAGCAGACAGAGGACTTGACCTACACTCTCCACGCTGGCCAGACGAGTTGGAGAGGTCTCACAGATGTTTAAAGTTTGGTTTAGCTTGTATTTTCTAAGTCGGTATCTGCGACATCCACGGGAAAACTTTGAGTGGTCCTTTTCTACTCTGCCGGATACCACACGGCGTTGAAATCATAGTTGCATTATTTGGAGACAGGGGTTTGTTGATGAGATCACACCGAAAAGCTTTGGATAAAATATCAGGCAAAGATAAAAAATATTTGACCTATCATTAATTCAGTTTTCTTTTTCAAGTTCTGTAGGAAAAACCTTTTCGCTGATATAGGTTACTATAATTTTTTCAGTATTACCCTTATATCCATTTCTGTGAATAGGTATATCAATACCTTAAAAGTACCTATGTTATCAAAATATTTTTTCTTCAAATCGATGATACTCGACTTAACCGCAGTTATTTAAAGCTAATGATGGCGTAAAATATAAAAAGCACGTAGGTTTATTGTTTTACTAGCTTACGCCCGCGGCTCCGCCCGCGTCAATGTCAATCCCTCGGGAATAGTACTTTTTCCCGGGATAAAAGGTAGCCTATGTCCTTCTCCGTACTCCAGAGAACTTGTATGCGCAAGTTCATGATGATCGGTTCAGTAGTTACGGCGTGAAAGCGTAACAAACAAACAAACAAACAAACAAACAAACAAACAAACAAACAAACTCACTTTCGCATTTATAATGGCCTAGTTAGGATTAGGATTAGGATTTGTTATTGTGTAAGTGTTGCATGTTCTTATGGAAGGCCAGGGGTGTTAGATTATGACGCACATTACAAAGTAGGTGTTCGAAAGAGCAATATAAGGGTGCAGTTGACGTGGTGGAACGATGATGTCATTTATAAGGCGTTTAGAAATACAATTCAGAAAAAAGTTCTAGGAATCTGAAGCCGCTTAACTACACGATAGACTATACTTGTTTTAGTTAGGTGATTTTTTTTACAGCAAAGCAACAAATTTTATGATGCCAAAACCAAACTCATTAGTATATGGAAAACAAAAAATAAATATGAAATAAACACTTTTCTCATAAGTAATTGCGCACGATCCCAACTTTTACAAATACATTAGGTACTTACTTCTTCAACTTCAGAATCCTCAGTGGTTTCCTGGTTTTCATTGTTATTTTCTTGTGGAGTTGTATTAGCGTTTCTGAAATATTTATGTAATTATTTTCGATTTCAAATGGCGACAATCGAATCCACTGGTTTGATCATAGATGACGCAGCAAGGCGCACAACCACAACCCGCTAAGTAAATCTCACTGCAGCTGCACCATGACAGTTTATTTTAGTTATTCCACACATTGTTTATAAACATGGTCATACACACTAAATTACGTCGATTTACCATATAATGTCTACTAGAATCAATTTGCAAAACAATCCAAAACAATAACCGTGGAGACCGCCGAAATTCCCGCCAAGAAAACGACAACGAATTTTATACCTACTACCTAATATTGATGCTGTAAATCCGGCATTTTTTTTAACTACCTCCTTGACGAATATTAACCGTCTTTAGGTAAAACAAACTATTCTCATAATATGAAACGTTTACCAACCTTCTACACTTAGAAATTACAAAGCGGCTATTATTATCCGACTCGATGTTAATGGCACTGCTGCTCATAGGTTGACGAGACACTGTCACTGACGCTGCATCAGACGTGATATCCGTCATCATAAATTATTTTATTAAAATTAGATATCATTCGACCGAATACTCAACACAACAAAGAGTAAGTAGAGACAAAAATAATTTACATTCGCGCCAAATTCCAATCATAAACCAAAGACAGTATTCATTTTTTAATCTTTATGATTAGTGGCCAGTAATTATTTGATGAAAATGCACATGGTTATATAAATCTGTAAACATGGCGAAAACATTACAATACTTCAAACATATTATATAATACGGTTAAGTATATAAAATTAAAAAAGATGTGCCACCCCCTCACAAAAATTCCTCTTTTTTGTAAATGGCTGAACTGATTTTGATAAAACATGTCTAAGAACCATCGCTAGAAAACAGAAACAGAAATAGTGTCATTTTGTGAAAAACGTATAAAATTATTGGGAATCTCAGATGGGAATATACTTTAGTAGTCATAATGAATCCTAACACTTTTAGTGAATGTTTGCATGCAGAAATATTTCAGCGAAAATTTACGTGCTGAATTTTCCTTGTAACGTTAAAATTAAATTTACCTGCAAGGGGATATTAACCATGACTAAAGTGGCAGTATTTTAATCGAAAGAACCATGTTTACTGGCCAGTAGTTCATTTCCGAACTTAACGTTATCTTAGGAAAAATAAATTCGTTAAGGCGCTGTATCCCTTACCCGTTTGTAGCGGACGTCGCGCAATATTTTATATATTTGTGTCATACCTGTCGTCAGTCTCAGTTCGAATCCGTGTCTGCCATTTTCGTGTTAATTTTTTATTTTAATAATATAATAATTATAACCAAATATTGTATTTTTATTTTATTGTATTTTATAGACGTATAAAAAACCTTTTAAGTATATGTGAAGCCTTTGCTGATGCACATGGTTTGAGGTATAATGTTGAGAAGAGCGTTTTTATGGTTTTCAGGGGCCGTATGAAATTACCAAATAAAGTGCCTCCACTGCTTCTGAACAGTATACCTTTGGTGCGTGTTGATCAGTTCAAATATTTAGGGCATGTTGTCACTGACACACTAGATGATAGCCTGGATTTGGAGAGGGAACGTAGGGCATTGGCAATACGGGGAAATATGATAAGACAAAGGTTTTCTAGATGTACAGCCGAAGTGAAGGTAACCTTATTTAAATCATACTGTCAGACGTTTTATACAAGTGGTCTTTGGTTCAACTTTACTCAAAAATCATATAATACATTACGAATTTTATATAATAATATATTTAGGTCCTTGTTTGGGCTTCCCCGTTTCTGTAGTGCTTCAGGCATGTTTGCTGATGCAAGGGTGGAAGACTTTTATGCTCTTATGAGAAAAAAGTCTGCATCGTTATTACACAGAATCCGGGGAAGCCAAAACAGCATTATGAAAATGATAGCAGGTAGGTTCGATAATTCTCTCTTTGCCTCATTGCTCAGGCAACTGAAGACATAGTTATTATGTGTATTTAGTGAATTATTGATTGTATTTTAGTTAAAATTGGCTAAATATTCTAATTGTTGTACATCTCTTTTGTTTCACTCTTTAATATGGACAAATGATAGTCTGAAATAAAGATATTTTATTTTTATTTTATTTTATAAAAGTTGGTAGTTGTCGCTGAAAATATCAAGAAATTAGCGACGAATTTTTTTCTGGATATAGCTTTTTTGATATTTTATTTAGTTAGGTTTTAAATATTTTTTTGAACATATTTTGATGTAACCATTTATTTTGATCTTTGAACTGTAGTTTATATTTTTTCATGCTAGTATTCTTTGAAAAATAAGGCTAACTGCGCGACGAAAAAATACACGTTTTACGGTATTCTTCTAATGCACAGCGCCTTAAGTGAGGTAGGTAAAAGGCGTGTAGGGTAAAGACGAGTATTACCGGTCACGTAAAAAATTAATAACAAATTAGAGAAAATCAATCTTTCATTAAAAATCTATCAGGTAATGAAACATAATTTTAACAAAATATTCTAAAATAATCACTATCAATCATTTCAATTCTTTAAATAAGTCACAATAAACATTTATTTATTATTATTATATTATTATTATTTTAACAAAATGAATACAGTGTTGCATACTCCTTAGCAGCTAGGTTATACATTCTCCAACTTTATAGCGCCTTCCATGTTGTCTCTAATTAGCTAAAGGCTGCACGGCAAGAGTGACAAGTGTGTGGCGTGTTTAACCGCATTTGACCTATTCAGTAGCAGGGTTGCCGCTCGTCCATGTTCGATACAGTGTCTACATGGTTTCGGTAGTTTCAATCAAAATATTCTAATAGTACATTGTGTAGGAAGGGTTAAGAAGACATTAACAAACGAGTGACTGCTATCAAGTATGAGGCGAAGTCGAGTGCTTTTGGTTGTCCGAATTTGTAATCTCCATAACGCCCTTGAAATACACAATGTAGGTAATTATTACATCGGGTAAAATATTTTTTCTGATTATTAAATAACAGCCTCCGTTCCGTTGTCAAGTGGTTAAGGCGTTGATCCGGGGGTCGTGGGTTCGATTCCCACCGGAAGCATATTTGTTTAGTTGTTTCCAATTTGGTTAGGACATTGCAGGCGTGTATCACCTGATTGTTTGATAATAAAGACGATTCCGTGCTTCGGAAGGCACGTTAAGCCGGTGGTCCCGGCTGCCATTTGGTAGTCGTTAAAGGAACCACGTCAGAGGTCGAGAGGCGGTTCCGAAGAACTCTGACACCAGGGTGTGCATGGTCGATTGACCGTGGCACCTACTCGAAATGATGATGATGATTAATAAATAGTTAGCCGCTATTTATTTTCCGGAAAAAATATTTTACTCGCTCGCGTCGAACAGAAAAGGAATCCTCGGATTTCACATCACAGTTAATGAATATGTTTTATCCAGAAAGTGAAAGTCGTAAATTTATATTCGACATTCTCTTAAAGGGGTGACTCAGGCCGTCATTATAAACAACTTTTTCTATGGGACTAATGCTGGGAACGAGCTACTACTAACTAACTAACAATACTGATGGGCTGAGACAAGGTACACGCTGTATTCAGCCAGCCACGACCATTAACAATTCCAAATATGAAATAAGAAGAAAAATCTTGCTGTCTAGTAGGTACCAAATTCAGTTCCAAATTTGAATATTACTCGATTGGAAATCTTTTTGACTTGTGGTATCGTAATCACGGAGATTTTGATACATTAAATTTAAAAATAATTTTTGTTGTCATAATGTCTTCTCAATCGATGAACATCGGCTGCATGTACGAAAAATGTCACGTTCCTGAGCAGCAGCAGCAAAAGCAGTAGTAGTAGTAGTATCTATCATTGTCTTTGTCTTGTCTATCACGCATCTATGTATCACGTACAATTTTAGTCCGTAAACCGACTTGAAAGACAACAATTTTTTTTGTAGGTAGGTAACTGCTTATGTTCCTTATATAGTAAATAATTAATTTTCCTTAAAGGTAGTAGCCCTATCTGAAGGTGTAATAGGGTAATTGCGATAACAATACGTATTTGAGACATCGTTAGCCCAGATGCCAAAATCGATTGTAGTGATTTACAAATGCTGACTTTGATATTGCCGATAGAGGATCTTTTTCCTCTACATAGAATATTGATAGAAGAGCTCTTTCCTCTTCCTATAATGTGGCAAAAAAATACTAAAAGAGAACGTGCTTCCTAAGCCGTGCAGGAAGGTACGTTCCTAGGGAGTGCAGAGCTATGCGCCTTTGAAACCACACGCGCATTACTCCGCTTCCGAATTATAATTTTAATTCGCGATTCGCGCGGCACTGCCTCCGCCCGTCAACACTATGGGCTCTAAAAAACTCGTGGTGAGCGAACTTCTGGCGTTCCTGGATAAGCAACTGGATTGCATGGACGAAGTCAGTGTAATTCAGATCTGTACCAGCAATTGGCGAGAGGAAGAGATACGAAGTGCGAAGGTGCTTCTTTATGAGTCGCTTGAAATGAGCGAACGTATGCCGTCTCGACGGAGAGATGAGAAGGGAGAGAAGAGTCTTCAGGACATGATAAACCTGTTCAAGTCGACCGATCCGGAAGAGTGGCCCGTGGCGTTCGTATGTAAGGACCTACACCGCCTTCCGCCGGTTACATTTGACCATGTCGACGTCACTAGGTTGTTAAAAGATATTACAACGTTGAAGTCCAACCTGGCCGATTTGCAGTTGAAGTTCGAGGCATCAAAAACTACCATCGATGATTTACGAGCGGAATTAGTTGAATTAAAAACCAACAAGTCTGTAAGTAGGTCACCCGATGCCTCAATCGTTAACACGTGTCGCGGTGCACTCGATGCATCGCAGTCAAGTTTCGCGTCAGCGAAATTGGATTCATCGCCGGTCATCGCCGTCGAACGACTTGTGTCACCCCGCCCCGCACCTCGAACAGCCCCCGCGGTGACGAATGTAAGCACGCCAACGCCTCGTGCTTACGCGACTGCTGCAAGCCAACCTCCCAAAATTCAGCGGTCATCTCAACTTGAGAGTCGCACCCGGCAAAGGTGGTGGCTCTAGAACCAGCTCCTAAGGGAGTTGTGGACAATGAGGGCTTCACCAAAGTAATACGGAAGCGGAAGAAGCCCCAAAGTAGAAATAAGTGCGGTACTGCACTCAGCGGTCCCAACATGTTGCTGCGTGCAGCCGTACCGACGACTTTACTCTACGTGTCCCGCCTCCATTATTCTACAAAGAGTGAAGATCTGGTGGAGTACATAAAAGTGAAGACGAAGTTAACCTTGAGGGTCGTAAAGTTGGAATCGCGTCACAACGTGAATTTCAACTCATATGTGGTGCGAGTTCCATCTGCTCAGATGGAGACCTTCACTGAAGAAGATTTCTGGCCGAAGGGTGTCTTTCGGCGTTTTCGCGGGAGGCTACCAGACACCCCATCACCGTGTAGTGCGTCACAGACAATACGTACGATGTAGTGAAATAAGTTTTTTTATATTATATATATATATATATATATATATGTTAGTCTTTAAGGTATATATTATATGGGCCATATTTTTGTAAAAAAATATTGTAGTTGCCTGAATTAAATGATTTATTATTATTATATAAGCCGTTAATCGCAGCTATCATCATTAATAGCATTCGTTAAGCTATTTCAGAGGCATTTGGGCAGTTCGAAAATTTGAATTTCGACACACCAGAGTCTCTCTCATTAAGACAAAAGGATACCTCAGCTCCCATAGAATGGCAGGCGTGACAACGTTTATCGTCTATCGCCATCTTGTTTTCCGTAATATAAAAGAGCGAGATGTGGATAGTTTATCGCGCGATATAAACAGCGTCGCGGACGCCATGCTACGGATGCTGAAGCTAAAATCCATCGAGTTAAATATACAGCGTTATTTTGAACCCCCTAGCTATATTGAAATCTGGGAATCAGAATCCCTAATAGAATACAGAATTGTAAGAAAAAAGGTTAAAAACGAAAAAATACATTTAATCTTTCATAGAAATTCGTCCAGCTGACCGGCGTCTTTGTATGGGAAACCTAATTTTCTTTTTCCTTTTTTACCTTTTTTTCTTACAATTCTGTATTCCATTAGGGATTCTGATTCCCTTTATTGCTCTTTACAATCTTAACAAGTTGTTTACAATAACACTGGTCCCAATTAGGATTCCCTGTTAAAAGGCAAACACCAGAGCACACACTGCTGCTACATCCCGCTGCGGTGGAAAGAAAGAAACAAAAATAGTTTTTATTGTACATAACATAACGTACAATTTACAAGACGTAGGATGTTAAAGTTATGTACCAAAATAGTGTCCACTCAGCATGTGTAGAGACTTGCACCACGTTGCTGGTCTTCCGTAGATGCTGGGTGATTTAAGGACTGACGGAATTCGCATGCGGATGCGGAGGCACGGAACCGCACCGCCGCTAGGGTTACGGTGTTATCTTTGTTACCTTGCGGATTTTTCATACAGATCAAAAAAAAATTGTACAACATTAAAAACTGCAGCGCCTGCAGCGCCGCATACCGGAGCGGTTTCTTAGCATTTCTTTGCATTGGCGAGCTCCGTGGCGCAGTGGTTAACACGCCAGCCTGCGACACGAGGGCTCCGGGTTCGATCCCCGGTCAGGTAAAGATGGAAAATGATCTTTTTCAAATTGGCCTAAGTCTTGGATGTTTATCTGTATATGTATACTGTCCAAGGGATAACACAAGTCTCGAACTTACTTTGGGGCTAGCTCAATCTGTGTGATTTGTCCATATATATTTATTTATTTCTGCCAAAAGTGGTTGTTTTTGGCAAAAATACGAAGAAATCTTCACGTTCTCACTTTCAACTGTAAACAGTAGTTCTATAGTTTGAAGAGCTATGTAAGTAGGGCCTCATAATAAAGAAAAATAAATAATATCTTCTATCTTTCAAATAATTTATTCCTAATGAATACAGTACAGGGGCCTAAATTTATGTATCTAAACTAAGGTAGGGTTCAAGAATAAAAGATAAACAATGTTATAAAACTTTAATCCTTACAAACCACATACCTATTGCATTTTCAGTACTTAAGTTTATCTCAATTTATTTTTTTTATTTCTAATTTATAATAAAAAGTACGGTAATATTTAAAACATGCTTAAGTTATAACTATACTTCACTTTTATGGAAACTTTACAATTTTACTTATTTTAAAACATTTATTATTTAAATTTGGTGCGACATTATTATATTGCAATTATTTTACTTTTTTAATAAAAGGCACTTATGGTTACTTTTAATCATTAAACTATAATAGCTCTAGCGCGCTCCGTGGCGCAGTGGTTAACACGCCAGCCTGCGACACGAGAGAGCAAGATGCAAGAGACTACCTCTACACCCATATAATAAAACGTTAAAAACATTTATTATACAGCGTGTAACTTAATTAACATTTCCGTAAAGGGGAGACTCAGCCCGTCAAAATGAACAACTTTTAATATGGTACCAATGCTGGGAACTAATTTTTTTTGGAATTTTTATTGCGCGAGTCGGTTGAACATTTTTCTATGAAGATGTCGATTTTTGTTTGAGTACCCAGCATGATTAACATTGGAAAAATTGTTCTGTTTGACGGGCTAAGTCACCTCTTCACGGGTAGGTCGTTGGTTAACACTTTCGCCGACACTGCCCGCCTGTAGACGTAATTCTATTGTTATTTCTTTTGAAAGAAAGAAAGAAACTGATTCAGTGTCAGTGAACTAGTTAAGGGCCCGTACTACCTCACACAGCTTTGCATGATTGACTGTTATATCAATAATAATTAAATACTCAAGTTGAAATAAAAATGCAGCAAAGTTCAGGACTAACTCTGGTAACTGTCTGACTCAAAAACACGATTGCGTTAAATTTTCTCGATAGAAAAAAATTACAAAGTTGCCTTCAAATCACGTCTAATTTACTCGGTATATAGCATTATTCACCAAATATATTAAAATTAACCTTGAAACTTTTGATTATTATTGCATTACAGATAAGGCAGCCATCATATGTTTTTCTTTTTCGAATAACCCTTGAATATTCCTAAAAAACGAAAATATCCAAAGTAGCCAACGCGTTTAGACCATCCTCGTTTGTATCGCCACGCCGCCTGTCATATGTCGGGGTCTTAAGTTACAAGCTGTACGTAAAACTTTTGAATAAGCTGGCAAAAGATATTGTTGGCAATTTGTAGAAATATTTTTAACGTTTTAAAACATAAATTTAGATGCACCAGAATATAAAGGCGCGTTTACACTACACGACAAGAAGGTCCTTCTCTTCCGGCGCGTCTTTCCGGAAGTTGACCCGGATGTGACGACACACGTGGCCTATGGCGTCGAAGACAGGCACTGCAGTGGCTGCCATACACGACGCTACCATCGTGCGAAGTGATGCGAAGTAGATCTTAGCGCACCTCAAGCAGGGAGCGGTACACCATATTTGCTGGAGGAGAGAATATAATAATAAATAAATATATACGGACAAATCACACAGATTGAGCTAGCCCCATGGTAAGTTCGAGACTTGTGTTATGGGATACTAACTCAACGATACCATATTTTATAACAAATACATATATAGATAAACATCCAAGACCCAGGCCAATCTGAAAAAGATCATTTTCCTTCTTGACCTGGCCGGGGATCGAACCCGGGGCCCTCGTGTCGCAGGCTGGCGTGTTAACTACTGCGCCACGGAGCTCGCCATGAATATGCCAATATGAAATTCAGATTGTCATTGATCTCTATGGTCAGGGGTGTCATCCTTAACTGCCTGTCCGGTGGATGCAGGTATGGCATCAGGTACGCGTCCCCGGCCTCCCCAGCTGCTACTTGCTTTTCCAAGGAGTGAGTAAATAAATAAATAAAATAAATAAATATATACGGACAAATCACACAGATTGAGTTAGCCCCAAAGTAAGTTCGAGACTTGTGTTATGGGATACTAACTCAATGATACTATATTTTATAACAAATACATATATAGATACACATCCAAGAACCAGGCCAATCTGAAAAAGATCATTTTCCATCTTGACCTGGCCGGGGATCGAACCCGGTCACTCCGTGTCGCAGGCTGGCGTGTTGACCGCTGCGCCACGGAGCTAGTCATAGATAGAGTAGTATCCCAATACCTTTATTCTCCTCCCAGATCCAACAAATTCCTTTCCTTACAGAGCTTAAAAATGCTTGCGATGGGCAGCAGCGTCGGAAGCCAGAGAAACCAAAGAAACTGCGCTCGCCAACCCGCCTGCCAAGCGTGGTGGGTATCATGGGTATGGTAGTATCCTCCCCTTATAGTGTTATTTAACAGTCTGAAAAGTCTCTATTGTTGGACCCCTCTTTTGTGGAGACCCGGGTTTGTATATTTGGTATATTGGTCAAGGCCGGATTTAGGGGAGAGCCCCCTAAATCCGGCCCTGACCAATATAGGTACGTAATGTTTGCCAGGAATATTTATATACGAACTAGCTTTCACCTGCGGCTCCGCCCGCGTCAATGTTGATCCCTCGGGAATAGTACTTTTTCCCGGGATAAAAGGAAGCCTTTGTCCTTTTCCGTACTCCAGAGAACTTGTATGCAAAATTTCATGATGATCGGTTCAGTAGTTACGGCGTGAAAGCGTAACAAACAAACAAACTCACTTTTGCATTTATAATACAACGTGATTTTGAACCTAGCTTTATTGAAATCTCAGAATCGGAATCCCTAATGAAATATAGAACTGCAAAAAAAAAACTGAAAATCCAAAAAAAAATATGGTTTTCCTATACAAAGTCGCCGATCAGCTGGACGAATTTCTATGAAAAGTCAAAAATTTTTTTTCGCATTTCACCTTTTTTTCTTGAAATTCTGTATTCCATTAGGGATTCTGATTCCAAGATTTCAATATAGCTAGGGGGTTCAAAATCACGCTGTTTTAGTAAGGATAAGGATTGTCTTGTGTAGACAATATCGGCCAGTAGATAAAATGTTTTATATAATGAAGAAAGAAAAAAGCAGGAGTTATATTTTCCACACAATGCCCCGGCCGTTTGTCCTCTGCTTGTCTTCGTGACGCGTCCCAGCCAGCCTGTTTGTTAACTAAGTGTACAAAGTATAGATAGTCACTTCAAAATACATTACGTTTTATACATATATACATATCTATACTTCTACATCTATACCAATATACTAATACAACGTGATTTTGAACCCTCTAGCTATATTGAAATCTGAGAATCAGAATCCCTAACGGAACACAGAATTGCAAAAAAAAAGGTAAAAAACAAAAAGGAAATTAGGTTTCCCATACAAAGTCGCCGATCAGCTGGACGAATTTCTATGAAAAGTTAAATTTATTTTTTCGTTTTTTACCTTTTTTTCTTGCAATTCTGTGTTCCATTAGGGATTCTGATTCTTAGATTTCAATATAGCTAGGGGGTTCAAAATCACGCTGTATATTAATATAATAAAGAGGAAAGATTTGTTTGTTTGACGCGAATGGGCTCCGAAACTACTGGACGGATTTGAAAAAATCTTTCACAGTTGGGAAGCTACACTACCTGCGCTGAACATGGGCTTTGTTTTACGCGGACGAAGTCGCGGGAAAACAACTAGACTTGAATAAAAATAGTCAGTCATACAAACGCCGCAATGTATTTTGAGGTGACTATCAAAACGTACACTAAGTTAGCAAATACGCCGGCAGGAAGCTGCGAAGACAGGATATATGGGCTTACCTCGAAGGCCAGGCAGGCGAAACCGCAGCCCAGGAGTAGTGCGCATGGAGGAGCTATGAGAACTGCAAGGCAGGTGTAGCACCAGTTCCTGGCGTACTGGAAGCAGACGGTGCTGAGTCGCCACGCGCATTCAGGGCTCCGCGCACCCTCCGGCTCGCCGATTATGTCGTCCCAGACTATCTGTGGATAAAACAAATTGGTTGTTTGTAAAGTCAGTACAGAGAGGGTCATGCTCCTGCAGTGGAGACTACAAAGACCTGATGATGATGAAGTCAGTTTACGGACGATAATTTTACGTGATAACGAAAGACAGGTAGATACGTCACAAGCCGAACGCTTAGGCTGATCGTGCTTCTATCGTTTGTTCCTTGCTCTCGCTTGCATACGGAACATGACAATTTTTCGCGCGTGCGCTGCTAAGGACGCAACCAGTAAGGTGAGAAGGAGGACTAGATAGATACTAAATATTAATGTACAGGCTACCATCCGTGAAATGGCTCTGTGGTCCAGTGGTTTTTTTTTTTTTTTTTTTTTTTTATTTTATTTATACTTTTCCCCCCATATATTGTGATGGAGACTATGTCCACGTTTGAAGTTTCTACACATTTACATTCACCCATCCTTCTGTTTCTTTCACTCATCATCATACATTCTTATTTATTACTATTTTGCATCATTATGTTTTCATTCTTCTTTCATTCTTATATATTACTATTTCTACTATTCATAGTCACCATACTTATTAACAAATTATAGTTTACATTCTATGTACTTTCATTCGATCTTTAACTCCGTATTTACTCTTATATAAACTCGATATTTACTTTAATATATACATCGTCTTTTATTTCACCAGGACAACGAATTCCATTTTGTTATAGCATTTAATTGTAAAACTTTTTGTTACTTCACCAATACTGACACATACGCAACAACACTAAGGTCCAGTGGTTAAGGCGTATGCCTGGAGACCCGGGGATCGTGGTTCAATTTCCACGGTGTTCAGCATACTTTGTTTAGTTGTTTCCAGTTTGGTTAGGACATTGCAGGCTTGAATCACTTGATTGTCTGATAATTAAGATGATTCCGTGCTTCGTAAGGCACGTTAAGCTGTTGGTCCCATGAAACATTTGAAGTCGTTAAAGGGACGTCAGAGGCCGAGAGTCCCGAAGAACTCTGGACACCAGGGTGTGCATGGTCGAGTGACCGTGTCACCTACACGAAATGACGATGACAGGCTAACCTTTCATATAAAGATTTTGTTCGGGTAACAAATTACGCTGGTAACATGTGAAGGACCATTGAAAAACTAAACTTTTTAGAAGCTAGTGAGTATTAATTATTTTTCAACGGAAATATAATTAAATCAATCCCTAATGTACGCTCTGTGTAAAAACGTAAAATTATTAGTATGCGAGCACGCCACCGCATATATTTGTCAAATTAACTCCAAATTACCCGTGAACCGTGGAACATTTGCAGAGTGCTGTAACATTCACGAAGTACATTAGTGGGTAAATAGTCCCCGTCGCAAGCCATCAACTCTAATATTTTGTGCAAACACAGAAAATTCCACCAGAAATTTTCCTGATGGAATGGGAGCCATTTTTGTAAGAAAGAAATGTCAGCTCTTAATGAAGTTTCATAAAGCTCTTAAAGAAACTGATGCATATACATATTATCACGGCTACATATATCCCTTTCAGTGTAGACAGAGCCTAAGGCCTTAACACCCAAAGGCCTCGTTTAGCGTGAGGTGGGTATGATAGTAATAGAAAAAGACTTCTTAAAGTTTATATTTGGATTATTGCACTATACGGATGTGAAACATGGACGCTAACAAAGAACGAAAGTAAAAGGCTTGAAGCGTTTGAGATGTGGTGTTGGCGTAGAATGGAAAGAATAAGTTGGGTAGAAAGAGTGACTAATGAGGAGGTCTTGAAAAGGGTAGGAGAAAAGAGACACATATTTATTGAGAATAGAAGAGGGAAGATGGTAGGACACCTAATAAGACATGACAATTTGATCAAGAACATCATAGAAGGAAAGATAGAAGGAAAACCGGGTAGAAAGAGACACACTTTTTTAAAACAAATAGAAAAAAAAATAAAGGTTACTTCTTATAGAGATTTGAAGGAACTGGCGGAAGAAAGAGAGGAATGGAAAAAGCTCCACCGACAAGAGCGCAGCTCTTAAACTTGATGATGATGGGCGTAATAGTGATGGGTTACTAGCTGCATCGTATTATACTTTAAAATCGGCTGTGATACCTCAATATTTAGTTGAAGATCGTTGATTAGATACACAGTCTTGCCTACTATTATCACTGCATAGTCCTCATGTATGCTTTGCTTAGATCTTTAAAATAGGCTAGTTTCCTAAAAAAATATAATTAGACCGTCAGTTAGATATTCAAAAAATATTGGACACGTATTTTTTCTTTTGTCGATTAAACAAAAAATGATAAAGATATAGTCTTTTGAAGTTTCGTGTGACGTCATAGTTTGCTACAATTTTTAGCAAACTTTGACGTCACGAGCCCCCACTCCTGAACTTTGACGCGCTTTATCCGACCGACCCAGGGGACGACCCAGGAAACTAGCCTATTACGCAACGGATTTTGATGCTTTTTTAAATAGATAGAGTGATTCAAGAGGAATGTTTAATATGTAAAATTTATCGCATCCGTGCGAAGCTGGGCGGGACGCCAGTAATTTAATAAAAGCTAATATAAAACAAGTCGTTACTGCTAGGTTGACATTATTGATTATAGAATAAGCATTCGCTGTAAGCGATCAAGTTTAATATTTTGAGCAAACAGTTTGAAAAGGCTATTCGTCTGGCTGTCGGGCGCCGGGCGTTTCCCTGGAGGAATGGGAACCATTATTCATTTTTGTAAGAAAGTAGCGTACTTCGTGCTGAAGAATTAATTCTGAATACGGTTTTTAAGATTAATAATTAATTCTACTAGTTTCATAGAGAATGTGAAAAAAAAGAAAGAAGATTAAGAAAGTTGGTATAAATGATTAAAATATGTAAATTACTCGTATTTAAAAAATGGTACATATTCTCTGTCTACGACGAGGAATTACACATGTCGAGGAATCCACATTCTAATTTTGGTCAAACTGGAGAAGAAGTAAATACATCATTTCGAGTAGGTGACACGGTCAATCGACCATGCACACCCTGGTGTCAGAGTTTTTCGGAACCGCCTCTCGGCCTCTGACGTGGTTCCTTTAACGACTATAGTAGCCGGGACCAACGGCTTAATGGGACTTTCAAAGCACGGAATTATCTTAATTAACAGTCAATCAGGTGATTTAAGCCTGTAATATCCTAACCAAACTAGAAATAACTATGCTTCCCGTGGGATTCGAACCCACGACCGCCACTACAGGCAAACGCCTTAACAACAACTATTAATTAAGTTACAACAGCTATTAAAATTTCTGCTAATAACACAATTTGTTCTCAATAACCCGTTCATCAACCCCCAGAGTAAAAAAACCGATCGCGTGACTGACCGCTGGTAAGCAGTTTTATTCTTGCGATAAGTAACTCGCCACTGGTGGAAATCGTCTGGAAGTCCCGCCCGGGAGCTGAACCTAGCTACCGGATTGTAAAGCTTATCTGGCATTGACCTTTACATTTGAATATCTTGAGTATGACCTTTACAGGTTACGTAAAGATAATTCCGATTGTTAGTGTTTAAAACTATTTGAACACGAAAGCAAGCAGAAAGTTTATTTTATACTGCTGTTAAAGTTAAGTCGTCAACTTTTTCAGTATTGGAAGAGGCGATTTATCTTTTCAATACATACATCGGGAAAAAAGCTTTTTCGTATTTCTATGTATAAATTTATCATTAAATCTGTAAGGGTTCGTTATGGAGAAAGTTTTTCTATTTATAATTAGTTTTTAAGTTATTGTTATATTAATTAATTAACTTTTATTAAACATAAAATTAAATTAAATGGAGAAAGTTACTTTGTTTTCAGAGATATCATGTTTATAAGCTCTATACATGAAACTGAAACTAAATTGAGGATTTTATATCTTTTTTTTGTATTATCTATGTTGCTGTACTTAGCAGGCTGGTGTTTGCTCGCCTTGCTGCGTCGTATATGATCAAATCAGTGGATTCGTGGGAATTGTCGCCAGGGGCTCCGTAGAATCGACGAAATGAATTCCACCGTCATTTCGATGATACACAAGAATAACTAGAAGACTAACACACTGGCACAGACACTGGCTAAATAAGCTTCTGAATGAAGTTTGAAGGCAAAATAGAACAAACTAAAAACAAAAAAAGCCTTTGGTCCCGGCGTCCTTGTTCTGAGGTCCCGGCAGTCATCATTGATAGCAGTCACTAAGCTATGTCAGCCTCAGAACAATGTCAGATAGTATCTTCTTCGTAGTTTGTGTATGTCAGATGCCAGCTTGAAAAACCTGACACCAGTGTTGGTACAAACGAAAAACAAACAAACAAATTGTAGTGAAATAATTTATACTGGACGAATTTTATAACAAACCAATCACAGCGTTTCCGCAAATGTAAACAAACCCTTACTGTAAGTGAGCGTCCTCATAAAAATAGACAGCCTATCGATTTCCCCAAATATGACTTCTACCGGAAGGAGGGCAATGTCGTAGTACGAAGTTAATCGGAAATCGCAGGTACTGCTGTGTCACTATGTCAATGTTACTATTCCACAATGTTACAATATACAGCGGTGACGAATTGCTTTTATTTTGCACGAATTAGGTTTACGCGCTAGCAATGTGATATCTACAAACGCTTTCATGTTTGATGCTATTTTTAATCGACTTAAAAAAATTGGTTATCTTTAACGGACCGGACGATAATTTTACGTGATAACGGTGGAAGAGAGATAGATGTGTCAAAAGCCAAACGTTACCGATAGATACATCACAATACGAAAAATAAAATGTCTGTAAAATAACAGTGGGAGATGTGTCACAACACCGAACGCTTAGGCCGATCTAGCCTCTTTATCACTTGTTCCGCGCTCTCGTATGCATGTGTGTGAAACGTGACATATTTTCGCGCGTGCAGCCGGTGTTCACCACGATAAGACGTTATCATGTAAAAAAGGAGGAGGTTATCAATTTAGTTGCATTCTTTTAATGTTTGTTACTGCTTTAAGTACTCCGTTATTTATGAACCGATTTTTAAAAAACCGTTCTAGTAGACTTTATCATGTAAAAAGGAGGAGGTTACCAATTCGATTTAGTGGTTTTGTGCATCTACTTCTGTGAAATCGGATAAGAAAACATTTTTGAAGTCTCTATAAGTAAGCGTAGGTTTACGTACGTAAAAATAATATGCAAGACAATAAAATGTAAATGCTAGTTGCTAGCACGTTATCGTGACGCTCGTTCATGCCAGACCATATATTTACGTGCTTGTTATTTTGTCATTTGCCTGAAAATATGTTTTCCATTAAGTAAGTAGCTATTATATCTATAATATCATTTTTAGGGTTCCGTACCCAAAGGGTAAGAACGGGAACCTATTTATATGTCTGTCCTGTCATGAACCGTGATAGTCAGAAAGTTGAAATTTTCACAGATGATCTATTTCTTTTGCCGCTATAACAGCAAATACTAAAAAATAGAATAAAATAAATATTTAAGGGGGCTCCCATACTATAAACGATATTGATAACGGCAACAGATAAACAGCTTAAATATTATATTTAGATATAGATATACAGAATATTTAGATGTATATTCGTGGCGAGCTCCGTGACGCAGTGGTTAACACGCCAGCCTGCGACACGAGGGCCCCGGGTTCGATCCCCGGTCAGGTCAAGATGGAAAATGATCTTTTTCAAATTGGCCTGGGTCTTGGATGTGTATTTATATATGTATTTGTTATAAAATATAGTATCGTTGAGTTAGTATCCCATAACACAACTTACCTTGGGGCTAGCTCAATCTGTGTGATTTGTCCGTATATATTTATTTATTATATATAGGGTCCCGTTTTCACCCTTTGGGTTCGGAACCCTAAAAAACGTTGCATACTTTTCTGTATGATCTTCAATTGGCAGATTAATTCATAATTTCTTACTTTTTGGTGTATATGTATATACGTATATGTTTTTATATATTTGTTATACTTATATGTATTATTATTTATTACTTTTTATCTATTTTCTTCTCAAAGTCGAGTGAGAGTGAATTATTTGTATTAAGTCCACCTACTTCTTTTGAATGAATAAATTATACTAACTTATCTCCACTATCAACATTGCTAGTTTCAAATAAAAAAAAAAAAACACTTAAAAGATAAATTTTGTAGTTATTGCTCAGAACAATAAAGTTAATGACGTTCACTTATTTAAAAAAAAAGTTTATAAGGTTGAGTACCTTAAAACTTTTTTTTTATATAAGTAAGTTCGAGGTGCAAGGGTAATAATTACTTGCTTGGGCCCGCAACTCCGCTCGTGTGAATGTAAAGCCCCTGGGCATCAGTACCTCTTTCCTGGATAAAAGATATGCCCTTCCGCTGGTCCTAAACTATTTCTATACCAAATATAATCTAAATCGTTCTAGTGGTTGAAGCGTGAAGAAGTTACAAAAAGACGTTATTTTACAGTTATAACGTTATATGGATTACGGTACGCACCATAAAATTACTAAATATTTACTAAATATATAACTCAAAGGAAACTTTTGTACCTACAAAAAAGCTCTACAATTTACGATGCCACAAGCTTGACCCCTTTTCACTTGAACTTTACTTGCTTATCACAAATCAGAGCGGTACTTACGTAATTAATAACAAGAAAATGAATTTTCACGTAAAAATGTACCGACCTACTAAAACTAAGGCGTTGAAGGTTGTAGAGCGGGTTTTGAAGTGTAAGTTTCCTTAGGCATTTTGAGTGACTTTTTTAACAGCTTCCGTGGTCCAGTGGTTAAGGCGTTTGCCTGTTGACCCGGGGGTCGTGGGTTCGATTCCCAACGGAAACATACTTTGTTTAGTTGTTTCCAGTTTGGTTAGGACATTGCAGGCGTGAATCGGCTGATTGTCTGATAATAAAGATGATTCCGTGCTTCGGAAGGCACGTTAAGCCGGTGGTCCCGGCTGCCATCTGGTAGTCGTTATAGGAACCACGTCAGAAGCCGAGAGGCGGTTCCGAAGAACTCTGACACCAGGGGGTGCATGGTCGATTGACCGTGGCACCTACTCGAAATAATAATAAAAAATAGTGACTTTTCGCAGAACGATCAAAATAGGATCAACTGTTTAACTCTATTGAAAAGTATCTACGTAACGTAAGCTTTAATACATATAAGGGGTATGGGATATGGTGGATAATTTCGGCGCCGAGATTGAATCATGCGGTAGCTCAGATGGCAGAGCATAGGTCGTACATAGACCTAGGTCGCTGGTTCAAGTCCCGCCCGCATTAAATTTTTCACCATATTTTATTTCTTTATTTATTAAGAAGTATCTACGTTACAAGCTTAAATCATGCGGTAGCTCAGATAGCAGAGCGTATGTCGTACCTATGTACGACATACGCTCGCGGGCGGGACTTGAACCAATGACCTAGGTCTATACCTAGGTCGCTGGTTCAAGTCTCGCCCGTATGAAATTTTTTTCACCATATTTTATTTCTTAATTTATGAAGTATCTACGTCACAGTGACGTGCAGTCCATATAGACTGTTAGACACTGTCTACCCTGCAGTCGCTAAATAAATACAATATTTTTTCTAACAAAAAATTATATTCGGTGCGCCTGCAAAATTCTGCTAGCAAATACTTTATAGTCGATTTTGTTCAAGTACGTCGCTGCGGCCGCGGCCCGCGCGTGCCCGCGCTAAGCAGTATCTATACGCGTGAGCCGCGTTAGACAAAATTTCAAAGGTCTAACTTTTCACGCACACATAGAAAATTATTATACACCGACAGGAAATCGTTTTTGTAGTAGTACAAGTAAACATCTTTCATCGGCACACACATGCAAAGCAAATTTGCGCTGTGTGTGTGAATATAAGACACTGTCTACGAGATTTCTATTGGCTGCCGCGCGCGATGTAAATGTCATCGTCACTTGTCAATGTCATTAAGGATTCATACTTATGTCAATGTAATAAACAATGTCATTGATTTATGTGTTTACAAACAATCCAAGAGGAAAGTTTTATTTTAAAATTAAATGCTATAACAGTTAAATTTCATTTGTGACAAAAATATTTTCATGTGAAAGTTGTGTCGCTTAGTGTTTGCATGCCGAAACCGAAATATAAAGTGTTTTGTGAACTCGTTTTTGAACAAATCAAGTAACCGGTTAGTTATTCTAAAGTTTAATCTTAATCCGTATGATATGTGTATGTGGCTCGCAGGTTGTAATCATATCTCTAATTTTTCGCTTGTTTTCAATACTTTTGCGGTCGAAGATCGAAAGACTATCATAATATTAAACGAGTTGTAGATAACTTAGCCGTATAGTAAGGTAAGGTATATAGGTTGTATATTTATAAGGTAAGTTTTATAATTATGTCTACCCTATGATAAATGTCTGTGCACGTCACTGCTACGTCACAAGCTTTTATTTAACTTGCAATGTATATAAGTAACTATGTTTGTTCGGGTGGAATCTTGCAACTCAATTTTAAAGCAGATATCTTCGTTTGGATGACAATGCATGGTGAGCTGTGTGACGACATTCTAAATTCGAGGACTAGGCCACCGAGGAGCTCGATAGCCTAGTGGGCGTGCATTATTAGCACGTACGTATGTAAAGCAACCCCGAGCGCGGTCCTAATTGGGATGGGTGACCATTAGTACTGGTATTGTGTAAGCATTAACTTTAAAACCCTAATAAAATTCCCTATCTATGTTCTTGCTTCCCTTTCTCCCATACATCCCTCCTAATTCGCCGAGACGGCCTGTGATTGGCCGAAAATGTCAGTCGTAAAAATATGGCGATCAAGTCTTGTGAAGCGCGTCGCTTGCGCTGATAAAATAACTAAAAATAACGTCTCCTAAGAGCTTCGGTGGCCGAAAACAACCTTAAATCTCATCCGCGAGTGTGTGATGGTGTACCACAAGTGTAGACAGCAAGAAAATAATAAAGTTCAAGCACAAGGGTCGTCGGCCGGTCGACCAAGTCCCGTGGAAGGCGAATCCTTTCGAAGCCTGTTCACAAACGAATCCAGGTGAGTGTTTACTAAATTTTCCCTTGCTGTGATTCTGGGGTTGATCGGAGAGTGCAGTGACTCTTTCAGGAAGACGCAACATTAAATTATGGTGCCTCCTGTGAGGACATTCCTCACGTACTTATTTCAAATTTACCCACTTAATTTCAATATTTTCAATTAAAGTTATTTCCAAATATGGATAACTAATTTATTCATAAATAGACTTATTATAGATTCAAATTAACTAGGTACTTACCTACCTAGCATTTGTCTATTTGTCTAACAATCTCGGATCAAACAGGAAATTCCATACCTGTGCCATACCATAGTAAATACCTATTGCTTACGAGTACATACTTCTTATCTCGTTAATTCCCTTGTAATAAACCCTTAATCGTTCGAATTGTATGCCATAAGGTACTATCTTGTTACTCAGGCTTTCGAACTATTTTGGATAGCCTAGATACCTAACTAAGGTTAATTAATAGCAGCGAGGTGTGTATTTATGATTATAAGTAATAGTCCGTAGTTTTAAAACCTACGTGTTTTGTGAATATCTGTTCCATTACTCAGTTTCCATTTAAACTTTTGCTACCTACCTACCTTACTCGTACTTTCACAATTAGTGCTTAGCGAAAACATGGCAGAAGGAGAATTAATGTCAACCATTAAAAAACGTGAATATGAGTTTAAAAATATGCAAATACTTTATGACTTAGCAAAAATTACGAAAGAAAATTAAACTAAATTGGCATCCTTTCGAGCTAGGTATAAAAGAATTGATATAATTCGTGATAATTTCTTGGAATGCAACGATCATGTAAACCGGTTGCAACTTAAACTAAATCCTCAATTTGTTATCGATAATAATGATTTGTTGTCATTTGACGAGTTATACTATTATGTCATTGAGTTTGCTGACTCTCTCGACGTAAGTTCGCGCTCCGAACTATGTCAAGGTCATGCGCATTCAACCAACTCGCAAGTGAAACTACCTTAATTGCAAATAGCTAAGTTTGATGGTAATATAGAGAACTGGCAGATGTTTAAAGACAGTTATACGTCGCTTGTGCACAATAATGTTTCGTTGTCGGACACAGAGAAATTTTACTATTTGCTGTCATGTCTGTCTGGGTATGCTCTGACACTAGCTAAGGGTGTTCCTATAACATCAGCGAATTATTCTGCCGTTTATGCAGCCTTGCTAGACAGGTATGATAATAAACGAATTTTAGCCAACGCTTATTTAGAAAAAATAGTAAAATTAAATCCGATCCAACGGCCATCATTATCAAACTTATCACAATTAACCAACACACTTTATGAATGTGTTAGTGCCTTGCGCGGGTTAAATACTGATGATTTAAGTGAATTTCTTTTATTTTACATAGCATTTCGGCCGCTTGATACAGAAACTAGGAAAAGGTTTGAATTACAAAATACCGAAGAAATTCGTAAATTTAATAATTTGATTGTTTATTTACAGAATTATATAAAGGTATTAGAGGTTAGTCAACCTAGTAATTTACAGTCATTCAATTCTACAAATAAACAAAACCATAATAATACAAAGAAAGATAATTTTTCTCGGCAATCAAATTCTTCCTTAATTACATCTTCGAACGCAAATAATAATAAACCTAATCAGGCTGTCTGTGCGTATTGTCATGAAAATCATTCAATATATCGCTGTGGTAAATTACATTCTATGAATATAGGACAGCGACAAAAAATAGTTAAAGAGTTACAATTATGTCAAAACTGCTTAAGGCCCGGTCACACTAGTACAGACTGCAAGTCTAAGTCCATGTGTTTCATTTGTAACTCAAAACATAATACATTATTACATGAAGAACATATAAGTTTATTATCTAATACCATTGACCTAAAGGTTTCTGAGAATTCCAATATGAGCACTTCCCTAACTTGTACAACTCAGCCAAACATGTCAAAGTCACCTATGAGTACCAAAATTATTGGTTCAGCAGTGGTTCGGTTGAGAAGAGTGGATGGTTCATTGCAGTATGCTCGTGTAATCATAGATAGTGGCTCGATGGACTCTTTCATTACAAGTAGCTGTGTGCGACAGTTAGGTTTACATATAAAAAAGTGTAATTTAAATGTAACCGGACTCGGTCAAAATTATGTTTGTAATATTAAAGGTTATACTTTTGGCTCTATTGTGCCTAGGTCAAATGACTCGCCCCAATTCGATATACCATTAGTGGTTTTGCCTAAAATCACTTCAATGGTTCCTTCAACTTCGTTACCGTCGGTTGTCAAGGAAAAGTTTAAACATCTGGATCTCGCCGACCAAGATTTTGATAAATCGGGTCCGATCGATCTGTTGTTAGGAGTAGACTGTTTTGACCAGATATATACTGGTTCACGTTATTGCCCAGGTCCTGGTTTTCCATGTGCACTGTCTAGTGTATTCGGCTGGGTGATAAGTGGTCAGTTTCTTCAAAACGTGGTGGCTCAAACTCCAGCCACACCCGTTACGTCACTCATCGCGTCTTCTAGTGCGCTCGATGAGATCGTTCAACGTTTTAGGGAATCCGAAGAACCGCCGAAATGTAAAATTTCCGGTCCTAAGGATGAAATATGTGAAGTGGCTCAAACTCCAGCCACACCCGTTACGTCACTCATCGCGTCTTCTAGTGCGCTCGATGAGAGCGTTCAACGGTTTTGGGAATCCGAAGAGCCGTCGAAATGTAAAATTTCCGGTCCTAAGGATGAAATATGTGAAGTGGCTCAAACTTCAGCCACACCCGTTACGTCACTCATCGCGTCTTCTTGTGCGCTCGATGAGATCGTTCAACGGTTTTGGGAATCCGAAGAACCGCCGAAATGTAAAATTTCCGGTCCTAAGGATGAAATATGTGAAGTGGCTCAAACTCCAGCCACACCCGTTACGTCACTCATCGCGTCTTCTTGTGCGCTCGATGAGATCGTTCAACGGTTTTGGGAATCCGAAGAACCGTCGAAATGTAAAATTTCCGGTCCTGAGGATGAAATATGTAAACAAAAATATAAAAATGGCACATATCGTACCTCCGAAGGTCGTTATGTTGTACCAATTATGCTTAAAGATGATACTCCAGCCTTAGGAAAATCATATCATCAGGCTCTTAACCGTTTTCTCAACTTGGAAAAGCGTCTTGCCAGCCACACTGAGTTGAAAACGGAATATAAGGAATTTATGCAGCAGTACGAAGAGCTGGGACATATGCAGCCTGCTGAATCTTTGTCTACTGACCGTTATATTATTCCTCACCATTGTGTAATACGACCCGATAGTACAACGACACGTTTACGAGTAGTCTTCGATGCCAGTAGTCGGACCTCGAATAATCTGTCACTCAATAATATTGTTCATGTGGGTTCTAAGCTGCAAGTGGATATTGTCGATTTAGTGACAAAATTTAGACTTCACAAAATAGTTATTACGGCCGACATCCGTCGTATGTATCGGCAAATATTGATAAGACCCGAGAAATGGACTACTAACGCTCCTCGTCTTCTTAAGGATGTTCCTCCTGAATTTTGTCAAAGTTCCAAATCCTTCGATGAATCGGGAAATGAGTTTGTCAAAATATTAGGGATACGATGGAATCCCATTAATGATTCTTTTTCATATGCCTTTTCAGACTCGTTCGAAGTCAAATTTACTAAAAGATCCATACTCTCTTTAGTAGCCCGCATTTTCGATCCACTCGGTTGGATATGCCCAGTGGTCTTTGCAGCAAAATCGCTGTTGCAAGAAATATGGCGGTTAAATTTATTGTGGGATGAGACTATTCCAAAACATTTAACCAAACAATGGCATTTAATAGCGGCCAATTTGTCTGATTTACAAAAAAATTCTCTTCCGCGGTTAGTTATACCTTCCAATCCGATGGAAGTACACTTGGTAGGTTTCTGTGATGGTTCTCTGAAAGGCTATGGTTGTTGTGTGTATATTTGTGTGGTTACTAATGAGCCCAGAATTTCTACTGCGACTAGTTTACTGATTGGAAAATCTAGAGTAGCTCCTTTAAAACCTACCACAGTAAATAGACTTGAGCTAAGCGCAGCGGTGCTTCTAGCAAAAGTTCTATCGCACATGTATAATTTGCTTAAAGACCATATAACTATTAATTCTATTCGAGCTTATTCAGACAGCAGCACTACTTTGTCATGGCTTAATACAGCCCCTCATTTGTTAAAAATGTATATAGCCAATCGTGTCATTCAAGCAACTGACTTGATTAGTACCGATCACTGGTATTATGTTTCGTCTAAGGATAACCCGGCCGGCTGTTGTAGTCGCGCAGTGTCCTGTTCAGAGCTTATAGACCATCCTCTGTGGTGGAAAGGTCCTTCTTGGCTACAGGATTTGCCTAGTCAATGGCCTAACAAACGGGTTCTACTTCCAAAAGAAGACTTACCCGAGCTCAAACCGCTAGAAACTAAAAGTCTTCACGTGATTAATGTGAGAAACCTACTTCTGGCCTTAATTGCCAGACATTCCTCTTTTACAAAATTTCTAAGAATTGTAGCATGGTGTATTCGATTTATTTCAAATTCGAGGGTTGCAAGGCAAAATCGAATTCTTTCATGTCTCAGTAGTCCTGAACTCGAGAAGTCAACCAAAGTGTTAGTTAAATTGAGTCCGTATCATTATATGTCTTCCGAAGTCAGTCGAGTGCGAGATAATGAACCATGTGTAAAATCCATTCAAAAACTTTCACCTTTCCTGGACGATGATGGGATCGTGCGGGTGGGGGAACGCATCGATGAGGCTAATCTGTCACCATCTGCGTTACACCCTTTTTTGTTACATAAACAATGTACAATATCTAAAATTATAATAAAACATTTTCATAAAAAATATTTGCATTGTGGACCTCGAACCTTACAATCTCTTATTCAACGCCAGTTTTGGATAATTGGATTGAGACTTCTGATACGTACCGTGCTGTCGAAGTGTGTGAGATGTTTTATTTCGTGTCCGCGCTCTCGTTGGGTCATGCTTAAGAAAATTACCCAGAGATTTTGGCGCGTATGGCAGCGTGATTATCTTCATACATTACAACGAAAGAACAAAAGGTTCGTACATGAACCAAATATTAAAATAGATAACTTAGTCATAGTTAACGAACCTAATCTTCCGCCGATGTTCTGGAAGTTGGCACGTATTGTGCAAGTGCATGCTGGTTCGGATCAAGTAGTCAGAGTAGTTACTTTCCGAACTGCTAACGGAAAGACCTTTCGTAGGCCGGTAGTAAAGGTTTGTCCCTTACCAATTAATTAATATTTTTTCATAAATTACTAATACATAAATACACACTATCCTTAGGCTAGTTAGAACTTATTCATTACTCTATCTTTCGAAAATAATATTTCTAGATATTCTTGCAATAGTGCGTAGCTATTGCTTTTGTTTTTTATCTTTCAATTTGCATTCTCTGTGAAACCCTTGTGGATTTCAGGTGGGGGAAAATGTGTAAGCATTAACTTTAAAACCGTAATAAAATTCCCTATCTATGTTCTTGCTTCCCTTTCTCCCATACATCCCTCCTAATTCGCCGAGACGGCCTGTGATTGGCCGAAAATGTCAGTCGTAAAAATATGGCGATCGAGTCTTGTGAAGCGCGTCGCTTGCGCTGATAAAATAACTAAAAATAACGTCTCCTAAGAGCTTCGGTGGCCGAAAACAACCTTAAATCTCATCCGCGAGTGTGTGATGGTGTACCACAAGTGTAGACAGCAAGAAAATAATAAAGTTCAAGCACAAGGGTCGTCGGCCGGTCGACCAAGTCCCGTGGAAGGCGAATCCTTTCGAATCCTGTTCACAAACGAATCCAGGTGAGTGTTTACTAAATTTTCCCTTGCTGTGATTCTGGGGTTGATCGGAGAGTGCAGTGACTCTTTCAGGAAGACGCAACAGGTATTATAAAATCTCGTGTTCATCCGTGCTTTGAAAGACACGTTAAGTCATTGGTGCCGGCTGTCGTCATTGATGGCAGTCATAAAGATATGACAGATGCCTTTAGATAGCTTGAAAATCTAACACCAGTGTTGGCCACTTACACACGACAAACAATCAACTACGAATTGAGCCACAATGTCTGACTTTTTCACCCCCACTAAACTCATTCTTCAGGAATCTCTTAAAACATAACTTATATTCATGTAAGTTGGTTGTTAATTTGATTTATGTAGTCTTCGAACAAATATAATGGTAGAAACATTGTCTTATACAAAATGAAGCCTAAATAATGTCCCCGAGCTAAAACATCATGCATACTTACAAACAACAACAAAAAAGGTACATACTTAAAGTGTGACACTCCATCTTTCTTTTTCATTTTTGACGCTTAGTTTTTGCATCTTTCCGTCCTCGCGAGACGTTTGAGTGCTAGTGCGGTGTATTGAAACTGCGGACAAAACGGGAGTGCTAATTTTTGAAATGACGCCGTTCGTAAACGAGCGATTTTTCCCATACAAAAATCGCTCGAAGACGTGTGTCAGTCACATTTTCAAAAATAGTACCCCAGCTCCGAAACTCGATTAGTGCGATGTTTTGTCGGTGCCACTTTTCGAACGCGAATCGTGTATCTATCATAATATTTCATCGAAGTATGTCGTACTTGTATACTACCTAGGAATTTAATTATCTGTGTATACTACGAACTCCCCTCACAACAGTTGACCTTTCCATTCCCACTTCACTCATTCTTCAGACTTAAAATGCAAATACTTTTCCGGCGCTGAAAACTCAAGGGTTGGAATGTAACATTTACATAAAATATAATTGTTGGCGCCATGTTTTCTTTTCTATTTATGGAAGGCTGCGAAGGTGAAGGTAGTTGTATTACGTTTTTATGTTTCTACATATCATGTTTCTATTTCTCTTTTGTCTACGAAAAACTACATAGGATTTCAATAGTACTACGATTTCTATTTAAATATCAAATGAGGTCTCTTTATTTATAGAAAAGTAGAATTATCATATTCCTTGCCTTTGCCCTATATTTTTTTTATGTTGCCCATAGACAACTGCAACACCAGGGTGTGACAGGAGCGTTGTAGGCCTTTCAAGGAATTGATGGGAGGACATGGGAAAAGATGGGCCTCTGGTTCTCTCACTCTCCGAAAGAAGCAAAGAAGCGGTAAAGCTTCTACTCTTTTCTGTGAGAGTTTGTTACTTCCCCGGACGAGCCGGCCAATTCATGCTATGTTCTACTCCCTCCATTTCTTACTATCATGAATTATATTCACATTTACCCCCCCCTGTCATTTATCTAATAGAGTCCTTCCTTGTCTTTCTCGGTCTTCCCCTTCCCCTGTAGCCTTTATATATACCATAGTGGGTAATTTTCTTTGCCAGATTTTCGTAATCTCTTCTCATGACGTGGCCATACCATGTCAAACGATGGCTTTGCAACTTCTCTACTCCAGGTGCTACCTTCAAACTCCCCCAAATATATTAAACCTAGATACCTACTTCGTAACCTTTTGAAATAAAAAAATAAAAAAAAAACAAATGGATAGGATTAGATTGATTTTCAACGCAATATATTAGCTGGGAATCAAAAGTGTATTTTTTGCAAAGGGTATTTTTTTATCACTAATGACCGATTACTTACCTGTACATGCTGATTGAGATTATTAGGATCTCTATCCTCCAACGCTTCTTGAACATTCTCGGGTTTTGCCGTCGGCATCTCAACCCTTTTCTGCGGGACCCGTTCCGAAGTCGTAAAAATCGGTTCCGGTGTCGGAACCAGCACCGGTGGGGCGGACGCCGGTTCCGGGACCTCCGGGATCAGCTTGGCCTTATGTTCGCAGGCGAGGCACTGCCGGGAGGTCGAACGGGTTAAGGTTCGGACGGCGCCGCCGCCGGACCCAAGCGGGACGTCCTCAAAGGCCACGGTCGGAGATGTGCTATTCCCTTTACAATTTATTCAAGTAAAAAAAAGGTTTTATCGTCTCCGCTGATTTTTGGTTCGATTTTTGATATTTCGTTATTTCTTTTACTTTTGTGACTGGCAGTTTATATTTGTGTTAGAAACTCTATTTGCTTTATATCTCAATTAATTTTAATTGATTAACGTCTTACGTAGTCAACAGTAAAAAGTAGGTACTCTTTGAACAAATTTAATTGGTAAGTTAACGTCAAGTATTTTAATTTATTTACTTGTTTCTTAGTTATTTCATCAAGTTGACTTTTGCTTCATGTTACTAATAAACCAACTTCTTTCAAAGTCGGGTAAAACGCGTCTAATAACACTACAATTAGAAGTGTAAAAGCGACTAGATCGCTTAAAGCCCGCTCAAACACTAACAAGTTTCCCTCCAAAAGTCGAGCATAGTTTCTGCGCATGTCCGCACTTTAAGTTCGAGAGTATTTTCAGTTCTCTCTACATTGATACATTTCCTTAACCATCTAAATCTATTAGCAGTGAACACAGCAATGTATATGAAAATCGAGCTTTGCATATTTGTATTTTTTATTGCCGAGCGAGGACAACGACCCTTTGGTAATTTCTCAATAAATTACTAGGAAGGAGTGGTTAATTACCCTCAATGAGTGTTTTCCCTCACTTTTCATATGAGCAACTCTATGTTTATAGATAACTAGTTGTGACCGCGACTTCGTTCGCGTACATTTGTATCGGGGCCACGTCTTATTAGCTAGTCTTATTTTAGCCGTGTGGTATCCGGCAAAGTAGAATAGGACCACTCCAAGTCTTCCCGTGGATATCGTAGAAGGCGACTTAGGAAATACAAGCTAAACAAAGCTTATGCTAGCTTATAAGCTAGGGTTTGAGAGGTCTCTTAGATGTTTAAGAGACCTCTCCAACTCGTCTGGCTAGCGTGGAGAGTGTAGGCCAAGTCCTCTGGCTGCTCTGGCTAAGTATGGCCCTAGTAGTATAGAGATAGTGCGAGAGTCGTGCTCCTGTAGTGGAGACTAAAAAGGACCTGAAGATGAATAAATATTAAGAAGTAGTACTGGAAAAAAAAATTAAGTAGCCTATCCTGTGTCCTGTGCGTCTTAATGTTTATCTACCAAATTTCATAAAATTAAGTTAATCCTTTTATGAGTTACTAGCTTTCGCCCGCGGCTCCGCCCGCGTTAATGTCGATCCCTCGGCAATAGTACTTTTTCCCGGGATAAAAGGTAGCCTATGTCCTTCTCTGTACTCCAGAGAACTTGTATGCAAAATTTCATGATGATCGGTCCAGTAGTTACGGCGTGAAAGCGTAACAAACAAACAAACAAACTCACTTTCGCATTTATAATATTAGTAAGGATGGAGTACCATACATACATACATACAAAAAAAGAATCAAAAAATCCTCAATTTAGTTTCAGTATCATGTATAGAGCTTACAAACACGATCTCTGAAAACAAAAAAACTTACTCCATGACCAAACTTTAAAGATTTATTATTAGTGTTGATTTTACCTACATATTACATACTAGCTGTTTCCTGCGACTTTATTGGCGTGGGTTTCGGTTTTATCACATAGTCTACTCGGGTCCCGGGAACATGCTTTTAAGACAGAATTATTAATCGATTTCGAGTGATTCTTGTATATTCATTTATGTATGTAAATGTGTACGTGAACGGGTGCTGCTAGGGGCAGGTCTGCTCGGCCTCTTTGAGACTATTGTGTATAATGTAAAATATTAACAATGCAAACTCGATCGCTAACATAATATATCCCAAAAATAATAATATATATGATAAAAATTGTAATCATTATTAGAAACGAAAAAAAAAAATCATTTCATTTCATTTTTCATAGTAGTCTGTAGCTTTTGCACATTATTGAATAATACAAATATGACTAAATTAGATCCTTTAAAATGTGATTTGACGTGAAAAAGTGCCTGCAAAGGCCTATCTTCTGAATAAACGTTTTGATTTGGTATTCTTGTATGTTTATCGGGGAAATGGCTTCAACTATTTCAATGAAACTTAGCGTGTAGGGAGTTTAGGGGTTGAAAGTCGATCTTGCTTGGTCTTACTCATCCCTGGGAAACTCAGAGCGGAGCTCGGTCACCCAAGTATTTGTTATACAGTATCAAAATATTTTATTACTAGATTTCGCCCGCGGCTCCGCCCGCGTCAATGTCGATCCCTCGGGAATAGTACTTTTTCCCGGGATAAAAGGTAACATAATATCGTGTTTCGGTCGGGCTCTAATTAATAATACTACTGCTTAGTTTTATAGCTTAAAATGCAGGCCATACTACACTTGGCTGCATTTTTCATCGAGGACACCCCATACATGACAACGCTTTATACAATAACTAGCTTTCGCCCGCGGCTCCACCCAAGTCAATGTCAATCCCTCGGGAATAGTAGGTATGTATCGTCCCATTGTGATTGGTACGAAAACTTCATGGGACGACACGCTCAACTACTCCACATTAAATAATACAACAGATTGAAATACGTATAGATGTTTATTAACTTGTCGAATATAATGTTCACTATGTCTATCGTTATATACATGCACCGTTTATATACAACACTGAGATATAGAACTATGAGTAAATATATTAGCTGTTAAGTTACTTAGACATATGTTATATACAGTTTACGTTGAGCATTTATGTAACATTGATTGGTATATGTAAAATTATTTTATTGCACATAAAAATGTTATGGAGTGAGTACTTAAGTACATAATAATGCATTAGTTTTAAATTAGAATATTCTTTTTTCTGTTATATGTGTGTAGGGATATAGTCATATAGTACAAGCACATTATTACATTAACAAAAAAGATGTTTATTAATTTTTCGCATTAACTTTTTGCATTCAATATATCCACATACTCACATACAAACATCGAGTCTTTGTCCCTCAACGGATAGAGAGATTCTCAGAGGCCACAAGACCTAAAGCACACGTTTAGAATGTTTAGTTCTAATAAAGATTTCGAATTTATCACACGCTTTTTAATAACAGCTCCCCAACGTACTAGCACTTAATTTTTTTAAAATGACAACGCAGACATAATTGATTATCTATTGTTATGTTGCCCGATCGGGGCGCTTGGTGGTTGAGTGGATATTTCTATTAATAATAATAATAATTCTATTAATCTATCTAGCAATAAGATGATTTGAATTGATTGGGACCAATTCTGAAATACGATGTAAATGAAATATGGACCTTAGTCCAGTTCTTTGACCCTCCCAATTATACACCTGGCTAACCCTGTAATAATTTCTGAAAATCGATAAATAGCAATACGTTGATTACGTTCGCGTGGCCGCAGTTAACCCGGTAACGCCGCGCCCGGTCGCTCCTACCCACTAGGAGCAGGTACATTATACTGCGATGATTGATGGACATTAAAAGGTTACGCCGGCTGTAAACGCGGCAAATATCATGTTGACTGAGGGAGGGGACATTTCGGGCGCCGAGCCCACTAATGAAAGATAGAGTTTCGCATATATACGGACAAATCACACAGATTGAGCTAGCCCCAAAGTAAATTCGAGACTTGTGTTATGGGATACTAACTCAACGATAATATATTTTTTATCAAATACATATATAGATAAACATTCAAGACTGAACAGATCATTTTCCTTCTAGACCTGACCGGGGATCGAGCCCATCGTATATTAATATTTATTTGTGTGAACTTGGGTTGCTTTGACCATATTTATAGTCATTCTGTTTGTGTTATAGTATGTTGCCTGAGTTACGATATCTGAAAACAAGAAAGCTAAAGAGAAAAAAATAGTAATATTAAAAAGGAATTAAAAGTAATAAAGTTCAAAATCTTTACAAATATATCTGATTCAGTAATTCATACTGTTTATATAATAAATTTTCACCCCTAATTTTAATCTTAATAGTGAGGTCAAGGTCCATACAATTTAGTGCCTCAACGATATTAGATAAGATACATTGCGGTAAAAAATAATAAGTACACTACACGTAGCACCTGTTTTTATAGATGTTAGTCTAAATTATTCTATATTAAAGCTTTAGTAGAAATTTACAATGGAAGACAATAGTTATTGCATTGATTATGATTATCCACTTATAATAACAATACGTTAAATAAGTACCAAATATAATTCAATAATTATACTTTATATCATACAGAACCTTTAAAGCACTCCTCGGAGTAAAAGAGAAAATATAACTTTTTACATTAATTATAACCTACCTACCAAAGAATATAAATTTTAATTATACGTATTTCCAAATAACTCTATCTGTTACATATTAAGTAAATTATCTTCATTGGAGCAAAAATTTAAAGTTATAGAATAGTCTATACATTTCTATATTAAAATAAATTTATAGACCGAAGGAGACTAGATATCGCCAATTCATTAGTCAATGTAAAACGAGCGCATGATACAACTAAGTAAGTACATTCTAATTTCAACCATGCAATTTACGTAACAAATACTGATGATGTACAGTAAGTATACTAAATATAACCTTATGAAACGGCTTCTCCGAAATTATTACGGCCAGCGGTCATTCTGACCCAAATCGAATTGCGTGACAAGCCACCCTTTCCAATTATTGTAAAGCCTTTTGGACTGCTTTCAGAACATGTTTCATTCAACAAATAGAATTTGGCTGTCTAGAAAGCTTTTAACGACCTACATAAACGTTTTTTTTTGAAACTGATGTTTATTCACTTTAAAACAACTGTTATTATCCAGTATCACACCGACAATTTTTAACTTTTCACTTTATTCGCAAGCTCTGATAACAGCAATCTGATTTGGTGCGAATACACTGTGGCTAGTTCAGTGTCATTGTAAACGAGTTATCATTCCAACAAGTATTATTCTACTGGGTCCGTCCGGATCATTGCTCTCCAATAACAGTTAAACAGCAGGTATTTTGGTCTGAACAACAGCCACTTGACTTTTTCCAGACCATTATTTTTCAATGACAGTCACGTCTTGAACTAAACCGCTGATATTTGGTGTCTGATCGATGCCCGATTTGGCCTAGACAAAATTGTTTCAATGACATAGAAATAGTCCAAACCACTGATGTTTAGTGACTGACGACAGCGGCCCGACTTGGCCCGGAAGGTCGGAGTGTTGGTACGATTGCTGGTTCTTCTGCTTCTTCTTCGGTAGTTTCACTGTGGGTTTCAAAAAGAGTTAGTTAATTACTAAACTGCATATTACATATTTTGTTTACATTACCAAAAATGTTGTTGGATTTTGTAAATCATTAATGGTTCTAATACAGGCATGCAACTGAACAACATCCCTTCTCAAACAAAAATGGTTGCTTTCCTTTATACGATTACATTGTATTGTATATCCCACATGCACTTTCAACAATTCTACAGTTTTTAAAACGATGGTTTATTTCACATGCCTTCCAATTAAATTTGCAGCTAGTTTATAATTTGGGGGTAAATAGGAATTATAAAGCAGTTTATTTGCGAGGCATATCTTTATCAAAATTATTAAGCTCAAACAAAATGCTGATACAATTACAAAACGAAAGACAATGAAAACACAAGAAGAAAGAAAATCATATATGATCTGTACAGCCACGATCATTAATACAATTGTATTCTATTTTAAATCTTATATCACATGACTTAAGAACTGATGTATATATACCTATGTATATGAATGCGTGACTGAGATGACGTACAACTTTGTAAAGATGTATAACATTGTCAATATATAATGGTTAGGTATACATGAGAATATCACAAAGGCAAAATGAAATGACGCGATCTAAGTCGCGGGAGAAAAGATAATGCACCTTATAGATTTAATTTTGGACTATTGATTTTATTCGTGCCGATTGTTTGATTGAGAGTTGAGAGAGGCACACAAAGAGACAAACTCTTTGTGTGGCTCTCTCAACTCTACATCCTTTTTGATAGGGTGAGGTGAGAGTGAGAGAAAGATACTCGTATTATAAGGTCTATTATTTCTAAGTTATCAGCATTTTGTTTTGTGATGTATATTAACTAACAATTAATCCAATCTACTGACTACTTAGTAACTATATACAAGGCACTAAGCTCAAGCACTCACCGTCGGCTGGCGCAAGTTAGGGTTAGACATAGCGACCTCATATCACCACCTTGGGAAAAAAACGCTGGTTAGCCATGTCACTATCTACTTATTTTAGTTTAAGCTCGTACTCATGCCTATAGCTTTCAAATTAATTGTCGATTCAAATTTAATCATGCTTATAAATTTACATTAACAAATCAATAAAGCATTATTATTTAACTTTTTTAGCCTTAACTTTTAGACTGTTTCATAATTTAACTCCCTTTTTTTTGTAAATAAATATGCATTATAAAACCAATCAACCTTTACAACATAAACGGTGAAATTTTGATCGTTCTGGACCCTTAAAGGGATGATACAGCCCGTTGATGTAAACAACTTTTCCTATGGGACCAATGCTGGGATTCAAAATTTTTTTTGACGTTCCGATACAAATTGACTGGGCGGCCGAATTTTTTGGTATAGAACGGCCCATTTTTTTTTTTTTATTCCCAGCAGTCTTTATGAACAACATTTCCTATAAGACCAATCTTATAGGAAATATAAATAAAATATAAATATATACGGACAAATCACACAGATTGAGCTAGCCCCAAAGTAAGTTCGAGACTTGTGTTATGGGATACTAACTCAACGATACTATATTTTATAACAAATACATATATAGATACACATCCAAGACCCAGGCCAATCTGAAAAAGATCATTTTCCATCTTGACCTGGCTGGGGATCGAACCCGGTCACTCCGTGTCGCAGGCTGGCGTGTTGACCGCTGCGCCACGGAGCTAGTCAATATAGAAATATTGTTCATATAGACGGGCTGAATCACCCCTTTAAGGGGCCAGAATGATAAAAATTTCACCGTGTATATACTCGTATATTCTTTGTATTGTAAATATTGTAATTATTTGATGTCTAATATAAAGAGCTTATACTTTGCTACATAGATAGATCGCACCGTAAAAATAATATGTCAAAAATATGTTCATATTAATATATTTCCCGTTTTGTTGACCAACATCTGAATACTCAAAATATTTTACTTAATGCCATTCTTATGATTAGTGCTGTAACACTGTTTTGCAAGGTCGGGCCATTTTCGTCTGACAGTAATAAATTATGAAATTAAGTTATGTATATAGTTTAAATCATAAGTAATACGTAAACCACAATATTTGGTTTTAATAATAGATTTAAAAAACACATCGTAGTTTACTATCGTGTTGTCACGTGGCTGCCATATGTTCTCGTAAGTGACGTCAGTAAAACTAAAACAATTTGTTTATAAAGAGAATGTAGAGATATCTTAATATTGTTAATTTGTTACTTACAATAATTAGTGGCTTGAAGCACAGAATCTGCTTTGAGTTCAGTTATTATACACACGATTCTAAAAGTCGGGGGCGTTTAAATGTACTATTTAAAATTTGTTGTTAGCGGAATCAGTTTTATCTACCCCCATTGTTGTACAGTCATCAATAAAAGTTTCGACCATATGAAGTTTTTACATTTGAGTCTTCGTTAAATTTTTAAAAATTATTTCTTTGGACACAGTGATATTATTTTAAAAATAAAAATACCAACAGTTGACCATCGCAACTATACGAACATTTTGAAAAATAGAAGCATATTGTCTCGACTATGTCAGCACGAGATTTGAGAGTGTTTTTAGTTAAAATACTTTTGAGTGTTCTGATATGACAACTAGAAGAGAGTTGTCACCTAACTATACATTTCTTGCTATATCTTTTCAAGGTGCCATCTCTACACGTATTTGCCTATTATCAACTTGAATTATCAACTAAATACCTGATTTTGATTGGCTGTCTCAACGACAGTTCAGAGCCGGAGGTGGAAGGCGAGCGCGCGGCGGTCAAGAGGCGCGGGGGGCGGGGCGTGCGCGGCGACCGGCCGCGGGCGAACTCCAAGCGGTAGTTGTCAGACCGCGGACTACCGCTGAACGGGGCCTCGGGCTCTGCAGCTGTGAAAGGGTTAAATTTGTTAAATATACACCGATTTCCTATGGTCTTAAATGAAATAATTTTTTAATAAATATATACGGACAAATCACACAGATTGAGCTAGCCCCAAAGTAAGTTCGAAACTTGTGATAAGGGATACTAACTAAACGATACTAGGAGGCGTCGGCCTTGGACAGACAGACACACAGACATAAATATAAAGATAAGTAGCACAATGTCAAGTGAAATATTAAAGTGGAAAGTTTATTACTTTACAAGTTTATGAGTTAACAATATATATTGTTTTGTTTTCTATAGTAAAACCATGTTCTATGGGTAGCTTAAAAAAAGGGGTGCTGATTCTCCCTAGAGGCTCAGGGGGTGTTTAAGTTTTTTTACAAATACTATATTGCCGAACTGTAATGGGACAACCATTACTGAATCATCATCATTCATCATCATTACAGACTTATGATATCTATTTAGAAGTTTTCACTTCAAAAAATTGACAAGACGTTTTGGTAAACCATGGCTAAGATCAATTTAATGTGTATGAAGTATCTCAACACGCTTTGTATGAGCATCATTAGAGGGGAGGCGCGCTCAGTTTTAGATGAGAGAATCTCTACTTGGCACTAAAGTTCTAGTGGAGTAGTATCTGTACATGACTACTGCCCTTTCATGCTGGTCTGGGAGAAAAGAAAAAACGTAGAATGTGCCAGCAACTTCTCTTCCCGCGCAAAATCTGCGGAATCACGTCAATAGGCGATGCGGCTAACGGGTTGTTAGCCGCATCGGCTATTGACATGATTGACATGATCGCTATTTTGATTGCTTTTTTCGTCTACACGCCCTCCAACATGCTGATTGTGGCCATAAGTTCTTATACACCTAGGGTTCTGTCTAGCCCGCAAGGGAAATAGACGTGATACTATATATATATATGTATGTACTACTTTGCGGCTAGCTTCGTGGCGCAGCGGTCAACACGCCAGCCTGCGACACGAGAGTGCCCGGGTTCGATCCCCGGCCAGGTCAAGATGGAAAATGATCTTTTTCAGATTGGCCTGGGTCTTGGATGTGTATCTATATATGTATTTGTTATAAAATATATATCGTTTAGTTTGTATCTCATAACACAAGTCTCGAACTTACTTTGGGGCTAGCTCAATCAGTGTGATTTATCCGTATATATTTATTTATTTATTTACGGCGAAACCGGAACCGAAAAAGAACCTTCTGTTTAGGTATAAGTTTATGCTGAATCCAAAACCAAAAGTTATATAAATGTGAATAAAATTAATATATATAATAAACTAGTCGTGTTTGTTCGAACACTTAAAACTCAAGAACGGGTGGACCGATATTTACAATCTTTAATTTGTTGGTTTTGTTATCACCCCGAATAGCTAAATAACCATTGAAATATAAGAAATATTAAAAAATAATAGCGAAACAAAGTTCGACGGCACAGCTAGTTATTAATATTATTACGTACTGAAAGCCACTATATTTGACACATATACAGAGACGGAAAAGCACAAAAACGTATGCGACTTGTGGTCACCCATCCTAGTAGGGACCGCGCCTGGGATCGCTTTACATGCGTAAGTACTAATCATGCTTACGTCCACTGGGCCATGGAACTCCCAAAGGGATAAAATGTATATACCACGACACGAACTGTGGGACACCTACTAATAGTTATGAAATCAGCGTATATAGGAGAGGCGGTGTCGTCTGTCATAGTATCTGGATATATGTTTTCAACAACTTAGTAATAAGCAGACCAGCACAATACGAAGGTTTTAATTGTTACTGAACTCACCATTGTATACGACGTGTGTGGACATGGGCATGCGCGCGCATGCGGGCGGATGCGCGTGCGCTGGCGCGGCGCCTATCGCCGCGGTTGCCCAATCCCGGTACACCCGCGCTTCGTTACCTCCCTCCCTCCATTCTGACAGCTCAACACAACGGATCTGTGAAAACACAGGATTTTTAAATCGTAGACCAACACCATTTTATTCTTGGTGACGAATGGTGGTTTTGATGAATGCCCTGCCACATAAAGCATCCTCGAGGCTTTCAACTATTTGGAAATGCTGGTCTGGGAGAAAAGACGTAGAATGTGCCAGCTCTCTCCCCGCGCAGACCGTAGAAGCCAGTCAAGGGAATGGACAAAAATCACAAGAATCATGACAATAGGCGATGCGGCTAGCAACCCATCACTACTTTGATTAAGTTTTCCACCTTTAGGCTCCGTCTTTCCCGTAAGGGATAAAGACGTGATAATATGTAATAATAATAATAATACTCTTTATTGCACCATAATTTAAAAAGGAAAGAAATAACAATTATCCTTAAAAAAAAATTACGATACAAAGGCGGACTTATTGCTTGGCAATCTCTTGCAGCCAACCTTTGGGTAGAAAGAGATGTGAAATTGTAAATTTAGGCGGTGCAGCAATTATATGTTTGGGAAAGTAAAAAACGGGATAATACTATTTGGATTTGTATTAAAAACCTATTTGCATGGTCAGGTGTGTCATCCTCAACTGCCTGGTTGGTGGTTGCAGTCATAGCATCGGGTACGCGTCCGACCTCCTGACTGGCTACCTTCTTTTCCCCCATTTATCCAAGTGAGTAGTCTCCCAATACCTTCATTCATTTCCCCAACATATTCCTATCCTTCCTCAACTTGAAAATTCTTCTGATGAGCAGCAGTGTTCGAAGCACAAGAAGCCAAAGAAACTGCGCTCACCAACCCATCTACCAAGCGTGGTGAGTATGGCAATATCCTCCCATGGAACGAAGAATCGTTGGGAGAGGCTTTTGCCCTAATACATACAGAGTAGCTCCGTGGCGCAGCGGTCAACACGCCAGCCTGCGACACGGAGTGACCGGGTTCGATCCCCGGCCAGGTCAAGATGGAAAATGATCTTTTTCAGATTGGCCTGGGTCTTGGATGTGTATGTATATATGTATTTGTTATAAAATATATATCGTTGAGTTAGTATCCCAAAACACAAGTTTCGAACTTACTTTGGGGCTAGCTCAATCTGTGTGATTTGTCCGTATATATATATATATATATATATTTATTTATATATTTATTTCCCTTACGGGATAGACAGAGCCCAGGTCCATAAGACTCAAAGGCCATGCTTAGCATTTTGATGGGCATATAGGTGGATAGAGCAATCAAAATAGTGATGGGTTGCTAGCCGCATCGCCTATTGATATGATTCCTCAGAATTTCGCCCATTCCCTCGATTGGCTTTTACGATCTGCGCGGGAAGAGAAGCAGCTGGTACATTCTACGTTTTTTTTTCTTCCCAGACCAGCATGGAATGAAATTTTGCCCTAATGATAAAAAAAATGATATTTGTATTACTTCTCCTTGATTTCACCTTTGTTTACATATTTGTACAATGTGTTTAAATAACTAGTTCGATTTTTTTGGCAAAAGCGAGTCTTGTGAGTATTATTTTTTGTAAATAATAAGTAAATTTGTGGATATAAAACCTTGTACAACAACATTATCAGAAAAGTGCGCTTTAAATATAATGTATTTCTTTATAAGCAAAGTGCAAACTTGTTTCGTAATTATTGAGGACAAGGCCCATATTCGTACGCATGCAGGTTACATGTGCATCAGATATCACTAATATATCAAAACGCGTGTTGAAAATCTTGATGTCCTAACTGGGTGCACGCAAAGTGCACGAATCCATCAAATTAACACATAAAGATAGTATCGCAATAGTCATTGATTTCTATTGCCATACTTAGCTCTTGTTTTTATTTAGGCCCCCTCAACATTTAAAGATATCCAATATTTTACAATATACATCAATGAAATTTCACATATTAGGCAACGACTACATATTAGGTAAGTTACTTTCTATTCTAACCAAAAAAGAATCTTTATTTAAACGATTATCTGTAATGAAATATCATTTATATTGTATAAATATTATTTTAGATTTTACCAATAGGTAAAATCTACTGAAATCAATAGGTACCAACGGATTAACGTGGCTTCCGAAGCACGGAATCATTTTTATTATCAGACAGTCAGGTAATTCTAGCCTGCAACCTGCAATGTCCTAACCAAACAATTAAACAGCAGCTCTACTGAAATCAATGAAATATAAACCGGCCAAGTGCGTGAGTTGATTGAATATAACTCAAACAAGTCAAAACTTGTGGGCCCTACTTAGCTGTGATTGTGTTTCTTTTAACTTCATTATATATGTATTCATATGCTACTGTCCTATTTTTTTCTTATATCCATAAACAATGCTTGTAGAGGTGGGGACACTTTAACAAAAATTTGTTTAATATAATATACTAGCTTTCGCCTGCGTATCCGCCCGCGTCAATGTCGATCCCTCGGGAACAGTACTTTTCCCGGGATAAAATGTACCCTATGTCCTTCTCCGTACCCCAGATAACGTGTATGCAAAACTCATGATGATCAGTTCAGTAGTTACAACGTGAAAGCGTAACAAACAAACAAAAAAATAAACAAACAAACAAACTCACTTTCGCATTTATAATATTAGTTAGGATCACAAACATAACTCTGTATTGAAAGATGGTGTTCGGACACCGATATATTTTTGGACTATACAACGATATAGGAGGTCATCTATACTAATATTATAAAGCTTAAGAGTTTGTTTGTTTGTTTGAACGCGCTAATCTCAGGAACTACTGGTTCAAATTGGAAAATTCTTGTTGTGTTGGATAGTCCATTTATTGAAGAAGGCTTTAGGCTATAAAACATCACGCTGCGACTAATAGGAGCGAAGCATTAAAAAAAATGTTTCAATAACGGGGGAAAATGATTCACATCTATACTAAATAATCATAATAACAGAAATTGCCGCGGACGAAGTCGCGAGCAATAGCTAGTATAATATAACAAGGGATTGACGAGAACAAAATATGTACTTTACACGTATGGAAAGAAACAAAACAAAATTGTTTTTGCCTCTTTCATATCATTCGTGAAATGGTTAATGAAGAGATGGTTACAGTGGTCTTCGAATCTTTTCCGTAAAAAACTTAAGGAGGTCAATGTTGGCAAACTGTCGGATGTTTACTTACCGGCGTGGTGCTCTTGCTTCTGCCACTTATCTCTGATCCGCTGTTGCTGTGTCTTTGTCTGTCCCTGGTCCTTTCTGGAGCGGGAGACTCCCTGCATGAACCGTCTGGCTCGTCTCGCGCCTGTAACCATCAAAGTCATATATAAGTAACTAAATAAACATTTGTTGGGACTCGCATAATACTTGTAGATGTAAATCGCTACAAATTACAAGAATTCAATATTTCAACTCTCATCACGGCATATGGATCGGTGTTATCGCTGTGGCGCGGCGTCACATTACGAGTAGGCCGACATCTTTATAGGAACAATTTTACTATCCTTTTATTAGTAAATCCTAAAACTTTATTATGATAGTCGATATTATTTCAGTAATAAGAATTTTTACTTTAAAACGTCTTTTGCATGACGCATGTATGAACTAGACGGAATAGAGAAATTTATCGGTTAAAATTTACAAAAGGCAATCTTGATCTAAATAAATGTAATTACCGAATTAAAATTGCCGGTAAAGAATTATACCTTCCTCAAGAGTTTGGTTGTCTATCTTTAATTGATATTTACCCAATAAGACACGAGAATACTTGTAAGTTCCGCCCATACGAAGGTGCATCTGACTCATTTGTAAACAAATACCGTATGAACTTGGGGTTTTCGCCAACTTATGCAGGTTGGCGTCAGTTAAAGTGATATACTATGCAGCAGCCTGCCGGCTACCACACCGTGAGAAACATTGCTAGGATCAGATCCGTAAACATTTCCAATTATCATGAGAACAACACGATCATTCACCATCAGAGTCGACTGATCTGAATTAAAGTTCACATTCATTGACTGAATTACGCAAGATACTTTTCCACGTATTATATTTATACCATAAATAACCATTTGTTGTAGAGCCCTTATATTTGGATATCTAACTAACTTATCTCTAGGGATTTGCATGGCCTCTACTCTTTTGAGTGATGGGCAAACGAATGGGCAATCATTCTTTTTTATGTTTATTTGACGGCACACGAGCAGACGAGCCACCTGATGGGAAGTGGTCACCATCGCCCATGCACATCTGCAACACCAGAGGCGGTGCTGATGCGTTGCCGATGCATGCAGGCATGGTAGCAAACCGCTGATAAACTCTTTTAATGTGTATGTAAAGACATTTTACGTCTCTATAGAAGAAGTGATAGAGATCTTTTGTCTGATTTTAAAGGTCAGACGTAGATGGCCTGTGTGGCGCAAGGGTGAACCAGTCTACTACACGAGGAGCACTTGGTTCGACTCCCGGCGCGGACAAATCCTTGAACTTCATTTCACAGGTATTTGTTTGAGGTTGTAGAGGGTTGGTTGGTCGTGCAGGCAGCCGGCCATAAAAACTTGTGCCAAATTATATCGCAGCACGATGCTGTCATAATAGCGGACTCGAGCATGCATCACAGCTTAGGATGTACGCTCGGATGAGATGGAGAAAGAATAGGATGTAGATTTGGAACAGTTAGCCGCTTGAATGCTCTGACAAAGCCGTTTTGAAAATTGTAATGCTATGTCTATGAACATACTGTCTGCCATACAAAAAATTTGCTACTATGGTATTTATTTTATTACCTTTCCGTGGTGTGTAGGAGTTGGCATGCTGGTGGCTCCACTGCTGACCAGCCGGAGCTGCTGTCGGATGTTCGCCTTTTCCCGCGCTCGCTTGCGTTGGAACTCTTCTTCAACTCTACAAAATTAAAAAGTCTTCTATTATTGAAAATGATATTCCTAGCTGATTGTAAGGTCAATCAAAAAAATAGGTGTCAACTTGGGCAGTACTATAAACAGCTGACTGATTAGAAAACTATTCCTGATTCCCATGCTACTATCATCTTGTTAAACATAGCCTTTGATGGCATCTCTTTGTGGTAGACCACAACATGTAACCATAGAGGCACCTGATTCACCTAGGTGAATACCTAGATCATTGTCATCATCATTTCGTGTAGGTGACTTGGTCAACGACCATGCAAAGACTGGTTTTAGAGTTCTTCGGAATCGCGGTCTTGGTCTGACGCGGTTCTTTTAACCACTACCACAGATGGCAGCAGGGACCAACGGCTCAACGTGCCTTCCGAAGCACAAAATCATCTTTATTATCAGACAGTCAGGTAATTCAAGCCCGCAATGTCCTAACCAAACTGAAAACAGAGTATGTTTCCCATGGGAATCGAACCGAAACGGTTCTACAGGCAAACGTCTTAACCACTAGACCACGGAGACAGTTACAGTATAGTTAGACACAGATGATAAGAAGAATATACCAACCGCCTCATGGCTTCCAGTTCCGTCCTCCTCTGCTGTTCCTTCAGGTCTGCCTCCCTAGACAGCTTCTCTGCCAGTCTCCGCCTCTCCAGCTGCCTCACTGTCGACTGGAAGGTGAACCTTTTGCCTCGACTCACGTTCGTGTTCCTCTGTAAGAGATAAAGCATCGTTAACGAGACTAAAAACTACGGAACTATCTAAGGCTCGAATATCTCCAAAATTGTATAACTTTTTTTTATTATAAGAATTCTTTCTCGTTATGATTATTGCCTGGGTGAGCGTAAATCCTCTCTGCTTCAGCCGGGTAAATATTCTTTCGTATGTCTATTTGTCCCGCTGACTAGCTGTTCTCATCTACAGGTCGCATTTCTTAACTTATTCTTGTGAACTTTGTAAGCAGGTCAAAAAAAATCAGACAATTCAGTTTTTGGAAATTTTTCAAATTGGCGGAATACCTATTTAAGACTTGCGAAGTCAACACCTCATAAAGCCCAATTACATAATAAAATGACATTTCACATCTGAATAAATATAAACCATAAAAACGTATCATAATAAAAAAAATACACACAGTAAGGTGGTGATAACAAGACGTTTTTAATGTTTCTCATTACACGTTAACTATGCAATGATTCTAGTAAACCGTTATAAATGACGTAAAATTAATTTTATGAATAGTTTTTGATACAAAACTGCTTTATTAACGAGCCAATCAATATTTTTTGAACATTAATCTACTGCTTCGTTAATAAAAACAATTTCTGAAGGCACGTTAAGCTGTTGGTCCCCTCCCTCTGGCCCAGTCCCGTTGGATGTCATCATTAGATGACGCTCCCTAAGCTATATCAGATGCCTTTAGATAGTCTGAAAAATCTGACACCAGTTTCAGTCCGAACACACACGAATAGCAAGCGTCTAAAATGCCAAAAGTGACTTGTTATCGCAGGCATTCTAACCAGATTTTCTAATCATTAAGGTCAATCTTTCATATATTGCTGTATTTCTAAAAGAAATGAGATGACAAAAGCAGTGGTCACTATGCCACTAACGATTTGCAATAAACTTGAACTTGAAAAGAAGTCACACAAGACATTCCATTGTAAACCACTATAGAAATATTTTAACGTTTTGAACTCTACAACAATGTGGAAATAATTTAACTTTTGAACTGGCCAACAATGTGCTTACAGATCTATTAAATTCCCATTTGCACTTACAAGTAAAATTTTCACGCCTGCGAACATAATGGTTTGAAGCAGGGGCGTAACTGCAACCTAGCGGTCTCACGTCCCGGGCATAGACTACTGGGGCATCATGAAGTTTTAATAGATCAGAATCCCGCTCTACCACTCACCATACCCGTGGGTCAATGGTGTATATCGACTACCCACATAGAGGTCCTAGCATAGGAGCCGCATTAGATAAGGGCACACCGTGGTGCTTTATTAATTTAGATTTTTATGTATTTTCGAAGTTCTATCCCTTATTAGCCACTGAAGTATGTCATATCATAGAAAAAGGGCTCCGACTTTGAATTCAGGGCCCACCTGAAGCTAGCTACGCCACCAGTTTGGAGGCGTGAAGATTCAACCCACTTGTGATTTGGAATATGTGGTTTTGAAAGTAAAAGCAGCTCTTTTGTTCAATGGATGAAAATCACGGTTTGAGATAGTCTCCAAATTGGGCGAAATATTTGGAGCGTGCGAAGATTTGTAAATTGAGAACATGGCTTTATCTTTTTTCTATAATTTGGAACGAAGGAAAAATTTATGGGATGCAGAAAACAACTGTTAAAATTACATTTTTGACTAGGTTAATGGACATACATTCAATTCTAAAACCATTGTTTTGCTTTTCATCATAGTTTATGTTGATGACATTATCATATTATCAACTTAAATAGTGATACAAAGCAAAAGAGGGCTGCAACTTGTTGTTGATATAATGAAAAGATCTATGGTTTTATTATCAAAAATCAATACGTAACGGTACCAGGTTGCTTTTCGAAAGAAGTCATTTAAAAATCGGATCAAGAAAAATCAACAATTTGAAAAGAAAAAGATAATAATTATTTCTTTTATTTCTAACCTGTAGGTAAAATAAAATCTACCTCTAAAATAAAGAACATTATAACGTTAGAGCCCTTATGTGACACACCATGAAGGTGATACAGGGTGAAAACAAAGCGCGAGGAAGCGCTCGTCACAGATAACGCATTTAATTCATATACAGGATGTTATATTCGCTAATTCTGATCACAATCTGGCGCATCCTCTATTGTGCAATGTTGAGTGACCTTACATATGTTCGATCATTGCACTATTCAGGTTTTTATATTTAGCATTATAATAATATGTTGTTGTTTTGAAGAGGTATCAAGTGTCTATGTATTTTTTTCATGTTATATATTTTTTAATCTACCTGCATTTTATTCTCGAGATACTTTAGGAAATTTAAACATTTTATTCCTTACTAGCTGTTGTCCGCGGCTCCACTCGCGTGTATCGGTACCTCGGGAATAGTAAAATTTCCCGAAATGAAAGGTACCCTATGTCCTTCTTTGGGCCTCAAACTACCTACATACCAAATTTCATCCAAATGGTTTCAATGGTTGAAGCGTGAAAGGTAACAGTCAGACAGACAGGGTTACTTTCGCATTTATAATATTAGTATAGATAAGTAGTATGAATCTACACCTAAAAAATTTACCACCTACAATTTTGAGGGCTAATTTTTTAATAATTTTTGACCAAACAGAACACGAAACTTAAATATCATATAATTTTTTTATAAAGTGATCTATTCTAACTCTAATAAATCCCAAATATATTTCGTGTTTGAACCAACATACAAACATAAATGTTATTAAGATTTCCACCAAGCATTGACAAATATTATTTGGTTCAGGGTATCGTATGGCACTAACATTTGGCTTAAATATTGACTTAGGCATTATTTGATATTTGCTCATATACGATGTTGATGACTTTGATGACGGTCTCGTCTTCTGGTACCTACCTACGTTTGAATCGCAAGTAGGTGACGGTGGTAAGTACTTGACCGATCGGACTTCACTCGAAAGAGTTCCACTGGGACGGATAATAAAATAAATAAATATATATAAGGATAAATCACACAGATTGAGCTAGCCCCAAAGTAAGTTCGAGACTTGTGTTATGGGATACTAACTCAACGATACTATATTTTATAACAAATACATATATAGATACACATCCAAGACCCAGGCCAATCTGAAAAAGATCATTTTCCATCTTGACCTGACCGAACCCGGTCACTCCGTGTCGCAGGCTGGCGTGTTGACCGCTGCGCCACGAATTAGAAGTAAACAATACAGGGAAATATTAATACACAGGGAATTCTTAGCAAGACATATTGATTTTAGTATGTAGGGGGATCGCCTGAATCCAGCTTCGAGTACATACAAGATTTCAACGAAATTGTTGCAGCCATTTTCAAGGTTCTGTTTAAGTTAAATAGTATCTATTGATAGCAAGACAACAAGTCTCTTAGCGTGTTAGCGTCTAAGGCATAGATATGTGACGCATTTTTTTTTTTAAATCTATGGTCTAAGGTGATAAAATGTAATATGTAATGGATTTAACCTATTAAATCCATATAAATATAACCATCATATGTGTTAACTAGGGTTAACACATATGATGGTTATATAATAATCTTTCATATAAAAAATCGACTTCAATCAAACTACTGAACCGATTTTGGTAAAATATAAATAGGAACAATTTGAGAGCATACTCTTTCAAACAAAAAAAATTTTTCCTTTCAAACTGTTCCCTTTTTTCAGTTAAAAAATCAGGTTCTTTCGACACTTCAAAACACTTAGTTTCAACGAAATTCTACCGGCGTTTTCTGTACTTCATTCAGTCATATCAGACGCCTTTCATATTATTATGAATCTAAAACTAACGCACTGAAAAATATGAAGTATGCTAAAACATAGAATAAGTACCATTGTTACTAATCCCTGGGCCTATGATGTCTTAAATAAAAGATTTTATTTATTTATTTAAAACTAGGACCTATAGATTGGTTCTTTAATCAAGCAGGTTTATATATTTACTAGCCAGGACAATACTGCTGTATTGTCCTGATGAGCATTGTATGATCACATGACGAAATGGGCCAAACACTGATCTATATACGCAACGCCGCCGTCCTAGTTGTCTGTTTGTCACGACTCGCCGATTACCATCGGATTACATGCAGAACAAAAAATAGTACTCAACATTAGTCTGTGTCGCGATGGCAAAAAATACGATTAAATTTTGGACCGAAATACACTCATGGTTTTGATACTTCATTATACATACATACATATTCCGAAATAGAGTCATGGTTTTGATATTTCATTATACATACACACATATTATAACGTCTTTATCCCTTACGGGATAGACGTAACCTAAGGTCATAAGACCAAAGGGCCACGTTTAGCGTGTTGGTGGGGTAAAGGTGGAAAATAGAATCAAATTAGTGATGGGTTGCTAGCCCCATCGCCAACATGATTCTTTAGACTTTCGCCCATTCCCTTGACCGGTTTCTACGGTCTGCGCGGGAAGAAAAGCAGCTGGCACATTTTCTTTTCTCCCAGACCAGCATGGAAGAGTACTTCATTATTCCTATAATATTTATATAACTTTTTTTTTTGGTCGGGACTTAGTACCTTAAATATACTATATATTATTACTAGCTTTCGCTTGCGGCTCCGCCCGCGTCAATGTCGATCCCTCGGCAATAGCTTATTCCCGGGATAAAAGGTAGCCTATGTCCTTCTCCGTACTCCAGAGATCATGTATGCAAAATTTCACGAAGATCGGTTCAGTAGTTACGGCGTGAAAGCGTAACAAACAAACAAACAAACAAACAAACAAACAAACAAATAAACAAACAAACTCACTTTCGCATTTATAATATTAGTTAGGATTACTATTTTGCATTCACAATGCGTAGCATGCAGAATGACGACCTAAGGTCGCAGGTTCAACCCCCGTCCGCTTGGAATATTTTCGTCAGTCGTCAGCAGATCCTTTTAGTCTCCACTGCAGGAGCATGACCCTCTCTGTACTACCGGAACCATACTTGGCCAGAGCAGACAGAGGATTTAGCCAACACTCTCCTCGCTGGCCAGACGGGTTGGAGAGGTCTCATTGACGTTTATGAGCTTTGTTTAGCTTGTATTTCCTAAGTCACCTCTTACGACATCCACGGGAAGACTTGGAGTGGTCCTATTCTACTCTGCCGAAACCACACGGAATTTTTTCATCATATTTTATTTCGTAATTTAATGTACTATTTGAATTAATCCTTCAGCCCTCGAGAGGCCAGATCTGGCCGCATAACAATAAAAACTCCATTGTGTCTGCGTTTCCGCGATTGACGGGTTAAATTGAAATCTCCTTTACATCTTATCAAACATTAACTTAATGAAGTAAAAAAGGTTTTTTCTGCCCTTCCCACCGCCTTACTGCACGCATGCCGATGGCTAGTATTATGTATTTTGCGTGCCCAATCTTGATGCACGTGCGATGCGACGGTTAACTACGAAGTTAACCGTGTTTAAGACCGATTACCATCGGCATTCCTGGGAACGAGACATAAGTCGGATTAAACTTACTTACTACTAATTTTAAAGACCAAAAATTTACTTAAATTGTTCGAAGTCACGGTGGTATAATGGTATCACACTTAGGGCGTTAACCTAAGGGACGTGGGTTCGAATCCTACCTGTGGCCGAGTTCTTTTTCATCACATATTTTCAATTTCACCAAAAATTTACATAAGCTCTAGTGTTTCACCTGTCCCGATGTTTGTCTGTAATCAAATCTTGCAAGTTAAATTTGATCCACTTTCCGGTTACCGGCTGAAACTGTGCTTACATGTGTAAATCTGATGACAATACAATATTATGGAATTGCTGCGCTGGTCTGATGTTGGAGTCGATAGATGGCTATAGGAACTCTTAAATGAACTCTTTGTATCTTTGATTCCGTTTTCCACCTTTACGCCCACCAACACGCTAAACTTGGCCTTTCGGTGTTATGACTTTAGACTCTGTCTACCCCGTAAGGGATAAAGACGTGATAATATGTATGTATGTAAGTCTGAATGACTACGTAATTTTGCAAGTTTGAGTTGTAAAGAACTATAACGTTCGATCCTAATTAATTTACCTTACTATCCCTTAACCTTAACCTACATATTAACCTTAAACCTGTCAGAAATAATTGTTTGAACTGACTCTAACAAATCTTAATCCTAACTAGTAATACAGACTATGAATCTGAAAGTGAGTTTGTTAACGTTTTCACGACTAAGACTAAGTACTGTACTGAACCGATCATAATTAAATTTTGCATAAATGTTGTGTGGAGCCGTGTGGTTTCCGGCATAGTAGAATAAGACCACTCCTAGACTTCTCATGGAGGTCGTAAGAGGCGACTTAGGAAATACAAGCTAAACAAAGCTCATAAGCATCAATGAGACCTCTCCAACCCGTCTGGCCAGCGAGGAGAGTGTAGGCCAAATCCTCTGTCTGCTCTGGCCAAGTATAGTATATCCGGTAGAAGAGAGAGGGTCATGCTTCTGCAGTGGAGACTAAAAGACCTGATGATGATGATGTTGTCTGGAGAACGAAAAAGGATAAAGAAATATTTTATCGGAAAAACTATTGTTCCTAAGGGATTGAAATAAAGCGGCATAATATGCTCCTATAAAATAAAAAAAACATTTGCCAATGTCAAATGCAGGAAACACCCATTGGTACTGAAGTTATTAAGACTTTCAAATGCTTAATGTACTTAATGACTACCTTACTTAATGAAGATAAAGATAAATTAACAAAGTTTAAAGCCACGCTGCAAATCTTCATCAAGCATAACAAATGGGCAATTAAACTACACAAAACAAATTAACGTCGGCGTCCATCGTCCACTTACGTCAACGCTAACATTGTCAAAGTAAAGTGGAGCGTTTGAGTAACCGTTGGGAAACTGAGACAATGGCGTCCCAATGTGATGAGATCTTATGTCATTGCGTATACCCTTAGGTAGATTACTTAGGCTCCGCAGAAGGAGAATGTTTGCCCCATGTTGCCAGAATGATTTAAATTTGCCAGATAATAACGTCGTTGCAAAACATCGTATGATATAGCCTCCCTGGTCCAGTGGTTAAGGCGTTTGCCTGTTGACCCGGGGGTCGTGGGTTTGATTCCCACCGGAAGCATACTTTGTTTAGTTCCAGTTTGGTTAGGATATTGTAGGCTTGATAACCTGATTGTCTGATAATAAAGATGATTCCGTGCTTCAGAAGGCACGTTAAGCCGGTGGTCCCGGCTGCCATCTGGTAGTCGTTAAAGGAACCACGTCAGAGGCCGAGAGGCGGTTCCGAAGAACTCTGACACCAGGGTGTGCATGGTCGATTGACCGTGACACCTACTCGAAATGAATGATGATCGTATGATATGAGATGTCTCGTGAGCTGATTTGATAATAACAATACTCCTATTTTTATTCGCCCCACTCGCTTCGCTCGCTCGTTGCTTGAAACAACTCCTGTTGTTAAGATTTTAGCACATCAATCATAATGTACCATTGTCACCAAACTGTGTCATTTACAAAAAAAATCTACTATTAGATTATCAACGGTGCAGTGTGCCTTTTGATTCCAAGATTGAACACAACATTTTATTTTTAGGGTTTCGTACCTCAAAAGGAGAAACCTAACCCTTATAGGATCATTTTGTTGTCTGTCTGTCAAGATCCTTTTTCTCAGGAACGCGTGGAGGAATCAAGCTGAAATTCATATCAAATACTCAAGTCTACTATCCCTTGGAGCTGTGCAAATATCAAACTTTTAAGCCAACGCAAACAAAAGATACAGCCTTTTATACAAGCAAATTTTCGTCATTCGCAAAGGAATTAAAATCTACGGGGTGCTTCCCGTGAACTAAGAATCTTGAAGTTCGGTACGAAGCAACGTCTTATAGCAAGGATAAAGGAAAAATTGCGAAGAGCATACAGTTTTAATAATTTAAAACATATTACAGATAATGGCACGGAAGCCTTCATGCGCAAGTCCGACTTGCACTTGGTTTTTTTAACATCTAAAGATAAATTATGTATGTATGTTGTTTAAACAAAAAAAGTTTACTTTTCACAAAAATATGTTTGGTTACAACTAAGTAGGTAAGCACAAAAGTATTATGTAATCTGTGATATGGTCATAGGAAAATATTAACGTAGCGAGCACGACCGATATTGCTGCAGCCTCAACGGATGCAGCAATATCGACCAGGGTTGCATGCATCAACTATTGGTGGCGGGCATGAAGGGACTAACAGTAGTGGGTGGGCGCTGGCCAGCAATAGATTGCATGAACTAACTGGTGGCGGAAGCACGCAAAGTAAATTGTCTCAAAGCAATTATTAACTTGTCTATCCTTATCCTTACTAATATTATAAATGCGAAAGTGAGTTTGTTTGTTTGTTTGTTACGCTTTAACGCCGTAACTACTGAACCGATCATCATGAAAATTTGCATACAAGTTCTCTGGAGTACGGAAAAGGACATAGGCTACCTTTTATCGACATTGACGCGGGCGGAGCCGCGGGCGAAAGCTAGTAAACTATAAACTAAAAGGATATGGATATGTCGATTCGTTCAAGTTTAACAATTACAAGCTTACAGCATCTGTGTGTCTTATACTCGTAGCTCAAGTAAATAAAATAAGAAAATCATTGGCAAGTAAACGACGATGACTCAGAGGAACAGTTCAAGTTATTCTGGTTAAGTTGGTACATCTGCTAAGAGAACATGGTTTAGTTTACACAATTTAGCAACTTGTGGACACAGTTGAGAGCATGTGTGATGATGACACTTTTTGGAAATAGTTGGCTAATGGAGGAAACATGTTCAACGAACTTAAATCGTCCATATTTATATCTTCACTAGCTGTTGCCCGCGGCAATTTTAGTATAGATGAATAATTTTCCCCCGTTTTCAAAACATGTTTTAGGTATTGATGCTTCGCTCCTATTGGTCGCAGCGTGATGTTTTATAGCCTAAACCTTTGGACTATATGTATTTTGCGTGCCCAATCTTGATGCACGTGCGATGCGACGGTTAACTACGAAGTTAACCGTGTTTAAGACCGATTACCATCGGCATTCCTGGGAACGAGACATAAGTCGGATTAAACTTACTTACTACTAATTTTAAAGACCAAAAATTTACTTAAATTGTTCGAAGTCACGGTGGTATAATGGTATCACACTTAGGGCGTTAACCTAAGGGACGTGGGTTCGAATCCTACCTGTGGCCGAGTTCTTTTTCATCACATATTTTCAATTTCACCAAAAATTTACATAAGCTCTAGTGTTTCACCTGTCCCGATGTTTGTCTGTAATCAAATCTTGCAAGTTAAATTTGATCCACTTTCCGGTTACCGGCTGAAACTGTGCTTACATGTGTAAATCTGATGACAATACAATATTATGGAATTGCTGCGCTGGTCTGATGTTGGAGTCGATAGATGGCTATAGGAACTCTTAAATGAACTCTTTGTATCTTTGATTCCGTTTTCCACCTTTACGCCCACCAACACGCTAAACTTGGCCTTTCGGTGTTATGACTTTAGACTCTGTCTACCCCGTAAGGGATAAAGACGTGATAATATGTATGTATGTAAGTCTGAATGACTACGTAATTTTGCAAGTTTGAGTTGTAAAGAACTATAACGTTCGATCCTAATTAATTTACCTTACTATCCCTTAACCTTAACCTACATATTAACCTTAAACCTGTCAGAAATAATTGTTTGAACTGACTCTAACAAATCTTAATCCTAACTAGTAATACAGACTATGAATCTGAAAGTGAGTTTGTTAACGTTTTCACGACTAAGACTAAGTACTGTACTGAACCGATCATAATTAAATTTTGCATAAATGTTGTGTGGAGCCGTGTGGTTTCCGGCATAGTAGAATAAGACCACTCCTAGACTTCTCATGGAGGTCGTAAGAGGCGACTTAGGAAATACAAGCTAAACAAAGCTCATAAGCATCAATGAGACCTCTCCAACCCGTCTGGCCAGCGAGGAGAGTGTAGGCCAAATCCTCTGTCTGCTCTGGCCAAGTATAGTATATCCGGTAGAAGAGAGAGGGTCATGCTTCTGCAGTGGAGACTAAAAGACCTGATGATGATGATGTTGTCTGGAGAACGAAAAAGGATAAAGAAATATTTTATCGGAAAAACTATTGTTCCTAAGGGATTGAAATAAAGCGGCATAATATGCTCCTATAAAATAAAAAAAACATTTGCCAATGTCAAATGCAGGAAACACCCATTGGTACTGAAGTTATTAAGACTTTCAAATGCTTAATGTACTTAATGACTACCTTACTTAATGAAGATAAAGATAAATTAACAAAGTTTAAAGCCACGCTGCAAATCTTCATCAAGCATAACAAATGGGCAATTAAACTACACAAAACAAATTAACGTCGGCGTCCATCGTCCACTTACGTCAACGCTAACATTGTCAAAGTAAAGTGGAGCGTTTGAGTAACCGTTGGGAAACTGAGACAATGGCGTCCCAATGTGATGAGATCTTATGTCATTGCGTATACCCTTAGGTAGATTACTTAGGCTCCGCAGAAGGAGAATGTTTGCCCCATGTTGCCAGAATGATTTAAATTTGCCAGATAATAACGTCGTTGCAAAACATCGTATGATATAGCCTCCCTGGTCCAGTGGTTAAGGCGTTTGCCTGTTGACCCGGGGGTCGTGGGTTTGATTCCCACCGGAAGCATACTTTGTTTAGTTCCAGTTTGGTTAGGATATTGTAGGCTTGATAACCTGATTGTCTGATAATAAAGATGATTCCGTGCTTCAGAAGGCACGTTAAGCCGGTGGTCCCGGCTGCCATCTGGTAGTCGTTAAAGGAACCACGTCAGAGGCCGAGAGGCGGTTCCGAAGAACTCTGACACCAGGGTGTGCATGGTCGATTGACCGTGACACCTACTCGAAATGAATGATGATCGTATGATATGAGATGTCTCGTGAGCTGATTTGATAATAACAATACTCCTATTTTTATTCGCCCCACTCGCTTCGCTCGCTCGTTGCTTGAAACAACTCCTGTTGTTAAGATTTTAGCACATCAATCATAATGTACCATTGTCACCAAACTGTGTCATTTACAAAAAAAATCTACTATTAGATTATCAACGGTGCAGTGTGCCTTTTGATTCCAAGATTGAACACAACATTTTATTTTTAGGGTTTCGTACCTCAAAAGGAGAAACCTAACCCTTATAGGATCATTTTGTTGTCTGTCTGTCAAGATCCTTTTTCTCAGGAACGCGTGGAGGAATCAAGCTGAAATTCATATCAAATACTCAAGTCTACTATCCCTTGGAGCTGTGCAAATATCAAACTTTTAAGCCAACGCAAACAAAAGATACAGCCTTTTATACAAGCAAATTTTCGTCATTCGCAAAGGAATTAAAATCTACGGGGTGCTTCCCGTGAACTAAGAATCTTGAAGTTCGGTACGAAGCAACGTCTTATAGCAAGGATAAAGGAAAAATTGCGAAGAGCATACAGTTTTAATAATTTAAAACATATTACAGATAATGGCACGGAAGCCTTCATGCGCAAGTCCGACTTGCACTTGGTTTTTTTAACATCTAAAGATAAATTATGTATGTATGTTGTTTAAACAAAAAAAGTTTACTTTTCACAAAAATATGTTTGGTTACAACTAAGTAGGTAAGCACAAAAGTATTATGTAATCTGTGATATGGTCATAGGAAAATATTAACGTAGCGAGCACGACCGATATTGCTGCAGCCTCAACGGATGCAGCAATATCGACCAGGGTTGCATGCATCAACTATTGGTGGCGGGCATGAAGGGACTAACAGTAGTGGGTGGGCGCTGGCCAGCAATAGATTGCATGAACTAACTGGTGGCGGAAGCACGCAAAGTAAATTGTCTCAAAGCAATTATTAACTTGTCTATCCTTATCCTTACTAATATTATAAATGCGAAAGTGAGTTTGTTTGTTTGTTTGTTACGCTTTAACGCCGTAACTACTGAACCGATCATCATGAAAATTTGCATACAAGTTCTCTGGAGTACGGAAAAGGACATAGGCTACCTTTTATCGACATTGACGCGGGCGGAGCCGCGGGCGAAAGCTAGTAAACTATAAACTAAAAGGATATGGATATGTCGATTCGTTCAAGTTTAACAATTACAAGCTTACAGCATCTGTGTGTCTTATACTCGTAGCTCAAGTAAATAAAATAAGAAAATCATTGGCAAGTAAACGACGATGACTCAGAGGAACAGTTCAAGTTATTCTGGTTAAGTTGGTACATCTGCTAAGAGAACATGGTTTAGTTTACACAATTTAGCAACTTGTGGACACAGTTGAGAGCATGTGTGATGATGACACTTTTTGGAAATAGTTGGCTAATGGAGGAAACATGTTCAACGAACTTAAATCGTCCATATTTATATCTTCACTAGCTGTTGCCCGCGGCAATTTTAGTATAGATGAATAATTTTCCCCCGTTTTCAAAACATGTTTTAGGTATTGATGCTTCGCTCCTATTGGTCGCAGCGTGATGTTTTATAGCCTAAACCTTTGGACTATTCAACACAAAAAGAATTTTCCAATTTGAACTAGTAGTTCTTGAGATTAGCGCGTTCAAACAATCTGATAAACAAACTCTTCAGCTTTATAATATTAAAAGATATAGATTTAACAAGCAGAAAGTAGAATGAAATAGAAAAAGATTTGGACTATCCATACGAAGTAACATACAAATATACATAGTATTATGTCTTTTTCCTTTCTTCTTTTTTTCGAGTCAACATTATTAATTATGTTTTATACAGTTTTTGACCAGTAGGTGGCCACAGCGACTCCTTGTCGTTTGCCTTATTAAGGTCTTCGATTGTGCAGGTGGAGGGACAGTTGGGCACATCATGAGATGAGACATCGATTGCGTGACGCCACAATTGCAATGGTCATAGGATACCTTTAATTCCGGGAAATACTGCTGTTCATATATACCGAGGGAACTTCGTTAACGCAGGCGGAGCCGCGGGCAATAGCTAGTTTACTATATTGGCCCAGCTGGGGACTACTTGCGATGATTTGGGTTTCAAACTGCTCTTAAGTTAAAGTTATTTTTGTAAGGCATAAATATTTTTCTACTATCTCATCTAATAGGTATACTATTCAATTTAATTAACTGCGGTGGTTGTACTCGAAATATATTGTTGTATTATTCACAGCCTAAATATTTGCGTGGCGTCCTTATAAAACCGATCAATAAGAAGTGAGGGCTGGCCATGTCTGGCCCATTGTCCACTACAAAGGCTCGCCCTTGATGGCATGGTGTCCATTGTACCCACCGATGTCCATATGAATAAACATGAAAATATATCTATAAATAATACTGAAATAATCAATACATTGTTTTTGTAGTTCCGTGAGTCTGTTCTAAACAAGGCGATCTAAAAAGTTTATTGATTTTGGAAGGAAAGTCTCTAACCGTCCAAAATAGGCAATGAGTTAAGTTTAAATAAGAATGGCTTACTGAAAGACGTATTGCCCAACATTCCATTACTGCATTTTCTTATAATATTTGATATTTCCATATAGTATTTTACATGTTTATATGTATCATTACCTTATAGAACAGATGTAAAATAATGTCAAAATAAAATTTAAATTCGTCAAAAACGTCGAATACAAAACTAAAAAATAAGAAGAAAATGTAACATTATTTTCAATATTTTAGTGGCATCTTAATCCATATAATAAATTATAACTTGGACTTTAAAAAATCATATAGGTATGATTTATACTAGCAATAAGCGATGGTTTATGAGGGCTGGCAAGCCAAAGCCTAAACATGTGATAGTTTTATGTATACAAACAGATCACTCTTGTGGTATTTCGTCGGCATTGCCGACTAAAGTTTCTGACTGGCCCTGAGCCCATTTTGACGTGATATTTATTCAGTAAAGTGTATCACAAAAATGCATAGATTGTGGAATAGTGTTAAACCTTCACTCGCCCTGATGAACACTTTCCCAAAACGATGCTTATGACGAAAGCTCAATATGACATCAATACCATCATTAAAAAATAGCTGGAAATAGAAATGTAGAATCCACGGCCCTTGCATTCCAAGGTTAACCTCAAAATTGATCGATTTGGTAATTTAAAAACGGCACAGAAACTTTAGTATTTTATAGCTCGGCTCTTAGGAAACTTCCATTCCATAATTCATCCATCTATTTTATCAAAGAGGTATTGATATCACTGATATTTGCCTCGCGTTTCAAAGCTGTGTAAAATTCGGCGCCTCCGTTACTCAGCCTACATAGTTGCGTCGGTAACAAACAAACATATTGCTTGCACAGCTGTTTCTGATGTTCGATCACCGATCTTACAGTTTGGGCGAAAAATACAGTTTTTGAATGGAAACACTACGAAGTTGCTTTCTTCAAAAAGGTGTATGAATTAATATCAAGTGTTTTGAACACTTAAATTGTTTTTAAATACCATTTAAATCCTCGGTATATTATAAAAATTGAAAATATGTGATGAAAAAGAACTCGTCCACAAGTAGGATTCAAACCCACCCCAAGGTTAACGCCCTAAGTGTGATACCATTACACCACCGTGACTTTTAATCACTGCGTCGAATTCTCTCATCACATATTACCCCGTAGGGTATAAGTACGCATGCGTACTTCTTTAATACAACCCACTATTTAGTAGTGTGGTATTCTATTTCATTCATATCCGATGAATAGAAAGTTGATTAAATTGAAGAAACGAATACGGCAACTTGTACAATGTACGTAAACACATTGCTTGTACAGCAGATTCGAAAAATTAAGTTTTTGGATGGTAAATATCTAAGAAGTTGCTTCCATCACAAGGATGTATGAATTAATATCAAGAGCTTGTGTTTTGAATATGGAGACTTCTTTATTTAGCGCTTATAAGTATGTAGTTGTGCAATGTACGCAAACACACTGCTGGCAGAGCGGATTAGGCTGATTTTATCGATGATGATGGTAACGAAGGAAGTGCTTTGGGCACTTTTGTACCGGAAAAGTTAAGAGACATGGTAAATGTAAAAAAAAACAGTAAAACTGGTTATTATACAAAAAGTGTGTATAAATAAAAGAAGCCAAAGAAAGATTTTTAAAATTTCAAAATAAAAATTTAGTTGAGTGTATTTTTGGCTTATTATATGGACTCTTTTGACTGAGATTAATTATTTCCCTTTGTCTTATTTTATAATTCTCAGTCTTATTTCATTATCGTATTTATTAAGTGAAACTCGACTATTTCAAGATATAATAATTTTAATTTGTTATTATTTTATCTTATAAATATTTATCAATTTATATTCGTGTTAGAATATTCATTTAAAATTAATTAACTGATTGTCAACAAAAACGTGCGAGTTAGCTATTAGCGTGGTATTTAGCTATTGTCCTACATTTAACTATTGTTCTCTTGGGGTTCCGCACATTAAGGGGTCAACGGTATCCTGTTACAAAGCCTATGCTGATTAACCATCAGGCAATTTGTCAGACGGGTATATCTCATGAACTATAAAGTTACGGTAGGTAAATGTTTTTTACAGTGCGTAATATATATAAATGATCTCATGGGATACTTTGGAAACTTTTGGCCGTGTGGTTTCCGGCAGAGTAGAATAGGGCCACTCCTAGTCTTCCCATAAAGGTCAGAAGAGGCGACTTAGGAAATACAAGCTCATAAACATCAATGAGACCTCTACAATCCGTCTGGCCAGCGTGAAGAGGCCAAATCCTCTGTCTGTCCTTGCCAAATATGGCTCCTTTATGCATCCTCCCTTTATAAGTAGTACAGAGAGGGTCATGTTCCTGCAGCGGAGACTAAAAAGACCTGATGATGATGTTGGGATACTTTAAAAAGTTTTGCCTAATAAGACCTAAAGGCCACGTTGAGCTGTTGCTGGGCGTATAGGTGGACAAAACTGAATCTAAATAGTGATGGGTTGCTATCCGAATCACATATTGAATAGATTCCTCTACCTCTTACCGCGCACATGCGCGGTAAGAGAAGCAACTGGTAGCTTTTTCCAGCATGATAGTGATGTTACTATTGCCGAGAAATATATTAAATTAACTTTTTTTTTGGTTAACGGTACGGAACCCATTGTGAGCGAATTCGGCTCGGACTAGGCCGGCTTTTAGTAATTATGTAATGTACTTAACTACTTTTTCATGTGTATCACGCTCCTAGTATCATATCTGATTGAATAAATCGTTTATTTATTACATCCTGTGCTAGAGAACTCGAAAACAAAGGCAGATTTTCATGAAAATGCAGTTTGGATAAACGATGAATATAAATTTTTATTGCCGAAGTATTGAATTGGTAGGTAACAATGTTTTTTGGGATATTTTTTATATGAGCTTCGCATAAATATCACGCATTGTAATTTATCGTATATGTACCTAATCGTCGAAAATTTTTGAGTGGTGTTATTATTTGTTTCTACACGACTGCCAAAAAAGGGAGTGAATTGTTTGTTTTATTTTATTTTAGAGTTCATGTACGAGTATGTACGATGTATGTGTGTGAGTTTATTTATTCCGCGACAACTTCTAAATACCTCAATGGATTTGAAATTAGGATGGATTGGAAAACTCTACTGACTACGAAAAAATTTAAACCTATATAGGTTTAAATATATAGTAGGCAGTAAAGCTTTTATTTTTCTTTGAAAACCTTGTTTAGTCAAAAATCTCATTTTGTTATGAAAGATACCCTTTTAATTTGAAAATACTGAAGCACACATACATCATCATCGGGTCCTTTTAGTCTCCACTGCAGGAGCATGACCCTCTCTGTACTACTGAAGCCGTACTTGGCCAGAGCAGACAGAGGATTTGGCCTAAACTCTCTTCACGTAATCACTCTCTATTGGTCTTTACATTAATAAATTATTTTATTAAAATATGTTTTGGTGTCTTCATTATCATCATCATCATCATCATCAGGTCCTTATTTGGTATAATTTTAGAATATATAATATCGACATTCTTACTAATATTGTAAATGCGAAAGTGAGTTTGTTTGTTTATTTGTTTGTTAGCTTTCACGCCGTAACTACTGAACCGATCTTCATGAAATTTTGCAGTTTCTCTGGAGTACGGAGAAGGACATAGGCTACCTTTTATCACGAAAAAAGTACTATACCCGAGGGATGGACATTGACGTGGGTGGCGCCGTGGGCGAAAGCTAGTACATAATATTTTGGAATATATAGCCATACTCGTATACAAAGTTGTACTGTCGGAATGTTTACTCCATTGTCGGCGAGGTGGTAATTATTACGTTAATTATGTAACAAAGTTATTATCAGTTTGCCGCAGTGCAATGAGGGCTCCATTTACCTTGTCACGAATAACTAGGTACTCAGTCACATCACACGACGTCATCAATCAATAAAAAAATATTTTGTTAAAATTATGATGGCCTGGTTCAAAGGATATCCATAGCCATCCAAAGGGGAAACAGCTAGTAATATGGGTACCTTTGAGCCAGGCACAATTCAGGGTGGCATTTTTGATTAATTTTATTTTGTGTATTGATGTTTTTAACTTGTTAATTAATTAATAAATATGATTTAAATTATGATGATTTAACGCACTGCTAGCCGTGTGGTTTCCGGTAGAGTAGAATAGGACTACTCCAAGTCTTCCCGTGGATGTCGTAAGATGCGATTTAGGAAATACAAGCTAAACAAAGCTCATAAACATCAATGAGACCTCTCCAACCCGTCTGGCCAGCGAGAAGAGTGTAGGCCAAATCCTCTGTCTGCTCTGGCCAAGTATGGCTCGGATAGTACAGATAGGGTCATGCTCCTGCAATGAAAACTAAAAAGACCTGATGATGATAATGAACGCACTGCTAAAGTTACGTATTATCTATTTATTATAAGATGGTTCCCTGTTTTTAATCTCTCATGAAATAACGAAAACCACTTTTTTAACCAAAAGTATTTTTTGCACGAAAATCGTTCTTTTTTAATCGTCCCTCTGAAGTTGCCCAACGTTTTTCAAATATATCTATACTAATATTATAAAGCCGAAGAGTTTGTTTGTTTGATTGTTTGTTTGTTTGAACGCGCTAATCTCAGGAACTACTGGTTCAAATTGGAAAATTCTTTTTGTGTTGGATAGTCCATTTATTGAGGAAGGCTTTAGACTTTATAACATCACGCTGCGACCAAATAGGAGCGAAGCATCAATAAACAATGTTTTAAAAACGGGGCAAAATTGTTCATCTATACTGATTAATCATAATAACAGAAATTGCCGCGGGCGAGGTCGCGGGCAACAGCTAGTATATATATATATATATGTGCAATTTTTATACGTCGCATATAAAGTTAAACGAAATTAACTGAAAATATAGAAAATATTTCAATTGCAAGACTGAGCTCGCTAGACTGAGCGTTCACGATGTGCTCTCTAGGGTTCTATTTCTACTTTCAGCCTATACTCGTACTGTCCCCAGGGCAAAGGCCTCCCTTCCTCCCTTCCAACTCTTGCAACTCATAAATGGAACTAGATACGATACTTGGCTAGAAGGAACAATGGTACAAACGTAGTGTTGGACGTCCAGTAGGCCAGGTGGGTTGAAGACATAAGGGAAATTACTGGAACTGGATTGCGATAGCTAGAGATAGAGACGAATGACGCAGACAAAAGGAGGCTTTGGGTCGTAGAACTGATGGTCATTATAATAAAAAATCCTTGATTTCGTCTACTTTTTTTCTATCGACCTTAATTTTATTATCTAATATTCAATTTAAAAATATAATACTGGCACTAGTACCAAGGACGGTTACGTAAGATTTAAAATAATGAAAAACAGCTAAATCCCGCTCATCTTCACGAATCTAGGTCACGGAGCCTCTAAAAATAAATAGGAGTGCAGTGTAGATATAATTGAGACTTCCAATCAGTAAATTGGCGAGTTAAATCGCTAACAGTTAACTAACTGCGGAGTTAACTAACATGTTAACCGCCGTGACAACAGTTTTTCATAACGGCTTTTCGAGATTGCTTTGACGTGATATGTTGTATTACGGTTTATCGTCTTAATACATGGGCTTGGAGGATGAAACATATTTTAATTTACTCATGTGAGTATTGTTTCTGATTGGTTGGTGGCAAAAATTGCAGCTGGTAAAGGCAAAATCAGGGGTGTCATCCTTAACAGCCTTTTTTTATGTTATAGGGCGGCAAACGAGCAAGCGAGTCAACTGATGGTATGTGACCAGCGCTGCCCATGGACACCTGCAACACCAGGGTGTTACAGGAGCGTTGCCGGCCTTTCAAGGAGTTGGGGAAGGATGGGCCTCCGGCTCTCTCACTCACCGAACGAAGCATAGAAGCGGTAAAGCTTCTACTCAAACTTCGATTTTCTGTGAGAGTGTGATACTTCCCCGGACGAGCCGGCCCATTCATGCTTCTAGCAAAAATGAATTATGCCGGTAGCGTGACTCTACCACAACTAAAACTTTCTGTCAGGTAGTTGCGGATATGGCATCGGGTACGCGCACCCTGCCTCCTAAGCTTCTACTTTTACCCCATTCGTAAAGAAGTTCTTCTTCAGCAAGATTAAGAGGGGGTTCTATGTTCCTAGCTATAGGTGGTGGTTTTTTTATAAACAGTTGGAACATAGAAAACCTTTACATATAACTCAATATAAATATATAAGATTAAAAATTTCATTTATAGTTTATAAAATGAAATGAAATTTATTTGAACATAAAAATTACACAATATACAATAGTTTACACTGTAGGCCCACACTAGGCAACACGCCTTATGGTGGAAGAGTGGTGGTAGCTCCACCGTGCCCATCATTCCGGTAATATGGCGTGAAGAGAGCAATCATGTGGTTTTTAGCGGGTGTGAGTCCCGCATAACTGCTCTGTATCCCCGTACAGATCAGTATGCATAACGAATTTTCCACATGTAAAAAAAAAAAAAAAAAAAAAAGGCAACACGCCTTTCTTGTGATAGTCTTATTACAATTCCAATCAGCGTTAAAAATAAAAGAGCAGACAAAAGGTTTACTTGCAATAACAAATATAAGTTTGATAAAGGAAACATATGTGCCATTAATGACTAGCTCCGTGGCGCAGCGGTCAACACGCCAGCCTGCGATACGGAGTGACCGGGTTCGATCCCCGGCCAGGTCAAGATGGAAAATGATCTTTTTCAGATGGGCCTGGGTCTTGGATGTGTATCTATATATGTATTTGTTATAAAATATAGTATCGTTGAGTTAGTATCCCATAACACAAGTCTCAAACTTACTTTGGGGCTAGCTCAATCTGTGTGATTTGCCCGTATACATTAAAAAAAAAAAAAAAAAAATTATTTATTGAAATATAAAGTTTCCAAAATTACCGGCAGATGCTTCACATATCTTAGAAACAATCGTGGATTATGCGGTATTATTAAAATAGGAAGATACGTTAAAAAGCTTACTTCACTATTTTTATAAATATGATAAACAAGTCCCTACATAAATTTAATTACATATTTATATTTTATTGTTAACATCACTACAAAATGTGAGTGATATGTATATATACTCAACTCTGTAATTACTGGGTTGGCACATTATAAGCCGACGTGAACTTTTCTATATTACGCGCGTTAAAGAGCTGTCAAACTTAATTACGAGTATGGCCATTCCAATACTCCCAGGGAGCTTTTGAGGTTGTTATTCGCAATTTACTTGTCAAAGAAACTTAAAAATACATGGAATTTTGGATGATATTGTGTAAAAGTGAGAATTAAATGATTGTCTTTAAAATAAGTATGTATAATAAGCTGGAAGTTCGTGATAAGGAACAATTTGATGAAGGTACCCTTTTAGGACTGAAAAAAAAAACGCAGTCATGCGGTTCGGTTCAAGTTTCTTACGAAGTCGCAAAAAAAAAGCGACTTCAATCGAAATACTAAACCGATTGTGAAATTTGAATAGGACCAACATGAAAGCATACCGTTTGAAACAAAAAGAGAAGAAGTTCTCACGCCACAGAGCTTGCGTGTGACGTCACGAACTTATAGACACTTCAGCAAAGCGTTTTCAAAACGTTTAAAAATACGCGACTTTATTTTTAATACCTGAAAAAGTTCTTTGTAAAAAAAAGGTTTATTTCAATAAAGTGTTTATTTTTGGAAGGTCTTTCCATACACGAAGCAAAATGTATGTTGGTAGAGAAACCCACCTTACTTTATTTCCTCGGCATCTCCCAACGCCAGCCTATTTATTCAAATGTATATCACTCTTGTTATTAGGACTTGTGTGTTCACACTTTAGGGGTATCATCCTCAACTACTCTGCTGATTGCAGGTATAGCATGGGGTACGCGTACCCAGGCTACCGAGCTGAATTTATTCCCCATTCATCCGAGTGACTAGTATCCCAATACCTTCATTCCGTTCCCAAATTTAATAAACTTCTATCCTTCCGCAGCTTAAAAATGCTATAAAAATGCAAAAAAATAAAAATGCAGCAGCATAGGAAGCATACGAAGCCAAAGAAACTGCGCTCGTCAAACCGCCTGCCGAGCGTGGTGAGTATGGCAATATCCTCCCATGGAACGAAGAATCCTTCAGCTCCGTGGCGCAGTGGTTACCACGCCAGCCTGCGACACGGAGTGCCCGGGTTCGATCCCCGGCCAGGCCAAGATGGAAAATGATCTTTTTCAGATTGGCCTGGGTCTTGGATGTTTATCTATTTATGTATTTGTTATAAAATATAGTATCGTTGAGTTAGTATCCCATTACACAAGTCTCGAACTTACCTTGGGGCTAGCTCAATCTGTGTGATTTGTCCGTATTTATTTATTATTATTTATAATCCTTGGGAGAGGCATTTGTCTAGCAGTGGACTTTTAACGGCTGTTATGATGATGATTAATATTTTGACTGCCAGGATCGCAGACAATAGTTTTTAGCAGACATTGTTTGACGCGGCGTTTAATGACTTAAATTATTAAAATCAAAAGGAAAAGTTTCTTGAATTAAACAATACGAACTACACAATTAAGGAAGCATAAAAGCAATGAACACGTAACGTTATAGTCCCATTCAAACAATATAGTCGTAACTAATTAAATGAAGCGCTGGTAATAAACTCGTCAAAAGTTACGTCACGAGTGCGAATGAATATAACAAATGTTGTGGTTAGGTGAGGTGATGATACTATATGCTAATGCCTTAAGAGCCGCCTGGATCGAGAGACGAACTTCGCGGCCGACTCATGTCCGTGCGCCGTTATTGTATTGCATTTCACCTGCATGAAACGGGGCGCTAAACGAGCGAGACCGACTATCGGGTGGCGGACGGGGATCGGGATGGGGCACGAACGAATAAAGCCGAAACGCGCGAGTTCATTCATAAACAAGTGTTGCGTAAATGTCGAGGTTTATAGTTCTGTAGTAATAAGTATGCATATGAATGTTATAATCAGATCTTGAACATTCTTACGAATATATGGTTGCTTCTTCGCGACTAGTTAAAAATACTAATAAATTAAAATACTACACAAGTCGTAAAGATGAATTGGTAGATAGGCACTATGTTATAATAACTACCTTCATTACGTTACGGTCATTTGTAGAAACCTGTAGGACAGGAAATTATTAGATTAGGGGTGTATGTTTAACCGTTACTACCACATAATTAATATAAGTACCTCTAACGTACCATTACTACAGTGGATATCTTTATGTAACGTTTATTTCACCTAAATTCAGTTCATATAACCTTATTTAATAAAGACGATTTCTTGAACTACCAGATGGTTTGGGAGAAAAAAAAATATACGTGCTGATTCACTTCCCACGCAGATGGGGAAAGCCGATTGAGTTGAGGGAATGGACAAAAAACTGGAAAATCACTGTTTATAATCGGTCTTCCACCTATATGCCCACCAACATGCTAAACGTTGTTTTTAGGTGTTATGGTACTAGGCTCTGTGTCCGTTGTGATGGAAAAAACGCGAAAGCATGTATGTATTTATTGATTCGTATTATAAGACTCATACTCGTTATCTTACAATAAGTATTAAGTAATTTTTCGATTTTAAATATTACAAATTAACTTGGTGACAATAGACTTTCATAACATATGATATGACATAATATGTTTTGAATTCATCAATTTGAAATTAAATGTTAACATGTACTACACTTCATAAGATGTATATATATATATATATATATAGGAGATCCCTTGGCAACAGTAGTTTTTAGGGTTCCGTACCCAAAGGGTACCCTATTAATTTCGCTCCGCTGTCTGTCTGTCTGACTGTCTGTCTGTCTGTCACCAGGCTGTATCTCATGAACCGTGATAGTTAAGCAGTTGAAATTTTCACAGATGATATATTTCTATTGCCGCTGTAACAACAAATACATAAAAATAGAATTAAATAAATATTTAAGGGGGCTCCCATACAACAAACCCTTTGTGCGCGAGTCCGACTCGGACTTGGTCGGTTTTTTTAATAGATTAAATGTACCAATTTCCGTGTCTGTTTTTTTGGAATGTGGATTGATGTGGACCAAACGTGGATTTTCTGTGAGAGTGTGGTACGTCCCCGGACAAGCCGGCCTATTCATTATACCAGCAATTCATTTTGCCGGTAACGTGGCTCTACCACGCTCAATGCATATTTTGTACATGGAAAATTTGAGAGTTGAGTAAAATGCGTACAATTTACAAACGTGGTTAATAAATAAATAAACCTACGTCCGCATTTTTCATATAAGTATTACTCGTACTAACTGAGTACTGGGACTATAAATAACGATAGAAATGTAGCCTAAAAATATGCCACGTACCTTATCGAAATTTAGCTACCCGTGCACGAGTAGTCAGGTCACTATGCCCTTCATAAATAATAAATAAATAAATATATACGGACAAATCACACAGATTGAGCTAGCCCCAAAGTAAGTTCGAGACTTGTGTTATGGGATACTAACTCAACGATACTATATTTTATAACAGATACATATATAGATACACATCCAAGACCCAGGCCAATCTGAAAAAGATTATTTTCCATCTTGACCTGGCCGGGGATCGAACCCGGGCACTCTCGTGTCGCAGGCTGGCGTGTTGACCGCTGCGCCACGGAGCTAGTAGATAATTCCCTTCATTATCTACTAGTTCCTGATCGGATAAGAGACATGCTTTATCGATATGCAAGGCTATTATTATTACAACCTTTATTTACTATACGGCCCTAAGGCTCGTAACCTCGAGAAAAATTAACATTGATCATCGATCCCAATTTCACATTGTGCTCGGCTGTAGGAAAGGAAACTATGTTGATAACAACTTCAATATTTTTATTTCAATTAATCTTGTTTGTTTACTATTACTTGGTACTGTAAACAAACAAGTATACTTAGTACCTAGTATATATGTAGGTCCTGCTTGGTTTTACGGAATTCCGAAAATAAATAAATTATCACCATCAGTGTGTCAATATTACAGTAAAACTGGCCAAGTGCGAGTCGGACTCGCGCACGAAGGGTTCCGTACCGTTATGAATAAAAATGGCAATAAAAATCATGTCTGCTCTATGGGAGCCCCCCTTTTATATTAATTTTATTTTTATTTAATTATTTATTTTTAATGAGTATATATAACTTAATATTCTGTGAATATTCAAGCGTCTGCCTTTTGCCGTTATCAATATCGAAAAAAACAAGAAAAAAAGTCACGTTTACTATATAGAATATTTATAAAATTAAATATTTTAAATATTAATATTTATTAAATATTTATATATTTTGTTTTATTTTATTCTATTTTATAGTATTTGTTGTTATGGCGGCAACAGTAATACATCATCTATAAAAATTTCAACTGTCTAGCTATCACGGTTTATGAGATACAGCCTGGTGACAGACGAACAGACAGACAGACAGACAGATAGACGGATAGACGGACGGACAGCGGAACAAAATTAATAGGGTCCCGTTTTTACCCTTTGGGTACGGAACCCTAAAAGTATGTGTTTATATAAGGTATGTCTCTAAACTCTTTTTATTTTACTATTATTTAAAATGTCTAAACTGATTCGGACGTATTTATGGGGTAGGTATCGTTATAATCCATACACTCTCCCGAGTCCCGAGTGACATTGGCTATAATTTTTGGTCAGTGCAGTCATTTTCTATTTTAAAAAATGACATTTTTAAAAATTTTTCATGTAACTATGTACCTATTGTATGTTAGTTTGTATTTACCAGTACCTACCTATGTCAATTTATTTATTCCAAAATAACTTCTAAATGCCTCCACGGATTTGGACGTTTAGGGGTATCATCAGCTTTCATATTACCGTTACGAGTGTCATAGGCTATATTACTTTCCATGACGATCGTGTCTTTAATTTTTTAGAAAAATTTGTTGTTTGACTAAAAGTGCCAAATAAATGTAACACGTGTTCTTTTATTGAGAATTGAGTGTATAATGTTTAGGAAATTTGAAAATAAGTAAGTATAGGTACATAAACGCGTATAGAAACTAGTAAGATCACCATGCTAAGTAGATAACAGCCACCCACCTATGGACACTACTACCTATACATATATTTCAAGGAAATCTAAACAGTATACCTACCTATACTATAAATGAGTCCATTAACTAGGTACCTACGCAGATCGTATATTTATCGTCAATTTGACGAAATCACGATGATAACAATTCCAATCCGAATGCAACAAAACAGAGTTCAAAAAGAATAACCAAAACGAGGAGATTATGATAAAGATTTAAAACAGATATCACACAAACCGCAATAGTAGTTACGTATACGAGTACGTCACTGTTCATCCCAGATTGATAAATATACAGAATTCCTAGGAAAGAGGCGGCGCTAACGCACCCTTCCGTCCCGCCCGCCACCCGTACACCCGCGGACCTCGCCGGTGTGGCTGAGATGCACAGAGTTTTAATAAATATTACGGCCGTGTAATTCGTTTTGAAATACGCTTTAGGAAATTAAGTTTTGTGAAAAAACTAATTCATAAACTTATGACCAGTTAAGTTATTTCAACTTATGAATAGTAAAACTATGTACGTTGTTCATTAATATTAGAATCTTCACATTGATAATGGTATTTTTTAACGTTCAAAGTTGGATTAAAAATGGTGCTAAAATACGAATGTTTAGGGGCTTGTATTTTTCAAACCATTGATTTTTTTAACCAAGCTGTCTATCATTGTCGATAGATTATGATGGGGTTAATCGATTTAATGATAAATTTTGAACTAGCATTATCAAGTATTCTCACAATTCCCTTTGCCCGTTTGTATGGAGATTTCTGTATACAGGGCATTCTTAAGATGAAAATCGAGTGCACTGACTAGGGAGGCATATATATTTAACAATATCATGAACCTTATGCGACATAAATAAGGTTGAAATTGCCGTCTATTTTTGAATAGTATCCGTAGCTACACACTACGTTTTACGGAACTTCTATATGGACTTTTGCAGGTGACCGTACATTCTTTATTGTAACACGATTGCCTTAAGAGGCCTTTGACACTTGGTTGGCTGTCTCGCTCGCACAAACAAACATTTTTAAAAATGTTTCCTAATGGTCCTAGATAACTATATCGTGGATATTTTAGACGTTTTTATACTGATTAGACATTGACTACATCGTAAATTAGTTGATCAAAACTTTTAAATCTTTGATCAACTCATTTAGGACGTAGTCATGTCTACACAATACAAAAAACATGTTTAAAATATCTACGATATAGTTATCTAGCATAATACAGAAGTCAAAAGTTTCTCGTATGGTGCCTGAACTTAAATTTATACAAAGCTGATGTTTAATTTTCCCAAAAAAATTAAACATGGATTATTTAAAAGCGAATATGATAGATACCTAACAATTTCTTGGGATGTTGTTTTTGTAAAGAAATCCTAATGCAAAGAAATTCAATTATTTATTTGCATGGGAATATGTTAAATCCGTTAAGTCCCTAATCATTTTCTTGGTTTCATTTTTAAAGTGATCTAGAAATGAAGAAAAAAGGAAGAAAATTATTCAAATGGTACACAACAAGACTAAGAAAGAATACTTACATACAACAGTATTTCAACATAGTTTTTGAATAATAAGTAGTCTTAATACATTATAAAAGATCATAGGAACAGGCTAAGTAAAGATTACATTTAAATATGAAATGTAATTTAATTTTAACATAATTCGTTAAATTTATGACTTCCTTGTAAAACTCATAACTTCCTATTCATTGTTTACGATTAAGCAAATACATTTAAAAATATACACGACCAACCATGATTAATCTACACGTAATTCAAGCCTTTCTCACAAAAAATAGGATCTTCGATAAACTTTTATGCTATAATGTTTGATAAATTTGTTTTTTAACCTGCTACCAGTCTGCTCCTACTACCATTGTATACAAACTATTATAAAACTTAGATTTATGACACAATCTTATACGGACTTAAATTAACTCATTCGTTATATTATATTTATTATATAACGGTATCGGACGCGGGCTTATGGCTCTGGTGTTTTATGAGAGATTGGGTAATGAATAGATTTATATTTATTTGTATTTGCCTCGTAAAAGTGTTGTATGGAAATAAAGTTTTGAGAGTGTTTAAACTTCCAAATCAGCTTTTTTTTTACTAAGAAACTCTAGAGAGCATAAATATTTCTAAATTATTAGCTGTCTCATCGAACTTCATTCCACTGTTATTTTACTGTCGTAAATATTTCTTATATAGTAAGAGGCGTTAATGACGACATTAATGAGACCTCTCCAACTTGTCTGGCCAGCGAGGAGAGTGTAGGCCAAGTCTTCTGTCTGCCAAGTATAGCTCCGGTAGTACAAACAGGGTCATGCTCCTGCAGTGGAGACTAAAAAGACCCGATGATGATGATGATATATTTTTATAGTTATTCTGATATTCGAGGTGATAACAAAAGCAACAAATCAAAGATTATACAATCGGTTCACCCGTTCTTAAGTTCTAAGTGTCAAAACAAAACCAACATTGTTTTAAGTAAGATAAGTTATGAATATTTAAATTTATTTGCTAATTTATAATGATGTGCTTGAAATTTTTTTAATTAATACTGTATCATAACAAGAATGACATTGCATTTGATGATTTATCTTGTGAAAAAATATCGTGTTCACTCAGAATACAGAAATATCAGTGTTCATCATTTGGAATTATTTAAAATGTATTTATGAACATCGCGCTAACTACACATAGGTACATAAACATGTAATACCATAAATTAATTATTCAAAAATTTTATTTTGATTCAAAAATATGTATACCTATAGAAAAACATTATTATTTACAATATGAATAAGGCGCTCCAATTAATTACTAGAACCTCAACACTTGACACTAGTTACCTACTCCGTGACCTGGATTACCGTGAGAACTGCGACTTTGGCCCCAAACACGTAACAGAAGTAGCTAGTAACAGGTCCTAAACACCGCTTTAAGTTAAATAATACTTTAGTAGCCACGTGTCGGGTTAGGGAGGTCTGTAGGGTAAATACGTTAAATTAAATTTATTATAAATGAAGGTGTGCTTTTGATAAAACTTTGATAGAGATAGCAGGATATAAAGCAAAGTGGTAAAAGAAACTGGACGCTTTGCCCAGCCGTGGGACTAACAAAAGGGGGGTATTTTATATCATTATTTTTAGATGAGTGGTTTATACTTCGATCACCAATACCAACATTCTTGATCGAAGGGTTTATAGGACTTTTTTAGTGCAACTCCAAAGATGAACACGTGGTGGAGGTTTGGGGACTCCAAAATAAGGGTTTCTGACGATTTGACGATATTTGAACTTTTTGTAAGTATAATTTACCCTATGTACAGTCAGATAAAACTGACACCTCTAAAAACAGTTTTTTTTTTATATGGCTATGTAGCTAGGTTCAAGTGAGCTTTCGCTTCTTCACCGGGCGTTTGAGGCGAGGGCAGAGTGCCCTCAACCTTTGTAGACAACATCACCAAAGGAGGGACGGACCTCGGCAGTCAGACTCCACTGTTTTAAAGAATAAAACACTGAACCAACGGAGTCAGTACGAAATTATGGTCAAGTATACACCATCCAACTTCGTCACTTGAAGATGATAGGGTCAAAATATTTGCTTACTTACGTCACCAAGCCAACACACTACGAAATCCGTGCTATTAGGTAATTGTACAAAAAGTGTTGAATATACAAACAGCTATTGATGACACGAACACGGATTAATTATGTATGAGTGTTGACACAGGGACGCTTTTTGTGAGTACGTACGAAATATTCTTTATGTCTATGACGGTTCTATCATATGAAAAGATGCCGTAGGGTTTTTTTTGCGTGCAACATTCACCCTCTTCCATGTTGATGCAGGAGCAGGCATACATTTTCGCCGTACAAAGAGAGGGGATATTACTTTCTCTCCTACGCCGCGCCGGCGGTCTCAGCTCACGTATCCGTATTACGAATTTTCGATCAGGTTATGTGTCCTAACGCGAGTTTAACACTTTTTACATTCGACTAGATAATAGATGAATTTGTATGGAAGTTCTCAATTATTTCTTTATGTTTTTCCTTGTGATTCTGTATAAATACCCAGAGATAATGTTTTTCATAATATATAAATAAATATAAATATATACGGACAAAACACATAGATTGAGCTAGCCCCAAAGTAAGTTCGAGACTTGTGTAATGGGATACTAACTCAACGATACTATATTTCATAACAAATACATATATAGATACACATCCAAGACCCAGTCCAATCTGAAAAAGATAATTTTCCATCTTGACCTGGCCGGGGATCAAACCCGGGCACTCTCGTGTCGCAGGCTGGCGTGTTGACCGCTGCGCCACGGAGCTAGCCTATTTTATACATTTTCATGAAGAATTAGCTCTCGTATATATGTGATTTAGTTTGAAGGCTCGTGAACAATTTTCGTGAACGAAAAAAAGCAATATTTGTATAAACAAGCTTATTAACCTTCGTCTGGTTTTAAGGCTGAATTAATTACTAAGAAAATATTACATAACGCAGCATTGAAACAACACTGGTTTATGAACATGGCAGTGAATTCTACAATTAGGTATATGTAATATTTTCAGTCGACAAGCATATACAATGCTTTAAACTTGAAAAAAATATCGGGAAGAAGAAACACAGATCAGTCACATGGCATATAGAGAATAGAGAGAGATCCCAAAGACCATGGCAAGGGAGATTTAGAATAGGTTTTCTTTAAAGAATTTATTGAGTGCCTGATGGGAAGCAGCAATGAAGTCTAGGGTGGTACACGCAAATTCAAATAATGCCTATTCACTCTTGCCTAAAAATCCCTATTTTTTTTATTAAATATTTAAGTAGGTGTTTGTCACCCATCTACCTGATGGTAAGTGACGAGGAAGATGAGGATGTTACGAGCCTATTCAAGAGATACCCATTTATTCTACTAAATTGAAAGAGTCGGGAAACAGCGACGCGGGGAGGGAATTTCATTTCCTCGCGGTTCGCATAATGAAGGAGGAGGCGAATAGGTTCGTTCAGTCTGCTATTCCTTGGTTAGATTTCTTCTACGATCTACGCGAGAGGCATAACTATCATGTCTGTCATACTTAGTCAAGATAAAACAAATAAAACAAGACAGACATACGTTCGCAATAAATACAATGTGTAAACATTTAATTAATTTACTACACCAGTCAGCCCTTGTACTAGAAACCCTATATCCACGATCAATAAAGCGACAAATCTATGTTTTCCTCAATATTTCTCAGCACATTTATTAATAGCATTATGCTAATACCTCACGTATGTCGTATAGTTGAAATACAATCAACTATTTACCAAGCCCATATTTTATTCAACTTTATTCCCTTAAAATAGAGGTGATTATCAGATTGTAATGTGACAGGTAATGTGTAGACCACTGTAAAGCACGTGTCAAGTAAAACGAGTCATCTTCAAGGTCGAGTCAACTGGAAACGATGGATTTTCGAGAAGTGGAACACTAGACTCTTGAACAACTTGTTTTAAATGTCCAAACTTTGAGCCAAAAGGGCAATCAATATTCAATATACAGTGTGAAACAGAAAGTAGAATTATTTTTTTACTAGCTGTTGCCCGCGGCTCCGCCCACGTTAATGTCGTTCCATTGGGAACAGTAGAAATGATAAAAATTCCATACAAACCCCTGCCCCTTTGCATTTCCCCCTTAAGGGGGAATTTAATACATTTCACCTGCATAGATCTTTAGCCCTTAAGGAGGGCCCATTTCACCTACACAGATATTTTTTTATTGTAATGGAGAACTTCTTATTGTCATATTTCTAAGTAAATAAAAAAAATCCATACAACTTTACAGAATGTTGTCTGGTTCACCTAAACAGATCGTTTTTAATTTTAATTGAGAACTTGCCTACCTACTTTCAAACTTCTAAGTCCAGAAATGAGAAAATTCCATAAAACTTCAACCCCTTTGATTTTCTAAAAATCCTTTTTTAGTGCTCATTTATCATCATCATAAAAAGAATCCCTGTGCCAAATTTCAAGTTTCTGCGCACAGTAGTTTCGGCTGTGCGTTGATATATAAGTCAGGTTTGCCTTTGGCCCGCCGTCGCTGTCGCTGTCGATTTTTCAGGAACAGTAGAATTACCCGGAATACATTAGTTTATGACTTTCAATGAAACACCTTAATATTGAATTTCAATTGAATAACTTCAAAAACGGAAAGTTTCATACTAACTTTGCATCCCCGTTATATCCCCTTAAGGGATGATTTTTGAGAAAAATATTTTACTCGTGTTTCATGCCTTTTAGTAAAGAACCTTCATGCTGAATTTCATTCGACTAACTTCAAAAATGGCAAAGTTTCATGCTTACTTTGCACCCCTATTTTACCCCCTTAAGGGATGATTTTTGAGTAAAATATTTTACTCGTGTTTCATACCTTTCAGTAAAGAACCTTCATGCTGAATTTCATTCGAATAACTTCAAAAACAACAAAGTTTCATACTGACTTTGCAACCCGTTTTTCCCCCTAAGGAGATGAATTTCCAAAAATCCTTTCTTAGTGCTCCCCTACGTTATAAAAGGAACCCCTGTGCAAAATTTCAAGTTCCTAACCCTTATAGTTTAGGCCCTGCGTTGATATGTCAGTCAGTCAGTCAGCTTCTCCTTTCTTTTTAGTATGGATTACTATGGATAGTATGGATAGGTATAATGCTGTCGTATAATGATGATGAATTGACTTTGGATTTTAATTTTCTTATGTCACTTATTATTTTATTTTATTTTTGCCATATGTTTGCAGACAAACTCATGCCTTGAGTTCATTCAAATGACGATAACTTTTTTTTTAATGAACCGATTTTGATGAAACAACCTTTAAATGTTAAACTGAGTTAAAACAAAGCAATTGGTGAAAGTTTGAAGTAAATCGGTTCAGTATTTTTGGAGATAATCGTGATCATACATACAGACAGACAGACAGACAGACAGACAGACAAGAAATTCCAAAAAAATATTTTTGCTATCTATTATTCTTTTTAAGTGTCCCTATATCCATTTCAGTCAAAAATTCGAAATGTACAGACAAAATAATTTTACTGTTTTATTATATGTATAGATGATTTTGTAGGTAGTCCCCAGGGAAAATACATCGAAGTACAATTAATAGATGAAGCATGCATGTATGGCGATGTAGCTGCATCCGTTGAGTTAATTTGTAATGGTTTATTTTTTGCAATGATCGATTCCAAACCGCTAGTAGTCTGTAGTTTTTAAACAACAATCAATAATCCTAACTAATATTATAAATGCGAAAGTGAGTTTGTTTGTTTGTTACGCTTTCATGTTGTAACTACTGAACCAATCATCATGAAATTTTGCATACACGTTATCTGGGGTACGGAGAAGGACATAGGGTACATTTTATCCCGGAAAAAAGGACAGTTCCCGAGGGATCGACATTGACGCGGAGCTGCGGGCGAAAGCTAGTTTAACTATAAGTAAATTTGAATTATTAAAAATGTTAGTTGACGTGAAAGGGCATCTGAGAAGGCATTTCTGAATAAATCTTTAAGTATTTGCAACACCATCGGCTGTCGTGCTCGCATCACGTATCTCGCTGCTGCAGCTTCAATGGATGCAGAGATATTGTTACATGTTCCTTACATGCATCAACTATTAAATATAGAGAATATAGAAAATATAGAGATTAACATTAGCTGAGCAATAATGTGCACGAACTAACTAGTGGCTTAGTAGTTATTTTGATTTGAAAAATGTTTTAAACAATTCAGTATGTATCGAAACATTGAGAAAATACTTATCCTACAAAATTTGAATTAGATTTTTAATTTGTGCCACTACAGAGCAAATACAAACACTAAGATCCAACTGACGTAAAAAGTTTAAAATACACAAAAAAAGGGGTCACTGAATTAAATGTCATGAATAAATAATTATTGATACAAAAATATAACCTAGAACATATTCATGTTAGTTTATAGTTCATGGTTTTAATAATAACAGATCACCAGTTGGAACAGCTCGAAAGGACAATGGTTCAATACGCAAAAACAAAATTAATGCTTTTTATTTTACCGAATAATATTAATATAGTAAATATTTATACGTGATGAATATAAGAATGGACAAACAAATAAAATTATGATAGTCATCTGACCGTGACGAGGGTTTAGACTGACATTTTTGCAGTTCAAATGAACTCGCTCGAAACAATTATTTTCAATGAAAAATAAAACCTTTATAAAACGTTATAGTTTATGCCGGGATAAGGTAAGAATAAAGCGTACGTGTATATTAAAACAGTTTGTACGAATAATGAGTATAATATTGCATTGTAATGTCCTTTGTGTTTGTGCAATCATCTCATCTCATCTTCAGGTCTTTGTAGTCTCCACTACAGGAGCATGACCCTCTCTGTACTACCGGAGTCTCATTGATGTTTTTGAGCTTTGTTTAGCTTATATTTCCTAAGTCGCCTCTTACGAGATCCATGGGAAGACTTGGAGTGGTCCTATTCTACTCTGCCGGAAACCACACGGCTTACTTACGGTTTTGTGCATTAAAGATTGAAAGAAAAAGGATATCTCACACAACCAAACATTTAGAAGTTACAGTGAAATAAATAAAGTAACAAACATTCTCACTTACATATCTCAACTCTGAAAAGTTAAAACTCTTTTCGAGCAGTCGTGATGTTGTTTAGTATGGTATTGATGTCATGACCATGAGACGCTTAAACTCTGGCAACTAACTAACCAAAGAGGATTTCAAGCTAACTGCGGTTTTAAAATAACCCTGGGACCTGAAGCATCATTACTAATTAAATTAAATATAGGTATAGGGACATATCACACAAATTGAGTTAGCCCGACAGTAAGTTCTCAACGATACTATATTTTTTATTAGATAATTACATAGATAAACATCCAAGACCCAGGTCAATCTGAAAAAGATAGTTTTCCATCATGACGGGGATCAAACCCGGGAACCCCCGTGTCGCAGGCTTGCGTGTACACTGCGCCACGGAGCTCGCCGAATGAAACTAGACATGTTCAGATTATATTCGTTTAAAAAAATACTACCGGCCTAGAGCATAATAATAATTGAGACTGTTTCTGAGGTATAAGAGCGGCACGGGAGGGGTGAAATTACGTGTTTGAACTGTCCTGATACGCCGGACTGATGTCAAGCGTCATTTGACGTACCATAAACACACCCCTCCCGTGCCGCACCCATACCTCAGGAACAGACTCAGTTATACGATACGCCTATAGTTTCCTAAACTAAATATTGTGTGCAGTGTATATTTCACACCAATCTTATAAACGCTATTCTGAAAGATCGAGCTAGCTAGACTTTTTACAAGATTATATCTTTATCTCTTCTATTTGTTTTCCGAAGTTCAGTATGTCAATAACTGTATTTATATTGATGGGTAATTGGTGTCATATTATATGTAGGTGGTTGGTCTGTTGCATATGCACTGGGTCATAAGAACCGGTCGGGTCACTGTGATGTCATCAATTGCATCCATCGTTGATGCGTTTTGGAACACATTAAAATATGGTACATCTTTTTTGGATCACTGATTTTAAAAAAAAAATATCATCCTATTAATTATCATGAATATGTTGCAGGTATACATGGGCTAAGTTTAAAACATTATTTATCAGTCATCTATCATTTGACATTTTCGTAGTTGATATTCTCCATTTGTTATTTACACCACAGAGGAAAAAAAATAATATATTCCTGTATTTTGAATCTATATTCAAAGAGATAATGGTATATACGTCCAAATTTGTTATGAAATTTGGAAGTTATCCTTTAATAAAGAAACTCATCTGTATACATAAACACTGAAATCATTACACTCATTTTTACTCTGTAACTCTGTAAAAAGAAAATTTCGTTGGAAAGATTTTGCAATAAAAGTATGTCTATTTTCCCCGGCGTACCTACGCGTATATCAGTGAACTATAGGTAAGCAGGACCGGGCGACCTTGCTCTGACGTCATTTAGTGCATCCATCATGTCATCGATGCATTTATTTGTTATTGTTGTGTGGAAAATATATTGCAAACTTGGCAGACACTGGTGTGTGTCAGTGTCTACATAAATATGTGTATCTGTGATAAAATATTTAAACAAAGGTTAAATAAGCGGTAGTTTTTAACCTTCTTAATATTAAAATTAGCAAACGCTTATTAAATCTATATTAGTTAAAATGTATATTTTCGGTCTTTCAATTTCAATCATTGGAGAGAGGGATAAGGACAAAATATATTTTACCTAAAACAGGTTAAATAAACGTGTATAAGGGGGTCAGTGTCTAAGTGTGCAACATTTATATATTTAGATTTTGTTGTAATAAGGGTATTACAACAAAATCTAAATATATAAATGTTTAAAATATCTACGACACTTTTGTAAATACGAGACACATTTTTCAATAATCTTTATTGTTTGATTGTGCGAGCGAGACAGCTAACCAAGTGTCAAAGGTCTCTTAATATGTAACGATTGTTATAAAATGAGACATAAACAAGGTACTAGAAAGTTATCGTCAAAGAGTTACGTAGTCGGTGCATACATGCGACGGTTTAGCATCTGCATAATGCATAACTTTTCCGTCTAAAGCCTCTACCACACAGCCGCGCGATAAAACGAAAGTTAAGGACAGCAGGTCACTTACCTGCAGTCCTTAATTTTCGTTTTGTTTGAAATGAGAACATGGACGTAAATTCACACTGATATATTCGACAATAAATTCGACGATAAATTGATCTCTGTTTCTTAAACATTTTTTTACTAAATATTGAAGTAGGCATTTGGCTCCCATCTCACCTGATGTTAAGTGACGATGACGACGAGGACATTAAATGCCTATCCAAGAGATACCCATTTATTACATTTTATATAAGGTAGCGCGAAATCCTCCCAAAGCTGTAAAAACATTTGTAATTCGTTTGTCATGTAGACTTTCAATGTTTTAAAAATAGCTTGTAAATATCGTTTACATAATAAACACATCTTAACCTCTAACGAAGTGTCACAGAGCATAGACCCAAAGGTCACGTTCTGCGTGTTTGTCGGTGTAGGTATATGTAGCTCTTTTTGGCCATTCGCTTGGCTGGCTTCTAAGGTCTGCGCGGCAACAGAAGCAGTTATCGTTTCAGTTTAGAAATAAAGGGATCGTATAAAACGTTAGCGTTTTTTTCAACCGACACAATGCGAGAGTTTGGGAAGGCTTTAAACACAAAAGATTAATTACGAATGCGCAAGATCACTATCGCATCTTCAATTACAGAAACTCTCACTTTAGCTCGTAAATGCAGTCTTTTATATTAATACTGCGGAAATCTTGCAACCGCATCCGGCCGCAACCAACCGAGAAATATTAGTATGTTTAGTACAATAGGTATAGTTGTGAATATATATATATATATGTATATCCGTTGGTCTGGGAGATAAAGAAGCTGCTTTACTTCCCGGGCAGATCGTAAAAGCCGATCAAGGGATAAAACCTAAGTAATCATGTCAGGCAAACTATCACTGTTTTGATACGGATTTCCACCTACCATATATGGTTTTTTAAGGGCTGTCCAACCCGTATATTATTACGTGGTGAAATTGTGATCGTTATGGACCCTTAAAGGGGTGATTCAGCTCATCGATATGAACAACTTTTCCCATTAGAAGAAGGAATGGATCTCAAAAAAAATTGGACATTTCCATACAAAAATGTTCGGCCGCCCGGTCAAAATGGGAATGTAAAAAAAAATTGAGTTCCCAGCATTGCTCCATAGGAAAAGTTGTTTTGTTTATATCGATGGGCTGAATCACCCCTTTATGGGTCCATAACGATCCAAACTTCACCATGTGTATCTTGCTTCTTCTTCTTCTCGAGTCAAAATGGCTTTTCTTTACACTAGTCTGGACCAGAACTTGCTACCGCATCCGGTCGCAGCCGACTCAGAAATATTAGTATGTATTTAGTCTGACGTAGAGTTTATTGTTGTAATTTATTATTAAGTAATCATTGATGCTCATCGTTTTGACGGACATAATAAATTAATAGTTATTACAAAGACGCAGTATTATTACAAAAATTATGTATTAAAATGTATATAAAAATCTCGTGTCACGCACGATGTATACAAATACAATACAATAGCCTTTATTGCACAGAAAAATAACAAGTTGTATGTATATTTATCTAATACTAACAGATTGTGCAAAAAGCGGCCTTATTGCAATGCAATTTGTATGTTCAGGATAAACTCTGAAACTACTGAACCGATTTAGATCATACTTTGTAACTATCTGCACTGTGGTCCAATTTAAAAGTTACGTAGGATAGTTTTTACCTTATAGCAAAACGAAGATCGCCGGGACTGCTAGTAGAGACATAAATATTTTTTTAGACGCATAACTATTTCCAGTTCAAGTTTCTGTTTTTCACTGAGATTTTTAGGTAAACAAAAATGCGGGGCACTGACTTACACAGTGTCTTTTTTACTTCGCCATAATAATAAATGTAGCTATTTTCATTTAACATTATTTTTAATTTCCGTAAAAGTATAATCTTAAAATTTATAATTTAAAAACGGAACTGGCATTAATGAAATTTGAAAAAAAAAAATTATGAACCTAAATAAAAAATCTTAAAGAAAATTCTATTTTTGGCCTACTTATTTGTAAAAATAATTTTACTTTAGTTATTTTTTTTTAAAAAGTCTATTGAAATATATTGCCTAATTGTTAATATGTTTCTTCCGGGATATAATAAACATAACACATAGTTTTAGTAAAGTGTCAATAAATTATTGTAGTATCAGTTGAAATATAGAATAAATATTTAATAAAAAATCACACACTAGCATGCAGTTACAAATAAACACACGGCAACCATACGCGAATACACAATATAATTTAATATCACAAAAACAACTCACCTAATTCACGACAATTCACACACAAGACGCAAAAATTGATAAAAACTACAAGCAACGTTACGTTTTGGCTGCGCACGCGCGTGTATATGATGCGCGAGCGCAGACTTCGCGACGCGCATCGCACCGCCCCACCATGTAGTACGGGAGGCAGCGGTTAATCATTACCAAGATATTATTTAGGTAGGTTTATTCTTATTTTCCCTTTGCATGCCCTTCCTATCTAAGTGCGCGACTGTCCAAAAGAGGATTTCGATGTTTTTGTTAGAGTTCATGGATGTTCGTTAGTATATGTAGAGGGTATCGTTGGAATACTTATATATATATATATATATATATCACCCCGCGCAACACTGGCTACCATTTTTTAGCAAGGCAGACGAGTTTTTAATGAATTATGCTACTAAGCTACGCTTGTTAATATATTATTCTTAGTATCCATTCATTTACGGTAGAATCTTAGAGATTTCTTAGAGAGAAGTCTGTGAGATATAATTATCCAACTTTTCATAACAATATATGGCGTAACATGTTAAGCCTTAATTAAGTTTTAAGTAAATATGAATTTATTATGAAATATTTTTTGCGAATTACGTGTACACGTGTGTCAAATATTTTTTTTAATTAATCGACATAAAAACATATCTGTTCTTTTACTTCAAAAGCAAAACCGTACTAAGAACACATACCGAAATATTTCCTTATCTTGTTTTTAACATTCAGTATTGAAAAGGAATTTATATAGAGCCTCATTGCGTATGAATTGGAAGACTGTATCAATACTTTTCACAAAGAAAACTGACCAAAGAGTTTGATCATTGAATTTTTGAGGCGTTTCAAAATTATCATAATATAGCGTCATCTCCGGTGCTAATCGGCAAAATATACTAGTGTTTTTCTTTTTCACTTCGCTCGCATACTTTCAGCCATTTAAATTTTGATACGATATGAAATGAAATGACTTTATAAATTATAGTGCCACCTCCCATACTAATCGGAAAACTATGCCAGTGTTTTTCACATAGGAAACCCGACGCTACCGGCTTCGCTCGGATTACCTACTTTCCGGAACACTTCTTGTTTTAAAAAGTGTTAGGTTTCTTATGCAACGAAAGATGTCGTGGTTGGTGATTTGTCATGTGATATAATAAAAATTATTGGATCATCGACGATTGTTTACATAACAGAGCATATATAATTAGGACCTCAGTTTTTTTGGACTTATAAAAGTTTTGTTTATACGCACAGTCTTTGTAACGCTTGAATATTTTTTTTGTTATACAAGCATTTTATTCCGTTTCGATTTTTAAAACAGGAGTGAATTTTTCCAATTATTTTATCTCTATGATGATTCCAGTCGCAGTGATTCATTCTCTTTGACTTGATAGTTTTTTAAATAGATAGCCGTAGAAATTATTTATAGCATATTTTATCAGTGTTTTATTGCTTCATAATAAAACTTGACATATGAATGAGCTGGTACGGCCGGTTGCCCGCCTGATGCTAACCTTCTTACATACGTTGTATTTTTACACCTATCTTGGCAACTTCTGTGACTCTCAAAGGACAACTTTATACAAAGTAATTGAACCATCGCAAATTTACATCAAACAAGAACCATTCCATTACCCAGCCGAATCGTAGATAGCATAACCAATTTGAAGCATTAGTATTCCACAGACAACGTCCATTGTCTTGTTTACACGCGGCGTCCTCGGCTGCTCGTCCAAACCTCTTGTAGGCTCGTGACCTCAGTTTTGCTAGAACTGGAGCCCTTTAGATAGGCCTTTGGTTTTCAAACTTCTTACTTAAGTTAAGCATTAAGATTTTATTTTCCTTCCCTTCGCAGTAGAGACGATGGGCGCTTGGGGCCCGGAAGCTAAATGTTTTTATAAGTACATCACACACAATTCGTCTCGTTGAGCCAACTGGAGACCCTTGAGCTGGCAGCTATTTCGCTCAGCGAATTAGTATTGCTATACCACGCGGAAATGCTGCCAGTATATTGGGCACGTTGCCACGATGCGACGAGTTGGAAGATATCTTCTATTTAAGTTAAATTATCAAAAATTGTATGGCATTTTATGTAAATGTTTTTATTTTTGTGATAAATAAAATAAAAAAGCATTATGTATGTCTTAATTTTAAGTACGTCGTAGATTGTAAGTTGATGTCATTTGGAGAAAATGCGCTGTGCAGTTTGTTGCCGCTTCTTCTGCACTCCGCCTTGGAAGCGGCGTAAACTTAGCTTTAAGTAAGTTATTGACGTCAACAATAATAATGTTGTAAATAATAATGTGTAATTTAACGTTTACCAAATAGTATTTAAAATATCTTACGATGAATAAAATATTTGACTTTGACTTTGATTATTTCATCTTCTATCGATGATGAAATTGTTACTTTTGTTGGAGAAGTAAACATTGCTAATATAAGCGTATTAGCTCACTTACCAAAGTGTAGATAGTTTTAACTTTTTTATAAAAATTGTAAATTATCGTTGGTAACTTTCTGGAAGCCGTGTGGTTTCCGGCAGAGTAGAATAGGACCGCTCCAAGTCTTTCCATGGATGTCGTAAGAGGCGACTTAAGAAATACAAGCTAAACAAAGCTCATAAACATCAATGAGACCTCTCCAACCCGTCTAGCCAGCGAGGAGAGTGTAATCCAAATCCTGTCTGCTCTGGCCAAGTATGGCTCCGGTAGTACAGGTAGTACAAAGGGTCATGCTTCTGCAGTGTAGACTAAAAAGACCTGATGATGATGATGAACTTTCTTTCTCTGCTCGATGGCCGCTGATGTGTATTTCACAATAAACTAAATTCGTCCCGATCTCCTGTTTTTAACTCTAATTCCCGTTATAACCCATCAGGCTATGGGCCCAGGACGTAAATCACGCGCATCGCGTATTATTTTCGCGTTTTAACGAAGGGAAGAGGAGTTGAAAATTTTCGGGCTTTATGGTTTTTTTTTTTTTTTTTTTTTATGTATATCCGACGGCAAACGGCCAGACGAGCCACCTGATGGAAAGTGGTCACCGTCGCCCATGGACATCTGCAACACCAGAGGAGCTGCTGATGCTTTTACATTTAGATGTATTTTGACCAATTATATTACGCACTTGAAACACTGTACAGTGACAAAAGCTACATTTTATCTTGATATTATGACAGAGTCTCGATTGATAGTCATATGGCTAGCTCCGTGGCGCAGCGGTCAACACGCCAGCCTGCGACACGAGAGTGCCCGGGTTCGATCCCCGGCCAGGTCAAGATGGAAAATGATCTTTTTCAGATTGGCCTGGGTCTTGGATGTGTATCTATATATGTATTTGTTATAAAATATAGTATCGTTGAGTTAGTATCCCATAACACAAGTCTCGAACTTACTTTGGGGCTAGCTCAATCTGTGTGATTTGTCCGTATATATTTATTTATATTTATAGTTTCAAGTGGACATAAAGGCCAAAGGCCTTTACTTGTGCAGTTGTGTTAGTTTGTTAATATCCAGAGTTTATTGTAAATTTAATCACTTCATACGGTTTTGTCGTGTTTATTAAGAACATTATTACTTAACGTTTTGAAAACTTAATTTTAGTTTCCATGCTCGCAGGTAGACTACTTGCGAACATAAACACTGTTTGTGTAACTATTGCGAAATTATAAGAAAACTAGCTTTCGCCCGCGGCTCCGCCCGTGTTAATGTCGATCCCTTGGGGAATAGTACTTTTTCCCGGGATAAAAGGTAGCCTATGTCCTTCTCCGCACTCCAGAGAACTTGTATGCAAAATTTCATGATGATCGGTTCAGTAGTTACGGCGTGAAAGCGTAACAAACAAACAAACAAACTCACTTTCGCATTTATAATATTAGTAAGGATATTAACCAAAGCTCATTTTCCTGATTCCAAGTTTTAGAAGCGCTGGTTCCGAGTGCTGTCGTGACAAAATTTGCGTGAACACCGAACTTTCGGGACATGGAAACATTTTTATCGCTCTACGACTCACGTTCCTAGCCGACATGTACTTAATCTGATTAGTTTATTTTTAGAATACTTATTTAAACTACTTAAAAAGACGAAACTAAAATAATACAAAAAAAAATATATAACCTACTTAAAAAATATATATATATTTACAAATCGTACAGTCCCTCCAGATGCTCACCTCTGGGCATCGTGCCCAAAAGGCTGGCAGCATTGCCTAATTGAATGGCAATGCTGATACGCTGAGCTAGGTAATTTCCAGCCCATGGTATCTGTTATGTATATTACTGCTTAATTTGAAATTTGATATTCGTACCCACTGCAAAATCATATAAAAATCAAGTTTTTCAAACGTTTCTTTTATTGGAAAGCCTTTATTGTTATTTTTAACCGATTTCAAGAAAAGGAGGTGGATCTCAATTCGCTTGTATGTTTGTGTTTACTCATAACTCCGTGATTAAGGTTGTTTTGAAAAAAAATCTTTATTTGAAAGGATATGTTTACAGATTGCTCCTATTTAAATTTTGTATGTATGTATGTATGTAAACTCTTTATTGCACTTTAAAAAGGTAAATAACAAAATGCAATTCTTAAAAACTAAACAAGTACAATGGCGGACTTATCCCAAAAAGGGATTTCTTCCAGTCAACCGGCATTCGAGAAGACAGGTAAGAAAGCTACAGGGTAGCGTAACATATTTGCAAAATTTTATTAAAATCAGATTTTTTTATATGAAAAATTACTTCTGCCCTTTTTTTCTGCCAAATTTTATGATACTCGGCTCACTCACAATTTTTTTTGTGTTAAGTGTGAACTTAGAATTTTGTTAAAATAAATAATTTCTTAATATTTTATCAGACTTTTGTGTATTTTTTTTATAAAGTATTGAATTACGCATTTGTCTCCTATCTCACCTGATGGTAAGTGACGATGAAGACGAGGATATTACATGCCTATCCATATTTTATTTCTTAATTTATTAAGAGTATATCAAAATAGCATTGTGAATGCAAAATAAGACACTTATAAAAACCTTATTCCTGATGTTATCCTAAGACGGTGTAAACCTCTCTTTATGAATATCTCTTTAAAATATGAATGAAACAAACAATGAATAGTTACAAACAATTTTTCTCCTCAAACTAGAAAATCAGGAATATATTCTTCGTGACCTTAATTCTTCAATTATTTATATACAGACTTCTTATTAGTATTTAACATAACGTTACATATTCATCGTTAGATTATCTAGGCACATCATATCTATGATAATGTCAGACCATCACTTTGAAAACGAGTGTGTTAGACTTTGTTATTATAATGATTATTTGCATAAATCTATAATATTTCAAGAAAACATAGTCATAATATTACTTATGTAGCAGTCTCCATAAATCTAGTTCCTTACCTTTATCATATATATAACATGTTGTGAAATATGATATTTTGTTATATTCGATTATTTTCCGCCTATCCTTACTAATATTATAAATGCGAAAGTGAGTTTGTTTGTTTGTTACGCTTTTACGCCGTAACTACTGAGCCGACCATCATGAAATTTTGCATACAAGTTCTCTGGAGTACGGAGAAGAACATAGGCTACCTTTTATACCGGGAAAAAGTACTATTCCCGAGGGATCGACATTGCCGCGGGCGGAGCCGCGGGCGAAAGCTAGTAATTATATAAAATATTCCGATGTTTGTTTCTTTACATCTAAAAGAAATAGTACATTAGTGAACAAGCAACTAGTATAAAGTGTTCCTTTAGAACGCATCCAATTTCACATACTACGTGACGCATTTTTTACAATATTTTACCCCCTTCCCGCCTCCGCGAACACCCGTAGTAATGCCTTGATGTCTTAGGGGGGATAGTAATGGGTAAATTGGGCTTTTATGCTTTTTGAAAAATTTGGCCCATATTTCTCTTGAATGAATGCTACACGCTATAGTTTGAATATAGTTAAAAAAGGCGCACAATTTGCTTAGAAAACATTGTCTATGCTATATAGACCCCTCCCCCCCCGTTCCGTTACAGATTTGTATTGAGAGCAATGTACACCCAAAGGCACAAGTACGATCACGGTGATTTCGAACCAAAATTTCGGTTATATAGCGTGATTATAACCCCCTAGCTATATTGAAATCTTGGAATCAGAATCCCTAATGGAATACAGAATTCCAAGAAAAAAAGGTAAAAACCGAAAAAAAAATTGGCTTTCCATAGAAATTCGTCCAACTGATCGGCGACTTTGTATGGGAAACCCTATATTATTTTTTTTCAGCTTTTTTTCTTGCTGTTCTATATTGCATTAGGGATTCTGATTCTGAGGTTTCAATAAAGCTAGGGGGTTCGAAATCACGTTGTAGGTGGAGCTCTTAGATCACTGGGCCACCATCGCCAATATATTTATAATACATATTGTTGTGAAGCTAAGCCCTCAAAATACACATCTCTATCGTGACTTACGCCAAAAGAGCATTAATTCTCACACGAATCAATAATACGCTTCTCACGCTTGACAGATCGTTATCTATTGAGAAATTAGAGCACAAAGGTTCTCGAAATATTATATATTACTTATTGCTATAATCGTAATCCTTATACATTGGTTAGAGGCCAGAACATATTTTTTAATACTAGGAATACTGAGTTACTTAAATTAAAATTATAAATTATTGTTCAAAAGCTACAAACTACCAACGTTTCGAAACCGACCACTGCAGAGGAGAAAACGCCGAAAGAAACTCTTTTCAACAGTATTGGTCGCCTACACGCCTGAAGGGCTTTGTATACATTTTATATTTCCCGGTTTTATATATATATATACGACAGAACATGATTTTTAAGACATTGCCAGTCACCGCAGCCGAAATACGGCCAGGGAGACATTATTATTATTATTATTATATATGTATTTTTCTCTTTTTGTCAGATTTTATGTACGCCCAAAATATATAGAACTACTTTCATTGGTATTGGTAATGCGTTTCTCACGTTTGCCCACCATTGACAGATTGTTTTCAATTGAGAAACACACTATTAGGCACAAAGGATCTCGAAATAATCTAATTTATTACTATAATATTCTATAATAATAATCCTTATAAATTGATTCGGATTGCTAAATGGGCTGTCGGCGCTGCGTCTAATTGTAAGCCTTAATGTTGTGATTAATATTGCCGGGTAATGGTGCTATAATAAATCTTTTGATTATGAGATAAGGTGACTTTGGACAGTTTTATGAAATTAATATATAGTACCACTAGCTTTTGCCCGCACCTCCGCCCGCGTCATTGTAGATCCTTCGGGAATTGTATTTTTTCACGGGATAAAAGGTAGCCTATGTCTTTCTCCGTACTCCAGAGTACTTGTATGCAAAATATCATGATGATCGGTTCAGTAGTTACGGCGTAAAAGCGTAACAAACAAACAAATAAACAAACTCTCTTTCGCATTTATAATATTACTTATAAGATATAGTATCATAGTAAGGTTAAATATTAGTGGTATTTAAGAGACTTTCTTGTCGGTGCCATTGTGTGAAAATAGACGAACATATAACGTTATTAAGAGCCCGCCATATGCCAGGCGGCGTAACAAACGCGGATGGTCTAAACGCGTTGGCTACTTTGGATATTTTCGTTTTATAAGAATATTCAAGGGTTATTCGAAAAAGAAAAACATATGATATCTGCCTTATCTGTAATGCAATAATAATCAAAAGTTTCAAGGTTAATTTTAATGTATTTCTATTACGTTGTTTGGAGTAACGTTATTATATTACAAAATACACGCAGTTTTGTGAAACGTCATTATTGGGCGAGCGCTAGAAAAACTATTTAATCTCTTTCTGGGCAGCAGCGTCGGAAGCACAAGTAGCCTTAGAAACTGCGCTCGCCAACCTGTTTGCCAAGCGTAGTGAGTATGGCAATGTCCTCCCATGGAACGAAGTATCCTTGGGAGAGGCTTTTGTCCAGCAGTGGACTTTTAACGGCTGGTACTAATGATGAATCTCTGTCTTCTGAGCGTGTTTGCGGTTTTATCCATCGGGGTCGATTTGGGGTTGTAGAAAAACAGTGTAATAATGCCGAAATCTACGATGATGAAGTTGCGAGAAATAACCAATTCCGTATAAAATTTTAAAAGGTCATTGCAACCGTATACATACCGTAGTATTTAAGAATTCGGTCGCCATGACCTTAGACCTTGGACTGGACAGTGTACACCCAATTTGAAACTGCCTAGATAGTTGACATGTCCAAGAGTGCTCTACTTGGCGAAGCTATTTTATACAAATTGTTATCTTTTTGTTTCTGTTTGATAAGACTTTAATTCGATCCGTACACGACCTTGATACACGATCGATATTCTTGAATTTTGTCAACATATATAAAAAAATGGTTGTCTGTAAAATCGGTTTACGGACGAAAATTTTAAGTGATAACAAGTTACCAACCAAACGCTTAGGCCGATCGTGCCTCTCTATCGCTTGTTCCGCTCTCGCATGCACTCGGAACGTGACACTTTTTCGTGCATGCCGGCGGACATCGATTTATAAGACGTTATTACGTCAAAAATATGTAATTTTGCCCTAAGACAAAACATAAAGATCTCTGCTATATCATTGAATAAATAATGGCGACAACATCAAGAAACAATTAGATCACAAAACACATTGCACTTCATTTGTCTTCTCAATGTTAGCTATTCATCACCCGAACAAAGCTGAGCTCAACGCGAAAAAAAAAACAATTTATCATTACGCTCAACTATTATGCCACTACGATAAGAAAATAGCGAGAGTGATAGAAGAGTAACTCATTTAAGTATGTCTTTTGTTTAAGTTTAGCTACAGATTATTTTCGTTCTTTATTTAATAAAAATTGTGTTAATCGTGATTTGGTGTGTGTTTGTGCCTCGTTCTCGTTAAGGCTGCTCTAGATACCGCGTATGTGTATGTGCATTTTATACATCAAAAGGATTATTGCCTATTTGGAGTGTCTTACGCATCACATTATATAACAAAGATCACATTGGTTGCCTACCACGTGATAAATTTAGTACTAAAAACGTATACACGAATAGACTTACCTCAATAACAGCCAATTAAATTAAGACATTCTAAATCTAACGTATTTAATATGTATAAATAAATAAATATATACGGATTTTTTATAACCATAACTTTATATATATAGAAAGAGCTCGTGGTTTGCAAACAAGGGTTTTGATATTGATACTCTATTTATTCACCCACTGCAATGCAAGGGCCTCCCTTCCTTCCTTCCAACTCTTGCGATCGAAGGCTTTTGAAGCTCAATCTTTGGAAACAATCAAAGTCATGCCGCCGTCGCTTTTTAGACTTGCCAGGATTTATTGTTATAACATTATATAGATAAAGACAAGCGTCGCATCTGTATCTCGCTTTATTTTTTGCTACGACATTGCGTTAATTTGCTCTGCATATGTGCAGTTCCCACGCCCAGCCCAACAATGAGCATTAAAGACTGCTTCCGCCTTGCTTCCTATATTTTGACTGAGAGATCGAATCTCTTTTCGAAAGAACGTCCTTTGCTTTCGAGTTCCGTGAGCAATGAAATGGAGGACCTATTCTGTGAATGAATATGCATATGCAATACGTAAAGAAAACCCTGTTCAATTCTTAAAGAGGTGATTCAACCCGTCGTGTGAACAACTTTTGTGTTGGAAACCCAAGTAGAATGAACATAAAATAAATAAGAAACTAGTAGACTGTTTTCTGTAAAAACACTGTGGCTGGCAAAATAAAAATCCACGAGCTTTACGAATTAACACAACTTAAAAGAGCGACTACAAGTGTTGCCTTATCAAAAACTTATTTTTCTTAAATTCTAACATCCTCGTCTTCATCGTCACTTACCATCAGTCGGCCTATTTGCTAACTCAGTGTACAACGTATTGATAGTCACTTCAAAATACATTGCCTTTTGTATATCTTAAATAAAAATAGTCCATTATACGAAAGCTGCAATGTATTTTGAAGTGACTATAAAAACGTTGGACACTGAGTTAGCAAATAGGCCTGCTGGTGAGTGATGGGAGACAAATGCTTATTTATTGTTTGTGTGTTTCTGAAGGTACAATAAATCTTTTATCTATCTATCTATCTATCTATCAAATGCCTAATCCAACATTTAGTAAAAATAAAATCTAATGCTAGGTTTCCAACACCCATTATAGAATTGGACAGAGTTTTCTTTACATATTGTATCACTATAGTAAAATATAATCTGCAACATTGACAGATTGTTTTTTTATTTGCTTCAGAAGCATTGTTTTAACTTATGGGTGCAAGCTTTTAAAAATATTTGCGCTTAATTTAAATGGAGTTTATATACTGATATGGAGCCGAAATAAAAAATTGGAACATGCTCTAAAAAAGAAAAAAACAAAAGCAAGTAGTAAAAAATATTATTTACGCACCTATTGAGCGATAACAATATCTATCACGATTTATTATTAAAGTAAATTATGAAATCGTTATAGATAATCCTATTCCGCCGTCCGTGACTCTACCCGCCCAGCTTCTCAATCACATTTCAAAGGTTGCTTAACCTTGTATTGATTACTAGTTTGTGGGTACGGCTAGGCATATCCGTAAGACCATGATAACTTTCTCAGGAACCATTAAGTTATTATTAGGTGCTACTTAAACTGAATTCTATTAATAGAATTATTCTACTTTAAAAATTTACAATAAATCTACTACGTCTAAAAATATTATCTTAGCCACAATATATAGTATATATAAGATACTATAACACCCTAATGTGAGGATTCTCGCTCGCTTCTGTTTTGGTCACAAGGAAACCCAACGAACCTAACCTACCTTCTGTGATCATGTTGTTTTTGTAACATTGGGGGTCTCGCCCTAAGTTGGGAACGCGCGGCTTTTAAAAAAAGGCAAATTATTATAGTAATTTGAAGTCGTTAGAAGCCTTCTTATTTTCCTGTGGCTTGATTATAAAATCAGAGGCAGCTTCCGTGGTTAAAAAAATCAATGGCTTGACATAATTTCTCGTGAAACGCAATGTTGAAAGATTTTTGGCGTGATAAAAGAGGCGGCAGGCTTCAAATTTTCACAGTCATATAATTTAATTATGAAGTTTGTAAAATGCGTGTCACTAGATGGCGGCACTTAATCGTAAGGTTCAATAAGCAACTGTCATTGGAAAATATTTGACAAGCAGCAATAACTGCCTGAGGAGCCCGATGGCCCAGTGGTCAGAAACCTGGTCGCAGTCCCCAGTGTGATGGGTGCACGTTAAACCATTGGCATCATTGATGGCAGTCGTTAAGCTATGTCAGATGCCTTTAGACAGCTTGAAAAATCTGACACCAGTGTTGGCCACATAGACACATGAAAAACAACTGACACTAATTCTTTGTTAAACTTTTTTATCTTTTTTATTTTTTTTTTATCTCAAAAAAAGAATGGTCTGTTGGATAATTTATAAAAGAATGCATTAATAATTTAAGCTCTATCGTATACAAAACGGTTTGCTATTCTGTTCTGGTCCTTAGTAGTCATTACAGTATCTGGAGGTGCCGTTGTATGATCGATATAGAGTTAGCATTCTATGCTCGCAGAGACGGTCGATGACTGGTAATGTGTTTGTCAATGGATAATATTTTTTAGGTATTAACGTAGTACGTTTTGGTACTGTTAGGTATTTTGAGGAACTGGTTCCATGTTGCTATAATTTGTAAAAGGATCATTAAGCAAAAGGAGAAATCAACTAAACATAAAACTGTGCAAGTAGAGGCCTTCTTGCTTCTTTGGCACAAAGACGTTGAAGTTTATAGTGGTGTGCGGATGATCGTACCGTTGATATAATGAACTAAACATGTCACTAATAAAACGATATATGCCGCATATACCGTTTAGTTACTGATTTAGTTACGGTTGTACCATGATCAGCAACATTAAAATGTAGTCGATTCTTTGGAAACTTATTCACCTATTTGTATAACTTATCTTAAAAGATAAGACTGGAAATAGTTTAAATTTTTAAATAATCTCAGTAACAAAACATAAAAAGTTCCGATATTTGGGAACTAAATTAAAAGTAATAAATTTTCAATCAAAAGTTCCCTAGACAAGGTAGTCTTTTTTTTATGTTATAGGACGGCAAACGAGCAAGCGAGTCACCTGATGGTAAGTGATCACCGCTGCCCATGGACAACTGCAACACGAGGGTGTTACAGGTGCGTTGTTGGCCTTTCAAGGAGGAGGGTAAGGAAATGGGAAGAAGCATCTTAAATACCTGCATTCCGTTCCCTAGACCAACAAACTCCTAACCTTCCTTCGCTTTAAAAACTGTTTCGATGGGCAGCAGCATCAGTTAAGTTAATCCGAATAAACTGCATTTACCAACCCGTCTGTCAAATGCGGTAAGTATAGCAAAGCCCCCTAAATAATGACCAGTCGTATAGGGGATTCTTGGGGGAGGGCTAAATCCAGCAGTAGACTTCTTGCGGCTGACTCAAGTCAAGATCAAAATAATGACGTTAGGACTATTTCGCATGTACTTACATTAGGATTGGGCTCGACTCTGGCTGGTAAAGCTCTCGCCACTTCGGGGGATGCCGACCGCTCTCTCTCCCTCATCTCTGAAGCCAAAGCCGCTCGCGCTGCTCTTGCTGCTACTTCCAAACAACCGCTCGATTTACTCCTACGAAGAGATTAACAATCGTTATATCCATTTTTAAAATCAGACACGGAATTGTAAAGAGTAAATAAAGATTTATTAATTATTTATTATTATTAATTTGAAGGCAAATAATTAAAATAGAGTCAAAATTTTACACGTGTTAAGAATCGGTAACCTTTATCAAACTTAATTTTAAATACTTTAAGAAAATTGACAGTTTAGCACCGCGACCTTGGATCGCCAAGATCTTTAAAAAACCATACACCTACGGAAAAACATGTTATTTGAACTAATTGGTAACCAACTACGTACGCAAGTGAAAAATATGCATATTGATGCATACTCCTTATTAGCGAGAATATAAAGAAAGCATGGATGTGGTATTTGCCTAAGACTGTTGGTAACATAAGCTTCTTCGTCGTTTCGAAGGATCGGTAAGCCATGAAGAAAGAACTTTTGAAATTCTTATCAATGGTGTTTCAGATGGAGTAGGTATTTCATAACTTTTTTACTTTGTGCTGGTTTAGAATTATGGAAACTTCTTCTTTCTTTTTCATCGTCTAGAAGATAGTAAATCATTACCTGACAGGTCTATCAAGCGGGCCCAGTATCGACAACGGCTGATCGGGCGCGGCGGGCGCAGGTGGGAGGTACATGACGTGTCCCCCCCAAGACAGGTACGAGTTACTGGGACGCCATGATGCTGACTCTTCTTCCTGTTTGCAAAATTAGATACTGATGTAGAGACTTTATTCTCAGCTATGTTTATATATACATATATAATTATTAACATAACAAAAGCAATATTTATGTCGACTCCAAAGGGATTATGGACGAAATCCTTGATAATTTTCTTCTTATGTGATACAAAAAAAAGGGAAAAATTATATTTGAAAGGTATTTGACGATATTTAAAAAATATTTTTTGATGTTTCCGTAGTGTATAAACGGAACCCTACTATTACTTAGCCCTTGGTGTCCGTTCATCCCTCTATCACAAGGTATCTATTGAACTGTAATAGGTACACATTAGAAATTTTCACAGATTGTGTACTCGAAATATCATGGCCGTTACAATAAATAGAAAACTTAAATTCAAAATTAATGGCCTCCTTTGTAGTTAAACATTGTAAAATGAAACTAAACCTTCGTGTGGTGTTCCGACTCGCACATGGTCAGTTATTGGTTTTCGTATTTCGCAAAATGTCCCCTCGAGACTTTTGATGCGTAGTTTTTGCATCTTTTCACTGTGCTTTCGTCATCGCGAGACGTGTGAGTGCTAGCGCAGTTTATTGAAACTGTGGATAAAACAGCTTCAAAACTCGATTAGCGCGCTGTTTTGCCGGTGCCACTTTTCGAGCGCGAATCGTGTATCTACCAGTATGTTTGATCGAAGAGATATGGTGAAAAGAATTCACACGAGCAGGGTTTGAACCCGCGACCTTAGGTCTATGTACGATCTTCGCTCTGTAAATTGAGCTACCGCGTTTAAGTCCTGGGCACCAAAAATCCCCACCACATCCTCTTATACGAATTAGGCTTGCGTCACTTGTATTCTTTTTATTTACCTTTTCCGAAGGCGGCGCCGACTCTTCTTTGATGTCATCTTCAGGCGACCCCTTCGCCCTCGCCGGCTGTTGGAACAACAAGGGATTGCTCAAAGAGTTCGGTGCAGACTTCGTCAAGAACCAATTCTGCTCCGGTTCCTGTAGCATCGGCTCATGCTCCAAGTCGAACCTTCGGGAACCTAACGCTGCTCCTAATGCTCCTGAGACTGACTTCCGAAGCTTCTGGAGACTGTTGAAACCCTGTTGGAGCTGCTTGCCCTGGAAACATTCGTAGAAACACGACATCCCTTTAAACTATGAGGGCTTCGGGATGTTCCTTTGGTCTAATGGGCTGACGAGGAATAAAGGGTGATAATTTTACATTTAAGAAGAGGAAATAGCCTTGTTTCCTTTGTAAAAGAGTGAACAAGTTACATGAGAGTCAAGATTTTTAATCTTATTGTTGCAGTTAATGTTGTGAGGAAAAAGAGATAGGTATAGTTTGTAATAAAAATAGACTACTTGGACTCTGTAAAGTGCAATAAGTTGAATAGAATAGAAATATGAACCATATAATGCCAAGACGTGCAATAGCATAACTTTTACAAACCTATACCGAGCTTAGAAGAAATAGGCTAGTAAACATCAAAGTAAGTCCGTCACTTAGATAATCAAAATATATTGGATAAGTATTTTTTCTTTTGTCAATTAAATAATAAATGATAAAGATAAAGCGCGTCAAAGATCATGAGTGGGGGCTCGTGACGTCAAAGTTTGCTTAAAATTGTAGCAAACTATGACATCTCACGGAACTTCAAAGGGCTAATGGACTAAAGAAAAATACATATTCAATAGTTTTTGATTATTTACTGACGGAATAATTATATTTTTAGGAAACTAGCCTATTATCGATTTTCCAGACGTATGTAATTAATGACAGTTTTGTGATAATTGATTCCCGATATACATAAACATATTTCAGATGGCGTGTTTGAACCTCCGTTCTTCGACGTACATAATTAAGAGTGCATTATGTAGGGTGCAAGAATGCAAAGTGCAGAGTGTAAGATGAGACACAAAACCAGAAGCCTTTACTCCTCCTCAGCGTAACGGGAGGTTAGGCGAGAGGTTTGTTTTGTTAGTCACTTTAACAATTTACTTCAACCCAAAACAACCATTAGAATCTTATTTATTCATCACCGACCGCTCCCCTAACGTCCCTTCTATTTGTCCCAGAACTCACCCTGTCGGTATCTCGTGGTAGGGAGAGACTGAACGGTTGAGCACCCGGGTTGTACGTCACGGCGCCTCCAGGTAAAAGAACCCCTCTTGCACCACCAGCCCCGTCGGAGCTGCTGTCTCCGAGATCCTGTTGGGGCGTCCACGCAGCTGGTGAGGAGTCCTGGGTCTATCAATATTGGAAATAAGTTCTTTGGTTGTATTGGTGTACGAAATAAAAATGGTCCAGAACAATTATGTACTGGTATACTTGACACGGGAAAAGAAATAGAAGAAGACCTCTTAGAAGGTGGGTCGACGATATAAAGGCTGTTGCGGATGAGACATGAACAAAAACAGCAAAAGAACTTAGTAATTTAGGATCAATCCAATTTCCTAAAAGGAATTTCTCGACCCTTATTATAAATATCTATAATTTCAAGTGTAAATGATACCAACATGATGTCTTGGAGAGTCGACCCTATGATCGCTGTGTGCATGGTCCCCGGAGATACCAGAGTCTCCGGACTTGTCCGCGGATTGCTCCGATCTCGGCGAAGACTCAGGCGAAATGTCAGCAGCCATTTTAGTTTCTACTGCTAGAGGTTGGGTTTCTGCAAGAAAAGGGTAGATTGGTCAAAAGTTTTATGATATTACGAGGATACAGGCTGACTGGTTGAATACTTTATTTAATAGACAGCTCCGTGGCGCAGTGGTCAACACGCCAGCCTGCGACACGGAGTGCCCGGGTTCGATCCCCGGCCAGGTCAAGATGGAAAATGATCTTTTTCAGATTGGCCTGGGTCTTGGATGTTTATCTATATATGTATTTATTATAAAATATAGTATCGTTGAGTTAGTATCCCATAACACAAGTCTCGAACTTACCAACTCAATCTGTGTGATTTGTCCCTATATATTTATTTATTTATTTAATACTTTTAAACTTTCTCGTTGCATATTTACTAATGCATTAACGGGAATTAGCGCGAACATACGATTTTTCTCCAGACGTTTCGACCAGGTTGCACCGGCCGTGGTCACTGGATGACTGATGCAGTGACCACGGCCGGTAATAAAAACCGGTATGTTCGCTAATTATGATAATTAATAAGTAAATGCATTAACGGGTAATGCATTTACTTATTAATTATCATAATCACGTGGAGGTCCACCATATCAAACTCAGGTAGAGACAACCCAGGATTCAACGACCTGGCGCATGAAAACGAGGAGGGCCGACCCCAAATAATGGGAAGAGGAACGGAAGGAAGAAGAAGAATAGTTTATGGTAACGTATTAAAAAGATATCAATTAACTTCAGGGAAAAATATATTTTTTTAAATGAAAGTGCTAAGTTTCAAAAACAGTGTCTAGATACGTGGCGTCAAGCTGTTGATCACTAGACACAAAATATTACACTTGACTGTAAATGTATCTCAGCTATGCGTGAGGGCTAGATTCTCCTCGAACATTCAAAGCTATAGAAAATTTCAAGTTCAGCCTCGTACCTGCAGCTAAATGCGCATCCAAGCTGGCAAGCTGCCTCCACGCGGCTGCTGGCGAAAACCTTGGCACTGCTGGCTGCTTCTTTGGCAACGTCGGCCGTAACCGGAGCGCGATGCCCAAAGAACCATCCGACTCGCCCTCCGACCCTTCTGATGACAGAGCCGACTCTGAAGACACTGAAATGTAAAGAAATGGTTGTAAATTGCTTCTCTTGTTCTATTTTTTATGATATAAGCAAGCGAGTTACTTGATGGTAGGTATATGTAGTAGGTAACTGATCACCGCTGTATATGTGACTCGTGTGACAGAAGAGAAGGAATAGGGGGGTCAGGATGGTGTAAGGGTGCTTTCCCACCAGAGATGTGCTATGCTACGATGCTATGGATGCGTGATGTACTCGTATTTGTGTCTTAGGCTTGCAAATCATTAGATCTTTAGAAAAACGCAGAGACGGTATTTAAAAATTCAGCACTCTTTGAAATTGGAATTTGCTCAAACAAAGCCAGTTTATAATTTTCTAAGTTTCCCTTTTAACTAATAACTTAACGATGAATATGCAAATAAGTATTTAACTCAGCAGGGAAGCCAATTAGTGAAAACAAACGAAAACCGTCCGCTGCACCACTGCGCATGTAGGTTTAGATGTTATCCGGCGGCGAGAGTACTTTTGTTGCTAGTACGGTGCTGAATTCCAGTAACGTGTTATTTAATTACAATAATGTATTTAAATCTGATACGTATTAATTTGTTGGTATTAAATCTCAATTCATATCATTTTAACTGAACTAATTTAGGTTTTATACTTTCTCCCGGTCCTGGTTTCCTCGCAAGTATATAGTATATATAGCCATGGTGCTTATTCTTTACTTGTTAAAAAGTTTCTTGAAATCGTTTTAAATTATAGTAATGATGTAAGATCTTAGATATAATATTAATGATTTTGAGTATGAGACTTGATGGAGACACGAGGAAACAAGATAATAATTAAGGCGATGAGGAAAATCTTATTTTTAAATTTTCTTGGTTATCTAAATAAAAATTAAAATCATGTGTCGGTCCATGTCCTCATATTTTATCATAGTAAATATCCTGATGTGTTTCATACTAAATTTATTTTATAGCAACAAATTAACAAATTTTAACAAAATACCAATTAAAACGATGTAACCAGGGTGTCTGTAAGCTGTAGAAGTCGCGAATTTGGACCTAAAGAAGTCATAAAGTGCCAGGGACTCCAATAGCGCCCTCCGTTAAAAAAAACATAGGTATTGACAAAAAATCTGCTTACTATTTTTTCCGAAAATCGGTTCAGAAATTCGAGCTGTAGGGAAGACAGCGGTACGGTGGGACGGATGGACATACGAAAGAATATATACTCAAGTTGAAACGGTGACGCTTTGCCTGCGCTACGCGTTGCTTGGTCAATGACGGTACCATCAGTTATCAGTGAAATTAGGACGGAAGATGATAGGATAGAAAAAATATATCTATCAAATAATTCTAAAATGTAAAATCGTACTTACAGTTCTTAACTTTGCAGTTTTCTTTCAACTTAGCATTGAACTTTTCAAACTCTGCGTCCTCGTCATGATAGCCCAGCAACTTCTTCTCAATGAGGTGGAAGTTACTGATCTCTTCTATGATGGGGCTGCCCAACCCGGGGAAGTCTTTTAAGTGGTCTCGAGGCTCCGCTTGCTTGCTCTCGATCATGCCAAAATAGAACTGCTTAGATGGTGCCGTCTTCTTCCTGAAGGAATATAAAGTGATCAGTTATTCATTTAGCTTGTTAAATTTAGAATGCGTAAGAACAAAAATTAGTGACATTTGATTGCAAATTACAAATTGACACCTGATATAATAGGTCTAGTTTGGAGTAAGTAAGTGAGACATACTGTTTGCGCTTATAACCAATATAAAATATTGAAACATATGAAAAAGTGTTTTACTTACTTTTCCTGTGTGACTTCTGCCGGCCGTGTAGTCGGTGGGACCTTCTTCCTCGTGGGCGAGTGTTCGGGCGTGGATTCCTTTCCAGACGCCTGCCCTCTATCTGGCATCGTTCTGTTATTTTCTTTGCTGTTAAATTTATATTTACTGACTACTACACTACTTTTAGCATTTTTATTATTTTGTTGTACGGTCGGTTTTGATTTGGTGTCATTCAGTCGGCTCAAGGGCCTTCTACTTATCGCTGTCTTCTCAGGCTTGCTATTAACATTCGTTTTTAGACTAGACTCTTTGACTTTGCTCTGGGTTACGGGTTTCGTTGGGTTTGGTTTGTGTGCGCTCGTTTTATCGTTTTGACTAGTTTTGTTTTCACTTACATTATTAACTTTACTTCCTATTTCGTTTCTTATCCTACTTGTAGCCTTTTTAAGTTCTGCCTGAAACTCGTCTTTTTCGTCACTATTTTTAGCCAATAGTGATGGAAGAGATTTTCTCAAAGGCTTACTGCTCTCCGCCATAGGGGTGAGCCGGCTTCCTTTCAACTGTTCTCCGAGAGATTTTATTCTGCTGTCGTGTGTGGTCCGAGGAGATTCGCTTTCTTTTCCACTCGGAAGCAAAGAGTCGAAAGTCTTTTCTCTCCTCAGCGGTGGTAGTTCAGTGTCTTCTCTCTTGAATCTTTCAGAATATCTAAAATTCCTGTTCAAAAGTGGAGTTTTCCATGCTTCACTTTGCTCGTTTGATTTTGTCATTTTTGCTCTACATCCGCTTACTCTGTCTATCCTCGTCTTCTTACATTCTTGTTTTGTTTGTAGTAAGCGTTCTTCTCTCTTCAAGGATGATGTTGTTTGTAACATGTCGTTGTTATCTGGATATTTGAGATGTTGTTCTTTGTCCTTACATGGTGACCTGTACCTTCTTTCAAAGGCTTGATTGTCGCTTAGGTCGAGTGACTTGTATTCTTGGGCTGTGCTTCTGTAAGCTGGTAGTTTAGAATCCAAATGTCCATTCATCTTTTTGGTTTCGTTTCTTGTTTTGAAAAGTCGCAATTTTCTTTGTGGTTCTCTCGCGTTCCCTTCACTGGAATCTGGCGACGAACCCTCACAATTCTGCATACAAAATTACAATTTATCAGTTAAAAGAACTTATGTATAGTGCTAAACTTCATAAATAAAAAAGAGGTGTTTGACTTACATCATTGGTGGGAGGAGGAGGTGCGCGGTACTTTTTCCGGAAATGTTTGTTACATTTCGGTTTCTGAGGCTCTTCTTCTAGCCTCAGGTCTGGTTCTGATCCAAACCTTTTATTTAGTCCTGAACCTGTAAATTTAATACACTTATTCCAGACATTGTATTTTTTATGAAAAACCTATAACGTGTATCGAACTTCTAAAAGAACACTGGTTAGCCGTATCCCTAACCTCACAATTATAGACTGTGTGCCAACCAGACGGACGGATATAGTTTAGAAAAGTTATGCACTACAACTTTCGATGAGGCATACTCATATTGAAAGCATAAGAGTGCGCCGCAGCTTCCATGAAAACAGCTACCCAGGGGGCACATCACGCACGACTTTGAGAATTAAACATTTTTGTGTTCTTAATATGTTTCATAGGTTAATAATGGCTGTTAAATAAAATGTGATAATTTCATAGCTTAGTAATAGTTACCTTCATTGTGTCTTAGATCCAGGTTAGTGTGTGACCTGTGCAGAGGGTCTCGCTCCCTGGACCTGATGTCTCCCAGCTCTCCCCCCGCGCCAGCGGAGCGTGACCGAAATGCGTTGGAGTGCTGAAGAAAGATACATTGCACGTGAAAATTGAGGTTTATTATGTATTAAGAAAGTTAAGAATACACTTATTTGTTTTATTGATTCCAGCTTAAATTACTTTGTGACTACACTAAATCAAGATATGTTTTGTAAAAAAAAAATATATCGTTTTGTACAACTATAAGTTAATTGTCATGTGACATGTTAAAATGTTTGTTACCATCGGCTGCTCAGTCAAATAAATATGATTTAAGGGTTTATTCAGAAAATAGGTACTTCTTCACTTCAATTCACTCTCGAATTAACACTAATTTAAGTACTTATATTCAAACTAGCTTTCGCCCGCGACTCCGCCCGCGTAAATGTCGATCCCTCGGGAACAGTACTTTTTCCCTGTATAAAAATCTGGGGTACGGAGAAGGACATAGGGTGTACCCTATGTCCTTCTCCGTACCCCAGATAACGTGTATGCAAAATTTCATGATGATCGGTTCAGTAGTTACAACGTGAAAGCGTAACAAACAAACAAACAATCTCACTTTCGCATTTATATTATTAGTAAGGATTATTAATAATTGCTACTTACAGACTTTTAGCGGAAGCCACCACTGTATAGAAGAAAAAGTCGAAAGAAACAATTTTTCAATAGTATTGGTCGCCTACTCTAAGGGACCTGAAGGGCTTTATTTTATATGTTCTTGTTTTGACGTGATAACGATGTAACTTAAAATCCATGAACACCAGTTGAATGTATATAGGCCGTCCAGAGAGGAGTCGTGAGAGCCCGGAACAAGCGATAGAGAGGCATAATCGGCCTAAGAGTTTGGCTTGAAATGAAATGAAATGAAATGAAAAATATTTATTGTAACACACAATGGCACACACAACACAAACAAAAAAGGACAGTATAAGACAAAACACAATTATAAGGCGGTGTCATCAGTATTACAAAAGGTGACGGCTCAGTATAACGCTGTACTAGGCATATGCATGACCTAGTACAACACTGATTTTCAGCCGTCACCTTCTGTGGCATCACGGACCGTCCCACATTGCTTGTGACGCATCTATCTCTCTTCCACTGTTTTCACGCAAAATTATCGTCCATAAACTGACTTTACAGACAGCCAATTTTTATAAATAGTAATATCGGTACAATTTAATTGTTATACTATAGTATAACAATTAAATTGTAACAATTAAATTGTGTACACTCGCTATAGCGAGTGTAAAATAACAATAAGATAACATAGCAGTCTCAAAGTTCGAGCAGACCCGGCGTATGTTTAATAGATATGGTTAATTGTATAATTTAGAAACGTACCACATGTCCGTGTGGGACCCTGGGTTCGTGTAGTATGGCGGTGGGTCGGCGTCCGCTGATGGTGCCCCCGGACTGCAGGATGGCTCCGTTGTCTGTGCTGCGTAGATGAGGAGACTCCGGGAGAGATGGCAGCACCTGGAATACAACAATTGTACACTGATGAAAAGGGACACCTTAACCGCTAACCAAAAGATTTTGGGTTGAATTATTATGACAAATACTTGAACTATTTTTTTTTAAGATTTTTTTTATAGTACTACTAAATTAAGAGTCCGTACTACCTCACACTGCTTTGCATGATTGTCTGTAATATTAACAATAAAGAAATACTCAAGTTGAAATAAAAATGCAGCAAAGTTCAGGACTAACTCTGGTAACTATCTGACTCAAAAACACGATTGCGTTAAATATTCTCGATAGAAAAAAAATCCAAATCACGCCTTATTTACTCGGTAAACAGTATTATTCACCAAATACATTAAAATTAACCTTGAAACTTAGGATTATAATTGCATTACAGATAAGGCAGCCATCATGTATTTTTCTTTTTCGACTAACCCTTGAATATTCTTAAAAAACGAAAATATCCAAAGTAGCCAACGCGTTTAGACCATCCGGGTTTGTACCGCCACGCCGCCTGGCCTATGGCGGGCGTTAATAGTAAAAGCCAATGTTTATGAATTACCTTAATAAGCTATACGGTTTGAATAAAATTGTCAAGACACCTTGATGCTGTTTGTTTGGTGTGACTAGCTTAACGTAGATGTTTAAAAACACTAACGGAAGCCAGAAGGGAAACCAATTGGGTCTTTATTACCATCTTCAGCACCTTTTTCTGCTGATCTTGATAAACTAAACAATAAGACCGTACCGTGCGTGTCTTTTTCTTGAAGTCAAAACGTTTATTTAAAAATAAGGTGTTTACAGGCCCTTTTCATGTAAAATCTTTTACTAATATTTATATTTCGAAAGGTACAGACTGTTAATAAATCCGCACAGAAGTGCTATATATGTTCTTCTTTATATTTCCCGTACATATTAAATCTATTCTATATCTTGTTTTACGAGTATCTAATACCGAGTGTCTCATCTGTCTCATCGATTATTTTCTCAGAGATTTTGAATAGGAGATAGAATAAAGTGGTCAAAGAAATAATTTTTAAGAAAATAAACAAATTGATTAAAAAAAAATCTGTGTTTATAGATTTTCCGAAAACGCCATAGCTAAAACGAACCTTTAAAATGTAACACAGGATTGGCGGTTGCCCAAAAAGGATTATTGGCGCCATTGTTACCAACTTCAAAAAACGAGGAGGTACTCAATTGGGCTGTATGATTTTTTAATGTTTGATACTTTATAACTCCGTTATTTAATAACCGATTAGAAAACATATTTTTTATTTAAAAGTAAGGTTCAAATATTATATAATACTAGCTGCCCCGGCGAACTTCGTTTCGCCATAAGTTAAAAACTATCCTATCTCTCAAGTTGGATCGAACTGCACATGGTGTGCGAATTTTATTATAATCGGTTAAGTGGTTTAGGAGTCCATTGAGGACAAACATTGTGACACGAGATTTATATATATTAAGATATGAACTGAATTAAATTTTTATTTATCAGCGGAATATTAGTTGTTATTGACTCCTTTCCCCTTTATCAGCAAAACGAAGAAAAGCTGTGAGAAAAGCTCTTCTTCCAACCTCACGATAACATTGGCATCATTTTCACAAAAAAATATATGTAGATTTTGCAAAATGTTGACGTCGCTATGTGTCGTCAAAAATAAGACAAGCCTAAAACCCCCACACCCCTTTTGCTGTTTACGTAATATTGAAAATGTTCAGTTCAGTAGTTTGATTGAACTCATTTTTTTACCCGTCTGACTTACTCAGAAACAGGGTAATGTTTTTTCGGGCGCATGTATGTATGTAAGTATGTCTGTTCCAAAATTGTCTCCTGTAATATAAACAGCTTCACCGACTTTGAAATGCTGCATAAGATTTGTATTCTTCCTCGGAGTGTCATAGGCTATGTGACGTTAGCATAAAAATTATATGGCAACGTAAACTGCCAAAAAGGCAGTCAGGATTTTTTAAATAAAGTATTTGTTTATACAAAGGTTAACTTTTTATAAGTGTTTTACAATGCTATTTTGATATCATCATCATCATTATCATCAGGTCTTTTTAGTTTCCACTGCAGGAGCATGACCCTCCCTGTATAATGCTATTTTGATATACTCATAATAAATTAAGAAATAAAATATGGTGAAAAAACTTCAATTTTATCTCTTAATTTATTGAGAGTATATCAAAATAGCATTGTGAATGCAAAATAAATCACTTATTAAAATATTGCATGACTTCCTACATATTAGTTGATTTTTAAATTCATTGTTATATAAGTTGAATCAAATACCTCACTTGTAAAAGTCGGTTAGTTGTGTTTAGGTGACGTAAGCCTTAATACGTATAAGGAGAATGGGATATAGTATGGTGGAGAATTTCGGCGCCGAGATTGAATCATGCGGTAGCTGAAATGGCAGAGCATAGGTCGTATCCTACATCCTAGGTCGCTGGTTCAAGTCCCGCCCGCTTGAAATATTTTCCCCATATTTTATTTCTTAATTTATTAAAAGGTTATCTTGCTTTGGGATAGTGTACCTTAGGCGCATGTCTCGGTGGTTCGTGTGGCAGCGTGTTCGCGCGGCGGGTCCGCTGTGGAACCGCGCCGCTCGGATGGCTGCCCGCTTGGCCCATCCCGCTGCTACGAAGTGCTTCTCATCTGCAACGAGAAAATTACAAATGTTATTCACGTTTATCATACATTCTTTAAAAGGGGTTAAACAACGCCGCTTAAGAGCAACAAAATTAATAGCTGCTAGCGGCTTAACCCCGGCTTCGCATGGTTAGGTATAGGTATTTAATTCTATAGCCTATGTTCATCAGTGATAATATAGGATTCTAATCGTAAAATAATTTTTCAAATCGGTACAGTAGTTCCGAGCCTATTCAATACAAACAAACAATAAAATATTTCCTCTTTATATCAAACGAGCTGGGTAAATGGAGCGATTATTCGTCGTTTTTTGCCATTTGTCGTTTGGGTCTCCATGATGTGGTCGCCTAGTGGTAGAATTTGGCAGTATTTAACTTAATTAATGATAACAATAAAACCAAATGATATTTGTAAATTACTTAACCCCACTATTTGTTTAATATTATTTCTATTAAAAAACATTCACTGGCATTAATATTCTTCTTCTTAACGTATTCGCCCCATTAGATCTCTTTCTGAACCCAGTATTGGACGATTTGTAACTGCATTAAGAGTCCTTTAGCGTGCAGGTCGCCAGGCATGCTGGGCACACCAAAGTAAGTGTGCCATTGTCTGTGGAAATGCACTATAGCTGCACATTAGACAGCTCCGTGGCGCAGTGGTTAACACGCCAGCCTGCGTCACGGAGTGCCCGGGTACGATCCCCGGCCAGATCAAGATGGAAAATGATCTTTTTCAGATTGGCCTGGGTCTTGGATGTTTATCTATATATGTATTTGTTATAAAATATAGTATAGTTGAGTTAGTATCCCATAACACAAGTCTCGAACTTTCGTTGGCGCTAGCTCAATCTGTGTGATTTGTCCGTATATATTTATTTATTTATACGTTATTACTATTATCTGTATACCACCATTTGACCAGATTATGTTTTCCATCCTAGGTTCTCAGGTAGTTAAGGCACTGAGTTTTAATGAACCAGGTCCTTCGTGCTTAGGATGGCACGTTGAGTGGTTGGTCAGATGCTTTAAGGCAGCTTAAAAACTAACTAAAACAATCACGGAAAACAACGACGTATACGCCATATTTGCAGCTTTTTACTAGAATTAGTTGTATTACCATGGGAGACTGCATGAAGAAGTTTACAACCCATGTATTTTTTTTTCGATCGTGGTTTTATTTTGTTCTTTTTTCCGTTGAATGTTTTAATAACTACTCATTTAATAATAATAACCCATTTCTAATGGAGACGATTAGTCTCGCGTGATCTAGACAAGGGATTTACTGTACAACAATAAGCATAACTGGCAGACAGTAGAAAAACGCACACTAAAAGAAAGCATAAAAGAAGTGCGTGTCTTAGTTCCATGAGAAAATTAATTAAAACCACCTTAATCTTCACCGACCATTAAAAACATCATAATTCATGCTACGCATCACAAATTACCTAATAATATATAACGATATCTATTACTCCTATTAATGAATAAGGGCATGTTTCCACCAAAGATATGTTGTGTAGGGCAGTGATGTTAAGATTTCTTGCCAGGCTGTGAAAAATAAAAGATGACTTTTTTATAAAAAAATACGTATGTATGAGACTATATAATTAAATCTACAGATTACATAGATGGAGCTAGCTAAGTAAACTTGTGTCGTGGGTTACCAATTCAAGAATTGTATATTTTTATAATAATAATACATTACATCAACTTCTCCAAAGGGCCTCTACGTGTTGGATCTATATTGCCACGCAAGCCTCTCAAAGAACCGGGGTAGCACATTAAATCATAGAGATAATAAATGTTTATTTTCTCTTCACAATGTAGTAACAAATACTAGCAGGTTTTATATAAAGATAAATACCTTTATACAAATAAATATCAAATACCCAGGACAATTTGAAAAATATAATTTTCCGTCTTGACATGTCCGACCTGGTCGAACCCAGGACCCTTCGATTCAAAAGCACGCATTTGTCTGATTTTTTTTCTTTTACCCCGACCAGTATGGAAGAATATCTTCGTTGGAATCGCAGCCTTACAAGTTCTCCTATAAAAATGTATTACTCTCACGACAAATTACAGGCTCCGTATTACATCCCGAGCCTTGTAGGTCGTAAGTCATATTTATGGTCAGCTTAGCCGGTGTTTTACTTTCCCCCATTAGAGGATGAAAGCCCATAGTCCATACATCACACGTGTGTTGGGACTTTTTTCAATTTGGAAAGAAATTTTTGATAGTTTATTTAATGGCTGTCTTAAAATAACTATAGTTTGGTTAAACAGTTTGTTGGAACATGACAGTCCGGCTGGACTTCATGTCGCTCAGCCAGCAATGGAAAGATCTATGCGCGGTATTTCGTTGCGGGATAACATCCGTAACGAAATCATCTGGCAGAGGACCAAAGTTTTAGACATTGTCCAGAAGTGTAGCAAGCTGAAGTGGCAGTGGGCTGGCCACATTTGTCGCAGAACCGATGAGCGTTGGAGTAGACGTCTCGAATGGAGACCACGTCTCGGCAAACGTAGTGTTGGTCCCTGCCAGATGGATTGATTTACTTTATATAATAACTTTCTGATATACTATGTCACCTAATCAATATGAGAGAAGGAATATTTCCCGATAAACTTAAGTTCACTATATTAAAACCCTTGTACAAAAAAGGGAACGAAAATGATGTTGCGAATTATAGACCAACAGCTTTGATTCCAGTGTTGGCAAAAATATATGAAAAAATAATGCACAACCGCCTTTTTGCTTTTCACGAACAAAACGGTTTCCAAAAAAATAAATCTACAACCCTCGCAGCATTTAAATTAGTCCATAATATAACGAAAAATATAGATAATAAGAAACGCGTGTCTGTGACCTTTTTCGATATGAGTAGGGCATTTGATTTTGTGGATCACGATACATTAAAAAACAAATGTGAAAAGTATGGTCTAAGAGAAAAAGCCCTAGACTGGATTAGCAGCTACCTTAAAAATCGACAACAATCAGTAGAAATTAAAAAACTTAACAATGAATATACGCTGACGTCCTATAGGTCTCCTTTTGAATTTAACAATTACGGAGTGCCGCAAGGCAGTGTCCTTGGACCTCTTCTTTTCCTCATTTATATCAATGATATACCAAATGTAACAAACTATCCCTGCACACTCTTCGCAGACGACATATCCGTAGTAATACATTCCGACCCGAAAAATGAAAACCATACTATTATATTATCTGACACAATTGATTTATTTACAAATTGGCTTGACGAAAATAATTTGACAGTGAACATATCAAAAACGAAAATATTGCAATTTAAAAACCATAATATGACTCTACCTAATCTTAATGTAATTCATAATGACGAAAAAATTGAAGAAGTAAAGGAAATTAAATTTTTAGGAATGACATTAGACACAAACTGTAATTGGAAAGCACACATAAATTGTTTATGCAAAAAGCTCAATAAATTTGTCTTTGCACTAAAAAGGCTACGTTGCACCGCAGGAGTACACACTGCCTTGACAGCATATCAAGGATACGTAGGATCACTCCTAAGATATGGTCTCATCCTATGGGGAAGATCGACACTTTTCAATAAAGCTTTTATTGTACAAAAAAAATGCATACGTGCGATGTGTCTAGCGTACCCGCTTGACTCATGCCGACCCTTATTCAAAAAATTAAAATTATTAACTTTACCCTCACTGTATGTTCTAGAGGCTGGTTTATTTGTGAAAAAACACCCTGAGCTGTTCACAAAAGCAAATGTTAACAAAAAGCACTTATCAAGAGATCCGACAAAATTACTATTACCTAGTTCAAGGACGAGATATTTTCAGAGGAATTGCTACTATATGGTCATTCAATTATATAATAAGATCCCAAAACTTATTCGGGATTTACCTTTTAATCGTTTTTAAACCAAATTAAAAAAATGGTTGTTAGACGAATGCTTCTATTCAATCAATGAAATAATTGCGTTTAAATAACAATTTTCACTTTAACACGATTATTTTATATTATAGAAGTAATTCATAACATAATAAAATACAATTTGTAAACATTTATAATAATAATATTTAAGTAGTCAAGTTACGATGATGGACAAAAAATTGTTGCATGCCATGTATATGGCTAAATAGGCTTGTTCTTGACACATTTTGTAACCCTATTTTGTACCCTATTTAATGCAAATAAATGAATTTTGAATTTACAATTTTTGAATTTTGATGATCTGAGGAGGGTCGCTGGTAGTGGCTGGATGAGGAAAGCGGGAGATCGTGCACTGTGGCGTGCCCTTGGGAGGCCTACGTCCAGCAGTGGACTGCAATAGGCTGATTGAGAGTTTGGTTTAATGGGTGAACAAAGAATACTATTTAGTGTGTATCACTCTGGCATACATTGGCGACTTTAGTGTCTAATGTTATGTGGTCTCAACTATGGTCCGTGGTCCCAACGCCTAGTACATACAATTTGTTTGATGCTCATCATATAGATGGCGCCATAGGTTTCTTCATAACTATTCTTCTTCTAACAGTGCCTCTTTAACTAGTGAAGATTGGCAGTCAGCTCCGCATATTTCTGCTTGTCTCCAGGGAGGTGAAAAAGTTTGGCTGCTATCGCGATACCAGTTCACTCCCTGATGTTATGCAACCATGACTTCTATTTCCTACCCACTTTGCGACTTTGTCCATCATTATGAGTTGCGGGCTCGTATCTTACATGCCTTAGCACATGCCCTAATTATTCTTAACTATGTATCCATCTGTACCATAAGAGATAATAAAATCAGTATTCACATTAAATATCTTAATTAAAAATAAATCATGATTTTTTCAGGTTTACTTGTTTTCATCAAGTTTAGGCTAACGCCATCTAGTGACAGATAGAAAAGTTTGTAACTAATGCACTGCAGCGCCCTCAACGCCGCCCAGTGGCAATTAATGAAACTAACTACCAAGGCCTGCTGGCATGCTTACCAGGTACTCTGTACGTGCTTTTAAAGGAGTATTTTTGTATGAGGCTGGCAATGTATTCTTCATCATCAGGTCTTTTTTAGTCTCCACTGCAGGAGCATGACCCTCTCTGTACTACTGGAGCCATACTTGGCCAGAGCAGACAGAGGGCTTGGTCTACACTCTCCTCGCTGGCCAGACGGGTTGGAGAGGTCTCATAAATGTTAATAGCTTTGTTTAGCTTGTATTTCCTAAGTCGCCTTCTACGACATCCACGGAAAGACTTGGGGTGGTCCTATTCTACTCTGCCAGATACCACACGGCAATGTATACGTTAATAATATAGTGTCTTTGATAAGCAAAAGCAAGTCCACCTCCACACACGGTCACGGATAAAATAAATAAGACAAGTTTGCCAAATTGTTATGTCTAGAGATTTTTTATTATTTGGCGAGCTTCGTGGGAGCCTGCGACACGAGGGTGCCCGAATTCGATCCCCGGTCAGGTCAAGATAGAATTTTTTTTTTTCAGATTGGCCTGGGTCTTGGATGTTTATCTATATAGTATTTGTTATAAAATATCGTATCGTTGAGTTAGTATCCCATAACACGTCTCGAACTTACTTTGGGGCTAGCTCAATTTGTGTGATTTGTCCGTATATAATAATAATTACTATTTTTTAGTAATCATATCTACACACTCTGTTACTGTTACAATTCAAAAGATGCAGCCCTGTGGTTAAAAAAACACTAAAAGGTGACGCGTATAACCGTAGCAATTGCATTTCCGTTTAAATAAAATTCTAGACCTCTAGTAATTGATGATTATTGCTTTCGCTTTTCTTAATAAGATATTTTATTATTACGCAACATAAAATAAAACTGCCATAAATTTAATTAATATCAAATTAGAAACAAAAACAGGCCTTGCGTAGTTGTGAGATCCTCAAAGAGCGCAGTATGCAGGTATCGGAGATAGCTCCATATTTGACTCTTTTATAGTAGAACCATGGGTCCGTCCGTGGGGTCCATCAGTCTATCGCCTTTTTGACAAAAGTCAAAGAGACGACGGGCTGATAGAGGTATTCCGTGACCAAAGGGCTGGCAACTATCTGGCAGTCTCTTGGGCACGTTGCCGCGGGGCGATGGTTTGCAGGGACTATATAATTTATAAATAAGTATATTTTAAAGTAAGTAGGTTTAATTACAATCAGTATCAACATATAATTTTTTTAAAAGACAAAGTAAGAAAGCTCATTTACATTTTTAGGAACTTAAACTCTGTAACTGATTTTAGTACCCTTAAGATTGTATACTATGCAATGTGTCAAACAATTTTATCCTACTGCATCACAGCGTGGGGCGGAGCTGCGAAAACAATATTGTTACCACTGGAGCGGGCGCAAAGAGCAGTTCTTAAGGTCATGACTAAAAAAACCATTTCGGTACCCTACTGCCCAACTTTTCTCTGATACTGCAGTCCTGACAGTAAGGCAACTGTTTATTTCGATGATGCTACTTCGCAAACATTCACAGTTGGTTTATGACCCGACGCTGCGTATCCGCAAGCGGAGATGGGACCGTGTCTGCTCCACGCCTAGACATAGGACTACCTTCGCTGCTCGGCATTTTGTCGTACTTAGCTGTATTATATACAACAAGGTAAATAAATTACTAAAAATTTACCCTTGCACAAAACGAGTCGCAAAATATAAAAATAAAGAATGGCTATTGAGTCTAAATTATTCCGACACAGAAAACCTCTTACCAAATAACCAATAATTAATTCTTAAGTCATAAAATACTTTATTTCGATTACAGCCCTTTGTATTTATTAATTTCTTTCAATGCAAACTCAAACACTCATACACTCTCTCACTGATAATCTTTTATGAATCATCTATATTTAAAAATATTAAATTTTGTTACCAAGGCGGCGGAGAGCTATAGTTTTAGATACATTTATATATCTAACATTAATAAGTGTAACTGTTGCTAATTCCCAAAAAACAGATCTTTCTAGTTTGGGAATTATGGAATACATGTTGGTAATACCTATCTTGTTACATTTCTTACATTTCTTTTAGTTATAGGTATACAGCTACGGCAAACAACTCTAGCTCGCTTCATCGGATCTCTCGTAATGCCTTCCGCCACTCGAGATACAGGTTTATTCCTAGTTCGATGGTGGATGGCTGAGCGAGGGACCCGCCTGAATGCAACCTATTTTCTTTGTGCTAAAGGTATTATATGGAGTTTGTATATATTGTGTTGTATACTATTCTACTGTGAAATGGGTCAATAATTTTTTTTTTTTTTTTTTAGTATTTATTTATCAATTGTAATATTTACAAAAGTGTAATAAAATAATAAATAGTCGGCTGATTGTATTGTAGTGCTTGATTATGTAAATTTTAAATAAATTATAACTGGTATATTTTTTCTTATCTTCTAAATTATTCACTTTTAAAAATAGAACATTTCTTTTAATAATTAAAGTCAATGCAGCAATGTATCACCCCGTATCCTTCAATTTGCTGGACTAGCCATGCCCTCGGCTACTTCTATATCTCAGGTTCGTTAGGGTGTGCCGACGTCGTGTGAGGCACCTTCATTTCCATAATTTCTCCTAAACCCTTAAAGCCTTCTTTATGTTGGGCGAGTATAATGGGTTAGTAGAGGCGTGAGAAGTTTCTAAATAAAAAAAATATATTTATGATAGGGCCAAACGATAAAGTAGTAATTTAAACACGTATTATATATTGATAACTTTTTTCGCGCCGTCCTTCGCATAATGTATACTATTCTAATGAGTCAGCAAATAGCTTTGCGTTAAGGTGTAACAAATGTCTTCTCATCCATACTAACTTTGAATAAATATACACTGACACTTCTCTACCTAGTATAAAACAAAGTCGCTTCCCGCTGTCTGTCTGTCCCTATGTATGTATAGATCTTTAATACTATGCAACGGATTTTGATGCGGTATTTTTAGATATAGTGATCCAAGAGCAAGGTTTATGTGTATAATTTATCGCACTCGTGCTAATCGGGTCGCTAGTAAACACTGAAAATGCATTTCTTAGTAGTGTTTTTAATGAAGTATAATTTTTGTTTCAATACAACTTTTATCCCGGATTTTTTTTGAGACCATTTCAACTAAATTTTTATTTTATAATTTGTTTCTTTGTAGTAAGAATTTTTTCACAAATGCAAACAAAACTCTATTTCGTTTTTAGAGGATTTTTATAACTCGCCACTCGACTCGACCAATATAAATCATAAGCCTTTATCCCCATCAGCCACACAGATTTATGTAGAGATAGCAACTTAGAAATATTTGTTGTGTAATTACCTATTTCTCCCGTTATTGAATAGATTTTACGAGGGAAATAAAGGTGAAATCCTGAAGTTACGATTATGACTGTATTTTATTAAAATACTTCTAAGTCATCAAAATTCTGTGATTAAAACATTTCAAAGAGCTTATGAGTGGATCTACCGCATAGAATTTAATCTTATTATTCTATGGTAAGTATCTATTTCTATTCGGAATTAAAATGTAAGTTATCAAAAACGGGCGTCGTATTATTTTAATGAAGTATATAAATATGAGTCTGTAAAGCATAGTGTTTGTGTTTGTCATGTCGAAATACATTAAAGCATAATAACACGGAAACATTTCAGTGGGAAACCAAATACATCAACGAAAACAAAACTCAGAAAGAGAAACGTTGCGCCGATTAAGCTAGTTTATCTTCTTTTTATATTCCTTAAAAACTTTTCATCTTTCTGACACTTAATATTCTTATATGGAAAACAGACGTCAACACGTGCATACAAATACGACAACAATATGCAGCGCACGCGCAGTGCGCACCCGACCTTGACCTACTGCGGGTGACCTTGGTGGCTTACTTCGTAAGGGTTTTGTTGGAGGATAGTTTGCTTTAGCAACACAATTGTCCTACTATGTTATAAGGGACTACAACAAAAGAAAATGAATATTTAATATAATACGGAAATAAAGGCAAACGTACGGAATCCTCGACACACGAGTTCGACTCACACTTATCAAGGCTAGGCTAGTTTCCTTAAAAAATATAATTAGTCCGTCAATTAGATATTCAAAAAATATTGGACACGTATTTTTTCTTTTGTCGGTGAAACAAAAAAATATAAAGATATAGCCCTTTGAAGTTCCGTGTGACGTCATAGTTTGCTACAATTTTTAGCAAACTTTGACGTCACGAGCCCCCACACCTGAACTTTGACGCGCTTTATCTTTATTATTTATTGTTTATTTGACAAAATAAAATATACGTGTCCAATATTTTTTGATTATCTAACTGACGGACTAATTGTTATGTTCATATTACGACCCAGGAAACTAGCCTATTAATAATAATAAAAAAACAGGCTATTCTCAAACTATTTGGAGAATAGCCTGCTATAGGAATAGCTATCGATCGAATTGTTGGAACGATGAAAGGGAAGCCTTTGCCCTGCAGTGGGACAGTAGTAGTAGTAAAGGCTAGAAATAGAACAGGCTACTCTCCTTTAAAAAAAAATCTTAGGACATTTAGGTTTTTAAGACAAACCTTAAAGTACCGTAACTGTCGAAATCCTCCTGTTTTTTGAAGATACGAGGTAATTATGAAATTTACAAACATACGCGCAAAACACATAACTCTTTTTATAGTCGGGCTAAATTTCATGACGATCGGTTCAGTACTTACGGCGCGATAGTAAAACAAACAAACAAACTCAATTTCGCAGTATTAATAGGTATTATCAACGACAAAAGTGAGTCTGAAATATCAATTCCTTCAACAATGTAGGTATATGTTTATTGGTTATGCATGTAGTAGATTTGTCATGTTCAATAAATATTTATGAGTATGTAAAGATCGTGCACGCGGAAGGTCGTACAATCGTAAATGATTATTAATTAGTCGATATTCGTACATTTAAATACAACATAACTGCATACGTAGTCATGTTGTAAGATACACTTGATATTACTCATCATCATCATTTCGTGTAGGTATCACGGTCAAAGATTCGAGATTCAAAGATTTATTCAGAAAATAGGCCTTTTCAGGCACTTTTTCACGTCAATTCACATTTTAAATAATACTTATTATATTATATTTAAATTATTAATTATTGTTCAAAAGCTACAAACTACTAGCGTTTCGGAACCGACCACTGCAGATAAGAAGACGCCGAAAGAAACTCTTTTCAATGTATAATATTTTGTATGATATTTAATATTTTTATCTTTTCTTTTTTTTCTGATGTCATGTTATATACAATTTTAATTTACATATTTTTGTGGAACACGTTATGTTAGCGATCGAGCGTCCAACAACAACAGATATGATAAAAGTTTAAAAGATAGATAGAAGTCTCAAAGAGGCCGAGCAGACCTGTCCCCCCTGGCAGCACCCGTTCACGAGTTGGTCAATCGACCATGCACAGCACACCCTGGTGTCAGAGTTCTTCGGAACCGCCTCTCGGTCTCTAACGTGGTTACTAACTAGCACGTAAGCATACTGTTTTGTAGGATAATCAAAAATCAATTGTGAGTGGACTTTTGGGAATGCTACCTCATGTGGAAGGAAAAAGATACACGTATCGTTGAGGTCTGAAAGATGGGCACGTTTGATCACATCATGGGTACCTACTGATGGAAGGCATTCAAGAAGGAAGCCAAGAACGAGATGGAGGGACGAGCTGTTTGCTTTCAATGAGGGATGGCAAAACATAGAAATGGATAGAACTAGATAGAAAACAGAAGCTTTTGCCAAGTGAGACATAAATAGTTAAATAAAAATGTCTTGTCAATCTTTTCATGTTTTCAACATTGGTGGAGAATGTGCATTTTATTTTATATATCACAAAAATTAAGACCCATTAATATTTTTTTCATACGTGTAACATACTATAGATTATTGTTTTTTCTTTCGCAACAAAAATTAAGGATATTTTAGTGTGATTTAATAATACCAACATTTGAATAAAATTATTGTCTCTCGATGAGTGCATTTTTTTAGAATGTGGTAGCAATTGGCTTTATGATAAGTTACATAGTACAAGTTACATAGATGAATTAAAAGGTTTTGAGCAGCGGCAAGACCAGGACTGAATTTTCGTACTTACTCATGCATGTTTAAGAATATATAGCATGTTTGAGAAAAAATAGTTACATTAGGCTATTATTCTAAGCAGACTTAAGCTCCAGACCTGTTGATAGTGTACGAGTCACATAACAATATTATCATGTCATGCAGCTAAATCAGTTGGAAGTTACGCACGAGGCTAGGATATAGGGAGGTGTAGCCTTATAATGTGACTGCTAAACCATCGACTTGGACTTTTATTGATGCGGAACCGCGAGATTTAAGTGGCTGTGGCAGCTGCCTGCGGCTAGGTGCAAACTAAAGGTAGTAATAGATATGAATAGGTGAACCACGGAAAATAATATTCTTATAATATCTTAAGGTGAACTAGGGGAAGAAAAAATGCCCTTGGTACACCTAGATGGATTATTGAGTTGGATCACGAGTTGGGCGGAAATATGGCAAAGATATGAACATGTGCATGACAAATACTTCATCTTTTCTGTCAGCGTAATGGTCAAACGTTTATCCCTACTAATATTATAAATGCGAAAGTTAGTTTGTTACATTTTCAGGCCGTAACTACTGAACCGAACATCATGAAATTTTTCATGATAAGTTCTCTGGAGTACGGAAAAGGACATGCTACCTTTCGTTCTGGAAAAAGCACTATTCCCGTGGGAACGACGTGGACGCGAGCAAAGCTGCGAGCGAAAGCTAGTAAGAAAATAAATTTAAAAGTAACACCAGCCAAGGGCTAGTCGAATCATTATTCAAAATTTAACTAGGAGAAACATTCAAAACATGTTGTTTTTGAACGTTTGTATTAATATAATACCTAATATATATAATAATTGTATGCCCAAATCCCCTAGGTTTGTTATTTTCATTAGCTCGGGAGACCGGGCCCGATGTTATAGCTGCAACCACCCCCTAGCAGTTTAGGATGTCACCCCTGTACAAGGTATACACAACGACGACGAGATGTGTAAATCCAGTATTTCTTAAGTCGCCTCTAACGATATCCACCGTCAGGCCAACGAGGAAAGTGTAGGCCAAATTCTCTGCCTGCTCTGACCAAGTATGGCTCCGGTAGTACAGTATACTATATGTGCTTGTTTGTTTCTCTCGCGTGTTCCTCCTGTTTTTAACACTTTCACGAACCGGGGGTGTCTGTAGACGTCATTTTATTCTTATTTCTTTTGTGTCTAGTTCATTGTCCGTAAATGAGTTATGGATAAAGGCATCTGTTAAAGCCTAAGGACTGCTAGCAATGACAGCCGGTACCGAGGAGCTCGAGAATTTTAATGCCACTTGCGGTAGCCCATCCAAGTGGGCCGCGCCCGGGGTTAATAAAATGTGTAAGTGCTAATGCTACTCAAGCCCACTGGGTCATCAGACTCTCATGGGCTATCCTTCTGCCACTCGCCTTATTCTATCAACTGGTTGTGCTCGGCAGGGGGCCCGGAAATGGATCAAACATTTCTCAAGAGCAACTTAGTTGTTATTTCTTTAAGTTCATTATGTTGTACAACGTTGATATATTACTTAATTGGTACATATTATATTTATTTTATTGTGTATCCTTACTAATATTATAAATGCGAAAGTGAGTTTGTTTGTTACGCTTTCACGCCATAACTACTGACCCGATCATTATGAAATTTTGCATACAAGTTCTCTCTCAAGGACATAGGCTACCTTTTATCCCGGGAAAAAGTACTATTCCCGAAGGATCGACATTGACGCGGGCGGAGCCGCGGGCGAAAGCTAGTTATTTATAAGGCCGTAGGCGATAGAGCTCCACACGAAAAAGACAAACTTGTGTTTCAATCAGAATCAAATCGTAGGTATATTCAGAAAATAGGCCGTTTGTCACATTTAAAATTGTGTTATTTAGTAAAAATGTTTATTTAATTTTTTATTTAAGTTAAATAGCTACGGATTACAGGCATTATGGAAGCGACCACTGCAGATAAGAAAACGCCGAATGAAACAGTATTTTTTGCCTACTTGCCTAAATGGTTATGTATGTATCTATATCAATTCTCATGTCATCAATTTAAATATACATTATATTTAAATTTCATTCAAGTTTATTATATAGACGTTAAACTCATTGTATAGAGTACAATGTAGAAATAGTGAGGTGTGATTGTTAAGTCAAATTAAAAATAATAAAAATGCATCTATTTCGTAATAGCATAATAAAGATGAATTTCCAGTCGATCAATCAGCCTAAGCACCTGCCTCGTCTTCCGGGAGCGAATCCGGGGCGCGCGGCGCGTGCGCAGCCGATTACCATAAAGAAAGTGGCCCGCATCCAATGCTCGGGAGAAAATATGCTCGTCGCTATGCACTTTTGCCTTCAACTCACAGGGATGCCAGCTGAAAGATCTTTTTCTTAATATTTTGTCTAGCAGTAGAATCCTTACGGCTGACAATCATGTCAGCCGTAAGGATTCAACAAATCATCAGATTTGGACTCTTCCATGCTGGTCTAGGAAAAAGAAAAAACGTAGAATGTGCCAAATGCTTCTCTACCCGCGCAGGTTGTAAAAGACGATCGAGGGATTGAGCTAAAATCTGCGGAATCATGTCAATAGGCGATACGGCTAGCAACCCACCACTATTTTGATTCCGTTTTCCATCTACACGCCCTCCAACATGCTAAATATGGCCATGAGGTCTTATAGACCAAGGCTCTGTCTACTCCGCAAGGGAAAAAACACGTGTTACTATGTATGTATATAGTGTTACTATGTATGTAAATATAACAGCCACCGTGGTCCATTGGTTAAGGCGTTTGCCTGTTGACCCGGGGGTCGTGGGTTCGATTCCCACCGGAAGCATACTTTGTTTAGTTGTTTCTAGTTTGGTTAGGACATTGCAGGCTTGAATCACCTGATTGTCTGAAAATAAAGATGATTCCGTGCTTCAGAAGGCACGTTAAGCCGGTGGTCCCGGCTGCCATCTGGTAGTCGTTAAAGGAACCACGTCAGAGGCCGAGAGGCGGTTCCGAAGAACTCTGACATCAGGGTGTGTGATATGTATGTATGTATCAGATTTGGAATCAAGATTTTACAGTCACAGTCGTTAATTTTTCTATAGTAATATACCTGAAGGAACTGGGCATATAAAATCATTTAATCGCTCTACCCTTGCATGTTGGCAACCCTACAAAATTGAAACGGCGTGGACATCAGATGTGTTTAGTCCGACGTACAATTTCTCCATAGCTCTAATCATACAATAATAAGCAGTAGTATAGTTAGTAAGTATACCTACAGGTATTTCATTAAGTTTCCATTGACTTGGAAATGCTTTCCAAGCTTTGTTTGTAGTTCGAGAACTCGAGACATTTGCAATGTAAAGTGAACACCGTATTTTATGAAGAACTAGCTTTCGCCCTCGGCTCCGCCCGCGTAAATGTCGATCCCTCGGGGAACAATCTTTTTCCTGGGATAAAATGTACCCTATGTCCTTCTCCGTACCCCAGATAACGTGTATGCAAAAATTCATGATGATCGGTTCAGTGGTTACAACGTGAAAGCGTAACAAACAAACAAACTCACTTTCGCATTTATAATATTAGTTAGGATAATTGGCCAGCTCCGCTGCGCATAAAGATCATCTTATTCATCATCACAAAAAGGAAAGATTTGAATTGTGTGTTTGTTTGTAGTTGTTAAACACAGAAACTACTGAACTGATAATAAAAGTTCAGTCTTAGCAGTTACCAAAGGCTATAATTTACGTAAACGAAGACGCGGGGATATAGCTAGTAGTTAGATAAAGAGCCTACAAAATATTGATTTATATTCGAAAATAATGGCTTATTATAGTTTGTTAAAGTACAGGTACGATCTTCCTCCAGCAGATTAGATGGTAGTCGTAAGAACATCATTTATCCGGGTACTAAAGAAAGGCCTAACCAGGAGTTAGGAATAACTGAAAATGTAACGTAATTCCAAAGAATCATTGAAGTTTTACTATAAGGGCTACTGCTCATAACTACTGTTGAGCTTCTAATCTGTCCTTTCGCCCACTGGGCCATGGAGGCCCAGTGGGCGAAAGGACTATTAGCGCTTACGCATGTAAAGCAACCTCGGGCCCGGTCCCTACTGGGTTGGGTGACCACGCCAAATGTCGAGCTCCTCCGTGCGTAAGACACGTTAAGCCATTGGTTTGACCGACTTCTCCGGAGATCCAACAGGTGGCAGACATTTTGGTCAAAGGCTTAGCCTGACCATCCGACGTGGGAATGCCGCCAGTCTCCTGGGTACCTTACAATGTGACGACAGCAATCTAGGCTATGTTTTCTATATTCTTCTATGTAGATTAGATTTCTTCTTTTTTACAATACTTAGTACTTTTTTAATTTTAGTTTAATAAATGTAACATTTTTATTAATTTTGTTTGTATGGCCCTAGTTAGGTACTCATACTTTTGTAGGCGAGATTTTAATTTATTCGCGTGAACATTTTTATTTTATTTTTAAATAAATAAATATATACGGACATATAACACAGATTGAGCTAGCCCCTAGTAAGTTCGAGGCTTGTACTATGGGATACTAACTCAACAATACTATTGTTTATAACAAATACATATGTAGGTAAACATCCAAGACCCCGGGTCAACAGACAAACGCCTTAACCACTGGACCACGGAGGCTGTGCTAAGCTATTGAAGATGTTATACCAGCTTTTTAAATCTGACACTAGTCTTGGCCACACACACGAAAAAATAAAGTATACCTCCGTGCAATGCACGGTAGGCCTTAATATTACTTACTATTACGGAGATGATGCCCCCCGGCCCGAGGACAATTATCCATGATTTATATCGCATGGGACGCCATAAATATCGACATAAATCCATATCGAGGGTTATTTATCGACATGAATCATCGTGCGTGGCGCTTCACTAATCGGCAGTAGGTGTTGATCTGCTTTATGTATGTTACTAGTTTTCTCTGCTGATTAAAAAATATTAATGTCGATCTTAGATCCACGGAACCATTAGGTAAACTGAAGTATCAATATAATTTTTATTAAGCCGTAAGTTAGCCAACCCCGTCTAATAAGAAGGGTTGTTGGGGTTCCTTCGTGGTGTTAATAAATGTAAATACAATCCGGCACGAAGGACCATTTTAGGGTTCCTTCGTGGTGTTAAATGAAATTCGGACTGTATTTACTGCTGGTTATATAATAGAAGTTTGAGAGATAAGTATAATACAAAGATCAGAGTTTTAGTAAATGTTTGACAATATCTGGGAGTTTATTTTCACTTAAATTATCAAACGATATGTGTCGAATCGTGGAGTAGGCACTCTCTAAGATGGTTGAGCTCAAATATGTTATTTGAACGCAAACAAATTCCCGGGAAATAGTTGTCTTTAAATATAATCCTAGGCTTGTATCGTGACTTTGTCTGTGCAACTTGAAGCCCAAGTTCGCAGATTTTTCTTTGTTTGGACAATATTTTGCAAGTGAAAATTTCTTTAGCGGCGTTCTGCACTTTTTGGGATGGGTAAAAAATGTTAAACTCGCGTCAGGACAGGAAAATTCGTAAGGCGGACACGTGACCTAAAACCGCCAGCGAGGCGTAGGAGAGGAAGTAATATGCCCCTCTCTTTCTACCGAGCGGAGTTTTCACTTCTGCCGGCACTCCTGGAGAGCAACCCGTTGTGTTCTAGCCTATTGTTTCCCACTGCTGGGTCAAGACTTTCCATCTAGAACGCCATTCGTCTCTATCCGTTGTAAATGATCACCAATTTTTATTATAAGCCGCCAAATCATCAGACCATCTTTTTATTGAACGGCCTCGCTTTCGTCGCCAGCCTACCCGTCTAATTAGATAATCTTAAATCGCTCCACATTAAAACCTATTAAAGCACGTACAAATATGAAACAGGTATTTATTCCTCCGATAATCTCGGCATCTAGATTGCTTCCACATCGTTTGGCACACCGGTCTATCTTCGCAGACACCGGGTAATTCGTGCACATGTGTGCGTATCTATCCTCCAACCCCGGGCTACCGACAGCATGTACCAACGTATTGAGTACGATTTGTTTCTGACTGATCACATAGATGGCGCCATAGGTTTATATTCACAACTATGTATCCACCATATTATGAGAAAAGAAAATCAGTATTCACGAAATCTTATTTAAGATTTAAAAAATGATTTCGGCTTAAGCATATTACAAGAATATTTTTCAGTATAACTTGGTTTTATCAAGTTAAGGCTAACGCCATCTAGTGACGGGTGGAAAAGTTTATGACTATTACACTGCAGCGTGTGGTTATAGCATAGTTTCATACTGTCATGATAGTTGGGATAAATAAAGTAAATTATATAACCCTGGGGCAACAAACCTTAAAATACGCCACTGTACATGTTATGAGACCCACAGCGCGCGCCACGGAAGCATTACCTGGGAAGACGATCAGATAAACGCAGATTATATAGCCAGGTGTGCCTTCTCAGATGTGCGAATGCGTACCTATTTATTATTTTTTAGGTTACTATTGAAAATCATTAGTTTTTCTGTAGCAGCTTTTTCAACAGCTTCGCTGTATTTTGTATTGTTTTATGTTATGTAGTTAATAAATAAATAAATTAGAAAAAAAACATGATTGAAAGTAATGAACATGAACGGAGAAAGCTTTTTGCCAAGAAACATAAGAAGCTGGAAAGCTTATAAAATATTTAAGTAAGTTCTTACTTAATAGACCTGGCTAGGAGATTTAGGAGTCCTTCGATGCCAATTAAGAAACAATTTTCACTTACTGAAGATATTTTCCTATTATTTTTTTTAAAAAAGAAGTACTGATATACTTTATCAGTTCTTGAGAAGTTGAGAGAAATACGAGTACAATATTTCTTAAATATTAGGACTTTAATGAAATGGCCAAAATAGGTAGATCTTATCCTTTCAAAATAACTTTTCAGCAGTTTAATAAAAGAGTTAGTAATAAAAGAGTAGTACTATTTACATGTGAATAAAATTTTTCCATCAATAATGGAATTAGCGAAATTCTCCAGCCTTTTATATTACCTCTATAGGATTGTTAGGATTCCCAGTCTCAAAGCCGGCTGCACAATAGAAGGAATCTTGGAGGCGCTATCTAAATAACGATTTAAAAATAAAGATTTTTACCAATCCAATGCAACTTACAAGCTGAAGCGGATGATGGCACTCTGTATATTTTTTATTCAGTGTCTAGAAGGTAACCAAATCAAGACCGGTAGCTTTTCCCAACCGGGGATTCAGTTTTGTTAGTTAAAGACAAAACTATTTGAAAAGTAGGTGTGTAGAAAAAACTATTGGACGCGTATGTCTGGACACCAAAAGAATTTGGGCGCAAAGTCATCCGCGTTGTTTACATAAACAAGCATGGATGAGGTCACTACGTAATTTGGTGTTTAGATATAATCGCCTTGTTGCTTATACACACAGTTCCCTGTATAGCACCTCAAACATATTCTATCAAATGGTCCAGTTTTAAAGAAGGTCCAGTTTTTCTTCTGACAAATGCTATGACAACCGGTGTTTATACCAGTATATTGGGTAACTAACTAGTTTTTAATTTGAATTTTTTGTCTATGCATTTACTTGAAGCGTATGTAAAATTACATGTAATAATAAAAATAATAGTTGGACGTCTTGCCATGACAACGCCAAAAGATTCGACAGAAACCGCTTACTCTCATAGTGTACCGGCGTGTCGTAGAACACCTGGTTTATTACAACCCACGGGGCTTAGGTATGACTATTATATTCTCTGTACCGCTGCAGCACCTATTTTGTAAACCGCTTTTTGCTGATCTTTCGTGCCACGACGGCAGCCTGCGTTTTGCATTTACCCTGTTTATGTCACTCCACGGCGTTAATTACGGCTATGTTTTCTGTACCGGTGTCGCTTTATAAACCGCTTCTGTTCTTCTTTTGTGCCCCGTGCCACGACGACAGCCTGCGTAACGCAATAACACTTTTTAATACACCCTTCTCGCGTATAGCTACTATGTTCTATCTACCGCTGTCGCTTCCGCTCTATAAACCGCTTCCGCGGATCTTTTGTGCCCCGCACCAAGCCGCCGGCAGCCCGCGTGTCGCATTAACACTCGGTTTATTACACCCCACGGCGTTAATTACACCTATATTCTCTTTGGTAGCCGCTGCCGTTCCCACACTTTATATCCTATCTGCTAATATGCCAGTGTTCAAATAGTATGCTAATTCGTAATTCAATGTTATTAAATAATTTTATAGAACATTTGGTATCAACAACCGCAATATTCTCTTAGAATATATAACCATAATCATAAACTTTTAATAAAATAAAACAAAAATAAATTTTGGATCTTTCATAAATGCTGTCAACTGATCGATCAAGTGTAAGATTCTTCTATTTTCTTTATTCGTTCAACTATGTTTCACCCGCGGCTCCGCCCGCGTCAATGTCGATCCCTCGGAAACAGTACTTTTTCCTAGGATAAAATGTACCTTATTTTGTCCTTCTCCGTACTCCAGAAAACGGGTATGCTAAATTTCATGACGATCGGTTCAGCAGATAGGGCGTGAAGGAAACAAACTCGTTTCTGCATTTATATAGTTAGGATTAGAATCTAATAGCATAGATTTATCTGCTAATATAATAATGTAAGGTTCTTAAACTCGCGTTGAACATTTGCATGCCAACTGTTGGCCAATAGAATTTTGACAAACCCATTGTCCTAAAATGTATTTCTACCGTGTTTGCCTGCAAATAAATGTTTTTATTTCATTGCATTTCATTTCAATAATAAATATAATAGCAGAGGTCTGCTATCATTTTTTTTTTTTCAAATGGTAAGGATATGATTGCCAGCATGTTTTAAATAGTTTGTACTCCTTTATGGGTATTTGTCTCCGATACGTTAAGCAAAATTGCGCTAATATGTTGGACACCACGAGAAAAGCTTATTGCTTAATGTGGGCCGTTGAGTGTTGTCCATTTATTATTTATTTAGTTGCAGACCACCCGGCTTCTTAATAATTTATGAGTTAAACATAAACTAACCGTCACTCTGCAAGTCCATTTACAATGAGCATTGAGATTTGCTCATGGAGCTGCAGAGGCGTGGCATCATTAAAGCAATGCAGACTAGGCGAGTTTACTGGCTTGCTCACTAGCATGAGAGTGAGGTGAGTTATTAAAAAAATATTCTTTGAGTCTACTCGTACAATGAGTATTGAGGTCTGAACATGGATAGCATTATCAAATCAGTGCAAACTAAGCGAACTCATTCGATTCTGAGTAAGACGAGTTGTTTATTAAATATTCAATAAGTCCATATTCATACAATGAGTATTGAGGACTGCTTATCATTAAAGCAATCCAGACCGTGCATTTCAATGCCCCTAGCTTGCTCGTGATAGCTTGATCACTGGGTTGTGAGTGCTGAGTGGCAAGTTATTTAGTTAGGATTAGACTTAAGTAATTTTATAAGATGGATCAAGAAAATTACGTGTTGATTAAGCAAATTTACTATAGTCGCTGTTTCCCGACTCGTTCAATTTAGGGATTTTCAAGGCAAGAGTGAATAGGCATTATTTGAGTTTGCGTGTACGGTTTTCGTTGCTTCCCAAGCAAGATAGAAGTCTCAAATTATACATAAAATATATAAAACAGGACGGAATTCTCTTAGGTAGACCAAGACGAAAACAACAAGTATTCGCCATCTATGCTAAAGCATAGCATCTATGCTAAAGCATAGTTTTGATTGGGATATTTCTTTCTATGGGAATAAATTCCCATAGAAAGAAATATCCCAATCAAAACTTGTCCACCCCGTTTTTAGCAATTAACTCGTAAATTATTAATTTTTAGGCATACTGCTACAAAAAGACGCATTTTGTTTATAAATATGTGTTATTAATTGGTTCAGTCTGAATTTTACCCATACACCTATAAGATTTTAGATTGAGGTTTCATTGGTTAGAACAGAATGTACTTGTAAACTAAGTAGATATTATGGATTCGCAACAATGATCCGTAAGTCATCTTAGTTACCATCAAGCGATGCTAAAATGGTGATCTGCGGAACTTGAAAGTCTTTAACTGACTTGCAGAAACACTCCGGTCCCATTTTATTTCGTATGCGGAAATACACTTCGCCAGCAAAGTAAGCAAGTAAACTCGACTGGCTCAGAAACTCGACTGGCTCAGAGTGAATTCAAGATCTCCAGCCATCTCTAAAGTTAACAGTTACCGGGGCGCATGGACGCGGAAAATCATCGCGCTTCCGCACAGCAGCGCCATCTTAGTTGCGATGGGAACAGACCTCAGAAACTACATTTTAAACAATATGACTGTCGGTGATCGCAATCGGTGGCTTTGATTGTGTTGAGCTGTATAATCTTGGGGTCACAAGACTTGGGGTAGTTTTCCCGGTGGTAGAGCCTACTTACTCTTAGCTACAGCATCATCTTTAGCTCATAAATCGGGCTGGCTCGAACCGGCTAGCAACCACCCTCTCACAGAATACCAGCGTCAAATAGGAGCATGTAAATGCTGCTGTGTTTCGCCTGGTGAGTGAGAGTTCCGGTAGCCCAATACCCCTACAGATCTTCTCCAATATGATAGCGGCAATTAAAGAGAAAATTACCCCAGGAGGGTACCTGCGTTCATGCGCAGGAGAATCCCTCCCTGGGCAACAATGCTCAGGCTGCCCTACGTATTCTGGGGAGGGCAAAATTCCGCTTTTGAAGGTTGAGAATCCAAATTACAACCAACATAGCAAGCGCTCTCCGGCCGAGCCCCCTAAGCTTTTAGTCGATTTCTGTAACATTAGGGGGATACATTCCAATCTTGATGCAGTCCATTACCACCTCGAGACTGCCAAGCCGGCCTTGCTATTTCTGACCGAGACGCAGATCAGTAATCCATCAGACCTGTCATACCTGTATTACCCAGGCTATGTCCTGGAGGCCAAATTCCACCCCCACGCGGGCGTGTGCATGTATGTCAGGGATGAGATCTGTTGTCGGCGTCTCCATGACTTGGAAGTTCCGCATTTTTCTGTTTTGTGGGTTCATGTAGATACTGGCCTTGATCATATTGTTTACGCCAGTGTCTACCGTTCGCATAGCGGAGACTCTGAGACAACTCGGCTCATGGAATATCTCAGCGATGCTGCAGATAAGGTCCAGCAACGTTTTCCATCTGCGCAGTTGGTGTTTCTGGGGGATTTTAACGCCCACCACGGAGAGTGGCTGTACCCGTACCGGGACACCGACCATGCTGGGAGAGAAACCTATAAGTTTGCATTGACTTACGGTCTCTCCCAACTTGTCAACGAATCGACGCGCATTCCTGACGTTGCTGGCCACACTGCGTATTGCCTGGACCTTCTGCTGACAACCGATCCTGACAGGCATTCGGTGTCCGTATCACCACCGCTCGGGACATCGGATCACTGTGTGGTGAAATCTGTATCGCACTACTCGCTTCCTGACACCAGCCCCAAAGGCACCAGGCGAGTATGGCGATACAAGTCGGCAGATTGGGATGAGATGCGACATTTTTTCGCATCTTATCCTTGGCGGCAGGTTTGCTTCTCTTCTAGGGATCCATCATGCTGCGCTGATGCTGTCTCGAGTGTGATATGTAAGGCAATGGAGTATTTTATTCCTTTTGCTGACGTATCCCTTGAAAACAAAGCTCGCCCATGGTTCAATGCTCAGTGCCTCTTAGCTGAAAGGCGTAAGCGGGAAGCATATTTGTCCTGGGCTGATGCCCGCAGAATCAAAGCTGATGATCTTCAAGACAGAAAGAGAGTGTATAACGCTGCTGCCAAGTCCTGCAAAAAGGTGTTCAGAAGAGCTCGTTTCGACCACGTTGGCCGTATTGGAGACAAGATAGCTTCCTGTCCCTCAGGAAGTAAAGCCTTCTGGTCTCTAGCCAAGTCAGTGGAGATGAACTTCTGTCGCCCATCGCTGCCACCATTGCAGAAACCTGACGGTTCTCTGGCCCATGGTGCAAAAGAGAAAGCAGACTTGTTTGCCAATCTATTTGCAGATAATTCGCGTCTAGATAGTAGCAATAAAAGCCCACCCCAGTTACCTTCGTTCGGCCCCAAGATGCGGGCCGCTCAAATCCACCAAAAAGAGGTACTTAAATGCATGCTAAACCTAGACGTGAATAAGGCTAGTGGACCCGATGGTATTCCAGCAGTGGTTCTGAAGCGCTGCGCACCCGAGTTGTCCCCTGTACTGACACGCCTCTATAGACTTTCTCTAGAGACTGGCAAAGTCCCAAGATCTTGGAAGCTTGCCAATGTACAACCAGTACCTAAAAAGGGAAGTCGCTCCGACCCGGCCAATTATCGACCTGTTGCGATCACCTCCATATTGTGCAAGATTATGGAGCGTGTATTGAACAATCGTCTCCTGGCATACCTGGAAACCAACGAGCTCCTTAGTGACAACCAATATGGTTTTCGCAAGGGTCGCTCAACCGGTGACCTACTGGTATATGCCACTCACTTATGGAGCGAAGCCTTGGAGGGTCACGGTGAGGCAATTGCTGTTTCACTAGATATATCCAAGGCTTTTGACCGGGTCTGGCACGAAGCTATCCTCAGTAAGCTTCCAGCGTATGGTTTACCAGAGGACCTTTGCAACTGGATATCCGATTTCCTGAGGGAACGGTCGATTCGAGTGGTTATGGATGGCTGCTCTTCCGACCTAATGGCTATTAATGCCGGGGTACCTCAGGGATCTGTTCTCTCTGCAACCTTGTTCCTGCTGCACATTAATGACCTTCTTAAATCTGGCATTATTGGCTATGCTGATGACAGCACCGTTGTAGAGAGTTATACATCTAGTGCCAGTGCAAGTCCACAAGAAGTCCAGTCTCTTAGAGAATTTATGATTGAACGGGTTAACTCGAAATTACAGAGGGTGTCCGATTGGGGAGACGCCAATCTTGTTAAGTTTAACCCGTCCAAAACACAGGCGTGTCTCTTTTCTGCAAAAAAGAGTGCTTTCCCACTTGCACCCACTTTCCAGGGTGTTTCCTTGCCGTTAGTTGACCACCTTGGGCTTTTAGGCATGACAGTCACGTCCAAACTAAGCTTCGGCCAACAGATTGAGTCGATGGCACTAACTGCTTCCAAGAAGTTGGGCATCATCTCAAAGGTTCGGCGGTACTTCAGCTCTGAACGGCTGCTCAATCTCTATACAGCCCAGGTTCGCTCTTGCATGGAGTACTGCAGTCACCTTTGGGATGGCTCAGCGAAATACCAACTTGAAGCATTGGACTCTGTTGACCGAAGAGCCCGCAGGCTCATAAACAACGACGTGGTCTCAAATAGGAAATTGCAATCCCTGGAGCATCGCCGTAAAGTCGCTTGCCTATCGGTATTTTATAGGATCCATTTTGGAGAGTGTGCGAAAGCGCTCTTTGAGCTAGTTGAACCCTCACCATTCCTCCATCGGACTACGAGGCGCAGACTGAAATTTCACCCTTTTATCGTTGGAATACCAAAGAGTCGAACTAAACGCTTTGACAGTTCCTTTTTGGTTCGAGTAGCTAAGGTGTGGAATGAACTGCCTGCGTCTATATTCCCAAACAAGTACAGTCCCGGGACATTCAAAAGTAGAATAAATGGGTATCTCTTGGATAGGCATGTGGCATCCTCGTCTTCATCGTCACTTGCCATCGGGTGAGATGGGAGACAAATGCCTAATTCAAATTTTGTAAAAAAAAAAAAAAAAAAAAAAAACTTGGGGACTTGGGGTAATAAGACGTGTTAAAGGCTTATCAAAAGACATAAAGATAGGTGAGCTCGAATGCGTTGATGTTTGTATCTTTTTTTTTGACGACTGTATTTTGATACTAAAAAAAAATAGTGTAGGTCATGTTTTTTTATGTACAAATGTGGGTTTGACGGCCTTCGAGCGACACTGGACACCGAGTTCGAGTATAATATAAATATTAATATTATACATACATACATACATAGTATCACGTCTTTTTCCCTTGAGGGGTAGACAGAGCCAAGGTCTATAAGACCTTATGGCCACATTTAGCATGTTGCATTAATATTATAAAGAGGAAAGATTTGATTGTTTGTTTGTGTGTTTGTTTTTTTTGCACTGAAAATCTTATCCTAAAGTGTCAAGCAATACGTAGTGTGGTGGTATGGTCAGGGGTGTCATTCTCAACTGCTTAGCCGGTGAGTAGTATCCCAATACCTTTATTCCTTCCCTAATCCAACGAATTTCTATTCTTTCTTCTTCTTCTTCCTTGCCTTATCCCTTTTATTTGGGGTCGGCTCTCCTCGTCCTTATGCACCAGGATAATCTATCCTGGGTTGTCCGTGTGTTCAGCTGAGCCCGTTCCATGTCTTTGGATACGGTTGTCCACCATGTAGCCAAAGGGCGTCCTCTGCCTTTTCTCCTCTCCGGGATCGCCAAGGCCTTCTTTACCGGGTGCTCTTCGTCCCTCCTCATCACATGTCCGAACCAGCGCATACGTCTTTCTGACAACTTATCACCTATGGGCGCAACGAATTTCTATTCTTTCCCAACTTCAAATATTTCCGATGAGCAGCAGCGTAGGACAACCCGCCTGCCAAGCGTGGTGAGTATGGCAATATCTCCCCATGGAACGAAGAATCCTGGGAAGAGACCTTTGTCCAGCAGTGAACCTTTTACAGCTGAAATGATGACGATGATATTCTCTTGTGTCATATAACTTATGTAATGATTTCTATATCATCATCATCATCAGGTCCGTTTTAGTCTCCACTACAGGAGCACGACCCTCTCTGTACTACTAGGGCCATACTTGGCCAGAGCAGCCAGAGGACTTGGCCTACACTCTCCACGTTGGCCAGACGGGTTGGAGAGGTTGGAGAGGTCTTAGATGTTTATAAGCTTTGTTTAGCTTGTATATCCTAAGTCGCCTTCTACGACATCCACGGAAAGACTTGGAGTGGTTCTATTCTACTCTGCCGGATACCACACGGCTAATGATTACTATAATCCAAAGAAAAATACTGAAGGTGTTCTAAAATATAATAAAACGAAGTAACTCTTTCCGGCAGGAAATTAAACAACTTAAAAACAACAATTTTACGAGTGTAGTGATTGAAAAGGAAATCGTTGTTACCGTGTGATAGACGTTTCGCGTTAACTGCATGATTTTATATTTTATTGATTGTTAAAGTGAAACTGCTTTGGAAGGTTGTGCAATTATAGACAGGGGAAGTAATTAAAATTTTTAATTTTGTATTTATATTTATAAATGTACTTAAAAAATAGGGCAGTTGCTTCTTTCTTGGCCTCTTCTTATCCCACTTTACGTGGGATTGGGACAGCATGAGTCGGTTTTGCTCTGCCTTTCGCTTAATCAGTTGGTTTTATTTCCAAGGACATACATCATCATCGTCATCATCATCATCAGGTCTTTATAGTCTCCAGTGCAGGAGCATGACCCTCTCTGTACTACGGAGCCATACTTGTCCAGAGCAGACAAAGGATTTGGCCTACACTCTCCTCAGTGGCCAGACCGGTTAGAGAGGTCTTATTGATGTTTATGAGCTTTGTTTAGCTTGTATTCCCTAGTCTTCCCATGGAGGTCGTAAGAGGCGACTTAGGAAGGACATACATACCTATCATATAATTATATTATAACGTGTTAAGTTCAAATCGGGACTCCGGTTCCTTTTGCTCAACACGCATTTCAATTGCCTGTCATGTAAGTAAACCAGTTCCGAATATTGTCAGTATTATAACATGAACATGTTAGAGTACCTCGTTCAAACCATCATCCAACCAAAATGGGTGACACTTTGTTTTGGCAACACTATATTTAAATCAAATTATTTAGTGAAAGGGCAATTTTAGCTCTCTTCCGTCAACCTTTCATGGCGTGTCTAGGACTAGTGCTCCTCGTTAATATTCCAAATAAATTAATACTGCTGTGCTTGTGGTGTTTTCACATAAAACGACCGTACACACCTACAAAAATCTAACGTACCAGGGCGACCGCCGTTGGGGACCGTTGTCGAAGACACAGGATGTTTTGATTTTTACCCCAACCCTCTTCCCTACGCTCGATGGAGCACGTTATGTTCTACCCCGGGTGACACCCATGCTTACTTTGACATTTTTACCTGTCATTGTAAATTAGTTTTTGGCTGGCAATGGTTTAAATCAAGTTACTCAGTTTAGACCGTGTAAGTTTCGATCTGTATTTTCATACAAATATTTCAATTACAATCTGAGAATATATTTTAACACATAATTAACAATGAGTCATCACATCACCGCAGGTATTGTATGCAACCTGATTACACATATTTTGGAGTAGGCCCACGCTCTGATTGACGCGTGCGAATGCGGCCAGATGCGGAGATATGTATTTACTGCTAAAACAGGTGTGAATGGAATTTGGGGAATTTTGGACACTACTACGTACGTCGTTGACTCACCAGACTAATAGACTCGAAAGCAAAGCTGTAATCATAGATTAAAAAAAAATTGCTTCATACTTCTATGGCTACTATGATCTCTATGATTGTATTTTGCTCTACAATGGCTTAGCATCTTCCATGCTGGTCTGGGAGAAAAGAAAAAAACGTAGAATGTACCAGCTGCTTATCTTCCCGCGCAGATTGTAAAAGCCGATCGATGGAATGGGTAAAATCTGAGGAATCATGTTAATAGGCGATGCGGCTAGCAACCCATCACTATTTTGATTCCGTTTTCCAACTAATTCTCACCAACATGCTAAATGCTTCAGGTCTTATAGAGGCTCTGTCTACCCCGCAAGGAAAAAAGACGTAATACTATGTATCGTAGGTATGTATGGCTTAGCAAGAGTTTATGGAGACAAAGAGTTGAGGGCCGGAAGATACTGGGGGTTTCGTGAATGATATAACAATTGGTCTAGGATAGTTAGGTGTGGATGTAAAAAGTGGAAGGTTTTCTCAAGCAACAGGATAGAGAAGATATTCTTGTTCTTCTACATTTTATCCCACTTGGGGTCGGCATTACATGTTAGCAGAGGTAAGTAAACGTATAAATCAAATATTTGAAAGCACAATATATAATTATTATTAACTAGCTTTCGCTCGCGGCTCCGCCCGCGTCAATGTCGCTCCCTCGGGAACAGTACTTTTTCCCGGGATAAAAGGCCTATGTCCTTCTATGGCGTGAAAGCGTAACAAACAAACTCACTTTCGCATTTATAATAGTAAGGATGCGCAAGAGATGCACTTCTCTGTTGCGCAGTTGCCTGAACATGATCGAAAGTCATCTGGACTGCGCTTTTGTAAGCCATTGTTGTACCATTTTGGTAGAATAGGTGCAGGATTCCCTAACATAAATTGAATTTTATTAAATAGTAACTCTTTACAGATACTTTAATAATGAATGCATTCATAATATCATCCAACATTGTCATTAAAAACATGGCCAATTTTTTTTACTTCACTAACAGTTACTTGCAATTTGGGATAAAATTTTAACAAGCGTGATCTGCTTAGGTAAATTACAATAAAAAGATTACCAAAAACCCATATGTTTCGACTAGGTACTACCTTTGGGAAATCCCTGTCGAAGCTTAGTCTACAGACGGCGCGGCGCAGCCAACGGACTCCTCGGTTCACCTGCGCCTAACCGACGACTTGACACGAATTATAGAGCGACCAGACGCAGCACTTTTTGATAATTATAATCATTTAGCCTCTTGCTATGAACGTCGTGCGAGGTGATCAATAGGCAAAACACATATCCTTACTAATATTATAAATGCGAAAGTGAGTTTGTTTGTTACGCTTTCACGCCGTAACTACTTAACCGATCATTATGAAATTTTGCATACAAGTTTTCTGTAGTACGGAGAAGGACATAGACTACCTTTTATCCCGAGAAAAAGTACTATTCCCGAGGGATCGACATTAACGCGGGCGGAGCCGCGGGCAAAAGCTAGTCAAATATAAAGTCAAGTTAAGAAATAAAACATGGTGAAACAATTCCATTCGGCGCCGCGATTAAATTGTCCGGTAGCTGAGATGGCAGAGCATAGGTCGTACATAGACCTAGGTCGCCGGTTCAAGTCCCGCCCGCATGAAATTTTTTCATCATATTTTATTTCTAAATTTATTAAGAGTACCTATATCCAAAAAGCATTGTGAATGCAAAATAGAAGACTTGTAAAAATATAAAGTCAAGTGTTTTTCCTGACACCAACCGTAAAACTTTGTAGTCTAATTCATATATGTATACCGAAAATATGTGATGAAAAAATATAAATATTATGTTTTAGCGAACTCTTGGTTCGAAAGTACCAAAGCTCTCTTATAATACAATTCACTTCATCCTCCATTATGGGGTACACAGAGCGTGGGGTCAATAGACCTAAAGGTCACTAGAGGAACCTGTTGGCGACCCACATCCTTGCGGGGCGATCAAATAAACTTCCTATAAATTCAAAGCTCGACAAATGTGTTTAGCTTTATGGTCGACGTGTTAATATGGCCTTCCAGATAACATAATTCTCCCAACATTCACCCATTGCCTCGATAACTTTTTAAAATCGGCGTGAGAAGAAAAGCAACCAGTATATTTTTTAATTGTCTCAGATAAGCGTGGAAGAAACAAGCAAGCTTTCATGTACCTAATTATTTTATTTATTTAATATTAGGGAGTTTTACAGCACAGCATCAATGGACATATAATAACATTATACATAATATCTAACTATATATCTTGATATTAACAAGTCTCCGCCTATTAATATTTGATTGAAGAACAACAAATGTAAAATAAAAAGAATATACACAACAATTAAGTTGAGATTGAAATTACAAACAGAATATGACTTTTAATATTAAATTTTAATATTTTATCCGGTATATAAGTAATGTAAATATGAAAATGCATACGACACGAGTCCTTCTTCCATTGAAACATTATTTTGTTGCTTATTGACGACTTTGAACTCTTTATCCGGTCATTGGAGCTGCAGAGAATCGACGATGTTTTTGTTTGTCTGTTACGCCGGTGCTACGTCACTGCATTGTGTGTGTCATGGTGGTTGGAGGTTTGTTAGCCTCGAGTCTTTATTTTTACCTGCTGTCCATCATGGATTCATTTCAAGATCATTTGGACTAAATTTAAAGTACCTATTGATAGTTTTTGCTCATGACTTTCGCGTTAGTAAAGCTCTTGTTAGAATATTAATATCAAAATTTTGAAGAAACAAATACTTTCTGTTCAAAAATATCATGTAGGTACCTATATACATAAATTCACAATATCATTGCTATTAGACAGAGATTTAAAGTAGACACTAGCTTTTGCTTGAGGCTCCGCCCACGTGAGTGTAGTTCCCTGGGAGACCGTTTCTTTCTCCGGGATGAAATATACCCTATGACCTTTCTGGGGCCTCAAACTATTTCTATACCAAATTTCATCTAAATTGGCTCAGTGTTTGAAGCGTTAAAAGGTAACAGCCAGACAGAGTTACTTCCGCATTTATAATATTAGTGTGGATTGCATAGATTTAAAAAAAAAACATACTTCTATGGTGGATTGTCAGGCTGAAATATGCAATGGCGTCGAGTTCCGTACAACGATTAAAAAGGAATATCGAGGCTACTGAAATATCAAACTAAACAAAGCTTGCTGTAAAGATAGGAATGAATTCAGACATGTACTCTTGAATTTTTTGTCAGATAAGGCGTACTATTCCATAAATGAATATCTTAGATGACTTGCAATAATAACCTGTATAATAAATGCTATTTATATCAATTATATTTTGACTTAATTAGTATTATATCCTGACAAATTATGTACCAAAAATAAGAAATGACATCAATTATTGACATTGCAAACATAACATTCCTTTACATTATTGACATTACTTAACTTAATAATCTAACCTTAGGTACTTTGTGACACGAATGTAATATTTTTCGCTTATATTACCTATTTTTTTTTTTAAATTGTAACGTATTTATTACGTACTAACCTGTGACTGAAAATTGTATTCCAAATGGCACAGCATGGAGCACTATACTTTAATATGTTTTGTTTAACACCTTGTATTACCTATGGCTGACAAAATAAATATGAATATGAACAAATATAAGCAAAATTTAATTTTGCAATTACACACAAATTGAAAATTTAGAGACACGCGATTGTCTCTAAATTTTCAATTTTAAAAATAAGACGTATTTGGCCGATGAATATGTACATATCTATAATACGTACAAGTTCTTCGATCGCTTATCTGTGCTTTTAACCCATATCCATATGTCACTGGCTTTCCCAAAATTCGGAGTTAAAATACCCACCTGACAAAGGTCACCGTTACCGGCGGTTCAGTGTGCCGCAGGGAAAGTGCTAATACGAGTTAATGCGACCGGTCCAATGTTTGGTCAGCCTCTGCTGGGCGCGCCCTTGCTCTACAAATATAACTAGAAGATGACAGACTCCGTGGTCCAGTGATTAAGGCGATACCGCTGTAAATAAGGTCGTTCTGAACCTTATTTATCTCGCAAAATACTTAAATTAGGAGTTTCAAATCTAAGTAATATGATTTTTGACTATTTTATCTCCAAAAGTGTAAGATGAAAACACGTTTTGATAAAATTTTCTCGATAGAAATATTTTTTGAAAAATGGTCTTCGTTCGCAGAGTTTTTGTTATTGTAACTCAAACGCGACGAAAGTAATAATGATTTTTAGACTAAAATATAGGTTATTAGTAAGTCATCAAAATGTTAATATGAAAATACAATTAACCGGTCTGATTTTATATAAAATAGAAATAACGAATTTGGCGCTTACGTTTTTTTCTTTGAGCGACTCGAGACTATACCTATCTCATCATTCACGGGCTAAACCGCCAAGCGCTATCCCTTGCGCGCACTTGATCAGTCTGCGTACGCCTTTGCCGAGCGATGGTACCAAACCTTTAAGGCCTCGTCTTAAGGCGTTTGCCTGTTGATCCGGGGGTCATGGGTTCAATTCCCACAGGAAGCATACTTTGTTTAGTTGTTTCCAGCTTGGTTAGGGCATTGTAGGCTTGAATCATCTGATTGTCCGATAATAAAGATGATTCCGTACTTCGGAAGGCACGTTAAGCCTGTGGTCCCGGCTGCCATCTGGTCACTACCAGATGGTCCAGTGGTCTCCTAGAAAAAGTTGTTTATATCGACGGGCTGAATCACCCCTTTAAGGGTCCAGAACGATCAAAATTTCACCGTGTAATATACTAAAACATAAAACATACAAAATAGCTTGTGTTTGTCACGTGAAATGAAAACTACTTCCTCCTATAAAATTTAACTATGATATGAAAATATCATAGGTATTATCTAAATTTCTTGGAGAACTATTCCATACCTATCTTTAAAAAGAACTATAACAAAATGTCATTTTTAAAGGGAAAGATGATGAAGCTGGTATATGCTGGCTATTGTATTAATAATGATAATCAGGCCCCAACAACTATCATCACGACACACTGAGAACTGCCTGAAGGGAAGCACTAACACGCGTTACCAACACTTGATTAACCGCATGCAACCTATAATAATATCACGTGTGACCCTGTAACACACTGCCGCCAAGCTGCCTTTACACGAGGTTAGAATATACCGGGATAATACACTTTAAAATCCCATACACCATTGGCGCTGCTTAATCAAGCATATTTTTGTGTTTTATTATTCACTAGCTTTCGCCCGCGGCTCCGCCCGCGTTAATGTCGATCCCTCGGGAATAGTAGTTTTTTCCCGGGATAAAAGGTAGCCTATGTCCTTCTCCGCACTCCAGACAACTTGTATGCAAAATTTCATGATGATCGGTTCAGTAGATACGGCGTGAAAGCGTAACAAACAAACAAACAAACAAATAAACAAATAAACAAATAAACAAATAAACAAATAAACAAACAAACAAACAAACTCACTTTTGCATTTATAATATTAGTAAGGATTATATGCTATTTTGATATACTCTTATTAATTTAAGAAATAAAATATGGTAAAAAAATTTCAAGCGGGCGGGATTTGAACCAGCGACCTTAGTCGTACCTACATAGATATCGGTGTTTCTCGCCCGCTTGAATTTAATAAGAGTTAATCTAGCAGTTTTCTGATGCTAGGCAGAATTAAGATTTATTAATATTTAAGACTCTTTCACACAATGAGACATAATTCATAAACGATTCGACGCCCAGGATGGCGCGGTAGCTTAATTAGCAGAGCGTAGGCTATACAAAGACCTTAGGTTGCTGGTTCTTAATTTACAAAGACCTTAATACGTTATTATCACATATAATAAAGATCTCAGCATTTTTGGTACTTCATAAGTCTGCATGTAAATAGTAACTTATCTATAAGCTGCCAGTAGATTTAAGAGAGATACGCCCTTTTAATAACTACAAATCCAATTTATTTAAATGGCTCTTAAGCAAATGTTTCTATGATATTAATGAATTATTTAAATTAATTAATTGTAATAGATAAGTATATAACTAATTATTATTTTATTATATTTTATTAAATAGTTTAAGTCAGGAGATAATTGAAAGCAAAAATTGTATAAAAATAAATATTCCTACGCCGAATGTGGCAGAATATGTTTGTACTACCAAATTGTTAACACCTTGACTCTTATGTTATCACCATGTTCTAAGGAATAAATAACTATTCTATTCTATTCTATTCTATAACCTAGTAATCCAAAGATGACGGGGATTTAGGATGATGAATAAGATACTTAATTTTATTCCAATAGAAAGCAACAACTTGCACTCAGGGACTACCGACAGAAGTGAAAACTCCGTGCGGAAGAAAGAGAGGGGGATATTACTTCATCTCCTACGCCGCGCCGGCGGTCTCAGGTCACGTATCCGTCTCACAAATTTTCGATCAGGTTACGTTCCTGACGCGAATTTAACCGTCCCAAAAAGTGCACAACGCAGATTTTACTTTAAAAAAAGTTTTTTAGCTAATAACTCGACAATCATCAATTCTTACGCTCACTTCTTTAACAAGACACATTTGTTACGTCTTTTGCAATTGATTTCACAGAATTTTAGCCATAAACTGTTATGAAAAGAGTTAATTGAGGTTTTTTGACAGAATGAATTTATATAAATTCCTCGACACGATGAAATAGGCAAATAATAAAATAAATATTTTCTAAGAGCAATAATTGTCGCTTACTAAGTTGCTAGCTACTAAGTTTGTGTGAATTATTTCGATTTCTGCGTCCAATGGACCCGTCGCTTCTCTATTTGTATTTGGTCTCTTGACTTCAGCACACATTGTAGGTAAAGTGGTTTCTCTTTACTTTGGCGTTCGTGAGTTTAAGTTTAATATGCAGATATAGTTTAATAGACACATCCGAACTAATATTAGAAATGCAAAAGTTAAGTTAGTATGTTTGTTAGTTATTACGACTTAATTAATGGACAGAACTGATTATAATAAATTTTAATTATTCGTGTTTTAGAACATTCGTTGATTTATTTTATTGACATACTTTTATTTTTTTATTCTTTTTATACTCAGTGCCATATTATTAAGTACATTAATGAAAACGAAATCTTTTATTGACTTATGAAAATTATTTATAGTATTAGATTTCTTTATATGTTTAAATAAATAACATATCTAAAACAAAATTAAATAAATAAAAACAAAATACTTTTTTTACAAGTGTTTTGTTTTTTTTTGTTTATATTATTTTATTATAGTATAGAAAAGCCCATGGTTCGATTTATTACGCATATTAGTCTGTATTTTAAAAGTTGTATACAACTATATATGCCATATAGTATATATATATAGTTGTCTAATTAAAAGTGACAGCTCTATTACTGCTCGTATTATAAAATTTTCCGTTAGAAAGTAGTGAGTTACGAGAATCAACTGTTTATTGCCATTTACAACTTTAGTAGGTAAACATCCATGCCACAAATAAGGAGAGCAATAGATGCGACACTTCATGTTACACTGGCGTCAGGTTTTTTCAAGCTGCCTAAAATAGCTGACATAGCTTATCGACTGTTATCATGATGGCGGCTGGTACTGGCTTAAAGTGCCGTCCGAAGCACGGTAATGAAGTACAACCACTGCAACACCTGTCGCGGCATGCAGTGACACTAGTTTGTATGAATTTAGTAGCGTGATTCGCGATATGTGTAGCTGTTGCCGGTTGCTGTCGCAGACCTTAAAATTTTATCTTTATAGATAGTATACATAGTATTTCAGTGAAGTTATAATATTCAGCCTTGTTAAGACATGTTTATCTTTTCTTTTCTAAAACTATAATATTTTAACATAAAATAGAACTACCTTGTTAAGTTTTTATAGATTACTAGCTGTTGCCCGCGGCTCCGCCCGCGTTAATGTCGTTCCCTTGGGAACAGTAGAAATGATAAAAATTCCATACAAACCCCTGCCCCTTTGCTTTTTCCCCTTAAGGGGGAATATAATACATTTCACCTGCATAGATCTTTAGCCCTTAAGGAGGGGATTTTGCCCATTTCACCTACACAGATATTTTTTTATTGTAATGGAGAACTTCTTATTGTCATATTTCTAAGTAAATAAAAAAAATCCATACAAACTTTACCCCACCTATTCTACCCCTTCAAGGGGAAATTTCGACCATTTTAACTACACAGATCTTTTTAATTGTAATGTAAACATATATACTTATTTTTATACTTCTATGTCCAGAAATGAGAAAATTTCCATACAATCCAAGTTTGAGTAAAATATTTTACTCGTGTTTCATACCTTTCAGTAAAGAACCTTCATGCTGAATTTCATTCGAATAACTTCAAAAACAACAAAGTTTCATACTAAGTTTGCAGCCCGTTTTTCCCCCTAAGGAGATGAATTTCCAAAAATCCTTTCTTAGTGCTCCCCTACGTTATAAAAGGAACCCCTGTGCAAAATTTCAAGTTCCTAACCCTTATAGTTTAGGCCCTGCGTTGATATGTCAGTCAGTCAGTCAGCTTCTCCTTTTTTTTAGTATGCATTACTATGGATAGTATGGATAGGTATAATGCTGTCGTATAATGATGATGAATTGACTTTGGATTTTAATTTTCTTATGTCACTTATTATTTTATTTTATTTTTGCTATATGTTTGCAGGCAAACTCATGCCTTGAGTTCATTCCAATGACGATAACTTTTTTTAAAATGAACCGATTTTGATGAAACAAACTTTAAATGTTAAACTGAGTTAAAACAAAGCAATTGGCGAAAGTTTGAAGTAAATCGGTTCAGTATTTTCGGAGATAATCGTGATCATACATACAGACAGACAGACAGACAGACAGACAGACAAGAAATTCCAAAAAAAATTTTTTGCTTTCTATTATTCTTTTTAAGTGTCCCTCTATCCATTTCAGTCAAAAATTCGAAATGTACAGACAAAATAATTTTACTGTTTTATTATATGTATAGATATAGATGAGTACACTCTACTAATCTCACAGACACGTGTACACATACCGGATCTGAATTTACCATTTGGCATTTTATTGGAGGACGACACAGTCCACCAATTTCTACTATAAAACCAATGCTAAATAACAAAAGAACATAAGAACATTAATGCTAGGAACTCGAATTTTTTTGTATGAAAAAGCCTTTTTTTAAATGTTTAAATTCATCATTTTGTGTAGGTGACACGGTCAATCGACCATGCACAATCTAAATATGAATGAGGTATTCTTCTGTTATTGACTATTTCTAATATCTACTACTCCAAACACAGCGAGTGAGTTTTCACATCCGATGCGTTTGTTTTCTAAACTGCATTTAATTAATATAATTATGTCTGCGTCGTTAAGATACTCGTAAGTGATACCTATATATGTTTTCCATTTCAGAACTCGATTTTATATAATAAAATAAAATTCATTTATTTTATATAAACATCCATATCTTTGTTAGTACAAGAAAACTTATAAACTATGTTAGTATCATTAGGTAGGTATATGGCATGAGACATTTTTTTTTAATGTAGGTCGTAGTCACCCTGCCCACTGGGGCCTACTGACACTGCCACATGGGTTAGCACCCAGTGCCTCCATATGCGGCACACCCTATTACTACCCTGGCGAAAGTTTATCAATATACTTGAATTAGATACTCCTAACAGCGAATGCCTTGAAATATAATTTTCTAATAAAACCTTCCATGCTGGTCTGGGAAAAAAGTAAAAACGTAGAATGTACCAGCTGCTTCTCTTCACGCGCAGATCGTAAAAGCCGAACGAGGGAACGGGTAAAATTCCGTGGAATCATGTTCAACCCATCACTATTTTGATTCCGTTTTTCACCTTATGCTCATCAACATGCTAAACGTGGCCTTCGGGTCTTATAGACCTATACTCTGTCTACCCCGCAAGGGAAAAAGACGTGATACTAATAAAACCTACTAATTAAGGTTACCTTTTAGATACCGGAGTGTCGCGTGTCGCCGCGGTAGAGGTAGACCAAGAAGGAGGTGAATAGATGATCTCTACAAGTTTATGAATGGATGGGCGGAAGTTGCGATGGATTGAAACGAATGGAAAAACAAGGGGGAGGCCTTTGCCCAGCAGTGGGAGATAACATCTACAGGCTAGGAAAAAAAACCTGCTGTTATGTTTATATGTCAAACATTGTATATAAAAATCCGTATTATATTTTTTTATTAGATAGTTATTTTCAAAAGATATATCTTTCACAATACAAGATATTATAAATACAGTTGTCAAAATAACAGAATTAATTCTGTCAATGTTTTACGAAAGAAAATAACTAATGGTGTTTGTAATTGGATCGTACGACGGACGGACAGAAAGACAAAGAGATCTAATAATTCTTTTGAATGATAAATTGCATTTCTCTTACGAAATCTAATGAAATGAATGTGTGCGAGTTATTAATTTTAGAATATAAAATTAGAAGCTGTTGCTTAGGACTCATGAAATTTATATTTGGAATTTTATTTTGTATTATAACTAATTTTATTTTTATAGATATATCATACAAATTAGTCCGCAGTTATAAGCGGCTTTTTATACAGATTGACAGAGCTTAAGGCCTTTATGGCCATACCCAAAGGCCATGTTTTTCATGGTTGGGAGTGGGTATATAAAATAAAGTCGTCTGGCTGCTCTGGCCAAGTATGGCTCTAGTAGTACAGAGAGGATCGTGCTCCTACAGTGGGGACTAAAAAGACCTGATGATGATGATGATGATGATTATGATATAAAATAAAAAGGCAATCAAGATAGTAATGGGTTGCTAGCCGCATCGACCTTAACAAAAAAATAAATATATAGGGACAAACCACACAGATTGAGCTAGCCCCACCGTAAGTTGTGAACTGGTGTTGCAGGATACTAACTCAACGATACCTTTTTGAAGCGAAAATTTCTATAGCGGCGTTGTGAACTTTTTGGGATGGGTAAATAAATTTTAAACTCGCGTCAAGACACGTGGCCTGATAAGAAGCACCTGAATAAGAAGCAGCTTATATAGCGCGTAATTTTGTTTTTCACATTTCTTTTTCGTATCATGTTCACAGAGTGTTGTAGTTTGTAGTGTGATATAGATAAAATATAAAACGATATTCCCGTTATCAACGCAGTTACGATCAACAGCTACTACATCCCCATCCGTGCCAGGGGCGAGAGATTAAACTACAGTATCACCGCGAACAACATAAATTGCAAGGGATACAGAATTATGCACTTTCTACGAATATATAGGTGGAGGGAACTTCAAACTGTACGTCATCATCATCATCATTTCAGCCGGAACAAAGCAGCAGTATCGAAACCACAAGAAGCCAAAGAAACTGCGCTCGCCAACCCACCTGCCAAGCGTGGTGAGTATGGCAATATGTCCCATGGGACGAAAAATCTCTGGGAGAGGCCCTTGTCCTGCAGTGGACATTTTGCGGCTGTAATGATGATATTGCCACGCTTGGCAGGCGGGTTGGCGAGCGCAGTCTCTTTGGCTTCTTGTGCTTCCGACACTGCTGCCCATCGATAGCATTTTTAAACTAGGGAGGTATAGGAATTTGTTGGATTTGGGGAGGGAATAAGAGTGTTGGGGTACTACACGCTCGAAAGAATGGGGTGAAAGCAAGTAGCACCTCGGTAGGTGGAGACACCTGCAAACTCCGGACAGGGAGTTGAGGATGACACCCTTGACCATAATAACTACATAAACTGTCCGTACTGAGGGCTATTTTTATGGCTATTTAAATGGGGGCGTCACCAAAACGCAAGACGTATTCGTTTACAAGTCATACAGGTAACAAACCTCAAATTTTGCCGTATTTCTGAAACCATCGCTTAAGCTGTAGTGCAGCCAACGTTCAGCAAAAATATTTTGGTTTCACCTCGTTAAATATTTGAAACGTAACAGAAAACATTTGGAATGTTTCTATAGTTTTTAAAAACAATTAAAATATCAGTGACTTTGACGTAAAGGCGTTCAACACGCTCGTTGTAATCATTCGCCAAAAACAGTTCAAAATTACTTATTTGGTGAATCACGCATTTAAAAATAGCACCCCTGAAACTTCTCTACAAATCAATGAAGCCACCTGAAAAATGTTAGTTTCTGTTTTTATCTAAATCTGATTGGCAAGACTTCAATCGGTGGAAGATATTTTTTTTAATAATATTATTGACGGCCTTCGTAGCGCAGTGGTTAAGACGCCAGCCTGATACACTCTGTGTTCTTCATTTTCACTGGTATTCGTCTTCGGTTCTGAAGTTTCTCTAGGCGTCAGTAGAAGACAATTGGCACTGGCCGGCCGTAAAACTTTTGCCAAATCATAAGACATGAATTCTGTCATGATAGTGGACTTAGGGTTCCGTCACATTAGAGCCGAAGGATTCGACCACCCGGTCGCATCCTTCTACCCAGATGATTATAGATTATATGAGCTGGCTTTAGTTAACTCAGGCTATTGGCAAAGTCAATATAATAATAACCATATACTAACGTATAGACTGCCAACCTCTTTATAGTCTCGACTGCAGGATCATGACATGACCCTCTCTGTACTACCAGAGCCATACTTATCCAGAGCAAACAGAGGATTTGGCCTACACTCACCTCGCTGGCCAGAGGTTGGAGAGGTTTCATTGATGTTTGTGAGCTTTGTTTAGCTTGTATTTCCTAAGTCGCCTCTTACGACCATGGAAGATTTGGAGTGGTCCTATTCTACTCTGCCGGAAACCACACGGCCATCCTCATATAAATGTATTAACCCAACTTAAGGCCTATTAAAAGTACATACAAAGTACTTGGCAAGCATGCCGGCATGCCGTGGTAGTTAGTTCCACTAACTGCCACTATTGGTGGTGGCGAGGGCGCTGCATTGCAAAAGTATTAGACTTTTCCACCCATGTCACTAGATAGCGTTAGTATTAACTTGGTAAAGCCAGTTATAACTGAAAAAATATTGTTTTAACATGAGCCAAAAATATTTTTTAATCATAATCAATTTTAAATTATTTTGTTATGGATATTTTTTTTCACTAGCTATTTATGTCCCACTGCTGGGCAAAAGCCTACCCTATATTTGGGTTGTAAGGGGTTCCACCCAACATCTTGCCATCAGGAACCCAAGCCAACCTCACCTGGCCGTGGTGCACTCTGCTGATTAACAAACGAGGACATGGCGTCACACAAATACCCACCACCAAGCACTGGACCTGCGTGGCGGGTCATGGTCCAAACCCCCTTTATGGTGTTACTAGCTTTCGCCCGCGGCTCCGCCCGCGTCGATTCCTCGGAAATAGAACTTGTACGCAAAATTTCATGATGATCGGGTAAGTAGCTACGGCGTGAAAGCGTAACAAAAAAACAAACAAACAAAAAAACTCACTTTCGCATTTATAATATTAGTAAGGATTATGGATATATTCTTTTATTTTCCAATAATATGGTGCATACATATGTAGTTGTGAATATACCTAAGGTACCATTTATATGATGAGTTGTACACAATAGGTATTGGGACCGCATGCTGTTGGTAAGTTAGTCACGTTCTATTGTACGGTAGGGCTTCCCATCTGTACTCTCAACGTTTGTGTCCTGCATTAGGCAACATTCTAGTTTCCTACCGTGTTGCCCAATTTCCTGCCGTTCCTGGGAGCAGCCGACGGCGCAATATAATGGTGTTCTGAAAGCTAGAATGGCCACGTAGAAGTGATGGACTTTTAACTGTATCGGACTTTAATAAAAAGGACTACTATGCTTATATAAGTGCTTTAAACTGATATATATGCTTGTCTAGTAGAATATAAAAAAAAAAACGAACGACGTGTGTTAGCCGTGTTGTATCCGGCAGAGTAGAATAGGACTACTCCAAGTCTTCCCGTGGATGTCGTAGAAGGCGACTTAGGAAATACAAGCTAAACAAAGCTATAACCATCTGTGAGACCTCTCCAACCCGTCTGGCCAGCATGGTGAGTGTAGTCCAAATCCTCTGGCTACTCTGGCCAAGTATGGCTCTAGTAGTACAGAGAGGGTCGTGCTCCTGTAGTGGAGACTAAAAAGACCTGATGATGATGATGATGATGATGAAATGCGTGTCGGGCCATGCGCACTGTAGGGTTCCGTTAGTTTCACGTCATTTTATAAGTTGGCGACTATAACTCTTTGACTTGTAATTCCTGTACTTACGAGTAGCTTCATATATCACAAACAGAGATCTTTGAGTCGAAAAATGGTGTTCGGTTTGGACATAAACAACATTTCCGAAAGACCTATCCAACGGCCACACAGTAATGGATTGATGAGAAAAAAATATATCTCCACTTGACATGTATGGGAGCAATAAAAAAAATATATTTCAACCCTTTGTCGGCGCTCCCAGGGATTTCTACATTCCGACGCTTCTGCTTCTACCTACACAAAGGAAGCATTTTTGAGCTGAAGGAGGATATGAATGTGTTGGATCTGGGAAGGGAATGAAGGTATTGGGATGAACGATACTTACTTAGCCGTGTGGTATCCGGCAGAGTAGAATAGGACCACTCCAAGTCTTCCCGTGGATGTCGTAGAAGGCGACTTAGGAAACACAAGCTAAACAAAGCTTATACTTATAAACATCTAAGAGACCTCTCCAACCCGTCTGGCCAGCGTGGAGAGTGTAGGCCAAGTCCTCTGGCTGCCCTGGCCAAGTATGGCCCTAGTAGTACAGAGAGGGTCGTGCTCCTGTAGTGGAGACTAAAAAGGACCTGATGATGATGATGATGATGATGATACTTACTCGGATGAATGGGGGAAAAGCAACAGGTCGGAAGGCCGGGCGCGCGTACCCTATGCCATACCTGCAACCATCGGACAGGCAGTTAAGTATGACACCCCGACTTCCCCCCAACTGCTGTTACTATTGTACTCACTGCGATGCTGCCTCGTCAATGGACACCCACCTGCAACAAACAAAGAGCTGATTAGCGATTGTGAGGGTGACCTTGACCGTTCATGTTCGATTTCGCTGCGTTTGCGATTGGGAAACTATTGATTGGCTTTTGTTGTACACTGCCCACTTCAAAAGAAACCATATAATCATAAGAAACTAACAATATTCATACCAAAAGAAACCCTATTAAGAGGAAACACTGCGCTCGAGAGAGAATTAAAAAATAGGTATTTGTAAAATCTATTTCTGTCGCGCTATGTGCCCAAGCAACCCTCGCAGAGTGCGATAGAGACAACTGCAGCTCGGACCGAAAACACCTATGAAAATTACACAAAATGTATGCTTCCTACTCCCCTGATTTCTTCTCCAAAACTTAACCGATTTAATATCTTTTTTCATTTTAAATTTAAAATAAGCTATGGCTGTGTTTCTATGTTTTCTTTTTCTAATATAATCGCATCGAATTTGTTTTCTTGATGTTTGAACCACGGGTTTGAACACAACGGAAATTCTTAATAATTTATCAGGTTTTTGAAGGTTCATATCTCTTTATATGATTCAATTATTAAAAAAAATAAAACATAGGGACATGCTATTCCAAAGATATTTTTGGTAAAAATTAATTTCTCTACTGTTACTATCCGGCAAGAAATAATGGGACTACGCTTGTATGGAAATACGGCCCATCCGTCATCATCATTGATGATAGTATATATTAAGATTTCGCAATGAGAAGAGCTGTCCTTGTCACCCTCAATATTGACGTTTCCATAGCTTGTTCAAACCAATAACCCGGAAATAAAAATAAAGAACAAAGTGCAGTACCTTGTAATAAGTTACGCAGGGCAAAGTTAAGGTTCACTGGTAAGTCAGGCCATTGGGCAAGCTTGCAACAGCGGGCAGGTTGGTAAATAATAACAGGGTATGCCTAGCTGTGGAAATCCTGCTTGGACGTACAATTGTAGGCAATGTTTAGGCATTGTTAACTTTATTTTGTTTATAATGTCCCGTTTATATATACACTAGCTTTCGCCCGCGGCTCCGCCCGCGTTAATGTCAATCCCTCGGGAATAGTACTTTTTCCCGAGATAAAAGGTAGCCTATGTCTTTCTCTGTACTCCAGAGAACTTGTATGCCAAATTTCATGATCGGTTCAGTAGTTACGGCGTGAAAGCGTAACAAACAAACAAACTCACTTTCACATTTATAATATTAGTTAGGATAACTAGCTGTTATCCGCGACTTCGTCCGCGGCAATTTCTGTTATTATGATTAATTAGGTTTTTTATTAGTATAGATGAATAATTTTTCCCCGTTTTCAAAACATTTTTTATTGACGCTTCTCTCTTATTAGTTAATGCGTGATATAAGGCTAAAGCCTTCCTTAATAAAAGGCTATAAAACTAAATGTTGAAGTAGACTTTACAGACAAACAATTTTCGTTAGGAACTGTCAGTTAGCGTAATTACGGGCAATACGGGTTAGTTAGGGAAGTTAGGGAAATACGGGCCCCACAATGGAAACGGTAGGTATTATTAAGCATTATCTGAGCCAGAATGCAACACGCGCAAATTAAAATTCAAAAATTCAAAAACGTTTATTTTATATAGGTCATTTGGACACTTATTAATTGTCATATATTTTCAACTGAGAATTGTTGACGTCAGTAGATAATTTACTTATGGCTAAGTTTAATGCCGCTTCCAAAGCGGAGTGCAGAAGAAGCGGCAACAAACTGCACAGTGCATTTTCTCCAATCGACGTCAACTTACAATTTTAGTTTATCTTAAAAACTAGATATGTGGACTGAGTATACATTGTCCTTATTATAGTCAATGCAAATTTCGCATACCAATCAGAGCAGCGTTTGCACCTGTAATGTTATGAATGGCCCTGACATTCTGCTGCCTACTCGTTACTTCGGAATGTTATCTGATACATAAGTTATCGGCCGAGGACTTTGCGAGTGGGCAAGCTCTTTACGAATCTATAATATGCAATTTGTGAACAAATACATTCAACATTTGTGTTCGTTTACAGAAAAGTGCTGCCCAAAACTAAAGTTAGCACTAATGTAGCTGATCCTTCCCTTATTTATATAACTAGCAGTGCCCGCGACTTTGTTCGCGTACATGTTATGTTATGTTCGCGTATACGTTTCAGTATCATGTATCCTTACTTAATATTATAAATGTGAAAGTGAGTTTGTTTGTTTGTTACGCTTTCACGGCGTAACTACTGAACCGATCATCGTGAAATTTTGCATACAAGTTCTCTGGAATACGGAGAAGGACATAGGCTACTACTATTCCCGAGGGATCGTGACGCGGGCGGAGCCGCAGGCGAAAGCTAGTATAGCTTATAAACACGATATCTCTAAGAAAACAAAGTAACTAGTATTGATAGGGCAATTTGATCAACTTACAAAATTATACCATCTTCTTTATTGTCAGTTTATATTATAAAATCTTCATTGTTACTTGAATAATCAAATGTTGACTTAAAACAAAATCGATTTTTGTTGTTTTTGTTGTCTTTGGGTTCGGATTTGTATGAGGAAAGCTAAAATAACACGTTCTTATGTTACCAACACTTACTGCAGTTCAAACTGGTATAAAATAAAATAAAATAACTGTCATTTTTAACCGTAATACAAATGGCAAATAAAGAATATTATTTAGAAATAAATAAATATATAATCTAAAATGTTTTCAATATAAAGCAGTTGCAATATATTATATATAAAATAATATAAAACAACGCAACAAGTAGGTAAGTATATAGTAATTTTCCTTTTGTTTTGTTTAGTCAAACTTAGAACCATAATTTTTCATCCTGAACATAGTGGGGTTGACAAAGCGAAAAGGTGTGTTTTCGCCCATTTGTCATTTGCACAAAATAGGACGAGAAAGGGGACGAAACCGGGTCACTGGTCGTCCATTAGGCGCGCCCATCCGGGGTTTACCTACATAGTATCGCGTCTGGCATAGTTCACGTAATAACATTAACATAAAGATTTAATTAAAAGTATTATCCCGCGACCAAAAAGCTGGCAATTACCAGGCTCAAAGAATAAGCAGGGCTGACATGCCTTTAAGGATAAATAAATGCCCTTTAAAAATAAAGAGAAAAAAAAAAATGGATAACCATCGCCATCCAATGCGGCCAGGCTGTCAGCCTTTTGGGCACGTTGCCGCAGAATGACGGTTTGCATATTTATATTTTTTAGTAGTTTTAATTATTATTAGGTAAAGTATCCGGGATATCTAGGTACTATCTCCAATGTTTACGAGTTAAGCGTAAAACGTTCTTCCTTCATTCTTTCTGTAAAGCAATGGGTAAAAGTTAAATAAAATTACTGAAAAAAAATGGAAAAATAGAACTACTCAAGGGACCTACTTATTTATAATACAAACATCATCATTTATCATTACAGCCTCAAAGAGTCCACTGCTAGACAAGGGCCTCTTCCAAGGATTCCTCGTACCATGGGAGGATATTACCATACTCACCACGCTTGGCAGGCGGGTTGGCAAGAGCAGTTTTTTTGACTTCTTGTGCTTCCGACGCTGCTGCCTATCGAAAGCATTTTTAAGCTGGGGAAGGATGGGAATTTGCTGGATTTTGGAAGGGATTGAAAGGTGTTGGAATACTACTCACTCGGATAAATGAGGGAGAAGCAAGTAGGAGCGCGGGAGGCCGCGTGTACCCGATACCATATCAGATCTTGATCAGGTGTCCGACACTGTGCTTGCCGGTACGTGGTTGCCATTTCAAAACCCTTCCGCCCCGTCGACAATCGGTTCTACGCGCTATGTGCCCTGCCCACTGCCACTTCAAAGAGCTAATCTAATCAAAGTGCAAAAAAGTGTATGACCATCAGGTCCTTTTTAGTCTCCACTACAGGAGCATGACCCTCTCTGTACTACTAGAGCCATACTTGGCCAGAGCAGCCATAGGACTTGGCCTACACTCTCCACGCTGACCAGACGGGTTGAAGAGTTCTCACAGATGTTTATAAGCTTTGCTTAGCTTGTATTTCCTAAGTCGCCTTCTACGACATCCACGGGAAGACTTGGAGTGGTCCTATTCTACTCTGCCAGATACCACACGGCTATAAAAAATGTATGAATAAAATGAAACAAACATAACTAAATGGAAATGGTATATAGCTTGATCCACATAAACACAAATCTTAGACAATCCTATAATCACACTGCATATTCCTGCAACCACTGCCTCCGTGACCAATCCTAAGGTTTTCTATCTGCGTACCTATTAACTCATCGCACACACGACACATTGCAGACCACAAAATGATGTTATAATATCGCTTTTACAATAAAAACGCTGTATGTAATTACTTTTTCCTCGCGAACAATAAAACATTAAATCGCGGCTCATTTAACTATCATTATTTGTGTGTAGGTTTGTTTTTGCGCGCGCAGCTCGGGAATTCGCTAAGGGCGTCATAAACACCTCTTTACATGGAGCTCGCATGCTTTTTAAAAGTCGTTTAAGTACTTACATGTGTACTAATAAAGATACGGATAATTATCGCCGCCTCGCACTATAAATCGATTAAGAAATATCTTTTATGTTTTATTTTTGTAATTAAATGCACTTAAGTTCGAAGTTAAATAATTAATTTTATTAAGTTTTAAGTATTTTTATATTTATTGCAGTCTTATTTGACACAGTCATTTGTTTCTTCCTATTTTTTAGTTGTTTGAGACTGAGAGTATTATGAATGTTTGAAGAAATCTATACTAATCTATACTAATATTATAAAGCTGAAGAGTTTGTTTATTTGTTTGTATGTTTGTTTGTTTGAACGCGCGAATCTCAGGAACTACAGGTTTAAATTGGAAAATTCTTTTTGTGTTGGATAGTCCATTTTATGAGGAAGGCTTTAGGCTATAAAACTTCACGCTGCGATTAATCATAATAACAGTAATTGCCGCAGACGAAGTCGCGGGCGCCTTTTACGACATTCACGGGAGGACTTGGAGTGGTCCTATTCTACTCTGCCGAAAACCACACGGCTCATATTCGAAAGACTTCTAAGTTTTTTTTATTGCGTTTAATTTAGCGCAAGGATTTTATGGACTTGCACTCATACTCATAAGTTTGAAAAATGCTTTAGAAGCAAATTAAACACTGAAACAAGAAGCAAATTTACTGTTACTTACTATGTATTATAATTAATTGACTTCGACAATCAACACGGATATCCTTAGAATTATGAAAAAAAATATATATTGCTAAAACAAAAACTATCGAGTCAATGTTTTTTTTACAAAATCATTCTTTGTCCTATGGGTGCGAGGCCTTATAAATATTTACACTAAATTTAAATATACCTAGACCTTATATATCCATCATTTTTCATCCAAATAATCCTTATCCTTATCCTTACTAATATTATAAATAATAATAATAATAACTCATTTATTTCAGGCAATAGTATTGTACTTACAATTATGTACAATACCAGAGGCCCATATTATAAATACCTTACAGACTAACATACATAAATTTCATAAAATAAATACCTTATAACTAACATACATATTATATATCCTATCCTATATCACACGTAGTGCCAGCGACGTGTGACTCGCGGTGAGGTCAGGCAGCCGACCTCGGAACCTCCGAAACACGACTCCCTGCGGCCAAAAGTCCTCCTTCATGAAGGTTGGCAGATGATGCGTCGGCACTCTCACCACATAAGAATTGAAATTCGCTTTGTGGCGAGACTGCAGACGTTCAACCCTCAAGGTGAAGGTGGACTTCTTTCGGACGTAGTCCACGACCTCCTCTACCCTCGTGGACCAGTGCAGCCGGGACACGTACAGCTGCGTCGATGGTACGGCAGGACGCAGCGGAGAATCCGGTCCGGTCAGCGCGGTTCCGCAGTGGTTGCGGCTCGCAGGCTTCCTCTTCTTCCTTTCCACCATAATGAAGCCCTCTTCGTCGCGCTGGCTCCTCTCGGGACCCGGTGGTGGCAACGACTTGGTGGGAGCTGGCTTACGCCGTCTCCCTGTTTTCCCCTGATCCGAAGGCCGCTTCGTGGTCTCGGCGGGGGTGGCGGCGGGCGCGGGCGCAGCGGCGGCCGCGGCATAGGCACGTGGCGGCGGCGCACTCGGGCTCGACGTCACCGGGGCGGGTGCGGGGGAGCGGGCGGCGGGCTGTGTAGCGCGCACAACAACAGGCGGCGACGGCAAACTGCTGATGGAGACATTTTGCGCGCCGCCTCGTCGCGTGTTTACGTTAGCGGTCTCAGGTGACCTACTTATCGAATCACCACTTTTCAAAGTTAATAATTCGGTACGTAACTCACCGATGGTGGATTCAGAGACCCCTAAATATATGCGAAAGTGAGTTTGTTTGTTACGCTTTCACGCCGTAACTACTGAACCGATCATCATGAAATTTTGCATACAAGTTCTCTGGAGTACGGAGAAGGACATAGGCTACCTACGGGCGAAAGCTAGTTTATATATAAATACGTGAAGCAAAAACTTTGTACCCCTTTTTACGAAAATTGCGCGGACGAAGGAGTATGAAATTTCGGACACTTATAGTTTACTAGCTTTCGCCCGCGGCTCCGCCCGCGTTAATGTCGATCCCTCGGGAATAGTACTTTTTCCCGGGATAAAAGGTAGCCTATGTCCTTCTCCGTACTCCAGAGAACTTGTATGCAAAATTTCATGATGATCGGTTCATAACTTACGGCGTGAAAGCGTAACAAATAAACAAACTCACTTTCGCATTTATAATATTAGTTAGGATTAGGGATTCTGATTCCAAAATTGAAATTATCCTAGGTAATTAAAAGTCACCCGAGTGCAGAATGCTAATATATACTTAGGTATATTTTTTAACTATTATGGTCGAAATTCGACCACTAGTATTCATAAATTCTTATCAACACTACGCCCAGCTATTTCAACAATGTTGAATCTGAGAATATGGTTCGCGTTTGACATTTCTTTGACGCCGCCGCCAGCTGCGAGCGCGGACATCCCAGCCCTAATTATAATTAAATTATACATGTTTATGGTCGCAGGTCAGCGCTGGTGTTTATGGTAATTTTACAGACTAGTCGAGTGATCAAGTTCACTATATAAACTTTGTAAACATTGACTTGACTACTATTTAACACATTTTCTTCAAATATTTATAAATCGAAGCGACTTGCATCTTGTTTTTTCTTCATAACTCATTCATTTATTTTTGTCACATATAGGTTTATCTTTTTAAAGTTTATATTTTCATATGACTATTATATATAATATATATATTCGTCTTATTAAACAAAGTAATATAAAAGGTCAAAAGATTCCACGCGTGCAGTGTTGAAATCGGCGATCTTAGGTCTTTGTACCTGGACTCTGCCAATTGAGCAACCGCGCTTCAATCTTTACGTTAAAAATCTCTACCATATCCTATTCCTCTTTCACTCTCCTTACCTCCTCCTTACCTTACCTCCACGCTGGTCTGGGAGAAAAGAAAAAACGTAGAATGTACCAGCTGCTTCTCTTCCCGCGCAGATCGTAAAAGCCGATCGAGGGAATGGGTAAAATCTGAGGAATCATGTTAATAGGCGATGCGGCTAGCAACCTATCACTATTTTGATTCCGTTTTCCACCTAATGCCCACCAATATGCTAAACGTGGCCTTCGGGTCTTATTGACCTAGGCTCTGTCTACCACGCAAGGGAAAAAGACGTGATACTATGTATGTATGTATGTATGTATTTTGCAATTAATTTGGAAAGCAATTAATATGAAGAAAGCCATACAATAAATTATAAGAGTTTATAAGCATCGAAGTAAAAAAACGTTACCCACTTATTCATAAAAATTAGCCAACGCTAATTTAACCTATTTTAGTTCAAATATGTTTTGTCCTTGTCCCTCTCTCCAACGATTGGCGTGGAAAGAACGAGACATGATATATTTTAACTAAAATAAGTTTATTAGGCCTTTGTTAGTTTGTTAATTTCTATCCGCATTCATTTATCGGTTTTATCAATACACATAGCCTTTTCCAAATCCCCTTATGCGAATATCATTTACATGACTAGGAAGTAAGTATATTTAGAGGCGTGTTTTAACTGCCACTATCTCCGCCTAATTCCACCCTACGCCACTTCGGGTTAGCTCGAGTAGCCTTCAGGTTGCGCTGCATCATAATGCACGGATTTAAATGAAGTCGCCTATTTTCTGTGAATAATCAGTTCCGCATTAGAAGTATAGTTCACATGCCAATTCTAGGATAGCAAAAAAATAAGAAAAAAAAACGTAGATCCATGCGACGCAATCACCGCAACATATTCTTAAATTAGATATAAATAAATAAATATATACCTATGGACAAATCACACAGATTGAGCTAGCCCCAAAGTAAGTTCGAGACTTGTGTTATGGGATACTAACACAACGATACTATATTTTATAACAAATACATATATAGATAAACATCCAAGACCCAGGGCAATCTGAAAAAGATCATTTTCCATCTTGACCTGGCCGGGGATCGAACCCGGTCACTCCGTGTCGCAGGCAGGCGTGTTGACCGCTGCGCCGTGGAGCTAGTCAAGATCAAGATCAATCGACTAATGACCACCAGCACGCTAAACGTGGCTTTTGCTCTGTCTAGCCCGCAAGGGAAAAAGACGTGATAGTATGTATGTATATACGCACATCCATCTAACTAACTATACATACGCGTAGAAAAAGGCATTGGACATTTGTGGAGTGAGTAAACAGATTCATAAAAACACATATCCTACCAATGTATATTCGACATTTCCTGAAAGGGGTAAATCAGTCCGTTAGTATGAACAACTTTTCCTATGGGAGCAATGCTGAGTTCTCGAAAAAAAATAATAATTTTCATAAAAGTTGTCTGAGCACTTCTGTACGGAAATGTCAAAAAATTGAGTTCGAGTTGCTGTCATACGAAAAGTTGTTCATATTGACGGGGTGTATCGCTTCTGTCAGTGAAGTCGAAGGTAAATTTACACCCGATATTCTACACTTGGGACATAATTATATACTCGAACATATACTGTTTATGTAAACTTTAACTTAATAGTGAGGTAAGGTCCCTTTTAGCGTTTGGACCTCTTAGGATCAGCTTATCCTGAGCTAGAGGACTACAGGCACTACGCACTGGGCGATGTTCTGAAGCTCATGCAGTCCTTCTGCGGAATACACCGTGCGGGTGAGTAAGGCATGGGGTAAGTACAAAATAACCCAAAGGTTAGACGTGCTACCGATTCTGAATCGGCCGCATCGAAGATAAGATAAGATAAGAGGTCCCTTTACATACAATTTTATGTTATTTCATGTGTGGTATCTTTATTGTAGATACATTGAAAAAACGATAAAAAAAATAATACAAACACAAAAGAATAATTGACAATGGCAGACTTATCCCAAGATATCTTCTAGGCAACCGATGAATAAGTGAGAGAAAATTTACTCAATTAACAAACTTTTTTATTAAGTTCGAGAAAAATCTCAATATAATCAGAGAGTCTACTTGGTACCTCGGTATCTGAGTGTATTAAGGAACCACATGCTTCCAAGCACGATGCAGGATGTGCCCTAAGGTAACACTTAGACGTGATAACTTCAGCTGCGGGAGTATGAATCAGCCATATCCCACGAGATTGCGTCGGAGGGCGTGGCGTGACGGACACTACGCAGCATTCGGCAGGGCTGTCTAGAGACGGGACTTACAAAAGTAAGAAAAGTAATTTTGAACACGAATATTTTTACGTTTGCTGTTAAAGGACTTAGCAGTTAGGTTGAAACTAACGTGAGATATAGACATTATGTACTAAAAACGGGTCACTCACGTGTTATTTCGTCGGGATTGCCGACTATACTTTTATGAAATTTTGCATACAATTTCTCTGGAGAACGGAGAAGGACATAGGCTATCTTTTATCCCGGGAAAAAGTTCTATGCCCAAAGGATCGACATTGACGCAGGCGGAGCCGCGGGCGAAAGCTAGTAATGAAATAAACGCAATAAAACCATAATAAGTGATTAAATTTAAATATAAAGTGCCAACCCTACTACAGCTAATGTTCTACTCAGCGTAAATAAGACATACTCGTAATCTTGACCTTTGGCTTTAAACAGGTGCTTTCAAACATAAAATACGCTTTTTAAGGTTGCTTTATCGTTATTACTCATCTAAATGTTATCAATAATTTGTTTTATCTGAAATCTATTACTGAAATATCTACCTTGAACGCTTGTCTATATACTAAGGTTTTATCCTTACTAATATTATAAATTCGAAAGTGAGTTTGTTTGTTTGTTTATTTGTTTGTTTGTTTGTTAAGTTTTCACGCCGTAACTACTGAACCGATCATCATGAAATTTGGCATACAAGTTCTCTGGAGTGCGGAGAAGGACATAGGCTACCTTTTATCCCGGAAAAAACTACTAATCCCGAGGGATCGACACAGACGCGGGCGGAGCCGCGGGCGAAAGCTAGTGTTTTATATTTTAAAGATATTGTTTGCATTAAGGATATAATACATACCTTCTCTTGTAGATTTTTCATATTCCTTGGTGCCCTTCTTTACAATAGGCATTATAAAAAACTTGGTTTCTATCCTTGTTTTATAGGTACGATGAAAAGAATACTGCAAGAAGCCTTTCTCAATATGTCGTATGAAGAAACAGAGGATTTATTAACAGTTTTTTCATAAATATTATGAACACTTTTCTTTTATTAATTTTAAATTTAATTTTTACTTTGTATACAATGTTATTTTTCTTTCGTAATTGTTTATTTTGTAAGTTTATGTCTAGCTATTAAAGCCTGAAACACAGGGTGTTTTTCACCTCAGCTCAGGCAAAACTTTGTTTGTAACTTTTTAATGTATGTTGATATTGTAATAAGTTACCACCTAAGAAATTTAATAAAGATTTATTATTATTATATTAAATGAGCTTTCGCCAGCAACTTCGCTCGCGTGAATGTAGATGGGAGTAGTACCTATTTCCGTGATGAAAGGTAACCTATGGTACGTCCTTCCCCGGCCTCAAACTGACCCCATCATCATCATCATTTCGAGTAGGTGTCACGGTCAATCGACCTTCGGAACCGCCTCTCAGTCTCTGACGTGGTTCCTTTAACGACTACCAGATGGCAGCCGAGACCAACGGCTTAACGTGCCTTCCGAAGCATTATTCAACTATATTAATAATAAGTGAAAAATGTACCTCTTTTTACAAAAAATTACGCGGACGTTATAATATATAGTATCGTTGAGTTATTATCCCATCACACAAGTCTCGAATTTAGTTTGTGGCTAGCTCAATCTGTGGGATATTCATGTATTTATTAATGCCACGCGTAGAGTACTTAATATATAACTTTTGCAGCATTCTATATTTGCGCCATAGTGTCAAAAACCAACACCTAACCCTTTCACATTCCACAGCATAGGTTGCACCAAGCGTGTCACAAAATTGCATTCCACTGAATTTGTGCTAATCGCAATGCATCGCCTGGAATGGGCATTCTGTGCCACTTAATGGCAAATACCTTTTTGAATTTGGTCAATCGTGATTTGTATAAGAAAAGAATATATAATCAGTGCTTTGAAAGTATTCGCAGAGTGGGAATACCGTTATAGTGAGTATCTCTAACTTTTCTGTACATCGTTAAGGTAGGTCGGAAAATGTAACGGGTAGGTAAGGCGTCGGCTAGTTGCAATTATACTCACAAGCTAGTGATTAACATATTAAGTGCGTTTTTAGCCGTGGTAGAACCACGCTACCGGCAAAATGAATTACTAGTAGCATGAAAGTGCCGGCTCGTCCGGGGAAGTACCACACTCTAACAAAAAATCGACGTCTGAGTAGAAGCTTTACCGCTTCTACGCTTTGTTCGGTGAGTGAGAGAGCCGGAGGCCCATCCTTCCCACTCCCCTCCCCATTCCTTCCCCCAACTCCTTGAAAGGCCGACAACGCACTTGTCGCACCCTGGTGATCACTTACCATGAGGTGACCCGCTTGCTCGTTTGCCGTCCTATATTTTAAAAAGAAGTGCGGAAAAACAGGTGGAGTTGTTTAATGAAAAATGAGTTACAGAAAAAAATTAAGTCAAATCGCTATACAAAGTGAATCTAATCATTATTCAATAAGCAAAGCACTCAAGGATTTTCATCATCATCGTCATTCCACCAGTCTATCAACAAGTACCCATGTTTTTATCATACTTTATTTGCGACGGTGACCACTTTCCATCAGGTGGCTCGACTCTAGTTTGCCGTCAAATATACATAAAAAAAAACCTTCAAACAATCTAGTAGTTTGAATGTTTAATTTTAAATACCTAATATTACTTAATTTAAAAATAAATACATTCGTGATTTAAAACCCGCCCTGTAACAAACAATATGTTACAAAATAATCCTTATCCTTACTAATATTATAAATGCGAAAGTGAGTTTGTTTGTTTATTTATTTGTTTGTTTGTTTGTTTGTTTGTTTGTTACGCTTTCACGCCGTAACTACTGAACCGATCATCATGAAATTTTGCATACAAGTTCTCTGGAGTGCGGAGAAGGACATAGGCTACCGACTATTCCCGAGGGATCGTCATTGACGCGGGCGGAGCTGCGGGCGAAAGCTAGTAATAAATAAAATATAATAAATATATACGGACAAATCACACAGATTGAGCTAGCCCCAAAGTAAGTTCGAGACTTGTGTTATGGGATACTAACTCAACGATACTATATTTTTATAACAAATATATAGATACACATTCAAGACCCAGGCCAATCTGAAAAATATCATTTTCCATCTTGACCTGGCCGGGGATCGAACCCGGGCACTCTGTGTCGCAGGCTGGCGTGTTGACCGCTGCGCCACGGAGCTAGTCTTAAGGCGATACCACTGTAAATATGGTCGTTCTGAACCTTATTTATCTCGCAAAATACTTAAATTAGGAGTTTCAAATCTAAGTAATATGATTTTTGACTATTTCATCTCCAAAAATTGAAGATGAAAACACGTTTTGATAAAATTTTCCCGATAGAAATATTTTTTGAAAAAAAGGGTCTTCGTTCGCAGAGTTTTTGTTATTGTAGCTCAAATACGACGAATGAAATAATGATTTTTAGACTAAAAGATAGGTTATTAGTAATTCATCAAAATTTAAATATGAAAATACAATTAACCGGTCTGATTTTATATAAAATAGAAATAACGAATTTGGCGCTTACGTTTTTTTCTTTGAGCGACTCCAGACTATCTCCTATCTCATCATTCACGGGCTAAACCGCCAAGCGCTATCCCTTGCGCGCACTTGATCAGTCCTTTGCCGAGCGAAGGTACCAAACATTTGAGTCCTCGTCTTAATATATAATATAGAACAAGAAAAAAACAACTCTTGTCAGAAGGGACACGTACTTTATAATTGTTAATTTAAAAACTGAAAACATGTAAATACTCTAACACTATTTATCATAACCGGAAACAAGCCCACGTTGGCCAACGGTGGGAAAACTCGCGCAACAAGTGATCGTGAGTGAGACGGCCTTGTGCCCACTACGGTTCGCGAGAGGTGGATTACTAGACAGATTGATAAAGAACAACAGATAACAGTTCGCGTATTTTTTTAAAGTTTTGTTACATGTTTAAAAGCTTAACTATTTTATACGGTAAAAAAAGGGTGTTATGTACATTGAGAATTTATATTATATGTGATAGGTATGAATTAATGCATATTTCTTTTTTTTTATCACACATAGGTACTTATAACTGCCTCCGTGGTCCAGTGGTTAAGGCGTTTGCCTGTAGACCCGGGGGTCGTGGGTTTGATTCCCACGGAAAGCATACTTTGTTTAGTTGTTTCCAGTTTGATTAGGACATTGCAGGTTTGAATCACCTGATTGTCTGTTAATAAAGATGATTCCGTGCTTCGAAAGGTCCCGGCTGCTATCTGGTAGTCGTTAAAGGAAGCACGTCAGAGGCCGAGAGGCGGTTCCGAAGAACCCTGACACTAGGGTGTGCATAGTCGATAGACGGAGACACCTACACGAAATGATGATGACTTATAAATATATGAACAGGATATATATATGGATGTGTGAAGAATCATTAGAATCCTTGCTTTATCCCTAGTAGAGACAAACTATATTTTTCGGCAGTGCAGTCGCATTTTTGTTTGTCTTGGAAAAAGCCTGTATATTTCTTAGTTTATGAAATAAAACAGTTGATAGGCAACCCGCTTTCTAGTATTCCAGATTTTTGTTCGAAGGGATTTGACCAAAAATCTGGAATACTAACTAACCGAAGGTACTTAACTTTGTGTTAGTTATTTCAAGTCGTAGCAGAGAGTAATAATTACAAATTGAATTATTTATACTTAGACGTATCTATTAAATGGTAGATAATTCTAATAAATTTCTAGTGCAGGAACTTCTTAACACATTTTTTTCACTAAGATGTGTGTATGAGCGGCCATGGTGGCCAGGAGAGGCTATAAGAAATAAAATATACCAACGTGTTGCAAGTCGCTTTGCACAAACGACACTTCGTAAGAACTGTGCGTTGAAATGGACATAAATAGCTGTATAGGCTCGAAAAGTTTTTTAAATAAATAAATAAATAATACAAAGTACAGACGCAATACTTATATTGAATACCGAACACAATCAAATAAAAAAATCTCACTTATAAAAAAGCGTCATACTTACAGGTGTCGCCTATATCAATCAATTTATTGGTAGCGTGAGATTTTGCCAGTTCACACGCCATCGGTTGCTTTGCATGCTAAGTAAACAATCGTTTAATGAACAGAATTGAGTTATGATAGGACAGACAGAAGCACTTCCTCGTATTCTGGTGTGAGAAAGGGAAAACTTAGAATGTGTATTCCTCTTACCTCACCCTGGTCTTAAAGTCCAACAGTTAATAAAAAAATCAGCAGGTACTTTAGGCAGCGTGCAAACTTGTATAAATGATTCTCAAAGAAATAAAAAAAACTCACAGTTTGACCAGCCGGCCTACTACCAACTTTTGACAACTACTACCAACTGTGTACAACGTTATGACCGTCACTTCAAAATACTTTGTAGCTTTCGCGTGATTGACTATTTTTATTTAAGATATATCAACTGTAATGGATGGTGAAGTGACCATCTAAGCGTTGTACACAGAGTTGTAAAAAGTTAGCTAGTAGCCTGGCTGGTTGTAAGATCATGGTTATTAGGGCCTCTACATTTTTTATTAAATGAATATACCTTATGTATGCCCATAACATAAGGTATACAGTTCATAAAATTAACCGAGATCTGATGATTTTGTATAGGAGTCATAAGTATTTTTTTTAAATTGGCGTTTCCTTTTAAGCATCAAAATGCCTGTGCCAGGAGACCCCGCCACAGATTACTAAATAGTTACTACGTAAAAACCTACCTCTATATAACGATAGCACAACAAAATAGTAAAACTATTGTATCAGCTGACCCCGGGTTCCAATGCACTATAGCTAAGGATGCAACCGATGTCACGTTCAGATTAGGAGGAGTACGGAAAAAATAACTATCGAAAGATATGCAAAATAAAATTTAGGAGTACTTTACTTTTGACCTTCCTAACCTTCTCTTTTACGCTACTGCTTAGAAGGGTAATGTGTTTCGTGCGTATCTTGTATTTGAATTTTTTTTATTACCTAACTCATAGCTTCTAAACGTTATCGTTAGGTTTGTCTCCAAAACCCAAATGGGAGAGCAGTTGGATAATGTTCTTTAATAATACAACTCGTCCATATTATTGTTAGCACCTACTTTAAAAAATTCAATGTATGTATTGAAGTAAAAGTTTGCATTCTAACTCGTGGCAAAAATATTTAATTCATATTTAATACGAGTCGTGTTTATTTATTCTATTAGAAATTTTCATCCGTATGGACAGACTTTCAATAATCAATAAGAGAAATCGATTGTCTGAGCCAAGCGATGACAAAACCAAGTAGGAGTGTCAGATTGTGAGAATTTCTGTACGTATATTATGGATAGACGTTTGTTTCATCGCGAAAAAACTACTTTCGAATTTTAACCATCAGGTCCTTTTTAGTCTCCACTACAGCAGCACGACCCTCTCTGGGCCATCTAGGGCCATACTTGGCCAGAGCAGCCAGACGGGTTGGAGAGATTGGACTCTTAGATGTTTATAAGCTTTGTTTAGCTTGTATTTCCTAAGTCGCCTTCTACGACATCCACGGGAAGACTTGGAGTGGTCCTATTCTACTCTGCCGGATACCACACGGCTTTGCCTTTACCACATGGAATTTTAATGAAACGGGATATTAGACAAATTTTATGACTGCATGATGTGTAGATTTTGAAAAATATTTCTGATTACGGAAGCCTCATTAGTCAAAGGTGTCTTCCAAAAATTTTACATAGTGACTAGATAGAATTTTACATAGATTGACATAGTGATCTATCAACGCACAGCCCAAACCACTGGACGGATCGGGCTGAAATTTGGCATGCAGGTAAATGTTTTGACGTAGGCAGCCGCTAAGAAAGGATTTTGATCAATTCTATCCCCCAAGGTCATAAAATAGGGGATGTAAGTTTGTATGAGACTTAACGCGAGCGAAGCCGGGGGCTAAAACTAGTAATCAATAAAGAGAAATTGACTGTCCAAGCCAAGTGGTGACCGAACAAAAGCACATTGACAGATTTATTGTGCAATACTTCAACTGACATGTAGAAAAAGAGGAAATACCGCGTTACGTGAAACTTTCGCTGAGGGTGTGTCGGATGCGTCATTTTGCAAAATGTCTCGAGGAAAAGCTTTGAGATACGTTCTGAGGCTAGAACCGCTTACATAACTATATTATATATATAAATTAATCATGATAATCGATAAAAAACAAAAATTCAAAATAAGCGTTACCCATAGACAGTGAGATGAAGAAAAATTTTGTGTCTGTCATTAATTACATTATACATCAATACTTGTATTATTAACGTTATATATATTAATGTTTTATTTCTGTACATAATCAAAAACTGATAATTGTAATTTTTTGTCCCTTAATTTTTTTGTTCGAACAACACTAACTTCTACGCAAAATACGATTGAAACAAAACTGTTGTATTTGAAAGTCATCAAATATATAATCCTCGAACATCCATTACGTCTGTATACATTTTTAAAAGTTCTTGAGAAAGCTAAATAAATAAATATATACGGACAAATCACACAGATTGAACTAGCCCCAAAGTAAGTTCAAGACTTGAGTTATGGGATACTAACTCAACGATACTATATTTTATAACAATTACATATATAGATACACATCCAAGACCCAGGACAATCTGAAAAAGATCATTTTCCATCTTGACCTGGCTGGGGATCGAACCCGGTCACTCCGTGTCGCAGGCTGGCGTGTTGACCGCTGCGCCACGGAGCTAGTCTAACAAGTTTACTTTGAACAACTCGCGTGCAGAGCCTAGATAATAAAAGATATTTCAAACCTAATCAATACATATCTTACTAAAGTTGCTCTAAATAAAATACCAACAGGATAACATAAGTTTAAATATCCCATTTACATAAATGGCCAGTAACCGTAGGGTCCTTTCGAATTCCGTTGCGACACCGCTATAACCTACCTTCTGAAGTTTGATAAACTTCTAAGAGACCCGCCCATACTTCCCACGACTATTAATATTAATATATTAAATATAGATACCATTGTATTTAAAATACTTCAATGCTGTCGCAAAGTAAGAAGAGGAGTGGCAGAAGAGAGAAAGAAAGAGATATATGATACATTTTAAAATGGGTTACAGTTCAAGATACACAGATATATGCACATACAGCGTTTAACATAACCTCCGTCCCGTGAAGGGGTGACTCAGCCCGTTAAAATAAACAAATTTCCTGGGACCAATGCTGGAATCACAAAATAAAATTTTACATTTTCATACAAAAGTGTTCGGTAAATTAGTATGAAAAAGTAAAAAAAAAAAATTGACCAACATTGGTCCCAAAGGAAAAGTTGTTCATTTTGAAGGGCTAAGTCACCCCTTCACGAGAACGTTGGAGGTCATGTTACACGCTGTATATGTGTGGCATTTTGATGTGATTATTACGGTTCATGAGGTACAGCCTGGTGACTGAGGGACTGACAGACAGATGGGCCCGTACTACCTCACACTGCTTTGCATGATTGACTGTTATATCAATAATAATTAAATACTCAAGTTGAAATAAAAATGCAGCAAAGTTCAGGACTAAGTAACTCTGGTAACTATATGACTCAAAAACACGACTGCGTTAAATTTTCTCGATAGAAAAAAATTGCAAAGTTGCCTCCAAATCACGTCTAATTTACTCGGTATATAGCATTATTCACCAAATACATTAAAATTTACCTTGAAACTTTTGATTATTATTGCATTACAGATAAGGCAGCCATCATATGTTTTTCTTTTTCGAATAACCCTTGAATATTCCTAAAAAACGAAAATATCCAAAGTAGCCAACGCGTTTAGACCATCCGCGTTTGTATCGCCACGCCGCCTGGCATATGGCGGGCTCTTACGTACGTACGGAAATAAAAATGCTTACTCGTGCGCACCCGTGAAAAAATACCAACTTGTAGTATACAAGAGGAACACTTACCTGCAAAGAAGAAATAATAATATTAAATAAAAATCATAAAATGCATATGTCGCAGGGAGAGCACAAAATCATCAGTCATTTCAAAAATATAGTCGTAATGGTTTCTGATGTTTTCGGAATTGTTACACTATTGCGTACATCCGGAACGTTATCAATAAATATTGTAGGCGGTGGTTTTGTATAGTTCTTATAACATAAAGACAAATGTCAACTTAGTCTACCTGCGACCATGAAAACTGTAAAGTTTTCGAAACGTTAGGTGTAAAAATAATGTAATATACGCGATAATACCGTAATAAAGTGATTTTATTTAAATATAGGCGAAAGTTCGATGTTTATTTTCATCGTCCACTATCTGCCACAGATGACGAAAAACATTGAGCCTTATTCTCTAATATGTAAGACATGTGTAAGACATTTGTTATCGATATTCATATCAAAATCTTATCCTTATCCTTACTAATATTATAAATGCGAAAGTGAGTTTGTTTGTTTGTTTGTTTATTTGTTTACGCGTTCACGCCGTAACTACTGAACCTATTATCATGAAATTTTGCATACAAGTTCTCTGGAGTACGGAGAAGGACATAGGCTACCTTTTATCCCGGGAAAAAGTACTATTCCCGAGGGATCGACATTGACGCGGGCGGAGCCGCGGGCGAAAACTAGTTTAATAATAATTTACTTGTAATAAATAATATTTATTACACAACGTGCCCTAACTCCATTTTCCCCAATATCCATTTAATTAATGTTATACTTAAACTTATTTTTAAATCCAATCATAATAACAAAAGTTGCAATCTCACCCTTACCTTTTACCTCAGAAGAATAATATACATAGAAGCCGCATAAAAATAGAAACTGAAAACAGATAGTTGACACGGTATTTTTCTTATGAGCTTTCGCTTATGACAGAATGAGACAAAAACTTCAGTCAGTTTCTATTATTTTCATGGTTGTCCCGACTTGAAATGTCAATGGACTCCATTGGACTCCAATTAAATCCGACTAAATTCAAAATAACTTATTACAGTTCAACGTCTGTAATATTAGCATCTTGCCGATTTTATCGGGTTATATATCGACAAAAACATTGCGGCGGAATTGTGATGTCTGCAAATTAAATATAGGATTGTGCTAAAATTCTCACGGAAAAAAGTATTAACCGGTGTTGGGTTGGTGCGTTATCAAATGACCATTATACTAAACAATGTCTTGTGCAATGGAGCGATGTAAATCCCATTCAGGACGAACAGAAATAAATTCTGTAAAACATAATTTTCTTCGGTAAGTTTTTCAGTTAAAAGTGCATAATTAAAACCCAAAATACCTCAAAATACAACAATAATATTGTCAATTATATAACGTATTGTATAAATGACAACTTTTATAGGTATTTTGCTTAAAATTATCGTTTTTTCCTTATTTCAAATTAGGTTAGTTTTTTTTGCTAGTGATGTGGTAAAATCACGTATCTACGAGTATATCGATATTTTTTATGACGGTCTTGCTATCAGGGATATTTTTGTTAGTGTTGAGCCATGCAATAGTAATGTAACAAATTGAACCATCATGGTAATTAAACAACCAGCAAAGTGTGAGTCGGACTCGCGCACGAAGGGTTCCGTACCATCCTTACATATAATATTATAAATGTGAAAGTGAGTTTGTTTGTTACGCTTCCACGCCGTAACTTCTGAACCGATCATCATGAAATTTTGCATCATCATCATCACCATTGCACGATCTCTGGAGTACGGAAAAGAACATAGACATAAATTACATCTCAGAATAAGGTACTGTTATCGGGGATAGACATTAACGCGAGCGGAGCCGTGGGCGTAAGCTATAAAAACGCCCGAAATTTTTGTTTGTAATATTTCAACTGTCTCACTATCACGGTTCATGAGATACAGCCTGGTGACAGACAGATGGATATCGGAGTCATATTAGTAGGGTCCTGTTTTTATCCTTTGGGTACGGAACCCTAAAAAGAATCGATTTTTACTAATATGAAGAAAATTATTGTTGAAATTTTATTGCAGCTCCCTGAAGTAAAAGGATAAAAAGGTGTGGATCCGAGGAACTTTCAAGCGACATATTGGACATAAAATGTCATACATACTCGAATTTGTTCAAAATATTTTACTGCCGTGCCGATACATTAATTTCGAATATAAAATTAAATGGAAGCGATTGAAACACGATGCTTTACCTACATTTATATTTGCCGAATTATAAATCAATGGTAATAAGAAAGTTTACGGAAACGGTTTTATTATTTATATTTAAAATTATGAAAAACATATTTTATTTTGGACAGTAATGAAAGTGGGTAAAGTAATCTCTTGTTTTTCTTCACCTCTTGTTTTTCTATTACCAACACTGTGAATTTTTCACAAATAACACACTGGCACTTTTTTACCCTAGTGTAAAAGTTTTATAATATAAAAAATATCACTTCGAATTATGTGTTTCTCTTTACCTACCTGATTATGTTTCCTTTACTGACTGTTCCTCAAAGCTAGCTGGGAAAAGCTTTAGATGGTTTTGGAATATGCTGAATGGCCCATTGATCAAGTGAAAAATATATCTGACCTTATATTACCTTTTGATACATGAGCGCCCCATTGCAATTTAGAGTCTATTGTGATTCCTAAGAAGGTGGTATCATTTACAAAGTCTATTTTACCTTCAACTAGTATGTCAACGTTGGACTGCCTCACATTGGGGACTGTAAATCGAATGCATTGGGTTTTTTGCGCATTCATAGGTAAGGTAGGTAAGTAGGCACTGTTTGAATTTCGAAATAATCGAAAATATGATTGACATCATATTAGGTATTCTGCCGTTCGACCAATACTGGGTAAGGCCTAATGACCAGCAGTAGACAGTAGACGCGCGGTGGGTAATGTATGGATTTTTTTTTACCTATTTATCAGATGAAGCCAAGCGGCGCCATGCGATTAGGAGTTATTTAGGTGTATCTTGACGTAACTTTTAAAGTAAAAGCCTCTTTAGCGGCTTTGTGCACTTTTTGGGATGGGTAAAATAGAAAACTCGCGTCAGGACACGTGAATTGATCGAAAATTCGTAAGAAGGACACGGACCTGAGTATGCCGCAAAGGCGAGTTTTCACTTCTGCCGGCACTCCTGGAGTGCAACTAGTTGTTTTTTTTTTTATGAATCGTACTCATTTAACGAATCGATACAATCAGAGTAGAGTACATTTATGACTTTCTTAGGACGAAACATTTAGTCGATAAATATATTTCATCGATATAGTACAACCCTGATCACATCAGTACCCCAGGACAACCTGCACATTTACGCAAATGGCATTGTATATGCATCTCTTTCTGATGCTTTAACAATGCCATAAGTAAAAACAGTGTAGAATATTGTATTTTGTTGTTATTTTAACACGGTTTCTATGCTTTAGTTATTGTTCTGAGCCTTTTACTGTCATTGTTTCAGTGCTGCCATTTTTTAAAGATTCTACTAAAAAAATTATAAGCTAATAAACAACTTTTCCTATGGGTCCAATGCTGGGAACTAATTATTTTTTTTTACTTTCCCATAAACAAATTGACCGGTCGGCCGAATATTTTTGTATGAAACTGTCAATTTTTTTTTTGAGTTCCCAGCATTGGTCCCATAGGAAAAGTTAATCATATCGACGGGCTGAATCACCCCTTTAAGGGTTCAGAACGATAAAAATGTCACCATGTATAAAGAAAAATGTTTGTACCTTATTACTTACTCGTAGGTACTCAAACTGGTATTCGTTTATTTGTCTCTCAAACACCGCACCTTACATTTAAAAGCTCTCAGCTCGCCTTGGTTGCGTTGTGAGTATTTCTCATTCGGCCAAGGCGACCCGCCATCTGCTCTCATTGAGAACTTCGCATGAATGTACCTCGAAACTCGAAGGTCGGTGAAGTTTGACGTGCAAACACGTTGAACAGTGAATTGTTGGACATATTTGCTCATATTTGGTAAATATCAATCTTTTTAGGACTGTTGGCGGTGTTAGGGTCGCTACACACATATTTGGGCCGACATTGTCGGTATTTGTCGAACAACAAACCCTCCCCGAAACAAATACTTGGTACACTTGTTCAGCGTGTGCCGATTGGGCAAATGGGCAGTTTATTAGGGTCGACACATAATAATAATTCATTTATTGCTGACCATAATCATCATACAATACGGTACATATTTTAAATGACGTGATAACTTGCCGATTACGGCAGATTGACACCCGAACTAGGATAAATCCTGTGTCTCAGGCAATCTTCCGCCCCCATTAGTGTTGTACCAACATTAATACATATTTAGTTAGGGAACAAACAAGTAGTTAAAATCATTCGATTCGCCAGTATTTGTGGAACGAAAAAGTCGACCCGTTACAACTAACATTACGTTCGGCTTCATACAGCTTGTGCCAATCTAATGGTTCGTCGAATCCGATCGGCATATATATGTTACGGTTAGAGTGATAAATCAAAAATTATTAATAATTGTCTATCATTATTAATAATTACCGAATGTAGAGGTAAAAGTGAGAAGTTATTCACATTTGTCGGTGATTATTAATAATGTAACCTTAGTACCGATAAATGTAATAACTACCGATAAAAATAAACGTACACTGGTGAGTTTTTTCTCGATTGGGCAACAGAGGTGCGGGCAGGGGTGGCGGGGCGGCGTGCGGGATGTGCGAGGCCACGCGAAGATTGGCCTTCTTGGATCCTAAAACTGATGTAATATTCCAGATCTACACCGAAAAAAACCTATAAATTGACACTCATGTCGATTTATAATGAAAAGTCGCATCCGCCATCATAGATTACCTAACTGACGTCATTTTCGAGATTTACACCCATTAAACCTAGAAAACGACACTCATGTTGGTTTATCATGAAAAGTCGTGCCCGCGATCTTAGATTACATAACTGAGGTAATTATCGTTAATTATCGTGATCAAGACCCCAAAAAACCCAAAAAACGATCCACAAGTACAAGACCTACCCTTGTTTGTGTGATCTGAGACAAGCACTGTGTGTCATATCATATCTATACTAATATTATAAAGCTGAAGACTTTGTTTGTTTGAACGCGCTAATCTCAGGAACTACTGGTTCAAATAGGAAAATTCTTTTTGTGGAAGGCTTTAGGCTATTAAACATCACGCTGCGACCAATAGGAGCGAAGCATCAATAAAAAATGTTTTGAAAACGGGGGAAAATTATTAATTTCATATTTATAAAAAAACTAATTAATCATAATAAAAGAAACTGCCGCAGATGAAGTCGCGGGCAACAGCTAGTTATAAATAAATACCTGCCGGACTAAAAACTTTGGGTTTTTATTTTATTTTATAACTTTTACCAATGTGTATAGTGAATTATTAATAATAACTAGCAAAAGTAATAAATTTCAATTGTTTTTTCACATTTAACAAAACACGAGGTTATTATTAATAATGTTATAAAATTATTAATAATTTTCAATTACTCAAGTTTACCGTAACATATACATTCTAAGCACTACTAAAATAAAATTAATCGTTAAAATCCGACCGACATAAGTCGACAGTTGCCAAACCGAGTGGTTATCTGCGGCAGTCGAACGATTTGTGATTCCCGAATATTCATCAGCATATATTCGATTTTAGCACCCGGCTGTGTCGATTAATGCTGGTTCGAGTATGTATATAGCAATCCTCACGTATCCGCCTAGAAATGTGTTTCGTTTACGAATTAGGTATTAATTGCGTAGTGGCATAAAAGTTATTCAAGAGGTCCGGCATATAGTATCTCAACTCTCTTAAGTTTTCCGCGTATTAAGAGAAGTGTTTTAGATCTAATCCTAAATCACAAAATCTCACCTTTATTACTATTATTAAATTCTATTCATCATCAGGTCTTTTTAGTCTCCACTGTAGAAGCATGACCCTCGCTGTACTACCGGAGCCATACTTGGCCAGAGCAAACGGAGGATTTGGCCTACACTCTCCTCGCTGGCCAGACGGATTGGAGAGGTCTCACTGATGTTTATGAGCTTTGTTTAGCATGTATTTCCTTAGTCGCCTCTTACGACATCCATGGGACGACTTGGAGTGGTCCTATTCTACTCTGCCGGAAACCACACGGCCAAATTCTATTCAACATCTGTATATTTAACGCCTTAAGTACTACTTTAAGACCCATACAAATGAAAATTCTGCACCTATGGTGTAATGTCACCACGCCACATTTTTTTAAACATTTAAATAATGCCTATTCACTCTTGCCTAGAAAATCCCTATATTGAATGAGTCAAGGAAACAACCTCCACGGGGAGGGAATTCGATTCCTTCGCAGTTCGCAAAATAAATGAGGAGGCGAATCTCGAGGTGTGATGAGCAGTTTAACCGCTTCGATACATAAGCAAGTGTTAATTAAAGAATGTGACCATACATAGTGAGACTGTGCTAGATACTCAGAGGTACCAGGCGTCCGGCTGAGTATTGAATCCAGCTCCTTTTAGTAGTGGCGAGCTCCGTGGTGCAGTGGTTAATATGCCAGCCTGCGACACGATGGTGCCCGCCCGGGTTCAATCCCCGATCCCCGGATGTTTATCTAAAACATCCAAGACCCAGGTATAAGTATCTATTATAAAATATAGCATCTTTGAATTAGTATTAGGAACTTGTGTCGTAGGCGACACAAGTTCACAACTTACTGTGGGGCTACACACGATGGTGCCAAGGTTCGGTCCCCGGTCAGGTCATGATGGAAAACGATCTTCTTCAGATTTACCTGGGACTTGGATGTTTATCTATATAAGTATCTTTTATAAAATATAGCATCGTTGAGTTAGTATCCTACGACACAAGTTCACAACTTACTGTGGGGCGAGCTCAATTTGTGCGATATGTCCCTAATTCCCTATATTTATTTATTTAGTGTTCATTGACCACTGACCCCTACCACTTAAATATCTTTGAACCACGCTAATGCCTTCCTTCTGTCATTGGAAAGTAATTGTCGAGGTTAACGTCCATCGTCATCAGCGAAGATGCGACACTAGCTAATTTAATTGCTATATGTTACGAGTGACTTTAAATACTATCATTTAAAACGCCTACGTGAGAAGTAACTACTTCCTCCTTTTTCCGTATTTAGTACCTACTTAATGTCTAGTCTTTGATGTTTTGTCGGTCTGTCACAATTCACAAATCGACACCTTCTTTTTAACCATTTAGTATTAAAGCTCTCAGAAATTCTTGCTTTGCTGATTTCCCTAAGTTCTTAATTCGGATGTTTAACGATGTGTGTGACAAAATGAGTCCGTGCTTCGGACGGCACGTTAAGCCGTTGGTCCCGGCTAACATCTGGTAGTCGTTAAAGGAACCATGTCAGAGGCCGAGAGGCAGTTCCGAAAACTCTGACACCAGGCCGTGCATGGTCGATTGACCGTGTCACCTATGCGAAATGATGATTACAAATTGCTAAAAATAAAGCTTTTAAAAATCAAAAGCTCAAGTTACAGGTTTGCTTAAGAGCGATGGAGCGCAGGATGTTAGGTACGAAAAGGACAGATAAAAGACGAATGTCATACGAGCTATGCTGCGCTCCATCACTCAAGAAGTTATGATCGAAGGCTTAAAAGATGGGCATGTCCGATAACAATATATACCTTACCTACGGATGGAAGGCGTTCAAAAAGAAAGCCAAGAACGAGATGGAGAGACGATCTGTTTGCTGTCAATGAGGAATGGCAAGATATAGTAATGGATAGAACTAAGTGGAAAAGGAAGACTTATAGAGATAAATAAAGCTAGTGTAAATAAAGACTTATAGAGATAAATACAAGTAAAGCTAGTTTCTTACCGATGGTTCTTAGACAAGTTTTATGAAAATCTGTCCAGCCGTTTACAAAATATTCTTGTCAGGAGAGATTTCCAAGACAGGATTGCGTAAAATGTTAAATTATTATATATAACTTGCTTGCTGGGCTACTTAGAGATTTTTAACATACGTGCTTTATAATTGCCTTGCGACAGACGCAAGGAAATTGTTATCTTATCTATTATTATTGAGAGATATTATGAGAAAGAGTTTCAGAGGATTAATATTATTTTTCATTTTTCAGAGGATTAATATTAATTATGGATTATAGCACATCTTATAATATATACATACTATTATCACGTCTTTATCCCTTTCGTGGTTACTTTAAGAACCAAAGACCACGTTTAGCGTGTTGGTGGGCGTATAGATTGAAAACAGAATCAAAATAGTGATGGGTTGCTAGCCGCATCACCTATTAACATGATTCCTTAGATTTTCGTCGGTCGGCTTCGTCTGCGCGGGAAGAGAAGTAGCTAGTATATTCTATGTTTTTACTTTTCTCCCAAACCAGCATGGAAGAATATCTTATGTGTTTTATTATCGAAACATATGTATCATACCTATAGCATAAGCATAACCTGGGAGCAAAAAACTGACAATAACCGTATCAAAAAATACAAGATCCATTGAACTTGGCCGCTGATGTAACAGCGATCTTCAAATTTTAATGCAACACGACTAATGTACGTAATGACGATTATTAGGCGGAATGCGTGCGCGCAGCCTAAAACCCAGCATTGTTAAGGCGAAGACAATGTGTTCATCTGTTAGACTAAGTTACTTTATACGCCACTATTTCATTCTATAAAGAAATATATATTGATATATATTTTAGGATTTTGGACTATTTTAAAAGCATTTATTTAGTTTCACCTGTCCCGATGTTCGTCTGTAATCAAATCTTGCAAGTTAAATTTGATCCACTTTCCGGTTGCCGATTGAGCTGAAACTTTTCATTCATGTATAAATAAAACGGCAATACAGTATTATGCAATCGTTTCGTTATCTAATGATGGAGTCGGAAGGTGGCCATAGGAACTCTTAAACTAAACAAGGTATACCAATCGAGTTTGGGCTCATTTGATTTGTCTTGGAAAGCACTTTACAACGAGGACTCGTTTATAATAAAAGCATGTCACAAAAATGTGACTTTTTGCAAAAAAAAAAACTTTTTCATTTTCCTTACACTAAACCCACAGTGAGTTGAAAACTTTTATCGTGGACTACTAATTATATACTTCTGTAGTTCATCAGCATCATCATGTAGTGTAGGTGTCACGGTCAATCGACCATTCACACCCTGGTGTCAAAGTTCTTCGGAACCGCCTATCGGCCTCTGACGTAGTTCCTTTAACGACTACTAAATGGTAGCCGGGACCAACGGCTTAACGTGCCTTCCGAAGCACGGAATCATCTTTATTATCAGAAAATCAGGTGATTAAAGCCTGTAATGTCCTAACCAAACTGGAAGCAACTAAACAAAGTATGCTTCCCGTGGGAATCGAACCCAGGACCCCGGGCCTACAGCCAAACGCCTTAACCACTGAACCACAGAAACAGTTACTTCTGTAGTTAAATATTCAAGACCCAGGCAGATCTGGAAAATGTAGTTTTTCATTGTGACCTGAACCTGGTCCTGGGGATTGAACTACTGAGCCACAAAGGTTATCAAAAGTAGGAATTTCGCCTTAACATGTTCTCACGGAGGCGGGCAAGCGCGCGCGGCACGAATTATCCTCGGATGGTCTGAGGGCGCCGACTGCTCAGACTAGGTAATGATCTGAGAACTCTATATGTTCGATGACCAGCGTGAAGTTATTATAATTAGAGGTGAAGTTTCGGCATAGTTGGGTGTCTTGGGCATGTGCGTGCGTAAATTTCTACGCTCACGTGTGGCCACTAATAGTATCGTCTGAATAACAATGATTAAACCGAGTCAAACTGGCTAAGAATAATTAGACACTGTTGCTGAAAATGGCCAGGGATATCTGTGGCTATATACTTTTTATGAAGGTAAATAAAATAAGTGTTATTTCTTTATGAATTAAGAAATAAAATGTGGTGAAAAAATTTGATGCGGGCACTTGTAAAAGTCGGGTAGTTGTGTAGGCGACGTAAGCCTTATAACGTTTATGGAGAAATGGGATATGGTGGAGAATTTCGGCGCCGAGATTGAATTGTGCGGTAGCTCAGATGGCAGAGCATAGGTCGTACATAGACCTAGGTTGCCGGTTCAAGTTTTGCCCGCATGAATTTTTTTCACCATGTTTTATTTCTTAATTTATTAAGAATATATCAAAAAGTATTGTGAATGCAAAATAAGACACTTAAAAAAATAAGTGTTTTTTTAAAACTTAATCAGTAAAATTAATCAAATTTTGAGGATATCAATATACAGTAGGTACCTCCTAATAACTTATTTTGTTTACTTAGCATTACTTACTCGCTGAAAACCCGTCAAATTATTACAACATGTGATGCCGTTACCAAGGTAAATATAGGGATTAAATTTTATTTTATTTCATACTAGCTTTCGTCCACGGCTCCGCTCGCGTATATGTCGATCCCTCGGGAACAGTACTTTTTCCCGGGATAAAATGTACCCTATATCCTTCTCCGTACCCCAGATAACGTGTATGCAAAATTTCATGATGATCGGTTCAGTAGTTACAACGTGAAAGAGTAACAAACAAACTCACTTTCGCATTTATAATATTAGTTAGGATAGATAAATTTATAACATTTTATTGCATTCTCATCAATACTTATACACACTATTTAGAAAACTATGTAATCTTGATTAAGTACGTACTTTGTTTACATGCATTACTTACTCGCTGAAAATCTGTCAAATTTAATATGCAGTTTTTTTTTATGTTATAGGACGGCAAACGAGTAAGCGGGTCACCTGATGGTAAGTGACCACCGCCGCCCATGGACAACTGCAACACCAGGGTGTGGCAGGTGCGTTGTCGGCCTTTCAAGGAGTTGGGGGAAGGAAATGGGGAGGGTGAAAGATGGGCCTCCGGCTCTCTCACTCACCGATCGAAGTATAGAAGCGGTAAAGTTTCTACTCAGACATCGATTTTCTTTGAGAGTATGGTACTTCCCCGGACGAGCCGGCCCATTCATGCAACCAGCAATTCATTTTGCCGGTAACGTGGGTCTACCACGACATAAAGATATGGTATCGTAGTTGGTGGCATAATTATAATAATTAGATATAAGTTCTATAGTTATAATACCACATTCTGCTGTTCGATAAACTAAAAAAGAAAAGAAAGAATTATCAGCATGTAAACAAGGACAAAAGAGACTTGAATAAGTCGTTAAAGAAATAAGTAAAAAAATTGCAATATCAAAATTATATTTATAATATCAAATGGAACATAAAAACAGAAATATTACAGGTTTGCCTATGTCGAAACAAAGTTGCAGACACAGACCTGTGGTTGCCGACATACGTGAGTAGATAACAAAGCTATCGGCAACAAAAATACGAGAGAAGTTTTGATAGCAGTAGCCAGTTCATAAGTTGACTGAAATAGGCTGAGTGGGCGATATTACTCTCTTTATTTCTAAGTTATTTTTATTCATAACTAGCTTTCGCCCGCGGTTCCACCCGCGTCAATATCGATCCCTCTGGAATACTAGATAAAGGATAAAGGTAGCCTATGTCCTTCTCCGTACTCCAGAGAACTTGTATGCCAAATTACATGATGATTGGTTCAGTAATTACAACGTGAAAGCGTAACAAACAAATAAACAAACTCACACACTTTCGCATTTATAATATTAAGTTAGGATTAGGATTTTAGTCAAACATTTTATGATAGAATTTAAACGACACATGATGTAACGATTCTCTCGACATGTCTGCTGTCAAGACTCTGCAACACTTATTATTAGGCAACAATGTATCAGTTGTAACTGCTTGTCAAATATTATCCAGTGATAACAGCTTATTGGACTCTACAATTCTACTGAATTGAATTGAATTCTACAAATTATATCACGATGGCCTACTGGCCATCGTGATATAATTTGTAAATAAACAAAAATTTATATATACTTATTTCATCATATATACGATAGCTACCCAGAAATCTGAGGGTAAGTATTACTTTTGTCCCCGCTCTCCCCTACTTATGTTAAAAGCAGTATTTGTCGTGGTAGAGCCACACTACCGGCAAAATGAATTGCTAGTAGCATGAATAGGCTGGCTCGTCCGGGGAAGTACCACACTCTTATAGAAAAAGTAGAAGCTTTACCGCTTCTATGCTTCGTTTGATGAGTAAGAGAGTCGGAGGCCCATCCTTCCCCTCTCCTCCCTATTTCCTTTCCCCAACTTCTTGAAAGGCCGACAACGCTCCTGTCACACCCTAGTGTTGCAGTTGTCCATGGGCAGCGGTGATCACTTACCATCAGATGACCCGCTTGCTCGTTTGCCGTCTTGTACAGTCGGCCAAGCAGATACCTGACCCCCTGACTTTTAAAACGTAAATTCACACTTTGCTGTGAAGCGCCACCTACCGTGATTTTTGGCAAGTAGACAGACAACTGCTGGTATAAACTTGTTTCTGATAACCTGCTCAGTTGCAAATTTTGTGTTTCTAATAATCTCAGCTAATAATTCAAGTAATCATCAATGGTAAGAACAAGAAAGAATCAAAAACAATACTACGTAAAGTTCGATTCGAACCATGGACCCACGACTTGAGAAGCTAGCGCTCATCTCAATACGCCAACCGACGATATGACGTCTCGGGCGAAATTGGCTATCTATTTCTACTGCTATGACATCATTGTCACCAACTGCAACGCATTGCTTTAACAAATAAATTGAGGGTAATCTATCAGATTTATTTATACCTGATACCAACTAATCAAATATATTGTTCACTCGCGTCACAAATAAGATACTGCGATTACTGTGTAGTGATCCAAAACCCCACCAGTTATTAGGCATCCCGTTTCATCTTATATAGCAGATTTTGTGAAAGCTAATATTGTATTGTAAAGACAACCACAGTATTTAAAATATCTATATCTAGAGAGTTAGGTATCGCGGTAAGTAGAAATTATAAGTATTTAATATACTTACTTAATTGTCACACTATTTTTTGTTCCGTAAAACATAGAGTTTGTGATAAATGTCTAAGATAAATATATCTCTTACAGAGAAACACCGTCCGTTTGTGGATTCGGAGTCAACTGGCGTAACATATACACTACAATATTTCAATTGAAACAGTGAGGAAACATTCAACAAGAACGAGATCGTATTTTATTCTGATGAAAAAAGTTTTAAGTCTGATGATGATGGCAGAAAAATATTGCGGAGAAGACATGGCCAGCGTATAGCCATCAAAATAATTTGCCTTTGAGAACAGTGGCAGGATAACATTAGGTAAAAATATTCATTAAATAGTGAAGTAAAATAATAATAATATTTAATACCTAGTGTATTACGCAGTGTAGAATAATAGGTAACTGATCGTATTATTGTTTTGCAGGTTATTGGGGACAGATGTCTTCAATGGGCCCAGGGGAGCTGGTAGAATTCGGCGGCCGGATGAATAAAGAAAAATACTTGGAAAATTTATGAGATGTGGTGATTCCAACAGTTTGCAATGTAGAATATATTTTATTTAAGACAATTGTTCTGTGATCTAACTGTTATTGAGTGACCAATTAAAATCCCAGATTGTAGGGTCAAATAGTGCTTAACTGGGACACGAGACACGAGTAAAGTTTGATTTAAATCAATTTAGACAAAAAGGTTATACTAAATTAATAAATATGCGCATAAGTGATATGTGATCTGATCTAACATGGTAAGTGAAATGACAAATAGACTTGAACAAAAGCTTCAAAATGGGGGTCACCCTCTCCCATATTAAAATTCATTTAATGCCATAGGTTTATATTCATTCTTATACTATTATCGAAGCAAAGTTATTCACATAGCACTATTTGACCCTACACATTTAAAAAAATATAATACTATGATTAAAAAGAAGTTGAGAGATGTAAATTGTTACTTATTAAGTAACATGTTGGTTCTCTCTACAGAAGATTAATCATAGTTTGAATTAAGTAGGCAGGTATTTATTTCACTGTTACATTTTTTTGATGTAATAAAGTAATTAAAAATTTAAAATGCTTTTTATTCACAGTAATTAGCTCGGTAACATTATGTTAAAACAACCAAAATTACACCAACATCACAATACGAAGTTGGTGATATTTGTAAAAAATAAAAAGCTTTGGAGGATTTGACCCTGTTCATTCATAATCACATTAACTATTAAACCGATGTGCCTACCACTTGCGCCACATCTAACTATTGAAGTATCTTTGAAATAAGCGTATCGTATGCTAGGGCTTGTTTTATTTATCAAAAATCGAATAGATGGCATTAGTCATCAAGGGTATCAGATTTCTGCTTATTAACCTTATTTGTTCATTCACAATTCAATAGATGGCACTAGTCGCAAAGGATATTACACTTGTATATTTTTATCTTTGGGTTTAAACCACGGATGTTTCTTTAGTTTGCGAAAAATGGCGCTGTTGTAGGGGGTCAGATATCTCATTGGCTGACTGTACTATAAAAAAAGTAACGAATAACTTAACTACACTAATGATAACTATTTTTCCTAGGACTTTGGTAACACTAGCAGAGAAAACAATTGGAAAGGATTTTCTTCCAGAAGATGCATCATAATGTTTTAATATTACGGTAAAATTACGAGGAGAGTCCTGATAATGGTAGCGCCAGCTTGAAGGTACTGCTCAATAGTCTAGAGTGGGCGATGTTTAAAGCTAGGTTACACCATGACACAAGTCTTTTATAGAGGTACTTGTACGTACCTCTCGAGCTCTGAAGGAAGATAATTGACGATGCATCATGCATATTTCATTTAGCTGTATGTAATTTATAAAAAACTAGCTTTCGCTCGCGGCTCCGCCCGTGTCAATGTCGATCTCTCGGGAATAGTACTATGTCCTTCTCCGTACTCCAGAAAACTTGTATGCAAAATTTCATGATGATCGGTTCAGTAGTTACGGCGTGAAAGCGTAACAAACAATCAAACTCACTTTCGCATTTATAATATTACGAGTAGTAAGGATAAGGATAAGGAGTAGCCGCGTTTTGCCCGCGTTAATGTCGATCCCTCGAGAACAAAGAATTTCCCGGAAAGGTACCCTAGGTACTTCCTGGGTCACACACTACCTCCATACCAAGCTTTTATGCATATTGGTTTAATGGTTGAAGTAGGGATGGTAAACAAAAAAAAAACCTTTTTATACTCTTCGATTTATTGTATACTCTTCGAATTTTAATTACACTTTCTATCTTAATAAACATACACGCCGCCTTATTTTCTTTTTTTATTAAATTAATTCTTTTTTTATTGGACCCGCAGATCTCTTCTTCAGGTCACAGTTGAAAATCAGTGTATTGCTACAGGCAATATTACCACTGAGCTGTGTCCATTTTGTATTGCTGTAGCACACGCATTGAAAATTACACAGGTAGATATTATTTATTTAATAATTGTACTTACTTTTTTTTCTTATATAGTGTATTTTTGTATGTGTGTGTGTTATGACAAGCTTTTATTATTATGAGCGATTCATATTGTAAAGTGTTTCAAAACAAATCTATTAAGCTCAAACACGAGAGGTTTATCTTCTTTAGTTTGAAATTGGCGAGCTCCGTGGCGCAGTGGTTAACACGCCAGCCTGCGACACGAGGGCCCCGGTATTGATCCCCGGTCAGGCCAAAATGGAAAATGACCTTTTTCAGATTGGCCTGGGTCATGGATGTTTATCTATAAATGTATTTGTTGTAAAATATAGCATTGTTAAGTTAGTGTCCCATGACACAAGTCTCGAACTTACTTTGGGGCTAGCTCAATCTGTGTAATTTGTCCGTATATATTTATTTATTTATCTAACCTTTTTGTACTTGTAAAATGTTTGCACTAATCCGTTGTAGCCGTGTCCTTACAGTACGGCCAGCAGTAAACTAAGCTACGACATAATTAACTTGACCATTTAGTAATAACTCTGCAGGTTGCCAGTAAATCGCAGTAAATGGGTGAACCATTACAATACAGTGGGTAACGGTAGTGTCGAACAGTAAACTACAACTATTAAAAGCTTGTCTTTTTAAAGTTTATAAGTACTTGGATTTCTCAAGTTGTGAATTAATATGAAGGCCCATTCTCTTTTCCTTTGGAGGTTGTATGAATTAATAAAAGGAGTAAATACATTATATAGCCGTGTGGTATCCGGCAGAGTAGAATAGGACCACTCCAAGTCTTCCCGTGGATGTCGTAGAAGCGACTTAGAAAATGCAAGCTAAACAAAGCTTATAAACATCTATGAGACCTCTCCAACCCGTCTGGCCAGCGTGGAGAGTGTAGGCCAAGTCCTCTGGCTGCTCTAGCCAAGTATGGCTCCGGTAGTACAGAGAGGGTTGTGCTCCTGTAGTGGAGACTAAAAAGGACCTGATTATGATATGATGATATGACATTATATTTCGAGTTTATGTATTACTGTTAGTTTCTTTAATCTTCCATAACTTAGATGAGTCAACGGATTTATGAATGGAGGTATTATTAGGAAATTTCAACTCATTCCCTGAGTGGCATAAGCTATATTTTTTTTGGCAAGGCAGTCATTTTTTATTTTTGAAAATAGCCTTGTTGAGTATTTTAATTACCTGGTAGCACAAGGCGCCTCTTGTCTCCGTTTTAATACTTTTTCGCCCCGAGCATGGTTTTTGTGCGTTGACATTTGTCAAGCTTAATTACACGCTAGGGATATATTTAATTATTCGTAGAGTCTTGAACTCTCGGTAACCATGGGTTTCATGTACAGAAGATTAAAAACTGATGCCTCTGATACAAGCATGGGAATCTATGGCGTGCTTTTTAGAGACCTCACCATCATCGTCTTTTTAGTCTCCACTGCAGGAACATGACCCTCTCTGTACTACCGAAACCATACTTATTCAGAGCAGACAGAGGATTTGGCCTACACTCTCCTCGCTGGCCAGACGGGTTGGAGAGGTCTCATTGATGTTTATGAGATTTGCTTATCTTGTATTTCCTGAGTCGCCTCTTACGACATCCACGGGAAGACTTGGAGTGGTCCTATTCAACTGTCCACCGGCTAACCTTTTGAGGGATCTATGAGCGCGATATTTGTCAATGCCCATGTGTTTTATCGAGTTTTTTTCGAATCATATCGCGTAGCATTAACCCTAGGCGATATGATTTAAATATAACTCGATAAAACACATGGACATTGACAAAGTGACGAAGACCTAAAATCGCACCCCTCCCCCTGTAACAAAGTAAGGTATTTTGAAGACTTCCCCCCTAATCGGGTCACATAGTATGGGTACGTTCCCCTAGCACCGCTCCGAAACAAAGCACATCCCTGGTGAAAACATAACCTACATACATGATTGAGGCGCAAAAAATCTTGTCTTCTAGCGGACTTACAAAGAAATAAAAAAGATAATACAAATTGCGTAAAACCCTAATTACCCCATGCGATGATACTCCAGTAATATTTTTATTTTCATGGCAATTACACAAAACACGGCTGATTATGCGAACATGCACCAAGCAGTTTCAACATCATAATTGGTTTAAAAAACAATGGGATTCTCTACAAAACGGATAATTGCGTCCAAATGTCACATTATTTTTACAAACGGACAGACTGACAAAGGACGCGTTGCATTGTTTTGTGGGAAACAGTATTATAACAATTTGTTTACCTTAATTACAATAAGAAATAAATAATTCCGATTACACCTGAAGATAATGTGGAAAAATAAACTTTAGCATTATTTCCGTCCGTTACAAAGAAGTTAGGAAGAGAAGGAAGTTAGAAACCAAGTGGTTTCTATGGACATTAGTGAGTGGAAGATACAAACAAAATTTAGATTACCTTAAAGGTACTTGTAGGAAAAGTGGTTGTTTCGAAACGCTAGTAGCTTATCGATTTTGCAAATATTAAAAATAATAATATGACGTTCAGAAAGAGATACATATATCAAAATTTGAATAATAGTACATTACTGCAGAGGCCGGGAAGTAAGGGATTGCCGGACGAGTAGAGTTTTCAAGGCCGAGCGTTAGCGAGGCCTTGGAATGGATTGGATGGTGTAGTTCATCTCGTTGATTCGACGGAGCCCCTGGCGAAAATTCCCACGAATCCTCTGGTTTGATCATAAGACGCAGTAACGCGAGCGACCACCAGCCCGCTATGTAAATCTCTAAATCTGGACCACAGCTGCACTATGACACTTAATTTTAGTTATTCCACGCATTGTTCATAAACATAGGCATTTATAACACCAAATTACACCGATTTTAAATTATAAAGTCCACTAGAAGCAATCTGCAAAACAATCCAAAACAACAACCCAACCTTGCAGTCCGCCAAAAATAATCTAATAGTATATTCCCGCGTTATTTTCTTTTTTAATTCTATTGTCATTTAGTGCCAAGGAAACATAGCCCATACAGCCCAGTCATATTTTACCCCAAAAATGTGATACCGTAAAAATCTGTTTTCCCGCGTTTCTTTTTTTTATTTTTGGTATATTTTTGTGTGATTTTATACCAACATTTCAAAATTATTTTCATATTCATATACTTATATGCTCGATGAGTGCATTTTTTATAATGTGGTAGCCATTGACTGTATGGCAAGTTACATAGATTAATTAAAAAGTTTTGAGCAGCGGCCAGGAATGAATTTTCATACTTACTTTCCTGGCCTAGGCCGGTAAAGTAATGCACGAGCCAAGAATTACAAACTTCGTGTCCTCTTTTTACTACAATAATGCCTACATTTCCGAGCATGTTTGAGAAAAATTCTATTTCATTTCAAAAGAAGAGCCTCTTATAGAGGGATTTAGAAGTTTCTTAGGATAAACTTACATGTATCAAAGGTGAGGGATCATGCTGAACTGCTTGGCTGGTGGTAGCAGAAAAAGCAAGTAGCGGCAGTCTCCCCAGCTGCTACTTGCTTTTTCCCCATCCAATCTAGTGAGTAGTATTCCAGTACCTTCAATTCCTTCCCCAAATTTGTCCAGTCAGACACAACTTTTTTGTTTCCATAAGAAATTCTTTGTAAAGTAAAAGTTGTTCAAATTAACAAAAAGAGCTGCCCCTTCACGGATGTGTTTTAAATTTATTACAACTGGTACAGCAAGGCGGTATACATAGAGGTTAACAAAGTGAATAAAAGTAAATAAAGAAACAATTTAAATATCTTTAAATACACCTTAGCTGGTAATAATCCCCTTACACTCAAAGATCAATTATTACGCCCAATAATTAAAATATCCTATAATCTTCCACACAAAGAATTCAAAACCGATTACTCATTACATCGTCTTTAATCCTGAAATTTAACTAATCCAATCGAAACTGAACTTTAGTTAAAAGTGATAGTGATAGTAATCGATTAATCGATAAAGGTTATTAAAGCGATCATGAGTCTCAAAGTGCAGTGATTAAAATTCGCTCACACAAAGGCGTCGAAATGACCACACAGGATGAGCTGATAATTATATGGAGTACCTGTGTTATAAAATCATGGTCGTAAGAACTGCCTATTACATACTCTTTCTTTGGTTACATGAATATATATTAAAACCAGCCACGTGCGAATCGGAATCAAACACGTAAGGTTCCTTAACACTTCCTCATATTATGTATAATAAATAAATAAATATGGGACAAATCCCATATTTATTTATTTATTATACATAATCACATCTTTATCCCTTACAAGGTTGACAGAGCCTAAGGTCATATCAAGCACATAGGGACCAATACTGGATTGAGTTTCTTTCGGCGTATTCTTCTCACCAGTGGTCGTTCCGAAACGCTAGTAGTATTTCGATTTTATATAAATTAAACAAATACAAATATGACGTTCAAAAAGAGATACATGTATCAAATTTTGAATAAAAATCTTTGACTTTGACTTTGAATTTGACTTTGACTTTGACTTTGACCTTGACTTTGACTTTGACTTTGACTTTATCATAAGACCTAAATGTTATGTTTAGTGTGTTGGTTGGCATATACCTAGGTAAAATCTAAAACAAAAATATTGATGGGTCGACAGTCGCATCGCCTATAGACATAATTCCTTAGATTCTTGCCTTATTTTATCTCTTCTTCCATACTTAGAGTTGTTTTACTATTATCATTTCGTGTAGGTGACTCAATTGACACGGTCAATCGACCATGCGCACCCTGGTGTCAGAGTTCTTCGGAACCGCCTCTCGGCCTCTGACGGGATGGCAGCTGGGACCAATGGCTTAACGTGCCTTCCGAAGCACGGAATCATCCTTATTATCAGACAATCAGGTGACTCAAGCCTGCAATGTCCTAACCAAAATGGAAACAACTAAACAAAGTATGCTTCCCGTGGGAATCGAACCCACGACCTCCGGGTCTACAGGCAAACGCCTAACCACTGGACCACGACGGCAGTTTTACTATATTATCTATGTTTTACTACAGATTGTAGTCATTAGTTATTAGTGGTAATACTTACGCCGCTTTTAAGCAACAGACTTGCTGAATAGTATTATACACTTTTTTTTTTTTTTTTTTTAGCCGTGTGGTATCCGGCAGAGTAGAATAGGACCACTCCAAGTCTTCCCGTGGATGTCGTAGAAGGCGACTTAGGAAATACAAACTAAACAAAGCTTATAAACATCTAAGACACCTCTCCAACCCGTCTGGCCAGCGTGGAGAGTGTAGGCCAAGTCCTCTGGCTGCTCTAGCCAAGTATGGCCCTAGTAGTACAGAGAGGGTCGTGCTCCTGTAGTGGAGACTAAAAACGGACCTGATGATGATGATGATTATACACTGTGGGTACCTGTAACCAAAACAAAAAAATATGAGCGAACGAATCTCGAAATATGAGGAACTTCATATGTGCCAAATGAACGTGGACACAATAGGTGATGAGTGAGAAAGTGTGAGAAATAGTGAGAATGTGTATAAATGTAATGTAAAGAAATGGCCGGCAGTGAGCTATTATTTTTAAATGTTTATTTAACATTATTACACTTGTGTCATAGCGTGAGAACTCATGTTATAATGGTTGTGATATGACGTAAAATAAACCGAGACGTAAAATAAACCGAGTGTCATAGAAATAAAATAATACTGAATCATTATTTTTGTAAATTGAATCTTGTTCCGATTTGAAAACTTTCGTTGGTACTTTTGTGTTTTTTAATCTCCAGCTTAATTCCAGTGTATATGAAGTAACAATTTGAATTTAATAGGAGGAAGTGAGTGCCTATAATAGAACTTATGTCCTCAGAGTTGCAACATTGTGTTGGTGCAACATTTCCTTAAATATTTGGTCTATTTAGAAGTTTTCGAAAGTTATTTTTCGTCAAAAATAAATAGGATGAAATGCTCAACTACTCTTTGGTCAGTGGTGTCATCTTCCACTACCTGTCCGGTGTTTGCAGGATGGCATCTGGTACCCGCGCCCGGTCTCCCGACACAGAATCTCCCGAGCTCCATTCATCCGAGTGAGTACCTAGTATCTCAATACCATTCCGTTCCTAAATCCAACCAATCCCTATCGGGAAGTATAGGGATTGGTTGGATAGGAGGAACCTTATAGTTCGAGGAAAGTTTTTAACAACCGGCTGCCTCCCTGACGCCAATCTACCTTTGGTATTTTTTTTTTACCTTGGTTTCTAACAATTACCTTTTACTGGAATGTTTGATTACATGTAAAATGACCCCTACACACATCCCACCAATCGAGATACAGGTTTGTTCCTAGTTCCGTGGTGGGTTGCTTGAATGTGGTTGCTTTCATTGTAAAAATTGATTAAACTACACAACATTTGAATGTAAGAAACAAGAAAGTAATTTTTTTTTTTTATTTATTTCCAAAACGGAAAACATTTACCTTTAAAAAAAAAAGGTACAAGTATTAGCCAGCGCAAATCGCACCTGGGAATCGATCCCGATGCCTTTCGTGTAGGCTGACGTGTCAAACAATGCGCCACGGAAGCCGTCGTTTACATAGCCAAAGTTTATTTCTGAAATCTAATGTTCACGCTGCGTTGGCATTGACAGACAGACAGCATTTCTCTCATTCTCATTAGCTTTGTTTGCAATCGCGGTAACTCCGCGATCCGATACGGTTTCTCCTCACAATCTCATACCCGCGCTCGTTCGTACAGTTAAATGCATAATTCGGTATTGAAACGAGTTTAATTTATTTTTTATTTTTTCTGTTGTTATATTTGATGAGAGACAAAAATGTTACATGAACAGATATATGTATAAATAACTAACTTGAAAACAAAAAACAGTAACTTATCAAAATAAATTACAGAAAAAAAAGGCCAACTGCTAGTCGAACTCGAACATTGACGTCGTACCAAGGTATCAAACAATTTGCCTATAAACTAAGCGATAAGGCGCACACTGCGAAAACTGTTGATTTCCCCTGTCACCTAAGAGTGTTCCCGGTTATCAAAGATTAAGAGATTTGAAAGTTTTGATCAACTAATTAACGATGTAGTCAATGTCTAATCAGTATAAAAACATGTCTAAGATATCCACGATACTTAGGATAACAATGAAACACTTTTATAAAAATGTTTGATTTTGCGAGCAGACAGCCTACCAAGTATCAAAAGCCTCTTAAGTAATATTAGTAATTAAAGTTTTACCTATATGTATATAAAGATGATTCCGTGCTTCAGAAGGCACGTTAAGCCGGTGGTCCCGGCTGCTATCTGGTAGTCGTTAAAGTAACTACGTCAGAGGCCGAGAGGCGATTCCGAAGAACTCTGACACCAGGGTGTGCATGGTCGATTGACCGTGTCACCTACACGAAATGAATGAAAGAATGACTTATATGTATATGAAGTTGACTGTACGCCGAGGCAAATGAGACGTATCCAATGTTATACAATTGGTTTCTCCATTACTCTTTAGGTAATTGAAACATTCGGCAATACATTGTGTGAGAACGACCGAGGTTTAGTAAACTCTTGATGAACCGTTAGAGAATGCAATCATTGCAATATTTATAAAACATATACGTGTGAAATTATGTTTCCTATGGATCATCATTATCCTCACCATCAGGTCTTTTTAGTCTGCACTACCAGAGCCATACTTGGCCAGAGCAGACAGAGGATTAGGCCTACACTCTCCTCGCTGGCCACACGGGTTGGAGAGGTCTCATTGATATTTATGAGCTTTGTTTAGCTTGTTATTACTAAGTTGCCTCTTACGACCTCCATGACTTGGAGTGGTTCTTCTACTCTGCCGGAAACCACACGGCTAACTACCTATATATATACATACTCGTAATAGGTGTCCTACAATCTCATTTTTAAGTACGGCATCAAAACTGTGTCTCTGTTCGTATTGTTAGTACATTATAATTAATAAACAAACAAACCACCCTGGTTGAGACTACCTACGCATTCGAATAGTAGAATCATTAATAATATCTATGTCACGCGATCAGCACAATTTTTATACCAAATTAAAGTTAGTACGCATATACCAGCCAACCGGCGACAACCATTTCCTTCGCGTAATCAAACCACTATAACCATTTATTTAACCATTTTACCATATTATGAACTTTGCCTAATTTAAATTTATTTTAGTGAAGTGCAATAAATATTTTAATAACCAATTCGGGTGTGTGACTGATCATCTCCCAAAGAACCATTCAAACCAGAATTTCTCCATAAACATTCTTGTAGCGGGTAAACTTTTATACTTTAGCGCGAACCCCTACAGACCCAAATTGAGCTAATGCACAGTAAGTTATGAACTTGTGCCATGATTTACTAACTTAACGATAATATATTTTATAATAGATACTTATATAGATAAACGTCCAAAAAGAAAAAAATAATAAACTTATTACCTCAAATTTTTAGAGCAATAAGTTAGAGTAATTAATATAAATTAAAGTAAATACTCGGAGATGAGAACCTTCCTTTCTATAGTAAGGAAAGGTTAAAAAGCAAGAAGATCATTAAGTATCATTTGGTCTCGATATAATTCAATAATGTATCTGTTTTTGCGGTAATTTGAATAAACTTCATTACAGAAATGACTTCCTGTTGCGTAAGCATGTAGATCAAGATCCTAGGTTTCATACCCTACGTCATTTTAGCAAAGGTTTAATTTTGTGTATTCGTAGTTTGAATCTAAGTGACTAAAGTGTTGCAGTATTTATTTGAATACCGCGCCTTTGAAAGATATAATGTATTTAAAGCAAGGCACAAGTATACTCCAATAATTATTTAATTTATTGTGATGTCCATAAATTAAGAAAATTGAATATATTGGGCAATAAAGGTGTAATTTTAGAAAACTTTTATTAATATAGTCCGCCTTAATCTTTTCGATGACAGCAACCCTCAACAATAAATAAAGTGTTATGTTTTTTCATTATTCAGTTCAAGTTTAGAGTATCTAGATGAAAATATCGCATCGCCTATTTACATAAATCCTTCATTGGAATTTTATCATGATCGTTTTCCTCAACGGCGCTGATCTAGTTTCAATGATTCTACCAGGAAAACTGTGTGTGTGTGCATTAATATACAATGGTTTCTGACAACACTCTCATAAATACTTATGTCAAAGCTAGATTTGCTAAAATGACGTAAGTTAGACGGGCCCGGGATCTTAATCTACCGGCTCAAAGCTCTTTGACTATTGTAAGCTCTAATTGGAAGCCCCGTAGAAGGCGAATCGGCGTCTGCTTTCAAATCGTCAAGCTCGATTGTCAATTTGACTCGTTCGTAATCCGTTTGATGATGTCAGTTTATTGTTTAACTAGCGTCTCGATCCGACTTTGAAATGTAATCCTATCTTATAATGATAACAAATATAACTGCAAAAGTGGCTTCCTATATTTGTTTGTAACACTTTTACGACGTAAGTTGTAACTGCAATATTACACAATTACACGTATTCAGCGATACGGGAAACGGAGGACATAATCGAACACAAACAAATCTTTTAGAAAACCAATCTTATTAAACCGCTTTTAATTGATAAGTTATATTAAATTAAATCTCTTCATCTTAAGCAATGACTGGCACAAGAAACAGTCTGATCTTGTAAAGGGGTAAACTAATTTTGTTTAGATATAGCTAAGAATACTTTTGATCGAATTATCTTCCACAAAAAACTTTGCTTTAAAATAGGTTCAGCCGAGCGGGAGCTGCTGTTCCACCGACAGACACACAAACAGAGACGTTGAACGTATAATACAGCTCTTTTTGCGTCGGGAGTAAAAATAGCTATAAGATAAAAAGGCCTTTCAAATACCATTCTAAATCACACGTTAGGGCCTAGGTAGTGTATGTAGGTCCTAAAAATAGTGTGTGGCGTGTGGTCCGGCAGTGCGGGCCATTCTTTGCGGCTGTCGAAACAATGGCCGTATCTGCCATCTCTCATATTGTCTACCAAACGCTCTAATAGCGAGCCTGGACGCAGAATGGGATGCGTGGATGTGGTGATTCTCGAAGGATATTTTTCATCACAACTGTTTTAAAAAAAAAGTGATTGTTTACCCTTAAGTAGGATCTAAAATAAGCAACCTATGGGATTTAAAAAAATGGTGAACACAAAAATTGATTTAAAATCTGTGGTCATTGGATGACCACAGAGGTTGAATAGTATTTATTACTTTTAATGGCCAGTAAGATTAACTAAGGATGAGACTCAGGGCTAAGGCGGGTCTTTTCTGTATGATGTATGCTTATGTCGCCCGCATACTAAAGGTGTTTCATCAGGCACAAAGTCTTATTTCTTCTCATCTTTTATCACAAACTTTACATAATGTTAGATTATCTGCCATATATTCCCTTTTCTCGTATGAAAAGGATGCACTAAAATCTTAAGAGCAGCTTGCATTGATGACAATGCCAAAGCGGATTGGTATGAGGCAGAAGCAGCAGAAGGCCAACCATGAAACTCATTTGACTAAATTTTCACAACATTAAAAGTACCTATTACGTTGGAACGTGGGATTCCTAAATCTATCTCCTCCACCTTCTGGAAACCTCGTGCCCTAGTTATTGGTTGGTCGCCACTGAAGCATATTGTTCCCGCTGTATTGTTAACTTTAACGCGACGTCGCATACGTATAGAGTAAGTCTAACTCAAGGATCTAACTCCCAAACTGTCTCCTCCACATCCCTGTGATCCTTGTTCCCTAGTTACTTGGCGGTCGCCCGTGGCGCACATTGTTCCCGCTCTATTGTTAACTTTTTCGCCACCTCGCCACCGCTAATAGCGCATTCTATGCAATTACTCTGGCGATTGTGCAGACCTTGGTACTTGGAATAATGAAACTTATGGTATGAATGCTATGATTACTATTTCGGACATTTAAAAGAGGTACATGTAACGCGATTCCGTAATAGATTTCCGTAATTTTTTATAGGATCCATTATGGAGAGTATGCGAAAGCGCTCTTTCTTTTATCGTTGGAATACCAAAGAGTCGAACTAAACGCTTTAACAGTTCATTTTTAGTTCGAGTACCTAAAGTGTGGAATGAATTACCTGCGTCTATATTCCCAGACAAGTACAGTCCTGGTACATTCAAAAGTAGAATAAATGGGTATCTCTTGAATAGGCATGTAACATCCTCGTCTTTATCGTCACTTACCATCAGGTGAGATGGGAGACTAATACCTACTTCAATACTTAGTAAAAAAAGATTATGCCACAGAAAAAGGAAGGACTTAGGTGATCAAAGTCAGGATGGGTCTGACACACGCAATTGACCCTGTAAAATTGTAAACGATGACCATGTGATATTTTGTGCCAGGTCTTACGTTTCGGATTCGAATTTTGACTACACAGAAAATTTGACAAAATTAGTTGACAAATTGTCCGCCGGCATGCAGAAAATTGGTGTTTCACACCAATTATCTGATCCTCTGATCAGATAATGATCTGATGATCAGATAATTGGTGTATTCTGCATCTGCACAATCTGTATTCGGTGTCTGATGAAATGCGAGTGATATTATATGGTCTCAGTATGCATACCATATTTGAGGTAAATTTGTATTTCACTTTGGCTTAAATTAGTGTGTGTCTGCTCGCCCCCCGTTAATGCAAACTATACCGAACTAGTAATCTGTATTTTTTAAATACTTTTGAAGTTTAAAATCTACTTCGTGGCTTTTCTAGATCACTTTTGCTGGCTAGGCCACCTCCATATCTAAGAAGCTATGGCAGCTACCGATTATTAAGCGATGTCTAAATAGGAATGGAATTTACCAAGAAAATATACTATTCCATTCTTAAAATAAGACTGAACTTGCCACAAGCTACTTTAAAGCAATCTTAGATAAAGCATACGATTCCCACAGTCCACAAAATAAAATAAAAACCGCGTAATAGATTTGTTGGACGGCGTGGCCGAAGATGGCAGTGGTTGATGCGTTCGCAATATTGTATGTGCTGCTTATCGCGCCATCTGTACCACTCACTCCAATCATTGGCACAGCGAATATCTTTCATTTTAGGGATGGTACAATTCAGAAGCGAATGACAATAGTGGCGGAAATTCTAGAAGTTTGTGGATCGTCCGTCACTCCATTATTCCTGCCAAAAAATAGTCGATAAGTGCGTTTCTTGTCTTTTCACACAATAAAACTGATAAAAGCTAGTATCGTTTATATTCCTAGCTTCAATTAGGAAAACTTTGGTGGAAAGGGCTAGTGAGAAATATGTTTTGTGTCCTTTCAAACCATATTTCTCTTCGAATTCAGAATATCACAGAGTTAAGATATATTAGTTAAAGAATATCACAGAGTTAAGATATATTAGTTAATAGAGTTAAGATAATTTATGTATGCTGAATTCAGACTAAAAAAAGAGCTTTTGTCATATATTTTGCACAGCTTAAGCTGTGAAAATGTATGAGTTACAAAATTTGTACAGCCTCGCAATGAGCCTTCGATATGATAATGTCCCACTCTTTTTAAAAACATCATATTGTGGCTTCCGCAACTACTCGATTAATAGTTTTGCACTAGTTCACTTACAGATCACAACATGTGAAGTCAAAAGCCATGAAGGGTTCATGAATGTCTAAAGAAAGTCCTGTTTACCACAGAGTGTACCACAAGGTTCGATTCTAGGACCTTCACTCTTCTCATATTATTTCACATGGTGCTAATGTAATTTATTACTCAGATCCACTATAGGATGTTGGTAGAAATATAGCGCAAGAAGCGCCTTTCTTTCCTTCCTTAGACCAAACTCTCCCAGAGACCGAAGCACGCGCAGCCCTAATCTCGACCATCGATCCTGCCTAATTGATCGCTCGCACCTGGACACGGGTCCAACACGGCGTTTCTCTGAAACCCTATCGCTACCATTTAATATCAGCCGGCCTCCGCGGCAAGCACCGCGATTGATCAGTTATGTTGAGAGGAGTTGTTTCATATAGGTACTAGTATGGTATATTTAATGTGTTAAAGTAATTCATATGGTTGTTATTCGTCATTAAGTTAAAAAGTTTATATCAGATGAAGTAAACTACTACACTAAACAAAAAGCCATTAAAATATATTAAAATATGCAAACATTTTTATACAATAATTTCTTAGTCTAGCAATGCTGAATACCTAGAGTTAAATCGTAAATTAAAAAAAAATCGAAGGAATGCGAGATCGTTGGTTTTACGGTTATTATAACTGAACCGATCATCATTAAATATTACCTCCCTATTATTTGGGTTACTGAAACAATGAAGCCGAAAATGATATAGGGGACTATCATTTTCAACATTAAGAAAAAACTGTCTCCAAAGTATCTACATTAACGTCGATGGCACCACGGGTAATAGCTATATTCCTTAACGACCATTCTCACGTTAAAATCGAATGTATTTATTGCGTCGTAGACATTGACCCATTCATTAGGCAACAGACCGGACTAGTTCCAGTACCTAGGACCAAAAGTACACTTACTAAGTACATTCGGGGGCAGGTAAAACTGATGACTCCTCTAATAACAGATTTCAAATCGTAGGGGGGTCTCATTTATCTGCCCCCTACTGCACAATAGGCTAGTTTCCTGGGTCGTAATAATAACATAACAATTAATCCGTCAGTTAGATAATCAAAAAATAATAGACACGTATTTTTTCTTTTGTCAAATAAACAATAAATAATAAAGTTATAGCGCGTCGACGTTCAGGAGTGGGGGCTCGTGACGTCAAAGTTTGCTAAAAATTGTAGCAAACTATGACGTCACACGGAACTTCAAAGGGCTATATCTTTATCTTTTTTTGTTTAATCGACAAAAGAAAAAATACGTGCCCAATATTTTTTGAATATCTAACTGACGGACTAATTATATTTTTTTAGGAAACTAGCCTATTATTGCATCGACACAGTTTGTCGACACTTTTCCAGTTCATCATGAACATGATAATTGAACATAGGGTTTGATCATGATTAAATATTACCTCCCCCCTATGGCGAGCTCCGTAGCGCAGTGGTTAACACGCCAGCCTGTGTCACGAGCACAGAAGTATGAAGTCAGAGACGCAATTTCTTTTTTAAATCTATGCTCACGAGGGTCCCCGGTCAGGTCATGATGAAAAACGATCTTTTTCAGATTGACCTGGGTCTTGGATGTTTATCTATATAAGTTTATAAAATATAGCATCTTTGAGTTAGTATCCTACGACACAGGTTCACAACTTACTGTAGGGCTAGCTCAATTTGTGTGATATGTCCCTATATCTTTTTTTTTATTTACTGTCAAGGCTACTGAAACATGCACTGAAATGATATAGAGTACTTTTGATTTAGAAGAAAAGACTGTCTCCGAAGGATCTACATTAACGTTGGTGGACCCACGGGAGATAGCTAGTATAATACTCATATACAAACATCTTCGAGTATATTTCTTAACATCCATGCTCAGGTTCGTATCGAATGCATCTATTGCGTTGCTCGTGGACATTTCCCCATTCGTTAGGCAACAGACCGGACTAGTTCTAGTAGCTAGGACCAAAAGTATTACTTACTGAGTACTATGTATTGCATCAACATAGGGTGTCGACACTTTTCCAGTCCATCATGAACATGACAACTTAACAGAAGGTTCGATATTACCAGGATCAAAGACGCGGGATCAAACTATATATGCCTCCGTGGTCCAGTGGTTAAGGCGTTTGCCTGTTGACCCGGGGGTCGTGGGTTCGATTCCGACCGGAAGCATACTTTGTTTAGTTGTTTCCAGTTTGGTTAGGACATTGCAGGCTTGAATCACCTGATTGTCTGATAATAAAGATGATTCCGTGCTTCGGAAGGCACGTTAAGCCGGTGGTCCAGGCTGCCATCTGGTAGTCGTTAAAGAAACCACGTCAGAGGCCGAGAGGCGGTCCCGAAGAACTCTGACACCAGGGTGTGCATGGTCGATTGACCGTGACACCTACTCGAAATGAATGAATTTAAATTAAGCGCAAATTAACACCACAAGCTAGAAAAATGCTTTACAAGTAAAATAAAAAAACGACACGCTAGTTTTCGAGATATCCGGACCTGAACAATTAGTAAAACGAAAAAAACATCTGTGTACAAAAAAACACTTTCTTGGCGAACAACTTTTTACTATTATCTACTATGGATACAAGGAAATACAACTTAAACAAAGCTCATAAACATCAATGAGACCTCTCCAACCCGTCTGGCCAGCGAGGAGAGTGTAGGCCAAATCCTCTGTCTGCTCTGGCCAAATATGGCTCCGGTAGCACAGGGAGGGTCATGGAGACTAAAAAGGCCTGATGATGATGATGTTGATGACTATGGATACTAAGTCACTGACGAATCTGACTGAATCAAAATAGCTGGATTTATAGAATTTAATAAAAAAATTTTTATGAAAAAACAAAAACTAGTGTTCGATTTTTTGAAATTTGCTACTAAAGCATTTCTTTGACCTATGAGACCCTTAAATATCTGCGCTTAATTTAAATGGACCTTGTATCATCAGATCCTATGCTGGATAGACAAAGTCTAACTTTGAAGCCTCAAGGCGAAGGCCAAGAGAACTAAAGGCCATAGTTAGCGCCATGGTGGGCGGATCGGTGCAAATATCCTTACTAATACTATAAATGCAAAAGTGAGATTGTTTGTTTGTTACGCTTTCACGCCGTAACTACTGAACCGATCATCATCAAATTTTGCATACAAGTTCTCCGGAGTACGGAAAAGGACATAGGCTAACTTTTATCCCGGGAAAAAGTATTATTCCCTCAGTCGACATTGACGCGGGCGGAGCCGCGGGCGAAAGCTAGTAATTAAATAAAACTGTCCAAGTGTGACACGGATTAACAGACACACACAAAGGATTTGAAAAACCGTACAATAATTATGGATAACGGTTCTTGAAAACAAAAACAAAAAGAAGCTGTACTTCTTTCTTTGACATAGGGCGCCAAACGAGCAAGCGGGTCAAGCGGTGATGGTGTGATCACCGCTGCCTATAGACAACTGCTACTGGGGTGTGACAAGAGCGTTTCCGGCCTTGGAATAAAACATAAAAACTAACTTCTTCTTCATCTTTCTCCGTGCCTCTTTCCTATTTGGGGTCAGCTCTGAATGTTAACTCTCAAACGATGGCTCTTTATTTCGTCTGGCACATATGTAATATATTAAATAAATTAATAAAGTATTGATTGAATGAGTAAATACTTCAAAGAACGTAGGTACAAAATTGAAAAATTTGCTTCAATTTTATTGCCCATTGTTATGACACGTTTTGATTGGTTTCAGATCAATTTATTGCTGAGAGCTGAATTTATTGCATTCCACATTTATTTTTGACCGGATTCTAAAAAAAGGTAAGTATTTTGAATGAGTGGCTATTTTTATTTACCTAAATTTTACGTCAGTGGATTCGGTACACTCTAATTTACGAATACATGGTGTATAGTTTTAGGTTAGCGATAGATAGTGGATGTATGTAATGTTAGTGTTAGGTATTGTGTAGTTGTAGAATACAGTATAAACTTTGATATTCATTTATTTATACAGAGTGTTAGCATTGTGGGGTGTTAGGCACCAAAGAAACGAGCAGAATTTTGCTGTCGACCAGTCAACTGCTAACTGTCGACAGAGACAACTGCAGCTGTCAAAAAAACCAACGGCAGGAGGCGAAAAGGCGGTCCCGAAGAACTTTGACACCAGGGTGTGCATGGTCGATTGACCGTGACACCTATTCGCAATGATGATGAAGTGCTGCTGTCGGCACTGTTCGGCAGCAGCATTTTTGCACTCGACCGATGTAGCCCACCAATGGGCTGCATCGGTCGATGTATTTTTCTGCCGAACAGTATCGACAGCTGCAGCTTGCAGTGTCAACAGCTGCAGTTGGTTTTTTCGACAGCTGCAGTTATATCTGACGACTGCTTGCAGTTGACTGGTCGACAGCAAAGTGCTGCTCGTCTGTTTGGCGCCTTAGACCTACTTCAATGTAAACACTGGCAGTTTAAATGTTGAAGTAGGTCCTACAAATGTAATGTTTTTTGACGTTAAGCCGTTGGTCCCGGCTGCCGTCTGGTAGTCGTTAAAGGAACCACATCAGAGGCCGAGAGGCGGTCCCGAAGAACTCTGACACCAGGGTGTGAATGGTCGATTGACCGTGACACCTACTCGAAATTATGATGATGATGATGAGTGGTATCATCGCCAATGGACATCTGCATTATCAGCAAATGGCTTTAATCCATTAAATAACAAAAAATATATACGGACAAATCAAATAGATTGAGCTAGCCCCAAAGTAAGTTCGAGACTTGTGTAATGGGATACTAACTCAACGATACTATATTTTATAACAAATACATATATAGATAAACATCCAGGTTAATCTAAAAAAGATCGTTTTCCATCATGACCTGACCGGAGATCGAACCCGGGGCCCTCGTGACGCAGGCTGGCGTGTTAAGCACTGCGCCACGGATCTCGCCGAAATATTCGCCGTTAAAAAATCGTTATAAGACGTTATCATGTCACGTCTCCTCCATATTGGTCTGGGAGAAAAGAAAAAACGTAGAATGTACTAGCTACTTCTCTTCCCGCGCAGATCGTAAAAGCCGATCGAGGGAATGGGTAAAATTCCGTGGAATCGTGACAATAGGCGATGCGGCTAATAACCCATCACTATTTTGATTCCGGTTTTCACTTAATGCCTACCAATATACTCCTCCGTGGACAGCCTCCGTGGTCCAGAGGTCAAGGCGTTTGCCTGTTGACCCGGGGGTCGTGGGTTCGATTCCCACCGGAAGCATACTATGTTTAGTTGTTGCCAGTTTGGTTAGGACATTGCAGGCTTGAATCACCTGATTGTCTGATAATAAAGATGATTCCGTGCTTCGGAAGGCACGTTAAGCCGGTGGTTCCAGCTGCCATCTGGTAGTCGTTAAAGGAACCACGTCAGAGGCCGAGAGGCGGTACCGAAGAACTCTGACACCAGGGTGTGCATGGTCGATTGACTGTGACACCTACTCGAAATGATGAATATACTGAACGTGGCCTTCGGGTCTTATAGACCGGCTCTGTCTACCACGCAAGGGAAAAAGACGTGATACTATGTATGTATGTATGTATGTGTATAACGTCAAAAACCTAGACAATCACGATTTTGCGTCATTGTTACGTCATTATGATCTGCTCCCAAGCAACAATATAAAAGTTTCATAAAAGCTTACTCCATTAAGAGTAACAAAATGATGAAACCAGTCTGGTAATGCACTAACAATAATGTTTGCAAAAGCCCTATCTGCTGCGATGTTAATCACAGAAAACAATTAAAATTAGATTTGTCTGTTCTAGTCAGCCGTGAGACGAATCTATGGGAAACTCATTGTCGGAGTTGTGCCTTGTTGCGTATGAAGATATGTGCGTAAGACTATTTCGTGACGCAACTAATATTAATGACTATATCTTCTAGTTTATCCATAGTCATACGTTATACTTTTTATTTTTTAGGGCACCGTATGATTGAGTGACAAAAATGCTCTTTATAATTTACTTATAATACTATACATAACATTCTTTTTCTTTTTAATTTTTAATTACTTATAGGTTTCTAAGTTGTACATCAATCAAATGTTTGTAATTTGTGAATAAATACGTAGGTACCTACTTACCGTAAAGACTTGATGTTAGTACGATAAGTTTGGTTAAAGTTCCAAGTCCATTGTAAAAGTATGAATAAATTTTCTTTTTAAATAGGTTTTTACTTATTACAGGAAGCCTATACTATAAAAAATGTATAGTTTAAATACTGAGGGTATAATTTAAGAAAATTGCATTCATCGTACGGGACCTTCTCAACGCAAGTTCAGCACGCATTTGATTGTTTTTTTTTCTTTTCAATAAATATTGCGAGGAGAAGGTGAAGTAAGTGGCTTGTGGAATTTATTGTAATTGATTTCACATCATGAGAAGAGACATCGTCATTTCAATAAAATTTTAACGCTGGGCTCTTGTCGAAGCATTTTCCATTCCTCTTTTTCTTCCGCCAGTTCTTTCACTTCTTTATAAGAAGTAACCTTTATTTTTTCTTTAATTTGTTTAATAAAAGTGTGCCTCGGTCTTCCCGGCCACCTTTTTCCTTCTATCTTTCCTTCTTTGATGTTCCTGATCAAATCTTCATGTCATATTAGGTGTCCCATCTTTCCTCTAAGATACATTGAAAATATATAAACCTCACCAATTCTTTCGAAAGTACAAGACCAACTTTACCTTAGAAACTAAAAACTTATTCTTGAATTGATCGTATTTAAACTTATTCATACTTAATACATTCGAGTCAGTCAATATCGCCATTTCTACAAATGTCACAAAAAGCGCGCACGCTACAGATATCAAATTACACCGTTCGCATTCACTGTGGTTTCTTTTTACCAATTACTCACAAGTTACGTTGTTATTTTACACGTAATTGTTTCAAAAAACGCCGTGTTTGTTACTTTGTTGCAGGGAAATCTTTTATTAACATTTAAAATTAGCCATAATTTATAAATTACACTTTTTTCTTACTATTTTATATGTACGTGCCATCAGATTTGTTTTTTCTCAGTAATTTATTACTTATTTTATTTTTTATACGAGTAATCAACCACAAATGGCGTCACTTATCTGTAATATGGAGAGGCTGGCTGAGCCATAGGTAGTTATAAGGCATTAAGTCATGTCAGAGTATTTTCTTAAGTATCTTGAATGTTTTTTGTTGATCACTTACATACAAACACTAAAAAGAGTTAAAATCATCACGGCCCGGCGTACCTACAAAGCAGAGAAGTTCATACAACTACCAAAAACTCCGGTTGAAAATGGAGAGGTATGTGGCGCAGTGGTTAACACGCCAGCCTGCAATACGAGGGTGCCCGGGTTCGATCCCTAGTCAAGTCATGATGGAAAACGATCTTTTTTAGATTGACCTGGGTCTTGGATGTTTATCTATATAAGTATCTTTATAAAATATAGTATCGTTGAGTTAGTATCCTACGGCGCAAGTTTACAAATTTTTGTGGGGTAGCTCAATTTGTTTGATACAAATTTTTGTGGGGTAGCTGCATTTAAAGGAAAATATTTATAAAGTCGGTTTATGGACCTTTTTGTCGGTTTATGGTTTTAATTTTACGTGATAATAGTGGAAGAGAGATATACGTCACAAGCCGAATGCTTAGGGCGACCGTGCCTCCTTATTGCTTGTTTTGCGCTCTCACTTGCATAGGGAACGTGACAGTTTTTCCTGCGTGCAGCGAGCGTTCATCAGTTAATAAGACGTTATAACCTCAAAAAGTGCATCACCAGATTGTAGGATTTTTCCATTTAAGATCAATCTTTCAGTAACTTACTTTAAAAATAGTATTTATGTACGTTAGACGCGTCGTACGGTCGGGGACAGCGATATCTAACCAGGTCCTCTGCCTAAATCGTGAATTTTCTCTTAAACTGTAAATAATATCAACATGAAAATGTATATTAAGAAAAAAATCATTAAAATCTTTCTGTATACAAATTTTCATGTCATTATTATAAATAGTTTAAGAGAAAATTCAAGATATAGGTAGAGGTTCTGGTCCGGTATCTCTGTCCCTGATTGTACATGTACGAGTATGTAGCAACAGATGCTAAACAAACTGCCATAGATTGCCATAGAATTATTGAATTACTATGTATTGTCATTGATATAAAAAAAAAAAAGAGATCATAGGTATCATTCTTGACATTCGTACTATGACATATGCATGATAGTTATTTTAGTTAACTTATTTTTGAATTTGTAAAGATATCGCAATATTTTATTACTTTACATTATTTTACTTCGCTGTGCCCTTACAGGGTTCATGTCCGAACTTAATGTACTTCTTTTCAATCAATCATTTAATCAAATTCTTTACTTCCTACACTACGAATAAGTAATAAGTATGTATAAACTTCGTAAACACGTGAGATGCAATAAATGATTGATTATTTAATAGTTTTAAATTTCTCTGCGGGTCATAAACAAAACGCATTATAAATTTGTGTCAATCAAAAATTCCAATTAAATTAAGTTTTATTTATGAAAATGTTTTTTTTAAGTATTTGTTTTGGATTGATTTATCTATTTATATTATAATTTTAAGAGAAAATATTTAAATTTAAAAAAAAAATAAAAAAAAATTACCGAAATGTACCCTTCCGTGGACTGTGTAACTTTCGTGCTCAAATGTTTAAGTTAAAATAAAAATTACTGATGCTTTCATAAGATTTTATTTCCTTATCTATTTAATAAGTAGTATACATAAACTACGTTTTTTACCAATTTCAGTAAATACGCAGCTTTATAAAAAATATTATCATACTTAAACTTAGCGTAATTGATTGACGCCTCTTCTTCCGTGGACTTACAAAAGTTTCCAAATTTTTGTAAATAAAAAGTTACTAATGCAATTTAATTTATAAACGATGGCAACATTATTTAGCTGTCATTGTCTCTGTCATTTGAGGCCAGTGCTTTGTGGTTGCTCCGAATGTTTTTGTTTATTTTTTGAAATATAAAGTTAATATCAGCCAGTGTTCAAGATCACAGCGACTTTTCTGTTACATACTTTTTTCTGGTAAGTAAATACCTAAAATTTTTACTAGCCGTCACCGTAATGTGCATGTCAGAGCTCTTGACAAAAATGTAGCCGGCGTTTTCATAACCTCAAAACTAAGTGTTCAATCGTCTACTATCTTAATCGTCGACCAATCCGTGGACAACTTTACCGTGGACACTATGTCCACGGAAAAGATGATGACCACGGAAGTGACCATGTGTTCACTTCTGTGGACATCGTCTTTTCCGTGGAGTTTTGAATAAGATTTAATTAAAATGTATAGTTAGACATATTGATGTTTGTTGATTTTTTGCTTGCTATATATTAGCATTCGCCCGCATCCACGCTCACTTTGACCTCGATTCACCAAGAAAAGTACTTCAACTGGTTTTTTCCAGTTCCTTTTCGTATCCCAGAAAACGTTTATGCCAAATTTCGCAATAATCAATACTGTAAATAAAACTAACTCACAACAAACTCACTTTCTCATTTATAACATTAGCTAAACCTCTAGCTTTTAGCCACAGTTGCACTTGCATTAATGTGGGAGGAATAAGGGTAAAAGCATGGTAAAAGTTAATTATTTAAATTGCTCATAATGCATGGCGTATACTATACACATGTATACTTTTGTACACAGGTAAAATGCCCAGAGCAAGTAGGTCAGTATCTCAACTTACTGAAGAAGAAAAAAAGAAAAGACGCCGTGAACAAAAAAAGTTGAGCATGCGAAGAGCTCGTTCAAAAATGACTGAAAGTGCTATAGAAGAAGTAAAGACAAAAGACAGAGAAAGATATCATAAGAAGAAAGAAAGAGGAGAAATAAAAAATATTAATGATTACACTCCGAGGGAACAACGTCAAATAAGAAAAATGTGGCGTGAAAAGTCAAAGAAGAGGCGGGAACTATTAAAGTTGAAGAAAAAGGACGTCGTTAATCTCGAAGATAATACTCCTTCAACCAGTACTGCTTCTTCGCGATCACGTGTTAGTGTTGGCAAAATAATCTCTGCACGTAATAGAAGAAGAATGAAAGAAGAAAATGAGACTTTAAAGAAGAAAATTAATGACATGAGACGTGAGTTAAATAAATATAAAATGCGTGTAAGAAGATTTAAACAAAAAGAAAACAAAGAAGTCCTGAATAAAGCTAAATCAAAGAAGAAAGGGATTAAAAATGATGATGTCTGTAAATCAGTTCATGATTTTTTAACTGAAGACGAAAATAGTAGACTGACGTCAGGAAAGAACGAAACTATAACAAGAAAAAAGAGCAAAAAACAGATACGTCTATTAAACGATACTCTTCTGAACCTCCATAAAAGCTTTGTTAAGAAGACTGGGATGACAATTTCCTACCAGACTTTTAGAAGATATCGACCTTTTTGGGTGCTTTTCCCAAAGGCTTCTTCGCGAAATACGTGTCTTTGTATGACACACGAAAACAGTGATCTTATTGTACGAGCACTTCAAAAGGCAAAAATAATATGCCATGGATCTGCTTCTAATGTAGCAAAAACGCTTTGTTGCCCGGGTTCTTTTAATTTACAGTGTCTGGAAAGAAATTGCACAGATTGTAAAAATAAACAAATTGATTTTAACAACTACAATGATACCGATATTATTACGTACGAAAGATGGGTTACAAAAAATGTGAACACTGTTATAAAAGGAAAAGAAAAAATATGCAAGAAAACGATTAAAGAAACTGTTAAGACGACTAATAAATTAATGGTACAATTATTACACACAAACATGCCAGTATACATGAGACATGTAGGAAATTTTATTCACCAAATAAGAGCTATTCAGTCCGTTAAGGAAAATTTAAGTATTTTCCAGGGTCTTTTACATATTGATTTCTCAGAAAATTATAACTGCAAGTACAGTGCTGAAATTCAGTCTGCTCATTTTGGTGGGTCAAAGAGTCAGTTGTCATTACATACATGCGTTTACTATAGTACTGAAAGCAACCCTCCGGATAATTATATTAAAACCACATCAATTTGCACAGTCTCAGAGAACTTGAGACATGACCCGGTATTAATTTGTACTCACCTTAACCCTGTGTTCAAAAGAATAAAGGAAATAACACCAGACATTGCAGAATTACATATCCTCAGCGACGGTCCATCCACTCAGTATAGAAACAAATCAATGTTTCACTTAATTTCAAGTTACATAGGAAAGGAATTAGGTGTGGAGAAAGTAATTTGGCATTATAGCGAAAAAGGTCACGGGAAAGGCGCCCCGGATGGGGTTGGGGGTTGCATCAAAAGATTGTGTGATAATTCTGTGGGAATGGGCAAAGATATTTCAAGCTATGAAGATTTAATGGGGTGCTTAAAAGATAATTGTAGAGGAATAGAAGTTTATGGGATTGATGACTCGGAAGTTTCTAAAATACAAAATACATTGAACAAAAGTTTGACAAAACCTTTTAAAGGTACATTTAATTTACACCAACTTACTTGGGATGAAAAAGAGCCAAATTTATTACATGCGAGGAGACTGAGTTGCTTGGAATGCCCAGCAGATAAAATATGCGACCATTTTGAGATTGGCCAAATAAAGCTACAGTACAAGGTATCTAGACCAAACACGCCTACTTCATCTGTATCAAGTCGAGAGGATAATATGTTTCTGAATAATAATGTGCCCACACCTGAAGCTTCTACGCATTCAAATTCATCTAGCCCAATAGCAAGTCTGCATGCTACACCAGAAAATTTGTTTTTCTCAGGCATGCCATCTAGACCAACGAAGAGGTTGAACTCTAAAGATGATTCAGATGATTCTGATTTTATATTTAGTCCTCAATCAAAGGCGCCAACTAAACGAAGGTTTATAATACCCGAAACTGATAGTGACGAGTCGATATTTTAGTTTTAGTAAAAAAATTTGTGTAATTTTTCTCTCATATTTTTTTATATCAAAAATGTCCACAATAGGGAAACTTATAGAGAAACCATTCCGTGGACAAATTTTGATAATTTTTTTGAGTCATTATATTTTGCAATTTGTATTTTTTGTTTTGATGACTAGTTAGAAGCACTGCTAAACAAGTTTATGTTTAATTCAATGATTATTAAAAACGTACACGATTAGTTGAAATTAGAATTTCTACCTTTTCTGTGGACTATTGCAACTTTTCCGTAGACACAAAAAAACTTAAAAGTGTTCTAAAATTAAAAGTTTTTGATTATGATCTCTTATTGTAAGACTACAAAGTTCCTAATCTAATAATAAGAATAAATGTTGATTTTGAGCAAAATCCATGAGTATTTTTATTTTTTTGATTCAAAACTCGTCATTTGTTTATGACCCCTGCATACATGAACGTTTGGTTTTTTTATTTAGTTAGTTTTGAAGCTATTGCTTACCTCAGTATAATGGTGTGTGGTCACGTCCGTGGCTTCGAAGGCACGTTGTGATGCTCGAACAATGCAATATCTGGAACAAAAACAAATATCATTAGAAAGAGAAATCATAATTTAAAATATAGTAAATTCATCAATATATGATTAATGATTTTATTTGTTGTAATTTTCAGTGACTGTGGCGACCTTAGGGGGTGGCGAACTGGACAAATACCCAAGGCCTTCGTGACCGCAGGACCTCGGGTATTTGCCAGGTCCTCGCGATCTAGAGTCAATATCAGTCCCCGCCCTGTTCTCAAACTACAGAACTAACCTCACCCTCCCATTCAAGGAGCTTCATGAATCAAATATACCGTAACGCTCTAACCAGCCGACCTATTTGCTAACTCAGTGACCAACGTTTTGATAGTCACTTCAAAATACATTGCGGGTTTCCTATGATTGACTATTTTTATTAAGGATATATAAAACGTAATGTACTTTGAAATGACTATCAAAACGTTGTACACTGAGTTAGCAAATAGGCTGGCAGGGCCTTCGCAAAGATCTACCGCTCGGAGCTTCACAATAGCTTAGGCCGCCGCTGTTTTTTTTTTTATATATTTATTTATTTATTTATCTTTTTCCACCGCTGTTAAGTAAGAAAAAAAAATTGTTACTGCCTTCAAGGGTTATTTAATGAACATAAAAACCTTCCTATTTAAAATATTAGGAGAATAAATCTAAAATGTTAAATCGCGTTAGTAATTGAAGTATTTCGCTTCCAGACCTAGACATTTTGTGATCCGGCGCAAGCGTCTGAACTTAACATGGCCGTAGTGTATATTCTTTGACATGGTGCCACTACGCCATCGGCAGGGAATTCATCCCCACACCTTGTATCCTAAATGGTTGCGTACAGTACGCTTTGAAAGCAACTTTCTTCCACGTACGCTTAAGTTGTGGAACGGACTCCCAGCCATGGTTTTCCCGATTGACTACAACATGGGGTTCTTTAAAAATGGCGTGAAAAGATTTCTTCAGGGTCGGCAACGCGCGAGTGGTACCCTTGGTGTTGCAGGCGTACATAGGCTACGGTAACCGCTTTCCATCAGGTGGGCCGTATGCCTGTTTGCCTACTTAGTAATATAAAAAAAAAACTACGCATGACATGGTGGGAGGCTGTAAATTCCTGTCTCGCGCCCTCAGCGTGGCTTATGTCACCTGCGTAGTTTATCCTCAACCCTAGATCCGGCACTGTTAGTGATTTATGTAACATATTACATATAGTTCTTGCTATACAGTGTTTGTGAAACAAATAGAACAAATTGCTTGCGTAGCTTTTAACTTTAAGCAAATAAAGCAAAATGCAAATAGAGAGTTCAAAATATGCATTAAATATCCAATTACTTAACTGCCTCATATAACTGCGTTACATAACAAAACTATTTAAATAAATAACCCGTTTTTGACTTGATATATTATGTGTGAGATAAGAAAAATATTCCAACATGGACTTAGAATAAAAATTAAATAAAGGCCAAGTGTGAGTCAGAATCGCAGTCGAAGTGTTCCGTACCAATATCCAATATATAACAGCTCGTTTGCCAATGCATACACTTACATACTAAACGTGGCCTTTGGGTTTTATGGTCTTAGCCTCTGTCTACTATATAGGAGACAAAGATGTGATAATATGTAAGTATATATAAAGTTTTGCAGTTCTACAAATGAAACAGCAGCATATTCAAAGTTGTATCCATGGGAAGATATTGCCATATTCACCACGCTTGGCAGGCAGATTGACAAGCGCAGTCTCTTTGGCTTCTTATGCTTCCGACGCTGGTGCCCATCAGAAGCATAGGAATTTGCTGGATTTGGGAAGGGAAAAAGCAAGTTGCAACTTGGGATGCCGGACGCGCTAACCCGATGACATACTTGCAACCACCAGACGGTCCGTTGAGGATCACAACCCTCACCATGTCCTCCTCCGTGGTCCAACAACCTCCGTGGTCCAGTGGTTAAGGCGTTTGCCTGTTGACCCGGGGGTCGTGGGTTCGATTCCCACCAGAAGCATACTTTGTTAAGTTGTTTCCAGTTTGGTTAGGACATTGCAGGCTTGAATCACCTGATTGTCTGATAATAAAGATGATTCCGTGCTTCGGAACGCACGTTAAGCCGGTGGTCCCGGCTTCCATCTGGTAGTCGTTAAAGAAACGAATTCAGAGGCCGAGAGGCGGTTTCGAAAAACTGTGACACCAGGGTGTGCATGGTCGATTGACCGTGACACCTACTCGAAATGATGATGATGACCATGTCCTCCTGACAACATTTTACGACGGTTCTCTTTATGCAAATCCTTACTAATATTATAAATGCGAAAGTGAGTTTGTTTATTTGTTTGTTTGTTTGTTTGTTACGCTTTCACGCCGTAACTACTGGACCGATCATAATGAAAATTGCATACAAGTTCTCTGGAGTACGGAGAAGGACATAGGCTACCTTTTATCCCGGGAAAAAGAACTATTCCCGAGGAATCTACATTGACGCGGGCGGAGCCGCGGGCGAAAGCTAGTGGTCTATAAATCAATGAAAACATATTTTTAAAGTATGTTGATTACGATAGAGACAGAATCGAATTTACACCGTATGTACCTCATACGAGTAGATTACAAAACATCGTTCAAGCCGGCTAAATTAATTTAACCAGCCGCTTATTTCTCAGTGGAAAATCAATCTCCCGAACACCGTGTAATTAAAACCATTCTAAATGCGAACACGCGTTTCGCAATAAAAACCTTTTCATTCTTAAAATCATCGTGAGATCGAATTAACAGATTAACAGACAAGCATAACCTTTAGTGCAGTTCCGAAATACGATGACGTAACCACACATGACCACTTGCAACCAGTATGTTTAAGAAACGAATTCGCTTTCGATGGGCCTCACTTGTTTGGCGGGATTTTTGCACCGTTGTTGGTTTATTTTATACATAAAATTGACAGACGCGAACAGCCTACAGCAGTAAATTATATAAGGAGCAACAAGGTGCCGCCCTAGTGACGTAAAATTTCCGATACACAGGTTATTGTAAACCTCAAATATGAGCTCTGCCACCAAGTTGGTGAGAGACGTAAATAAGAGCGGAGAATAGGTATTTTAAAGCTGGTTCAGTCGACATTAGCCGTGTGGTTTCCGGCAGAGTAGAATAGGACCACTCCAGGTCTTCCCATGGATGTCGTAAGAGGCGACTTAGGAAATACAAGCTAAACAAACTCATTAACATCAATGAGACCTTTCCAACCCGCCTGGCCAGCGAGGAGAGTGTAGGCCAAATCCTCTGTCTGCTCTGGCCAAGTATGGCCCCGGTTGTACAGAGAGGGTCATGCTCCTGCAGTGGAGACTAAAAAGACCTGATGGTGATGATGATGAGTCGAAAAACCCATAGTATACTTATTTACTCGTTACCACGGCAGTATATAGCATAGAAAAAAATCCCATAGAAATTCGAATAGTTAGTTTGCATAGAAAGAAAGTAATTTCTATTTTGTATATGACGACTAAAGTTTTCTGGGAATACAATAAGTAAGGAAATTACTCTTTTCAATATCGTGAATACACACACTTTAAAAATTCAGCATATAAATGAACCATTAACATTCCCTGGAAGGGGTAACTCAGCCCGTCAAAATTAAGAACCTTTCTTATGGGAACAATGCTGACAACTAAAAAAAAACCGTAAATTTTATGTGGCTATATAGGTATTACATTGATTTTGCTTATAGCGTATGCTGATAATGTTATAAGTGATTGTAAAAGACGTTTATGCATAAAAAAAAAATAAGAATGTTTCATGATTTCTTGTTAAACTTACGCCGAATACAACACTATGACTACCAATTTCCATTTTCGTCGTTGTATCTGTGACTATGATTAACGTCAATTATCCCAGTCACTCATGTGTAGGATCGCCAATGCGTAATCACGAAGACACGGACGGTACGTGGAACCTCTTAGTACCACGTTACGTGATTATAAACATACAAACTGTCCACGCAACCCATGCGGCCATAGATTAAAAAAAAATCATCTATGCATGCGGCATTCCCGTCCCACCTTTTTGGTTAGATTGTTATTATTGAGACACTGCCTGCTTCATTTGCTAACTCAGTGACCAACGTTTTGATAGTCACTTCAAAATACATTGCGGGTTTCCTATGATTGACTATTTTTATTAAAGATATACAAAACGCAATGTACTTTGAAATTACTATCAAAACGTTATACACTGAGTTAACAAATAGACCGGCTGATCTCGCTGGCTTTTAAACACTAGGACACATTAGCCACTGTAGGGTTTCGGCACTTATAAATGTATACAATATGTAAAAAAAAAAACCCTGTCCAATCCTTGAAGAGTGATTCAGCCCATCGATATGAACAACTTTTCCTATGGGACCAATGCTGACAACTTAATTTTCTTTGACGTTCCCATACAAATTGACAAGACCAAACAATTTTGTTTGGAAATGTAAATTTTTTTAGTTCCCAGCTTTGATCACATAGGAAAGGTTGTTCATATGGACGGGCTGAATCACCCCTTTAAAGAATCGGACAGGGTATACATTTATGAGTGCTGAAACTCTACAGTGGCTAATGTTTCCTAGTGTTTAAAAGCCAGCGAGATCAGCCGGCCTATTTGCTAGCTCAGTGTACAACGTTTTGATAGTCATTTCAAAGTACATTGCGTTTTATATATATTTAATTAAAATAGTCAATCATAGGAAACCCGCAATGCATTCTGAACTGACTATCAAAACGAGTAAGCAAATAAGCCAGCAGGTAGTGTCTCAATATACATAATCATTATCACATATTTATCCCTTACAGGGGGAAGACAGAGACGTTTAACCCATAGGCACGTTAAGCATGTAAATTGGGAAGGGAAAATGGATTCAAACAAATGGTGGGTTGCTCGGCGCATCGCCTATTGACATGATTTCTAAATTTTTACCCATTCCTTCGGCCGGCTTCTACGATCTTTGGGGGAAAAGAAGCAGCTGGTCCATTCTATGTTTTTTTCTCGCCCAAACTAGTATAGAAGGAAGTCAACGAAATTTACAAAACTTTATCTTATATAATATAATTTAAAAAAATATGGTTGTCGTAAAGTCGGATTACGGATGGATAATTTTACGTGATAACGGTGGAAGAGAGATAGATGCGTCACAACGCCGAAAACTTAGGCGGTTCATACCTCTCTATCGCTTGTTCAGCGCTCTCGCTTGCACACGGAACTTGACACTTTTTCGTGCATACAGCTGGCGTTCATCGATTTATAAGACGAAGAGAAATGTAATCTTTCCTAAGACATAAAACATAAAACAAACGAAGCCGAACACTATTACTTATAACAAATTAAAGAGTTACAGGTGCGACAATAACAATTTTTATAACAAGTATACATCGACCATACAGCTTTCGGTAAATCTCGGCAATATGCGTAATACCCATAGATTAAAAAACTACTTCTATGGTGATAACTGCATAAAATGGTACAGAGAATACAGAGACAGCAAAAAATTTCGATGATATTCTTAAGGAAACTTAGTGGTATGTATCCACAACTCCACATTCTCTGTACTGAGTTCAACATAAAGATGCGACAGCCTCCGTGGTCCAGTAGTTAAGGCGATTGCCTGTTGACCCGATACTATGTTTAGTTGTTTCTAGTTTGGTTAGGACATTGCAGGCTTGAATCACCTTATTGTCTGATAATAAAGAGTATCCGTGCTTCGGAAGGCACGTTAAGCCGGTGGTCCCGGCTGCCATCTGGTAGTCGTTAAAGGAACCACGTCAGAGACCGAGATGCGGTTCCGAAGAAATCTGACACCAGGGTGTGCATGGTCGATTGACCGTGACATCTACTCGAAAAATGAATGCATTGATATAGCAAACGGAAACTCTGTCACGTGCATCTGCAAGTTGTCCTTCTACAAGCGTTTATATTTTATACCATTATATTCGATGTGTTAGTTTGCGCAAATCTGTGGTAAACACGCGGTAACCTCGAGGAAATGTTTCATCACACACCAATCTGTCTGTCGTCGAGCTTAACCACATTTTTGCCTGAAAGTATCGGCCAAGTGCGAGTTAGACTCGCGCACGAAGGGTTCCGTATCGTTATCTATAAAAACGGCAAAAAAATCATGTCAGTTGTATGGCAGCCCCTTTAATATTGATTTCCCCTTTATTATTTTTAAAGCGAATATATAACTAAATATTCTGTGAATATTTCAAGCGTCTACCTGTTGCCGTTATTAATATCGAGCAAAAACAATAAAAAAATCTTGTTGTATGGGAGAGTTGTAAATATTTATTTTATGCTATTTTTTTGTATTTTTTGTTATAGCGGCAACAGGAATACATCATCAGTGAAAATTTCAACTAACTATCACGATTCATGAGATACATCCTGGTGACAAACGGACAGACAGACAGATAGATTATTATTTTTGGGTACGGAACCCTCAAAATGATCATATATGAGTTTATGAGTGAAAAAAAAAACCAAAAACATATTGACTTTCGTAATTTATGTAGGTAGACAATCCTATTTTCTACCAGACTAACGTAAGAGCAGAAGACATTATAAATACAAATGTCTGTCTGACCCAGATATTCAGATCGCGAATAAAATTAGCCATTAGCCGCAAATGGCGATTTTAACACTGACCTCTGTTTTCTAACATTATCATAATACGAGGGGTCATCAGCCTTTGTTACGAGTCGTATTTTTAATTTCACTTTCCTCTTCATCTGATCGTGTGCCTTGTTGCATTCGCAGCTGAGGTGTTTCGATTCGAAGTCCGGGATCCACTAAACAATCGTCAATGTAGCGGAGTCGACAGCTAGACAAAGATCTCTCCTAAGGATGCTGCTCTCCCATTACTGGCACTACTGGACTTACCGCGATTATTTTTGAGATTTGTCTTATATTTTGGCAACATTGCAGCCTCTCCTCCTGAAGATCCTCTCCTCTTTTCATATCATGGAAGGATATTACCACCCACCATGCTTGGCAGACTGGTTTTGTGCATTTTACATTATCACTTATCTCCAAGAACAGCATGAAAGAATTGCCTCTCCCATGTACAGAATTACAGACAAATACTTACAAAAATAAAGTACATGTATTCTCCCAGGCTGGGAATCGAACCCAGTCCCGGTGGTACGTGTGGAGCGAGTTAACGACTGCGTCACGAAGCCCGTTGTAATTTCACTTTCAATGTCCATATTAAATTTATCTGCCATCCAGCGAAAGTTTGGTCTTGAACCGCAGCATGTTATTAACTTAGATACATACGTTATTAGCATCCGTTTGTTGCTGGCGACTTTGAATATTGTGGGTCGAAGTTTATTGAAAAGTAAAAGTTTAAGTGTATAGGTAGTAAGTTTCACGAAATATCGTTTGTTTTAGGTATATTCAATTAACATACTACAAAATTTTGGGGTGGAATCGTTAGGGCAATGGGAGTCATCATCATCATCATCATCTCAGCCGCAAGAAGTCCACTGCTGGACATAGGCCTCCCCCAAGGATTTCCAATATGACCGGTTGGAAGCGGCCTGCATCCAGCGTCTTCCTGCGACCTTGGTTAGGTCGTCCGACCACCTTGTCGGTGGGTGTCCAACGCTGCGCTTGCCGGTACGTGGTCGCCATTCGAGCACCTTTCTGCCCCATCGGCCATCGGTTCTTCGAGCTATGTGCCCGGCCCACTGCCACTTCAAAGAGCTAATCCGCTGAGCTATGTCGGTGACCTTTGTTCTTCTACGGATCTCTTCGTTTCTGATTCGATCTCGCAGAGAAACACCGAGCATAGCCCTCTCCATAGCTCTTTGAGCGACCTTGAGCTTTCTTATGAGGCCCATAGTAAACGACCACGTTTCGGACCCGTAAGTCATCACTGGCAACACACATTGGTCGAATACTTTCGACTTGAGGCACTGAGGTATTTTGGACGAGAAGACACTTCGGAGCTTCCCGAACGCTGCCCAGCCGAGTCGGATTCGTCGAAAGACGGCCCATCCTTGAAGCTGGAACTTCCAACCTGGATCAATTGACCCAGATAGATATATTGGTCAACAGCTTCAAGTATGGAGCTCCCAACAAGCACTGGAGAAGGCGCAACATGGACATTCGACATTATTTTCGTCTTGTCCATGTTCATTTTAAGGCCCACTTGTTGGGAAACTTCATTGAGGTCATTAAGCATGGCACTCAGATCCTCCAGCGACTCCGCCATTATAACAATATCATCGGCAAATCGAAGGTGAGTGATATACTCGCCGTTAATATTAATGCCAAGTCCTTTCCATTCCAGCAGCTTTAAGGCATCCTCCAGAGCAGCGGTGAACAGTTTTGGAGATATCACATCTCCCTGTCTCACACCTCTCTGTAGTCGGATAGCCCTCGTACTCTGCTCCTGTACTCGGACTGACATTGTGGCGTTGCTGTATAGGCACTTCAACACTTCGATATACCGATGATCGATGCGGCATCGCTGGAGAGATCGAAGTACGGCCCATGTTTCGATCGAATCAAAGGCCTTCTCATAGTCCACAAACGCTAAGCATAGTGGCCGGTTATACTCTCTGGTCTTCTGTATAACCTGCCGCAGCGTGTGGATGTGGTCTATGGTACTATAGCCTTTTCGGAAACCGGCTTGTTCGGGAGGCTGGAAGGCATCGAGCCTGTTCGTGAGACGATTCGTGATTACTCTCGAAAACAGCTTATAGACGTGGCTCAGGAGCGTGATGGGTCTATAGTTCTTCAGTAGGGTATTGTCGCCCTTCTTGAAGAACAGCACCACCACGCCCCTGTTCCACGTCTCTGGCGTCACGCCCTCGAGCAGAACGGAATTGAAGAGCCTCTGAAGGACTTTCAGTACCGGCGTTCCGCCCTTTGACTTGGGAGTCAGCTTTCAGACTTTTCAAGTTTGTAAGCCAAATGCTGGTCGAGACATCGAGTGACCAGAGGGCTGGTAATTTCTTTGCACAAAGCTTTTTCTTCTTCTTAAGGTGCCTCTCCAAATAGTGAAGGTCGGCAATCAGCTTGGTGCAGTCCTCTCTGTTCTTGGCTCGACGGAACAGCTCAGCCGCTTTAGCAATCTCGGTCTACTGTCTTGTGTTTCGCAACCATGAATTCCTTCTTCCTCCCACCTTTCATTTTCCAGCAACTCTGCTCATCATTATAAGCTGTAAGAAGTCATACCGTTGGTGTCGGGGCACATGACCAAGGTAGATTTTCTGCTTCTTTACCGTAGCATAAGGTTGCGCTTCTGGCCAACTAGTTGAAGAACGCTTAAGTTGGACCTTTCTGGTTCCAATTGATGGACAGCATGCGTCTATATGTACACTTCATAAATGCTTCTGGACAAAGCATTAAACATAGTATTGCAACAAGGCAATTGATAGCCTGAGGATACTTTATTTATATTTTTAGTTACTTATTACATTATTTTCTATATGTAAAGCTTAGTTCTTAAGTTGTTATATGGAAATACATTATCGGCTTTTTGTCTCATTTTGATATCAATTGGTAGGAATCGCGCTTATATTGACGCGTAGAGTCAATTTTAAATTGCTTAAACTTAAAATTGATTAAAAACTGTTGTTCTTTTCGATTTTAGAAAGCCTTCGATTCCTGAATATAGCTACTACTGACAATTGTCATCTAAGCCAGTAATAATTATAACTGATTTTTAATTTTATATAAAAGTATCTACGTTAATTTTATAAAACAATAGCGATATGTAGAAAGAACCTGACTTCAGATAAAAATTCAATCAACTGGTAGCTAATTATGTTTGGAAAATTCATTTACATACGTGGGTAACTCGATAAGTTTTGAGATAAGAAAAAAATATACAAGATATTTACAATATTTATTTTACATCTTTTCGAAATACTCTCCTTGATTATCTATGCAAAGTTACATTCGCCTAATCCAACTATTAAAACACTTTTGCCAGTCTTGATCCGATAGGTCCGAAATTGCGACTTTGTAGGCGGCCACGACAGCTTCGGCGCACGAAACAAATTTCCCTTTATTTTTTTTTTGATTATGGGGAACAAAAAAAATCGCAGGGAGCCAAATCAGGATTGTACGGTGAATAGGGCAAGGTTTCAACACTGGATTCTGCAAGAAACGCCTTTATTCTGAGGGACTTATGTGACGAAGCGTTGTCGTGATGCAGCATGATTCCCCGAAGCCCGGTCCTTGGTCTCCTCTCTCGAAGAGCTTGGAAAACTTTTGGCAATGCTACTGTAGTATACCATTCCGAGTTAACAGATCTATGATTTTCCAACATTATTGTCGACACATGCCCGCTGCGAGAAAAAGAACTGGTCACCATTTTTGTACCAACGTTATGAGGTCTTCGCAGTTTTGTCGGCAACATTCCTTCTGAAAAGACCCATACTGACGACTGTCTCTTATTTTCTGGATCATATTGGTAAATCCACGTTTCGTCGCCTGTGACGATTTCCGAAACACGTCTTGATGATCCATTTTCAAAACGTAGACGCATTTCGCGGCACCAATCCACAGGGGCCTGTTTTTCAGTGTCTGAGAGCAAATGCGGAATCCAACGACAACAAAGCTTCCCCACTCCTAGATGCTGATGTAAAATAACACTAACACTTCTCGAATCTTCTCGATGTCCGAATATGTAATTCGTGGGTCTTCTCGCACCATCATTTCGGTGGTCCACCCTTTTTCTGCAGTTACTGCCGTTTGTGGGCGACCACTTCTAGGGTCATCTTCGAGGTTTGTTTTACCCCTTTTAAATTCACTGAACCATCTAAAAACTGTTGCTTGAGATGGAGCAGACTCCCCTAACGCTGCTTGTAATCGTTGAAGGCTAAGTTGTTCAGTTAAACCAAATTTATAATCATAAAAGATCATAGCGCGCAGATGTTCGTGGTAAAGCTCCATCGTTGCAAAGCAAAACGCGGGAAGCGTCGTAGTAAAATGACTGGCATATCATTCTTTTTTTTTACCAGCCAGGCTACATGCATTCTATTTCTAAATAAATTCGCTTTTTAAAAATATATAATGCATATGCGTTCCATTTTTAAATTACGAGCATCTCAAAACTTATCGAGTGACCTACGTACATTTGTTTTATAACATTTGTTGAGATAAGAATTGTAGTATGGAGGGAGGTGAGGCCATCTTTAAAATATATATATTATATATATATATATATATATATATATATATATATATATATCATCATCATCATCATCAGGTCCTTTTTAGTCTCCACTACAGGAGCACGACCCTCTCTGTACTACTAGGGCCTATATATATATATATATATATATATATATATATATATTAATTTGTCCTTAAGGTTTAAACACTATGTAGGCAGCAATTCAAGCCTACAATGTGTTAAAAAAAAAGAAATTAAATAACAATAGTAAGTGTCGTAATTTAACTAAGCCATGAAAGTAATTTTCCGCCTTATGCCCACCAACATGCTAAATGTGGCTTTTAGGTCTTAAAGAACTGGACTCTGTCTACCCCGCAAGAGAAATAGACGTGATACTGTGTATGTATGTGAAATAAATAACTTAGTAATGTAAACCAAACAGGTATCGATGGCATAAAACATTATTCTGCTTTTCTTTTTTAATTTTCAGCACTGTGATATACTGGCGTTTTTCAAAGGAAGACATTGGACAAGATGAGACAGGGTGAGCACAATGACCCGCTCCGAAATACACAAACGTCTCAGTCTTACATTCGTGTTAGAAATAGTTACTATAATATGCATAACTCAATAATGTAAGTTAAACAGGTTATCGATGGTATCAACTGGGTACAAAACATACAGCGTCATTCACCCACACCCACACGATCACTTTCACCTTCGCTGCGCGTGCGCAGGGCTATCAGACCGTACGAAAATTTGGACGTTAATTGAAAAGGGTACTTTTAAGCAGTGTAATTTTTTTGTAAGCAAGGGACTTTCATAATAATTACAGGGGGCAATAAACTTTTTGTGCTTTCTTCTTCCATTGTACTAACGAGTATTAGTTTTAAATAATAGTAAAGGGATAAGATATATATACTGTAGTACATAATATATAATCGCGGAACGCGCCACTCGAAACTTCGATATTAACAAAAGTGGAAGAAATTGCAGCAAGAATAAAATAAAATATGAGTAGAGGGAAGACAAATTATTATTATTATCAAAATAAGTCTTTGTTCCAAAAATAACATGACTACTTTTGCAGGTAATTTATAGCCTATGTCATATGGTAGGTTATAAAATTTATAACTATACACATACGTTCAAATCTGTTTATTCATTTAGTTTAGAAGTTATAATGGAATCAAGAAAGTCATCACATTCATATCTACATGAACTCAAAAAACAATACAATCCTTTTTTGGCAGTCGTGTAACAAAGTGGGGTTAAACTGTACTAGCTCCCTCGGGAACAGTAGATTTTTACGGCATGAAAGGTACTAATGTCCTTCTACGGGTCTCTAACGGCCTCCTTATTAAATTTCATCACACATGCCTTAATAATTAACAGAGAGTTACTTTCACATTTATATAATTAAAATAATAAATGTCTTATGTTTATAAATCAACATTTTATTATAAACATCGTTTAATTTTTTGAAGAAAAATGTCTGAAGTAAAAATGTTAATTACAAATTAGTTCAGAGTCAATAAATCATGCATATCACGTATTTGGTGGTTTTGGGCCCATCAGGCGTGAAAAACCTTCAAGTCAAAGATCAAAGCAAAAATATTAAAGCAATGATAAGGTGACAACCCTACTGTGACCGCAGGTGACCACCGCATACAGCCCATTGTGTACAGTTGTCAAACCAACATTATGACGCACGATAGTGTCATATCAAATGAGATGGTGTAAAGTAAGAAGATGATATAATTTCGGAACATATTTAGACATCACTTTTTAGGGTACTGTAACTCAAAAGGTAGAAAATAACCCTAATAGGATCACTTCTTGACCGTCTGTTGTGCCAAGTCCCTTTTCTTTAAGAACGCATGACGCCTTTATATATCAAGGAATTAATATCCAATACTGCAGCTTCCAACCGGTCATATTGGAAATCCTTGGAGGAAGCCTATGTCCAGCAGTGAACTTCTTGCGGCTGAGATGAATGAATTTATTGATTCAGATTTGATCAAATTGCAAGGCCGAGTTCGCAGCACTAAGATCCGAAGTCGAACGAAGGTTCACGATGTTCTCTATAGGGTAATCCTTATCCTTACTAAAATATTATAAATGCGAAAGTGTAGTTTTGTTTGTTTATTTGTTTGTTTGTTTGTTCGTTAGCTTTCACGCCGTAACTACTGAACCGATCATCATGAAATTTTGCATACAAGTTCTCTGGAGTGCGGAGAAGGACATAGGTTACTTTTTATCCCGGGAAAAAGTACTATTCTCGAGGGATCGACATTGACGAGAGCGGAGCCGCGGGCGAAAGCTAGTAGGGTAATAACTCTCAAATAGAATTGGTCTAGAAGGAACGATGGTAGGTGGAGTAAGGCTGTCACCGAGTAGTCTGGTAGCTAGGTGGGTTCACGACCTAAGGCTTATTGCTGGAAGGAACTCGATTGCGATGGGTGGAGATAGAGAGGGATAGCGCAGTTAAAAGAAGGCTCAGCAGTGGGTCGTAGAAAGCTGATGATGATGATGATGACTCAGATTTGCGGTCTTTTGAAGTTGTAATGCAATCAAGTTTAAAATACAATGTATTTTATCAAAATCAAAATGCAAAATCGCAAGGAAATCAAAGTTTTAAATAACAAGTGAAGGGAAAAAAGAAAACCGGTTATTCGAGACCTACATTTTATTACGGAACCCTCAGTGTACAGACTCGTTTCGCACTTGGCCGGTTCTTGTAAGACAAACAAGCAGATGTCACGGTTTTTCTGACGGTAAGTGGTTACTGTCAAGCGAACAAGCAGACAGTCCACCTGATGTGTCAATAATACTCTTTTATCTTATATAAGCCGAAGTGGCATAAAGGTCTTTTATTCTGCACTCAGTTATTTAAGTACACGCTTCAAACCAAGGCAATTAAGTAAACAAGTGGTATAGTAAAGATCGAAGGTAAAAGCCGACAAAAAGCCCTGTGATACCGTATTACTGACAGACGGTTTGATTGGCAGACTTCGCACAACGGAGCGGTCGGTGGCCTAATAATCATGGAAATACTAACTGTTGCTCGCGGGTCTGCCCGCGTTAGTGTCGACCTCTCGGGAACAGTAGGATTTCCCTTATTTACATACTTCAGAAATGAGAAAATTTTTACCACCCCTTTTCCCCCTTTTTCACCCCCTTAGGGGTTGAATTTCTAAAAATCTTTTCTTAGTGCTCATTGACATCCATAAAAATAACCCGTGTACCAAATTTCATTTTCTAGGCACAGTAGTTTCGGCTGTGCGTTGATATATAAGTCAGGTTTGCCTTTTGCCCGCGGCTCCGCTCGCGTTAGTGTCGATCCCTCGCGAACAGTAAAATTTCCTGGAATGAAAGGTATGTCCTTCCCCGGGCCTCAAACTAGCGTTGGTTCGGATTTACAGTAGGTAAAATATACATTTAGATAGCCCTAAATTTTATAGTAGCTCTTTGAATCAATCTGCAGGGCAATTTTATCGTGACGATATTCTCAATATAAATGGGCTTACTCGTCGCGTTTGCGAGGTGACGCCTAAAACTTACAGTAATTTGATCAAATCTCACTTATACACTTGACATTAAAAAATAACATAGATAAAAAAAATTGCGTCTCTCTAAATATGGTAAGAGGCTGGACCGATAAAGCTAATTCCTTTATGTCGTGTTTGTTTATTTTCAGGTGAAGGTTTTAATAATAAGAAACTTTCTTCTCATTAGAAGATAGTTTCTTGTTTTCTTTCATTAGAAGCGTGGGAAATAAAGAAAATTAACAATCTTATTAACTTTTTAAATGTAACCTTAGCATCGTATTGCCCATCGTTTTACAGTCGGCGTCTATTTATTGCTAAAACAGAACAACGTCTGTCGGTCACCTAGTAATAGAATAAAAAGACATATTTGACACCTTGACATAATAGACTCATTCAGCCACATTTTGATCACGTAGCCAATCTGTTTGCACCCGTCCCGACTTTCTAGACTATGCTAGCTGAGTCAGATCACTACATCTCACGTAGACTGTACAAAGCGCACGTTCTCAATTCAAACAGTACAAAAATAGGAGAGAGCAGAGTTTGGAAAGGCTTGGGTGGACGTAGTTTTATTTGAAAAGGTCATTTCGATTTCAATAGTGTCACTGATTCTTTTTTTAATATTGCAACTTGAAAAGAAATCAAGTTGCAAAATTAAAAAAAATAATTCAATCTTTATTTATGAACTAGCCAGGTCGCTAACGCCCGCGTTAATTTCGATCCCTCGGGATGTGCTTTCCCGGTCCTTAAGACGAGGCCTCAAATGTTTGGTACCATCGCTCGGCAAAGGACTGATCAAGTGCGCGCAAGGGATAGCGCTTGGCGGTTTAGCCCGTGAATGATGAGATAGGAGATAGTCTCGAGTCGCTCAAAGAAAAAAACGTAAGCGCCAAATTCGTTATTTCTATTTTATATAAAATCAGACCGGTTAATTGTATTTTCATATTTACATTTTGATGAATTACTAATAACCTATCTTTTAGTCTAAAAATCATTATTTCATTCGTCGCATTTGAGCTACAATAACAAAAACTCTGCGAACGAAGACCATTTTTCAAAAAATATTTCTATCGTGAAAATCTTATCAAAACGTGTTTTCATCTTCAATTTTTGGAGATGAAATAGTCAAAAATCATATTACTTAGATTTGAAACTCCTAATTTAAGTATTTTGCGAGATAAATAAGGTTTAGAACGACCTTATTTACAGTGGTATCGCCTTAAACTACCTCCTTACCAAATTTCATTTAAATTGGTTTTTATATCAGCAATATTTTTTGGCGAGCTACGTGGCGCAGTGGTTAACACGCCAGCCTGCGACACGAGGGCCCCGGGTTCGATCCCCGGTCAGGTCAAGATGGAAAATGATCTTTTTCAGATTGGCCTGTCTCTTGGGTGTTTATCTATATATGTATTTGTTATAAAATAAAGTATCGTTGCGTTTACTAACTCAACGATAAAATCAAATACTCAATAAAAAAATACTATATTTTATAACAATTGGGATACTTCCCATAACACAAGTCTCGAACGTACTTTGGGGCTATATATATATTATTATAAATGCGAAAGTGAGTTTGTTTGTTTATTTTTACGATTTCACGTTGTAACTACTGAACCGATCATCATGAAATTTTGCATACACGTTATCTGGGGTACGGACAAGTACATAGGGTACATTTTATCCCGGGAAAAAGTACTGTTCCCGAGGGATTGACATTGACGCCGGCGGAGCCGCGGACGAAAGTTAGTACATATATTTATCATTATATGTATTTGATTGACATTCGCACATACATGTTCTCTTCTCTTTCTTCACGTGTATCCATTCAGCTAATCGAGTCTAGTTTCGTAACGCAGTTACACATTGTTATGTTGGTACGAGCGTGCGAACGCGGCTTTATTGTGCGACACTCATTCATGCTTTTAGGGTTCCGTAAGAAAAAGGAATACAAAACCTTGACAGGTGTTTCTGACTAGACACATGACATGTGTTGTGATTTTTTGTCACATACTATACGCATACTGCAGAATGTATAATCATAAATTATTGCTGCGACTAGCAATCCATATCTATTTCATTCCTTTTCCATCTATTACTTACATGCTAATCGTGACTGTTCAGTTTTATAGCCCTAGGCTATATCTACCCCGTAAGGGACAAAGATGAGAAAATATGTATGCATGTATGTATGTAAATCATAACAAAAGTAATTTATGATTTGAATACTATGAAACCATGCGATTAGTTCTCAAATTGTTACAAATTATCTCAAAAGTCAGTGTAAAATACACAAATAGTTGACTTTACATCATCGCATCGTAGTGATATATTATACTAGCTATTGTCCGCGACTTCATCCGCGGCAATTATGATTAATTAGTTTTTTTCTTAGTATAGATGAATAATTTTTCTCCGTTTTCAAAACATTTTTTATTGATGCGTCGCTCTTATTGGTCGCAGCGTGATGTTTTATACCCTAAAGCCTTTCTCAATAAATGGACTATCCAACACAAAAAGAATTTTCTAATTTGAACCAGTAATTCCTGAGATTAGCGCGTTCAAACAAACAAACAAATTCTTCAGCTTTATAATATTAGTTAGATTTTAATTTTAATCAAATCCAAACCTACCAGTTTTAAAATAACCACCCCAAAATGCGGAACCCGTATTGCTTGCTCCGACTCGCGCTTGACCAGTTTTTTATTTGCATACATTACTCCGGCGCAGTGTCGACACGACCCTTTGTTTTGGCTTCAACGTGACATATTTACAGAAACCAAACCGGCCTAATCGAATTATTTGTGGGAGTTGAGTAATATTATTTAAAATGTTTAGCATTTTTGTAACAGTATCTTATAGACATTAACGTACACATACATGTTAAGGTGATACCACTGTAAATAAGGTCGTTCTGAACCTTATTTATCTCGCAAAATACTTAAATTAGGAGTTTCAAATCTAAGTAATATGATTTTTGACTATTTCATCTCCAAAAATTGAAGATGAAAACACGTTTTGATAAAATTTTCTCGATAGAAATATTTTTTGAAAAATGGTCTTCGTTCGCAGAGTTTTTGTTATTGTAGCTTAAATGCGACGAATGAAATAATGATTTTTAGACTAAAATATAGGTTATTAGTAATTCATCAAAATGTAAATATGAAAATACGATTAACCGGTCTGATTTTATATAAAATAGAAATAACGAATTTGGCGCTTACGTTTTTTTCTTTGAGCGACTCGAGACTATCTCCTATCTCATCATTCATGGGCTAAACCGCCAAGCGCTATCCCTTGCGCGCACTTGATCAGTCCTTTGCCGAGCGAAGGTACCAAACATTTGAGGCCTCGCCTTAACACGTATTTTTTCCTTGCGGGCTAGACAGAGCCCAGGTCTATAAGACCTAAAAGCCACGTTAAGCATGTTGGCGGGCATTTGAGACAGCTCCGAGGCGCACTGGTTAACACGCCAGCCTGCGACACGAGGCCAAAATGACCAAAATCTATGGAAAAGCTAAATTTTCTTTTTTGCAATTTCGGAGTTGGTCCCATAGTGAAAGTTGTTCAGATTCGTAATCTAAGTCACTCCTTAAACGTTTGCTAATGAATTCAATTTCATCCTGTAAAATATAGTATCGTTGAGTAAGTATCCCATAACACAAGTCTTGAACTTACCTTGGGGCTAGCTCAATCTTTGTGATTTGTCCGTATATATTTATATTTATTAGGGGGTGGTTAGGAATCAAAATAGTAATGGGTTGCTAGTCTACTACTAATATCATTCCTCAGATTTTCGCTCATACCCTCGATCGGCTTTAGATCTGCGCGGGAAGAGAAACAGCTGGCATGTTCTACGTTTCTTTTTCACCAGACCATAGAAGAGTACAAGAAGAGCATAAAAGTGTACAACAACAATGTATATAAAAATAAATTCCAAAAACATTTGAATAATTCCAAATTCCAAAAACGTATGTGTACGATTTTTAATATAATGAAATAAAATGAAATAAAATTTATTCAGATTTGGATATCATGTATCTCTTTTTGAACGTCATAAATAATTCTTAATACTTGCAAAATCGATAAACTACTAGCGTTTCGGAACGACCACTGCTGAAAGGAATACGCCGAAAGAAATTCAGTCCAGTATTGGTCCCTACGTGCCTGAAGGGCTACGTTATCACATGTTTAATATATAAAATAATATATTATATACAGGTTCATTACCTGTATTTAATATAATTTTTTTTACAAAACTATGTTCTTTGTTGTTCTCATGGTTTTGTTTTGTGTCATTGGTTTTTTTTAGATACGCTACGAGCGGCACTGGGCATACACGTAACTATCCTCATAAAATCTAGTACGAGATATTAAAATCTCATACACCGATAATTATTATTACAAATACCTATAAAAAGTTACTCAAGTAGCACAAAACACGAACAAACGATAGTAATCAGATCATTGCGTCACAACATTAGCGGTTTTGTTATTATCCTTCCAATTATTTTTATTATCTCCAAATTGCATGTTACTGCAATTATTACAAAAAAGTATCGAGTTGTCTCTTTCCTGGTAGCGCTAGATTTGAACAGGTTTTCTTTAATCGAGGAAGTGTTTAGACTAGGTTAGGTTACAAAATATGTTTATTAGTGTCGAACCCTACTAATGTACTTGCGTAATCGCAAGTAGACGAAGAAATTAATAAGACTGGAATGAACGGCGGGTTTTCTTACATTTTTCAATAGCCTAACGGACTATGGAAATGTTGGAACAACATCCCCCCTCCAATCAGACACTTGACTACAATTACATCCTTTAAAAAAAGATTTCGGACCTATCTGTGCGATTTGCAAAAAATTAATAATCCGACTCGTCGCCGGTAGCTGTTGCTGTCGCTGAAGGTCCGCTCGGGCATATCTGTTTATTATCCCCCTATCCTGCCGTATATTCATCAGAAATCAGTGCAATATATATTTATGTCTACTCTTCGAATTTCTTAATTACACTATCTATCTTTATAAACAACGCGCCGCCGTATTTTCATTTTCTTATTAAATTAATTCTTTTTTATTGGATACGCACCTCACACTCTTCTTCCGGTCACAGCTGAAAATCAGTGTATTGCTTTCGGGCAATATTACCACTGAGCTGTGTCCTTTTTGTATTGCTGTAGCACACGCATCGAGAAATGCGCAGGTAGGTATTTTGTATTTGAGTTAATTTTTGTACTTGCTTTTTTCTTATAACTGTGTATTTTTTTTGTATGTGTGTTATGGCAGCAAATAAATGAATTATCTATCTATCTATCTAATCCTTTTTCCACCTAATAACAAATGCCCACCAACTTGCTACACGTAGTGTAGGCGCCGCGCTCACTGACCCCTAATTATTGTCTACTTGATATATATTTTTTTTCTAAACTGTGAGGTAGTGTGTTGTCACTGATCAACCGCCGCGCGACCAACGGGCCGCGCCAAACAGTCAGTTAACGTCCTTGGAAGTGACACCATACTGCACCGCGATTTTTTATATAAACGTGCTAGACTAAGGCCACCTAAAATCTGTGTGTTTTGGACAATATACGCATATACGTTTACCCCAGGCGGTGTTTTATGTATGTGATACTATGTATGTATGTATGTCTAACGGACTAATCGTAGCGATAGTTGAACAATATGCGTAAGCGTAAATTAATTTACGCATATTATATTATATATCTTTGGAAGCTACCTAAGATATAGTAGTAGTAGTAGTAGTAGTAAACTCTTTATTGTACCAAAAACAATACAAATAATAGTAATAAAATTGACAATTTTTGCACAATAGACGGCCTTATCGCTTCTGCAATCTCTTCCAGGCAACCAAAATGAGCAGGAGATATGAAAACAAAAATAGAATATAACATATTAATCACGTCTTTAGTTACTTACAGAGTAGACAGTGCCTAAGGCGATATGGGCTACATTTAGCTAGCTGCTAGCTGCTTCGCCTACTAAAATGCTTTTCAGACTACGAGTATACGCCGCCTATTTTCTCGACTGGTATTTACGATCTGTGCGGGAGAAGCAGCTGGTACATTCTGTTTTTTATTTTCTCCCTGATCGGCATAAAATATAAGTACCTTACGTTTGTTACAACGCCATGACTGAGCCACGACAGAGCTTTTTCTAGATGTCCCACTGCTGGGCAAACCATCCCCTTCATTTCTCCAAGTGTCCGTATTCCTAGATTTCTCCTTTATATTATTCTCACTGTAATTCATCCGACCACCTTGTGCTGGATCTTCCTCGCTTTCTTTTTCCGTCCATAAGGTACGGCAGACGTGACCCATCCAGTTCCATTTTAGCTTAACTTTTGGTAACATCTATCGCGTTTGTAATATAGCGTAGGGTGGTATTTCTGACTCGATCTGTTCGTGTTAGTTTTTTTTTTATGATAGTATGGCAAGCGAGCAAGCGACTCACCTGATAGTAAGTGATCACCGCTGTCCATGGATAACTGTAACACCAGGGTGTGGCACGCAAGAGCGAGGCCGGGGAATGTATGTGAGGAGAAAATGGGGGGAAGAACAGGCCTCCGGCTCTCTCACTCATCGAACGAAGCCTAAGAGCGGTAAAGCTTCTACTCAAAAGTCTATTTTCTCTGAGGTGGTACTTCCCCGGACGAGCTGGCCCATTTATGTTACTAGCGAAAATGAATTTTGCCAGTAGCTGCTTTACCATGACTAAATAATTTAGCTAATAATAAATAGTATCAAAAGATGTATCATAATTTGAATTAATATCGTAGGTTATGTTATTTGTTTCAAGGATTATTATATTGAAATTACCGTTATTGAGTAACATTAACACATATTAAAACTAGTTTATTATATGGGTTTTAGAACAATTGTGAAACGAGAACTTTGCAATTTATTCAGCGGTAGCAAAGGTTAAGTATTCATCGCGAATTAATGCGAAAATTTAAAGTTGTATAACGTTACAAAATTATATGGAAAGTGTTTTTAAAGCATTGATTTTAGGTTGTAATAAGCAAGCATTAACAGATGTGTGACAATTGAAACCCAAATTACTATGGCTTATTCTGTAGTTGTACCGGTAAACGAGATTAAAAAATAACTTAGTCTCAATTCTGAGTGAGTTAAACGTAGTTACATTTATAACAAATATAAAAATAGGCACTACCAATCAAAAGAATCGTATATTGATGAATTTTTAGATTATACATATTTTATTACACTGTTTATTTCAATAAGTTAAGATAATTAGTTAGAGCCGTGTGGTTTCCAGCTGAGTATAATAGGACCACACCTAGTCTTCCCATGGAGGTCGTAAGAGGCGACTTACGAAATACAAGCTAAACAAAGCTCATAAACATCAATGAGACCTCTCCAACCCGTCTGGCCAGCGAGGAGAGTATAGGCCAAATCCGCTGTCTGCTCTGGCCAAGTATGGCTCCGGTAGTACAGAGAGGGTAATTCTCCTGCAGTGTAGACTAAAAAGACCTGATGAAGATGAATTAGAAATATATTTCCTAGTTTTTATATGGTCCAGTACATAAATGTTGAAAAAGGCGTTATTTTATATTCTAATATGTGCTCGAATTTCCCAAGGAGTAGGTTTTTAATACATTAATCGTATCGTCTATTTAAAAAAAAGGTTATGACCATTTGGTAAAGATTCATATTAAAATCGATTAACAATGCATTGCTTTGCATATAAGAAATGAAAATACCGTTCCATTACAAACGTCGTCTATTTAGAAGTCGGTTGAATTACAAAGTAGGTCAAACTTTTACTAATCCGCGGATAAACTTTGGTTAGTGTGTGGTGGTCAGTCGCCTGTGATATTTGATTTCCTTTCACTGTTATAACTGCCAGTTTAATGTAACTGCTGGTTAACAACCGCATGCTTAGCGTGCGGTATGCAAACGTGCAAATTATTAGTAGGTATTAATAGTATTGTATATGTTTATGTATGAGGTATAAAGATAGATATAGATATACATTTCAAAGACCAGTGACTCACTCGTTAATATAAAGTGCATTTTTGAGAGCAAATTTCTACATACAACATAAAGGATTAAATTTTCTTGCGATATACTGCAGATTTTGGAACAATCCCATGCTTCTATAAAGAAAATATAATAAAATATTTTTAAAAACTTAGACGCCTAAACAAGTGAAAAGCTATTCCGGCGTTCAAAGTGTTTTTAAATCTCATATTTCTTATTAACATGTCTTATTAGATTTACGTAGTATAGATTTCTTACGTAGTAAGTATAGTAGAACACAATGTTTAAGTAGACTTAATCGAAAATAATCCAAGTTCACGGAATTGTTGGCTAAGGAAACGGCGCGTTGATGTCTTTTGTTGTAACGATTTTTCCTGACGACCGGGCATCGTACCGTTTATTCATATCAAACAAAAACGAATAACATTCATACTTTAATATTACTATAGTAAACATCGTATAAATTTACCCTCGACAATTCCTTGAAGCGGTGAATAGGACTAATGCTGGGAATTTAATTAAAATATAAAATTTCATACAATAATTTTTGACTTGCCTGACAATTTGTAAGAAAATGTTAATAATTTTTTAAGTTTCCAGAATTAAATATATATATACGGACAAATCACACAGATTGAGCTAGCCCCAAAGTAAGTTCGAGACTTGTGTTATGGGATACTAACTCAACGATACTATATTTTATAACAAATACATATATAGATACACATCCAAGACCCAGGCCAATTTGAAAAAGATCATTTTCCATCTTGACCTGACCGAGGATCGAACCCAGGCACTCTCGTGTCACAGGCTGGCGTGTTAACCACTGCGCCACGTAGCTCGCCGAATTGGTTCCAAAGATTTATATTGATGGGCTGTCTTACCCCTTAAGGACAACGTCGAGGGTACATTTACACGCTATAGCTGTACACAAGTTATTTTTAAAAGTAATTAAAATTATTAATGTTAAAATTTTACATAAACAAACTATTGAATACCCTAGCCTATTACATGCTTTTACATCCCAAACAAACCTTTTACCAGTTGTTAATTTCCTTTATCTGTGGCCAGTAAAAGTGTGCCCTACTTACAGGCTGCCCGTCTGTGCAAAGATGTGCAAATGTGATCGTCCGAACGTGAGGTTATGTAAATTTCGCTCGTTTTCGGCAAATCGCGGTTTACGCTTGATGCTTGCCCAATTTGCCTTTCTACTGTATTAACTAAGCTTCATCTGATTATACGGGTTTTGACACTTATTAACATTCCATTTGTATATAGCATATTCCAATAGCATATAAATTTGACTAAACGTTCGATGTTAAGCATTGCATAAACAAATGGTGTAACAATTTGAACAATATGTGTATTTTTTTATGTTATAGAACGGCAAATGAGCAAGCGGGTCACCTGATGGTAAGTGATCACCGCTGCTCATGGACAACTGCAACACCAAGTTGCGACAGGTGCGTTGTCGGCCTTTCAAGGAGTTGGGGGAAGTTTCAAGAAATGGGAAGGGGAGGGGAAAGGATGGGCCTTCGGCTCTCTCACTACACCATCACACCAAACGAAGCGGTAAAGCTTCTACTCAGACGTCGATTTTCTGTGAGAGTGTGGTACTTTCGGACGAGCTGGAGAGTGTTAAAATTATGTTGGATATGAGTTTTAGCTATGAATGCAATTAGAACATACAATTCAATTAATTTCATTACTTACTCACGAGAATATTAATTTTGTTACATGCAGTCACGACATAATGTATATACAATTGTATTTCACTTCAGACCTTATTATATTGACATAAGCACCAACATAGACATACATATTAATATATGAAAACAACGGTGACTGTAGTGCGACATAAAAACAACTACGGAATGAAAATTTAGAAATATAACTTTATTTTCTAATTAAATAACTCGCTTTCGGCGATGCGGCTTGCAACCCGTCACTATTTGATTCCGTTTTCCATCTGCACGCCCTCCAGCGTGCTTAATGTGGCCATAAGGTCTTATAGACCTAGGCTCTGTCTACCCCGTAAGTGAAAAAGACGAGATACTATGTATTTATGTAGGTTTACAAAAGAAGCAAAGCCAAAACAATATGCTTACGATATCACAGGTGAAAAATCTTCACTCATCATCATATCGACCATGCACACCCTGGTGTCAGAGTTTTTTGGAACCGCCTCTCGGCCTCTGACGTGGTTCCTTTCAACTGTCAACAGGCAAACGCTTTAACCACTGGACCACGGAGGCTGTTAGTCTTCACTTGCATCTTATTACACGCTTACATAACATTCAATCACGTCAGAAGCACGCAGCATTCTCAATTCGATCATACGCGATTACGTCACGATCTCACGTGAACATCGCACCCAATGAGGCTGTACTCGTATGGTTCCGTTCGGACTCCAACTTCCTAAATTACATGTCTTCCACTTACTTTTTCCGATAATTCTGCTTCTACTGACTTTACATAATGTGTGTCTTCGTTACGCCCGAATACACAAAACTATCTTCTTTTTATGACATAGGTCGGCGAAAAGATAATAAGTGAACACCGCTGGGCATAGACAACTGCAACACCTGGGGTGTGACAAGAGCGTTGCCGACCTGTCAAGAAAACATGGACTCGTTTTTTGAAGGTTCCAATGTGATGCGGGAATACCGCCGCTGGAAGTTCATTCCATAGTTTGGTCGTACGTGGTAGGAACTTTCTATTAAAATGTACGTTGGTGGACTGCCAGTTATTCCAGGTGGTAGAGATGACATTTGAATGTATGTCGGGTGGTACGATAGTATCAATAATACGATCTTAATTGCATCTTAGCTAAAATTGTTCTCAATCTCGTTCTTTCACAGTCTAGACTATTACCTAGCAAGACAAAGATAGCACGAAACTTTAAGATGTCAATAGTTCAGATTTTTTTAGTATTCAAAGATTTTTTCATTATTCATATGTGAATTGCGGGTTAGTTACGTACGAAGTCAGCTACAGGCCGACATGTTTCAACCTCATCCGGAGGTCTTCCTCAGGGCGAATGTGAACCGAGACGGAGTGCGTATCAGGACGACTCCATGCGCGCGGCTTAGTTCACAGGACTCGTAATCCTAACTAATATTATAAATGCGAAAGTGAGTTTGTTTGTTTGTTTATTTGTTTGATTGTTTGTTTGTTACGCTTACACGCCGTAACTACTGAACCGATCATCATTGCATACAAGTTCTCTGGAGTACGGAAAAGGACATAGGCTACCTTTTATCCCGGGAAAAAGTACGATTCCTGAGGGATCGACATTGACGCAGGCGGAGCCGCGGGCGAAAGCTAGTTCACATATAAATAATGTTATCTCGCGTTAGCTTAAATTAAAAAAAAAGTATTTTTTTCGTTGCTAAAAGCTTATCAATTACACTCTTATAAGACCTCTTATTATCTTTTTCGTGTAGCGTACTTCTAAATCAATTATTTTACGCGATTACATCATGTTAACATGTGAATCGCAATTAAGTTCCGTTATGACTTTCCAGTTATTGCCACGAAACTTCCTAAATTGCATGAGAAATATTATTCAAGGTACATTTTTATCTTCGTTGCTCGTGTGAATTTATATTATAGTTATTTCTCGGGAATCAAGCCTTCTCAATGGAGTAGTGATGTATTGAAAGTGTCCACAAACTGCGATGCTTTTTAAAGTAGCTTATCTTGAATGTATCTATATCGAATGACGAACTACCAAATTTACGATGCGCTAAAATATTGAAAGCATCAACGAAAGATGATGTATCAGAAATTGAAAACGTTATAAAATTAAAGTATTATGCATAAAAATGGGACACTTACTACTACTTTGAAGGAATTGTCAACTATAGTTTCGGACTCGTCAGAAGGCAGCCTTTTTTATACAGTAGCTTTACATCAACTAGCTTTCAACCGTGACAATGACGATCCCTAGGGGAAATACTTTCCCCGGGATAAAATGTACACTATGTCCTTCTCCGTACCCCAGAAAGCGGGTATGCAAAATTTCATGACGATTGTAACGAACAAACAAACTCACTTTCGCATTTATAAATATTAAGTTAGGATAAAGGTCTCATGTAGGTTCCAATAATATAAAATTAGAACAATACCAAAGATTCGAACTAAACGCTTTGACAGTTCCTTTTTGGTTCGAGTAGCTAAGGTGTGGAATGAATTGCCTGCGTTTATATTCCCAGACAAGTACAAACCCGGGACATTCAAAGGTAGAATAAATGGGTATCTCTTGAATGAGATGTAACATCCTCGTCTTCATCGTCACTTACCATCAGGTGAGATGGGAGACAAATGCCTACTTCAATAATTAATAAAAAAAAAACATTTCAACCTGTATATTCTGGGTAGGTATTCTCACAAACACAAGACGTCTCGAATCAATTGCGTGTTCTCTAAATAGTGAATCACTTTAGAACAGCTCAAACGGTGTTCCGCCGCGGGGTCGGCACGTGCATATTCTATTTTATAACGTAACCCAAGGCGAACTCTGACCAATCGACTACTAACTATTTCACTTATACAAAACAGTTATCGTTTGTCTGTATACATGAACATTTCATAAAATGGTATTATTATTTAATAGTCAATGTCATGTATACTTGTTATTGGTGTTAACATTAGAACTTAGTTATACGTGATTATTATTTCCTTGAACGTAGTATCTAAATACTGTTGGTGTACCTTAAATAAATAAAATCAAAATATCATACGAGTGACTAAAAAAGTTGAATAAAATGGAACATAAGTTATATTGACAATTTTATAGTAATTACATACGATAACATCTTAGTCGTAGAGTCCAGAGTTTGAACCCCCGTCAGGACAACATGGAAAATTATCTTTTCTGACTAGCCTAGGATTTGGATGTTGATGTATAATGTGTACCTGTTATAAAATATATTATCGTTGAGGTAGCACAAGTTTAAAACTTACAGTGCGGCTATCTCAATCCGTGTTATTTGTCCCTATAGTCGTATATCTATTTATTTATTATTATTATAAAATATATGGGGCAGACATAGTTTCAGGATACAGAAAAACAAAAGTATAGCGGACATTAGTACTTATCCTAAAATGATGAATATTCCTAATACAGCCTCCATCGACACAATTCTCTGTAATTTTCCCATTTCCTAAACTAAATTAATAATCTTTATGTTACAGAAACCGCTAGCACTATCAACCTCTTTTATTTTCTTCCAAACCAAAATGCTCTTTTATTAATACGTAGATTTCTTTTATACTTACATAATCTTAATTTCCGTACTGCTCTGTAATCTGCTTTAATAACAATGTAATTAAACAACACTTACATGTGCTTAATCCGCCATACCAATTACTATTTCCTCCATAAATCGCAAGTACCTGCCTACCAAAATAATCAATGCGCACCGACTCGGTCAGGCGTCAAATCGATCTTACATAACATTGACGCAAAATATAGAGAGTGCAGAATCATCTTCAACTACTTTAAGCATATGATCAAGGAGAATGCCTTTTTAGTAGTTTATTTTGTTGCGTGATGTAAGAGGCTAAGCAGTATCAAGTTTTAAAAGCTTCTTATTGGCATTTAATTTAGCTGAATGACTGCAAACATACCTTTTAGTCCCCAATGAGTTTGAACACTTTTACGATTATCTGTTTTTTTTACTATAAATTAGTAAAGAAGTTACATTGTGGAGTTCTGTTTAAAATCTGCGTCTTAAAAATAATTGCTTCCATTCAAATTCAAAAACGAATAATGACAAAATGGGGTTACAATTTAGTGTTGTAGCTGCATATGCATCTGCATTTAAAAATTTAACGCAACTGGTTAGCTAGAGGAGCAAAGAATTCGTTACGCTACCGCATTCACGTACAACTCACGGATGTGTTCATGATACAACTACCCCCCATGTCTGTGTTTACAGAAATGGGGGGTAGTTGTGAAGAGCATTTAGACGTTCGTTTGGTTGGGTAGGTACCTAAACATCTACTTTATGTACTTGACAGACCGTCACAAATTTTAGATGTTCCAAAATACTGAGTTTATTTTTAGAGTTAGGTACGGTCACCTGAAAAAGTCCATACATAACCTTATGGTGAAAATGGATTGCATTCATTATGGAGACATATATAGTACGCACACGACGTTTTACGCAAAAAAAACTTCTATATGGACTTTTGCAGGGCGACAGTACATTAAAATTTAAGTTGCTCTTCTATGATTATCATATTTTGTTATCGGCTGCCTTCACGCGAGGTCGCTCCTTGGTCATCGATGTTCAAATAAACATCGTCATTATGAATGCCATTTGAGAAGATAGATTCGGTAAGAGGATTAATGGTTCCGTCGAAGAGGGCATTTAAAGTGCATTTTGAATAATTATGATTACTCATTCACTTCGTGTAGGTGACACGGTCAATTGACCACGCACACCCTGGTGTCAGAGTTCTTCGGAACCGCCGAATGTCAGAGGCCGCGGCCTCTGACGTAGTTCCTTTAACGACTACCAGGTGGCAGCCGGGACCAACGGCTGAACGTGCCTTCTGAAGAACGGAATCATCTTTATTATCAGATAATCAGGTGGTTCAAGCCTGCAATGTCCTAACTAAACTGGAAATAACTAAACAAAGTATGCTTCCCGTAGCAATCGAACCCACGACCCCCGGGTCTACAGGCAAACGCCTTTACCACTGGACCACGGAGGCAGTCATAATTATTACTGTGGCTCTTTTATTATCTTGTTGACAGTTGCAGTGTTAGCAAAAAAACTGAAATTCACTAAATATATGTTGCGATTTGCCAAATACATAAGTGACATAACGTTAAAGCCAATCAAAATTCTCATATTCAATTTAAAAATCTTTGATAATGACAACCACGTACGTACCACGACAGTTAACATTTTATCTACAATCAAAAGAAAATAAATGGAGGTGTCAAGACAGAACACTCAGATAATGTTCTAAAGGTGATTTATCATAAGATTTGCCTGTTTAATAAGTTATGGAATTTAGAAATCATAATCAAATTTCTATGCACTTTCTCAATTTATTTTTAGATTCTAAATATATTGTTTTATTTCTTTTATGTAAAATCATCGGTTATTGAGTTATTAACCTCTTTTTATAATGAAACTTAATTTTATGTTAAGTATTTAGCAGCGCGCACATCTATTATATAAAATTCTCGTGTCACGAAGTATGTTCGGGATAAAATCTAAAAATACTAAACTGATTTTGATCAAACTTCATCACTAACTGTAATTTGGTCGAACTTAAAAGTTAGGATAGTTTTTATTTTATAGCAAAACGATGTTCGCCGATACAACTAGTGTTTTTTTTTTAATTATATTAATAGCATTACAATGCTCGTTTTAATATTAAAATCGAAAATATGTGATGAAAAAATTTCGCCACAGGTAGGATTTGAACCTACAACCTTCGACATCTAGCCCGTCGATGCTCTCAACCACTGAGCTGCCGTAGCTTCAAATCACCGCGGCGAATTTGTTCATCACATATTATAGGTACACGCATTCGAAGCATGCGTAATCTCCATTACTACCCACTATTTAGAAGTGTGGTATCCAACTTAATTCATATCAGATGAATTGAAAGTTGATTAAAGTGGAGAAAGCTTTCTCAATTAAGTGCTTTTTTTATATATTTTGTTGTTGTCCTCACGAAATTCCTTTGTATTCCTTAAAACTTCACCCTAGGTGCTTATACTGTACGCCTGCAAGGTTCACTTCATTTTACGTAAAGTGCTTTTCATTTTATAATTATCATTGCATTGTATTATAAATTAAAATCACCCGGTTCGTCTGCTTGTCTGTATAGAAACTATGGGTTCGATTTTAATGCGATTTTCACTATAATGAAGAGTATATTGTCGGCAATGTTTATGTGTATAATTCAAATCCAGTCGTAGCCGTTTCTCAGCATGTTAGCCAAAACTGGCCGTTTTTAGCAAAACTGCCAAGTTCAGCTTCACGTTCTCACTTTAAACTGTAGACAGAGGTCCATAAATAGTTTGGAGGGTTTTCTAGGGTCTCGCAATATATAAGAAACTTACCTACTTCAATATTTATTAAAAAAAGAAAACACCTGATTGCATCTTATAAACCGATGAAAGCCAGCTGCACGCACGACAAAGTCTCACGTTCCGTGTGCAAGCGAGAGCGCGAAACAAGCGATAGAGAGGCACGATCGGCCTAAGCGTTCGGCTTGTGACGTATCTATCTTTCTTCCACCTTTATCACGTAAAACTATCGTCCATAAATTGACTTTATAGACAACCAATTTTTAGCGATATCTCTGTTTTCGTCTGTCTTTCTTAAGAAAATATTTTTTTAAAGATCTCTAAACTACCTGTAATAAAACAGATTGTCGATAACTAGCAAAAACGTGTGCCTCTAATCGCCATTATAGAACCATCAAACTGTATCGGCCGTTTAGTTTTTTGTCCAAAACTACCGAAAAAACCTTTAAAACATTATGAAACCTATTGTGTTAGTGATAAAGAAGGTTATTGAATGATTTTAGATTCAAGTTCATAGTTCGATCATTTCTTGCATCAGTAGCTATGATGATAATGCAAATAATTGATACTTTTTTTTTAAGTGGTGTAAGAAATATCTATATAGCCGTTTCTATTTCTATTTATTTAAAAGCTTGTTAAATTTGTGATATTGAATATACAGGGTGAAATTGAATTCATTAGCAAACGTTTACTACGTGAACAACTTTCATTATAGGACCAACTTCAACATCGTGAAAAAATTATCTGCTCTTTCATACAAAACTGGAATATCTACTTGGCCAAAATCTATGGAACAGCTGATTTTTTTCTGCAATTTCGGAGTTGGTCCCATAATGAAAGTTGTTCAGATTCGTGGTCTGAGTTACTCCTTAAACTCTACTCTACTCTTACTCTTTTACGGACAAATCACAAACGTTTGCTAATGAATTCAATTTTATCCTGTATACGAACGAATGAACTAACGAGGAGTTTAATAGAATAGGCTAGTTTCCTGGGTCGCAATAATAAGATAACAATTAGTCCGTCAGTTAGAAAATCAAAAAATATTGGACACGTATTTTTTTCTTTTGTCAATCAAACAATAAATAATAAAGATAAAGCGCGTCAAAGTTCAGGAGTGGGGGCTCGTGACGTCAAAGTTTGCTAAAAAGTGTAGCAAACTATGACGTCACACGGAACTTCAAAGGGCTATATCTTTATCATTTATTGTTTAATCGAAAAAAGAAAAAATACGTGTCCAATATTTTTTGAATATCCAACTGACGGACTAATTATATTTTTTTAGGAAACTAGCCTATTCTTTTTTTTTAATAAAAGATAATTTGGAAGTCAATTAAAATCAAACTTTCGGTCACCCAGCGACCTTTTACAGGTGTTACATGATTTACATAACAGTGTCCGGTTGTCCAGTAAGTTAATAGTAATAAGTCATTACTTAATTCACTTTCACGCTTCACATACGGGCGGATACTTGCGCTTTCGCGCGGACCGGTCTCAGTGTGTCGATGGTTTCAGGATGGGTGCGGCTTATGACATATTTACTTATATATACTACATATACATATTAATTATTTGTAGGTTTTGCCTTGGGATTTAACCTACTTCTTTATTTTATAATTATTATTATTCTCTTTATTTATGTGATGTCTTAGAATTAGGTATTTATAAAACTTGTATAAAAATAAAATATAACAAAATAACATACAAAAAAATACAAGTCATATAAAAACCTAATCCTAGAGGGCTGCCAGCAACAGGGCTCAAGCTACCGGCAGTTATGGCTACAGAGAGAGGAACCTGGCTACAAAGGAGGAGTACTGCCTTCTGCTTCTGACCCTTGAACCATCTAGCGAGAGCCTCTTGAGGTGTCGATCGAGACTCTTCGCTATAAGACCGTTCACAGATACAAATATCGGGACAATGATCGTCGAATCCACATCCCATCAAAATGAAAAATTATAAAGATTTTTAAATACAGTACAAAATGTACGCAATGTTTTTTTTTTCAGTTTATCAAGGAAAGGCATGCACAAAATCACGACAAGTCACAGATGCTCTGTATTGGAAAAACAACGACATCAAATATTTTAATGGTAGAAATATAAGGTAACCTTTATATTATGACAATTCAATATATACAAATAATATAATAAAATGAACTCTTTGACATTTCATATATTATTGCCTAAAAATACACAAGTAAGTTCTTTAAGATATATGTAATACTCGTAGCCTCTCTCCTATTGCAGCGCCCGTCAGGCTCCTTAATTGATTCAAATTTAATAAAACATCATCATCATCATCAGGTCTTTTAAGTCTCCACTGCAGGAACATGACCCTCTCTGTACTACCGAAGCCATACTTGGCCAGAGCTGACAGAGGATTTGGCCTGCACTCTTCTCGCTAGCCAGATGGGTCGGAGAGGTCTCATTGATGTTTATGAGCTTTGTTTAGCTCATATTTCCTAAGTTGCCTCTAACAACCTCCATGGAAAGACTAGGAGTGGTCCTATTCTACTCTGTCGGAAACATATATGTCTCGGAAACACACATATATGTAACATCATATATGTAACAAACATATATGATGTTTTATAATTAGCCGAGGAAAGCAATAAAGGATTGATTACATTGTATTGCTTGTTTTAGATGGTTTTGATTGTTTATAGACGTTTACCATAAAACTTTAAATCAACATCGCTGTATTGGATTTTCCGTATAAATTCGAAAATGTTTACCTTCAATCAATATTTAAATATACGTTTACACTCGATAAAGGACAAACGATATCCGACAATGTTGACCATGAGACCCTTCTTTGAATTCTGTTAGGGTCCGCAAACAAACTTTAAGGATTATCAGAATACTTTGTACGAACTATACAAAGTATATTGCACTATTCAAATATGTAACTACGGGTTACTTACGTACAAAGTCAGCAAAGATTCAAGATTTAAAGGTTTATTTAGCAAATAGGCCTTTTCAGGCACTTTTTCACGTCAATTCACATTTTAAATAATACTTGTTAAATTATATTCAAATTATTGTTCAAAAGCTACAAACTACTAGCGTTTCGGACCCGACCACTGCAGAGTAGAAGACGCCGAAAGAAATTCTTTCCAACAGTATTGGTCGCCTACATGCCTTATATTTTTTCATTTTTTCTGACTTCATGTTATATAAAATTTCAATGTACATATATTTGTGAAACACGTTATGTAAGCGATTGAGCGTGCAACAACAACAGATAATATAAAAGAGCAGCTACTGGCCGACATATTTCGACTTCAGCAGGAGGTCTTCCTCAGGGCGAATGTGAATCGAGACGGGCGCACGATGTCATTGCGATCCGCACTGAGATTCCGAGTTGAAGACAAGTCACAAGGAACTTAGTTAGTGAATAGTGAAGAAGGACAAGACCTAAAGAGGGCTCCTCACGCATATATGCGTGCAATTGCGGCTCTTCAGGCAGTATATAATAGATGTCCATGGGCGACGGTGACCACTTTCTATCAGGTGGCTCGACTGCTCGTTTGCTGACAAATATACATTAAAAATTATGAGAATTTGTTATCCCTCTGAGCATTGCGCACACAGGCAATATCCAAAGTACAGGTCCATCCTTCCTGGCTGCCCTTTAGTGATGTTGCCTACACAATTTGAGGCACTTTGCCCTCAAACGCCCATTGAAGTATCAGTTCACTTAGAGTCCCTTTTAACGTCACTTTTAACGGTTGCGTCACAATACATTCTTGCTAATATACTGCACGTACATTAAAATATTCACAAATATGTTAAGAATTGTCATGTTCATACATACAATACTAGAAACAAAAATAAACTAGTTAATGAAGCTTTTAGACTACAGAAAACTATGAATACATTCTTAGGGCTTAGTATTCGTTTGTATAATAAAATTCCTGACAATATTACAGCTTTGCCATTTCCGAAGTTTAAAGACGTTACAAAAAATATATTATTGAAAAGAGCTTATTATGGCATTAATGATTATTTCGTTGATAAGAATGCTTGGAGTCGAGACCTCGAGTGATATGCAGGACTTCTCTAAACGCTTTTATTTTAATTTTACTTAAAAGTGTTTTCTTTTTTTTTGCTGCTTTTTTATTTTGTATAATTGTCTAAAATCAACTCACAATTGTAAAACATGTATATGTTTGCGGTCAACGAGTGTCGACAATTAGTTTTCGAGTTTTGTGCTTGAGATCGAGTAAGTCATGCTCACTAAAATGTTCAAACTGGTGGCGGCGATGTGTGTCGGGTCGTCGAGTTCCCTCTAATATGGTTGAGCTCAGCGATGGCTGATCCATGCGTCAACTCGTGAACGGGTGCTGCCAGGGGGGACAGGTCTGCTCGGCCTCTTTGAGACTTTTATCATATCTGTTGTTGTTGCACGCTCGATCGCTAACATAACGTGTTCCACAAAAATATGTAAATTAAAATTGTATATAACATGACATCAGAAAAAAAAGAAAAGAAAAATATTAAATATCATACAAAGCCCTTCAGGCAAGTAGGCGACCAATACTGTTGAAGAGTTTCTTTCGGCGTCTTCTTCTCTGCAGTGGTCGGTTACGAAACGCCAGTAGTGTGTAGCTTTTAAACAATAATTAATAATTTGAATATAATATAATAAGTATTATTTAAAATGTGAATTGACGTAAAAAATTGCCTTAAAAAGTCCTATTTTCTGAATAAATCTTTGAATCTTTTGAGTCCTCCCGACTTACGTTTACCCTTATTCGAAATATTTTAGCAAAAGATATACATATGTGCTATATGCTATATTTTTTAAAGAAGAATTTGAGTGCTTTAACCTCTATCTAGCCGTGTGGTATCCGGCAGAGTAGAATAGGACCACTCCAAGTCTTCCCGTGGATGTCGTAGAAGGCGACTTAGGAAATACAAGCTAAACAAAGCTTATAAACATCTAAGACACCTCTCCAACCCGTCTGGCCAGCGTGGAGAGTGTAGGCCAAGTCCTCTGGCTGCTCTGGCCAAGTATGGCCCTAGTAGTACAGAGAGGGTCGTGCTCCTGTAGTGGAGACTAAAAAGGACCTGATGATGATGATGATGAACCTCTATCTGATGGGAAGCAATGATGAGGTCTAGGGTGGTACACGCAAACTCAAATTTGCCTATTCACTATTGCCTTGATAATCCCTAAATAAAACGAGTCGGGAAACAGCGACGCGGGAAGGGAATTATATTCATTCGCGGTTCGCATAATGAAGGAGGAGGCGAATCTAGAGGTACGGAAACTACAAGGATGCTGTAAGATTTTTACCCTGACTGACCCACCCAGAAGGACGGTATGTTTGTATGTGTGTTTTTGTATGTCTATTCAATTATGGCCTCGTATCGTCTTAAAACCTTGACCGATTCTTAAGTGTGACATGTTATTTGATTTATACACTTCCCATGAGTGTCATAAGACACACGACGACAGGTTTTTCACGTAATTCTTCTTGTTGAATGTAAAACCGTTTTGACAATCTCTTTTAAACATAATTTTCTGGCGAACGGTGAACGTCGTGAAATGTCCAGTAAACCTTAACATTTACTTGAAGCAGTCATTGCAGGCACGAAACGGTGTCAAATTTGGTGGCCCTTAAAATGTAAGCCGGTTTAGACTAGTACGATCGTTGCGGATTGTGAAATAGTAAGGCTTAATTATTTTAATTATTCATCATCATTTCGTGTAGGTGTCACGGTCAATCGACTATGCACACCCTGATGTCAGAGTTCTTCGGAACCGACCGGTAGTCGTTAAAAAAAAGAACCGACTTCGTTTTTTTAACGACTACCAGTTGGCAGCCGCCACCAACGGTTTAACGTGCTTCCCGAACCACGGACTCATCTTTATTATCAGTCAATCAGGCGATTCAAGCCTGCAATGCCCTAACCAACAACTAAGCGATATATGCTTCTTATGGAAATTGAACCACGACCCTCGGTTCTACAGGCAAACGCTTTAACCACTAGTCCACGGAGGCAGTTATTTTTACTAATCTGGTATATAATTGATATATAATTATTAATCGTTTTTCCACGCACGAAATGGTAGTGATATTTCGCAAATTGAGGGGCTTAGATGAGCTAGGGGTTGGAACAAGGGGGCCTTTGCCCAGCAGTGGGCCATAAGTAGGAAAAAGATGAGCCAAACTAGCGGCACCCGTAATTTTATTATTTTACTCCTAAATTGCCATGTGTAGGCCATGTCCTCTGGCTGCTCTGGCCAAATATGGTTCTAGTAGTACAGAGAGGGTCGTGCTCCTGTAGTGGAGACTAAAGGGGACCTGATAATGATGATGACTCCTAAATTATAAATACTACCGGCTCGCCACGGTTTCGTTCGCACGGGTGCAATGTAGATATTAATATGGGGCAGTCATTTATTCATTTAAACTTTTCTCTTGAATCACTCTATCTATTATAGGCGAGCTCCGTGGCGCAGTGGTTAACACACCAGCCTGCGATTTCGAACCCATTCGAACCCGGGTTCGATCCCCGGTCAGGTCAAGATGGAGAATGATCTTTTTCAGATTGGCCTGGGTCTTGGATGTTTATCTATATATATAGAATACATATGTATTTGTTACAAAATATACTATCGTTGAGTATATATCCTATTCATAATTCATAATTCATTTATTTTTGTCAGACATGGGTAATATACATTTATAACAAGGTGTTAGTATTACATAGTGCGCCATGCTGCGCCGTCAGGCATACAAAATTCGATACAGATTTTTGGGTTAATTGTAGGTATATAGATTAAAAGTAAAAATGAATTGTCATGCAAAATTTATATAAATCTAAATAAATGTCAATGTCAAACTTGCTAGTAATTAATATGGTAAATAAGTCAACGAATAAAATAATAAATAATCATCATCATTCTCACAGATTAACATAATGTCAAAGTTGATAATTAAATTCTAATAACTAATATGTGTTGTCAGATAAGTATTCATCAACAGAGTAATATGTTTTGTCGATGAGAAACAGATAAATAAGTCGTTTGAAGACTTGTATTTCTTTGCATGCTCTAATATGTGTGGGCAGTTTGTTATCACAAGTCTTGAACTTACTTTGGGGCTAGCTCAATCTGTGTAATTTGTCCGTATATATGTATTTATTTATTATTTCTAAAAACTGCATTCAAATTCGTTAACTAATTGAAAAGATCTAAGCGAACAGACAGCGAAAGCAATTTCATTTTATACTAAGTATATAAACAATACATAAATATTGTTGTTGAATAAATGAATTATATAAACTAGACCAAATTGAAAGATCGAAATCTGTACTGCTTGAATTTTTGGTTATCCTTTATTGGTATTACCGTATTAAAATTTGACAAATATAAATCATGAAAGGTATATACTAAAATACTACTTAAGAGGCTTACTTTCTTAAGAGGCCCATAGCAAGGGACCACGTTTCTGAGCCGTAAGTCATCACTGGTAACACACCGTCCGTATATATTTATTTATTTATGAAGACAAACTAATCTCGACAATTGTTAGAATTACAGCATTTTCTACAATTCAAATGGTAAATTAGTCTCGCAAACAAATTCAGTTATTACGTACTTAGCATTATATGCATCGCTAGTTTTTTCACGACTGTCAACAAAGGCGCCCATTGTCAACATTAGCGGGTCGCATCGTGACATAACCATCGCTAAAACAATCACACGAAAATGACCCTTGTCCCCTAACCCATTAGGATAAAAACTCTAGAACCTTTTCAGCGAAAGTGAACATCGAATTTGTTTGTATTTCTGTCTATTACCTTAATAGAATTTCGCTTTCTATTTACGGGCAGGGCGCGTGGGCTCAATGGTGGCCAGTTCGGACTTTTTTCACTTTGTTACAAGTTGCAAGTCGATGAACTTGAGTCTACTGGCTACATACTACAACATATTTGAATAGAACCAGCTTTAGCTTTGTAAGCTATTTACTCAAGGTAAAGAAGTTCAAAAGCTTATGACGAAAAACCTGAAACTATATTTAAAATCTTATTTTTTAAATTGCTATCCACGTCTTCTAATCATCATCAGGTTTTTTTTTTTTAGTCTCCAATACAGGAGCACGATCCTATCCGTACTACTAGAACTCTCTGCACTACCAGAGTCATACTTGGCCAGAGCAGTCAGAGGACTTGTCCTACACTCTCCACGCTGGCCAGACGAGTTGGAGAGGTCTCACAGATGTTTTTATGCTTTGTTTAGCTTGTATTTTCTACGACATCCACGGGAAGAATTGGAGTGGTTCTGGTCCTATTCTACTCTGCAGGAACACGGCTTACGTCTTTTAATATGATGATGCATTTTGTAAATGGTGTAAGAAAAATATCCTAGGGGAGTAGGAAGGGGAAAAGGTCACTCCATATTTAGTCCGGTAAAGTAAGTTACGCCTGAAATCTTTAAACTAATTTTAAGTAAATCGATCGACATATTCATGTACCTAAATTGCCTGGCCGACTGAATCCTTTTGTATGGAAATGAAGATCTTTTCTATTTCCCACCATTGGTCCTATAGCAAAAATTGCTATTTTGACGGGCTGAGTTACCCCTTCAAGGGAATGTCGGTGTTTTATTTACATGCTATATAGTTACGATATGTCTTTACAATACATTCACTAGGTAAACTGATCCCGCGGGATAAGATCGCTCGGCTTCAGTTTACCAAAGAGCCACAGATATGATGCTGTCTACGCAATATGTTGGATTGGACTAATAATCCATTACATTGAAAGATTTATTCAGAAAATAGTCCTTTTCGGGCACTTCTTCACGTCAATTCATATTTTAAAAGGATATTGTCAAACTCACCACACATGGCAGGCAGGTAAGACGCAGTTTCTTTAGCTTCTTGTACTTCTGACGCCCTTGTTCTGCTGCCCGTCGGAAGCAGGGTAGGATAGGAATTTGTTGGATTTGAGAACGGAAGGTAAGTATCGACATACCTAATCAGTCGGATCAACAGCCTCCGTGGTCCAGTGGTTAAGGCGTTTGCCTGTTGACCCGGGGGTCGTGGGTTCGATTCCCACCGGAAGCATACTTTGTTTAGTTGTTTCCAGTTTGGTTAGGACATTGCAGGCTTGAATCACCTGATTGTCTGATAATGAAGATGATTCCGTGCTTCGGAAGGCACGTTAAGCCGGTGGTCCCGGCTGCCATCTGGTAGTCGTTAAAGGAACCACGTCAGAGGCCGAGAGGCGGTTTCGAAGAACTCTGACACCAGGGTGTGCATGGTCGATTGACCGTGACATCTACTCGAAATGATGATGATGATGATGATGAATCGGATAAACTGGGAGGCCGGGTACCGAATGCCATACCTGCAATCACTGGCCAAGCAGTTGAGGCTGATACCTCTGACCTAATAATATGATCAAGATAGCATCAAAGAATGGCAAATTTATATTATTACTGAAAATAGCGAGCAGATTTCAATACACACTATTAAGATTTACAATGTGGTTTTGAACCTCCTAGACACTATTTCTGTGCTCTTAGCTATATTGGAATCTTGGAATCGGAAATCGGAATCTCGAAAAAAAAAAATAGGTTTCCCATACAAAGTCGCCGATCAGCTGGACGAATCCAGCTATTCGGCGACTTTGTATGGGAAACCTATTTTTTTTTTTTTTTGCAATTTTGTTTTCTTTTAGTTCTGTCTTCTTTTCTATGGAAAGTCATTTTTTTTTTGTTTTTTACCTTTTTGTCTTGCTATTCTATATTAAATTAGGGATTCTGAACCCCAGAATTAAATATAGCTAGGAGGTTCACAATCACGCTGTATTTAAATAAAAGTAAATAAAGAAATAAACCAAGATGTTAAGAATGGGGAAAGGAATCAGTGCCAGAGTTTGAGATTCCTTTGCGACGTTAACAACGACAATACACCGAAATTATTCAATACACAGGACAACCTTCCCACAAGTAAACACATTAATAACAGCGGTTAGCATTGTCCCACAAGGCTGTTCGAGTCCGATTGATTTATTAGCAAAACCAACTATTTACTTGCAAATTAGGTTCACATTCGTTATATTATTGATAGCAGAGACCGAATATTTGAAATTGTGGGAGTGATATAAATAAATTATTATGCAAATTATATTTATGTTAGTTGTAGTGAACCTAAATAGTTCAGCGTGTAACATTAGCAGCAACGTTTGATCTAAAAAGTTTTTTTTTATACTTCATTGACAGATTTAGCTTATTTTCTAGTTACATCGTTGTTATTGCTGAAATAAATATATACGGACAAATCACACAGATTGAGCTAGCCCCAAAGTAAGTTCGAGACTTGTGTTATGGGATACTAGCTCAAAGATACTATATTTTATAATAAATACATATATAGATAAACATCCAAGACCCAGGCCAATCTGAAAAAGATAATTTTCCATCTTGACCTGGCCGGGGATCGAACCCGGGCACCCCGTGTCGCAGGCTGGCGTGTTGACCGCTGCGCCACAGAGCTGTCAAATAAATAAGTACTAAGTAAAAAAGGGTTTTTTTAAGCTCGACAGTATCTCAGTGTAGTTTATTATTAAGTCCATAATGATTAAAATTATCAGAATTATACAAGTTTGACCAATAAATATTAGTTCACAATTATTGTTAAGTTAGGATGGCGGAGACAAATGAGGCTTACAACAGTGGGGTCATGGAAAGTTGATGATGATGATGATTATTTTGTTGTATTCCTTTCTGGTCCAGTTCGTGTGTGTAAGGGGCCAACATTGGCGTCAGATTTTTGTAAGCTTAACGACTGAAATCAATGATGTCAGCTGGACCAAAGGATTAAGGTGCCTTCCGAAGCACGGGTGAGGTCGAGATACTGTTATGTTACTTGCGGTCACCCATCCCAATGGGGACTGTGCCAGGGTTGCTTAACCAGCGTAACTGCTAATTATGCCCACACCCACTAGGCATCACGCCTTTACTAGAAACATAATAAGAACACACGTAGTTAAGCATTCTTCAAAATCAATTCAATTCTTTTTTTTTGCATTTAATTCATCACTTTCATTCGTCTCAAATAAAATGAACAGTGTTACCCCGACATCATCGCTTGCGTGTGATACTGTTTATTACAATCGATATACTTTACGATAGATATCAATCGACCATTTATCAAAAAAGTTTATGCAGCACTTAGACAACTTAATTATCTCGAAGCGTACGGCTTAATAGCCGCCTCGCCCTAAACACAGCCGTTAAATTAACTATTAGAACACAATACTGTTATTATCTAACTATCAAGTTACACCCGACCGGCTCACTGTCACTATCTACAACCATACACCTGACACACATAACAACCTTAGTGTCCAATTAATATAGTTTATATTTACAATTTCTTGAGCGGTTCAACTGCGTACACATACTTGTATTTGATAAGACAAGACGACTTTCGTACCTTTCTAATAGGTACCTAATAGGTAACTTTCTACTATAATAAAAATTCAACTATGTGGTGTAGCCATAAACACAGAAATATGAAGTAATTCTGCGCTGTGCTGCGTTTACATCAGTTTAGTATTATCCGTTCAATGTAATAAACTAGCCAAGTAACTGGCATGGAGTGACGTTTCGTAGCAGACCAATATATTTTATTGTAATGGTATCCGCAGAAAACCAGCCGGTCAGACAGACCATGACATATGCTGAGCGGCGACCAGTATGGTGCAAGCATATTTTGTATTTAATTTTATATGTTTGATCGTATTATTACTGATGTATGTGCCAAATAAACTATTTTTCTTTCTTTCTTTCTTTTACCCAACTCAGCGAAAAACGAAATTGTTACTTCTTCATACATAACGGTTTACATAAAGGTATTTTTATAACTTTGAAGGTTTATAAATGTACTCAAACAAGATAATGTGTCCCCAATTCAACTTGTTTGTAAAGTTGACATCCCGTTTTAAAACATCATGTCTTACTGCATAAAGGGATAATCTAGTGATGATCTTTAGCCACCAAATATTTTTTCTCAAGTTTGAAATGACATCAACATCGCCTGCAATAAAATGCTGAGAACAATATGCAGTATTAACTGCTTTTTAAACAATAGCAGGCACGTAGGGACCAAGTCTGGATTGAGTTTCTTTCGGCGTATTCTTCTCACCAGTGGTCGTTCCGTAACGCTAGTAGTATTTCAATTTTGCATATATATTAAAAAATATCGAATAAAAATCTTTGACTTTGACTTTGACTTTGACAATACATAATCATATAGACTAAGCCGACGTAAACGTGCTCAAAGCTAAACTCGTTTTATTATGAAAATAAACTCAGTGATATGGTATCGGTGTTTAATAGTGTAAAAGCTACATACAGCTTTATTGATCTAATCAAACGGAGAAACTGTTGAAAGCTTGCGAATATTATCAAGCTATACTTGCAATCCTGACGTCATAAATATGAAAGGGATAATTTTATGTTTACAGCGATAGCGATATATTGGTTATGAAATTTCCAATAAATGATATTAGATATTTATCTATAGAATAACTGTTACATTCAGATAAAATTATTACTTTCTTTAGAATGCTCTCATCATAGTTAATACTTACAAGGTAATTTTAAGCGACTAATACATGTTAACGTCTCTATTAGTCGCTTAAAATTGCTATGGGATTGGGATCTCAAATGGCCGAGGAATCTAATCTAAATATACATAACTCAAAGGTGACTGACTGACTGACATAGTGATATATCACCGCACAGCCCAAACCACTGGACGGATCGGGCTAAAATTTGGCATGCAGGTAGATGTTATGACGTATGAAACTTAGTCAATTTATATATAATATATAGGTAATGTAGCCTCTAGAGTTTCATTTGGAAGTTCTTAAGTGGTCTTGAATAGGCATGTTTGCGAATATATTAGGAGACTGTATGTGGAGTATATTTTGAAAACTATTTCTGTAGCTGTTAACATCTATCTAAAAAAAATTCATGGTTAAAGTTGGTTGAGTAAATCCTTATCCTTACTAATATTATAAATGCGAAAGTGAGTTTGTTTGTTACGCTTTCACGCCGTAGGTACTGAACCGATCATCATGAAATTTTGCATACACGTTCTCTGGAGTATGGAGAAGGACATAGGCTACATTTTATCCCGGGAAAAAGAACTATTCCCGAGGGATCGACATTGACGCGGGCGGAGCCGCGGGCGAAAGCTAGTCTGTTATAAAAGTTAAAATTTTATAAATTTATGTTACTCTAAGTAACTAGTATATTTCGCTATGACGCCATTTTCATGTCCACTCCTGGGTGAGCTAGGCTGAGCAGTAAGCTCACTGAAGCGTCTTTTTTTACCACAGAATGAAATAGTAATTTTGTTGTCACCTTTAGGTCTCATGAGATCAGATATTTTCTCAGAATTAAGATATACACGGTGAAATTTTGATCATTCTGGACAACTTTTTCTACGGAAACTCAAAAAAAAAAGTGCAGTACCATACAAAACATTTCGGCCGCACGACTAATTTGGGAAAGTCAAAAAAAAATTGAGTTCCCCGCATTGGTCCCATAGTAAAAGTTGTTTATATCAACGGGCTGAATAATCCCTTTAATGGTCCAAAACGATCAAAATTTTACCGTGTATATAACTCAGAATTTATCTCGTATAGCGATTTTTGCTAGATATCAGCAACATTGTAGAGTGTAACACAATATTTGTAGCGGCTGATTCCATCAGCGGCGCGTGCCATCTCCCGGAAACTATAAACTTCGCTGGCGAGCAGCTGCAGTGCAGAATCTCTGCCTTTGGAATTATATCAGACTTGATTAATTACATAGAATGTGATAACTGTATCTCCTAAAGTTATAAATATTAATATATACGGACAAATCGCATAGATTGAGCTAGCCCCAAGGTAAGTTCTAGACTTGTGTTATGGGATACTAACTCAACGATATTATATTTCATAACAAATACATATAGATAAACATCCCAGACCCAGGCCAATATAAAAAACATAATTTTCCATCTTGATCTGGCCGGGGATCGAACCCGGGCACTCCGTGTCGCAGGCAGGCGTGTTAACCACTGCGCCACGGAGTAGGAGTAAGGGTAACAAACAAACTCACTTTCGCATTTATAATATTAGTTACGATAAGTATAGATATATGTAGCGCTAATTGACTGTGTCTGCTCCGTACTGGATAAAAAGTGACACTATGTCTGTAGGCATTGAAGCAGAAATAGCGTTAATATGTAGTCTAAGAGCTGAATGGTAGCTCACGCAGCATCGTCCGGTTTAAGCAACGCGCGGAAATGGAGCGCGACGTAGCATCTGTGCGGTTGCGCCTGGCTACCCGTGCTTGATAGGGTTGACCCTTTCAATATAGCATCATACACTCACACATATACGCATACACACAACACAACTGTTCAACACTTACCCGTGCTTCCCATCCACTCGTAGATATAAGCAGTTATGTAATTTTTATTTTAAAACTATGTATTAACGTCATTCCTAGCATATATAATAAGTCTTTACCTACTTCCTGTATCTAACCTCTTCTATAGCAAGACAAGTAACCCGAGGGAAGGGCCTAGTCACTTGTAGCACAGGTTCCCACAGGAACCAATTTCAAGGACTAGTCTCCAAACAAAGGTTAACTGGTCTCAACACTAAAATGTCTAAAAATTAGCTCTATGAACCCATACACATAAGACTAACCTTTGTAAATGGAGAAAATAAACATTTATTATTATTATTATTATTATTATTATTTCGTGCTTTAATTGTATTTTTCTCTCTTTTTGAAAAAAAAAAAAAAAAAAAAAAAAAAAAAAAAAAAAAAAAAAAAATTATTATTATTCTCTTTATTTATTTAATTTCTTAGGTCTAGGTTTTTATAAAACTTATATAAAAAGTAAAATATAAAAAAATATCATACAAAAAATACAACCTTTATAAAAACCTAATCCTAGAGGGCTGCCAGCAGCGGGGCAGGGCTCAAGCTACCGACAGTTAAGGCTACAGAGAGAGAAACCTCCTAACGATGCGCGCAGTGTCCAGGAGTACTGCCTTCTGTATCTGACCCTTGATCCAGCCATCTAGCGAGAGCCTCTTGAGGTGTTGATCGAGGCTCTTCGCTATAAGACCGTTCGCTGAAACGACTATCGGGACAATGATCGTCGAATCCACATCCCACATAGCGGTCACCTCGTGGGCCAAGTCTAGGTACTTAGTAAGTTTATCCTTCTCGGCCTTCACAAGGTTCTCGTCATGCGGGATGGTGATATCGATGAGCATTGCCTGGCGCGTCGATCGATCTGTCAGCACGATGTCAGGCTTATTGGCAACAATAGTCCTATCCGTGATAACAGATCGATCCCAATAGAGCGTGGCACGACCATTTTCGAGAACCGGCATTGGTGTGTACTTATAGTACGGCACTTCGGAATCCACAAGCTCATAACGAAGAGCAAGTTGCTGGTGGATAATTCTGGCTACAAGGTTATGTCTGTGCAAGTACTCTCCGTTAGCCAGATGAGAACAACCGGAGATAATATGCCTGAGTGATTCGCCAGGACGGCGGCATGCTCGACAAATGTCGACCGTACCGTCCTTCAGGATATATCTCCGATAGTTGTTCGTCATCATGACTTCGTCTGCAATTGCACAAGCAAAACCCTCGGTTTCTCCAAAGAGGTCACCAAATCGTAGCCAGTTTACCGACGCGAGCAGATCTACATCAGGCCCTGTTAAGGCCCGGTAGAACCGCCCGTGCAGCTCCTTGCTCTTCCATATGTCCCTGCGGTCTTCGGTGCTCAGCACCGTTGGTCTGTGCCAGTTCTCGCTTGCTAAGGAGAGCGGTGTAAAGCTCCTATCTACTGCAACAACGTCGCGATGCATCCCACACTCATTTTTAAGGAAATAATCCCTAAGACTGTACACCTCGCGGTTATGGAGAGTCTTGGCGTTCAAAAATCCACGACCTCCACACTTACGTGGGATGTACAGTCTCATAACGGATGAGCGTGGGTGAAGCATGCGATGCGCTGTCAGCTGTTGACGGACCTTCCTATCCAGGGCATCTAACTCAGTTTGGGTCCATCTTAGTATGCCAAAGGAGTAAGTGAGTAGGGGCATTACCCAGGCATTGAAAGCGCGTGCCTTATTACCACCTGACAAAAGACTTTTAAGTACTTTTGTCAGTCGACAAAAGAAACGCTCTTTCATCGCCTGCTTTATGTCCCCATCCACAATACTCAAACACTGTGACATACCAAGATATTTGTAAGTTTCCTCCTCCGCGAGAGATCTGAGGGACATTATCTCAGAAAGTTGTAAATTTGTTGAATTTACAACTTTTCCCCGTTGGACATGCATGACAGCACATTTATCTACACCAAACTCCATCCTGATAGAACTACTGAAATCTCTTGTGATTTTCAATAGCTCCACCAGGTCAGAGGGATTCGGTGCAAATAATTTTAAGTCATCCATGTATAACAGGTGAGAAACAATCTCCCCGTCACTTCGGAGGCGGCAGCCTAGTCTTGAATCCCTCAGTAGGTTGCTGAGGGGGTTCAAAGCCAGACAAAACCATAATGGACTCAAACTGTCGCCCTGGAAAATGCCTCGCTCGATCCTTATCAAGTCCATCGGATCCGAAGAGCCATTTCCTCTACCTGGCTGACAAAGGACCGTGGTCCATTGTCTCATACACGTGCCAAGAAAGGATCTTAAAGTTGTATTAACTTTATACAACTCTAAGACCCTCTCTAGCCATGAATGAGGCACTGAATCATAGGCCTTTTTATAGTCAATCCAGGCAGTTGAAAGGGCTGTCTTTTTCCGTTGAACTTGCTTGCAGATGGTCATGTCTATGAGGAGGAGCTCTTTAGTACCACGGGACCCAACCCTACATCCATTTTGAGAGGAAGCCATGATTTTGTTCACAACTATGTGCTGGTTAATTTTCGCTCTCAAGATGGATGTAAGGAGCTTGTAAAGAGTTGGCAAGCATGTGATAGGTCTAAAATTCTTGGGATCCGTGGTACTACCGGATTTATAGAGCAGGAAGGTGAGTCCTGTCGTAAGGAAAGAAGGTAGGGAACCAAGCTCGAGAGCTTGTTGGAATTGGGTGGCCAAACGTTCATGTGAGCTTCGAATCCACTTTATCCAGAAGTTGTGCAATCCGTCTGGCCCAGGACTTTTCCAGTTCTGCGCCGTTCGAATCGCACAACTTATGTCATCGGGGCTGATAGTTACAGCCCCCATGGACTCGATAGGCTCACATTCACGTTCAACCACTGTCATCCAATCACTCTCGGTGTGTTTGACTGGCACCGACCAAATACTACGCCAGAAATTATTCATAGCAGTAGCATCCGGCAGCTGCCCGTCGATCACACATTGTTCAGTTCCCTCCCACTTCCTGTACACCTTCCTTTGGTCACTTTGGAAGAGCCGATTTAGCTGGAATCGTTCCACACGCTCTCTGTAGCGGCGAATACGTCCCGCCGACGCATAGACTTTCTGCTTCAGGAAGTCAATGCGTTCCGTAACACAGGCAATGTAGTCGCTGGGTCTAATACCAGTACCCTCAAATGCCTGGTTTACGAAACGCATGACACGGGGGCGATTGTTGCCCTCCCTGAAGCATATTAGCTTTGCAATGAGAGTCCTGAATATGCTGATACGTCGCTCAATCCGCTTTTGCCATGCAGGGACACCGCCGACGGGCCGAGCTGCATAGTCAAGGTCAGGAAACTTGACTCGAGCAACCCGACACGCCGCAATGGCCCCACAGTACAAGATTGAGTGCGTATCAACAAGATCTTCACTAGCCTCTAAATATGGGGCTAGCAGATCATTCAGGGCTCCCATTAGCGCCAAATTTCGTCTATTCGTAGGCAGACGAGGTATACGCGGCCTAGAGTCCGATGTGGCACGATACTGCGCGATCGTCTCCCCCAAAGTCCTCCTCAAGTGCTCATGGGCCTGGGTACTTACGTTTATGTTCGCATTGTCACCCTCGTCAGCCACAGGGTTCATCCGTACCATTCCCGGTGATTGGGCAGATGTTGGCGACCGATAAATTGGTTCGGCAGATGGACCCCGAGGTATGGCGACAGTTGGGCGAACAGGTAACGCCTCCAGGCGTAGCCGATCAAGCACAGAGTCATCTAATCGCTTGCAACGTTGAATGACCCGCACTTGATCCGATAGACGCTGTGCAGATACGGTAATGGTTGGTTCGAGGGCCTGAAACAAAGAAAGCATCCTGGGACGATACGCTGTCATATTAGTTTCTCCCTCTGTGGCCCCATAATAGGCGCGCATGCAGTTCTCGTTTATTTCTTGAGTCCATCGCATGCGACGCACTACACCACCGGTAGCGGGAGCCGGGCGCGAAGCAGGTTGCCTCGCAGGCTCCAAGCGTGCCGGCAGCGGGGGTCGTCCACGTCGCACAGGTGGTGGCGGCGGCGCGGCCGACGGCCCGCGCTCGTCGTCGCTCGACTCGCTGGTGCCGGGTGCGGTGGCGAACTCGTCACCCGACGATGTTGGCGAGGAGCTGGACGACGACGCGGGCGGAGGTGGAGGGCGTGCGTTTTTTTGTTGTCCCGCTTTTGATCGTGTAATCATCTAATCGTATCCATTATTTATCACACATATTTTAATTGACATGACAGTGTCAAAGTCAATCTATTTCTTGTATTTTGAGGTATTTCTGTTTTTACATCGATACATTCTCACTGATCTATATGGCTTACATTAATTTAATTGTGATTGTAGCTATTGAGGATTTGTATCTATTGTTATTAAATAATATTTTATAAAATTTCAATGGTACAAAGAGATGTGACACCACATGACAGCGGGTTTTTTTTTTTTTTTTTTTTTTTTTTTTTTTTTTTTTTTTTTTTTTTTAATTATTATTATTATTATTTAATCGCATGAACAGCAAATTATAAATGTATTTCGCCCAGGTATTTAGGGCACCAGCCGTGTGGTATCCGGCAGAGTAGAATAGGACCACTCCAAGTCTTCCCGTGGATGTCGTAGAAGGCGACTTAGGAAATACAAGCTAAACAAAGCTTATAAACATCTAAGAGACCTCTCCAACTCGTTTGGCCAGCGTGGAGAGTATAGGCCAAGTCCTCTGCATGCTCTGGCCAAGTATGGCCCTAGTAGTACAGAGAGGGTCGTGCTCCTGTAGTGGAGACTAAAAAGGACCTGATGATTATGATGATGATGATTAAGGGCACAACAATAATACTTGTTATAAGTAGAAGAAATTGCAAAGCAATTAGTCCGCATTTGTGTCATTTATTTTCTTTTCAGTTGTTTGTATATTTTTTGTTTCTTCTGAATATTGGGACAATAAAGAGTATTGTTTTTCTAGTTGTGAACCTGTACATGGACTAATGGTCCACGGTTTGAACTAATAAAAATTCTATTTATTTTACTATTTCACACACCTCCACACTCCCAACAACCTTGTGAGTTACTTCCATATGACCCAGGTCAAATGATCGGTAGCAATTTTTCTGTATGAAACTAGCAATACTAGGGCCTAGCAATTCATGATTATATGAAAACACTTTAAGAAAAGTTCAATTGGTTAAAAAGAGTTTGGGAATTAAAGCGAATGAAAATCAAAATAATAGAAAATTTTATTTTGAGGAATTTGCCTCTACACGTCTACAGTTACCACTTCGATACAATTTAAAAAATGGAAAATTCTCTCTGTGACGAATTAAAAATCAATACTGTTCCTTAAAATTAACAAAGCTTTTTTTGCAAGTAAGTGCTATCAAAGGAAGATGCAATTATTAAAAAAAAATGTACAGAAAAAAAATATTCTAATTCAATCTTAGACGATTTGAACCACTTAATTTTATAGAAGCATCCACAATTTAACAAATATGCATCCGATTCTTACTCTACATAAAACAATTATCTGCTTTGTAAAAAAGCAATGACGTGACAATAAGTATATATTAACTTGATATTAACGATAGTAGTAATGGATGTAATGATAAGTTAATTGAAAATAGATGAGTCTGAAGAAAAATAGATATTAGATGAGTTATTGAATAAATGCATGAATAAATGTATAAATCTCAAGTTTGTTTACCAACGTGTGTTTGTCAAACGTACTGCGATCAGATTGTAAGCTTTCTTAATAAAGGAAACGTTAGAAGTACCCGAAACCATAGAGCATTTGTATGAGGAGAGTAATGAGTGTAGACAAAGCTGGAGATTATTGTCAGGATTGTAGCAAGTGGAGATCCATAGTCTCTGCCTACCCCCATGGGAAACAGGCATGATAACTCATAAAACTAATAAAATATGCATTAATGCATCATTCACTTTATATTTGTGATGGTCTTTAATAATGTGACGTGCGGTATAGCTTCCAGGCTAGAATAGAGTGGAGTATTCTACTTTTCCTACGGATATCCTAAATAACTTAAATGTCGAGCTAAAGCATGCCCATATCATTAGGTTAAGCCTTTTATTATTAGGGTCTTAGGTTGGCAAAATTATTAAGTTTAATTTGTATAAACTCACTTACTGTCATTATAGCAAACCCCAGACTCTGAAGCAATACGTTTTAGTTATCGTAACAAAATGAAAACACGCTGATATTAAAAAAGCAGCATATACGCGCTAAAACAAAAAGCAGGTTGTCTGTAAAGTCGGTTTACGGACGATTACTTTACCTGATAACGGTGGAAGAGAGATAGATGCGTCACAAGTCGAACGCTTAGCCCGATCGTGCCTCTTTATCGATTCTTTCGCGTTCTCGCTTGCACACAAAAACGATACTAATCCGTACATGCAGCAGGCGTTCAGCGATGTATAAGACGCTACTCGTATCACGTCAAAAAATTATTATGTAAAATTGGAGTCCAGATCATTGTCACCACAAAGAGGATTGTACAGTCAAAATGTGCGCCAGCCATTAGGTCACCAGTGACATAGGTCGACAGGCATACTGAGGCTTGTTTTAAATCCGTGGTCCAGTGGTTAAGGCGTTTGACTGTAGACCCGGGGGTCATGGGTTCAAATTCCCACAGGAAGCATACTTTGTTAAGTTGTTTCCAGTTTAGTTAGGACATTGTAGGCTTGAATCCGTGAATAAAGATGATTCCGTGCTTCGGAAGACACGTTAAGCTGTTGGTCCCGGCTGCCATCTGGAAGTCGGTAAAGGAACACGTCAGAGGCCGAGAGGCGGTTTCGAGTTTCGAGAACTCTGACAACAGGGTGTGCAGTGCATGGTCGATTAACGGTGACACCTACTCGAAATGATGATGATGATGAATGCTTTAACTAAGGATCGCCAACCCTAGCCATCATGTGTGGTTCTGAGAATGTATTGTCTTGCTCTGTTGATTATTAGCGCGGGAGAAAAGAGGCCGCTGCTCGGATCATAATGATTTTAAAATATCGCACTCTTCAGATTTTAGCATTTCAGTGAACACTTACTATGTATTTAGCTGCTGTAAAATTAAACGACATTAATTAGTTACTATCGGACGTTTATATCTCAGTATTTGTCGGAAATTAACCGTCTTATTAAAAAACGTAGCCGTGTGGTTTTCGGCAGAGTAGAATAGGACCACTCCAAGTCTTTCCATGGATGTCGTAAGAGGCGACTTAGGAAATACAAGCTAAACAAAGCTCATAAACATCAATGAGACCTCTCCAACCCGCCTGGCCAGCGAGGAGAGTGTAGGCCAAATCCTCTGTCTGCTCTAACCAAGTATGGCTCAAGTACAGAGAGGGTCATGCTCCTGCAGTGGAGAGTAAAAATACCTGATGATGAGATGATGAAGAAAAAGTCGCCAAAAATATGAAACGTATAAGTAAACTACTGTCATAATAGCCCACTTTTGGTTCCTATAAAGCCCGTGGCATGCACGTCAGTTAATCCGTTGTTACTTTGTGTAAGCGAAAGCGCCTCTAGGCTAAAAGGGGCTCCTACTGAGCAATTCAAATTCATCAATAACAAATTTTCATAATTAAGATTCATTCATGTAATATTATCATAAACATCATCACAGTTACGAAACAAGACATCAAGTGCTGAGGTCAATACGCATCAAGGGGTCAGTATCATACCGACTGTTAAAGAACAATCCATCATAGTCCACTTGACCTTCGTACGGTAAGATGGGAGCCTCAAAAACAATAGATTTATTTATTTCCACATCCTCCAATTAATGTGAATGGATCAGATAATATTTCGCAAGTTAACAATGATCCTAGTTTTAGAGCATTTCGGTTTTGTTTTGAACTTGATTTAGACAAAGATAACGCGTTCTCATACGACGTGAGAATGGCTGCAACTGTGTCTAATAAGACCTCATTTTCATTGATAAATGTTAAATTGAAAAAAAAAAGGTTGTAAAGTCGGTTTACTGATGATAATTGTACGTAATAACGGTAAAATAAAGATAGATGCGTCACAAGCCGAACGCTTAGGCCGATCGTGTCTCTCTATCGCTTGTTCCGCGCTCTCCCTTGCACACGGAACGTTACACATTTTCGTGCATGCAAGACGTCGAAGTCACGTTATCACGTCAAAATGTCAATGAATAAATACAAAGTCAGTATATCTTAGTAATCAAAAGTAGACGAGACGTTAATTTATGATAAGTATATCTACAAAAAATGTTTATTGTGTTTAAATTAGTAATATATTTTTTTCTATAGTTAATAGACTCAGGTGTTACTTTGCGGAAGTCAAAGCTACATTTACTTTGAGACAATTTACTTTGCGTGCTTCCGCTACCAGTTAGTTCATGCAAACTATTGCTAGCCAGCGCCCACCCACTACTGTTAGTCCCTTCATACCCGCCACCAATAGTTGATATTTTTTTCTGTCCGTTGCTATTCAGAGACACTATTAGTTTTTTTTTATTTACGATTATGCATAATGCACTGTTATCAAGTTTATCAGTAATTTAACTTGCAACCTTAACAGACAGATATATGAATAGATCAAGCTAACACATTAATTCCTATTTCCTAAATGGCGTAAAATTCTCAAGTATGTAGGTAACCAAATAAAACCAGTCAAGTGCGAGTCGGAATCACATAATAAGGGTTCTGTAATACATTTCTTGTAGGGGACTCCCTTTAAATTTATGTATTTTATTTCGATTTTATTATTTTTGTACATATTCCGTGAAAATGTATATCTCTTCCTGATGCGGTTTAGTAGTAGATACAGCCATAGACGGACGGAGAAACGGACGTCGCAGGCTTAGTTATTACTCCTGTAATAGCGTCCCGTTTTTACCCTTTGAATCGGGAACCCAGAAAAACATATCATGCATATTTTTCCGAGTCTGACGTAAATAAAAATAAACATACAAACGGACTTAGAAAGAATCTTTCAACTGTTTGAAAATAGATAAACATGCCGCAGACGTTAAGTGTAAATGAAATATCTAAACCGAGGCAGATGGCAAAGAATTCTAACGAACGGTCCGCAATCGTACAACAATCTGAAGAATTTCTTAAAGATCTGATAAAAACAGATCAAGACGTTGCATTCAGTAACAACATATAGACCATAGCAGATGCGACATTAGAATAAATCAATAATATTCATCTCAGCCACAAAAAGTCACCCATTAAAGTGAAAAAAAGAAATATGACGGTTAAAAGGAGATAAAAATTTTTGACGATTGAAGATTTTCATCTTCATGAGGGGAGGGGGGTTACTACACTTACAATGTTTGACAGACGGGTTAGTGATTGCAGTTTGTTTGGTTTATCTCCATTCCGACGCTGCTGCTGTTGGGATCCTACTTGCTCGGATATTTTAGGAATAAGTAAGAAGCAGCTCGGGAGGCCGGGCGCTCGTATTCGATGCCATACGAGAAACCAGTGGTCAGGTAGCTGAGTATGACACCCCTGACGATAATAAAAAAATTATAAACACATAAACTAGAATACTTTAGTGTTGTAAGTTTTACGCGTTTGTCTGTGGCATCATAGCCGCCGAATGGGTTGCAGTTTTCTTTATATGAAATTTCGCTGCTTAAGATTTCAATATACACTTCTCTTGATTTATAGACATCAAATAGACGAAATTATCCATTTTACCTAAATTGCTGCTCAGTTTCATTGGTCAGATACACAACTATTTCCAATACGAGTTATCCTTCTTTACCACACTTATTTCGCAGATGTAGAAGTCAGTGGTAATAATGGCGGAGTAGAAACTTTCGTGGGAACACCGGTGGCATGCGACATGAAGGCAAATGATTGCTCTGCCAATCATACGGACATCATACGGGTTCAGCTGCATCTAATGGAATGCATAGAGATATATGGGTAGGGTTTGCAGGACATGGGACTATTTATATAAAGAAATTCAAAGGAAGCTGTGATGATTATTTAATCAAAGCACAAGTTTGATTGAACGTTACCAAGATGAAAACCACTTGTTATATATGCTGCTAAGTTTATGATATCACGGTTAAAAAAGCTGCAAGATAAAAAATGAAATAAATATGGAAACGCCGTAGCCACCCCAAAATCTTACTTGTACGAGCTACGCTGTGCATAGTCTATTGATATAGAAGCAGAAATGCTGACAACGCGCCGATGCGACGCTGTTTTTTATTGTAATTTAGTATTATATTGTAATTGTAATTTATTTCAGTACCAGTAAAGTATTCTCGAAATCAAGTTGTCTTTATCATTATCAATCATCGCGGTACTCAAATCCTATCACTATTATTTTTTATATCAATTCTAATACCATCATATCATAATTGTATAAACGGATCGTACATTGATCCTTCGAGCCAGATTAATTAGATGCTTTGAATATAAAGAAATAAAACGAAAACGGCTACAGTAGTTTTGAACGCTGGCGTTTGTCAACCCTAGGAGTTTAGCCACCATTGGAATGCGTTATAGCTTATAAAATAGATTTAACTGGCTCGTGAGGAAATGCTGCGGATGTTTTAAGGCTGATCGCTCCGATTTGATTGAAATGTTAAATGGAGATGGCGAGACGATACTTTTTGATGGGCTTACTATGTTCAAGCTACACAACTAAACACATTAACTGCTAAGACTATATTCTGATTAAAAGCGTCATATAAATGCTATCTTTTTCTTTGCTTATCAGACTTTTTAGACCGCATAAAGTAACTGCTGACAGGTGTTGACGGGTTATAGCAACCAAGACCAATGGTTTTATATGCTTTATTGTATGCTGGTTCCCATTTTTCACACGATGTTTTCCTTCACCAATTTCATTAGTACCATCAAAAAGAACTATATCATCGAGATAAAGATCTCAATTGCAATTGACAGTCTTCAAAAGGATCCCGGAATGTGAGTGTTCCGGGCATTCCTGTCTGGAGCGGGTCGTTACCGGCGCTAATACCTGAGAAATGGCGGGAAACGGCTGATGACACAGATGCCGGCCAAATGGCAAGCATCATTAACGGCGTCTATGAGTTAGTTAAATACAGAATCAATTGATTCTGGTGGGTTTCGTGGTGCAGTGGTTAACACCCTTCAGTACTTCAATTTATAATGACTTTAATAAGGACAAAGTCCACACACCTAGTTTTCAATATAATCTAAAATTGTAAGTTGACGTCGATTGGAGAAAATGCGCAGTGCAGTTTGTTGCCGCTTCTTCTGCACTCCGGTTTGGAAGCAGCATTAAACTTAGCCATAAGTAAATTAACTGACGTGAACAATTCTCAGTTGAAAATATATGAGAAATATAAATAAATATACCGCGTGATTTTTTACCTATGAACTATATTAAAATCCTGTAATTAGAATCCCTAACTAAATGCAGAAATGTAAGAAAAAAAAAATAAAAAACGAAAAAAAAATGTTGACTTTCCATAGAAATTCGCCCAGCTGATCGGCAATTTTGTATGGGAGGTCCAATTTTATTCTTCTTTTTTTACCTTTTTTTCCTACAGTTCTGTATCTAATTAGGGATTCCGATTCCAGGATTTTAATCATAGTTCATAGTTCATAGGTACAAAATCACGCTGTATACGGACAAATCATAAAGATTGAGCTAGCCCCATGGTAAGTTCTAGACTTGTGTTCTGGGATACTAACTCAACGATACTATATTTTATAACAAACACATATATAGAATCAAAATATATGTAAATTAAATGGATATGTTATAAAAAGACCGACATATTTACCATTACTGGTGTGCAAATTCATATAAGTTCTGAAGGCAAGCAATTAAATTAAATAATTACAAAAATTAGAATAAAAGTGAAAAGAAAGTTTTAATATTTACATCGAATACATGTCAAAAAAAGAAAAAAATATATAAATACTTGCTCCAGAACAAAGAATGAATAGAATGCAAAGAACCTTGCGTTTATCATAATTTTAGATCTTTCAATCTATACTGCGCATAATAATTAAAAGGATCTCTCTAAAATACTTTTAGTAAGTAGAAAGTTTTACGATAGAAACGAATATGTAGTTAAAAAAGTAATTAAAAACAGAAATAATAGATAGAAAGGCACGAGGTAAAGGCCAGCCCACACCGCGCGTGTCGATACCGGAACAGGTGGCGTGGGAACCGCGACGTGTGGACGAGCCGTATACGTTGGAGTTATGAACTATCGTTAGTAATATAAATTAATTTTTGTGTTTTTATTTTACATTCACAATACTATTTGTATGTGAAAAAAATTCAAGCGGGATTTATTTTTTGTGTGGGTTAATAACTTAACTTTATTTTTAATATAAGTTGATTTGGAAGATAGTTCTCATAGTCACCATCACTCATCATGTGTCAAATATCGTGACCTAATATTAAAAAGATGATGATGTCACTATTAACATGAATGTGAAGATGTTTATACTATTTGCGCAGTACTATAAAGTATATTATAAAGTATATAGCAGTATACTATAAAGTATAATATAGACTCCTGAGTAAAGCGAGGGATTTAAAGTTTGTTGCCCAAGGAAAAGTATTCTGTTAGTCCCGAGAACACACTCTGCTTTTCATCTTCCTCAGTATTTACTACTTTATTAGTCCCTCGCCCTCGGGAATAAAAACGTATTTTAAATTGGCAATCGTTCCTTGTTTCTTGAATAGATGAGGTAAAAAGCTTATTTATAATATGAGTAGTACTGATACATGTTTAATTTTAAAAATAATATGATGAAATATTTCCTGTTTCAGTCCATCACAGCAGCCATTCGTATTCTCGTCATGGTAGCAAACTAATCTCAAACTTACCAGATATCAAATTTCCTCAGTTCCAGTAAACGAAACTCGTTCCACACCTCACACAACTGAAACAAAAAAATAACTTTCAACTAACATCAAGCTAGCACATAATGACAACAATAAAAACTGCTAGATGATGTTCTTCAGATAACCTGCGCCGGTCATTATGACGAATAAATGTGGCGGTTTTGATATTTCCACTTTGTCGGTGGGGATATAGGCCGGCATTCCTAGTGCATCGCTGCACTTGGTAAACTATGTCGCCACCAAAACAGAGATTTTATCTTAAATGTTCTGGGTTCTTTATGTTTTTAAATAACATGAACGGCCAAACAATGTTTTATCTGTGGGTTTGATTAGTCTTGCAGCAGGGAGACAAATACCTAATCCAATAATTAGTAAAAAAAAAAGGATTTGATGATTGTAAGATAGTTATTGTTAAAATTAACCTTATTTTAATTTATCAATCGTTAAAAAAATGCAAAAGGCACACAAGAGACCAAATATCTTTAAAAATTCTTGCAGAATTCCTCAACCCTCTTTTAATGGGACTTAGCACGAACCTTTCTATTATTTGTTTCCATTGACGTTTCAATGGAGTTACATCCATTGTGGTCGCAACAAGACTGGAGTACTAACTACTATAGTAAAGGTTTGTCTAAGTCCCGTTTATATACATAATTATGTCTAAAGCGCGAAAATTAAAACAAAAACTTTAAAAATTTGCAACATAAGAGTCCGATTTTTTTTAAGGCAACGTTACATTTTAAGGCAGATATACTCTTATCTATTATAAAATATGTAGGTATATCGTTGCGTTTTTCACAACTTACTGTGGGACTAGCTCAATCCCTGTCATTTGTTCCTGATATGTATCATCATCATTATCAGGTCTCTGTTTATTCGCCACTGCAGGAGCATGACCCTCTCTATACTACCGGAGCCATACTTGGCCAGAGTATTTATTTATTTACTGAAGCCAAAAAATAACGCATTTTTCTTTCCAACAAATTCTATCAACACAAACAAATAAAATAATTACAACGTTCGCTTTCACTATAGGTACTTATATGTGAAACGGCCATTTATCATTAATCCTATCTTTGATTGCGCAAGCTGCAACCTGTCATCTGATCTAACACTCATTGATACAATCTCCAGGGTAGTTTAACCTTTACAACCTAGAAGATAAGGTCTAAAACCCCTTTGTGGTCGTTCTAAAGCCGCCATTCACACTGAATTTATGGTCTATTTGTAATTATTGTTACTATCTTAGGCAACGGACGGTCCAGGCGAGAATTTTCATGAGATATGTGTAGTGCATTAGTATAGTATACAAGGATATATAGTTCAGATTTGTTGATTTGAGGAAGAAAGTTACAATAGCAGCGATTTTAAATTAGTATAAAGTTACTTCAGTGTTTACAGGTATCTTAAGAGTCGGCAACGCATCAGCACCTCCTCTGGTGTTGCAGATGTCCATGGGCGACGGTGACCACTTTCCATCAGGTGGCTAGCACGTTTGCCGTCAAATATACAAAAAAAAATAGCTTCCACTTAATTAATTTACATATTATCACGTCTGTATTCCTTGCAGGGCAGATAGGGTTTAAGGCATTCAGACCTAAAAGCCACGTTTAGTGATGGTGAGCGTAGGTGGAAAACCGAACCTAAATAGTGATTGGTTGCTAGCCGCATTGCCTCTAGAAATGATTCCCTAAATTTTCGCCCATTCCCTTGGCTGGCTTCGGCAGTCTGGACTAAAGATAAGCAGCTGCCACATTCTATGTTTTTTTTTTTAAATTACTACCGGAGCCATACTTGGCCAGAGTATTTATTTATTTACTGAAGCCAAAAAATAACGCATTTTTCTTTCCAACAAATTCTATCAACACAAACAAATAAAATAATTACAACGTTCGCTTTCACTATAGGTACTTATATGTGAAACGGCCATTTATCATTAATCCTATCTTTGATTGCGATTGATGCTTGGCAATTAATATAAATTTATTTGATGATATAATATATGTAAACAATTTAATCGGAGCCCTTCAGGCACATAGGGACCAAGTCTGGACTGAGTTTCTTTCGGCGTATTCTTCTCACCAGTGGTCGTTGCGAAACGCTAGTAGTATTTCGATTTTGCATAAATTAAACAAATATAAGAAATAAAAATATGACGTTCAAAAAGAGATACATGTATCCAATTTTGAATAAAAATCTTTGACTTTTGACTTTTGACTTTTTTATTTTCTCCCAGACAAGCATGGAAGAGAAATGAGAATCTACTCCAGACACCACCACACCGCTCCTACAAAAGACAAATTTCTCTAATATTCTCTAGATCAAAAGTAAACTACAACCTCTAATAGACCAGTAAAAAGACATTGCACTTGCCTATTCATTCGCCCATTTTGAACTGATCTTACTGGTATATAGCGAGTTGAGTAAAAACGATAGAAGGTAATCAACCTGTCCCCAGTTAGAAACCAACTTTATTGATTGCCGCAAGTGTCGGCAACTAAATAATAGCAAATACATTATTTTATTACTTATCTAGGGTTCTGAACAATTTTCATTATGAGGTGTCGTTTCCAGGCTTGGTCAAGCCAATCCGGCTTTTTCAATGTATTTTGAAAAAGGAGACAAATGTATCCCAAAGATACCAAAACCATATTCATGGAAATTAACGTAAGATAAAGCCAATGACTAAAAATGGGTCACTCACGTGCTATTTCGTCGGGATCGCCGACTATAGTTTCGGACTCGTCAGGAGCCCATGATTTTCTTCATCATCATTTCGAGTATGTGACGCGGTCAATCGACCATGCACACCCTAGTGTGAGAGTACTTCGGAACCGCCTCTCGGCCTCTGACGTGGTTCCTTTAACGACTACCATATAGCCAGCCGGGACCAACGGCTTAACGTGCCTGCCGAAGCACGGAATCACCTGAATTATCAGACAATCAGGTGATTTAACCCTGCATTAAAATAAACTTTATTATTATTATATTCAAGCCTGCATTGTCCTAACCAAACTGGAAATAACTAAACAAAGTATGCTTCCCATGGGAATCAAACCCGCGACCCCCGGAAGGACTCTTGGGCGATTCGCACCACGGTTCGAATCGCTTGTGGTGCGAAATAACTAAAGACCCGGGTCTACAGGCAAACACCTTAACCACTGGACCACGGAGGTAGTTAGTATTTTTTTCTTTGCTTGGGACCTTTAGTATTCTTACTTCTTTATCAAATTTTATCTGAACCCATCCTCATACAAACATTCAGACTTTCGCATTTAAATATTAAATGAATATACGCAAAAAAATCAGCTTTTAAATTTAGTATTTCATCTATACTGCGTCAAATCAGGTTTATTTGTTATTATATTAGCATTATAGAAACTTGGAAACATAATAAAACAGTGAAAGCATTTACTTTCTTCATTTAAGTGTAAGTGTAAATGTAAACGCAAAACATAAACCTCTTTAGTGGCCATTGCTGCACTATTAACGACCTTTCATTTGAAGAAAAGATCAGCTGATCCAATTTTGTTTTTATGATATAGTACATTACTGTAGAGGCCGGGAAGTAAGGGATTGCCGGACGAGTAGAGTTTTCAAGGCCGAGCGTCAGCGAGGCCTTGGCAATTTAAAAAAAACGATTCCCGGCGAGGCATGTATAGTGCTTTTTTAATAAATGCGAGGAAATAATGAAAGACGTAATACTGGGAATAAATGAGTATAATTTAAAAAAAAACGATAGTATTATGTACATTTTTATATTCATATTTGTTTACGGCATTTGGCATCCTACGCATTTTATCAACGAAGTTATGGTGTAATTCATTTCGGCGATTCGACGGAGCTCCAATCTGCTTTCCCGCGTTTTATCTACGGCCAGAAGGGGCCCGCATCCAGCGCCTTCCTGCGACCCTAGTCAGGGTGTTCAACGCTGCACTTGCTGACAAGTGGTCGCCAGTCGAGAATCTTTCTGCCCGTTCAGTTCTACGCGCTATGTTCTATATGTGTGAATGCAGGTTTACACACTCTAAAGAAAAAAAATTTTTTTTTTTATTAAATAAATTTGACACAATTTGTAAATTGGTAAAGTAAATCAATTGCTGTATCCTCTTCCAGTAGGCTCCATGAATTGAACACATACCTTATTAGCCCTCGGTGTCCAAAACTTTAATGCATCTTTCAGTATCGACTTAACGGAAACGTTAAGCATTCAAAAAGTCAGCTGCTTTTGAATAAATGTATGATCATTGCCATATGAGTGGGCAGCTTCAGTGCCAGTGAAAGTATTGATTCATAATTCGGCAGGTCACACGCGTAGTGTTGCATTGTTATAGTGTTGTGTTGGCATTTGATAAGCTCGGGTCAATGGTCAGGTTATTATTGAGAGAAAAGTCACGTCTATGCCAATATGCAAACAAGTAGGCAGCCCACTTAATGAATTTAGTATAAAATGGCATGCTAAATTTAGTATTGGATCTCAGTTTAACCATAACTTGCAATTTATATATAAGTTATTATAAATTGCTGTTTGGGGAAAGAAAGGCTTTATGAATAAAAGCAAAGCTATTAAATATTATGTTGATGTTGCAGCCAAGTAAAAGTCATTAGAAAAGCAAAATCTATACATCTATACATATAATAAAACAGTAAAAATATTTTGTCTGTACATTTAGAATTTTTGACTGAAATGGATAGAGGGACACTTAAAAAGAATAATAGAAAGCAAAAAAAATGTCTATCTGTATGTATGATCACGATTGTCTCCAAAAATACTGAACCGATTTACTTCAAACTTTCACCAATTTCATTTTCATTATCAGGTCCTTTTCAGTCTCCACTACAGGAGCACGACCCTCTCTGTACTACTAGAGCCATACTTGGCCAGAGCAGCCAGAGGACTTGGCCTACACTTTCCACGCTGGCCAGACGGGTGGGAGAGGTCTGATAAGCTTTGTTTAGCTTGTATGTCCTAAGTCGCCTTCTACGACATCCACGGGAAGACTTGGAGTGGTCCTATTCTACTCTGCCGGATACCACACGGCTATTTCCGGATACCACACGGCTATTTTACCACACGGCTCACCAATTGCTTTGTTTTAACTCAGCAAAACATTTAAAGTTTGTTTCATCAAAATAGGTTCATTAAAAAAAAAGTTATCGTCATTTGAATGAATTCAAAGCATGAGTTCGCCTGCAAATATATATAAGTGACATAAGAAAATTAAAATCCAAAGTGAATTCATCATCATTATATGACAGCATTATAACTATCCATACTAATCCATACTAATATTATATATAAATGCGAAAGTATCTCTGTCTGTCTCTTTTCACGCTTCAACCATTGAACCAATTTAGATGAAATTTGGTATGGAGGTAGTTTGAGGCCCGGGGAAGGACATAAGGTATGTTTTATTTCGAAAATATTCTACTGTTCCCGAGGGATCGACACTAACGCGGACGGAGCCGCGGGCAACAGCTAGTATGAACTAAATCTAAATAATCCGTGCAAGGTAAAGTCAATAACTCTACGTGGGTTTCTGCAAACTGAAAAAGGAAAATCAGCAATAAAGTACGAGAAAGACATGTTATATGTTAGGCTTTAAAGTTTTTTTCTTAAAAACAGTAGTAATGTAACTTCTTAGGCTGTGTTTTAAACAAACGTGTGTGGTGCGAGTATACGCTAAAGCTAAGCGATGTAAAGCGAAGCTTTCAATATGTGTACCTGACGTAGCAACGATGTTGTATGTCGATGTTGATGTATGTCAAAAAACAAACTACTCACTAGGCAGATTCCATCAGAAGTGTGCGTACGGTAGAAAAATGAAGTAATCCTATCAATTTATTAATATACCATGCGGCGCGTGCGGTAAAAATCTCAAATATGTATCCATTTATGCGAGCGTTCTTTCGACTGTTTTCCTTAGATACGACGTTGTATTATATAACACACGCTGCGAGCAACGCGGCGTTGGACGCGGCAGTGCACGCTGCATGTGTGAGGAGTATTGACACGAATGACAAATGATATTAAATCAAATTTACTTGATAAAACTACAAGAAATTTTTGATAATTCGTAACAGAATTGCTTTTTTTACGCTCTGTAATATATGAGCAGAATTTGACGCATGCCTCGCGATGTCAACGCCACGCCACACGCGCTGCCGCCGACACGCCGTGTCTCCGTAAACGAAAGTATTAAGTTTCATATCTTTGAGATTGAGCATGCGACGCCAAGTGCACCACCGAGATCGTTGGTACTACGCCGTGGTGGAAGCGAACGCCTCTCCGTAAACGAGGACTTGGATGAAACGTAAGAATCGAATACGGATCACTCGTTCGGCGTTTACTGCAGTGAAAGGGACGTGAACGGCCGCATATGTTGATAGTGCTCATTAATGGTAAATGTTTAGATTGGAACTAGTCATTAAAAGTGTAGTATATAACGAAGTAGGTACTTACTATAATAATGTTATAATATGTTTTCAAATAATTCTGGTTTAAACTTTCATTCTTCAACTAGCGACTTGCATCGGCTTCGCACGGGTGCAATGTAGATACTTAAATGGGGCAGTAAATTATAGAATAGCTCTATCTATTAGCTGATAACTGCATTAAAATCCATGACAGCTAAAGCGACTTCATTTTGGAATCAAAAGTTGAAAGCAGGAACTGCTTGTCAATAACTTTTTAATCAAATATTTTTAACAACTCCCTCAACGTGTTCCAATTTTATCTAGCATTTTTATTCTTTACTTGCGGGTCTATATTCTACTAAGAACCCTGATTCCATCATTAAAAATTTGCCAGGGCGCTAAAAATCACCGTTTATCGTTTTCGCTATCTACTCGTACCCAACCCACTATTTGATTTCATTTTCCATCTTCACGCCCTCCAACATGCTAAATGTGTGGCCATAAGGTCTGATAGACCTAGGCTCTGTCTATCCTGCAAAGAAAAAATACGTGATACTATGTATGTACTCGTACGCTAAGCCAACTATACCTTTCTTAAGTACATCCGTTCTTCCTGAGTTCAGCGCAGGATACACAACCACAGTTTGTTTCTTCTGTAATTTGATATATTTCGCAAAATGATGACTCGACAAATAGTCATCTCATGTAAGGCAATATAACAAACCCTAAATAGGCTAAACGACTTTTTAAAATGATTCAGATCTGAAACGTGGGCACTGTTAGCTGTGAGACACCTTCCTTCTACCTACACATCAATGAGTCGATACACACTCTTTCAAGTAATCTGATAAACACTAACGAGACCTTAATTGTGGCCTCGTGGGCATCATGCCAGGTTGTTACACCGATGGTCCTGGGTTCGATCCCCGGTTTGGTCAAGATAGAAATTGATCTATTTCAGACAGACCTGGGTCTTGGATAATTCTCTATATATGTATGTATTTATTATGAAATATAATTTCGTTGAGGTAGTATCCCCATTGAAGCTAGCTCAATCTGTGTAATTTGTACCTAAATTTATATTAATCTTATATTTAAAGAAAAAAGGTAGAATGTACCAGCTGCTTCTCTTCCCGCGCAGATCATAAAAGCCGATAGAGGGAATGGGTAAAATCTGAAGAATCATGCTAATAGGCGATACGGCTAGCAACCCATCACTATTTTAATTCCGTTTTCCACCTAATACCCACCAACATGCTTAACGTGGCCTTCACGCATTTAGACCTAGGTTCTGTTTACCCCGCAAGGGACAAATACGTGATACTATTTATGTATGTATTTTCATTAATTTATTAATAATACAAACAGAAAAAAGGGTCTCAATGATTACGCAATCGACTCAAAATAATAACACCCAGGAAAAACTATTTAATTACATACCTAGTTTGTGAACTCAAAAATTCATTCCTTCTAAAGTTTAACCCTGTTTAACATTGTAAGTTTAATGTACCAAAATTAACGTAAATTGCTCACGAAGGTCTGTGTTTTACACCATTTCATTGTAAACATAATAAATTATCTAGTAAGATACCCAATCCCAAAGAAACACGTAGGATCTAGGTTAGCAATATAACACCAGTCATGTTCAACGCAAGCAATATGTTACAAGTGATATATTATATTACCCTTGCGATCCACCTCCTGACATTGGCAGTAGACAATACACAGAATGAATGATACATTGAACGAAACTCTCACGAATTAGCTGACTGGATCCTTGAGGCCAGTCAATCACCATTAAACAAACAAGTTACGAAAATAATCGGGGAGGCGATTGTTCGAAAACCGCGGCAAGGTGACGCCGCGCCGTGGGAGAATTCGGAGTTGACCCATGGTACATGTGATAAGCGACTGTCTTTTAAAATATCAACCATCGAATTTTCGATTTCCATTTGTATGACGGGATGAGTCATTCGATGCGTTATTAATATGCTTTTTCGTATAAGCCTATATTTGTGTACGATCAGAACTAACACTTGTTCTGAGCGACCAATACTGTTGAAAAGAGTTTCTTTCGGCGTCTTCTTCTCTGCAGTGGTCGGTTCTGAAACGCTAGTAGTTTGTAGCTTTTGAACAATAATTAATAATTAGAATATAATTTAATAAGTATTATTTAAAATGTGAATTGACGTGGAAAAGTGCCTGAAAAGGGGTTTTTTCTGAATAATTCTTTAAATCTTTGAGCCTTGCAATTTCATATACTCCAAAAATAGCCATATAGTTGGTTTCCCGAGGTAAAGGTACTATATGAAATATAGATACCTAGTTAAGGACTTAGGGCTGCACTTAAAATTTGTAACCTTTGTTGGTTAATAAAGATTTATTTATTTTAAGTATTTAAGTCGCGAGGTATTGCAGTCATCATTATTGGCACCATGCTGCACGGACAGACACACCCTTTTCGACTTTTTAAGTAAGTAGAAGTTAGGTAAAAATACTTAAGTTTTTTTGTATGTTATCTTTTTATGCAGTGAATGACATTTGAAGCACTCTTGTATTTGACAGAATAAATATGTATGGTGATATGGTATGTATTTATTCTGTCAATTTTAAGAGTGCTTCAAGTGTTTCAAAAATTATGAATTTCATTTTCAACGACTAGCTCATCTCATACAGTAAGCCTATCCTTGGTCTTGCTTGAGACTCTTGCTAACAAAACGTACCGTAGTTAATAGATTCAGGTGTTACTTTACGGAAGTCAAAGCTACATTTACATTCGTTGCTTGTCATTCGAACGATCAACATCTAGGTTTCACTGCCTGAAGATGCCTCGTGTAGAGGCGAAACACGTGTCGCGAGCACGACGGCCGACATTGCTGCAGCCTCAACGGATGCAGCAGTATCGACCAGGGTTGCATGCATCAACTATTGGTGGCGGGTATGAAGGGACTAACAGTAGTGGGTGGGCGCTGGTCAGCAATAGTTTGCATGAACTAACTGGTGGCGGAAGCACGCAAAGTAAATTGTCTCAAAGTAAAAACGTACCGTGTTCGAATGTTTTCTTAACTTTCTACTCTCATGTACATATCGTCTAGTTTCACGAATTTTGTGAAAAATACCTAAAGCTCTGAGCCGAATAACTTCCGCCTCTACCTTGCACCACACGTCAAAAGCTGCACCTTACGCAAGCCTCGCCGCGCCCGCACGCGATACCACTTCGGACAAAACGAGGAATTCGCATTCAACTACTAGCTGGCCGCTGCTGTTCTCTGGTATTATAATTTACTTTTCTTTCAGTTTTTTAGTTTTTCCTTTCAGATTTCTTCGCTTTTAAACTACTACGGATAGACCGCCATTCAAAAGACATCAACGAGCCCTTCAGCAGGACTACTTGGTTTAGACAACTACGGTGTGACGTTTTAATCGTTTACTTCAAAATACATTGCGGCTTTCATATGATTAACTATTTTTATTTATATAGATATAAACCTTAATGGATTTTGAAGTGACCATCAAAACGTTCGTAGTTGTCAAAAGGTAGCGCGTAGACCTGCAGAAAATTCTTTGGCATTACATAAGTATTCAAGCGTCTTTTACATGCGTCGGGATCTTTCTTTTTATTTCCATCTAGCATTGCTCGCGACTCCGTCCGTAGCCTATCCTGTGCCTATACGTCTTAAAGTTTATCTACCAAGTTTCACAAAATTCAGTCAATTTTTTTAAGAGTTATGGTTCCTCCATACATGCATACATACCGGAAAAAATCTAAAAATCGCCAATTTAGTTTCAATTTCATGTATAGAGTAAACACGATATCTCTGAAAACAAACTAACTGACCTGTAAAGGCCGGTCATGGAGTACCATGACCGACCTTTACAGGTTTATTATTAATATTGATGATTAACATTAAACACACTCCGTACGCAGAATGTTGATGTTACTGACACTGACTGATAGCTTTTGAACGTCAAAACAAATCGCGGAAGACCTGACTAAGGTTCGCAGGATGACGCTGGATGCAGCGGCTGTTATGATGATGATGAGGTATGTAAAGTTATAAGCATATTTCTAAGTTTAGGAGTCATTTTTTGCAAGACAATGTATGTGAGACCTAAAACAAAATCTCTTCCCGCGCTGATCGTAAAAGCCGATTGAGGGTGTGGGCGAAAAACTGAGGAATCATGTTAGTATGCGATGCGGGTAGCAAACTCATCACTATTTTGCTTCCGTTTTCCACCTAATGCCCACAAACATGCTAAACGTGGCATTCAGGCCTTTAGACCTAGGCTCTGTTTACCCCGCAAGGCAAAAAGACGTGATAGTATGTAAATATGCAAGTGGCCAACACTGGTGTCAGATTTTTCAAGCTACCTAAAGGCATCTGACTTAGATTAACGACAGCCATCAATAACAGGCAGCTGGGACCGACGGCTTAACGTGCCTTCCGAAACACGGATGAGCTCGAGATAATTTTTATTCCACTTGCAGTCAGCCCATCCCAGTAGGAACTGCGCCCGGGGTCCCATAACATACGTACTGATGTAAGACTCAAAAATGTTTTTTATCTCTGTGGCTCCGACGCATGCGCAGTTTTTATAAGTAGAGCTTGACATTGAGACTTAGCAAATAAACGTCGAATATATGCATTATTTATGATCTTCAAATACAAACGAAATCAGACTAGTTTTTGGAACCGGTTTCGACATTACCATGTTTTGGATTCGATTTTATTTTTATTGATTCTTGATGGTGTATTTTAAATGACCTTTAATCTTGTTTACGTTTCTCGTTGAAGGTAAAACACTGCTATTTACTGAATTATATTTAAAAAAAAAGAAATAAATAAATATATACGGACAAATCACATAGATTGCTAGCCCCAAAGTAAGTTCGAGACTTGTGTTATGGGATACTAACTCAACGATACTATATTTTATAACAAATACATATATAGATAAACATCCAAGACCCAGGCCAATATGGAAAAGATCATTTTCATCTTGACCGCCGGGGATCGAACCCGGGCACTCTCGTGTCGCAGGCTGGCATGTTGACCGCTACGCCACGGAGCTAGCCTAATGCAATCAATTGGTAAATTAATTAAAGATTAAATAAAAAGGTAGACGTCGTTTAAAGTAATATATGACGCTTATAAAAGGTAAGTCAAACAAAGCACGACTGCTTAACCAAAAAAAATTATAGCCTATGTCACTTGGGAAGGTAAAGGGTTTCTAATGATGCGTCCAAATCCATTAAGGCATTAAAAAGTTACGGTGGAATCAAGTAACTTAATACATATTCACATAGACGCAAAAACAATATTCTCCTTTTTGAGCAGTCGCGTTATTATGATAGATTGCTCATATATTAAAAGAGATTCCCTTAGTTTTGTCTAAGTGTTTCAATAATTAATCCGTCAGTTAGATATTCAAATAATATTGGACACGTATTTTTTCTTTTGTCGATTAAACAAAAAATGATAAAGATATAGCCCTTTGAAGTTTCGTGTGACGTCATAGTTTGCTACAATTTTTAGCAATCTTTGACGTAACGAGCCCCCACTCCTGAACTTTGACGCGCTTTATCTTTATTATTTATAGTTTATTTGACAAAAGAAAAAATACGTGTCCAATATTTTTTGATTACCTAACTGACGGACTAATTGTTATGTTATTATTATGACCCAGGAAACTAGCCTAAATACGGTTTAATTAATCGCGTTTATTAAATTATTATAACACCTAATGTTATACTATACGTTTTTAAGTGTTATATTTTTGAAATGTGAATGCAAAAATATAACACTTACGCTAATTATATAATCTTATTAAATTAAGAAATAAAATATGATGAAAAAATTTCAAGCCGGGAAGATTTGAACCTGCGACCTTCAGAAAGTCTATGTTCGCGCTAGACTTAAGGTCGCAGGTTCAAATCCCGCTGAAACACCTGACGTTTCGAAAACTTTACAGTTTTAATATTCGCAAGTAAACTAAGCAGTCCATAGACAAATGTCTATGATGTCATGATGATCAAATGCCAACTTAGTCTACCTGAAAACTGTAAAGTTTTCGAAACGCTAGGTGTAATAATAATGTAATAACCGCGATAAAGACGTATTAACTGATTTAATTTAAATATGCAACAATCGCGAAAACATTAGAATACATTTTGTCTAGTGATCATCAAATCAGTCCGTCTTGGCGAGCTCCGTGGCGCAGTGGTCAACACGCCAGCCTGCGACACGAGGGTGCCCAGGTTCGATCCCCAGCCAGGTCAAGATGGAAAACGATTTATTTCAGATTGACCTGGGTCTTGGATACTTATGTCTATAAGTATTTATTATAAAATATAGTATTGTTGAGTTAGTAGGATACGACACAAGTTCACAACTTACTGTGGGGCTAGCTCAATTTGTGTGATATGTTCCTTTATATTAATTTATTTATATTTATTATTCTTAAGCCTACTGCTGAGCATAGGCCTCTCCTCGCTTACGCCACCCACCTCATCCAGGAACGACCCGCGACCTTAACTATGTCTTTAACCCATCTCGTCACTAGATGACCAACCTCTATCTCTCCTGTTCTAGACCACCACTCTGTCAATATCTTGCTCCATCTACCATCACTTCGTCGGGCCAGGTGCCTAGTTCTATTTGGGGCTTATAATCGTCTCTTCTATGTCTTGTACCTTAGTACGCTGTCAGTTACATTTTCAAGTGATACATTTTCAAAAATAAAGTAAGTACCTTTTTGATCTATGAATATTTTTTTATTAGCTGTTTATGTCCCACTGCTGGGCAAAAGCCTCTCCTTCTACTTTCCATCTAGTTATATCCATTGCTTCGTTCCGCCATCCCTCATTGAAAGCAAACAGGTAGTCTCTCCATCTCGTTCTTGGCTTCCCTCTTTAACGTCTTCCATCAGTAGATACCCACGACGTTATCAGACGTGCCCATCCTTCAGGGCTCATATGGCAGTTTCAGATTGACAACTGTTTTATTGACAGTAATGACAATACAAGAGATGTATCATAAATAGGTCATATAGGAATTCAATATAAACTCTATTACACTACATCACATACGTGACCCACCCAATCCCATTCTTTTTATTTCTGTGAATATAATGATAGAAAATATAGATATACATTAGTTGCTTAAAATTGGTTATATATACAATGGAAAAATTTGATAATTTTTCGAAGGCCTACTTCTAATCTATTATCTTAACGCAACAGTAATTTATTAGAGTACAATTTTCACACAATCCGCCTCAAAGTGATCCTCATTAGGCTTTTCTATTAGCTTTCTCCTGACGTAACATAACAGCTTAATTATATCGGACAATAGCTTGAGAAGTTCGCAGGCTTTCGGGGAGTATGAACAATCGTAGTATGTGTACTGTTGTGTAAGTTTATATGTCAATAATGTTTATATTATCTGGGCATCTGAGGAAAATAAAATAATCTTCCAGCTGCTACACTTATGAATATGTGAGGTTTAGCCGAAAACTTAAGTTTAATATTTAAAAAAAATAGACTAGAAACAAAATTAAAACGTTTATTCAGATAATATGCCTTTCATCATCATCATCATCATCATCATCATCATCATCATCATCATCATCATCATCATCATCATCAGGTTCCTCTTAGTCTCCACTACAGGAGCACGACATGACGACAATATGCCTTTGCAGACACTTTTTTACATCAAATCATAATTTAAAAGAACTAATTTAGTATGATTAATATTAAAGTGCAAAAGCTACAGACCTAGCGTTTCGGAACCGACCACTGCAGAGAACTCAACAATCAGATTAAAAACATTTTTTTTTTTTTATTTAACTTTTTACTTTAAGCAGTATTTTGATGTTAACTTGTACAGTTAAAAAATCAATATAATAAAGAGTAAACTCTTTATTACATAGATTTTTTCAATAAAATGTTTATTAATATTAATATTAATATATATAAATCTCGTGTCACAATGTTTGTCCTCAATGGACTCCTAAACCACTTAACCGATTATAATAAAATTCGCACACCATGTGCAGTTCGATCCAACTTGAGAGATAGGATAGTTTTTAACTTATGGCGAAACGAAGTTCGCCGGGGCAGCTAGTGTTTATTATACTGTTTGTTAAATGTTTATTATAGCTATCGCCCGCGGTTCTGCTCGCGTTAACATCGATCCCGAGGGTACAGTACTATTTTTCCGAGACGAAAGGTAGCCTATGTGTTAATACAGGTAAGATCTGACCAATCTGTGTGCATTTCGTCAAAATGCGTTCAGCCGTTGTAACGTGATTAAGTCACAAATATCCAAACATACAAAGTTTCGCAATTATAATATAGTAGGACTTAGACCAAAAGGTACCCTACATTTAGTACATTGATTTATAACTATACCATTATAGCTGGAATCAGTACTATGGTTATTACAAAACAAATTGTATTGAACGTACGTGTATTTTACAATATTATTAAAATTTATACGTAGATTTTTTTACTTTGTGGTATTTTAATAACATTTTTTTTAACTAACCTATATTGTCTCACTGCTGGGCAAAGGTCTCCCCCATTTCCTTCCACCTTGTCTCTGTCTAATGAAATTTCAGAACATCCGCATTGAAAAACGTTGAGGTCGTCGCGCCATCGCTTTCTAGGCCTTCCCCTTCGACGTCGACCATCCTCAGGTATCCATTTCGTCATTTTGTTAGCCCACTTTTCAGGAGTCATTCTACAGATGTGGCCTGCCCAATCCCACTTCAGTTTAGCTGTTTTGTGTCCCACATCGGCAATACCTGTTTTAGAACGAAGTGTGGCATTTGGAACTCTGTCTATCCTTTTCAGCCCTAGGACACTTTGCTCTATTGCTCTTTGGCATACTCTGAGCTTAGACTTCTGTTCCTCGGTCAGTGACCACGTCTGAGCACCGTAGGTAAGGACGGGCAAGACACACATGTCGATGATTTTGCGTTTTAGAGTAATAGGAAGGTCACCCTTCAAGAACGCTTTCATGGACCAGTAGCTCCTCCAAGCATTTTCTATGCGGCGGTTTATTTCTTTTTCCTGCCGGTTGCTGAAGGAGACTATCTGGCGCAATAACATAAGTTTCTAAAAATCGGTTGTAAGAATCAGGTAATGTACCCATAATCTGCATGATAAGTGGCCCATTTTTGTTTACAAGGTTCAATAAACTCAAAGGTCGCACCTATCATCGAATCACTGCACTGTATCAAGGACAATAGGCTAGAGGACATATTGCAAGCCCAGTCAGGTCATGAACACAAGGGCAAAAAACAGTCAAATATCAGAAAACAAATGGTACCACAAAATAACTCGTATTTACTTACTTTGTACTTTTTAAATGTTTATTTTACTATAGAATCGAGCTTACAACTGCTCAATGGCGACATTGTCATGCCGCCTGTCTATTCAGTATATTTAAAACATTGTATTAAATGTTCGAAACATTTTTAAATTATATTGGTACAAGTATTTGAAATTGTTATGGAAAATATAATGTGTCCGTCATTGTTATGGCTAAACAGAAATTGTATTAGATCATCTCTAACTTTCCTACTCATCATATGGTCGGGTCGGGAGAGCAACCAAGTAAAGTTTATATTTTCAAATTATATTTTTAATATCTCTTCCATGCTGGTTTGGGAGAAAAGTAAAAACGTAGAATGTGCCAGCTGCTTCTCTTCCCGCGTAGATTGTAAAAGCTGATCGAGGGATAGAGCTAAAATCTGCGGTATCATGTCAATAGGCGATGCGGCTAGCAACCCATCACTATTTGATTCCGTTTTCCATCTCACCCTCCAACACGCTAAATGTGGCCATAAGGTCTTAAAGACCTAGGCTCTGTCTACCCCGCAAAGGAAATAGACGTGACATTATGTATGTATTTTTAACATCAGTTAGTGTAACCATTGAAATTAAAATCCAGTACTTGTTCTTTTGTGTCATGATTCCCTGCCTACTGAGCTATCATGCCACCAATTTCATGTGAATTCCACTCTATCAGAGCTGAGTGAGCTAGGACCTTATAAACCTATTCCTGGTTTCCAGGCCCAACAGTCACGCTTCATCTGCTGCCCGCTGTACATCGGCATGGCTGCTCTAATAACCGATTACGGTACCACGTTGATTAGACCATTACGTCACTCGGTTTGATCTGCGAGCCGCGAGAGATATTCCAGTTTACAACAGTTGATTAGATACTCCCGGCCTCCGTAGCTTTAGGCTTCGTAGATACAATCATAATAAACTTGATATGGTTGTATCTATGAAGCCTAACTACGGAGGCTGGGAGCATCTATGAACAAACTAGTGTTCCTCGCGACTTCGCGTGGGTTTCGGCCTTATCACGATCCATAATACCTTTATATTGGTTTTATATTTAACATATTATGACTAAGCCGACAGAGACCGAAAATCCTTTTTCGCCTATAATTTAAGGAAAGTTTGTGAGAAGAGATCATGATACAATTTCTCCTTTCTCCTTCCTTCGTTCTTTAGTTGTTTCATAGACCCATAGGGTGAGACGGAGTAAATATATACGGACTAATCTCACAAAATTGAGCTAACATCACAATAAGCTGTGAACTTGTGTCATGGGATACTAAGACAGTTAATCAAAAATATTACATTTGTAATTAATACTTATACTGTACGAATTTTGTGGTGGAGGTCAGGCAACTTTAGAGTTCTACCGCAAAATGTAAATAAATAAATAAAATATATTTATTTTAAAAATAAATAATTAAATTTTCTTTTCTATATACAATAAATTAAATAATTTGCATGGCAATAAATGGCTTTTTATTTATTATTAATTATAAATAAAAAGCCATTTATTACCATATTCAAGAACATATAATTTATAAAATTATAGAAATATTTTACAGCTTCCGAATTTAATATTGTTAAAACTTAAATGGATATCACAATATATAGAGCACCGAATGCTCCCACGTAACCGTAAGTATCGCGTAAGATCTCAGAGACGCCGGCCTGGATCGCCTCGGATTGTGATACGAACTGTACGAACAATAACGGTGCTAGATCGATCATTCTGCGTAGTTTTGATGTGTCAACGACCGGTGCAATACTTGCTATAAAGTTAACGTAGCAGTGACAGCTATGAGAGGTGTAATATCGCTGCAAAAAAAAAATATTGTCAGTAAAGTCGGTTTACGGACGATAATTCTACGTGATAACGGTGGAAGAAAGATAGATGCGTCACAAGCCGAACGATTATGCCGATTGTGCCTCTCTATCGCTTGTTCCTCGCTATCGTTTGCACGCGGAACGTGACACCTTTCGTGCGTGCAGCCGGCATTCATTGATTTATAAGAAGCTAGCTTTGTACAATATATATGTGTGATAGCAAAAAATAGTACTTTGTTACTCTATAATATTAAATTTTTTTGTGACGTCACTACCCGGTACACTTTTTACCGGCCTGTTGCGTCATGAACCCCCACTCCTGAACTTTGATGCGCTTTATCTTTATCATCTTTTGTTTGATTGAAAAAAGAAAAAATACGTATCTAATATTTCTCGATAATCTATAAGACGGACTAATTGTATTTTTTTAGGAAACTAGCCTATTAATTATATTACAACATAGTAAATATTATAGCACCGGCTAGTGGTTTTACATCTTTAACGAGGTCGGTTACGAGTTACAAGTGCTGCGGTGACATTTATATCGAGAGTAAGCATTTCTTCGATTTTCACGACTTTCTTACTAATGACTCGTTTAATGACGATTCTTCGCGGTTTCGACGTTTCTCCGCACATACGGACACATGCCGACAACCGTGACTGACGTTCTGTTTATTAGTCTCGGGTGTAGAAAGCTTACAAGACTGATTCGTCATTGGAAAATGTCGAAATTATGTATTTCTGTTGCTGGAATAATTTGGAGCCCGGGAACCGGTTATCTGAGTATATACGAAAAATCAGTTCTTTATTCCTTACGGGGCAGACGGGGCCTGATGCCTTAAGATTCAATGGCTACGTTTTCTTTTAAATATTGATAGTAACTTTAAAATATCTACGTTTCTTCAAATTCACTATTTTTACAAATATTTACACATATTTTCACGTACGTTGGATCCCCGGTCGGTCACAAAAGAAGGAAAATGATTTTTAAAATTGGTCTAGGTTTTGGATATTTATCTTTTATATGTATTTGATATAATTGGACATTCCCATACAAACTGGCCGGGCGACGGGACTCTTTTGTATGGAACTGACGAAATTTTTTTTGAGTTCCCAGCATTGGTCCCATAGAAAAAGTTGTTCATATTGATGGTCTGAGTCACCCCTTTAAGGGTCCAAAACGATCAAAATTTCACCGTGTATAGTATCCGTTAAGATAGTATCCCATAACACAAGTCTCTAACTTTCTTTGGGGCTAGTTATCTGTGTGATTTGTCTATATATATTGTAATTATTTATTTTCTTTCTGCGCCTGCACCGATAACGGAAAATCAGTGTTTTGTACTTCAGTGCAAAAGAATCTCTGTATATTGACTTTTTTGCCATGCTAGCACACAAATCACATATTTGATCGTATTTAGTTATAGAATTGTTTGTATCTACTTTGTATGTTTGTGGCAAATCAAATACACGAATTATCTATCCATCAGCATTGCTTACCGATATGCCTACTTACACTTTTCCCCACTCCCTCAGCACGATTTTAAGGTCTGCGTGGAAAGAGAAGCAGCTGTTAAATTCTACGTTTATTATTTTCTTCCAGACCAGCAAGAAAACTAACTTTTTTTAAAGTTCTATGTATCTAGGACCAAGTGAGCTTTCGATACTTCACCGGGCGTTTGAGGCGAGTGCAGAGTGCCCTCAGCCTATATAGAAAACATTACCAAAAGGCCCACAGGAGGGACGGACCTCAGCTTTAGGCGTTGCCTGTGTGCGCAAGGCTTGGAAAGACAGCAAACTCTCATATTGCCTGATGGGCCGCAGAAAACTAACGTCTCTTTGTTTCCAATTATATACCCGTAATGAGTGCGGTCTCGTTGGATATTACTGGGCGAGCTAACTGTGCTTCGCGTTATGCAATTTGCGGAGTCGTGTGACAACGATTATGAAGACTGCTCTGTGGGAGAGAGGTTGTTCTCAAGGCTACTCTAAATATAACAAGATAAAGTTAAAAGGCAAGTCCCGACTACAATTTACGGATACAGACGCAGTACCTACAGGTTCATTTGATCTAAGTTTGCAAGACCATATGGCTTATTTGAATTTTTACTGGAAATTTTTGGCGAATGTTAGAAGTTAATACTGTTAGTTTTTTAAGCTGCTTGAAGACGTGCGACATAGTTAATTGCAACGTACTATAGCCCCCAAATATTTTTTTTAACATGTAATACCTCCATTTCTTGTAGGCATTTATGGGAACGATGTTATTCAGAAGCACCACATAACATAATTACCTATGCTTCTCTAAAGAAAAAAAGATCCATATCCCCACGCAAGCCTCAGCCCCAATACTGTTGAAAAGAGGTTCTTTCGGCGTCTTCTTCTCTGCAGTGGTCGGTTTCGAAACGCTAATAGTTTGTAGCTTTTGAACAATGATTAATAATTTAAATATAATTTAATAAGTATTGTTTAAAATGTGAATTGACGTAAAAAGGCATTCTCATGCTATTCTCAAAGATTCAAAACTTTGAATCTTTAAGTGAATCTTAAGTTCGTTATCTTTGTATATCAATTTACTTTAGTGAATCCACCACCTTCTGTGGGATAAAATTATACGATAGAAAGAACCAAGTGTTTCTCTAATGCGCAGATTATTAAACTAATCTAATGTTTTTTTTTTTACTAGGTATTGAAGTAGGCATTTGTCTCCCATCTCACCTGGTGGTAAGTGACGATGAAGACGAGGATGATATATGCCTATACAAGAGATACCCATTTATTCTACTTTTGAATGTCCCGGGACTGTACTTCTTCTTGTTATCGTGTCGACTCCGGCGAATTAAATTTGTGTTGACCAGAACTCTGTCAGTGCATTGTATAGGTCCTCTGGGAATATAGAAGTAGGCAATTCATTCCACACCTTAGCTACTCGAACCAAAAAGGAACTGTCAAAGCGGTGAAATTTCCGTCTACGTCTCGTAGTCCGATGGAGAAAGTTAATGATTGAGTAAATACCCCAGGAATCATTTCAAAGACAATGCAGATAGCAACCCATCACTATTGTGTTTCCCTCTCCACCCAATCGTCCACTACCACATTAAACTTGGCCTACAAATTGCCCTAGTCTCTGTCTACCTCATAAGGGATAAAGACGTGGTTATTACGTATGGGTACCGACTATACAAGGTATCTTTAGCCGGTTATAACTGCCGTAACGTGTGGTCATGTAAGTACTTTCTCTGAAATCAATCACTCTGCCTCCGCGGGGCATCTCGGCCCGGTCTTATGTAATTTATTTATTGGTGGTAACAAGTCGCAATTCATCTGCGAAAATAATTGGATCTGGTATCGACTACTTTTACCAGTGGCAGAACTTAAGATTATTTTACCGAACGAGTCATGTGGGTTTTAGGCTAGAAATCAAGACGATCCCAGAGGCTCAGTGAAGGAAGACCTTTGAATCGCAGGGACTCGGGTTAGATCTCCGGGTAGGTCAAGATTGAATATGATATTTTTCTGACTGTCATGGATTTTCTGATTTATGTATGTAAGTAGATAAATATATTGTCGTTAACTTAGTACTCCATGCGTGACACAATTTCTCAACTTAGTGTGAGGCTAGCTTAATTTGTGGGATTTGTCCGTATATATTTATTTTTAATTGACACACTCCGTCCTGCTTATGTGGTTTGAAATAAAAAAGACAAAATGATATTGGCCCAACAACAGCTCCATAGCTTTGGTTTAAACTTGGTAAAACTAACAATTATTGTTTCGGCAACATTTTAGGACTTAGAAGCACGGGTTGAAGCCATCAAGGTGACAGCCAAAAAATTGCTAAATCATTTGGCAGGATGAATCATCATTTCGTGTAGGTGTTACAGCCAATCGACCATGCACACCCTGGTGTCAGAGTTCTTCGGAACCGCCTCTTGGTCTCTGACATGGTTCCCTTAACGACTACCAGATGGCAGCTAGGACCAACGGCTTAACGTGCCTTCCGAAGCACGGAATCATCTTTATTATCAGACAATCAGGTAATTCTAGCCTGCAATGTCCTAACCAAACTGGAGACAACTAAACAAAGTATGCTTCCCATGGGAATCGAACCCACGACCCCCGGGTCTACAGGCAAACGCCTTAACCACTGGACCACAAGGCAGGATGAATAATATTACACTAAGCGCAAACACCATTAACCAAAGAAGTACAACCTGCACCTAAACAAACACACAGAAAAATATTCTCGGTACTACGAGTATTAATCATTCAGAAGTTTGTTTTTGTTTTGACTGTTTTACACTGTTTGATAATATGTTTGTGTAGAGTTTATCAGTTATCAATAGGCTAGTTTCCTAAAAAAATATAATTAGTCCGTCAGTTAGATATTCAAAAAATATTGGACACGTATTTTTTCTTTTGTCGATTAAACGAAAAATGATAGAGATATAGCCCTTTGAAGTTCCGTGTGACGTCATAGTTTGCTACAATTTTTAGCAAACTTTGACGTCACGAGCCCCCACTCCTGAACTTTGATGCGCTTTTTCTTTATTATTTATTGTTTATTTGACAAAAGAAAAAATACGTGTCCAATATTTTTTGATTATCTAACTGACGGACTAATTGTTATGTTATTATTACGACCCAGGAAACTAGCCTATTCAAAAGGATTTTTTTTTTACTAACCTATAATTCAAAAACGTCATGTTTTCACTTCAAAAATTACCAAGATTCATACAAACTTGCAACCCCTATTGCGCTCCCTTAGGGACGAAATTTCCAAAAATTCTTTCTTAGCGTCTCCTAGTCACAATCTACCTTCCTGACAAATTTTATCTTCATTGGCTAAGTAGTTTTCTTTTCCTCTTGCTGGTATGGCATCAGGTAAGCGCGCCCGGCCTCCCGAGCTACTCATTGTTTTCCCCAATTCATCCGAGTGAGTATTTTCCCAACATCTTTCGCTAATTCCCAAATCTAATAAATTCCTATTCTTCTCCAGCTCAGAACTGCTTCCGATGGGCAGCTACGTCGAAAGCACAAGAAATCGAGTTCGCCAACTTGCAAAGCGTGGTCAATATGGGAATATTGTTCCATGAAACGAAAAATCTTTGGGAGAGGCCTTTGTCTGGGCTTTTAACGGCTGAAATGATGATGTTGACTCATCACAATAGCTCATGGCTTTCAATTCAATCCAAAGTCCCGGGAAAAAACGTCATACTAAAAGTTATTACAAGTAAAATCATAAACTACCTCTATAATTCTACGTAAGTATACTTTCTATCGAGTCGGAGATGGCTATCTTCAAATATATTTTGACCATTTGGCCACGCTGACCGCCTTGTCATTGGCCTAGTCGAGATCTTCATTTGTATTAGAAGTGGGGCAGTTGGGACTCGATAATAGGTGGGCCATAGACTGAGTGGCACCAAGTAAGTATTGTACACGTATTTCTTATTTGGGATAATAGGTAACCAAGCAAATAAACAAACTCACTTTCACATAGGACAAAACTGTTCCTATTGTGAAATAGAGTTGTTAATATGAATATCGAGGTTTTGCCACAGATTTAGCATATTCCGCAATGAAGATTGGGAAACCAGCGGTCGTTGGCCAGCGATGATAATGCTCGTGCGATAAAAGCATCTTGTGACTCATCGCAAATAACAACTAGCCCACAAACCGCGATACTCAATACTCAATATTTATTGCAAACCATATAGACATAGGATGAAAAATTACAAAGTAAGACCATATATGGACCCTGTCGGGCACAGCAATATTAGATTAGAGGAGGACGCACATAGATTAATAGGAGTACCCACTAATTATTACAATTAGTAAAAAGTACTACATCACTAAATTTAAGATGAGATTTTATTTTATTTTATTGTGTAAGTATATAAGGATAAGGACCATATTTTTAAATATATGTATATACCAAAATTTATCTTTTTATTTTATTTTTATGAATTGTATTTGTTATTATTATTATTAATTTGATTAGTTTGTCATTTTTTTTTTTTTAATATTCATTCATTATTTTATTTACAGTTTTAAGCTTTTAACCCAAAATTAAGGATAGTACTCCGCACAGTACTACGTTTTTATTTACACACATACTGTCATATCTTTTCCCTTGCGGGATAGACAGAGCCCAAGCCCATAAGACCTAAAGGCCACGATTAGTATGTAGGCAGAAAATGTAACCATATTAGTGATGGGAACTACGGCTAACCGCATTTTCTAGTAATAATTGGAATTCTCGATTGGCTTTTACGATCTGCGCGGGAAGAGAAGCAGCTGGTACATTGTATGTTTTTTATATCTCTCTTACCACTTAATACTTTACATCTGCCAAAAATGAATCCTTTGATGCTGGGATGGAAGAAAAGTAATATTAAATCCAATCGAGGGAAATAGGAAACATCTGTAGTATCATGACAGGCGATGTTCTTTTTTTCATTTATACTCTTCAAATAAGCTAAAGTTATTAAGTATATAGTTTACTATAGAGAGCAAATAGTTACAAAAAGATTAGCAGGGAGCGTACTAACTCGGTACAATTCAGTAACAGATGTGGACATGTGGACCCAACAGATAAAGACCATTCTAATTATAAAAATTAAAAAAAAAAAACATAATAAAAATGCCGACTTTTTACACAAACTGAGCAAATTATAATAAATTTATAAACTATTTTTAGCTCATTTTCGTATTAAATTCCATAAATCTATTAGTATGGCTTAATTTAGTTGGCGGAACTTCTTCTTATAAAAAACTTATCAATTTCTTATATTTTAATCTCTTTTGAATAAGCGTATACCATAGATCTGTAACGTACCTATAGCTATAGCCGCCATTTCGTTAACATGGTTCTCTTCTATGGTCTTAAGCTCTACCCATATAAGATAAAGACCCGACATCTGTATAAAATAAAGACAATCGAAAGAAAGCGCAGCCCATAACTGAGAGGTATGGAGTTCGAGTCTTGCCCGGAATAAATTCAATCTCTGAATAATTCAATGTGTCTCGTACGGTCACTTTCATCGTCCTCGACCTGCGTTCTGTGACGTAAGACTTCCTTATCATTATAAGAAAAAGTAAAATATAATATATCCTCGATTAATTTCTTTAATTAAATAATTAGTAAAATAACGACTTGGACACCACATTATTGTAAGTATTTAATATATATATTATGGCTAGCTCCGTGGCGCAGCGGTCAACACGCCAGTCTGCGACACGAAAGTGCCCGGGTTCGATCCCCGGCCAAGTCAAGATGGAAAATGATCTTTTTCAAATTGGCCTGGGTCTTTGATGTATATCTATATATGTATTTGTTACATAGATTTAAAAATAAATCATACCTACTTCTATGATTTGTTATAAAATATAGTATCGTTGAGTTAGTATTCCATAACACAAGTCTCGAACTTACTTTGGGGCTAGCTCAATCTGTGTGATTTGTCCGTATATATTTATTTATTTATTATATATATAATTTCTTAAGTCCGTTCTACTAGAGTGCGTGACGCCAAAAAGATGGAACACAACACAACTTCTGGCGGCTGATATAATGATGATGAAAATCTTTATCTCTTGTAAATAAAACAACATCACCAAATTAAGATATTTATGTACAACTGTATTCAGAACTCCTTTCTGAAGACGACTAAAGGTAAAAACTTCTTACATAAATCCCTGTGAAGCACGGTAAGTAAAAAAAACTTGCATCACCATGGAAAGCAGTCGGGAAGCGCAAAAAGAATCGTTGGGTAATTTCACAGTATCAGCCTTACGTATTGTGAGGCGATTATTATGCAGTAATAAGCAGTAACATTTGGTTACATGCAGTATTGCAACGTTTGTATGCGTTGGCCAATTCTGTTTATTTCACAAAGCTTAAAAAAATTTAAAAGTGTTTTTGAATAGTGCATTTGTCTTGTCAATGGCATTCGTTGTAAGACTTGGATTTAACTACTATTACTATTCTCTTTATTTATTTAATTTCTTCTTCATCATCATCATCATCATCAAGTCTTTTTTATCTCCACTGCAGGATCATAACCCCCTCTGTATTTAGTTTCTTGGGACTAGGTATTTATAAAACTTTTTTATAAAGTAAAATATAACAAAATATCATACAAAAAATACAACTTTTATAAAGACGTAATCCTAGCAGCAGCCCTGCCAGCAGCGGGGCAGGGCTTAAGCTACCAGCAGTTAAGGCTACAGAGAGAGGAACTATTATTTTTTTTTTTTTTGAGATAATTAAATGAAATACCAATATAACGCGCTCTATATCGATTTTAAGATTTGAATCATAGTTTTAATTAGAAACTTTCTATAATTTACTAACATCCCTATAGAGGCCATTTTAGAATTTAATTTTTGTGTCTATCTGTATGCAAATTATTTTTCAAGATTGTGACCGAGCTATTCAGCGTTGATCAGACCACCTTTTCATTCATTATATTAAGCTAGCTAGTCTAGCCCCCAAAGTAATTTTGACACTTGTGTTATTGAATACTAACTCAACAATACTATATTTTATCACTAATGCATATATAGATGAACTCCTGTAGATAAATCCAGGTCCTGTAAAAATATCATTTTCCATCTTGGCTTGACCGGAACTCGACCCCAGAACCTCCGGTGTGACAGCCTGGCATAATGGCCACTAGGCCACAGAGGTCGTTCTGCAAGTCATTAATCCATTTTCAATTTTTAGCTTAGCATCATAGTTTCTGTACTACGGCATACTTATAGCCATTTTATCTTAACCAGATTTTATCTTATTATAAAACGGGGACTAACTAGTACTTGGTTTAAACCATAATCCGACCAAAATAAGTCGACACTTATCACTTTGACGTTTTCGTGGCTGTCATCCTGGACAGTGGCCGGCAGGACGGAATTAGCGACCATATTCTGCGTGGAAAGATAAACGCATGAAAACTTGAAAACACGCGTTTTCCAAACAAAAGATTAGTCTTTTGTTAGATTGATTGTTTACCCCCGAAAACCCCCATAAACCAAATTTCAGCGAAATCGTCAGAGCCGTTTCCGAGATCATAGAAATAAATTTATATATAAGTATACAAGAATTGCTCGTTTAAATGTATGAGATAAATGGCCAATAGTAACACTGTCAGTGTTTAGCGATGTGCACACATCTCATTAATTGCCGCAAACCGGAGCGTGCGACTGCGTGCGACTGCGTGCGTGTGGCGGCGTGCGACTGTCTCTTCGTTTGCTTAGATAACTTGATTTGCCAAGCTTCATTGTTGTTACCACTAATATTTGAGAATATTGTTAAGTACATGCGTTGTTTTTAAAGCATTTACGAGTTTTTTTAGTAAAACTAACGTGAGATAATAAATAACATAATTTATATGTGAATTACGGGTTACTCACGTACAAAGTCAGCTACAGGCCGACATGTTTCAACCTCATCCGGAGGTCTTCCTCAAGGCGCCCTGAGGAAGACCTCCGGATTCACATATCAATAGCATTTACGAGTGCTCTTTTGGTAATGTTCTACTCAGGTCAGTATTTACTTCATCATCATCACCATTTCAAGGATTCTTCGTTCCATCAGATATTCCTATATTCACCATGCTTAGCAGGCGTGTTGGCGAGTGCCGTTTCTTTGGCTTCTGGTGCTCCTGCAGCTACTGCCTATAGGAAGAAGTTGTAGCTGGGGAAGAATATACTTTTTTGGATCTGGGTTAGGAATGACGGTACTGAGATACTACTTACTCGGATAAATAGGGGAAAAACACGTACTCGATGCCATGCCTACAAACACAACAAACGGGCACCGTATGCCTACGTCATACAAAGAACACACCTTCCAAGCTTCAGGTCTCTGTGATCAGCGGTTCAGGCTGTGCGTTGATACTGATCAACTAACTGCAGTGAGTCTTCTAGACAAAGCATTTTGTATGTATAATCGACACGCAGATTTCCAGTAATATTAATTTTAAAATTTAATGAAATAAAGTTTTCTATCCTTATCTCTTCCATGCTGTTCTGGGAGAAAAGAAAAAACGTAGAATGTTCCAGCTGCTTCTCTTCCCGCGCAGATCGTAAAAGCCGATCGAGGGAATGGGTAAAATCTGACGATTTATGTTAATAGGCGATGCAGCTAGCAACCTATTACTATTTTAATTCCGTTTTCCTTCTAATGCCCACCAACATGCTAAACGTGGCCTTCAAGTCTTATAGACCTAGGCTCTGTCTACTCCGCAAGGGAAAAAGACGTGATACTATGTATGTATGTATCCCTATTTGTGTTTGCAAGATGAAATTGGCTACAATTTATATTAAACTAGCTTTCGCTCGCGGCTCCGCCCGCGTCAATGTCGATCCCTCGGGAATAGTACTTTATTCCGGGATAAAAGGTAGCCTATGTCCTTCTCCGTACTCCAGAGAACTTGTATGCAAAATTTCATGATAATCGGTTCAGTAGTTACGGCGTGAAAGCGTAACAAACAAACAAACAATCAAACTCACTTTCGCATTTATAATATTAGTAAGGATACATGCAGAAAACAGTTGTTGCACATGTCATTTGCAATATTTTCGAAATCGAAATTATTCACAAAATGAGACAACTCTACGACTCTGTAGGCGGCATAACATAATTTCAATCATCCAAACGATGTTTGCGAGTGTGGCAAAGCCATTAAGACTCGCTGTCGCAAATGCTAACTAGATCAATATCGCGGAGATCATCAGTTTGCTCACGTTGCTCGACCCACACGATGTCTCTATCACGCATAATACCTGAGATATTCCGATTTAACTCATTAAAAATACTATTTATATGACAGATACAGAATGATCAATACTTTAGATTACGCAGGACAAATGTGTTAAACATTGCTTTCTTATTATGTTCTAATACTAGCTTTTTACCGCGACTTCGGCCTGTGCCATTCTGATGTTAAGGTGTGGTTAAATTTCTGAAAAGTCCATCTAGTAGTTAAAGCGTGAAGGAGTAGCAAAAAGTATTAGTAAGAAGAACTAATGTTCTTCAAGTATTAGTAAGAAAAACGTTTAACATGTGAGCTTGTCTGCTTTTGACAAGACTTGGAGAGAGATGGCTAGAGATAGAGCAAAGATTGTAAATAAAGGGGAGACTTTTGCCAAGCAGTGGTACGTAGAGAGAAACAGCTAATAAAAAAAACACAAATACACAATATGAGAAAAAAACTTACCATGCTTTATTTTAGTAAATACTTTTTATAGAAATCCCGAATAACATCTATCAAACTCAGCCCTCTAACCAACTTTTAACTTATTTATAACAAACAATGGAAAATACAGTTATAATAAATTCACACTAGCACCATACCAATCAATAAGTACTTCCATCCCGCAATTTAGCCATTCAAATTACATATCTTCAGTTTCCTCATACAGATTATCGCGTTCAATGTACAAAGAGTAATAAAGATCGAATTATGGTGTATGGCATTTAGATTGCTGTACAGTTAGAACACAATCAGCAGGAAGTGTTGGTAGAGGCTATTCATGAATAAAAACCGGCCAAGTGCGAGTCGGACTCGCGCACGAACGGTTCCGTACCGTTATCTATAAAAACAGCAAAAAAATCATGTCTGTTGTATGGGACCCTTTAATATTAATTTTATTTTTATTTAATTATTCATTTTTAAAGTGAACATATAACTAAATATTCTGTGAATATTTCAAGCGTCTACCTGTTGCCGTTACCAATATCGAGCAAAAACAAGCTAAAAAATCACATTAGTTGTAGTATTTTTTAGTATTTGTTGTTATAGCGGCAACTGAAATACATCATCTGTGAAAATTTCAAATGTCTAACTATCACGGTTCATGAGATACAGCCTGGTGACAGACGGCCAGACAGACAGACGGACAGCGAAGCGATGTTAATAGTGTCCCGTTTTTACCGTATGGGTACGGAACCCTAAAAACTGTTAATAGTATGATTTTATACTTGACTCTAATAATGGAAGTGTATAAAGCTCAAGCCTCAGTTCTAGAATATAATATAATCTTCTAAAATATAACCAACCGAATAGAATTGTGTCATTATGTAGTAAATCATTTTGATTTTCACACTACTTCAAAAAGTGTACTGTTTATGAATTAAAAACTTGTATAGCGGCGTTGTGCACTTTTTGGAATGGGTAAACAGGACACGTGACCTGATCGAAAGTTTGTAAGACGGACACGTGTCCTGAGACCCCCGCAAAGACGAGTTTTCACTTCTGCCGACACTCGGCAGCTCCGTGGCGCTGTGGTTAATACGCCAGCCTGCGACACGGAGTGCCCGGGTTCGATCCCCCGCCAGGTCAAGATGGAAAATGATCTTTTTCACATTGGCCTGGGTCTTGGATGTTTATATATATGTATTTGTTATAAAATATAGTATCGTTGAGTTAGTATCCCATAACACAAGTCTCGAACTTACCTTGGGGCTAGCTCAATATGTGTGATTTTTCCGTATATATTTATTTATTTACACCCGGAGTGCAATCCGTTGTTTTTTTATAAGTTAATGTTTGTAAGTATCTACATGAGTGCCTTTATACACTATAACTTCCAATCACCTTCACGGTTTTGGACTAATGGGGTATCGTTTAAATCGTTATATGCATAATCTATAATGTTTTGCCAAGGCAGTCCTATTTTGTTATGAAAAAAATCTTATTTAAAATATTATTAATTTTCGTATACGGCCCTGTAGGCATATGAGATTGTATGTATGTCTTTTTTGACATTATTTAAATTTTCATTAAAATTGATTACAAGGGTTTGTAAGAATTCACAATTCTATATTATCTAGTATTCAAGATTCAAAGATTTATTCAGAAAATAGGCCTTTTCAGGCACTTTTTCACGTCAATTCACATTTTAAATAATACTTATTACTTAAATTATATTCAAATTATTGATTATTGTTTAAAAGCTACAAACTACTAGCGTTTCGGAACCGACCACTGCAGAGAAGAAAACGTCGAAAGAAACTCTCTTCAACAGTATTGGTCGCCTACCTGAAGGATTTTGTATGATATTTTATATTTTTATCTTTTTTTTCTGATTAAAAGACTATTACTGTTATTAAACAACTAGCCCGCCCTGGCTTCGCACGGGTCAGCATCATTTCGAGTAGGTGTCATGGTCAATCGACTATGCACACCCTAGTGTCAGAGTTATTCGGAACCGCCTCTCGGCCTCTGACGTGGTAATTAAATAACATACGTTCATCAGGGATAATGCAGGATTCTAATGGTGAAAGAAGTTATTTGCAATAGCAAAGAACGTTCACACACACATTAAACAACCTGCACTTATTGTTACCTACACTACAACAGCGTTAACAACCGTTTAGAAACATATGTACGTGTAACAAATGAAGATTAATGAGGTATGAAAACTGCGCACTTACTAACAGTTACAACGCGAGCGGAAGCTCGGCGCGTGACAGGACTGCGGACCGAGACAGGTGCGCAGGCGCAGCGCCGTTGCTTTTGCAGCTTTTGTGTTTAACAACTTTTTAATGACTCCATGCTTCACGCCTCTAAGAGATATTTATATTAAAATTAAATCACTTAACACGGTTTTATCGCGATTATATTATTTATACATCTAACATTTCAAAAACTTTACAGTTGTCATGTTTGTAGGTAGACTAAGTTGTCATTGTCTAATGTGTTATAAGAACTTTGCAAAACTACCGCCTACAATATTATATTACAACTGTAAAGAAGAGACTTGAACCTTGCGATATAACGCAATGTGTATATCTATTTCTGCTATAACAACAAATGATAAAAACAAAATAAAATAAAAAATAAGGGTGTACACATATATTAACGTGTTTCTCAATTCTGTAAAATGTGTTGCTAATTTATGAGTGAGACATCAAACCACAGATAATCATAGATTATTAAAAACAATAGAGTCCATGCAAGAAAAAGTTTGGTTAATTTCAAAGGAGAGATCGAATTAAAGAGGTTTCATGCGTTCTTTCTTAATTCCTATAGAAACGTGCTTGTTTTTTTGGCGTTTTGTTGTTAAATAATTAAATTCTTCATTTCGAGTCGAAATGGTTTCAATAGATTACATTTCTTTTGATCAGAATTTGGCTACGCTGATCGCTTTACCATTAGCATCATTGAAGTCTTGTACCGTGCAACTAATGGGGCAGTTCAGGCATGGATGGCAGAAGATGAGACATGGACTGATTGGCACCGCAGTCACACAGATCGTTGGTGGAAAAACCTAACTCTTTTTTCTCGACATTTCCCATATTGTACACTGTGTACGGGACTATTTGTATGCGGTTCAGACTCGCACTTATCCGGTTTTTTTCTGTGGTTTATACGATTCGGCCGGTCTAACAACCTTCCTTAAGTTTTCGAACTCGTACACCTTTATAAGCTTATCGCTAACATTTTCTGGAGGACGTAAACTTTATCACCACAATATTTCTCGCTGTTACTTTGTAAGTAGGTACAGGGTTACTATGTCAAGGCATCCGCTGCACAGTTACAGTGGTTTAATGACAGTCATCAGACGAAAGCCGGAACCAACGTTCAAACGGTTAACGTGCAGGCAGCTATCGGCAATACTTTGTGGTCTGCTCACCCATTTCAAAAGGAGACATGAGCTTTCTAAACAATAAATATTTGTTATAAACGTGCGTCACATTCATTGAATGTTCCTTATTTGCTGGACTGACTTTCTTATTTCGTTTGTTAATTCAATTGCACCCTAAAACTCGTCAAGTGTTCTTAACCTAGGTTATTTTCCATGGTAAATAAATAAATACGGACGAATCACACAGATTGAGCTAGCCCCAAAGTAAGTTTGAGACTTGTGTTATATTGTATCGTTGAGTTAGTATCCCATCTAACTCAACGATACAATATTTTATAACAAATACATATATAGATACACATCCAAGACCCAGGCCAATCTGAAAAAGATCATTTTCCATCTTGACCTGGCCGGGGATCGAACCCGGTCACTCCGTGTCGCAGGCTGGCGTGTTGACCGCTGCGCCACGGAGCTAGTCATGGTAAATAAGGGAACAAGAAATACTTTATTAAATCTGGCGAACGGGTAATATAGTAATTTGACCGAACCAACACTTCTTTTTCCACTCCACGTTATGTGGGGTCAAGACAGCATGAAGTCTTTTATAATTTCCATGCTGTGAAAGGTTTCGGCTTATTTTAGTTAACCCTCCTTGGGAATGTTTTCGTTGCACGGGATGTATGTGCTTGTCCCTATAGTCGCCTCTTACGACATCCATAAAACAGAATGGATGACACGAACAAAGCAAGGTTGATCGAACTTACTAAGAGCATTTATTTATAACAAAAAAATCAAGTTTTAATAACTTTAACTGTTATCCTTTACTGCCTGTCCTGCGGTTGCACTTTTTACCGAACTCGGACCCAATGCCATATTGGGTCCAAGCCCAGCCTCCCGAGCTGGTAGTGCTTCTACTTTCTGGCCTCCAATTCATCCAAGCAAGTAACATCCTAAATACCTTTATCTAGCTCCCTAGTTTAATAAACTCCTACCCTTTTCTCACTTGAAAAATGGTTTCAGCAACGATGAGCAGCAGCGTCGAAAGCAACATAAGCCAAACAAACTCCGCTGAACAACCCGTCTGCCAAGGATGGAGAGTATGGCGGATCACCACCCCTAGAGGTCTATGTTCTTGCGGGTGAGGTTATATTTAGTTATTTCAAATATATAATTAAGATCGATGAAAAGTGAAAGTCCGATATCGTGATATGGCCAATGATCATATAATACTTAAATTGTTTTTAAGAGCATTACAATGTTCGGTATATTATTAAAATTGAAAATATGTGATGAAAAAGAACTCGGACACAGGTAGGATTCGAACCTCGACGCGGTGATTCGAAGTCACGGTGGTGTAATGGTATCACACTTAGGGCGTAAACCTAGGGGACGTGGTTCGAATCCTACCTGTGGCCGAGTTCTTTTTCATCACATATTTTCAATTTTAATCATATAATATCTTTGATCCTGCTACCAAGCATCTATAGACGTCATTAAGCTCTTTGATTTGATTGAGAGAGAGGAAGAACAAGCGAATAATCCGATGATCAAATGACATTCCTTTCTTTAGAACTCTTGTAACTATCCAAGAACAGCCAGTGTTTTCGTAATTTACTTAAAGCTATGTTTAAATTGTCGCGATACTGTGAGGTATAGTTTTATTGTATAGTTCTATTTGTACATGTACACTTGTAAAGCGTATAATGTCAATAAACTGGTCTGATTTTGAAGAACTCCGCAGCGCCAAACTACTCAGCCACAGAATTTTGCAACACTAATTAATCCATCATCATCATATCAACCGCAAGAAGTCCACTGCTGGACATAGGCCTCTCCCAAAGATTTCCAAAATGACCGGCTTGAAGCGGCCTGCATCCAGCGTTAATCCATACTTCCGCTTAATATATAAATGCGAAAGTAACTATCTGTCTGTCATCGTTTCACGCTTTAATCATTGAGCCATTTAGATGAACTTTGGTACGGATGTAGTTTGAAGTCTGGAGACGGACATACCTTTTATTCCGTAAAATGCTACTGTAACCGAGGGATCGACATTGACGCGAGCGAAACCGCGGGCAATAGCTGGTACACAATAAATTCTCTTGTATCAAAAATTTAAACTATATTATTAGGGTTCCGTACCCAAAGGGTAAATATAGGACCCTATTAATATCGCTTCGCTGTCCGTCTGTCTGTCTTTCCATCTGTCACCAGGCTGTATCTCATGAACCGTGATAGTTAGACAGTTGAATTTTTCACAAATGATCTATTTCTTTTGCCGCTATAACAACAAATACTAAAAAATAGATATTAAAGGGGGGTCCCATACAACAAATGTGATTTTTTAGCTTGTTTTTGCTCGATATTGATAACGGCAACAGGTAGACGCCTGAAATATTCACAGAATATTTAGTTATATGTTCACTTTAACAACGAATAATTAAATAAAAATAAAATTAATATTAAAGGGGGTCCCATACAACAGACATGATTTTTTGTCGTTTTAGATAACGGTACGGAACCCTGCGTGCGCGAGTCTGACTCGCACTTGGCCGGTTTTTTTTTCTTATACCAGCAATGGTACGTTTATTATCAATAAGAGTCTGATATTAATACAAACCCTATCTTAGTCTTCACTCTGCGATCAAGCAACGTCTGTACCGTGATTTCTCTCCTTATAGCGAGGCGAGTGAAATGATCCGATCGCTCGTATCGCAGTAATCTCGGATCACTGAAAGTGCCATGTAAGACAATGGTCGGCATTGCTGTAATTACTAGCTATATACTTAATTGATTTGCTGATTGTTACCAATAGTAAACTGATAGAAAACTTTCTTTTATGTACCTTCTATATCTTTAATACAGCGTGATTATGATAAATCTGGGAATCAGACCCCTAATGGAACGCAGAATTGCAATAAAAAAATTACCTTACATATAAATTCATTCAGCGACTATTTATGGGAAACATGTCTTTTTTGCAATCAACTTTTTTTCTTGCAATTCTGTATTGTATTCCATTAGGAGTTTCAAAATCACGTTGTATTTTAAAATATAAGTGAACTAAATTTAATATTCATATGTAGAATCACGTTTGGTTCATGAAATTAGTGACAAGTTTCAGTGTTATTATTATTTGTATCTTCCTATGAATAATGGGTGTTATCCCGGTCCTTTGGAAGGCTTATGACGCAAGCCTTCCAAAGGACCGAGATAACTTCATGTTGGATCTATATTTTTCTTAATATATATTTGACGGCAAATGAGTAGACGAGCCACCTGATGGAAAGTGGTCACCGTCGCCCATGGGCATCTGCAACACCAGAGGAGGTGCTGATGTGTTGCCGACTCTATATCCCTATATACCTCCAACACGAAGAGACCCTTTGCAGAAGTTACATCATATAGGCCTCTACCAAAACTCGTTCGGAGTCCGACTCGCACTTGGCCGGTTTTTCTAATCTTAGATAGATTGCCTGACAGCATAGAATAAAAGAGCCCTTTTCAATTTTTATCTGTCATTAAGGGCACTTACCTCATGGTAATAAATGTACAAAGTATCATTACTTTGTACATTTATTTAATAAGCTTTAATAATTTACTACATTTCTCAAACTTAACTAGATAGATAAATAAAAATTAAAGAGTATCTGCTATAGTTTATGAAATAAGACAATGAATTACAATAAATGCTTAATGTTTGGGTAGTAAAATATTTTTGGTTTCGGTTGCACGGAACCCGACCCGTTGTGACCCGACTCGCATTTAGCGGTTTTTTTTTCAATAACAATAACTGGTGCCCAAAAAACGCACCGCTATTTGAAAACAATTAAAGAAGAGCCATAAACATGCATAGAGGCGTCACACAAGAAATGTTGCCTACTTTCGTAATTCAAAGAATAAAAAGCGAGGGGCGTGTTAAATTAGCCGTAATATTTTGTACATTAGCCCACATAGCATTTTGAACGTGTGTGAACAGCTGCCGGTACAAGGTTCGAGTCTGTTTGGACAAATGATGCTTTCGTAATGTGATTAGTAATTTTGTGATAATTCTTGACGTTTACCGTTCTCGTTTTGCGTGCGAGAAACTCTGTTTTATGTAAAGTGATGAGAAAGTATCGTCTTCTCAGCAAATTTACGCTTTATTGGAGAAAATTATACGGCAATGACAGTCATGTCTGAGTTAATAACTGAGGATATTAATCTACGCCGGTTGAATTATATTTCATTTACTTTGTAATAAATTTTTTTAAACGTACTGTGGTACGTACTTTAATTACTTTTTTTACAAATGAATTTTGTAAAATATTTAAAATCTATCCGAGTTTTAATTTATTTATTAGTAAATAATTAAAACTAAAATATAACCATTACTTAAATTAAAGTGAACTATCTTATATAAAATAGTTATTAACTCTATGTATTTTTATTAATTCCTTGATTTATATTTTTAATTAAGGTCGTATAAGTTCACCACTTTGCAAGAAATGTATGAATTTCAACGCAAAACGTACCACGTTCGTTTAAAAACCGTTTCTAAGAGCTAAATACTAAATTATACTGAAATATTTTCATAAAGTTACCTGTTACAGCGTTCCAAAAGTCACGGGAACAGTCACAAGTGTCACAACACAACACAGTCACAATCGCAAACGAACAACACTCGCGATGCAGCGTGCGTGGTGCGCGCGCGCAAGCTCGATCCGTTATGTGGCGGCGCGCAGCGTGGAAAGCGGTCGCGATTCACTTCACAGACTATGAATGGTAGAAGGGATTAGCGGCGGTAAAATACCTATTCTCGGTATGAACTTGGTTATTACAGAATTTGACGAGCTCTGTCAGTGGTCATCATACCAGGATGCCACACCGAAGGTCCCGGGTTCAATGGTCAGGTCAACTTGGAAAATCTTTTTTTAGATTGGCTTGGGTCTTGGATGTTTATCTATATATGTATTTATTACAAAACTATGGTATCGTTGAGTTAATACATGAGGTATTAACTCAACGATACCTCAATCTCGAAGTTACTTTGGGGCTAGCTTAATGTGTGTTTTTATTATTTATCTATATACTTAAAATTAATACTATTTGAAGTAAAAGTTTGATGTACCATCTTTTTACATCCTTCGTTTTCTACCTACACATGACACAGAAATTGAATTTAAATAAAATACCTTAAAATTATCGTAACACATACATAACAACGAAAACAATTTATTTTACAAGATATATACACCTAGAACTTTTTTATATTATAAAAATGTATTGCAGCATTCTACCGACTGAAAGAATAATTTCATGAGCATACTTAAAATTTTAACACACATATTTTTTTAAACAATAATAAAATTTTACATTTTATTATTGTTTAAAAATATACATATATTTACTACTTACATATTATGTAAGTAGTAAACAATAAACAGAACGACCCAAAAATTCTTAGAGAGTTCTACTTCTACCTACGCGTTCTTCTGTACCGTTAATCTTTGTGATGCAGTGCAGGTTATCAATGAAGATGGACGTTATCTGGCTGAGGGAAAGTGACCCGAGTGCGCCAAGGACTGGATCATTCCCTGTTGACATAGGTCAGAGGTTTCCCCTCAATAGCCTTTAACTAAAGCAACGCCTAGGTTGTCTAAGATTGTAATCTGATGAGGGAAAGTGACATGACCTGAAGACACTTGGACTAAGGTACTTATCTGGCAAGACGTTTGCTCTTATTAAAGTGACAGCTGGTAAAACCTCTTTAATAACTGAAATAAAACAATCAAGTTCGAGTTAAATTCGCGTGAAGAGGGTTCCGAATAAATATAAAAAATAAATAAATTGTAGGTACCCCCAAAATTTGCCCTAGACCCAATTAAACCATATATTTCTAATAACTTCTCAGTAATCTATAAGTAAAAATATATATTACGTTTTTCTTTTCAAAGTTTTCGGACCCTTGATTTTGAAGATAAGTTAGGAAGATAAGGGGAATGGTCAATTTTTATCTATCTTGTCGAATAACTTTAAAACGATATATTGTAAAATTGTGAACTAAATATATTTAAGACCCTTGCACCAAGCCCTTCCATTGGATATGTAACACGACAAAGTTTGTATAACATTTTTTCCCTACATGCCCACACATGATTGCATGAAATAACTAGTGGACGAAGCAAAATACATTTATCCAGGTACTACGCATTTTCAGACACTCTTTCACCTCAAATGTATATAAAAATTATCTAATTTAGAAATATTTATTCCATTAATTCATGTTCCAAAGCTACACACTAATAGTCTTTCTAGCCGTGTGGTATCCGGCAGAGTAGAATAGGACCACTCCAGGTCTTCCCGTGGATGTCGTAGAAGGCGACTAAGGAAATACAAGCTAAACAAAGCTTATAAACATCCTGTGAGACCTGTCCAACCCGTCTGGCCAGCGTGGGGAGTGTAGGCCAAGTCCTCTGTCTGCTCTGGCCAAGTATGGCTCTAGTAGTACAGAGAGCGTCATGCTTCTGCAGTGGAGACTAAGAAGGACCTGATGATGAATAGTCTATCGGAGCTAATTACGCCGGAAGGGCGACTACCAGTCTGGAATTGGAAAGCATTTTATGATTGTTCTGGACAGCTCCGTGGCGCAGTGGTGAACACGCCAGCCTGCGACACGGAGTGCCCGGGTTCGATCCCCGGCCAGATAAAGATGGAAATTGATCTTTTTCAGATTGGCCTGGGTCTTGGATGTGTATCTATATAAGTATTTGTTATAAAATATAGTATCGTTGAGTTAGTATCCCATAACACAAGTCTCGAACTTACCATGGGGCTAGATCAATCTGTGTGATTTGTCCTTATATATTTATTTATTATTTACTATTCTTTTTCTTTCTTGTTTTTCTTTTGTTCATGAAATTCGAGTATATAACTTCATTTACATAATTAATGAAGGTGGTCTGGGAAAAAAGTAAAAACGTAGAATGTACCAGCTGCTTCTCCACCCGCGCAGGTCGGGGATATGGGCGAAAATCTGAGATCATTTTAGTAGGCGATGCGGCTAGCAACCCATTACTATTTTGATTCCGTTTTTCCACCAACATGTTAAACTTGGCTTTTAGGTCTCATAAACATAAGCTCTGTCTATCCCGCTAGGAAAAAAGAAGTGTGTATGTATCTATTTTATGTTAGCGATCAAGTTTGCTGTGTCAATTGATACAATAGTCTTAAAGAGGCCGAGAAGACCACTCCTCCCTGGCAACACCCGTTCTCTAGTTGGCGCATGCATAAGTCATCGTTGAACTCAACAATATAACTTAATATTTTAAATCAAATGCGTGTTTATAAAACTCTTAGAGGTTATATTTGTAATGTTGGCAGCGCGCATGTGTCAGTGGCAGTGGCCGGATTTCCGCCAGGACCTCGGCCATCGCGACTCCAATGAGCAGTCTTCCCATGCCGATTCAATTAGTTGACAGATGGCCAATTAGAGCTTATCTCCGCTAATAAAATCTAACGTCTGTCCATCTGTAGCCATATGTGAAGGGACATTGACATTTACTTTTTGGACAAAAACATTTGAATTTTTTGTCCAGAAGTTCGCTTTTACAAAATAATGTAGGTTTGAATTAGTTAAGATACTCGTAAATAAGATAATTTATTTGTGAAACATGTTACAGTTTACATTACATTTAAGTAGGTACATAAATATATTGTAGATGTTACATAAATAGTTAAAAATGAACATGTTCGGCCACATGGGATACAAATATTAAGTTAACTTAATTTAGTTTTTTTTTAGGTTAGTTTCTTTTTTAATAAAATTTTTTTGTTTGGAAAAAATTGTTTTGAAGTAGCTGCCTTTTACTTTATGGCATACCTAAAACTTATGAATATTGCTCTATGGCTTTGACATATTTAATGTTTTAACAAAGATCGGAGCTTTAGAAAACACTGCTGTGTTGTTATCAATATTGTTGGTAACAATGGAAATTCTCTTCCATACTGGTCTGGGAGAAAAGAAAAAACATAGAATGTACCAGCTGCTACTCTTTCCACTTAGATCGTAAAAGGCGATCGAGGGAATGGGTAAAATCTGAGGAATCATGTTAATAGGCGATGCGGCAAGCAACCCATCACTATTATGCTTCCGTTCCCCACCTAATGCCCACCAACATGCTAAACTTAGTCTTCAGGTCTTATAAACCTAGGCTCTGTCTACCCCGCAAGAAAACAGGACGTGATAATAGTATCACGTCATTATATTACATAGGTATGTATTGGAAATTTTTGACGATCTCTGTCTTTATGTCGTGGGATACTAACTAACTCAACAATACAATTTTTTATAACAAATAAATATATAGATAAACATGCAAGACCCAGAAAAATCTGAAAAAGATCATTTTCCATCATGACCTGACCGGGGATAGAACCTTGGAACTCCGATGTGGCAATCTGGCATGCTGAACACTAAGCCATAGAGCTCGTAAATCCCACAACTGTGTGTGGTCCCATAATAAAAACCAACGCACTAGAAGACTTTCAATTAAAACTTGTGTTAACTTTTAAATGATTTCCGCGAACAAGCCCGGTTATTATCATTTATTGTAAAGTTTTATAAAAAAACATAAAATGCCAGTAAACAATAATTTAATCGCAAACACAATTTTCATTGTGTTGCTCTAAGCGAGCCTTATATAAATAAATAAAATAAATATATATATACGGACAAATCACACAGATTGAGCCAGCCCCAAAGTAAGTTCGAGACTTGTGTTATGGGATACTAACTCAACGATACTATATTTTATAACAAATACATATATAGATACACATCCAAGACCCAGGCCAATCTGAAAAAGATCATTTTCCATCTTGACCTGGCCGGGGATCGAACCCGGTCACTCCGTGTCGCAGGCTGGCGTGTTGACCGCTGCGCCACGGAGCTAGTCCTACATATTTGTGCCCTTCGCCGTGGAGACTTTAGGGCTTTGGGGTGCGGAGGCCCGACAAATTTTCAAATAGATTACCGCACGCCTAATCGACGTTTCCGGTGACCTAAGGGCAAGCGCGCATTTCGGGCAAAGCCTGAGTCTGGCCATCCAGCGAGGAAATGCCGCCAGCCTTTTGGGCAGCCTGCCAGCAGACCGCAGCGATTTGGCATTCATATTTTATTTAATTTGATGTGTTTATAGATTAATTTAAATTTTAATTTAATTTAAGTTTTAGTTTAGAATTATTTATATGTATCGATTTGAGATCAAATATATAAGAACATATCATTTTCATTGTAAAAGAATCACATTCTCAAACGCCGGGTCGCAGTTCACACGAAAAGGAATAAAATTCTAATAAAATATGAAATAACATAAGTATATTACGACTTATAAGCATTAGGTAGGTATTATACATAAAGATACATCAATAAACATTATGCAAAACGGTTTTAATCGTACAATTTCTACTTTCATTGTTCGTATTTAAATTTTAATGGTTGACTTTCTCGTGTGTCGTAAAACCAGGTTTTAACCAGGGCTGGTAAGGTTTGACTACATGTGATTAAAACCCATAGATGAATTAAATTACTTGCATATTCATAACTAGGATTTTCCCAAAACTTATTTATTTTACACGCTGATGAACTAGGTTTCATATATGTTTAAATTTGTTAAGTAGTTTTCGAGTTTATACATTACAAACATAAACACAAACAAGCAGATGTTTCTTTCTTTTTAATATCAGATACGAAGTTTACTAAAATCAATCATTCATTTCGTGTAGGTGTCATGGTCAATCGACCATGCACACCCTGGTGTCAGAGTTCTTCGGAACCTCTGACGTGGTTCCTTTAACGAACACCAGATGGCAGTCGGGACCAACGGCTTAACGTACCTTCCGTAGCACGGAATCATCTTTATTACCAGACAAGCGGATGATTAAAGCCTGCAATGTCCTAACCAACTGGAAACAAGTTAACAAAGAATGCTTCCCATGGGAATCGAACCCACGACCCCCGGGTCTACAGGCAAACGCTTTAACCACTGGACCACAGAGGCAGTTACTAAAATCAATTGAATCCGCAACTACCTTGATGCTAGGTGTCCCTGCGGCTGCACTTGCGTTAATTGATCCCAGTTGATACTTTCCAGGATAAAATTTACCTTATGTCCTTTTTCATATCCCAGACACAGTGTGTACAAAATTTCATGATGATTTGTAATAGTTGTTAGGGGGACGCTGTACAAATAAACAATCTTACTTTCATCATCATCATCGGGTCTTTTTAGTCTCCACTGTAGGAGCATGACCCTGCTCTCCTCCTCCTCTCTGTACTGCCGGAATCATACTTGGCCAGGGCAGACTGAGGATTAGGCCTACACTCTCCTCGCTGGCCAGACGGGCTGGAGAGATCTCATTGATGTTTATTAGCTTTGTTTACCGTAAGACTTGGAGTGGTCCTATTCTACTCTGCCGGAAACCACACGGCTAAGCTCACTTTGGCAATCATTATCATTTCATTACATAGTAGAAAACAGAGTCGCTTTCCGCTGTCTGTCCGTCCCTATGTATGCTATCTTTAAAAGTACGCAACGGATTTTGATGCAGTTTTTTTTAATAGATAGAGTGATTCAAGAGGAAGGTTTATATGTACATTGTACCCGTGCAAAGCCGGGGTCCAGGTAGTTAGTTAACAATAAACAAAATTAAAAAAGGTATTAAGCCGAAAGCTGGTTGAGGTGTCAGGTGACCAGAGGGCTGGCAATTTTCTAGGACAAAGAATAAGCATTGCCATCCAACGTGGCAATGCTGTCAGCCTTCTAGGTACCCTTCCGCGTGACAACGAACTGCGGAAATTATTTTATTTATAATGGTTTATTTTAATTAATTAGGTTAGGTTATTTTATTTTTAGTCAGTTTTAATATTAATTAAACATTATACTGTCTTCAATCATATCTAAAGAATCCTGAAATATTTAAAAAATAACTTTCACAATATTAGTTAGCCATGACATAATAGACTATTTAATTGAAGGACCTAACAATTGAGCTTTTTATCCAACCCTAATTAAATTCAACGTATGTAAAGGCCGATAAAATGCATGGTAATCAAAGTAGTAATTAAGTACTACAATGGCTGCTAAGTTAGCCTACTTAAGTTCAGCTGTTCTGCTTGGGTTCCGTTAAGTTAATGTGAGAAATTCATTAACGCAGGTTGTTTATTTCAATTAATTACCTATGTTTCAGAGGCATTGTTTTAATGTTGGACACAACGCCTTTGTTTGTCTTTAGAGGCAAAGACCTTATTATTTTCTGGAAAAAAGGTAAAAGACGACGACGAAATTGTTACTACCATCTAAATCTAATAAATATATAAAGAAAATAAGTACTTAAACAGATAAAGTAATACTACTTATTAGGATGTCATATTACGCTTAATATCTTCTCTCTGTCTGTACCTAGAAACTCTAAATTTGGTACAGGTTCCTTTCATGATGTAAGTGAGCACTAAGAAAGGATTTTTAGAAATTCAACTCTTAATGAATTGGGGAAAGGAAAGTTTAAATGGAATTTTCTCATGTCTGGACTTAGAAGTATGAAAATAAGTACATATAAGTTCTCGATTATAATAAAAAATAAAAAAAAATCTTTTTTTTTTTTTTCATTTCTGGACTTAGCAGTATGAAGATTGGTAATGGGTTCTGATAACAAATGAAATTGATCTGCGTAAGCAAACATAAGGAGAGAAGAAGTAGTTTGCTTCTAATTAGGGGGGAGTTTCTATGGGACTCCTTATTTTCAAGACTTAAAATTTGACTGGTCACCATTTAAAATGATCCGTATGGCGAAGTTGGCGACTTCAAAGGAAATTCACAGATTTTTTTAATCAACGGTTATATGTAGGTAACCTTTTCATTGTTATTACCTATACAAATCTATTTATTATAATATTCTCACCTATGTTGAGAAGCATGTTGGTTGGAGGGCGTGTAGATGGAATGGAATCAAAATAGTGATGGGTTGCTACCCGCATCGCCTATTGACATGATTTCGCAAATTTTAACCCAATCCCTCGATCGTCTTTTACGATCTGCGCGGAAAGAGGTGCAGCTATCATTCTATGTTTTTTCTTTTCTCCCAGACCAGCTTAGAGTGTGAAAATAATGTAATTAACGCGATAAAACCGTATTAAGTGATTAAATTAAAATTCCCTTATTAAGTTTTTACAATTACCTGTAAGAGAGCCAAACAGCTAGACAGCGGGACAGACGGACATACGAAAGAATTTTTGCTAAATAGAAATGCTCGGTCAATTAGTGACCTAGATAGGCCGCCACTCTTTTTTCTTACCATGCAATTATTCACCAGATTTCCCTGATAGAGCGGCTCTTGGAGATGTCATTCCACATTCAGCCAGTGTTTGGCCTTGACAGTGCGGAATACTAACACGGGGAAACGCCGTAATATATCCTGTTTGTCTGTCTGTGCACGCAAAAGACCGAAAGTGTGGAAGGATAACTTGAGATTATTTTGTACCTTCTTTTTACTTATGTTAAAAATTTACCACTACGTTATTTATAACCGATTTCAGAAAATGTACGTTACCACATAACTCCACCAACTATGAACTTAGGACAACTATGAACTTAAAAATACATTTTAGAAGTGTAATTTTTAACTTGGTTCCATTAAAATTTTGTTAAAATTCAGTTTAGTTGTTAGCTATCAATTATTAAAATTTGCTGCTTCAATCAGATCAGTCTAAAGAAAGAGCAATTATCTTAACGAATGCTATCATCCTAAACTTGGCCTTAAGGCATTATGGCCCCACGCTCTGTATGCTCTGTCAGGAATATAGACGTGATTAGTAAGTATGTATAAAATTAAACTAAAATACGGACAGATATAACATTATCTATCCAAATAAAACCAGCCAAGTGCGAGTAGCGGACACTCAAGACTTCCATACAATACTTAATTATGAAAACAACATCTTGAATGTGAACTCTGACACATGAAACTCCTTCCCTACGACTTGCCTTGTTAGGTTAACCAAACTCTTTCTTGCATGGACACTATTTTTCTTAATTATCTGTGGTTCAACGTCTCGATAATAAATTATAAGTAGCAACTTTGACAGAGTTCAGAAATAAATCCCCCGCTAGTTTTTATTTTTAATAATTAGTTTTATAGCAGCAGAAGATATAGGCCTTCATTCTGTGACAATTTAAAGTTTCTACCTATTCATTTAAATAAAATCACTTTAATACGTTATTATCGCGTAGATTACATTTTTTTTTACACCTAACGTTTCGAAACGTTAGGTGTAAAAAAATAATAATATACGCGATAATACCGTATTATAGGGATTTTATTTAAATGTGTCACATTCGCGAGAACATCAGAAACCCACTCTACCTATTATTGTTCAATAGATAGGTGCAGCCCTATGGCAGATGGACGAATTGGCATCGGTAGCTTAGTAATAGGGTCCCATTTTTACCCTTTTGGTACGGAACTCTAAAAAGAAAGCGGTTTAAAGGCAGGCGCCAAAAACCTTGATATGGTGGGCAACAAATGTAATTAGCAGGGATATTACTTTGAACATCATTCTATAGTATAAGGCCTTAGTAGAGTTAATTCGATAATATAGGACAGTATACGAGCAAGCGAATTAGTTGCTGGTCTGAGATCACCATTGCCTATCCGCCCCTGCCAACACCAGGGTCAAGGAACTCCTTGAAAGGCCGGCACCTTTCAAGGAGTTACGGGGGGACATGGAGGAAGATAGGCCTCCGGCTCTCTCGCTCACTAAGCAAAGCAATAGAATCGGTAAAGCTTAAACTTAAACTAATATAGGTTGTAAGTTTTTGTATTTTATTAACTCACTAGCTTTTGCCCGCGGCTCCGCCCGCGTCAATGTCGTTCCCTCGGGAATAGTACTTTTTCCCGGGATAAAAGGTAGCCTATGTCCTTTTCCGTACTCCAGAGAACTTGTATACGAAATTTCATGATGATATTACGGTTATCGGTTCAGTAGTTACGGCGTGAAAGCGTAACAAACAAACAAATAAACAAACAAACAAAAAAACTCACTTTCGCATTTATAATATTAGTTAGGATTATATCATAGTAGTAGTCTAAATTAATGTATTTTATTTTATTTTTTTATAAACGTCGATTTTGTGATAATATGGTACTTCCCCGGCCCGTTCAATCTGCTAACAAAAATGAATTTGCTGGTAGCGTGGCTCTACCACCTTTAAATTGAATTAAATTTTAATTTAAATTACATATTCTAAAAATATGATCGATAGATAATTTATAAAAAGGCATTAGCCAGTTCAACAAGGTATATATTCTGTTCTCTTTTTATTTTTTTCTATTTGTCAGCCATGCGCATATTTATAGGACAAGTTCAAGCAGTGAGGTGAAGATTCTCCGCTTATCTGTTTTCTAATAGAAATTATCTCTGTTTTATTCTCATGAATTTGTATTTCAATTATTTTTAAATGAAATATTGGCAAGTGTATATTACACGTTGACACCCTATTATGTTTTGAAGAAAATACTTCAGCAGGTTTAAAATAGCGCCAATTTATGTCAAAAGCTATACTTATCCATTGAATAACATTTATTTCAACTTTGCTTTCATCAGAAAAATATTTATTATTTATTGCCGCAAATAGCAAGAGAAAAAGATTTGAACTAAATTTGTTGAATTTCGCAAAACCATTTAGTGCCATTTTTAATAATATTATATTTAATTTTCTCATACAATCTGTCGCATCGCCCTTACTAGGTACATGTATATGCTGCACTTTTATTGTCAACTTTATGCCACATGTGAGCGATGAATAAATGAATTATGAACTTGACCAACAAACAAGTTTAGTTTATCAAATATAGTTTTAAAGTGATATTTGTTTATATATTTCATTTTAACATTTAAGTTTCATTATATTTATTTATTTAATTAGTCTTTTGTGATATATCGTGATAAATAGTAAAATAAATGATTAATAACATTTGTCAAAAAAAAAGTACAACCATCGCAATATAATTTTAAAAGAGACATATCATATAACAGGTATTTTTATATACATCACTCAATATTGTACATGTTATAAGACAAAGTTATCCGCTACGTCTGTCTGTCTATTCGCGATAAACTCACAAAGTACTGTACGGAATAACAGCCTCCGTGGTCCAGTGGTTAAGGCGTTTGCCTGTTGACCCGGGGGTCGTCGTGGGTTCGATTCCCACCGGAAGCATACTTTGTTTAGTTGTTTCCAGTTTGGTTAGGACATTGCAGGCTTGAATCACCTGATTGTCTGATAATAAAGATGATTCCATGCTTCGGAAGGCACGTTAAGCCGGTGGTCCTGGCAATATGGTAGTCGTTAAAGGAACCACGTCAAAGGCCGAGAGGCGGTTCCGAAGAACTCTGACACCAGGGTGTGCATGGTCGATTGACCGTGACACCTACTCGAAATGATGATGATGACTGTAAGGATTTTCATGCAGTTTTGGCCAATAGATAGAGTTATTTATGAGACAGGTTTAGATTTAGTATATAATTTGTAGATTGTAGTTTTTTGTAAATGAGTTGAAATATAATGTCAATTGGTCGGAAGTGTCGGAAAATGTCAAGCCGTCTGAGAGCTTTCGTAAAAAAACGCTTCTCCCTTTGAGATATAACAAAACAATGCTTGTTGGGGTTAACGTGCACTGATAAATGTTCTGTACCCGTGCGAAGCTGGGGCGGATCGCTAGTTTAAATATTTTGGTATTCAACTAGTAATTTTTGTATGTTTTTTGTCTTAAAATTTTCGGTAGTGAAACATTCACAGTCTTTGACGCTGCCTCCGTGGTTCAGGAGTTAAGGCGTTTGCCTATAGACTCGGGGGTCGTGGTTCGATTCCGACGGGAAGCATACTTTGTTTAGTTGTTTCCAGTTTGGTTAGGACATTGCAGACTTGAAACACCAGATTTTCTTATAATAAAGATTTTTCCGTGCTTCGGAAGGCACGTTAAGCGCGTCAGAGACCGAGAGGCGGTTCCGAAGAACTCTGACACCAGGGTGTGCATAGTCGATTGACCGTGTCACCTACACGAAATGAATGAATGAGTCTTTGACGTTCGAATCTATCATACGGCGCGTAAGGGAGTGAAATGGAATTCAATCAAACAAAGGGCCAATTAAGATCCACATGATGATTCATGCGTCTCAAAATTAGTGTTTTAGAAATTTTACTCTTTATCTGCATTTATGTATGTACGCTAGATGTACGGGATAGGTCGGTTTTATAATTATATTTTTGTTATGTTACTTTTATAAATCTAAACATATATAACTCAAGGGTGACTGACTGATTGACATAGTGATCTATCAACGCACAGCCCAAACCACTGAACGGATCGGGCTGAAATTTGCCATGCAGATAGATGTTATGACGTAGGCATCCGCTAAGAAAGGATTTTGATCAATTCTACCCCTAAAGGGATAAAATAGGGGATGAAAGTTTGTATGAAACTTCTATACTTCTTAACGCGAGCGAAGCCGCGGGCTAAAGCTAGTATTTTATAAAGTTTTCGAAGACATTTAGAAAGACATTATCCATATCCATACTAATTCATACTATAAATACTGTTTAAAGATAGTTAATAGATTCAGGTGTTACTTTGCGGAAGTCAAAGCTATACATATAAATGTAGCTTTGACTTTCGTAAATTACTATATAATAGTACCTATACATGCGAAAGTTACTCTGTCTATCTGTCTTCTTTTCACGCTTCAACCGTTGAACAAATTTGGATGAAATATGGTATGGAGGAAGTTTGAGGCCCGGGGTTGGACATAAGGTATTTCATTCCGGAAAATTATACGGTTCCTGAGGGATCGACACTATTGTAGGTGGAGCCGCGGTCAACAGCTATTATTAAATAAAAATAGAAATATTTTTGTACAAGTACTTACCTTTGGGCATTTAGTTTTATAATCTCTAAAATAGATCCTTTTATAATTTAAGTTTTATGGTTGATATTATCTATGAGAAGACTAGGTAAAGTTTCTTTAAGTATTCTCTCTTAGAGGCAAGAAGGTATAATTAAAATCAGATAAACAAATATATGTAATCGATTAACTGCTAGTTTATGTATTTGAATGACTAAAAAATATCTGATAAGCCGTAAAGTGAATTTTGAACAATAATTTTGATTAAAAATATTTATCTTTGAAATGATAACATTATTTCTACAATACAGTTCAAAAATCCAATTCAAACTGTAGTTAACAAACAAAGTAAGGCCGCGTGGGCCCCAGCCCACGTCTGCGACAACTATTTACATATTTCGCCACCAAATGTCTCTATATTACATATTATTTACATAATAATAGTATATAATAAAGGCGATACCCACCATACGTTCGCATGATAACGGCTTCGGCAATTTCAATATTTCTGTGAACGTAGGAGGAAATTCACAATATTGTAAGAATGTTCTGTTTTCTATCCTTGCTGGTGGTATGTATAATTTTATGATTTTTATACGCCTCTCCCGTCCTTGTCCCATTTATGTGATCTCCTTCTCCCTAGTGTGACGACATATTTCTAATTTAAGGAAACAAACAATAAACTACACTACATAAATATACACATTTTAAAACAAACTTCATAAACATTGAAATAAAATCACTTTAATACGGTATTATCGCGTATATTATATTATTTTTAACACAGTTTACAGTTTTCGAAAACTTTCAATTCATTTGATATGAATTAAGTTGGATACCACACTTCTAAATAGTGGGTAGTAATGGAGATTACGCATGCTTCGAATGCGTGTACATATAATATGTGATAGACAAATTCGCCGCGGGGATTTAAAGCTACGGCAGCTCAGTGGTTGAGAGCATCGACGAGCCAGATGCTGAAGGTTTGTGTTCACATCATACCTGTGGCGCAATTTTTCATCACATTTTCGATCTTAAAAGATACTTATTTGTTTGACACTAAACATCTTGGTCCATTCTAATCTCAAAGCTAAGATAAAGTAATTAAATGATCTCACAATTTTACGAGGCTTTAAACCATAATCTGCGCCTCAATTTCGGATAATTAAGATTTTATCGGGCGATAAACGCCTAAGATGTTTTATGATTATGGCCGAATGTTTTGCAGTTAACTGTCTGTTTGTTATCCTTGTCCTCCTTGATATATCACTATTTCTACGAAAATCTAAATCAACCTTTAACATTTTAAAATGTCACTCAAAGAATATCCAAATCTTATATTTAATGGGGGAATGCAGCCAGCGTTCTTGCCACCATGCCACACGGGCAAGATATCGAAATATCAATTTTTCTAGTGCTTTTTTATTATTTTTCACTTTATATTAATACTAGCTTTTGCCCGCGACTTCGTCCGCGTGTAATTCTATATAAACTGCACCCTTTATTTCGCCCCTTTAGGGGTTGAATTTCTAAAAATCCTTTCTTAGCGGATGCCTACGTCATAACCTCTACCTGCATGCCAAATTTCAGCCCGACCCGTCCAGTGATTTGGGCTGTGCGTTGATAAATCACTATATGTCAATCAGTCAGCCTCCGTGGTCCAGTGGTTAAGGCGTTTGCCTGTTGACTCGGGGGTCGTGGGTTCGATTCCCACCGGAAGCATACTTTGTTTAGTTGTTTCTAGTTTGGTTAGGACATTGCAGGCTTGAATCACCTCATTGTCTGATAATAAAGATGATTCCGTGCTTCGGAAGGCACGTTAAGCCGGTGGGCCCGGCTACCATCTGGTAGTCGTTAAAGGAATCACGTCAGAGGCCGAGAGGCGGTTCCGAAGAACTCTGACGGTGTGATTGACCGTGACACCTACTCGAAATGATGATGAGTCAGTCCCGCCCGCGTCAATGTTGATCCCTCGGGAATAGTACTTTTACCCGGGATAAAAGGCTGCCTATGTCCTCAACTTGATGCTAACTTTTGTACGTGATCATGGAAGTTCAGCTTTGGATCAAAAATAACTCCCAAGTCTTTAACTGAAAAAACACGAGTTATTTCATTAGAGCCTAAAGTATACTAAGAATAAGACTGATTTCTCGCTCGGGTAAAAGACATGACACAACATTTGACATTATTGAACAGCAGCTTATTCCTTATACTCCAACTAAAAACCGCATTGATATCAGTCTGTAGCCGATGGTGATCCGAAGCATCATTGATGTCCAAAATAATCTTCAGATCATCAGCAAAGAGGAGACATTTAGCATGCCTTAGGACTTGTGGAAGATCAATAATCATAAGCAGGAACAAAAGAGGGCCAAGCACCGAACCCTGGCTGACTCCAGAACGAGTATTATATGATTCGGATTCAAAGCAACCATGGCGAACAAACTGTTTACGGTTTCGTAAATAGTCAGCAAAAAATTTCACCAGCTTCGGAGAAAAGCCAAGTAAAGACAGTTTCTCCAAAAGAATGTCGTTATCAACACGATCGAAGGCTTTTTCGAAATCGAAATAAATGACATCCACCTGCGCAACCCTATCCATACAAGACGAGATAATGTCGACAAGAGTCAGCAAATTGGTATCGACTGAGCGATTGCTCCTAAAACCGTGCTGAGCGTCATGAAGGTATGGTTTAACTTGCTGGCTAATTTTGCTATGAAGAATGGTTTCCTTAAGCTTTGGGAGTGCTGATAAGTTAGCTATGGGGCGGTCGAATTTAACTGCAAGAACATTACTAGTTTTTGGGATCGGGGTAACACGACTCAATTTCCAGAGAGACGGATAAGTAGTCGTATTTAAACACATATTGAACAAGAAAGAAATAGGTTCAATTAAAAAATCTTTGCATGCTTTTAACACAAAATGCCGGGACGAAGTGCCTTCGTGTGTTTGAGCTAAATTTGCGTCCAACAAAGGTGCATCAGGTAGGAAAACATTGGAGAAAAATTGTGCAAAGGCATTCGCGGCCCCCTGACCTACATAGTCAATTCCACCATAGCTAAGCCTATGTCCTTCTCCGTACTCCAGAGAACTTGTATGCAAAATTTCATGATAATCGGTTCAGTAGTTATGGCGTGAAAGCGTAACAAACAAACAAACAAATAAACAAACAAACTCACTTTCGCATTTATAATATTAGTAAGGATTACTTATAACTACATATATTTATATATGGACTGAGATTACATTGTCATGTCATAATTCAAATCTTAGATCCATGAATTCAAATTGAATATAATGTCATATTGTATTGAATGGATGTCAATCACAAAATTAATATACATGCAACTATCAGATAGGCAGTTGGGGATGACACCTTTAGCAGTGTAGTTAAGCTATAATCATCATCATCATCAGGTCCTTTTTAGTCTCCACTACAGGAGCACGACCCTCTCTGTACTACTAGGGCCATACTTGGCTAGAGCAGCCAGAGGACTTGGCCTACACTCTCCTCGCTGGCCAGACGGGTTGGAGAGATCTCTTAGATGTTTACAAGCTTTGTTTAGCTTGTATATCCTAAGTCGCCTTCTACGACATCCACGGGAAGACTTAGAGTGATCCTATTCTACTCTGCCGGATACCACACGGCTAGCTATAATATTAAGCTATAATATGATCTGGAGAAGTTCTACGGCCGGCATCTTACCCGACGCCAACCCTCCTCGAGCAGCCCTGAAACCGAAGACAAAAACCTATGTAATTAAAATAGAAGTATTTTCCCGTACAGGAAATTAAAACCTGTGCCGCTCGTGTAGCAGGCTGAAGTGTTAATATCTGCGCCACGAAGGCTGTACTTATCAAATTATTAATACGGCATCTCCTATCTTCCTACATTCACCACCACAAAGATAGTACAGGCGAAAGAAATTCTTCAGTTTTGTTGCTAAGAAAAAATAATCGGATAATAAATATGTAGGGCCGGCATGTAAACTATGCTGTGCCCGCGACTCCTCCCAATTAGCATTAGCATGGCCATGATGTGATGCACAAAATATCGAAGATGTAGAAGTTGTCATTGTTAACCTTTCTGAGGAGCCCGATAGCCTAGTGGGCGTGAGTATTACGCTTACGCTTGTTAAACAACCCCGGACGCTGTCCCCACTTGGATGGGTGACCGCAAGTGGCATAAAAATGTCTCGACCTCCTCCATGCTTCGGAAGAGCCGTTGGTCCCGGCTGTCATCGTTGATGGCAGTCGTAAAGCTATCTCAGATGTCTAAAGGCATCTTGAAAAATCTAATACCAGTGTTGGCCACTTACACGCACGAAAACCGACAACATAAAGTTCTCTCTCTTTTTGATATTTAAGAGCTAGCTCTTGTCGACGTCACTATGTGGCATGAAAGGTACACAACGAGTTTTTATGTGCAGATTTCATCGAAAGCAGATAAGGGCCAATGGAAATTACCTTAAAGGAGACAGATTAGCCTACAAGCACAGAGGTACAGGCGGCATCAGCCGGAGTTCGAACACGGGACCTGTCGCTTATAGTTTTCTTTCTTAAGGCGATTTGAGTCCTCAATGACCTTGGGCGTTTGAGCTCCTCGCTCCGCGCCACAACCGTGCACCCCGCACGAAAACATCGTATTTATATTTATTTATTTCGACTAGAATAGTTTGATTGCCTAAGAATTGATTGAGTAGAATAGTTTAATTAATAAGCGACCTAGTAAGTCATTATTTGACTTGCAAAAAAAACAGTTTTTTTTAAAGCAGAGGCCCACTTTCAATTCTGTTCTATTTGATTCTATACTTAAACAGAAGCCAAAAATATACTTTGCAGTTTTTATCATAACTGTGTCATTGCCATTCGACATGTCGATTCGAAACATCATTCCCTCCGTATTAGCAGGGCTTATTACTACCTATTTATTCCTAGTTAGACTATTTTGATTATGTGTAAAAGATGGTAAGTTCAGAAGCAAACTTTTCACGAACGGGGTCAGCTGGGTAGAACTTTGGAGTAGACGTCTTCAAAAACGAGTAATTTATAAAACAGCACCCTTTTCAAAAATAGCTTATCTCAAAATCTATAAAAAACGCATCATAATCCGTTGTGTAGTTTTAAAGATCTAAGCATACATAGTGACAGACAGCGGAAAGCGACATTGTTGTATAAGTATGTAGTGATATAAAATGAAGAGGGTCTTTTCATATGTTGACTATCCCTCTCCTGACAAAATTTCAGTTTTAATTATATAATAATTTTTTTTTCGGTTGGTAACATTGAAATTAAAGGTTAGTAGGGTAGAATTTACTCAAAACATATACCTAATTCCAAAATTTTTGAAATCTGTCATCATCATTTCGAGTAGGTGTCACGGTCAATCGACCTAGCACACTCTGGTGTCAGAGTTCTTTTAAACCGCCTCTCGGCCTCTGACGTGGTTCCTTTTAATGACTACCAGATGGCAGCCGGGACCACCGGCTTAACGTGCCTTCCGAAGCACGGAATCATCTTTATTATCAGACAATCAGGTGATTCAAGCCTGCAATGTCCTAACCAAACTGGAAACAACTAAACAAAGTATGTTTCCGGTGGGAATCGAACCCACGACCCCCGGGTCAACAGGCAAACGCCGTAACTACTGGACCACGGAGGCTGTTCCACTGGACTGTGGCTGTGTTGAAATCTGTACATACCAATGAGTACTCTTGCTGTCTCTAATAGCTTAATAATATTTCTGATTAAATTCATAGCTGCATATTTAAAAAATATTGTCTCTGATTGTGCGAAAACAAAAAAAAATCGAATACACAACATTTGAAAAGAACCACCTCAAGTATACTAACAGCATACAGGTACTATTTTAAAAAAATACATACAATATATAGCACATATTTAAATTTTCTGTGTAGTTTTGTCCTTTGTTTTTAGACTATTGTAACACTAATTAAGGTTTTTACGAGTAGGTTTAGTTTATGCGATTAAGTATGTTTTTATATGTTTAGTAAGAATAATTTTAATTTAAATAAATTAATTCAGATGTCTTCAATAAATCTACAATCGATAAAAAAATAAATAAAGTCTATGGGAAATTTATTCAAGTAGGAACACAGTTGCGGTGAACTTTGACCACCGCAGGCACGCACGACCGTAAAGAGCGCTGCCGTCCTTTGAAACCACCTAAACTAGTTTTCGGAGAAAATGTATGGGTGACGTCATTGAACGTTCGCAGACGGACGCCGCAAACCTTGAAAATAATACCTTAACTCAGAATACAGAAATTCCTAAGTTTAAAATATGCGATGTTTTTTACCGTGGCTGCCGCCCTTATATGGGTTTGCATCGTGGAATTGAAATGAAAAGGATGGCAATCTGTTATAAGTCTGTATATCTAAGTATTCCGGAATATTTTTCTTGTACATCGGAGTGATTACTAGGTTTCAGAGGATGCTTATCGTCTTAGCGGTAGACGTCTAGTTTACGAAGCGTTTTCGCAAAGTGTCCATTTTTGGCAAAAATGCTTGGTTAAACTAGATGTCTACCGCTAAGACGATAAATTATCCTTACTTAATATTATAAATGCGAAAGTGAGTTTGTTTGTTTGTTTGTTACGCATTCACGCCGTATCTACTGAACCGATCATCATGAAATTTAGCATACAAGTTCTTTGGAGTACGGAGAAGGACATAGGCTACCTTTTATCCCGGGAAAAAGTACTATTCCCGAGGGATCGACATTGACGCGGGCGGAGCCGCGGGCAAAAGCTAGTACTACAATAAATAATTTATAATCTTATCTGGGAATGCTCAAACTAAACTTTTAAATTATATCTCTGTTCAAGCTCTCATCATCGCATATTTCTTCGATTATTTTTTTTGAGGCATTCTGATCCACCTAAGTACAATTGTACAATATGTACAATATGAATCTCAATCGAACGTCGTAACACGTAAATACATATATGCGCTAAATTAACACAGCGAAGTTAAATTACATATTACTTTTAAAAGTAAGGTTTATTATTTTACACTAATAGATAAATTTAGGCAGATAACGAAACGAGCGAGATATCGAATGAGCGCGATCTACACTACAATACAATTGTACCGTCTGACTGCACTACTCTATGAACATACTTTATATCGTCTCAACACACACAAACAAAGAGAAAATACGCTAGATCGCCAATAAAAAAATAGCAGCGAGTGACACAGCCTCCCCGTTTGAATGCCAGCGGACGACTGCCGCCTGCGCCCGCGCAGGTCACCCTAAACAACAAAACGTCGGAATTCATCTTTTTAAATAGAAAACCATGTTCGATTGCCAAAAGCAACGTATTATTCAAAGAACAAAGAATTCTTAATTTATTAGTGAAAAAATATTTTAAAATATCATAGGAATTTGGGAGCAGTAGGAAATTAAAGTAAAAAATCGATGCCCGTAATTATTTTTTTAATACACAATAAAAAGACGTAAAGAAAAAATGAACATGTTGAATAAAGTCCTTGAACTTTTGTCTCACATATATTTTTTTCAACTATTCCTGGCCAGCAATAAAAGAGGAGTAGGCTTTACAAAATGCTCATTTGACGGAAATTGAGGGATCTAATCGCCCTAACTCCTTCCACTAGATTACTAAAGTTTTATAATACTTAACTAGCTTTCGCCCGCGTCTCCGCCCGCGTTAATGTCGATCCCTCTGGAATAGTAGCCTATGTCCTTCTCCGTACTCCAGAGAACTTGTATGCAAAATTTCATGATAATCGGTTCAGTAGTTACGGCGTGAAAGCGTCACGAACAAACAAATAAACAAACTCACTTTCGCATTTATAATATTAGTAAGGATAAACCTTTCATAGTTAAATGAATGTATACCTTTTCATTAAATAGTAATAACGTATGCTTCTATTTCATAAAAAAAGTTTATTACACAGTTTTTCCGTCGGAGAAAATACATTAATTATTTTTTATAACTTAAAATACTAACCGTGACATTATTTTTGTGATATCTCTATATTTGGTTGATTTCTCTAAAACTTTATTCAGAGCTTGGTTTTCTTAAGGTGCATGTAAATAAACATTTTATAGCTAATTTGTCTGTCTTTCGCAGCAAAATTCAGAATGAAAGGCAGTTTTGCATTTTCATTCTAAACTTTACGTCGCTATCTATTTGCACATAGATACATGCAAGATAGTGTTTGTCCGTACTTTAACTATTTTGTGATGTGATGAACAATACGTAACTAGTCGATAATCGGCGCACATCACGACATAACTTTTCTCATTTTATATAGTATACCACATCGAGTAGGTCTAGTCGACCACAAAATTATACAATCTGTACTCGCGGTGTGCTAGTCACATTTGATACTAAAATCAATAACCACGAAACTAATCTTGATTATAAAAAACACAACTACTATATTTCCCCGCGTATTTTAAACTTTGACGCCTCTTCTTCTTTTCGTGTCTATGGCTCAAATGATGTAATATTGTCTCTCCAGTATGTGGCAACACTGATACCACTCTCGGATGCACAGTAAAGATCCTATTTGGTGCAACTGGTGGGGTACTTCATTGTGTGATTTGGCCCTATACAATATGTAAATTTAATTCTCTGTCAGCTCTGACCAAGTATGGCTCCAGTAGTACAGAGAGGGTCATGTTCTTGCAGAGAAGACTAAAAAGACCTAATGATGATGAATATGTAAAAGCCCTATTCGATCCTTGAAGGGGTGATTCAGCCCGTCGATATGAACAACTTTTCCTATGGGATCAAAGCTGGGGACTCCAAAAAAATTGACATTTTCAAACAAATATGTTCGGGCGCCCAGCCCGTTTTTATGGGAACAACAAAAGAGTTGTTCATATCGACGGGCTGAATCACCCCTTCAAGAATCGGACAGGTATTTCTTTACATATTGTATATTTATTTATTCATACGTCCCCATACAAGAAACGTAGTTTTTGTGGTAAAATTATCTTCGGTAGGTAGTATGAAACCCTTAGTGCGGTTGTATGAATCCGACTTAAAAGGGCGCCGTATTAAATTTGGTGTGACGTCAAAGTCTATCTTCTAGTATATATTCAAGTCAAAGTCTTTCAGATCTTTTAACGATCTGTTATTTGTCAAATTGTGTACACTAGTTTCAGAGGTACGATGGAACAGATGAAAGTACATAATAACATTTAAATCTTAAAATATTTTTGGTGAATAAATGACTGACTGAATCGTTTTCCATTTGACTGGGACTGAACCCAGGGCTCTGCGATTCAAAGGCACTTGCGATACCACTGGCCAACAGAGGTCATAATTTTTAAGTAACCAATTGTAATTTTGGCTCATTTTGATTTATCTTGGAAATCACTTTACAGTATGAATCCCTATAATAAAAGCTTGTCACAAGAATTACATTAAATAAAAATATATTATTTTTCATCCAAGATGTTGTAAAAATGCAAAATTTTCCCACTTTTTCTAAAGGGCGAATACAGCGACGTAAACAGGAGCACCTAAATGAAATTCTTCAGGAGTCCTCACATTCCAGCCTCTTTTAACTATATAATTCGGTCGTTTACAAGAATAAGATAATCTCCCTTTTGTTCTTAGAGTTATGAATGTGCAGAGATCTCAGGCGGGAATTCTATCAACACTACGATTTATCGTTTGTTGATCTTGAGAGGAGATACCGGCAGTGTAAATTAATGAACTACAGATCCGACACTAGACATTGCATGGCCGCGAACGCGATAAAAAGCCCACTTATCCTTACTAATATTATAAATGCGAAGTGAGTTGGTGTCGAATCGTCATGAAATTTTGCATACCAGTTATATTTTATCCCGGGAAAAAGTTCGACATTGACTTGACGCGGGCGGAGCCGCGGGAGAAAGCTAGTTTGTTTATATCGTTTTTCCAAAAAAAGAATGTTGGTTTCCACAATAACTTCCTAATGCCTGAACAGTCACTGTCCACTTTAATCATCGCTGAAATTAGATTAAAATCAAATTGAGATACTATAACGACTTATGACATAATTATGTTGTGGCCTAAAGATCACGCATTTGTTGCACATCGCAGTGTTTTACTATTTTGTGTGTTGTACGTTTATAATAGATTTTTTTTAGTTCATTTATCTATTTTTATTTGTATCTCCTTTTTAGGGTTCCGTAGTCCGCAAGGAACCCTTATAGCTATCTATTATGTTTAACTATACATTTCAAACCACGGCTACGAATTACAATAACTAAAAATTTCTTAAGGCATTAAGTACACCTATTTGTACGTTTTTTTGTTCAATAAAGTTTAAATAAATAAATAAAATGTAATCGGGGACACGTTCAAAGTATCCTTGAAAGAAAAATCTGTTTTTTTATATAAAAAGTGTTTTTTAGCAGCCCAACCAACAGTTGTCTTCTTCTATAACTTTCTATATTTTGTTGGCATAAATCGTGGTGAATATTCATCCTAATGATGCTAATAAGCCAGCCAACACTTTCTTTCATAATATTGCTACCTTAAGTACGTTTAGTAGTCAGTGGTTCTTCCATGACTCTCTATGTTTTGTTGGCGGGTGGCGTGGTGAATATTCGTCCTAATGATGCTGATAAGCCTGAAGATACGGCGTGATTAGACGACCAGCACTTCCTTTGAGATAGTTGCGTGCTTAGGAATATTTTGAGTAGATGGAAGGTGGAGGAAGTTTCGAAAACAGACTTTGAATTTTAGGTAATTTTATGCAATTTTTACATTATATACAGCGTGTAACTTAACCAACGATGTGACTCAGTCTGTCAAAAATGAACAACTTTTCCTATGGGACCAATGCTGGTAACTCAATTTTAATTTTTTTATACTAACTGCCAGGCTGGCCGAACACTTGTATGAAAATGTATTTTTTTTCCAGTTCCCAGCATTGGTCCTATAGGAAAAGTTGTTCATTTTGTTATTGGTGAAGCTACACGCTGTATATAAAAATTGCTTAAATAATATTGTGTAATAAAAAGATTTTGTCGTCTATAACACAAAAAAATTAAGGTAGATGAACCTTAACCTGTACCTTTTTTTTTCATATTAGTTGTACGGCATTTGGCTTTCTACACCTTTTAGCCCTTCATATTTTTCTACGTGTTATCAACAAAATGGTGGTGTAATTCATTTCGTTGATTCAACGGAGCCCCTGGCGACAATTCCCACGAATTCACTGATTTGATCATCTACGACGCAGTAAGGCGAGCGACCACCAGCCCGCAATGTAAATCTCATTACAGCCGCACCATGACAATTTATTTTGGTTATTCCACACATTGTTTATTAACATGGGCATTTATAACACCAAATTACACATATTTCACATTAGGTATAAAGTCCACTACAAGCAATTTGCAAAACAAACCAAAACAAAAACCGTGCAGTCCGCCGAAATTCCCGCCAAGAACCAAACCTGTACACTATTGGATTGTTTACTAGCTCAATTTGTGTGATTTGTCCGTATATATTTATTGATATTTAATTTTACAATCAAAATTAGAATACTTACAAAAAAACAATGTAAATATATAACATGCAGTACTTACCTATAATGTAAAAAAAAATGTCTTGTCTAGAGTTAAGTTAGAATTACTGATACTAAGTGACACATGTTTGTTTAACACTAATGCCCACCATCCGCACTCCAATAAACTGTATAACATATTAAACAGCACCGTTGTACCGCCGCGAAAGGCGAAGGAATCCTTCCGTACCGCATTATCTAGCCATCAGGCGATTTTACAAAACGAACAGCAAATAAATACTAGCAATTTATCAGTTATGGACCATAGACTAGTACTGCCACGCCAGGCACGGCGAGGCGTTAAACTAAAGCCGATGGCGTTAAACTTAAGCCGATGGCGTTAAACTTAAGCCGATGGCGTTAAACTAAAGCCGATGGCGTTAAACTAAAGCCGATGGCGTTAAATTAAAGCCGTGGTAACGTCTTATACAGCGTGATTTTGAACCCCCTAGCTATATTGAAATTTGGGAATCAGAATCCCTAATGGAACAGAATTGCAATAAAAAAAGGGTAAAAAGCTTAAAAATAAATGTAACCTTTCATAGAAATTCGTCCAGCTGATCGGCGACTTTGTTTGGGAAACCTAATTTTCTTTATTGTTTTTTACCTTTTTTTCTTGAAAGTCTGTGTTCCATTAGGGATTCTGATTCCCAGATTTCAATATAGCTAGGGGTTCAAAATCACGTTGTATATCGATGAACGCCGGCTGCACGCACGTAAAAGTGTCACGTTCCGGCACGATCGGCCTAGTCGTTCAGCTTGTGACGCATTTATCTCTCTTCCACCGCTATCACGAAGACTTAATGAAAAACTAGGCTTTTATACTTTACTTATATCGCAACTAAACAAAATTCTACTGAGAAGCCCTACGAAGAAACAGAGGAAGTAAGAAGAGAGAATTACTAGGACGAAAATACAACTCAAATGCATGATGCTGCAACATTCATCTGATAAGATGTAGTGGCCAATGATGAGTACGGCAAATGAGCAAGCGAGTCACTTGATGGTAAGTGATCACGGCTGCCTATGGACAACTGCAACACCAGGTTTTCAGCATTGCCGGCCTTTCGAGGTGTTGCAGGTAGGATAGGACAGGAAACCGTGTCACTAAGCGCTCGTATGAGCCTCGGATCCACCCGGCCCATGACTTTTCCTATTCTGTGCTGTACGGATCGCACCATAATTATCGTTCGGACTGAAAGTTACAGCCCCCATGGACTTGATAGCCTCATCCTCACAATCTCGCTCAACCACACTCATCGAACCATTTTCGGTTATTTTGTTATAATTTACTTTTTAGGGTTCTGTACCCAAAGGGTAAAAACGGGACCCTATTAATATCGCTCCGCTGTCCGTCTGTCTGTCTGTCTGTCTGTCAGTCTGTCTGTCTGTCTATCTTTCTGTCTGCCCGTCTGTCACCAGGCTGTATCTCATGAACAGTGATAGTTAGACAGTTGAAATTTTCACAGATGATGTATTTCTGTTGCCGCTATAACAACAAATACTAAAAAATAGAATAAAATACATATTCAAGGGGGCTCCCATACAACAAACGTGATTTTTCGCTTGTTTTTGCTCGATATTGATAATGGCAACAGGTAGACGCTTGAAATATTCACAGAATTTAGTTATTTAATCACTTTAAAAATAAATAATTAAAATAAAATAGAATTAATATTAAAGGGGGGCTTCCATACAATAGACATGATTTTTTGCCGTTTTTATAAGTAACGGTACGGAACCCTTCCTGCGCGAGTCCGACTCGCACTTGGCCGGTTTTTTTATATGAAAATTATTTCATAAAAACCTAGTCCTAAGGAATCAAATAAACATAGAGTAACAGGTATTACATCAATAGAAATAAATAATTATTAGAAGTCTATGTACCACCGGTGGGGCACGATCGGTCAGCAGCGGGCACGTCCAGTCCTATCTATTGTGAAATGAAACGCAGCTGAAGATTTATTTAGCGATTTTCTATTAGCGCTCAGCGATTTAATTAGAGGATCACACGGAACGATGCAATAACAGAACGCAGACCGATTTGGTAAGGCTGCTTGCACATCTTTAGGGGTAAAAATTTATATTCATATACATATATTTTCTTTAATTTCATTAACTTGTTACAATAGTTTTATATAATTTAAGAACTGTATGGCAAAATTATAAGTTCATTTTAGGTTGTGGCCATTTTACTACTTGTTTGTACTGGTGTGTGGAACTGTGTTTTCAAGTGCATGTCATGTTGTGTGTACGCGTTTTAGGGTATCAATCTGGCGCAGAACTTATGTATATTACCTTCATTGTGATTTTTTGTTGATTGTAACCTGTTGTGTATACCTAATTAATAAATAAATAAATAAAAAAAAAACCCTGCATATCAATGTAATTATATTATTTAATTAATTATTTAGTTTAAATTGTTTTTTTTAGGATCATTTTTATTTGTAATTTTATTTGAGTTTAATGCCAGTCATGTATGTTTGCGTTGTATTCATTATTTAACTATTTGTGTACATATATTAAGGATTGCGATCTGGACATGTATTATATTGAATATTATTGCTGTCTTGTTTTGGTTGCGATCTGTTTTATGTGTCGTATTAAATAAATAAATAATTAAGCAAAGTTTGGGTCTCGAAACTTTAAGACAACTTTAAAAAAATTGATGACTTGATTATTATTTACTAGATAACTATTACACATCTTCCATGCTGATCTGACAGAAAAGAAAAAACGTAGAATGTGCCAGCTTCTCTTCCTGCGCAGATCGTAAAAGCTGATCGAGGGATAACAAGGCAGGTGTATGTTTTTTTTTTTCATTTATTATCATATAAAAAGTTCTTACAAAACATTATGTAGGTATTAACTTAGCATAGCGAAAGCACTAAGGTTTGAAATTATACTAAGACTAAAGTTTACGTCAATCACACAACACTTACATTGTGTAACCACACATGTTGTAGGAACCTCCTTTTAAGCAAAAAATGTGCTTGTGCCAGGAAGCTCCGCTCTTTCATATCAGTTATTTAAGAAACTGTTTACCAAGTAAACTAAACTAAAAACTATAAAATGCTTTATTAAAAATATTATAATTTCTTCCATACTGGTCTGGGAGAAAAGGAGAAACATAGAATGAGCCAGCTGCTTCTCTTCCCGCGCAGATCGTCAAAGCCGATCGAGGGAATGGGCGACAATGGTCGCAGGGAAACGCTGGATGCAAGCCGCTTCCAACCGGTCATTTCGAAAAAGGTCAGTGATATTTTGAATTCCAAAATACTTTGCACTTGTGCACTGGTCTCAATCAGCCTGCAATGGCTACAAAAGATGGTAGAAATTAATAGTTATACCAGTACCACTGATGGCGAATGGTAGTGACTGGTCATTACAGATGTAAGACAATAATTTGTATTATGTGTTGAAAGTAGACTCGCTTGTTTAATTGTACGAATAAGTTGCGATTCTATATTAGATGACCGTTATATTACACTGACGATTCGTTGATGTCTTTTGTTCTGAAGATTGTTAGCTTTGAAAGCTCAATATCGAAATGTTTGAAACAAACATTAATGTAAGTTTAAGTAGATTGATCGATAGTAGTTTCCATGTTAGATTTTACTGAGCCTTGAAGTTCATGTCAATATTATAAGACCTATTTTTTTTTTCGAGTTTATAATAACCTAGTATGAAATTTGATTTATATTGTTGAAACTAAAATAATACAAAAAAAAAAACCTACTTAAAAATATATATTTACAAATCGTATAGTCCCTCCAGATGCTCACCTCTGGGCATCGTGCCCAAAAGGCTGGCAGCATTGCCTAATTGAATGGCAATGCTGATACGCTGAGCTAGGTAATTTCCAGCCCTTTGGTCACGAGATACCTCAATAAGCCTTTTAGTCAAGAAACTAAAAAGACCTATTGAGTTTTATATTTTAAATCAACTTTGCATTAGCTATGTATAAGAAAATGGGTTAGACCTTTCTGGGTAGGGCAGTATAAATCCATAAAAAATAAATAAAATTGGCCAAGTAAGTCTTGGATTCACAGACATACACTTCGGATTCCACTGGGTACCTATTTCGTATTATTCACGTATCCCTATTTCAATTCCAAAGACACAGCGACAGACGGACATAGGAGTTTCAGTAATAGGGTCCCGTATGCACCCGTATACATAGATTAACCAGTCTATACGTTTTTATATTGCTATTATCACGCCTCTTTCTCATGGAGATAGGCAGAGATTATGAATCTCCACTTGCTGCGATCCTGGCATTTATCTCTAGCTTCGTCTATACTTAATTACTCTCCTCATACATGCTCTACGGATTCGGGTACTTCTCACATCTTCTTTATTAAGAACGTCTGCAATCTCGCAGACGTTCTTAATAATATCGCAGTACGTTCGGCGAGGTCGACCCTGGCCAACATTCTCATTCGTTAGTTTGTCTATACGTTCTTTCTACGATCATCATCAGCTCTGTTTAGTCTCCACTGCAGGAGCATGATCCTCTATGTACTATAGGAGACATACTTGGCCAGAGCAGACAGAGGATTAGGCCTACACTCTCCTCGCCGGCCAGACGCTTTGTTTAGCTTGTATTTCCTAAGTCGCCTCTTACGACCTCCATGGGAAGACTAGGAGTCGTCCTATTCTACTCTGCCGGAAACCACACGGCTTTCTTCGATAATAAAGGTTTATTAGTATTAAGCCTAAAAGAAACAACCAAATAAGTAAGTTTACATTTTCTAGTTAAAAAAGAGGAGCCCGATGGCCCAGTGGTCGGGAGCATTTAAAGCGGTTACGCATGATAAGCAACCCCAGGCGTAGTCCCCAGTGTGATGGATGACCGCAAGTAACATAAAAATATCTCAAGCTTCTCCGTGCTTCGGAAGGCACGCTAAGCCAATGGTCCCGGCTGTTATCATTGATGGCAGTCGTTGAGCTATGTCAGATGCCTTTAGGCAGCTTGAAAATCAGACACCAGTGTTGGCTAATTGTATGTACACGAAAAACGAACAAGTTCCAAAATAGAATATTATTATAAATAAATTAAAAAATGTTACTAACATAAACAATTTACCGTTTCATACGAGTAAAATGAAATGACAATTACAATTCAGGAGATAACAAAAGAGACTCGCAAGATATTTCGAAAATTAAATAATTATTAAGTCAAATTTGCAGAAGCAGCGGGCGTGTCCAAGGAAAAGTAAAATTAGGGCCGTTACACACGAGAGAGCTACAATCTATTGTTTGTTTGTTTGATTGGCGGCCACACGTTACGGTTAACGACAAATATAATGTTCACCTTTCTACTTGCGTAATTCACTTTTCATTTTCGTGTTTTTGACAGTATTAACATAAAATGAAGACTCAACAGAAGTGCTGATAAATCAAATGATTCATATTGAAAAAAAAAAATGCTTCACGTTTGTGTGTTGGGTTCAACCATCTATTATATTGTTTCTCACACATAGGAACATTGTACAACAATAAATACATATATTATCACGTCATTACCCCTTACGGGGTAGACAGAGCCTAAGGGCATAATACCAACAAGCCTCGTTTAGGGCCTAAAGGTGGAAAACAGAATCAAAATAGTGATGGGTTGCTAGCCGCATCGCCTATTGTCATGATTCTTTAGATTTTCGCCCATTCCCTTGACCGGCTTCTGCGGTCTGCGCGGTCGCGATCTTTTTCTTATCTCCCAGACCAGCATGGAGGACTAACAAAAATGGTTGACTATATTGTGAAGTTAGTATCATACAGGTGTTAGGGTAAACACCGTTATCCCTCAAACCATCCCCGTCAAAATGAACAAATTTTTCTATGACGGCAATTTCATCGATAGCTTAATTTGATTAGTTCACTGACTTGAAGAGTTCCTTTACCCTTTACTTGAGCAACACTGGAGATGACCAAGAGCAACGCGGGCGGTGTAACAGTTTTTTTTAAGATCACTAATTGTGTAAGCATTAACTTTAAAACCCTTATAAAATTACCTATCTATCTTGCTTCCGTTCCCCCCTACATACTTCCTTCGCCGAGACGGCCTGTGATTGGCCGAAATAAGAGTCGTAAAAAATATGGCGATCGAGTCTTGTGGAGCGCGTCGCTTGCGCTGATAAAATAACTAAAAATAACGTCTCCTAAGAGCTTCGCTGGCCGAAAACAACCCGTGCGTGTGTGTTGGTGTACCACTAGTGTCAGAAGTAAGAAAAGGAATACAGTTCAAGCCCGGGAAATTGCTAGCCAGCCGCTACGAGGCCTGCCGCCGGCGATTTCTTCCCAGAGCCCTGTCCACCTGGATCCAAGGTTAGTGCTTACTGTTTCTCTTGCTGTGATTCTGGGGTTGATCGGAGAGTGCAGTGACTCTTTCAGGAAGACGCAACATTAATTTATGGTGCCTCCTGTGAGGACATTCCTCACGTACTTATTTCAAATTTACCCACTTAATTTCAATATTTTCAATTAAAGTTATTTCCAAATATGGATAACTAATTTATTCATAAATAGACTTATTATAGATTCAAATTAACTAGGTACTTACCCACCTAGCATTTGTCTATTTGTCTAACAATCTCGGATCAAACAGGAAATTCCATACCTGTGCCATACCATAGTAAATACCTATTGCTTACGAGTACATACTTCTTATCTCGTTAATTCCCTTGTAATAATCCCTTAATCGTTCGATTTGTATGCCATAAGGTACTATCTTGTTACTCAGGCTTTCGAACTATTTTGGATAGCCTAGATACCTACCTAAGGTTAATTAATAGCAGCGAGGTGTGTATTTATGATTATAAGTAATAGTCAGTAGTTTTAAAACCTACGTGTTTTGTGAATATCTGTTCCATTACTCAGTTTCCATTTAAACTTTTGCTACGTACCTACCTTACTCGTACTTTCACAATTAGTGCTTAGCGAAAACATGGCAGAAGGAGAATTAATGTCAACCATTAAAAAACGTGAATATGAGTTTAAAAATATGCAAATACTTTATGACTTAGCAAAAATTACGAAAGAAAATAAAACTAAATTGGCATCCTTTCGAGCTAGGTATAAAAGAATTGATATAATTCGTGATAATTTCTTGGAATGCAACGATCGTGTAAACCGGTTGCAACTTAAACTAAATCCTCAATTTGTTATCGATAATAATGCTTTGTTGTCATTTGACGAGTTATACTATTTTGTCATTGAGTTTGCTGACTCTCTCGACGTCAGTTCGCGCTCGGAACTGTGTCAAGGTCATGCGCATTCCAACTCTCAAGTGAATTATCTAAATTGCAAATAGCTAAGTTTGATGGTAACTGGCAGATGTTTAAAGACAGTTATACGTCGCTTGTGCATAATAATGTTTCGTTGTCGGACACAGATAAATTTTACTATTTGTTGTCATGTCTGTCCGGGTATGCCCTGACACTAGCTAAGGGTGTTCCTATAACATCAGCTAATTATTCTGTTGTTTATGCAGCGCTGCTAGACAGGTATGATAATAAACGTATTTTAGCTACCGCTTATTTAGAAAAAATAATAAAATTAAATCCGATCCAACGGCCATCATTATCAAACTTATGACAATTAACCAACACACTTTATGAATGTGTTAGTGCCTTGCGCGGGTTAAATATTGATGATATAAGTGAATTTCTTTTATTTTACATAGCATCTCGGCCGCTTGATACAGAAACTAGGAAAAGGTTTGAATTACAAAATACCGAAGAAATTCCTAAATTTAATAATTTGATTGTCTATTTACAGAATTATATAAAGGTATTAGAGGTTAGTCAACCTAGTAATTTACAGTCATTCAATTCTACAAATAAACAAAACCACAATAATACAAAGAAAGATAATTTTTCTCGGCAATCAAATTCTTCCTTAATTACATCTTCGAACTCAAATAATAATAAACCTAATCAGGCTGTCTGTGCGTATTGTCATGAAAATCATTCAATATATCGCTGTGGTAAATTACATTCTATGAATATAGGACAGCGACAAAAAATAGTTAAAGAGTTACAATTATGTCAAAACTGCTTAAGGCCCGGTCACACTAGTACAGACTGCAAGTCTAAGTCCATGTGTTTCATTTGTAACTCAAAACATAATACATTATTACATGAAGAACATAAAAGTTTATTAGCTAATACCATTGACCTAAAGGTTTCTGAGAATTCCAATATGAGCACTTCCCTAACTTGTACAACTCAGCCAAACATGTCAAAGTCACCTATGAGTACCAAAATTATTGGTTCAGCAGTGGTTCGGTTGAGAAGAGTGGATGGTTCATTGCAGCATGCTCGTATAATCATAGATAGTGGTTCGATGGACTCTTTCATTACAAGTAGCTGTGTGCGACAGTTAGGTTTACATATAAAAAAATGTAATTTAAATGTAACCGGTCTCGGTCAAAATTATGTTTGTAATATCAAAGGTTATACTTTTGGCTCTATTGTGCCTAAATCAAATGACTCGCCCCAATTCGATATACCATTAGTGGTTTTGCCTAAAATCACTTCAATGGTTCCTTCAACTTCGTTACCGTCGGTTGTCAAGGAAAAGTTTAAACATCTGGATCTCGCCGACCAAGATTTTGATAAATCGGGTCCGATCGATCTGTTGTTAGGAGTAGACTGTTTTGACCAGATATATACTGGTTCACGTTATTGCCCAGGTCCTGGTTTTCCATGTGCACTGTCTAGTGTATTCGGCTGGGTGATAAGTGGTCAGTTTCTTCAAAACGAAGTGGCTCAAACTCCAGCCACACCCGTTACGTCACTCATCGCGTCTTCTTGTGCGCTCGATGAGATCGTTCAACGGTTTTGGGAATCCGAAGAACCGCCGAAATGTAAAATTTCCGGTCCTAAGGATGAAATATGTGAAGTGGCTCAAACTCCAGCCACACCCGTTACGTCACTCATCGCGTCTTCTTGTGCGCTCGATGAGATCGTTCAACGGTTTTGGGAATCCGAAGAACCGTCGAAATGTAAAATTTCCGGTCCTGAGGATGAAATATGTGAACAAAATTATAAAAATGGCACATATCGTACCTCCGAAGGTCGTTATGTTGTACCAATTATGCTTAAAGATGATACTCCAGCCTTAGGGAAATCATATCATCAGGCTCTTAACCGTTTTCTCAACTTGGAAAAGCGTCTTGCCAGCCAAACTGAGTTGAAAACGGAATATAAGGAATTTATGCAGCAGTACGAAGATCTGGGACATATGCAGCCTGCTGAATCTTTGTCTACTGACCGTTATATTATTCCTCACCATTGTGTAATACGACCCGATAGTACAACGACACGTTTACGAGTAGTCTTCGATGCCAGTAGTCGGACCTCGAATAATCTGTCACTCAATAATATTGTTCATGGGGGTCCTAAGTTGCAAGTGGATATTGTCGATTTAGTGACAAAATTTAGACTTCACAAAATAGTTTTTACTGCCGACATCCGTCGTATGTATCGGCAAATATTGATAAGACCCGAGAAATGGACTACTAACGCTCCTCGTCTTCTTAAGGATGTTCCTCCTGAATTTTGTCAAAGTTCCAAATCCTTCGATGAATCGGGAAATGAGTTTGTCAAAATATTAGGGATACGATGGAATCCCATTAATGATTTTTCATATGCCTTTTCAGACTCGTTCGAAGTCAAATTTACTAAAAGATCCATACTCTCTTTATTAGCTCGCATTTTCGATCCACTCGGTTGGATATGCCCAGTAGTCTTTGCAGCAAAATCGCTGTTGCAAAAAATATGGCGGTTAAATTTATCGTGGGATGAGACTATTCCAAAACATGTAAACAAACAATGGCATTTAATAGCGGCCAATTTGTCTGATTTACAAAAAATTTCTCTTCCGCGGCTAGTTATACCTTCCAATCCGATGGAAGTACACTTGATAGGTTTCTGTGATGGTTCTCTGAAAGGCTATGGTTGTTGTGTGTATATTTGTGTGGTTACTAATGAGCCCAGAATTTCTACTGCGACTAGTTTACTGATTGGAAAATCTAGAGTAGCTCCTTTAAAACCTACCACGGTAAATAGACTCAAGCTAAGCGCAGCGGTGCTTCTAGCAAAAGTTCTATCGCACATGTATAATTTGCTTAAAGACTATATAACTATTAATTCTATTCGAGCTTATTCAAACAGCAGCACTACCTTGTCCTGGCTTAATACAGCCCCTCATTTGTTAAAAATATATGTAGCCAATCGTGTCATTCAAGCAACTGACTTGATTAGTACCGATCACTGGTATTATGTTTCGTCTAAGGATAACCCGGCCGACTGTTGTAGTCGCGGAGTGTCCTGTCCAGAGCTTATAGACCATCCTCTGTGGTGGAAAGGTCCTTCTTGGCTACAGGATTTGCCTAGTCAATGGCCTAACAAACGGGTTCTACTTCCAAAAGAATACTTACCCGAGTTTAAATCACTAGAAACTAAAGGTCTTCACGTGATTAATGTGAGAAACCCACTTCTGGACTTAATTGCCAGACATTCCTCTTTTACAAAAATTCTAAGAATTGTAGCATGGTGTATTAGATTTATTTCAAATTCAAGGGTTGCAAGGCAAAATCGAATTCTTTCATTTCTCAGTAGTCCTGAACTCGAGAAGTTAACCAAAGTATTATTTAAATTGAGTCAGGATCATTATATGTCTTCCGAAGTCAGTCGAGTGCGAGATAATGAACCATGTGTAAAATCCATTCAAAGACTTTCACCTTTCCTGGACGATGATGGGATCGTGCGGGTGGGGGAACGCATCGATGAGGCTAATCTGTCACCATCTGCGTTACACCCTTTTTTGTTACATAAACAATGTCCAATATGTAAAATTATAATAAAACATTTTCATAAAAAATATTTGCATTTTGGACCTCGAACCTTACAATCTCTTATTCAACGCCAGTTTTGGATAATTGGATTGAGACTTCTGATACGTACCGTGCTGTCAAAGTGTGTTAGATGTTTTATTTCGTGTCCGCGCTCTCGTTGGGTCATGCTTAAGAAAATTACCCAGAGATTTTGGCGCGTATGGCAGCGTGATTATCTTCATTCATTACAACGAAAGAACAAAAGGTTCGTACATGAACCAAATATTAAAATAGATAACTTAGTCATAGTTAACGAACCTAATCTTCTGCCGATGTTTTGGAAGTTGGCACGTATTGTGCAAGTGCATGCTGGTTCGTATCAAGTAATCAGAGTAGTTACTTTCCGAACTGCTAACGGAAAGACCTTTCGTAGGCCGGTAGTAAAGGTTTGTCCCTTACCAATTAATTAAGATATTTTTCATAAATTACTAAAACATAAATACACACTATCCAATCCTTAGGCTAGTTAAAACTTATTTATTACTTTATCTTTCGAAAATAATATTTCTAGATATTCTTGCAATGGTGCGTAGCTATTGCTTTTGTTTTTTATCTTTCAATTTGCATTCTCTGTGAAACCCTTGTGGATTTCAGGTGGGGGAAAATGTGTAAGCATTAACTTTAAAACCCTTATAAAATTACCTATCTATCTTGCTTCCGTTCCCCCCTACATACTTCCTTCGCTGAGACGGCCTGTGATTGGCCGAAATAAGAGTCGTAAAAAATATGGCGATCGAGTCTTGTGGAGCGCGTCGCTTGCGCTGATAAAATAACTAAAAATAACGTCTCCTAAGAGCTTCGCTGGCCGAAAACAACCCGTGCGTGTGTGTTGGTGTACCACTAGTGTCAGAAGTAAGAAAAGGAATACAGTTCAAGCCCGGGAAATTGCTAGCCAGCCGCCACGAGGCCTGCCGCCGGCGATTTCTTCCCAGAGCCCTGTCCACCTGGATCCAAGGTTAGTGCTTACTGTTTCTCTTGCTGTGATTCTGGGGTTGATCGGAGAGTGCAGTGACTCTTTCAGGAAGACGCAACACTAATGAAATAGTTCCTGGATTACCTTGAGGTCACCAGGAAGTGGCATAGCTCGGGTTTATTCCTTCACGAGTACAGCTGTACAGTCTAAAAACGTGTATTTTATTTTATTTATTTTATTAATTGCAGAACCAACGAAGAAATTTATTAGGTATAAAAAAATAAGCGGATAGATTCGATATTTATTACGCAAATCACATCACGTCATAAATGCCGTCATAAATATATATTTTTTTACTAAGTATTGAAGTAGGCATTTGTCTCCTATCTCACCTGATGGTAAGTGACGATGAAGATGAGGATGTTACAGGCCTATCCAAGAGATACCCATTTATTCTACTTTTGAATTTCTGAATGTCCCGGGACTGTACTTGTCTGGGTATATAGACGCAGACAATTCATTCCACACCTTAGCTAGTCGAACCAAAAACGAACTGTCAAAAGTTCGACTCTTTGGTATTCCAACGATAAAAAGGTGAAATTTCTATCTGCGTCTCGTAGTCCAATGGAGGAATGGTGAGGGTTCTACAAGCTCAAAGAGCGCGTGCGAAAGCGCTCTTTGAGCTTGTAGAACTCTCCAAAATGGATCCATTAAAAAACTGATAGACAAGCGACTTTAATAGTGCAACCCGAGCTCCGTCCACTTGAAATTTCATTTCCATAATCTTTTTATTTTGTGGTGACAGCGTGTTTGACGGGCGTGGCTCCGGATCATAATCAGTGTCACAAAAGAATCTGAGAGTGCGCCGGCGGCTAGGAAGCGTTTGACACCCACGGTAACAAGCCATAATTGCAGCCATAGTTTGGTAACTGACTACGCCTCGGCTTCTCCAGCAAGATTACAAGTTGACATAAAATAAATAAAAATAAACAAATAATTTATTTAGGTAAATTGTTTACAATTCATAGACAGAAGTTATAAGTATAATTTCACCTAAAAAGTCCATCAGGTCTTCAAATGTAATTTAGATAACACTAGCTTTCGCCCGCAGCTTCGTTTGCGTCAATGTCGTTCCCTCGGGAACAGTACGTAAATTTTTTTTCCGGAATGAAATATGGCCTGTCCTTCTCCGAACTCCAGAGAACTTTTGTGCAAAATTTCATGATGATCTGTTCAGTAGTTACGGCGTGAAAGCGTAACAAACAAAGAAATACTTTCGCATTTATAATACTAGCTTTCGCCCGCGGCTCCGCCCGCGTCAATGTCGATCCCTCGGGAACAATACTTTTTCCCGGGATAAGATGTACCCTATGTCCTTCTTCGTACCCCAGATAACGTGTATGCAAAATTTCATGATGATCGGTTCTGTAGTTACAACGTGAAAGCGTAACAAACAAACTCACTTTAGCATTTATAATATTAGTTAGGGTAAGGATAAGGATTTTGTATGCTTTCTAACTGTATTCTAACACAATTTAATATCTAGTTAATTGTGTTCTACTAGAAGTATTTGACACTGTATCAAGACTGCTAGACCAGGGGGGCGATTCTCGCACGCTCGACATGAAGTCGAATTAGATATATATCGAAAAAACATGGCGGATATCGAATTGTGCTATTCTCACTTATCACATTCGATAAAAGTCTACTGCTAGCGTTCGATATACATCGAATGGTCGGTAGCACTCGACATAATGTCTAATGCAATAACTTTGAAATTTTCATGATGTTTAGGTTAGGTTTCGAAGTAATATGGGGTTGTTTTTAAATAAAATATCTCTTATATAGGTATTTAAACATTTATTTTTAATCCACACTTCACTACGTCAGTTATTGCTGATTTCTTGTTGTTCCAAATTGTTTTGTCTTATTTTCAAATCGTCTTTTGCCTGCGGTTTTTGGGTTGAAACTTCGCCGTTAGAATCTGAAAATAAAAGGATAATGGTTGATAATAATACCAATCAAATGTTAATAAATAATATAAAGGCTAATTACTGTGTCCCAAAATATTTAATGTAATACCATTGTTCATATTAACAATGAGACCAAACATAGGACAAATACGAGTAGGACCTTGAAATAATATGGTCTAATTGATTAAATCTTTAATCAAATACATATGCCGATGTGAGTGTGTAATTTTTGATCATCAAATCCGATATCACTGGGTGCTCGAAGCAATGAGATTAGGTAAATTAAAAACACTTATTTGGGAGGGAGTTTTAAACAGAAATCGATACCTATTAGGATAAATATGCTTACCTTTGGTTACGAAATCCATCATTTCAAAGTTATTTTTATCAAATTAACCGCCAGAGACTGCTATTTTCTTCATGAAAGAAGGTGTAGATGGGGACTCGTCCCACTTGCACGTTTTTGCACGCTCCATATTTATAAGTTCATAACAAGAAAAACACATTCACACACACTTTTAAGTCAAAAATTAAAATAATTGTTTATTTTGAAAAAAGATTTTACAAATAATTCAATTTTCTAGATATTTTGACAAAAACACAAAACGCGCGCTTCAATGACCGCACGTTGATACGATTCATTTCAAGTAAACACCCCATCAAAAATAACAAAACGAGCTATTTATTAATATGGAAAATAAAAAACAATACATTAAAAATATTATTATTTAACATAACCTAATGCTATAAGTAAAGATATTTTATCATTCGATTCACGAGCTATCGTGACACCAGGGCCGTAGCTATCGCCGTATCAGCCATATCATTGATACGGAGCCTCCGGGCTATACTTACTCAACGGGCTATCTTTTATGTCAACGGGCATTCCAGAGTCGTGAAGTATTTAGTAATTGATCAAACATTAAACGTTCCTCGTCCCACATTGGTCATGTACGACATGTAAATGTGAATCGAATTCGCTCCATTTGCCAAGCAGACTCGAAGCACAACATGAATACTTCGTGCATATTGTTAGGGTTCCACACCCGATAGTTGCCAACGGTTGCCAACGGGACCCTTTTTATAAGGTTCCGCTATATGCTTGTACGGACAAGCATATAGCGGAACCTTAGATAGATCATAAAATAGCATTTGATATACGGATATCAAATGTTATTTTATGATCTATCTATACTAATTTAAATATATATATATTATATTTATATATTATTAATATTACAAAGCAGAAGATTTTGTTTGTTTGTTTGTTTGAACGCGGTAATCTCAGGAACTACTGGTTCAAATTGGAAAATTCTTTTTGTGTCGGATAGTCCATTTATTGAGGAAGGCTTTAAATATCACGCTGCGACCAATAGGAGCGAAGCATCAATAAAAAATGTTTTGAAATCGGGGAAAAATTATTTATCTATACTAATTAATCATACAGAAATTGCCGCGGACGAAGTCGGGGTCAACAGCTAGTATATGAATACTCTTGAAATTTTGCAGGGACCGCTATCATATCAAATTACAAAACGCTTTATAATGATGTCGTATATTCTAAAGTAAGTATAGTAAAGTATCTATAGAGAAAGTCTCTCATAGAGTTGGGTCAGTGGGTAGATTTTTCAATGAACTTTGGGTTGAATTGCTTTGTGTACTTGCACCACTAGATACTTCATGCAAATTATTGCTAGCCAACGCCTATCCACTACTGTTAGTACCTACTTTTCATTTTTAAACTTTATGTAACAGATACAGAATTGTGGTAAAAGTAAACGCCTTTTGAGAAAATAAAAACTGCATTTGGTAGATTATCAGAAAATATCGTAACTTTTCGTTTTCTGAAACTTAATATCTGAAATTAATAGAAAATGCGGTATTCAAACTAATTAATAACACAAATATGTTAATGTTTTTACGATTTCTATATATATGATGGTCTAATACAACGATTAATGACCCAGATAATCTGAGCGTCGAACTTTGGTTTTTGTTTTTAAATGATGAAAACCAGCAAAAAATTTCAAGTTTTCCGTAGTTTGTCAAACAATCATTGAATGCCATACTTAGATCTGAACTTTTGATTCAAGTTATAAAATAAATATCTACAATACGATCTGTTTTACGAAATTGACAAAGAGTATCAAGAAGAGAAAAAGGAAGGTTACAAAGGGAGAGTAGACTGAGTTCCTAGGTCGAAGGGCTTAATTTTCAATATACACGGTGAAATTTTGATCGTTCTGGACCCTTAAAGGGGTGATTCAGCCCATTGATATGAACAACTTTTCCTATAGGACCAATGCTGGGAACACAAAATAAATGAACAGTTCCATACAAAAAAATTCGGCCGCCCGTTCAATTTGTATGGGAACGTCAAAAAATTTTTGAGTTCCCAGCATTTGTCGCATAGGAAAAGTTGTTTATATCAACGGGCTGAATCATCCATTTAAGAGTCCAGAACGATCAAAATTTCACCGTGTATAAGGAAAAAAGACATATATAGGAAATAAAAATGACGAACTGAAAACCTCCTCCTTTTTTAAAATCGGTTAAAAACTAAATATTTTTTCGACGACATACGGAACTCTCCGACTTGTATGCGAGCCTGCACTGACTTATTCACTCTTATTTTTTTATTTAGCGTCATCTGGAGCGTGCAGTTGCGCCTAGTTACAATTTAATATAGACGCATGCGCTTTCGCATACGTGTTGAACACTACTCGGTCAATTTGACACCTTGCATATGTAAAAAAGTGTAAAAAACGGTGGAAAAACAGATTTAAGCATGCATCTGCTTACTACAGGTTAAAAAACAAGAAATATCTATGTACATGCAAAAATGTATCCTGGTACTAATATGAAAAAACAAATATCAAATGAACTTTAAATGTTTTTAACCTACTTCAAAAATAAGAAGGAGGTTATCAGTTTGGTTTGTTTTTTTTTTACTGTTTGTTACCGTTGTTCGATCTATTAAGTTATTATTGTTTAATTTAAATTTAAATTCAGTCTGCAATAAAATATTGAGATAGCCACACGCAGTTTACCTTAGCATCCTACAGTACACTCAAATCTCAACCTTATATAACCTGTCGAAAAGAACATCCGTCATTTATGAAATAAACAGTTTATTTGGTTGTTAGAAAATATGCTTTGGGCCCATTAAAGTTTTATCAAAATCAGTTCAGTAGATTAATTGACATCGTTTTTTTGTTATATGAAATAAGTATTATTTATGTAGTATTTACCGAAACCAGAATAACATACATGACAAAGTTTTACTATGAGCGAATTGGTTTTCATTTCAGTCGTAGAACACAAGTTCGTTCTGTGGGAAAATATTACCCAAAGATTTAAAAAAAAATTGCGTCCTATGGTATTACCATATACTCACCATCACCACGCTTGGCAGGCGGGTTGGCGATCGCAGTTTCTTTGGCTGCTTGTGCTTCCGACGTTGCTGCCCATTTAAGGGCCACGCTACACTGGATTGGCATAGGATGGCATCGGAAGCGACGCGTCTATACTAATATTATAAAGAGGAAAGATTTGTTTGTTTGACGCGAATAGGCTCCGAAACTACTAGACGGATTTGAAAAAATCTTTCACAGTTGGGAAGCTACACTATCTGCGCTGAACAAAGGCTATGTTTTACGTGGACGAAGTCGCGGGAAAACAGCTAGTAGTCAAATATAACGCGCGGCGTCGTGCGTCACCTCGAGCTAGCTCGAGCCGTCGCGCGCTCGCGGGCGTCTAGTCATCTTATACCACTAGACATAAAGGTTATAACAGCTTGTTTTGAAATGACGCGTCGCTTCCGATGCCATCCATGCCAATCCAGTGTAGCGAGGCCCTAAAGCATTTTTAAGCTGGGAAAGGATAGGAATTGGGAAGGGAATTAAGGTTTTGGGATACTCACTCGGATGAATGTGGGGAAAAGCATGTAGCAGCTCGGAACTGCCTGATGCAGTACACCGGGCTGTTGAGGATGACATCCTAATCAAAATTTGTTTTGCCCCAGGAAAATCATCACAATCACATCCGTTACCACTCACTGTACTACCCAAAGGGTTGGCGTGAGGCAGGCGGTCGGCCGTAATAACTTTGCCAAATCATATAACTACATCAAAGTGGTTGTAATAGCGGACCCCGAGTTCGGACGCACTGCAATTAAGGGTGTAACCGGGAAAACGCCCAGAGTCGTCCCAGCTGAGCATAGCATTTCGTACCCAAATGCCAAATTAATATTTTATATTGATCGTTAGATGGCATTAAGTCCACTGCTATTTGACTATTTAAGATGTAAACGCATTCATGTAAATGTACGAAATTGTGAAAATTTACGTGTTACTATGCGCTGAATTAATTAAATACATCAAAAGCATTTGTGTAATTTAGGTCGATCCTTGAACAAGATCGCCACCTTGTTGGAATTTGAAACAAATACTTACATATGAAATTAAAAAAAAGTTATGATAACTAAAAAAAATTTTCTTCGAAAACTTTGTATTTTTTACGTCTAAAACAATAATTCTCTCATGACAATATTTATATTTACACTCACCAACCCCTTTTTATTTTTTTAATAAAAATATAAATATGAAAATATTAAGACTTCATCTTTTTTCCTAATCGCCTAATGGTTCTGCGCAGCCAGGCTTGCGCAGTAGCGACGTTTTTCGTTCGCGCAGCACCCGCTTAATAATCGAAAATGCTTTTTACTGTTGTAGTCTTATTACTTATTCGTAGCTTGTAGTTTGAATATCTGTTAAATGTAGCATTTAACGCCCCCTCTGTGTAGTTGCAGCGCAACTCCAGTTACTACGAAACGTTGTGGAACCGTCATGATGCTCGAACAATGAAATAAGGAAAGAAAAGGCATTTTTTAACAATATATCTTATATTTCCATAAAAAAATCTTAGAACTAATAAGATCGTCAGTGCTTGTCAAACAACCTGCGTCTATTTGTCGTGACTGGAGCGTGAGTCGAGATCCGAAATGGTGTCGCGTTGTTCTAGGTCTAGCTCAAAGTCGTCCACTGCCATCGGGGTGTCTGAAATGGAAATAGTATATCAGGATTATGTCTTCTTAGTATGTTAACATGATCGACAATGTCTAACAACATTCCTCAATAAATTAAAAAGGGTTTTGTGATTTATTTATTACGCGCAGCAGGCCGGTGTTACAATAAAGTGAGTATAGTCACCCAGGTGGTCGAGTGTGACGCCCATGGCCTTCCGTATGGCGGGCAGCGGCGCCACGAGCCTGGTCGGCACGCGCGCCGCCATGCCGCGCAGCAGGCCGGTGTTACAATAAAGTGAGTATAGTCACCCAGGTGGTCGAGTGTGACGCCCATGGCCTTCCGTATGGCGGGCAGCGGCGCCACGAGCCTGGGCGGCACGCGCGCCGCCATGCCGCGCAGCAGGCCGGTGTTACAATAAAGTGAGTATAGTCACCCAGGTGGTCGAGTGTGACGCCCATGGCCTTCCGTATGGCGGGCAGCGGCGCCACGAGCCTGGGCGGCACGCGCGCCGCCATGCCGCGCAGCAGGCCGGTGTTACAATAAAGTGAGTATAGTCACCCAGGTGGTCGAGTGTGACGCCCATGGCCTTCCGTATGGCGGGCAGCGGCGCCACGAGCCTGGGCGGCACGCGCGCCGCCATGCCGCGCAGCAGGCCGGTGTTACAATAAAGTGAGTATAGTCACCCAGGTGGTCGAGTGTGACGCCCATGGCCTTCCGTATGGCGGGCAGCGGCGCCACGAGCCTGGGCGGCACGCGCGCCGCCATGCCGCGCAGCAGGCCGGTGTTACAATAAAGTGAGTATAGTCACCCAGGTGGTCGAGTGTGACGCCCATGGCCTTCCGTATGGCGGGCAGCGGCGCCACGAGCCTGGGCGGCACGCGCGCCGCCATGCCGCGCAGCAGGCCGGTGTTACAATAAAGTGAGTATAGTCACCCAGGTGGTCGAGTGTGACGCCCATGGCCTTCCGTATGGCGGGCAGCGGCGCCACGAGCCTGGGCGGCACGCGCGCCGCCATGCCGCGCAGCAGGCCGGTGTTACAATAAAGTGAGCATAGTCACCCAGGTGGTCGAGTGTGACGCCCATGGCTTTCCGTATGGCGGGCAGCGGCGCCACGAGCCTGGGCGGCACGCGCGCCGCCATGCCGCGCAGCAGGCCGGTGTTACAATAAAGTGAGTATAGTCACCCAGGTGGTCGAGTGTGACGCCCATGGCCTTCCGTATGGCGGGCAGCGGCGCCACGAGCCTGGGCGGCACGCGCGCCGCCATGCCGCGCAGCAGGCCGGTGTTACAATAAAGTGAGTATAGTCACCCAGGTGGTCGAGTGTGACGCCCATGGCCTTCCGTATGGCGGGCAGTGGCGCCACGAGCCTGGGCGGCACGCGCGCCGCCATGCCGCGCAGCAGGCCGGTGTTACAATAAAGTGAGTATAGTCACCCAGGTGGTCGAGTGTGACGCCCATGGCCTTCCGTATGGCGGGCAGCGGAGCCACGAGCCTGGGCGGCACGCGCGCCGCCATGCCGCGCAGCAGGCCGGTGTTACAATAAAGTGAGTATAGTCACCCAGGTGGTCGAGTGTGACGCCCATGGCCTTCCGTATGGCGGGCAGCGGCGCCACGAGCCTGGGCGGCACGCGCGCCGCCATGCCGCGCAGCAGGCCGGTGTTACAATAAAGTGAGTATAGTCACCCAGGTGGTCGAGTGTGACGGCCATGGCCTTCCGTATGGCGGGCAGCGGCGCCACGAGCCTGGGCGGCACGCGCGCCGCCATGCCGCGCAGCAGGCCGGTGTTACAATAAAGTAAGCATAGTCACCCAGGTGGTCGAGTGTGACGCCCATGGCCTTCCGTATGGCGGGCAGCGGCGCCACGAGCCTGGGCGGCACGCGCGCCGCCATGCCGCGCAGCAGGCCGGTGTTACAATAAAGTGAGTATAGTCACCCAGGTGGTCGAGTGTGACGCCCATGGCCTTCCGTATGGCGGGCAGCGGAGCCACGAGCCTGGGCGGCACGCGCGCCGCCATGCCGCGCAGCAGGCCGGTGTTACAATAAAGTGAGTATAGTCACCCAGGTGGTCGAGTGTGACGGCCATGGCCTTCCGTATGGCGGGCAGCGGCGCCACGAGCCTGGGCGGCACGCGCGCCGCCATGCCGCGCAGCAGGCCGGTGTTACAATAAAGTAAGCATAGTCACCCAGGTGGTCGAGTGTGACGCCCATGGCCTTCCGTATGGCGGGCAGCGGCGCCACGAGCCTGGGCGGCACGCGCGCCGCCATGCCGCGCAGCAGGCCGGTGTTACAATAAAGTGAGTATAGTCACCCAGGTGGTCGAGTGTGACGCCCATGGCCTTCCGTATGGCGGGCAGCGGCGCCACGAGCCTGGGCGGCACGCGCGCCGCCATGCCGCGCAGCAGGCCGGTGTTACAATAAAGTGAGTATAGTCACCCAGGTGGTCGAGTGTGACGCCCATGGCCTTCCGTATGGCGGGCAGTGGCGCCACGAGCCTGGGCGGCACGCGCGCCGCCATGCCGCGCAGCAGGCCGGTGTTACAATAAAGTGAGTATAGTCACCCAGGTGGTCGAGTGTGACGCCCATGGCCTTCCGTATGGCGGGCAGCGGAGCCACGAGCCTGGGCGGCACGCGCGCCGCCATGCCGCGCAGCAGGCCGGTGTTACAATAAAGTGAGTATAGTCACCCAGGTGGTCGAGTGTGACGCCCATGGCCTTCCGTATGGCGGGCAGCGGCGCCACGAGCCTGGGCGGCACGCGCGCCGCCATGCCGCGCAGCAGGCCGGTGTTACAATAAAGTGAGTATAGTCACCCAGGTGGTCGAGTGTGACGGCCATGGCCTTCCGTATGGCGGGCAGCGGCGCCACGAGCCTGGGCGGCACGCGCGCCGCCATGCCGCGCAGCAGGCCGGTGTTACAATAAAGTAAGCATAGTCACCCAGGTGGTCGAGTGTGACGCCCATGGCCTTCCGTATGGCGGGCAGCGGCGCCACGAGCCTGGGCGGCACGCGCGCCGCCATGCCGCGCAGCAGGCCGGTGTTACAATAAAGTGAGTATAGTCACCCAGGTGGTCGAGTGTGACGCCCATGGCCTTCCGTATGGCGGGCAGCGGAGCCACGAGCCTGGGCGGCACGCGCGCCGCCATGCCGCGCAGCAGGCCGGTGTTACAATAAAGTGAGTATAGTCACCCAGGTGGTCGAGTGTGACGGCCATGGCCTTCCGTATGGCGGGCAGCGGCGCCACGAGCCTGGGCGGCACGCGCGCCGCCATGCCGCGCAGCAGGCCGGTGTTACAATAAAGTAAGCATAGTCACCCAGGTGGTCGAGTGTGACGCCCATGGCCTTCCGTATGGCGGGCAGCGGCGCCACGAGCCTGGGCGGCACGCGCGCCGCCATGCCGCGCAGCAGGCCGGTGTTACAATAAAGTGAGTATAGTCACCCAGGTGGTCGAGTGTGACGCCCATGGCCTTCCGTATGGCGGGCAGCGGCGCCACGAGCCTGGGCGGCACGCGCGCCGCCATGCCGCGCAGCAGGCCGGTGTTACAATAAAGTGAGTATAGTCACCCAGGTGGTCGAGTGTGACGCCCATGGCCTTCCGTATGGCGGGCAGCGGCGCCACGAGCCTGGGCGGCACGCGCGCCGCCATGCCGCGCAGCAGGCCGCCGGTCATGCGCGCCAACTCGCGCTCCGCTCCACCCGCGCGCGCCACGAGGGACAAGTGCCACGGCGGTGGTGCTGACAGCCTGCAAATAGTAATCGCATGGTTAACAATTATTCTCCAAAATCAATAAAAATAAATAAGCCATCACCATCCCATTGAATCATCACAGAACACCCAGGAAATGTTAAATGTTAAGATTATGTTATTGAACGAGAATGACTACACAAGTGCATCGTGCCGTTTGCCATCACGACATACGAATCGAGTAGATGCTGTCTAATCTAAAATTGGCCACTCCAGGAGTGCTATTTTACCCCAGTGCCTTTACGCTCACACAAAACATGTTGACATACGTAATACACATTAAATTGATCTTATCGGAACCCTGAAAACAACCTTTTCAATAGCTTACAATTTGGCTTTACTGCTGTAAAACCGATCACCGAAGCGGGAATAGCTCTGATTACTCATATTTACAACACATGGATTCATTGGAAGCCAGTGGGTGTTTTGTGAACTCTCTAAAGCATTTGATTGCATTGATCATTAATCACCGTTGCTCAAACTCCGACAATACAGGATTAAAAATAAGTTATTACAATAAATTGAATCGTATTTGATATAAATAGGCTTCAGACAGTAGATATTAACAGTGTCAAATCAAGTAGTTCTAATTGAAAAATTGGTGTGCCCCAAGGGTCAATTTTGGGCCCGTTTATTTTCCTAGCGACCGTCAATGACCTGCCCTACATGGTTGAAAAAGAAGCTATCATAGTGCTGTTTGCCGATGACACGTCTTTCATGTTTGAATATGCAGCCTCATTTTCAAACATATACGTAACGTACGGCCCGTCTCACGGACTGTCAACGAGAAGACATTACCGCAACAAATAGCATATTGACTAAAATTTCTAACTGGTTTTCAGCCAACAACCTATTGTTAAATACTCAAAAGACCCAATACATAAACTTACTCTCGCGAAAGTGAGGCAGATCGATGTTGGCATTTTAATAAATGGTCAAAAACTGGGTGTACTTGGGGTTCACCATCGACAGAAGACTGACGATGAAGCCGCACGTCGATGATGTCGTGGCGAAGGTGAAGGTAGCCAGGGCGAAGCTGCGTGGAGTCCTCTCCTCGCGCTTGCCCCTGAAGACAAAGCTCGGGATCTATAAGACCTATATTAGATCCCGCCTCACATACGCGGCCCCGGCATGGTACGCGTACTGCTCGGAGTCGAATAAGAAGAGACTCCGCGCCCAGGAAAACCAGAGTCTCCGAGCAGTCGTCGGGGCCCCACGTTACGTGAGGAACGCGACGATCTTCAGGGACTTGAGGATGGAAGAACTCGACGCCTTCATCGCCCGCCTAGCCAAACAGATGTTTGCAAGTGCGGACGCGTCGGCGCATGCCCACCTGCGTGGCATTGCGCCTCTACACGCCCGCCCGCCCGACCGCCGCACTAAGCCTTCGCCTCGCAACGCCATCACCGATGTCGCCGCTGCCGCAGACGCGTCGGTCGACCCCCCGTGACCCCCAAGGACACAACCGGAATACCACAGGCCGCCACGGCCACCCCAACGACCTGCCCATAGCTATGGGCAGCGAAGAAAGTCCAAGTCAGAACCAACAGGACCAAGTCCTGACCAGTCCCCTCACCGCCTCTACCAAGAGGTAGTAGAGAAGGCCCGCGAACGATTGTGTCAATAACTTTTGACCTGTCGTCGATCAAACAAGTGAATCCGGAAGAAAAACTTGAACATGGAAAAAATCAAGTTTCGTGCCGTCATAAAGTTCCTCACTAAGGAAAACCACCTCAAAAAATTTTGGAAGAAATGTCATCAATATACGGGGACTCTTGCCCTGGGAAAACCATAGTGTACAAGTGGAATAGCCTTTTCAAGCAAGGCAGAGAGTCTCTTGAAGACGACCCTCGCTCAGGACGGCCGATTGAGGCCACCACCTCAAACATCGTTGAAAAAGTAGAGAATCTTATACTGGAGGATACTCGTTTGAAGAAGAAACAACTTGCAGAAATGGTTGGAGTATCACCTACAACCATTTTAAATATTCTACACGACAATCTTGGGATGTCAAAAGTCAGCGCAAGATGGGTGCCAAGAATGCTCACACCACCACAGAAACAGCTGCGCGTCGAGTATTCAAAGGAGTTTTTAGACCTCTGTAGCGCCGACAAGGAAGGAATTTTTGCAAGACTTGTTACTGCAGATGAAATTTGGGTTCATCATTATGAGCCTGAGTCGAAGCAAGAGTCTATGCAGTGGCATAAAAAGGGTCAGCCCCCCCCTAAGAAATACAGGGTGTCACAATCGGCTGGAAAAATCATGGCAACTGTTTTTTGGGATACAGAGGGTATTTTACTAATCTAATATATAAAATTCTCGTGTCACAGTTTTCGTTGCCATACTCCTCCGAAACAGCTTGACCGATTTTGATGAAATTTTTTGTGCTTATCCGGTATCTATGAGAATCGGCCAACATCTATTTTTCATCCCCCTAAATGTGAGGGGTAGTCCACCCCTAAATTTTATTTTTTTATTTTTTAGGCATTATTTATATGGCAAAACAACGTTTGCCGGGTCAGCTAGTAGATTATAAAGATAAGGGTGTTTCTATAACGGGAGAATACTACGCTAATCTACTGAGACGATTAAAAGAAGCAATCAAGGAGAAAAGGCGGGGAAAGTTGACAAAAGGTGTGCTGCTTTTGCATGACAACGCACCGGTACACAAGAGCCGCGTTGCGATGGCTGCCCTTCATCACTGTGGCTTCGAAATGTTAAACCATCCTTCCTATAGTCCAGACTTAGCCCCCTGTGATTACTTTTTATTTCCCAAATTAAAAAAAGAGCTTCGTGGGAAGAAATTTTCCGACGATGAAGAAGTCAAATCGGCGATTTCGGCCTATTTTGAGGACAAAGACAAATCATTTTTTTTCGACGGTATTAATAAGTTAATAGAGAGATCCCTCACCTCCCTTCCCCTCCGTTCCGCGAACTTTTTGACCAACGTACATAATTTATGATTCTTAAAATTGTACCAGCACCAAATTTTTCCGCGAGGCCCTTAGGTCGTTTTTATGGAGATATGCGGCTCCAGGGCACCCTAAAGTATATCGAAAAACTTACACCACTTAACACTTTCGCTTTACTGACGTAATTCTATTGTTATTTCTTTTGTGTCTGGTTCAGTGTCAGCGAAAGTGTTAACACATCTCTCTGTTACTTAAATAACATAAAAGCACACAAAATGACGCACCTGTCTCTCTGCTCCTTCTCTAACTTCTGAAGCAGTTCGTACGTGTGTTTCAGCGCCCCTCCAATGCCGTAGTCATGCTGAGCAGCGTTCACATCCTCCTCTATGTCTGCCAAGAAGTCCACATCGATTCCCAGCTCAGAGAGCGTCCGGAGTTGATCTATGTCCACTTTCACCTTGGACTGATCCTTTAAAACAATAAGTAATATAAAAATTTCAAACGCTATCCCTTTTCGTCGCGAAATAAAAGATTTGACAGTTAAATAATCTTACATAAATAAAGATCACATTAAACTGAATTATGAACACTTCGAAATATATCCAAAATGAAATATTTGTTCAAAATGCCAAAATTATAGTTTGATTTTCGTGTTTGTAAGTGATAGCGAACAATAGTGTCATATATTTGAAGCAACCTAAAGGTATTTAACACAGTTTAAAGGCTACGATCTAATGACGAAGCATCGAAGAGCTTGATGCACAGCATGTAATTTAACCACCTACATTCTTTTGAAGGGATCGTTCAGCGCGTGAAAATGAACAACTTTTCCTATGGGTCTAACGCTGGAAACTCAAGAAATTTGGACATTTTCATACAAGTCTTCGGCCGGCCCGGCAATATGTATAAAAATATTGAAAAGATTTTCGAGTCCCCGCTATGGTGCCATAAGTTGTCAGTGGTTAGTTACCACGCTGTCATTTATCAAACTTGTGATCATCAATCCACGTGGCAATCACGCCCAAGATTATAATAATAAGCTTTATTTGCCAACATATTACATTTGTAGGTATTACAGTAAATACAGATCTTAGAACAAATCGAAGCCATCTTATCTGGGAGGCTATCCCTGAACTAGACGGTATGGGTCTGCATCTCAGAGAATAGACAACCAAAAGGGTAATAGCGAGTGTCAGATGTTCATTATATGTTTACTAGTGCAGTGGCTACTAGATTAAAATACATTGTACTACTTCAAAGCCCAACAAGATATTTCTGTGTATGGGCTGAAATACATTATTTTGTATATATTTAATTGATTGCATGATATGTGTAAGAGCTAATAATGTTATGCCTACACTATACTCCACATTAGAGGAAATATGGCCGTTGGAATTTCGAGCGCCCAGGCACTGTTTACACCACAAGGGAGACTGCAACATACCGGCTCCTCCTTGGGCGGCGGTTCCTGCGGCTGCTTCTTGTCGGGGAACAGCGCTTCCATGTCGTAGAACAGGGTCCACGGCGAGTCGGGCGCAAACCGCAGCATCTCCTCGTTGCCCTGCCCCGTCTCCGCCGCTGAAAGACACCGATACACCATATTATTATCCAAAGGCGTTCATCATCATCATTTCGAGTAGGTGACACGGTCAATCGACCATGCACACCCTGGTGTCAGAGTTCTTCAGAACCGCCTCTCGGCCTCTGACGTGGTTCCTTTAACGACTACCAGATGGCAGCCGGGACCACCGGCTTAACGTGCCTTCCGAAGCACGGAATCATCTTTATTATCAGACAATCAGGTGATTCAAGCCTGCAATGTCCTAACCAAACTGGAAACAACTAAACAAAGTATGCTTCCGGTGGGAATCGAACCCACGACCCCCGGGTCAACAGGCAAACGCCTTAACCACTGGACCACGGAGGCTGCTAAGGCGTTACCAACCTTTGAGTCAGACGAAGCAGACACTCAGGATGGCCATAAGCCCAGATGGCAGGCCTAATGTTTTTCGTTTACACAAATGGCCCCAGATCGGGAAGTGTGGAAACAGAAAGGGGAAGCCTTTGCCCAACAGTGGGAAAGACAGGCTAAAGACACGTTAACGTAATTACCGCTGTTGCAAAGAGAACTTCATCAGTTATGATTGTTCCATTGCACCTCTGAGATTTATAAGTAAAATACTAATGGCAAGGCAATATTCTTTAGCTTGACTGCTTATACTAGCTATTCATTACTTAACACACAGCTAGAGGCAGATGAAAAATAAAAAGTATAATAGACTGTGACGCAAGGGCCTAACATAATAGGCTAGTTTCCTGGGTCGTAATAATAACGTAAAAATTAGTCCGTCAGTTAGTTATTCAAAAAATATTGGACACGTATTTTTCATTTTGTCAAATAAATAATAATGATAAAGCGCGTCAAAGTTCAGGAGTGGGGGCTCGTGACGTCAAAATTTGCAAAAAATTGTTGCAAACTATGACGTCACACGGAATTTCAAAGGGCTATATCTTTATAATTTTTTGTTTAATAGACAAAAGAAAAAATACGTGTCCAATATTTTTTTAATATCTAACTGACGGACTAATTATTTTTTTTAGGAAACTACCCTATTATATTATACTTTTTGGTGACGGCAATATTTTGAATCCAAAGCGGATCGAAGGAGAGCATAGAATTCCGAGCGTCGCGAGGGATTTAGAGTATGTTGCGCGAAGTAAAAGTATTATGTTAGTTTTGAGATAACACATTCAGGTTTTCATCTCCCTCTAGGTATAAAACAATATCTGACTTTTCATTCTCATGAGACCTAAAAAAATTCGAATTGTGAAATAAAAACATTTTTAGTCCCTTGGGATTAAAAACGTATTTTATACCCTGTGTACGGGCAATCGTAACAGTTTTGAATGAAATTTATGGTTTATTTTAATTTATTGTTACAACTACTCACCGAGAGTGTGGTATATGAGATGTGACTCGTCCTTGGTGAGCGTGGCGAAGGTCCCATCGTATGAGGGCGCGTAGGAGCTGAAGGGCCCGTAGTTCAGTGGCTTCACGCCCTTCGCTATGTTGCGACGGTCCTCGCGAGGCGCTGATAAGTATACAGGTAGTACTAAATATTTAATAGATACCCAAGTGGGTACGATATGTATAACAAGATGGACTGATCAAGCCCAGAACAACTTTTTTTTTCTCTAAAATACTTGGAATTTCTTTCTTTGGGATAAATCGACATTGCTGTACTGCCCAAATACGTGCTAGCAATGTAAGAAATTTCTCGATCATGTATAAAAAACTAAATACACAGTCATACAAAAATTACACTTCATGCTGTCCACAATTATTTATAAGTAAATAGGTATTAGGTATTTGTTATAAACCTACATCAATGTAAAACCAAAGTTACTTGCATACCATAAAGTCGAAATTCGAAAGCTTATGAAACATACTCTGAAAATTTATATCTACCGTATAATTTAAAAATGAACCGACCGGTTAGCTCAGAAATAATGCTACCATGAAGGTTACTTTTAAAACGTTTTATTTAAAATTCCAACTGGCTTACAAATATAAAGAAAAAAAAAATCAAATCAAAATTTTGACGCTTGATGAATGTATTTTGTAAGTAAATTTTATTTGAGAAAAGAGCTTTGGCCGCAGTGTGGCCTTCGTCGGATGAAAGTGAGAACGTGAGCCGAGGCAAAGCCGAGGCACTACATCACTCGAGTCCGTCAATACCTCTTTTGCCGACCGCTGCAGTAATGTGCTAATGCTTAGACATCAAAATTAAATGGTCCACATCTGTGAGAAAACTCCTATGTTTGTATCTACAAACATAGGAGTTTTCTATAACAACCTGATTCGTGTACAGTCAAATTCGATAACGTCACTTCCTATTGGGAAGTAAAAAAGTGTGGCTTTTTTGGTCTTCGTGTGTTTAAGTTTCCAACACTGGCCTGCCATTTCATGATGACAGCAGCATAAGAGAATCATGTCGACATGAGTTAGTTTTAACGCCAACCCGGCTTTTACGTCAAAATTGAATAGCTACCTAGTTTGTAACCTGAAACATCTGTTTCCATGACGATGAAGCTTTAAACTTACTGTGTAAGGTTCCAGTGCCCTGTGTGAGCTTGCCAACGAGCCTGCCAAGCGTGAGCGGTTTATCTTCACCCGAGCCCTCGACCGTGTTGGTGACCAGGCAGAGCGTCGTCTTGCCCTCCGAGTCCATACGAGGGAATGCTGAAAACACAAGCCGAGATACACTATTTATAAATTACTAGCTTTCGCTCGCGGCTCCGCCCGCATAAATGTCGATCCCTCGGGAATAGTACTTTTCCCGGGATAAAAGGTAGCCTATGTCCTTCTCCGCACTCCAGAGAACTTGTATGCAAAATTTCATGATGATCGGTTCAATAGTTACGGCGTGAAAGCGTAACAAAAAACAAACAAACAAACAAACTCACTTTCGCATTTATAATATTAGTAAGGATGTGAATAAATGTATTATACAACGATGGCTCATCGAGATACTATCGATGGCAAGTCGAAGTACTAAATCGGCGATACTATAGCTGGATACTGCCATCGAGAAATAATTCGTCACACCCAGCCATCATGTAGCTATAAACCTTTTCACCGTGATCTTGTGTATCTACACCACCATCTTCAACCCAACAAGCAGCAACATCTCTTCGTTTATGGGGTTGGGCCTAATACCAATGTATATCTATTTATTTTTGTCTCATATATTTATCTATGTATTTTAGCTAGTATATAAGTATGTATATGTAGTATAATAAAAGCTTAGTACACTCCGTCCAGTAATGTGTTGAATTACTCTCCATGCATCGGTTGTCTTCGCTTTCGCGCTAAGACCGCCCATTGTGCATTAAAATCTTTTATTTGTATACTATTTTATAAGCTCATTCTTTGGTGTACAATAAAGAGTTCATTCATTCATTCCAGTCTGGCACCATACGTAATGGTCCTGCGAGTCAGATAAACATATACTGGGTTATTAGCAAAACACAAATAACCTTGCAGGAATATACACGGTGAAATTCTTCTGTCTGCTCTGGCCAAGTATGGCTAGTAAGTACAGAGAGGGGCATGCTCCTGCAGTGGAGACTAAAAAGACCTGATGATGATGTAAAATGTCAGTGCACGTCGCCGTAGCTCACCTTTCTTGGCCAGCCTGCGGCGGTGCTGCTCCCTGGCGGCCTCCATCTGTATCTTGACGGAATCCCCCTCCTCATGCCGCTCCGCACCCCCGCCCCCGTCAGATACCGCCTCGGCCTCCGACCCGCCGCTCTTCATGGGGCTGCTCCTCTTCAGAACTTTGTGCTGAGGAATACGAACACTTTTATATATTTGTCTTGTTACATATTAATTTATACCTCTAGCGGTTAACCGTGTAGGTTCATGTAGAATAAGGTTGTTTTATACGTTATATCAACTCGGTGATGTGATGACTTACTTAAGTTGACAACATCTTCAAATAAAAACTTGAAATGTATGTAGATTCAACAGGAACATACTTCGATTAGCCCGTGTTAGGCGACAAAACAGAGCGATTTTTCGTAGCTTTTAGGTCAAAATTGTAAAACATGGTTTTTACTCGTTGCCTTGTATTTTTAATAGCCATGGGCACGAAAGCACTTAACAACGGGCAGCTATTTTTAACGGCTATCTAAATTAAGATATTTTCAAGGCTCTGGCTCCCGCATGGGTACAAAAATGTTACCTTGCTCTGTCGCCACTGAAATAGGTCTGATGAACTCACATGGAAGCCAAAAAAAACCGTTCGGTCATTATAAATTTATTAAAAAAAATTTAACCACTTTTTAACTTTTTTTTTCAATTATATTTACCAGGAAATGCAAATTCTATTAAAATATAATTATTTATAGAATAAAAGTATGTAAAGTTATCGAATCGAATACATGTACAGTCAGGGACAGAGATACCTGACCAGGCCGTCTACTTATATCTTGAGTTTTCTCTTAAACTATAAATAATAATAACATGAAAATGTATATACAGAAAGATGTTAATGAAGTCTTTCTCTATATAAATTTTCATGTTCAAATTATTTATATTTTATGAATAATATGAACATGTAAGATATATGTAGAGGGCCTGGTTAGGTATCTGTCCCTGACTGTACATACTATCACCAAGGAAATTCAATATACATAAGTTATTTTTAATATCTTTGACTATAGAGAAACACCTGTTTGCATGCAGGTCCAACCCCTATGCAAGTTCACAGCCATAGTTCCACTAACATGCAAAAACTCTAGGGAACAAAACTTGAGTCCCTAATATAAAACTGCACAAAACAACACCGAAACCCATTATATGGAAGCAACTAAAACGCTATGGTCTACGAACATACTCCTAGGTTAATCTTACATTAAATATTCTAACTACATACACAATTACTATAACAATACTTCAAAACCTTCCAAATAGCGTCTAGAGTCAACTGTGGACAGTTTCCATGTCATTTAAACCATCCGCCATTGCCGCATACCGTTTTGATGGCTACTAGCTATAGCTGATTAGATTTTAAGTGTTCCCTCAAAATCTCTCTTATTGTCATAACGAGACCTTACCGCGATTATTTTTGAGATTTGTTTGATGTCAAGGTCAACATGTATACGTCAAGGGAATGGGCGAAAATCTAAAGAATCATGATAATATGCGATGCATCACTATTTTATTTCTGTTTTCCACCTTTACGCCCATCAACATGCTAAACATGACCTTTCGGTCTTATAACCTTAGGCTCTGTCTACCCCGTAAGGGATAGAGACGTTATAATATATCCCTATTTTGACTAGCTCCGTGGCGCAGCGGTCAACACGCCTGCCTGCGACACGGAGTGACCGGGTTCGATCCCCGGCCAGGTCAAGATGGAAAATGATCTTTTTCAGATTGGCCTGGGTCTTGGATGTGTATCTATATATGTATTTGTTATAAAATATAGTATCGTTGAGTTAGTATCCCATAACACAAGTCTTGAACTTACTTTGGGGCTAGCCCAATCTGTGTGATTTGTCCGTATATATTTATTTATTTATAATATGTATGTATGTCTGGGAATATGGCAGCTACAATGTAGTCGAAATATCAGACAAATTAAAAAATAATAGCGGTAACTCCCGTAGTGACAATCATACCGAGATATTAAACGGCAAGCTAAACAAACAGATACATACATATCACATCTTTACCCCTTACAGACATAGCCTACGGTCATATAACCCAAAGGCCATATTTAGCGTGTTAATCATCAGGTCCTTCTTAGTCTCCACTGCAGGAGCATGACCCTCTCTGTACTACTAGAGCCACACTCGCCACGCTAGCCAGACGGGTAGGAGAGGTCTCACAGATGTTTATAAGCTTTGTTTAGCTTGTATTTCTTAAGTCGCCTTCTACGACATCCCCGGGAAGACTTGGAGTGGTCCTATTCTACTCTGCCGGATACCACACGGCTAATTTAGCGTGTTGATGGGCGTAAAAAACCTCTTAAACCATCCTGAATAGGATCCGATGGGAGGGACGCCGCTATACGTGCGATACGATTGAAGATATCTCGTATCGTGTCTAACGTATAGTGGCGTCCCTCCCATCAGATCCGATTCAGGATGGTATAATACCCCCTTAAATGCGGACAACTGAATCTAAACAATAATGGACGGCTAGCCGCATCGCCTGTTGAAATGATTTTTACTTTTTCGCCCATTTTCAAGCTAACAAAAACCGTTAACGCTTTTTCGTAAGTTTTAAGTGCCAAAAATTTTAAAACAGGAGACTGAGTGCCATTTGGAGAGCTTTTAGGCTGACTGTGTATGTAGTTATTATATTTAATCTAAGAGATAAATAATTGAAAGGGTCACCTTCCGCCCGTACGTCCTAAGAGGCTGCATTGCAAAAAGTCATTTTGTAAACACGATTTAATATGCACAAATAAAACTACAGCTGCGTTGGGTCCTGGTGCAGTGATTTGGATTTATCTTACTTTTGATTGGATAAAAGTGAGTTTTCTTATGTTAAAATGGCACAGATATTTAAGAATAAAACGAAAAACTCAAATACAAAACGACACAAGCCAGGGGCGGCGTCGACAAATTCATAAAATCGAACGAATGTCAAGTGTAGCGGCAGCGACCAGCGATTTTTTATAATTTACTCGTTTCAACTACCAAGTCAACTTTGCGAGTTGCGCGGCGAGCGGCAGCGGAAAGCGTATTAATTACGCGTTTATGTCATCACGTTTAATCTACACTGATAATCAACAAATACCACCCACCTCATAATAATGTCGCGAAACATTAATTTTTTCGTTTTGTAACAAGCAATATCTCAAAAATACGCTGATCCCTCCGCCTCAACGATTAGTTGCCGAGGCCTAAGTTACAGATTGCCGGTTCAAATCCCCCAGCACGGAATGCCATTACTATAAGCAATATTTGAACCAATGAAAGTACTATGAAATTAAAATTTAGCAAGAATGTGATTCGATTTTACGAAGTTAGCCATCGTTCGCTCTGGCCCGTGCATACAGCAATACTGAACCTCCAGGCCTCGTTTACGGAGCCGCGGCGGCGCGCGCGGCGAGCGGCGCGTGACGCGGCGCGGCGAGGCCCGCGGCCGGGCCACGCGCTTACTGGCCCGCCCGCGCTTGGCCTGAGCCAGTCGAGCGCTCAAAGCGCGCCGCATTCCGCCGCGGTTCGCGCCGCGTATCCCGCCGCGCGTCGCGCCGCGTGAGGCGCGTTTCCCGCCGCGGCCCCCGCCGCGCCCGCCGCCGCGGCCGCGTCGAGCGGTTTGCGTCGCAATACGCGGGGCCCTAAACGGGGCCTCAAAAATACGATTTATTATAACTCTCTAAATGAAAATACAAAAGGTTTCCCATTTTCGCTGCAATAATGTGATGTGGTAAACAAAAATTAAACCAAAAATATTTAACAAAATTATGTATTTTCATCCCTTGAAAACTTTAGTTTTAATTTTGACCTACAATCTAGTATTTTTTCATCACACCTACTCGTAAACGGTGTCAATAAATGCAAGAAAAGTGGGCTGGATAGGTAGTTTCTATTATGCCCGCAGGCTTGATGATTCCATTCAAATTCTATAACTCTCGAGAGCGCATAAAATCTTTTTTTTAATTTCATTTACAGCTATGCGGGCGGTCTTTTAGATTGAGTATTTCTGACGAAGATTTTGTACTTTTTTGACAAAGGTTGTTGCTGATGAATTTTTGTACAATGAAATTAATAATTAAATATAAATGCTTCGTACCAAATTTTAAGATTCTGAGTTCATGGGATAACTACCTGTAAGTTTTGATTCCCTTGCAAATGACGAAAAATGACGAAAATTTGCGGCATAACCAGCTGTATCTTTTGATTGCGTTGGCTTAGAAGTTTAATTTTTTCACAGCTCCAAGGAAAAGTAGACCTGAGTGACGTCCACGCGTTCCTGAGAAAAAGGATCTTGACAGACAGACAGGCAGACTAAAGGACAACCCCTTGGTTGTCCTTCAGTCTGCCTGCCTGTCTGATCCTATACGGGTTCCGTTTTTATCCTTTTGAGGTACGGCACCCTAAAAATATTTATCAACGTAGGTACTTCTTTCTTTTTTTTTACACATGTGTTAAAACAAGGAATTGCAAAATCCTAATATTTTTCAAATACGGATATTATGGTTTTTGTTGCGAAAAAATCCGTATAATCCGGACTTTTCGAAGCTTTAATTTTATTTTGTATCATTTCTAGTTTATTTAAAATTCACAATCCACTAACATTTACGATAATAATTGAAAAGAACACAAAACAAATTATTTAGTAGTAGTAAATTATTTAGTTATGTAGTCACACATCACATGAATAATCAGTCAAATTAGTAAAACCTAAGCGAGTCTCTTCTGCCAAGCTACACCTCTAGACTGTGTGCATGTTTCCTCAAAGTTTTATTGATCATCAACATTGAATTAGAAAAACTATGGAAGCGTAACTCTCATACAACTAACGATTCATTATCAGTCCCATTGAAGATTTCGCCGATATTCACAAAAAATATGTCGTTAAATGCTTTTATTGACGCGTCCTTCCGTCACGGAGCGCGTGGCAGACTAGTTCGCGAAAAGATATACTTTTTAGCCCCGCCCGCTGATATACTTTGCGTGGTGTCAGTTTTTGAGTGCAATGCTGCTTCCATAGTTTTTCTAATTCAATGATCACCAGCAGTGGTTTATGAAATTACTCAAATGAAATTAATACAAACTCAGATACGAACGAAGAATCACACTGGCGATTTCAACCTACGTTCTGTAGACTACCTAACCGCTATTATTTTTACTCGCAGGTGTGATGAAAATCATTAAACGTGTCACGGGCTGTATAGTATAGACAATACAAAATCAGACTACTAAAAGCATTCGGCTTCGCCTCCTGCTTTTAAGTAGTCACTCGTTTTGTTTATGTCGTCCTTACCGCCTTTCCTATACAATGCAATATTTATATTTTTTCTTATACTCAACAAACCCTTGTGAAAGTAATGGAATTTCGACGGCGATATTTTTTTTACTATTCCGGAAAAAATAGTCTCGATTTCTTATAACGTATTTTTAGTCAAGCCAAATCACCCCAAAACATTAGAAATAATACTAAAAGAACACAAAGACAGTGAAGAGACTTTATTAATATGCGATATACAGTTTATGACAAACAAAGTCAGCTACTGGCTCTGTTTCAACCCCAATTGTGACCTTACTGGCTTCGTTTAAACCCCAATTGTGACCTTAAGGCAAATGACAATAAACCTGATGATGACCTGCCGGCCTATTAGCTATCTTTTGACAACAATGATGTACAGTCAGCCACCGAGGATACCTGACCCCGCCGTCTAGGTAGATGGCTGGGTGGTCAGGTATCCATGTCCCTGACTGTACAGTCAGCCAACGAGATACCTGACCCCGCCATCTACTTATATCTTTAATTATCTCTTAAACTAAAAATAATATTAACATGAAAATGTATATCCAGAAAGTCTTAATTAAATCTTTCTGAATTCAATCCATCAATCCAGTAGCTGACTTTGTATTTGAGTAAACCATAGATTGTATAGTACCCCGCAAACAATAAAGTGTGAGCGGGACACCACATTACGATGCTATAAAGTAGTAGGTATGATAAAGTAATATGGTCTCGCTCACACTTCATTCACTTTGTTTGCCGATACCTATATCTCAAATTAGTTTTAGTTGAACAATCAAGAGACTTACCACATCCATCTTTCCAATATCGAATCCTAGTTCTCTTATAGGTATCTCGTACATATATGTGAGGATGTCCCCGAGCGGCCTGAGTTTCTGCGGAGTGAGCTGCTTGAGGCCGGTGTGGAGGAGTCTCCGGGCCGCCTTGTGGTACACCGTGCCCGGCTTATTGTACTTCATTGCGTTATTGCACATCAGTTTGAAGTCACTCTGTAAGAAAATATAGGTACTTATGTTATAACCAGAAAATATGTCCTAATACTTACGTATAGAAGTCGCACAGTGCAAAGGTGTTCAAAGAAACATAAACTCAATGTAGTTAGTGATACGGTGTAGTTTATCTCGTGTCAGACGCAGCACCTTTTCATTTAGACACCTACAGCAAGCCAATTTTATACTTATAGCTCTGAACATATGATTCATAAGACCAAATACACGTCGTTCCTACCGGGTTTGTCCGGTTTTCACCTTCCATCCAAGGTGTCGCCGCGTGTATGTGTGTTTTCGATACCTACACCGAGTGAGACAGGGCTGGTAAAAAACTCATAGGGTAAAATTAGAAAGTACTTTATTTAAAAGTGATTTGCAAGGCTTGCGTTGTTCAACCTTATTTCTTTTTATCTATGGGGGAAACGCAACAAATTGCACATTACATCAGACAAGATTTTTTACATAAAAGTAATCACAAACTTTACACAGGAATTACAATAACTATTAACCAACAAACAAGCTTTTAAAATATCAAAGCTAATGTTTTAAAACATGGCAATGCTTCCTACATACTATTTAGTTTATCACTTCTTAAAACTGTACAATGTGTACGTTGACTGTAAAAATCAGAAATGTTAGTTCATTCTGTAATATAAAAAAGCCATGCATTTTTTAATTAAATCAAAGAATTCTTTAAAGAAATTGCCCCACGGCCACGGCTCATGTCGGCTGCCTGTGTTAAAAAAGAGTGGCTGCCTTTTCGCCCAACGGATTAGCATAGCTATCCAACGAGAGAACGCAGCCAGCGTTCTTGCCACCATGCCACACGGGCAAGATTCTTCTTATTTCCACTTAATGTTTATATTGTATATAGTTAGTTATAAACAGTGTAATTTTAAAAGTTATTATTTGTTCTTCATTAAATGTTTAGTACTATCAAAGAATAAAGAAAGAAATAAAGGAAAGTGGTAGTTTACTCCATTCGCGCAGGTACGTTCATGTATCAGTAACCGAGGTAAGGCCGAACATCAAAGAATCTGGTCAACCCTGGACACATGCCGACAAGCTATGGAAACCTTGCCTGTCCTAAACAGCAAGCTCTCAAAACGCATGCTGGCGCTACCAAGGGTAAAATTACGACTCCTTATAGGAGTAATTACCGGGCATTGCTCGTTAAACAAACACCTATTTGTTATAGGAATCACTAACAGTCCCCTTTGCAGAGGCTGCCTACAAGCTGAAGAAACTGCGAAGCACCTCCTACTGGAGTGCCCAAGCATAGCATCTACTAGAGAGGAGTTCCTGGGACACCCGGGGACCATGAGCGAGGCCTGCAGCACACCCTCTGCAGTCCTACGTTTCCTCGACGAGCTGAGATGGCTCGAGTAAAACAACAAGAAAGGAAAAAAAAAAAAAATGAGGGAGAGAGCAGTCTCCCCAAGGCAGAAGACCGGGAGAATAAGACGTCTTCAGCTCACACACAATGGGCCCAAATGAGAGGCCTAAGTGTGGAAAAATGCCCACGGAACCAGGTGAACCAGGTGAACCAGGTAGTTTACTCACAATAAAACAATTGAGCGACTTGTACTCATTGTCGTCTATCTTCTGCTTCATAGTGGAGAAGTCCATTGGCCGTTTGATGATGTTGGAGTAGTTCGGAGCAAAGTTGTCATTGACGGGCCATGCAAAGAACTGATTGGGGTCCCGCTTCTCCAAGTTGCGGAGGAGTTGCTCTAGGAGTCGAGATAGGGGTCGACGCTTCTGGCTAGCCTGTTGATATGAAATAAATGTATTAAGTCTTTTTTAAGTGAGCCATGGAGGCTGGAGGAGGCCTTAGCGTAACGGCAAACAGACTTAGGGTCCATTCATTTATTACAAAGATGATTAAAGGATCAACCATGTCTTGTTGTCCTTTAAGACCCTCGTAAAGGACAACAAGATGTGGTTGGTTGGGAGGAAGTGTTGATAGTTCTTTAGTATAAAAGTGCCATAAAGTTATTGTTATACATCCATATTATCACGTCTTTATCCCTTATGTGGTAGACAGAGCCTAAGGTCATAAGACTGAAAGGCCATATTTAGCATGTTGGTGGGCGTGAAGTTGGAAAATGGAACCAAAATAGTGATAGGACAATATGTGATGTGGCTAGTCACATCACATATTGTCCTAAGTCTTTAGTCCTAAATTCCTTAAATAATAAGATAAGATAAGGGCTTTATTGCGAGCATATTATTATGTTTACCAAACACAAAGTAGTCAGGGGTGTCATACTCAAGTATGTATGCATGCCCGGCCTTCCGAGCTGCTACTTGCGTTTCTCCGAGTTAGTAATATCCCAGTACATTCCCTTCCCAAATCCAACAAGTCCTATACTTCCCTAACTTATAAATGCTTCCAATCGGCAGCAGCATCAGAAGCAAGAAGCCAAAGAAACTGCCTGCCAAACATGGAACGAACAATCCTCGGAAGAGGCCTCTGTCCAATGGTGGACTTCTAATGACTGGAATGATGAAACACAAAGTGGGAAGTATTGATTTGGTTGTAAGGTAATACAACTATACCTTGAGTACACAAGTGCGAGGCTCTCTGTGTGACGCTGGTGAGTTGGGGCCAGGGCCAGGGCTGAGATGCCGCATTATTTTTTTTGTGACACTTTCATCATCACTCTCATCATCATCAGATAACTTTATCTGAAAAACAATTAACTTTATGAAATCTACGCATGTTCTGTCTAAATGCAACATAATAAAGTTTTAAGACTTAAGTTTATCTCCCTTTAGTTTTTTTTATGCTACCTATTCTCCATCTGACTTAGATGAACTACCATTTCAGAATACAATTAGGTGCTAAGACCTTTTGAAGCATGAGGACCATACATTTTTACTTTTAGATAGGTATCCACCAACACCTGACGCTAAGTACCTGCCAGAAGTAAGTATATTATCAGAAAAGCACACAAAATTAGAAATAAATTCAATTAAATCAACCATTCTTACCATGTCAACTTCACGTCGTCTCCTCTTCTTTTTCTTGGGTTTGTCGTCGGATTCTTTGAGGTCATCGTTGGCAGAGTGTTCCATATCACTCATATCCATTACCTCCTCTGCTAGAACACGCGAAAATTAAGTTAAAAATCCACTTATCGTATCGACATACCCATGAAAGGTGGTTACTCACTACAACTTAGTTTATCCAAGTCATCCATTGTTGATATACAAACAAGACTACTTCTTACAATAAAGCATTAACTTATTAACATTAATTTTATTCAACTTCATTAATAATTAATCACATAAAATGCATTTATCTCACAAGCCGCTAATTAAAGCGAATCTGCCATTTTGACGTAACTAACAAACAGGCAAGTAGAACTTGACGCGTTTTGTTATTCGTAGTTTATTTTCAACTAATTCACGGATTGGCCAATCTATTGCTGCATGACAAAAATATCTTGACCCTATTGGTTATTATCCTATACGGCGAACCAATAGTAGCCAATAGTATAAAGTATGAGGTAGCGGCACTCAGAAGACTGAGTAGCGGCATCTATTTTAAAATTGAGAGTATCATAGTTATCATAAACAGCAACAGAGGGCACTTTCCTACGCAATTTTTTTATAGGTTTTAGTCTCAGGACCATCAGTACACTTATTCATAGTACTTATTCGTAGGTTGTAGTATAAAACCTAAGTCTAGTCCTACTATGTTTATGAACGTGGGTATGTTTTTTACAAGCTTTTATTTTAACTTGCAATGCATGTATGTTACTAGGTACCTATGGTTGTTCGGGTGAAATCTTGCAACTCAATTTTGTAGCAGATATCTTCCTCAAATCCTAATATGGATATCAAATTTATTAATAATTAAATACCTACGTCTTTTACAAATAAAATCCTTCAGCGCTATTGCCTATGGTAGGTATCCGAGCGTCTAACTTTTTAAACGTGTTATCGTCTTAAAAATCGATAAAAGCCGGCTGCACGCACGAAAAAGTGTCACAGTATGTGTGCAAACGAGAGCGCGGAACAAGCAATAGAGAGGCACGATCGGCCTGAGCGTTTGGCTTGTGACGATTCTTTCTTTCTTTCACCGCTATCACGTAAAATGATTGTCCGTAAACCGACTTTATAGGCAAATATTTTTTTCATGAAATTTTGCACACAGGTAATTTACATTGATAAACATGGGACCTTTCATCCCGGAAAAATGTAGGTACCTACTGTTCCCGACGGATCGACATTAACGCGAGTGAAGCTGCGAGTGACAGCTAGTATTAAATACTGAGACTCGTCCAAACGTTAGACCATCATCAAGATTCACTGTATGTACCTACCTACATTGATGTTTAGGTAAATCAACAGACATACACAAGACTGATCCATAAAGGTTCTGTTTTAGCCTAGGTCTTATGGAATCCTAAAAAAACGAATAAAGACATTGAGATTTAAAAAAATCTTATTTTCAATAAGGTAGGTAATTTCTACACTTTTCGATAAAGAAAACAATATAATTGGATTAAGTAGGTATACGTTACCATTGACATCTAACAATTTATTATTCTATAGAAAATATAATTTGTCTGGTCGTCAACCTTGGCCTTGGCGGCATAATTTCCGCTTGATTGCGATGAGGTCCTAACGAAATTAGTTTCAAGACCCCGTGGATCACTGACACTTAATGACAAATTTGGCTTCGATTTATTCTTCTTGATTTATCTTTATAAACTGGGTCTTTGATGTTTATCTACTTATATATGTATTTGTAATACAATATAGTATTTATCGTTGATTTAGTTAGTACCTATCGCATCCCATAACACAAGTCTCGAACTTACTTTGGGGCTGATCGGCGACTTTAAAAAAAAATATGATGTACGGGTTTGTACAAACCAAACCCGTACATATGACATTTAACATAGATGGGAAAGTTAACATTGGAGGTTTTTATTGTGTGTAAGTTTGGACCATTAGCTCAGCAACCCACGAACGAACTTGGAACAAACCTGTATCTCGAGTGGTGGGGAGCATCGCATAGGTGCCATTCTTAACATTACTATGTTAAAGAAAAAAAACTTAAATGAACTAAAACTGAACTGAACATATTCTAGGTTCAGTAATTCCCAAACTGGATACTTCTGTGTTTTGGGAATTAGAGTAACAGACATTTATACTACAGTATTGTGTATATGTGCAGGTACTTATAAGTCTTTGTATGGGAAGCCTACATATTTTTTATTATCTTCACTTGTTTTTCTTGCAATTCTATACTCCCTTAGGGCTTCTGATTTCAGGATTTCAGTATAAGTAGTTCAGAAGTTGGAAATCACGCGGTAAGTATAAGAAAAATAAGAACATAAACAGAAAAAGTCCTTCCCATATTATCTTATCTCTATGGTCTTTCCTTTCTTGCATATGATAAAAACACACTTAGGGCATAAACCTAAGGGACGTGGGTTCGAATCCTACCTGTGGCCGAGTTCTTTTTCATCACATATTTTCAATTTTATTAATATACCAAGCATTGTAATGCTATTTAAAAACAATTTAGGTAAATATGATAGAAAGTTATTAGCAACACCTGCTTACACTAACAACCTGTATGACACCAGACCCTATTTCCTATGATGCTGATCAATCAATTGACTGCGACGCGTGTGACCGCGCGGCGCGCGCGCTCCCACACGCGATGCGCACGCGCCGGTGCTAGGGGAAAATGGGGTACTAGACAATGACTGGGACGGCTTTACTGGGCTCAGGTGTATGCGAAAAGTAAAAATAATTTGCGAAAAAGTACCAAACACTTCTAGAGGCTTCAAGTCAGAGCCATATTTTAATTCTAGGTAAGTATAAAGGGAAATTGGGAATAGACAATGACGTCAGGGTTGTGCTCCGACAATAGCAAAAAGTAAAAAATATCGGGTATGCCACTTACCAACGTCCCATCTTTACCGGCTTATCTAAGGAAAACTAAAGAAATAACTAGATAATGAGGGTGTGAGGCAAGTCGTCTCGTTCCATTCGCAGCTTGTCCCTTTCACAACTCGTCCCATTCGCAGCTCGTCCCATTTATATTTTACAACTCTGATATGCTAGAGTCATTATCTAGTCCTCACTCATCAGGTATGTTTGTGAAAACATAAAGGATATTATAAAAATTTTAAAAGAACATTGTTGTTATCACCGACCGGACAATTTTCATATTCTTGTATAGTCACTGCTTAACGCTCTAGAATCAATTGTGTCAGCTTATTACTTATATGCTATGTTGTGGGAGAAAAAAAAACGTAGAATGTACCAGCCGCCTCTCTTCCCGAGCGAGGCCGTAAAAGCCGGCTGAGGGAATAGGCGAAAATAAAGAATCATGTTAATAGACGATACAGCTAGCAACCCATCAGTATTTTAGGCTTCGTCTTCCATCTTTACGCCCATTAATATGTACGCTAAACGTGGACCTTGGGTCTTACGGCCCTAGGCTCTGTCTACCTTTTGTTAGGGATATAGACATTATAATATGTATGTATGATATGAGCTAGAATATAATCGATGTCAGTATGATAGAGACCTCAGGACCTCGGAGGAAATTTTGTGAAAAAACAAGACATTCAACCAGCGTCGGAAAGGGGCGGGCTCGAACCTTAAAAGCATCTAGATAGTACCTAACTCTGATTCTGTTCTAATTTCACTATGAAATTAAATTCGTAGTTTCGTCGTTTCCTAGTTTTAACATAAGTAGAGGATAACTAAACCTCTAACAGTGTAAATTAATCAAATTTAGGTAGTAATATTACCTAACAAATAAACTAAATGAACACGCGACGTAACCTACATGTTGATTTGTAATTGGCTTAAAAGCTCAATTCGACGCTGTATCGCCTAAATTAAGCTTTTGTAATGATCCTCATAATCTGTAAGCCCAAAAATAAATAAGGGTATAGAATGTAGAAGTAAGGAGCGCCAATTTTATTTATGACATCGATAGACATGACATTAAATAGTGGTGACGCCACTTTCCCTGTTAATTTATGTACATTTTAAAGACGTTAAAATATATGAATAGTCGAGCAAGATAGAAAAACAAACAAGGACAGAAAGCTTTTTCCTTGTATAATGTACCAACTGCGCCTCCTTACGTAAAAGCCAATGATTGTAAAACGCATAAGCGAAAATCTGAAGAATCATGTCTATAGACGATGCGGCAAACACACTATAATTGCCTTCATTCTGTTTACCTCTCACTATATATTCTTTATAGCTTTCTTTCTTTTCTATCCTCTATCTATCCATAAACAAACGGAATGTAAAAATCTTCAGCTTTGTATGTTACGGTCGAGCTTGCTAACGACCCACAGGTCTTTGCCACAGGTAACTTTATCCACAACGGCTTAATTTCCTCCATACCGCCTCGCAACTCTACATTTTGCAAGATTTTACGCTCCTATTTAATACTTTTTGGTCGATATTTTTCAGCCCATGTTCCATTTAAGGTTATTTTCCTCTCTCTAGTTGCATCCTTAGCCGTGTGATTCTCCTGCAGTTGTCTATTTCACGGAGGTGAAGGCACGAATACGGGAGTTCCTCATGCGGTCTTTCCGCAAACTCCGCACTTCCAACGCGCTGCTCACTCTTGTGTCTCTCCTTACCACTACACTCCATAGTAATGATCCTCCTATCTGTAGTCCCAAACACACAACCCGCTTAAACTGAGCTTAAAGTTCATGCTGGGCTGCCGTTAACCTTTGAACTTGGGATGTTTGCCGAAATGATTAATATATTTCAGTCCCTTAACATAAAGACATGCATATAATATATTACAATTCAAGTACGGGCTTCACATTTTATAAAACAAATCTTGTTATTATCGTACATGTACAGCCCGTATAAACAAGTTGGCCCGTAGATGCCATTATGTATAATAAGGGCAAAAAAGTAAAAAAAGAGTGTATTGTTTCTCGAGTTCATCTATGTATGTATGTAAATAGGTATAAGTATGTATGTACCTATGTGAGTTTCTTTAATGTATTTTATAGTTGGCAATAAAAATTGGATAACGTCTTATCGTCCGTTCCGTGTGCAAGCGAGAGCGCGGAACAAGCGACAAAGAGGCACGATCGGCCAAAGCGCTTGTGATGTGACGCATCTATCTCTCTTGCACCGTTATCACGTAAAATTGTCATCCGTAAACCGACTTTACAATTATTAAGTGAAAACTTCTTTAGCGGCGTTGTACACTTTTTGGGATGGGTAAAAAATGTTAAACTCGCGTCAGGACACCTGGCCTGAGACCGCCGCGGCGCGGCGCGGCGTAGGAGAGGAAGTAATATCCCCTCTCTTTCTACCGCGTGGGTTTTTCACGCACTTCCAGAGTGCAACCCATTTTTTTAAAGTTTATATTTATTATATAAATAAATAAATATATACGGACAAATCACACAGATTGAGCTAGCCCCAAAGTAAGTTCGAGACTTGTGTTATGGGATACTAACTCAATGATACTATAGTTTATAACAAATACATATACAGATACACATCCAAGACCCAGGTCAATCTGAAAAAGATCATTTTCCATCTTGACCTGGCCGGGGATCGAACCCGGGCACTCTCGTGTCGCTGGCGTGTTGACCACTGCGCCACGGAGCTAGCCAATATACAAGTACCTAAGCTTGTTCAAGCGTTTATTTAACGTTAATAAACCAACTAATTTTAAAGTTATAATCTGTCTTCGTACAACCTTTTACACTTCTGCAGAATCTCTAAAGTCTGTGAAAGTGGAAAATTGTTCGTAGTTATTTTGGGATAGAACCCACGCACGATGATAATAAACTTTTCTGATAAACGCTGAAGATGATCTCTTATACGGCTTATACAGCAGGTATATTAAATTCGAGTTTATTGTATATATATTCTTTGTAATCAAAATTTTTATTTTATCCACATAAGCAGTTATATTCTATTTTACATTCCATTATTTTGCAAAACAAACTGCTTGGCCAGTGGTTGCAGGAGCTGATTCTTTCATTTTTCATCTGAGTGAAAGTATATCCCAATATCTTCATACCTTTCCCAGATCCACCAAATTCCCTTCCATAGCTTAACAATTCAAGAGAAGCCAAAGTAACTGCGCTCCCCAACCCGCCTATTAAGCGTGGTGAGTATGACAATATCATCCCGTTTAACGAAGAATTCTTGAAGGCCTTTGTTCAGCAGTTGACTTTTTACGGGTGATAAGATGATGATGATAGCTGAGGAAACGTCATAAGTCGAGGGACGTTTTTACTCCTAGTCTTAGTCTTAGTAGGGTTCCGTATCCAAAGGGTAAAAACGGGACCCTATGATTATCACTCCGCTGTCCGTCTGTCTGTCACCAGGTTGTATCTCATGAACCGTTATAGTTAGACAGTTGAAATTTTCACAGATGATGTATTTCTGTTGCCGCTATAACAACATATACTAAAAAATAGAAAGAAATAAATATTTAAGTAAAAAAAAATGTTTTATGGGGTGCTCCCATAAAACATTTTTTTTTGGTTGTTTTTGCTCGATATTGATAACGGCAACAGGTAGACGCTTGAAATATTCACAGATTATTTAGTTATATATTACATTCAACAGACATGATTTTTTTGCCGTTTTTATAGATAACGGTACGGAACCCTTCGTGCGCGAATCCGACTTGCACTTGGCCGCTTTTTTATTTCTAGTTAAGCCGATACAAAACGAATAATAATGGTACGCGACGCGCCTTCCATATAATGTAAGCGATAGTGTTGCCAGGCGAAATCTTTAATTTTATTCTAGAAATACTGATTTGAATGACTGAGGTTGAATAGATTCGAGAAAGCCTTGAGGAAACGCCGTAAAATAATAGTATTTATCTTAAAGCCCTAATCTAACTAGAATTTCACGGCAAAAATAAGTCACTAAATAAACAAACGAAGTTTAATTAAACTTATATCTATAAATTCGCAGTCCTTGTAAATAGCCACCGATTAATCGCAGAATTAATATCTGTGATAACCACCCCCGTTCGCCACCCTTCATTCACACGGGAACGCCACTTCAAACCAACCAACCCTCAAACATGGACAAGCCGAAATAATCTCTATAGTGAACTTCATAAAGTTCTTTATGAGTGAAAAAATAAAATTGGTGATATTGTAACGAAATATAAAGTAAGTAGTGTTTTTTATTGTGACTCCTGTTTGCACTCTCGTGGTATTGACTGAGCATAATTGTTCGGGGAGGTACAGTTATCCACTTGCGATGTGTGGGAACAGTTACCTTGAGGGTCGTAAGTTCGATTTCCGATGGAGACGAAAAGCCACACCAAGTGTACACGAATAAGTTTTATTATTGTTACATACCGCGTGGTTTTAAACCTCAGAACTATATGGAGAAATTGGAGAAAATGCGCTGTGCACTACGAATAAGTAATAAGACTGTGCAGTTTGTTGCCGCTTCTTCTGCACTCCGCCTTGGAAGCGGCGTAAACTTAGCTCTAAGTTATTGACGTCAACGATATTAATGTTGTAATTAATAATGTGTAATTTAAGTTAATTTTCACCAAATGTTATTTAAAATATCTTACGATGAATAATATAAAAAAAAGATTGAAATCCTGGAATCCCTAATGAAATATAGAATTGCAAGAAAAAAAGGTAAAAAACGAACAAAAGAAATTGACCTTCTATAGAAATAATATAGTTCAGAGTTTCAAAACTACGGAGCTTTGTATCTGCTCCGTGTTCAAAACCACGCGGTATATGTATTTGAAGATCTAGAAATACTAAAGTTTTTACTTACTAGATGTTGCCCGCAACTTCATCCGCGCTATTTTAGAATTTTCCCAGTGAAAAGTAAACGGTTAAAAAATTACTTTTTCCCCGAAGAATAATAAGCAGATTACAACAAAAGCCGCATTCAAATCCATTCAGTGTTTTTGAAGATAATGAAGGGTATAATTATCAAGTCAACAGAATCAGATCTAAATTGGTTCGGAGATTCAGCCTTCGAACTTGTTACGTCAGTATCTATATTTTGGTCTTCATGGAATAACATATGTTTGTCAGATACTCAGATCACGTTACTACTATATGACGTAATTGTTAACGCTCTTTCTGCCACCTTATGGGTCCGAGTTGGATTCCCGATTTAGTAATTGGTTTGGATATGATAGGAACGATCTTTTTCAGATTGATCTGGGTCTTGGATGTTTATCTATGTATGTATCTATTATAAAATATAGGTACCTAGTATCTTTGAGTTAGTATCCTACGACACAAGTTCACAACTTACTGTGGGGCTAGCTCAATTTGCGTGATATGACACAAATATATATAGAGACACCTCCCTATATATTTATTTATTATAAGGATAGCATTTAAGATATATGTGGCTGACGGCTGATGTGGGCTAGGTTTTAGGTTCCACCAGAGAAAGAAAAAATTGGTTGTCTGTAAAGTCTCACGTAAAAGTTTACGGACGATAATTTTACGTGATAACGGTGGAAGAGAGATAGATGCGTCACAAGCAAAACGCTTATGATAGATGCATCACAAAATCCTAACGCTTAGGCCGATCGTGCCTCTCTATCGCTTGTTACGCGCTCTCGCTTGCACACGGAATGTGACACTTTTTCGTGCGTGCAGGTGCAATCAAAAAATCAAAGATAAATGTACCTCCTCTTTTTTTTTTAACTAACCTATATTGTCCCACTGCTGGGCAAAGGTCTACCCCATTTCCTTCCACTGGTCTCCGTCCAATGCAATTTCAGACAATTACATACATCACATTAATTACATTTAAGTATATATACTTAGTTATTGAGGAGCTCGACGGCCCAGTTGATGTGCGTAAAATTAGCGCTTACGCATGTAAAGTAACGCCGAGCGTGGTACCCACGGGGATGGGTGACCACAAGTGGCACATTTCTCGAGCTTGTCCGTGCTGCGGACGACACGTAAGGCCATAGGTCAAGTCAAGTTAAGTCAAATATCATTTATTCATCATAAGATACTTTACATATAATTTGGTGAACGTTAACATTTATTTTAATGAAATTATCTTCTATCCATCACATTAGTAAATGACAACGCTATTACTAAATTTAATTACAAATTAGGTATATTTTCATATTAATTATATTAATAGCATTACAATGCTCGGTTTATTAATAAAATCGAAAATATTTGATGAAAAAGAAAGTGGTTGAGAGCATCGACGGGCTAGATGTCGAAGGTTGTAGGTTCAAATCCTACCTGTGGCGAAATTTTTTCATCACATATTTTCGATTTTAATATATTTTCATACTTTTCAGCGCCACTGAAAAGTATGAAAATATACGCACACAGTTTTCACAAATATCAACCATTAAAATAAATGGGTATATAAATTGAACATTAACACGTAATGGCTTTTTCTTTCGTAACATTCTGTGACATAAGTTAGGGACGGGGTACTAATGCTTGTTTCATGGTCGTTAAAGAGTACTTTTCTTGTCGAATACTACTAAATATTAGTTCGCTTCGAAGATTCCCTAAAAAAATATGGACACGCGGCTTTACTAAGGTACTACTTAGCTCTTGGTATCAGTATCCTATCCCTATGGCAACTTATTTTATTAATATTACTAATATTATAAATGCGAATGTGAGTTTGTTTGTTTGTTTGTTTGTTACGCTTTCGTAGATACGGCGTTCTACTGAACCGATCAGCATGAAATTTTCATACAAGTTCTCTGGAGTACGGAGTAGGACACAGGCTACCTTTTTTCCCGGGAAAAAGTACTATTCCCGAGGGATCGACAATAACGCGGAGCCGCGGGCGAAAGCTAGTGATGAATAAATTATATTTGACTTGACTTGACCTATGGCCTTACGTGTCATCCGCAGCACGGACAAGCTCAAGAAATGTGCCACTTGTGGTCACCCATCCTCGAGGGTACCACGCTCGGCGTTACTTTACATGCGTAAGCGCTAATTTTACGCACATCATCTGTGCCATCGAGCTCCTCAATAACTAAGTATATATACTTAGCTGTAATTAATGTGATATATGTAATTGTCTGAAATTGCTACCTTTTATCCCAGGAAAAAGTACTATTCCTGAGGGATCGACATTGACGCGGGCGGAGCCGCGAGCGAAAGCTAGTTCTCCATAAATCTGTTGTTATTGAATATAGAAAATATAGTATTTATTTAGGTACGAGTCGTAATTTAATGTATTAGGTAAGTCAAGTTTTTGACTAAGTGATATGTTTTTGTCTACTTTTCGAAGAATGTGTGTGCACGTCACTGGGTATAGGAATCCTAAACCTAACTAATATTATAAATGCGAAAGTGAGTTTGTTTGTTTATTACGCTTTCACGCCTTTACTACTGGTCGGTTCAGGAGAACCGATCACCATTGAATGCAATCACGTTATCTGGAGTATGGAGAAGGACATGGGGTCGTTTTATCCAAAGAACATTTTATCCCGGGTAAAAGTATTGTTTGAGGACGACCAACGTATATCTTTTTATGTCTTTGTATGTACCTTTTTTATAATTCGTTTCTCCAAATAAAGTAAATTTTTATCTTTATCGTTAACTACCTACTTACCAATATTTAATACAGACTATAATATTTAATACAGACTATAAATGAGGTCGCACTAAAACCTGAAGGGCGGCGAGGCGAGGCAGGCTCCGGCCTAGAGGGCCTCAAGAGCTGCCTTCGGAGCACTTGCCCGCTGTTCAGTTTGCTCGCATCATCGCTTTCTTAGTGACATTTTTTAATCATCATCTAATATTTGCTGATTAGGAAAAATAATAAGATTCTAATTAGAACGCTTAATTAACGCTTAACGCTTAATTTAACAACCAAAATTAAACTAAATTGTACTAATCCACAGCCTAATATATTTCACCCATGTTCGACCTTTAAAACCAAAAAGAATTCACTTCATTATGTAGAGGGCAAAATCAGTGATGGTGATATAAAAGGAGCCGCAAGAATTTTGTTCTCGGATGACGCAGTCGCCCCCAATAACCCGGACACCCTCGCTGCCTTACGGGAAAAACATCCACCTTCCGCAGTTGACCCAAACTTCCCTGACCCGCCCAATAGCAATGAAAATACTTTAAGAGCCACTGAAGACGAGGTATATAGGTCTGTCATGTCCTTCAAGAGTGGCTCCGCTGGCGGTTTAGATGGGCTATCGCCACAACATTTGAAAGATTTGTTAAACAGTGACCGTGGCATCGCTGGCGGGGCACTTTTGCGAGAGCTCACAGCTCTAGTAAACTTCATGCTATTGGGTAAGGTGAATAGCAGAATTACAGGAATTTTATATGGAGCAAATTTATGTGCCCTTAAAAAAAAGGACGGTGGTATTAGACCTATTGCTGTAGGTACGACTTATCGTCGACTTTCAGCCAAAATATGTTGCAGAGTCGTCGCAACCACTCTTAGTGATTATTTTCAGCCTATTCAGCTAGGTTTCGGATCTAAGTGTGGTTGTGAAGCCGCCGTCCATTCTCTACGCGCATACTTAACAGCTGAAAAACCAGAAGTCCTGCTGAAGTTGGATATAAAAAACGCCTTCAATTCGGTAGATAGAGGTGCCATGCTGACACAGGTACTTCACAAAATTCCTTCCGTTTACAATTTCCTCTGGCAGTGCTACAGTCAAAATTCTAAATTAATGTACCAGGACAATCTTCTTTACTCAGAAGTTGGATGCCAGCAAGGTGATCCTCTGGGTCCGGTTATTTTCAGCCTCGCCATCCATCCCATACTTGAAAAATTAAAGTCGAAATATAACGCATGGTTTTTGGATGACGCAACGCTAGGTTCAAGTGCGGCCACAGTTTTAACAGATTTAATGATCATTAAAACCGAATTTAAATCCATTGGACTATCCCTAAATTTTTCCAAGTGCGAACTATATTTAGATGAGGACCTGCCACTGCTATCAAAAATCAAAATTATCTCACAATTTAATTCATTAGCCCCCAATATTAAAATTATTGACAAGTCCACTCTCCGTCTCTTAGGATCCCCCGTATTTGACGAATCGTTTCCAAATTTCATTCAGGACAAAATTCAAAATTTTCAACTGGCCGCCGACCGCCTTGCGAGTATACATTCTCATTTTGCTTTCACGATATTAAAATATTGTCTGTTCGTGCCCAATTTTACATATAATCTCCGATGCAGTCATCTGTGGAAATACCCGGACCTCCTTTCAAAATTAGATGATGTTATAAGAAATTCGTTATCATCAATTCTGAATATTGATTTAAGTAACCAACGTATTTGGGACCAAGCCTCCTTACCCGTCAGGTTAGGGGGGCTTGGAATACGCAAAATTTCCAGTGTTGCCCTTCCTGCTTTTTTGTCCTCTGTTCATAGTGTAGAAAACCTCTTTCAAAATATCCTTAAACAACCTACATATGAAATTCCCTATGTGGCGGAGGCCAAAATAGCTTGGTCAGAGGTAAGTCTAAATTCAAAATTTCCCGACATTCCTTCTTCGCAGAGGCAGTGGGACGAGCCGTTATGCAGGGTTGTTCAGAGTAATCTCCTTAAATCTTCTGACAGCAACCCTGCTGAGTGCGCTCGTCTCCTTGCAACTGCTGAGTGGGAGTCTGGTTTATGGTTGCAGGCTTTACCATCTTATAACCTGGGTACATTCCTAGATGACCACACCTTCCGCTTAGCGACGTGTCTACGTTTAGGAGCCGTCACTAATGTCCCGCATCATTGCCTCTGCGGTGATGCTGTCGACCAGTTTGGACGCCACGGACTTTCATGCTCCAGGAGCGCTGGCCGCATAGCTCGCCATGCCAACCTGAACAACATTATCCACCGTGCTCTTGTCACCATCGAGCTACCAGCTGTTTTGGAACCAAATGGCCTGGCGCGAGATGATGGCAAGAGACCAGATGGCATGACTCTTGTGCCCTGGAGATTGGGGAGGCCATTAGTGTGGGACGCCACGTGTGTTGACACACTCGCGCCTTCCCACCTCCATGGCACTAGTTCTAAGGCTGGCGCAGCTGCGGCCACCGCCGAGTCCCTCAAACGTCACAAATATGCATGCCTTGGCAATGGCTACATATTTGAGCCGTTTGGGGTGGAGACTATGGGTCCGTGGGGCCCTTCAGCTCATAAATTATTTAAAACCATAAATAAGCGACTGGTCGAGGTATCTGGTGACCAAAGGGCTGGCAATTTTTTTGCACAACGCATTAGCATTGCCATCCAACGTGGCAATGCGGCCAGCCTTTTAGGCACTCTACCGGAAGGCAATGATCTGCGTGACATTTTTTATTTATAGATAACTTTTATTTAGTGTACATATTATACAGTTATACTAGTTCTAGTTGTTAGTAAGTATTATTTTTCAATAAATGTTAATCAACGAACGTTTATAAACAGCGAAAATCAGGGTAACTTTGATATGAAAGCTTACGAATACGGATCCTAATTAGAACGCTTATAAACAACGAAAATCATTTGTAGGTTTCAAAATATATTAATAGCGAGCTTAATGTATACATTTTAGTAAATATTATAGTAAAATCTTATAATTTCTCTACTAATTAGGTAGTATAGCATATTAAAAGAGAAATGAAAAAAAAACATACAATGTACCAGCTGCTTCTCGATCGAGGGAATGGGAGAAAATCTGAGGCATCAAGTTAATAGGCGATGCTGCTAGCAACCCATCACTATTTTGATTCCGATTTCCACTTAGTGCCCACCAACAAGCTAAATGTGGCTTAGGTCTTATAGACCTATGCTCTGTTTACCCCACAAGGGAAAAAGACGTGACAATATGTATGTATATATGTATGTAATATTATAGGAAAGTAATATATTATAGTACTATAATATCTTTCTTAAATATATATAACTCAAAGGTGACTGACTGACATAGTGATCTATCATAACGCACTGCCCATACCACTGGACGGATCGGGCCGAAATTTGGCATGCAGGTAGATGTTATGACGTAGGCATCCGCTTAGAAAGGATTTTGATCAATTCTACCCCCAAGGGGATAAAATAAGTTTGTATGAAACTATACTTCTTAACGCGAGCGAAGCCGCGGGCAAAAGCTAGTTTACCTATAAAATTTGTACGAGCGAATTATTTATTCTGATAAAAATAACCATATGAAAAAAATAATGTTTTTTTAAAGGCCGGCAGCACGGTTGTCACGCCCCTGGTATTGCAGTTGTCCATGGACAGCGATGATGATTTACCATCAGACAGGTGACCCGCTTGCTCGTTTACCGTCCTATATTTTATCATCCTCGTCTTCATCGTCACTTACCATCAGGTGAGGGAAACAAATGCCTTATCCAACATGTAGTAGTAAAAAAAAAGTAGTTATCATATTTGTTTGTTCCATTAAATTTTAAAATTAAAAAGCTCCTAAACGTTGCTGTCGGTTATTTAAGTTCACAGTATTTTATTTCAACTCAACAACCATTTGAGACCGCCATTATTGATTTAGTAAACTGCTTACCTAACAGTTTCTTTTATCATTTATTTTAGCACCGTACCGAATTAAATTTCACCAATGATAACACCAATATTCCCAGGACGATTATTTAATAGCTAAGCCAGCCGGGCTTTTACCAACGAAGCTTTAAAAAAACAACCTTAATATCTCAAGTGCAAACAAACTTAGCAGTACCTTCCGGCGTTTCCACAACTCAACATAAACATTATCAAAATAATGGACAAAACGAAAATAGCCAATCAAATTCACATCGACTATCAAAACCACTCGAATAGCTTTAAAGCACAAAGCACCGTTTTGCGACAGTTCTATAACAAAAGCACCCTACAATAGTTTGCAGTCGGGTAGCACCTGCCAAAAAGTCCCACCAACGCTTCTCACGCCTACAAAAAACGGGTTAGGCCGAGTCGAAAAAATGTGGGCAATAGTTTTTGTATTTTCACGGATAAGCGACTTTGTTTGGTTTTGTATGCGTTCACGTACTTGACTATAATACCCCTTACATATTATCACGTCTGTGTCCTTTACGGGGTAGACAGAGTTTATGGAATTTTCAATCACTTTTGGACCCTTGAAGGGATGATTCAGCCTGTCGATATAAAAGTTACCTATCTTTAAGATAGTTTTCTCATTAATTCTACAACCTGAGGAACTCATGAGAATACTGGCTCTTTGTAGCTAGCTAGTTCAATCTGTGTGATTAGCTAAAAACAACAAACTTCGCACAAATATAATCTAAAACGGACACATATAACTTATTTTTCAAAGGGCAACTTATAAAGAATAGAGTTACGAAAGCCCAATTATTTTTTTGCGAATGACAAAATTTTTAATTATTTTACACTTTATTACTTTAGTGAAAAACTAACTAGGTAATACACTTTCTTGTTTTTTATTGGTCATTGAAACCTCATCTTTCTAGCGGATTACTGAAGACCTGATAACTTTAGCTTTCTTTTTTTAGCTGTCAAAGTTTTAGTAAAAAAATATGTTACCATAAAAAGCTCTACTTTTTCTGTTCACGGAGCTAATATCAATCACAAAGCTTTGGGTAACTTTGATAAGAAAGCTTACGAAAACGGATTACCGAACAACAATAGTCGGTGCATTGGATTGACTCCTTTTGAAATACAATCTGATGGGATTAAACTTGAAGGAGCTTTGGAGAGCTTCGATAAAAAGTTATGCAGTGTGAATTATTCTCTAACACCCTATCTTTTTAATCTGTGCAAAGTAGGTAAAAAGTTTGGCCAGCTTCGGAACATGACAGTGTTAAAAAGTATTTTTTTCTTCCGCTATTGTTTAAGTCTCTTTTGTTTTATGTCTATTAATATTTTAAAAATAGACTTCTTCTTCTTCTTAGTTGGTCACTCTTGACAGAGTGGTCGTGGTTGTGTAGATGGCCCTGGTGCGAGATCTTTTATACTGCCCGTCCCTTGGGCGAGGGTTGCTGCTTTTGCAATGTCTCTCCATTAAAATAGTAAGATGTAGGTATTTAAAAATGGATCTGAAACCAGCCCAGAATAATGGCTAAACCAATTTGTGTACTAATAAAAAAGCAACACGACCTCGGCAACCATATTTAAAAGTGGGTGGAAAAATTTGGACGATGATTCCTCATTCTGATGCATCAAAATTTCTATTTGAGGAGAATGTAGCAAAAATTCGTGATAACGTTTGATTTCTACTGATTACCTAGGTGTTTTGTATATATTACTCATGTTATTATAGGGCGCCGTACCCAAAGGTTGAAAACGGGACCCCATTACTAAGTGTCCGATGTCCGTATGCCAATCTATCACGGGGATGTACCTTTGGAAACGTAATTAGTAAGCACTTGAAATTTTCAAAGAAGGATATGTATATTTTTCTATTTCCGCTATTAAAACAAATAATATAAAAAAATATAGATTTTTTTCTCGATCCTATCAACATTACAGCTAATTTATTGCCGAGATATCTGTAACGTCAAACACAGATAATTAAACATAATTGTTTCCGTGCAAGAATGAGTTTGATAATACGACTTGCATGACAGAGGATTTATGCGTATTTGTAAAAATTATCTTATCTCAATGAAAAAAAAAAATTCTTGCAGTTAAACGGTGATATGGTACGCCTAGGCCAGTTTTATTTTCATTATAAAAGTGACTATTATAAAAAAAATCTTATCTCAATGAAAAAAAATAATTCTTGCAGTTAAACGGTGGTATGGCACGCCTAGGCCAGTTTTATTTTCATTATAAAAGTGACTATTATAAAAAAAATCTTATCTCAATGAAAAAAAATAATTCTTGCAGTTAAACGGTGATATGGCACGCACTAGGCCGTTTTATTTTCTTTTTTAAAAGTGACTATAAATATAACGCATTTATTTACTGCACTCTTCACCACGCACTTGATTCAATATATTTTTTTTTTTATAATGCGATAGTATAATAAATATTATAATATTTATTATACTTTCGCATTTATAATATTAGTAAACAAGTGTTTACAAGTACTAATTGTTATGTCCACCGAGCTTCCGCTGTGACCCGCACAACCACGCGACCATCACGCGACTCGCGCACGTCGCATCGACACCAACCGCTCGTCGCGTGGCTACCTTCGAGATGGGCTTCACAAGTGGCTACACTTGTAGACTATTCATTAGGCAGCATATTCGCATCTTTATCTAGCAGAAGATAGAGAACACCATTGGACCTCAGACTTCTGAGACTGAAATCGCTATATCAGGCCAATTTAATAAACAAGCGCACAATCAATAAATACTGCGTACCTGTCTAATAATAAATCTGTAAGGGTTGGTCATGGAATAAGTTACTTTGTTTTCGGAGGTATCGTGTTTATAAGCTCTTTATATGAAACTGAAACTAAATCGATGATTTTTAGGATATTTTTCCGTATATATGTATATTTCTCCATAACTCTTAAACAAATTAACTGACGTACAGGACACAGGATAGGGTACTTATTTTTTCCAGTTATGATAAGACGTCGTGGCCCCCACACTAATGTACGCGATCGGAGTCGCGGGCAAAGCTAGTTTATTAATATTTTTGTATAATTATTTTATAAAAAGAATGTAAAAATAAATAATGTAGCTCATATTTAGGACAAATAATGTCTGATGATTAAAAAGCCTCAAAGGCGCGCTATAACTGGAATATAGCTTAAAAAACGCGAAATTTTCTTAGATGACATTGATTACTACATGATGAAGACCTAAGCCCTACCATCCCCCTCCTTCTTCCCGGCAAAGCATGGTGTATGAGCTATCATCTCATACAGTTTAGCTAACAGTCAATACCTACATACACAGTAATATTTTACCTACATTAAAACTACTGAATAAGCAGCCTTACCATTAAGCAACATGTATTTGTCATTACGTCAATCGAATGGTCTTAGCGTTTAGGTGAAATCAATAAATTTAGTGTAAAGAAATCACTCGACGCGTTTGGTTATATTCTCTCCGGAGTTCCTCCCGCCTAGCTAGCATCCCTTCCAGCTCAACTCAAATAACTTAATTATCTTAGCTTTATATGTGGTTAACCCATACACATGGTATTTTGAAAACCAAGTCACAAAACAAAGCTGTTACATATATTTCATCATCATCATCATCATCGTCAGCTTTCCACGATCCACGGCTGGGCAAAGCTTCCTCTTTCTGCACCATTTTTCTATATCCATATATTTATTTGATGTTAATAACGAATTGAGAGATTTTACATTGAAGCGCTTCAATTTAGCCATGAATTGGCAATCAACATTAATTTCGTTATATATCCATCCTGCTACCTGGATCTCACAGACTTCTTTTAAATAATGGGTTAGTTACTATAAAAAAGTAAAAGTAAAAAAATACGATTACGTGGCTTGTGTTTCTCTCTCTCTCTGATTTAAAAGAGTTTTTATTCCTCTTTTAGGCACACTAGTTCCCGCCACGCTTGACGTATTTAACCGACTTCAAAAAAAAGGAGGGGGTTATCGTATATATTGGTAAGTATTTGTTTTAATGTTTGTTACCTTAGAAGTCCGTCATTTATGACCCGACTATAAAAAATCGTTTTTTGTTTGAATGCTTTTAAGTTGTTCGCATTTAAATTTAATCACCAATAGTTCAGTAGTTCGACGAGTCGATTTTTTTTATATGAAAGATTATGCAATGACAATTCTGTCTTCTGCAGATGTCTACGGCCACCTAAAATATTGCGACTCCGAGTTACTGATGCTACTTCCAGATTGTGAACTGAGTTTAATTTAGTTTTTATTCGCTTTGCTTACACTATTTAATCAAAACTTTGAACTTTTATTTATTCGATAAATGCATTACAAAATATAAGTTTTTGCTAAAGAAATTTGCCTTAAGTTTTTTCAAAAAAATTAAAACAGTGCCACTAACAATTATAGCTAAGGCTCTTGAGAGCTATAAGTTCGTACATATCCGTTATTTAGTTTTACTAGAAAGAAACTCTACATATTTACAAACATAATTATAAATTCGAAAAAATACACTCCTTTTTGGCAGTGGTGTAAAAATATACATAAAGCCAGCTTTATTATAATACTAGCTTTCGCCTGCGGCTCCGCCCGCGCCATTGTCGGTCCTTCGGGAATAGTACTTTTTCCCGGGATAAAAGGTAGCCTATGTCCTTCTCCATACTCCAGAGAACTTGTATGCAAAATTTCATGATGATCCGTTCAGTAGTTACGGCGTGAAAGCGTAACAAACAAACAAACAAACAAACCCACTTTCGCATTTGTAATATTAGTAAGGATATAATTAGTAAATAAAATATTTTTTTTTAATCAATATATTTTTAGTTTCTGCACAAGGTAATTTTCTCAGTTCAACCGCTCCATCACCTGTTTACCAAAGAGTGTGTGTGTGTAGCGTGTGATTTCACACACAAATTATAAATACCCATTATATACAAAATTTATATTAGCATACTTGCAACTTTGAATGCAGTTAGTGACTAAGAAAATCCCTATATACCTACATATCGCCCCACGCTTCGAGTCCACCCCTAAATCCCACCCTTAGGGTAGGCCACGTTCACACCGCCGGCGAGCGAATAAAATTGCGTTTCCTAATTGCCAAACAGTTTCCCACCGTGCGCCCGACACGCGGCACCTACGAGCACTCAGACAGACAAACACACATAGTTTTCACTATTATTACCTATAATATAAAGTCTAAAATAGCGTAACTGTTATTTGAACCAATTTCTATCAATGTTAACATGGTATTTGACCCTAATCTGAAATAGAAAAACTCTAATCATTATTGAAATACGGGCCGTATTCGCATAACCAACTTTGAACTCCACCCAACTTTACCATGCACACAACAACTCTCTAATACAAAGGTATAAAGTTGAAAATAAAGGAAAAGAAAAGTTTGCGTGCTTTTTTGTTTGATAAAGCATGGGGTGTGCTCGCTAAGGGTGTCGACACACGGCAGCACGCGGCACACACTCCGCGGCCGTTCGTCCACGCGTGCGCACGTGTCGTGCAACGTTATCGTGCAGTGAAAGTGATAGTGAGGATATGGAGTACCACCACCAGGGTCTGCAGCAGACGCAGCCGCAATGGGGCTACGGCTGGGGACCTCCGGCGCCCGCGCCAGCGCAGCCTGCGCCCGCGCCGAGGAACAAACGGACTCATTCGGAAAGTGAAGACGATGCGTTTTCCGAAGAAAGTAGCAAGGATGCGCAGTGAGTGTCTTAGTGTGTTCTCAGCTTTATGTGATGTGGCAGTTGATATACCTATGAAGAATTTTCTAAAGCAGTTTGACTTGAAGAATCGTTTATCTTTCATGATGGTTTTGATAGCTAAACTTTGTAGTTATCAAAACCATTAAATAAATCCTACTTCGAGATTTTTTTTAATATTAATACAACAAAAAAGAAAACAAAATGTAAAAAAAAATAACTGGAATAACTTTACGACAAATAAAATTCTTAAAATACATACTTATTTTTTCGTAATGAAATCTTGAAAGTAAGAAAAGCAAAAATAGAACAAATTATCTTTAAAGTTGTTAATGTTATATAGCGAGTGTTTTTCATGACCATTAAGTAAAGGTCAATATGTGTAAATGATCGTTTAAAAGCTAATGATCCACGGAAACATTCTAGAACGCACTCAAGTATGACGTCAGTGAACCCTAAGGAATTTTTAAACAGTAATGTTTTGCTTGAAAAACTGCTTCCTCTAGTTTTATAAGTGTTATTTTAGTTTATGACTATGTAAAAAAAAAAAAAAACGCCAGTCATTGTCAAGTATAAAAAAAATGTTTTATTACTAATCTCTCGTATAAGGTGTTGATTTAACAATTTCCTTAAAGAAAATAAGACTGTCACAGTATGTATAATTAAGTCATAAAATCACTTTTATATGGACCAATAAGATTCTTATGAGCGTAGAGTGTTTGCTGAAAAAAATATATAAAATGTTTATTTTCTCGTTTGAAGCGTAGCGCTCGTAGCTCCGTAGCGGTGCTACGAAACGCTACGCACGGGTTATCGCGCTTTTACAGGCTTTTAACTTTTATTAAATGTATGTATCATGTAAGTGCTTACTTGCAAAAATGTTTAATATACTTTTATACCGTTAACTTCTATACCAACAACGTATAGCTAAAGCATGAAAATTGAAATAATTTTGGAATTTTCTCATGGATACGATTAAATAGATAAATAAAAAATTAATATAGTTTTTAAAATTTTAACATTTAATGAACCATAAAAGCTTCGTGAAGATTAATTAAATTGTATAAGAGCCCTACACATTGTTTTATAACGTTATGTAACTGCTGTTATGATTTTATTGGCCATTGGCCGATTTTGCTAAAAAAAACACAGCCTGTTGCCAAAAAGTTTCACCCAGTTCTATAAAACTGGGCGATTTCAAGATATATTAGCATCAGATGAAATTTTATCTCAGCATTAAGTTATATTTTAAGAACTTACATATTAAAGCTCAAATTCCAAATGTAGGTTACGGGTCACCTTTCAGCCTAGGGATATTAAAAGCTCTGAATAAGTCTCAAAGAAACTTAGTAAATATTAGAATCCTTTGATCTTATTTCCATCACCTTTTCACGCTTAATCGGGTCTATAAATATTTATTAGAAATCGGCAAAAAGGTGTACTAACTCTAGGGAAATAGGTTACCAATATTTGCCAGGTAAAATATTGAGCTTTTATATTCAAAAACCTTGTATTTGCTGCAAATACTATAAAATAAATACTAATTTGTTGATTTTAAGAAATTGTTCGGCATGTATTGTAATTGAATTCTCGACATTATGATTGTGATGTTGATGGCCGTGTGGTTTCCGGCAGAGTAGAAAAGGAGCACTTCTAGTCTTCTCATGGAGGTCGTAAAAGGCGACTTAGGAAAAACAAGCTAAACGAAGCTCATAAACATCAATGAGACCTCTCTAACCCGCCTGGCCAGCGAGGAGGGTGTAGGCTAAATCCTCTGTCTGCTCTGGTCAAGTATGATATATCCGATAATACAGAGAGGGTCGTTCTCCTGCAGAGGAGATTAAAAAGACCTAATGATGATGATGATGAGTTGTAGATAATAAGAAAATAAAGAGCCTTCAATTTCGTTGATAATCAAAATTTTTAGTACACATGTAACGATAAAATATATATGTATATTTGAAATAACACTCTCATACGTATACCTAATTGCATTTCTAATAATGACTTTATTTAGCTACTAGCGGCACGCGCCAGCTTCGCACGGGTTGTTTTGTTATAAGTATAATGTATATTAGTCTAATGGTGAGAGATTTTTGAAAACGGTCTAATAGTTTCGGAGTCTATTCAATGCAAAAACAAACAATCAATTCTTTACTCTTTATAGTATTAGTATTAGTAGAAGTGTAGACCAGCTTTTGCCCGCGGCCCCGCTGGCGTCAATGTCGATCCCTCAGGGGCAGTATTTTTCCTGGATGAAAGGGAGTCTATTTCTTCATCATGCCTCTCCATAGAATGTGTATATAAAATTTCATAATTATTGTTTCAGTAATTAAGGAGTGAAAGCGTAACAAACAAGCAAATAAATAGATCACTTGTATACATAACTTCTAACTTTTCCGGAATGTAAAGACGAGTATGCAAAATTTCATGGTGACCTCCCATAGTTAAGACTGAAAAAGATAACAAACAAATAAAGAATTAAAGTTATTTCAAATGCATAATTTTAGTTCTTTTTCTCATTTCTAATAATGAAAAAGATTGTCGACTAAATACGCTGTTATATAAAATCGTGAATAGGATTTAAATTATGTTTGTAATAGTCTATTGGCATGTTTTTATTAAACCTCATCTAAAACCTTAAATCACACCTTCCAGGTCTCCGGGCGGCGACTCCTGCCAGCTAATGACCAGGAAGCGAAGACGAGGCGTCATCGAGAAGAAGCGGCGAGACCGCATCAATACATCCCTGACAGAACTGAAAAGGCTGGTGCCGGCGGCTTGTGAGAAACAAGGGAGTGCTAAGTTAGAGAAGGCTGAAATCTTGCAGCTGACTGTAGACCATTTAAAGATGCTCCATGCGAAAGGTGGGTACTTCTTGATTCGTCTTAATTTTTCTTTACATTTATGTCAATTACATGCGGATTTTTTTTTGTTTTTTTGTACGGACAAATCACACAGATTGGGCTAGCCCCAATGTAAGTTCGAGACTTGTGTTATGGGATACTAACTCAACGATACTATATTTTATAACAAATACATATATAGATACACATCCAAGACCCAGGCCAATCTGAAAAAGATCATTTTCCATCTTGACCTGGCCGAGGATCGAACCCGGTCACTCCGTGTCGCAGGCTGGCGTGTTGACCGCTGCGCCACGGAGCTAGTCATGGTTTTATGTATTTCTTTTGTATACGAGTACAGAAGAAGTATATAAAACCACATATTAATAACACATGAAGCATGTAACTCATAAACATGTGGTTAATGGTCTGTAAAGGTAATCATGTCGGTATTATCATCTCATTGTTACAATATTATATGTATTTTAAAATCGGAGAATGTGATTAGTCACATAATTTCTTCGTAATTACGTTGTGAGAGTACTAACTATAAATTAAGTCATGAACAATTAAAATTAAATCACTTTATACGGTTTTTTATCGTTAATATATTAATATCACACCTGATGTTTCAAAAACTTTTTCATGTTCGCTGGTAGACTAGTAGTAGTACAATTGATATTTGTCCCTTATGTTATAAGAACTACGCAGAACTACGGCGTACAATATTTATTGATAACGTTCCGGTATAATAATATAAAAAACGCGATAAAGCCGTATTAATTTTAATTCAAATTCGACATTATCATATATTTAAATTAATATAATAACTGTGTGAAGTAAAAGCAGAGACATCTTGACCATATTGGGCTACTAATACGCGTCTTGATGACGATCGCCCGTCGTAAGTTAGCGGTTGAAGGGTCCAGCGCTCTCTGCAAGATGTGCAACACACACCCTGCATCATAAGTAAAGCCTCCAATCAAAAGGCCGGTTACTTATGGTAGAAAGTAAACATTGTTTCACTTTTCCACAAAATTAGCTCACCTCGGAGAACATTCAGCAAAAACTAAACAATACAAGCGCGGCGCTTGATCCCAGTCGGCCGCATCCGTATCTTTATCAATCTCGGAACCGCCAATTTAACTCGCACACCGTTATCCCCTCTCTCTGTCCTAGCATTTCCGCTTCCTCCCAATAGACAACACATTCAGAAATTTATAAAGCGTTTTAACGGTCCGCCATCTGGTGCTAAAAGTACGAGTTCTGGATTCGATACGCTTTTCCTGTCTATTGATAACGTTGCAGTTTTTTACCTTATGTTGTTTTGTAACTTTCGTTTTTTCATTAAATAACTGTATGATGATGATGATTATTGCACAGTTATTTAATGGTTATATAAGACGTAGACTGCGCTATTCTTTTTGCACAACTACCCGATTCAGACTGTCCATTTAATATTGTTTTATATTGAATCTCCTGAAACAGTAACCCCATATTCTACGCCTTTGCTCTTCCTATATACAGTCGAATAGAGTTACAGCTTTACATTTAGAATTTTAAAGAAATAAGACGCCGTATTTTACAGCTAACACTAGGTACAACGTATTCGTCGCCTTTTATCCCTTTTTGTCCTTATTTTCCAAGTTCCAATAAAAAAATAATTTAAAGCCTGACGAAAAAAGAACCTGCCCTGGGGGCGCCAAATCAAACACAGTTATATCAACACTGTATGGTCGTACACATGCGTCAAGTTGACAATAAGGTCTGTGATGTTAATTAAAGAAAGAGAGTCCAATCCTTCGGACATTAACTTCGACAAATTCTTCTGAATATTTTTCGGCGTTATTACGTAAAAATAATTTACAATATCCAATCAGCATCATATTTAGACAACAATCGACAGATGACACCGATAAAGTCTTAAAGTAACGTTGGCTGTTGTAAAAAATTAGTATCTATAGTTTTCTGCAACATGACGAGGATTTTTATGTTTTTGGGTAAGCTTAATTATGATATTAAGAAGAGGAAAATAATATTTTTCATATTCTTAATTCATCAAAGGCAAAAACCTTTAAAATGCCATTGATTGAACACCCACAGTGAGTTTTATTGGTAGGCGTTCCCAAACATTTCCACGATCGACAATAGTCCCAAATATCCTTGAGAGTTAAAAAAAAATGGTCCACCTGTCGCGACCCGGAAGCTAGCGTGGGAATATGGAAGATAGGAGAGTAGCGATGTAGCCCGCATGCGTTTGGCATAATGTGACGAATGCCGTTGCATATAAGGTAGATACAACGTTTTTAATTTTTATGCGGTAATATATTGTCCCCGTTATTTAAAAAAAAATATTTGAGTAGCTCCTTGGCGCAGCGGTCAACATGCCAGCCTGCGACACGGAGTGACCGGGTTCGATCCCCGGCCAGGTCAAGATGGATAATGATCTTTTTCAGATTGGCCTGGGTCTTGGATGTGTATCTATATATGTATTTGTTATAAAATATAGTATCGTTAAGTTAGTATCCCATAACACAAGTCTCGAACTTACTTTGGGGCTAGCTCAATCTGCGTGATTTGTCCGTATATATTTATTATTATTTATTATATAAAGTCGATTTACGGACGATAATTTTACGTGATAACGGTAGAGAGAGATAAATGCATCACAAGCCGAACGCTTAGGCCGATCGTGCCTCTCTATCGCTTGTTCCGCGCTCTTGCCTGCACACTGAACGTGACATTTTTTCGTGCGTGCAGCCGGCGTTCATCGATTTATAAGACTTATTAATAATTGTCAGTGTTGAAAGGTTTGAGAGATATAATAAAATAGATCATGTAAATAGAAGCTTATACCTAGCAGTGGGACGTAGAAGCTGATGATGATGATGATGACATGTTTAGAGTAACTGTAGGAATAAATAGCAAACCCTTTTGTTATCAATATTAGAAGAAATAAGGTCTCAATATTATTCATTGATTTTTATTTTCTTTTGCCAAATACCTACTTATTAATAAAATTTGCGTATTATTATTAAACTCGTAATATTTATTTATTTATTTATTTATTAAGGAAAACTAACAGCTATAATACAATAATATATAAACTTAAGTACAAAAAAGAAAGCCAATAAAAAGTTCCCGCCAATAGCAACAAAAAATATTATTAACAATTTTAGAGCACTAAAATAATTAAAACTAACCATACGCCTACATAAGCATAATCCGCATTACAGTGGCACCATAACATCACAAACGCAATAATAAGTAAAGACTTTATTATGTATTAAAGAATTGTCTGGATAGTTGCCGTCGTATTGTAGCTGCACTAGAATTGAATTAAATGATTTACAACTGTATAATGTGCACATCAACACCACAGTTATAACGTTTTATAAATTATAATATACAGAAAATAAATATTTATAATTAAAAAATCCAGGTGCTCAATTATTACGCCCATTGAACAGATTTTACGTTACTTATTAAAATTGATTATTAACAAAGCGTGACGAGCGAGCGCACTTCGTAAGCGTTGTATCCTTCCGCCAGTTACTATACTCGTATTACCGACCAGAAGTCACGTGGGGTACGCAATTATCTGTATGTGGTTTACCCGTCACGTTAGGTCACAACTTAATGGGGGTATTCTGAAATTGACAACATGCAGTTAATCGGAAATGACAGAAAAAAACAGCCAAGTGCGCCTCGGATCGCGCACGAAGGATTCCATACTATAATAAGTATAAAATTATTAAAAAATATTTTATTGTAACAAAAAAAATATGCTGTTCGCAATTTTTCCTTTATCTGTGGTATAAGATGTTGCTTCGTACCAAATTTAAAGATAAAATAAAATGTTTTCAATTAATATCTTTTATTTTTACCTTCAACATAATAATTTGTTAATAAACTAGTAATCACGTGGTCACGGTTTTAAAACGTTTTAAATTTATTCAAAATGGGTTTTAAACCACGGATTTTGGTTTAAAACGGTTTATTTGCAACTATAGCACAGGGTCGTCTGTAGAATATAAATATATCATCATCAGGCCTTTTTTAGTCTCCACTACAGGAGCATGACCCTCTCTGTACTACTAGAGACATACTTGGCCAGAACAGTCAGCAGGACTGGCCTACACTCTCCACGCTGGCCAGACGGGTTGGAGAGGTATATATATAAATATAAACCCAGGCACAAAATATGCATGTAAAAATCAAATAACGTATTATCAATAAAGTATCTACCAGTTTAAAACATGTATAACTGCAAGCTTCATCGCAGTGCACTACTTAACATGATTGAACTTTAAAACTATGCAGAGCTTTACGCAACCGCATAGTTCCGGTGGAGCTTCCGTGATATTTGAAAGGTCAGCGGTACACGTGCACACCTAGCGATGATTTTGATGTTAGCAGTAATGGCTGTCATTTACAATTTAACTTATATCTATTTCTGAACGGGTAGTTCTCATAGCACAAGTTACCTAAATTACATATTAAAAAATAAGCCGCCCGTCCGGCCTCGCACGATTGGATATAGGTAATTAAAATATAGCCTATGTTCATCAGAGATAATGTAGAATTCTAATTGTGAAAGAATTTTTCGAATCGGTCCAATAGTTTCGGAGCCTATACAATGCAAACAACCAAATCTTTCCTCGTTATAATATTAGTGTGGATAACAATGAAATAAGCTGAGTTAATGTTGAATATGACGTTCAACAAGATACATGTATCCAATTTTGAATAAAAATCTTTGACTTTGACTTTGTTTATAAAAACAATTAGAATACATACCTCGTTAAACATAAACTTAAATAATATAACATTAAACTTGTTGCGGAATTTGTGGACTTAAAAATAAAGGTTTATTTCATACTATCTTTTGGCCGCGGCTTCGCTCGCGTGAAGAAGTATAGTTTAATACAAACTTTCATCCCCTATTTTATCCCCTTGGGGGTAGAATTGATCAAAATCCTTTCTTAGCGAATGCTTACGTCATAACATCTACCTGCATGCCAAATTTCAGTCCGATCGTCCAGTGGTTTGGGCTGTGCGTTGATAGATCACCACGTCAGTCAGTCACCTTTGAGTTATATATATCTAGATTGAAGAACTAAATTAATAAATTAGTACTTTACTACTTCTTCCAAAGGTTTTTATACTTACCATGACGACACTACAACAAATAATAAATTAAAACATGTAAAAGTGAAACAGTAAAACTTTAACACCAAAGGAAAAAAGTTGCTAACACCAAAATCTTCCCAACCAAAAAAAAAGACATTACAAAAGCCGAATGAAGATACAAATCTTCAATTAACAAAGTGCAAAGCTCCCACCGTCCGACCGCAAACGTGCCGACTGACCAAACATAATCAAAAGGCGATCAAAGGATCTGTTACACAGGTAACTGCGGACACCCGGCGCCTACAAAAACACAGGAAGCGATCGAGATAACGAGCGGACCCGAGCGCGGAGTGTATGGCGGCGGTTTTGTTTTTTTTTATGTTTTTGAGGTTACGATTGACGGATGATTAAAAAGTATTTTACCCCTTCGCAGTTTAAATTTATTATCTATGCATAAATGTGTGGGATATTCGTCTTTTGATACAAATATTATGTGGTTGTTTTTGACTTGGAAATGGTACTTTGGGCGATAAGCTGACAACAAGGATCGAACCTAAAAATATTAATACTATATTTAATTCTTTGCAACTAGAAGGGAAAACATATTGTATAAGTATATTGCTATTTTAATTTTAAAGTAGTGATATATTGTTTGCGACGTAGTAGTACTTACTCTGAGACATATTTTCCGACGGTGCACTTATATTTTATTTGTAACACATAATGAAATACATAATTACTATTGTGCATATTAAATGCAACCTAAAATAAATTAATATTTTTTTAACTTCCAAAAATAATAACATAACCTAAAATAATTCTAAGCAATCAAAGTACCACGGATTTGATATCAGCAAACAAAGCATATTATATCAATCAGTAATCCAAGATAGTGTCGGGGGTGCGTCGTGGGAACGCTGCCCCGTCCCGCGTCCCACTGCCCGTGTCCCACTCGTCCCACGCGCCTATGCCCGAAGGACTGAGGGACAACCCCTCGCCGATTAAGTCAATGGTAGCTTATGGTCTGGTGCTGATACGGCAATTAAATTGCAAATTATTTTTATTTATATTTTTCAATCTGTCGTTGTATGTTTTCTACTGATATGAACGGCTAAAAATCGTATCTTGAATTATTGTCGCTTTTACCTTATATTGTCTAAAAAAATGTCTAAGTTTCTGTGAAATTTTGACAAATAAGCAAACAACTTCGACTTTATATTACGAAAATTCTTTTAGTTTTTTCTGTGGAACCTTCAAATTGATAAATTATAAGTGAACTAAAATAGACATTAGTTTAAATGGACTTATATATTCCAGTTAAAAATGTATACGCCAGAGCTTATTTCTTTCACCTTTTAAAAGCATTAAAAATGGCATTTACTCCCTAAGGAATTAGCTTTTACATCTTTTCTGAATATCTCACCCACGCTTTTAAAACTTATAAATAATTCCTTCGATGTCTACGAGTATACACACGTCAACTTTCTTATTACAAAAAAGATGCTTTCAAATATCAAAAAGTGTCAGTAAAACGTTTTTTTATAAAAAAATCTATAATCTACATTTGCATTACCCAATCACGCTTCTATTGTGCCCCACGTGACAAGCGGAAGCGGCGTTTAGGAAGGGTTGCGATAAAAAAAACTTAGTATAAGGCAGCGACACCTGCGGTAGAAAAAAATATTCTAATCATGCAACTGCTGGGACGGAAGGAAGGGAACTAACCATTGATAAAGATGTGAGTAAGGGTTCTTTTGAACGATGAAGAAATATTCTACAGTAGGTATTTCATTAAAAAATAGTGACTAGGTGTATTTTTTAGCTTAAAAATATCAAAGTAAATTGTTTGTCTATTATTTTTTTCCACTTAGGATCATCATCATTTCCAGTAGGTGTCACGGTCAATCGACCATGCACACCCTGGTGTCAGAGTTCTTCGGAACCGCCTCTCGGCCTCTAACGTGGTTCCTTTAACGACTACCAGATGGCAGCCGGGACCACCGGCTTAACGTGCCTTCCGAAGCACGGAATCATCTTTATTATCAGACAATCAGGTGATTCAAGCCTGCAATGTCCTAACCAAACTGGAAACAACTAAACAAAGTATGCTTCCGGTGGAAATCGAACCCACGACCCCCGGGTCAACAGGCAAACGCCTTAACCACTGGACCACGGAGGCTGTTAGAGGCTGTTTCCACTTAGGATAAAAACGAGGTTGTTAGTTAACAACACCAAGTTTAACCAAAGGTCTCTTGAGAATATTATAATAAACTGTTTCACTCACGTATTGTTAGTCGGTGTCGCCGATTTCATCATCATCAGGTCCTTTTTAGTTCCCACTACAGATGCACGACCTATACTACTAAAGCCATACTTGGCCAGAGCAGCTGGAGGACTTGGCCTACACTCTCCACGCTGGTCAGACGGGTTGGAGAGGTATCGCCGACAAGTTTCAGCCAATTCAGATGGGCATCTTCAGGCTCAGGCTCTCAGGCTCATAACTTTGAATATTATTATCGTCTCTTAAGTACTCTTGACAAGTAAGCGTTCTTTGGTTAAACTTAGTGTAAGTACCTAACTGGTCCAGGAAGTTATAACTTGAAAGTTTTATTTTTTTAATCCTTTACATTAGTTTACCAAAAATACAGTATTTAAAAAAAATGAGCACGATTCTTAAAATATCTGATAATTAGCGATTACTAATAAAAAAAATACGAGTCTTGCTAGTCAAACTCCATTGCAACTTTACTAATAAGATCCAAACCAGATCCCCACATGCTAACTTATGCAGTTATAGACGATTGCATTTCACCCTTCAAGACCCGGTGGCCCAGTCTCGCGACCAGCTAACGAAGACCTCCAAGTCATCCAGCAATACCTCTATCATGAACATTTCGCCAAACATTCCCAAGGGAGCAAGGGATCTGAATTTGGTTATGATTCCCTATCGGAAGACGTCCGGATCCGTGGGGTGCCGTTACATTTTTTGTCCTTTTCGCACTTGTTAATACTACTATAGCTATCTCTGTCAACTTGTTGCGTAAATAGGGTGCGTTTGAATGAAGAACTGTTGTTTTCGTGATTTTGACCGATTTCTTTGTCTGAACACATACGTCTGGGCGTTTGGACATCATCTTACGTATTTGCATAATAAATGCTGTTCCAGTCTTTATCTTCCCCTATCTCTCAGTTTATAGCCACCTGGCGCTTGCTTGCAATCTTTTTTACAAATATTTACCATGACGCATGTTTTAGCTGTATTTAGAAAAAGACATGGTCTAATAACCGAGCAATTTCTTTCACGATTAACTAATAGCTGGCGAACAGCACAATAAATTAAAAAAAGTATACTATGTCTGTCATCTAAATTTTATTCCATGTTCAAGATCACATATCTAAAAGCTTCTTAAGACTGGGACCTATTACTCTTTATACTCAAATGGGTGAATAACTTGGTCTTAATTTCTCGTTTAACCCGCCTCTCCTTTCTTGTTGCAGGTCTGGACACGTTCGCGTACGACCCTCAACGGTACGCCATGGACTACCATAGCATCGGCTTCAGAGAATGTGCTGCGGAGGTCGCGCGGTACCTCGTCAGCTGCGAGGGCCTGGACATCCAGGACCCCCTGCGACTCCGGCTCATGAGCCACCTGCAGTGCTTCGCTGCTCAAAGGGAACTAGCAGCGAAATCTGCCAACTGGGGTTATCCGCAGTATCCTTCAACGCCTGTAGCTCAACCTCAACATGGATACACGGAGTTAGGACCTCGGCAAGAGACGGTACCGACTGTAACAACTGCAGCGCCAACAGTTGCTGCGCCGACAGCTATCGCTGCTCCTCTAACAGCTGCTCCTAGCTATCCCCACTACCCCGGACCTCCCGCACCTCCTGGCCCACCAGGACCTCACCCTGCCCCTCCCGTGCCCCACTACCCTACCCCCTATCCCCATCATCCGTCGCACCAGTACTCTCAAAACTCCTCAAAACCCTACAGACCCTGGGGAGCCGAGCTGGCATATTAAAGTTGTTGGGATCTTTAAATTATATTTAAAAGTGAAATTGGTCAATTTAGGGCACAAAGCGGTTATAGAACCCCTTTACACTTTAATTTTTACAACATAATTTGGCTATAGCGAAACAAGAGTTTCCTAAGAAATAAAGATAATATAAGCATTGAAAAAAGTATTGAAATTTTGTTAGTAAGAAATTAATCAAAATTTCAACACTCAGTATATCAAAGTTACAAAACGTGTTATGTTTAATTGCCCCGTTGTTAAGTATTAACGGAAAACCGGTAAAGTCTACCGCTCCGTCCAAAAAACACATTTTCCTGAATAAACATGAATCCAGATAAATGTCAAATGTACGTAACTTCTCGAATTGAAATGGTAATTTTATATTTTTTTTAAACATGGCACGCAAAGTTGGAGAATAATAGGACAAAAGAAAACTTTGACTGAGTTACAATTAAAAATTTCAAAAGAATTTTCCTTTGAAATCATTTATTGTAACTAGACGTATAGGTTTTAATTCATGAGATTCTTTAAAATTTAAATTATTTAAAAACCCAACTTAACGTATGTTTTTCATTGCTTCAAAAAGAAAATCATATATTTCGTAGGAATAAATACTACCACACCTCGCTCAATAATCTTATTTGTAAATTTAATTACAAATTCCTTTTCGTGGTTTGTATGTTGAACATTTTTGACTGTATAAAAAGACCTGTGATTGTATTTGTCAGAAATCTTTAGCCTATTTATTTAAATTAGACTAATTTCACTTTTAAAATGAATAGGTTGACATAGTTATAACAGATCTCAGAGTTTAAAAGTCTAAATTATAATAAATATTTTTAGAGACTGCCGTTGTATTATATTGCAAGTTTAAACAAAGATATAATAAGTTGTGTGATAGCAATATAGTATATAAATAAGTTTATTTAAAAGTCACTAGTTTAAGTGGACATAGCTTTAATGTTGTTTGTCATAAGTATATGAAATGTTTGTACAAGGATGTACAAAAATGCTTTAAATGGGAGACAATTTCTATAATTCCAAATAATGGTTGTGAAATAACAATAAATGATTTACATAAAAATGAACTACGCTTGGTACAAATTATACATATCGTGTTATGTATTTTGATATGTCGACTTTTTGATACAAATTTGTAATGTAAGTTTTCATCATGGACGTATAAAAATGTTTTTCATATTATGTGCGTATTAAGTGCCCATATTTTTTGTATAAAGGATTTTCAATTTGTCTCTTTTTGTTATGAAAATGAAAATAAAAACTGTCTAGGTACATACTAATAGCGTTTGACTGTTTTTATTACTTTAAGAATGAATAATGCTGAAATTAAAACAATTTGTAAAAAATACCTAATTTTGTAAATAGCAAATCGAAAAGAGGATTAAATTATTTTTCATAACTTCCGTCTTTTATTCCCAAGACGCACCTGTTAGACAATTGAAAAAAAAAACACGTCGCTAACTTCAACGGACTACCATTAGTTTTATTAGCAGCCACAGGTGTTAACTGTATGTAATTAAAAAGTGCACGCCCGGCCCCCTCAGCAAACTGGAATATCAACATTTAATGGCAAACAAGTTGACTTATTTATTACACTTATTACTTAATTTATCCATTATTTTTATAACAAAATGGTAATTATTCCCAAAACTTAAGGAATCCTATCATAAAAAACCGCTTGACACTTTTCTGTTTCAAATAATAAAACTCTTTGCTATCAAGATAGCTGTTACATTAGCGTGTCCATATCAGTCCGCTTTGCTAATAGTCCTGACCAGATGTCCTCAGAGGGTCGAAGGGCTAACTATCGGAATAAATTCAATACTGTAGCCTCACCACTATGGGATATCGCCACCCCTGTGTTTCCCACGACGACTCTCTCTTTCACTCGTAAGTAGAAAGTGTCGCCATCTCGCTCTTTACTTCCGTAGGAAGAAGCAGGGTGCAAAAACTTTGTTTTTATCCGTTCGTGTGTGCGCCGTGTGTCGGTATTCGGTTTTAAATTGTAGGAAGTGGGTGTGCTTACCTTTATAACGGAGCTAGAGTTATTATAAAGAGATCATCGAATATCCTTCCGCTTTTTATTGAATCTTTTCGTATTTACTTTAAAATTTTTGTGTTTTAAAATTCGTAGATCATTGCAAGTTCACTAGCTACTTATATTTCTTTGGCATAGACGTCGTTACTTCACATTTTCATTGAAACATATTGTTTGCGAATTTTGCAGAACATAGGTAATTTACATATGTTCCAGATGACTTGTAGGTAGAAGTAAGAAATACATACTAGGTACTTCATCATCAACATCATCATCATTTTAGCCGTAAGAAGTCCACTGCTGGACATAGGCCTCTCCCAAAGATTCTTCATTCCAAGGATGTTGCCCTACTCACCATGACAGGCGAGGAGAATTTGGCAAGCGCAACAGTTAGATAATCAAAAAATATTGGACACGTATTTTTTCTTTTGTCGATTAAACAAAAAATGATAAAGATATAGCCCTTTAAACTTCCGTGTGACGTCATAGTTTGCTACAATTTTTAGCAAACTTTGACGTCACGAGCCCCCGTCTTCTCCGGCTCCTGAACTTTGACGCGCTTTATCTTTATTATTTATTGTTTATTTGACAAAAGAAAAAATACGTGTCCAATATTTTTTGATTATCTAACTGACGGACTAATTGTTATGTTATTATTACGATCCAGGAAACTAGCCTATTTCTTTCGCATCTCTTGCTTCTAACGCTGCTGCCTATCGTAAGCATTTTTAAGCTAGGGAAGGATAGGAATTTGTTGAAAGGGGAATAATGAAGATACTGCGATACTACTCACACGGATAAATAGGGGAAAAGCAAGTAGTTCGGGACGCCGCGCCGGGCGCACGTATGATTCTTCTTCTATCGAGTCGTAAAATGGCTTTTGCGTTTAATGAAATATGTTTCGACCAGTGCATTGCCACCGCAATTGCCCGCTCGTTTGCCTCATTCAGATCTTGTTGAGAGCAAGAAATTGGGTTTTCTGGGCACACCAAGAGGTGGCTCACAGATTGGATAGCACCACAGTGGCACTCACTATTTTTGGAGAAACCCCACTTGACTCTATTTTCGTGGCATCTGCCAACACCAGCCCGCAGTCTGTTTAAAGACTTCCAGACTGGCCGGGGCAGAGTGCCACCCGGTGGTAGTTTCTCAGCAGGCGGTATCTGGTTTGGTGATGGCGGGTATTTGTTAAACCATTGTTCCACTCTGGCCTTGGGAGCTTGTTTAGGGCTAATATTTGGTTGCCGTAAGAAACTATTACGGCTCTTGAGTCGTGAGGGTGGAGGGATTTGTCCATAAAGTGGATGACGTTTATCGTGCTCCTGTTTGTGTCTCTCTACTACACACGTATGATGCCATACCTACAACCATCGGGCAAGCAGGATGACACTCCTGACCTTCTTAATCCTAACTAATATTATAAATGCGAAATTGAGTTTGTTTGTTACGCTTTCACGTTGTAACTACAGAACCGATCATCATGAAATTTTGCATACAAGTTCTCTGGGGTGCGGAGAAGGACATAGGGTACATTTTATCCCGATAAAAGTACCAATCCCGAGGGATCGACATTGACGCGGGCGGAGCCGCGGGCGAAAGCTAGTAACAACGGATTACTCACGAACGTTCAAAAGTTAGAATGCTATTTGCATTTTTTTTTTACTTAGTGTGTTAGAAAAACAAACAATCCTTACTTAATATTATAAATACGAAAGTGAGTTTGTTTGTTACGCTTTCACGCCGTAAATTTTGCATACAAGTTCTCTGGAGTGCGGAGAAGGACATAGGCTACCTTTTATCCCGGGAAAAAGTACTTTCCCCGAGGGATCGACATTGACGCGGGCGGAGCCGCGGGTGAAAGCTACTAAAATTATAAATGTGAAAGTGAGTTTGTTTGCTTGTTACGCTTTCACGTTGTAACTACAGAACCGATCATCATGAAATTTTGCATACACGTTATCTGGGGTACGGAGAAGGACATAGGGTACATTTTATCCCGGGAAAAGTACTGTTCCCGAGGGATCGACATTGACACGTGCGGAGCCGCGGGCGAAATCTAGTTAAAATATAATTATAACAACGGGTTACTCACGAACGTTAAAAGTTAGAATGCTATTAGCATTTTTTTTTATTTCATTTTGTTTTTTTTTTACTTAGTGTTTTAGAAAAACAAACAATCCTTACTTAATATTATAAATGCGAAAGTGAGTTTGTTTGTTTGTTACGCTTTCACGTCGTAACTACTGAACCGATCATCATGAAATTTTGCATACAAGTACTCTGGAGTGCGGAGAAGGACATAGGCTACCTTTTATCCCGGGAAAAAGTACTATTCCTGAGGGATCGACATTGACGCGGGCGGAGCCGCGGGCGAAAGCTAGTTAAAATATAATTATAACAACGGGTTACTCACAAACGTTCAAAAGTTAGAATGTTATTAGCATTTTTTTTTATTTTATTTTGTTTTTTTTTTTACTTAGTGTGTTAGAAAAACAAACAATCCTTACTTAATATTATAAATGCGAAAGTGAGTTTGTTTGTTTGTTACGCTTTCACGCCGTAACTACTGAACCAATCATCATGAAATTTTGCATACAAGTTCTCTGGAGTGCGGAGAAGGACATAGGCTACCTTTTATCCTGGGAAAAAGTACTATTCCCGAGGGATCGACATTGACGCGGGCGGAGCCGCGGGCGAAAGCTAGTAATATTATAAATGCGAAAGTGAGTTTGTTTGTTTGTTACGCTTTCACGTCGTAACTACTGAACCGATCATCATGAACTTTTGCATACAAGTTCTCTGGAGTGCGGAGAAGGACAAAGGCTACCTTTTATCCCGGGAAAAAGTACTATTCCCGAGGGATCGACATTGACGCGGGCGGAGTCGCGGGCGAAAGCTAGTCATAATATAATACAGTGAACTAATCAATCTTTACATGGTATTAAATTAAGTCGCGCCCGCTGTCTGTTCGCTTAGATCTTTTAAACTACTAAACGAATTTTAATGCAGTTTTCAGCAATAGATACAGTGATTTAAAAGTAAAAAATAGCCCCAATAGCTTTTACTACTAATTAACACTTAAATACGTTCTAGGACAGGTGAAGTTAATACTCTATGCTAACAGTACCCAAATGGATAACAACAAACAACAAAACAACAATTTTTTTTTTATTCTTTTGCTCATACAATCGATTGATTTTTGTACAAAAGGCAATAACTTAATGCTAAGCATTGTCTACCAGTTTTACCTTAGGGATGTGGCGAAAAGGTGATCGATGGGGTGCTAGTTTATAAAGAGATATTACTTTAATAAGACATTAAAAAAGAACATAATAGTAAATAATATTGATAGTATTACACGAAATAAGTCAAATGATGAAAAATAAACATATATAAATAGCATTATATAATAAACTAGCTTTCGCCCGCGGCTCCGCCCGCGGCTCCGCCCGCGTCTATGTCAATCCCTCGGGAATAGTACTTTTTCCCGGGATAAAAGGTAGCCTATGTCCTTCTCCGCACTCCAGAGAACTTGTATGCAAAATTTCATGATGATCGGTTCAGTAGTTACGGCGTGAAAGCGTAACAAACAAACAAACTCACTTTCGCATTTATAATATTAGCATGGATAAGGATAAGAAAAACATACATATACTATTCCAGCATAATTTGATCGCGATAATGTCTGACTACGAGCATTTTGAATTTTAGTATATCACAACATTTTACGAAAATTACCCAATTGTTCATGAAATAGGTATATCGACGTGATTATAAGATTGATCATATCCGTCACAAGCTCTTACAAGAAATCAATTTTGGCATAATTCATAGGTATTACAAAGTAGAGAAGTATTATGACGAACGTCTTATAAATCGGTGAACGCCGATTGCACGCACTAAAAAGTGTCAAGTTCCGTGTACAAGCGAGAGCGACGAAACAAGCGATAGAGAGACACAATCGGCCTGAGCGTTAGGCTTGTGACGCATCTATTTATCTTCCACCGTTATCACGTAAAATATCATCCGTAAACGTCCCTGCGGCGGAAAACCTCAAACGGCAAATATCAATGCCTCGGCAACAATTATATATTTGAACCGTTTGGGGTTGAAACTCTTCGGCCGTGGGGACCTTCAGCCCACAAATTATTCACCATCATTGCCAAGAAGTTAATTGAGGTATCTCGTGACCAGAGGGCTGGCCTGTATTTTGGTCAAAAGATTAACATTGCCATACAACGTGGCAATGCTGTCAGCCTTCTGGGCACGCTACCACGGGGTAATGAGCTGCCAGGGCTATTTTATTTGTAATTTAGTTTTCTATTTATATTAGTTTTTAAGTTATACATTTTTATTATTAATTAAATATTTTTACCCTTACAGACAATTAATTTTTATGTAGATAAAGTTTAAATACCTAAATAAGTCATCTATTAAGCCGTACGTAAGTACATGAGTAACTCGTTGTTACATAATTAATATCTTTATCTCAAGTTCTTATTTGTCAAAAAACGATTAAAATTACCTAAAATGTAATCTCATAATTTAATATTTCACGTAAAATACGGATCTCATTTCCGTCACAGGAAGGACACGATATTATCCAACGTTATTATTGTTGACATCCAATTTAATTCCCTCGAGATCTTCGCAGAAACTTATTATATTAAGTAAAGCACCGACAAATTAGAGGAATATTGGGCTTACAGACGAAATCTTTACATACCTACTTATAAAGCTCAAACCGACTTCAAAAAAGGAGGATGTTATCAATTCGGTGTTTTGAAGTGAAAACTTCTTTAGTGCACTTTTGGGATGGGTAAAAAATTTTAAACTCGCATCAGGACACGTGACCTGATTGAAAATTCGTAAAACGGACATGTGACCTAAGACCGCCGCAAATGCGAGTTTTCACTTCTGTCGGCACTCCCGAATTGCAACCGATTGATTTTTGAAATGTTTGTTACTTTAGATATCCGTCATTTATGAACAGATTTTTTGTTTGAAAGGGTATGCTTTCAAATTGGCTCATTTAATTTTCATCACAATCGGTTTTTTATTTATATATTAAAGATTATGCTATAAGGTGCGTTTTCCAGATATTTTTAGGGTTCCATAGACCACAAGGAACCCTTATAGTTTCGTCATGTCCGTCCGTCCGTCCGTCTGTCTGTCCGTCCGGGCTCGTACTCCGCCGCTACTGCTCCGATTGTCACGAAAATTGGTGGAGAGATAGATATTGAAGTTCCATAAGTGGTTTTAAAAATTATGAAAAATGTTTTTCTTTTCAGCCCATATAGCGAAAAGTGAATTTAAAAAATTAAATTGGACTAACCCTAACGTATAGTTGAAAAGGTCTTTTTAAATGCAACAAAAATTGCTTTGAAACTATGTAGATCCCTCCAGTCTTGAGATAATCTAATACAAAGTTAAAATTTGAGGTGTCCGTAACTTTTGAATTATTACTAAAATAATTCTGAAAAAAATTTAGTATGTACCTCAAAGTATGTACTTCCATTTAAAGCTATAGCGGTCTCGGTATCATAGATAGTTATTTTTATACAACTCGACCAACTTATGTAGTTACAGTCGCCGAACAAAATGTATGGAGTCAACCGCAAAATGAAATTTGCGTACACAACATTCTACTTTTTTGCCGTTTTTATAGATAACGGTGCTTAACCCTTCGTGCGCGAGTCCGACTCGCACTTGGCCGGTTTTTTTAACTTTTAGTTTAGTCCAGGGAATTGTTTATCTTAGATCTAGAATGCTCAAGACTTGGCATTGACATCATTCTTTTGAACAGACGATAGTAACCGAGTGTACAGTATAGTTGTTCGCTGACACTACACGTTTGGCATTGAGGTGATTGAGTGTGATCATGTAATTGGGTTGAGCATTGTTGACTTTATTGGGTAAGGACGTGTGCTTGTCAGTGATACCATCTATCATCATATTATATGTACCTAAACTCCTTGCACGGATAGAATACATTATTGACAATTCTTTTATTAAGACGGTGCTGCACGAAATTGTGAAAATTTACTTGTTTTCAAATCACTAGTACTTAGGCGCTGAATTTGTATAATTTATGTCGACCCTTGAACAAGATCGCCCCCTTGTTGGAATTTGAAACAGATATATATGAAATTAAAAATTATATATATATGTCATGATATCTAAACACTTTTTTCTTCGAAAACTTCGAAAATATTAAGACTTCATCTTTTTTCCTAATCGTCTAATGGTTCTGCGCAACCTAATGGCTTGCGCAGTAGCAACGTTTTTTTGGTCGGCACCCGCTTAATATATTTTGCTTCGCAGTCATGAACTCAAGTGCAACAGAATACCTACCCCCCTCCCCCTTCCATAGCTCACAAAACTTGGTCAATTTAATATTGCAATAACGCTAGGTTAAAATTTACGTAGATATACCTAATTTATGTATTATTCGTCACCAACCAGACTAATCTTCAAATCATACTAATATTATACATATCTGTCTGCTTGTTACCTCTTCACGCTTCGATACGAGTATTGAACCGATTTTGATGATATTTCGTATGGAGACCTGGGGAAGGATATAGGGTACATGTTATCCGGGTAAAAGGTTCTAAAACAGAGATATGTGTGTGTATAAAAATAAACATAATTTATGTGTATAATAGGTTAAAAATATAGATTTAACGGTCATGTGTTTGGGTCCATCATTTTATTCTTATTGATTCATTCATAAAGCATTCATTCATACGCTTTTGAATATTTAATTTGTCATATTTACTATGTGGTGTCTATTTATATTTATTGAGTAAACCTACAGCGTATACAATTAGGTTTACTATTTTTATAACTTAATTATAAGGCCAATAAAAGGTTTCCCTTTGTATGACAGTAATTAAATCGATACATACTTAAACTAAAACAGACAGTCTGAACAATAATGAAGTAAAGTAAATTTTATGTGTCTATGATATAGCTCCTCAATGAAAAGCCGACAAGTCTTTGTGTTGACAACAATACCCAAACGGTTGTAGAGGTATAATGGCATGATGGCGCGCCTATTCTTGCGCCTGCGCAGATGAAGAGCAGATATGCTAAGGATTAAGGAAGGGATTCTTTTAGCATACTGTTGACCTTAGATAACCTTTTGAGTACCTACTTACTGCGGAAAATAAATTAGAATTCGTCTCGTCTATTTCAGGTAAAGAAAAAATAATCTTGCCACCATGCCACACGGGCAAGATTTCAAAGATAAATTTATCTAGTGCTCTTTTCTTGTGGTAAATTACTGGTGGGTAATGACGAAGTCGAAAAAGTCACTAAGTTCAAATATTTAGGCAGCTGGCTGAATGAAAATGGCGACCACGAACAAGAAATTCGTGTTCGCATTGAGATGGCTCGCGCCAACTTTTTCAAAATGTCTAATGTGATGTGTAATAAAGACCTTAGCCTAGATCTCCGTATGCGCATGGTTCGTTGTTACATCAGTTGTTGTACGGAGTAGAGTCTTGGACCTTGACGCAGAAAACCACAAAAAAGTTGGAGGCCTTCGAAATGTGGATATATCGCCGCATTCTTAAAATATCCTCGCGTCATATATAATCATAAAGTACTTCTTAAAATGAAAAAACACGTGGAGCTTATTAACACCATTAAGCGAAGGAAGCTGGAATACTTTGGACACGTGATGCGAAATACCAAGTACAGGATTTTGCAACTTATCATCCAAGGCAAAATTCAAGGAAAACGTAGCGTAGGAAAGAGGCGCCACTCATGGCTGAAAAACCTGCGCGACTGGTTCGGCCGCAGTACAACCTCGCTGTTCCGTGCAGCGGGTTCCAAAGTGAAAATCGCCATGATGCTGTCCAACCTCCGGTAGGAGAAGAACGCGAAGAAGAAGAAGCTCTTTTCTTTTTCACTGCATGTTTATAATGTATATAGTTAGTTTTATTTAATCACTGTTATTTTAAAAGATATAATTTGTCTCTAAATTTATTCATATTTAAGGAAAACTAATGGTTTAGGTACATTATTCCGTTCCTAACTGTTTCACAGTATGTTTATCTTGTTTGTAAATGGGAAAATCTGGCGTCAGATTTTTCAAGCTACCTAAAGGAGTCTAACATAACGACTGTTACCTGCCGATGACCGATGAGACCAACGGGTTAGCATGCCCGTCAAAATACAAATATGGTGGGTATATTTTATGCCGAACACTACCGTTTTTCGAGTTTCTAGCGAAGGTCTCCTAAGAAAAGCTGTTCATTTTGACTGGTCAAGTCCACATCAAGGGAATGTTGGTGGTTTGTTTTAAATTATTTAAATTACAAATTTTAACGGAAATGTATAAAATTCCTTAAATCGCCCGGAAATGTGTGAAATAAATTATATTAGACACATTTCCTAGGAATTCTATAGATTTCCTAAATAGCACTCGGAAATGAATATTTGTTAGCAAAAAAAGGAATCGGTCAGCTAAAATAGCTAGTTGGGCAGCAACTTATGGTCAGCAAAACTTCTTTTCTGCCCTCAGTCGTTCCAGGTGGTTTTATAAATTTTCTAATAGATTATCGGAATGTTATACAATTCCTAGGAAATGTATACATTTCCCAGGATATGTGTGTAATAAAAACTTTTTCAAACAATATTTTATACATTTCCTAAATAAGCCAGGAATTCTATAGATTTCCTACAATAAATATATTTGAATAAATTCCTAGATAGGACTTGAAATTAATAATTATGTATTGAAAGCTCGGAAGTTTAAAATAGAACATCCAGAGTTACTCGTGACGAAATAGCCCGAGGCAAGTACCGAATTGAAATCCAATCAAAATATCTCAATTTCACTGATCATTCATTACGAACAACAACAAAGAAGCAACTCCGTCCAACAAACTCACTCCAAATTGTTAGTAACTAGATATTGACTTGGCAAATAGCAACAAAATTGAACGAAATCTATTTTCAGTATTCTGTTTAAGTTGTACCACATCGTTTTACCTTGCGGGGTAGAAGAGCCTAGGTCTGTAAGACCTGAAGGCCACGTTTAGCATGTTGATGGGCATCAGGTTCATTCATTACCCTGTAGGTTTTGATTCCTTGGCGAATGTCGAAAATTTGCGGCCTAAACGGCTGTATTTTTTGATTGCGTTTGCTTAGAAGTTTGATTTTTTCACAGCTCCAAGGGACAATAGACCTGAGTATTTGATATGAATTTCAGCTTGATACCTTTACGCGTTACTGACAAAAAGGATCTTGACAGAGAAACGAACAACAAAGTGATCCTATAAGGTCTCCGTTTTTCCTCTTGAAGTACGGAACCCTAAAAAAAAGACGTTTCTATACAAGTTGCCGACCGAATACTTTTGTGCGTTAATGTCGTTTTTTTTAGTTCCTTGCATTAGTCCTATAGCCAAAGTTGTTCATTTTGACTGGGTGAAACACTCCCTCAATGGAACGTCGGTATAAATATACTCACTGTATTAAAATAAGAAGTTATATAATATCACTTATTTTTCTACTTATATCTACGAATAAATAAGAGTTCTATAGTAGATACGATATCTTGAAAGAGGTACAAAATGAGGTAAAACAATTTATCAAAATCCATTACTTTGGGAAACTGTTGGCAGTATATAAATCCGATAGAGAGCTATTTTCAGTGGCCTGTTTTATTTGTGTAGTAGTGTGGGTGTCGAAACCAGCTCTGTTGAGATACACATCCGACGAATTACTTTATTCGGAGATTTTTATATGTCTTCCATGCTGGTCTGGGAGAAAAGAAAAACGTGGAATGTGCCAGCTGCTTCTCTTCCCGCGCAGATCGTAATAGCCGATCGAGGGATTGGGCTAAAATCTGCGGAATCATGTCAATAGGCGAGGCGGCTAACAACCCATCACTATTTGATTCCGTTTTCCATCTACACGCTCTCCAATATGCTCAATGTGGCCATAAGGTCTTTTAGATCTAGCTAGGCTCTGTCTACCCCGCAAGGGAAAAAGACGTGATACTTTGTATGTAGGTATGTATAAAATATACTAAGTAGCTATTAACCGCGAATTCGTCCGCTTGGATTTATATTTTTCTATTTAACCGGTCAACTACCAAGCGCGCATCGGGAAACATAACATAGATAATCAATTGTGTCTGCGTTTCTCGCGATTAATGAGTTAAAAATATTAATAAATCGAGAATGAGTATAATTATTAAAAACAGAATGTAACGCATTGGAGTTGAGATATCTTTCACAAAACCTAGACAACAATAGCCTTGTTAAATTTTATTAGTATTGATGATTAAAATATATACTTGTATACAAAAAAATATTTCTAATAATTTCAAATTCATTTTATTTTTAATTTAATTTAAGTTTTAGTTTTTCATAAATAATATTACATTTAATCTCAAACTTATTATATATAATGTAACACTTCGTGCGCGAGTCCGACTCGCGCTTGGCCGGGTTTTTTTTCTTTTAAAACGAAGTTTATCTATGCTGATATTGAACAATATTTAAAAATTGTTTTTTTAATTTTCAATTAAATTAATTGGTAGTAACTTTACTCCTATTTTTGAAACTAAAGATACAAAGTTCTAACAAAACGAGTAAGTATTTAGACATCCTCATTACATTCACAAATATAACGTTTTATCATTCAGGCGAGGCCTCAAATGTTTGGTTATAATTTTGGTCACTCGGCAAAGGACTGATCAAGTGCGCGCAAGGGATAGCGCTTGGCGGTTTAGCCCGTGAATGATGAGATAGGAGGTAGTCTCGAGTCGCTCAAAGAAAAAAACGTAAGCGCCAAATTCGTTATTTCTATTTTATATAAAATCAGAACGGTTAATTGTATTTTCATATTTAAATTTTGATGAATTACTAATAACGTATCTTTTAGTCTTAAAATCATTATTTCATTCGTCGCATTTGAGCTACAATAACAAAAACTCTGCGAACGAAGACCATTTTTCAAAAAATATTTCTATCGAGAAAATTTTATCAAAACGTGTTTTCATCTTACACTTTTGGAGATGAAATAGTCAAAAATTATATTACTTAGATTTGAAACATCTAATTTAAGTATTTTGCGAGATAAATAAGGTTCAGAACGACCTTATTTACAGTGGTATCGCCTTCATCACTCGTACATACTAAGTCCAACCAAATACAGCGCGTAGTTGCCCAGAAACCCAGCAGCTAATTACGTCTCCCAAAAGCAGTTCCTGACGCTGTAACACCATAAGCGAGCATCTGTTGTCGTACACAAGTACTAATGTACCTATAGACTAGTACATACTTACTTATTTAATCTCTAGACCAAAGATTTGTATCTTTGTTTGTAATGACTTATTTTATTTTATTTGACGGCAAGCGAGTCCTGATGGACTACTGCAACACCGGGATGTGACATGAGCGTTGCTGGCCTTTCAAGGAGTTGGGGGGAGGAAATGGGGGAAAGGATGGGCGTTCTGGCTGTCTCACTTACCGAACCAAGCATAGAAACGATAAAGTTTCTACACATTCGTCGATTTTCTGGTCTCAAGAACTACCGGACCGGTTTCGAAAATTCTTTTACCAATAGAGAGCTAAATTATGCCTTATGTCTCTTCACACAAACTTATAAGTTGTAATCACACATTACAATACAAATCTATCGTTAATAATTAAACCTAACAGAAGTAGTGTACTTACCATTATTTTTGCCTTACGGGGTACATAGATCCGATACCTACACTTAATTAGAAACTAATACATACATACATAGTATCATGTCTTTTTCCCTTGAGGGGTAGACAGAGCCTAGGTCTATAAGACCTTATGGCGTGTAGATGGAAAACGTATTCAAATAGTGATAGGTTGCTTGCCGCATCGCCTATTGATATAATTCTGCAGATTTTAGCACAATCCCTCGATCGGCTTTTACGACCTGCACGGTAAGAGAAGCAGCTAGCACATTCTACGTTTTTTCGAAATGAAATGAAATGAAATCTTCATTTCATTTCATTTTCATTTACGTTTTTTCTTTCCCAGACCAGCATGGAAGAGAATTAGAAACTAAGAAGCAAATTAGGGCCACATTCCAAAACCGGATACCACGCCATAACAGTTTAGCACTAATCTGGCATTGTGGTCACGTGTGCAAACAACTATTGTTATGACAAATATGTGGCCAAAATAATATTTGGACGAACCTGAAAAACCTGTTCCTGGATTCTGCTAACGCCGTGTCACAATACAGGAAGCGCTTTCTTTAGCATTTTTGAAATTGTTGGGCAAAATGAAACTAAAATATAATAATGGCCAATATGGATGTTACAATATTCACTGAGTAACAATGTGGAAACCGGATTTTCGTACTTTCATATTGGCGATGCGATAATGACACAAAATTAGGACCAGTTTTGAAAAAAAGAAAGAATCCGCAAAATAAAAACGTCCCATTCTGGTGTATACTTGTACCTAAATACCAGAGTGGGAGATTTATAGGTACTTAGAGCTTGTGGTGACTGATTGATAGTTTTACTGCCTATTTTATCGCTTATTTTATCTTGATGCTTATCCAATGTTTTGGTTCATAAAACTGCTAGAAGCATGAACGGCATGAGCCGGCTAGTACGAGGAAGTACCTACCACACTCTCACTGAAAATCAACGTTCGAGTAGTTGCTTTGCCGCTTCTATGCTTCGTTCGGTGAGTGAGAAAGGCGGAATTTCCTGCTCTCTATGTCCTCTCCTCAACTCCTTAAAAGACCGGCTCCTGTTACGCCTTGGTGTTGCAGTTATCCATGGGCAGCGGTGATCAGTTACCATCAGGTGACCCGCTTGCTTGTTTGCCAACCTATAGTCATAAAAAAAACAGTACAATAGAGGTGACGACGTACCAGCATTCATTGGAAACCACGGGTTTGTCTCTCTTTTGTTGTTGTAGACAACCAACCTACCTTTATTTCAAATTGCCAACCCAGTCTGTAAACTGGCCTAGTTTACTAAGTAAGCCAATCAGTAAGGAAATATATTATTTGAATTTCAATTTATTTAGTTGCATTTCATATTGTACAATACATCGGCTGTAACAATATTGTCACTGCACTGTTATTGAAATAGGTACAATATGAACCCTGCCGGGCGTCGCAGAAATAAAGTTAGAACGGCAAGCGAGTTTTAGAAAATAGTTATTAATAAAGTATACTACCTAGTTAATTAATATACTTAGTGTTGCGCAAGTATTACTTACTAATCCTAGTTATTATTATATACAAAAGTAAAATTTGATGTATATTTTTTTTAAATTACATGTTATTAATAATATTATTTGTTTTTAATTTTTTAACATTAGTCTAAGTCATGTTTGTATTTGAGAATATTATATTTAGAATATACAGCGAACTTATTGTTACGTTACGGGATAAAGCCGTCATACTCTTATAATCGACTAGCTCCGTGGCGCAGTGGTCAACACGCCAGCCTGCGACACGGAGTGACCGGGTTCAATCCCCGGCCAGGTCAAGATGAAAAATGATCTTTTTCAGATTGGCCTGGGTCTTGGATGTTTATCTATATATGTATTTGTTATAAAATATAGTATCGTTGAGTTAGTATCCCATAACACAAGTCTCGAGCTTACTTTGGGGCAATCTGTGTGATTTGTCCATATTTATTTATTATTGACCGAGCGAGCGAAGCGTCTCAGTTTCCACTGGCCCAAAATTCTTTTGTCCGTCTGTCTGTCTGTCTGTCTGCTCTCGCCTACAGGTCGCATTTCTCAACCGATTCTCATGAAATTTTGTGAGCAGGTTCGGTAATTATATAGAATTTTTTTGTAGTACCAGTTTTTCGAAATTTAAAAAAATGGCGGATATATGGGGGTCCGAAACTTAAAAAAACTCATAGCATAGCTATTTGGAAAAAAAATCAAAAATGCCATTAGACTTTTTTGTTGTTCTCATTAAGACGCAACTGTTTTGTTTGAACAACTTTTTTATATGATAAACTTGAACGTGTTTATAGTCGGCAATTTGAACGTGATTATAGTCGGCAATTTGACAAATATTTCGATTTTCTGTATAAATATACTAAAAATCTCACATACTCATAAATATGAAAGAAGTTGAAGTACGTGAAGTGGAAGAGGGAGTGAAATTGAACAACTTTCCCTAAGGAACAAAAAGCAAAATATGAAAAATATTTTTTGGCTTAAAGCATGATACTGCGTATTACTTTTATAATTGAAAACACTGAATAAACTTAGAATCCGGAAATAAAAAATAAAAAGATTCACATGCTATCCTGTGACTTGAACCAGGGGCTTATAGATGCCGGCCACTTCTTAACGTAAAGTTCGCATGTTTGTCTGCCATAATAGTTGAAAATTAGCGTCCTATTAAAATTTTGACCAAAAATGTTACCAACATAACAAATATGAAACCGGGTACTTAAACTTTGCCTCCTATTCACCCATGCCAAGTTCGCTATTCCGATATTTCCGATCTTGAAGAGGATCACTCCAACTTAGTTAATGTGTACAAAATCATACTAAACATGGTGCTCAAGGGCCGTGTTTCGATACAAGAGCAGTCCTCTGATTCCTCGCCGGATAGTACCAATAGAGTTATGATTTTTTACTAAAAAAATCCGTATGTAATTTTTTTTTCATAATTGAATTATTTTAAGCGATATGAACCTTTAAAAACATGAAAAATTGGTATCCGTTGTGTTCAAACATCAAGAAAACAAATTTAGGCAATTATATAAGAAAAAGAAACGCAGAAACACAGCCATAGCTTATTTTAAATATTTAATGTAAGAAGAAATTAAATCGGTTAAGTTTTGGATTTTCCGGCCGAGCTGCAGTTATCTCTATCGCACTCTGCGGAGTTTGTTTGGGCACGCGGCGCGACAGCAATAGATATTATAAATATCTATTTTTCAATTCTCTCGAGCTTAGTGTTTCCTCTTAAAAAAGGGTCTGGTCGGGTCTTCTGGTAAGGGGAATGTAGGTTTAAATTTCCGTTTCCTCTGGTACCTAATTAAAAGCAGCGGGGATTGGGAAATAGTAACTGAAGGAAATCATCCTTTAGTCAATTAGCATATCAGTAACAGATATATTTTAGAGCACTGGAGGGCCAATGTGGATGTTGGTTGTAAGGGCTCGCGAGGTCTACTGTTCTCGCAGAACCACTAGTTTATTTATATTTATTTAATGGTGGGATGTTGTTTACTAAAGACAATATCCTCTATTTTTACACAATACCGCTCTCAACGTAATGTTACCCGAAATAAACAACTTTCACATAGACCGCATATCGGCTACACAGATCAGGGGAGATGGAAAGAGAGTCCAAGCTCTATAAACTTACCCTTCTTTGATTACATAGCTATCACAAGTTGTTTTTATTTTCATTTAAGCAGCCTAATTTGTGTCCCACTGCTGGACAAAGGTCTCCCTTCTCTTTTTAATAAACTATTTTAGAGTTCAACTACAGAATAAATTATTGTGCAACTTAAACAGTAAGAAATTTGTGTTTCTTCGGCTGAAGCTATTATTGAGCGGCAAGGCTATTGTTCTAAAATTACTAAAATAACTACTCATACGTAAATGTCGATGTCCTCACACATGTTGATGAGACCTCTACGTTATTGCAGCTGCAATTCACGGTATTCCTATTAATTTGCACAGTTTGATTTGATCTAGAAGAGAAAAATTGTATAGCCAGCAGTTTTAAGCGTTCTTATTAAGCACACTTCGAGGTCAAATATTTCATTCGCTTATTTCACTACGGTAATTTGTTCCGTACCGTCACAATTTGGCGGTCCGATCTCACTTGTAGTAGCATGCTTTCTAATAGATAGATAAATAAATAGATAAATGGTTTATTTGTAGCTGAAGTCACACACATACACAGGAAAAATACAAAATTACACAACATGAAGAAGAAAAGCACTACATACAGAAAAGACACTCCTTTGTATATGTGTGCTGCAGCAATCCAAAAAGGTCATAGCTCAGAGTGCTAGTGCTGCACACTCAACTCACTGATTTTCAGCTACGGCCTGTTAAGTGCGTATGCGCATCTACAATTTTTACAAAATATAAAAGAGCTCAAAAATGTTCAGTACGATTTAAAATGTTTAATTAGAGTTTATCGTATAGTTACTTTATGTAACAGTGAGTGGTTTTCACCGTGCTACTATATAAAGCTTAAACTCTGCTGCCCTTCTGTCCTCATGTAAAGAAACCTGTTTTGGCGACATTATCCCGGACACAAAGCCTTTGTGTCAGGACATAATACGGGATCGTGATTGTTGATGGGCACCGGTTCCGTCCCGCTCTGGGTATTTGTGTTTACCTCTATAGGCGCTTTTTGACTTGTCCGCACTATTAAATACTAGCTTTTGCCCGCGGCTCCGCCCGCGTTAGTGTCGATCCAGATTTTCCCGCTATGTCCTTCCTCGGGCCTCAATCTACCTCCATACCAAATTTTATACAAATTGGTTGAAGTCAATGGTTGAAGCGTGAAAAGAAGACAGAGTTACTTTTGCATTTATACTATTAGTATGGATTTATATATTTTTATAGAAATGTTAGTAAACTGAGTTTCGAATGTACCAAAAGATAAATAAAATATGTTAAACTTATTAAAAAAGCTTAGCTTACCAAAACAAAAGGTATCGTCGTTTTTCTAATCGTTATTACCGACATACATCTCTCAAGGCCATCTTCCGCCTTCTTTCTTTTTTACTTTCTTCCAACTCTCTCACTCACCGAACGAAGCATAGCAGCCCATTCATGCTATTAGCAAAAATGAATTTTGGCGGTAGCGTGGCTCTACCAAGACAGAAACATTTTTACTGTATTTAAGTTTTTCAATATCCTCAATTGGTGTTTCATGTTTGTTTAATTCGTCGGATTTGCATCTTTCCACTCGGTTTTATGGTTCAATCCGCCCGGAGAGGCGGCCAGATTTCCCGCGGGACGCGTCTGGCAACCTTGCCCCGACATTTGCTATAACACCAAACAATAAATCTTACAGAAGTGTAACTCATTTATCCGTTGGGAAGAAAAAAAACTGTGAAGTGTACCATCTCTTCTCTCTATCGTCTCTTCTCGCGTAGATCGATAATCTGAGGAACTATTTTAATATACGATGCAGCTAGCAACCCATCACTATTTTGATTCCGTTATCGACAGACGTAAGGTGGGATCTGAATACTAACCGTCAGGCCCTTCTTTGGCGCCTATTAAACCATCCTTAATTTTGTCATTGACGAGAAGGATGCCGCAATACTTGCTATACGATTTGAAATATCTCTTATCGTGGCAGTGACTGAATTTATATATATTTTTTTTTATATATACGGTAAATCACACAGATTGAGCTAGCCCCAAAGTAAGTTCGAGACTTGTGTTATGGGATACTAACTCAACGATACTTTATTTTATAACAAATACATATATAGATACACATCCAAGACCCAGGCCAATCTGAAAAAGATCATTTTCCATCTTGACCTGGCCGGGGATCGAATCCGGTCACTCCGCGTCGCAGGCTGGCGTGTTGACCGCTGCGCCACGGAGCTAGTCAATATAGGAAGAAATAAGAAATTTAGGATTTAAAAGGCGCTGTTCCCACTGAGCTCTCTGGGCACGTGCCCACGGGCCCCGCGATCGATAAGGGAATGGGCAAGACACGTTTTGCGAGGCTTTGTGACTCTCTTTCGCAAATCACAGGGTTCCCAAACAAAGGCTCGCTACATTATGCGCTCGACCTCTTGTGTTTTTTGCAAATCGTAGGCTTCCCAAAAGACTTCTCTCTCATATAATTTGCCCAGTAGGCCCTTTTGCTAACTTCAAAATACATTCAAAATACATATATCTTAAATAAAAATAGTCAATCATACAAAACCCGCAATGTATTTTGAAGTGACTATCATAACGTTTTACACTGAGTTCGTAAATAGGCCGGCAGGGCCCCCAAAAAGTTAAAGACGGGCCTGCTAAACGTGGCCTGGGTTTTAAAGCTTTCCATCTGTTTAATCATGCGTACCTATAGCACACAATAAGTAATAGTACTAACGTACCTATAACAAAAAGTTGATGGAGCTTGCAAGACAGCTAGTAACAATGCCTAAACTATAGCGAGAAAAAATCCACAGGCTTCTACAACTTGGGGCACTGGTCATGAGCACAAAAGTAGGAGCTGAAGTTACGCTAGCATAGAGTCGCATACAGTAAAGAAACTCTGTTCAAGCAGAACATCAGAATACTGAATAAAGATCTGTGTGAACAGAGTAACTGGACTGCACATCTCAATACTGTTTCTTTGTATAGTAACGTTTGGTCTGGGTGCATTCATAGAGCGCAAATAGTATTTGGTGTCACATCTACCACTCTCTTTATTTTGTGAAAGGGTTTAGCGATGGATCTACAAACAGTTTACTATTTTACAGTGATATTCAGCGCTGAGAATCAAGGTTCTGGACGAGTTTATCAGTGTACTTTATTTACAAAGGATTTCATTTTAGCACTCAAATATATATTATAAGGTATTATAAAAAAAATGTATTACTGAGCACATGGGGAATCAATATTTCCCTTGGGCACGCCATATCTTCCGAATGACATTACCGATTTATATTATCTTTTTATTTATGTTTGCTGACAATTGTAGAAGGTTCTAAAGGAACAAACCGCTGTGGACAGACAGACATACAAGTGCCTACACGGGTTTTGCTTTATCACTATCACTAATGAGCTATTATTCTTCTAAGCGTCTCGATACACCCAAATATATAAGGTCTATTTAAATAGGTCAAAGCTTTAGTAGCGACTTTTTTTAGAAATCGACGCGCTAGTTTTTTTTAAATATATGATTGTTTTATTTATTAAAATCGATAAATCAGCCGTGTTCAATGTCTACGTCAGTAAAAAAGTATCCATAGATTAGGTCATGGTAAAAAGTTGAACGACAACAAAGTGTTCTTTTTAGCACATTTTTTTTATCAGCTATTTAGATCCCACTGCTGGGCAAAAGCCTCTGTTTTCCACCTTGTTCAGAATCAGAATCAGAATCAGAAATCATTTATTCCATCGAAAATGGTCAAAAGTAGGTGTTACAGAACAGATAGTACAAGCACATTCTGCCATTATTTGGCGTTGGAATAAGTTTTCATAAAAGTTCATAATACCATTACACAAAACAAAATCATAAATTATGTCACACAATTAGTAATTATTATAATTCATTGATAATATATAATATTAATTAGTGCTATTTATAGCTATGTTTAAGACTATTTGTAAAATTTTTTACAATAACCCTTTGAACGCGAACGTCGGATAAATCCGACAAACCTATTTAAAGAAAATGTATATCTGATTTATCCGACGTTTGCGGTCAAAGGATTAAATGTTGAAGACTATTTTTTTAATTTGCTTCTAATTTATCTATCTTACAGGCCAGCCATTAAAATATTTGCGCAAAATTTAAATTGACCTTATATGCTTTTCTAGGCCAATATGGAGCTACTTGTTGCAGGCCCCATGAGCGACCTGTAGACTGTTATATCGGTGCATATAAATGTTAGTTTATTCTAAAGGAATGTGTATTAATTGCAGATAAGATCATCTCCTTCAACTTAAAGTTGTCCCGGTTATATCATCTACCCTGATGCTTCGGAGCCCGGGGCCCACTTTCATGACTAGTCTGTCTGATTTAAATTAAATCGCTTAAGATCTACCTGCGACCATGAAAACTGGAAACCTTTTGAAATGTTAGGTGTGAAAATCCTAATCCTAATCCTAACTAATATTATAAATGCGAAAGTGAGTTTGTTTGTTTGTTTGTTACGCTTTCACGTCGTAACTACTGAACCGATCATCAATCGGTTCAGTAGTTACGGCGTGAAAGCGTAACAAACAAACAAACTCACTTTCGCATTTATAATATTAGTAAGGATAAGGTATTATAAAAAAAATTTATTACTGAGCGCATGGGGAATCCCTATTTCCCTTGGGCACGCCATAACTTCCGAACTTTACCACGTGAAAATCCTAATCCTAACTAATATTATAAATGCGAAAGTGAGTTTGTTTGTTACGCTTTCACGCCGTAACTACTGAACCGATCATCATGAAATTTTGCATACAAGTTCTCTGGAGTACGGAGAAGGACATAGGCTACCTTTTATCTCGGGAAAAAGTACTATTCCCGTGGGATCGACATTGACGCGGGCGGAGCCGCGGGCGAAAGCTAGTGATGTAATAAAGCGATTTAATTTAAATGTGTAACAATGCGAAAACATTGGGAAATATTATAGTCTATCTACTGATATTACATCATCATCATCATCATCATCATCAGGTCTTTTTAGTGTCCACTACAGGAGCACGACCCTCTCTGCACTACTAGAGCCATACTTGGCCAGAGCAGACAGAGGGCTTGGCCTACAATCTCCACGCTGGCCAGACGGGTTGGAAAGGTCTCACAGATGTTTTTATGCATTAAATAAATATATACGGAGTTTGTATTTCCTAAGTCTCCTTCTACGACATCCACGGGAAGACTTGGAGTGGTCCTATTATACTCTGCCGGGTACCACACGGCGATTTGACAACATTGGGATGTTTTTAAGTAAAACAATAGTTGATTTTATAATATCCTTTTACTTTATTTTTAATCATTAATTAATTACATTTAATATTACAAAAATATATGTGCAATAAATCAAAGTCGACTACGATAATGTAGCTCATCATACTACGACACATATAGTGTCCATCCTTACAAATCAAATATAATAGGAAACCGCATTTTAGTATACATTTTTATACATATCCATATATTTCATTAAAATATAATTATTGAAGAGAATATTGATTAAGCTAAGTATTTTTGGTTAGCAGATTTTTTTTAGGAACGCGGTATGTAGTGCGTGACTTTTCTTGTACACATGTAGCTAGTATACATATGTATTTTTCGTTTTTCTGGTGTGTATGTGGCTAACACTGGATACTAATTATTCTGAATCTTTTAAAGCATCTGACATAACTACGAACGGCCTCACGCGCCTTCCGAATCACGGAGTTCGAGAAATGTTTATGCCACCTACCCCAGTGGAGACCGCACCAAGGGTTGCTTAGCACAAAATGAAAATTATGTGTGTGTTAAAAAAGAAAACCATATAAAGTTGCAACTCGCACCTCAGAAGCGTGCGCAAAGGCGCACGCTTCTGAGGTGCCAGCTATTGGTACAACCGGCAAATAAATTCATAAACAAAATATTTTTTTATACAATATTCCAGAAAAACTCAAGGTTTTGAGAAAAATATAAGTATACATTTCAAATTCATCGGGTTTCCTATTAAACATCACATTCATAATCATACATAAACTTTACACTTTGAGATCAACAAACGTAAAACTAAGTACTAACTAGGAATATAAATACACTTAGTATATCACAATTATTTGGTAAACTCGCTCTACTTTGGCCAGGCCGCTAAAATTTCACTCCTGTTAACAACAATATGCGAATTTACTGATAAAATATACAATTATCCAGCAACTTCAGTAAGAGTTCCTTTTTCAGGTCTTCTTTAAAACAACAGATCGCTCTTACCCCTTAAAAGTGACAGTGTATAAGTACTTGTTATTTCTTTTCAAGTAAGTATCGGCGTATAATCTAATTTTCAACACAAAACTTATATCACCAACTTCTTTGCCCACGGACATTTAAACTGAACTATGTAGCTATTCAAAAATAGACTCAAGACAAAATTACGCTTATTTTACAAAAGTCACCAAACAAATTAGATTTACAAGGAGATAATATAATAAACATAGTTATTAGCCTGACATAGAAACTTATTAGGCCGTTTATTACGCATAATGTCAATAACTCCACTCTTTGCCATATGAATGTTTCATGCGTTTACGAAAATCATTCTATGTACATTCAACGGTAAATATCATATGTTCATGTTCTAAATATTACTACGTAAGCGAATTCCCAGCCTGACACGCAAATCATTTATATTTAACAACAATGATGAGTATTTATCGATAAATCAATAAATTAGGTAAGTTTGTATATCAACAAAAACGAAATAGATTGAAAAATATGACGAATATTTACAAACTCGTCACCCCATATCAAAAATGATTGGACACCTAGGTATTTCAGAGAATTGTAGGTACTTATACAGAACGTAAATATAAAAAGTGGCTAAGTGTGAGTTGCACACATCACATACCAAGGGTTCCGTACCATAGTGCGTACGTAATCCACCTTTATAGGGATTCTCATGTATATGTAGGTACGTACGCTTAAAAATTCTTATAAGCGAACTCTCTTATGTGGTCTATTTGACGTCTTAGTAATATATAGTATAGTAGAGAAAAAGTCCCAACAACAAGTTTCTTGTGTTGTCTTGTTGTTCCCCCCTTTAATTATTAATTGTAATTGTTTTAATATTTGTTGTTATAGCGGCAATAAATATACATATTCTTGTGAGAATATCAAGTCTCCACCTATTACGGTTCAATAGATACAGCCCTGTGATAGACGGACGGACAGACGTTAGAAGCTTAGGATATAGAGTTATTTTTATCACCCCTTAGGTACGTAATCTTCATAACTAGAAGTAAGACGTACATAATTGTTTGGTAGATAATATTTAAATCATTTTGATGTCTATTGGTTCGACAAATTAATAATGTTTAAACCACCTACTCTTTTGAATTAGATTTTTCACACTATAGAGGTGGAAGTCACATTTCAGCGGCCATCGTCACTCACACCAAGTCTTTAGGGTTCATATTCGTCAGCATCAGTTTATAACGAACTGACCAACTCGATGCTTTCGTTGATGATATTCTGCGTGCTTTCATCCTCATATTCTTCCACCTCCGCATCGCAATCCAACAGTGTGAATTCCGTACGAATGCTGCTGCTATCCTCACTGTCATTAACATTGAAATAGGTCACCGTAGCGTAGCAAACAGGGGCTGTTTGATTCGCTGGGCTGCTTCTAGCAGAATCGTACGCAGAATCAGATCTAGCCGCATCGAAATTCGCGTCGTAGTTCTCTATGCTTTCGTTTCTGGAGCTGTAGCTGTTATAGCTGCTGTAATAGGAGTTGTTTTCGCTTGAGTCCGCCCTCAAGGGAGGTAGGGAAGCTCTGCAGGCGCAGAAACGCTGGAGGTCGATCTCGGAGCGGGCGTCAACGGTCCCGCTGTAGGAAGGGGAGCGGACCAGTGCTGGGGAGATGCGATTGCGTGCTGCTTTGCGGTTCTTGTTCCTCTTGAACAGTTTGAAGGCCTGGAACAAAAGAGAAATCTGTTAAAATATATCACCAATCAAGTTGTGATGGATAAATAGAAAAGAGGAGGTCGTAGATGAAATTTCTTACAGATCTGTATGATGAGGATGAGTAATTCGAGGGAATATGGATCACATGTACTTTGAGAATACTCATAACGCAAAGGTGATAAGAAAGATATAACTGTTGCAAGTGGTCATATTAAAAAATCTTACTAATTATAAATAAATAGCAAGCCATTTTCCCACGACTTCTTTCGACGCTAAATTATAGCCTACTAGCTTTCGCCCGCGGCTCCGCCCGCGTCAATGTCGATCCCTCGAGAATAGTACTTTTTCCCGGGATAAAAGGTAGCCTATGTCCTTCTCCGTACTCCAGAGAACTTGTATGCAAAATTTCATGATGATCGGTTCAGTAGTTACGGCTTGAAAGCGTAACAAACAAATAAACAAACTCACTTTCGCATTTATAATATTAGTAAGGATGTTTATAATGTAGCTTCCTATAGGTAAAATATAAATAGGTAAATATGTCCAATAGTTTTTATCTTATACAAACAAACACAAATCAAAGTTTTTGGAGATAGAATGTATATTTTTTGCTTGTACGTAAAAACTTATTTTGATTAAACTTTACAATGTGATGGCTTATACTTAGAAAAAACACCCCTATTATTCATCAAACGCATATTAAAACTATATTTAGTTATTTTGTATATATTTTATTTTAAGAATATTTTTGTCCTTATGCTTAGCCGAACGAGACAAAACATATTTTAACTAAAATAGGTTTAGAAGCGTTTGTTAATTTTATGGCGGTATAAATCAAGTATTTAATATTTTTACACCTACAAATAAAATCAGTATTCACTAAACGAAAGAACAGCCCGATTGCGCATCGCAGCCAGATTGCGTGACCGATATTAGCGCTAACGCGTGTCAGGCAACCCCGGGCGCAGTCCCCGCTAGGATGGGTGACCGCAATGGCATAACAATATCTCGTTATAATAATCGAGCTCCTCCGTACTTCGTAAGGCACGTTACGCCATTGGTCCCGGCTGTCACCATTGATAGCAAGCATTAATTTAGTTTTTTTTTTGGAAGAACTATCTAGCTAGCTTCAAGTGAGCTTTCGCTACCTCAAAAGCCCGGTGAAGGCTTTTGAGGCGAGGGCAGAGTGCCCCCGGCCTATATAGACAACATGATCAAAGGGCCTTGGGCGTTGCCTGTGTGCGCAAGGCTTGGAGAGACAGCAAACTCACTTAATAATGGGCCGCGTATACGTGCAAGCAAAGCCTGAAGGGCCAATCTGAGAAATAATGGCAAAGCCTTTAGAGAGCAGCAACTCTCATCTTTTGCCGAAAGCTACGTTGCCAGAGGGGCCTATCCTGGGTGCAAGTCACCCACTATGTCAGATGCCTTTAGGCAGCTTGAAAAATCTAACACCAGCGTTGGCCACTTACACAAACAAAACGAATACGTCTGCAAGTTTTGTGTTTGTCGATTTTTAGTTTGTTAAACCAGAATGTTGTGCCATCATTAATAAATAACTACACGCGTGTTTCAGCTACAATTATTAACGGTTTCTAATAAAAATATTTTAGTGACAATCGCGTGACAATGTTCCAATGTAGTTTTAATTTTAAGACATCAAGGTTGTGCTATGCGTAAGGTCGGCGCTGAAGCCTGTTGCTTTGGGTGAAATATAACCCATTCCTGAACTGTTTTACCACCAGTAATAAAACCAAGGTTCTATTTCAACATGAAATCGGATGCAAATTACCGCTCTGAAAATTTGATAGCGCTGAATTACCAACAAACGCGTAATTTGATTTATTTTTGGATTAGAACTTCGATCCTTTGTATAGCTTTGTATTTTTTATAATAATTCTGACTCCAGATTCAGTTTTATTATTAATTATTATCATTATTAGGCGCATTGGAGCGTTCTTGATGTCAAAAAAAAGTGACGGCTGAAAATCAGTGCTGGTCACAAATGTGTCCAGCGTAACACTGAGCCATCACATATTGTAGTACACTTTTATTTGTTATATTTTTATGTTGTGATTGTATTTTTTTTGTTTGTGTTTCTACAATGAATATTTTTCATTTCATTACATTTCCAGCTCTAAATAACCTGCAAGAAATTGCTTTTAGCGTTACCAAAGAATATATCCAGTACGCGAAAAATTACCAAACTAAAAGTACTCATTTGTACTTATTTCTAACATGTACATATACATAATGATATTATCACGTCTTTGTCTCTCACGGGGTAGACAGAGCTTATGGTCATAGGACCCAAAGGCCTCGTTATAAAAAAATAATAAAAAAACTTGCCAAGTGCGAGTCGGACTCGCGCAGGAAGGTTTCGTTACCGTTTTCATAACAACCTTTGCGTAGGGAATTCTAAAAAAATGTTTTGTAATTTATTTTACTTCTATGGCTGGTGGAATGATGGACGGCTCAGAAACCCAACCAGAACAAAAAAAGATCTTTTTCAGATTGATTTGGGCCTTGGGTGTGTATTTTTTATATTTTTTATAGCTATATATATATAGCGTATTAGATCTAGAAAAAAATAAGACATAAGTAATTGAAGAATGGTCTGCCACCCTATAAAATCAAGTAGATAGGGACATTAAAAACAATGATTCTGCCAATTTAATAGATCGCCAATATATAATTTTAGCATTTCGTTATACTGGTTAGTTCTAATCAATTAATTATTTCTAATGAAATTAGCCAACAAACCGTCCAAATTAGGTGAGCAAAAGAATTCATTTGCTGATTGACGTCAGTAGGTAATTACTTAAAATAATTAATATATTTAATGTCTTTTTGTCTGGACTTGAACCAATTTTTTTTCTTAAGGCAATGATTGCATTATATAAAAAAATCAGGTCACTGAAGTGGTGCCTATAATTAACTTGATTTTCTTTCCGTAAGAACCTTCTAGAATGTATTAGAAAAATTAAAAGGATGAACTCAAGTACAGCGTGACCGACCCAGCGATTTAGTGACTGGACTATATAGAGTTGTGTGTTGTTGTGTTGTGTGTTCTAGACCCAAGGGTAAATATACGGATTCACTTTAAAAGTTTGTGAGGATGCGTCAATGGATGCTTGTAACTCGTTGCCGCAACTAATTGGCGGATTTTAGTGAAACCTTTCAACTTAAATTAAACTTCAGAAATAAATTGATTCATATATCTAAAACTAGCTATCGGCCTTAGCTTCGCTCACGTTAGTGTTGATTCCGTGGGAACAATACTTTTTGTTTCGGGATGATAGTTAGCCTACGTATTAATCTAGGTAATAATAACCTGTGAAATCAGTGTAAAAAATTTCGGCAAACTCGGTTCAGCAGTTTTAGCGTGAAAGAGTAACAAACGTCCATATACACGGTGAAATTTTGATCGTTCTGGACTCTTAAAGGGATGATTCAGCTCGTTGATATAAACAACTTTTCCTGTGGGACCAATGCTGGGAACTCAAATTTTGACGTTTTTTGACGTTCCTATACACATAGACCGGGCAGCTGAAATTTTTGTATGGAACTGCCCATTTTTATTATTTCGCCATATTTATAGTTTTGCCATGTCTGTCCGTCCACGGCTTTACTCAGTGACTATAAGTACTATAAAGCTGTAATTTGGTATGGATATGTATCATGCCGAATATGGTATGATATTAATCATGCCGAAAAAACAGTAAAATATAATCTGGAAAAAAAATTGTTTTAGGGTATCTCCCATACTAAAAAGGGGAGTAATTTTTTTTTTTGTCGCGACTACACCTACGCGTGAAGTGTCTTTTAAAAATATTGTGACCTTGTGAACATCACTTTTCGATTTACTTATCCGTTTCGGAAATATTTGGTTTTATAGTCCAAATTTTTGTTAGAGTCCAGTATCCCTCCTCCCTCTATCTACTAAATGGTTGTATATGAACACGTGAAAAAATTCACGGTAGTAGTATATATAACCAAATTTAAAGGTAATCTATCAGAGCTAAATAGAAATAAATAAATAAATAAATATATACGGACAAATCACACAGATTGAGCTAGCCCCAAAGTAAGTTCGAGACTTGTATTATGGGATACTAACTCAACGATACTATATTTTATAACAAATACATATATAGATAAACATCCAAGACCCAGGCCAATCTGAAAAAGATCATTTTTCATCTTGACCTGGCCGGGGATCGAACCCGGTCACTCCGTGTCGCAGGCAGGCGTGTTGACCGCTGCGCCACGGAGCTAGTCTAGCTAGAGTTTATAAATTAAAGAGTTATAGTCAACCAACTTATAAATGTACTCGGTAAAGTAAAATTTCAAACAAATTTAAATAAAAATTAGTTAAGACAGTTGTTAGTTACGTAAAGATGTTATATAATGGTACCGAACCCTTCGTGCACGGGTACGACTCGCACTTAGCCTGTTTTTTTTTTGTGTTCCCAGCATTGGTCCCAGGAAAAGTTGTTCATATCGATGGGCTGAATCACCCCTTTAAGGGACCAGGACGATCAAAAATTCACAGTGTATACTCACAAACTTTCGCGTTTATAATATTAGTAAGAAAGAAAGTTAAGAGGAAACACTGCGCTCGAGAGAATTGAAAAATAGGTATTTGTAAAATCTATTGCTGTCGCGCTGTGTGCCCAAACAACCCTCGCAGAGTGCGATAGAGAAAACTGCAGCTCGGACCGAAAATACCTATGAAAATTACACAAAATTAACGCTTCGTAGTCCCCTGATTTCTTCTCCAAAACTTAACCGATTTAATTCAAAATTTAAAATAAGCTATGGCTGTGTTTCTATGTTTTCTTTTTTAGCATTTCGTTATATGGTAAATTGCGTTGAATTTGTTTTTTTGATGTTTGAACACAACTAAAATTCTTACCAATTTTTCAGTTTTTTAAGTGTTAATATCTCTTTAAATAATTCATTTATGAAAAAAAATAGAACATAGAGACATGTTACTGTATCCATAGATATTTTATGTAAAAAATCATTGCTCTACTGGTACTATCTGGCGAGGAATCAGGGGCCTACGCTTGTATGAAAATACGGCCCTACGAAGAGATGGCGTCTCATCACTAAATACTACTTTAAATAGAACATGGCTGCAAGCTCAGCGATACTGTTTTCTTTTTCAGCCAGCATCCTTGTTTCCAAGTTTAGACAAACAGTTTGTTAGGCAATAAACACAATTTGGTTGGCATAATTGGCGCGAATTAAGTATCAGGAACAAAAGCAGTGTTAAATTAACCCATTCAAATAAATTGAACAATGTATGCAATCGGTGACGTACCTACATTATATACACCGCATTCCGCACCCACTTGCGCCTATCAGCGTAATGGTCTATAAAGTCCCAAATAGGGCCACTATCGGCACACTTACCGATATGACGGCCAGTAAACATATAAACCTCTTAGCGTCACAGGTTAAAAGTTAATACTACAAGTCTCAGCTATGTGCTAATTTTGAATTGTTCGGATTTAAAATGGTAACATAAATAAATAAATAAATAAATACGGACAAATCACACAGATTGAGCTAGCCCCAAAGTAAGTTCAAGACTTGTGTTATGGGATACTAACTCAACGATAGTACGTATATTTTATAACAAATACATATATAGAGACACATCCAAGACCCAGGCCAATCTGAAAAAGATCATTTTCCATCTTGCCCTGGCCGGGGATCGAACCCGGTCACTCCGTGTCGCAGGCAGGCGTGTTGACCGCTGCGCCACGGAGCTAGTCAACATACATTATGTGTGTTTAGATAAATCTTGCTACTTAATTTTGACGCACTTATCATTAACCGATTGAGCTGAATTTTTGTGTACTTTATGTAAGTTGAATGGCAATGCAATTTAATTCGTCCAAGATGCAATATTATGGTAACTTCTATTATGGTACTACCTGATCTCATTATGGCGTCGGAAGAAGTCTATAGGCACATCTAAATCATTCCAAGACAATTCTTGGAAGGACTTTACAGCATGAACAGCTCATAATAAAAGCTTGTCACAAATAGTGGCTCACAATAATCTTCCATAAGTTATTTTTAATAACTTACGGAAAATTCCAAGTTATTTGTATAACTTATGGAAGACCAACTACAATCAAACTACTGAACTGTTTTTAACGTTTTATGAAATTTAAATGTAAATGTAATTATTTATCAAACCCGAAAAATAATAGAAATGGGAAATGGAAAGAAAAATAGATTTTTTCAAATTCGTTCCTAAATTAAAGAGTTGTAATAACAAACTTAAAAAAAAACAACAATCAAATTGTTATCCTCGTTCTTCTTTCGAAAATTAAATTTCTCAAAAAAATTACGTGATATATCGCAACATGAGTGTTTTGTCTTTCAAGGTTTACATATATGTGTGATTTTCTTATGCATGAACAGATTTGGTTGTGTGAGGTATCGTTAGGATGTTTGCATTACCCCGAGTGACATAGGCTATAATTTTTGACAGGGTCGTGTATTATTTTTTTATTTTAAAATGTTGTTATATAAAATATTATAGGGGCCAAAAATGACACTCAATAATTGGGAGCTAAAAAGCTAGGGTCACGGCCTTCTCACCTTACAAAACGTTTGTCTGTTTGGTCGTCAAATATTTAGCAACAACGTGGTGAGGACAATACTATTGACAGATTGGTGTTATTGTTTATTTGATAACAACTCAATATTGTTATGCAGATTGAAAAGTAAACATCATTCCCGAATACATTTGATACGCATACATTTTACTTCGTCTATTTTATGAAGGTTTTACCAGAAAATACTGTTTTACTATTTAATTTTACATATCGTTACATCTGGTGTGACATTTATTACTCTCTCCAAAAAGGTTAAGCGAAAGCTAAAGAAAACAATTTCCAATCCAATTTATCTTTTGCTTTTTAATGACTTTTCTAAATTAAAGAGTTCATTAGTTACACGAAAAACAAGACGAACAACTTAAACAAACAAATATATTATGTAAGTTATTAATAAAAAAAATACATTTACGAAAATAAATGCAGATTAGTAAGACAATATTTTGGTGGTACCTAATAATAATAATAATAATAATAATAACCCACGACCTGACCCCACGGACCTGAGTGCTCCCAGGGGAGGCCCCTGTTCCTCGCCTCCGACTTGCCTTAGATGGCCGATCGGAGTGGACACCGAAGAGGTAACAGGAACCCCTACCTCTGACTTGCCTTAATCGGCCGGTCAGAGTGGAGTCGCGAGAGCTATATGCTCAAAGGGTGGATGTGAAACATAAGTGGCGAGTGGGCGTGCGTGATGGGACCCTCTAAGGATGCAAGTGATCGTACGTTTAAAGTCCAGTGACACCTCTCCGCCCTTTAGCCGCTCAACTAATGTTGCCCCTTTGCTGCACATTTTTGCGTCGTGCAGCCGTTTCTGGGGCCCATTGACTGAGTCGGCGAGTCACCACCTGCCTATTTTTCCGTGTGTATCAACATTGGTCAGGCAGGTGCCATAGTTATTCCCATAGCCCAGATACTAACCATTAGCCATTCATCCCAATAGCCCAAGAGTAGTGTTCCTTTATATCAATAGGTTTGCACCTTCTAGGGATTGTCTGTGAGCACATTTCTATAGTGTGTTTACTGTCATGACCTGGATAGTGCCCCACCCCATTTTATAGCAAACGTCTCACAAGGCCTCTACATGTTGGACATGTGTCCCCATGCAAGCCTCAAAAGACCGGGCTTCGGCCCGTGGTTACTTAAGAGACAACATAAATAATAATAATAATAATGGTTACCATAAGGTATTACAGACCTAGGCTCTGTCAACCAGGAGCAAGGGAAATAGACGTGATCTTTTTATCCAATATTTTGGTGACATGACTGATTCAAGGTGTGCTTCAAATCCATTTTTCCAAAATGAAACACTTTACTTTTTATATCTTAAAAACTACTGAACCAATTTTAATGACACTTGCGCTGTTCCCTAAATTGGATAATACCAACTTCAACAAAAATAATAAATGCAATCAACTTGTAGCTTTTGAAATATGCGCGAACAAACATACTAAATAATATATAAATATATATATACGGACAAATCACACAGATTGACCTAGCCCCAAAGTAAGTTCGAGACTTGTGTTATGGGATACTAACTCAACGATACTATATTTTATAACAAATACATATATAGATACACATCCAATACCCAGCCCAATCTGAAAAAGATCATTTTCTATCTTGACCTGGCCGGGGATCGAACCCGAGCACTCGCATATCGCAAGCTGGCGTGCTGACCGCTGCGCCACGGAGCTAGCCTACTTATTTACATACAAAAACTTATATGTATGGCACACGCAATTAGAGGCTAGTATAGACATTAAAAAAACTGTGCTGTTTGATAATATTACATACATCCGAATCGAATTGATAACTTTATTTTTTAATGTCAGATAATAATACAGGAAATATCATCAATGAACGTCACAATCTGTATAAATTGAGTAAAAAGTAATCAATACTGATAAGAGTGAAGTCAATGCCGAAAACATAAGCACAAGGCCGACTAATTTAGTCAAAGGCCGCTGATAAAAAAGCGCTAACGCGAATTTTGCCGACCGAAGCACAAGGCTGAAGAAGCCTGGTTTTACATGTAATAAAAAAATGGAAAGTTATTCGTTGGGCCGCTAAATAATTATTTGGGCAGCAGATTTTACAATTGGGGCAGGAGAGAAAACATTTGGAGCTTTGGCTTTCCACCTGGAACGACTGATTTCAGAAAATAAGATTGGGTTCAGGTTATTTTTTTTTTATGACCACCCGGAACGACTGAGGGCAGAAAAGAAGTTTTGCTGACCATAAGTTGCTGCCCAACTAGCTATTTTAGCTGACCGATTACATTTTTTTGGCTAACAAAAAAACGAATATTCTGCTAAGCGTTTAAATAACACCCTTAAAAAATAATACACATGATGCCTTTAGTTGAAAAAAATACCCCAAAAATGGCCACGAATATTCGAAAAGAAAAGGAAATTGTTTAATATTTCTCAACACCCTTTACTCAAGTCATAAATAATTAACTTTCTACGCAAAAAAAATGGTTATATGTAAAGTCGGTTTACGGACGATAATTTTACGTTATAACGATGAGAGATAAATGCGTGAAAGATACTACTACGTGACAATTTTCGTGCATGCAGCCGGTGTTCATCGATTTAACAGACGTTATGATGTAAAAAAAAGAAACACACTGTAATGTTTGTATATTATCTGCATTATGTGAAGTAAAATGTATCTAAAATGCTACTTGTAATTAAAACTATCGAACCTTTTTTAACAATATACTGAACCTAACAAAATAAGTCATAAAAAAATAAATGGCTTATAAAAATATATTTAAAAAAATTGTTTATTTATTTAGGCAGTATTTAAGTAAGCGGATAGAAGTTAGAAGTGAAAACAACACATAACTTGTGGATTGACGTCACGCTACATAGTTGGACAACAAGATACGAGTATCTTCTAAGAAAAATCGTTCAACACATTCGTTTCGATATACTATTCTGTTGTCTATGGATCCGATCAAATGACGCACCGTGGGTATAAAAAGTTTAAGCACGTAGAAACACAAAAAAACTGTTCTGTTTTTTTATTGAGTTAATCAAATTGTTATTTACTTGTATCATTTATCTCCAACATTTAGAAATAACTTTCTAAATATAAGTTTTCATAAACTAGACATAAAAACGCAGACAGGCAATAGTGATCCTATATAAGGTTTAATTTTTATCTTTTGAGATAAAAAAACCCTTAATCAAAATTTGATTTGCCGGCTTAGAAATTATTCATTGGCACTCATGTGTATATGACCCTTTATAAACTGTATGCGTTCGCTCGATACCTTATCATATCAGAAAGCAATCCTTCACTTTAATGCGTTTCGAAACTGCGCTGTGAACTTTGACTACATACCATTTTATAGCTTTAATGTAGTTTTAATCAATATATGTTTCTGTACCAATGTACTCGATAGTTCAAAAGGAATAGAAAGTGGAGCAAACTTCTCATCAATATTATCAGCTTTACTATGAAATTAGATCAACTCTTATTAAGGAAATTGAGGACATAACTTTTAAAAGGCTATAGTAAATTTAGGTTATTCACAGGTACGGGTTCGAATCTCAGTAAAATTAAATTATATACATAATAGATAAAAAACATGTATCTCGTGTTTTATTATCTCCAAACAAATATACAATAATCTTAAATTAAACTACTTATGAATAAACCTAACTATATTAATACTAAAAACTAAAATTATAAATAAACATAAAAATAAAAAAAATTAAATATCTCGTGTATTATCATTCGTGTATATTGTAGTTGCTTCTTCGGAAAATATTCTCTATGTTCTAACCTCTCTGCTGAGTTGTTATTCAAACTTAACTCCGATTTTTGAAAACGTATACGTACATAATTTTTTTTTTATTGTTTATAAAGATAAAAAAGTACAGATCTTACTAAATCTTAAATCTTTTATCACTTGTCGAAGTAAAAATCTAAAATATCAAATGTAACATAAATTTAATGACGACATTCCATTGTTCAGATACAAGACCAAAATAATTAAAAGAAAAGGAAGACATGTCTTACACGTCCAGGCCCTGTACCCGGATAACAAGGGTAACAAAGAAAAATCCCGGGCGCTTTATTCCCTCGCCCACCCCTAGCGTCCTTTAGTAAACAAGTCGGTACAAATTTAACTCAAATTGCTTCTAGAACTTTTATAATAATAAGTTTCTTTTCCAACATAAATTAAAGAGCCCAACACGACGATTTTATCTCCTTAAGTGCCTATGATAGAAGTGCCTTACGACCCCATCACCAGATTAGGTCTTTAGTACCTATACTTACATAGTATCACGTCTTTTTCCCTTGCGGGGTAGACAGAGCGCAGGGCTTTAAGACCTAAAAGCCACGTTTGGCATGTTGGTGGGAGAAAAGAAAAAACGTAGAATGTACCAGCTGCTTCCCTTCCCGCGCAGATCGTAAAAGCCGATCGAGGGAATGGGCAAATCTGACTAATCATATTAATAGGTGATGCGGCTAACAACCCATCACTATTTTGATTCCATTTTACACCTAACGCCCACTCACATGCTGAAAGTGGCATTTAGGCCTTAAGGACCTGGGCTGTGTCTACCCCGCAAGGGCAAAAAGACTGATACTATTGTATGTATCACCACTAAATTGCGGGCAAACGTTACTATAAATAAACATACAGAACCACAATAAGGCAATAAGTGTAATACCCATAGGTAATACCACAGAGGAAGGAAATCCATACTAATACTACAATTAATAAATGCGAAAGTAACTCTATTTGTCTGTCTATTACCACATCACGCTTCAACTATTGAACCGATTGCAATGGAATTTATTATGGAGATAGTTTGAGGCCCGGGGTAGGTACATAAATTGGCACCCCTGGTGTTGCAGGCGTCCATAGGCTACGGCTTTTCATCAGGTGGGCCGTATGCCTGTTTGCCTACTAAGAGGTATAAAAAAATATTTTGGAAAATCTACTGTACAAGAGGGATCCACATTAACTCGCACGGAGCCGCGGGCAATAGCTAGTTGATAATAAAAGACAATATAAAATACGTATTCCTTGACTCGTGAATTCCACACCTGTCCATAGTGTAAGGCTAGCGAACCTGTAGCCAGCAGACCGTGTCTGCAGTCTGTGACCCGTGGGAACAAGGGGTCCAGTCCAGGGTAACTTTGAACAATATGCGAGGGCGGTATGCTAACTTTGCCCTTGACTGTCGATGGCCTTTTGTTTTCATTTTGCATTTACATATCAAAATAATGATAGAAAATTTAAGATATATTTTCTGCTTTTTCTATACTCTCTAATTTTAATTAAGATATATTTATGTGAATTCTGTCACTAAATCAGGTTTTTACGAATATATTTAGTTTTAGCTATTATGTTTTTCTTCTTCTTCTATCGTGTCAATAGTCCAAACGATTATATGAATCTTGCCCAGAATGATGCAACCTTTACAGCCGCATCCGTGGCTTTCGCCAAATCCTCTCTCGTACAAGAGATGGGACATCCGGGGTATGATAACAGTGGCATAGTTTTTTTTCTAATTTTAATATATCTTTAAAAAAAAGAGCCCATATATTTTTTCTTTTTTTTTTATACCACTTGACTTGATCTTTTATTTACTTAATATTTTCACAATCTATCTGTAATGTATATTTCTAGAGGTATAATTTCCTTAACTTGTCTGCTCTGAATGATCCAACTACCAAAATCTTCTCAAAACAACCGTCGACAGCTACGACTAAGTTATTCGTAGGTCCACAGATATAGTATAAAATCTGTAATACCTCTTGGTGTTTAAAATTTTCAGCGCAAAATAAAGTTTGCAGTTTTTAAGTAAATATAATTATTTCTTTCGAATCATACCGTCTTCAGACACGCGTGAAGCGCATGCAATTCCTAATGGTACGTCCGTTGTCCATTCACCCCGTTACAATAATTGCATGTCAGCCGGTACAGCCAAATGTCATCGCACAGGTGCGCGCACACCCCCGTTCTCACGGGTGGGCAGTCACCCTCCGGTGGTCACACTTTTTGTCATGGCGAATTTACATGTTAAAGTAGACGATACTTCAAAAGCTACCATGCTCCAAAGTGGGACTTTATTCAGTTTTACACAAACACTTTTATCAATTCTACCGAATCTACAACATTAAGTAGACGTCTGATAGGTACCTTGTTTAAATGTATGTTTATAAAGGGACAGATTTAGTCCTTTTGAGCTATCGATGACACAGAAAAAGGTTTGCAAAAGAAACCATTATTTTTTATGCTTTTGATTTGAATTTGGTCTTCTTCTAGGTCTAAATGACTTAATGTGTTTTTATGAGACGATTTTGATAAATAGATGATGAATGTTCGTATGGAATTCTCTATTTTGAATAAGTTGCTTTCTAGTAAAACGAAGGTATTGATATGTTAGTACATATCAATACTTTCGTTAGTCGTAAAGATAGTGATTTTATTTTTAAACTAGCTTTCACCCGCGGCTCCTCCCGCGTCGATATCGATCCCTCGGGAATAGTACTTTTTACCGGGATAAAAGGTAGCCTATGTCCTTCTCCGTTCTCCAGAGAACTTGTATGCAAAATTTCATGCTGATCGGTTCAGTAGATACGGAGTGAAAGCGTAACAAACAAGCAAACTCACTTTCGCATTTATAATATTAGTTAGGATTGTAGGAAAATAAGTAGATCTAGATCATTTTAAAGCAACAATAGAACATCAAACAAATCGCAAGACTGTATCGGAGTTTGTCGTGTAATAAGAAAAATTGACGAGATTTTAAGCAGAAATCAATTCCATTGTCAATCGACACACGTAACTTTTGTCACACATTATTATTATTACGAGCCGTTAATGTCCCAATGCTGGGCAAAGGCCTCTTTCTCTTTTTTCCATTTTTGTAGCACATAATAAGTACAAATACCTACGGTCTCAGCCACGCTAGAATTGTACTATTTTTACCACAACTATCGTTATTTGAGAATAGAGATATTCCAGTGACATCATTGCAATTTATTATACGGCTATTGTTTCTGTCTGCATCTGACGAATATATTTATAATTACCACGTCAGCAATGCAACAACAACAGCAACATGGCAGTAACAAATACCCACTCACGGATTAACAAATATTACTCTCATTAGAAGTGTTTTCGACTAGAAATGGAGCAATACATTTGAACTAACATCATGATCATTTCGTGTAGGTGTCACGGTCAATCGACGCACACTCTGGTGTCAGTTCTTCAGAACCGCCTATCGGCCCCTGACTTTGTTCCTTTAATGACTACCGCGGCTTAACGTACCTTCAGAAGCACGGAATCATCTTTATTATCAGATAATCAGGTGATTCAAGCCTGCAATGTCCTAAATAAACTGGAAACAACTAAACAAAGTATGCTTCCCGAGAGAATCGAACCCATGACCCCCCGGGTAAACACCTTAACCACGGACCACGGAAGCAGTTATTTGAACTACTAACCTATACACAGTTTTCCAGTTCCTTCTATTAAAATCAAAATTTACAAAAATCTTTTCTAACAATGAATATTTACTAGCGACAAAACTAAAAATTAATTTATCCAATCTAAAATAAAAACCTACCTGTAAATAAAAAATGTTACGCAGTCATTGCCCTGCGGTAATGTGCCCAGAAGACTGGCAGCATTGTCACGTTGAATGACAATGCTTATTTCGTTATTATCTCAATGTGTGTACCTATTTATTGTTAAGTTTTGCTTGAATGCCTGAGGCGATTTGATTGCGAACTAGCTTTTACCCGCAGCTCCGTTCGCGTGAATATCGATCTTTCGGGAACTTCTTCCGAGATAAAAGAATAAATATTTTTTTTTATTGAAGAAAATGTTTATGCGTTGCGTTTATCGAAAACAAGGAAAAACAAATAAGTAAAAAAAACTTTATTTCTGCCTTATTTTATGACTAGACAGACATACAAATAACTGAGACTGAGGCAAAAGGCTTTGTGAAATCATACAAAGGCTTTAAAAGGTCACATCCACATCCGACTTCACTCTGCGATAACCCCTAGTTGTGGAGATTTTCTATTTATTCCACTTCACAAAGAGCAAAAAGGAATGGGTTTATTTAAACTATTTAATATGCAAAAGGTAAAGAGCTGTTCTTCTAAGCGTACAAGCACCGACTGGCAAATTATTCTTGTTGACCGGAAACAATATCAATAAAGAATAAATAAATAAATGCGTAAACAGTTTCTGATGATTTCGCGATTGTCACACATTTAAATAAAATCAATTTAATATTTGATACGGTTGTATGAGAACTGTAAAGTTTTCGAAACATTAGTTGTAAAACATACGCGATAATACCGTATATTAGTGATTTTATTTAAATAATGAGTATACCTAGGTACACTTGACCTGAGATATTTTCACACAACTAAATTAAGCCATCATTTCGGTCGTTTCACAAAATTAAATAAAACCCTTCATACATTTGTATAAAAAACATAATTTGCTGTGTTTATGTGCATAAGACTATTTCTTAGGGTATAATAGCTTATTTTTTTTCTTAAAATGTAGTTTGGACCGTATCTGACACTGAGCTGTACCGAGTAAGTTCGTTCCATGCTTACTTTTTGCGAATGATGATCTAAGTATACAAAGACTTAAACTATAATGAACTTGAAATTTCTACTTAATTTAAGATTCATCATCAGGTCTTTTTAGTCTCCATTACAGGAGCACGACCCTCTCTGTACTACCATACTTGGCCAGAGCAGACAGAGGATTTGGCCTACACTCTCCTTGCTGGCCAGACGGGTTGGAGAGGTCTCATTGATATTTATGAGCTCTATTTAGCTTGTATTTCCTAAGTCGCCTCTTACTACATTCATGGAAAGATTGGAATAGTCCTATTCTATTCTGCCGGAAACCACACGGCATACATTTGATCGCACATTTAGGTATAAACAACTCCACAAGCAATTTCACATTCATAAACCGTTTCTTCTAACAAATAACACGAAATACATCAAATTGCGTAGTTCTTTTTTATAGCACCGAAAATTAGAATGTTAAGCACATGTTTGACGTCCTCGAAAGCCTTTGCTTACGTCGGCCGGGGTCGGGGCTATGTTGGACGCATTTAACCACGTCATAAGAGCAGATTAACATAAAAATACTGTATTTTAATTTATTGTTTATGAGTCGTTCAACTTAATCAGGTATAGTGGAAATAAACGTTAATTTCAGTGACATTTATTTTTATTAATAAATATATATTAATGAGGCGAACGAAGTTAAATCATTACATAATATAAAGTGAAGACGCTTGCGCTGTCTGTTCGCTTAGATACTAAACTACTCAACGGATTTTAATGTAGTTTTCAGCGATAGCAGTATGTACTTCGCACCCGTGCAAAGCCGGGCGGGTCGCTAGTATAATTATAAAATTAGTATAATTAGTATATTCCTGTTAAAACAACTGCCTCGCTTCAGTCATCATCTCAAAGATCTGAAAAAATATTACGTGATCATGTACCAGAGTGTAACAATACTTTAATTTTTGAAAATGTGACTCCCCAAACAATTATCGACACTTTTAATGAATTAAACGTTAAAAAAACCGGGGATCTATGGGATATTTCTGTTTCCTTAATAAAAAATATTATAGACGATATAGCTCCAAATCTAGCGTTAATATTTAATGAATGTGTAGATACCGGAACATTTCCCGATCTGATGAAATGTAGTAAGATTATACCTCTGCATAAGGCGGGAAGTAAAGACGATCCTAATAATTATCGCCCAATTTCAATCCTACCAGTATTAAGTAAAATTTTTGAAAAGTTAATATTCAAACAGTTACTTTCTTTCTTTAATAAAAATAAACTTTTCCATAGTGAACAATATGGTTTCACTAAAGGTCGTTCCACCACAGATGCAGGAGTTGCTTTGCTCACGCATATCCTAGAGGCATGGGAAAAGTCGCAAAATGCAATAGGAGTTTTTTGTGATCTTACTAAAGCATTCGACTGTGTAGACCATGAAACGCTATTAAATAAATTAAGTTATTATGGGGTGAAAAATGAATCTTTGAGGCTAATTAAATCATACTTGGTAAATAGAATACAAAAAGTTACTTTTAATGGAGTTAAATCAAGTGGGATGTCTGTCAAATGGGAGTTCCTCAGGGATCTATCTTGGGGCCCTTATTATTTCTCATTTATATTAATGATTTGCCATTCTACGCCTGTGCCTGTAAAGCTGTGTTATTTGCTGATGACACATCACTTGTTTTTCAAGTTGATAGACAGAAGACAAATTTTGACGATGTAAATGACACTCTCGCTCAGGTATTAGATTGGTTTACAGCTAATAATCTCCTGCTAAATGCTAAAAAAACTAAATGTGTCAAATTTTGTACCCCTAATGTTAGGCATGTGCCCACAAAAATAGTTGTTAATGATGAAGTGGTAGAATTTGTTGACTCGACAAAATTTCTAGGAATAACTCTCGACTCAAAGTTACAATGGGGTCCACATATTACAGCTCTTGCTGGTAGACTAAGCTCCGCGGCATACGCCGTTTGGCGAATAAGACAACTGACAGATGTCGAAACAGCACGTCTTGTTTACTTTAGCTATTTCCATAGTATAATGTCTTACGGGATATTGCTTTGGGGAAATGGTGCAAACGTCAACAGCATTTTCGTTCTGCAAAAGCGTGCTATTCGATCAATTTATAAACTAGGGGCTAGGGATTCTCTTCGAGAGTTATTTAAGGAAACTGGAATTTTAACGGTTGCGTCACAATACATTCTTGCTAATATACTGCACGTACATCAAAATATTCACAAATATGTTAAGAATTGTCATGTTCATACATACAATACTAGAAACAAAAATAAACTAGTTAATGAAGCTTTTAGACTACAGAAAACTATGAATACATTCTTAGGGCTTAGTATTCGTTTGTATAATAAAATTCCTGACAATATTACAGCTTTGCCATTTCCGAAGTTTAAAGACGTTACAAAAAATATATTATTGAAAAGAGCTTATTATGGCATTAATGATTATTTCGTTGATAAGAATGCTTGGAGTCGAGACCTCGAGTGATATGCAGGACTTCTCTAAACGCTTTTATTTTAATTTTACTTATAATTGTTTTCTTTTTTTTTGTTGCTGCTATTTTATTTTGTTTATTTGTCTAAAATAAACTCTCAATTGTAAAACATGTATATGTTTGCGGTCAACGAGTGTCGACAATTAGTTTTCGAGTTTTGTGCTTGAGATCGAGTAAGTCATGCTCACTAAAATGTTCAAACTGGTGGCGGCGTTGTGTGTCGGGTCGTCGAGTTCCCTCTAATATGGTTGAGCTCAGCGATGGCTGATCCATGCGTCAACTCGTGAACGGGTGCTGCCAGGGGGGACAGGTCTGCTCGGCCTCTTTGACACTTTTATCATATCTGTTGTTTATCATATCTGTTGTTGTTGCACGCTCGATCGCTAACATAACGTGTTCCACAAAAATATGTTAATTAAAATTGTATTTAACATGACATCAAAAAAAAAGAAAAGAAAAATATTAAATATCATACAAAGCCCTTCAGGCAAGTAGGCGACCAATACTGTTGAAGAGTTTCTTTCGGCGTCTTCTTCTCTGCAGTGGTCGGTTCCGAAACGCTAGTAGTTTGTAAATTTTAAACAATAATTAATAATTTGAATATAATATAATAAGTATTATTTAATTTTAAATGTGAATTGACGTGAAAAAGTGCCTGATAAGGCCTATTTTCTGAATAAATCTTTGAATCTTTGAATCTTTGAATAATATATAAAAGATTTTGACTACCTACAACAAACTGACGAGTAAATTCATGAGTATAAGTTATAGAACAAATAGTATTATTTCAAATATTAAAAATCCGATTTCTTTCCCTTTTAACGATACAGCCGTTTGAAAAATATGAGGTAATAAAGAAAACAAACATACGAGATACGCGCGAAACACAACCCCTTTCTTGGTAAACCGGAAAAAATATTTTTTTTTAAAAGTGTCTTTAAATATGTTTTCACTTCATACAAAAAGTTATTTAGCTTCCTTTTGACTGATTTAGCAAACAATAACATCATCTCTCGGTTTTACAAACGCACTAACGTCATTTTTGGAGCAATAATATCTTATTCGATTTATCAACAGCAATTACATTCAATTCCTCAATTTAGCTAAACAAGAACATATGATTGTGATTATTAATCCTTGATGAGATATATGTAGTGGAAATAATTTATTGTAATTTTCTTAAACGATCCGTTCTTATTCGTTGTTTACTTTGTAATTAATTTTTTTTATAAAATAAATAATTCTTTGTACTTCACTATATAATATATATATACAGTTATACTAGGTCTAGATGTTATTTAGTATTATTTTTTAAGTTGATTCAGTATTGTAAATATTAATAATGTTTATACTATATAATATTATAAGAATAAATATAATCTAGTGAAGTGTAATACAATAAATAAGCATTTCCATTCAACTTGGCAATGCTGCCAGTCTTTTGGGCACATTACCACAGGGCAATGACCTGTGTTTTATTTATAGGTTTTTATTTTAGATTGGATTTATTAATTTTTAGTTTTGTAGTTAGTAAATATTTATTGATGTTGTACAACAACATAACAATAAACACTTATGTAGAAGGAGAAAAAAAAGCAAAGTAAGTATTGGATTTTGTCACGAGAATTTGGAACCAATTAAAATCGATATATAGAAAGAATGATTATTGATTGAAAAATGTTTCTACAGCATTGATGAATATTGATGACACTGAATTTAATTTGACATTTTAAGACTTTGTTAAATATATTTTATGTTTTCCAATTCATTAATAATGTAATTTAATTTAATTTAGTAGTGTATTCATGAATGTTGTTTGTATTTTAATTCTACATTAATTAGTTATATGGTAATAAAACACTGACTTTTAAAAAAAATTGTATGTTGAAAACAGGTGTGTGATCTAAATTATTTTATTATATCTTTATTGTACCACACTTACGCGAAAAAAATGATTTTTCATTTGTATTTGTAATGTAATCTTAATAACCACTGAACTGATTTCAAAAATTTATTCACGTATATAATCTGGTAACAGGCTATATCATATAAAATCTGGTATAATTGACGCGGTCGAAATCGCGGGGAAACTGATAGTCCTGACTTCAGCTCAAAGAAGCTTCTAGATATATTATTATAAAAACGAAGCTAAAGGCTTCGTATTAATGTTGTTCTAAAAATATTGCCTGTTCCTCGTAATGGCGCGTGCGGCTAATGTCTGCTTTCCTGGTTAATCGTGAGAATAACCAGTGAGATGCTCAGCTCATTAAGTAATTGTTCGTCAAGACGCTAAGCGCCGCGAGAATACAGAATTAATGATACTACACATAACACAGAAATAATGATACTTCGGAATTCTGAAATTACATTCTGTGTTCAATAGATTTAATTTAGCTCGTGTCTTCATTCGTGTTCATCCAGAGATATCTGAAATTGGCTTGTCATTTATCCACACCCGTCATTGTATTGCGTAATAAATATTTATCCTTACTAATATTATAAATGCGAAAGTGAGTTTGTTTGTAACGCTTTCACGCCGTAACTACTAAACCGATCATCATGAAATTTTGCATACAAGTTCTCTGGAGTGTGGAGAAGGGAAAACGTACTATTCCCGAGGGATCGACATTGACGCGGGCGGAGGCGCGGACGAAACGAATATATAAGGAATGAACGGAGGGAGAGTCTGGGGATGAAAAGAGGTCATTCTTTCAGGTTTCAAAAATTTTTAGGAATAAAAATTATCCCAAGACTGATTACCCTTTCAGTGCCGCATCCCGCGTATGTGTGGGCAATGGAAAATGGATTGTTACGTACCAGCCGACAGCGAAAGGGTTTGGATTAACACAGGTTATTAAAAAAATACCTTTTTTCATATCAAATAATGAAATATTCAAACTACAATAGGGCCCCAGAAAAACTTACGAATAACAAAATATTCTAGTCAGGAAAGTAAAAAAAATTATTGAGGTCAAAAAGTGTCACGCAGAAAATGTGATTGAGCAAATAATCGAAATTGAATCCCGACTGACTGGCGCTGATCAGTCAGTCAGAAATATCTGCGGTGCTCACGGACGCGAAGGCAATGCGAAAAATGACCGCAATATACGTACGCCTACGGTATATTTAGAAAGGGTCGCCGGTAGGGACACCACATCGCAACGCAGACTAAAGTGGAGCATAGGAATAGTAAGTAAATCCGTCTAACAAAATTTAAACCTGTAAAATCGGTATACAACAAGGACAATTATAATGCTTTTTCGTCTATTTGATTAGCTATACAAGTCGCCCTTTGGGGAGTACTCGAGGGTACATTTATCGCTGTATAAAAGACGACAAAAATAATTACATCATGATACATTTTTATGATAACTTTCAATGAAAAATTCCATTATTTTCCTTGTTTGAGAATACTTGTAGTTTCGTCTGTGGTATTATACTTGTATCCTTTGAATGTGAATCAGTACGCTATAAAAGGGAAAATTCTGGATCCTAAAAATGAATAGAAATTTGCGAAAATTGAAGTTTAAAATGTTTATATTCTGTGGATTGTTGTATTTTTTAAAAAGGTTTAAGACACGATTCAGAGAGAAAGACTACACGCTAAATACGTAGATGGTAGTATGATACTACTAATAATGGAAAAATAAATGTAGAAGTACTTTTCTAACGATTCAAATCAGTTATATGCCATGGAAAGTAAAAAGTTGCGTGGAAGATAGTTGCTGTGATCTCAACATTTGCCGTCCCAGTGAAACTGACCAGCGAAAGTTGACTTTATCCGTTTTTGTTGCTGAAGACACTGAGAGAAAATGAGTCAAAAATAACATAAATAACGATAATTTTATGTAATAACGGTGGAAGAGAGATAGATGCGTGATAATAATAATAAAATCGGAACGTGATATTTTTTCGTCGATACAGCTGGTGTACATCGAGTTATAAGACATTATCACGTCAAAAAATAGTAAATTAATAATAAATTAATAAATATATACGGACAAATCACACAGATTGAGCTAGCCCCAAAGTAAGTTCGAGACTTGTGTTATGGGATACTAACTCAACGATACTATATTTTATAACAAATACATATATAGAGACACATCCAAGACCCAGGCCAATCTGAAAAAGATCATTTTCCATTTGACCTGGCCGGGGATCGAACCCGGGCACTCTCGTGTCGCAGGCTGGCGTGTTGACCGCTGCGCCACGGAGCTAGCCCTATTATATAGTCTTACTAGCATTACACTTTACAAGATTAATCCAAAATGAGTGGAACTTTTTATGTGTTGGTCACCCTAGCGGCGTGGGCGCGTAATACTTCTCAAAGGCAAAATATATTAAGTCCTTTTATATTTAAAGAGGTTTGAAGTACGTAAATATTTTTAAATTTCCCAATTACCAGAAATTTGAGGACGCAGAGCAGCAGGCAACATCACAAATATAATTAATCTTAATATTAAATTGAAAAATATCAAAATAGCATTATGAATGCAAAATAAAGACATATAATTCAATCAAATTTATTGTATTTTCCCTGCGAGATTGCTTACGACAGATTGTGTGATATACTTAGTCATAGTGTTTCATTTGTGTTGTGATATAATGTACAAAAATACCTATTTAAAGTGATAAGTTGCATACCAAGTTAAAAAGAAGCGCTGACGCCCAGATTCAAATTTTATGCTAACAATGCTTTTAAAATATAAATATATAGAAGAATTAGAGTTTCAATATTAATACCTTATGTAATATTACAGCCAAGTCCTTACCTAGCTCAAATTCATACAATAATAGCTCCTTAAGGCTGCGTTTCCACCAGATGTGCAAGGATGCATAGAGAGGAATGTGTTTTTCAATAACCAGTAGAATCGCTTCATTTAACCTTACCTACGTACAAATATGTAACGGCTATGATGAGGTCTGACGTACGGCAGCCCACCAAAATACAGGGTCAACCTAGTTTGGTTCTGGTGCTGTCGGACCGTCTGTTTCTGTTTTGCCTTTGACACCGATTTGCTCAACATATTGTAATCTATTTTACTGTTTTTAGTGTATCATACCTAAGAAAAAATAAACCTTTTTTGTTTTGTTAAAAAAAATGTGCGAGGGATGTGTGCTAGGCCTGCGAGCAAGAAACTGCTAGCAGTCACTAGACGGTGTTTCTTAGGGTACATTTGTATCGTACGGAAAACATGGATCAGTGAAAAAAACACTTTTATATTTGAAAATTTGCGAAGAAAAAACCTGAAAAGAGTCCGCTACACATCCTCCCACCCACTCCGTTACCTCGCCCATCTTTAGTGGAAATGCAGCCAAACAACCTCTTAGTCAAACAATATGGCTTATGTAGCGGTAGAAACCAATCAAGGGCGTGTATAAGAAATTATCTAATGGTTTCTGATGTTTTCGCGACTGTTACACATTTAAATAAAATCACTTTAATACGGTATTATCGCGTATATTACATTATTTTTACACCTAACGTCTCGAAATCTTTACAGTTTTCATGGTCGCAGGTAGACTAAGTTGACATTTGTCTTTGTGTTTTAAGAACTATACAAAACTACCGCCTAAAATATTTATTGATAACGTTCCTATTTATTGATATGTTCCTTTATAAATATATTTATTGATAATTAAGAAATTATCTTCCAAAGTAATAACAATGTCATAAAACAGTGTTAACGGCACATAATGGCAACAAATCACTTTCTACACATGACTTCCTGTCGCTATCGCCAATATATCACACAGACAGACACGCAGCTGCGGAGACAATGAACGGTGATAGCGATACTGTTTGTTTGTATCACTATAATGAATAACATTATTATGTGTATCGGGGGTGGCTGGACATCAGACCGCGAGTACTGAATGGTTTAATAAGTACCTATGTATATAAAAACCGTTATTACAGTTCTCAGTGAAGACCCGATGGCCTTATGCATGTAAGCCACCCCGGGTGCGGTCACTGGGATGGGTGACCGAAGTGGCATAAAAATATATAATGCTCCTCCATGCTACGGAAGGCACGTTAAACGATTGGCGGGACCAATAGCTGGCTGTCGTCATTGATGGCAGTCGTAAAGCTATGAAAAATTGCTTCTTATTAAATATCAAGTGTATGTCTTTAGCAGTGTGTGTCTTTAGCAGACGCCGAATCCGGAAGACAGAGTTAGAATATCCGATACAAATAACCAATTCGTATCTTGATCGAGTTTCTTTAAGCTTTTGAGTTTGACACAGAAAATGATGGTACTTTAGTAGATATATTTTCTTTCTAAGAATTTGATACAGATATTTGTAAACCTTTCTTCATGTAAATATTCTTCATTAAAAGATGTATATTTTTTTGATCCTTAGATGAAAGTTAGAGGTGAAAAGAATGGCTGAGAACCGAGAGACATGGAGAGTACTCCACCGACAAGAACACAGTTCTTAAATTATAGATAGATAGATAGATGAAAGTTCACAGGAAAATTTTAGAAGTTTTGCTTAGTCGTTGTATAAATACAAATTATTAACGTAGGTAGTGTGTTCAGTGTTTAGACATAGATGTCAACAGATGATCAATAATAATGCCGACACAATAGCTACTGTAATTTGATTCGGACTCACGTTTGTAATCAATACGATGTACAGTCGTTACAACATGACACATTTGGCTCGGATAAGTCGGTCAAATGGATATTTTTAAATACGTATGTGTAACAAAAGTGTGTATCAGAGAACTAGGCAATATACACTTCTAAGCTCATCTTTTATATTAAAGAGTCAACGTCGAATATTTTAATCACAATATGTTGGTGAAAATAATAGGTAATAAAAGTAGTAATAAATTCTTACAAATTAGTAAGTAAGCTAAAAATATTGTGAGTTTTTGTATCTATAGAAAAACCGGAGACTTGATTCTCGTAAATATCAGAAACCAATGTTCATACCATTTTGTTATAAAAATAAACAGCAAGATAACATTTTCATATTATTTAATGAATTTATTTTTATCCTTATAGTATATAAAGAATAAAATTCAATAGATAATTTTTCTTTGTTATTATAATTATATAATTCATTGAAAATTTCCATTCAATTCCCAGGATGATTAACAAAATACCTTTAAGGGTTATACAGTGAATGTTAACTATGCGGACAATTATGATTAATTACCACTGTTTAATTATTTGGAAGCCTAATTTTAAATAGTCACCAAACATTAGTACTTTGTAAAGTATATATGTAGACAGCTCCGTGGCACAGTGGTTACCACGCCAGCCTGCGACACGGAGCGCCCGGGTTCGATCCCCGGCCAGGCCAAGATGGAAAATGATCTTTTTCAGATTGGCCTGGGTCTTGGATGTTTATCTATATATGTATTTGTTATAAAATATAGTATCGTTGAGTTAGTATCCCATAACACAAGTCTCGAACTTACCTTGGGGCTAGCTCAATCTGTGTGATTTGTCCGTATTTATTTATATATATTTATTATTTATATTTTACAAAAGATATGAACTTTTGCGCTTGAAACGGTACATCTTATAATCGCTGTTTTTTATCATACTTCATCGACTTTATTGCTTGTCGATTTACTAGACAATTGATGTAAGTAAATTGTTAATTGTTAACAAGATAAGACAACCGACTGTACTCACGTGAGACGCGTCACGTGACACCAGCGATGAATTCTGTGATCTTTCTCATCTCAGCACAATGCAAATAATAACATGTTTACCTGATCTAAGTATTCCAGGCACCTATATTCCAGAAACACTGCTAAAACGCCTAGTCTTGCAACTTTTGGCTCTGCTTGTCTACCCCGTAACGGATTAAGATGTAATCCTGGTTCTGTACTACACTCTCTCCCTCTTGGTTTCAACCTTAGTGGCAAGGAACGCGCGATAACGTTTATCGAGTATCGCCGTCTTGTTTTCCGTAATATTAAAGAGCGATATGTGAACAGTTTATCGCGCGATATAAATCGCGTCGCGGGCGCCATGCAACGGGCGCTGAGAAGCTTCCATATATTTACACAGATTGATCCTGTTCTTCACTTCGCATTTTTACCTGTTAGCCATTCTAGAAAAATAATTCTGCACTTTCACATTTCCTATGCTACTGGCTTTTTGTTTTGCGTGAGTGTCCAATATCAAATGACGTCAATGTTGTTTTGATATTACATAATCATTATTTGGTCGAGTTCGCAGAACATTTAGACCACGTGTTTTGTGAAATAATATTGAGTGTAATAATTTGAACGATATAACGCAATAATGGTCTTATTCGCAAAAGAGCCGGTAAATTAGAAGCATGTTTGACAAAAAGCAAGGTAAATAAAAAAAAGCGCAAACCGTAAAGTATCTAAAAAAAAACCAAAATTTTTGTACTGAACCCAGTTTTCATCCCCCAGACCTCTCTTATAGTACTACAGCCTCATATCTAGACATAGTAAACACAAACAGTCAGACAGACAGTATGTCTAACAAACGCAGCTGAGCGCTATGTTTACTTCTGTTATCTGGATCGCAAATCACTCAGTATGTCATAGTATGTTACTGATAGATAACAGATTTATATCTGTTATCTATCAGTAACATAGTCACTGTTTCATCAGTAACTGTTTTAGAGATGAATATAACTTGGGGCCAAGTACAACCCTTCCCTTGATCAGCTTTTACGGGTTTGCCAAATTAAAAGCAACTAGCAATTTATGTTTTTACTAGCCTTCGCCCGCGGCTCCGCCCGCGTCAATGTCGATCCCTCGGGTATAGTACCTTACCCTTTTTCCCGGGATAAAAGGTAGCCTATGTCCTTCTCCGTACTCCAGAGAATTTGAATGCAAAATTTCATGATGATTGGTTCAGTAGTTACGGCGTGAAAGCGTAATAAACAAACAAACAAACAAACAAATAAACAAACAAACAAACTCACTTTCGCATTTATAATATCAGTAAGGATAAGGATTTCTTGCTGACCTTGCAGTCTTATGTTTGTAGTAGTATATAACTAGAAAGTCTGCATAACTATCTAGACTTAGTAATATGTCTAGAGACAGTATGTCTGCTCTTATCAGGACCGTAAATCACTCATTATCACATAGTTATGTGCAGATAACAGACAACACAAGAGTAGAAAACAGCTTCGCAGATTTAACAACTTTTCTCTTTAAATGATAATTTACTTACAACAACTTGCATGAAAAGTAGATTTTAAAAAGGTCTGATTCTGCCAGACTTCTGATTTGAGTTACATTAGGTTTAAAAATTGGTCCGATTCAAAGAATGAAAAAACTAATATTATTAGTAGATAAAATAATCTTAAAATTTGTAGTAATTATTGTTATGATATAGACACTTCATAGCCCATAACAGCAATATTTTTTTTTATTTATTATGAATTCAACAGCGTTACAATTTAAATGTATAACTAAGAATGAGCTTATAATAGGTAACGCCAATTACAGAATTCATCAAGAAAATACCGAAAGTATACAATTTCGTAAGCAAGCGGCTCATCAAACAAAAAAGTCATTATAAAATAGAAATTCAAATAACAGTTTACATTAGGCAAACATTTTACATAGGCGAACAGTTCTAGCATCACGCGTACGAATTGCTAAATGTGTGACCGAGAGGAAAAATTGTGACTTTGTAGCCTTCTAAAATATATGATTAACTAAAGTTAAATTTGAAAAATACATTAGTGAATCATTTTATTTACTTAATTTAATTATCTAAAACTCCTTAAGCCGCTGCTGTAAATCAAAGTCAGAGCCGAAATATTTCCACATTCAAGTTTTTATCACTACTATTTACGTCGTTTATTTTGATTGTTTTTCATAATTAACCGATGAGAAACACATTCGTGTCATTTTTCACATCTAAGCTCAGCTTACATATTATTACCACGTCTGTGTCACTTGGGTAGACAGAGCCCACGGCCTCAAAACCAAAAGGCCACATTTGGCGTGTTGGGCGTATAAGGTGGAAAAAGGAATCAAAATAGTGATAGCTTCCCGCTTCGCCTATTGACATAATTCCTTATATATTTAGCCCATTCCCTCGACCGGCTTCTACGGTTTGCGCGCGAAGAAAAGCAGCTGATACATTCTAGTTTTTTATTTTTTCCTAGGCCAGCACGGAACCTTAGCTATATCTGAGTGAAAATGTTTAATATACCTTAAAGCTTCAATATGCTTATATATTAAATCTTTTCGAATATACCTCATCAGTATATCGCCACATTGTAGAACAAAACCTTAGTATGACACGTAACTAATAATATTCGCAGTTCCAGAACTAATTCGCCACGATGCTGGAGTTTCAAACGAGTATTAGAGGAGCTTCGCATACATCACGCGAAGCTCAAAGCTCTGTGATATACAAATTTTGAATAATGCGAAATTCCCGTAATTTGTAAACTATAGAGCTCATAATCCTTCCCCGATGTTACGTAAGGTAAGGACACTACGTAACATCGGGGAAAGATTATGTAAGTAATTTTAAACAAATTTTCCATTGATTTTGATTAAAGTTTTAACACTAGTGACCAAAAGCTTTACACGCTTATCTATTCGATTTAACAAACTTGTGTTGTGTATACTGTAAGCACCTGTGTCTTTTGATATATACTTAGTACATACATAGTATCACGTCTTTGTCTCTTGCGGGTTAGACAGAGCACAGGTCTCTAGAACCTTATGGCCACATTTAGCATATTGGTGATTAGATGGAAAACGGAATCATAATAGTGATAGATTGCTAGCCGCTTCGCATAATGACATGATTCCTCAGATTTTTGCCCATTCCCTCGATCGGCTTTTACATATCATACATATGAAGAGAAGCAGCAGGCACATTCTACGATTTATTCTTTTCTCCTAGACCAGTATGGAAGATTTTTGATAGATCAATTTTATAAATAGGTATAATTGATAATTTTTCAGATAGGTAAAAAACTGACTTTTAGCCAGGGGGTGCCATTCTCAACTTCCTGTCCGGTGGTTGCAGGTAATGGCTACGGGTACGCGCGCCCGGCTCCCCGAGCTGCTGCTTACTCATCCCTAATTCATCCGAGTAAGCAGTATCCCAAATACCTTTGTCCCTTTTTCCCTACCTTTATCCCATTCCACAAACCCCACATTTCCCATCTTTATTTATTTATATTCTATATATACTATACCTTTTTCCTATATCTCCTTCTTTCTATATAATAAACATTTGATTCCCGAGGAGGGTTAACGTCTGGTTGGCGGCCGGTTGTAAAAAATCATGCTAAATCAATATAGTATGTCTAAAGTATGGATAATGTTCAGAGCGATAGGACTAGGGCGATCCCCAGAGGCGACGCGCAGTTGCAGCACCCGGCGGCTGTGAGAAATGGATCAGGGTTGTCGCGTCAGTCCGGATGGGCGCGACGTAAGAAGCAAGTCCTGGAGAAGAAAATGAGGTTGGGAACCCTAAATGTAGGGAGTATGACGGGGAAAGGAGCAGAAATAGCAGACTTACTTAGTAGAAGAAGAATAAATATAGCATGCTTGCAGGAAACAAAATGGAAAGGCTCAAAAACGAGAGAAATCGGTGAGGGATATAAATTTTATTATTGCGGGCAAGATGGAAAAAGAAATGGCGTAGGTATTGTGGTAGATAAAGATTTAAAAGATAGCGTTACAGAAGTCAAAAGAGTGAACGATAGATTAATAACAATGAAGATAGTCTTAGAAAAAATCACATTAAATATAGTAAGTGCGTATGCTCCTCAACAAGGGTGTGACAAAACATTAAAAGATCAGTTTTGGATAGATTTTGATAAAGTAATAATGGGGCTACCTGTAGACGAATATTTGTATATCGGAGGAGATTTTAACGCTCATGTTGGAGAAACGAATGAGGATTATGAAAGAGTACATGGAGGTTACGGTTTTGGACAGCGAAACGAGGAAGGAGAAAATCTTTTCGACGCTGCAAGTGCTTTTGATTTAGCATTAGTGAACACTTTCTTTCAAAAAGCAAAAGAAAATTTAATTACTTATAAAAGCGGACGTAATTCAACACAATTTGATTTTTTCCTTACAAATAGAACTAGACTGAACCAAATCAAAGATTGTAAAGTAATACCTGGAGAAGCAGTAGTTACGCAACATAGAATCCTAGTGATAGAATTAAAGTTAAAGTACAAAGATATCAAAAGTCAAATAAAACCAGTACCAAAACTGAAATGATGGATGCTGGAAAATAAAGAAATTGAAAAACAGTTTAGTGATAGAGTAGTGGACAAAATGATTGAGATTGATGACAGAATTTCAGATATGACTGTGACTGAATGTTGGAAAGAGATGGCAAACACCATCAGAGATAGTGCCAAAGATATTTTAGGAGAAACAAAAGGAAAGAAGAGTAAAGTGGGAAAAGAGACGTGGTGGTGGACAAATGATGTGAAGCTTGCATTGCAAAGGAAAAAAGATGCATTTAAAGTTTGGCAAAACAGCATGGGGAGTCAGGTAGAACAAATTAAAAGAAAACTCTATAAGAAAGCGAAGAAGAAAGCTCAAAAATCGGTTGCAATTGCAAAAGCGGAATACCAGGACAAACTATACCGGGAGTTAGACAACCCTAAAGAACAGAAGTTATTGTACCGGATGGTTAAAAAGAGAGAGAGAAAAAGTAAAGACCTAACGCATGTTAAATGTATAAAAGATCAGGCAGGAAAAATATTAACTTAAGATGGGGACATTAAGGATAGATGGAAAGAGTACTTCGAAAAGCTTTTAAATGAAGAAAATGACTGGAGCAGGGTTTTGGATGTAACAAAGGAGAACGTGGGGTTAATCCATGAAATAGACATAGATGAGGTTAGAATTGCAGTAAAAAATATGAAGAAAGGTAAATCTGTAGGACCTGACAATATTCCGGTAGAAGTATGGAAAATATTAGGTGAAGACGGTTATAAATGGTTAGCTTTGTTTTTCAATAAACTATTGTATGATTGTGAAGTACCTGACGAATGGAGTAGCAGTTTCTTGATACCTATTTTTAAGGGAAAAGGTGACGTCCAGGATTGCAATGGATACCGGGGAATAAAGCTGATGTCACACACAATGAAGGTATGGGAGAAAATCTTAGAAAAGCGATTAAGGTATGAGACTGAAGTATCTAAAAACCAGTTTGGTTTCATGCCTGGGAGAAGCACAACAGACACCATATTTACTTTGCGGCAATTAGTCGAAAAATACAGGAGAGCACACAAGAACTTGCATATGGCGTTTGTGGATCTTGAGAAGGCTTATGACAGGGTACCACGTGAAGTCTTATGGTGGGCAATGACAAGAAAAGGGGTACCGGTAAAATATATAGAGTTGATTCGTGCCATGTACAGAAATCCTGTCACTGTGGTAAAGTCTGTCGCTGGAGTAACGGAAGGATTTGGTGTCACAGTTGGTCTGCACCAGGGATCGGCGTTAAGTCCTTACCTCTTCCTGCTAGTCATGGATGCTCTGACATCGACCCTACAGGGAGAAGCACCCTGGTGCATGCTGTTTGCAGACGACATCGTACTGGTAGATGAGGATGGTGCGATGTTACAGAGCAAGCTGGTTATGTGGCAACACGCCCTAGAAACAGTAGGCTTGAAAATTAGTAGAACAAAAACAGAGTATCTGTTCTGCGATTTCGGTGGAGCCTCTAGGGTAAGTAGGCTCACTTACCCTAGAGGCTCCACCATCGATAATATCACAATACCAGCTTGCTCTGAATTTAAGTATTTGGGTTCGTTACTCCAGAACGACGGAAACGTAGACAGAGAGGTAAAGCGCCGAATCAACTCGGGATGGCAGAAGTGGAGAGAAATTACCGGCACTACGTGTGACCCGAAAATGCCGTTGAAACTTAAGGGCAAAATATATAGAGCTGTAATTAGACCAGTGATAATGTACGGCTCAGAATGCTGGGCTACAAAGGTGCAGGATGAAAATAGACTTCATTCTACCGAAATGAGAATGCTGAGGTGGATGTGCGGAGTGACGCGGATGGATAGGATCAGAAATGTTTATGTAAGAGGAAGTTTGAAAGTAGCGCCGGTAAACGAAAAATTAAGGAGTGGTAGATTAGGTTGGTATGGTCATGTAATGAGGCGAGAAGGTAATCATATTAAAAGAAAAGCGCTAGAGATGGAGGTTAGTGGATACCGGGGAAGGGGAAGACCAAAAAAGGAATGGATAGCATGCGTAAGGCAGGATATGAGGGCGGTGGGAGTGGATATAGGCACGACGGGAAACAGGGAGTTGTGGAAGGAAAAGACATATTGCGCCGACCCCAGATAATGGGATAAGGTAAGGAGGATGATGATGAGGTAGAAAACTGACTTCAACCGAACTGCTGAACCAATTATGATGAAATTTGCATGCGGCAATTAAGAAGTATTACTAATACCCTAGCCAATACAAATCCGTTCATAAATAACGGAATTATAACTTATGAAGTTAACATACATAAAATAAATATTTCGAAGAATTGAGAACCTCCTCCTTTGTTAATTCAGTTTAAATCTGATGTTCTTTTAATTATGACTTTATAAGGACAGAATACGTACCTACTGCAATACTGTTTGACTTAATTTTTAATGGATTTGAACGTATGGGGTAGGTATTGTTAGAATCCTTGCAATCTCGAGTGGCAAAGGCGACAACTTTTTTGCCAAGGCAGTCGTTTTATTTTTTGCAAAATAGGCTAGTTAATCTGCCTACGTTACGAACTTTCATATATTAAATGATCGTCGGAATAACAATAGGACTTATTAGTAGGTAAACGACTCATTGTTGTAGTCGTTACATAAAACTTTAATATGGGTCTGGTTTACACACCAATTTGTAATTATATCACTGTTATTATGTAATTAGAATTATCATTGTTATTGTCTATCAAAGCAGGCTGACTGATGAGACAGAAGCGAAGCGGACTACTTAAAGAAACGGAGGCAAACCTTCTTAAAGTTATGTTATGACAGATATTTATGTTATGGTAATGAATCAAGGTAATGCTCAAGGTAATAATTTTGGGCTTGTCAGATTATAAATCTACCGAAAACAGAAATGAGGTGGCACTAAACTAAACATGGCATAGCGCATACACGAGATGATATACGAACATGCTGAAGTGTTAGATATTTGCGTACTAAAGTGAAAATAATACAACTTATTTTTTTATCTAACCAAGACAATCCTTCAACCGTGTCTTCCTAACGAAATAATCAAGTTTTGAAAATAACATAAGAAACATTTTATTCTTAGATTTAGAAGACATTCATAATAGCGTTTCGTAGTTGTTACGGTTTGCAAAGGGGGCTGGTGACGGTGCGTACAAACAGTAATTGCAAAACAAGACGTGGCATTGAAAGTAAATAGTTGATAACACTCTAAACAGTACTCAGATAAATATAGATCAAATACTTTAGAGATAACGCAGTAGTAGAGAATGTAAATATTTACTAACAAACTGAAGCAAAAAGAACTCCATATACCTATGCTACAAACCACATGTTGTTATAACTGCGTACTGTGCGAGTGTATGTAAATATAGAAAGCTTAATAAAATTAAATCATAAAACAGATACAAAACCGAACTCGTTTCCTTTTCTTAAGGGTCCGTACTACCTCACACTGCTTTGCATGATTGACTGTTATATCAATAATAATAAAGTACTCAAGTTGAAATAAAAATGCAGCAAAGTTCAGGACTAACTCTGGTAACTATATGACTCAAAAACACGATTGCGTTAAATTTTCTCGATAGAAAAAAATTGCAAAGTTGCCTCCAAATCACGTCTAATTTACTAGGTATATAGTCTTATTCACCAAATACATTAAAATTAACCTTGAAACTTTTGATTAATATTGCATTACAGATAAGGCAGCCATCATATGTTTTTCTTTTTCGAATAACCCTTGAATATTACTAAAAAACGAAAATATCCAAAGTAGCCAACGCGTTTAGACCATCCGCGTTTGTATCGCCACGCCGCCTGGCATATGGCGGGCTCTTAAGTCATAATTTGTATTCTAAGAAACTAAAACTTTTATTTCACCAATCTAAAACTTTAAAAAAAGCCATGTCTATGTACTATGATAATAACTAACTCATTAATCATCATAATGCAAGAAATACACAAACACAAAATACCTGTCCAAAGAAAATGTCACGAAAACTAGGTGAATCCAAAAATCTACAATAATAGTACCATTGTCATTGTATTCATAAATAATTTTAAAAAATAAGGCAAACAAAAGATATTTTTTTCAACCACACAAAACCTATAAAAACTAAACACAACCCCTTCTACATAGAAGTAAGAGAGGCTCCATTTTTTAAGGTTCCGTACCCAAAGGATGAAAACAGGACCCTATTAATTTCGCTCCGCTGTCCGTCTGTCTGTACGTCTGCCACCAGGCTGTATCTCATGAACCGTGATAGTTAGACAGTCGAAATTTTTACAGATGATGTATCTCTGTTGCTTGTCGCTATAATAAGAAATACTAAAAAATAGTATAAAATAAATATTTAAGGGAGCCCCCCTTACAACAAACGTGATTTTTTAGCTTGTTTTTGCTAGATATTGATAACGGCAACAGGTAGACGTTTGAAATATTCACATAATATTTAGTTATATATTCACTTTAAAATAAATAATTAAATAAAATTAATATTAGAGGGGGCTCTCATACAACAGACATGATTTTTTTGTCGTTTTTATTGATAACGGTTCGTGCGCGTGTCCGACACGCACTTGGTCTTTTTTTTTAATCTATGCCCTTCTCCCACCACCACCACATCTCATTAAGCATGCGTATTTCTCTATAAAAATAATATTGCAAATAAGTACAACTAGGTACCTAATAACTACACTCAATACAAAAAAGTTTCCCGCGTATACAACCCTAAAAATCCCCAATAAATAAAAGAAAATTTCCCTTACCTTCAACCACCGCCTCCTAGTCTCAGTCAAGAAGTCGGTCAGCACCATCGTCACTCGAACTAATCGTAACCCCGGAGAACTCGTACGTAAATCGTAACACACAAACTTGGACACTCGGCGACGCGACCTCACTCAGCGCGCGACACGGAGGGAATGTTGAGCGGAGGGCCCACTCTTCGCTTTTGATGCGCGACGCCCTCGCCTGATAAGGGGTTGTATTGTCAATGAGGGAATGCGACAATGAGGGTGGGAATTTTGTAACTTGTTGTTTTTATAAATTGGGGAAATGGATGACGATGTGTTAAAAACCTACTTAGATTTATTTCTAGTAATTAATTTTCTGTGCAGGACACCTGGCCAGACGGAGTGATGGCAGATGGAGCAAGGTGGCCTAGAACTGGGGAAAGAAACGTCCGACCCGACTCTTTAAGGAAGCCTCAAATCGTTTCGTCTTCAAGAAATAGGTGGACTATTTCTTGAAGAGAAAACGATCTTTCCTTTCCAAATAATTAATTAGCAGATTCATCATTTGTCTTATAAAGATTATGTGTATATGTATATGTATATATTCATTTATAATTACATTTATGTACTTATATATTAAAAGTTATGTTTATATACCCATATATATTCGTTGTGTAAAACTTTGCTCTATCTTTCAAATTAGTAACACCTTTTGATTTTGTTCTATTTTTTCCCAAAGGTTGACTAGGAGAGAATACTTTTATGATTAAGTCTATCTGTTGTAGCTTTTAAGGCTCAACTAAGTTTTTAAATAAATAAATACTTTTACTGTGGCAAACTCTAAGAAATCATCATCATCTTTGATTATCAGACAATCAGGTGATTCAAGCTTGCAATGTCCTAACCAAACTGGAAAAAAACTAAACGAAGTATGCTTCCCGTGGGAATCGAACCTAGGACCCCCGGATCTACAAGAAAACGCCTTAACCACTGGACCGCGGATGCACTCTAAGAAATGAGAAAAAAGTAGCAAGTAAATAAAAAGACGGCCGTTTCATAAATAGAATTAGGAGTATTGGAAAGCAAATTACGGCACACAAAAAGGATTTTTGAATACTTGATTAGATACTGTCCGTCGTAATTGGCATTGTGGAAAAAATGGAAAAGAATCGACCTTCGCCGTGACCTTTAGAAATGAAGATTTATTTTTCTACTTTCGTATTGTTGAGAGACGTAAAAAATGTTGCGTATTCATCTGAGTGGCAAAAATAGAGTTGTTAGTGCTAAAGGATTTCTATCTTTGTCAGAAACTCTTTTTCTCATTAATAAAATAAGAGTCCATGTTTATTTTTATTTCGCCTTAATAAAGTAGATTATAGAAGTAGGTCGTTAATAATTCATCTTTTGGATTAAAAAAACCGACTTCAATCAAAATACCGAACTGATTTTGATAAAAAATCTAAATAAAAATAATTTCAGAAGTCGGTTCATTATTGATGGAGTTATGAGGTAACATTTGAAAAACATACAACCAAGTTGAGAATCCCCTCCTTTTTTGAAGTGGGTTAAAATCGATTTGATAAAATGCGTGCGGGTGGTAGAGAATTATTGCGCGGATCCTAATAAGCATGTCCCAGTTCGGTTTGGTTTGAACCGTTGGATTGCAGACCTGGGTCCGGAATCAAGAATGGAATCTACATTCATATTTACGAAGAATGGTGCAGTCATATATTTAAACGTCGAATGTGCCAGCTGCTTCTCTTCCCGCGCAGGCCGTAGACGCCGGTCGAGGGAATGGGCGAGGATCTAAGGACATTAAAAGACAACGCAGCTAGGAAGCCATCACCATTTTGATTTTATTTTCCAATTAAACAACCAACAACATGCTAAACGAGGCCTTAGGGCCTTAGGTTCTATCAACCCCACATAAGCTAAGGACGTGATGATATGTGTGATATGTGTCCGCACTGGTCTGCATACCACTAAAAACACACATAGGTATCTTTTTATGCTGTAACGTATGTCTAATAAATAGGACGTAACTAGTGTCTAGCAAGTTTTGCAAAAGACGTGGACAGACGGTGTCGCTATCCGATAGTAAACAAAGCGGAGATAACAATAGTCATTTGTGGGACATTATCGCTGCTTGAATACGAATGGCGGCCGGCGAGACGACGCGGAAACTTTGAACATCAGCAAATCCTTATCCTTACTAATATTATAAATGCGAAAGTGAGTTTGTTTGTTTGTTTGTTTGTTACGCTTTCACGCCGTAACTACAGAACCGATCATCATGAAATTTTGCATACAAGTTCTCTCGAGTGCGGAGAAGGACAGGCTACCTTTTATCCCGGGAAAAAGTACTATTCCCGAGGGATCGACATTGACGCGGACGGAGCCGCGGGCGAAAGCTAGTATTTAATATAAGCACTAAAGTACAGAACGAAAACTCGCAACGTCCTCCGCAATGTGACGTCCCCGCACCTCTCCCCCGTTCTGGGCTGTGTTTGATAGCTTTGATAAACTAGCAACTAGCTATTGTTGTCGCGTTACGCGTCATCTCGTACGTACCTACTCGTACGTAAGTTCTTGAGTTCATTTTGTGGTGCCAGCGCTGATTGTTAAATCACAAATAGGCTAGTTTCCTAAAAAATATAATTAGTCCGTCAGTTAGATATTCAAAAAATATTGGACACGTATTTTTTCTTTTGTCGATTAAACAAAAAATGATGAAGATATAGCCCTTTGAAGTTACGTGTGACGTCATAGTTTGCTACAATTTTTAGCAAACTTTGACGTCACGAGCCCCCACTCCTGAACTTTGACGCGCTTTAGCTTTATTATTTATTTGACAAAAGAAAAATACGTGTCCGATATTTTTTGATTATCTAACTGACGGACTAATTGTTATGTTATTATTACGACCCAGGAAACTAGCCTATTGACGTGTGCACAAAGTTAATGTTTCGTTTGTTTTTCCGTTTATATAAAGCGCCAGAAAGCGCCATATCTGTAACATAAGTTAAACTTTGTAAAATAATATTTTGTCCCATATTTATATTAGCGCCAAGACAAGAAAAACAATGAACCGAGAATGTTTGGCGAAAAAAAAACATTGAAATCCGAAAAAGATGTCGGTGTCAAACTGAACCATTTTGACGGGGACTGAAAGTATTATCGAACGACATGAATATGTGGAGTTGAAGAGGGTAGGCTTTTACCAAACAGTTGGTCAGTTGACGAGCTAAAGACGTCAGAATCATTACATTTTATGTTACACTTTAGTTTCTCTGCATATTCTGAATTTTCTAACCAGAGCCCAACTTTCGTAGCACTTTAAAGTCTGTCTCTCTCTAGTTAACTGCTTATTTCCATACCCTTTGAAGAAGTGAATTCACAAAACGAGAAATCATCATTATCAATAATAATAATAAATCCATAAGGGTTGGTTGCAGTAAGTTACTTTATTTTCAGAGATATCGTGTTTTCTGTTACTAATTATGTATGTTCTCCATAACTCTTATACGCATTAACTGAATTTTATGAAACTTAGTAAACGTACAGGACACAGGATAGGCTACTTAAACTTATTTGTTTTTTTAGTTTAGAAAAACGTTATGTGCGCAAACAGAGTCGCGGGCAGAGCTAGTATTAACAATAATAATGTGCATCTTGGTAAGGTCAGTCACCCGTTCAAAAATAGTGCCCCAGTTCGTAGTTTTTGTAGCTCCATTGCGGGTAGAAATATGAATGCAAATTTGGAGCCTTACGCTAGGCGGCCGTAAAGATGCGGCGCCGACTGCCATTATAAATAAAAATAGTACATAACCTAGCGTATTTATAAAAACGATTTCAGAAACATAGGTTCTGTACCTACTCACCATTTAATATGTTGATTTCAAACTTGCAGTATTGATTGGAATAGAGAGGGAACTATTGATTGAGAACCAGGCACTGAACAATAAAAAATCGATTAGTAATTATTTTTGAATCCTGTGGATATTGATGCTACTAATACTAACACAAAAAATTCATATGTTCTATTCCCGGCTAAGTTTACCCAAATGTTTTTTTTTAGCCTTCTTTTGTGTCCCACTGCTTGGCAAAGGCCTCCCCTTTTTGTTTCCAAGTATCCCTGTCAAGGGCCACAGTCCGCCAATCGGCAAATGTTCTTATGAGAAATAAATTCTTTAAACTCTAAACTATTTCAAAACTTTGGGTCTATACCCATAGAAGAATTTTCCGTCCATGGTCTAGCCCCGAAGCTCGTCTTCATGACTAGACATAATGTTTCTCCTTACCGTATCACATTACCTATCTGGGATAATGTAAAGAGGATGATGACTTAAAACTAGACAAACCCTCTACATTACATGTGATAATATGAATATCCCGGGAAGCCAATCGTCATTTGTATCGTAACGAGGCAAACAGTCGTTACAGATCGTTATCTCACAAACGAGACGATTGTCGTGAAAGATTGTAACGTAGGAGATTCTGCGAAGTGATTGTGAGCAATCAGGCCACAAACACGGTTGGGTGCAACACGAACGATAAGATGGCGGGATAAGTAAGTATACAGCGTGTAACACAACCAGCAATGTTTTCGTAAATGGGTGACTCAGCCCGTCAAATTCAATAACTTTTCCTATGGGACCAATGCTGGAAACTAAAAAAAGTAGAAATTTTCATAAGGGTGTATTATACCATCGTGAATCGCATCCTGAATCGGATCCGATGAAAGGACGCCGCATACGTGCGATACGATTGGAGATATCTCGCATCGTTTCTAACGTACAGCGGCGTCCATCCCATCGGATCCTAAATTCACGCTATACAAGTGTTTGGCTGGCCTTTGTTTTTTTGTTTGTTTTTTGGCCATTTGTTGTTTTAACGGCAACAAATACATCATCTGTGGAAATTTCAACTGTCTAACTATTACGGTTCATGAGATACAGCCTGGTGAGGGATGGCCGGGAAGAGATACATTCTTTTTTGTCAGACCAGCACGGAAGATTTCCAAAACCAAATAATAAAAATATATATTTCGTGAACATAAATAGTACAGTACAAATATATAGTATACAAGAGCTGGTTTCGCTATGTTCCGCCATACCATAAAGCATACAAAATTTATCAAATACTTAGGCTTTTACATATTACGTTATAGCAACAATATCATGCACAAACTGAATATAATCTATTATGTCAATTATATAAAAATATCAATTAGGAAAATAAATTATTCAATTAGTAAATTAATTAATAACTCAGTCAAATTTGTCATTAAGGTATTCATGAACCGAATAATATGCTTTGTCAATTAATAATTTAAACTGTTCTCTCCTATAAGAATTAAAATTATAAGCATTACGTATATTTTTAGGCAATTTGTTGTACAATTTTGGCGCCATTGCATAAACACTCTTGTGTAGAAATGTAGTGTTTGTATGTATTAGAAGTACCTTGTCCGAGCGACGTTGACTCTCTACACGGTGAAATAAAATAATAATAATTTTTACAAAAATAACAGTTCATAAATATATGTATACCGTTGGGAGAGTTAATATCTTTAGTTCTTGAAAACGTATTTTGCAGCTATCACAGGGTTTTAACTTTAATATAGCTCGTAAACATTTCTATTGTCCTAGGAAAACGCTATGAATTTTTGTTGCACTTCCCCAGAATATGATGCCATATCTTGCCAAACCTTTTTATGACTACCGTACCTATACTAGCCATCGAGATACCCAATAAGGGTTGGCGTCAGGGAGGCAACCGGCCATAAAACTAAATCATATACAGCATGAATGAGCTTACTGATGATCCCAATGGGATGCGTGGCTACGAGTGGCACAAAAATTTCTCGAGTTCCTGTGCTTCGGAAGGCACGTTGTGAAGGCTCGACCATCCCGACGCTCTAGCCGAGTTCCACATATAAAGATGGTAGGGAGAGCACAAGACGAACACACAGAACACAGCTAATAACTTTATTATAATCTTTGCTTTACAACTTCGATAAATTAATAACGAGACTTATGCTCTAAGATATGGTAATAAACTCAAAGATATTAGTAGACTGAAAGATGTTAACAGATTGAAAGGTGGTAGCAGACTGAAGGATAGTAGCGGACTCAACAATGAGTGATGAGAGAGAGAGAAAGTAATCTAAAAATGGAATGGAATGATATGAAATTTGAATTAAAAATGAAATTTGAATTAAAATAAGGAATGAAAAATGGACAGGATGAGAGAAATGAGGTTGGATGAGATGCAGCATGCAGGTGGCATGCTGCAACGTTACAACGTTAAGCCCAGGCTGTCATCATCAGATGGTGGTCATTAAGGTGTGTTAGATGTCTATAGGCAGTTTGAAAATCTGACACCAGTGTTGGCAGCTTACACACATGAAAAGCAAGCAAGTAGAAATATAAAGTATCTCGATGTACAGTCAGGAACAGAGATACTTGACCAAGCCCTTGACCTATATCTTGAATTTTCTCTTAAACTATAAACAATATAATATGAAAATTAACTTTTATAAGTGTTTTATTTTAATTCACAATGCTATTTTTGATAAACTCTTATTAAATGAAGAAACAAAATATGGTGAAAATTTTTTTCATGCGGGCGGGATTTGAACCGTCTGCCTAGGTCAATGTTTTGCTCTGCCACCTGAGCTACCGCATAATTCAATCTCGGCGCCGAAATTCTCCACCATATCCCATTTCCCCTTATACGTTATTTATTCAACATATTTTATTTTTAATTTATTAAGAGTATGAAAATGTATATACAAAAAGATTTTAATGAAGTCTTTCTTAATGTAAATTTTCATGTCAATCCTAACTATTATTATAAATGCGAAAGTGAGTTTGTTTGTTTATTTGTTTGTTTGTTTGTTACGCTTTCACGTTGTAACTATTGAACCGATCATCATGAAATTTTGCATACACGTTGTCTGGGGTACGAAGAAGGACATAGGCTACCTTTTATCCCGGGAAAAAGTACTGTTCCTGAGGGATCGACATTGACGCGGGCGGAGCCGCTGGCGAAAGCTAGTATTATTAAAGTTAAAGAGGAAATTCAAGATATAGCTAGAGGGCCTGGTGAGTTATCTCTGTCCGTGACTATCTAACTAACGAACCTAATCAACGTGTGCTGTCGGTGTATCGTATCAGTATTAATTAGAGATCCGTGCCCTATCTCCGACAGGTCAAGGCTTGTAAGATGCCTATCACGTTTCTGTTGTTTACCGATATAGAATATCAGGTGAGACGTACCACACTTTCATATAAGACACTTTCACACTTCAAGTATGAGGGGAAAATCTTGTACAAATCACATTTCCTTTCTTCTTTGTAATTTTTTTTTTTTTTCTTTCACAACTTTCAGGTGTCGGTCTCTAACATTTCGTGTACAGTAATATGTGTGTATGTATGTATTTATGTATATATTTTATTTTTTTAATAATGTATTTTTCCTAAACTTGCTCCTCCACATCTTTGCACCTTGCCTGTTTAATGTCCTTTTTCCAACTACCCTAAGGTTGCCTGGAAGAGATTGCTATTGCGATAAGGCCGCCTTTTGTACTTTTATCTTTTTATGCTTATTGTTTTTATTTCTGTTTTTTATATGTGCAATAAAGTGTTAAATAAATAAATAAATAAATACAATATGCAAAGAAAACCCTGTCCGAGTTCGACCCTTGAAGGGGTGATTCAGCCCGCCGATATGAACAACTTTTCCTATGGGACCAATGCTCGATTCCCGCAAATGCGTTCGCGTGAGCTTTATCCAGCAATCTATCCGGGATCCCGTCAACCTCGGGCTCCCGGACCATTTTAGGATGCTACAGTGAATTCTGTAGGTATCTAAACGAAAAGGTGCTGCGTTCTGACGCAAGCTAAATTACACCGTATCGCTAACTACATTGAGTTGATATGTCAGGAGCATATTTTTGGCAGGAGCACAGAAAAGGACCTACGAATAATTAATAAGGGCGACATGGGTCTAGGTCATAATATCGTCAGTCACTACATCGCCGGTCGCTGCATCGCGCCCGTTACATCGACGGTTTAATGTAGCGAAGGTACACAATATCACTGGTACGCTGCATCGACAGCCCGCTATATTGATGGTAAACTGCATCGAAGGCGCATAGTATCGATGGTACACAGCATCGATGGCGCACTAAATCGATTGTAGCATGTATCGAAGGTCATACTTTTTGATGGCTGTCATTTAAATTTCATCAAATTTGTTCGGTTACTTTTTAGTTCGCTTTATTATTTATTTTTAAGATTATGAATTGTAGGTATAAGACTTTCCTATTTGAACCGCCTTGACCCTTACTCCCAAAGGTAGCCATAATCGAGTTAATTCGTCTGACCAATATTAGGTCAGCGTCCTTCGGAAATCACTTTCATGAATGATTTTCTTTTTCTATTTATTAGGCAATGATAGTTATTTCATTCTGAATACCTATTCAGTGATAACTTTAATTTTATTACTGGCTGCTTTTAGGGTTCCGTACCGTAAAGGAAAAAATGGAACCCTTATAGAATCACTTGGTTGCCCGTCTGTCTGTCTATCTGTCAAAACCTTTTTCTCAGGAAAGTGTAGAGGTATTAGGGTGAAATTCATATCAAATACTCAGATCTACTGTCCCTTGGAGCTGTTAAAAGATCGAACTTCTAAGCCAACGCAATCAAAACCTACAGCTTACTACCCATGAACGCAAAATATGTTTGTTTATTTTGCAAAATGTTGCTGACGCTATCACCGTGAAGACCCTTCCACCCGTTTTGTCAACAAAAATAAGCCTAGCCCAGACCCCAATTCGCTTACGTAATATTTGAATGACCCTCAACCCGTGACAGAAGTAAGATTTTCCTTCTAGGGCGGACGTGACGCTCACAGCATCCGCCCGCCATTGACTGGCAACTATCTCCAAATAAACAGGTGATTAAGATATTACTGACGGACGCTGTGGCGACCAGTACAGTACAATCAGCCAGGAATTTGACTAATTCTACGTATATGCTGCGTGGTCTTATCATATATTGCTATTCTACACATGGTCTTATCTACTACTAGCGACGCGGACCCCGGCTTCGCACGGGTGCATTGTACATATAATCCTTCCTGTTGAATAATAAAATAAATATATAGGGACATATCACACAAATTGATCTAGTCCCCCAGTAAGTTGTGAACTTGTGTCGTATACTAACTCAACGATACTATATTTTATAATTGATAAACATCCAAGACCCAGGTCAATCTGTAAGAGATAATTTTCCACTTTTACCTGGCCGGGGATCGAACCGGGCATCCTCGTGTCGCAGGCTGGCGTGTTAACCGCTGCGCCACCGAGCTCGCCCAATCAGTCTATCTATTAAAAAAACCGCATCAAAATCCGTTGCGTATTTTAAAGATCTAAGCATACATGTAACAGACGGACAGCGGGAAGCGACTTTGTTTTATAGTATGTAGCAAACTAGTGATAAACTGGCGTGCTGTAATAATAATGGCTTGGAATACACAAACGGATCTCAACTGAAAATGCAAGCTCAGGTGTGACAGAGAAAACGACATAACCGGGACAGAGATAAGAGTTTCCTCTTACGGCGGACGTGCCGCTCTAAGCATCTAGCCTCCATTGACTGGCTGCTACTTATCAACAAACAAACAGCTAATTAAGATACCACTGGCTGTTATATACCAGTGGCGCCCAGCACAGTACAGTCAGCCACTAATATATGGTTCATTCCCTATATTTTCAATGTACGGAAATGAATGACTTATTTATTACTCACAAGATGATAATACAGCATAAAGTCTTTAAAAAGAAGAGATACCTTCAAGGTCGGAAATTCAAGATGAGTTACAAGGCAACTTGCTGTAATATGACAGTGACAACTAGCAGTATACCTAGAGAAAGATGGAACGAAGAAAAGCTTTATCTGCTTCGGAAAGAAAAACAAAAATAGAACTAATTATATGATTTGCTAGCTTTCGCCCTCGGCTTCGCTTTCGTGAAAGTAGATCCTTTAGAAACTGTATTTTTTTCGGGATGAAAGGTGTTGTGTGGTCTTCCCCGGGCCTCAAACTATCTGTATACCTTTGATCTTTTTACCATTTCAGTGGTTGAAGCGCAAAGAGTTAACCGACATACAGACCGGAAACCTGATTGACAGTCAGGCAAAGCTGCTTCGCATAATAGTAATTAGGGATGTGTTCGACTGTACTTGTACACCGGGCTCAGCACGCGCGCATTGTTTTGACGCTAGTATGTTGATAACGATTATCAGTGCCGGCGTCATCATTACTGGTGTCCTGGGCGAGATTTCAATGAGTGCCCTCTCTTGGTGGTGGGGGATGCAAATTGAATTACACAGCCCTACCTGACTGAGCGCCCTGGGCAGTCGCCCAGCCGCGCCCTACCCTAACGCCGTTACTAAATAAATAAATAAATATATACGGACAAATCACACAGATTGAGCTAGCCCCAAAGTAAGTTCAAGACTTGTGTTATGGGATACTAACTCAACGATACTATATTTTATAATAAATACATATATAGATACACATCCAAGACCCAGGCCAATCTGAAAAAGATCATTTTCCATCTTGACCTGGCCGGGGATCAAACCCGGTCACTCCGTGTCGCAGGCAGGCGTGTTGACCGCTGCGCCACGGAGCTAGTCAAGTAGTTACTGACAATTATACTCCCCGACATTTTACCTAAAATTGAAAAACTAACGTATGAGATAAGACATTGCACACACACATTTGCACAATGTAGGGTTCCGTAGTTACGAATGCCATCTCAAGGATGGCCTCGCCAAATACGTCTAAAAACGAGCCCACATAGAACGGTGGTGCTAAAGCTAAAGAGAGAGTTATAAATCCTACTTAGAGATTAGAAAAAATATTATCTATTTGATTGAGTTCCACCTCGAGTAGACGCAAGCGCTGGTAACAAGATTTTGTTGGTACATAGGTATATTATCCGAGGGACTAAAAAAGGAACAGGGGAAGACAATATACAAGATGGGGGACGAACTAAAACTAGAAAAGGGTTGCCAGTGACAGAAAGCAGTGGAAGCGGTTGGAGGCGGCATTTGCCAAGAGGCACACTGAACTCGGAGACATCCTATAAAAATAACCAATATAACTCAAGAGTTTAGGATAAAGGACTTATACAATAGAATACAATATTACTCCGCAGTAGACAGGCACCAAGAGGCCTAGTCGTTCCGCCAAGCGCCGCGCGCGTTCGAACGTAAACACATTGGTATTAATTTAGGTATTATTATAATTAAAGCTGACATGATTTTTAGGGTTCCGTACCTAAAGGGTAAAAACGGGAGCCTATTAATTTCGCTCCGCTGTCCGTCTGTCTGTCTGTCCGTCTGTCACGAGGCTGTATCTCATGAACGGTGATAGTAATACAGTTGAAATTTTCACAGATGATGTATTTCTATTGCCGCTATAACAACAAATACTAAAATAAGAAATAAATAAATATTTAAGGGGGCTCCTATATACAACAAACGTGATTTTTTGCTTGTTTTTGTTCGTTATTGAGAAAACTAAATATTCTTTCACAGAATATTTAGTTATATATTCACTTTAAAAATAAATCCTTATCCTTACTAATAATATTATAAATGAAAAAGTGAGTTTGTTTGTTTGTTTGTTTGTTACGCTTTCACGCCGTAACTACTGAACCGATCATCATGAAATTTTGCATACAAGTTTTCTGGAGTGCGGAGAAGGACATAGGCTACCTTTTATCCCGGGAAAAATTACTATTCCCGAGGGATCGACATTGACGCGGGCGGAGCCGCGGGCGAAAGCTAGTAATGAAATAAAAATAAAATTAATATTAAAAGGGGGCTCCGATACAAAAGATATGATTTTTTTTTGCCGTTTTCATCGATAACGCGAGTCCGACTCGCACTTGGCCGGTTTTTTCTTAAGTTAACGTGGTTTGTATATTAATTGGACTTGGACTTGGACAAAACGGAAAAGTAAATCGAAAATGATGATCACAAGCTCACAATAGTTTTAAAAGACCTATTCAACAACAACCCACACGTAGGGTTAGCCGCAAGAAAGAAATGGCTCCCCTTTTTAATTGTATGGGAGCTACACTAAAAAAACAATTTTACTTTACTGTTTTTTCGGCATGATTAATATACTTATCCATACCTACCTAATTACACAGCTCTCTAGTACTTATAGTCTCTGAGTAAAACTTATGGATAGACATAGCGAAACTATACGGTGTAATAATGTGACGAATACCATTTAAACACAAAACATGTACTGATGTGGCTTTCCTAATTACTAGTTTATAGATTTTCGTGTGATTGATCGCTATCAAAACGTGTAACCAAATTGTAATAAAAATCACAATAAACTCATTTACAGCATGATGACTGATGAAGTATAAAGGGCACGTTTTTCAATAGGGCGGAGAGACCGCCGAGACACGCCGCGCGCCGCGTGATTGTCTGTGGTAGGTAGGTACAGTTTATTTTCTTCCCCTTTTCAAGAATATACACTGTCTAGATGAGACACACCTTCGGTCTAATACTGTTCGTACCAGTGATATACGAATATTACATATGTACTTAATTTTTTTAGCTCTGTGCTAATACCGCAGCCAGCAGTCATACCCCAACTTATTCAACTCTACCGTAATAGCTCAACATACTTATATCAACATATGCACTCAATAAAATGGCACGTTTTACAAATAGTGGAAAGAAAATTTTAAGCACGCTGTGCATCACTTGATTTGTCTATGGTAGTGGAAGGGATAGTTTATTTCTTTAAAATAATACGTTACTATCGCGTATATTAAAATGTAAACGTTAGGTATAAAAGTAATGTAATATACACGATAATACCGTATTAATGTGATTTTATTTAAATGTGTAACAATCGCGAAAACATCAGTTTATTTCTTTCTCTCCTAAAGAATATAAACTGGTTAAGTAAGAAGCATCTACTAATACTGTTTCTTATTTTTCTCCTGTAGTATTACCAAAGAAGCAATATCTTGCGAACATGGGGGCTTATTCGACTACGGTACAATTGTTTTTGTTACCGCTAGCAATAAACAAACTCATAACGTTGCAAGACATATAAATCTTTATGAATATTATAATAAGAAATTACAGCCATGCTTGGCGTAATAATTTGGGGCGAACACAGTAATCTAGAGTCTGGACTCTGGACTATCCAGAGTTATTACTCGTATTATAAAGAGGAAATATTTGTGTTTGTATGTTGCCTACACTATCTACACTATTCACTAATATTATAAATAAATATGCTCGGAAATTGCTCCGAAACAACAATTCTTAGAAAAATTCTTTCACCATTAGAATCCCACATTATCCTTGATAGAATAAATACCTATGTCTACCCGTGCGAAGACGGGGCGGGCCGCTAGTAATGGATAAACTCAAAAAGACTGAACCGCTTTATATAAACAGTGTGTGTTACGCTTTATATAAACTGTGTGATTTGTCCGTATATATTTATTTATTTATAATTAAACCTTATACCAATAGAAGCTACATTTTAATCCCGTGACCGTACAGTAATGAAATTATTTTCATATATCCATCTTGCCACAATTTTCTCTGTTTACCTCGCAAACGACAAAGAGGTGACAACTTTTCTGTATGTCACTTCCAAGTTGTTTACATCTCTCCCAGTCCAGTAATACGACGTACGTCATCTTGGGGGATGGAGGCTGCATGTTCCCTGCAATTCTATGCGTCTGGTAGTGAAGCTATTTCGGTTTGCATTGTACCTACCTGGCATTTATAAAGAAACATGAAAAAAGATGGGAAACCTATTTGAGTTGTACGGGTGAAGTCAGTGTTTTAAAGCGAGACAAGTGCGCCAATCTTTAAAATTAAAATAATTCATGGAGGTAATTAAATTTTCTCCCTTCTCCGATTGCTTTCTCGAATGCTCCGGGAAAACTCTTAGCAATCGTTTTCCTTCTTCATGTACCTACACGCCGTACCGTAATAAACTGCAACTGATCATTCTTTGATACAAGTAAATAGGTATGTATACCAACTTAATGTTGATATGAAACTAGCTATTGAAAAATATAATTGGATATTTGCGGGTTTTAGCATCCTTAATGCTTATTATTTCTTTATTTAATAAGTACATGCTTGTTGGATTCTGTCTGTCCCGTAAGAGAAAAAGACGTTAAACTGTAAATAATAATATAATAAGCAAGTCATAGAAGTATGAAGTCGACGCAATTTTTTTTTTATCTATAAAGCAAGTATATTAGCAAACGAAGCTTAACATATGTTGACACAAGTTGAAACAAACGACACACGAGGCTACATGTGTGTGACGTCAGCACGGCGCGGATGCCTTTCACCACGCTACGTCACTCGTTATCAACTCGCGCGCTGGCCGCTGCCGACCGCGATTGCTAATTTCGTCAGCTCTAACAGCGGCTCGTTGGTCTAGGGGTATGATTCTCGCTTTGGGTGCGAGAGGTCCCGGGTTCAAATCCCGGACGAGCCCGCTTTTTGCAAATTTTCATCATACAGAAATATACATTCCGTGATTCACACCCACGGAGAGGTAATATTCCTAAAAAAAGTGTAGAAACTTAAGAAATACACTTATCAGATACAATCTAAGTTATGTTTTAATTTTTTCTCCAAAAGAAAGACCTCTCCCTCACTTTATAACAAGATGGTTAAAAATAATTGACCGAGCGAGCAAAGCGTCTCAGTTTCGACTGGCCCAAAATTCTTTTGTCCGTCTGTCTGTCTGTCTGTCTGTTCTCGCCTACAGGTCGCATTTCTCAACCGATTCTCATGAAATTTTGTGAGCAGGTTCGGTAATTATATAGATTTTTTTTGTCGTGCCAGTTTTTCGTAATTTTACAAGATGGCGGAAATATGGGGGTCTGAAACTTAAAAATCTCATAGCACAGCTATTTGAAAAAAAGATCAAAAATGTCATAAGACTTTTTTGTTATTCTCAATAAGACGCAACTTTTTTGTCTGAACAACTTTCTTATACGATAAACTTGAACGTGTTTATAGTCGGCAATTTGCCCAAAAGTTGTCTGAAATCATTCAAGTGCATTCAGTATGATGTCGTAAATACAAATCTATGGTATGACAAGTATGAAAATGGTGCGTAGTAACTGTGACGTCAGCGATACAGAGAAAAATGATTTTTTTATATAAACATACCATGTGCGGTATCAAATAAAAGGGTTTTATGAGTATATTATGTCTATCGCACTCTGCGGGGTTTGATTGGGAACGCGGCGCGACAGCAATAGATATTATAAATACCTATTTTTCAATTCTCTAGAGCTTAGTGTTTCCTCTTAAAAAAGGGTCTGGTTGGGTCTTCTGGTAAAAGGAATGTAGGTTTAAATTTCCGTTTCCGGGAAATAGTAACTGAAGGAAATCATCCTTTAGTCAATTAGCATATCAGTAACCGATATATTTTCGAGCACTGGAGGGCAAATGTGGATGTTGGTTGTAAGGGCTCGCGAGGTCTACTGTTCTCGCAGAACCACTAGTTGTAACCTTGATCTAAATAATATCAGACAAATATCAGGAATATAACAACTGTAGTAGTTCCCGAGAAATTGTGTTGTTCAATCAAAAACGGCCTTAATTTTCCTCTGGCCAGTATTTTGCCAATCAAACTCGGAGAAAGGTAGTCAAATCCCAAATAATTCTGAGCAAAACAGCCACTTGAAATGGCCATCCCTTAAACAACTTTTGTAGATGCCACAGATCTGTATATAGGGCTAGATGCCGTATCAATGCTAACCGAGCGAGCGTGACTATCTCTTGAAAGTATTTTCTCTTTTAAATGTCCTTTTCCAGTTTTGTCAATCCTTTAGTGCAATGTAAATACTTATTTAGGGCAGTAAATCATTATCATTACATAGTATAAAACAAAGTCGCTACCCGCTGTCTGTCCGTCCTTATGTATGTTTAGATCTTTAAAACTACGCAACGGATTTTGATGCGGTTTTTTTTAATAGATGGAGTGATTTAAGAGGAAGGTTTATATGGTACATTGCACCCGTGCGAAGCCGGGGTCCAGTTGGCTAGTTATACATATAAACCTTACTCTTGAATCACTATCTATTACTGAAAACTGCATTAAAATCCGTAAGCGAACAGACAGCGATAACGACTTCATTATACGCTTTTTGTTAGCTTTACTTGTATGTTTGTTTGTTTGTAACTTTTGTTTGTAACCGACTTCTTTGAACTTGATTTTAACCCACTTTACACGGACAGATTTTAGACTTTACAAAGACCGATGACTATACAATAATTTGACAATAGCTGTTTTTGATTTTTTCTGACTCTTTAAGATCTGTTATTTTATACTAAGTAAAGATTTACTGGATGCAAACCGCTTTGGACCGGTCATTCTTAAAAAACTTGGAAGGCCTACGTCCAGAAGTGGACTTATTACTGCTGATATAATAAGTTTATTTATGTACATACATCATTTTATTTCCGGAAATGTCGAACATTATTAGTAACTGAAGCATGACCAACTCGATGCCCGCTTGACAGGCAGGAAGTTATTTTTTTTTTTCTTATTAAAATAATTCTATTTTTATTGGATCCGCACCACGCATCTCTTCTTCAGGTCACAGCTGAAAATCAGTGTATTGCTCTCGAGCAATATTACCACTGAGCTGTACTTTTTGTGTTGCTGTAGCACACACATTGAAAATTGCGCAGGTAGGTTATATATTTTATTTAATTTTTGTACATACATACATACATACGAGTAGTGTCGTAGTATAAGATTTTTTGGAGAAAATACATATTTGTTATTATCATCTTTCGTCTTTTTCCCTTGCGGAGTAGACAGAGCCCAGGTCTATAAGACCTTATGGACACATTCAGCATATTGGTGGGCATTAGCTGGAAATCGGAATCATAATAGTGATGGGTTAGCCGCATCGCCTAATTATATGATTCCTCAGATTTTCGCCCATTCCCTTGCTCGCCCTTAATTTTTGTATATTTTTTCTTATTACTATGTCGTTTTTTTGTATGTGTATTATGGCAGCAAATAAATGAATTATCCTTACTAATATTATAAATGCGAAAGTGAGTTTGTTTGTTTATTTGTTTGTTTGTTTGTTTGTTTGTTTGTTTGTTTGTTTGTTTGTTTGTTTGTTTGTTTGTTTGTTTGTTTGTTTGTTTGTTTGTTTGTTTGTTTGTTTGTTTGTTTGTTTGTTTGTTTGTTTGTTTGTACCGCTTTCACGCCGTAACTACTGAATCGATCATCATGAAATTTTGCATACAAGTTTTCTGGAGTACTGAGAAGGACATAGGCTACCTTTTATCCCGGGAAAAAATACTATTACCGAGGGATTGACATTGACGCGGGCGGAGCCGCGGGCGAAAGCTAGTCTATCTATAAAGCGATGTCTAGCCTTTATGCCAATCCGTGGTGAAGGCGTAGGCGTTTCGTATTGTCGCGATATCCGAAGCAGAAAATATTTGAATTTCACGCTTTTCGCTCGTATTACGTCGTCATTCGTATATGTTATTCGTCAGTACGTAGGTACTTACATAAACACAGCGTTCTTAATACGTAGGTAGTATTTTACCTTGACTAACCCATCCAAAAGGAGGCTTATGTCTTTCGCGTGTATATGAAATTCACCCACGTGTAAGTAATACGTCTGTTCTATTGGGACCTCCAAATGGCTTGACGAACGCTGAAGGTGTCATTATACTCGTACCTATTTTTCCCCGGAGTGTCACAGGCTATGTGTCAACAGCAAAAAATAATATGAGTGAGTCTGAGCATTATAAACGCTTACGTATGCTAAGAAACCCCAGGTGCAGTCCCTACTGGGATGGGTGACTGCAAGTGGCATAAAAATATCTCTACCTCCTCCGTGCAGGAAGGCACGTTAAGCCGTTGGTCCCGGCTGTCATCATTGATGGCAGTTGTTAAGCTGGCCTTTCAGCAGCTTGAAAATTCTGACACCACTGAGTGTTGGCAACTTACACACACGAAAAACAAAAAAAAATACAAAAAGGGCAGCCGGTTTTAATTTTGATTAAACAATGGTACTTTCTTATTTCTTGTTGGTCACATATTGGTCAACTTAGGTCAAAGATAACCTAATTACTGTAGGTATATCTAATATGCAATTTTGTCATAAAATAGGGATATTTTTTGTAGTGACTAGAGTTTTACGTTTTACTAAGCCTTCCATCCTTTCTACGTAGTGAGTTTAAAAAAAATCTTCAACACGCATTATTATTTTTCTTTACATGCATCTACAGATTCCAATAGGCGGGCCGTATGTCTGTTTGTTTACCTAGTAAGAAAACAAACTTAAGACACCTTACGCCTTGCCGTACCCCACCCCTTTCGTAGCTGGATAAAACACCTACCCCTTGTAAATATTAGCATATTGATACCCCCAACGACCGCAAATCGCGATCAGCAAACACCAGACCAGACAAACATATTAGCTGATGGGCACAAAAAAGACGCGCAAAAAGTTGTGAAAAGGGAAGGTAGGTGTGTCAATATTTACCTACTGTATTGTAGCATTTCTTTCCGGGTATACTTTCCAAGAAGGTTATACTGACAAAGCCGGTCTGTTCGAACTTAGTCTCGGTTACAGGTTCGTGAAAAAGATTTTTTTTTTTAATCTTAAAAAATAATATAAAATCCCGGGTGATCTGTCTCTTTATTATCAGAACCGCGTGGCTCCCGGACTTAGAATTTGGATCACTCCGACTATCGCCGTGTGGTTTCCTGCAAAGTAGAATAGGACCACTCCAAGTCTTCCCGTGGATGTCGTAAGAGGCGACTTAGGAAATACAAGCTAAACAAAGCTTATAAACATCAATGAGACCTCTCCAACCTGTCTAGCCAGCGACGAGAGTGTAGGCCAAATCCTCTGTCTGCTCTGGCCAAGTATGGCTCCGGTAGTATAGAGAAGGTCATGCTCCTGTAGTGAAGACTAAAAGGACCTGCTGACGACGACGACGACTATCCCCACGAATGTCCAACGAGGCGACTAAAGGATTCATAATATCTAACGTGCAACTGATGCATACCTAAGGATTTTTTAGGCAAGCGGTGTGCCTGGCACCAACCCTCCGTGGGTTTACATCCGTTATACGAAATTTTAGTACTGATATCCTCTATACTCCTCTTAGGATATCTGTAACAAGATTTGTGTTGATCCTAAATAAATTCTAGCCCGGGAACCACACGGCACTTACCCAATATCAAAGATTCAAGATTCAAAGATTTATTCAGAAAATAAGTCTTTTCAGGCATTTTATTTACGTCAATTCAAATTTTAATTATTAAGTTTCATAAATTTAAATTATTAATTATTTTATAAAAGCTACAGATTACTAGCGTTCCGGAACCGACAATTGCAGAGAATAAACGCCGAAAGAAACCCTTTTCAACAGTATATGTTAATATATTTTAATCTTTATTACGATACGAATGTCAAAGATTCAAAGATTTATTCAGAAAATAGGCCTTTTCAGGCACTTTTTCACGTCAATTCACATTTTAAATAATACTCATTATATTATATTCAAATTATTAATTATTGTTCAAAAGCTACAAACTACTAGCGTATCGGAACCGACCACTGCAGAGAAGAAGACGCCGAAAGAAACTCTTTTCAACAGTATTGGTCGCCTACTTGCCTGAAGGGCTTTGTATGATATTTAATATTTTTATCTTTTCTTTTTTTTCTGATATCATGTTATATACAATTTTAATTTACATATTTTTGTGGAACACGTTATGTTAGCGATCGAGCGTGCAACAACAACAGATATGATATTATAACAACAGACATAATGTATTTGGTATTATTTCTTATTGTCGTGCCTTACATGAACAAACCATGATTATAACGATTTTAGAGAAATGCATTAAGTAAGTACCCACGGAGTACCCGTTGTATTTTAAAAGAATACCTAATGAATTACATAAATATCAAATAACTCATTAAGTAAGTACCTACTTACTTTGTTTTATTTACTTTGGCCTGGTTAGCCAATTTCTTAAAAGAATAGCGCTTCATTTTTTTTTTTTACAAACTACCAGTAATAAAAATCTTTCATATAAAAAAAATCGACTTTGTTTAAACTACTGAACCAATTGCGATGAAATTTATATGGGAAAACGTGAAACTGCGACATGAAAGCATACTCTTTTAAACAAAAAAAAAATGTTTTAACTCGGTTCATAAATTACGGAGTTCTGAGGTAAAAATAAGGTAAAAAGCATAAAAAAATAACCAAATTGACTAATTTCTCAATTTTATTGGAGTTTGTTAAAAAATATCGGCAAATTTAATAGGAAGAATGTCTACATTTAGTCGTAGAGCAAACGATTTAGAAGCAAAAGAGGAAAGGCTCGCATTTTTTCGACTGTACATCATCAGAAAGTTTTCTTCACTCGTTAGAGGAGCGGAATCCTAAAAATGAATTAATGTTAATTAAGTTCTCATGGCCAAGTCCTCTGGCTGCTCTGGCCAAGTATGGCCCTAGTAGTACAGAGAGGGTCGTGCTCCTGTAGTGGAGACTAAAAAGGACCTGATGATGATGATGAAGTTCTCATGTCACATTAGTTGTTCTTGCATATTTCCTCTTCTATTCACATTTATTTCCAAAATGTGTCTCAATTCACAAACGCTTTTCAAAACTGAAATGAAATAGAATTTTATTCAAATTCGGATATCATGTAGGTATCTCTTTCTGAACGTCATATTATTATGTTTAATATTTGCAAAATCGATAAGCTACTAGCGTTTCGAAACGACTACTGCTGAGAAGAATACGCCGAAAGAAACTCAGTCCAGTATTGGTCCCTACGTGCCTGAACGGCTACACTTTTACATATTTATAACAAATTGAATTATTTAACATTAATTACTGATGTATATTGATTAATAATTTATTGAATGTATTACTTCCATGGAGTTTTATCTGTTAGATAGTCATTAATACAATATTAGGCATTTTTAAGTAATTGTCCCAAAAATGAATTCATTGTTTTCTGTAATCGCAAAGTTGGTGTCGCTAATTTATTTTTATTTCTCGTATTCCTGTTTTGGATATCACTATTTTTCATGTAAAGATGAAGATTATTACGAACAAACATAATATTTGCAAATATGTATTGCGCGGGGAATGTCAAAATATTAATATTTTTAAACAATTTCCTAAGAGATTCTCTAAACTTCCTAATCGATCATTTACTACAAATTAGAGATATTGGAAAGACTTTATAAAAAAGAAACTGAAATTGATAACAAAATAGTATTTTATTTTTCGAACTGTACCAAAACAACGTATTTTTATAACCTTAGTCGACCCCCGTGACACCGGCACGAACTCACACATAATAGCATTAAAATAATGTAAATCAATATTATTGGGTGTCGCCGCACCCCCGCGCTACCTACATATACTATGCGAAATATTTGTCTAGTCTGAAGCACAACCACGGTGTACAACTTAGACATGACATGACTGCCCTAAAACTGCCCTGACTAACTCCGTGGCGCAGCGGTCAACACGCCAGCCTGCGACACGGAGTGACCGGGTTCGATCCCCGGCCAGGTCAAGATGGAAAATGATCTTTTTCAGATTGGCCTGGGTCTTGGATGTGTATCTATATATGTATTTGTTATAAAATATAGTATCGTTGAGTTAGTATCCCATAACACAAGTCTCGAACTTACTTTGGGGCTAGCTCAATCTGTGTGATTTGTCCGTATATATTTATTTATTTATTTATATTTATAAAAAGGAGTGTTCTGTTTCCAGAGCTAATGTATGTATGTATTAGGTGTAGGGGTCCAAGCTAGGGCTTGTTACCGGTACCATATTCACATTATAAATACCGGTAACTACCGGTATTTCCATTATGGGTATCGGTAATCTGGTAACATAACGATATAATATTGTAAAAAATTAACGTTAATTTTACCGGTACCTACGCGTTGTTGCCGTCCCGCACGAAAATCAACTTCGAATTCTTCAAAACAACATTTTCGCCCTCACCTAGCTGCACAACACAAATCGGCAACGCAACGCATGTGCTATCACTGTTCGTTTGTTTTTCATGTATGCAACACTGGTGTTAGATTTTTCAAGCTTCCTAAATGCATCTGACATAGCTTAACGACTGCCATCAACGATGACATCAATAAATGATGAAAACAATAATTCCCGATCCTACCAAATACTGGAACCAAGTATCGGTAAAATATCGATAAAAAGTATCAAATATTCGTTACCACGCATAACGATACATTAGCATAGAGTACGTTCATAACGTTTCATAGAGGTACCGGTACTGGATTTTACCGGTATTCCAACGGGTCCAAGCCCCGCCGGGGCCGATTTACAATCAGAGGTATTGTAAATCGGCCCCGGCGGGGCTTGGACCCGTATGGGGGACCAATCTGACTCACGTACGGTCATTTTCCGAATGCAGCTAGTGGTCGATACCACTAACTGCATCCGGTGAAGGCAAACATAGTTGGGAAACTGCACACTAGTGGATTGTTGGTTAGTGTGTGAAATAGAGAAGGTACTGGCAAACCACTTCATTATTCCTGCCATAATTATACGGACAAGAGCCTAGCTCTTTTATTTTTTTAGCGTTATTTCTTAATTGAATAAGAAAAGCCCTCTTAAGTATCATACAGACAGTATGTATGTAAGTTTCTGTATTATACCATATCTTCTAAATTCCTGATCAGATGCCGAGGTATCTTTACTTGGCTTATCCTGAGTGATATTTTTTGCAGGCAAATCGCATTATTATAAAATTCCGTAATATCAAAGAGCGAGATGTGAATAGTTTATCGCGCGATATAAACGGCGTCGCGGGCGATGGATTGACACAGATTATATCTGTGTTGACCCACAGAGGTAAATATTGACCGCGCGACGTACCTCAAAAAGAAAAAAATCTAAATTCAAAATCACTTCCAATTCACAAGGCCAACACCTCAATATAAAATGCACTTTGCTCCAATGCAACAGAATCTATTCTTCTTTGCACCCCTCCGTAGGGGTGCAGTAGTTCGCTTAATTCGCAGGCACGTGCCGCCCCGCGTGGGACACGAGTCGCCCGCGGTTCCCACACTTCCAAATTATTATGTTTGATCGTCCACGCTATTTGCTGAGTTTCCCCTTTATGCGCTAATTTTTATTTGAGAATTTTATAGAGTTTCTTTATGTGTTCTTTAGAATAAAATAAAAAAAAATGCAATTGGGCACTTTTTTGCACTGTTATTTTTGTGTTGTGAAATCGTACGCGTCAAATAGGTATAGCGTATGTTACTGATAATGCATTTTTCTGTAGGAGAAAGATTATTTTAAACCGTTTAAGTGCAAACAACATGCAATCTTTATTTTCTTTATAACATTAGTTAAGATTCTAGTCAGATATCTTTGTCTATTATATAATTGTAATAAATAAATTAACATTCCTGTACAGTATGATACAGTTTACTTTTATAGTTGGGTAATATATTTTTCATATTATGGCACAGAGGTCTACACCCACATAATAAAAAGACTAACGCGTTGATATCTTTTATATCAATATTTTTTTTTATAAAAAAAGATATAAAAAGTTTATAATCAATCAAATGATTACTTTATTAAATAAAACACTTAGATAAATTATCAATATGCATAATCCATATGTCTTTTTTTATATTATATATTAGTTGCCCATTAAATCCCACTGCTTGGCAGATGCCTGTATGCTTTTATGTACATACAACAGTTATTTTTATTCTATTTTCGACTCTATCAATAACAGAAACATAAAGCAGAACACTAGGGAAGTACACAAAGTAAAAAGTATGTAGGAAAATAGTTGACGTCAATCTTCATTCGTTAACAAGCACTAAAGGAGATTATACTCAGACGCACAATGCGCAAAAAGCAATTAGACATCTCCGCTCATTAAAAAAAAAGTGGCGCGTGCTAGGCGCGTGGCGCGCGGCGCCCATAGAGCTTGAGGATTATTGGACATTATTGTTTATGGAAATATTAATGGCGGTGTACGGTTACTTACTTTTGGAAAGATGAAAGGCTTTATTTTATTTTTTTATCGTGTTAATGTAATATTTCTTTTATCTTTTTAAATTTTATCGGCCCGATATCAAGCCAATTCTTTAACTCTGTCAGAGGCTGGTAATAAAAGGTAATAAAACGTGCGTCATAGTTTGTGGCGAAAAACCACACTCGTCCTGTTGTTGAGAGCTTTCGGCTATTCTTCATCTGGAAAAGTTTAGCATTCGCAGTCTGTTGAGTTATTTCCAATCATACTCAAAAAGTGGTAAAAAATGTTTGCAGTGAGGCCTTCCTTCCAGGATTCTAATCTAGCGTTTTTCATAATCTGTAAAAAGTATATTACTCAAATAATTAAAATTAAATAAATTCATTAGATGGGGCGGACAATTATATATAGAAAAAAACAGTACCAATTTTGTTTTTCATTATTTTTCGAAGTGTTGGGATCATAGAAGTAGCCCTTATCTACAAAATAAGCTTTTTATGAAAACCAAAAATTTCAAGGTTAAAGGGAAAAAATGTATTGAACCAGGTACTAAATGTTTTTGGGACCACCATATTAATCTCATTTTATATACCAATCTTTCTAGACGCCAACCACCAAATAAAAAAGACAGGTCCCACCGAGATTTGAACTCGGATCGCTGGATTCAGAGTCCAGAGTGCTAACCATTACACCATGGGACCGTTGATGCATCTTGCTGAAATTGGCTGTCTGGCACTAGAATCTAGCTTGCAATTTTGGAAAGGTGTCGCAATTTTCTCTTATGTGCTGTCACGCCATGTCATGTCCATCTATATAGTAAGTGGTTTGTCATGTCTAACTCGAACAGTATACAGCGTGCCACAAAAAAGAGAAATGATATTTGACGATCATCATCATCAAGATCTTATGACTCGTGTCTTGGATGTTTATCTATTTATGTATCTATTATAAAATATACTATCGTTGAGTTCGTAACTGTGGAGCTAGCTCAATTTGTGATATATTTATTTTATAACTCAAAATTCGTGACATGGTTAATGACAGACAGTCGGAATCTAATTTTGTAAGACCTTTTAGACTCTCTCTATAGGTATTACAGACCTAGGCTCTGTCTACCCCGCAAGAGGAAAAGACGTGATACTATAAATGTATGTATTAATGAAATAGACCGGCCATTTTCGCCAAAAAGTAAAAATCAAATCAAAATTTATTTATCCGGTATTATGTGTGACTCTTTCTAATAAGAAGGTGCAATTAAAATTTGAATCATTGTCACCTTAATTCTTTTCTAATTATCTGTTTTATTTTGATTTTAAAGAACAAAGTTCTTGTTGAAAATAACTTTTATCTCATAGACACTGAAGAGCTGAAGCGCTTATTTAGGTATTGAGCAGTAAATATGTCCAAAATACCAGTAATATACCTTAATTTCAGAAGAAGTACCTACCTATTTTATAAGTATTATTAGTCTCTTTATGTCTCCCATGGGATAAAGCCCCGTAAATGATAAGCGGTGAGCTTATATTAGCCACCAAATTATTGTATGATCTATTTTCAGTTACTAGTTATTTTAGTAATATGTATGTGGTATAATTATATACTAACTTTTGGTATAAATATTTAGGTAATCTCTTTAGATTACCTAAATATTTATACCAAAAGTTAGCACGAAAACGTACCTACCTGACTCCGTTCAAGTTAGGGTCAGATGGGGACCTGATAGATCGTGATTAAGTATTTTGATTTTCTAAGAAATTTGATGACTTGTGTGTGCTCTTATATGCATTAATTGATTTTAAAGAAACAAATCTACCAAGGATTTTAGCTTATTTTCGTATGCTTTTCCAAAGTCAAAGTCAAAGTCAAAGTCAAAGATTTTTATTCAAAATTGGATACATGTATCTCTTTTTGAACGTCATATTTTTATTTCTTATATATTTTTTTATATATGCAAAATTGAAATACTACTAGCGTTTCGGAACGACCACTGGTGAGAAGAATACGCCGAAAGAAACTCAATCCAGCCTTGGTCCCTACGTGCCTGAAGGGCTCTGAATACATTGTTAACATTAAATACAATTTTTCATACTATAGATTAATTTTAACATTTAATAATTGTTAACATTAAATAAATTTATATAAATTTCCACGCATTTTTATCAGTAATATAATCATCAATGCAGTAATAAGCCTTTTTTATTAACTGGTTTTTTACAATCGTTTTGAACTTAAGTAAAGGCAGACCTAATATTTCTGCAGGAATTTTATTATAGAAGCGTACTCCTAAACCCAAAAATGAATTCATAGTTTTCTGCAATCGCAATACTGGTGTAGCTAATTTATTTTTATTTCTCGTGTTTCGGTCATGGATATCACTATTTTTCTTATATAAATCAAGATTATAGCGCACAAACATAATATTCGCAAATATGTACTGAGAAGGTAAAGTTAAAATATTTATATCTTTAAACAATTCTCTAAGAGATTCTCTAGCACCAAGTTTATATATAGATCTAATAGCGCGTTTCTGCAGGACAAATATGGTGTTTACTTCTGCAGCGTTACCCCATAGTAAAATCGCATAAGACATAACACTATGAAAGTAACTGAAATATACCAAACGCGCAGTATCAACATCAGTCAGTTGTCTAATTCTCCTGACAGCATAAGCTGCAGAACTAAGTTTACCCGCTAACGTAGTAATATGGGCACCCCATTGAAGCCCGGCATCAAGAGTTATTCCAAGAAATGTTGTTTTATCAGTTAAATCTAGTGGTTCATTATCCATTACTATTTGTGTTGGAATTTTTGTAACATTTGGTAAGCAAAATTTAATACATTTCGTTTTCTTAGCGTTCAACAATAGATTATTCGCTGTGAACCAATCCAACACTTGAGCTAAAGTACTATTAACCACGTCAAAAGAATTAGTTTGTCTATCAATTTTGAAGACAAGAGAAGTGTCATCGGCAAATAGTACAGCCTTACATGTATTGACACAGTAAGGTAGGTCATTGATGTAAATGAGGAATAACAGAGGCCCTAGGATAGAGCCCTGGGGTACGCCCATCTTAACCGATGATCCGGAGGATTGTACCCTATCTAAACTAACTTTTTGAGTTCGGCCACTTAAATAAGATTCAAGTAAATCGCGAGATTTACCTTTTATTCCATAGTGCTCCAGCTTGGAGAGAAGGGTATTGTGGTCTACGCAATCAAAGGCTTTGGAAAGATCACAAAAAACACCAATAGCATTTTGTTTTCCCTCCCAAGCATCATATATGTATTTCAACAGAGCTACACCCGCGTCTGTAGTTGACCGACCCTTTGTAAATCCATACTGTTCACGATGGAAAAGGCTATTTATGTTAAAAAAAGCTAATAACTGATTAAAAATCATTTTTTCAAATATTTTACTAAGAGCTGGCAGAATAGAAATGGGACGGTAATTAGTGGGATCATTTTTATCGCCAGATTTGTACAAAGGAATGACTTTACTTAACTTCATCAAGTCAGGAAATGTCCCAGTATCTACACACTTATTAAATATAGAAGCTAAATATGGTGCAATTACTTCAATGATGTTACTAATGACAGCTACAGAGATATCCCACAAATCTCCAGTTTTCTTATTGTTCAAACTCTTAAATGTATCAATGATTATTTGAGGTGTTACATGTTGAAATATTAAATGATTGTTACATTCTGGTATACAGCTTGTTAATAGTTTTTTAGATTCTTCAGATGATGAACGTAAGGAGGCAGTAGTATTTACGGGAATGTTAGTAAAGAAATCTTCGAAATATTTTGCGACGTCTTCATTAGTACTGAGGATCTTATTATCTACTTTTAATTCTATTTTGTTGTCACGATTTTTGGTTTTCCCGGTTTCCATGTTAATAATTTTCCAAGTGGTCTTTATCTTATCATGAGAATCTAGAATAGCTTTTCTTGTATATAAAGATTTTGCGCACAGGCACGCCTTTTTAAAAACCTTAGAGTAAGTTCTAACATAATTAATAAATTCAGTATTTTTATTGTAAGCTTTCATAGCTAATAATTCGTATAACCTGTTTCTACTAACGTAAATACCAGTTGTAGCCCATTCACTAAATTTTTTACCGATACGTTTAGTACATTTTTTAATTTTGAATGTATTTTTGAATTCCGATTCAATAATACCAAACATTTTATTATATAGAGCATCCGGATCATCTCTAGTTTCTTCAATTAGGGGCATTTTTTCAGATATTTTTTTCTTAAATACATTTATTTTAGCTTTGGTTATAGATCTAAAGGTTACTTTTGGTAAGTCTACTTCTACATCATTTATAAGTTTTACAAACTGACCGTAGTGATCCGAGGTTAGATTTTTAGTTATATATTTGTCAACAGCAGTGCAATTGCAGAAAACATTATCTATGCACGTTGCAGAATCTTCAGTAACTCTAGTTGGTTCCAAAAACAAATTAACCAAATCAAATGATTTAAAGACATTTAAAAATCGAACACTTTCAGTTGTTGTAACTAACAAATCAACATTAAAGTCACCGCACACTATAATATTTTTGCGACAACAACATAATTTTCTCAAGACATCTTCAATAACTGATTCTAAAGTATTATAATCTGATCTTGGGGGTCTGTATACACATACTATAATATAATTCCCTAGTTCGATACATGACAGCTCAACATTACAATCTACCGAAAGACTAACAATATCCTTACGTTCTTTACATTTTACGTCACTTCGAGTTAGAATTAAGCTACCGCCTTTCTCTTTAGTCTCTCGGGTGTAAGAGCTTGTCAATAAATAATTTTCTACATTGAACTGTTGCTGGTGCGACTGCATAAAATGTTCAGTCACACAAACTACATGCAAATCTTTACTGTTTATAAACAACTCTAATTCTAACAATTTGCTAGTCAGGCCTTGGACATTCTGATGAAAAATATTTAATTCTTTAGCCTCGACTGTTGTCTTATTAATTAGTTTAAATCAGACTGAGGATTTTGTATTTTAGGTATATCATTAGTTGCAATACCTGTGTCAAATTTAAAATTATTTGCAGTTGTACTACATACAACAGAAGTTTGTAAATTAAAAGCTACTACTGTAGCTATTTGTCTTTTAAAATTAAAAGGAAGATACATAGTATCGTTAGTCAACTTAAATCTACTTATAAACTTATTTATATCTAAATAAAAAATAAAATCGCCATGACGATACGTCATGTTGTACATATGTACATTTAAATTGTGTATGTGCTCGTTTCTTTTCCTATCTAAAGATTCCGAATACGGAAAGGCACATATCATAAATTTACATTGTGTTCTTTCATTTATATTAATTAATTTGTCCATACTTTGTTTAATATTCCTTTTTGATACAGAGGAACTGTCACCACATAATATTAATATTGTACAGTTTTCATCAAGACTGTCACAAGTAATACTGTTTACCAGGTCTAAATAAGAAGCGCCGGGTGTACATGTGTTGTAGACAGAACAGTTATGGTTGAGGTGACTCAAAATTATGCTACTAAGACCTTGACCTAATTTATCAGAGTATATAAATAATTTGTTACAAAACCTTTTTTTATTAAAACTATTTTCTATCGTACCTCCAAAGATTAATCATTTACAATTTCATGACAACAATCGCCAATTGACTTTTTCCTTGTATGAGAATCTTCTCAATAGCCCCCTGTAGTAGGTACTTATATTGCAACAGCAGCGGCCATAGATCTCAGTACAACTAATAGACGACCCAATCCGTAATCACGACCACTCTGTCAAGAGTGTACGACTAAGAAGAGTACTTATTATATTTAATCTCTTTGGGTATACTCTTAATAAATTAAGAAATAAAATATGGTGAAAAACTTTTTTCATGCGGGCGGGACTTGAACCAGCGACCTAGGTCTATTTACGACCTATGCTCTGCCATCTGAGCTACCTATATCTGACTTATTAAGAGTATATCAAAATAGCATTGTGAATGCAAAATAAAACACTTATAAAAATACTCTTTGGATTTAACAGAACAGCATAAAGCAATTCGTGCCATCTACGGCCTGGGCGGGAGGCACTCATCACGCAGACAGTTGTTTAAAGAAATTGATATCTTAACTGTAGCCCCACAGTATATATTCGAGAATATAATGCACGCAAGGAAAAATATTTTGTCGTTCAAAAAAGTTAGTGATTTAATAGATAGACCCTTGCGTAACAATCACAAATTATTTCTTCCGCGATATCGGCTAAGCAGAGTTAGCGAGTCGTTCATGAGAAACTGTATACGCTACTACAACAAATTGCCAAAATCGGTCCTTGATATGCCTGATAGAATATTCAAAAGTCATGTAAAACAATTACTTTGTAAAAAGGCTTATTATAGGACCCAAGATTTTTTTTTTTTTTTTTTTTTTAATTAATTTGGTTCACAATCTGGTTGTTGCAAGCATTGCTAACAATAAAAACGAAAAGCCATATAAACATGAAAATTGAACAACCTTCTCAGAGTGAACACAGCATGCAATAAAATATATTAGCTCTCAGTTATTAACATTATATAAATCTACAAAATAAAGAGCCATAAAAAAACTACAACAAAGAATTCCTAATAGAATTGGCTGATGCATTGAAAATGTCTATCTCCTGGCAAATTTTATTATATTGAGAACACATACGAATTAATGGCGAGTACTGACGATAATTAGTACGACATGGGGGCAAATAAAAGACCACACGGTTATGTGGGCGACTGCTGGTTCTAGGTACAGAGAAACTGAGCCTACTAAGAAGGTTAGGGTTATCAATTTTACCACTAATAATTTTATACAAAAATATTATATCTGCAACTAAACGACGTTGATGGAGCGAGGTTAAGTTGAAGTGCTTAATTCTTAATTGGTAAGATGGTAACTGATGGCAAAGGTTTTTTGAATAAGTCAAATGATAAAGAAACCTTTTTTGGATACCCTTAATCCTATTGATGTGTATTGCGTATGATGGATTCCAAACAGGACTACAATATTCAAGTATACTTCTGACATAACAATTAAAGAGTAATTTTGGAATTTCAGGCGCATTAAAGACTTTCACCTGACGTAAGACGAATCCAGCCAATTTAGAAGCCTTCTTGACTACATTATCAATATGAACTCTAAAGTCCAATTTTTGATCTAACACTACACCAAGGTCACGAATCTTTTCAACTTCTTGAAGAGCTGAACCGTTGATTGTATAAATTACATTTGGAGAGTTTATTTTACGTGTAAATTTAATAAGATGACACTTGCTAGGATTCAAGATCATTTTATTTTCTACACTCCACTGACTGATTTTGTTCAGATCATCCTGCAACATTGCAACATCCTGGCCCGATTTAATTACACGATATAATTTTAAATCGTCAGCAAACATTCTATGTTCTGATTGTAAGGTGGAACATAGATCGTTGACAAATATCAAAAAGAACAGAGGACCAAGATGCGAGCCCTGTGGGACACCTGAAGGGACTGCTGTAGGTTGGGACTTAAAACCACGCTCATCAACCAGCTGGGAACGATTTCTCAAATATGATTCACACCATCTCAGCAAAGACCCACAAATTCCGGCATGAGCAAGTCTCAGTAAAAGTATGTTGTGATCAACTACATCAAACGCTCTAGAATAATCTGTATATACAGCATGGACCTCATTATTTTTGTCTAGTGCTGCAGTAATATCATCCACATACCCCAAAAGGTTAGAGACCGTCGAGCGACCGGGCAAAAAACCATGCTGATTGGTGTTAAATATAGGTTTAAAATGAAAATAAAGATGATTTTGTACCAAACAAATTTTGTTTCAAACAACATGCCCATAAATGATAAAATTGAGATCGGTCTGAAGTTAACTATGTTTGTTAGATCACCTTTTTTGTGAACCGGTGTAATGTGGGCAGTTTTCCACTTTAAAGGGAAAACTCCATCTGAAAGAGATTTATTAAAAATTATGTAAAGTGGCTCCGCTAATTGGGACGCACATATTTTAAAGAACATCGGTGGTATAGCATCAGGTCCTGGACCCTTCCTGGTATCTGTGGATTCAAGGGCTTTAAAGATTTCGCTTCTGGATACACAACATGTACCAAGGGAAGCATGGGCAGTATTTGTAGTGGTAACCATAGACGGCGTTGATGGATTACTAATATAATTTGCATTGAAATAATCTGAAAAAAGGTCACTAATTTGCTGTCCACCTTGCGCTTTTAGATTCTCTAGATACATTTCGTCTGGGATGTCAGTGCTGTTAGATCTCAAAGATTTAATATACGTCCAGAAATATTTAGGGTTATTCTTAATGTGTGATTTAGCTTGAGACCTAAAGTTAATGAGACAGTCATCAATCATTTTATCACTTCGAGTACGCAATAATTTATACGTGAGTTGATCTCTGGGATTGCCATATTTTTTGAATCTCTTATGAAATTTTGCCTTCTCTTTGAGAGTCTTTATTAGTAATCTGCTAAACCAAGGAGGAAACGTTTTATCTTTACTAGTCCCAATAGGCGTATGAGCGTGAATGATAGGCATTATAAGTTCATAAAACTTCTCTACAATTTCGTCCACGGAATCCTGTGGTTTGAGATGTTCAAACCAGTCAATCTTTTGCAATTCATCTTTGATGCTAGAGTAATTTGCTTTGAAGAAGTTCAGGAAAGGAGATCTATTAAAAGCTATTCTTTTATGTAACGGGATCGTCATTTTAATACGTAAAGTAGGATGATGACTATCAATTTTAACTAAAGGTACAGGGTGCTCAGTTACTTGAAAAACATTCAATTCATTAGAGAAGATCAAATCTAAAGAACGATCTTTTGATTTATTAGTGACAGGATTTAACTGATACAAGTTGTTAAACGTGAGAGTATCCACAAACAGGTTCTCCTCAGATGAGTGGTTACCAGTTGGTAGGAATGAATTTGTGTTAGGGTCTTTTTGCCAGGACAATTTAGGAAAATTAAAATCACCTGCTAATAGAAGCAATGAATTAAGTGGAATTTTGTGTTGCAAAACATCAGTAATATTAGCTGTAACACGTTTAAGTTGTTAGAACTCTACTGGAGATGGTAAATAGATAGTACTGATGCAAAGGTGCCTCACTGAGTTTCCTTGTCTGAGTTTAATTGACACCCATAAATCTTCATCTGTAGACTCCCACTTTCGTTTACGAATAGGCTCATGTTTTTTTAATACAGCAATAAGCACACCCCCTCCATCCAATTTAGTGCTATCGGTTGTACTACGGTCACGCCGGAACACTACATATCTGTCATCAATCACCTCATGGTCATACACATTATCATTAAGCCACGTCTCAGTAAGCAGGATTATATCAGCAGTCTGTTTCAATGCATTAGTCAATATAACTTGAGTTTTGGTCTTGAGACCCCTAACATTTTGATATACAATATTTAAATTTCTACACAAACTTGAGCTTCCGTTGGGCAAAGAAACCATCAATAAAAAAAGAACAGAAACTAAATTGATGATAAGGTATTCAAATCACTTACAACAAAACTTTTAGAATTAACGTCTTTCCTCATAAAAATTCTGCCGTTGCGCACCCAGACGAAATCAAACTTTTTTTCCTTGGCCACTTTGCGGGCAGCCGCGTGGATTTGTTTGTTAGCTGGCGTCAAATGTTCGCAGACGTATACTGGCTGTTTGTCCTTCCTGGCAATGCCCAAGTGAGCCGAGTTTAACTTATCGCTTTGGTGGGTTCTATTATAAGTCTTCACGGCAGCCAACAGAGAATCTCTGACCAGGGGACTTGACAACTTTACTATTATCGATCTTGGCCGGCTGGAGTCCTTGTTGACCTTAGCAACACGATGGTAGTTCAATATCTCGTGCTCACGCAGTGGATGGCCCACGGTTCCAGCAAGCTGAGTTAAAACAGTTTTGAGGTTTTCAGTTGAGTGCTCAGGTACACACTGAATTTCTAAATTATTTTTCCGTGAATGCTGTTCAAACTGGTCAAGTTTAGAGCCCAAACCTACAACCTGTGTTTGAAGGACTCCCAATTCGGTCCGAAGTGCCTTATTCTCCAACTTCAGGTCGTCGTAGTCCTTAGTCTTCTGGTCAAAAGCTTCCTGAAGTTGATCGTATTTATCAGACATATGCTGAACACTAGCAGTCAGTTCTTGAAGTTTCGCACGGGTGTCAGCACTATCGACTGCAAAATCTTGACTTATGTCTTTACGTAGTCGTGTTAAAGCTTCCTCTAGACTATGATCAAAATAATTCCTAAAGTCTTCAATGCTATAAATAGCCTGTGGGTCGCTATGTGAGGGAGTTGATGGTTGAGTAGAAGTCTGGACGCTGCCGCTGACAGACCTACACTCGACACACTTCCATGAAGCCTTATATGCTTTTGACTCCTTAGCAAAGTTTTCGGAAGGAATTTCTAAACACTGGTAGTGAAATGTCGCAGCACACTTTGAACAGCTCTTGTTATCGGTAGTTTTTATTTGTTTTTTGCATTTCTTGCAGACAGACATTTTTTTGTTAAAACTCCCTACAAAGTTGGGAAACTTGATATGTGTGGCAACACTTCATATGTCAGATTCAATTTTGACGCTGTCAATTGATTTTGACAGATCACTTTTTGGACAGTTGTAGGTAGAATCATACACAAATTGAATTCTCCAAATTTGAGGGTATAAAAATACGACTTATCTTAAATGTTTACGGTCATAATCTGGTTACAATTTTCTTGAATAACACTTCCACGGTTGTATACGATGTTATACTAGTGATTAGCAGCACTTTCACAAGAAAAATATAAGTATTTTGGAGAATTTCTAATTAGACTGAGAGCGTAGTATTTACAAAGCAAGGCAGTGTTGCCAGTCCAGTTTTGAGCAGTATTCGCAGTTTTCCCGATAATCTAGTTACATTCAACCCTTTCTATAAATAAATAGTGGCAAAATTACAAACTTTAAATTATTAACGATAACAATATTTGACTTGAGCTTGGCGCGGACGCCTCGTAATTCTGTAATACAAATGACTATTACGAGTATGTGTGCTACATTATGTACGTGATATTTTTAAAGATGACACTTTTTCATTTTTATTTTTATTTTAGTAGGTACTTAATTTGACATTACTTTATTTCGGTGTTATTCATCTCAATAATATGACATTATTTTTCAATTCAATTTAAACATGACATTAAAATAAACCAATGTATACTCAGTCCACATACCTATGTTCTAAGGTTTTCAAAAATTGTGAGTTGACGTCTTTTGGAGAAAATGCGCTGTGCAGTTTGTTGCCGCTTCTTCTGCACTCCGCTTTGGAAGCGGCATTAAAATTAGCCATAAGTAAATTTTGACGTCAACAATTGTTGAGAAGTGAAATATGACAATTAATAAGTGTTCAAAGAAACCTATATAAAATAAACGTTTTAAATTGAATTGAATTTGAACAGAGCGATCTAATGTGGATGAGTAATATGTTTGTAAATGTGTGAATTTTCTCCTAAAACAAACATTTTATTTGTCTATTTAAAAATATTATATAATTTTTAATAATATAAAGATACTTTGGTAGTTTTAGTACCGATATATATTCATCATTGGAACGTAAAAAAATGTTGAATTCCCAGCATTGGTCCCATAGGATAAGTTGTTTATATCAACGGGCTGAATCATCCCTTTAAAGGTCCAGAACGACCAAAATTTCACCGTGTATCCCTATACACGGTGAAATTTTGATCGTTCTGCGTGCGATATGTCCCTACATATCGCACAAATTGAGCTAGCCCCATGTGAACTTGTGTCGTAGGTGGGATACTAACTCAACGATACTATATTTTATAATAGATACTTATATAGATAAACATACAAGACCCAGGTAAATCTGAAAAAAGATCGTTTTACAAACTTTTATTTAAAAAGACTATGTAGCTCCAAGTGAGCTGTCGCTACTTCACCGGGCGTTTAAGGCGAGAGCAGAGTGCCCTCAACCTTTTAGACAACATCACCAAAGGGCCCCCAGGAGGGACGGGCCTCGGCTATGGGCGTTGCCTGTGTGCGCAAGGCTTGGAGAGACAGCTAACTTTTATATTGCCTGATGGGCCGCTATTACGTGCATGCTATCGTGAATGATGAATATATAGAAGAACGTATTGTGCATCTAGCGAGTGAAAATTTACATTAACTGTACAGGTTATATGTACCTTTCATTCCGGAAAAAAGTACTGATCCGGAGGAATCAGCATTAGCAGTAAAATGTCAAAGCAATACTATTATGCTTGCTTTACTATAATATACTGCTTACATATTATGTATTTGGTAGGGAATGACAATAATAACTCGAAATATATCCGAGTTTTGAGCAGTATTCGCAGTTTTCCCGATAATCTAGTTACATTCAACCCTTTCTATAAATAAATAGTGGCAAAATTACAAACTTTAAATTAGTGATGGACGAGTTCGACATCAATTATCATCATAATCGAGTGTGGCGATGAATCGACGATACCCAATCGATCATACGATTCGACAGCTATCGAATAGGAAGTGAACATGTGCCACTGACTGCAAACTCTACTTTTATTCAATTTTGATTATGTTTTTATTGATGATACATCGTTTTTAATATTTGTCATTCATTTAACTTATTATATTTCGTCTAAAATTGTTTAAGTATTTTGGTCCAACGTTACCTCATAGAAAATACTTTTAATTTCTTACATATTACAAATTGTAAAGGTTATTTACTTTTATATTATATGTATTACTTGAATACAACAGTACAATATGTTCAAGATTTTATTTTTCTATACAATATCAACCAACAAGTTTATTTTTGTAATTCATTTTGAGGTCGTCACGCAAAAAATGTCTCAACTTAATTAATGGACGTATAAACAAATATGACGAAGCGTTTCATTTTCTTGTAGAAGCTTCGAAAAGAAAAGCTAGAATGTATCTTTACATATATCTATTTATAAATACAGTATCATCGATTTAGTGTCCCACGGCACAAGCTGTGGGGCTAGCTCAATCTGTGAGATTTGCCCACTTACATTATTTACTTTGTACATTTTTTTATCTTAATATGTGAAAGTATTCTGGGCGGTTTTTCGAGGACGGCAAATTCTTTAACAATAGAAAACCTCGCTCGTTATACTCGCCCAACATTTTTTCTTTGTATAGCCGAAGACTAAGGACGCCACAGTCAATAGGACTTGAGACACAATTCCTTCTCGACGTTCCCTTTTGACCTATTTTATAAGAGACTTTAAAGCCCCACAAATATTTTTAAATCCTAATAACCACTCATCGTATGATTATATGTTAGAATAAGAAATTCAAATTTACAAAATTGCAATTAAAATGACTTTATTACTGCATTAAATAATGAAGAACATAAATCACCCTTCTCTAGACAAACAATGCTTTTTAAATAACAAAATAATTTTAAATGTTTTGCAAAGTGATTATATTTTTCATAAATAATCTAAAAGACCAAAACAGTACGTTGTCCATTTTTACTTGCGGAATACATGTTCAGTGACGATCTATTTTGAGGGAAAAAAACCCGCTTAATATTAATAGTGCTCCAATTATATTAACATAAGACATTTGTCCGCATGCCCCATTGGCTGCACATTCAGTTATATTCTACAAATATTGTATGCAACGTAACCACGTGTGCAAGTAGGGTTGTCACCTCACTGATGTCAATGCTAAAATGAAAAGTCCTGATAGTTAGAGTTTTTTACAAGTGCTTACTAAACCAGATGGCAGCACTGTGTCGTAGAGTGCGATGAGCTGCTGCAAATTAATAATATTTGACAAGCAGCGACCACTGACATATTATTGGCTAACTCCGTGGCGCAGCGGTCAACACCCGATCGAGTTCGATCCCCGGCCAGGTCAAGATGGAAAATGTTCCTGGGTCTTGGATGTGTATCTATATATGTATTTGTTTTAAAATATAGTATCGTTGAGTTGGTATCCCATAACACAAGTCTCGAACTTACTTTCGGGCTAGCTCAATCTGTGTGATTTGTCCGTATATATTTATATTTATTTATTTATATTGGCCAATAATAGCGAAATGGACCTGCTGCCTCAGTTAGAAAGGAAAAAATGTTTGGAGATCTCAAAGTTGGCAGATTAAGTCACTAGTTACGTGACTTAATCTGCTAAAAATTTCAAATGAATCAAATTGAATGCATCCAATAAAGATTATTATCCGTGTGGTATCCGGCAGAGTAGAATAGGACCACTCCAAGTCTTCCCGTGGATGTCGTAGAAGGCGACTTAGGAAATACAAGCTAAACAAAGCTTATAAACATCTAAGACACCTCTCCAACCCGTCTGGCTAGCGAGGAGAGTGTAGGCCAAGTCCTCTGGCTGCTCTGGACAAGTATAGCCTTAGTAGTACAGAGAGGGTCGTGCTCCTGTAGTGAAGACTAAAAAGGACCTGATGATGATGATGATGATGTCCCACTGTTGGAAAAAAGCCTTTCCTTCCATTATTCTCAATTCTTCGTAGTATCCTCCCAGTTCTTACCAAATACTCTTTTTCCATCTGAGCACCTTGTTTTGGTCTTCCTCTTTTTCTATATCCATCGGAATTGGCCCAGTCAGTGAGAAAGTGAGTCACAAACCACATAACTACTAAAATTCTTTCACAATATTTTTTGAATTAACAGACTTAAAGTTTGGGTTGGGGTCTCCTTGTAAACATATAAGTGACTCGATTAAATATTGTATAACAATATAAAACTGTAACAATTACAATACAGACGTGTGCCGACCCTAAAGCAGCGAAGGGCCTGTGTTATCGAAGGCTAGTGGACATGCAGTATGCGGTGTCATTGTTCGATAGTTTACGATGCATAATATTATTGAGTGTTGAGATACTGACCCCATAAAATATGGAAATGAAATATCGGCGAGCTCCGTGGCGCAATGGTTAACACGCCACCCGACACGACACACAGGTTGCGACACGAGGGTGCAGGGGTTCGATCCCAGGTCAGGTCAAGATGGAAAATGAGCTTTTTCAGATTGGCCTGGGTCTTGGATGTTTATCTATATATGTTTTTGTTATAAATATAGTATCGTTGAGTTAATATCCCATAACACAAGTCTCGAACTTACTTTGGGGCTAGCTCAATCTGTGTGATTTGTCCATATATATTTATTAATTATTTTACGTATAATATCCTTCTATGTCTACTAATACTATTCTACTACGTATACTATTCGATAATGGCAAGGCCAAAAGACCCATATTAATAAGATGATTGATGATGATACGAATAAGATGACCCATAGAGATGATACCAACGAAACTAAAAAAAACACAATTACAAGCTAGCTCATTATCTATGATAACAATACATTCATATTTGCTTAATTTACTTTCACTAACATAAAATATCAAATTATTATTTTTTTGTTTAGGTACATAAAAAAGGATTATTTTTATAATAAAAATATAATACTTATTAGTATTGCAATAGGTGCAAGGCATACACAGTTTCAAATAACAAGAAGTATATTTTACGATTGCAATATCATATTTAGGTATAAAATAAATTAACTTACAATAATTGGATCACGATCAAAAGTTCCCCAAGTACCCTACATTCACCATTATCATTCAATTATAGATACCGTTGACCATACCGTTTTATAGCTAGCAATTAGCCCCCGACCCCGACGCAATGATCTCTATAGATGCACCATAAGGTACGCTTTGCAAAGGGGGCCACTGACCATTACTGACCGATCCGCCGAGTGCCCAAAGAAAACAAGTGCAAGAACAACAGTTGTGCAAGTGTTGGTCACTCTTAAAATAATAGGTTTTGATGGAACAAAAATAGTGACCCGTTACTAATTAATTCAACGATACTATACGAACGGTTTATTGTATAAAGACAGCTCCGTGGCGCAGTGGTTAACACGCCAGCCTGCGAAATGGAGTGCCCGGGTTCAATCCCCGGCCAGGTCAACATGGAAAATTATCTTTTTCAGATTGGCCTGGGTCTTGGATGTTTATCTATATATGTATTTGTTATAAAATATAGTATCGTTGAGTTAGTAACCCATAACACAAGTCTCGAACTTATCTTGGGGCTAGCTCAATCTGTGTGATTTGTCCGTATATATATATATATATATATATATATATATATATATATATATATATATATATATATATATATTGTATATTTATCAATATTCAAATTATTTGTGATATACCACTTTGTACTTACAGAACGTCCTCAGAAATCTTATTGTTGCCTTATTATTTGATTTCTGTGAAATTTACTTATTTAAACTCTTCGTTCTTACTGTAGGTTATTTGAATAAAGGCAGATAAATATTCTTTAATACATAAAAGTATCAACTAATTATAATAGGAAACCTAATATTTTATTCATCTTCATATTTTAAATACCATTTGTTGAACGTTAACTTTTCCACATTATTATTGTTGACGTCAATAACTTAATTAGAGCTAAGTTTACGCCGTTTCCAAGGCGGAGTGCAGAAGAAGCGGCAACAAACTAAAAATTATATTTCATGTCCTACATTGGCGGTCAAATTGTAATCACCAATGAAAAGCTCATAATCATAACTGTATCCATAAATATACCAGTTGTAACCAAACCATAAATCAAGAATTACTCAATAAAAATATGCGATCGGTGATTCCCCAAAATTTATAACAGTCAACATCTCGTAAATTTATAATCGAGTTAGATCGGTTAATCGAATAAGTGCTTGAGCAATGAATGGCGGTTAATGACAGCGCGTGGCTGACGATTATGTTACACTGCACGCCCCATCACTACCCTAACCATTATTTTAATTCGGAATTTAAAAATAAAGTTTTGTTTTTAAATGGAAACTCATTTGACGCTGGCCGATACTTATACCTATAACAATATTTGTTGTTGGCCTCCTTAGTTCGTTGCTGTGTTTCGGCCCACTCTAATGGTTTCCCTGGAGGCCTTAACGAACTCCACTCCTTTCTCCAGCAGCCGAAGACTGGCTTTAAATATGTATAAGATTCTTGCTCACCATGCCATACGATATGATGATGATCGGCGAGTAAAAAGGTTTAATTAATGATCCATCCTCTATTTCACAATACCTTCTCAGCGAAAGGCTGAATTCAAACTATTCCCCTTATTCATAAAAATTAACAAACGCTTAATAAACTTTATTTAGTCAAAATAGGTTTTCTTTTTTCCAATTTTCGCAAAAAATAAGTATTTTAAATAAAACTTTTATTTATGTGTTATTACATTCTTATGGTTTATTAAACGTTTGTTATTTTTTATAAATACGGGGTTCATCTTTAAAGAATTATAAAACCTAGTTGTTAAAGAGAGTCTTAACTATGAAAATCCAGTGTAAATAAAGTTTTCACTTTTTACAAATTTTTGAATTACGTGCTTCCCTAAACTTTCCGACTGACGACAGCCGTGACGGGACTTTTAAAAGCTTTTAATTGCTTTGAATCATTTAGTATTCATCCGTTTTGATTTGTGTCAACCTGACAACCGACATCTGACTATGACGAATTGTGACGTCGACAGATTTTTTAAACATTATTTTATTGCATTTGTCAAAGGCTTGATAAAAAGTAATTAGTTCATTTGTGTTTCTTTTTATAAATAAGTTGTAATTTAGTTATTCATTTCTTGTATAGGAAAATAATATTGGGTACTAAATAAATAAAACTATAATATACATACAGCTGTTCGCTTATTTGGTATTGAAATAAGTTTTTTTAGATATTTCGATAACCTCTGGGAAAATAGGGAATCCACAACTGGATAGGTATTCTTTATATTATTTAAATATTATTTCAGCTTCTTATTACATCCTGAAAGTAGGTACGTTACATACGTACCAATATGTATATAAATTCTTAAGTATCTACCTAATCAGACTTGTTGATATTGAACATAAGTAGGTATATGTATTTTTTCGGAGTCCAGAACTTTTCTTAATAAAGAGTGTCCACTTTTGGCGTAAATGCTAAGAAAAGCTTCACGTTCTCACTTTAAATTGTAAACGGTATGTAATAAAATAGTTTGAAGGGTTATCTTTGCCCACGTACATTATACAAATTATCATCAATCCATTATATACTTCTTCATTGACAAACTCGTTCTTCTTAAGTTGTGTAACAGAAGTGAAAATGAAAAAAATAATTTTAGGGCTAAAAAGAAATAAAACAAGTGGTTATGATGAAATTCCCACAACATTGATAGTTTATTGCATAAATGAATTATTAGAGCCGTTGACTTTTTTAGTAAACCAATCGTATGACGAAGGAAATTTTCCAGAAACACTAAAGAAAGCTATTATAAAACCTATTTTTAAAAAGGGCGATAAATCCTTGATTTCAAATTTTCGGCTTATCGCACTATCGTCGATATTCTCAAAAATTTTTGAAAAACCTATATGTGAAAGAATATCTAAATTTTTTGAAAAATTCAATTCCTTAAGCATTAATCAACATGGTTTCAGAAAAAAACACTCTACAACATCCGCGGTCTTTGATTGTTGTTTAGAAATCTACGATGCTATAAACAACAATAAATGTGCCATAGCATTTTTCATGGACATGTCTAGAGCATATGATAGAGTCATACATAGCATTTTGATTGAGAAACTGGACATGTTGGGAATACGAGGAACAGCAAAACAGTGGTTATTTTCTTATTTGACAAATAGGCAACAATGCGTACAAATATCACATCTTACCGAAATCACTAAAGAGTTAATAGAGTACAGATCATCGAGCGCTATAGTAAAAGGTTCTATTCCCCAAGGAAGCGTGCTGGGCTGTTTATTATTTTTAGCATATATTAACGACCTACCTTCTGTGGTTAAATCTCATAAAATTGTTTTATTTGCTGATGACGCTACTCTTATAATAACTTGTGAATTAGATCAACTTTGCGAATTACAAAACATAATTACTGATTCACTACACAAAGTTACTGCTCACTGCAAAGAGATAGGACTCGAATTGAATTTTAATAAAACAAAGGTAATGCAATTTCGACCATATCAAAGAAAGGAGGTAGATTTAAATGTTACCCATGAAGGTAAAAAAATCGACGAAGTAAGGTCGTTTTCGTTACTCGATTTGAGTTTATCAAGATACCACTTGATAGACTCAAATCTTACTTGGAACAGTCATATAGAATCCGTTGTTAGTAAACTCAGCAAATTCTCATATGCACTGCGTGAACTCCGAAAAAGGACAAACGAGGAATGCACCCTCACTGCCTATCATAGCCATGCTGCAGCTTGGATAAGGTATGGAATTATCTTCTGGGGAAACTCTTCAAAAGTTCAAGCGGTTTTTATTTTACAGAAGCGCCTTGTAAGAATAATAACATTCACACGACCTCGAGAAACATGTCGGGAACTATTCGGAAAATTAAATGTGTTAACGGTTACGGGAATGTATATTTTTGAATTATGCCGCTTCGTTCGTAAACATGAGCACTACTTCGAAAGATATGGTGACAGGACTAGCCGTTACCCAACACGCCGAGGAAATGATTTAGTTCAACCCGCACCATTCCTCGATTTTTATAAAAATGGTCCCTATTACATGGCTATCATGGTCTACAACCACCTTCCTAAGTATATAAAAGAATCCCAGGGACCCAAATTTGACAATGAATTAAAATCTCTTCTGACCAATAAAAAGTATTATACACTAAAGGAATATTGGGATGATAAATTATAGGACTGACATTTTTCTTTATTGCTATTTATTTTTATTAATTTTATAATAAATCTATTTTATTGATTAAATTGACTATATTAAAATTCACAACGTCTTAAAAAGGTAAAATTTGTAAAAAATAAGATCTTTTTATGACTATGTTATGTGCATGTGTACTTGTTACAAATTTTTCGTGAATAAATGAATATGAATATGATATCTTCGTTTTCTTTCGAATAATTTATTTTAAATAGGGGTAGATCTGGACCCTTGGGACCCTTATATTCTATTCAGTAAGTCAATAATGGGTCTGAGAACGCAGAATAATTTTATTTAAACATAATATTGAAGCCAAAATAAGGAAAAATATTATGTATTTCACACACATTGCCCGATGCATCCTCCATGCATCGGGCATTAAATAAATGTAAGTACCCTCTGCCTCCGACACCAAATACTTGCATAATCGTGACGATGCCATCGTCTGCTTTATTAATAATTCCCGCATACCATGGGGCACCATAACTGGGGCACACCTTGACCCGAAACCACGACGACATTTTATTTTCATGCCAGTGCTATCTACCCAACTGTGAAAACTTTTATCTGTATTACGATCTAAATGGGTTCCGAAGGCAAGCACAATTAGTTTCTTCGTAGCACTTAGGTGGTTTCAAATATTAAAGTCTAAAGTGGCTTAACGATTAGCATCTCTCCACCCATGGTGGGGCGGCTGCGGGTGCTGCGGAGGCTGGTAAGAGGCGAAAATATGTGGGTCTGGGACACAATATTATTTTCCTTCCCTTCGCAGTAGACGATGGGCCCTTTTGGCCCGGAAGGTAAATGTTTCTATAAGTACATCACAACTCGTCTCGTTGAGCCAACTGGAGACCCTAGAGCTGGCAGCTATTTCGCTCAGCGAATTAGTATTGCTATACAGCGCGGAAACGCTGCCAGTATATTAGGCACGTTGCCTCGATGCGACGAGTTGGAAGATTTCTTCTATTTAAGTTAAATTATAATAATACTAGCTGTTGCCCGCGACTTCGTCCGCGGCAATTTCTGTTATTATGATTAATTCGTTTTTTCTTAGTAGGTATAAATGAATAATTTCCCCCCGTTTTCAAAACATTTTTTATTGATGCTTCGCTCCTATTTGTTGCAGCGTGATATTTTATAGCCTAAAGCCTTCCTCAATAAATAGACTATCCAACACAAAAAGAATTTCCCAATTTGAACCAGTAGTTCCTGAGATTAGCGTGTTCAAACAAACAAACTAACAAACCCTTCAGCTTTATAATATTAGTATAGATTTATGGTTTGGAATTGTCTGGCATTTTAAATAAATATTTTTATTTTTGTGGTGAATAAAGACAACGATAACAGCCAGCCTATATGTACATACCTGTACTGTTTGGTGCAGGCAATAGTGTTATTACACCGTACATGAAGTGATGTTGTGGATAGATTGCAAATGATGTTGCGGAGATACAAGACCACTTCACATAGGAAAATGGTTTATTACTTCATCATAATATGTAACATCTTGTTGGTTGGGTGTGACGAGTCCTTTCTTGTGGCTGTCTGATAGTATCTCGGGAATGATTAGAATTTTGTTGCTAATTATAGTAACAAAGCCACTGACACGCGGCCTACATTTATATGACCGCGTGCCGCTCGAAGTGCTGTGTAAGCTAGTACATATACCTTACACTGTTGGAGTAGAGTTTCCTCAAGGGCTTATATCGCCTGCTTGACGATTTCTGTCTCACTATAACTCTCAATTTTACGAGTTCGACATTCCAATACGTTCATACTAATCAGCTTTTTATCCCCTACGGAAAAAACAGAGCCTGGGCCATGACCACGTTTAGCTCGTGGCGGGCGGAATAATGAAAAAGGCTTAAAAGTAGTAGTATCCGCATCGCCTTTGACATGATTCCAAAAATATTGGTCTGTGTAACGATCTAAGGAACTATATTTTGAACAAGTGACTTCATATAACGAGCTATTTTTCTGAACAAAATTAATTCCATCAGTCACCTTTTCGAAAATGGCACGGCAAAAGAAACAGCTACTTTTTTTCTCTTAGATCAACACAAAAATAACAATTTTCTCCACTGCTGCGGCTGCGAACGCCTACGCTTGCTACCCTTGCTACGAATACGAGTACATTGCATCTACGAACCCGTAGCCATGGCATTGCGTAGATGAGGCTACAAACTCGAAGTATTGGTCACTACTTGTTTACTCGTGCCTACTTGAAATTTCGATAAGGGCCCCAGTAGCTGCCACTATGACATTCATACAACAAACAATATTTATTTATTTTGAAAACTCAAACAAATGACTAAAATGCAATGCATATTATAATAACAAAAATAATCTAGTAATAAAATGTTATCGTGCGCATTCTCCTTAAGAAATTAATAAATAATTTTTAATATCAGAAATAAAATAATATTATCTAGGTAGTTTATTGTTACTTTTTGATACAGTACTTTATGAAGTAGTTTCTACTAGGGTCTTTCAGTAGGTTAAAAACGGCCCTGAGAAATTGGTAAGCAATAAGAAAAAGTATTCTGATTATAATTCATATTGCTGGAACTACTCCATCATATGTTTTCTAATTTTCCTCAAAGGCTCATCTATGTTCAAAATCTATTTTGAGTTTTTAAAATTACTCTAACAAAAATGCTACTAGCGAGCGCCATCTATTAGCGCGGTTTTGCACGCTGTGTCAAAGCAAAATCTGGTTAGAAAATTCACCACTAGATGGCATTATATATTTCCTTTATTTATTTTTATTGTTCAGTTATTTGTTTGTCTTCGTAATGTTTAAAGTTTCCAAAAATTACTTTTTTTGTTGTATATGAAGATTTCATAATTATATTTTATTGCAAATATGTTAGTCAAAAAATTTCGTTTTGTTCTTCAAAATTGATTGTTTGATTGATGTGACATTTACAGCTGACAGTTGACGTATGATAATGCGGATAGTTGATTGAAAACTGCAGAGAAACTCAGAGCGCGTAAATACGATCATATTGTATTGATTTTAGCCGAAATCAACGTAAATGTGTGTTTTACCGTCAGCTAGTCCTCATGTGGGCCTAATTTGTTGAGTGTGACCGGTGCGAAGGTCAGCTAGATGTCCACACAATCCAAAACAATGCCGATGATCGAGTTAAAAGTATACGTGCGTGTGGTGGCTCTCGTTTTCTCCGTAAGTATTGTAAACATAGTAATGGCATATTGTTTTCTCAATATACACCCGGTAACCTGGATTCCGAGACGGAAAGTTTTTAAAACTTGGCCACTGTTAGTCCGCAAATATAATAAAAATCTTATTAGAGAAATTAAATATTTTGCTAATAATTGTTATTAGTCAACATAATCATATGGTTAAGTCAAAGTAACTACCCTCTGTGGATTTTCTCTTGTATTAAAAATAATTATGTAAAAATAATGTTATATTTAAGATAAGTATAGTTTAGATGCCCTTTTAAATGATGCTACACCTACTTATCACTTTATAACTACTTATCACAAGACTAAATTTAATTTTATTTATGTAATTGAGTGATGTTTGATTTAGATATAAAATAATCTTTGTTGTCATATTACTAACACATTGATAAGATGTAAATAATGCATTCATACAATGTACCTATTCAATGAGGAGTGTAACATCTTAAATTAATTCAAATAAATTAATGAACCATACTGAGGCCCTATTCATTTTATCTTAGATTCATCTTCATTACCATCAGTTGAGATAGGAGACAAATGCCTAACTAGTTAGTAAAGCATTAGGTAGCCCTGACCAAATCTGCACCATGCATTAATAATTTTATTATGCAAGCAATCTGCAATGGATGTGATCTGTAACAGCAGCAGTACATTTTAAACCTTAATACTTGTTAGTAAAGCATGTTTACTTCTTTCAAGGCATTTTATATGCATTTATCAAAGGGTTTACTTCCAGCTGCATTTTTTCCTGAAAATTCTTCACCTTTTTAATTAGAATGCTAAACATGACTAAACCATACAATTTAAATCGTTGACCGCGTAATTGGTTCTTAATTTTTGGGAACAGAAAAAAGTCACAAGGTGCCAGGTCGGGACTGTATGCAGGATGACTCATGAAATCTACATTTTTCGCCTTCAAAAAGTCGTTTGTCTGTCTGGCCGTGTGAGAACTAGCATTGTCGTGGTGCAGGATGATACGGCGTTTACGGTTATTTTTACGGAGTTCGTCAATAACTTCCGGCAAAAAAATGGTCGTGTAGCAGTCACTATTCACTGTACAACGATTCTCTAAAGCAACAGTAGCCACGTGTCCAGTTTTATTAAAAAAAGACGCAATCATCCGCTTAGATGCACTTTTCACGCGCGCCACTTTGGTTGGTTTCGGCTCATCTTGAAAGACCCATACGCTCGATTGCTGCTTTGTTTTGGGATCGTAGCAATAAATCCATGTTTCGTCACCTGTTACTATGTCCCACACCAAATTTGATGCACCTTCGTTGAATCTGGTAAGCATGGCACTGCACCAAGTGACGCGGTCCATTTTTTGAGCCTCGGTCAAGTTGTGTGGGATCCACCGCGAGCACAGCTTTCTCACACCCAAATGTTTGTGTAGGATTAATTGTATTTGACTCATGCCTTTTTTTTTTTTTTTTTTTTATATACGGACAAATCACACAGATTGAGCTAGCCCCAAAGTAAGTTCGAGACTTGTGTCATGGGATACTAACTCAACGATACTATATTTTATAACAAATACATATATAGATACACATCCAAGACCCAGGCCAATCTGAAAAAGATCATTTTCCATCTTGACCTGGCCGGGGATCGAACCCGGTCACTCCGTGTCGCAGGCTGGCGTGTTGACCGCTGCGCCACGGAGCTAGACATTGCATTATATAGCATGCCTATTTCTAAGGATGCGCGAATTTCATGGTAGGTCACATGCCTGTCTGTTTCAATCATAGCGGTGGACGGCCGACCATCGCGAGATTCGTCACTGAGATTGATACGACCACGCTTGAATTCTGCAAACCAGCTATAAACAGTTGTCTTGCATGGTGCTTCATTGCCAAAAGCTGTTTCAAGCCGAGCGATGCTCTGTTGAGCTGTCAAATTACACTTAAAATCGTAGAAAATCATACTACGAAAATTTTCCCGAGTTAAATCCATGTTGATGCAGACACACAATTTTTTAAATGGCGCCACAAGGTAAAAACAAAAGACAGTCAAATGAAACAAACTGCATTCTACAGCCAAAGAGTTCTATTTTCAAATGTTGCAATAAATTTTTAAATATTGTTTATGTAAGTGGCCAGTTCCGGAAACTTACAGTGCGCCCTATGTAAGCTAACCTACCTTAAAATTACATACTAAAATAGAACTAAAATTAAAAATCTAAAAAAAAAAATATAATTAAAAAAATTACTAACAAATTAAAAATAATAAAATAAAAACTTTAATCAGTTCTTAATATTAGGGATGACATAATGAGAAAAAAAATCAATTATTGTTCTCTTGTATTCATCTCTTGTTACAATATAAATTCTTCTGTTATAGTTAGCAAGATTATTATTTATGGAAACAGGCATGGTATCTTAGATATGTGATATTTGACTAGCTCCGTGGCGCAGCGGTCAACACGCCAGCCTGCGACACGGAGTGACCGGGTTCGATCCCCGGCCAGGTCAAGATGGAAAATGATCTTTTTCAGATTGGCCTGGGTCTTGGATGTTTATCTATATATGTATTTGTTATAAAATATAGTATCGTTGAGTTAGTATTCCATAACACAAGTCTCGAACTTACTTTGGGGCTAGCTCAATCTGTGTGATTCGTCCGTATATATTTATTTATGATAATTATTATTATAGTGGTAGATAAGACCACTACCTGGTTCACCTGGTTCCATGGGCTTTTTTCCACACTTAGGCCTCTCGTTTGGGCCCATTGTGTGTGAGCTGAAGACGTTCTTGTCATCCGGTCTTCTGCTTTGGAGAGACTGCTCTCTCCCTCGTTTTCATTCTTGTTGTTTTACTCGAGCCATCTCAGCTCGTCGAGGAAACGTAGGACTGCAAAAGGTGTGCTGCAGGCCTCGCTCATGGTCGATAAGACCACTAATTGGGAGTTAGTGGAGAGTATAAAAGAAAAGTTAATTTTGTGTGTAATTTTTCAGATATCTGGAACAACAGCATTTGTGTTTGCCTTACTCCGTTTATTATATCCAGAGTGGTTCTACTTAGACCCTTTAGCAGGCAGCGATGTAGGTAAGCTTTTACATCTTTGATTCATTCATACATACAAAACTCTGTAAATGAACAAAACTTTATTCTCTCCAAGACTTTTAGCTGTGTTACTGGCAGGCCTCTTGAAGATCGGCTGCCCTATTATAATTGTATGCTAAAGAAATGTATCCTTTGCAGGCATCCACTACTTCATCTCCGGGCTGATGGTAGTGACGAGCGCCATAGGCTTCCTGAACTCTTGTGTAGTCATGAACCGAAGCGGCACACAAAACGCCGGCCGGAACATCACCACGTGGTTGCTGCTAGATTCGCTGTTTGAGACCAGTCGAGTGGTGTATGTGTTTGTCTCCGAGATCGTACTCAAGGGGAAGGGACCATTACAGCTGTATGAACTGCTTGTCAGTGCAGCACAATACTGTAAGTATATATAGACTTATCTGCACTTCTGCACTAATATTATAAAGAAGAAATATTTATGATTTTTTGTTTTTCTATTTGCATTTAATAGGTTCTGAAACTACTGCGCCGATTTGAAAAATTCTTTCACCATTAGAATCCTACATTATCTCTGATGAACATAAGCTATATAATTAAATACCTATATCTACCCGTGCGAAGCCGGGACGGGCTAGTATAAAGAAGAAAGATTTGTGTTTGTTTGTAATTGATAAACTCAAAAACTTTTGGAAAGATTTTAAAGATTCTTTTATTAATAGTACATTGTCACCGAGTAACAACGGCTATATTCTATTTAAAAACAGGGATCTGAACGGAAATTGCATTAATCCACACCTGAGATGATTTGGAACCCGGGGCACAGAATTATTAATTATAAGTAGGTACTAACGTTCAGAATGGAAACTCGCAGCGGCCCCCGCAATTTGGCGTCGCCGCACCTCTCCCCCGTTCTCGGGTCTTTCTGTTTGCTTTAAAAAACAGGGTTAGCAACTAGATACTGTTGCCAGTCGTACGTCTGTTATACGTGCGTTAGTACTTGAATTAATTCTGCGGTGGCCCAGATAGGCGTTTCTTCCTGCGTACCACGCGGTTGTACCACGCGGGACTATTTCGTAAATATGATAGCCAGGAATTTGGGAGTGGCAAACTGTGTGCTCAACTGGTTCATTGCTTCTTGATTTGTTATATTTCCAATGGTCAGGGGCGTCATCCTAAACTGCCTGTCATGTGGTCGCAGGTATGGCATCGGTTACGCGCACCCGGCCTCCCGAACTGCTACTTGCTTTTCTCCCATTCATCTTAGTGAGTAGTATCCCAAAACCTTTAATTCCGTTCCCAAATCCAACAAATTCCTATCCTTCCCCAGCTTCAAAATGCTTGCGATGGGCAGCAGCATCGGAAGCACAGGAAGCCAAAGAAACTGCGCTCGCCAACCCGCCTGCCAAGCGTGGTGAGTATGGCAATATCCTCCCATGGAACGAAGAATCCTTGGGAGAGGCCCATGTCCAGCAGTGGGCTTTAAAGGTTGTAATGTTTTTTATTTTTTATTTTTGTACTAATTATTATTAGGCATTTGTCTCCCATCTCACCTGATGGTAAGTGACGATGAAGGCGAGGATGTTGATGATGATATTCCTAAAACCATGAGGCTTCCTTTGCTCAAGACAGTAAATGATTATCTTAGACAACAATTCATAATGGTGGACTTATACCAGAATATCATTTTGACCATAAACATTACAGGACCAGCTGCAGGTCAGGAAATAAAGGTTGCCAATAAGTTGTTTTAATTTCAGTGCTGGACAGCTTTCTCTACTGCCAGATGATCCTGCGCCACTAACACACGGCGCAGCTCCCCCCCACCCTTTCTAAGGAAGACCTGGTTCTTACAGGGTCGGTGACGTCACGTAGCTAAGGCTTGGTGCAGTAGGGTTGCCAGCCAGTAGCATTTGTCCTCAGTTTTCACTTGACTGCCCAAAAAGTGTAATGTTTCTAAGGTATGTTTTATTCCAGGATAACTTAAAAATGCCTGAACAGATTAGGATATGACGTAGAGTATCGTTATAATTACAGGCAGTCAATCATTCACTTAACAATGAAAATATCTTTTTTCGAAAAAGGTACCATAAATAACAATCTACTTTGTTATAAACTTCCGATTTCATTTTAGGTACTATGGTTTTTATAATAAAAGCTGTTACTGTATGTAACATATTCAATATCCCGTATTCGCCCTTGATTGTTAGCTCCTCATCTCGTTTGAAGCTGGTAACCCTAACAGAGTGCCCCATTTACTATCCAACTCGGTACTCGCTAACTGAATAATTTGATGACAGGAAGAGCGCTGATCTGCGTCGCAATTTGCGTCAATGCGAATGAATTGGCGACGATTTTGTAGACAAAAAATACACACTACGCATCCTACCAAACAAACAGTCATGTAATTACGGTGGAGTACTCGTAGTCTGTTTAACAATTCATGAAGACTTGAAATGATTGAAGTTATTGGCACCTTGATGTAAAAACCAAAAACGTAATGCCATATCTCACTAGAATAGGCTTTGACAGCTCCGTGGCGCAGTGGTTAACACGCCAGCCTGCGACACGGAGTGTCGTTCCCCGGCCAGGTCAAGATGGAAAATGATCTTTTTCAGATTGGCCTGGGTCTTGAATGTTTATCTATATATGTATCTATTTGTTATAAAATATAGTATCGTTGAGTTAGTATCCCATTACACAAGTCTCGAACTTACCTTGGGGCTAGCTCAATCTGTGTGATTTGTCCGTATATATTTATTTATTTATTTATATTTAATAGGCAAAAAAAAGTAGTGTGGAATTCCAGATATATCGAATGATCTTCAATCTTATGAAACTAAATTGAACAGTTTGATTTTCATTCCTGCATTATCATCTCATATACAGCGTAACATAACCAATGAAGTTCCCGTGAACGGGTGACAGCCCGTCAACATGAACAACTTTTCATAAGGGACCAATGTCGGGAACTTGAAAAACATTACTTTATAAAAAGTGTTAGGCTGGCCCAGCAATTAGTATAAAAATGTGAAAAAAATAACTAACTAACTGTCCCGACGAACATTTTTCGCTATTTTTTTTTTGTGGTAAGTATTTCTTATATTTAAAATAGTAATTCGGGGTTACAATAAAACCAATAAATCAAAGATTATAGAAATCCTTTCTTAAGTTATAAGGGTTGAACAAACTCTCCTTTGCTTTATATTAAGAAGATAATTGTAAAGTATGTGTTTGAAATTTGTTTGACATATCTGGAATTCCATACTTGACTTAAGAGGACACAACACGTTGTTGTATATGAGACCCTTAAATTGTGAACTCCGTTAGATTATAATATAATGCGTGAGGTTACGAACAGACAGACCGGTATGTCCTAGGTAGCGCATCCAAGCAAATTATGCTAAATAGATTGAGGCTAGCAACCTATCGCTATCAATAATTCCCTTGTCACTGCAAAATTCTCCACAGGTAATTGAAGATTCGTTAGAATTTAGATTTCCGTGCCAAAATAGTAAACGAAACCCCAATTTTAATATATAATCTAGAATGCAATTTCACAAAGACAACAGTAGTCACAAAGTAACCGGTGGTTTGATAGGAAATGAGGCACTTTGCTTGCGTAGTTAGAAGTACGGAACGGCCTTAGATATGATAATAACATATTGTTTGAAGCACTATAAGCCACTGTTGAAATGGCGGTTATAAGGAATATTTTGTAAATATTTCTATTCTTTATATATGGTCGTATTCACGTTATTTGTCAAAACATTATGTGCAATTTACTCGAATATTAATAATGAGGTTCAACAAAATAATCTGAAAAAAAACGAGTTATGGTGATTGCCAACCTAGGAAAAAAATATGGCTATTGGTTTTATAGCCATATTTTTTCCTAGCGTGTCGGTATTGTCTAGACAACGCCATATAATGCGTGAAAAACTTGTTAAACTAAACAGCGTCTTTTATATCTGTTTGTAATTTTATTTGCTGGGGCCCCAGGTAATTTTCAAGTACTGGGTGCCTAGTCTACGCAGTTTTACCAAAATTGTAATAAAGTGACATCATCTTATTAATATTTTCTATTGTAATAAAAATTTTGTTTTGCAAATATAGAACATATCACCAATGCATCTAAAAAAAATTTAAACTTTTGAATGTATTTATTACCTTGAAAATAGTTTCAGTTATTTTGTCGAGCCTATTTTCATAATGTGAAACATTTATTCCTAGTTTAAGGCAGTCGTACTGTCAGATTCCACTACAGCTGTGATTGAATCTTAGGATAGTTCGAAACAGGTATTTAAACTAATTGTAAGATTGTTTAACATTCCAAAGATGTATTATTATATTTTAACTATCGTGAGATTATTGTAATGCGGGTTACTCGTGTGTTGCAAGCTGGGGTCATCGTCGCGATTAGTGTTTCGCCTTCGCTGTATAATAATTGTATGGTCCTGAGATCGAAACAAGTCGACCCAAGCCGCCCACGTAAGTAATCCGTATTAGAAGAAATGTATTTAGTTTTAGCTGTGAAATCATTTGATGAGTAGGATATACAGTAGGTATTTATTCTTTTTATTGTAACGTACCTATAATGGATGTGTGTATTACGGATAAAACATGTGTAAGTTTGATTTGTATCTTTACTCTGTACCTTGTTAAAGATTCGTGAAGAGAGAAATGTAAATAGGATGATATGGTAAAAGATTAATTAACGAGTATATTATTTCCGGTTTCTTGAAACACGGCTATGCATCATTGGTAATTTCAAAAAATGTGATCAAAATATTATGTATGATCTCAATTTACATCACAAGATTTTTATTATTTTTGTAATCTTTGTTAATTTTTAATATTTTCTGGCCAAAACACATAAATAAAGGCTAATAAGATTTAATTTGTAAAACGTTATTTTGTAAAAAAAGTGTATTCTTAACCACAAAAAACTTTCACCTATATTAATTATTGTAAAATTTTGCATTAGGTAGCTATTTTAATATGTAGTAAGAGGCTCCTCCTTAGATGCACATAATTTTTAACCAGTCTTACTTACCACAGTATTCACGCCGCAGTCTCGCGCTGATAAACTTATTTTACTTCATAATTCTCTCTCTAATAAATCTTGTTGAGAGTGTTCACACCAAAAGTATTTGTGGGCGGACCTTATTAATTTTGCCGATACCTGCCATGAAATCTAAATAAGGCACGAGTTTTACTTTAAGTGTTAAACCAGGACTGAATAATTGTTTTTAAATACTTGTAATATTTATTATTTTATACGTTTGTTTAAATTATTACTCCTAGATTATACTAGTCAAAATTGTTACTCCTAATTATATTAAGGATGTGATTGGGCAATGAAACGATTTTTTAGTTTTATGTTTTAATCAGTGAGTCTGTCAAAAATATAATGCGTACAGCTATCAACACGTCAACAGGCTACCGCTGCAATGTGCACTCACACTACAACAAACTATACAAGCTTCCAACGGCACACGTATGCACTTTTCGATATACCTCTCATATTACATTAGAAAAAAATAACTTTAAAAAACTTTGAAGTTAGAATAAATGTTTTCGCGATTGTGACACATTTAAATTATATCACTTAATACAGTTTTATCATTTGTATCGTTTTTAATTATTACACCTAACGTTTCGAAAACTTTACAGTTTTTATGTCCGCAGGTAGACTCAGTTGACATTCGTCTATTGTTTATTGAAGTAAACCCTTAAGGAGTAGTCTAATTTTAAGTATCATTTACAAAATGTAAGATTCAAGAGCAGACCCCTTAACGATTTACCTAAACCATTCTTAGAAAATGTAATATGTACATAAAAGAAACTTAATTCAAAGAAATAAAAATGTTTACTCTCCCATGTATATTGTAAATATCTACATTATACCCATTATGCAAATAATTTTAGACACAAACAATGCCTCATTGTCGGAGACATTTTCAAGCTCGACAAATAACTAATTATGACTATATCTTTGGACCAAATCTATCACAAGTATGTGCCAACTTCTACACAATCCTTTTACCTTCTGAAAAACTAAAAACTGGACTAGAAAATCCGTAGAAAATTATTATCACTACCCCGTAAATAACTAAGAGGATTAACTGGGGACGTAGTCTGGTACGCCGTTGAGGGAAAATTTAATTGTAATTATCTCGAATGTTTTACCTATAAACAACTATCACGTACATACCCGTTGACCTGTTCATGAAGATTTAGTAGCTGCTGAGAAAATTTATCTTCCGCGTTCGACGATCTAACAAAACTTCACAATACATACGTGTGCCATTGGACGTTATTACAAATACAATGAACGCTAGCGTCGACAACAACTAACGAACGTCGACGAACGGCAACAACACATTTGTTCAAACCCTTGTTCGAACTCCAACCGATCGGGGTAAGCGCACTGATATACTTCATTTGGCCGCCAACATGCTTATTAAAGAGATCAAAAATGCACATGAAACTAAATAACCTTTCCCAGGAATCGGATAATAAAAAGATCATTTTTAATAGTCTAAAGCCTGCAGATATGACAAAGTGAAGCCTGCAGATATGACAAATAACTTTAATACTGTATTTACGAGTATACATATGACAATACAACTTCATACAGTACAAGGAATACGTGTTGTGCTTTGCGGGAAATTCTGAGGGAATATTATAGCAACTGAGCTACACCAAGACTAAGCACCCAGTAGAAAAAATTTATCTGTATGATGTCGCATCTCACAATGTTACTTGGAAAATGTTATTTAGTTATAGAAACATAACTTCGAATTTCCTATAAAAATTATAAGTGGGAAATAAGATCAAAATTCATATTATTTCAGTCAAAATCAAAGCGTTTTCTTCGAAAATAGGCCATTGCGAGAAAATGGGTTTTTTCAAAATGATCTTATTTAGAATTTCTTAAATAAGATCATTTTGAATGTTTTGACATTTATAAAGTAAATATTTATTTACTTTATAAATTATTATTGTCCAAAAGCTGCGGACGCTTAGAACAGTAGTCTGTTCTAAGCGTTTTGCCGAGAAGAAATTCCGAAAGAATTTCTTACTATTCTAACTATTCAACATTGGTCGTCTACTCGCCTGAATTGCTTTATTATATTATGCGTATGATTATATTATGTTATTAAATTTCAATATACAAACATTTACTGACGAACCAAGAGTATATCAGTGCGCTTCCACTACATTTACAAACGCTGAAAAGACTGTTGGTTGATAGTTCTAGGTTTATTGACTACATACTCAGCATTTGGTAGAAGATGCAGCAACTCTTGTCAGTCACAGTATTATTTTACATTCGCTCTCCTTTAATTCCTATTATCTACCTCCAGTCTCAAGTTTGTTTCACTTCTACCACTCACTAGCTCGATCACGGAAATTAAAATGGATACGGCATTTCGTACAAAGCAAATGTACTTTCAAATGTGTTAAAACCTTAATAAAAATATTGGTTAGACACAAGATTCATAATATTTTTTTCTGATTGGTTTCTAGATAACCGGTCCTTCAAGTCAAGTCCCTAAAAGGGTTTTCAGGGTAACTCCGAAGTTGCCCCATGGGGCAACATAACAATAAAAATATTGTGTCTGCGTTTACTGGCTTGAGTAATTAATCCAAAAACGCAAAGTTAATCGCTTAACGATCCAATTAGTGACTTACATTGTATATTGCTGTACCCATGTTCTCTTTCTGTGATCGAAACTCCACTATTGTAAGTAAAGAAAAGCAAGGACGAAACGTTAAGCGCTGTAGATAAGCAATTTATATGTACGTACGTATCTTTTAATTTACCCTGTACATTTTAAACGAAAAATACTCGAATGTACGCATAGGCCGATTTTTCACACTCGTTAGAAGCCAGCGGCAAAGTATCGCCGTTGGCTCTCCTAATATTGTTAATAAATTACAAAAAATATTTGTTACAATAAATATGGCTTTATACGACGACAATTTGTTTCAATTTATAATATCTTAAAAAAATATTGAGTCATAGGGGACGAGCTACTTTTTGCAACGAAGATGAACAAATTTATTCATTTGCAGATGAAAGTTACACCTTGCACACGTTCGCGTAATAATTCAAACGTCGATCGCAGTGTTAACTAACACCCGCGCATTGTCCACAAGGGAAGTTACCAACACTGGAAACAACATAAATGCGCGGGAAAGTCGCTAGTCGCCGATGCAAAAAGTAATGCGTGTACTACGACCCGAGGCTACATCTCGCTAAACACAGATTACCAGAATTTCATGGCACTAAACGAAAATATAATCGCGAATACAGGGTGGCTCATCGAGATGGCACAATGAGATTTTTTTATTGATACGAGATTGAGAAAAATTATCACAGGAACATTTTTAAAATTTAAACAGCTTTTTTTCAAAAACTGCCACACCAAAGCAAAGAAACAAGTCTTGTCAGTTTTGAAAAATAAAAGGTTTTTAGTAATTTTATTGCTTAATTTGAAAGTTCAAACGATAAGCTGTTTGTATGACACCATGTTCGGGAAATTTCTATGATAGGGCAGTTTTTAAAACCTTTTGAATTAAATTTTTATTTTCTCGAACTTCGGTATCGTGGTTCCTTGGATAATTTTACCCTATCTCCTATAGATAAAAATTCTCCCTACTGACCTATCTTGATGGAACAGCCTGTATATTCTCCCAACGCATACGCCAAATAATAAAGTTACAACTATTGCTTGGAGTACGAAAATACTATGTTCATATTAATGGCACTTCTAAAATTTTGTATCTGAATATATTACAATAGGGGAAAGCTAAATTTCTATACCATAGCAAAATACATTATATCATTCTATCTCTCGAAGCCACTGTCGCAAGTCACACACAAACCAAACTGAGCCTTAATTCAATTCATCTAAGTCCATATTAGAAATGCACATAACTCGTATATAAAACGATGAGTAAATTTCATATGATCTAAATAATTTGTGATCCTTTCGCGTTAATTTATATTTACACAGAGACAAGAAGCGAATAATTTATGTTCTCGATACTGACACCTATCATAGACCTCTTTCATAGACCTCTTTCACGCAGAGGCGTGGCGTTGCGCGGAGCGTCGTACGTCGCGTTTATGATGTTAGCAATCTAACCCTGATAGATAGATAGATAATACGTTTATTTGATTGCCACAAACACACAAATTAGTAATACAGGCGATCTTTAATCTAAATACATAAACACAAGAACAGTCATTTGTGTGCAGCAAGACGAAAAGCCCATAACTCAGCGATTATTTTGCACTTAGGTACAAAAACACTTTCAGTTATCGCCGTCAAGTAGGTTCGGGTGCAAAGAGATAATATACTAATATATACGATATACGTGTAAGAATAGACACAAATAAATAAAAAATGAAATGCATTTATAGAAATAATTATGACCAATACGTAAGAACCCAATATGCCTTATATTGAGGTTATTTCTTTTTCAAGTAACCTTAATTTATTGGTCATAGTTCTCCTTGGACTCTGCGTTAATATAAATTAACATACACCGAGAATAGAGAAGGACCTGACAGGTCACATCGTAATTTCATTCTCACAACCCACTACACAATTCAAAATGTACAATTGAGTGAAATCTTATACAGTAAGTTAGATATAATACAATATACGAGATAAACTGAGATCTAAATATAAGGAACTAAAATAATACATGAGAGCTCAGTACACATTGGGGCAGGTACGGCTGTATGACCAAAAACATACAATAGAATTTCTGGACATGTCAATGTTTAGAAAAAATCAATACAAGATTTTATTCCTCAAGGTTTGTTACTAATGAGGGATTTCGTTATAAAATGGCAGCACTTACATTAATGTATTTGCATTAACTAGTTATTTGATAATATTTAACATTAGCAAGAACTGACAAAATTTTGTCCAAAAACGACAGTGGACCGATTTCAGTGCTCTAATTAAATTAAGAAATAAAATATGGTGAAAAAAATTCACCCAGGCGGGGTTTGAATCTGCGACCTTAGGTCTCTGTACGACCTTTGCAATTAGAGTATATCAGAATAGCACTGTAAAAGCAAAAAACAGTTATAAAAATACTGTTGCCACCTTTTATTAAGAAATTGAAAATTCTCACTTGCTCTTACTGGCCCAATGTGTACTGGGGCTTATTGTTCTAAACTCAAATTGACTAAGTAATGATAATATTGAAGATCTCAGGGGTCATTCAAAAATTACGTCAGCACTAAAGAAGGGGGTCTTTGCTTGACTTATTTTTTATGACATGGGGAACGGGGGTTTGCATGGTGATGACGTTAGCAATACTTAAAAAACATATTTTGTGAAAAAAAGATGTTTATTTTAGCTTGGGAGAAGAGGGGAACAGATTTGCTTACTTTGGCTGACAAGAGGGGGGAGGAGATTAAAAATGACTAATATCCTGCTTCCGTAATACTTGAACGACCCCTCATGTGTTGTGATCTTACTACAAACAATATTGTCATGAATTTAATACGATACGACGACGGAGACTATATTTTCTCTCCTCTATCAAACACGCACACATTTTTTTATTATTTTATTACACAAGTAAATTACGTATAGTATTGATATAAGGAAATTAAACTTCTATAGTTATTGATTCATCATTATTATGAGGGAAAATATAGTCTGAAGTATCTGGGTGAACGATAGTTAATATTCAGTATATGGTCTTAGTTTTTAAGCCAAGACATCTCTCCCACACAAAAAGACGGGCGTTCAAATAGGAGTCTTAAAAGAAGGACTGTAGATACATTTTACAGTGTCAAACATTCGCAACCCAAGCCGCTTGCTAAAACTTTAAAGTAAAACGTATCTAATGAACAGGGATTAAGACTCAAATTTGAAAATTTCATCTGACGAGATGTGGGAATGGTGTAATGTAGGTCAGACCTAGTCTTCTACAAGTAAGAATCGTACAAAATGTTCTTTAATCAACTCTAGTTTTCTAAATAAGTAAATTGCCACCCAGAAGTGTCGTCAGTATACCTACGGGATATGTTTTAGAGTCCTTACAGCTAGGCTACTTTACACTACGATAACAACCTATATTACTCTAGTCTACGTTACGGAGATGTACTCCGATCTTGTCAAGTCCATAGCCCCCTAAAAGTGAACTTTGAAACAAGGACCCTATTTAATATTTTTACCATCCAACTTTTCGCAATCGAAAGTTTTCCACCACATTGCTACAAATCCTGTTCACCATATGCTTGGCAGAGATTGACTAATCTAGAACTGAACTCCCCTCCAGTGCGTCCAAACGTAATATACATTGAAATGTTCTCCGCAATCGGTTTTCCAAAAAGTCTTGTCAAATCCCCGAACGGTCGGACTTGTTGACCAACTAGTGCGTCTATTAATGAAGAGTTACATAACGCGCTCGGTGCCTATATTGACAATACTAATCCTAATAAACTGTATAATGGTCGCACCGTAAGCAAGAAAAATGTTGCAGTAAGTATATCCTATCAGTCACACATTGAAATAATCATAATTTGTGGAGAAAAGCTAGTTTTCAGATTGGAGAATCTCTAGGCATTTCAGCAAATTCCTATTCTGAAAATAAAAGAAATGGCCGCTTTTTCATGAGTTTTCCCGGCTCAAAAGAGCAGTCATGTCCGGCATGGCACCGCAATTTGGCCAATAGTCTCATGATAAGTTTCACAACAGTCGAAAATATCAGTTAATTTAATCAGAGCGGACAAAAATCGTAGAGTACGTAATATAGTGGCCATTACACTTTTAGGCCGATTAATAAGTGAAACTATAATTAACATGTTCTGAATAAAATTCGTATTACATTTTTTTGGCTACATTGTTTTTTCGAAAAATTCTAATCAATGTAAAATGTAAAAATATGACGATGTAAGAGAATACGCCGATCTCAAAAAGTAGGCCAAATGTTGACATTATAAGCCGTTGCTAGGAACATGTATCTTTTGGCACCTGTCCTGTAGAAAGCACCTCTAAGTCATTTACGAATTTTGATAATTTCATGACATGAATTTGTAGATGAGACGAAATAAATGCACCATTGCAATATAAGCACCTAATTATGATGCACTTTGTGGACGTACAGTCGGGCTTCAAAAGTGGAGTCATAATTTGTCATACAATTTGTATGAGAATTTATAAGTTTACTTTTGAAGCTGACTGTACGTTTAAAATTCTTGGTGGCTATAAAGATATCTAGGATGGGTCGTCGCTATTTTGTTACAAAGGTGTTTAGAAAACATGGGAAAAGATGTCGTCATCATGAGGGATAAAACAAGTGTGGCAGCTACTGAGTTGGTGCTAAAAGCCCTTGAAATAGACTATTCAAATAACTTTGTTACATTTTACATTCGTTATTACTTGACATATAAATGTCATCAGTTTAGTCGTAGATATATACAGTCCTACAAGGATCTTAATAAACGTAAGTAATTTTTTCTTCCTCAAATAAAATCCTTCACCGGCACTTTCTTTCTTATACAGCGACTTATAACTAACTGGTATGTTTTTCGTGTTTTATTAAAAAATATCACCTGAAAGCGGACAAAGCTTAATAATGGCTAATTGAACATTTTACAAGATACCGATTGGCGTTCATTTAGATCCTTGTCGCACTGTTTGGAGCGTGATCTAGAAGATCTGTCGTCTATTGCGCCAGAGTGGTATTTTAAAACTTTAGGACGCTTCCCATTTGAGTACGTGGCACGTATACACATGTACCTACCACTTTTATAATGCGCCTCAGCTTTGTTCGGCGGCGCAGAATAACAAACCTACCGCCGAATAAAACCGAGTGCAAACATTAGTGAAATAACGAACTTATAGATAATACATAAGATTTCAAATACAAAAACAACAGGTCTCGTGCTGTCTCGTTCATAAAACTCGTACGGCGCGGCGCTGCAGCGAACTCTAGACATGGCGCAAACGCATCAGCCAATAGCAGACGTTTATTTTCGCGCCATGCATTAGATTTCTGCGCAGGTACATCGAGTTAACTTATAAAAGTGTAATAGATATCGGCACGGAACTAGACCCAATCTGCGCATGTACACACTAGTACGTACGTATGTACACGGCACGCGGCTGCACACTGCGATACTTTTCATTCATACCCTTTTTCTCCTCAAACCGCACCTTTTTTTAGGGTTTTTAGATATAGGGCGGCAAACGAGTAAGCGGGTCACCTGATGGTAAGCGATCACCGCTGCCCATAGACACCTGGGGTGTGACAAGAGCATTGCCGGCCTTTTAAGAAAACATAGACTCGTTTTTTGAAGGTTCCAATGTCATATCTATCCGGGAATATCGCCGCAGGCAGTTCATTCCACAGTTCGGTCGTACGTGGCAGGAAGTTTCTGTAAAACGTACGGTGGTCGACTGCCACTTATCCAGGTGGTAGGGATGAAATTTTAATTTATATCGGGTGGTATGATACCTAGTGAAATTTTACGTCAGGTATTAGGTCGAACAATTCCTGAGAGCATTCTCCATGATATACGCGATAAAGAATGCACAACGATGCGACCTCGGACACCTAATTTAGTTTCTGCGCAGTGTGACAAGAGGGGGTTAAAAATGACTGATATTCTGCTACCGTAATACTTGAACGACCCCTCATATGTTGTGATCTTACTATAAACAATATTGTCATGAATTTAATACGATACGACGACGGAGACTATATTTTCTCTCCTCTATCAAACACGCACACATTTTTTAATTATTTTATTACACAAGTAAATTACGTGTAGTATTTATATAAGGAAATTAAACTTCTATAGTTATTGATTCATCATTATTATGAGGGAAAATATAGTCTGTAGTATCTGGGCGAACGTTAGTTAATATTCAGTATATGGTCTTAGTTTTTAAGCCAAGACATCTCTCCCACACAAAAAGACGGGCGTTCAAATATGAGTCTTAAAAGAAGGTCTGTCGATACATTTTACAGTGTCAAACATTCGCAACCGCAATTCCATGCCGCCGATTACAATAGTGAGGAGTACTGTTAGAGCGTCTGTCCTAGAAGTTCTGCTGGCGCTTGCGCTTGAGATGTATGGCGTCGAGGATGGGCTGTCGCTTGCGGGTGTACCGCGCATGCAGGAGTTCGATCTCCGCCTCCATGGCCGCGTCCAATAGCGCCATGCGCGCCTCCAGCTCCGCCACCGGCAGCAGCGACAGCTGAGACAGACACACGCTTCAAATACCCTATAATCTGTTTGTTTAGGTATTTGAAAACATGTAAACAATCTTGAAACGTCTTTTTTTTCATTAGAAGGCAGAGTAGAATAGGATAACTCCTAGTCTTCCCGTGTCGTAGAAGGCGACTTAGGAAATACAAGAAGCTTATAAACATCAATGAGACCTCTCCAAGCGAGAACTCCTCTCTGGCCAGCGAGGAGAGTGTAGGCCAAATCCTTTGTCGCGTTTGGTATGGCTCCGGTAGTACAGAGAGGGTCATGCTCCTGCAGTGGAGACTAAAAAGACACTTAAAAATCTAAATATTTGCATTTTACTTGAATTTCATGGAATTACTTTTAATTTAACATAGAATTGGTAAAGTGATAAAGTTTTTGATTTAAAAAGTGTATATTTTAATAAAAAGAAATATCAAGATTGTTTAAATTTTTTTCAAATACCTATACTAACAAAGTATACTTGTCTATACAAATATCAGGTCCATTTCAATTAAGCGCTAATATTTTAACCTATTAGGCGCCATTGACCTCTTTAGTTACAAAACGGCCGCGTTACTGAGACGCCATTGACAACTAAAGTTATTACAATTTGTACTAGCCTGGCGTCGGGCGTGACGTAACGTAAACAAACACGCTGGCGCACAAAAAGTTAAAAGGCTAGCACATAAGCTAAAATATGCTTTTTACTGTTACCTACTATGGATACTAAGTAACTGACGTCGACAAACAAAAAAATCATCTATTTTCATCATTTAAAATTAAGTTATATGAAAAAATTAGCGCGTAGATTTATTAAAACTCGCTACTAAAACATTTCTTTGACCTATGGGTGCCAGCGCTTAATTTAAATGGACCTTATATAATTAGTCCATCAGTTAGATTAAAAAACTTATTTTAACATTTAAACAAATGATAAAGGTTTCCAATATTGTAAGATTATCTAAATGACGAACTAATTAGATTTTATATACATATTTTGTAACCCAGGAAACCAGCCTACTACAGGGAAAGGAGTAAGCATCTCTACCTAAAAAAGAATGTTGGGCAAGTCCATTTTAAAAGTATAATGATTTAACAAATGATATTATCATGAGATATCCCTTAATATTTAAAGCAACTTTTATTATGAGGCCATACCCATGAACACAAAATTTAGCTGCGAACAAACTTCGGTGTCGTGTGACGATGTCTGGCCTTACCAAGGTTATACGCTATAATGGACTCGCCCAAAAATTGTCTAGGATTATTTGTGGAACGTCTTACCAAAATCAATGAATAAAAATATATTATAAGCCGTATTGTTTCTGTCTTTATAAAAAAAATACAAGAAATTTGAGAAACAATCAACAAGATCTTACGCCGCGTAAGTCCATATAGAAATTGAATATTATTAAATACATATATCTTATAATAGAAGTTATGTCCATAAATAATTTTATTCTTAATGTATGTCATTAATAATAAAAGATCATCAATGATTAGAAAGAAAGAAATACATTTACAATAACATGAAGTGATTAATCACATGAGTAGTAATCCCTCCGTCGACAAGCGCGCGCGTATTATGCATAACGCAGTATTATCAATGTTTGGAAATCGAGAAGCATATGTACGAGTACAAGCAAGCACTTTTCGATGGCAATATTATTTATTTTGAGTTTAAGTAAGTATTCATTCTTCAGAGTAAACATATTTCACTCACTCAGACCACTGGTATATTGTACATACATACATACATAGTATCACGTCTTTTTCCCTTGAAGGGGTAGACAGAGCCTAGGTCTATAAGACCTAAAGGCCACGTTTAGCACGTTGGTGGGCATTAGGTGGAAAACGGAATCAAAATAGTGATGGGTTGCTAGCCGCATCGCCTATTGACATGATTCCGCAGATTTTACCCATTCTCTCGATCGGCTTTTACGATCTGCGCGGGAAGAGAAGCAGCTGGTCCATTCTACGTTTTTTTCTTTTCTCCCAGACCAGCATGGAAGAGGTATATTGTAATATACAAATGATCAACAAATATAGCATACTGTTAATAAAAACCTCAATATTAAGAATTATATTCCAAAACAAACAGAAATCTATTACTTTCTCTAATAGATGTGGAATTTTGAATATTCCCAGATATTTCAAATACCGATATTATTAGATGGTTAGGTTAACACATTGTTTAGGGTATGAAGTAGCAGGTGGAAGTTAGTTCGAATATAAATAAAAAAATATAGAGTGTTAATCAGGGCACTCGGGGTAAGATTGTCGGGACTTACGCGGCGTGAGCGCCAGCAGAGTGACGACGTGCAGTTGACTTACGAATTCAAAGTTGCCCTCCTCCACCAGCGCGCGCTGGAACGCCAGCGCGGACCCCGGCTCCAGCTCCGCGCGCGCCGGGGACTGCTCCGCGCTGCGACATACATCCGATATTCATGGATATGCCACACATCAAAAAAGATACAATTATGACTGCCAACCTTATATTTATTTATTTACTAGCTTTCGCCCGCGGCTCCGCCCGCGTCAATGTCGATCCCTCGGGATTAGTACTTTTTCCCGGGATAAAAGGTAGCCTATGTCCTTCCCCGCACTCCAGAGAATTTGTATGCAAAATTTCATGACTATCGGTTTAGTAGTCACGGCGTGAAAGCGTAACAAACAAATAAACAAACAAACAAACTCACTTTCGCATTTATAGTATTAGTAACGATGTTAAATCCTACCTATGGCAAGTTCTTATTACATACTTTCAATTTTAATTTCACGTTCATTTAGGGGCAGGCTTGGTGCACCATTATTTGGAATTTAACGTACGTCAATAATGCTTGATGGTCAGGGGTTCATCATCCTCAACGGCCTCTCCGGTGGTTGATATATAGAATCAGGTACGCGCGCCCGGCCTCTCGAGCTACTTGCTTTCCTAAGACTTAGACTAAGGATAAATAAATAATCAAAGCAGAAAAAAAAATAAGTATATTTAAAAATAACATAAATCAAATGTGGGTAACATTTGATTTCAAATCCTAACTAATATTATAAATGCGAAAGTGAGTTTGTTTGTTTGTTACGCTTTCACGCCGTAACTACTGAACCGATCATCATGAAATTTTGCATACAAGTTCTCTGGAGTACGGAAAAGGACATAGGCTACCTTTTATCCCGGGAAAAAATACTATTCCCGAGGGATCGACATTAACGCGGGCGGAGCCGCGGGCGAAAGCTAGTAAATAATAATAGCAGATAAAAAAAGAAATATGTATATTTAAAAATAACATAAATCAAATGTTACCCTCAAATATAATAATAAAAAAGAAAAGGACTAGTGTACTTGCGCAATACTATAGAATCACAAACTATTCCTCAAATGGACTCAAAATACTATTACTAATAATATTTTATTAAAGCTCGCTTGCCGTTCCATCTTTTTTACTGCGACACCCGACAGGGTTCATATTGTACCTATTTAAATTACAGTGCAGTGACTATATTGTAAAAGCTGATGTATTGTACAATATGAAATGCATATAAATAAATTGAAATTGAAAATTGAAATTTCCCCATTCATCCGAGTGATTAGTATCTTAATAACTTCATTCCCTTCCCAAATCCAACAAATGGCTCCCAACTTAAAAATGTATCCGATGTGCAGCAGCGTCGGAACAAGTGACCAAAGGAACTGCGCTCGGCAACCCACCTGCCAAGCGTGAGTATGGCAATATTGTGTGAATAGTGGACTTTAAACGGCAGGAATGATGAATAATCCTTGATTTGCTATTTACTAAGGTTTGCAGTCATTTAAAAAACATAACAGTATTGATTGTAAACCTAGAAGTAAGCTATAAATCCTAATCCTAACTAATATTATAAATGCGAAAGTGAGTTTATTTGTTTGTTTGTTACGCTTTCACGCCGTAACTACTGAACCGATCATCATGAAATTTTGCATACAAGTTCTCTGGAGTACGGAGAAGGACATAGGCTACCTTTTATCCCGGGAAAATATACTATTCCCGAGGGATCGACATTGACGCGGGCGAAAGCTAGTATCTCATAAGTTTACGCCCTAAGTGTGCTACCAACTACACCACCGGTGACTTCGAATCACCTACATAGTACTGGAATGCGTATACCCCACGTGATCGGAGAATTCGAAGAAACATGTATTTAAAAACATTGTAAAATATATTTAGAAAAGTAATAGAATAACCTATTGATTTCTTACGACTGAGAGAAATGAGACTAGCCGTGTGGTTTTCGGCAGAGTAGAATAGGACCACTCCAAGTCTTCCCATGGATGTCGTAAGAAGCGACTTAGGAAACTCTAGCTAAACAAAGCTCATAAACATCAATGAGACCTCTCCAACCCGTCTGGCCAGCGAGGAGAGTGTAGGCCAAATCCTCTGTCTGCTCTGGCCAAGTATGGCTCCGGTAGTACAGAGAGGGTCATGCTCCTGCAGTGGAGACTAAAAAGACCTGATGATGAGATAATGAAATAGTCATCATCATCATTTCGAGTAGGTGACACGGTCAATCGACCATGCACACCCTGGTGTCAGAGTTCTTCGGAACCGCCTCTCGGCCTCTGTCGGTTCCTTTAACGACTACCAGATGGCAGCCGGGACCACCGGCTTAATGTGCCTTCCGAAGCACGAAATCATCTTTATTATCAGACAATCAGGTGATTCAAGCCTGCAATGTCCTAACCAAACTGGAAACAACTAAACTAAGTATGCTTCCGGTGGGAATCGAACCCACGACCCCCGGGTCAACAGGCAAACGCCTTAACCACTGGACCACGGAGGCTGTTAATAAAATGAAATAGTATGACGTAGAGTACATAATAACTCACTCGACGCCATCAGTGGCGGGTCTCCGGTTGGTGAGCGTGCCGTTGGGCTGTGTCTCGCCCACGTTGAGGTGGTTCACTTCCTTCTTCTCGAAGTGCTCTAGAAACAATGGCCGGTACTTCGGCCGGTTCGTGTCCATCGGGTCTGTGTCGTGCCCTGCAAAAACATCATTGTAAATTATTGAATCTCTTTGTTACACCAGAAGTCAGCTCCCTCCCGAGATTTCTCAGTGTGCTATGAGGACCTCAAGGGTCCTTCAAAAGGCGTGTTTACAGGTATCTTAAGAGTCGGCAACGCATCAGCAGCTCCTCTGGTGTTGCAGATGTCCATGGGCGACGGTGACCACTTTGCATCAGGTGGCTCGTCTGCTCGTTAGCCGTCGGATATACATTTAAAAAAGTCTAAATTGGGCCGTGTTAATAAATGTAGCGGGTTTTATACTTCAGTGTCAAAAATATTTACTACCATGGTGCACTAGCATGGTCGATTGACCGTGACACCTACTAGAAATAATAATAATATGTTATATTGTAGACGGTACTAATAGTAGTTCATCGAGTAGATATTAGCTTTATATCGTAGTTAATTTAGGAGCTATTTAATAGTGTCCGGAGACGACATTTTTTGTGTAGTCACTATAAAATAAAATAAATAAATAAATATATACGGACAAATCACACAGATTGAGCTAGCCCCAAAGTAAGTTCGAGACTTGTGTTATGGGATACTAACTCAACGATACTATATTTTATAACAAATACATATATAGATACACATCCAAGACCCAGGCCAATCTGAAAAAGATCATTTTCCATCTTGACCTGGCCGGGGATCGAACCCGGTCACTCCGTGTCGCAGGCAGGCGTGTTGACCGCTGCGCCATGGAGCTAGTCATAAAAGTAGATAAACAAAATAAATATTGTAATAGGTTAGTGGCATCACCAACCGTTAATGTACTTTTTATAAAATAACATAACGCTACTTTGTTGAAGATTATTAAAATCTAATACAATGTGAAAGCGCCAACAAAACTTCAAATAAAGTGGTTCACTTTATTTGAAGTTTTATTTACTTTCATTACCTATTTTTTTTTAAACATGTTGCACATTATAGATTTTAATGAAACTTGGCATGCTATTATTAGGCAAGGTATAGACAATTATTATGTATTTTTTTCAAAGTGGTAATTCAATTCGATCTGATAGAAATGAACAAAAAAATTTTTTTCTGCGTTTTATAAATATTTTTATTCGGTCTTTGCCCATGGAAAATTATACCAAATTAAACTTTAAAGTGTCCCATAAATACTGGAATTTATTTTATTTTTCTAGCTTTAAAATCAACAGAGATATATCACTTTGAAAAAATGTCGTCTCCGGACACTTTTGCCAAATAGCTCCTCAATTAACTACGATATAGAGCTAATATCTACTCAATGAACTACTATTAGTACCCTTTACAATATAACATAGGTTAAGATATAAGTTCCTATCGGGGGCAGTTTGCCTGTGGAAGGACGGCTACATCTGTTCATAAACATCAATGAGACCTCTCCAACCCGTTTGGCCAGTGAGGAGAGTGTAGGCCAAATCCTCTGTCTGCTCTGTCAAGTTTGGCTCCGGTAGTACAGAGGGTCATGCTGCTGCAGTAAAAAGAGCTGATGATGATGATGATGAGAAAGCTCACGTTTCATGGTGGCCAGGTCCGCGTCGGGGTCGTTGATGACCATGGTGCCGAGGTCCCTGGCCAGCGTGGCGCTGAGCGAGCCGTCTCGCGCCGGCACCAGCGTGCCCGCGCCGCGCTGCTTCATCGTGCCCGACTCGAAGCCCTCGCCCTGCCGCCGGTCACACTATTTTATTATTATGTTGTCTCTTACTTAAGAGCCCGCCATATGCCAGGCGGCGTGGCGATACAAACGCGGATGGTATAAACGCGTTGGCTACTTTGGATATTTTCGTTTTTTAGGAATATTCAAGGGTTATTCGAAAAAGAAAAACATGATGGCTGCCTTATCTGTAATGCAATAATAATCAAAAGTTTCAAGGTTAATTTTAATGTATTTGGTGAATAATGCTACATACCGAGTAAATTAGACGTGATTTGGAGGCAACTTTGCAATTTTTTTCTATCGAGAAAATTTAACGCAATCGTGTTTTTGAGTCATATAGTTACCAGAGTTAGTCCTGAACTTTGCTGCATTTTTATTTCAACTTGAGTATTTAATTATTATTGATATAACAGTCAATCATGCAAAGCAGTGTGAGGTAGTACGGGCCCTTAAGTAACCACGGGCCGAAGCCCGGTCTTTTGGGGCTTGCATGGGGACACATTTATTTATTTATTTAAGGTACACACAACAGGTCACAATCACAACATGGTACAAATGAAAACAAATCAGCACAACAAACCGGACCGCAACCCAAAAACGTGCATACACAGCATGACAATTATTGTAAACAAAGTTAAATGTACACAAAATAGAAAATAATCATATTTTTTTTTTTTTGAGGTACCGTACTTAAAAACAGTCACTGGCATTAAAAAAGTAGGTATTTAAAAGTCAGACATGTCCAATATGTAGAGGCCTTGTGAGACGTTTGCTATAAAATAGGGTGGGACACTATCCAGGTCATGGCTGTAAACACACCATAGAAATGTGCTCACAGACAATCCCCAGAAGGTGCAAACCTATTGATATAATGGAACACTACTCTTAGGGCTATTGGGATGAATGGCTAATGGTTAGTATCTGAGCTACGGGAATAACTATAGCACCTGCCTGACCAATGTTGATACACACGGAAAATAGGCAGGTGGTGACTCGCCGATTCAGTCAATGGGCCCCAGAAACGGCTGCACGACGCAAAAATGTGCAGTAAAGGGGCAACAACAACCATTAAAAACAGGCAGGAAAAGGAAATTCTCGCACAAGATATGGAGATAAACTATTTTCATAATTTGTTTCCTCCTGCATTTTTTGTAGGAAGAACTCACGTACTTTCTCCTGCGCGAAAAGGCTCTCTCTGGAGAGAGGGTATACCCATAATCTATTCGTCGTTATAAACAGTACACTCTCCACAAGAAAATAATTTAAAATCGGCACTGACCGCTCCGAAAGTGTTTGCATTGTTCGTCTGCGTGGCATTTCTGTACACTTGACTTTCGCGGATCTCCCGCGCCTCGGCGATCATCGTGCTCAATATGCTGGGGTGTTTGGCATTGCCTGAAATATAACATAATCTGATGATATAAACAATAAAAAGTCGCCTTGAAAATGAACTCCTGTCGAATCCGGAACTATAGTCGACAATCCCGACCAAATACCACGTGAGTGACCCGATTTTATTCATAATATCTTACGTTAGTTTCAATGATATAATAAATAGTGAAGTTCCATTTCTATTAGAGTTACAATTCTTTGAATCCAAAAGATAATCTAACAAAAATCCTACTTACAATACGGCCGCGATAAAAATTCACTTTTGACGTGTATCGGTAATTCCTTTTTTATGATATAGCACGGAAGGGAGTCACCTGATGGTATCACCGCTGCCCATGGACAACTGTAACACCAGGGTGTGACAGGAGCGTTGCCAGCAAATAATACATACCGATAAACTCATGTGCTAGTAGAAACTCCGCCGTGGCTCGTTCCTCAGGGTTCTTGATAAGGCACTGGCTCACGAAGTCGATGAACTCCGGAGACCATTGGTCTGGTTCTCTGTAATATACGTCATTTATTTTAGTGCTTTGCTTGCTTCATCATCATCATCATCAGGTCTTTTTAGTCTTTACTGCAGGAGCATGACCCTCTCTGTACTACCAGAGCCATACTTGGCCAGAGCAGACAGAGGATTTGGCCTACACTCTGGCTGGCCACGCGGATTGGAGAGATCTCATTGATGTTAATGAGCTTTGCTTAGCTTGTATTTCCTAAGTCGCCTCTTACGACCTCCATGGGAAGACTAGGAATGGTCCTATTCTACTCTGCCAGAATCCACACGGCTTGCTAGCTTATCTACAGTCTTCTTCTTTGTCTCCTCATCTTACTATATGTGGGGTCGAGACAGCATGTTCATGTCCTCTTTAAATGCTTACTAATTTACAGCGCAGAAGTTCAATGAGATTGTAATAAAACAATTTATGACGCACATTTACAAAGATCAGTTCCTCCCTATATGAGAGGCTACATGTAATGTTCAGCAACCATCCGGAAAATAAATAGATGATAATAGCGAAAGATTAGGTGATTCCCAAAGTCACCAAAATGGGGGAATTAAGGAGGTATACCTCCAAAACCTAATACGCCTACTGATAATGGAAACTTACCTGAAAGACGGTGGGGGTTTCGTCGGAATCATGAATATTGCCCTCATTGGGTGTATATCGCCGTACGGAGGCTTTCCTTCGGCCATTTCCAGTGCCGTAATGCCTAACGACCATATATCCGCGACGCAGTCATATCCGATCTCCTGTATAACCTCAGGGGCCATCCAGAATGGCGTGCCAATTACTGTGTTACGCTTTGCCATTGTATCCTGAAATAGTCAAATTAAAATGGCATATAAAAATAAATTTATTATATAAAAGGAAACAATAAAGAACCTTTAAATTATTCCTATATTTTCCATGGCCGATAGCAACGACCATAGATTAATCTACATACATAGGCGGTGAAAACCACACAGTTGCGTGCGTATTAGTGGGCAAGTTTAAGATATTTCAAGTTCTACTTGAAGCATCTGACATAGCCGACTGCCATCTTATGATGCCAGTCGGTAACCAACGATACCTTCCGAGATAAAGAAGAGCTATAAACATTTATTTATTTATACCCCTGTACTGTACATTTAGTGATGTAACGAATGTCTATTTTTTAGTTACCGACATTCGCGAATGCGAATGCGAATATTCAGTCTTTGTTCATATTTGGCACCAATTTGCCTATAGCTTGGCGGCAGTCGCGTTCGGATAAGGTTCGTTACGTTCGTATCTTCAGAGTATTGCCGAGTTCATACGAACTCATCTCAATAAAGCGTCATTCTGATATTCATAATAATTCATATTTGCAAAACATTCGCAATTAAATAACATTCGAAAATAATTAAAAAAAAATTGCGAATGCGAATATACAAAAATGTGCGAATATTCGCGAATGCGAATATTCGTTACATCACTAGTACATATCATCATTCATTTCATTACAACCGCAAAAAGTCCACTGTTGGACAAGGGCCTCTCCCAAGGATTTTTCGTTCCTTGGCCATACTCAAAACGCTTGACAGGCGGGTTTTCAAGCGCAGTTTCTTTGGCTTTTTGTGCTTCCGGCGCTGCTGCCCATCGGAATCATTTTGAAGCTGGGGAAGGATAGGAATTTGTTAGGTTTGTGAAAGGAATTAAAGGTATTGGGATACTACTCACTCGGACAAATGGGGGAAAGCAAGTAGCAGCAACCACCGGATAGGCAGTTGAGGATGACATCCTTAACCAGACAGACTCTGTACATATGACATACCGTAAGTTGTCCGGCGACTCCAAAATCCGCCAACTTCGCATGTCCCTCAGTGTTCAACAAGATATTTCCTGCCTTGATATCTCTATGAATCTTCCGCCGCCGATGCAAGTACTCCAAACCCTTTAATGTGTCACATAAGATGGTGGCGATCTCGTCTTCCGAAAGGGTCTTCTTTCGAAGCCTCATGATGTCTGATACTGATCCTGCTCCACAATACTCCATGACGATCTGGAAACGAGTGACTTTCTTTAATACTATCTAGGACCAAAATATTTTAATACATTTCGAAAACATTTTGTTTTACTAAATGTTGGATTTGGCATTTGTCTCCCATCTCACCTGATGGTAAGTGACGATGAAGACGATGTTACATGCCTATCCAAGAGATACCCATTTATTCTACTTTTGAATGTCTCGGGACTGTACTTGTCTGGGAATAGACTCAGGCAGTTCATTCCACACCTTAGCTACTCGGACCAAAAAGGAACTGTCAAAGCGTTTAGTTCGACTCTTTGGTATTCCAACGATAAAAGGGTGAAATTTCTGTCTGCGCCTCGTAGTCTGATGGAGGAATGGTGAGGGTTCAACTAGCTCAAAGAGCGCTTTCGCACACTCTCCAAAATGGATCCTATAAAATACCGATAGGCCAGCGACTTTACGGCGATGCTCCAGGGATTGCAATTTCCTATTTGAGACCACGTTGTTGTTTATGAGCCTGCGGGCTCTTCGGTCAAGCACCTTTTTTTTCGAAATGCTATTCGATTCCCAGCGCAAAACGAACTTGGTCTAAGATTTTCTTTGTGGCTATGATGTATCATCGAGGGCGCAGCGGACACACAAGACAAGCTTAGTGCTTACAATGGACCATTGAGGGTGTTCCATTTATTTAAGATCTTTTAGGACCTAATTAAACTGTATACAATATGTAAAGAAAACCCTGTCCGATCTTTGAAGGGTTGATTCAGCCCTTCAATATGAACAACTTTTCCTATAGGATCAAAGCTGGGAACTCAAAAAACTGGACATTTCCAAACAAAAATGTTCGGCAGCCAGATCAATTTGTATGGGATCATCAAAAAGAATATGAATTCCCAGTTCCAGGAAAAGTTGTTCATACTCGTATGACTATAAACAACATTTCCAATCGCCGGGCCGAATCACCCCTTCAAGGGTTTTCTTTACATATTGTACATGTTCATGCTAATTTTGAACCAATGGCAATGTTTTAATCTCAGAATCAGAATCCTTAATAGAATACAGAATCACAATTTATGTTCTACTAGCGACCCGGACCCCAGCTTCGCACGGGTGCAATGTACATATAAACTTTCCTCTTGAATCACTCTATGTATTAAAAAAGCCGCATTAAAATCCGTTGCTTAGTTTTAAAGATCTTAGCATACTTAGGGACAGACAGGCAGAGGGAAGCGACTTTGTTTTATACTTTGTAGTATTATCGATTCTAATTCCGTGATCAAAATATTCGACCAATGTGTGTTGCCAGTGATGACTTACGGGTCCGAAACGTGGTCGTTTACTATGGGCTTCATAAGAAAGCTCAAGGTCGCTCAAAGAGCTATGGAGAGGGCTATGTGTTTCTCTGCGAGATCGAATCAGAAACGAGGAGATCCGTAGAAGAACAAAGGTCACCGACATAGCTCAGCGGATTAGCTCTTTGAAGTGGCAGTGGGCGGGGCACATAGCTCGAAGAACCGATGGCCGATGGGGCAGAAAGGTGCTCGAATGGCGACCACGTACCGGCAAGCGCAGCGTTGGACACCCACCGACAAGGTGGTCGGACGACCTAACCAAGGTCGCAGGAAGACGCTGGATGCAGGCCGCTTCCAACCGGTCATATTGGAAATCCTTGGGGGAGGCCTATGTCCAGCAGTGGACTTCTTGCGGCTGAGATGATGATGATGATGATGATGATGATCAAAATATTGCCAGCGGGTTCCGTATCAGCCGGCATCATCGTAAAATATAAAATTTATCTTGTTGTTGCTGTTTTCTTTGCTTGATTTTCGTGTGTGTAAGTGGCCAACACTAGTGTCAGATTTCAAGCTGCCTAGAGACATCTGACATAGCTTAATCATCAATGATGACAGCCGGGACCAACGGCTTAATGTGACTTCCGAGCCACAGAGGAGATCGAGATATATTTTGCCACTTACGGTCACCCATCCAAGCAATACTGCAATTGGGGTTGCTTAACATGCGTAAGCGCTCATACTGCTAACGTACACTAGGCCATCAGGCTCCTCATCTTAATAATATAACATGTAATAATCTTAATAATAATTAACTGTCATATAAGGCATAAATTAGCCAAAATCTAAGCTCACGAGTTTGCTATAAGTGCAAATTAAATGGTCATGTAAACTATAATAACGCTATTTAAAACTACATTGTGTATTCACACTGGCATAATAATACAATAAAAAAAACAACATTAACGTCAAAAGTTATAAAAGTACACCGTGATCCCGATGTGGGGGACACACTGGTGTGAGGCGACAGTAACCACTTACCAGCAGGTGGATCGTCCGCTCGTTTGTCAGCTAAGATATGAAAAAGAATTGCATTAAATTATTATGAACATTTCATTTGACAGCCACGTAACACAAGAATATTTTAAGTTTTTAGATTTTGTACCTATGAACTACGTTAAAATCCTGAAATCAGAATCACTACTAGAATACAGAATTGTAAGAAAAAAAAGTAAAAAACGAAAAAAGAACTGCCTTCCCATAGAAATTCGCCCAGCTGATCGGTAATTTTGTATGGGAGGTCCAATATTATTTTTCGTTATTTACCTTTAATTCTTAAAATTCTGTGTTCATTTAAGGATTCCGATTCCACGATTTTAATTAGTAAAAAATCTGTTTAATAACCAAAGATATAGCGTATGTAACTGATTGTAATTGGTCACTGTCGCCTACGGAAGTAAATTGTCACACAGACAATTCTAAATCATTTAATTTCGTTTTTTTTTAAATTGTCAAGTATGTTTCTTCAGCAACTATGTTAGTATTGATTGATATGGTGTACATGATAGAATTCAAACTACTACAGCTTTGTTGCAGGACATATCGAAATTATACATTTCGAGTATTCTTAAAGTAATTAGCGTAATTCTATGATTGTCTATGAATTGTTATTGCGAATATTAAAGGGCTTATTTATAAGACATAATGTAATTGACATAATGTTTTTTCTTTCTCTTAATAGGTACTACAGGAAAAGATATACTATCCGGCGGCACGCGCTAGCAGAGGCTCCGGCAAGATTAGTTCCAAAAGCCATCGGTAGATGGCAGTAGGTCCAATGCTAGATAACTACACTAATTAAAATGTGATATGAAAAAATAAATATTGACATACATACATACTATCACGTCTTTTTCCCTTGCGGGGTAGACCAAGCCTTGGACAAAAGACCCAAAAGCGACGTTTAGCAGGTTGGTGGGCGTGTAGGTGGTAAACGGAATCAAAGTAGTGATGGGTTGCTAGCCGCATCGCCTACTAACATGATTCCTTAGTTTCCGCTCAATCCCGCGATAGGCTTTTACGATCTGCTCGGGAAGAGAAGAGAAGCACCTGGTACATTCTACGTTTTTTCTTTGCTCCCAGACCAGCATGGAAAGAGTAGTAAATATTAACGCATTTACTCAAAAGATAAAAATGTAGTATGTATGTATATATGTAACACGTAACGCCATCTGTGTATAGTTGTAACGCAACTCTAGTTAGTATGAAACGTCGTTGAAACGTCAAAAATACCACCATGCTCATATTATGCAGGTCTGTGTTTCAGACTAAACTGGAATAATCCTAAAATAGCTTATAACTAATATAGGACCCACACAAATATGTTAAAGAGATCTTACCCATAGGTCTGTGTTCTTAAAGTAACTGCCATAGTACTTGACGACGTAAGGACTATCGCACTGCTGCATGATGGAGATCTCCTTGATGATCTCCTGCAGATCTGTGTCCACAGGTACCTGCTTGATAGCAAGCACCTGTCCGCTCTCCTTGTGTAATGCCTGGAAAAGCAATCATTTAAATTTAATATAGTTGTCAGAAGTTCCAAGAACATACAATAATGTACATAAAATTATTTCAAAACTTATTCGTAGCTTCAAATTTTAAGTAATGAATTTCTTCAGGCTCCAAAAGTCTTACTCCTAAAAACACCCTAAAGTTAAAACATACATCTCAAAGAAAAAGAAAAAAAAACAGCGCAAATCTATGTTATATAAAAATTCGCAGAGGTTTCCTATAGTGTAAAGAGATGTCAACAAAATTTGACATCAGTGTTAGCCACTTACGTGCACAATCTCCGTGGTCAGGTGGTTAAGGCGTTTGCCTGTTGACCCGGGGGTCGTGGGTTCGATTCCCACCGGAAGCATACTTTGTTTAGTTGTTTCCAGTTTGGTTAGGACATTGCAGGCTTGAATCGTTAGGTAGTCGTTAAAGGAACCACGTCAGAGGCCGAGAGGCGGTTCCGAAGAACTCTGACACCAGGGTGTGCATGGTCGATTGACCGTGCCACCTACTCGAAATGATGACGTGCACAAAAAGAGAGTTGTGTTATATCAGAGCATTCACAGCATATAATACAACGATAACGATAATGGAAATAATATATTTAGACATATTATGATACGCATACGAAGTATCGAAAAGCTGCATATAAAAGAGTCAATATCAACAGTTTTACATGAAATTCCATCAAACTCCCCTACGTTACTAGCGATATTAATCTCATGGAAAGCCTCCAAATTAAACCTTTTCGGCTCGTTTTAAAGCGGAGCGTGATATAATATTTATAATAGCTAGGGCGAGGGTAGAGGTAAGAGAGTAGACAACGATAGAGAACAAGCTGTTTATTATATGCTCTTGTTTGCATAATTGGTGACTACAAAAAAAAGCTATACGCATACAATCGTGCGGCTAGAGGAATCTGCAGAAATAGATCCATTAGACCACAAGGAGTCAACTATATTCGAAAACTAGCTGTTGCCCGCGACTTCGTCCGCGGCAATTTCTGTAATTTTGATTAATTTTTTTTTTATTAGTGTAGATGAATAATTTTCCCCCGTTTTCAAAACATTTTTTATTGATGCTTCGCTCTATTAGTCGCAGCGTGATGTTTTATAGCCTAAAGCCTTCCTCAATAAATGGGCTATCTAACACAAAACATTTTTTCCAATTTAAGCCAGTAGTTCCTGAGATTAGCGCGTTCAAACAAACGATCTCTTCAGCTTAATAATATTATAGTATATATAGTATATAGTATATAGTATAGATGTTGAGTTAAAAAGGGCAGTCTCGGTCTTCTTGTTTGTTCGTAGCTTACACTTATGTCAAATTTCCACGCTAACAAAAGTTTTTTTTTAATGTCCACCATACAGCCACAATCACCCTACATAGTTGTGATCATATAAATTTTATGATCACACTATGTAGAACTATGTAAGAACTATGTAGGGTAACTCTTCTACCTCTCCTCTACCCACTATATCAGGTCATAATGCATATTTATATTTAATCACAGAGGTACTTAGTCAGATTTTCTAAAGGTTTTATTGATTTTATGCAGAAGTACAAAGAAATCAAGGCACTGAAACACTGTCCTTTGGAAGTTACAATCACGTACACTTTGCGGCGTATAATGGTAAAGAAATTTAAGGTAACAGCTTATCCTCTGTACGTTACGTACACTCTCTCTATAGTCGTACTTCATTCATCACGCAAACAGCTGGGGTTGAAACGCGATCCGGACAGTTCGAGCAACGTAAACATCTACAGTTTATTGTAAGTTACGGGTGGGGTTTAAAAAACCTTGGATAGTTTACATAACTGTACACCATTCTTAAAAAGATAAAGATAAGACACCAAAAGAACAGAATGTCGTCACTCGTCATAGGCTTACTGGTATCTGGATCTTCAAGGTTCAAAATAATAATAAATCAATATTTTTAATCATGAAGTAAATATACGTTTGATTTGCTCGTAAGTGAGATAAACACTTAATAAGAAATTATATGAACAACCCGAACAATCTGTAGTTGTTTGGTAGATAGACCATACCAAGGGGAAAGACTACCTATTACTCTACTATATTACAAGGACATGATCCTGTTAGTTAAAAAATGAAGTTTGAAACGCTATTGAAAAATATATCCCATGAAAACGATGAATGCTCAACTTGTGTTAAAAATGGTAATGACCTACTGACTGGACAGTTCTGAATCTTAGAACATACTTTTAACTGATATGGAGACTTGATTAATTTAAATTCGTTTATTTTGTCACATGGTAATTTTAATTTACTCGTAAATCTAAAAAAGCCTCGTTTAAGATTGGGAACTATATTTTTTGTCACCAAAGTTTATATTTATCATTAACTTGTATCACCAAATAAATAGATCTATCGCCACGAAATATTTTCATTCTTAGATAAGCAAAAAGTGTTCTCAGGTATGAATTAGCAAATTAATGTTAATATATTTGTAAAATAAGAGATGGATTACCAATAAAATTATAGTTCATATTATAAATATTAACTTCGTTCTTTTAATGATAGTTTTATTACTTGATTAATAGCTTTGTGCTCAGAATGGTAGATCTGTCACCAAATAAATCGATTATCGGTCCCTGACTGCGACTCCTTTCTATTTGTTATTATGTCACCAATACAGTACAGTACTTAGCTACATTTTATTTAGTTTAGTTATTAAAATAATAGTAATCGTTACCAATTTAATACATCCTAACTAATATTATAAATGTCAAAGTGAGTTTGTTTGTTTGTTTGTTTGTTTGTTACGCTTTCACGCCGTAACTACTGAACCGTTCATCATGAAATTTCGCATACAAGTTCTCTGGAGTACGGAGAAGGACATAGGCTACCTTTTATCACGGGAAAAAGTACTATTCCCGAGGGATCGACATTGACGCGGGCGGAGCCGCGGGCGAAAGCTAGTTAATTTATAAATTTAATGAATATCAAAAAAATTTAAGCAAAATGGCCCTATCGGCCAGAAAAGCAAAAGGGGGCACCCTTCAAAGTTAAAAGTATTTATTTGCATAAATGTAGGTACAGTAAGTTGATGATCCTAGTTATTTTCCCCAGTACATTTTAACCTTCACATGGTGTGCAAATATGTATAACATTATATTAAAATGTATCATTATTAAAATTGCAAATATAATACATTAATATTAAAATAAAAAAGCAAATAAAATAGTAGATAAAATGTCAAACAAAGTCAAAACCAGCCCTGATTATTCAGTGATTGTTATTTATAACAATATATATCGATTATTTTTATTTTAATTATGTTTTATTTACTATTCTATTATAAATTATTTCTGAAATATATTTATACTGCCTGTGGAAATTAAGATCTTTGGGAAGGCCTATGTCCAGCAGTAGACTCTTGGCTGAAACGATGATGACGACAACCCTTAATTTTTTTTGATGCTTTATGAATTTTTAAGTGACTTAATATATGATTTATTGATGATCTCTTTAAATTAGTTTGGTTTAATACTTATTCGGCTGGGCAGCGTTCGGGAAGCTCCGCTATGTCTTCTCGTCCAAAATACCTCAGTGCCTGAAGACGAAAGTCTATAATCAATGTGTGTTACCAGTGATGACTTACGGGTCCGAAACGTGGTCCCTTACTATGGGCCTCATAAGAAAGCTCAAGGTCGCTCAAAGAGCTATGGAGAGGGCTATGCTCGGTGTTTCTCTGCGAGATCGAATCAGAAATGAGGAGATCCGTAGAAGAACAAAGGTCACCGACATAGCTCAGCGGATTAGCTCTTTGAAGTGGCAGTGGGCGGGGCACATAGCGCGCAGAACCGATGGCCGATGGGGCAGAAAGGTTCTCGAATGGCGACCACGTACCGGCAAGCGCAGCGTCGGACACCCACCGACCAGATGGTCGGACGACCTGACTAAAGTCGCAGGAAGACGCTGGATGCAGGCCGCTTCCAACCGGTCGTATTGGAAATCCTTGGGGGAGGCCTATGTCCAGCAGTGGACTTCTTGCGGCTGATATGATGAATACTTATTAGGACAAACCTATTATAATACATACAAAAACATTTATTTGGTTCTAGATCCTAAATCTCGATGATTTTAAGTGATTTATTGTGGAATTGCTTTTATATTGTTTGGTGACCACATTTTGGTGACAAATCTACTATTTTGAGGGCAAACCCTATTATTTAGGAAACACAAAACGAATTTAATTGGTGATAGTTTAAATCATACCCTTTAAGATTTCGTTTTCCACCTAATGCCTACCAACATGCTAAACGTGGCCTTCAGGTCTTATAGGCCTAGGCTCTGTCTACCCCCCAAGGGAAAAAGACGTGATACTATACTATACTATAAAAAAACCAGACCAGTAAGTCCGCCATTGCTGAGCATCTTACGGACACCAACTGCAACCACTGGATTGAATTACACCAGCCTAAAATACTATCCGCTGACCGGCACTATTACAAGAGGATAGTACGGGAAGCTGTAGAAATTAAAAAGCTTAAAAATTTCAACAGAGAAGACGGATACAAATTATCATCAGCATGGAATCCAGTGATTGCCAAAATTAAACCGCATCGTCCGAAGTCGAAAAAAAAGTCTGACACTGTTAGTGTAGTGTGTAGCCCCGGGCTAATGACTGAAAACAAAACTTTACGTGGGTAGTGAAATTATCAAAATTATTAGTGAAACTGCGTCCACCACCACAAGATGACAACGCAGTACTCCAGTCTCGTTGCGACCACGATGGATGTAACTCCATTGAAACGTCAACGGAATCAAATAATATAAAGGTTCGTGCTAAGTCCCGTTTATATACATAATTATGATATAAAAAACAGCCTACCTATTAAAGCGCATTTAAAAGTTACATGGAATATACACCTTAGGTGCCATAATCAATAAATATGTCAATGATACAAAAATTCTGAATAAGAGGTATGTCAACATTTAACACACTACCTTATAAACGCTGCCATAGGAGCCTTCGCCGAGCTTACAGATGATGTCAAACACCTCCTCGGGCTGCCGCGTCAAACTCTCTTCTGAGAGCTTTTTTAGCTCGCTGCAACAAGAGAAAAAATAATTTCAAAATTTTATGCATATTTTTACCCTTCAAGTCTTATTTTGTGCCATTGAATAGTATTTTCACTGAAAAGTTTCACATCGAACTATAATGCTTCATCAATATACCGGCTTCAAGATGATAAATTTGTAAATTTTCAATAAGTAGGTATATGATTGTAAATTTTCTATTAAGGGCTCTACACACCAAAGTCGCGGACCCCGCAAGAGAACACAAGATATAATCCTAATCCTAACTAATATTATAAATGCGAAAGTGAGTTTGTTTGTTTGTTTATTTGTTTGTTTGTTTGTTACGCTTTCACGCCGTGACTACTGAACTGATCTACATGAAATTTTGCATACAGGTTCTCTGGAGTACGGAGGACATAGGCTACCTTTTATCCCGGGAAAAAGTACTATTCCCGAGGGATCGACATTAACGCGGGCGGAGCCGCAGGCGAAAGCTAGTAATATAATAATTTTTGGCGAGCTCCGAAGCGCAGTGGTTAACACGCGCGCCTGCGACACGAGGGTTCCCGGATTCGATCGATTCAAGAAGGAAAACGATTTTTAGGGTTCCGTACCCAAAGGGTAAAAACGGGACTCTATTAATTTTGCTCCGCTGTCCGTCTGTCTGTCTGTCCGTCTGTCACCAGGCTGTATCTCATGAACGGTGATAGACTAGACAGTTGAAATTTTCACAGATGATGTATTTCTGTTGCCGCTATAACAACAAATACTAAAAAATAGAATAAAATAAATATTTAAGGGGGCTCCCATACAACAAATGTGTATTTTTTTCTTGTTTTTGTTTGATATTGATAATGGCAACAGGTAGACGCTTGAAATATTCACAGAATATTTAATTATATATTCACATTAAAAATAAGTCCGCCATTGTGCATATTTTCTTTTAAGTTTAAGTTTAATCCTTACATGTATGTTATTTTTATGTACAATAAAGTATTTACAAACAAACAAACAAACAAAAATAAATAATTAAATAAAAATAAAATTAATATTAAAGGGGGGCTCCCATACAACAGACATGATTTTTTTTTGCCGTTTTTATAGATATCGGAACCCTTCGTGCGTGAGTTCGACTCGCACTTGGCCGGTTTTTTTAGATTAAGCTGGGTCTTAGATGTTTATCTATAAAGTATCTATTATAAAATATAGTATCGTTAAGTTCGTATCCTACGACACAAGTCCACAACTTACTGTGGAGCTAGCTCAAATTGTGTAATATTTCCGTATTATATTTCTTTATTTATTAATCATAACGTTGAAATCAACTCGGCGGAATACGTGAACCTACTAACGTTAGCTTACCGCCCTGGCGTAAGCGCTAATTGTACGCGGTGGGTTTCGTAAACTCTATTTCTATATATAATATACCTTTTATTTGTATGTATGTATGATCTACCGGCCTATTTGCTAACTCAGTGTACAACGTTTTGATAGTCACTTCTAAATACATTAAGTTTTATATATCTATACTTCTATACTAATATTATAAAGAGGAAAGATTTGATTGTTTGTTTGTTTGTTTGTATCGAATAGGCTCTGAAACTACTGGACCGATTTGCAAAATTCTTTCTCCATTAGAATCCTACATTATACCTGATGAACATAGGCTATTTAAATACCTATATCTTACCTTGCGAAGCCGGGATGGGCCGCTAGTCTTAAATAAAAATGACAATCATACGAAAGCCGCAATGTATTTTGAAATGACTATTAAAACGTTGTACACTAAGTTAGCAAATAGGCCGGCAGAAGTCAAAGATTAGACCACCAACAACACAGTCGCCATCATATGACACAGTACATGATATTACTAACATACAGACATACAGACATAGATAACAGTTCCATGGATTCAGTGTGTAAAGCCCATAAAGGTAATAGTACGTTCCAACTTCAACAAGGGTCAGGTGTTCATTCACATACAAAATAATCAATAAGCATTTATGTTGCTGACTTTTTTTTATCATTCGTTACCACAATTCGCACGAATTTTGAATTAATATTGTTGTGTCAGATAAGATCAGAACATGTGCAGAACAGTTACAGATTTTTAACGTTGTTTATAATATTATAAGTAACATAGCTTCTACGCATCATCATTATACGATAGTCTTTAAGCTATGCCAGATGTCTTTAGGTAGCTTGAAAAATCAGACTTAAGTGTTGGCCATTTACATGCGTGAAAAACAAAACAAACAAACAAAACAGCTACCTACCACAGCTTAACAGCTATCCAAGGAAAAAACCGGGTCAACACTAACAATTCTTGCATTCCAATGTACTTTAATCATTAGTTATTAATTATATGTAGGTTTCCTCATGTTATTTCCTTCTTCTGAAGCAAGTAGATAGCTAAATACAAATAGCAGTCTCCTTACTTCCCTCATCCCACTTTATCTGGGGTCGGGTCGGGACTCGGGACAGCATAAACATGTAATCGTAAGTCTTAAAACTTTATTTTTATGATCGGCCGCTACCCGACGCCAACCCTCCTTGGGAATGCTTTCGTTGCACGGGATGTAGCTGCTTCTTCCTTTAGTTGGCCCTTACGACATCTATGGGACTGAATGGAATGGTCATGTATTGTAGGTCGGAGACTACACGGCAAACAGCAGTATTCATAAAAACCTTCTCTTTAAGTGGTATAGTTGGTATTCAACTAAATAAAGGGTAAGCATTTAATCCTATAACTATAAATCGCCTTTTTTCCAACTAAATATTCAAAATTCGCCCCTAAAATACTGACTTGCACACTAATGTGCACAAAAAATTTAATCCTATAAACTATATTTTTCTTTTTTAAAACAAAACAAAATCGCAATTCTAACTCAACCCAACCAACGTAACCAATGAAAAATAAATTTTTATCGAATGTGAAATAAACACTCTTTTCGGCTGAAATTGAAGAATAGTACAAGATTACTTTTAAATCTTTCGATTTTTTTCTGAACACGGGAGAAAATATAATTTTCTTTTTATGCTAGTATTTCGTTTTATTGTGCGATTTACTCTACATTAGGCAAAACAAAATGATTTTATACTAACAACACAACATGAACAATTTTTCAGGGTCATCGCCCCGCTATCACGATGTAGGTGGGGTCCCAAGCGACCCCGATTTCATTATGTGCCTACTATTTGTTATTACAAATGAATGCTGTCACATTTGTGGTATTTCTTGCCTTCCTGACGTTTCTATCGACTTTGTTTAATAGTGTTAAAATAAGTCGAAAGAAAAGTGAAACCTTCATTTTCGTGAGTGTTTTGTTGCTATACCTGATGCTATATGGATAAAAGAAAAAAAGGGATAATCTGACTAAGAACAGTCCATTGTGAAATACCATAGACTGAACTACTATATTTAAAATAAAAATCTCATCAACAATAAGACCTTTGATGTGGAATCAATTCCAGAATCATGAGAAAAATTACCAACTGTTCAACAATACATTTAATTCCAATCAAGGCAAAATGTTTGAAACAGCGGTTTTATTTTCTTTTCATTGATTGATCTTTGCTCACAGTACAGTACATGTTGATTGCATACACAAAACGAGAACGTCACTTCAAATTTTGTTACTGGCGCTAAACAATATTAACTACTAAAAAAAATGCAAGGTTCATAACTCTATTTTAACCCCCTTTTTACTTTGTGTACTTACCCAATTCCTTGGCTTCAACATTATTTTTGTTCCCTAAACAATAACTCAGTAAGAATTCGTCGCGTCTGTAATTATGTATGCTTTTAGATTTATTTGAGTGCAGCCAGACTATTTATGACGGGTCGTCATAACTCTGGCATCACCTGAACACAGAGTAGACAGGTCATAAAGCCCAAGATTCCTACAACCGCGCTACTATGCAATACGCTGTCTTACTACGAGCATGGCTCAAATGGATATTTTATGGACCTTTCTTGCTATACTTGCGTTTTAAAAAAAAAGACGTGTCGTTGTGTGTATATTCTACTAAAGAAATGGCAAATTGAAACAAGATATGTTTTCCGACGTAAAGGCAAAACGTATGCACACATTTCACGTTCTTAAAGACGTACGTAGATCGTGGAATAAAGTCGTATCGTGTAGATGGGGGACCTTAGACCATGGGGTATCAATGCCATACGTTGATTTTGCTTATATAACAAGTTTTTGTGTCATATTAAGTAAACTTCTAGTGATATAATCTTTGTATTTCTGAAATCATTTGTGATATTTGTAGTATGTTTGCCTTCTTTTTCTAAACTTGTTACCCGCACAAAATATTTGTGAACCCGAGAAAATGAGGTGGGAATTCAGTACGACCGCATTATAATAATAATTATTAATTTTTTGCTTTAACTTTACTATGTTTTTCATCTACTCTGTGAACAGGGAAGCTTTGGATATTTCGGATTCTCTGGCAGACGCGTTGCTACGCTGGAGTAATTTACATTACATCGTTTCCTGTGCGTATTTCTTTCATTTGATCTAAAACTTTTTCTAGCTGAATCCTAACTAATGAAAGTGAGTTTGTTTGTTTGCTATACTTAAAATACTGCACTGATCGTCATGAAATTAAACAAACACATTTCAGGGGCGGAGAAGGGCTTAGGGTAATTTTATTCCAGAAAAAGGGGTGTGCGTTATTCCAGCCAGATTTTGTTGAAAATTTACGAAAATCGACATTGTAGTGCAGTAGATAATTAGATATAGAGCTTCTGTAAATGGTAAGCTAATTTTTAAATTTGGTAAGCGTATATTTTTTGAATTATTTGATAAAAACAGTTCCGGCTAGCGTAACGTTACCGTAGCCAGATCTTTTTTTGTTTTACGGGAATTTTGAAATAAAAGTTATGTAAATAATTAGATATCAATTTGGTATAAATGGTACAACTTAAATTGTATTTGTATTTGCTATGGTTGCGAAGATATTTGAAATCCTGCTGGGGTAACGGTTTGCTCAATTGCTGTATCTCGGAATTGACTAAGCGGATGATGATGATTTTTGCACAGGACATCTGGCTAATTAGTTATAGTTTATAGCGCAATAAAGGAATTCACAGTAATTAACCGTTTAGAAGTTATTTTCATTAAATAGAAATATGCTTTAATAGGTCCTAGCACTTCCAATAAGCGCTCCAAAGACTAACTTTAAACGTTATTATATAGTGAAATACTGTCTATAAATGGTACCAAAGTTTCATTAGTATTCTATACGTAATTAAAAAGTTATGATGAATCTTCGATTTGTTTCGGCCATGGCGCGCGGCGGAGTTATTTTACGACCGATTAACCGAGTTTCCTGTACGAGTGGTCACATAATCTTTTGTAAATAATTAGATATACATGTCAATTTAATACCTAATAAATTTCAGACTTGTAGATTAATTAATTAACGAAATAATTGAAAAAATGATGTTCGCGTGGTAACCCGACCAAATCTAGAATGTTATGAAAAAGCGGCCGCGCCATACATTAAACCAACCTTCTTAAACTTACTAGATAATTTCATACTCGTACGTGTTTTGTACAGACGAGCTACATAAGTGATATAATAAAACTTAGTTATAACTAATATTATATTAATATAAAACATTTTCGTATCTTTAGATAGAATACTGTTGACTAGCTCCGTGGCGCAGCGGTCAACATGCCAGCCTGCGACACGGAGTGACCGGGTTCGATCCCCGGCCAGGTCAAAATGGAAAATGATCTTTTTCAGATTGGCCTGGATCTTGGATGTGTATCTATATATGTATTTGTTATAAAATATAGTATCGTTGAGTTAGTATCCCATAACACAAGTCTCGAACTTATTTTGGGGCTAGCTCAATCTGAGTGATTTGTCCGAAAAAGGTAAGTAAGTTTATAAATTAGCTTCAAAAATAATCACAGGTTTTTTCTTATGGACCAATATGCAACGTCGCATGCTTATCTAAAATTAAAAAGAAAGAATTTATAAATACCTATATTTTTTTTATGTTATCGTTCCGAATAAGTTAAAGTAAAATACTTGTAGTCATATATAAAGTTTTATTGTATAAAATCACAGATCAATAATAATAAAATGTAATAACATCACAGTGTAGTACTTACATATTTTATCTACAGTAAGTATCTACTTCCCATTGCTTTCTGTAATCTGATTAAAAAAATCACAAATGTCTTAGACTAGCTGTTGCCCGCGACTTCGTAGTATGATTAATTAGTATAGATGAATTTTCCCCGTTTTCAAAACATTTTTTATTGATGCTTCGCTCCTATTGGTCGCAGCGTGATGTTTCATAGCCTAAAACCTTCCTCAATAAATGGACTATCCAACACAAAAAGAATTTTCGAATTTGAACCAGTTGTTCCTGAGATTAGCGCGTTCAAACAAACAAACAAACTCTTCAGCTTTATAATATTAGTATAGATAAAGATAGCCGTATTCTTAAATTACGTTTTTAGTATAAAAATCAAAATACAATATTATAAATAAACGACATAACAATGCAGTTTACTTCTTAGGATACGTACTTTTTGAAACAGTACAAGCTAAAGCTTTGTTTTATAGTAAACACTAGCTTCCGCGGCTCCGCCCTCGTTAATGTCGATCCCACGGGAAAAGTACTTTTTCCCGGGATAAAAGGTAGTCTATGTCCTTCTCTGTACTCCAGAGAACCTGTATACAAAATTTCATAGAGATCGGTTCAGTAATTATGGCGTGAAAGCTTAACAAACAAACAAACTCACTTTCGCATTTATAATATTAGTAAGGATAACGCAGACTAACTACGAGTAAATTATCAAGATGCTTCCACTACTAACTGCTAAGCTGTAACTGGTAGCTAGTAGCTATTTTAAAATAAATGTACCTACTTTTTAAAAATAGCTCGTCTGTACAAACCGCGTATGTATTATCCTGTAAGTTTTAGAAGGTTGGTATAATGTATTGCGCGGCCGCTTTTTTATAACATTCTAGATTTGGTCGGGTAACCACGCGAACATCATTTTTTTCAATTATTTCGTTAATTAATTAATTTACAGGTCTGAAATTTAGCAGGTATTAAATTGACATGTATATCTAATTATTTACAAAAGATTCAATGACCACTCGTACGGGAAACTCGGTTAATCGGTCGTTAAATAACTCCGCCGCGCGTCATGGCCGAAACAAATCGAAGATTCATCATAACTTTTTAATTACGTATAGGATACTAATGAAACTTCGGTACCATTTATAGACAGTATTTCACTATATAATGACGTTTCAAGTTAGTCTTTGGAGCGCTTATTGGAAGTGATAGGACCTATTAAAGCATATTTCTATTTAATAAAAATAACTTCAAAACGGTTAATTACTATGAATTCCTTTATTATGCTATAAACTATAACTAATTAGCCAGATGTTCTGTGCAAAAATCATCATCATCCGCTTAGTCAATTCCGAGATACAGCAATTGAGCAAACCGTTACCCCAGCAGAATTTCAAATATCTTCGCAACCATAGCAAATACAAATACAATTTAAGTTGTACCATTTATACCAAATTGATATCTAATTATTTACATAACTTTTATTTCAAAATTCCCGTAAAACAAAAAAAGATCTGGCTACGGTAACGTTACGCTAGCCGGAACTGTTTTTATCAAATAATTCAAAAAATATACGCTTACCAAATTTAAAAATTAGCTTACCATTTACAGAAGCTCTATATCTAATTATCTACTGCACTACAATGTCGATTTTCGACAATTTTCAACAAAATCTGGCTGGCGTAACGGACACGAAAAAGGGTATCTATCTATGTAATACCGGTTGTCTAGTGATGAGATAATGTATTTGAATCATACTCTCTCATATCAATGCGTAATAGTGATTAGCGATAATTACCTTAATGGTAATAAATATCAACTATCGCATTAAACAATTAATATGATGATTGGTTTTACTAATTATGATGATTCGTTATGAAATGAATATGAATACACAACTTTGCAGTAAATACCGTCATGCCATGCAGTGACACATCTAGTTGCCTAGTACGCTTGCGCTTTACAATACTTTACATCCGTGGTTGCCTATTGAGTACTTGATGTCGTATCGTATTGATATTGTTTTTGTGTGATGCGAAATATGCGAATGCGCTGCCGCAGAGCATTAAAAATCGTACTACCTACATTAACTTACTATTATTTATTTTTATACCGCACGCTCATTGTATTTAAATATTAATTGTAAGCGATGTTTTCTCAGTAAGTGAAATACCGTTGTATTTTTTATGAGAAATAAAGTTTCTATAAACCTAAACCTTCGTTTCTATAAATTGTGGTCTACCTAAACAGTCAATTTTTGCTTCTCTTGGAGAAAATAGCTTGCTTTCTTTCTACGTAGATCGTAACAGCTGGTCGAGGGGCAAGTGAATATCTCAGGAATCATGTCAATAGGCGATGCAGCTACCTATGATTAGTTATTCCACCTTCACGCCCTCCATCATGCTAAGATTTAGGTTGTTAAACTTATTATGATGGAGTAGTGTAAAAGGGCCTCATATATACAAACAGCCTCCGTGTTCCAGTTGTTAAGGCGTTTGCCTGTTGACCCGGGGGTCGTGGGTTCGATTCCCACCGGAAGCATACTTTGTTTAGTTGTTTCCAGTTTGGTTAGGACATTGCAGGCTTGAATCACCTGATTGCCTGCTAATAAAGATGATTGCGTGCTTCGGGAGGCACGTTAAGCCAGTGGTCCCGGCTGCCATCTGGTAGTCGTTAAAGGAACCACGTCAGAGGCCGAGAGGCGGTTCCGAACAACTCTGACACCAGGGTGTGCATGGTCAATTGACCGTGACACCTACTCGAAATGATGACGAACAAAAACCAAATAGGAGAGGTAATATATTGGGACATTGGTCACGATGAATTTATGAAGACCATTGTAGAAAGCAAAATTGAACGGAAAAGGGGAAGTGGAAAAATACATAAAACCAATAAAGAAAAAGCTGGCGGGGAGATGATGGAGCTACACCGACAAGAGGGCCAGTCTTAAATTTTGATGATGATAGTTTTAGGCTTAAGGGCCCGTACTACCTCACACTGCTTTGCTTGATTGACTGTTTTATCAATAACTATTAAAAACTCAAGTTGAAATAAAAATGCAGCAAAGTTCAGGACTAACTCTGGTAACTATATGTATGACTCGAAAACACGATTGCGTTAAATTTTCTCGATAGAAAAAATTGCAAAGTTGCCTCCAAATCACGTCTAATTTACTCGGTATATAGTATTTTCACCTTTCTAAAAAACGAAAATATCCAAAAAAACAAAAATATCCAAAGTAGCCAACGCGTTTAGACCATCCGCGTTTGTATCGCCACGCCGCCTGGCATATGGCGGGCTCATAAGGGAATTAAAACGAGGTTTGCCGTTGACGGAGTTGTCAAGGGAGACATGATCATCATAATAGGATTAAAGGTCTGAAATTGTTTTCTAAGAATTTTATCCTTTTTTGGAATTCCTTACCAAGTATAAATGTTCATTATTTTTTTCTCAATGAAAAATGAATAAAACAACTTTCCCGTTAGTGTCCTAAAAGAGTGTTGAAATAAGTTTCTAGTGTCTGGTATTACTCATGGTAACTATAAACGCCAATACTCATAATACTTTCCAGGTCGAATGAATAAGGACGAGAGTCAGATAACCTCATAAGCTAAGCGAACTACTGCACTAGTCAGTCTTAAAGTAAACCTCTAAGAGTATGTCGATGTGTTCTTTGTCCAACCGCAAACAAAACTGACCAAAATAGACTGCTACACAACTTACGGCGAAAAAGTATCGTATGGTTTGGAAAAGTTTATGATACAAATATACTGTATTTTTTCTGATGATGTATCGAGATAAGAAGTAGGTAGTATTATTTCAAAAATTAAAAATGCCGACTGTCCTCCCTTTGCTTAAAATTCTTAAGAACACTTGAGTTTTTGGATATCTTAACTATCGGAATCCATCCAGCATTTTGGACGAGTTAATATATGTATATAATAATAAAGAAATTTACAAACATACAAGATACGCGCGAAACATATATAATAACTATTCTTAGTCGGGCAAAATACCTAATATCCGTAAAACCTTGATCAACTGCTTTCTCATTAAGTTGTGTGACTGGAAAATAAATACATAGTTAATACTCTCTTACTTAATTCATATATATATAAATCTCATGTCACTATGTATGTTTAGATAAACTCTCGATTCTGATTAAACTTCGTAACTCATAAGAGCTATGATAGTTTTTTATCATAGCGAAACGAAGTTCGCCGAGACATCAAGTTAGTATAATTTAATAAGAACTAGGTATCTAGACTATTGAAGAAGTACGCATGCTTGAAATGCGTATACCCTACGGGGTAATATGTGATGAGAGAGTTCGACGCGGTGATTCGAAGTCACGGTAGTGTAATGGTATCACACTTAGGGCGTTAACCTAAGGGACGTGGGTTCGAATCCTACCTGTGGCCGAGTTCTTTTTCATCACATATTTTCAATTTTAATAATATACCGAGCATTGTAATGCTATTTCAAAATCAATTTAAATAAGAACTATCTATTTATGAGAAAACCTGCGCACACGCTCGTCATGTTAGTTTATCTTTCAGGATCTGTACTGTACTACAAACACCGTTTTATAAATGGCTACTTTCTACGAACCTATGAATAGCCAGAGGAAAATTTTTACATAAAAATATACATTAGTGTATGTGTTTGAAAGTTATAGCGCCACAAACTCATCATAATAATAATTGGTTTTTAACATACATACACAATTCAGTTAATTCACAGTAAAGCGTAACTTTAATAAACATTAATGAAACACAATGTTTTATACAATATATATATATATATATATATATATATATATTTTATACACAATGTATAGTTTTTTCTTTATTATCTATATCTATACTTATATTATAAAGAGGAAAGATTTGATTGTTTGATGCATCGAATAGGCTCTGAAACTACTGGACCGATTTGCAAAGTTCTGTCTCCATTAGATCCCTACATTATACCTGATGAACATAGGCTACCTATATCTTCCCGTGCGAAGCCGGGACGGGCCGCTAGTTCACTAAAATGATATCACTAAGGGCACAGAATTTCTCGATACGACCAACAAGTTTTCTCATATGCATATCGCCAGCCGCGTTCCCATGACTGTTATCAGAATAAACCAATATATGTACGCAAATAAACTTACTCATAGTGGTATTTAATAAATATCGACCTGTCTGAGTCAACTTCAGGTTTCGTTAACGGCTTAATTCACTAGGAAATAAGTAGTCATCAAGTGAAACTAATTTGCCAAGGTTTTTGCCTTTAAGATTAATTCGTTAATGATGCATAGCAACCTGTTCATGGATTCACATTTAAAAGAAAACGAAAATTTGATACTGAGAGAGGTTAAAAGTAGAAATATGTTAGCCAGAATAACTACGTTGTAAAACTATTCGCAATTTTTCCTTTATCTGTGCTAAAGACGTTGCTTCGTGCCAAATTTTAAGAATTTCAGTTCACGAGAAGTATCCTGTAAGTTTAATTCCCTTGCGAATGTCGAAAATGTGCAGCATAAACGGCTGTATCTTTTGATTGCGTTGGCTTAGAAATTTGATTTATTCACATCTTATAGGGACAGTAGACCTGAGTAATTGATATGAATTTCAGCTTGATACCTTCACGCGTTCCTGAGTAAAGGGTCTTGACAGACAGACGGACAACAAAGTGATCCTGTAAATGTTCCGTTTCTTCCTTTTGAGGTACGGAACCCTAAAAAGAAGGGGTTGCACTCCGGAAGTTCCGGCAGAAGTGAAAACTTGAATATTAACGTTGAATATTTTGGAATGTCACGTGGCCGTCTTACGAATTTTCGATCAGGTCACGTGTCCTGGCGGGAGTTTAACGTTTTATACCCATCCCAAAAAGTGCAAAACACCGCTAAAGAAGTTTTCACTTCAAAAAATCTGATCCCGTGCCACGTGCCAGTACTTGTTTATTTAACAAAATATTACTAAAACGTGGAAATGTATCACTTTATTCTCAGTACCCAGGAACAAATGTGATTTAATCCAGAAATTATGTTTGTGGTCGTTTTTCATATCGTTTCCCTTATCTCCCCCTCGATGCATGTAACTATAAGCCATACTTGTCTATTTTATTTGACCAAACAATATTTTGTCACGAGCAGCTGAGCCCTGCTGGCAAATATTTGGATCTTTTGTTCCATTGTCTGTTTATAAAATAATAAACTTGCTTAGAGTTAAGAAACGATCTTCCTATTGTGCATATACTTACATTATAACTTTGAAGATGTACTTTAGATGCATGAAACAATTTGAAAATATTTTAGTCGCTCTTATTTAAAGAACAAAAACTAATATCACTTAAAATATTGTATGCCACGAGGTTGAATATACAGTCAACAATCATGTTTTATTTACCGCTCTCATGACATTCATATTGTAAAGTAGGAAAACGAATAACAACCTTATACGGCATTGAATCCCAAAAGCCCATTTTGTGCAATTAATATAAATAGTGCGCACTTCATTAAGCCGAAAAGTTAATGCTTAAATTAAATGGTAGACTAAACAACAAACAATGAGTGACAGAAAACCTAAAACTCACCCCTGGGGGCGCTCGTTCGCACTCATTCTTTCAGCGCGGCGTTTCTTGCAGGTATTACAATTGAGGGTAGGCGCTCCACCCTCCCACACCCCACTCTTCCAAAACACCAAACGGCCCTCACTATCCATGAGGGATAGTCATTATTATCATACGACTAACATTGTCAAAAGCCGAGCATATATCAAATTTTTATCTTTTAACAAGGAGTTCACAAAATAATCACACTGATACACCACATGTGCAGGTTCATTGAATCGAGAAAGGGTAATCAGTTTCAGTTAATTATCGATACACAAACACAGACGAAAGTTTGTTTATTGTGTAAACAGTCCCAACGTTTGTATCTCAAAACGAGGTTACCATACGGTTCGGCTAACAAGAGATAACCCTATTAAAACTGTTTAATATTTCTAACCAAAATCAGCACTTTTACAGCACGCACAAAACTAATAGATATTAATAACTAAACAACACGAACGTTTACGTAACCAAACGGACGGCAATCATCCAAAAATGATTAACAAAAGTAGAGTCCCGAAATAAACTCGCGTATCCTTTCCAGATTGTAGCCAGAGGACGCGACGGGAACCCGACACGACCGTCCCCTGCCACAGTTCTCATAAGACTGTCTTTGATGTTTCATTTCAAGTTTCCCAAGTTCAGATTTCGAGCTCGATTCTAGGACATGGAGATAGGTGCCAAGTCAACTGAAGTCACTGTTTAGAATAGACCGTTAACACCACACGCGACATGTACGTATGTATACTATCCCTTGAGCTTAGTATCAAAAATAGATTTGTTAATTGCTCGAAGTAAAACAAGGAAAATGAAGCTAACAACGTGGACCACCACATTTAACATTGTAATACCTAAATAAATAAATATATACGGACAAATCACACAGATTGAGCTAGCCCCAAAGTAAGTTCCAGACTTGTGTTATGGGATACTAACTCAACGATACTATATTTTATAACAAATACATATATCATATAGATACACATCCAAGACCCAGGCCAATCTGAAAAAGATCATTTTCCATCTTGACCTGGCCACGGATCGAACCCGGTCACTCCGTGTCGCAGACTGGCGTGTTGACCGCTGCGCCACGGAGCTAGTCATAGTCATCAAATATTATAATGAATAATAATTCGACGGACAAAAAAAAAATAGTCAGCAATAAGGAGTAACATAAAAGAAAGTTCCAAACATTAGAAAATACAGATATACATATCTTTTTTTCAAGCATGTTTATACCACGTGTAGACCATCGCCTAGATTCCTAGAATCCATAATATGATTAATCTGATGGATATTTATGAAAACCTAATTTGTATCTATTTTATACATACGCGTCTCCAGAGTTCCTGACAGAAGATGAAATACGTTTAGGGGCCATAAATCAGGACGCAACATTAAGTTTTTTAACATCACCTATGTCACGCGAGCATGACGCCACGGCTCTATAGATAAATAAAGCCGCGTGTTGGTCCGTCTATTAATAATCCGCGCGGATCCTGCTCGTTACATCGACGCATACGCCTTTTTGTACTCTAGAGTAGGTGAACATAAAAGAAGCATCACGTACTACATGGTATAATAATGTTGACAAGACACATGGAAGGTCAGCGAAGATCTCAAGAAAGTAGGAAGATTTACGTCTTGGCACAGAATTTGATCTTGTAGAGCCAAATAAATGAAGGTTCCTTTTTACAGATTATAAGGGTTTTTAAGCATTCACAATGCTAACTATCTTAGTCTCGTTAAACAAAGAAATAAGATGTGGTGAAAAATTCCACGCGGGCATCGTACATAGATCTAAGGTCGCTGGTTCAAATCCTTCCCCTAATTTGTTTTTTTTTTCACAATATGTTATTTCTTTGTTTAATAATGTCAAAGATGAATATTTAACACTATTGCAAAGCTAGAATTTAAAACATTACTTAAGTCATGTTTTCCTCTTGCAATGTATTTTGATATTCCGATTTTACTACGTACTGGTTCAAGTTTATAGACTAAATAAAAACAAGATGAATTATTAACAGTTGAAATCTGCAGTATTCACAGCATGTAACATGGATTACAAATGAAATGCTAATTCATTATCAATCGGTAAAATTCTGCTCTTCCTATGTGGAGAAGAGTAGGAGGCTTACTTCCTCCTTTGCTAACACTTTCTTAATATTAAATTTCTCGTTCACCTTCTATTGCGTCACCTCAAAATATTTTCTCTAAATGTCAAAGGTACTTAATATAAATCGAGCACTCCTGGAAGTAGGTTCATTTTAATGAGACATTTCGTGAAGATGTCACCGCATTCCGCTCGCGTTTGGCACATTTGTGTTTCCGCTGATACTCGCGCGTGGGCAACCTTCGGACAATGAACTGAAGACACACTGTCTACGGAGCAGAATTCATTGTCTACGTATAGCTATATCATGCACATTTATATATGCGTACGCGCAAGATGATCGATTGGAATCAATCAGTGTCGGAATGTTTTATGTTAATGATGATGGATTCGGAAAAGTTTTCAAAGTCTAACCTAATACCATAAAAATTAACACTTGAATTGAATATCGGTTTGCGGATCTACTGCCTATAGAAAATATAGACTTAGAGGAAATGCCACATGGGTATAAATAGTGCACTTATGAATGTATATAGGTCATCCAAAATATGCAAACATTTTATTGTTTCCTGTGAGTGGTGAACCTTATTTCACCACACATCAAGTACGAAGTATTGAAATATTGGTACCATAGAACATAGAATATGCGACACAGAAAGTTCTCTGACTAAACATTCTAAATGCATTGAAAATTCTCTGAACTCGATACACAACCCATAAATGGTAACAGTGGATGGTCAAGAACAAAACGCCGTTCAGATGACTAACAGCCCATTAGGGTAATAACAGGCCAGTGAATTTGCGGCGATGGACGGACGAAAAAATACCAGTATTTCCGATACTAAAAAGGACAGGTCAGTGAGGAGCTACAATCTAGAAACTTTTTTTTTTTAATAGCCTGTTTCAGTGCTGGGCAAAGGCCTCCCCTTTTTGTTTCCAATTATCCCTATCGCGGGCAATAACTTGCCAGCCACTTATATAAGCATCTAAGTCAATGTAGAAACGAGCAAAGAAAACCAAACAATAGCTGATAGACTTCATTTTGAGGAATCGATAAATGGCAATAATGCATGGTCAAGATCGTCGAAAAAGGAAGATCTCATAAATAAGTTGAATAGACTTTGTACGGACGGATTTTCTGTATTATTAATGAAGAAAACTGACGTAAACAAGAAAAGACAAAAAATGCAAAACAAAAAAACAGTCAGGAATGCTACCCGGGTGGATATTAAGCGTTAAGACAATAAAAGTAGTAGATCAAAAGGGCAGAAAGAAGTCTTTGGAAGAATTGGGAATTCCTGGTCAAGACTGACAAGACAGGTCGGTAAAGAGCGACGACCTAGAAACACAAATAAAACACAATCGCGCCGGTAGACCCCACGTGTTGACGTTGACGGCTGCAGGAATTCTGAGAGCATATGCGTCTGTGTACAATACGTGAACAGGCTAAAGTATAGCTCGATAGATCTTTTATAGTTTCAGTCGCTGTGTTTGGGAGAGGCCTGTCTAGCAGTAGACTTTTTGCGGCTGATATGATGATGATGATGAATCGCAATTTTCATATAAATATTTGCTAAAGTAGTCGTTTTTGTGAATTAAAGATAGACATAAACCTACATTTTTTTTTCATCATTATTTAGATAAAAACCTAAATCAGCTAATATTTTCTGTAGAACGAAGGAGAAAAATAGGAGCTAGAACTGTGTCCCGGATCCCGGACAAACAGATGAATTCCACTAAAAGAGATGTCGGAGACTGGGGTTCAAAGGTTGTAGGGAAAGAAGGTGATTGCCTTGTAGTGGGAGAGAAAAGTACATAAGGAAATTAGAAGTAAAAAATTGGTTTTCTATAAAGACGGTTAACGGACGATAATGTTACGTGATAACGTATCTATCTCTCTTCCAGAGAGATAGATGCGTCACAAGCCGAACGCTTAGGCCACTTCAAATTAGAAAAAATACTAGTAAATGCCTCTAAACTACATAGTCAAAACCGTAGTCCAATGAATATGTAAGTGTATAAAACAGAAGACGATATGCATTTATCTGCCTGATATTATACAACCTGTTACCAAATCGACGCTTGCGCATACGCACGTTTTATGGCTGTGCTATGTTATTGTTCATCCAGGTCCATACAACGTCCAGTGACTCAGGTCTTAGGAAGGACCATTGTTCGCCGATCAGCGAGTTGGTTCGGAGAATTCTAATTAATCGGATCGTAATCAGGATGTGTTTATGTAATTGTTTCCGCTAATCAAAGGAGTTATAATACATTTGCATCTCGCGGTAATAGCAATATAGAAAAACTAGCTTTTCACCGCAAATCCGATCGATCCCTCAACAACAGTAGAATTTCCCGGAATACAAGGTACCCTATGTCCTACCCCGGGCCTCAAACTACCTCCATACCAATTTCATCCAAATTGGTTCAATGGTTGAAGTGTGAAAAGGTGGCATACAGACATAGTTAATTTCGCATATAAAATATTACTATAAACTTGATTAAATATATCCTTATCCTTACTTATAATATTGTTACGTGGTTAGGGTTCAGGATTTGGAGTAAAACACCAAACTCTTCAGAGGGAATTTATTCACTACGGAATCCCAACACTGACTGGTCTTCCAACACGTCGAATATCCAAAACGCAAAGCACTCGTAGTCCTGGTCCGTTGCTGTGGTCGTAGAAATTATCACTTATCAGTCGCACACAAATCACTCGTATTAGTATCGCTCACTAAGAACACTCGCGGTAAACTGATTAACGATCTTTTTTTTTTTTTTTTTTTTTTTTTTTTTTTTTTTTTTTTTTTTGAAAGGACTATGTAGCTAGCTCCAAGTGAGCTTTCGCTACTTCACCGGGCGTTTGAGGTGAGGGCAGAGTGCCCTCAACCTGTATAGACAACATCACCAAAGGGCCCCCAGGAGGGACGGACCTCGGCTTTGGGCGTTGCCTGTGTGCGCAAGGCTTGGAGAGACAGCAAACTCTCGTATTGCCTGATGGGCCGCGTATGCGTGCATGCAAGCCTGAAGGGCCAATCTGAGAAACAATGGCAAAAGCCTTTAGAGAGCAGCAACTCTCATCTTTTGCCTTATGGGCCGAAAGCTACGTTGCCAGAAGGGCCTATCCTGGGTGCAAGTCACCCGGGACCGCCGGGCGGTCACCAGTAATCGGAGCTAATCCTACTCTACGCACTCTATTCCGGTGGCGAGTGCGACGGGGTCGGATAGTGGGATTCCTCTGGCTGTTCGGAGCCGAAGAGGGGTCGGGGCGGGCTTGTGCGATGTCAATAGGATCATCGGGATCGTCTAGTACGTTCCTAGGACGTCTACGACGTAAGGTCGTATCGTGTAAGTTGGGGGAGTAGTTAGCAGCTTGCACTACTAACGGGTTGGGGTGGCGTGCGGCTTTCTCAAAGTAACGCTTGGAGGCGTTTTTGAGATAGCCGCGAATGGATGGGAGATCTAGGTCACGGTGTAAGTCTGTCATGCGCAAGTACCGGTGGTGACTCGTATTCGTGGCACGGGTGACGAAACGGTTCTGCAATCGTTGCAGCCGATCGATGTGGGAGGGCGCGATATGGGAGAAGACTACGCCGGCGTAGGTCATGATAGGGCGGACGCAAAGCTTATAGAGTGTCAACTTATTTCTAAGTGACATCTTAGCATTGCCTATCATGGGGTGGAGACGGCCTAATACGAAGGCGGCATGGTTGCGGACTTTGGTGATGTGGGGGCCGAAGGTCATCGCGCTATCGAGTACGACTCCAAGGTATTTAGCCTTGCCTGCCCACTGAATGGGCTTTCCGTACAACGATACTGATCCTAACGAGGGGAGTTCTGCTCCGGACATGGTGATTTTTCGACGTGTCACAGCTTGGTTATCCTTTGAGAAAAACACAGCTGTGCTTTTCTCCGGATTAACTTCGATGCGCCACCTCTTGAACCACCCGCCGAGAGCGTCCACGGCGGACTGGAGACGATTCACGATGACCGTTTTAAGGTGATGGGACGTGTAGAGGGCCGTATCGTCGGCGAATAGTGCCACTTCTACATCTGGGGTCTTTGGGATATCGCTTGTGTACAGCGTATAAAGGAGGGGCGAGAGAACAGCGCCTTGCGGGACGCCGGCTCTAATGGGACGGGGCCTCGAGAGGCATCCCTCTACTCTGTACCGAAAAGACCGATTCGACAAAAAGTCTCGTATGATGTGCACGAGACTATCCGGCAGGCCCAAGTTGGTCAACTTGGATATCAAGCCCGAATGCCAGACTTTGTCGAAGGCTTTCGCTACATCGAAGAAGAGTGCTCCCGTAGGACGTCCCCAATTTCTCAACTTGAGAATATGCTCCGTGAGGCGGTGCAGTTGGTGGTGACACGCGTGTTTGGCCCGGAATCCAAACTGTTCGTCGGGGATGAGACTTTTGGACTCTACGTAGTCCTTGAGTCTTTTGAGGATGATCCGTTCGTAGATCTTGCCTATACAGTTCAAAAGACTGATAGGCCGGTAGGAGGAGGGGTTCTTCAGGTCTTTGCCTGGTTTAGGGATCCCGATCACGATTGCTTCTTTCCAGGCGGCTGGAAAAGTGCAATTTGCAAGACAAGCATTGAAGATGCTTACGAGCAGGAGGAGGAGGGTCTGTGGGAGGCATTTGAGCACTCCGTTCGAGAGTCCGTCAGCGCCGGGCGCTTTCCGGGGTTTGAGATCGCGGATGATTGACTTCACTTCGTCAAGTGTCGTCGGGGCAAGGGGGGTATTCGGTGGGATCGTCTTAGAAGCCACGAAGCGTTCTACGTGCGATTCCACCTCGCGAAGGTGATCGGGGTCTACTGGCTCACGACTAGGGGAGCATTGGCTCTCCAGGCTGTCTGCTAGGCATTCAGCTTTTTCATCATCATCGAAGGCGATGGAGCCGTCTGGGCGTGTGAGGGGGGGAGTGGCCGCAACCGTGTCGGTCTTGGATTAACGATCGCCACGTCCGCTCCCTTATATACTGACTTATGGGTCTCTAGAAAGTTCCATATTCTTCCGGTCCCGACGGCCGACAACTAAAACATTCCAGAATATTCGAGTACGTGTATGAACGTGATAGAATACATATGTGTGAGCAGGATGGAAGATGTATGAGCGCGACAGACGATGTTCGGGAAAGTTCTAGACTATTCTGTTCTGGGAGCTTCGCGACACTGCCCCCTTCTTAGAGACGCTCGTCCCGAGCGTCACTTTTGCCGCCATGATAACGCGCTAAACGGTCCACATGTACCATCTCTAGTGATCCACCTGGTCGTCCACATATGTCACGTCACTCAATTGGGCTACTATCTTGAATGGGCCTTCCCATCTTGCTTGTGACTCCGTAGACTTTCTCCTTTGGTGTAATGGATTGAATACCCAAACCAATGCTCCTTCTCCAAAGACACTCGCCTTCATTCCCTTAGCGGTTCTCGTTGAACTGTTAAAGTCCCCCTCAGTTCGCCAATTGTAAGAGAGTTTGGAGTCACAATCGCCAATAGGTCTCACGTTAAACTTAGCCAATCGCTCAGAATTCCCGTGGAACTCGCGCTTGTCCCGGTTGCAGCGTTGTGGACACTGCTCATACCGGGGCTCACTCACTAGTGTCAATCTGCGCCATTTACCTGCTTGACAAGTATCCCCTTGTTTATTTACAAGCCTATCCTTTTCTGGACAGCTAAGTTGTAGATGGCCTCTCTCACCACATTTGTAACACATGCGTCCAGTTTTATTAGTTTTCCTGGGTGTGTCTCTTATCGCTCTGACGTCCTCGACCTCGCTAATTTCTCGTCCTTTATTATGTCGCTCATCTTCCCTTACTGCTTCTACTTCAAGGGCATGTACGAGGGCTTCCTTAAGCGAACAATGATGGTGTAGCTTTACTGCAGCTCTTACCTCCAGATCCATGATGCCATCTATGAAGGATTGCAGCAGATTCTTCTCTACCATCTTAGGGTCTTCCGAAGGATACGCTTTCCGCACTAGCCTTTCGATCTCTAGTGCCCATTGTTGTAATCCTTCATTTGAGCGCTGCTTTCTATCACGTAGTTGTGCTCGGAACACGTGCTCCAGGTGGCGTTCTCCGTACCTTGCTTCAAGCGCCTCTATTAAGTTTCCGAACTTACGGCCTGTGTTAGGCAGTGCCTCTAATACTGATAAAGCCGATCCTTTTAGAGCGATGGTGAGGGCTGTCAAGTTCTGCTCATCAGTCCATCCGTTTGCAGTAGCGACAGTTAGGAATTGCTGTTTGTAAGCGGCCCAAGCAAGAAGTGGTACCTTCGTAAGATGGCACTTTTATCTTGGGTCCATTTACAGCAGTGATGGGAGCGCTCGGCGTTACTGTAACGCCTACTGCCTCCAAACAATGTATCTTCTTTTCCAATTCAGCTAGTTTCTTCTCTAGTCTGGAGAAATTCGTTTCCAGACCTGTCACGAGATTATCCACCAAATCCACATCCTTACGGATCTGGTCCACCACGTTGCTGACTTTGCTGACAGCTGCTAATACCATTTGTTGGTCCTCACTCATGTGATGCAGCATTTCCTGCATGCGCTTTTGCTCTTCCTTTTGTTCATTCTGCAAACGTAGCTGCTCATCCCTCGTGCGCTTTTGTTCCTCCTTCTGCTCTTCCCGCATATTTTGTATTTCTCCATTAAGTTCCACATTGATGCGTTGCAGTTTACTCTGGTTCTCATTTATGAACTGCAACATTCGCATCAAGCTACCAAAATCAAAAGATGCTTGAGTGGGAACCTGGTAAGAGGGGTTAGGGAACGTGGCTTGATGATGGGCGGCTGGCATCTGTTGGGCAGCGGCAATCTCTTGGGAGGCCGTAACTTCTTGGGTGGCTGTGACAACTTGGGCGGCTGTGACGGCTTCGGTGGTGGCGACGTTTTGGGCGGCTGACCTGTCTTGGGCGGCTGCCATGTCTTGGGCGGCTGCCATGTCTTGGGCGGCTGCCATGTCCTGGGCGGCTGCCATGTCTTGGGTGGCTGCAACCTCTGGGGCTACGGGCGGTAGTTGCTCGGCTGCGATGTTTTGGGCGGCTGCTGCGGTAGCTTCCATTGCACGTTGTGCCCGGGTCCTGACGCGTTCCTTATCTTCTTCGTCCCTCGGCAAGACTGGCATTTCCAAATCCCACATTTCTGACACCAAATGTTACGTGGTTAGGGTTCAGGATTTGGAGTAAAACACCAAACTCTTCAGAGGGAATTTATTCACTACGGAATCCCAACACTGACTGGTCTTCCAACACGTCGAATATCCAAAACGCAAAGCACTCGTAGTCCTGGTCCGTTGCTGTGGTCGTAGAAATTATCACTTATCAGTCGCACACAAATCACTCGTATTAGTATCGCTCACTAAGAACATTCGCGGTAAACTGATTAACGATCGCCACGTCCGCTCCCTCATATACTGACTTATGGGTCTCTAGAAAGTTCCATATACTTCCGGTCCCGACGGCCGACAACTAAAACATTCCAGAATATTCGAGTACGTGTATGAACGTGATAGAATACATATGTGTGAGCAGGATGGAAGATGTATGAGCGCGACAGACGATGTTCGGGAAAGTTCTAGACTATTCTGTTCTGGGAGTTTCGCGACAATATCATAAATGCGAAAGTGAGTTTGTTTGTTTATTTGTTTGTTTGTTACGCTTTCACGCCGTAACTACTGAACCGATCATCATGAAATTTTGCATACAAGTTCTCTGGAGTGCGGAGAAGGACATAGGCTACCTTTTATCCCGGGAAAAAGTACTATTCCCGAGGGATCGACATTGACGCGGGCGGAGCCGCGGGCGAAAGCTAGTGACTAATAAACTTGACTTGAATGCAACTAAAATAAAACATATTAAGACCGAAAAAACATGCATATCTTCGCGATGACATAAGTTTCATGCATGACCATGACCGGGGCCCAAATTATAAAGTCTGGGGATTTTAACTGATGCGAGAACAAAAGCTTGATTGAGATAAGTTTTGTGGGCAAAAAATCGAAACAAAGGCATGCGAGGTTCGCGGGGGAAACTGCTCAAATATAACCATGACGACTCGAACGTCATGGTTATATTTGAAGAAGAAGTGCGTAAGCGTGTTTACAGATATCTTAAGAGTCGGCAACGCATCAGCACCGCCTCTGGTGTTGCAAATGTCCATGGGCGACGGTGACCACTTCCGATCATGTGGCTCGTCTGCTCGTTTGCGGTCAAATATACCAAAACAAAAAGGGGGAAACTGTTCTGTGCCCATGCCCATTGTAATCGTTCTTATTTGAAGGGTTATTGGTTCAATAAATCAACAAGAGTATTTATGCTAGTTGATTGATAAATTGGTTAGGACTGAAGGCTTAACGTGCCTTCTGAAGCATGGAGGAACCGTAGATATTTTTATGCCACTTGCGTTCACCCCCATTGGGATCATGGGGACCACGCCCGGGGTGGCTTTACATACTTAAGCTAATATTGCTAAGGCCCACTGGACCATCGGACATATCTAAATAATCCAAACACTTAGTAAATCCAAAAATTATGTTCACAGCTTAGCTGAAGCCAGAAAGAGGTTAAAAAATTAAACTTCCTTGGTTACCAATTACATGAAATCATTATTATCAGGTCCATTTTAGTCTCCACTACAGGAGCACGACCCTCTCTATACTACTAGGGCCATACTTGGCCAGAGCAGCCAGAGGACTTGGCCTACACTCTCCACGCTGGCCAGACGGGTTGGGTTACATAAAATGGTCAAAGGGAAATGAACTAAAATGTCTGCTTTTCACAAAACATGAAGGGAGGAAATTGTAGTTAGAAACAGAAAGGGTAGGCTTTCAATGGGAACAATAGACACGAAAGTAATCTGAGTCATGGCATAGTGTTTCTGAGTTTAGGAACCGAAGCCAGTTTAAATTATATATCCGAGGTCCGTTGTTCCTTCAGCTCTGTAAGCGTCACGTTATTGAATAATGACGAAGTTGTTGACTCCCAAAGATTCTAAAACCGAAACAACCGTCATATATTCGGCACTTTAAAATCTATAACAAATGGCATGTCGTTAAAACTATTTTGATTCTGTGTGCGCCCACGCAAACGCATAGAACAAAGACAAATAGATCTTTTGAACTAGTTTTCATTTGGCACTCTGTTGCTCAGTGATACCGCAAGTGCCTTAGAATCCCCGGTCAGGTCAAGATGGAGTACGATTTTTCAGATTGGCCTGAGTCTTGGATGTCATTGAGTTAGTAATCGTTCTTAAAACTCATTCTTTTTCTCGTCATTCTTACATTTGTGTAGACAATAACCTAGCAGACAAAGATAGCATGATACTTAAGAATGTCATTAGTTAAAATTCTTTTGAGTATTTGAGTTAGCTGATTTTGTAAAATTTTAAACTTAAATTTCCACGCTAATCCGTAAGAAAAGGAAACTGAAAACGTATTAAGTGCTTAGTGTCATAGGCGATGTGGCTAGCAACACACTTTTTTGGTTTTCTTTCCCATCTGCACACCCAGTACGCAGCTTTTCGGTAAATTAGTGTAAAGAATAGCCATTTTTACTCAAGAAGAAGAAGGTCAATTAGTGTGTAAATTCCGAAAATAGAAAAAATACAAAAATAAAAATTCTGAACATCAATGAAAAAGTCTCAATAAAATTATTTAAAAATAGTTAGCAACTAGGTCTTCTTATGCCATATCTATACCGTTATAAATAATACCAGTGCAACAAGCAGTAATGCAGTATTTGGTGCAGCGGTACACTGCACCAAGACTTTCTCCTTATTTCTATACCTGTGTACAGGAGGAAGGATACAGAGAAACAACCAAATACTAGCCATAGAAGAATCAGTATTTCTATAAAAAAATTAAGGTTATAATATAATTATAGGTAATTTATCAAAATATTTTAATGGTTATTACTTCCATATTTGTAATAGCTTTAGCCTTATTTTTTATAAGTACTACGCCATTCGGGAAAGGGCAAGGATTCAAAGCCTCACTATTATTTACTTATGCTATGGGAATTTACTGCTAAATTACCGGAATTACCATTGAGTCTGCCTAGGCATGGACGGCTACAATATCCTCGAGATACCAAAGCTAAAACTGTTGTAGAGTCGATTATATTATTTTCTCGTAATCTTAACCCATTTACAATAATCCAGTAACATGAAGCTTGGACTCCGTTTTGTAGTTCCTCTGTGTTCTAAATGAAACTATGTTTCTCATCTCTCTCGTAGCTTTTTTACGAAGCTTGAGCTCTGTAATCGATTTCCTCTATGCACCGAAGTGAAGTGAAGGCAACCTAAACCTGTTTGCAATAAATTCCTGCTACGGTCGACTTGTGTTCTTTTTGCGGACAGTGAGTCAAAGGGTTCGATTTCGCGGGCCCGCTCGCCCGCCGGCAGCCGGCAGCCGGTCGCTCAACCCGGCATGGGAATCGGATATTGTTTGTTATAATATAATCATAGACCCGTCAAAACCATGTTTATGACATAGTTTCCTAGAGACCGGAGGGCAAATCATAATGTCATGCAGTTTTCAAGGGTACAATGAAGGACTAGTCTCGCTAAGTCCGCGAAAATCAACATAGAGCCCAAAAAGTATAGCAGAGCAAGGCAGGATAAATATAGAGCCAGGCGCGGATCCTGGTCCCTTAAAAAGGATTGTGGGCCCGGTGGACCAATGGGGACATGCACACATTATGTTTCTTTATGTAATGGAAAGAGTTATTTTTTTTATTTTTATTTATTTATTATGGTTTACAAAACGTTTGTTTACATTGTTACTTAATTCTAAAGTATTGCCTATTAGTTACTAGCTAAATGTAACAAACAGTTATAGGTAAACACAACATGCAACAATTATCTTGAAGTTAGTATTTGTTTTTTTACAGAAGTATAACATAACCTATGTTACTCTCATAAAGAATGTTAAACATTAGACCATGATTAGGTACATTCTTAATCTAAGAACAAAATAAACGCAACAAGACCTTATTAAATTATGTAAGTCTAAATTAATTAAGCAGCTTGTTTTGCTGCTAGGTATTGACGACAGCATTTCATACCTTGGCAAATGAGTCTGCATGGATATCAAATTCCTTAGTCAATTCATTTATTAGTCTACTGAGTGTTGGTACTGGGGAGTTTGCTCCAAATTTAGTTCTAAGTGGATCTATACATTTACGGGGATATCGGTATGGGACTCGAAATTTGAATTTACTTAATAGTTGAGGGCTATCTACAGAATCCTTTAAAATTTTCCAAGCAAATGCCAAATCAATTTTAGTTCTACGACAAGTTAGGGATTCGACTTTAAAATGTGTCAAACGCTTACTATATGAGGATTATGTCTGTTTTGAGATACCACTAGAGTGAGTAAGATGCCACATAAATCTCTTTTGTATCCGTTCAATTCGCAAAGCATGGGTGGAAAAATGGGGTCTCCAAACAAAGCTTCCATACTCTAATATACTACGCACAAAATTATTGTATAATAGCTTTTTTTTGTTTTTGCTTTTTGAAAATCTTTAGCATTACGAATAACAAACCCCAGTGCTTTTGACGCTCTTTTTATTAAACTATTATGAGTTATCCAAAATCGGCACATCAATAAAAAAATACTTTGATAACCCAAAAACTCTAAGGCTGACTGATGAAACAGAGTCACGCGTTAAAGCACCGTCCAGACGCGCGCGTACACTAGATAATAGTTTCCTTTTCTCGAGCGATGCGTTTACGCAGAACGCACGGGAGCCCTGCCGTTGCGCGGGCTCAATAATCAATTTTCAATGTTTTACGACGTCGCTGTTGCACTCTTTTGTATAGAAAATAACAGTCAATCCTATTATTATATTTGTCCCAATGATGACGACTAATACACAACTGTACATTGCAATGAAATTCGCGATACTAAAACTCGTTTCACAACGTACGCCGGTCAAGCGCGCGTTATTGAAACGCGCTGGTCAACGACGGCGCGTCTCGCCGGCGTCACTCTGAATTTAGCCTAAGGGTGCTTTTCCACCAGATATATGCTATACAGCTATGCTGCAAAGATGTGAAATCTACGCTACAAAAATATGTGACCGTTTCCACCAATACTAAGCTATGTAGCTGTGCGAGAAAGATGCGCAGCTCGAGCTATTCTATGTATCGACAAACGCGGCCATACTGTAGGTACTCTGCTCTGCACATAGCTACACCACTCGCGATGGCCCATAGCAGGCATCCATAGCAGGCATCTTTCCATATAAAAACATATCTTAGTTCAATCCGTTTCCACCAGTGCTAAGCTATGTGCACCAATGAATATAATTGGTGTGGATATCAAACACATCCATAGCATCGTAGCTTAGCACATCTCTAGTGGAAAAGCACCCTAAGGATAACAAAGTCTACATCTTTCTCTCGGCCTACATCACTTGCTTTTTAAAGGGCCGTTTAGTAGCTTTAGTAAAACAAGAGACTAGTGACGTCACTTATAACAAAATTATTAATAGGTAGGTACATATGAAGACTACTTCCATATTATAGCAGTACTCTTAAATACCTGTAGGTACTCATTTCAAACGCTTTTATTTAGTTTCACCCTCCCGATATTTGTCTGTAATCAAATCTTCCAAGTAATTTGATACATGGAATATATTATGGAATCGTTGCGCTGCTCTGATGATGGAATCAGAAGGTGGCCATAGGAACTCGTTACACCAAACGTGTTTGGGCTCATTTATCTTGGAAAGCACTTTACATTTTTGTGTCAAGCTATTATTATAAGTAAGTAAGTAGTAATACTTACTTATAATAATAGCTTGACACAAAAATGTAATTTTAAAAAAACGTGTATGATACAAAGTTAATTTGTGTTACTATTACTGTACTATGGCCACTATGGGACTTAACATGATTATTTTTGAGATTTCCATCATGTTGCCGAAATATCAAAAATTGACGCTATAAGTATAGAGTGACAACAATAATAGTGATTATTGTAACCGTGAAAGCTTAAAATCGTATATTAATTTGTGTTCGAGTTAATAGCAACTTTGTATGCATTTAATGCTTATACATGATAAGTACACCTATCATATGATAGTAAGGGAAGTGCAGCATCCGCACTCACAGATAAAAGTCTCCAACATATGTCAGCTATTTCCAATTTTGACATTTTAGTGTGTTATGGTTTGAAGGTTAGGTCTATACCTAGTGTACGAGTACAAAGTCTAATCCTAAAATGTGCCCCCCACCAATTACTATAATTTGTATGATTTACTTGTGTGCGTGCAGTGATATAATCGGGAGTTCTGATTAGTCGGAAAACAAAATGTTGATTCATTGAGCCATAATTCAAAGATTAGACTTTAATCTCGATCTCCTAACAAATGCATACTGACTTACAGTGTTATGACAGCACACTAGACAGCCCTCACTAGTGTTGGCCACTTACACACACGAAAAACAGAATAACCATACTGATTATTCAATTGATTGATTATTTAAGCTGCCTAAAGCTATCTGACATAGCTTAATGACTGCCATCAATGATAACAGCCAGGACCAACAGCTTAAAATGCCTGTCGTAGCATTGGTACTCGAGGTATTTTTATGTAACTTGCTATTTTTGTTCTTTTTTAAGTGGGTGACCACTAGGTGACCTCCCAGTGGGGACCGATCCTGATGTTGCTTAACTTGCCTAAGCATTAATAATGCTCGTACGCTCACTAAGCCATCGGGCTCCTATGGTGGTGTGTCTTTTTTAGAGACCTACCCAAACAGGCTATTCTACCAAACCCTGGGCTCAGTTATGGCCAAACCCAAAACTTATTTAACTAGGTACCTAGTAATGTGTATATTTTGACCAATAGTATTAATTATTGCTATAATGTTCACTAATACTATTCTCTTATACTTTCTCTTACGTTGCGGTGTAGACAGAGTCTGGGTCTATAAGAGTTAAAAGCCATATTTAGCATGCTGGTGGGTGTGTAGATGGAAATCAGAATAGTCATGGGTTGCAACACCTACTTACATGCTTTCTCCGATTTTTGCCTGTTCCCTTGGTAGGCTTATACAATCTGCACCGGAAGAGAAGCAGCTGGTATATTCTACGTTTATTCTTTTCTCCCAGACCAGCATGAAAGGATCCACCCTTATGACTCCACTCATGCGTACAAAGAAGTTGTCAAGAGTGGAGTCTATTGTTCAGAGCCGATTGATTAAGCTGAAGAAGGAGGATGGTGGCATAGTAGTGTCAAAAGCTGAGGTGCTAGGCGAGATTGAGAGGTTTTATGGACAGCTGTTACCTCAGTAGCCAAACCCATTATAAGTATGGCCAAAGATTAAAGAATTAGTTATTACTAGCAGCCTGCCCTGGCTTCGCACGGTTGCAATACATTATACATATAAACCTCCTCTCGAATCACACTCTCCCATCTCATTTGTTTTATTTATGCAAAGACAGTGTTAGTAAAAAATGTGTTTGACTTGGAAGAAAGGGCATGGCCATAGGATTTCAAGGCTTGAGCGTTGATTGTATCCTAGAACTGTTGAGTGCACATTGAGCTATGCTCTTGCTTCTAGGGCTCAATCCATCTAAGACCTCACTGAATCATCACTTCACTGCTTGTTTTAAAACATTGTAATGAAATGAAATGAAATGAAATGAAATGAAATATTCTTTATTGCACCAATTAGGATACATTATTTGAAACTATTCTATATAAAGTGGTACAAGGGGCGGTCTTATCGCTTTAAGCAATCTCTTCCAGACAACCCTTGAAGAGATGGAAATTTTTATAAACAAAATACAGGTGGCGCAGAAAGTAACAGATAATTAATAAAAGAAGAAATTTATGTTTTTTATAATAATTACTATCTTACATATAAATATAAACATATATATTTATATATAAACATATACATACATATACACATACATACTACATACATACAAGTCCAATACGGAAATAATAAAAATAGTACCATACATATCTGAGCAGAGGGGTTGAGAAATCAGGCAGCATTATTGAAGAGAAAGGAGATAAGATTTGGTTAAAGATTTGAAGTTTGCCAAAGTTTGAGCACGTCGAATAGCAGGTGGCAGGGAGTTCAGAGTCTGATAGCCTGTACTGTGAAGGACTTGGTATAGAAATCAGAAGTGTGGGCAGGTACTCGAAGTCTGAAATTATTAGAGCTACGGAGAGTGTGGTTGGACTGTGTTTCATTTTGAAATACAAACCGTACTTGCTCTTTAGTGTACTAAATAAAAAAATAAAACTGTCAATACGTTTCCAATTTCAAAATTGCTTGACACAATATTGACATGTTGACAAAGTTTACTGCTAAAACCATTTTATTGCTTGTCTAATTATTTTTATCAATATACAAATGAGATGAGAAATCATTATTCCAAGGCGAAAACTAATGAAGGCATCATATTTGATGAGATTTAAGAATTTAGTTAACACGTTTCGGTAATCCGCATAACCTGAAGAACGTCGAAACATAACAGGCATACTGGACAAACAAATAGAAGTTCTCAATTCAAATTCCACTGTATTCAATTCATTCAGGTAATTACCCAGGAGATATCAATAAATAATTTAAAAATCCTTACCTTTTAGATGACGTTTCCGTCATTTTCGCTTTATCACTTCTTTAGCTTGACGATAGGAATCAAACAAAAGTGCATTATCTTCCAATCACCACAAAATAATTAATAACTGCACATAATAAGGAAATATACTAGTTTCCAATCTTTTGTAGCACAATAAATTCTAAAATGTTCGAAAATAGCACAAGCACAAGTATCTCAAACACCGACCACAATTTGACAAATCGCTCGCTTTCGTTGCCGAATGCCAATGCCGAGAAGAGAACCGATAAAAGCTGTCAAACTGACAACCAGATTTTTTTTACACCTCCATTTATTGGCAACAAAATGAATGTCCTTCCTCCCTACTGTCTTCTACCAAAATCTTTATTCTTATTCATTTTATAATTCTAGTGTGTCAGTGGCTAGTGTAGTGGAATGGTTGCCAACACTTTTGTTTAAAAGCAGGGTAAAATTTAATCACCTTCATATTTCGATGAGTTATTTATATTACTTAATAAATAAAAAAAGGATGCTGTACAAAATTAACGCTTTTGCATAGCACCTATCTTTTTAATCTGTTACTATAGCAACGTCAAATGATAACAAAAGCATGGCCAATGAATAGCCGTGCTCTAAATTTTTGTGTTTACTGTCACACACCATCAAGTTGCAATGCTACCGGGAAACTATATTTATTATCGATTAAACAACTCTAGATAATTGTGTGTTAAATGTAAGGGTACCTACGTTATATTAAGGGGACGTCTGACAAGAAAATGTTCAAGAACACTTTTCAGTCTGGTTTCCTGTCAATTCTTTACAGCATAGGCAGTAAGCCTCTTCAAATTTGGGACAAAAAAGTAAGAAATGGGCACATAAAAAGGATAACGGACAATGATATACAGAGTCTTGTGCTGGAAATAGTTGGGACCAATGTCAGTACAACATATATTACGTGTCCCGCGGATCCGAAGAAGACGCTCGGCATCAAGCTGCCTTTCCTGGTTATGATTATAAAAAACCTCAAAAAGTACTTCACGTTTGAAGTCCAGGTAACTGTAATTTGAATAATACATCAATATGTTCTCTAGTAGTGTCCAACTGACCTAGTTTTAATTATTATTTTTTAATAACCTCAAATTTTGTTTACAGGTGTTGGATGACAAAAATGTTCGAAGGAGGTTTAGGGCAAGCAACTATCAATCTACTACCAGGGTCAAGCCATTTATCTGTACAATGCCAATGAGATTGGATGAGGGGTGGAACCAAATTCAATTTAACTTAGCAGACTTTACCCGAAGAGCATATGGCACGAACTATGTTGAGACTCTAAGGGTCCAAATACATGCTAACTGTCGGATAAGAAGAGTCTACTTTTCTGATAGATTGTATTCTGAAGACGAGTTACCGGCAGAGTTTAAATTGTTCCTTCCAATACAGAATAAGGCTAAAACCGCAGTAGCTACTTAAAAATCTTCTGTTTTATCGAGAATGTTTTGATTTAGTAAATATATTCTTAAGCCTATTTTGTTTTTATATGATAAAATGAATTTTTAAACCCTTACAAACATAATTTTAAATAATTATTTTTGTGATTGTACAACTTATTCAATAAAAGCACTGTAATTAATTATTTCTTTATTTAGAAAGGAGATAGAGTGAGTATATACATAGATATAAGGTAGAGAATGACCTTTCTTTAGATTGGCCTGGGTCTAGGATGTTTATCTGTATATAGATATATTTATTTTGTATGTACTACAATACTAATTTAATAATACTAAAATAAAATATAGGTAAGTAGTATTGTTGAGGATCTAGCTCAATCTGTGTCATTTATATAGGCATTTTCTTCATAATCTAGTAGGTTTACTTTTAGTACTGACTGTCACAGAGTACATAATGTTCAATGGTACTGTTTGTTTACACACTAATAAAAAAACACCATCCCCACACACACATTATCCAGTCAACTACCTCACTTTTAATTCCAGTGTCATTAAAACGTAGTAATTATTTATTCTTTGAATGAAAGTCCTTCCTAATTAAAATGCCTAAAAACCTATAGTCCAGACAAGACTACACAAGAAGACTGACAAAATTTTAAATGAGTCAAGCAAAATGCCTAAATTGTTAAAGGACATTAGAATGTTAACTCAAAAATACCAGTCAGTGGTGTGACTACACGTTAGAAGGAGTAGGTAGGTAGTATTATTTCAAAAATTAAAAACCTTCCCTTTATAAGGTAAGGAGTTTTGAGATAAACCTAACGATAAATTAACTGTAGATCGCTGACTAGAAATCCATCCAGTCGTTTGGACTGAGAAATGAGATATGAGATAATTAATAAATGTATTGTCTTCTATTTTTACACTTTCCGGGACATCCCGCCTGTAGACGTAAACTTCTATTGTGTCTGGTTGAGTGTCCGTTAATGAGTAAAGCGCCTATTAAATATAGAACAATATACTCCCTGACGGGAGCTATTAAACTATTCTAAAGTACTGACTTTAGAATGGTTTAATAGCAGCCGTCCCTCGCATCAGTGACTGCACTGATGAGAGGGCCGCCGCAATACGTGCGATACGATTGGAGATATCTCGTATCGTGTCTAACGTATACCAGCGGCCCTCTCGTTGACTGAATTCAGCATGGTATAATACCCCGTTTGACCACATATTAACCTACATGATACGCCTAAAACACATTATCCTTCTTGGAAGTCGAGTAATGACTGCAGCCCTGGATCTTGAAATGTTTATACCCGGAGCAAAATCCTAAATGGCGCCCCTGACGCGACGAAGCGCAAATTGATTTCAGGTACGTTGTCCGGCACTGAATAACTACAGCACAAAATTACTACTATTTAGGGATTTTCCTGTATTTACTAGCCAGGGCTGGGGAACGTTTAATGCTTTGGTTTAATTAAAATACTATCATGCATAGCCTCAGAAGGTACCACTATTATCAATACTACGTTCTATTATTTATTCTGGGACAATACCGACATTACTACAAACCACAAAATGAATTTCAACGATGCCTAGGCCCTAGAGTTGAGATGAAACTGAGTTTGCCGCCGATTTTACAGCTACATCGCGTTATCGCGTTATATGTATAACTGATTATTAAAGAAAAGCAACAGGTCCTTCAATTGAGGACGCTCGCTCGCTTCTCCCGATCGCCTCTGTTTTGATCACACACAAGGAAACCTTAAGAACCTAAGCTATTTTCTGTAGCCAATTCGATTCGGATGTGAAGCATCTATAGCGGCAGGTTAGACCCTTTTGGCGACTAAGGACCGACTGTTAGCCGCAGCTTGCGTCGCTAAAGTATATGATAGTATTTAGTACTTTGTATCCAGGTCATATTTGTTTTTTAAAATCTATGATCTAGGTATTATCTATTAAGTATGTATGTAGTAGTTTAGCTTATGTATGTCCCCACAAAATAAATTCAATGTTTTGTTTCACATTTGCCAACCGTCTCGCAACGTCAGTAGCGACGTTCGATATTAGGGTAAGGCGCGGTTGGGCGAACGCCCCGGGGCACTGGATCCGGAAGAGACGCCATCAAGCAAGGGCAGAGGACGAAAGCAGGACAGTGCGTTTCAATCTACATCCCCTCTCCCTATTAAGAGGGGCTGCTCGTAGAAATCTCGCCCAGGGCGCCAATAATGCTTTTTTACATCATTTTGCAACTTAACTTCAGTTTCTTTTAGCACTTTAGGGCCTATGCTATTGCATCTATAGCGGCATTGATTGCACGATAAACGAAGAAAGATAGAAACCTTACGAAGAAGATAGAAACCTTTACATACGTAGTATCTCTTAATATTATTGTGGCCTTTGTACGAATAAATTGTCGAATCACAGATTTGAAATAGTATGTTGTCGAGTGTCATACAGACAGAACTTATGGTTTTGGTGTACATACAATACAACCCTCAGATACAACCTGAGGATCATCTGAGGATACAACCATGGTACAACACTAGGTTTCGATTTATGATTGTGGTTTTAATGTCAGTCAGTCAGTCAGTACATCACTATTGAAAGTAAAAAAAGGAAGAAGAATGGCAGTGGGTTTCGCTTACGTTAAAAATTATGTTTTATTTGTAATTTATCTTTCTTCGATAGCAATATGTGATGCGAACGATATTTTAGGATGCGGTGGATTTGTGAAAAGCCACGTTAGCTTGGATTTTTCCAAAATTGAAATTGGACTGTAAGATAACCTCAAAAAATGTCCTAATTAGATTTCCGTATACACTCTACATTTTCTTTGATTCTTACACTTGTTAATAACTTAACTATATGAGCATTTTACAGTATTCATTCAGCAATTTTTTTTTTCAGCTATACCAAATCAGGCATTCTGAAAGAGAAGACTGAATGTGCCCCAAATAATGGCTACTACTTTCTTCCACTTTACGAGAAGGGAGAATACATTTTGAAGGTCCACCCTCCAGCAGGATGGAGTTTCGAACCTTCCCAAGTGGAATTATCAATTGATGGAGTTACAGACCAATGTTCAACCAGTCAAGATATTAACTTTTCATTCAACGGGTTTGGTATAACAGGAAAGGTAATCACGGCCGGGCAGCAAAAGGGCCCCGCTGGTATTGCCGTGCAGCTGGTAGACAATAAAGGTGAAGTGAGGAACACTGTGACTTCTGTTGGTGGAGACTTCCACTTTACACCTGTTATACCAGGGAAATATACCGTGAAGGCTTCTCATCCAAGGTTAGTTCCACTTTACGGTCCAAAAGTGTGTTCCCAGGTTGAAATATTATACTTAGCTATGAAGACACAATAAATTAGAACTGACAGTAAATGTTAGTCAAATTACTTAGGGGTTTTTGCCCTCTTGCTTTCTTCAGAGGTAATGTAGTTGTTACTATTATAGGTAATATTTTTATTAGTAATCTCCGTGCTTCGGAAGGCACGTTAAGCCGGTGGTCCCGGCTGCCATCTGGTAGTCGTTAAAGGAACCACGTCAGAGGCCGAGAGGCAGTTCCGAAGAACTCTGACACCAGGGTGTGCATGGTCGATTGACTGTACACCTTACACGAAATGATGATGGTCCTTGTTTCTTAGATGGAAGCTAGATCCTGCCCAAGCTGTGGTTCAAGTGAAGGAAGGCAACACAGCTCTGCCTGTTGGAGTGCTGGCAGTCAAGGGTTACGATGTGAGGGGTTTGGTCACTGCATTTGGTGCTCCCATTAGTGGAGTCTACCTATTGTTGTATTCTAAAGAGGTAAGTTGATATTGGAGGACATTTTAACCTAAGGGTGAATGTGAATTGACCGATCACAAGACTCAAAATCAGATTTCTAGTCTTGTGATTGGTCAATTCATGCACCGCTAAGCTACTCTCCGCTCCACTCCATGTCAGTGGAAACCCAGCATAGCTAACCAGTGTGAGAAGCAGTTCAAGTGCATTTGCATCGCATTTGTATCTGTCATTTGTGGAGACTATGTATTGTTGTATTCTTAAGTGAAGGGACTATGCTACTAGGAAGCTCAGTTATGGATATAAGTCAAAATTTCCATGTGTTTTGTAAATATTATGTTTTATTTTTAACCCTCTGAATGCGTACGTCTGATAAATCCGACATACATTTTATATTAAAATGTTTGTCGAATTTATCTGACGTTCACAGTTAAAGGGTTAACAGACTTCAAAAAAGAAGGAGGAGGTTATCCATTAGGTTGGATTTTTTTAAAAGATTGTTACCTCAGAACTTCCCTCATATATGTACTGATATTAAAGATATTTAAAATACTTCACTTGTTTGAAAGAGTATGCTTTCAAATCCCATTTAAATTTCATCAAAATTGGTTCAGTAGTTTGAAGTCGGTTTTTTTATATAAAATATTATATTCATTACATCTAGGTAATATTTTAGAAAACAACAAGGAATTTTATGTAAAGAATTAGTTGTAAAGAGTGACCAAATAATGATGAAGAAAGTAAAATTTGTTAGGGTAATTTTTTAATTAAACCAAACACCTGGTTGAATCTATAGACTACTAGCTTTCACCTGCGGCTACGCCCGCGTTAATGCTGATCCCTCGGGTACAGTACTTTTTCCTGGGATAAAATGTACACTGTGTCCTTCTCTGTACCCCAGACAATGGGAATGCAATATTTTATGACAATGGTTTTAGTAGATAAGGCGCGAAGGCGTAACAAACAAACTCACTTTCGCATTTATAATATTAGTTAGCATAAATGCAGTATAACTATTATGCAGAAAGTCACATACTTTTTCATAAAATTCAGTTTTGAGAAAAATAATTGCATTCTTTTTTGTTTAAAGGCAAGTCCAAAGTTACGAGTAGAAGGCTGCAACACAGCTATGTTGCAAGGGTTGCCAGATTCCAAAGACTCTCCTATTTGTCACACCACAACTGATGCCAATGGAGAGTTCAATTTCGGACTTGTGCCTGCAGGAGAGTACAGGTACGAGTTCCAAAATGTATTTGAGTCTGTTTGCTGCATACATTTGGGTTGTCGCTGCAGCATTAAGGCAGATCAAGAAGAACTGAAAGCATCAAGCCTCATCAAGGTTAAATATTTGGATTCCCATTTTTATATATTTATTGAATTTATTTTACTCTTTCGTGTTGGTTTGGGAGAAAAGAAAAAGAATGTACAAAGAATGGGTAAAGCTGACTAATCATACTAGCGATTTGGCAAAAGTGGTTTGTAGCGTACGCTAAAAGTGGTTTGTAGGTCTCAAATACCCGGGCTCTATCTAGCCCGCAAGAAAAAAAGACGTGACACCATGTAAGTATGTATTTACCATTGAATTAGAAAGAAATATGGAAGCGTAACTCTCATACAACTAACGATTCAATATCAGTCCCATTTACGCAAACAAACTTAACTCAAATCACAACTAAAAACTTACGCAATCATAGACGAAGCTAGTTTGCGATTGACCGCGTCAAGGTCACGGGAGCGGTGTCAACATATCTAATGAACGCTATGGTGTCAACATAGCGGAGGTAAGCTAGCAGTCGCAAAAAATATTTTACTCACCAATGATAAGTTACTCCAGTGTCACTTTTCCTTCTTTCCTTGCGTTTCCTGCACCACTTTACTACACAAGAAGTATGTTTTTTTTAATTCGTTAAGATTTCGCCTATGTTCACAAAAAAAATGTCGTTAAATTCTTTTACCGACGCGTCCTTTCGTCACGGAGCGCGGGGTAGACTAGTTCGCGAAAAAATCTACTTTTCATGCCTCGCCCGTTTTGAGCCACTTTGAGTGGTGTCAATTTTTGAGCGCAATGCTGCTTCCATAGTTCTTATTCAATGGTATTTACTAAACAAGCTGCTTAATATGATTATGGCAAGTCTTGATCTGTATTCCTAGTACTGTCTCTCTTGTGTGAAAAAAAAACACATGATTATGTACAATTTTTAGGCTCATGGTCCTGCCGACTCCTCCAGGCCAGGTGACCTACATTGTGAAGCCAGAAAAGGTGCCTTTCTCTGTTGGCCATGACAGTCTCTACATCAAGAATGCTTTTGAGGTAAATTGTTTCCTGCTTAATTTATTATTCATAGTTGGAGCCTCTTACCTTCAATAATTCAGTTTCAGAAGGGAAAAACTAATAAAGAGATACTTTGTTAACTTAAAGGTGCCCCTGGAGGCGCATATATCAATACAAACGGCGAAAGGGAGTCAAATTTTAAGCTTTCAATCAATTTACGTTATCATGATCTTTGTACGTTTCTATACAGCTTAGTTAAGAAAACAATGCTTTAAAAATTAGAAGCCCCTAAACATTGGTATTTTTTTAGCAACATTTTGAATCCAACTTGAAGTTAATAAATACCAGTATGAACATGGAGATTCCAATATTTTTCACTTTCATACGTAGTTTGGTTACTCATAATTTCAAATAACACATTTTTCCGTAAGTAAAATGGAATAATATTCAAGTTGGATTGGCGCGTGCATTTGCCTGTTTGTTTTAATACTTGTCTGTATAACCTGAATATTTACAATTTAACTTCCAGGTGACAGGGTTCACCCTGGTGAGCTCTGCGCGTGCCGCTGTCGGAGTAGACGTGAGCGGTGCCCAGGTGTTGCTGGATGGAAAGCCCGCCGCGAAAACCGACGCAGAGGGCAAGTTCACGCTGCCAAATCTACAGCCTGGCACCTATGCGATGAGATTCCAACATGGTTAGTAATTTAGGCTTTAAGGGTACGCTAGTCAGGTGTTTCGCCATACTAATTCTGTAGGGTGATGACTCCGTTGTTCGGTATCGTCTGTTTAAAGTTTTTAATTCTATCGATTGTCTTGTCGTTATCTTTGCTTGTATGGAATCATAATTGTAAAATGATAAGTGCTTTAAAAGTTATGAGTCTCAAAACATTCCGTTTCAATACGTAATTTTAACGCCACTTTGGGCACAATTAAATACCGGAAGGAGTATAAAATCTCTAAAACAAAATTCGTACAAGCATAGTTTGGTTATTAAAAAAATTAAATAACTATACTTTTAATTGACCGAGCGAGCGAAGCGAGCGAGGTCTTCAATTCAAGTTGGGGCGAAAAGCCATTTTTTGTATGTATGTATGTATGTTTGTTCCGCGATAACTTTAGAACCAATGCTCCAATCAAGATGAAATTTAGAATATATATAGATCTTATAAATACAATTTTCAAGTTCGTTGGGCATCAAAATCGGTTCAGCAGTTTACGAGATATTTAAATAAATGTTAAAGAATTTCGAGAAATGAAAATTGAAAATGACGTTTAGGCTGAATATGTTACAAGATGGCGCTAGGTGGCGGTATTTCGTTGAAGCCTGCTTTGTCCATGCTTTGTGTATTAAATTTAAATTTGTTAACAAAACATGAACAATTATAAACTAGAACGGTACTTTCTCCTCTATACTTATCTAATGTTTGACTCAGTCGAAGCACGGTAGTTACCCGATCGAAAAGATTAAACTTTGAGCCGCGCAAGAAAATTTGAGTTTTCAATGATTGCAAATATTTCTTTCGCTATCTGTTCCAAGTTAAATTCCAAGTGACTTTCTTATTTTTAATTTATAACATTTCGTTCCTTTAGAACAGAAAAATACCAGTCCATGAAAATTTCCATAATAAGTTCTTGTTAGTTCCAAATTTCTCCAACAACAGAAGTGCAAAAATGGGTAGGGATATTTTAATACGTTTTTATTTATCTATAATTTTAAGTATGTATATGTTTGTTCGGGTGTAAGCCTGCAACCATAAATTAAAGCAGTTATTTACAACCAATTTAACTTCAATTTCGCATTGTACTTAACTTTATGGTGGTGGAAGATAATTATAAAAAATCGCTGATCTGATTTGAAGATGACGAGCTTTTTAATGATGAACATCCCGTTTACAACATTTTACAGTTTCAATCCTTTCACAGTAAAAGCTGGTAAAAAAACCGGCCAAGTGCAAGTTGGACTCGCGCACGAAGGTTTCCGTATCGTTATCTATAAAAACGGCAAAAAAATCATGTCTTATGCATGGGACCCTTACTTTAACATTAATTTTATTTTTATTTAATTATAATATATAACTACATATTCTGTGAAAATTTCAATCGTCTACCTGTTGCCGTTATCAATATAGAGCCAAAACAAGCAAAAACATCACGTTTGTTGTATGGGAGCCCTTAAATATTTATTATATTATCGATTTTTTAGTATTTCCTGTTATAGCGGCAACAGATATATACATCATCTGTGAAAATTTCAGCTGTCTAACTATCACGGTTCATGAGATACAGACTGGTGAGAGACGGACGGATAGACAGACAGACAGACAGCGGAGCGATATTAATAGGGTCCCGTTTTTACCCTTTGGGTATGAAACAATTAAAATGAATGAAAAAAGTAGTGTAAGAAGAAACAATTCCGCAAAACAGACACAATAAAGACAAAGAAATGGGGTTCAGTGGGCAAAAGATAAGTACAGATGTAGAATCCAAACGTACGCAAACCATATTTGGAAGGTAAAGCCGAAGCATAGAAAGAGGAGTATGGGAGTGCAGCACTCTTCGAGAGAAACAAAAACAAAAGCCAAATGAAAAAGGAGCTGGGGTGTGTCCGGACAAAACAAGCCAGAAAATTTATACATATGAAAAAGTTTTATAAGTATAAAGCTCAAGCGAAGAAACGGGGGTAATATGTCTATCGGGGCTAAAAAAATTAAACATTGACGGGTATACATCAAAACTATATAGGTTTAGAAAGCAAAAAAACACATATGTCTCGTTTTTAGAACCTTAATCATCATTATCATGCCGACCGAAGCTCAGTCACCCGGATACTAACCTATTAAATGACCTGGCATTTTATATTTCTATTCCCTGAATTTCAAGTCGCAGGCCTATTGACATTTTCAAACACTCAAAAACGCCTGTGGAATATTTGGTACGAAAATTATTTTTATAAAATGTCCAATGTTGTGGATTCCGTTAATAACCATAGTCTTACAGACATGACAAAACTGTTACATTTATTTGTCCCTTAGTGAAATTATATTTATTTTTCTGTGAGGACCTACTCAAATATTGCTCGATAGTGCAACGACGCTCTTCAACTACACGTTGCACTATCGAGAGCTAAACGTCTCACAGATGTTGTATTGAAACCCGGTTTTGATTTTGTCATATTAATTAGATGAAATTCTACTCGTTCATTTAGGGATTGGAAGGGAAAAACTATTTTAACTATTCGTGCAACAGTAATAAAAAAGGGGTCTAACATTGTATGGTAGTTTATTTGTTTGGATAGAAATTAATGTTAACTATTAGTACAAGAAAGTAAGGACATCGTGTTCATTGTATGTTAATTTGAAATAAGTCGTGGTGAGTAAAATAAAAAGAGTGCTTTTGAAGTCATCTTAACAATAGCACTATAACAACATGCTTATCAAAATCAGTATAATAGTGGCTAGCTCACGAAATTATCAGGAAAATTAAATAATCGCGAGGTCCATGTTCGCAGCGAACTACTAGTTTAAAAAATCAGCTGTTTTATCACAAGAACACTTCTCCCAAACGCATACTCGTGAATTTTTAGACGCCCTTTTCAACAATTGCTTGCGCAAGTGTGCGATAACTCGGATACGACACACTAGACTGTAGTTCCGATGTGCGTATAAATTGGTGTAAATAGTTCCGCACTGTTCCTAACCGTGTCTATCCCTTTCTCAGCGAAATAGCACGCAAATTAGCCACGTGCGCCGACGAGTTCGAGTTCCGAACTAGCTCATCCTTAAGTAGAAACCGACCGAGGAATCGGTTTTGGTTTTGGCACAGTGGAGACACTCCCTGTACGTGAGATTTCGGGCACCGGTGACCTTGAGCCGGGGCGTGTAAGCGCTAGGGTTGATCCAGGGATGCTACGGAGCTTCGGTTTCTATTCCGATACGTCGGAACTTCCGGTTGTTTTTGCACATTCGGTTCAGATTTCGGTTTCGATAAATTTTAATCGGAAGTCATATCACGGTTTCATCGCTGTGTTGTGCCTGCCCGCAACCAAGTACACTGAAAAGTTTTCGGATCGTTTAATAGTAAAAACAAAAATGTAATAAACGCTATAAAACCATATTAAGTTTTTTTTTTTACTTTTAATGACGTTAAATTGATAATTTAAATAAGACTCATGAATAATGTGTGTAATTATTTTATTGAAAAAGTTCTGCCCTTAACACATATCTCTGACTTCGCCTTCGATTCCGATTTCGGTTCCGATTCCGATAAACCAAATTTGAGAATTCCGATTCCGGTTCCGGTTCCGATAAAACCACTTCCGTTACATCCCTGGTTGATACCATCGAGGATACCACTTACTACTCTCTTCGTGCCCGCCGTGCCGGTGCGAGCCGTATACGGGATACGGGAGAACACACAGTCCACCACCAAGGCAGTCGGCGACATTTATTTATTTTTATCTCATTTACCTCAAATCGGTTTCTGCTTCCATTTACTTTCTAACCGACTTCAAAAACAAGGAGGAGGTTATAAATTCGGTTGTATTTATTTATTTTTTGTTATCTCAGAACTCCTTAATTTATGAACTGATTTTTAAACTTTGTTAGAAAGGGTATGGAAAGGCATTCAAATTCGTTGAGTTGTTTGATTGAAATCGGTTTTTTTATATGAAAAATTATACATGGTGATTTTTTTCATTTTGGTAAATTTCACATGTATATGTAGCAAGTATACAAGCAATACGTTTTCCGTTTTATTTTGGTCTAATATCTACTTCTAATAGCTCCACAGCGCATCGGCCTGATATCAATGTTTTTATTGCAGAAAAATCCGTATTTGACACGCAGCTGTCCGTCACCCAGAACGGCAACATCCGTGTCGTGGGCAACGCTGACACTCGGTGGCGGGTGTGTGGCTCTGTCACCCCCGCGGGCGAGCGACGTGTCATCATCAGCGGCGACGACAAAGTCATCCCGATCACTCCTGGAGCTGATGGTAACAAAATTGACTCCCATTCCATGCTCGAGTTTAGGAAGGAATTGAGTAGCGTTAAATTAAAAATTGGATTGCTTTGTTTATCTTCTTTTTCTATACGATCTGTAGAATTTCTTTTGCATGCTTGCTCGTTTGCCGTCATCATCATCATCATAGACACTAAACCTTTTCCACAATTATGATAGACAGTTTCATAGTCGAACCAGCCGGACCACTAGACAGTTGACCGATTGGAAATGGAAACCATTTGGACAAGAAAACTAATGAGAAAATAAGTTTACAGATTGAGAATTTAGACCTATTGGAAATTTGGTAAAACAGACTGCTTGTGAAAGTTGATCTATCAGGGTAGCAGAGCAATTGTACCGGAGGGATTACAGCCATGTGAAGTCCACTGCTGGACAAAGGGCTCACCCAAGGACTTCTTTCCATGGGAGGATTTTGCCACGCTTGGCAGGCGGGTGGGCGAGCGCAGTTTCTTTGGCTTCTTGTGTTGCCGACGTTGCTGCCCTAGGAGGCATTTTTAAGCTGGTAAAGGATAGGCATTTGTTGGAATTGGGATACTACTCACTCGGATAAATGGAAGAAAAGCAAGTAGCTCGGAGACCGGGCGCGTACCCGATGACATACCTGCATCCACCGGACAGGCTGTTGAGGGTGACACCCCTGGCCTGGTTTGTCGTCCTATGTCATAAAAACTAATATGTGTGTTTAGCAGTGACAAACAGCCTCCGTGGTCCAGTGGTTAAGGCGTTTGCCTGTTGACCCGGGGGTCGTGGGTTCGATTCCCACCGGAAGCATACTTTGTTTAGTTGTTTCTAGTTTGGTAAGGACATTGCAGGCTTGAATCACCTGATTGTTTGATAAGAAAGATGATTCCGTGCTTCGGAAGGCACGTTAAGCCGGTGGTCCCGGCTGCCATCTGGTAGTCGTTAAAGGAACCACGTCAGAGGCCGAGAGGCGGTTCCGAAGAACTCTGACACCAGGGTGTGCATGGTCGATTGACCGTGACACCTACTCGAAATGAATGAATGAGTAGTGACAAATAGTAGTCTTTCTTAGAGGGGGATCTATTGACGATACTGAACTTTTCCTTTGTGACATACACCGTATCGGAGCTCGCATTATTTTTTTTGCGTTGTGCTAACCTATGTGCTGTATTACTATTCTATGTAAAGACGGGGGTCTTTCCGAAATAGGCTGCTCAGTGAAGAAAAGACCTTGTTCGTCATCATCATTTTGAGTAGGTGACACGGTCAATCGACCATGCACACCCTGGTGTCAGAGTTTTTCGGAACCGCCTCTCGGCCTCTGACGTAGTTCCTTTAACGACTACCTTGTTCGTGTAAATACTTTTTGAAAAGATTACATATGTACAACTGTGACGTCACTTATTTAGCATACATAGGCGAGCTCCGTGGCGCAGTGATTAACACGCCAGCCTGCCACACGAGGGTGCCTGGGTTCAATCCCCGGTCAGGTTAAGATAGAAAATGATCTTTTTCAGATTGGCCTGGGTATTGGATGTTAATCTATATATTATTTGTTATAAAATATAGTATCGTTGAGTTAGTATCCCATAACACAAGTCTCGAACTGTGTGATTTGTCCGTATATATTTATTTATTTATTTATTCAGACGCGTGTTGTGAGAATGACAACCGGGAGCACCACGATCAACGTGCGTTCCAAAGCACGGATGAGCTCGAGATAATTTTATGCCACCTGTGGTCACCCATCCCAGTAAGGACCGTGCTTGGTTTGCTTTACATGCGTAGGCCATGGAATGGAGCTTCCCGAATTAATATTGATACTGTTTGACAGGTAAATGGTGTACTTTCCTACCGACGGGCGAATACACTGCTAAGGTAGAAGTGAGCGAGCAAGAACAAAGAGATGGCCTCCAGTGAGTACCTTTCATCTTTACGCCCATTTACATGCTAAAAGTGGCCTTTGGGTCTTGTGGCTCGACGCTCAGATGACTATCAGTATTGCGAGTGCACGCATGAAAAAGTGTCACGTTCTATGTGCAAACGAGAGCGCGAGATAGACAGGCACGATCGGTCTAAGTGTTCGGCTTGTGACGCATCTCTTTCACGGCTATCACGTAAAATTATTGTCCGTAAACCGACTATCATCATCATCAGGTCCTTTTTAGTCTCCACTACAGGAGCACGACCCTCTCTGTACTACTAGGGCCATACTTGGCCAGAGCAGCCAGAGGACTTGGCCTACACTTGCCGTGTGGTATCCGGCAAAGTAGAATAGGACCACTCCAAGTCTTCCCGTGGATGTCGTAGAAGGCGACTTAGGAAATACAAGCTAAACAAAGCTTATAAACATCTAAGACACCTCTCCAACCCGTCTGGCCAGCGTGGAGAGTGTAGGCCAAGTCCTCTGGAAACCGACTATACAGACAATTTATTTTTCAGATTCTACCCCATCTCCCACAAGCTAACGATCAAGAACACTGCACTAGAGGGCATATCGTTCTCGCAGCTGAAAGGGGAGCTGAGCGGCAATATCATCTGTTCCTCTGCGTTGTGTGATGACATCACGGTGACGCTGCGACCCCTGTCTGCTGACGGAGGCTACGTTGGCAAGGCGCTCACTATGAAAGCTAAAGGTAATTTACTCTCATGCTGCATGCTCATAGCTATAATTAATGTTCCAGCCTAGTAATCCATCCATACTCTAAACATGACTTAGTCCTTCATCATCATCATCAGGTCCTTTTTAGTCACCACTACAGGAGCACGACCCTCTCTGTACTACTAGAGCCATACTTGGCTAGAGCAGACAGAGGACTTGGCCTACACTCTCCACGCTGGCCAGACGGGTTGGAGAGGTTTCTTAGATGTTTATAAGCTTTTTTAGCTTGTATTTTCTAAGTCGCCTTCTACGACATCCATGGGAAGACTTGGAGTGGTCCTATTCTACTCTGCCGGATACCACACGGCTAAGTCAAGTCTAAGTAAGCACGACTTAGTCCTTACGAATTAGTAATAAGACTTATTCGTAGCTTAGTACCAAAACTCGCGTCGTTCCCTGCAAAATGGCGTACCCAACTGTTGGTAAGCGATCAACGCTGCCCAAGGACAACTGCATGGGGGTGTATGGGCCTCCGGTCTCTCACTCACCGAACAAAGCATAGAAGCGGCAAAGCTACTACTCAAACGATTTTCGTGAGTGGTACTTCCCCATGCTACTAGCAAAAATTAATTTTGCCTGATTCTGCGGTGATGACCCTGATCGTTAACTCACGTGTTCACAGATGTTAAGATTCGTTTGTAGTAGTAATACGCATAAATAATACTCCGCTTGCAATAAGCGCCATACCTGTCATAATAGTTTTTTTAATAACCAATACTGTCCCACTGCTGGGCAAAGGTCTCTCCCATCTCCTTCCATTTATCGAGATAGGATCCAGGATCGAGATCCTGAGCCATATCTGACCAGTCTTGCTGAAAGGCGTCGAGATCATCACGCCATCTTTTCCTTGGCCTGCCCTTTCGACGACGATCCTCAGGTATCCAAGAAGTCACTTTATTGGTTCATACGGGAGGTATTCTCATAACTAGAACTATTATAACATAATAGTTAAATTTCCTATTTGAATGGAAAAAGTAAAATCGTCGGCTGATAGCGTATATCACCGGTTGCCTCCACACTGTTCAAATATGAAATCTATCTCTTATGTATATGGTTTAAATTCCTTTTTTACAAGTAGCATGTACTCCGCCACGCCGTCGATAGTGGAAATCGTCCTTTAGGGTGAGCTTTTTGGTCCATAGGATTATTGTTCCCGACTATCTATCCCGTGCGCGTCAGGGACTGAGGCTGCTAAAACAGGATGCCTTTGTTTAGGAAGAGCCTTGGTTTTTTGCGGTCCAGCATTCCGAGCGGAATAGACCTATATACGTAAAAGAGAAGCCCTTACAACTTTCTCTTTTACTTATACAGGTCTATTCTGCTCGTAGTTGCATTGCGGGACCGCAATACATACATATTTATCATTCATTTCGACTAGGCGACACGGTCAATCGACCATGCACACCCTGGTGTCAGAGTTCTTCGGTACCGCCTCTCGGCCTCTGACGTGGTTCCTTCAACGACTACCGAATGACAGCCGGGACCAACGCCTTAACGTGCCTTCCGAAGCACGGAATCATCTTTATTATCAGACAATCAGGGGGTTCAAGCCTGCAATGTCCTAACCAAACTGGAAATAACTTAACAAAGTATGCTTTCCGTGGGAATCAACCACACGACCCTCGGGTCTACAGGCAAATGCCTTAACCACTGGACCACGGAGGTAGTCACATCGTTATCTCTTACGGGGTAGTCAGAGTCGAAAGTCATTAGACCGAAAGGCCACGTTTAGTGTATTGGTGGGCGGTATAATAAAAACCGAGACATTAGATAATCATTATATTATAGAGTAGATTAAAAATAATAAATTATTTTTTTATGGCCATTGACAGCCTCCGTGGTCCAGTGGTTAAGGCGTTTGCCTGTTGACCCGGGGGTCGTGGGTTCGATTCCCACCGGAAGCATACTTTGTTTAGTTGTTTCCAGTTTGGTTAGGACATTGCAGGCTTGAATCGTTAGGTAGTCGTTAAAGGAACCACGTCAGAGGCCGAGAGGCGGTTCCGAATAACTCTGACACCAGGGTGTGCATGGTCGATTGACTGTGACACCTACTCGAAATGATGATGGCCATTGTTTTTGTTGCTAGATGGCAAGTACAAGTTCGAGGAAGTGCTCCCTGGCAGCGTGGAGATATCAGTCCCAAGCGGCAGACTGTGCTGGAAGGATTCCACGCACAACGTGGTGCTGACTCAGCAACACGCTTCCGTGCCAGACTTTGTCCACACCGGATACGTGCTCAAGTTCCACAGCTCGCATGATATTGAGGTATGACGTCATACAAACAAACACTATACACAAACACTAAGCTAATCTATACTAATATTAGAAAGCTGAAGAGTTTGTTTGTTTGTACGCGCTAATCTCAAGAACTACTGGTTCAAATTGAAAAATTCTTTTTGTGTTGCATAGCCCATTTATTGAGGAAGGCTTTAGGCTATAAAACATCACGCTGCGACCAATAGGAGCGAAGCATCAATAAAAATGATTTTGAAAACGGGGAAAATTTCATAGTTGAGAACATCCGACGCGTGGGATGCGTAAACGGTTCAAGTTACCCAAAAAATGTGTATTAAAGAAAAAACTAAAAAAATGTCCGCGACAGTACATGTATAACAGAAATGACGCGGACGAAGTCGCGGGCAACAGCTAGTACCTATTATGTTTGTTTAGAAATAATAAACATATACTCTCTATAACTATAACTACATTCCAACTAATACATAGTATCACGTCTTTTTCCCTTGCGGGGTAGACAGTGTCTAGGTGTATAAGACCTTATGGCTACATTTAGCATGTGTACTTCGCACATTTGGGCGACCCGTGGCCTACATCATGTAGGTCATGTGTCAGCTCGTTTTATACTATAATTAGAAACAAACTCATAACAAATTGAGATACTATAGAACAGTAGCCTAGTTTCTATCCAGCGGCGGTCGAGGTACTGCTGGGCTGCCATCGAGAAAGGATCCGTCACACCCAGTTATCAACATGTAACATCGAGAGAAATAAACTACTTTCTACGTGACGTGATCTTGTATCGCCACACCAACATCTACAACTTACAATCAACATCCCGTCATGTACGGTGTATGGCTAACACCATGGCCTGCACTGTACAACATGTTTGAGGGCGTGTAGGTGACTTACTAAGAGATTCAAATAATTTTAAGTGACAGCAAACCCTTGCCCCGCCACGCTATTTCTCACTGACCCACATATTTGACTAGCTCCGTGGCGCAGCGGTCAACACGCCAGCCTGCGACACGGGGTGACCGGGTTCGATCCCCGGCCAGGTCATGATGGAAAATGATCTTTTTCAGATTGGCCTGGGTCTTGGATGTGTATCTATATATGTATTTGTTATAAAATATAGTATCGTTGAGTTAGTATCCCATAACACAAGTCTCGAACTTACTTTGGGGCTAGCTCAATCTGTGTGATTTGTCCGTATATATTTATTTGTCCGTATATATTTATAAATACAAGCTAAACAAAGCTCATAAACATCAATGAGACCTCTCCAACCCGTCTGGCCAGCTGGGAGAGTGTAGGCCAAATCCTCTGTCTGCTCTGGCCAAGTATGGCTCCGGTAGTACAGAGAGGGTCATGCTCCTGCAGTGGAGACTAAAAAGACCTGATGATGATGATGATGATGGATAGTATAATATGATAAATTAATATAAATATATACGGACCAATCACACAGATTGAGCTGGGCCCCAAAGTAAGTTCGAGACTTGTGTTATGAGATACTAACGCAACGATTTTTAACAGCCTCCGTGGTCCAGTGGTTAAGGCGTTTGCCTGTTGACCCGGGGGACGTGGGTTCGATTCCCTCCGGAAGAATACTTTGTTTAGTTGTTTCCAGTTTGGTTAGGACATTGCAGGCTTGCATCACCTGATTGTCTGATAATAAAGGTGATTGCGTGCTTCGGAATGCACGTTAAGCCGGTGGTCCCGGCTGCCATCTGGTAGCCGTTAAAGGAACCACGTCAGAGGCCGAGAGGCGGTTCCGAAGAACTCTTGACACCAGGGTGTGCATGGTCGATTGACTGTGACACCGACTCGAAATGATGATGATAAACTCAACGATACTTTATTTTATAACAAATACATATATAGATAAACATCCAAGACCCATGCCAATCTGAAAAAGATCATTTTCCTTCTTGACCTGGCCAGGCATCGAACCCGGGCACTCTCATGTCGCAGGCTGGCGTGTTGGCCGCTGCGCCACGGAGCTAGCAATAGCCAGCTAGTATGGATTAGAACCTCTTTTTTTTGCCTAAACAGGTGGCATACAAGAGCGGAAAGTCGTCTGGGGTGTTCCAAATCCCTCGCGGCGATAGCCAGCAATGTATGGAGGACGCCGGCCAGTACACGCTGACCCCGCAGGGCTGTCACCGCTACCAGACCGAAAGCGTCATCGTCGATACTGCCGCCGCCGCGGAACCACAGGTTAGAATGATTTTTAGGGTCCCAATTCTATTATTTAGGTCTCGCTGTTTGTCCGACCGTACGTCCGCTTGTATCTTTTGAGCCATAATTTGTAGACACTTGAGTTTTCACAGAATGTGTATATATTTTGCCCGCTATAACTGCCTCCGTTGTCCAGTGGTTAAGGCGTTTGCCTGTAGACCCGGGGGTCGTGGTTCGATTCCCACGGGAAGGGTACTTTGTTTCGTTGTTTCCAGTTTGGTTAGGACATTGTAGGCTTGAATCACCTGATTGTCTGATAATAAAGATGATTTCATGCTTCAGAAGGCACGTTAAGCTGTTGGTCCCGGCTGCCATCTGGTAGTCGTTAAAGGAACCACGTCAGAGGCCGAGAGGCGGTCTCGAAGAACTCCGACACAAGGGTGTGCATGGTCGATTGACCGTGTCACCTACTCGAAATAATTATGATGATTTTAAGTTTTCACAGAATGTGTATATCATTTGCCCGCTATAACAAAAAATAATAAGATGCCTTACAAAATACAACCCATTGTAATAAATTTATACATATTATTAATTTTAGGGCTCCGTACCCAAATGGTGCCAAAAGACTAAGCATTTGATGTCCATCCATCCATCTGTCACAGGTCACATATTCCTCAAATCCAGAAAAATTAAAGATCCGGACAAAGTCCGGACAAGAGTCTAAAAGTCCGGACATGTCTGGACTAATCCGGACGAATGGTAACCCTAGTATTTATTGAACCGAAATAGGTAGACTTGATATTTTCACAGAAAGTGTATATCAATTGCCGCTATAACAACAAATAAAAAATAATAAAGGGTTATAAGGGACCTATACACAAGGTTTTTCACGATTCTGTCAAAGTTGCTGATTAGAGTCCGGTTAACTTAGGTAGTGGTTTGAGGAGTTACTAGTCCCTATACATGAAACGTGGTTATTTAGTTCAAAGATTCAAGATTCAGATTCAAAGATTTATTCAGAAAATAGGCCTTTTCAGGCACTTTTTCACGTCAATTCACATTTTAAATAATACTTATTATATTATATTCAAATTATTAATTATTGTTCAAATGCTACAAACTACTAGCGTTTCGGAACCGACCACTGCAGAGAAGACGCCGAAAGAAACTCTTTTCAACAGTAGTTAAGACTCACACTTGGCCGATTGTAATACTTATTATTATTTATTTTTTCAATGTTCACCAATTTTAGACGCAAAGTATATACGTGAAATTTTGATCGGTCTGGACCCTTAAAGGGGTGATTCAGACCGTCAATATGAACAACTGTTCCTATGGGACCACTGCTAGGAACCCAAAAAAAAATGGACAGTTCCATACAAAAAATTTCGGACGCCCGTTCAATTTGTATGGGAACGTTAAAAAAAATGTTGAGTTCCCAGCATTGGTCCCATAGGAAAAGTTGTTTATATCGACGGGCTGAATCATACCTTTAAGGGTCCGGAACGATCAAATTTTACCATGTATAATGTGTAGCGTTTCGAAGTGGCATTTAAGTATTGGTGATTTTGTTCCAGACGGTCAATTTCCAAGCCATTTCCCACGCTGTAGTGATCCGCGTGACGTCACCCGAGCCCGCCAAGGACCTTAAGCTGCGCGTCACGATGGACGCCAAGGGCACTGTTGACGTGGGCCCTCTGGAGCCCCAGCCCATGTCCACCGGAGGCTACGTGTACGAACATACTCTTTACATGGCTGATGTAAGTAAATCAACTTTTTTAAATAAACATACATAAGTAGATCTTATCTTTTTTAACCGAATTTCAAAATGGTGGAAGTCACCGTTGTGTAGACGTTTATATTTGTAAATAAGTCGTTTATTTTTTGTATATTATTTACATCATAAGTCTTTCATATAAGAAACTTTTTATTTGATTTTATATACCTTTATATTCGTATGATTTTTAGGGTTCCTTACTCAAAGGGTAAAAGCGGGACCTTATTACTTTAGTTCCATTGTCCGTCTGTCTATCTGTCACTAGGGTGTATCATCTCATGAACCGTTATAGCTTTACAGTTAAAATTTTTATAGATTATGTATTTCTGTTGCTGATATAATAACAAATACTAAAAATAGATTTAAAGGGGGATGTGTGGGAGATACAACATACGTGATTTTCTTGTTGTTCGGTTATAGTATTTTGTATAAGTTTTTTTTAGCCTATATTTCACTGCTGGGTAAAGGTTTCCTTCATTTCTTTCCAAATATCCCTATTTTGTACCACTTTAGAGCATTTTTTACTAATGCTTTTGAGGCTTACTTCTTTTTCTGTATCCATCGTCCGGGGTCTATTTTGTGTGTCTATACAATATATAGTTGATGTCCGCAATTGATACAATACAATGACGGATACGATACAATTGACAATGACGGAGGCGCGCAAATTAGAAAGAATATGAGACAGTGACAGGCGATTGGATGTTGGATTATTTAAAAAAACAATTTGTCTAGGACAAATGCTGTTAGAAAGCCAAATGCCGTAAAACAAATGTGAAAATAAAATATGAAATAAAGTACATAATGTTATCGTTTTTTTTATATTTTACTCATTTATACCCAGTAGTACGCTTTTCATTATTTCCTTGCATTTATTGAGAAAAGCACAATACATGCCTCGCCGGGAATCGGCTTGCCGGACTCGTATTTATTGCCCAGGCCTCGCTGACGCTTGACCTTGAAAACTACTCGTCCGGCAGTCCCTTATTTCCCGGCCTCTGCAGTAATGTACTATTGTCCACGACAAATGTTGTTACTGTAATAATCCTCTTTTTCAAATCGTCGTAACTCTATGGTTATTACTCGGATTTATGTTATTTTAGCACCGATTTGTACGTTTACATCCGGAGAAGAAAATAAAATGTATAAAGGTTTTCGAAAAAAAGTGACGAATGTTGTTTTTGAAATAATCGATTCAAATGTTCTTTAGTTGTGGTAGAGCCACGCTATCGGCAAAATTCATATTTGCTAGTAGCATGAATGGGCCGGCTCGTCCGGGGAAGTACCACACTCTCACAGAAAATCGACGTTTGAGTAGGAGTTTTACCGCTTCTATGCTTCGTTCGGCTGGAGGCCCATCCTTCCCCCATCTCCTTCCCCAAACTTCTTGAAATCTCGGCAACGCTCCTGTTACATCCTGGTGTTGCAGATGTCCATGGGCAGCGCTGGTCGCTTACCATCACGTGACGCGCTGGCTCGTTTGCCGTCCTATAACATAAAAAAAAATTATGTATATAAACGGGACTTAGCACGAACATTTTTATTATTTGTTTCCGTTGACGTTTCAATGGAGTTACATCCATCGTGGTCGCAACGACTTTTTGTTCAACTCCGGACGACGCGGTTTAATTTTGGCAATCACTGGATCACTGGATTAAACCGCGTCGTCCGGAGTTGAACAAAAAGTCGGACACTGTTAGTGTAGTGTGTACCGGGGCTAATTAAACTTTATGTGGGTAGTGAAATTATCAAAAATTATTAGTGAAACTGCGTCCACCACCACAAGATGACACCGCAGTACTCCAGTCTCGTTGCGAAATAAATAATAAAAAGGTTTGTGCTAAGTCCCATTCATATACATAATTACTTTTCGCCCGCGGCTCCGCCCGCGACAATGTCTATCCTTCGGGAATAGTAATTTTTCCCGGGATAAAAGGTAACCTATGTCCTTCTTCGCATTCCAGAGAACTTGTATGCGATATTTCATGATGATCGGTTCAGTAGTTACGGCGTGAAAGCGTAACAAACAAATAAACACACAAACAAACTGACTTTCGCATTTATAATATTATATAGCATAGCATAGTATAGTATATAGTAAGTATAGTATAGTATAATAGTATAACAAGTGGAAGGAAATGGGGGAGACCTTTGCCCAGCAGTGGGACAATATAGGTAAGATAAAAAAAAATAGTATAGTATATAGTAAGGATTATGTGTTTAAAGCGAAAGTTTAAAAAATAATAAAACAATGTGTAGGGGGAAGTGGGCACGGTGCTGGCGACGTCATCTACGCTGCTGCTGGAGCGCGGGGCTCCGCTGCAGGTGGTGGGTGGCGCGGAGTGCCGGCGGTCACCCGTCGTGCTGCGTGCTGTGCGCGCGCTCACGCTGCGGGGCACGCTCCGCCCGCCCGTGCCCGGCGTCACCGTCACGCTCTCCTCCGGTCAGTGCCATGTAACGTTGCAGCATGCCACCTGCATGCTGCATCTCATCCAACCTCATTTCTCTCATCCTGTCCATTTTTCATTCCTCATTTATAGTGCAGTCAATGAAGGTTTTCACCTCTGTTTTCGTTGAATCTCCATCGATTTTCATGAAAATTGGTGAGGAGGTGGGGGATACCTTAAGAAACAAAAGTGACATAGTGCCAACTTGCGCTATTGCCCTGGGGATGGATGCCACCCCTTCTCAGGGGTGAAAATTCTTTTAATAATATTACTTACAGGAATCGATAAAGAGATAAATTCTAAGCAAAATTTGTTATATAAAGTTTATGGAATAAATCAATACTTTCTGAGTTATTAAAGATCAAAGATTGTGATTTTTCGTCATAAAAATACATGTTTTAAAGCGGTTTTTCATAAATAACTCAAAAACTATGAGTTTTTACAAAAAATGTGTAATTAATAAAATTGAAGCTAATAAAAAAACAAACAAATCACTATTTTGAAAAACCTTCTAATATTAATTCAAAATTTTTTTTCGGCGAGTACTTCAATCTTTGTGTTCAAACTTAAATAACGGGAAACCGGGAAATTTTATGCCATATACTTCCTGAACACTTTTTAAAGTATCTTAAAATACCATTCTAATGAGCACTGTAAAAAGTTAATAGCATCAAAATTGAGCAAGCTATGATAAAAATAAGATGACACTTTCAATTTGTTTTGGAAAAAACGAAAATAAAACCTTTACCATTTCTACAAAAATTCAAATTTATGAATATCCCTAAAGGACTTTCTTTTTTTTTAGCATAAGTGATAACCTCAAAATTTTTTTTCGATTTAGAGTGCTTATTTTCGAAAAAAAAGTATGATTCAATTAAATCTTAATTTTTCAAATTATCGTAAATTTCATTTTCTTTTGAAAATAACTTCTAAAATATTGGATATTCGTAAAAAATGATAAGAAACGAAATTTGAGTTGTTTTCAAAGAAAGACTTTGGGTCTCTTTTTTATTTTTATAGGATGAAAAATAACCGAGATAGAGATGTTCAAAGCCTAACTTTTACTGCGAGAACCATGTAACCGCTACACTTTAACCCTTTATCTTTTAAAAAATAAGGGCTTTAATTTTTTTTATTTATGATGATCTTATAGCTCTTAAAATTACCTTTCAAATGGTTTTTAGATGAACCTGATATCTTAAAAATTAACGGAGTTATGGTAAAGAAACAAATTATACTTATTTGGAAAAAAAATTGGAGCAGAGATTTGGAATGCATTGATTATAGGGAAACTACATTTATGGGTATTTGTATATGTATTTTGAAAGTAGAGAAAGTGAAAGAAAAGTTTGAAATAAATTAATAAAAGCTAGCTGTTGCCCGCGACTTCGTCCGAGGCAATTTCTGTTATTGTGATGAATTAGTGTAGATGAATAATTTTCCTCATTTTTTATTGATGCTTCGCTCCTATTACTTGCAGCGTGATGTTTTATAGCTTAAAGCCTTCCTCAATAAATGGACTATCCAACACAAAAAGAATTTTCCAATTTGAACCAGTGGTTCCTGAGATTAGCGCGTTCAAACAAACTCTTGAGATATATAATATTATAGTATAGATTTATCTCAATCTATAAAAACGATTCTAATTAAAGCTGATAAAAAAATGATTCCTTTATTATTATGATAAGGGGTAGTTTTTAAGGGTGAAAAATGATGTAATAAATAAATAAATATTTTAATTCTCAGTTAATAAGATTTCACTTCAGTAATGTACTATTTAATAGGTTAAAGTTTTTGAAACCAATTTTTACACTGATTCTGCAGTATGGGGGTAGTTTTTAAGGGATGAAATTTCACGATCAACCAAAACTTATATCACATAAACAAACTGTTTGTGTAATGTTAATATGCGATTTTAGAACTCAGAAATACAAAAAAAATATTTTCGGTTTAAGGGGTGGTTGCTAAAAGGGTTGAAAAATTAATTAAAAGCAGGCATATAAATATTAAAACACATGTATTTTATCTAATTAAACACAATTTTTTAAGTTGGAATGGTTAAATCTTAATTTTTCGCATTTTTAACCATAGGGGTGAATTTCACCCCTAAATGCAAAAAGCGCAAGACGAGCATATGTCACTTTTGAAGTAGAGGGTAAAACATACTCAATCCCAAATTTTTATCCAAATCTATGGAGGTTCAACGAAATCGGAGGTTGTGGCTGATTTTTGCCTTCATTGACTGTACTATTAATTTCAAATTTCATTCCATTTTTATATTACTTTCTCTCTCTCTCTCTCTCATCACTCATTAGTCAGTCTGCTACCACCTTTCAGTCTGCTACCCCCTTTAAGCCTGTTAACATCTTTCAGTCTACTAACATCTTTGAGTCTACTACCATATCTTGGAGCATAAGTCTCTGTTATTAATTTGTTGAAGTTGTAAAGCGAAGTTATAATAAAGTTATTCTCTGTGTTCTGTGTGTCGTCTTGTGCTCTCCCTAACATCCTTTTATGTGGGAACTCGGCTAGAGCGTCGGGACGGTCGAGCCCTCACAGCCGTATATCGTTGACTCAGTATCCCATAACACAAGTCTCTCACTTACTTTTACTAGCTCAGGTCATTTCGTCGTATATATTTAGTAATTTATATATATATATATATATATATATATATATATATATATATATATATATATAATGGTGAAATTTTGATCGTTTTGGACTATAAGGGGTGACACAGACCATCAATATGAACAACTTTTTTCATTGGACCAACGCTGCGAACTCATAAAAAAATCATTTCTATATAAAATAGTTCCGCCGCCCGGCCAGTTTGTATGGGAATGTCGAATTTTTTTTTTAGTTCACTGCGTTGTTCCCATAGGAACATAGATGGCGCCATGGTGACAACTCCGTGGCGCAGTGGTTAACACGCCGGCGACACGGAGTGACCGGGTTCGATCCCCGGCCAGGTCAAGATGGAAAATGATCTTTTTCGGATTGGCCTGGGTCTTGGATGTGTATGTATATATGTATTTGTTATAAAATATAGTATCGTTGAGTTAGTATCCCATAACACAAGTCTCGTACTAACTTTGGGGCTAGCTCAATCTGTGTGATTTGTTCGTATATATTTATTTATTTATATTTACATAAAAAGACTGAGTTAGTTTAACAATTTACACATTTGTTAAGATTCTAAAAGTATGGACACCGCACGGTCTCACGTCATTGTAGGCAATTTTCTTCGTTTGAAATAAAATACTAATGAAAGTGCTTTTTTCCCACAGACGATCTCACCCTCGTCCAAACCACAACAGAAGACGGCACGTACAGGTTCGGGCCTCTCGACGCGTCCAGAAAGTACGAGATCACCGCCGAGAAGGAGTCCTACGTGTTCAGCGCCCCTGACGAGAACGGAAACATCGCTGCTCACAAATTGGCTGAAATAACTGTTGAATTGTTAGATGAAGCTGATAACTCTCCCTTACCGGTAATTAAAATATTTTTACAAGTTTCAGAGTACTTTTTACTCGACTCCACTCAGAAGGAGGGTAATGTTTTTCGCGCGTATGTATGTATGTATGTATGTAGGTTAGTATGTCTGTTCCATTGTCCACTCCTGTAGCCTAAACGGCTTGACTGATTTCGAAGTATAAGGTGTCACATGATTTGTATTCTTCCCTGCAATGTCATAGGCTATGTGACGTCAGTAAAATATCAATATGGCGAACGTAAACTGGCAAAAACTTGCAAAGAGTTGTTACTTCCTGTAGCCCCAATGGCTTGACCAATTTTGAAGAATGAGGCCTCATTAGATTTGTATTCTTCCCAAGAGTCTTAAGAGCAAAGTGACGTCAGCTAAAACATCAATTTTACGGACATAAATGTAACAATTTATAATTAACGAATTGATAAACTTAGTTCCTAACTCGCAAAATAGATGACGCTATATCAGTCGGGTTCTTTTGATTTTTTAAAATTAAATTACTTGTTAATGTTAAAGACTATAGAGTATGCACATAATGTGTATTTGTAAAATTTTTGACCATGAACGCCGGCTGCGCACGCACGAAAATGTGTCGCGTTCCGTGTGCACGCGACAGCGCGAAACATACGACTGAGAGGCACGATCGGCCTAGGAGTTCGACTTGTGACGCATCTATCTCTCTTCAAGTTAATACAACGAGTCCAGAACGCTTGCGTTAGATTCTGCTTTACAGTTCCTAGGTCTCATATTACTCTGTCTCTCAATAAACACAAACATGAATATGACTTCACGTCCCTCATTTTTTTTTTGGAATTGTTAATTGTTTGTTAATTTTCCTGCTGAAGTATAGATTTGTCTCGTTACATATCTGTCCACAATATATGTAGATCGTTCGCATGGTAGCTTTCGATATGCTGCTACTAAATGTTATAATAATTTGCCACCACCTATTAGAAACTCTAGATCAGTTTCAAGTTTTAAGCGTAGCTCCAAGCAGTTTTTTCTTATCATCATCATTTCGTGTAGGTGTCACGGTCAATAGACCATGCACACCCTGGTGTCAAAGTTCTTCGGAACCGCCTCTCGGCCTCTGACGTGGTTCCTTTAACGACTACCACAGATGGCAGCCGGGACCAACGGCTTAACGTGCCTTCCGAAGCACGGAATCATCTTTATTATCAGACAATCAGGTGATTCAAGCCTGCAATGTCCTATCCAAACTGGAAACAACTAAACAAAGTATACTTCCGGTGGGAATCGAACCCACGACCCTCGGGTCAACAGGCAAACGCCTTTACCACTGGACCACGGAGGCTGTTATCCGTATCATCCACCGCTATCACCCGTAAATCAACTTGTTCTCTCTACAGACAGCCAATTTTTGTTTCCAGGGCGCTCCTGTGTCAGTGAGTGGCGGTACGTATCGTCGCGTCCTGGCGGCGGGCGAAGATGGCCGCGCTAGGTTCTCTGCTTTACATCCGGCTGACTACTACGTCAAGCCCCACGCCAAAGAGTACAAGTTTAGTCCGGCTCATCAGGTGCTCAAGGTGGCCGATGGACAGCACCATAAGTTGACACTCAAGTAAGTTTTCTAATTTAAGTACAAAATAACCCAAAGGTTAGACGTGCTACCGACTGAGTCGGCCCCATCGAAGATAGGACAAGTTTTCTAATGATTTAGTGTTCCAATGTCTCTAAAGATTTTGCTGTTTATTTTTATGCTGGAGTTAGGTTTAAAATAATAGGCTAGTTGCCTAAAAAAATATAATTAGTCCGTCAGTTAGATATTAAAAAAAAAATATTGGTCACGTATTTTTTCTTTTGTCGACAATTTTTTCTTTTAAACAAAAAATGATAAAGATATAGCCCCTTGAAGTTCCGTGTGACGTCATAGTTTGCTACAATTTTTAGCAAACTTTGACGTCACGAGCCCCCACTCCTGAACTTTGACGCGCTTTATCTTTATTATTTAGTGTTTATTTGACAAAAGAAAAAATACGTGTCCAATATTTTTTGATTATCTAACTGACGGACTAATTGTTATGTTATTATTACGACCCAGGGAACTAGCCTATTATATCACGTTATATAAAAAGATATATGGCCAGGGGTGTCATCCTCGACTGCCTGTCCGGTGGATGCAGGGATGACATCGGGTACGCTCGCCCGGCCTCTCGAGCTGCTATTTGCTTTTCCCCCGAGATTCATCTGAGTGAGTAGTATCCCATAACTTTTCATTCCGTTCCCAGATCCAACAAATTCCTATCCTTCTCCAGCTTACAAATGCTTCCGATGGGCAGCAGCGTTGGAAGCACAAGAAGTCAAAAAACTACGCTCATCCCGGAAAAAAGCACTGTTCCCGAGGGATCGACATTGACGCGGGCGGAAGCTAGTTTATTGATAACGTTCCGGATGTACGCAGTATTGGCTCACGGTGTCTGTAGGTTTTTGTCTCTTTGTGTCATATAAATGTGTGGTGTGGTGTGTCAGAGATACAAGACATAATCCTCACTAATATTATAAATGCGAAAGTGAGTTTGTTTGTTTGTTACGCTTTCACGCCGTAACTACTGAACCGATCATCATGAAATTTTGCATACAGGTTCTCTGGAGTGCGGAGAAGGACATAGGCTACCTTTTATCCCGGAAAAAAGTACTATTCCCGAGGGATGGACATTGACGCGGGCGGAGCCGCGGGCGAAAGCTAGTAAATAATAATGCCGTATACGCATGCCGTTCCATAACTATTATGCGATGATTTACAGAGTTCATGTTTTACCTACAATTTAAAAAGCGACTGTACTAATTTAAAGTGTATTTATTTTATCCTTCGATCAAATATAATGGTAGATACACGATTCGCGCTCGAAAATTGGCACCGGCAAAACAGCGATCTAATCGAGTTTCGGAGCTGTTTTGTCCACAGTTTCAATAAACCGCGCTAGCACTCACACGTCTCGCGATGACGAAGGTCAGTGAAAAGATGCAAAAACTACGTGTCAAAAGTGAAAAAGAAAGATGGAGTGTCATAATTTCATCATTATGTACCGTTTTTGTTGTTGTTTGTAAATAAGCAGGATCTTTTAACTCGGGGACATTATTATGGCTTCATTTTGTTTGAGACTGTGTATCTACCATTATATTTGATCGAAGATTTTACCTGTATAATGTGGAAGAGCAATAAATGAATTGAATAACAGCCTCCGTGGTCCAGTGGCTAAGGCGTTTGCCTGTCGATCCGGGGGTCGTGGGTTCGATTCCCATCGAAAGCATACTTTGTTAGGACATTGCAGGCTTGAATTACCTGATTGTCTGATAATAAAGATGACAGCTCCGTGGCGCAGTGGTTAACACGCCAGCCTGCGACACGGAGTGCCCGGGTTTGATCCCCGGTCAGGTCAAGATGGGAAATGATCTTGTTCAGATTGGTCTGGGTCTTGGATGTGTATCTTTATATGTATTTGTTATAAAATATAGTATCTTTGAGTTAGTATCCCATAACACAAGTCTCGAACTTACATTGGGGCCTACCTCTGTGTGATTTGTCCGTATATATTTATTTATTTATAAAGATGATTCCGTGCTTCGGAAGGCACGTTAAGCTGGTGGTCCCGGCTGCCATCTGGTAGTCGTTAAAGGAACCACGTCAGAGGCCGAGAGGCGTCGAAGAACTCTGACACCGGGGTGTGCATGGTCGATTGACCGTGACACGTACTTGAAATGATGATAAATGAATGTAATTGCCGTGTGGTATCCGGCAGAGTAGAATAGGACCACTCCAAGTCTTCCCGCGGATGTCGTAGAAGGCGACTTAGGAAATACAAGCTAAACAAAGCTTATAAACATCTAAGACACCTCTCCAACTCGTCTGGCCAGCGTGGAGAGTGTAGGCCAAGTCCTCTGGCTGCTCTGGCCAAGTATGGCTCTAGTAGTACAGAGAGGGTCGTGCTCCTGTAGTGGAGACTAAAAAGGACCTGATGATGATGATGATGAATGTAATTGGAAAATAGGGGGCGTCGTGTGGCGTGGTCGTGCGTGGGGCGGGTGGTGTCACTGGGCGGAGCGGGACTGGCGCGGGCCGCGCTGCTGGCCAGCCCGAGACCAGGCTCTGCTGCTCACTGTGCTGCCGAGGACGCCACCACCGACGACAGCGGCGCCTTCAGGTTAGTTTTTACAGTTCCGTACTCAAAAGGTAAAACCGCCCACAACATGGACTGATGTCGTTCGTAGGGTGGCGCGCACAAACACTCAAGGAGCCATACACTTGGCGCAAGACCGTTCAGGGTGGAAAACTATTGTGAGGGGAGCTGCTCCCGATGGTCACGACCCTCGGGCATGAGGATACGATTATGAAGTAGAAGACTAAAAAGGTAGAAACTGGACCCTATTCATTTCGCTCCGCTGTCCGTCTGTCTGACCGTCTGTCATCAGGCTGTATCTCATGAACGGTGATAGCTAGCAGTTGAAATTTTCACAGATGATGTATTTCTGTTGCCGCTATAACAACAAATACTTAAAAAATGTATAAAATAAATATTTAAGGGGGCTCCCATACAACAAACGTGTATTTTTTGCTTGTTTTTGCTCAATATTGATAACGGCAACGGCCTACAAAAGTAGAAAATTTGCCTCGTTACTTATCTATCCGCTAAATAGATCTTCCGCATTTCGTGGTAGCTTTCGATATGCTGCATACATACAACGTGATTTTGAACCCCCTAGCTATATTGAAATCTGGGAATCAGAATCCCTAATGGAACACAGAATTGCAAGAAAAAAAGTAAAAAACGAAAAAGAAAATTAGTTTTTCCATACAAAGTCGCCGATCAAGACGAATTTCTATGAAAGGTTAAATTTATTTTTTCGTTTTTAACCTTTTTTCTTACAATTCTGTACTCCATTAGGGATTCTGATCCCCAGATTTCAATATAGCTAGGGGGTTCAAAATCACGCTATATAGTATGCATTAGTGTGTCGTATTGCACTTAGTTGCAAAAACTGTAATTATATTTCAAGCTACATTTGTTGATACAACAACAATATTATCCTTATTTTTTTTAATGTGTTTCTACGCAAGACCGGTATTGCTGCTTGATATAACATTAAGCAACGTATGCTGAGTGGAACTCACCTTCAGTGATTAAAAGCATTTTGTTAAAAATAATTGATTTTTAAATTACACCATACACCTATTTTGTACGAATTTAAAACATTATTATTGTTATTTCGTTTGCAATTCACTGAATAAATATTTTTATTCTATTCTAATAATTAAAAGTTCATATGAAAACGCTGAAGTACTATACTTTCAGAATCCGTGGTCTGCTACCGGACTGTGTGTACACAATCGAGTTGAAGGAATCTCCCAACCCCGAGCTGGCCGGCCTGAAACTGGTGAAAGGTCCTGCTCAGCTAGAGGTATGTTATATCTTACTTCATAATCAGGTCCGTTCCAGTCCCCACCACAGGAGCACGACCCTCTCTGTACTACCGGAGCCATACTTGGCTAGAGCAGCCAGAGGACTTGGCCTACACTCTCCACGCTGGCCAGACGGGTTGGAGAGGTCTCATTGATGTTTATAAGCTTTGTTTAGCTTGTATTTCCTAAGTCGCCTTCTACGACATCCACGGGAAAGCTTGGAGTGGTCCTATTTTACTCTGCCGGATACCACACGGCTGATATATATACTTATTCTTTTGTTATTCTTATGGTATCTTCTTAAGTACTATTGTACTTGCATATGTAGGCCTATTGAATACATTTCTTTCCAGTCGCTATGGAAAGGCCTTCTAAAAATAAACACATTTGTGAAATAAAAGCATTTCTAAACAATACTTTTAGATATAAAAGGTATACAGCGTGTAAATTGACCCCCTCGACATTCCCTTTACGGGGTGACTCAGCCCATCAATATGAACACATTTTGCTATGGGAACAATGCTGGGAACTCAAAAAAAATTCGACATTCCCATACAAATTGGCCGGGCGGCGGGACTCTTTTGTATGAAAATGACGAAATTTTTTGAACGTTTGTTTTGAAAATTTGAAAACGTTTTGAAAACGCATTGCTGAAATGCTTATAAATTCGTGACGTCACGAGCAAGGATTTTTTACGGGTGGCGTGAGAATATTGTTTGGTAGCTATATTAAATATTACTATTTTGGTGATCTATATTATTATTCCAGATATTGTTTTTCAACTCAAAAAATAAAACATCGCTACTACATTCTTGTGTCAATATTGGCTTTTTAAGAAGTTAAGCTCCCTGCCTTACACATATTTTTTTTTGCTTTACACATTTGCCTGCTTGAATCACCTGATTGTCTGATAGTTAAGATGATTCCGTGCTCGGAAAGCACGTTAAGCCGTTGGTCCCGGCTGCCATCTGGTAGTCGTTAAAGGAACCACGTCAGAGGCTGAAAGGCGGTCCCGAACAATTCTGAACTACTCGAAATGATGATGATGATGACATTAATCTCTTCTTATTGCCATATTCGTGATAGAAGAAGCGATGGAAAAGTTCTGGTGTAGGCTAACTATAGATAAGAAACGTTGACTCTTTCTTAAAACAGGCACTCTTTCTCGTTTTTTCTCTATATGACATGATTTTCCATGTTCATTTACCAGGTGAAAGACAACAAGGACATCGAGGACGTCCGCATCATCGCGATCCAACCGCAACAGCTTACGGATGTCAATGTACTGGTCCACACCCCAAACATCGACCACTACAAGACCTTGCGACTGACGCTCGCTGCAGACTCTACTCCGAATACTCCTATATACTCAACCAAACTGGATCCAGCCGGTTACAGCCAGTTCCTGAACCCAGGCTTGATGTACGTGCTGCCAAGGCTGCCAGCGGATAATAAAACTTATGTCCTACAGTTAGAGTCCACATTATCGAAGGCAACACATGTTTATAATGAAGAGGTGCATTACTTCGTGTCGGATGGAAAATTCAAGGCGTTCGATATTGAATTTACGCCTAAGGTTTGTATTTATTTTTGTTACAAAGTTCTTTTAGATTACGTGCTCATTATTTTTTTTTTTTACGGACAAATCGCACAGATTGAGCTAGCCCCAATGTAAGTTCGAGACTTGTGTTATGGGATACTAACTCAACGATACTATATTTTATAACAAATACATATATAGATACACATCCAAGACCCAGGCCAATCTGAAAAAGATCATTTTCCATTTTGACCTGGCCGGGGATCGAACCCGGTCACTCCGTGTCGCAGGCTGGCGTGTTGATCGCTGCGCCAGGAGCTAGTCAAGTTCTGCTGTTACAAAGTTCTTTTAGGCTACGTGCTCATTTCGAGTAACGTGTGAATTCCGATGGTATTCATCTTTTTCATTTCCGTTTTATATGTAGGGTATAATAATAATATATTTTTTTAATAGCTAGTAAAAAAAAATGTAGGGTAAAACCAAGATAGTTGCCCCGGGGGTATTTTTTAACTAAGTATTGAAGTAGGCATTTGCCTCCCATCTCACCGGATGGTAAGTGACGATGGGGGTATACTTGCCCCCATTAAATTTACTCTAGCTTTACTGATGAACCACACGCTATTTTATTAATCTATAGAAAGACTCTTAACTACTATTTAGTTGACTGTTTTGTATATCTCGGTGCGATTGCATGTGTAAGAAAATTGCGCTCAATGATGTTGCGGGATAGTCGCCTCGTTTTATCGCCGGAGCATCTATCCTCAATGAAATTTATATGGATTAGGTAACAATCCCCTATGCTATGTGGCATATTTGCCATAATTAATAGAGGTCTGCAAAAATTGACAATGCAATGCTATATATATATATATTATATATTTGTAGATATAGAATTAAAGTATTAGCCAAAATAAAGTATTTTGCTTTATGTACTAAAATATATAAAAGTTATTTTAAAAAGTGCGGCAACTATCCGTATTTTACCCTATATTTAAACAAACATAATAATGGTGTCTTTATTCTAAGGCTATATTCATAATATCTTAATTTAGGATCTGTGTCATTCGTTGCTTGTTATTCGAACGACCAACTACGACTAACTAACGACAGTCTAGGTTTCACTGCCTGAAGGTGCCTCGTGAAGAGGCGATAGACGTGTCGCGAGCACGACGGCCGATATTGCTGCAGCATGAACGGATGCAACAGTATCGACCAGGGTTACAAGTGTCAGTATGATGCCAAACGCTGTATACGGGCAACCCAGACCATTCGCGAGCATTTTGCAGTTCGGTCTGCGCTGACCTATATTCTTCAGCGGGTGCCGCGCGAACGAAAGACGTCGCTACTGCGCAAGCCATTAGGCAGCGCAGAACCATTCGGCGATTAGGAAAAAAGATGAAAAGTCTTAATATTTTCATATTTATCTATACTAATATTATAAAGCTGAAGAGTTTGTTTGTTTGTTTGAACGCGCTAATCTCAGGAACTACTGGTTCGAATTGAAAAATTCTTTTTGTGTTGGATAGTCCATTTATTGAGGAAGGCTTTAGGCTATAAAACATCACGCTACGACCAATAGGAGCGAAGCATCAATAAAAAATGTTTTGAAAACGGGGGGAAATTATTTATCTATACGAATAAAAAACGAATGAATCATAATAAAAGAAATTGCCGCGGATGAAGTCGCGGGCAACAGTACTCAGTAACTAGTATCTTTATAAAAAAAAATAAGAAAGGGGGCGACCTCCGAGACGTACAAATATTGTCATGTGAGAATTATTGTTTTAGACGTCAAAATTACAAAGTTTTCGAAGAAAAATGCTTTTAGATATCATACCATTTTTATATTACATATGTGTTTCCAAATTCCAACAAGGGGGCGATCTTGTTTAAGGATCGACCTAAATTATACAAATACTTTGGTGTATTTCATTAATTCAGCGCATAGTATTGGTGATTTAAAAACACGTAAATTTTAACAATTCCGTGCAGTACAGTCTTAATTAATGTATTTTTCTAGCTTTTCGCTATCATAGTAAATTACATTTCTAGGTAAAATCATCGGAGCAAGAGCTTCGCCAAACGTCCCTCCTAGTCGTGCCCGTGCTGTTCGCTCTGGCTCTTGCGTACTTGCGCCGCGACCTGCTGTTGTCGGCGAGCGCCGGGCTGGCGGGCGCACTGGCGGGCCGCCTGCCGCTGCCAAACAGACTGCCAAACGCGCACGGCAGGCAGCGACCAGACCGCCCAGACCTGCTCGACAAGGCCAGTATCGACCACATCGTCTCTACCGTCAACGCCGCTGGCAAGAGACTCTCGAAGAAGAAACAGTGAGGACTGTAGCTGGTGACTAAGAGTTAGTAGTGCTGTTAAGGTGTTCTGTGTGCGAGTATGGGTAATGATTGTGAGCGTTTGCTACTTTGATCATTAGTTATTAGTAAAAATATGTAAATGAGGTGAGAGAGAGGTGTTTTAACAATCGTTAAATTGTTGTTCAGGAACTTGCCAAAGGTTTCAGCGCTGCTACCTGAGGCTGATTTTCAATTCACCTACATAGGTAGCATTCTTAGAAGACTTTATACATAAAATCGTTTTAGCGATAATACTACATCTATTAAATTTGAAAATTGTGATGAAAAAGAGCTCGGCTACAGGTCGGATTCGAACCACATCCCTTAGGTTTACGCCCTAGTGTGATACCATTACACCACCGTGACTTCGAATCACCGCGTCGTATTCTCTCATCACATATTTTCAATTTTAATAATATACCGAGCATTGTAATGCTATTTAAAAACGATTTAATTAAATACTTTATCTAGTCTGCTTTTAAAAACAATCCAACTGAAATCGTAACACACAAAACAGGGTTTTTATTTGAAAAGCTCGAAAATAAGTCCGTTTTGTCAAAACATCAATAATCGCGGCAAACGGCACACGCAGCGCTGGCGTAAATCATAGACACTAAAATCTCTAAGACACAGTCTGAGTTTTTCGTGCTCTGCGTTGTCACAAATTTTATTAAAGAAGGATAAATGGCGCATTGTATTGTTTTTCAATAATGCGTTTTAAAGTCTTTAAAAACACAAGGATAATAAAGCGTGCTTTTTGATTTGTGTAAAAAAAGCAAACTATTTTATTTTATGTTTTAAGCTATCACCTCTAGGCACGTGTGACGAAAACCATTTTGAAATATATGTTTTAATTAGTGATCAAAGTTCAGCTTAAGAAGAAAAAAGCGAAGTATAACCCATATTTGATAAAAATGAGAATTCACTTAAATTAAAAGTAAAGTCCCAAAGTCTTATTCGCTAGCAATATGTTTTTATGAGTATGTCTTGGTACGTCAGTAGTAAATAAGAAAATGTTGGAGACAAAAGTAATTTAAGTAGTAAAATAATAGATTTTAACAGTAGTAACACGTTTATAAGTCGCCTCGGCAATGTTCGATGGCGCAGAATAGTGCAATATACCGCTGACTCAGCCGTATTAAAACATCAATGAAATCACGAACTTATTACTATTACATAAGATTTGATATCCAAAAACAATGGGACATGTGGTGTTTCGCTCGCGAACTCCAGTCATGGCGCGAACGCATTAGCCAATAGCGGACGGATATTTTCGCGCCATGCAATTTTTTTTTCTGTGCAGTGGTAGTACTAAATTAGAAATCTGTTCAGATAATAAATAAGAATATTGAAATAAAAACGAATATACGTTTTCTTATGACATAATGTTAAAGAAAGAAAATCGATATAGAACATTCCAGATTCTCTTTCTCTGTGGAATATCTGGTGGCAGAGCATCCAACGAATTATTTACTGTAGAAGGTGGTGTTTAGTGAAATCTATTCCTATTTATTTATTACCCATGATTGTTGTTTTTATTAAATGATTTATAATTTGCATTTATTTGAGGTGAAATAAGTATTAATTTGGAAATAAAATGGACTGTTGGTAATGCAGTGTTTTATTAAACATATTATTTTTCCTTTTTATATTCGCCTACTTCATTGTACTTCTTCAAAAGAAAGTTCGAATGGCGACCACGTATCGGCAAGCGCAGCGTCGGACATCCACTGACCAGATGGTCGGATGACCTGACTAAGGTCGCAGGAAGACGCTGGATGCAGGCCGCTTCCAACCGGTCGTATTGGAAATTCTTGGGGGAGGCCTATTTACAGCAGTGGACTTCTTGCGGCTGTTATGATGATGATGATGATTGTACTTCTCAAGCGTGCCATCTTGCTGGCAATAAGAGTAGCTTAGTTTTGATTGTCATAAGTATGGTTTGGCCACACAGCCCGAGTTGACCTATGTTCCTATAAAGGGTACTCATTATTGTTTTAAGGCTGTAGGTAGCGCAGTGTCAACTTTCATCTATTTTCTAATATGAGAACATTTTCCACACGTCGATTTCCTAGGTACAAAATTCATAAAATAAATAATTGACTATGTAGTATTAGGTATTGGTTTGTCTATCTGTCATAGCAGCTGTACCGGCGGTTGCACTCGGCTATATTTCGCTGGTGGTGATCCCACAGCCTTGCATTCTCTTTGCTGTAACAAGAAATTCATTTTTTCAACCTAAAATGCAGTGTAAAACCGTAGATATGGGATTGGCAGCGAGCTAAAGTAGTACAGAAACGAAGTAGAAGATTGTCTGATTGGAAAATGAATTCCCCTCCAACGTATAACTCATATGAGTGACAGGATAATATTTATTGTAATACTGTATACCAGTCCGAAAACTAAGTGTTATACTTAATAGCCCCGCCATAACAGCGATTTTAATCAAATTTGGCAGACAAATTGTCCAATGTTCATTTTAGTCCATAGTTTAAAATAAATAGTCTTGTAAAAGTTTAGAGAAATTGAATGAAATTTGTGGCGGGGCCAGGAAGTATAATACAGTTAACTAAACCGTCAACTAATCGAGCCATCAATCCATGTAATGTTAAAGTATGGCAGCATGCGCGCCACATGTATGAGATGATACGTTCGCTCTGTAGCATTTTCGTGCCATCAGGTCAAGAATTTGACAAGTCTCGACATTCTAATGTGTATTCTGTATATCAATTCACTATTTTTTATGCTTGTATGCGAACGTTAATGCATTAAAAAGATGCTCCATCTCTACTTTTTAACAAGACTAACATTACCGAAAAGGTGTTCTCGTTACGAAAGTTACAATAGAGCGACGTATAGCTAAGTTCGTTTGACTCTATTCTGCCTGAAGAATGCGGGGGACAGGTGGAGTGAAGGCGCTCATTCTACGTCACTGCCCGTGGTCTCGAGCAGCGTGCCAGTTTAAAGTTTTAGTTTCAGACTTTCGTTCAGATGGTGGTACTCACTTGACGAAGTACAACTCGAACGCTGCGAAGAAGCTCCTGTTAGAGCGCGCGTGTAATTTGCATAGCTGTAGCTGTTCACAGTCTTCCTCGCTGTAATAAAAGTTTTCTTTATAAAACCATACATGTAATAAATTTACAGGAATAGATCTCTTCCCGCGGCAGTACTACTCTAGTTTATATAAATTAATATATAGGGACATATCACACAAATAGGTAGTTCACTACCCCACAATCAGATGTGAACTTGTGTCATAGGATACTAGCTCAACGATACTATACTTTATAATACATACTTATATAGATAAACATCCAAGACCCAAGTCAATCTAAAAATATCGTTTTCAATCATGACCTGACCGGGTATCAAACCCGGGCACTCTCGTTGACCTGACCGAAGATCAAACCTCTCGTGTCGCACTGTCGCAGGCTGGCGTGTTAACCAATGCGTCAGGGGGCTCGCCATATATGATACAACAAAGAAGGCAGCATATACTGTATGAAGCATTGAGTTGAGCTATTTTTTATCTCTGAAATATTATCTTTGTCTTAACACTGGGGCAGTTAAAACCATGGCAGGGGAGTTCGTTCCACAACTTTAGTGTAGGTGAAAGAAAGTTGCTCTCAAAACGTATTGCGCCGTTTTCTTTAAAAAGGGATCAGTAGTTTGGTTGACGTCGGTTTTTTGAAGATTTATTAAATTATGTACTAAAAAAGGGTCACTCACGTGGTATTTCGTCGGGATTGCCGACCAGAGTTTCGGACTCGTCAGGAGCCCATTTTCAAGGCGAGTACGAGACGCGAGTATTTATTAAATTATATTTTCAAATACTAAGATAAATTTAAAATTAAGTTCAGCTACTTGGTCATTATCGAAGATTTCTGTTGTAGTTTTCCCATGTTACCTTCGTTTAGTCCTCATTTTGGCTGCCAGACCGGTGTCGTCAAAGCCGCCAGACGTGAGGGACGGATTGATAAACCTCTTCACTACGTTGTGGGAGCCTGCGTTGTCGACATCTTTTACTGAAAACATAATTTTACTAAAATTTATGCAAATTTATTGAATATCATATCTCATAAGGGCGGCACTTTCGCCGTTCACTAATAACATTCATAATGTGCATGCTAGATAACTTACTACAAATAAAAAAATCTTATAACTGTGCTTCTGTGATATTAAAAAGATGTTTTATTTACACTCGAGAACTGAATTGATAAATTTTATGACAATTTGAATTTGTATTTTGTTTTCAAAATAATATAAAAAGTATTTTCAAACCTTTGTCTTTCACAACTTCCACAGGTTTGCACAAAACAGCACAAGATGTGGCTACTACCAACAACACCAATACACAGAGATTTGCCATTTTTATAGATATAACTTTCCTACTTCTGTATCTCAAATAAGTTCAAGATGAAATGCGATTAATTTTAATGTCCTTTATATTATATTGTGATGAAGAGATCCCTTCCATTCCATGCGAATATGAAATGACGCGTTTCGTGCTCCGTAATTGTTATAATAAATACGTTGTTATCTCGCTTTGTTAACGGAGTAATTTAAATTGTTCGGACAAACAGATTATTTGTTCACGATGATCAACCGCAGGGTTCGCTGTAAGCGTATTAACCCCAATAATATACAAAAAACTACAACATATTTAACGCAAATAAGTACCTACTTCGTAGACTCAAGTACGAGGTTCGACTTTTTGGGATCTTTGTCTGGCAATGACCACAAGCAAGAAGAAACTATGGCTACTTATTTGATTTTCGTATAATCATTTCACTTTTAGAAAAAAAAATACATTAAATTAATAACAGTACGGAACCTCTTAATCATGCTATGAAATCTATGAACAGCCTGTAAATATAAATCGATCAGGAAAAATGCGGTCCTCCAAATAATTCCTTATCACGCTTCTTCTAAGGAAAATTTTACGAAGGTTCTGTTATTTTGGACGAGACCTCGATCTAAAAATAGGTAACTGTTTACTACCGAATACCGAATTAACTAACAGTTTTTACGACATATTTGTCGACAATACAATCCCTTGATTTCGGCATTTTAGGCGATAGACTAACGCTGAAAGCAATGTGTTGTATTTGGAAAAAATAAAGGGCTTTCCAAGCCGAAGCATCTGGCACATCCTACTACGATTTCTATCTAGCAAGCGATCATAATAGCTTAGAAATCCTAGATCACATATCGCTTTACTTTTCTATTTTTTAGATTGTTTATATTATCTGTTAAACAAGCGGAATATCTTAGCGCTTTTCTGTTTCCTAATGTTTCTGTCAAGGACAGTGTGCCAATCACAGATGGCACCTATAATCGTTCATGTGGGCATCCAAGTCATCACACCATGTCCTACTAGGTCTGCCTCAACCTCGCCGGCCGTCTTGTAACCACATCAGTGGCGGCTTTAGGGTAGGGGAATCTGATCAACTGCCAGGGAGCGCCAAATATGGAGAATTTGTATACGGTATGATTTCGTAAACACCGCAGCGCGACAGTAATTAAAAAATTCGGAGCATTAATCAAATTGGTATGAGGTTGCAGGCATGTGTTTTGAATTGCAGGGGCGCACAGAAGGTTCGCCCAACCAGCCTATTTGCTAACTTACTGTACAACGTTTTGATATCACTTCAAAATACATTACGTTTTATATATATTGAAAAATAGTCAATCATACGAAAGCCGCAATGTATTTTGAAGTGATTATCAAAACGTTGTAGGTACACTGAGTTAACAAATATAGGTCGGCAGCTCGACTGTAATGCTAATCTGGCACTGGCAACCATTATGGTCCAAAGTACCTGAATAAGTAATGCTACCTCCGTGGCGCAGCGGTCAACACGCCAGCCTGCGACACGGAGTGACCGGGTTCGATCCCCGGCCGGGTCAAGATGGAAAATGATCTTCTTCAGATTGGCCTGGGTCTTGGATGTTTATCTATAAGTATATGTATTTGTTATAAAATATAGTATCGTTGAGTTAGTATCTCATAACACAAGTCTCGAACTTACTTTGGGGCTAGCTCAATCTGTGTGATTTGTCCGTAGTTATATATTTATTTATTTATTATAAGTCCTCGTAGCCAGCCCTACTGCAGTTTTCCCTTTAGGAGTGTATCATATTCTTTGCTTTAGGTAGGTATACATTCTTCAATTCTATTTTCGTCTTGCGCTTTCAATGCATATGTACTTACTTATTTGCTCAGTGAACGTGATCAAGTCCGGTGACTTGATCACGTTCACCGAGCAAATAAGTATAGATACCGGTGTATCACCCAGCTGATGACGCACTTTATACGCCTCTGTGAATGAGGCCTAAGTTGCTGGCCACGGTTTATCATTTTATTTGAATCATCTCTGACGCAAAAATGTTAGTTTGGCAAATAATAGTCATTTTAGTCTGATGAAAGCTTTGTGCATTGCAAGCCGCAGAAGGGCCTATGGGAAACAAAAAAAAAATTTTTCTTACATCTCAATATAAAGCTGATTGCTTTCACTGGTTCTTCTTATCAGGGACGTAAGTACTTATTCTGTGTCAGCCTAGAAGTCAGAGTCAGGGATGAACACCTTAAAAACATTGTTTACAGTACGAACATCGTGTGTAAATTGGAATAATTCAGACATATTATAATAAAAACGATGCAGCACAACGGTTTGATCATAAATCATCAGTGTTTCAACTGTGTTTCATCATTCACTTTATTTGACTTTGTTTTGTACCGATTGTACGGAATTGTACCATAAGTATCATTTATCAATGTTAAAAATAGACGGCGTCTTGTGTTGTGCAGCAAGTAAGTACCTATATTAACTCGGTATATTTGTTTGTAAATTAAATGAACCTTCATAGGTATAATTATGTTGCAAGTATCCATTGCATTGTGGAACACCCTAGACTGGAGGTTACTGCATTTTGTAATTTTGCTCCTCGACGATAGATGGCGCTCGTTGTTATTAAATACCGATTTGATTTAAAGCAAGATGAAAAATATTAACTTCATTATTGATATAATCTATACAAGAAAATTGGAATCTTTATTAAAAATACACTAAATTGTTATTTTATTCTAAAAAAATGAATTTAAAATTATTATTATGGTTCAGCTACTCAACGACAGATGTCGCTGTATACTAAAAGCAAGCCAACAGTGTGCTTGTATCGTGCTTTTATGAATGAAAATGTTTTACACGATGCTTCTCATCACTTCGAGAATTTTCGTGCAACTTCTCGACGGCAGATTACAGCACTGGCCAGCGTATATAAAGCCGTCAGCGCGCCAAACTTGAATCAGTTGAATTTACTCAAAGTGACAGGAAGTGTGAACGAAGTGTCAAAGGAGAAAACGTGAAAAATGTCTCTGGTGCCGTATTGGTTGCGTCATTTAAGGAACCTGGCGTACCGGGATCCTGTCGTCAGGGCGCTAGAAGATCCTTTCACCGTGTTTGCGAAAGATCCGTTTTTCCGCGATCCAATGAAATACATGAAGCAAGTCACAGCGCCTTTGGAAGAACATCATGGAATCGAAGGAGTGTACTCCGATCACGAAGTCAAAGTCGACGGAAAAAAGGTTGAGGTACATCTAGACGTCCAGAATTTCACTCCAGACCAAATTCAAGTGAAGACTGTTGGCAACGAAATCATGGTGGAAGGCAAAAAGGAGGTGAAGCGTGAGGATGGTTGGACGAGGAGTAATTTCGAGAGGAGGTTCTTGCTGCCTGACGGGTTCCCGCCGGAACGTGTGGAATGCCACCTGGACAAGGGGAAGTTAAAATTGATCGCATTCAGAGCTGAGCCAATTGCTGAACGAGCTGTGCCCATTCAGGACAAGTCTTCGTCATCCGATGGCGGCAAATCTTCGTAAATATTATGAAATATAATTATGTATGCGTTCCTATGTTAGTATCTCATTGTGATTTTGTTTGCTTCAGACTGATTAGTTGTAATTTTGTAAAATTGTATAATGTAACCGAAATAAAGATTTGTTTTTTAAACAAAAATCTCTTTACTCCTTTATTTAATACAATACCTACCTACTGCCATTATAGAATTTAATTAAGAAGAAGAATACAAGCGAGTTGTTGAGGGAGACGCTCGTTCAGTGAATAAGTAAAGAACTAATTGTAGATCTTTACTTTTTGACTGAACGAGTGTTGATATTGATCCAACAATGTAGATGGTATTGAAGATTTAAAATTATATGTCAGCCTAGATCACATAAATTTGGTAGTTACTTACCTACGTAGTACAGATCTAATTGGTGTCTAGGAGTAGGTTTGTTTGTTTTCCGAGAGTGTGTAACTTGGTGTACTAGCTTTCGCCCGCGGTTCCGCCCGCGTCAATGTCGATCCCTCGGAATAGTACTTTTTCCCGGGATAAAAGTAGCCTATGGCCTTCTCCGCACTCCAGAGAACTTGTATGCAAAATTTCATGATGATCGGTTCAGTAGTTATGGCGTGAAAGCGTAACAAACAAACAAACAAACCAACCAAATAAACAAACAAACTCACTTTCGCATTTATAATATTAGTAAGGATAAATTCTTTCACCGATAAAAAGCTACATTCTCAGTCAGTAAGTAACTAAAGTTATAAGTATATTTATTTCAAAAATAGGTACGAAAATTACTATGTAACCTAAGGTATCAAAAAGCAAAAAGCCTATAAACGTCCGGGTGAGCACTGCGAAAACTGATGTCTCTCTCTGTCATCTAAGCGTGTTCCCGATTAGATACATACATCCTCTATGCTTCGGAGCCCGGGGGCCGGGGGCCGGATAGATTGTGTGACAACACCGAAACCTACGCGTACGAAGACGCGGGAAACAGCTAACTAAAGGGAAACAGATAACATATTTTCTTTAATATTTTTCTACGACAGTCTATCTTTTTTTATGATATAGGACGGCAAACGAGCAAGCAGGTCACCTGATGGTAAGCGATCAGCGCTGCCCATGGACAACTGCAACACCAGGGTGTGACAGGTGCGATGTCGGCCTTTCAAGGAGTTCGGGGAAGGAAATGGGGAAGGATCGGCCTCCGGCTCTCTCACTCACCGAACTTCTATTCAGTCGTCGATTTTCTGTGAGTGTGGTACTTCCCCGGACGAGCCGGCCCATTCATGCTAGCAGTTCATATTGCCGGTAGCGTGGCTCTACCACGACTAAAATATATATACCTGTATTAATATAGAAATAAAACTCCTTTTATAAGACACATTAATTGAAAATAAGTCTTTATAAAACAATAATTTATTTATTTTATTTTATTAAAACAATTATAAAATCATTTACTTAAAATATTATCCTGTTTAGGAGAGTCAGTGATTTTATACAATGTGTAAAGAAAACGCTGTCCGACCCTTGAAGGGATGATTCAGCCCATCGATATGAACAACTCTTCCTATGGGCCCGGTGCTGGAAACGTCAAAAATTTTTTTGAGTTCCAAAATTGTCAATTTTTTTTAAGTTCCCGACTTTAATAAACCCATAGTAAAAGTGGTTCATATCGTCGGGCAGAACCTGAAAGCAACCCTTCAAGGATCGGACAGGATTTTCTTTACATATTGTATAACTTGGCATTTACGATAAGTTTTGGACTCCGAAACTGACGGATGAAGGTCCTCCTCCTCACCCGAGTGTGACCGGTTGCACCCCCTGGCACCGCAGTGGCGTCCTAGATATATTTAAGACGCTACCTTCTCACATCCTTCTTCTCAATGCTCGTAGAACAGAAAATCCTTAAAAAAGGCGAAATATGACATTAGGTCGGGGGATAAGATTTTTCGTATTTTGCAATAATAAAGTTTTAATAAAATATCTTCGGTTACGTTGTAGTATGTATTTGGCTGCTTTTGATACCATTAGAATTGTACAAATTTTAACCACAGACGCAAAAAGAGTAGTGTTAAAGTTTGACCGCTGTGTGTCACCTCTGACGGACTAACCATGCTTTTAGCCATGCTTTATTAAAAGTGTTTCAGTCTTTTACAAGATAAAGGGATAATCCGGTCAGGAGTTGCTTAAATTTAATTTGCTGGCCGTGGGAATGATTAAAAATGTATAGGAATTATTTCAACAGGCGATGCGGCTAGCCTTCCATTTCTATTAGATTCCGTTTTCAACCTATAGGTACACCCACCATCAGGCATTATGGCCTTAGGCTCTGTCTATTTAGTAGGGTATAAGACGCTATAATATTATGTACGTGCCTCTGACAATGTATATTCAAAATTTCATGATGATTAGTCCAGTGGTTAGAGCGTGAAGGATAAACAAATATAGAAAAGTAACAGAAACTCAGTTTGTACCCTTCTTTGTTCTTTTGTTGTCTCAACATATCAGCTACGAGAAGTCCACGGTTGGCCATAGACCTCTCTTAAGGATTTCCAACATTTATTTTTCTATTTCTACTTTTTTCGATTTCGGTGTCAACTGTTAGCCGTAAAGTCTGTCAGCGGAGACCATTTCGAGACTCCGGGCGGCAGATTTTCGCCCAAATTTTACATTTTCAAAGTGCCAGGCCCGCGGAACACTTTTATATGAAAATGTAATTTTTTTCCAGTTCACAACATTGGTATCCTAGGAAAAGTTGTTCATTCTGATGGGCTGAGTCACCCCTTCAAGTGAATTTCGTCGGTCAATTTCCACGCTGTATTCTCGAACTCTCTCACACAAAAGTTACAGCCCTGTGACAGACGGACGGATGGACAGATGGACGGATGGACGGGCGGGCAGCGGAGGCTTAGCAATAAGGTCCCGTTGGCACCCCTTGGGTACGGAACCCTAAAAAAGACTTACGATGAGCATGCAGGCTCCAATGAGAGCAGCCTTAAAGCGGACGTCTAAATTGGGCGGGTACACGATCTCGTAGGCATCAGAATCCGTCATCATCTCCCGGAGAAAGCCGCCCCACTTTTTGCGGATCACGCCGATCTGCTTCTTGTTACAATCGAACACCTGGAAATGACACATTTTTTTTTTATTTGGCCACTAAACTTATTTCAGATGATTATTTTTTTTATCCAGTGTCTTGTCTAGTTAGGTATTCTTTATTCTTGTGTATCAAATAACTTGTGATTCTACGGAGCACTTAGTGATATTTTTTACGAATCCACTGGTTTGATCACAAACGACGGAGCAAGGCGGGCAAACACTCACTACAGCCAGACCATGACACTTTATTTTAGTTATTAAACTCATTGTTCATACACATGGACATCTATAATACCAAATTACACCGATTTCACATTATAAACTCCACTGGAAACAATTTGCAAAACAATCCAAAACAAAAACCGTGCAGTCCGTCGAAATTCCCGCCAAGAACCCAAATGACACATTGATTTTTATTCAACTTTTGTTTACTAAATATTGAAGTAGGCGTTTGTCCACTCCCATCTTACCTGATGGTAAGTGACGATGACGATGAAGACAAACTATTCAAGCGTTGCTGTTAAATAATATTTCTTTCTGATTTCCAAGTAGCGGCGACGATTTTAAACCTTTTTTTTTTCATAATTTCTCCATAATTTTGATTGAATCTTATCCTGTGTATACCTACTTTTATAGTTATTAAATACTTGATAAATTTTACAAATGAAGTGAATGGGTATTGATTAAATAAAAAAGCACCTACACTTCGCCCAAAAAAATAATGCGTTTTGCCGTTCAAGAGGTACGGTGTGTGTGACTAAACTTGTCAGATGGATACAATACCTATTTTTATGCGTGTCAGTCAGTGAAAACTTGCTTAGGAATAAAAATTTGAGTTTTAAGGGAAAGTCCTTGCAACCTCGTGTGTGTAGATTAAGATAGTAAAGAGCAATCAAAATAAAACTTATCTTTTTATTTTCTCCACACAACAGCATACCTACACCTGTGTCCAAACCTTTAGTTTAAACGAACACAGCAAATACTATTACTATTAGGCTAATAGTAACAAAACTGAATGCCAGCTGGAAATCAACATTTGCGTTTCTTTGTTGTTTTGACACGGTTTATGCACTGCCAATCCTGTGACCAAAATAGAATAATCTTTGAAATATTTTTGGATTATTTTGAGGTCGATGATATCATGAGTTATGATGTTGACTTTGAAAATATGATAGCACACACGGAATATGAAAGAGCACACATTAGAAACGTTTAAATAAAATTATTTCCCTTTTAGCGGTCTAAAAAATCATTGAACACAGAACTGTGTAAAGCTACACTAATTTGGAACAAGCTCAATACTGGGCCCAGAAAAATATTTATTGGGTAGGGTACATAGCCACGCAGAAGGCAGTCAAAACATACCGCCGTTTATGCATATTTTGCAAATTTATTTCAAACTCGTAAGGCACTTTAGGTTGATTTAGAACGCATGAAGTTTGGAAAAAGAAAGATCTTATCTCAACAAAGAAGAAAAGAAAAGCTAATTTGTCATTATAAAAATCGGACCTTTAGGTATGGAACCTTCGGTGCGCGAAGTCTCGAGGTCACTTTCACATGCACTTGGCCGGTTTTTGTAGCGACCAATCGATGAATACCGATATCAACACAAACATAGTGTAAATCCTTCGCCGAGTTCATCGTATCATTCATTGTTATTATAACTCTGAAGACCGAGTGCTCCACACGCATTGACCTTGTCTGAGTCGGTCCATCATTTCAGCAGCTCAGTTTGATCTATGAATTATTGGGTATTACACCCACATGTCGGATCACCCACATCCAGAATCACAAATGGAAGACTTTAAAAAAAATAAAACCGTCCACGTCATATATTATCTCTATGGTCCACGTGCGTTCCGTACCGTTATCTATGAAAACGTCAAAAAAATCATGTCTTTTGTATGGGAGCCCCCCTTTAATATTAATTTTATTTATATTTAATTATTTATTTTTAAAGTGAATATATTACTAAATATTCTGTGAATATTTCAAGTGTCTACCTGTTGCCGTTATCAATAACGAGCAAACACAAGCAAAAAAATCACGTTTGTTGTATGGGAACCCCCTTAAATATTTAATTCTATTCTTTAGTATTTGTTGTTATATATAGAAATAAATCAATTGTGAAAATTTTAACTGTCTTACTATCACCGTTCATGCGATACAGCCTGGTGACAGACAGACAGACAGACAGACGGACAGCGAAACGAAATTAATAGGGTTCCGTTTTTACCCTTTGGGTACGGAACCCTAAAAACATAAGAAGTCTTGGTATATTAATTACTAGCGGACCGCCCCGGCTTCCCTCGGTAAGTATAATATTTAATTCTACAGCCTATGTTTTAGTAATTTGGGTCCGCTATTATTCACTCTGTTGATAAACGATCTCCCAGCGGTGGTGAAGCAGGCGCATTGTCTACTCTTTGCAGATGATTTGAAACTGTTCATGGCAGTAAAGGATCTGGAAGATTGCCACCAATTACAAGAAGACATCGACCGAGTGGTGAAGTGGGTTTGTGTTAACAAAATGGAATTCAACACGGCAAAATGTAAATTGATGTCATGCACGAAAGCCAATCAACCGAAAGTATATAGATATAGGGTAGAGGGAGAAGAAATACCTAGAGTCGACAGTTTACGGGATCTAGGGGTAAGAATAGGACAAGACCTGACATTTCGAGACCACATAATAGAAATTACTAAAAAGGCCTACAGGCAATTGGGATTTGTTCTAAGGGAAACGAAGGACTTTAAAGGAACAGCCGCTGCACGGGCATTATATGACGCATTCGTAAGAAGTAAACTGGAAACAAGCTCAATGATCTGGAACCCGCACGAGAGTAAATATACAGCGATGGTGGAGAAGATACAGAACAAGTTTACACGACAAATGTACTTCAGGCAGTATGGGGTATATCCTTTCTACCCACTCATGTATCCATCTCTATTCGTATTAGGAATGGTCGGGTATGACAGGTTGGAGGTGCGACGAAATATAGCGTTGGTAAGGTACGTCTACAGGGTATTTCGAGGAAAGCTGACTAACGCGGCCGTATTGGAAGCACTGAGTTTAGAAGTGCCCAACCAAAGACTACGACAGGAAACACGAGCGAGAGTGTTCAGGGTCCCCACTGCCAGAACACAATTATTATTATATGCACCAATGACGAGGGCTATAAAAATAATGAATAAATTGTCCCGAGATATTGATCTATTTCAGTGTACAATGGCGGAATTTGATAGAACTGTATTGACATATCTGTGTAACAATAGCGAAGGTAATTAGTCTTAGATGTCTCATGTTATGTATTGGCTAGTCTGTAAGGTGACATGATGATTTGAAATAAATAAATAATAAAAAATAATAAATAATGTTAACCAAAAAAGGGGTAATGTAGGATTCTAATGAAGAAATAATTTTTTAAATCGGTCCAGTGCTTTCTAGCTTATTCAATGCAAACAAATAATCATATCTTTCCTCTATATTAGTGTAGAAGTGTAGATTAGCTTTTTGGTTTTTGGTTTTATTATTTGGCCGGCCCTACCCTCGGCCCCCAGACCAGGGTTCTAAGCATCTCAAATGAGGATGCAATCGTGAACATACTTAGATGACAGATACATTACATCAATCGCTTTTGCAGTATTCGCTAATAATGACTTTAATCTTATTACTTATTCGTAGGTTAATACTCAATTTCTTGTTACCTTATGTTAAATTAATGGAATTTTCGTAAGCCCTATTTTTTTGAAATTAAACTATAACCTACGTTATTCGGCGATAATGTAGTTTTTGAGAACCTCCTCCTTTATTGAAGTCGTTTGAAAATCCAAATGAGAGAACTCAAGTACTCGTGTTTTTATATTCATTCCCGAAATACATATCAGTGATTTCACCTACGCTCGGACCGATCCTGACCGATTAGTTATTAGTCCAGTTTCTGAGATGTTGTGATAACAAACAGATGCATGAACCAACCAAACAGATATGGGCGGTACGTTCCGTTTTACGCGATGTTTTTTGCTTATTTACACAAAGCTGCAGATGCCACTAGTCTGGAAGGCATTCCAGACCAGAATAGCGGCTAATATGCTAAACACTAGCCTAGTCAGTACCTTGATTTATTACTATATTCAGAACAGACAGATGAAAAAGATTATACTCCTAATTATTGCAAAGAGAAAGCAACGCTTAGGGTTGCCAACTTTTTTTTTACAAGAAAAATAAAGTATATTTAGGTCTAAGAAGGCCTCTGTGAAAACAGTATTTTGTATACTTTATTTATGTTCAACAGTAAAAAGTATAGTGTCGTGAAAAACAGTATAATACTGTTTTTAACAGTATAGTTGGCAACCCTAGCTACGCCACTTGAATTTCAACAAGGTTCTGAAATAAACATAGAAAAAATATTTTAATCTTCTGGAAAAATTACAAATATACAAACTAATACGTGGGCTTCGTACAAGTCAACGCCATATCTCAAGGAAACGCTCGATTCCATACATGGCCATATGGAGTAACTCCCATCCGCCCCGGTGGTTCTGCCCCGGTGACGGGACGGTTGGGAAAAATTTATTCATCGGCTCCGGTAGAACGGTAGATAATTTAAAGTTTCATATTAATTCTTAAAATTTATTTGGTTAGCGTAATAATAACTCTATTCTCCGCGCTTCACACTACCGGGACTGATGCTACTTATTCTGTGCTATCCGCCCCGTTAGGGCGAGGCCTCAAATGTTTGGTACCTTCGCTCGGCAAAGGACTGATCAAGTGCGCGCAAGGGATATCGCTTGGCGGTTTAGCCCGTGAATGATGAGATAGGAGATAGTCTCGAGTCGCTCAAAGAAAAAAACGTAAGCGCCAAATTCGTTATTTCTATTTTATATAAAATCAGACCGGTTAATTGTATTTTCATATTTACATTTTGATGAATTACTAATAACCTATCTTTTAGTCTAAAAATCATTATTTCATTCGTCGCATTTGAGCTACAATAACAAAAACTCTGCGAACGAAGACCATTTTTCAAAAAATGTTTCTATCGAAAAATTTTTATCAAAACGTGTTTTCATCTTCAATTTTTGGAGATGAAATAGTCAAAAATCATATTACTTAGATTTGAAACTCCTAATTTAAGTATTTTGCGAGATAAATAAGGTTCAGAACGACCTTATTTACAGTGGTATCACCTTAAAAAATACACACCGGGGCAGATGACACTTAATCTGTACCATCGGCCGGGTCGACCAACGTGGCCGTTCTACCGGGGCCGATGAATCAATTTTTCCAACCGTCCCGTCACCGGGGCAGTACCACCGGGGCGGATGGGAGTTACTCGCCATATGTTTGAGATTTACGCTACGCACGCGCCGCTGAACGCACTTCCTCACAGTCTGGCCTGTCCGGATTTTGTTAGGCTTTTTTTATTTAGATCAATGAATTTTGTTAAGTTTTGATGGATTTGTAAATAGAAAATTCCACAAATGTTGACAGATAAGTTTCTTTAATATAAACAAATACTGGCCAAGTGTGAGTCGATTTAGCACACACACTAAGAGTTCTGTACCACGGTACAATATTTAACTACAAAATCCACGTTCTCAATGGAATTCCTCGTAGCAAAATCAGTTAGGCGAAATAGTTTGGCCACAAGGAAGTACCCGTTCATTGTATGCGGGGCTTTCTTTATGTTTAAAACCTTATCCCTTTCTTATGAGGTTAACCAAACTCTTTCGAGCACAAATACTATTCTTCTTAATTATCTTAGTGATAAATAAGCAGGAACTTTGAAAAAGTCAACAAAATGGATAGGCATGTAACATCCTCGTCTTTATCGTCACTTACTATCAGGTGAGATGGGAGACAAATGCCTAATCCAACATTTAGTAAAAAAAAAGGTACCTACGCCAAAAAAAAAGTTTCTTGTAAGGGAACTATCAATTTTATTTGCCCCTAGTGTATAATAAGCTGCTGCCTGATGTAAAAAAGGCACCATCTCTAACAAGTTTTAAAATTAGGCTAAAGAAATGGCTTCGTGAGCACACACTCTATTTCCAAGTAGAGTCTGTGCTCAAGAAGCCATTTCTTAGTTTTTTAATTGCATCATTAATAAGTAGACGATAGTGATATAAATTATATGAAACTATTAGCTTTCGCCCGCGGCTCCACCCGCGTCAATGTTGTTCCCTCGGGAATGGTACTTTTTCCCTGGATAAAAGGTAGCCTATGTCCTTCTCCGCACTCTAGAGAACTTTTATGCAAAATTTCATGATAATCGGTTCAGTAGTTACGGCGTGAAAGCGTAACAAACAAACAAACAAACTCACTTTTGCATTTAAAATATTAGTAAGGTTATAGATTGTAATATTTATAATTATGTAATATTTTAATCTTAATTTTAATTTAGTATGAGTAATATTGTATTTACTGAAACTGAAACTGTTATGAACTATTGGAAATTTACGTGTAAATTTAATATACCAATAAATGATTATGATTATTATGTACAAGCCCTAAAAAGGAAGAACACTTACATCAAAGTCAGCCTGCCCCGTCCTTCCGATGGGCCCCTTGATCCTCATCACGGGCTGGTCGTTCGCGTCGTTGATCCTGAGGACCGGCTTCAGGAAGGTCACTTCCTGCCGCACTATGCTGGCTAGCTGGTTGCCAACTGTCACGTCCATCTTGTCTGGCCCGAAGGTGTACGGTCTTCGGAGGTTTATCACCTGGAATCATTGTATTTCTATTAATCCATCTACCACTGGGATGTGGACGTCTGACTGAAGAGTCGAGCTTGATTGCCAACATGACATATCATTATAGTTTTGTATCTTTGTATGTATTCATTTTATATAGGCATTTTATATAATTATTTATTACTAGCTGTTGCCCGCGACTTCGTCCGCATATTTTTCGAATTGAATGTATAATAATGTGAAATAAATCAATATACAAATCTCATTAATATATGAAATACTTACATAAATGACCTTCATCATCATCAGGTCCTTTTTAGTCTCCACTATAGAAGCACGACCCTCTCTGTACTACTAGGGCCATACTTGGCCAGAGCAGCCAGAGGACTTGGCCTACACTCTCCACGCTGGCCAGACGGGTTGGAGAGGTGTCTTAGATGTTTATAAGCTTTGTTTAGCTTGTATTTCCTAAGTCGCCTTCTACGACATCCACGGGAAGACTTGGAGTGGTCCTATTCTACTCTGCCGGATACCACACGGCTAAGGAAACGGCACGACCTTCACCTTACCGAATAATATAGTTTTTGGTCAATAAAGCAATTAATAGTAACTTACTTACTTACTGCAATGGCGCAGCGACCCAAAGTGGATCTTGGCCTCCGACACTAGAAGGCGCCAAATTCAAATTCAAAACGTTTATTCAATATAGGTTGTCATATTTCACTTCTCAACAATTGTTGACGACAAAAATTTACTTATGGCTAAGTTTAATGCCGCTTCCAAAGCGGAGTGCAGAAGAAGCGGCAACAAACTGCACAGCGCATTTTCTCCAAGGACGACAACTCACAATTTTTGAAAACCTTAGAAATTAGGTATGTGGACTGAGTATACATTGGTTTATTTAAATGTCATTTTCGAATTGAATTTAAAAAATAATGTCATATTATTGAAATTAATAATACCGAAATAAAAAAAATGTCAAATTAAGTACCTACTAAAATTAAAGTTAAAAAAGTCATCTTTAAAAATATCACGTACAGAATGTACCTACATCAAATTTCTCTGTGTCGGTTTCGTAACAATAGCTTTTTCCGTGAGTGAGGTGTTAACCTACTGCACAACCCCCAAAATGCTGGAGGACCACACCCATCGTTGGTCAGCGAGTCCATCGGACTTAGCCGGAAGCATAGCTAAGCTGTACCACCGACGTTTCCCTATCCGCCACCTTGGGGACGCTCCCCATACACCAGATGGGACAGCGCGGGGAATAATTAATAGTAAACTCAAAGAATTTCTTTATATACGACATTATGAGCTTTCCCTTCAAGGGCTAATAAAAATAGATGCTCCTAACTACCTGTGAGCTAGCCACGTAAACTTGGCCGTGGGAAGCAATAACCGTAACGAAGTTAGCAATTACACCAACTAAATCCTATCTCGTATATCTAGTAAACTGTGACGTCACATGGAACTTTAACGGACTATCATCATCACCATCAGGTCTTTTTAGTCTCCACTGCAGGAGCATGACCCTCTCTGTACTACCGGAGCCATACTCGGCCAGAGCAGACAGAGGATTTGGCCTACACTCTCCTCGCTGGCCAGACGTTGGAGAGTTCTCATTGATGTTTTTGAGCCTTGTTTTTTTTTTTTTTCAAATAAAATAACAGTTATTAAAACTAATTAAGCTTTGTTTAGCTTGTATTTACTAAGTCGCCGCTTACGAACTCCATGGGAAGACTAGGAGTGGTCCTATTCTACTCTGGCGGAAACCACACGGCTGACGGGCTATATCTTTATCACTTTATTACGGACTGATTGTATTTTTTTAGGAAACTAGCCTATTTTCTACACGATCTTAACTACTATGAAGAGCTACGATGTAAAAAGATGAAGAGTGATGAAGGCACGCTGTCAAACTAATGTCGGCAACAGGAGCGTAGCTAGGGCCGTATCAGCAATATCAATGATACGGGGCTCCCGGGCTACAGGGCCCCCGAACGTGTATTGTTTACTAACATTATGCTGCTAGGCAAAGGTCTTTTCCATGCCTTTATTAACATCCTTATATTGAGCTTTTATCGACCATTTTTAGGGTTCCGAACAAGGAACCCTTATAGTTTCGCCATGTCTGTCCGTCTGTCCGTCCGCGATTTTACTCAGAGACTATAAGTACTAGAGAGCTGTAATTTGGTATCGATATGTATATTAATCATGCCGAAAAAACAGTAAAATAAAATTTTGAAATTTTTTTTTTGTGTAGCTCCCCTTCAGTAACATGGGGAGTCACTTTTTTTTCGCAGCTATTCCAACGTGTGGGGTGTTGTTGAATAGGTATTTTAAAAATATTGTGAGCTTGTGAACATCATTTTTCAATTTACTTATCCGTTTCGGAAATATTTGGTTTTATAGTCCAAATTTTTGTTATAGTCCAGTGCCCCCCCCCTTTTTCTACTAAATGGTTGTATATAAACACGTGAAAAAATTCACGGCAGTAGTATATATGACGATATTTAAAGGAAAACTATCAGAGCTAAATAGAGTTTATAAATAAAACAGTTATAACTATAAGCTAACTTCTGTAGCAAGATTGAACGGCCCCAGAAAAATGACAATATAGGGCAAGTTACGCCACTGGCCTGCAAGTATGTGTAGTTCAGATAAAATAACCTTTATTCCTGCCACAAGCTCAAACGAAATTAATATAAAGCCACGACATTTCGTAACAGCTAGGTGTACACGTACAGAGCTTAATAAATTAGGGGTCGGCACGCAATCTCGCGCTGGACTTACACCATCCATTTAAAATGTCTGAGAGGGTTTCACTGTAGTTATTGCGATCAACAACTCATTAACTACGAAGGAAAGTCAAATATTGCGTAAACTTATTAAACACTTACTTAGTACTGCTTCTGCCATATTAGAAGGCTTTCTCATTCCCTATTTATAGTTTAAGTGACAGACGTCGCGAAACTTATTACCCGTCTTTGTTTATACTCGCTTAGTATTTTTACACTAATATCTTCGTGCTAAGTAAATAAGAATGCGGTTATCCACTGCTAACATTCGGTTAAAGTTTCATTTTTGCATTTCTCAGCGTGAGGCACTATAATTTCAATGTCTTCGTCCTGAGAGCAGTGTGCAGAGCAGTGAAGTCAGGCAATTGTCTTTTTGTCTGTCAATGGACACGCTGAGCAATGACGTTCAGTCGTGGTAGAGCCACGCTACCGGCAAAATGAATTGCTAGTAGCATGAATGGGCCGGCTCGTCCGGGGAAGTACCACACTCTCACAGAAAATCGACGTCTGAGTAGAAGCTTTACCGCTTCTATGCTTCGTTCGGTGAGTGAGAGAGCCGGAGGTCCCGCTGGCAACCATGCAATGCACGGAACCCTAAAATTTATAGAAATATAGTATAAGCACAACATATAAATATGTAGTGCTTTTTACGTATTATACAAGAAGCACTACGAAAGTGCTGGAAAAATAAATGTACGCTCGGGTTATGTTAGACTGCTGCAGTGTATCGAAATACTAGCTTCCACACCCTTTTACTTGGAACACGAAGCTCTAACGGCTGATAACATTTCTGTGTTTGACCGCAGGGTGTCACGACTAACAGCCCTGGAACTTATTGTCCGATTTTTGACTAGCTTATTCAAGTGACATTCTCAATTACTGTAGTGACAGATTGTATTTACATACCTTGTATTTTTGACTGTGCCTAACCTAAACATCATTGAGCAACCAAAGTTCTGTTCGGTAGGGTTGCCAGGCGTCCGAAAAAGGCCGGACACAGTTAGGCTTTTTGGTTGCATGTCCGGCTAAATTCGTCGGCCGGCCTGTTCGGCATTATACTAGGCTTTCAAAAACATGCAGCATTTAAAAAGGGAGGCAGGTGTTCACATACAATAAGTTACAGCTTGGAGTTTCGATTTACAAACCGGGTCCGGCCTGTTTTTTCAAATGGTCGGCAAAACTGGTGGGTCTGTCCGGCCTTTGTACCCTAATGTCCGGTCAAAATGGCGGGCTATCCCGCTTTTAGGTTTGACGACCTGACAGGTAAACAATACAAGCCGTGTCATATGATCTGCCTTTTCACTTAATCCTATGCAATTGATAATTAAGGTCACGTGCAGATAAAATAATTGCTAGCCGTCCGTTTTTCCGTCGACTTCGTCCGCTTCACTTTTACGCCCACAGCGGGGCTTTTGCCCACAGCTTCGCTCGTATTAATGTCGATCCCTCAGGCACGTAAGTACTAATACTTAATTCTGGGCCTCGCGAACAGTATTCTCCGGGATAAAAGGTTCCCCATTGTCTCTTACCGTACCCTAGACATTACCTATATCTTAGAAATATGTTTTGTCAAAAATAATATAAAACTATTTAACAGCCTCTGAAATGTACTTAAGAAATACAAGGCAAGGAAATAGGTCCACGATCACATTCCGACAACTGAAATGTACATAAAAAAAGAGTTATAGCATGGGTATTAAAATTTATTATCCTAACTATCTTAATCCTAACTAATATTATAAATGCGAAAGTGAGTTTGTTTGTTTGTTACGCTTTCATGCCGCAACTTTTCATCATGAAATTTTGCATACAAGTTTTCTGGAGTACGGAGAAGGAATATATAATAGGAATATATAATATATCATAGGCTACCATTTATCCCGGGAAAAAGTACTATTCCCGAGGGATCGACATTGACGCGGGCGGAGCCGCGGGCGAAAGCTAATTTTATATAAAATATACCTAAACACGTTAAAGCCTTTCCGTTTAAAAAGTTTGAGAAATGAATGTTTATTAGACATGTTAGAATAAAGGTACTATTCGGGAAATGATTTTTTAAATGAATATTAAAATATGTGTAATATTTTAAATGATTTAAGTATAATATAAACATTGACTAGTTAGCGAGTTACATGTCCATATATAAACAAAATTCCTATCCAACGTCCATATTACCAAGACATTGTTATGTTATCCACCGTAAGTAAGATATAGTCCTTCTACTTTATGTAAGTATGAAATGTGTACCATTTAATGTTTATTTTCTATATTCTTCAATGAAAATGACAATTCTGCACTCGTTACATCCAGAGGGTGAAAAGGTCAAACTAATAATTTGAAATGGACACCACTCCCGAATGGAGTTCACGCTCGATTTTACCCCTACGTACAGTCTGAGTGGTGTGACGTCATGATGTGGACTTAACATCGAGACAGAAGGGGCGAGGCTGTGTGTAGTGTTTAGTATAGCTGTGAGTGTACTCGTATTACCTAATACTCGTATCAACTCTGTTTACTTTTTAAAATGTATAATTGTTGTTATTGTATTTTATGATGCGATGATTCTGGTCATAACTACATATGTATGATTTTAGTCTTAATTTTTAGCCGATTTAAAAAAAGGAGGTTAACGATTGATTGGATGTTGACAGGATGTATGTAATATTGTTAGTATTGGCCAGTTTTTGTATATGATAATCTAAAACAATTTCTTAACATGTGTGCCTTTCATAATGTTATTTAGGTACCTACGTATATTTGTCCGCGCATATCTCAAAAACTATAACTCAGTTTGCAAGAAATCATTTTTAGTCGGATTTGGTATAATCTAACGGTGCAAGTAAGATCAAGGATCAGTAGTTTTTGATTAAATTGTTCAAGTTATTGCTAAATGTAGGCTTTATTGTCGCAACTGTAACTTTGTTCTTACAGGCCAAAATCAAGATACGCTCATTTTGCCCAAAAATCTTTAGGGCCACGCGCACAAAAACACGCGCACACGCACGGCACAAATACAAGTCGACACCGACCCAAAAAAATCAAACATGTTTGGAGTTCCCAGCATTGCTCCCATCATCATCATCATTTCGAGTAGGCATCACGGTCAATCGACCATGCACACCTTGGTGTCAGAGTTCTTCGGAACCGCCTCTCGGCCTCTGACGTGGTTCCTTTAACGACTACCAGATGGCAGCCGGGACCAACGGCTTAATGTGCCTTCCGAAGCACGGAATCATCTTTATTATCGGCAAATCAGGTGATTCAAGCCTGCAATGTCCTAACCAAACTGGAAACAACTAATCAAAGTATGCTTCCGGTGGGAATCGAACCCACGACCCCCGGGTCAACAGGCAAACGCCTTAACCACTGGACCACGGAGGCTGTAGATTGCTCCCATAGGAACAGTTGTTCATGCTGAGCTGAATCATCCCTTCAAGGATCAGACAGGGTGTACTTTACATATTGTATAAGACGATCGGCTCCGGACCACCCCGGACGGCAAATTCAAAGGGATAGGAAAGGAATTTTTTGCAGCGTCCGCGCCTCTACGTTACAGGATGCCAGCTTGAAGAAGGGGCGGCAGCGCGCCAGGCTTACTTCGGCCCATAAGGCAAAAGAGTTGCTGCTCCCTAAAGGCTTTTGCGATTGTTTCTCAGATCGGCTCTTCAGGTTTTGCATGTAATAGCGGCCCATCAGGCAATATGAGAGTTAGCTGTCTTTCAAAGCCTTGCGCATACAGGCAACGCCCTTGCCTCAAACCCGGTGAAATAGCAAAAGCCCACTTGGAGCTATTAGCTACATAGACAATTAAAATAGCCAGCGGCAGTAGCAGTAGTAGTATTACTACTGCTACTGCTGCTGGTGCTGCTGCTGCTTCGGAACGTGACATTTTTCGTGCATGCGGCGGATTTTCATTGATTTATAAGACGTTATATCGTCAAAAAAAACCAGTCATAGCAATCACTAGCCCTGCCAGCCCCTGGCTGGTTCAATTTGAGTATTGAAAGGGCGGCAAACATCGTCCCCACCCCGATGCCCGATGAACGCACGTTACGCGGCACTGAGGCCATATTAGACTTACCTCAACATTGTCAGTATCAAAGATATCCATGTGGAACGAGCGGTTCTTGCCGCTGAACATGGCATGAAGTAGGTTGCTGTCCTCCTTCGCGTATAGGATCTCCCGGCCGTCTGGAGATATGATGAGGTACTTGTTTTTGACGCTGGTCTTCTGACGGATGTTGACCCGATTCAACTCGTTCAGCTCCATAAGGCCTGGAGACAATTAGAGGATGAGTGGTGTGGATTTTTCAACTTGATAAAATTTGATGAAGTTTAAAAAAGCTGAAGTCATCTTTTATGAAGAAATTTAAAAAAAGTTCTGTGGTTTTTGACCTGTAATGTTGAGACAGTCTTACTTAACTAGACGTTATGAGGTATTTTTAACGATTTCGTAATTAAACATAGAAAAGAGAACCTTAGAGGGTTAAAGACTGCTATACCTATATGTGCGTAGTGAATATTTTATTGACGTGCGTGATGATGTTTTATAAATCAATGAAAGCCGGCTGCAGGCACGAAAAAGTGTCACGTGCCGCGCGCAAGCGAGAGCGCGTAAAATTACCGTCCATAAACCGACTTTACAGACAGCGATTTCGTTAGGTTTCACAATGCTATTCTGATAAACTTTTATTAAATTAAGAGCCCGCCATATGCCAGGCGGCGTGGCGATACAAACGCGGATGGTCTATTATTTTCGTTTTTTAGGAATATTCAAGGGTTATTCGAAAAAGAAAAACATATGATGGCTGCCTTATCTGTAATGCAATAATAATCAAAAGTTTCAAGGTTAATTTTTAATGTATTTGGTGAATAATGCTATATACCGAGTAAATTAGACGTGATTTGGAGGCAACTTTGCAATTTTTTTCTATCGAGAAAATTTAACGCTATCGTGTTTTTGAGTCAGATAGTTACCAGAGTTAGTCCTGAACTTTGCTGCATTTTTATTTCAACTTGAGTATTTAAATATTATTGATATAACAGTCAATCATGCAAAGCAGTGTGAGGTAGTACGGGCCCTTAAGACATAAGATGTTGTGGGATGAACCAGCGACCTAGGTAAGGTTTTTTTATGTATATTTGACGGCAAACGAGCAGACGAGCCACCTGATGGAAAGTGGTCACCGTCGCCCATGGACATCTGCAACACCAGAAGAGGTGCTGATGCGTTGCCGACTCTTAAGATACCTGTAAACCCGCACACCTTAAGGTATTTACTTAGGTCTTAGGTAATTAACTAGTTACCTAAGTTACCTTAGTAACTAGGGACCTTTAGTCTTTGTACGACTAACTAGTCGTCCCTGGTTTATGTTACACGTATTTCTTAATTTTATTAAATTAGTTTATCCTTACTATAATATTATAAATGCGAAAGTGATTTTGTTTGTTTGTTTATTTGTTTGTTTGTTTGTTTATTACGCTTTCACGCCGTAACTACTGAACCGATCATCATGAAATTTTGCATACAAGTTCTCTGGAGTACGGAGAAGGACGTAGGCTACCTTTTATCCCGGGAAAAAGTACTATTCCCGAGGGATCGACATTGACGCGGGCGGAGCCGCGGGCGAAAGCTAGTAATGCTAAATTGTACTTACCCCGAGGTAGCTGTGACGTAGCTGCAGCCATATTTTTTTATCCTTGGTGGCGTCCTTCACAAGTCCCGTCCTTGACTAAGATAATGAAATGAAGACCACTCTTTCGTCATCAATCACTAACTTATCATTTTTCACGCACGCCAGGTCTGAAACAAGAATTTCAAATAAACTAAAAATATGTTTGTATTGAACTTCGTTACTAGAGGTGATAAAGAAATAATACAGATTTTAAGCAATTTTATAAAAATAACAATTTTGTTTACATGTCTTACTGTTCGTTTAATCAGAGTAAAGATCCGCGGGCCTGCTTGCAAACTTTTGACAACTAAGTTTGATTAATCACTTCTTTATCTATTACAGTTTATATATGTTAAAAAAATAATTAAACATAGGTACGAAAGCTGGGAGTGTTTGGCGGGAATTTCGGTGGACTGCACGGTTTTTGTTTTGGATCGTTTTGCAAATTGCTTCTTTAGTGGACTTTATAACGTGAAATCAGTGTAATTTGGTGTTATAAATGCCCATGTTTATGAACAATGTGTGGAATACCTAACTAAAATAAAGTGTCATGGTGCGGCTGTAGTGAGATTTACATAGCGGGCTGCTGGTCGCTCGCCTTACTGCTACTGCATCTATGATCAAACCAGAGGATACGTGGGAATTGTCGCCAGGTCTCCATTGAATCAACGAAATTAATTAACTACACCACCATTTCGTTGATAACACGTAGAAAAGTAAGAAGGGCTAAAAGGCATAGAAAGCCAAATGCCGTAAAACAAATATATATGTAAAAAAAGGTACGAAAGCTGTAATATATTTTGAAGTGACGATCAAAACGTATACCTTAGTTGTCATAAGTTAGTGAATATGTCTGCCGATTATATTGGACACACTTGGGACACACAAATTTTGTCTCTCTCAAGTCAAACATAATCTTTCAAATGAAAAAAAAAGGCTCCTATTTAAACTATTGGACCGATTTTGATGAAATTTAAATGGAGTCTATTGCAAAGCTTACCTCTTTCAAATAGACTATAAAAAGATTTTTACTAATCTGTTCATAAATGACGGACGTATGACGTCTACACTAATATTATAAAGAGAAGAGTTTTGATTGTTTGTTTGTATGTTTGTTTGTTTGAATTGAATAGGCTCCGAAAGTACTGGACCGATTTGAATAATTCTTTTACCATTAGATTCTTAAATTATCCCTGATGAACAAAGGTGTATAGAATATTTTCAAAAAAGTTAGGGATCCGTATGAAAACTTCGATAATGTAACCCAAGGTGTGAAAAAAATAGCAAGAAAAATCCTTCTATCGCGTACGCTGCGGAAACTATTAACAATAGAGCCAAGTGATGTACTAGAGTTTTATAGAGGACATCAATGTCTACAAATAAGTCCGCGACATCATATGGTTAACTATTACAGTTACGTCACAATAACTACGTTTTCATGTTAAAATATATAATAGCAACGCCGGTACAAACGAGGCCACATTTTTCGTACCTTGGTATGAATCCTTATCAAAATAAATCATTTTGAATTCAAGGTTATATCAGTACCTGTAAATTACTTTTTGAATTATTCAGATCAGACATACCATTCAAAAGTTATCATGAGTGTAATAATTATTAAAATTGAAATTCAAGAAAACTGCGGCATCATAGTTCCCAAACAGATGATTTTGATTGTTTGTTTAGTTAAACCATGCTGGCCTAGGAGAAAAGAAAAAACCGGCCAAGTGCGAGTCGGACTTGCGCACCAAGGGTTCCGTATCGTTATCTATAAAAAACGGCAAAAAAATATGTCTGCTCTATGGGAACCCCCTTAAATATTCATTTTATTTTATATTTTAGTATTTGTTGTTATAGCGGCAACAGAAATACATCATCTGTAAAAATTTCAACTATCATGTGTTTTATGCGTCTATATGTGTATCTATTTCTAAGTTAGTGTCATAATTTTGTTTGTTTGTCAAAAACAAACTTGATCGAGTGCGCTAAGCACGGAAAGTTTGCCAAGAGTGTATTAAAAATTATTATTTTTATTTTTTCGTTAAATCACTATATCTACCCGGGGCGGGCTGCTAGTACCTAATAAACAGAAAGAACCGAGTAGGAAACCTCCTTGTTTTTGACGTCGGTTATATAATAACAATTTATTTTAATTGATTGAATGGCCAACAGTAATTATACAAATGATCTCTGCAGATTACAAAAATAAAACTATGTATAACAAAAATTACAGACACATATAGACTAAACATTTCCTGTTTTCGTAAAAAATGCTATTGATAATATTTGACAACAGATTAATCTTAAATAAAACACGAACCGAACACACTCACTACAAACTATTGGCATGTAAGTACACAACGCGACGCGATCACGCGAGTCGCGCCTTTCCACCACGCAGAGCGGCGCTTGACTGACACATAACTAACACAACACAAGGAATATAATGACTCACAAATTCACACAATAATTACTTCAACCAACTACAACTAAGATTTGGTAGTTAATTGCTACAACTACGTTGTGGTAGGTTAAATGATTGGGTTATAGTCCTTGGATCATTGACGAATTTATTACTCCTAAAACCAGTCAAACAAATGTATCTCTCTACTCTACTCTACTTCATATTAAATTTTGGTAATAAATATAGGTTACTAGCTTTCGCCCGCGCCTGCGCCCGCGTATATGTCGATCCCTCGGGAATAGTACTTTTTCCCGGGATAAAAAGTAGCCTATGTCCTTCTCGGTACGCCAGAGAACTTGTATGTAAAATTTCATGATGAATTTTACATACAAATTTCACAAACAACCAAACTCACTTTCACGATTATAATATTAGTTAGGAATTTAGGATTGGGATGTTATTTCTTTTTAATCACTTTATAATGGCACCGCAGACCTTGAAATTCGTCAATATCATTTTACATCGGAGGTCATTTTCCATCACGAAACTGTGTACATTACTTTTGGATATACAGTGTAAACTCCAAGTGAACTCCATGTAACGTCACTTGATTTAACAACAAACTCCCAAAGCCTCGAAATCACGACTCTGGTTGGTTTAGCTTAATACCAAATAATGTGTATCATTATATGGAATCAAGCTAAACCAACATGGTTGGAAAAATAATAGTTTTTAATTTTATATAACAAACTGTGCAATTTGTTTTAAACACGAGTTTTTTTCGTATTTTATGTTGTTTTTTGTAAGTTTAGCCCATTCCGATGTCTAAAGTAGACCAAAAAATATATACATACAACATAAATATCATAAACTAGCTTTATTATTTAAAATTTGTTTTAATATGTGTTTTTAAACCCGTGATAAAAAAACATGGTTTTCAATTAAAACTGTTTTAAACACTGTTATAGACATCTGTTTAAAAACCACAAATTTTATTCATGCCAACCCTGGATACACTCTATGTAGCATCACACCCACTTTAGTTGCATATTTAGTTGTGGTAGAGCCACGCTATCGGCAAAATTCATTTTTGCTAGTGCATGAATGGGCCGGCTCGTCCGGGAAGTACCACACTCTCACAGAAAATCGACGTTTGAGTAGGAGCTTTACCACTTCTATGCTTTGTTCGGTGAGTTAGAGAGCCGGGGGCCCATCCTTCCCCCATTTCCTTTCCCTAACTCCTTGGAAGGCCGGCAACGCTCCTGTTACACCTTGGTGTTGCAGTTGTCCATGGGCAGCGCTGGTCGCTTACCATCAGGTGACTCGCTTGCTCGTTAGCCGCCCTATAAAATAATAAAAAATACAATCAATAATAACGATACTCAAAACTTTTCACAACAAAATTATTACATAATAATGAGTAATTTTTAAATAATTAATGAGTTTTGATTACCGCCAAAAGTGGCTACTTCTGGCGTCCACAGAAGTCACAACTGTATTTTACTGACAAAAATAACTACTAATTTATAAAATGTAACAACAATATGTTTTTAACAATTCAATAAATAGTAAATACAACCGTACCGTATTTTTGTATGTATTTATCCACATGCGTGAGTTGTCCACCAAAAATACGTATGGGAAAATATATGTATAAACATTAATTATTGGGGATCTGTTAGTTCGAGCCACTGAAGAGATATAAAAAACAATATTTATTGGCAAAAACTATTGTTTATTTATTATTTCACTTTATCACTAATTTACGCACTACTGATGTCATTAGTACAACAGCGTTATGCTTGGACCTTATTCCGGGCTAACAAAAGCTGAGGCATTCCTTTGCCATACATTACAAAAATCGACCTGAATTGTATGTCCTCATTATTTAAACACGTTTTTGTAAAAGTGGTTTGTTTTGGCAATAAATGACTTTTTTATTTTTTTACTTATAAATTTTAAAGAACTTTGAACTTCGCGGATATATAGCTTTTCGGTACTAGTTACGGGATGATAGGGAGCATCCCGTAACTAGTAACTAGCGAGGATGTTGGCCGGGTCCTAGGTTAAGAGAATGAGCTGTTTCACTTTGGGATTTCTTATCTGTTTTTCGATTTTATATTGCTGATTTTTCTTGAAATTTTGTCAATATTGTAGTTGTAGATCAGCCATATACCATCATTAAGTATGTAACAAATCACAATATCAAATAATCGGTTTTTACCCCGATTTAACGAGTGAAGTGATAATTGCCTTAACTTGAAGCTGGCACTATTCGTATATCGATATTCACCCCTCACCCGCCGTTGTAAGGGTAGAGGCACAACCAAAGCGGGCTCGTAGCTTCGTAGCAATCTCGTAGCTTTGTCGTAGCCTTCGATTATTCATTTAGGTCATCATTTCGTGTATGTTTCACGGTCAATCGACTATGCACACCCTGGTGTCAGAGTCCTTCGGAACCGCCTCTCGACCTCTGATGTGGTTCCTGTAACGGCTACCAAATGGCAGTCGGGACCAACGGCAACCAAATCATCTTTATTATCAGGCAATCAGGTGATTCAAGCCTGCAATGTCTTAACCAAATTGGAAACAACTAAACAAAGTATGCTTCCCGTGGGAATCGAACCTACGACCCCGGTGGATGTTAATAATAGATGCTGAAAAATTTGAACCTGTTAGTATATCAATCTATTGTCTTACATGTTGATCTAAGTGTCCAGTAAATAATGGCTGAAAACCACGTCATCTGCCTTTTCCCCTTGTTTTATCCTTAACAGCTGGGAAAGAGTAAAAAGAAATTAGAGAGTGGTGTGTGTCTAGGACCTAAACTTTGTCTCATTATTTGACAGACACAAGTCAACGGCCAGAAATGAGTCCGCAAGGGATCTGAGTGAGGTCAATTTCTCGACAGGCCCTTAAAATAGTGGCCGAAACCGATAAACTATTGTTTATACTTTCATTAATTCATAGAATTCAATCGAAAATAGAAACGAAATGTTGGTAGAGACTGGTATGATTACTATAGCGTTACTAAATACAAATGATTTCTAAGAACCATGAACAATTTTTTTTATGGGTCAATGCTGGGAACTCGAAAAAATCCAAACCTTTATTTTTCCCTTTCAGGTAATGTCGGTAGTGCGGTGCATTTGAAAATGATTATGGCTTGGTACTAAGCATAGATTATTGTCGTCTCTCGTACTAAGCTTGCCAGAGCGCGTGCCATAGATAGACATATATATAGTAAGTATTTATGTACCTATTGAATTATTATATCTATGCTTAACTTGAAATACATCTCACTACAGCACGGCCACGGTGGCTTGAGGCGTATGAATCAAAATTGACTGTTTGGTGTAGCTCCCATTTGAGGATAGCAACCCAGTGTTCAACCTTTTGGTTGTTTTCAGTGCATATTTCCGTGACGTCAACAAAGGGTCCAACGGAACGGTGCGCTGGCAGTTACGTACAGCCAGCATATGCTGAGTTAGATCATTTTTGCCAGCACAGCACAGCACACAAATGATCAAGTTGAATACTATGTGTTTTCTATATTTAAATTTCTATATATAAGTACTTTGACTATAGAAACTTATTTTTTAAGCCAATAGTTAGTACGGAGCGTGGCTGAAATACAGTTTAAAATGCAAAAAAGTCGCCTCCGTTGTTATGGTTACGTAATGCGAAGTGGTCCGGATCACATAATAAAATAGGTGTGATAACCCCTGACCACCTGGATAAGGACTGTACAATCAGATATGGAGGCATTGAAGATAACACCGGAATTGAAATAAAACCGTCATGTTTGAAGTCCGTGAGAAAATGTATCAGGAGGGCTGACCCTACTTAGGATACACGCCAGGAGATTGATTGAGTTAGCACGGAGCGTACTAACACTGTATAATTCCGTGACAAATGTCGATTTCACAGTCCATAACTAAGTATGTTGGTTATGAAAATATTGGGAAATAAAATTATATGTTTTCCTTAGAAATATGGCGATTTAAGCGCATAAACCGGGCATAAACGCAGCTAATAATATATCTATATAATAAAAAAAAAAGTAAAAGAATTTCGCTTATATTCGTATGTAAATTGCATAATAACCATTACTTACCATTTTTTAATAACAACCGCCATTGTGGCTTGATATCGTTGTATGAAAAATTTCTCAATATTATTTAATTCTATTATTAGAACTAATATATTTGTCGTTGGTGTTTTAGCTGTAATAGTGTTAAGTGTTTGCTATTTGTGATTATGTGTCAATTGTATGACTGTTTGTCACACATATCATAGTTATTATCTTATCTTAGAGCCACTTTTGAAGTTTATCATTACGCGTTAAGTACGCAATATAATATGTCTAGTTATCATCAAGTCGTCTCGAGCTGCTACTTGCTTTTCCCCTATTTAACCGAGTGAGTAGCTTCACAATTACTTCACTCCCTTTCCAAATCCAACAAATTCTTATCCTTCCCCTACTTAAAATTGCTTCCAATGTGCAGCAGCGTCGGAAGCACGAGAAGCCACGACAACTGCGCTCGTCAACCCGCCTGCCAAGCGTGGTGGGTGAGTATTGGCAATATTCTTCCATGGAATAAAGAGTCCTTGGGAAAGGCCTTTGTCAATATAATAATGCGTTCCAGGTGTTGATGGGGTTGCCGCGTTTCTGTAGCGCTTCTGCCATGTTCGCAGAGGCAAACGTTGATGGTTTTGCCGCCATAATGCGCAAACGTGGCGCTAAGGCGCATGCGCGACAGCCCCAACACTATCCTGCGCGCATTGGCAGACCGGTGGGACTCGCCGATGCTAGCTCGATGGATACGACTGCACGCAGTGAAGTAGACATCTTGCTGGTAGCGGTGGATCCTATATTGTTGTTTTCTGTCTGTCTATGTATGTCCGTAATTGTTACTAACTTTAGTTTTACTAACCCCTATGGATCAAGTTATCTGAATTAAACTAATATTATTATTATTATATTATATTATTTGTCCAGCAGTGGACTTCTTTCGGTTAAAAGGATATTGAATGAAGTCTAGTAAAGATGATTTTCTTTTATGTAAAATGTTGTCGTTTTTTCTCGAACAGTACTTTAGCCTACGTCTTTCTCTCTCCGTATCTCAGACAACGCGTATGCATAATTTCATAATAATTGGTTCGGAAAGCGTAACTAAGAAACAAACAAACTCACCTTCGCATTTGTTATATTAGCTACGAGTTTTTTCACTCATTCAGAAAGTATTTATTAGGAAATTGTAATTAAAACGTGATAATTACAATTTTATTGAACATGTAACCCGCTGCACATAAAAAAACAGGCCAACTGCAAGTCGGACTTGCGCACGAAGGCGTCTGTACCATTTATCATTCAAGTATGTTGTATGGGAGCCTCCTTAAATATTAATTTTATTTTAGTTTAATTATGTATTTTAAAGTAAATACATAACTAAATATTCTGTGAATACTCCAAGCGTCAACATATTGCCGTTATCTATATCGAGCAAAAAAGAGAAAAAATCACGTTTATTGTATGTGTATGGGACCATCCCTTTATTTTATTCTGTTTTTAGTATTTATAACGACAGCAGAAATACATCATCTGTGAAAATTTCAACTGTCTATCACGGTTCATGAGATACAGCCTGGTGACAGACGGACAGACAGACAGACGCATAGCGTAGTCATATGAATAGGGTCCTGTTTTAACCATTTGGGTACGGAACTGTCAAACAAACTAAAAAAACTGTCAAAAGTGGCTTTTCTCGCGGCACGGCTATCTGACTGAGCACGGCCGTACCGGAGAACAAAAAAAAAACCGCCTTTCCATACAGATAAAATAGTCTATGTCTAAGTATCTTCCATCATAACCATTTTTGGCCTCATTTGTTTTGGCAACACGCAAAACGACAGCTTTGAGAGAGCGAATAACTAAAGTGTAACTTAACTAAATTCAGTTTGGGTTGTACGTAGCATTATTTTCCTTTGTGGTATTTGTTATATACCTGTTCCTCTTAAAAAAGGGTCTGGTCGGGTCTTCTGGTAAGAGGAATGTAGGTTTAAATTTCCGTTTCCTCTGGTACCTAATTAAGAGCAGCGGGGATTGGGAAATAGTAACTAAAGGAAATCATCCTTTAGTCAATTAGCATAACAGTAGCAGATATATTTAAGAGCACTGGAGGGCAAATGTGGATGTTGGTTGTAAGGGCTCGCGAGGTCTACTGTTCTCACAGAACCATTAGCGTACCTATTTACAATGTACATATTTAAACTAAGACTCATGATAATAAAGGTGTTAATTCCCTGTGCTTTTAATAACAAGTCTGCCACGGCTCTACATTTGTGGGGTCAAATTGACCCCACAAATGTAGAGCCGTGTTCCTACCATTGTGTCATAGGGGGCTTCTACCATTTTTTCGTACAGTATAAAATAAAAGCAGCGCTATCTACTGTAAAATATTTGTATCAAAGAAATATGGGTTCTGGTTTCACGATTTTTTATTCACCCATAACCCTCACTGTGTTACTGCTTAAAGTCTCCGATAGATAGCGCTCTAAATATATTACCACAGATTACTTTAAAAATGTTCTTATACAAAAGTAAAAATATATTGGGGAATATACATAAAAAAAGCAATACAATTTCCATAATTAACTCTCTCCGCTGTAACTCTGTTAGTTTCTCTTCTTTTTGATTGAACCAATTTGGCTAAAATTTGGTACGGAGGTAGTTTGAGGCTCGGGGAAGGACAAAGGGTACCTTTTATTCCGGGAAACTTGACTGTTCCCGAGGGATCAACAAACGCGAGCGGAGCTGAGGGCAAAAGCTAGTTATTTATAAAAGTACACATAATAAGCGTGCTATCGTTATGTGTTATGATTCCATAAATCACTTTTATTTTGTATAACTCCCTAACTACATTTTTTGTTTAATGTATTTTGAGGGCAAACGAGCAGACGAGCCACCTGATGGGAAGTGGTCACCGTCGCCCATGGACATCTGCAACACCAGAGGTGCTAATGCGTTGTCGACTCTAAATGCAGATCCACCATTTCAATCCCTAAGATTGCAATAATAGATCCCCCATTCCAGCTGGATCCAGCGCATTTTGGGATTGCTGGATCGCTGAATCCAGCAATGTAGATGTGTTATGAATTGAAAACTAAATTACATGTAATTATTATTCTTTATTATTATTAATTACACATAATTAATAATAATAAAGAATACTTTGCTATAGGTAGATTAATTATAAGAATTGGTATGGAAGAACGGAGCCTGCTGGTACAAGTATTCTATTACTTAAAAGTAGGCTCCAACATCTGTCTATGAATTGTATACAATTTACCTAAATAAATTATTTTATTTTATTTTATTTAACAACTTTGGTTTGCACCTTCTCGACCTTCTAGAGATCGGTAATAAACTGAAATCCCGCCCTGAGACTCTCAGGGAGAAGGAGTTTCCGCGTCCCCGTGTACAAATACACTATCTCCTAATACTTTGGACAAAATGTTGGATGTGTGGAATGCGGCTTGTTTTTGGGCTATTGTTATGTCTATCTGCGAGTCTAATAGGTCACAATACCGTCGTAGGCTTGTAGCTACTATTCCGGTTGTTCCTATTACAATGGGTACTACTGTCGCTTTGGTATTCCATAATCTGGCTATTTCGGTCTTGAGAAGATGATATTTGCTTAGTTTTTCAACTTCTTTAGCTCCTATATTGTAGTCTGACGGTATTGTGACATCTATTAGGTAGGTGTTGTTAGTATTTTTGTCAACGTAAATTATGTCGGGTCTATTGTGTGTAACTGTCCTGTCTGTTTGAACCGGTATCTCCCACATTAGCTTCGCCTCATCGTTTTCAATTACTTTTGGTTGGATCAAGCGCTCCTTCCACCAGAATTTAGATACCTCGAATTTGTGCTTAGCAGCAAGTGTCCAGAATATATATTGCACGACATTATTGTGTCTTTTGACATAATAGTGACCAGCCAGCTTCTCACAACCTGATATTAGGTGTTGGGCGGTTTCATCTTTCACCTTGAATAGACGGCATTTGCCGTCTACGAGTGTTTTCATTATGTCCCGCTCGTGCTGTCTGGTCGCAACTGCTTGGTCTTGTATGGCGAATATTGACGAAACTAATGTTGAAGGCACCCGTTGTTTCTTAATCCAACTAAAAGAGAGCTCCCTATTGATTTTATGCTGACATCACATAACCTGTGACACTCCGGGGAAGAATACGAATTAAAAGAGATTTCATACTTTAAAATTCATCAACCCGCTTAGGCTGATGGTCACAAAAGAATAAACACTCATACATACCCAACCTCCTTCTGGGTGGAAAGTCGGGTATAAAACTATTTACTTGTAGATACTTAGTAGATAAGTAGTTTACCCATTGAATGAAAAGAAAGCCCTCAACCCAATTCGATTGGGTTATGTTAGAGGCCAAACCAGATTTTAGGGCAAACTAGTTTATCCTAAGCGTGTTAGGATAATATACTAGTTTGTCCTAGGCCAAAATAGCTTAGGGTAAATTATTTATTGAAATATGTGTGGTAGGAAGACGATATTAAACTACTAGCTCCGTGGCGCAGCGGTCAACACGTCTGCCTGCGACACGGAGTGACCGGGTTCGATCCCCGGCCAGGTCAAGATGGAAAATGATCTTTTTCAGATTGGCCTGGGTCTTGGATGTTTATCTATATATGTATTTGTTATAAAATATAGTATCGTTGAGTTAGTATCCCATAACACAAGTCTTGAACTTACTTTGGGGCTAGCTCAATCTGTGTGATTTGTCCGTATATATTTATATTTATTTATTTTATATTTATATTAAAGCAAGTTTTTTTTTTTGAAAATCTTCGTTTTTGTGAAAAGCTTTTGTTATTAACGAATCCCCACTGTATAATGTTTTTCAAGACGAGACAAATAAAATGAGCCCAAACACGATTGCTGTGCCTTGTTTAGTGTAAGAGTTCGTATGGCCACCTTCCGACTCCATCATCAGACCAGCCTAACGATCCCATAATATTGTATTGTCATCCGATTTACACATGCATGCAACATTTCAGCTCAATCGGTATCGGAAGTGGATCAAATTTATAACTTGAAAGCTTTGATTACAGACAAACATCGGGATATCATCATCATCAGGGCTTTAGTCTCCGCTGCAGGAGCATGACCCTCTCTGTACAACCGGATATACCATACTTGGCCAGAGCAGACAGAGGATTTGGCCTACACTCTCCTCGCTGGCCAGGTCGGGACAGGTGAAACTAAATAAAAGCTTGTAGAAATAGCGCGACATAGGTACTCGGAAAAGACAAGCGCAGAATCGCAGCAAGATAATCTTCATGTTTAGGTGTCTAACAATTACATAAGATTATTGTAAGAAATATTGTTAAATAAAGGCAATTATTATGTGGCCTGAACACATGAATTTAAGGAATCAAGGAAAGGAACTGAAAATGTACATTGGTCTTTTATCAGGCCTGATAATCAGGGTCGGGCCCCGACCTCTCGAGTCCAATGAGATCTGTTGTCTGCCGCACATGTTATATAGGAGAGCCGGAGGACCATCCTTGTCCCCATTTCCTCCCCCCATGTCCTCCACCCTCCTGTTACAGCCTGGTTTAGCAGTTGTCCATGGGCAGCGGTGATATTTTACCATCAGGTGACTCGCTTGTTCGTTTGCCGGCCTATATAACAAAAAAAATATTCAATAGCTTTTTTAGTAGGCTGAGTCGTTGGATTCAAAATAAGCTGACATTTATTAGCGTGGCCGCCGGACAAATATTTTCAGGGAGGTATATGAAAAGCTTGTAAGTTTTTATTTAGTTAGGTATTCTTTGATGTAATTGACCAAGGGCGTCGCCAGCCATTGAGCCGGTGGGAGACGGTGGATCAAAAGATCAAAAGCCCAGACGGGAGGTTTGATATTTTATATTTATGGTTGTAATCACCGCTAGAGTGAAAAGAGTTGTCCCATTGCACTCTGAGATGTATGTATATCATCATCAGGTTTTTATAGTCTCCACTACAGGAGCATGACCCATTATTATAGTTTTCTTTCTTATTATATACATGAGCATGTATATGATAAGAAAGAAAACTTAAAAATACCTGTTCCCCGGCGACGTCTTTGTAATTGACTTCTCATTTTCATATAACTTTCCTTCAATTGGATAACAATTAGGATATCTACTTTTTTTATAATATTAAGCAGTAAAGCCTAGTAAAGAGCTAAGTTTATATTTTTTATATGAAATAAAGTTACAAAGAAAAACTATATCTACATATAGGGAGGTGGGAGTTCACCTCCAGACGCTCATTTCGATAAGATATATTAGAAATTGATATATAGGTACGTTTAATGACTTCTTGGGTATTAATTAAATATGTAAACATGTACCTATTATGATATAAGAAAAACACTCGGATACTTCTAAACTACTACATAGAAAGAAAATCTACCCAATCGCTGCAAATATTAAAGGAAAGTACTGAAAATGTACATTGGTGTTTTATCAGCGCTGATAATCAGGGTCGGGTCCCGACCTCTCGAGTCCAATGAGTTTTGTTGCCTGCCGCGCACCGTCCGCAATCTGCATCAGGTAATCTTTGCCGCGCGTAATATGCCAGGCGCAAGGCTTCTTTTCACGTTCAATAGCTTTTCTTTAGAGAGGACTCGTTGGATTTCGAGTTACCTGATATAAGATGTATTTAAAATAGATTATATTCTCGTGTGCTTGTTTAGAAAGTACTTTTTGAATTAAATTAAGTGTTTAGTAAATCGGACTGATGAGACTAAAGTCTCAAAAGTCCGATCTTCGGACTAAATCATCGAACTGACACCAAAGAAGGAAAAGACGTAAATCATATTTTCCAACTCAAATTTCTTCATCAATTCCATCTCGATTATGAATTTATTTGACGCATAGAAAGGCCATGATTGACGTATGGATGGATTGGTTCTTGTTGCTTTCCGTCTCATCCGAGTGTTCTCGCCGGCAACCATAGTAATTGAGGTGTTTCGTAACCCCGGGTCCGCGAATAACATAGAATGCATATTATCACGCCTTTCTCCCTTACGGGGTAGACAGAGCCTTAGGCTATAAGACTCAAGAAATACGTTTAGCGTGTTTCATGGGCGTTAAGGATATTAAATATTGGGTCTTTACTTTACCTATGAAATAGCCGTTTTCTATAGAGAATTTCGAGTAAATTGAATTTTTCATACCAACGTTTGTAGTATTATTTCGGGTTTGGTAAATTCAACTCAAGTGAAATTTTATATGTATTTACGAGTACAGACAACAGTAAGCTTGATTTCCGCATTATAAAATTTACAAAAAGTTTATTGTCAAATAAACTTTTTGACAATAAACTAATGAAAGACAATAAAATATAAGAAAAAGAATAGAAAAATGATCACACGAATTGAGCTAGCCCACAGTAAGTTGTGAACTTGTATTGTAGGATACTAACTCAACGATACTATATTTTATAAAGATACTTATATAGATGAACATCCAAGACCCAGGTCAATCTGAAAAACATCGTTTTCCATCATGACCAGCAGGCCTATTTGCTAACTTAGTGTACAATGTTATGATAGTCACTTCAAAATACATTACGTTTAATATATGTTTAATAAAAATAGTCTATCATTCGAAAGCTGCAATGTATTTTGTATACTCGTACAAGCTAAACAAAGTTTATAAACATCTAAGAGACCTTTCCAACCCGTCTGGCCAGCGTGGAGAGTGTAGGCCAAGTCCTCTGGCTGCTCTGGCCAAGTATGGCTCTAGTAGTACAGAGAGGGTCGTGCTCCTGTAGTGGAGACTAAAAAGGATCTGATTATAATGTATTTTGAATGGCCTATTCAGTGTGGCTGTGGCTGGCCGGGGATCAAACCCGGGGCCCTGCGATTCAAAGGCACTTGCTGTACCACTGAGTCACAAAGGTCGACGATGATAGTTATCGTTGGTCACAGATTGATCTGTCTCACACCTATAATTTCCATCGAAATTAACTTGGTCTATCTCGTGCATTGATTTAGAAAAAAAATACATTTGTTTCTAATTCAATGATCACGTGAGAGCGAAAATCAAAATTTTCCGCACATCATTTCGGTAGACGGCTTCGCACATTCAATAATTAAAGTGACCGCAAACAACTCCAACAGCCCGCACCCCATAAATCCATGGGAATGAGGCGGGAATGAGATAACTCCAATGCTTTTTGCTACACAACGTTACGCTGACCGCCGTACATACTGTATGAGTTATGTTGCTTGTTCAAATGACTGTCCATATTTAATTTTCTAATTTTTACACGCTTGGCATAGAAAATAATAATAAACAGAAGAATCGGGCCAAGTACGAGTAGTATTCGCACAGATAGGCTTCCGTACTACCAAAAAAATATTTAACTGCCAAATGTGACAATAAAACACGTTGTTTTGTATGGGGCCCCATTTTATTTTTTATTAAACTGCTAACAAAACAACATACAGCGTATAGCATAACCAACGACGTTCCCGTGAAGGGGTGACTCAGCCCGTCAAAATGAACAACTTTTCCAATGGGACCAATGCTGCAAACTCATTTTTTTTATTTTCTGGATTGAGTTTCTTTCGGCGTATTCTTCTCACCAGTGGTCGTTGCGAAACGCTAGTAGTATTTCGATTTTGCATAAATTAAACAAATATAACAAATACAAATATGACGTTCAAAAAGAGATACATGTATCCAATGTTGAATAAAAATCTTTGACTTTTGACTACATTTTCATACTAATTGCCGGGTCGGCTGAACACTTTTGTATAAAAATGACATTTTTTTAGAGTTCCCAGCGGTCCCATAGCAAAAGTTGTTCATTTTCACGGGCTGAGTAACCCCTTTACAGGAACGTCGTTGGTTATGTTATACGCTGTATTCTGTGAATATTTTACGTCTCTACCTACTACGGTTCCGAAGATAGAACCACTGTGACGATGGACAGAGAACTCTCAGTAATAGGACTCCGATTGGATTCTTTGATTACGGAACCCTATTTGTAATAATAATAGCGGACTCTGGAATTCACTAAATAGTTGAGGATAGAACTGGGTTTTTATTCTTAGACCACAATATATAAAGAGTGGGCTTGAGGGCGTGGCGGGTGCGGACGCTTGGTGAACCTGTTTATATTTCTCTAAAACGCGCTCAGTAGGGAGTTTATGAGCATACTATAAGCGTAATAATATATAGCGTAACACGTTTGGATTTTTTCGTAAATGCCATGTTGTGCAGAAATTATGTGAAAAATTGCACCGTTAAGGACGAACAAGTCGCGAGCTCGAACTCACTGGCGGGCGCGGCCAAAAAGCACGTTGTTTCACCTAGCATTGTGTCCGACAGAGATAGTATCAGTGATGAGCAGTTAGACGCTATATCTACACGCATACGCCGAGTCGCACGCACACTACCGAGCGCGTGAAAAATTGCAAAACGTGTTTTTGAAAATGGGGTTTTATGAAAAAACTACTGCATAAATCAATTATAAATAAAGTTAATTGAAATCTTCGATAATTGAACTTTGTCGGTACGGTCTTTGTTTTCGATATCATCATCATCATCATCATCAGGTCTTTTTAGTCTCCACTGCAGGAGCATGACCCTCTCTGTGCTACCGGAGCCATACTTCGCCAGAGCAGACTGAGGATTTGGCCTACACTCTCCTCGCTGGCCGTTTCGTTTTCGATATATTATACTTCTTTTTTTACTTATTTACGCCCAAAGTCAGAATAGCTTAAGTTTGTTGGCTCATAGCTTCTTAATGGCTTTTTATTTTATTAATCTGTTACCGTACAGACAAAATTAATAATGAGAAAAAACGATATCATGTTAAACTTTGGATGTATAATGTCAAACAATGGAGTACAGCCCCCCCCCCGAAATTTGTATGGGAAAAGTATCGACTCGTTCAGCCTGAAACATCATGGCATCACCTACCATAAGTTAGTGTTGTAATATACAATGTTTATAAGGCAAATGGAGCAAAAATTTGAAAGATAGGTACCGATTCCTAAAAAAAGTCATGTCAGTTACTATGCTATAAAATGTAATCAAATGAGTGGACGTATTACATTGCGCATAAAGTTCATCATTTGTGGTAATGAGACTGTGTTGACCACGTAACGAATGTGGCGCCAATGAAAGATGCGGCATCCTACCTGATAGCGTAGTTTAGTACTTATATTCATTCTGTGGCTTCGTTCAGTGAGCGAGAGAGCAGGAAGCCCATCCTTCCCCCACGTCTTGCCCCATGTCCTTCTCCCAATATTATCCCCCTAACTACTTGAAAGGTCGGCAAAGCTCCTGTCACACCCTGGTGTTGCAGTTGTCATCAGGTGACTCGCTTGCTCGTTTGCCGTCCTATATCATAAAAAGATAGAAGCCCACAATTTACTCTTTAGCTAGCTCAATCTGTGAGATTTGTCCTATACAAGGTCTATTTTAATTAAGCGGAAATATTTTAAGGGCTAGGTCTCATAGGTCAGAGAAATGCTTTAGTAACAAATTTTAGGAAATCGACACGATAGTATTTTTTTTTATGTTTTCAATCAAAATAATTCTTTTTAAAATCGTTAAATCATTTATTTTGAATGCCGAGGTCAATGACCTAGTATCCATAGTAGATAATAGTAAAAAGTTGTTGGCCAAGAAAGTGTTTATTTGTACACAGGGTGTTTTTTCGTCTGTTTTTACTTGTTCAGGTCCAAATATCTGGAAAACTAACATGTCGATTTTTTTTATTTTGCTTCTAAAGCATTTTTCTACCTTAGGGGTATCAGCCTTTAAAATGTTTGCGCTTATTTTAAATTGACCTTATATATTTATTTAAATAAAAAATGTGTTGCAATGTTCTCTGTCGCCCACTCAGGCAAGTCTTAAATAAAATTGTGCTAAGTCGGCAGCGGCTTAACTATTTTCGCGTTTCCCGCGATTCTCCGCTCATTGGGCTGATCCCGGCTCGGCTGATGATAACAAACTTAATTCGTATCAATTACGCTTTTAATTTCCTCTAATTGTTTTGGATTGCCGCGAATTTTATATTAAGTAAAGTTACGAGTTTGAATTGACGTTGAGTTGGATGTAGCCTGCAAAACAGAGAGGTTGGTTGGTTGTACAAAATCCAAATGGTTTTTTTCTCGTCAAAAATAGATACAACCGCAAAAAATTTGCTCTAGGCTTCTGTAGGATAAAAACGCGTCGTCGACGTATGTTTTTACGACGCACGACGACTGCGCGGTTTTATCCTGCGTTTGAAACACGATGTGTGCACAGAGCCTAATCATGTCTGTAAAGTCAGTTAACGGACGATAATTTTACCTGTTATCGGTGGAAGAGAAATAGATGCGTCACAAGCTTACGCCGAACGTGCCTTTCTATCGCTTGTTCCGCGCTCTCGCTTGCACATGGAACGTGACACGTTTACGTGCGTGCAGCCGGCATTCGTCGATTTATAAGACGTTATTAAATTAAATAAAGAAACCGGCCAAGTGCGAGTCGGACTCGCGCACGAAGGTTCCCGTACCGTTATTTAAAAGAAACGAAAAAAAAGTTCCGTTTTTACTCGTTTGTATCCTTTGGGTACGAAACCCTAAAAAATAAGTCTCTCTGTTTAGTATATAAGTATGTTTAGTTGCCAAATCGGAATTTCAGATCTGAGCGAGAATAGAAGCAGCGGCAAATTCCCAGCGCTCCAAAACTTCAGTACCAGCGGCTCCATGACAATTATAAAATTCCATGCAAGTGTTCCCAGCGGCTCCAGATGATTACAGTCGGCAGATTAAAGTCGACATTATTTTGTATTTTTAGACGTGATAACGTCTTATAAATCGATGAACACCTGCTGCATGCACGAAAAATGTCACGTTCCGGACACCGACCCCGGTCCTTGCCAGCTTGCATGGGGATATAAATATATTGTTATCGTTCAGTTAAAGGATTTGTGGAGCGCTGGAAATCTGCCGAAGCAGCCGGTCTATTGTACGATTTTTTCCCAGACCATCCTGGAAAATTCTAGGAAAATAAACTGAAATACGGTCTTTTTGTGATTATGTCAGTCATGGTCATAATCATAATCATAAATCATTTAGATATAGATCACTTTTCGTAATTTAAAACGTGTTATGTCATTGTATGTTACGCCCTTAGATACGTATTTACGGCCGACGGGGTGGAGCAATTTTTATTTATTCCATTATTATTTACGAGCCTGATTTTAATACGAGATGGCCGGCGATATGCCGGGGGTGCTGGCCGTTGCCGGGATAAGCGATTATTGCCATTTTTATACTGAGTTGGCGGGAGTTAGGTCTCCTGATGGAAACGGTTGTCGGAGCCTTGACTCACATCAAGACTCCTCCTCAAGGCCTTTGAGGAGTGTGGTAGCTCAGAGCAATAAAAGTGAGTTTGTAGGTATATTTCATTTCAAAAATTACTCAGTCTGATATAAACTGACGGCCGAAACATTTTATGCGATATCTATCAGCACATTATACTCGTATTTCATATAAAAAACCGACTTCAATCAAACTACTGAACCCATTTTAATGAAATTTAAGTAGGACCAATATAAAAGCATACCCTTTAAAAAAATAAGATTAAAATCGGTTCACAAATTACGGAGTTATGCGTAAACAAAAAAAAAACAACCTAATTGATTTTCTCCTCCTCCGAACCTCTTTTTTTGAAGTCGGTTAAAAATGACCTTTATTGATTAAGATTTTTTATTGTGTCATATGTATTTAATAAGTGTTTCGAGAAATGTATTATTGTTTATGAATGAATAAAAACTTAAATTTATAAAACAATATACACCTACATGTATATTAGCTCTCGTTATGAGGGCTTTAATAAAAATTGAAATAAATGTGAATTCACATTTCGTGTTATATTTGTCGCCGCTAATAATAACTTCGCGTTAAACAGTTATTACAAGACTAGTTAACCCAATAACATCGTCTCGTACTATTGCATGTTGCAGCAAAAAATAAAAATAACATTGTTACTCCGTGCCGAACAGCGCGCAAGCAGAGTTTTTAACAATGTCGGTAGAATTTATCTAAAATCTAAACGAGCTAACACTTAAATAAATATTTTTTCGTGGAAATTGTATGAACTGGGATTTTACTATTCGTTGTGATAACAATTGATATTTTTTATCATTTTTGTAATTGCTGACTTTTTACCCGACTGACAGACTCCGTGGTCCAGTGGTTAAGGCGTTTGCCTGTTGACCCGGGGGTCGTGGGTTCGATTACCACAGGAAGCATACTTTGTTTAGTTGGTGTCAGTTTGGTTAGGACATTGCAGGCTTGAATTACCTGATTGTCTGATAATAAAGATGATTCCATGCTTCGGAAGGCACGTTAAGCCGGTGGTCCCGGCTGCCATCTGGTAGTTGTTAAAGGAACCACGTCAGAGGCCGATAGGCGGTTCCGAAGAACTCTGACACCAGGGTGTGCATGGTCGATTGACCGTGACACCTACTCGAAATGATGATGATGACCCGACTGATCCGCTCAGAATGAGGGTAATGTTTTTCACTTATGTATGTATGTAACATTGAGACCCGCTGTAGCCAAAACGGCTTGACAATTTTTAAAGTGTGAGTTGTCAATAGATTTATATCAAAAATCAGGAGAGAGAGAGATCAGCTAAAAATCAACATAGCTGACGTAAACTGTCGCAGAAAACAAAAAACAAAATAACTTTTTAGATCTAAATTAATAAAATCGACACACATTATCTCAGATAATTTTTGACTAAGCCAATTACAATTTACCTTTTGATAAATATATATTATCTAAAGGAAATTAAACTCGTTCTTACTTTCACTGTTAGAAACACCCCGCATTCAATTTTATAAGAAAATCCTCATTGTCCTTTTATTGTTTCTGCAAAATTGAGCTAGTGCAACAGTGACCATTATTATCGTAAGAAGAAAATAAAAATAATGATAATAAGGTGAAAATTCTCGTGTTAATAGATTCAGGTGTTACTTTGCGGAAGTCAAAGCTACATTTACTTTGAGACAATTTACTATTGCTGGCCAGCGCCCACCCACTACTGTTAGTCCCTTCATGCCCGCCACCAATAGTTGATGAATGCAACCCTGGTCGATACTGCTGCATCCGATGAGGCTGCAGCAATATCGGCCGTCGTGCTCGCGACACGTGTTTCGCCTCTACACGGGGCATCTTCAGGCAGTGAAACCTAGATGATTCAAAAAGTAAATTATCTTAAAGTAAAAGTAATATTGTATCATGTTCCCCGCTATCTACATATATAAGTAAAAAAAAAATGTCCGTAATTAGTTTGCTACTTTAAAAATAGGCGAAAATCTAAAGAATAATGACAATAGGCGATGCGGCTAGCAACCCATCACTATTTTGATTCCGTTTTCCACCTTTACCCACCAACACGCTAAATGTGGCCTTTCGGTCTTATGACCCTAGGCCCTGTCTATTCCGCAAAGGATAGAGACATGGTTATATGTATGTATGTATTAAAAACGGTTTAAAGTTACAGCGTAACTATACAAACGCCATATCAATAAAAACACCTCATCCACAAAACCCCATTACATTTTGTATCCAAAATAAAAATAACATTGTACTCCGTGCCGAACAGCGCGCAAGCAGAGTTTTTAACAATGTCGGTAGCGCCACTAAAGCTGGAATTTATCTTAAATCTAAACGAGCTGACACTCAAATAAATATTTTTTCGTGGAAATTGTATGAACTGGAATTTAACAATTCGTTGTGATAACAATTTTTATAACTGCTCACTTTTTTCGGCGAAATAAAAATACACAAAAAATAGCAAATTCGGGTAGAATTTGCTATTTTTTGTGTATTTTTATTAAATTCGTTCGGTATTTTTCATTCATGTCTATATTGATATCTGAAATACTTAGTATTGCGGCAGCAGGAAGATTCGTTTAATCATAATCCCTTACAGATATAAGGGTCTTTAAGCGTTTTGGTTGGGCCTCTAGGTGGAGAACGGGTTCACAATTAGTGATGGGAAGTCGCATCACCTATTGACAAATCCAGATTTGCCCATCCCGTCGATCACTTTTTACGATACTCGGATGGAGAGGCAGCTGGCATGTCAACAAATCTTCTCTCCCAGACCAACATGGAGGAATTCTAGGAATATGGGCGCTTATTATTTCATGAAATGTTTCTGTGTTAGAGGAGTTTACAATTATAATAAAAAATTGAATTGACATTGACAGAAATATAAAAAAAGAATAATAAGTGCCCAGGATTATCTTATCTTTATTGTTGTTCCTGAAAAATATTTATAAATTGACAAATTTGTGGCGAGTAGGAGTGTTGTAATGAGCTTTTCAATAAGTATAAAGGTATAGGAATGACTTGATTATTTCTACCAAACATAAATATAGTATAAATAAAGTATCTAATGACCCATATAAGATTCTAACGCCATTCTACTTTGATATGTAATACTTGCTCACAATTACGACATATGGGAAAGACATAGAACTCCAATATAAACAAATAAGAATAAAATAGTTATTGTGTGTATTGCTTACTAAGTTACTATAAAGCGATATCAAATCCTTACCAGTCCTAACTAGTTATATAAGTCCGAAAGTGAGTTCGTTTGTTTGTTCATTTGTTGGTTTGATATGCTATTATGCTCAAACAACTGAACCGATCGTTATTAAACTTTGCATAAACTTTCGTCAGGAATATGGAGAAGGACATAGTGTATTCTATCGCGGTAAAAAATACTTTTCCTTCGGGATCAACATCGCTGCAAGCAAGGTGTAACCCGAGCGTTGCCGGCCTTTGAAGGAGTTGGGAGGAAGGACATGGGGGAAAGACGGGCCTCCGGCTCTCTCACTCACCAAACGAAGCATAGAAGCGGTAAAGCTTCTACTCAAACGTCGATTTTCTGTGAGAGTGTGGTAATTCCCCGGACGAACTGGCCCATTCATGCTACTAGCAAAATGACTTTCGTCGGTAGCGTGGCTCTACCACAACTGATTTTTATCCCGTAAGCTTTATTAAAATAACACAATAAACTTGACTATATGAATGACACCTAGAACTATGCCAGACGTGTATTCAACGGAGTATGAGCCTTAGTTCAGACATCACATGAATTTTGAAACGACTGGATAATTTGTACGACGAGGTTGATAACCCACGCAAGTTAAATTGGCACTTGAAAATTTATTCCATTTTGTAACAGTCGCCGGAGTTTACACATCATTATTATGTGTTAAATACAATATCTAAGTAGTTATGGCGAAACTTTTAATCAATGGATATTAAGTAAACACATTTGTGTGCGCACATAAGTTAGGTAGTTAAATTTGCAGAATTTTCAACTTTTTATTTAATATGTTTGGGGTTAGTTACTCGTGTTGTTGGTAATTCGATATAATTAAGCTCAGCGAACACACACTCACAAACAGCTTTTTGAACAAAATAACAACACATTTAATAATTCTAGTTTGTAATCTTTATGTTGGCTTAAATTACCTCTAGATACCTCTAATAGTCTTTAAATTGACGCGGAGTCCACATTAATACGTGCGTTGATGGGTATATTCTTGAGATTTTAATAAAAACAAAATAAAATATAGTAAATCTGTGCTAGATTATAGCCATATCGTAGTTGCGGTACGCGCACAGTTGCGGCTTCATTTTTGCTAGTAGCATGAATGGACCAGCCCGTCCGGGGAAGTACCACACTCTCACAGAAAATAAACGTTTGAGTAGAAGCTTTACCGCTTCTATGCTTCGTCTGGTGAGTGAGAGAACCGGAGGCCTATCCTCCCCCTTCCCCATTTCATTTCCCCCATGTCCTTCCCTTCAATGTTCTCCCCACAACTCCTTGAAAGGCCGGCAACTCTTGTCAAACCCTGGTGTTGCAGTTGTTTATGGGCAGCGTTGATCGCTTGCCAAGGTGGCTCGCTTGCTCGTTTGCCGTCCCACCAGTAACATAAAAAAAGCCATCTGATGATATTGACTTGGCCTAGTGACTTATGTTTCCTTCCAAAGTATGAAAAGGATGAATAAACTAGAACTAGAAAATAACAAAGCCAACGATACCAAGAAGTTGATCTTAGAACAAAGAAAGAGCTGATTCCGAGAACTCCAAATAACGTTTTATTTGCGAAAATTAGTATTAGATAGCCCTAGGATATTTTGGTCGAACTAATGGCAGCCCGAAACAATACCATTGTTCCTAGCCAGGCATTGTTGCGCCGGAAATACGACTCATAGCTCGTCTGTTTTTAACACTTATCTTCTTTCTGCGATATTTCATTTAAGGACCTATTATTATTCACACGATTAGAGCAATGAGCAGGTTCGTTTTGTTTTCGGATTTGGAGATTGTCTTTAGTATTTGGCTACGCTAATCGCCCTATTATTAGTCTCATTGAGGACCCGTACCGTGCAAGTAGTGGGGCAGTTAGTGCAAGACAGAAGGTGAGACATGGACTGATTGGTACTGCAGTCACACAAATTGTTAGTAGAGGAACCCTATAACTTTGTTTTCTCCACATCTCCCAATACCAGCCAGGAGTCGGCTAAGGGACTTCCAGACTGCCCAGAGCATGCCCATTTTTTCCAAGCGATAGCTTCTCAGCAGGTGAAATATCGGATGGGCTTGGTGAGTACTTTCTTTTCCAAAGTTTGAGTCTGGTTTGTGGAATTTTTTAGGATCTATTCTGGATTGCCTCATAAAACTGTTACGGCTCTTTAGGCGCGATGAAGGTGGAAATTTTCCATTGAGCAGGTGTATTTTGTCTTGAGTCTGTTTCTATTTTTCCTCCTTGCTTGGTTTAGGGAGTATCTTTGTTGTTTTTTATGTCTGAAGGTGCCGTATCGACGACACTTCTGATAACGAACACATCGCGATCGACAGTGTTAAGTATGATTTCCACGGAGCAGGCCAAACATTTCCCAAAAAAGAGGTTTATAAGTTTGTCCGCTATGTATAGATACACGTCTGTCTGTCTGTTGCCCCGTAACAGGCTTCAGCTAAATCAGTTTACAAGATAGGGTAAGTTAACTTATGAAGGATAGGGAGATGTGGAGAAAACAAAGTAATAAAGTTATAGAATTGCATAAAATTTTACATTTTATTTGTGTGAATCGTATTTCAATTCACATATGGAGTTTTAATCCTGTAAATAAAGCTAATATCTTTTTTTGCATTTTAAGTGCGCGTCGATTCCGATTGCTCAATATATTTTATCCATTAACAATCTATTTTTATCACCATAATGTTCTCAATCTATTTGAATCAACGTTTTATCTGTGTGAAATCCTTAATTTTTTATCCGTTATCCGTTACTTATCATAGTTATTTTTTAGTTTTATGTACATAAATAGTTTACTTTTTAGTTATCAACCATTCAATATCACTCGGTACTAGTAAGCGGGTGGAATAGAAACATTTTATTCAAAATTCAATACACGTGCATATTCCACGTTTACCTACTGGAAATATTCGATTTCCATATCCGATAGTCAACGGAAACTAACTGCGCTCTAGGAAACGGCTTCTTTGTGATCACTCCGATACAGAATGAATAAATTCCTTCAATTTCTGTTCCCGTGTTCAATACGTCTGATTCGTGACACCGGGCGCGGGCGGAACGCCGCGAAGGCGTAACGAGCGCGCGATTGCCGCTATTTGTGTTTTAACACGTAAAAAGGTAACTACACGCGGCCGGACGAAACGACCGAATAGCACGAATCACTCAAACTCAATCGAATAACACACGTTGGCGAGAGAAATATGATTCAATCTCAATGACTTATGAATGTGTAAAAATAGTGTGGTGGGACGTATTGTTATTTACCTACAAATCTTTCAACGTTATCTATTGTAAATAGCGTAAGTGATCATCTTTAAGACGAAAAAAAAACCGACCAAGTGCGAGTCAGACTCGCGCACTAAGGGTTCTGTACATTATATATAATAAGTTTGAAATTATTAAAAATATTTTTTTTATATGTTACTCAAAATTTATGCTTTTCGTAATTTTTCCTTTATCTGTGCTATAAGACGTTGCTTCGTACAAAATTTCAAGATTCTGAGTTCACGGGAAGTACCCTGTAGGTTTTGATTTCCTTGCGAATGAATTGATTGCGTTGGCTCAGAAGCTTGATTTTTTCACAAATGCAAGGGGCAGTAGACCTGAGTATTTGATATGAATTTCAGCTTGATACCTCTACGCGTTCCTGAGAAAAAGGGCTTGACAGACTGACAGACAGACGGACAACCGAGTGATCCTATAAGGGTTCCGTTTTTTCCTTTTGAGGTACGGAACCCTAACGACTTCAGCCAAACTACTGAATAGATTTTGATGAAATGTATTAACTTTTTTAAATCGGTTTATAAAGGACGGAGTTATGGCGTAATAAATATAAAAAAATAAACATACAGTTAAATTGTAACCTCCATCTTTTTTGATGTCGGTTGAAAAGAAGTGTTTATTATATTTGTGAAGTAAAAGCATAATAGTTTACTGATGAAAATACGAGAGAACAGCGCATATAAAAATATGAGAGCGCTAAAATCCGAATTTACAAGCACATAAACTTCAGAGCTTTTACCAGTCGACGGCACTGGGAGCTTTTTGCGAAGGCTATATGAGGTAACAGAGCACCGCATGGATATGTAGCACAAATTTTAAACCGTCTGATAATATATTTTTGTTAGCAAAACTTTAAACCTACATAAAAAGTCATAATTCATAACTTGAATATGCACTATTTTTTGTGTTTTAATATTTAGTTACTAAAATTGATAATTACTCTTATATTTTAATTACAAACATATTCCACGAAGAAGCCACAGCACTGAAATTACAAGGTCGTTATCACCTAAAAGGTCTAAAAATATGTATGTAAATATCTTCATCATCATCATATCAGCCGCAAGAATCCACTGCTGGACGTAGGCCTTTGGTTATTGAATGGCGACCATGTATCGGCAAGCGCAGCGTCGGACATCCACCGACCAGATGGTCGGAGAAACTGACTAAGGTCGCAGGAAGACACTGGATGCAGGCCGCTTTCAACCGGTCGTATTGGAAATCCTTGGGGCAGGCCTATGTAAATATCCTAAGGTGTATGTATTTATTATTTATTTTAAATCACAATCTTGTTACGAAAAAAACTTCATTCCTTGATAAGTCAAATAGTAATTCTATTTAAAAAATTAATGAATGAAAATAAATGTTGCACGAGGTCTAAATCATATTTTAACTCCCGACCTGCTTTAAGTAGCCTGCAGCTGAAGCCGCAACAAAAAATGTCTGGGTCTGTTCTGTCCGTGTTATCGTATTTAGAAACTCCCATCAAAATGCTAAAAATGGCCTTTAGGTATTATAGACCTGGACTTTGTTTACTCCGCAAGGGAAAAAGACGCGTATGTATGTATATAAAACTTCTTACGAGCGTTGAGCGCATTTTCGTGTAAAATTACTTGATTTCACTTCTATCAGCAGTCTAGACTTTCTAAACAACTACATTTAGTGGCTAGGTTTTAGCTATAGTTAGTGGGAGTGGTACCACCCTGGGCAGCCAGGTCGTTAGGATGCAGTTATACTAATGTAATGTATGTAGCCTGAACATAATTTTAGGTTAAAATTTTGTTTTTCGTGTGCGAGTGGCCAACACTTGTGTAAGATATTTCAAACTGCCTTAAGGCATCTAACATAGTTTAACGACTGCCATATCAATGAAGAGAGCCGGGACCAATGGCTTAACGTTTTTCGAAGCACGGAGGAGTTCGAGATATTTTTATGGCCCTTGCGGTCACCCATCCAAGTAAGGACCGCACCTGGGGTTGCTTAACATGCGTAAACGCTAATAATACTCATGCCAACATCGGGCTCCTAGGTTCAAATAATGATATACAGGGTGAAATTGAATTCATTTGCAAACGTTTAAGGAGTGACTCAGACCACAAATCTGAACAACTTTCATTATGGGACCAACTTCGACATTGTGAAAAAATTATCTTCTCTTTCATGCAGCAGTGGAATATCTACTTGGCCAAAATGTATGGAACAGCTTATTTATTTTTGCGATTTCGGAGTTGGTCGCATAGTGAAAGTTGTTCAGATTCTTGGTCTGATTTACTCCTTTTACGTTTGCTAATGAATTCAATTTCACTCTGTAGATAAGGAAATTCCATGTTTAGAACATCTAAAGTCAAGCATGAGTCAAGTAAAAGACTAGATTAGGTCAAAGTTAAAATAACTTTTTAAATTTTCGATTTGTTTTCTTTTGATTCGAACTCAAAAAATTACCTAAAAATCTTTATATGGTTTCTAATAAATGGTTTCTAAGATACGGCTGTATGTACTTAGTAGTAGTAACTTAGGTAGAATTATGTTCATGTAGCACAAATCAATATACGCGAAACACCAACTTGCGATTTTGTGGTGTTTTGCGTACTGCCAAAAATAATTACGTCAATTACCACCTACGCACAATTCCACACATGCAAAACACCACCTTATTAAACCCTTAAATGCATGTTATTTTTGTTTAAAAAAAAAGCTTATTTTATAGATACCATAAGTATGATACCAAAATTTCTAAAAAAATTAATAAAAAAAATTTGGTGCTTTTTTATCTATATATAAATGCCAATAAAATAAAAAATATGAATAAACGCCCCCTCTAATCATTTAATTTAATTTTAATTATTTACATTTTTTTTCCGATTATGAAAGTTTATGTAGTTATGAATCAATTTCAGTTTTTACAATTGCAATAGCTCGAATATAAGTATTTTTTTCAAAAAAGTTCGTTCCCGTATCTAAGAGGTTTCCGCCGAAACGTCCCTATGTATGGTGAAAATTTAAAAAATAATAATTAAATGTATAATTTTTACTACAAAAAATTTGGTGTGAATCCAAATGGCAACACTATGCATTTAAGGGTTAAAAAATATTACGTGAAACACCAACTTGAGATTTTGTGGTGTTTTTCAGTGTTTTTCGGATTAGCAGAAATAATTACATCAAAAGCTAGAATGATAGATAGAGGCGAAAATGAAGCACTTCTATCGGTTTCGGTTCCTAACAGCCCACACATTGTCCTAGTAAATCTCGGCTGAAAGCCAGGCTTAATCTCCATAAAGACAAGAGCTGGCCGGCTCCACTCGACCGCGAATAACGATAGCAAAAATCTCCATAGGGCGAAATGTGCTGGCTCTAAATCAGTACCCGCACCGTGAAAAGGCCAGATAAACGAAAACAATTCCTCGGCGAAATTTATTTGGCCCTCTAATTACATTAAATGCTGCCCCCTCTCACCCCCCACCCCCCACGCGAGTCCCGCTTGCGGTTTCATTGCTTCGTCAAATTTAATGTTGGTATTAATTTTGAGCCGGTTTTATTGAGGGCGCGTCGTTGTAAACACCTGAATTTGTTTTGTGATGGTTTTTAGGGTTCCGTATCCAAAGGGCAATAACGGGACCCTATTAATATCGCTCCGCTGTCCGTCTGTCTGTCTGTCTGTCCATCTGTCTGTCTGTCCGTCTGTCACCAGGCTGTATCTCATGAACCGTGATAGTTAGACAGTTAAAATTTTCACAGATGATGTATTTATGTTGCCGCTATGCTATAACAAATACTAAAAAATCGGTTTTTTATAGGATCTATTTTGGAGAGTGTGCAAAAGCGCTTTTTGAGCTAGTTGAACCCTCTCCATTCCTCAATCGGACTACGAGGCGCAGACAGATATTTTACCCTTTTATCGTTGGAATACCAAAGAGTCGAACTAAACGCTTTGACAGTTCCTTTTTGGTTCGAGTAGCTAAGGTGTGGAATGAACTACCTGCGTCTATATTCCCAGACAAGTACAGTCCCGGGACATTCAAAAGTAGAATAAAAGGGTATCTCTTGGATAGGCATGTAACATCCTCGTCTTCATCGTCACTTACCATCAGGTGAGATGGGAGACAAATGCCTAATCCAACATTTAGTAAAAAAAAAAGACGTGTGACTCGGGGACTGCCGCGGTAAAGCAATTGCATAGAATTTTTTATTAACTTACGCAATTATAATTATTTATTTATTTTATTTATGCAGTAACTCCGTTACTGTAACTCACTGTTAACTTACTGTAGCAGTAACTGTAACTCACTGTAACAGTAACTCCGTTACTGTAACACTCTAACAGTAACTCCGTCGAGCCTGTCGCGACACCCAAGTCAAAGTATCACCGCTGTGCCGGTCGGAGTAGGGGTGTCAGGTTTTTTCGTTACGGAATTTCTGGGTTCGGTCCTGGTTTCTGGTTTTAGGGCCCGCGATAGAAGCTATGCAATAGTTTAAAAAAAAAAAATATATATAAATATTTAAGGGGGCTCCCATAGAAGACATGATTTTTTTGCCGTTTTCATAGATTCCGGTACTGAGCGAGTCCGACTCGCACTTGGCCGGTTTTTTCTTGAACATAAATTAATGCTCATAAGTCATGCGCTACTTTGTGAAGGTTTTTAATGGATAAGATAGCGTAAAGCGTCACCTTGATGATTTTAAAGAGATGTAGAAAGTAACCAAGAAGTAGACAATGCAATAGGCTAGTTTCCTGGGTCAAAATAATAACATTACAATTAGTCCGTAATTTAGATAATCAAAAAATATTGGATACGTATTTTTTCTTTTGTCAATTAAACAAAAAATTATAAAGATATAGCGCTTCAAAGTTCATGAGTGGGGGCTTGTGACGTCAAAGTTTGCTAAAAGGAGTAGCAAACTATGACGTCACATGGACTTTCAAATGGCTCTAACTTTTCAATTGTTTGTTAAATCTAATAAAGAAAAAAATACGTATCTAATGTTTTTTAATTATCTAACTGACGGAATAACTATATTTTTTTAGGAAACTAGCCTATGATACCAGTTTTATCCAACTTCTTCACGTCTTTTTCCCTTATGGGGTAGACAGAGCCTACGTCTGTAAGACCTTATGGCCACATTTAGCATTCTGGAGGGCGTGTAGATGGAAATTATATAGACATGATTCCGCAGATTTTAGCCCAATCCCTCGATCGGCTTATGTGGCGGATGGCGGTTCTGCGCGGGAAGAGAAGCAGCATTGCACAGCACATTGTACGATTTTTATTTTCTCCCAAACCAGCATGGAAGTAATCTTAATCTATGCTTAATCCTTACTAGTATTTTAAATAAGAAAGTGAGTATGGCTGTTTATTTATTTGTTAGTTTGTTTTTTTATGAATTCACGCCTTAACTATTAAACCGATCAACATGCGCACTTGCATAATGATCGGTGCATATGCATTGTTTGGGGTACGGAGAAGAACATAGGCTCACAGGCTCCGAGGGATCGTAATTAACGTGAGCGGATCTGCGGGCGATAGCAAGTTACCGATCAACATAAGAAGATTAAATAGGAGACTTAGTCTGGCTATACAGCGAGGACATGCCGTCAGCCTTTTGGGCACTCTGTCAGCTGACCGCAGCGATTTGGCATCCATATTTTATTTAATTTGATGTGTTTTATAAATTAATTTTATTTTTAATTTAATTCAAGTTTTAGAGTATAATTTTAGTTTCTAAGTGAAATATAAATCCTTGCTTGAATAAAATACGAGACTCCTAGGTCCATCTGTTGGAGAAAAATCGAACTCTATCAGTGATTTATAAATAAATAAACTACGATTATGAAAATTATTAATTTCTCGTAATTTTATTATTAAAAAGGTACATGTGGGAATCCAAAATAACTAGCAGTAGAATGTTTCAATTACGAAATAAATTTACGTTTGATGAGTGAATGGGAATAATCCGCGCTTCGCTGATCCTTGCCATAATCTGATACTTTGGGCTATATATAGACGAAATTATGTGAAATTTGATGGTAAGCGCATGAAAAGCAAACTCAAATTTACAAACTTTTTAATTTAAAATGTATGTTTACCTACTTGAAGACTTATTGTTTGTTATATTTGATTGCACAATAATTTTGAAGCATTAATTTATGTAATGGCCGTAAATTACGTGGAAGTTTAGGAGCGATGATTACGTTGCGAGCTCACGCTGGGATATAAAGTGGTTTTGGTAAGAATCACGTAAGTTTATTCTTTAAAATTTTTCACCTTAAAGTACAATCTTCGTGCATGGTCACGAGAGAGTGCCTCGCGAACGAAAAACGACACTTCTGCGCAAGCTGCGCAAAACCATTAGGCGTTTGAAACGTCTTCTTTTTCCATATTACTATTTTTATAAAAAAAAAATAAGAAAGTGGAGACATGCGAGACGTAAATATAAATATGTTCATGTGTAAATTATTGTTTTTAACGTAAAATGTACGAACTTTTCGAAGGGCAATGTTTTATAGATATCATAATATATATGTATCGTTTTTAAATTTCATATGTATCTGTTTCAAATTCTAACAAGGCGGCGATCTTGTGCAAGGATTGAACTAAACTATACACATAACTTTAATGTTCGATTCCCACGGGAAGCAGACTTTGTTTAGTTGTTTCCGGTTTGGTTAGGACATTGCAGGCTTTGAATCACCTGATTGTCTGATAATGAAGATGATTCCGTGCTTCGGAAGGCACGTTATGCCGTTGGTCACGGCTGCCATCTGGTAGTCGTTAAAGGAACCACTTCAGAGGGCGAGAGGCGGGTGTGCATGGTCGATTGACTGTGGCACCTACTCGAAATGAATGAATGAATGAAAAATGGTTTGATGTCTCCGTAAAAAATGAGTAGCAATTTTGACAGATTCGAGACATAACACCAAATTTTTTTGTAGAGTGGGCCGTAATAATTCTTGCAATAGAGATACGTGCATATCCGCTGAGGCATCAAGAATTTATTTTGTAATAAAGAAACTCACATACATGAACTTTAAAACAATACACTCCTTTTTGGGAGGTCGTGGGAAAAAAGATAAGTTATGCAAACCTTTTTCATTTTCGGTCACCACTTGTGCGATAAGCTTGTAGGATGCGGATACGCCATAAAGCGTGAGATTTGTGATCTTTCGATTTGTTTATAGTTATATACACAATAGGTATTATATAATAATTTTACAATTATGATGAATTTTGTTAAATTTTAAAATATATTCTTTAAAACGAAAACCGTTATTGGAATTGAGAATTTATTTTGTTTGTGAAGTCGGTTAAAAAGAATCAGATATCAGTCCCGCCGCCATTTGCGATCGCATTACAAGCCCTTTCCAATAACGAACGCGTCGCAGCCGGCACAAATCATCCTGAAATATCGTTGGCGAAATTAATAAAATTCGGGATCGGCCCACTTTTGTCTCTCGCTGCACAATAGCGAGAGTACAGTACTAAGCTAAAGTTATAAATATGTGCAAGCGTAGCCCTTCAGGCACGTAGGGACCAACACTGGACTGAGTTTCTTTCGGCGTATTATTCTCAGCAGTGGTCGTTTCAAAAGCTACTAGCGAGCTTATCGATTTTGCAAATATTTGAAATAATAATAATGACGTCCGGAGCCCATCATTCTTGCTTAGTTCTGTGTGTGTAAAAAGCTGACTAGGCCCGTTAAAATGACTAATTTTTCCTATAGGACAAATGCTGGAAACTCGAAAATAAATCGTCATTTGACATTTGCTTACAAAATAGTTAGCCGGCTCGGCGAATTGAAAATGTCGAGATTTTGAGTTCCCAGCATTGATCCCATTGAAAAACTTGATTATATTGAAGGGGTTGAGTCACCCCCTCGAAGGAACGTCAGTGGTTAATTTACAGGTTGTATATGTTCGACTTCAAGTGCGGGAAACACTTATTTAATATAATACATTTTCACATGTATAATACATTTTCGCATGTTTTATACGGTTTACGGAGCTACCCATGGTTCTCTGGCATCAGGCAGGCGGTGGTGTAGTCCATTGACTTAAGTATATATTACTGTTTAGTCAAATATACTACGACATGGTATACTTACAGGCTGTATTTATAATTGTAATCCTAATATTTTGAAATTATCTGTTGTATGAATTCTCATTTTATCTTCGATTGATGTTTGTAACAGAGGGCAGGAATAACGCGACTGTTTTGCTGCGCGCTTCGCGACAACCCCAGGCAGTAACTGAAAACCAGTGCATTGCTTTTCAAGTAATAAACGCACTGAGATACTGCCTATTTGTACCACTGCGACACACGAACTATCACGTACTGTTTTATTATATGTCTGCTTGTTTATTGTTTGTGTGTTTCTGAAGGTACAATAAATCGTTTATCTATCTACCTATCTATCTATTAATAGCGCTCTCCAATGCACCACCGCTGAGGATGCTTGCATGAAAACGCTTAGACGAGGAGAAAGGAGAAGGAGCGGTTTATTATACTCGCAGTACTGGGTAATTACAGCGCCAACCCGTTATCTCTTCATATTCTTTCTGTGTTTTCTGTATATTTCTGTCGGTGGACTTTGCGTGGTCATAGCAGCGCTAAACAGTAGTATCCAGTGTTGTTTTTTAAAGGCATTACTAGAAATAATCTAATTATATTCAAATATATTGGAAGATGAAGCAAGTTCACACAGTCGGAATTTTGAGAAACGAGTTGATTTTTATGATTTTAAAAATTTTATTCTTTTGTTAGAAATTTTAGAGTTGGGGGAGGGGCAAAACTACATAAAGTAACTCTAAAACAATGACACTCCAAAAATATGTTCCAGAAATATAGATTTTGAGATGAACTGTCTCATATCTCTACTTCTTATATTCTGTAGATTATTGTTTTGTTTTAATAATTATTACCATAGATTTAAAAATGCGTACATGTTTATTACCATAACGAGCGAAGCGAGTGAACCTATTAAAATAAATGTTCGCGAGGTCCAAGGTCGCCGCGAACGACTAGTTAAATAAAAAAAAGGCCATGCAATCAATGTACAACGTGAAAGTAGACTTCAAATTGTGTAACTTTACAAAAACACACACTGAAATCAATATTAAGTCATTTCTGGACTACGTTATTTTGGTCTCTACTTTTGCCTCTCGTCTGCTTAATGTATTGTCTGTATCGAATGCGTAGGCCATGGGGTGATATATTTGGCGTTCATTGCGTTCCGTGGATGAAAGTGTTTTGCCACTTGTAAAAACTTCCCGACACATTTCTGGTGCTTTGATATGGTTTTTGTTGCGTCGTATTCTTCAATTCGTAAGGAATACATGGGGGAAACCCAGGGGAAGCGTAGACCCGGTAGAAGGAAGACCTCGTGGTTGAAGATCGAGTATACTACCATACATCCGAAAAACTTAATCGCGATTGTCGTCATTTCTTTTTAAAAAATATAATTGTTTTAAAATTCCGAGTATTACATTATCGATTAATCTTAACATAGGTTATTTTATAGTTATGTTAGAATTCCGAAATAATTAATATTTAAAATTACGACTGTGAAAATTCCGAAATTAAATTCACGGAACAATGAAAATACCAAATTAACAATTGCTCGAAAGATCGAAAGTATGAATTCCGATAGTTAAAATTCCTTCATATGAAAATTCCGTTAAAAGAAACAACGGGTTGCACTCCAGGAGAGCCGGCAGAAGTGAAAATTTTACATTAACGTTGTGTATTTTGGAATGTCATGTGTCGTCTTACGAATTTTCGATCAGGCCACGTGTCCTGACACCGAGTTAAAAAATTTTTACCCATCCCAAAAAGTGCACAACGCCGCTTGACCTCTCAACCCCCAAGCGGGCAAATCCATTGTCTGCGTTTCTCGCGTTTGACAATAGAAAAACCATTGTGTCTGCGTTTCTCGCGTTTGACAATAGAAAAACCATTGTCTGCGTTTCTCGCGTTTGACAATAGAAAAACCAGTGTGTCTGCGTTTCTCGCGCTTGACAATAGAAAAGCCATTGTGTCTGCGTTTCTCGCGCTTGGCAATAGAAAATCCATTGTGTCTGCGTTTCTCGCGTTTGACAATAGAAAATCCATTGTGTCTGCGTTTCTCGCGTTTGACAATAGAAAAACCATTGTGTCTGCGTTTCTCGCGTTTGACAATAGAAAAACCATTGTGTCTGCGTTTCTCGCGCTTGACAATAGAAAAGCCATTGTGTCTGCGTTTCTCGCGATTGACAATAGAAAATCCATTGTGTCTGCGTTTCTCGCGCTTGACAATAGAAAAGCCATTGTGTCTGCGTTTCTCGCGCTTGACAATAGAAAAGCCATTGTCTGCGTTTCTCGCGCTTGACAATAGAAAATCAATTGTGTCTGCGTTTCTCGCGATTGATTAAACTACTTGAAAAAAAAAAACAATACATTTTGGGGGTTCCCCATATCTAGAACTGAAACTAATTTTTTTGTATCGCTCCCATACGTGTTCATCTTTGGATAGGTCTTCAAAAATGATATTGAGGTTTTTGATATCATTTTTTTCTAAAGTTTGTGCAAGAGATTCTTCCCAATTGTAAAATGTGTGTCCCACCCCTGCAACTTGCAAAATAAGAGAATGATAAAACTAAAAAAATATATGATGTACATTTTCATGCAAACTTCCACCGAAAATTGGTTTAAACGAGATTGCGACTACTTACTAGTAGTTTTTTTTTAATACGTCATAAATCGTTAACCGTAATATACTTTTCATTAAATCATCTACGGAAACCTTAATGGGCGAGTCCGACCTGCACTTAGCCGCTTTTTTTCCTAACTAGTGGTTCTGCACAGTTATTGTTGTACAAAATTCTGCTGCTCATCCTTGCACTTCCTTGTTTTGCTTTGCGTGGCCTTAACAAAAAGCTTCCAGTGCCCGTGGACTAGTAAAAGCTCTCAGTTTATGCGCTAGTAAATCCAGGTTTTAGCGCGGTCGTATTTTTATTCACGGGGTCATATTTTATCAGTTAACTATTATGCTTTTACTTGGCAAATGGCTGAAGACCGCTTTTTCATGGTCCGATAAGCACCGCACGGCCACTAGTTTCCTACTTTACATACCATTTTGTGTCATATTTTTTTATTATGATAGGACGACAAACGAGTAAGCGAGTCACCTGATGGCTAACTTATTCGTCGCCTGATGGTAAGTGATCACCTCTGCCCATGGACAACTGTCAGGGGCTTGACAAGAACGTTGCCGGCTGGCGTTTTGCAATACCTTTTTTGTAATATCGTATATGATTCTACGTAGGTATTTTTTTGTTATTTAAAACTAGACTATCGCCGTAAATAGAACTATTTATAATATTAAATAGAATTATTCGCAGCGGTCAACACGCCTGCGACACGGAGTGACCGGGTTCGATCCCCGGCCAGGTCAAGATGGAAAATGATCTTTTTCAGATTGGCCTGTGTATTGGATGTGTATCTATATATGTATTTGTTATAAAATATAGTATCGTTGAGTTAGTATCCCATTACACAAGTCTCGAACTTACTTTGGGGCTAGCTCAATCTGTGTGATTTGTCCGTATATATTTAAAAAAAAATATATATTTTCATTGTCCCTATTTTGCTGCTAGTATTTTTTTTCTTGACAAATTAAAACATTATTGCAAGATATTAAACCAAGACTTTTCTTAAACTATACTTTCATATTTAGCTCTTGAAACAAAGTTAAAAATATAAGTACCTACTCATATCCTGCACGACATTTGGGCATAGGTACGTGATCACTATAGCCGTGTGGTTTCCGGCAGAGTAGAATAGGACCAATCTAAGTCTTCCCATGGAGGTCGTAGAGGCGACTTAGGAAATACAAGCCAAACAAAGCTCATAAATATCAATGAGACCTCTCCAACCCGTCTGGCCAGCGAGGAGAGAGGCCAAATCCTCTGTTTATTGCTCTGGCCAAGTATGGCTCCAGTCGTACAAAGAGGGCCATGCTCCTGCAGTGTAGGCTAAAAAGACCTGATGATGATGATGAAGTGATCACTACACTAGATCCGTGCCTGGCCTGGCGGCAAGTGTCGCGCGATTTGTATGAATTGTCAGTTCATGACAAAAAGTTGTCGCTGTGATTTCATACAAAATACGCGACTCTTGCTGCTGCCGTCGAACTTCAAAGCCTTAACCCATTGCGGTAACTATGCTTCGCATAAAGAACTAACTAAACTAGTTTTTGCAAGCGCATCTCCTTTGCTAAAGTACCTATAACCGAAATGAAAAATAAAAAACGCAATAATACGTTTAATTTTTCCTAGACGTTGCTTGCGTCAAAGAGTTGCTGTCACTTTCGGAATGTGATAAAATTACCATCGTGTTGTCATCTCTGACGTTTTTACGAAGTTTCATGTCAACTGGAGTTGCGCTGCGACTAAACACAGAGGGCGTAAAATATTATTCATACCATAGAGATAATATTCATACTAAAATTACGTTAAATAAGTATTCAGATAACATACTCTTAATAAATTAAGAAATAAAATATGGTGAATAAACTTAATGCGGGCGGGACTTTTCCACCATATTTTATTTCTTAATTTATTAAGAGTATATCAAAATAGCAGTGTAAATGCAAAATAAAACAATTATATAAATATTCAGATAACATGTTTAGTAAATCGTTGTTTTAAAGTTTAATTATGTCTCGCGTAAGTTTTTAATAATATGTTTATTATCGAAATAAATGCTTAGTATCTATTTTTACGCCTTAACACATTTTTATTAGTCTTTAACTAGAGTAGGCCTTCTGCCATCTGACAATTACATTTGGGACTATCAAAGCTTGCCAGAACGCCCACTGCCTCCGTGGTCCAGTGGTTAAGGCGCTTGCCTGTAGACCCGGGGGTCGATTCCCACGGGAAGCATACTTTGTTTAGTTGTTTTCAGTTTGGTTAGGACATTGCAGGCTTGAATCACCTGATTATCTGATAATAAAGATGATTCCGTGCAACGGCGCCATCTGGTAGTCGTTAAAGGAACCACGTCAGAGGCCGAGAGGCGGTCCCAAAGAACTCTGACACCAGGGTGTGCATGGTCGATTGACCGTGTCACCTACACGAAATGATGATGATGAGAGCGCCCACCGTCTATTCCTGTAGCTATATCGTTCTTAGTATTTATTTGGTTGCACTTATTTGCACTGCTCGAAATTTTCATCAATAACTTTTATATTGTGAGAGGGTTACAGACCTCCAATACGTAATAAATTTTCTATTGCGAATAATTTCTTCAACCAATATTTTTACTGAGAAGCAAAAGATCGAAATTGAATCTTATCTCGATCACCGATGTGTGTTTTTCGATTAACAGTCCTGTCAGGTTCGGTCGTTTCGTCCGGCCGCGTGTAGTTACCTTTTTTACGTGTTAAAACACAAATAGCGGCAATCGCGCGCTCGTTACGCCTTCGCGGCGTTCCGCCCGCGCCCGGTGTCCCGAATCAGACGTATTGAACACGGGAACAGAAATTGAAGGAATTTATTCATTCTGTATCAGAGTGATCACAAAGAAGCCGTTTCCTTTGTGCGCAGTTAGTTTCCATTGACGTACTTAATGGATAATTTCCAACAAAATATACGTGTAAGTTCTCGCTTTTGAAGATTCTCAGCCGTTTATTTACTGAAATAGGTATTGGGTTACTGATGTTTTCATGCGTAGCTGACTCCATGGTAATGATATTTTCGACACAATTCTTCTCAGCAGTGGTCATTCCGAAACGCTAGTAGTTTTTCGATTTTATAAACATAAAAGAAAGAAAAATAAACAACAGAAACATATGACGTTCAAAAAGCGATACATGTATCCTACTTTGAATAAAAATTATTCATTTTCATTTTCATTTTCAATAATTGAGTAAGAAAAAAGAGGGAAATAAAGAAAAAGGCACAGTTAGTGCCTCCTATTTTTCCTTATCTGAGTGGTTTACTTGTTTTCTTAATGTTAAAGTAAGCATTTGTCACCTATCTCACTTGATGGTAAGTGACGATGAAGACGCGGATGTTACATGCTTATCCAAGAGATACATACATGTTTCATCCTCAATCAACCAATATGTGCGATTTGTCCATATATATTTATTATTTATTTGTCCTCTGATGTGTCAGAGCCCAGGGTCCACTGTTATAACAACATTCATTTTGTATAATCTTAGAATAATTAAATAAACTAAACTAAATATTAAAATTTAATAAACTCTATAATAAAAACAAAATTAACAGCAGCAACAAAAGCCTATAGCCTAGCCTAAGCCTAGATACATATACATTTTTGTCTCGCAAACCACTGCCCTGCGGAAGTGTGCCCAAAAAGGCTGGTAGCATTGTTACGTTGAATAGCGATGCTTATTCTTTGTTTAAAGAAATTGCCAGCCCTTTGGTCAGTGGAAACCTCCAGCCACAAGCTCACGAAATGGAACATTTAAAATGATTAATTTTCTGTATAATGATTTGTTTTTAACGACCGGCTTTCTACCTGCCGCCAAGACTTTTTAGGTAGCACCAAAACCCGCAGAAAACTCTGTGAAAATTACGTAAGTACAATGGCCCATGCTGAAAATCGAACCAGGATCCACTCGCGTAGCAGTCTGGCGTATAACCACTGTGCCTCTGAGGCCGTCATATTAAATCAAGTTCTATGATAACAAGTCTGAACGCAATAAATTGCATAAAGATGTAGCGCCGTACAAAGTAAGACTTTAATAAAGTTCATTCAGTTCCTGCAGAAAGTCGCAGAAAAATCGCAAAGTCGCCGACAGCGCCTTAATCCAGCAAATCTCATTTATTTGTTTAATGTAAAAATAAAACTTACCTCTCCGTATTTTTGGGGTTCCATAATCTCAAAAGGTAAACAAGTTTTTTTTATCTACATTAATTTTAATATTATATTTGACGGTACTGCACGAACGTGTTTTCAAATCACTAGTTCTATGCGCTGAATTATTTCATCATTATCATCATCATATCGTTGAGTTAGTATCCCATAACACAAGTCTCGAACTTACTTTGGGGCTAGCTCAATCTGTGTGGTTTGTCCGTATATATTTATTTATATTTATTTATTTAACAGGTCTTTTTAGTCTCCACTGCAGGAGCTTGACCCTCTCTGTACTTCCGGAGCCATACTTGGCCAGAGCAGACAGAGGATTTGGCCTACACTCTCCTCGCTAGCCAGACGGGTTGGAGAGGTATACTGAATTATTTAAATGCATCAAAAGTATTTGTATAATTGAGATTTGCCTAAAATAAAGGTATTAAGCACAATTAAAGAACAAGAAGCAAATCCGTGATTTGACAGTTTGTACATAACAATAACTTTTTTTGAACGGAACCCTACACGCTAGTCCTACTCGCACTTGGCCGGGGTTTTTCCGTATTCTTAATTATTCCACCGTCAGTAGAGAGTTCGAAATAAATGTTTTTAAGTAGTTTTTAATCGAACAACACAGAGTTTTAGCCGTTTGTGAAACTAAGGCGTAGACTTTACATAATAAATAGTTTATCAAGAAAATGTAAATAATGAGGCCTTCAGGCCGGGTTGCTAGGTTAAAAGTAGTATTTTCTAAGAAATATGCCGCTATAGTGTTTGCTAGATAACTATTTCTTTTTTCGAGATAATATATTTATTTAAATTGTTTACAAATAGACTTTACTTTTTTTTTCTATTTTTATACATGTTTATTTTTTATCAATATATATACAATTTAAATATAAAATATTTAAACTAATGCTACAACTAAAAATAAATATATATTTACAAATAAAAAAGGCCGGGTAAATCGTTGCCTCGTATCGTAATCGGTAGCGTGCCCAGAAGGCTGGCAGCATTGCCACGTTGGATGGCAATGCTGATCTTTTGGCCAAGGTATAGACCAGCCTTCTGGTAACGGGTCACCTCGATCAATTTATGGGCAATGGTGCCGAACAGCTTATGGGCTGATGGCCCCCACGGTCCCAAAGTTTCGACCCCAAACGGCTCAAATATGTAGTTGTTTCCAAGACTACTTGCGCCGCTTGATAACTGTTACTACTTATCTATATTTCAATTATATTTAGCTTGATTCATATATAATTTGCAATAGTCTTAATAGAGCTTTGGCTAATTATATGTCTTTATTGAAAGGTATTTAGTGACGAACAGATAATAAGATTTTGACTGTTTCATCCGAAGTGACATTGATACTTCGGCGGCCTATTCACACACTACGGGCATCGCGTAAATGGTTTTGTGGTAGCAGCACATTTTTCCGCAGTCTGTAGGTGCGAATATGTCGCCTTCTTAGCGACCAAAATCGGCTGTTAACTCAACTTTCATGTACAGACGTCTCTGCAGGCTGTTAATTATACAGGCTGACTCAATGCTCGTTATAATTATATCAAAAAATAGAGACTCAAACGGTGACCATATTATCCAATTAAAACATGAAGTGTGGACACGCACGCTAATCAAAGCGTGCGTACCTGGTTGACGTGTCATCCGCTGGCCGTCTAGTTGGATGCGCGTAGCGAGCGCGCGGTTTCCAAACATTTCGAGACTTTGCGGACTAATTTGGTAAAGTTTTTCTTTGTTAATTACAAAGAAAAAAATCAATTATATTAGCCCGCAACTATTATTATATACAAAAGCATTTTGTTGCTTTTATATTTTTGACGTTACATGTGATCATTATTTATTATGTCCTTAAGTATGACACGTAATTTATCAATCAGGAATGTAACAGTCTTCTAATATTTGAACATGTAACCCCTCAAAAAATCATTGATACGTTCAAGACTTTGAATAATAAAAAAACTGGAGACCTGTGGGACATCTCAGTATCAGTCATAAGTAATATTATAGAAATAATTGCTCCTTATTTACCCTATTTTTAATAAATGTGTAGATACAGGGACTTTTCCTGATCTAATGAAATTAAGTAAAGTTATACCGTTGTACAAATCGGGTGATAAAAATGATCCAACAAATTACCGTCCCATTTCTATTCTGCCAGCGTATATATAAATAGTATAGTAAAATATTTTAATCGTTCGAATGACAAGCAACGAATGACAAAAATTACGCCGTATTACGTATGCTTGTCATTTGAACGATCAACATCTAGGTTTCACTGCCTGAAGATGCCTCGTGTAGAGGCGAAACACGTGTCGCGAGCACGACGGCCGACATTGCTCCAGCCTCAACGGATGCAGCAGTATCGACCAGGGTTGCATGCATCAACTATTGGTGGCGGGTATGAAGGGACTAACAGTAGTGGGTGGGCGCTGGCCAGCAATAGTTTGCATGAACTAACTGGTGGCGGAAGCACGCAAAGTAAATTGTCTCAAAGTAAACGTAGCTTTGGCTTCCGCAAAGTAACACCTGAATCTATTAACTATTTACGCGAAAAATAGTGATATCCACAACAGGAATACGAGAAATAAAAATTAGCGACACCAACTTTGCGATTACAGAAAACAATGAATTCATTTTTGGGACTTAGTATACGCTTTATAATAGAATTCCTAAAGAAATATTGGCTCTGTCATGAGGTAAGTTTAAGACTGCTGTTAAAAATCAATTACTTAAATTTTTAAGCCTACTATTGTATTAATGACTATTTAACAGATAAAACTTCATAGAAGTAATACATTCAATAAATTGTTAATCATATACTAAAAACGTGTGCGATTCCACTATTAACAACTACGGCGGACAAGCATCTAAATAACTAAACTTGTAACTTATTTAACTAATAAACTATCAACTTCAAGAAAAGGGATTGTGTGATTTTACGGTCATCTCAACTACATCGCCACAACTATAGGCCGTCGCTCATACATCCTTTTTGGTCCTTCGAGCCGGATTTGAACCAGCGACCTATGGACACCTCGCTATGCGAACCCTACGACAACTCGCCGAGGACGAAGGCCATCGGTTTCCCGTCGCCGCTAACGTATTACCCAACTATTATTTTATGGACGATTTGGTCCACGGCCAAAATAACATTAAGGACGCTAAACGACTTATACATCAACTCATTGAACTTATGAAAAAGGGAGGATTCAATCTCAGGAAGTGGTCAAGCAAAAAGGATGTATGAGCGACGGCCTATAGTTGTGGCGATGTAGTTGAGATGACCGTAAAATCACACAATCCCTTTTCTTGAAGTTGATAGTTTATTAGTTAAATAAGTTACAAGTTTAGTTATTTAGATGCTTGTCCGCCGTAGTTGTTAATAGTGGAATCGCACACGTTTTTAGTATAACATAATTTATATTGAAGTTAAAAGTAGGGCGACGACGCAGCAAATTTGTACGACGTGCTCGTACATGTTCCCGAGGGGAAATAGAAAGGAGGAAAAGCATCTATGACAAGTAAAAAAAATAAAATAAAATATAAAAACACTATTCCAAATTGAAGTCGAAACGTTTTCTTTCCGGGGCAGGTGTCTTCCAGTGAGGTCTAATTTCTTGCAGTTCTATTCCTCGCAGTTCTACAGGTTCAGGCTCTACCTGGTTCGCTGTCTTCTTCTTTGGTTTCCGACATTTTGTCAGTGTGAAGTAAACGGCAAGTACTAGTGCTCCGACGCATAATAGAGAAGATATTGTGTAGTGGTAGATGTCATGATCGTTGAGGTCAGGCTGAGGTAGAAATTCGTGTTCCTTCTGGAAGTTTAGTTTCTCTTGAATTTCAGCCAAATTACCGTTAAAGCTGGAGTTCTTCAATGTTAAGACTGCATTGCGCCAGGTTTTGACAACCATGTTGTTTATCGTAAAATTCAAATTTATGTCTTCTATATCTCCGGAATAATACGATTTGCTCCCAACTTCATTAAATGAAAATATTGTGGCATCTCTCCTTTTCAATAAACATCGTGGTTTTAGCGCTATTATTCCAGTTCCTTGAAATGACACCGATGTAATTTGATCGTCGCAGACGATCCGTTGTAGGTTATTATCGCAGCTCGTGTACAACCATATGTTTACTTTGTGTAGTTGTCTCCACTCGTCATTGCATATTACGTCATCCGTGACGCAAGTTAGTGACGTATGTTGACTAAATATCTTCGCTTCACACGGTGCATCCTTGTCTTGCAGGTGATAAATAGGTTGATTAAGGAAGCAGATAAATCCATCCTCGTATACTATCATGCAGTTTCGCAGATAATCTTCATTAGTGGCTATAAAGGTGTCCTTGGCGAAGTTTATGCCTATATACTTAGAAGTTTCTCTTATCAGTCTCCACCTTCCATCTGTTTTGAACGGTATAGGTATAACTCGGTATAATGTGAAGTGATCTTCCGTAAGCAATGGAATGTGTATCTCAAATAACATGTAGTTGACTGTCATTCGTGCCTTGACAAAAGTAAGTTTATATATATTGTGTATATCTTGTTGGACGTTTTTGATAGGTAGTGACAATCCCTTCCGCAGTCTGCTTGATATTGTGTTCAGCTGTGTAATTATAAAGGATGCTGGAAATACTCTCATGTCGAGATGTCCTCTGTATACGTCTGCTAAGGCTTCGAGTAATGTATCTTGGATTCGGTGTAAGTTATTCAATATCAGGCTGGCGGTAATTGAGACACTGTTGACGTCACTCATCGAAAACAGTCTTTGTACTCTGGTTTCTATATTTGATATTTCCGAGTGTACTTGATCCATGTAGTTGTGTAAAGTTTGAAATTGTTGCCTCATAGTTTCTTCACTTTTCTTAATAATGTTGTTCTCAGCTTCCACAATCAGTGTTTGGTTTCTTATCAAGTCGAGTAAGTGGTGATCGTTTGTTTTTAAGGCTTCAATGTCTCTTTCGTATTTTTCTGCGAATTTACTGTCTAATACGCCAAACATCGATCGCATCAGGTTACCAACTCCATCGAAGTAGCTTCGTCGGCGTCTGGTCATATGTTGTGAGAGTAAAAGTGTGTTATATTCAGTTAGGTGACTGACTTCATGACGTAATTGTTTCACTACCGCGTCACAGGGTGCGTGCGTCATTCGTTTGCATATGTTATCTATTTTATCGACGTATGTTACGATGTCTTGCGAGGCTTGCCAATAGTTAGTTAAGTTGTAATAAGTTAATATTGTCCATTCGTCATGAATTAATTGTAGATTTCCGATCTCGTCGAAGTAGATAGGCTGGTCTTGTTGTAGTTTCATAATCTTGTAGTTAGTTGATTCGCAATAGGTCCCCGTGAAGGTCATGAACAGCATTGCTAGGAGAGTTAAGCAGTTAAATCTTGTCTTTGATTTAGTAATAACCTTTGATCCTCTTGGTTGAGAATCTTCGCTTTCGGTAGATAGTGTTACAGATGGATTGTGTTTCAGTGCCGGCTTTTGAACAGGAATGTTTTATTCATTATCGTCGATCGGTAGGCGAGCTAGTTTTATTATCGGCCGTTTAAAGTATCCTCCTTTAGTTTTCAGCGTGACAACGCGAACGTGGCTGTCGGACCCGGGATGCAATTCGGTGACGCGGCCTAAAGCCCATTTTCCAGAAGGTAAGTTATTCTCTTGTAAAAGTACCAAGTCCCCCCTTTCTAAGTTTCTTCTAGGTTTCTGCCACTTGCTTCGTGTTTGTAGCTGATGTAAATATTCGTTCGACCATCTCTTCCAGATTTGTAGTTTCATGTGTTCCAGAAGCTTCCAGCGGTTGGTGTAATCCATCTTGTATGAGTCATCATCCCTTTGCGGTAATGTAACAATCGGGCTGCCTATGAGAAAGTGACCAGGCGTTAAATAATCAAGGTCATCTGGGTCTTCTGTCAACGGGCACAAAGGACGAGAGTTCATGCAGGCTTCAATCTCTGTAAGTAGTGTTGTAAATTGTTCAAAAGTAAGTTTTTGTTCTCCCAGGACTCTTTTTAGGTGGTATTTCATAGATTTTACTCCAGCTTCCCACAGGCCCCCTCCTGAGGGCCATAAAGGTACGTTGAAGTTCCAGGTCACGTGTTGATTAGTCATTTCCCTGCGTAGCTCGGGTGACGTTAAAGTTTCGTTGTCTTCGAATTCCTTGCGTAATTGCTTCTCTGCTCCAACAAAGTTAGTCCCATTGTCCGTAAAGACGTTCTTCGGTGTTCCTCGTCACGAACACATTCTTCTAAATGCTGCTATAAAAGTTTGAGTACTTAGATCAGAAGCAAGTTCCAAATGCACAGCTTTAGTCACCATGCAAATAAATATAACGATGTATGCTTTACAAGTTTTGACAACTCTTCCCTTGTTTATTTTAATATCAACATAGCCAGTAAAATCAATCCCGGTGTTGGTGAACGGTCTGGATGGTGTTAGTCTCTCAGACGGGACGTCAGCCATTATCTACTCATTTCTGTGCGGTTTAAACCGATGACATCTTACACATCGTCGCAAGTATTTCTTCACAGTCGCGTTTCCTCCAAGTATCCAGTACTGAAGCCGTGTATTTGCCAAAGTAAGGCGAGCTCCCCCGTGTAGGGTCTTGTTATGCGAATCGTGTATTATCAGCTCAGTTAACCTTCCCGAAGATGGAAGGATAATTGGATGTTTAGTTTCAGCAGGCAGGGTTGAGTTTTCCAGGCGTCCTCTCACACGCAGCAAACCATCTTCATCAAGAAAGGGTGACAATGTCAGTAATTTGCTCTTCCTCGATACAGTTCCAGTTCGTTTCAGATAATGTAAATCTTCACCAAAGTTATCTTCTTGGACTTGCTTGATGATCAACTTTAACGCCTTTTCTAGTTCCGGCAATGATAAGTTATCTCCCATCGTTATGTTTTTATATCGAAGTTGATTTGGCCACCGTAATAACCAAGTGACTACTCGTATTACTCGTGTCAATGCACTGTATTTATGTAATAAATGACTTATAACGCTCGTGCATGTCTGAGTGTCACGTTGCAATGCCACACATGTTGTTTTTAATTCATTTTCTGTTACGAAACTATTTTCTTGTTTTGATAGGTTATTTTCATTATAAGTTTGAATGAACTGAGGGCCTTCCCACCAAAGTTTAAAGTTCAAAAGTTGAGATGGTGAAAGTCCTCTTGACGCACAGTCTGCTGGGTTTTCTTCCGACTTCACATAGCGCCATTTATTGCCGGGAAGTGTCTTGTTAATTAATGTTACTCTCGAGGCAACATAGCTCTGCCATTTTGTAGCTTCTCCCTGTAGCCACGCAAGAACAACTTGTGAGTCCGTCCAGCAGCAAATATTAAGTTGTTTATTGATGAATGTATCTTGAAGTTTTTTAATAAGTTTACACAGTAAGACCGCTCCGCAGAGTTCCATACGAGGTGTAGTTAGTTTAGTTTTGAGCGGCGCGACCTTAGTTTTCGCAGCGAGCTTTATTTTCGTTACAGTGTATCCATCTTTTTAATGAAAGTTTATTTACGTTAGGTAAATATCGACGTAAGTTTTCCCATTCTTGGGTTATTTCGTAAGGTAAAAGTTCATCCCATTCTAGCTTTGTGGACCACACCTTTTGAAAAATAAGTTTCGCCTTGAAAGTTGTTGGGGATAACCATCCCATGGGATCATAAAGTTTTATTTCAGGTAATTGCCAGTTGAATAAGTAGGTATCTTCGGTCGGATTCCACCGTATGCCTAGCGTTTTAGTTGTGCTCTTTGGACTTCCGTCTTGATTAAAGTTAATTGTGTTTTGTAAACATTTTTGCTCTTCCTTTAGTTCGCTTAGTAGGGCCGGCTCGTTACTTGACCACTTCCTGAGATTGAATCCTCCCTTTTTCATAAGTTCAATGAGTTGATGTATAAGTTGTTTAGCGTCCTTAATGTTATTTTGGCCGTGGACCAAATCGTCCATAAAATAATAGTTGCGTAATACGTTAGCGGCGACGGGAAACCGATGGCCTTCGTCCTCGGCGAGTTGTCGTAGGGTTCGCATAGCGAGGTATGGGGCGGCTTTCATGCCATACGTGACCGTGCTGAGTTGCCATTCCTTCAGGGGTTCATGAGGGGTATCGCGCCAAACTATCGTTTGTAGACATTGTTGTTCTTCGTCAAGCATAATGTTTCTGTACATTTTTTCCACATCCGCTGTAAACACGTATTTGTATAGCCGCCAGTTCAATAGTAGGGAGCACATATCTTTCTGTAAGTTAGGGCCGGTGTACATTAAATCATTAAGGCAATGATTGTTTTTGTTACTTCTATAAGAGGCGTTAAATACTACTCTCAACTTAGTGGTAGTAGACTCAGTTTTCAGTACACCGTGGTGTGGTAGGTATACTTGTTTCTCGGTAGTTTTGTTGCGTGGAATCATGTGGCCCATTGTTATGTAATCGTTCATGAATTTTCGATACTCCATAGCAAAGTCAGGGTTGTTCATCATTTTCTTCTCAAGTTGATAAAATTGCGAAATAGCTTGCGGACGTGTGTCACATAAGTTTTGTTTGTAGTCAGGTTTCATAGGCATTTTCACCACATATTTTTCGTCAGATTGTCTCTTAGTAGTTTGTTTATAGTGATTTTCACAATATTCTTCTTCGCCTGTTAGTGTAGAGCTCTCCGGTATTTCTTCAGACTCCCAAAATTTCGTTAGTTGTTCTAAATCCATCAAGGTTAAGTGACAGTTATAAGTTTTGACGTTGCCGCATAATACCCAGCCCATCTTAGTTTGCTGGGCAATGGGAAAACCGTTCTCTCCTTTCACCAGACCATCTAAGATTAGTTCCGAATAAATATCTGCTCCGAGTAATATATCGATACGTCCAGAGGTGTTAAAGTCGGGGTCGGCTAGTTTTAAGTTTTCCAGGTAATTCCATCCCTCCGCGGAAAACGAAGTGTTAGGTAAGTTATTGATCAACTTGTTTATGATAAATGGTTGAACCTTGAATTCTTCATCTGAGTGCAACGACTTGCATTCTAAGTTAATGACACCCTTGCACTTGCCGTTAATGGTGCCGACGCTTTTGAATGCTGCGTTGATCCGTTGACGTGGTAGACGTAATCTTTGCGCAGCATCCTCGCTGATAAGGTTCATTTGCGAGCCCTGGTCAAGTAGAGCACTTAAAGTTATGTAAGTTCCGTCAATACATTTTGCCTGTAATTTAATAGTGGCCAAAAGTACTTCCTTCCCGTCGTTGATTATGTTGTTAACCGCTTGGTTGATCTTGTTAGAAGCTGTGTTGGACCTCTCACTCGTTGTGGGCAAATCATTTTGATGCAGAAGAGTATGATGAGATTTTTGGCAATCTTTACAGGTTTTTCTCGAAAAACATTGCTTATTTCCGTGGCTGTACAAACAGTTTTTGCATAATTGTAATTTCGAAACTATGTCATTTTGTCCGTCTAGGCTCATATTCAGGAATTTGTCACATTGCATCAACACATGACTTGTTGTTTTGCAGAGCGGGCACGTTTTTGCCGTCATACAGAAAGTTTTTGGTGTTATTTCTTGCTTGTTATAGTGCGTTGACCTGAAGGCATTATTATCTTTATAATAATTATTGAAACGTTGTTTTCCCACGAATGCCGGTCTGTTGTTATGTTTATAGGTAGTATAAGGATTATAGTTCGAATGCTTGGCCGTGGAAACTTGTTTTTGATTTTGGTTGCGCTGCATTGTTTCGTATGCCATAAACTTAGTTTCCAGGAATTTTATGAATTCTTCGAGGTTGGGAAGATCTCTCGGTGACTCCAGGTCTCTGATATATTCTCCATATGTTACACTGTCAAGTTTTTGGCTGATTAGGTGGACGATTACCGGATCCCAAGTAGTTATGTCGAGACCAATATTCGTAAAGCCGTTCAAACATTCCAGAGTGACGTCATGTAATTTTTTTATGTTAAATGCGTTTGGCTGTTGTATCGACTGTTGGTTAAGGAGCGTATTCATAAATGATGTAAATAGGAGTCTCTCGTTGTTGTATCGATGTTGTAAAATTTCCCAACAGGAATCGTAGTTTTCAGCGCTAATTGCGAGATGTTGTATAAGTTTTTCCGCTTCACCCTTAAGTTTCGATTTCAGCAGCTGCATCTTCTGAGTTTTAGATAGTAGAGGATTAGAGTGCACGCTTTCCATAAATAAATCCTTGAACGAAACCCATTGAGTGTAGTTACCGTAGAAGTCAGGGATTTCAATTCTTGGCGTAGTTTTCTCGTAGTGAGCGCTGTTCCATACTTTTTTGTTGATTTCTCTTTTCAGGTTATCATATTTTGTTTCCCACGTCGAGTATTGTTTTTGGTATTGCGGGTTGGAGCCTTGAAGGATGTAATCAATTTTCCAGTGGGTCTTGTCGACTATATCCCACTTAGCCTTCAAAATGTTAAGATGATCTTCTATTTCCCATTTTTCCGTTATAAGTTCCAAGTTTATTTTCGCAGCCGACCGTTCAAACGCCTTAAAGTTGCATTGTTGTTGTTTTAAGAGTTCCTGAATTTTCTCTCCGCTCAGCTCCTCTACTTTCATTCCAGTAGGCGTACCATGGATGGTGTTATCGATCTCTTCAAAATCAAAGTTCGATTTAAGCGACGTTTGAGTTTCAGGTAATGGTTCCGAAGCGAACTTCTCTAGTCGACCCAGAATGTCGTTGCGGACGTCTTCAACCAGTAATTTAGTTTTCTCATAGACTTGGTTTACGTAATAAGTGAATGATTTGTCTTCTTGTTTCATAAGTTTCTCGTTGTTCAGTTCAAATTCACCCCAATGAGAGTCCAAAGCGGTCAATCTTGTAGTTAAGTAGTTTTTTGTCTTCCTTTCTGAGCCATCTTTCTTGTAGTTAACACAGAGTTTCTTGATGTTACCGAAGCATTCATCTTGGCGTGCGATGATTTCTACGAAGTTAGAGGCCATTGCCAAAGTTGTAGTTAAGTTGACTGTAGTTAGCCGTAGGTAGTTCTTGAAGACCACGTAGAACACGTAATCCTCTCGTAAATCGTAGTGCTCGAAGGACCAAAAAGGATGTATGAGCGACGGCCTATAGTTGTGGCGATGTAGTTGAGATGACCGTAAAATCACACAATCCCTTTTCTTAAAGTTGATAGGTTATTAGTTAAATAAGTTACAAGTTTAGTTATTTAGATGCTTTTCCGCCGTAGTTGTTAATAGTGGAATCGCACACGTTTTTAGTATAACATAATTTATATTGAAGTTAAAAGTAGGGCGACGACGCAGCAAATTTGTACGACGTGCTCGTACAATATACATCAGTGATTACTTAATGTAAAATAATTCAATTTGTTATAAAATATGTGAAAGTGTAGCCCTTCAGGCACGTAGGGACCAATACTGGACTGAGTTTCTTTCGGCGTATTCTTCTCAGCAGTGGTCGTTTCGAAACGCTAGTAGCTTATCGATTTTGCAAATATTAAAAATAATAATATGACGTACAGAAAGAGATACATGATATCCAAATTTAAATAAAATTCTATTTCATTTCATTTCATTTGTATAGATTTAGAGATCTTTACACCTATAAACCGACTTTTCCAATGGTATACTTATTCTAAATTATGTATCACCAGGTTAGCGTGAAGGTGAAACATGGTTCACTGCTCTTTGTTGAAATTATTTTTTGTGTTTATCATGTGTTTATGTATAATGCGACCTAAAACTTGGAACTAGCCTTCTAATGTTTTTTTTTGTCTACTTTAAATTGTGTATCTATGCTTTCTTCATTTGAGCACATCGCGTGATGGCATCATTCTTTAGATTTTCGCCCATTCCCTCTATAGGCTTTTACGATATGGGCGGAAGGGAAAGCAGCAGGTACATTCTACAATTTTTCTTCACGAATTGCTTTTAGATATATAATATAATTTATTCGAAACCATTATAGAGGTAAGTAGTATGTACCATTGAGAAATTATTTATTTATTTTTACTAAACAATATATATCTAAAGTAAGTTAACATTGGCTATTATCTAAAACGTAATCTAAAAACTTATTATTAAATAAAACTAAAACTAACTCAAAATATCTAAAAAAATTGGGGAATTTGGCGTTGTCCCGAGGATGCTGGTAGCATTTCCTCGCTGAATCGCAACGCTAATGCGCTGTGCGAGGAAACTGCCAGCTCTTCGGTCCCCTGTCATTTCAGTATGTACCATAAAGTACACAGAAGAACTTGTAAGCTTCTGAAAGCACAAGCCAGAAAAGCTCTTGATACATTGGCGAGTATATAACTTCGTCAAAAGACAATGGCGTTAATATATGCAATGCATGTACGTTACGGAGTTCAATCAAGGAGACTGGCGAAGTTCGCCAGCACCTATTATTAATTCTGTGCTGAAGTGTCTATGAAGCGTTTGTAGTGATGAGACGGGAGCCCGCTACCCTCTACACAAAATACTGAAAGGAAAAATGTGCCACACGGTACATTCATTTCGAGTAGGTGTCACGGTCAATTGACCATGCCCTTCCTGGTGTCAGAGTTCTTCGGAACCGCCTCTCGGCCTCTGACGTGGTTCCTTTAACGAGTACCAGATAGCAGCCGGGACCAACAGAGTAACCTGCCTTCCGAAGCACGGAGTCATCTTTATTATCAGACAATCAGGTGATTGAAGCCTGCAATATACTAAGCAAACTGGAAACAACTAAACAAAGTATGCTTCCCGTGGGAATCGAATCCCGGCACAAAAATCTTTATGTGCCATGTGGCACATGTTCCCATCCTCAGCTGAGCGTTTACCCTGTTACATTCTCGCCTGTGGTATCTCTTAGCCGTTATTATAACAACATTTTTAACGTATTTCCTCTATCTTGAGAAAAGAAAAGCTTAGATGTACCAGCTGCTTCTCTTCCCGTGCAAACCGTAGAAGCCGGCCGAGGGAATGGGCAAAAATCTAAGGAATCTTGTGATAGATGGCTAGCAACCCAACACTATAACACTGAGGTGGAATCAAAATTCCACCTCAGCTTCTTTGTTTATTCTTCTTTGTTTCTTCTTGTTTCAGAACTGCGAATACTTTTACAACTATATTTTCACAGGTATTGGACCCGCTTAAATGTAGTTATGTAATAAAAGTATTGACCGCGCCGGGAATCGAATCCGGTGTCCATCGTGTAGCAGGCTGGCGTGTTTAACACTGGTCCACGAAGGCCGGTGCTTTTTGGCTTATACATACAGGTGTAGACAAAGCCTAGTAACCGAAGGTTCTTAACTGAGCTTGTGGGTGGAAAAGGGAATCAAAATGGTGATGGGTTGCTTGCCGCATCGCCTATTAAAGGATTTCTTAGATTTTTTTTCTGAATAGATTATTTTTGTATGCATATTGCAACCATTTTATATTATCGAGACAGTATTCATTAGCTGTCTGCAGCTAATGAATACTGTCTCGTATGAATATGTCAGCCTAATATCTCTTCTTTCACTACTTTGCACCAAACCCCGGCTTCAAAGTGATTTGGGGAACAAAGAGATCGCGGATCCATTTCGCGCGAGTTTTAAACAATGCGTTAAACAAAAACTTGTAGCAACAATGGAACGGGTAGGGCGGCTATTCTGGAGAAACTGGAAATATTTTATTTATTAACATAAGGGATACACAACAGGTAACAATAAAATAAGTTTATTCTAAAATACATCCTATATTCTGAGCTATCTTTCTTCCATGCTGGTCTGGGAGAAAAGAAAAAACGTAGAATGTACCAGCTGCTTCTCTTCCCGCGCAGATCGTTAAAGCCGATCGAGGGAATGGGCAAAATCTGAGGAATCATGTGAATAGGCGATGCGGCTTGCAACCCATCACTATTTTGATTTCGTTTTCCACCTAATGCCCACCAACATGATAAACGTGGCCTTCAGGTCTTATAGACCTAGGCTCTGTCTACCCCGCAAGGGAAAAAGACGTGATACTATGTATGTATGTATTCTGAGCTAGATTGAGACTCAAAAGCGTGCATACATAGTATGACAGTTGTGAACACCGTTCGAGCATTATACATAGATTTTTTTTGTGATATAGGTCGGCAAACGAGCAAGCGGGTCACCTGATGGTAAGTGATCACCGCTGCCCATGGACAACTACAACACCAGGGTGTGACAGGTGCGTTGTCGGTCTTTCAAGGAGTAGGGCGAAGGAAATGGAGAGGAAGGATGGGCCTACGGCTCTCTCACTCACCGAACGAAGCATAGAAGTGGTAAAGCTTCTCGTCGGCTTCGATTTTCTGTGAGAGTGTGGTACTTCCCCGGACGAGCCGGGAAAAATATAATCTTTCAAATAAACTTAAATCAACTACTAAACCGATTGTGAATAAATTAAAATGGGACCAATTTGAAAGCTTACCCTTTCAAACAAAAAAAGATTTTATAAATTCGGTTCATAAATGACGGTGTTCTGAGGTACCAAACATAAAAAAATACAACCGAATTGAACACCTCCTCCTATTTTTAAGTCGGTTAAAAAGTGCCTAGGAGTGACGGATATAAAACAAAATAAAAATATAATTGCTTGTCTGTAAAGTCGGTTTACGGGCGATAATTTTACATGATAACGGTGGAAGATAGATAGATAAGTCACAAGCCGAACTCATAGGCCGATCGTGCCTCTCTATCGCTTGTTCCGCGCTATCGCTTGCATACGGAACGTGACACATTTTAGTGCGTGCAGCCGGCGTTCATCGATTTATTAAACGTTATCACGTCTAAAATGTCATATTTAACTCTGGATATAATGTCGAAAAGATGTCGAAAAATGTTGGCAGCAAAATAACGTAGCCATAAAATCCTGTCTAATATTATCAAATGTACCTAAGTTTGTCCCTTTATCCACTGAATACATTGGTCTTTCCAGGAGCGAGCTCTGGCTGGAGACCTACATTACATTAACTTCTCCAAAGGGCCTCAGCCACAGAATAAGTAATTGCCTCTACGGCCACGCAACCTCTCAAAGGACCGAGGTAACACCTGTGAAGTCAAAGGAGATACAATTTTAAAAATAAGAAAATTAGTTTTACTTTAAATTGTCGTGAGAAAGTGCCTGCCTCTTTTTACTGACTTCAAAAAAAAGGAGGTTATCAATTTGTATGTATTTTTTCAATGTTTGTTACAGCAAAACTCTGTTATTTATGAACCGACTTAAAAATCGTTTTAGTTCAAAATGTAAAGAAACCAACCAGTAGTTTGTTGAAGTCGATCTTTTATCTCAATAAATCTTTGAATCTTGAATTATCATATTGCCAACCGAACCCAAAAAGCCTAAGCCTGTTTTGCCTTGTGGACGTGATTGTGATTCTGTGAATCACTAGTAAAAATTTAATCCTGACACTATAAAAAAAATATATAATCATCTTCATTAGCATTTAAATAAAATACTTTAGTACGGTATTATCGCATATATTACATTATTTTTACACCTAACGTTTCGAAGACTTTACAGTTTTCATGGTCGCAGGTATACTAAGTTGACATTTGTCCTCAAAAGAAGTTTTCGAAACGTTAGGTGTAAAAATAATGAAATATACGCGATAATACCGTATTAAAGTATTTTATTTAAATGTGTAACAATTGCGAAAAGATCAGAAACCATTATCTTCATTAGCAGCCTAATAAGGGTATTCTGAAATGCTTACTAACAAATAGCAGCACTGAATCGTAGGGTCCGATGAGCTGCTGTCATTGGGTAATATTAAACGAGAAAAAACAACAGACATATCGTTGTCTAAAATCTGCTTACTGGCCCCGACACTAAGCGATCTTCTTTCGGAAAAACCTATACTCTGCATGCAGGATGTCAGCCGCGTCTAATGCTCGCCATTTTTGCGCTTATCTTTTCCATCATGGACCAGCTCAGCTGCCTTGACGATGTCATCGGTCCATCGAGTCCCTGGCTTTCCTCGGTTTCTGTGGTCCAGTCATTGCCTCCAGTGCAGTTTTCTGGCTCTTTCCTTCCTCTTTACGGCTTATATGATAAAGCGATCAATTTTCATATTAAAAAAAACGGGTTCTCACGTATTTTTAGTCGAAAAATGGCGACAGTTTCAACCAAGTCAGGTGGCCTTCTTCAGGGCGAGTGTCAAGGACGCCTCGGCGCCGATCATCAGTAATCATCGGACGGCTGTTTACTAGGTTGACACTATCGGCATTTTCCGACTAAAATACGTGACTGAAGCAGTGTGGACTTCTTTGTTCGTCCACATGGGGTCCTCAGTAGACTGTATATGTCGGTAGGCGCCGGTGTCGACCCTTCCAGGAGTTGGGAATGAAAATGCTGGGTGCTTCTGCTACACCGTTTATACTACGAATATGCACTGTTCACAAGACACTTAAAACTGAAATAACTAGATATAATTTTCTCATCACATATTAATTACCCCGTAGGGTATACGCATTTCAAGCATACGTACGTCTTCAATACTACCCACTATCTAGTAGTGTGGTATTCTACTAAATTCATATCCGATGAATATAAAGTTGATTAAATTATATCATATTGGTATCACACTTAGGGCGTAAACCTAAGGGACGTGGGTTCGAATCCTTCCTGTGGCTGAGTTCTTGTTCATCACATATTTTTAATTTTAATAATATACCGAGCATTGTAATGCTATTTAAAAACAATTTAAGTAAGATAGAATTTCCTTAAAATAATACATTTTATATTTAATACTTATTAAGAGATAAAATTTTCATCCATTTTTAACAATACGAAATGAAAAAAAAACAAACATCGCTGTGAATTCGAATTCATTGACAGAACAAGAAAGCTTACTGACTTTTGAAAAATTAACGAAATTTCAAGTCCTCAATATTTTCCACGTGAATCGAAGTCTTTGAATTTTTTTCATAAAAGTTTTGGAGTGGAAAAGGGTTTAGAAGATTTGCACGCGGCTGTGCGTCCGGGCGGGTCCGGGGCGCGGAAGCTGCGCCGTGAAGCGTGTCACTTGAAACACGCCGAGAGCGACGAACGACGAGTTACGATCTTACCAGGCATGTAATGCCAATGAATAACCACTCGCACTTCAAATTATTGATGCCGGATATTTTTAAATGTAAGGAGGTTAAAGCACATGAAAAAAAAGCCGGCCAAATGCGAGTCGGACATTATCCTTACTAATATTATAAATGCGAAAGTGAGTTTGTTTGTTTGTTTATTTGTTTGTTTGTTTGTTACGCTTTCACGCCGTAACTACTGAACCGATCATCATGAAATTTTGCATACAAGTTCTCTGGAGTCCGGAGAAGGACATAGGCTACCTTTTATCCCGGGAAAAAATACTATTCCCGAGGGATCGACATTCACGCAGGCGGAGCCGCGGGCGAAAGCTAGTCCTAACTAATATTATAAATGTGAAAGTGAGTTTGTTTGTTTGTTACGCTTTCACGTTGTAACTATTGAACTGATCATCATGAAATTTTGCATACACGTTATCTGGGGTACGGAGAAGGACATAGGGTACATTTTATCCCGGAAAAATGACTGATCCCGAGGGATCGACATTGACGCGGGCGGAGCTGCGGGCGAAAGCTAGTAATATTATAAATGCGAAAGTGAGTTTGTTTGTTTGTTACGCTTTCACGCCGTAACTACTGAACCGATCATCATGAAATTTTGCATACAAGTTCTCTGGAGTACGGAGAAGGACATAGGCTACCTTTTATCCCGGGAAAAAGTACTATTCCCGAGGGATCGACATTGACGCGGGCGGAGCCGCGGGCGAAAGCTAGTCTTTAATAAGTTTAAAATTATTTACTCCAAATTCATAATATACAATGTAAAATTAAAATACATAGTAAAAAAACCATATGTCAGAATTAAAATACATAAAAACAAAAAGAAACACATTTTTCTAGCCCGCCCTTTAGCGTCTCTGGTGCAAAGGTGCCCAAAATACTAGCTGCATTGCCACGCTGGATGGCAATGAGTTTAAAATTATCAAAAATATTTTTATTAAATGATGTAACTAAATATGTATGCTTTTCGAAATTTTCCCTTTATCTGTGCTATAAGCCGTTGCTTCGTACTAAATTTCAAGATTGTGAGTTCACGGACCCTGTAGGTTTTGATTCCCTTGCGAATGTTGAATATTTGCAGCATAAACAGTTGTATCTTTAGATTGCGTTGGCCTAGAAGTTTGATTTTTTCACAGCTCCAAGGGACAATAGACCTGAGTATTTGATATGAATTTCAGCTTAAGGCGCTGTGCATCAGAAGAATACCGTAAAACGTGTATTTTTTCGTCGCACAGTTAGCTTTATTTTTCAAAGAATACTAGCATGAAAAAAATATGAAGTACAGTACAAAGATCAAAATAAATGGTTACATCAAAATATGTTCAAAAAATATTTTTAAACTTAGCTAAATAAAATAGCAAAAAAGCTATATCCAGAAAAAGTTTCGTCGCGAATTACTTGATATTTTCAGCGACAACTACCAACTTTTTTATATCTATAATAAGTATAACTGGATGAGCCAGATGGATACCTAAAAACAATACAATACTTGGTTATAATTATTGAATTATTAAATTAAAAGTGAAAATTAACACGAAAATGGCAGACACGGGTTTGAACTGAGACTGACGACAAGTATGACACGAGTAAAAAATATATCGCGCGATGTCCGCTACAAACGGTTAAGGGATACAGCGCCTTAATGCTTTTAGCAATTTTTACTTTGTCTGTGCTATAAGACGTTGCTTCGTACCAAATTTCAAGATTCTGAGTTCACGGGAAGTACCCTGTAGGTTTTGAATCCCTGTCGAATGTCGAAAAAACACAAAAAATTGTGGCATAACCAGCTGCCTCTTTTGACTGCGTTGGCCTAGAAGTTTGATTTTTTCACAGCTCCAAGGGACAATAGACCTGAGAATTGATATGTATTTCAGTTTGATACCTTTACGCGTTCCTGAGAAAAAAGTCTTGACAGACAGACAGACGACAAAGTGATCTTATAAGGGTTCCGTTTTTTTCCTTTTGAAGTACGGAACCATTATAAGATCACTTTGTTGTCTGTCTGTCTGTCTGTCAAAACCTTTTTCTGTCAAGACGGAAATAATTTTGATGGAGGTTATGGGGTTTAGCTAGGGGCCAAGTAATAATAAGTATTGCTGGTATTTACAAATATACACGCGAAAGAAAAAAATATTCGCGTAAAAGAAAACGGTTATGGACCAATGGTATAAGCACGCATTTCATAACTAAAAGGTCCTGAGTTCGCTCACTACCCGGCCTGACATCACAGGCACAGGCACCTCTTATTGACTCCCTATTCCTTCAAACTCTGGCTTTATCTTTATCTTTTCACTAAAGATCAAATCATTTCAACATATTTGATTTCACAACAGTTAACTTTAAAAGAGAGACGCAATTTTCTTTTAAATTTATTGTCTCTAAGGATCTCCAAACAGCAGTTATTTAACAATGATTAACACCCTAAGGGAACTTACCTAACCTAAACATACTACGAGTACGTGACCCAAAGTAAATAAAATAAATAAATAAATATATACGGACAAATCACACAGATTGAGCTAGCCCCAAAGTAAGTTCGAGACTTATGTTATGGGATACTAACTCAACGATACTATATATTTTATAACAAATACAGATTACACATCCAAGACCCAGGCTAATCTGAAAAAGATCATTTTTCATCTTGACCTGGCCGGGGATCGAACCCGGTCACTCCGTGTCGCAGGCTGGCGTGTTGACCGCTGCGCCACGGAGCTAGTCAAAAGTATATGCCAAGATCCCCTCTCTCCCCTATAGTTTTGACGTAGTTATTCATAAATTTGGTTTTCAATATTATACTGCAAATCAGTAGTAAAAAAGAAAAAGATTAATTAAATGTACGTAGAAAATATTCTAGACGTGAACTGCTGCACGCACGGAAAAGTGTCATGTTCCGTTTGCAAGCGAGAGCGCGGAACAAGCGATAGAGAGGCACGATCAGCCTCAGCGTTCGGCTTGTAACGCATCTATCTTCTTCCACTGTTATTACGTAAAATTATCGTTCGTAAACCGACTTTAGACACAACAAATTTTTTTAACTATGTTATAGCTCTTTTTAACTGGCGTTGTACAAAATCGCTCGACCTTTTGTATAAGTATAAAGAATGTATGTTTTCCCTTCATAATATTAGGGTCCACAAGGTCTGTTCATAACGTACGTTATAAATACAATATCTGGCATGTCAGGTATCGACTGACGTACAGGGAGTCGATTTCTGATCCATTCGAACCGCTACGTATGCGAATAATCAAACTTCTGCCTGCGAATCTTAAGAAAGTAATGTTGCTACCGAAAAATGTATTCTAAATACGTCAAAATTCTGTCAAGTACGATACCAGACTCTTTATTTTATTATTTTGCATACGCGTTTTCTGGGATACGGAGAAAAACATAACAAAGCTTTCATCCTATAGTAAAGTACTGTTCCTGGGGTAACTGCGCAAGCGTATCGCAGGCGAAAGCTAGTAAAATAAATGTGACCTATATTTCTAGTAATAAATGAGGCTAGTAATAAATAAGGTGAACAATAAATTTCTGTCAGTTCCTGACATTAATTAATTACAATTATTGATTTTATTCAAAAAATCTTTAAGTAGAATCAGTAATTCAGAAAATAGGTCTTTTCAGGCACTTCTCACGTCAAACTACAAAGTTTTATTTTAGAGTATACAAACGACCTGCCCCCAGCATATAAACCTTTCTTTTCAATCACTCTATCTATTAAATAAAACCACATCAAAATACGTTGCATAGTTACAAAGTGCAAAGATACATGTGTGCTCTCGCAAAATGGGCCCAAACTAGAGGCCTAGGTGTGGAACATAGCCTACGGAACTAGGTGAAGCAGGCATACATAGGGACAGACAGAAAGCGGGAAGCGACTTTGTTTTATACTAGGTAGTGATAGTTACTGGACCCCAGCTTTGCACAAGTGCATTGAACGTATTAACCTTTCTCTTCAATCACTCTTTCTATATAAAAAAACCGCATCAGAATCCGTTGAGTAGTTTTAAAGATCTAAGTATACATAGGGACCGGACAGACCGCGGAAGACATCACAAAATATTTTAATTATTAATAAATCTGTAACGAATTTCACACTATAAGTTAAAGGCTGTTTAGGAGGTCATGTATACCCTATGGTTGCGCCGCCTTTATTTATTAAATCTAATTCGCTTCCCTACTTATATCGATTATAATAGATAATAATATCGATTCGTTCTCATCACTGATTCCCTTCCTAAGCGAATCCCCACTCGCATCAGTCACCCGCTCAAAGCGTGACCGAGCGCACGCGCCTATAATACGCAATTCGCATACCGCAAAACTCGATTCACAACGCAAACGAAATACGAGTGATTTGTCGCATAAACACTAATTATTTGTGCTATTGTGTTTGAGAAGGTTAAGGGGCCCCTCTAAAAGTGTTAAATAAGACGTTTTGAAGATTTGCGCACGTCGGAAGGTGCAGCCACGAGTTATCACGTGATCGCCAGTTGCAGTTTTGCGAGGTGAGACATTCCTTCATTTTTTCCTACATAGTAGTCCTCTTTTGTCCCGTAATTATTCCCTAAATATACAGTCCATTTAAACCCCATTCGCGCATCCATATTTTTGGTCCTTCGAGCCGGATAAAGCCATTATTTTTGGTCCATTACGATCCGGATAAATCCAGTAATTTGGTTCCATAACGGGATATCGAACAATCTTTTCCCATAACATTTTTACGAATCAACGTCAGTATTCCAAATTCGGATATTAATATTCGCATTAGTAAATTAATATTGTGTTCATATAGCATACTATTATTGCTTAATTCATGTTTTACTTGAAAATCGAAGTGGAGTGATAATTAATTTCAAATCTACCTCCCACAATTTTCAACATTAATTTCGTTGTCTCATGATCGTTTTATACGATTATCCTACGTAATCAAACCTGATCTAGTGATACTTTGTCTATTTTATTATAATACACCCCCCCGCTCCGCTTAATTCAAAGCTATTTACTAGGTAATGGGTCAGTTACATACTAATGTCATTTTACATAATTGCAGCTATTGTTAATATACGTATATACACGCCGCACTATACATACCTATATAGGAAGTATAGCTGCTGCAATTTGTAAATGAGCCGCACCGCAAAACTTATGTGTTATATATATAATACAAAATACATAAGTTTAATTTTCTAATAATAAAACTTTGTAATTAAGTTATTAGTTACATAACGAGTTTGGATACACGTATTTGTTTCGTCGTTGTGATCGAGGTTAAAAAACTTATATATTTTCTTTACGCAATTACGCTCATTAATTAATAGGGTGTTATTGCGGATTAATATTGCACAGTTTGTCATCAATTCTGAAACTCAAGTCAAAGTACTAACTTATATAAATAAAACCGCGCCGCACCACCAATACAGGGTGTCACCGTTATAAGTGTGTTGCCATATGCAATATACAGGGTGATCAGTTGCATAATTATACAGGCTGACAAACCGGAAAGTGCATTATTAATTCGTTTCTTGTTGTTTATTTCGCGCATAGTTGATCATGGAGAAAGACGAAAGCAAGTTGTCACTTCTTCACGCGAAGCGAGATACAATTTTTACACGCATACAAACTATCGCTAATAGGTCGAAAGATTTATCAGATCCACGCATTAAAGAATCGTTTTTATGTGATATTGAAACCGTAGACAGGTTGCGTACGGACTTTGAAAATATTTTGGATAATATTAATTCCATTGAATCGAGCTTAAATCCTAAATACATGGTTAACTACCAGCCGCTTCTTACTTTTGAGGATTTATATTGTCGAATTAGACGCGCCGCAAAATCGCTTGAGCCTATGCCTGAATTACAGAATAATTCACTCTTTATCAAGCGTGACAGACCAAAACTGCCACCAATTCAGCTTCCTGAATTTAATGGAGACATTAAGTCATGGCGGCTATTTTATTCTGCATTTAAAACTGTCATACATGATAACCCGACCCTGTCGGACTCTGAAAAATTACATTATTTGATAGGCAAATTGACAAATAAGGCTCAATCGGTATTCGCAGGTATTACTCCGTGCGCTGAGAACTACAAAATTATTTTAGAGACTTTAATAAATAGATATGAAGATAAAAGGTTGCTTGCAACTTCATATTTAGATCAAATTTTCGAGTTAAAGCCTTCTAATTCCGCTCATGTAAATAATTTACAGATATTTCTTGATAAATTCACTTCGGTTTCAGCACTCAAAAACCTGAAGGTTGATGACCTGTCAGACTTAGTATTTTTGTATATCGCTTTGAAGAAGTTGGATCCCGAAACCGCTCGCTCCTTTGAATTAGATAATAGGGGATCTAATATTCCGTCTTTCGACACCCTAGTTACATTGGTTCGCGATCAACTTAAAATTTTGCAACGCACTTCCAAGGAAGTTAAGAAGACTGTCGATCGTCCCACAGACACGACATCAAAACCGCATAAATCAACGCATAGTTATATCAATACGTCTACCGCGCCCTCTCAACCTCGGTGTTCATTATGCAACTCCGCGCATGAACATTTGTATAAATGTTCGAGCTTTCAAAATCTAACTCCTATCGAGCGTTTTAAATTTGTTAAGTCGCAATCGTGTTGTGTTAACTGTTTGAGCGCGAAGCACTGTGTATCTGACTGTAAGTCTAATTCGCTTTGCCGTAAATGTCAGCTTAAGCATCACACGATGTTACATTTCGAAAATAAACCCGCTACGCCTACTATAAATGCCAATGATGTTAGTGGTAGTACAGTATCCGCGGCGCCACCGTCGTATGTGAGCAGCCCATGCTCACGGGCACCTGTGACGTCGCCTGCTAGTGGCCACACGGATGATGTCTCGTTGTGTACTTTTTCGGCAAATAACCGACATGTACCTACCACAGTTTTGTTGGCTACCGCGCGCGTTGTGATGGTTGACACTCAGGGTCGTGAACATTACATACGCGCTTTATTAGACAGCGCTTCGCAGAGTAATTTCGTTTCTAGAAAATGTTGCGAACGCCTAGGATTAAATTCGCGTCAAAGAGCGACTAACACTATTGTTAAAGGTATAGGAGGTACCACTAAGACTATCCAAGGTTCCGTACACCTGGAATTTTATTCGCGGCTAAATAAAGCCATAAAGTTCAATATGGAATTACTAATCGTCGACAAGGTAACCGAGCGTCTGCCTACCGTCAACGTCAATGTGTCTATGCTCACAAACTTTGAGGGGTTGCCATTGGCTGATGATACATATCACATTCTAGGAGAAATCGACGTTTTAGTCGGTGCATCAATTTTCTCGCACCTCCTATTATCTCAAAAGATTCAATGTGAGTCCGCAAATATCGCACCTTTCGCGTTACAAACCGTTCTAGGGTACGTAATTATGGGTACCGCTCCCGCTACCGCACCCGCATCCACTACTGTTTCAAATTGTTGTTTCGGCGAGCCCATGGAGGCCGCCATCCGCAAATTCTGGGAACTCGAGGAGTTGGACGTTCCGCCGATTCTGAGCCGAGATGATAAGGAGTGTGAGGATATTTATCGTCGCCCTACGTCACGCGATGTCGATGGTCGTTATACTGTCGCGCTCCCATTTAAGGGCGACCCATCGACTCTCGGTGACTCGCGCCGCTTAGCAGAAAAATGTTTTTTCTGTCTTGAACGCAAAATGCTTGCTTCACCTAAATTGAAACAAGCTTACGATGATATAATTCGAGAATATTTAGAGAAGGGCTACCTCTCACCCGCACCTCCCGAAATGGAGGAACCATCTTACATAATTCCGCATCACGGAGTCATTCGGGAGGATAAACTCACTTCCAAGCTTCGTATTGTTTTAAACGCGAGTGCGTCCGTGCTAGCACATCCGTTTCGCTTAATGATCTTTTATATAATAGTCAAAATTTACAAGGAAATTTATTCAACATAATCATTAATTTTCGATTGTTTCCTATTGCGCTTTCAGCCGATATTAGGCAAATGTTTTTATGCATTGGAATCCGCGAATGCGATCGTAGATTCCAGCGCGTTCTTTACCGCATTTCGCCTGACGAACCACTTAAGGTTTATAAGTTCAACCGCGTTTGTTTTGGCCTTAAATCAAGTACCTTTCACGCTCTCCGCACAACAAGACAGTTGGCTTCTGACGAAGCTGAGACCTTCCCCAACGCGAATGAGACGCTTCAAACGGGGATATATATGGACGATTACGTCTATTCTGTAGAAGATGAGGCGAAAGCCATATCTATAGCAGCTGAAGTCATCGCGCTCATGAAGGCTGGTCAATTCGACCTCGTGAAGACCAGCAATTCGCAAACTGTCTTGGACTCTATACCTACTTCGCACAGAATCTCGTCCGTCAAGGAATTTGACGAGTCTGATTCGCATAAGGTACTTGGTTTAAATTGGTCACACAAATCTGACTTGTTCAGTATTACAATTTTTAAACCCGCTGAGAAGTGTACAAAACGCGCCATTTTGTCCTGCGTCGCTAGAATCTGGGATTTAATGGGATTCCTAGCCCCAGTCGTGTTATTTGCAAAGCTACTCATTAAAGAGCTTTGGTTAAACGGTTGCGGTTGGGATGACGTACCTCCTGACAATATTGTTTCCTCATGGAAGCGTTTCAGAGAGGAGCTATCATCATTGGAACGAATTGAAATCCCACGCCACGTTGGCATTACCAGAGGTAATGAAGTAATCATCATCGGCTTCGCTGATGCTAGCGAAAAGGCATATGGAGGCGTAGTGTACTTCCTAGTCAAAGTCAATGACGTCCACAAGGTGTAACTTATAGGTGCTAAACCAAAAGTTGCACCTCGCAAAGTAGTCTCTTTGGCTAGGCTCGAGCTCTGCGCAGCACTCTTGCTCGCAAAGTTATTAAATAACATAATAACCGCTTGTAACAACCGTATACCTATTAAGCGCATGCTATCAGAGCGATACGTGTTGTTACAATCTGAACACTTTAATTCAGAATTTGCTCACATGTTGAGCGAAAATCGCATAACTTGGTCGCTCAATGTTCCCGCTGCAAGTCACTTCGGAGGCAGCTGGGAGTCGAATATAAAAACACTTAAAATGCACTTATTTCGCGTGATAGGTGAACAAATCTTATCGTTTGAAGAAATGACAACTGTACTCGGACAAATCGAAGCTATAATGAATACTCGACCTCTTTGTAGAACGCTCTCAAGCGATCCTTCTGAACCGCTTGCGCTGACGCCCGCACACTTTTTAAGTTTAACTCTTTTAAAATATTTACCCGCTCGCGACATCGATGAAGATAGACTTCATGTTCTCTCTCGTCATGATTTGTTGGACAAGTTAGTCCAATCGTTTTGGAAACGTTGGAGGTCCGAGTATTTACATACTTTGCAGTCTCGCGATAAATGGAATACACCTACTAACCCGATCACAACAGGCACTGTCGTAATCCTTATTACAGATAACGCGCCTCCTCTTCATTGGCCTCTAGGGGTTATAGAGGAAGTTTTTCCTGCCACTGATGGCATAGTGCGTGTTGCTCGAGTAAAGACTGCTACTGGCTCGTATTTACGCCCAGTTGTACGTCTGTGCCCGCTACCTAGGCAATAGCTTTCATTTCAATTACTTTTGTTTAGGTTTAGTTTATTTTGTCTTACTTCTTTAATTTATTTGTTTCGAAGGCATCTCAGATCCCTTCAAGCCGGGGGGAAATGGTTGCGCCGCCTTTATTTATTAAATCTAATTCGCTTCCCTACTTATATCGATTATAATAGATAATAATATCGATTCGTTCTCATCACTGATTCCCTTCCTAAGCGCATCCCCGCTCGCATCAGTCACCCGCTTAAAGCGTGACCGAGCGCACGCGCCTATAATACGCAATTCGCATACCGCAAAACTCGATTCACAACGCGAACGAAATACGAGTGATTTGTCGCATAAACACTAATTATTTGTGCTATTGTGTTTGAGAAGGTTAAGGGGCCCCTCTAAAAGTGTTAAATAAGACGTTTTGAAGACTTGCGCACGTCGGAAGGTGCAGCCACGAGTTATCACGTGATCGCCAGTTGCAGTTTTGCGAGGTGAGACATTCCTTCATTTTTTCCTACATAGTAGTCCACTTTTGTCCCGTAATTATTCCCTAAATATACAGTCCATTTAAACCCCATTCGCGCATCCACCCTATATAAAAGTAAATCAAGGATATTATATTCTATTTGAATAATATTCAAATGAATTATAAATTCAAGTGACTTGGAGAACTGCGAGTCATACGAACGGTACAAGAATTAGGGTCCAGGTCAGGAGCTGCCCGCACCTGCGCCGCTGTCGATACGGCGGTTTGAGAGTATATAACGACCCTCAGGACAGATTTAGGGCTAGTTGACTCAACAAAACGTTTTACTAGCTGCTACCGACAGGGGAAGAGGTTAGGCTAGTTCTTTTGTCTTGTATCCGTTTTGTTTGTTTTTTTTTTATTATCTATGTATCTAGCTAATACTGGACTGAGTTTCTTTCGGCGTATTCTTCTCAGCAGTGGTCGTTTCGAAACGCTAGTAGCTTATCGATTTTGCAAATATTAAAAATAATAATATGACGTTCAGAAAGAGATACATGATATCCAAATTTGAATAAAATTCTATTTCATTTCATTTCATTTCATTTCATTTCATTTCATTTCATTTCATTTCATTTCATTTCATTTCATTTCATTTCATTTCATAGCCCCAAGCAAAGATAATATAATACTAATGTACACCAAGTGAGCTTTTGCTACTTCACCTGGCTTATGGGGCGAGATCAGAGTGCCCTCAGCTTTTATAGACAACATCACCAAAGGGTCCCCAGGAGGGACGGTCCTCGGCTTTGGGTGTTGCCTTTGTGCGCAAGGCTTGGAGAGACAGCAAACTCTTATATTGCCTGATGGGCTCCGTAAGTGGGCAGGGGATAAGAGCTTTGTAGCTGAATTATTTCTGTTTAGGTAACAAATTACTTAAGGCACATAGAGGCACATAGAGACCAAGACTGGACTGAGTTTCTTTCGGCGTATTCTTCTCAGCAGTGGTCATTCCGAAACGCTAGTAGTTTTTCGATTTTACAAACATAAAAGAAAGAAAAATAAACAACAGAAACATATGACGTTCAAAAAGCGATACATGTATCCTACTTTGAATAAAAATTATTTATTTTCATTTTTTCATGACATAGCTTTACGACTGCTATCTTATGATGACAGCTGGAACCTGCAGCTTGACGTGCCTTCGAAGCACGGAGAAGCTCGAAAAATCTTTTTGCCACTTGTGGTCACCTATCCCAGCGGGGACCACGCCCGGCATTCCTTTACATGCGTTAGCGTAATGCGCACGCTTACTAAGCCATGATAAATAATACAATTTATGATGGTTTTGTATGATATTTCATAGTTTTCCTGTTTTAGAAGTCCTGCATTTCACACGACTCCAAGCATTCATATCAACTTAATAATCATTAACGCCTTAATAAGCTATTTTCAATAATAATTTTTTTTGTAACCTCTAAACTTTGGAAAGGGCAAAGCTGTTGTTTAATATACAAACGAATGCTGAGCCCTAAGAATATATTCCTAGATTTCTGTAATCTAAAAGCTTTAATTTTTATCAATAGTGTTCTATGTATGTACATGACAATGCTTTTGTAATTAAAGAATTCACTGTGACGCACATTTAATTCTTGCTAATATACTGCACGTACAACGAACTGTTTTCAATATATTTGTTGCTAACGGGTTTGGAATAAGGCTCGCTCAGTGGAAAATCAAGCACCCTCCCACTTTATCTGATATTCCACCTGCCAAAAAGCTCCCACCCGGTAATGACCACCCCTGGGCAGATTTTTTATTATAAATAAATATATACGGCAAATCACACAGATAGAGCCCCAAATTTGTTTGTTTTTCGTATGTGTAAGTGGCTAACACTGATGTCAGATTTGTATGCTGCCTTTAGGCATCTGACATAGCTTAACGACTGATATCGACGGTGACAGCCGGGACCAACGGTTTAACGTACCTTCCGAAGCACGGAGAAGAGCGAGATATTTTAGGCAAAAAATATTATCATTATAGTCGCTTCCCTTGTCTGTCCGTCCCTTATATGCTTAGATTTTTAAAACTACGCAACGGATTTTGATGTGTTTTTTTTTTAGATAGAGTGACTTAAGAGGAAGGTTTATATGTACATTGCACCCGTGCGAAGCCGGGGTCCGGGTCGCTAGTATATATTTATTTAACAGCGATTAAAACATAGCCATGTGTTCATTTACGAATTTCATTCAACCTTGAAAAATAAATAAATTGTTGTGCTCTCTGAATTGTAAGGAATTGCAGGATTTTTTTTGTGCCGACCAGCTTTCTCCGCAACGTTAGATACTAATGATTCTTGAGAATGCCTGAGGGGTTACAATCATGGATGCTATGGAGCACTGTAACATGATCCTAAATAAGTATAATATTATTCCTACATCCGTATCCAGATCCGCTATTCATTCATTATCATTATTCCAGTATGCACACTATCCGCACCCCAGGAACTCGAGATTCCTGTGGACAGACGCGGTCGTATAAGACAGCATAATCTTTTCCAGGTGGATCAGGGTCGTACTGTTTCACGTGCAATGTCCTCTTTGGTACGACCTATAAACCATCTCAATGCACTTCGCAACGCTAATACAGATTTCGACCCGTTTTTTCACAAATGGTCTACGATTGTACCTCTGCATTATTAGAATACTGTGAAAATTTGTTAGACCGGTGGAGCAACAATATTGACTCCTAGGAATACGATTTCGATGAATGACATTATTGGTTTGAATTTTTTTTATTAACTGACGAATATAAACAAATTACTTTCTTTTCTTTTGTAAATTTAATAATTTTAATACTTTAATTACTTTGACGACGAATTGTTGTTAATCTATTTTATTTAAAATGTTATTATTTCTTTACTTGTACATAATTGTTCAATTAATGTTCGATAAATGTAAATGGAACTAATCGTTTTTGTCACAATAAATAAATAAAAAAAATAATAAACAAACAAAATTCCAGCCGTAAAAAGTCCACTGCTGGACAAAGATCTCCCCCAAGGATTCTGGGAAGAATTGCCGTACTCACCGCGATCGGCAGGCGGATTGGCAATCGCAGTCTCTTTGGCTTCTAGTGCTGGAAGCACGCTGCCCATCGGAGGCATACTTAAGCTGGCGAAGGATAGGAATTTGTTGGATTTGGGAAGGGATTGTAGGTATCAATCAGATACTTACTCAGATGAATACGGGTAAAGCAAGTAGGAACATGGGAGGCCGGGTGCGCGTGACGAAGTCATCCTGCAACTTGCAAGTTGAAGATGATACCTCTGACCAAAAATTGCATATTCGTGCTATGCCTTCCATACTTTTGAAGGTTTCTTTCGGCGTTCTTCTCTGCAGTGGTCGGTTCCAAAACGCTAGTAGTTTGTAGCTTTTGAACAATCCTAAGTAACATTATAAATGCGAAATTGAGTTTGTTTGTTTGTTTATTTGTTTGTTTGTTTGTTTGTTACGCTTTCACGCCGTAACTACTGAACCGATCATCATGAAATTTTGCATACAAGTTCTCTGGAGTGTGGAAAAGGACATAGGCTACCTTTAATCCCGGGAAAAAGTACTTATCCCGAGGGATCGACATTGACGCGGGCGGAGCCGCGGGCGAAAGCTAGTAATTAATAATTTGATTATGATCCTTCCATGGAACTAAAAATCCTTGGCCTTTGTCCAGCCGTGGACTTCTTACGGCTGCAATGATGGACGTTTTAACACCTTTTGTGAGCATTGTAATTCATTTAGCTGCTGTAACTATTGATTAAAATCTGAAACACGATAAAACTAGCATGTTTATTCCAAATGTCCTGCCAACAATGCATCGCACGGACGGCAATCGGCTTGCACATTATTTTGCACTTGTTGAAACTCGCCGACTGGGGGCGTTACAGGTGCTCACGCGAAGTCTCGTCAACAGATAACGTTTGTGAAAATACATTATTTATTGGTATGCTCTTATCAAATTAAGGTATAAAATATGGAAAAAAAATTTCAAGCGGGAATTTGAACTTGCGAACTTAAGTCTATGTACAACTTATTACTTCAGGTCGCAGGTTCAAACACCGCCTGCTTAAAATTTTTTCATCATATTTTATTTCTTAATTTAATAAGAGTATATCAAAATAGCATTGTGAATGTCAAAATATAACACTTAATAAAATATTGGTATGTTTTTATTCGTTCCTATACAAGAGCGAAGACAGGGGAGTCGCATCTTCACCAAAATCCTTGAAATTTTATCAAGTTAAAATTATTTTTTACAATTGGTATGGTTATAACATTATAACTGATTGTAAGCATTCGCTCGCTCGTGCAACGTTTGAACATTGATTGTTGGTTAACCTATAAAAATAGTGAAATTTCGCGCTCACTCTGCTTACTGCTTACGTATGTGTATCGCAAAATATCGCAACTGCTTTTACTGTAGTTCAAAACGTGGCTGTTCCAATAGCCAACTAGCGTCGGGCTGACACTGTTTAGCCCCCAAAAAATCTGGATACGCCATTGTTGCTTTGTTTTACATACGGCAGACAGAGCCAGGTGTTTTTGATGAGAATTTGCACTGCTTCCTTTTTATGCCCTGGACCAACTGGCCATTTTATATCTGGGTGATTAAAAAAACAATTTTGCATACTCGATCCTGCAATCAAAGTTAACTTTGGGAAATTTAGGTTGTTTGAACTAACAAGCACGAGGCGACGACTCGACGAGGCGTTACTTGTAATCAATCAATATCAATCAATCACGGTATATTGAGGAATTTAAAAGTTATGGTGGAATAAATAACATACAGGAACTCGAGAAATTTTACACTCCTATTTTGGCAGCCTCTACTTTTGGTTGCCTGAAAACAGAGACTGAGAGATTTAGGTACACTTACATAGACAAGTTTATGTGTAATCCTTACTATAATCCTTACTATCCTTACTTACTATATACTATACTTACTATTCTTACTTATATACTTAGACTTATATACTTATACTTATATACTTATACTTAGACTTATAATATTATAAAGGCGAAAGTGAGTTTGTTTGTTTGTTTGTTTGTTTGTTTGTTTGTTTGTTTGTTTGTTTGTTACGCTTTCACGCCCTAACTACTGAACCGATCATCATGAAATTTTGTATACAAGTTCTCTGGAGTACGGAGAAGGACATAGGCTACCTTTTATCCCGGGAAAAAGTACTGTTCCCGAGGGATCGACATAGATGCGGGCGGAGCCGCGGGCGAAAGACAGTATTTAATAATGTATGAGTATTAAAAGAGTTGGCTACTTTTTATCGATAAAGAGAAATACTGGTCGCTAAGAAATTTTTACTAAAATATATATTATCTTTCCGAAAAAAAGGTCGTAAGTGAATGTCTTCTCGTATAATTCTTGTTATTTTTTTCTTAAAACAATGTATGTTACACTTCGATCAAATATAATGGTAGATACACGATTCGCGCTCGAAAAGTGGCACGACTCACGAGCATCAAGTTTCGGAGCTGTTTTGTCCACAGTTTCAATAAACCGCGCCAGCACTCACACGTCTCGCGATGACGGAGGTCAGTGAAAAGATGCAAAAACTACGCGTCAAAAGTAAAAAAGAAAGTCGGAGAGTCATACTTTCAGTATGTACCGTTTTTGTTGTTGTTTGTAAGTATGCATGATGTTTTGGCTCGGGCACATTATTTCGGCTTCATTTTGTATGAGTATCATTTTGTCTACATGTAACATCTTTGATTTTAAATTCCGGTGAATATGTCGTAACACTTATGTTTTGGGTATTCGTGGAAACAGATTCTCCAAACAATTTGCATAGATCAAGGAGGCCTAGATATTCTGAGCCTTGAGGATCTGTAGTGGCCTGTAGTACCAATTAGACGTTTATTGGTTGTTGCTTTTGCTTTGAACCAGGATGTCATAAATCTCTTAGGTTCTCTTTAAATAGTCTTATGCAAAGAGGTACTCTTGAGAAATTTGGCTAAGAATCCATAGGTTATAACAAAGAATGTCGAATATACAAGGTCCTTTTAAATTAAGCCAAATATTTAAAGGGCTGGCCTACAGTTTTTCCAAGAGTTTTTGTTTTCGCGTTTTCAGTAAAATTCGATACATCAGCCGTTTTGATTATCGACGTCAATAGATTAGTACATTTACTTTCAGACTACTTACTTTGCGTTCTTCCACCACCAGATAGTTCATGCAAAATATTATTAACTTGCTGATGAACAACTTCGTTCGCGTGGACTTTATGACTCCACATAAAATGCTCATCAGGCTAAACAACTTTTGTTAAGGCGTAATTTTCATATGTCTCATAGTTTAGCTGGACCGTTATAGTTCTGCATCAGGTGTTCCAGTTTTCAATATAAATTATACCCTATATGTTGCTCAGGCTTGATAGCTATACAATGAAAAAAGTTTCATTCAAATCCGTCCAGTATTTTCGGAGATTAGCGTGTATAAACAGACAAACAGACAGCCTTTTTTTAAAATTCTTACTCTATTCGTATGTCTCCATCGCCCTATATAATTTTTTTGTAAATATACTATTTTAAGTACAGGCACATTTTTTTACTCTTATTATATGTATTGATTAGTATCCATACTAGGTAATAGTACAAACATGTATGCCAACAAAGTGTTTATTTTTTGTGCACAGGTCTTTTTTCTATATTTCTAAAACTAGCGTTACGATTTATTAAAAATTACTTCTAAAGCATTCTTCTAGCTTATGATGGGTGTAAGTCCTTAAAATATGTATTAAGGATTTAGTTAAATGAACCTTCTATAAAGAATGTCAGAAGTATGTTAATAATGAATAGCTTAAAATACACCCGACATTCTTTCGACTTCTAGCTTCCGATGCCTGAAATACCAAGCACGTTTAGGAAGCATCGGATAATAGTTAACTACTGACATTTTATCTTTACATAGTATAACAACCGGCCAAGTGCATGTCGGTTCACGTACAATGTAGGGTTCCGTGGTTAAAAATGCCAGCTTTTGAGTTTATGCCTAAAACTTCTAAAAACTAACCCACACCACATCGAACAGTGGTAGCTGAAGAAAGAGTTATAAAATCCTACTTCACAAAGGAAATTAGACAAAATATTATCTATGGTTATAGGGTCATGCTCCTGCAGTGGAGACTAAAAAGACCTGATGATGATGATGATTATCTATTTGATTTAGTTCCACCTTGAGTTCCACCTAGGCAAGCGCTTGTAACAAGATTTTGAAGGTATACTCCGCAGTAGGGAGGCACCAAGCGGCCTAATATCGTACCGCCAAGCGCCGCGTGCGTTCGAACGTAGACACATTGCTATTAATTTAGGTATGATTATTATTAAAGCTGCCATGATTTTATATTTTCTTAGCTTAACGTGGTTTGTTAATTTATATTCAGTAGTTGTTTTACGTAACTAACAACGGTCTTTACTAATTTTCAATTCAATTTTATATACAACCATTTAGTAGATAGAGGGGAATGGGGAGGGGGGGGGGGCGAGGGGGGGCACTGGACTCTAACAATCAAATATAATAAAAAATCAAATATTTCAGAAACGAAAAATTATGTTCACAAGCTCACAATATTTTAAAAAAACCTATTCAACAATAACCCATACGTTGGCCTAGTCAAGAAAAAAAATTTACTCCCACGTTACTTGTAAAGGAGGTAGGGTAAAAAAAATTACGCAACGAGGCGAGCAAACACCAGCCCGCTAAGTAAATCTCACTACAGCTGCACCATGATACTTTATTTTAATTATTCCAAACTTTGTTCATAAACATGGGCATTTATAACACCAAATTACATCGATTTCACATTATAAAGTCGACTAGAATCAATTTGCAAATCCATCTAAAACAAAAGCCGTGTAGTCCGCCGAAACTCCCGCCAAGAACCCGTCACTTGATTTTCAAATCAATTCAGTAATTTTTTTAAAATATTTTTACTTGCTGTTGGTACTAAGCGAACGCATATATACGGCTTATAAGTTATATGATCTGATACACAGCGCTGCAATAAACAAAACAATAATGCCACTAGCCGTCATGGATTGCAAGTACTGCATATGGAACCATAGAGATAAGATAATCATGGAACAGCAATGAATAAAATCTCAAAAAAATGATGCCTACGTCATGATTCCTGCAATATTGCCAGCGAAGACAGAGTGATTTAGTTACAAAAAGATATATCAATATTAATAATTTTTCATTTATTCAGACAATTTAAAACAGTCCATTTTTGTTAGTTATATAGACTAGCTTATATTTGACTAGCTTCGTGGCGCAGCGGTCAACACGCCAGCCTGCGACACGGAGTGACCGGGGTCGATCCCCGGCCAGGTCAAGGTGGAAAATGATCTTTTTCAGATTGGCCTGGGTCTTGGATGTTTATCTATGTATGTATTTGTTATAAAATATAGTATCGTTGAGCTAGTATCCCATAACACAAGACTCCAACTTACTTTGGGGCTAGCTCAATCTGTGTGATTTGTCCGTATATATTATTTAATTTATTTATAAGTAAAGTTAATTTGTTGTGGTCTGTGTGGGCGTGCCGGGTAAACTGCGGCTACAGGTACAAATCGCGCAGACGGCTAACAGATTATAACGCGGGCGAGCACGCTCATCTATTTGCCGTGAAATGTGTGTTCCCCGCACGCCAACCAGAGCCTACCACTTTACACTGATAACATTAGTATTTGTATTATTATTAAACTATCTGATGAGAATATACAGGCTGATCCAATCTCGAAATCCGAAATCAGAGATTTCAATACGATTGGTTGTACGATTTGTATTTTTTTTGTTTATGTGTTTTAAGTAGGTTTTTTGGTTTTAGATAGGTGTTTTATTTTTTGTTTTTAATTAGGTTATTTATGTTAAGATATATTCATAAGTAAATAACATATTGATTACATTTCAGAGAATCAGTCTGTATTCTGTAATTATTGCAAAACATTCGCTAAATGAGTGCAGAGATTTCCCTGTACATTCGGATTAGTCTGCAGACTTATTCAAATATTAATTCATAAAATAGGCCTTTTCAGGCACTTTTTCAGATCAATTCACATTATAACTAATAATAATTTTACTTATATTCAAATTATTAATTATTTTTTAAAAGCTACAAATTTATGAAACAGTAATTAATTCGTTTTGGAACCGACCACTGCAGAAAAGAAACGCCAAAAGAATCTCTTTTCAAGAGTATTGATATAAATAAAACGACAAGTGTCTAACTTAATTTAATTAGAGTATACCAGAATACCATTGTGATTGCAAAAAAAAAACACTTAGAAGAATAAATAAAGCCTGTAAGTAAAGATTGTGTTCATAACGTCAATCTTCGTTATATAAAATATTTAATCTGACGCGAAGAATGCCATCTTATTAATTTCTGAAATGCTTAGACGCATGATGACCCTTTCATAAAAAGATTTAAACGCGATATTTTACAACGCAATTTTGTTTTAAAGGGTTGGGCTCGCGATATACGAAAATAATGATTATGTAAAACACATTTTTGTTTTGTTGTTGTTCTACTGAAATTTGTTATTGCTGAGGAGTAAGTAATTCTTTTGATCGAATTTTAATATTGACGACACATCGTACACTGTATCAGTAATGTGTCAAAGTCATAGTCAAATATCATTTATTCATCATAAGATACTTTGTATATCATTTGGAAAACGTTAACATTTGTTTTACAACAAAATATTGCTGACGTTAATTTACTTCAAGCTAAGTTTAGAGCAATGTCGATCCCTCGGGAACAGTACTTTTTCCCGGGATAAAAAGTAGCCTATGTCCTTCTCCGTTCTCCAGAGGACTTGTATGCAAAATTTCATGATGATCGGTTCAGTAGTTACGGCGTGAAAGCGTAACAAACAAACAAACAAATAAACAAACAAACAAACTCACTTTCGCATTTATAATATTAGTAAGGATAAGGATAGCAAGGATAAGGATTACTTAAAACTACATATATTTATATGTGGACTGAGATTACATTGTCATGTCAAAATTAAAATTGAATACAATGTCAAATTGTATTGAAAGGATGTCAATAAAAAAAATATACGTTCAAAATGAACCAAATTATGTCATTAAAATACAGATGCGTTAAGAGACTCCCGTGCCAGACTCAAGCCAGATATGTTTGTCATTAAGGTAATCATCAGTCCTATAATAAGCCTTCTTACAAAGTACCTGCTTAACGTAAGCTTTGAATTTTCTGTCAGGCATATCAAGGGCTGAATATCTATATCTATTTAAATATTATAAAATGTGCCATACTTTGAAGTTGTTAACTGCAAACCAACGCCCACCTCGGCTGCGAAGGCGTAGATATACTCGTAGGTAGGTTATGCTATCATCACTAAAGAAATGTATTTGTAAGAAAAAAGAAATAAATGCAGTTGCGATTAACTACAAACTAATCAAAAAAATAAAACCTAATCTAAAAGATTATGGCCATGCGGCATGGTGCCAAAAACGCTGGCTGCGTTTCCTCTATTTACTACATCTACACTATCTATATTACAAAACAAACAAACAATCCTCTTTGTAACATTAGTGTAGAATCTACACGGTTACAAATATAAAGATTCAATAGTTTGTTTGCATTGAATCACCGAACGAAGCATAGGAGCAACAAAACTTCTACTCAAACTTCGATTTTCTTCAAGAAATCTGTTGTATTTTCCAGGCCACCAATAACATAAGTACTAATTACATTTTAAAGTAAATAGGTCAAAGCTAATTCCAATTTTACGTCCAACTTAGCCTCCTTGCCGAGCCTAAAATTAATTATTTTAATTAAATCCAATACAGAGAAAGCCGTTAGTAATCCGGAGTTAATAACAATTAATAATGCATATTTAACTACAATGGGGATTATAATTGCACTGTGTAATACCTTAATTACATTATTATGAGAATGAGGATAACTATTATATTCCTATACATTAAATCACGTCAGCCCTGCGAGGTAGGCAGAGCCTAGGTCTATAAGACCTGAAGTGAAGGCCACGTTTAGCATGTTGGTGAGCATTAGGTGGCATAATTCCTCAGATTTCACCTATTCCCTCGATCGGCTATAAGTTTGTTTATTTCCATTCTCTCCCGAAAGAGAAGCACATTCTACGTTTTTTTCTTCTCTACCAGACCAGCGAAAGAGTCTTTTTTAATAGGCACTAGATGAAAGAAGAACGAAAGATGTGTGTATAAAATCGTTGACATAATTTATGTGTACGCGCTTATCTGATTCAAAATGTGAAGAAAACCCTGTCCGATCCTTAAAGGGGTGATTCAGCCCGTCGATATGAACAAGTTTTCTATAGGATCAAAGCTGGGAATTTAAAAAAATGATAATTTCAAACAAAAACGTTCTGCCGCCCAGAAAATTTCAAAAAAAAATGCAAAAAATAATTGAGTACCTAGACGCAGCATTGGTCCAAAAGTTGTTCATATCTGTAACGTTGCAGCATGCCACCTGCATGCTGCATCTCATCCAACCTCATTTCTCTCATCCTGTCCATTTTTCATTCCTTATTTTAATTCAAATTTCATTTTTAATTCAAATTTCATTCCATTCCATTCCATTTTTAGATTACTTTCTCTCTCTCTGTCTCATCACTCAGGAGTCAGTCTACTAATATCTTTGAGTCTACTACCATATCTTAGAGCATAAGTCTCTGTTATTAATTTATCGAAGTTGTAAAGCGAAGTTTTTTTTACCCCGGCCCCCTCGGTATTGTAACGTTACAGCATGCCACCTGCATGCTGCATCTCATCCAACCTCATTTCTCTCATCCTGTCCATTTTTCATTCCTTATTTTAATTCAATTTTCATTTTTAATTCAAATTTCATTCCATTCCATTCCATTTTTAGATTACTTTCTCTCTCTCTGTCTCATCACTCAGGAGTCAGTCTGCTACCACCTTTCAGTCTGTTAACATCTTTCAGTCTACTGAGTCTACTACCATATCTTGGAGCATTAGTCTGTGTTATCTATTTATTGAAGTTGTAAAGCAAAGTTATAATAAAGTTATTCTGTGTTCTGTGTGTCGTCTTGTGCTCTCCCTAACAACCTTCTATGTGGGAACTCGGCTAGAGCGTCGGGACGGTCGAGCCCTCACATATCTAAATAAAAAAGGCTAAATCACTCCTTCAAGAATCGGACAGGGTTTTGTTTTCATAGTGTATATGCTACAGAGAAAAGTAGATGTACGCGCTTTGTGGTGATTGCGAGTCTGCTCGCTTATAATACTTATAACTTGTTCATTGTCATGAGTACTTATGAATTCCGTGCATGGAGCTTATCAAAAGCCTGATGTAAAATGGAAACCGGCACTAAATCGCGCGTCAACTGGGTGTGCAACTATTTGCATATCTTGCAGACGTGAAATATTGTTCCGCACGTCCGCGCCTGTGGCTGGTCGGTGCAGGAGCTCAATTTTTGAACTGGTAGAATCGATCCGGCACTCGTTGTAAGGCTTCCCGCGTGGTGCATCTTAATTCGCTCTATTTTTAACGATTATTGGTCTAAGTCCAATTGGGTCAAAAAGTAAAAGATTTTTATTCAAAATTGGATACATGTGTCTCTTTTTGAACTTCATATTTTCATTTCTCATATTTTGTTTAATATATGCAAAATCGAAATACTACTAGCGTTTCGGAACGACCACTGGTGAGAAGAATACCTACGCCGAAAGAAACTCAATCTTGGTCCATATGTGCCTGAAGAGCTCTGATTACATTGTTTACATGTAGGTAATAAATTTATTATATAGGTATTGCACGGACAGGTGGAGCTATTTAAAATCATATTTTGAATAAATTTTATTTAACGGACCAAAAGGCTTGGGAAACTCAAATGATTGTTATGAGGCAATTCGAAATATTTTTGTTATCCTTGCCAAAGTCAATATAATAATATCCTGGCACACAGGTACATAGGGACTGAGTTTCTGACTGCGTATTCTTCTCAGCAGTGGTTTTCTGAAACGCTTGTACAAGTAGTTTGTCGATATTGCAAATAATAAAAAATAATAATAATAAATAAAAGATGTCCTAAAATAGATGTATGTGATTCAAATTTGAAAAAAAAAAATGATTTTGAATGACACACGTGAAATATAATAATGTAATGTATTTATGTATGTAGTTTTTGCGCAAAAAGCAGCTAGGATATAGGCTTTTTTACTTAACTTTATAAGTAAACCAGCCATTACAAAGTGTTGTTAACAGTTAAGTAGGTTTCAAGTAAGCAGTTTTATCTTGCTCCTAAATTATTTTAGGCACAGGTAGCGAAGGGTGCGCGGCCGTTCTAAAGGGTCTCCCGGCTTGCGAGCCGTAAAACGTGCGTATGTGGGGACCGCACACTGCCGATTCTAGCACAATTAAATAAAAATATTCCCAACTCTTCTCCAACCACTGTCAGCGACCTTACGTATATCGTCGATCCATCTTTTTTTTTTAACGTGTGGAAAGTCCTTCGTCTCGTCTATCCGGCCACGGGAAGCCGGACAGGTATGTGGGACTTGAACCCACAAAAACCACACGGTGTCAAAATTCAAAATTCAAAACGTTTATTCAGAAAATATGCCTTGGCAGGCTTTTTCACGTCAAATCACATTTTAAAGGATCTAATTTAGTCATATTTATATTATTACTTAATGTGCAAAAGCTACAGACTACTAGCGTTTCGGAACCGACCACTGCAGAGAAGAAACGCCAAAAGAAACTCTTTTCAACAGTATTGGTCGCCTACTCGCCTGAAGGGCTTTTTTATTTTATCATCTATCTTTATCATTTATTATCTAACTTCTTCATTTATATTTTTTTTTTCATTTTATGATTACAATTTTTATTATATAGGTACATTATTATTTTTTGGAACATATTATGTTAGCGATCGAGTGTGCAATGATAATATTTTACATTATACACAGTAGTCTCAAAGAGGCCGAGCAGACCTGTCCCCCCTAGCAGCACCCGTTCACGAGTTGACGCATGTATCAGCCATCGTTGAACTAATATTAGAGGGAATTCAACGACCCGACACACGACGCCGCTACTAGTTTGAACATTTGAGTGAGCATGACTTACTCGGGCTCGAAGACTTTGTCAAAAGTGTCATACGCTAAACCGCATAATGCCAGACAGCCCCAGCGCGGCGGCTGCTATTTCGCAGCCCCACCCAGCTCCGGTACCCTTTCAAATGAGAGAAATAGGAGCGGACCTCGGCGTACCTATCTGGCCCTAACGGTAAAACGTGGTCTGTGACGTGCGTATGTGGGGACCGCACACTGGCGACTCTACGACAATTGTATAAAAATATTTCCAGCTCTTCTCCAACCACTGCCGGCAACCTTACGTATATCGTCGCTCCATCTAGCCCAAGGGCGTCAGCTCAATACCGGGCTCAGTGCTCCAAAATAATTTTAGAAGGGTCGGGAGATAGACAAATTTCAACTCGCAGGAAGCGAGTTGAATTTTGTCTGTGACGCGTGACGTACTGTGCGTGGTGACACCGCATACTGGCGATTAAAAATGATGATGTGTTTTTACACGATCTTAATTTCACCTGAAACTACTGTTGTATTGTTGAATAGTAAAAATAAGAAAATCGTTCGCTCTTCTATAAAAAAAAAAAGTTATTTTATTGAAGAAATCAGCACCTTGACTTGTAAAGGCAATACGGTATCTATCCAGCCATTTCGATGATACGATGTAATAAAGAATATTATATAAATATAGATATGAGCCGAAGACATTTTTATACTCGTCTCTATACATTATTAATTTTGTACGTTCAAGCTCATAAGTAATACCAAGGAAAGTACGGGATAGGAAGATTTATTATTTTATCGGCATTGAGTTGAATTTAGCCTAAAGTGTGCGTCCTCGTGAATATATCGCGAGAGTTAATTCGTAATGAGTTCACTCGCTTTGCGCAGAACACATCAAAAGAATAGCATGAGGACTCATACACGCATCATACATATGTTGTGCGTGTATGTATTTACATATGGGCCAGACGACGCAAGATGGGTATATGAATGAACGAGCAAGCGAAGGATACTTTGTAAATACTTCCAAACATAATACTCGTAGACGGTGCGTGGCGCACTGGTAATCATGACAGCCTGTTACGCGAGGGGTTCCAGGTGTGATTCTCGGGGCGGGCTTGTTCACACTTATTTGTCTGTGTTCTGCTGTTACTCAAGAAGGGGTTGACAAGCTGCTGGCCGTAAAAAAATTATAACTAAATCGCGGGATTAAAACGCTGTCGGCGACATTGCGATTATTTGGCTATTTCCTGTGAGCGACTTAATGGAATATTATTAAACTCTTAGTTTTACGAATCTACATATTTTTGACGCAAGTGAATGGAAATACTGTTCAGGGTCGACCTCGTCGAACGTACTGCGCTGTGATCAGATTGCAGACGTTCTTAATAAAGGAGCTGTTACAAGTACCCGAAACCGTAGAGCATGTATGAGGAGAGTAATGAGTGTAGACGAAGCTAGAGATATATGTCAGGATCGTAGCAAGTGGAGATCTATAGTCTCTGCCAATCCCTATTGGAAACAGGCGTGATAATATTTATGTATGTACATCTTTTTGTTATTTATTTATTTTGACTTATATTCATACCTTTATTAATTCGACGTGCCAGCTCTACACGACGAGCTCCGGGTTTGAACCTCGGAGCGGGCATATTGTACTTACTTAATTTTCATAAATAAATATGTAGAGACAAAAAATATTTTATTTTATTTATTTTCATTTATTTATTATTTAAAAATAATTTGGCGAAATTTGTTTACTACCTACCTGATGCCAACGTTCTTTGGGTAGATCACTTAATACGATGTACATAATAGACAGAGAGTATACTTGCGAACACGAAAACTGTAAAGTTTTTGAAACGTTAGATGTAATAATAATGTGATAAACGATTCGATCAAATATAATGGTAGATATAAAGTCTCATACAAAATGAAGTCCTAATAATGTCCCCGAGTCAAAACATCATGTATACTTACAAACAACGACAAAAACGGTACATACTGAAATTATAACTCCATCTTTCTCTTTCCTCCTCCATCAGCTTTGTTTTTTTTTTACTTTTAATGCGTTTATCTTTTCACTGTACCTTCGTCATTGCGAGACGTGTGAGTGCTAGCGCGGTGTATTGAAACTGTGGACAAAACAGCTCCAAAACGCGATTAGAGCGCTGTTTTGCCGGTGCCACCTTTTGAGCGCGAATCTTGTATCTACCATTACATTTGATCGAAGGCCAAACGAGATATAGTAAATTTAGCTCGCCAAACCGCCTGCCAAACGCGGCAATATCCTCTGAGTATGGCAATATCCTCCCATGGAACGAAAAATCCTACGAAGATCTCAGAGGATCATACGGAGGCTGTGTAAGCATTAACTTTAAAATCCAAATAAAATTACCTATCTGTGTCCCGTTTCCGTTTCCCCTCCCATACATACTTCTTTTTTTGCCGTCGGCGGCCTGTGATTGGTCGCCCGGACAGTCGAAAAAAATATGGCGTGCGAGTCGAGTTGAACAGCGCCTTGCGCTAATATAATTTCCAAAAATAACGACCCTAAGGGCTTCGCTGGCCGAAAACAACTCTAAATCCTCATCGCGAGTGTGTGATGGTGTACCACTAGTGTAGGCAGCAAGAAAAGGAATACAGTTCAAGCAAAAGGATTGCTAGCCGGTCGACACGAAGTCCCGCCGCAGGCGATCCTTCCCAACGTCCTGTTCACCGTGAATCCAGGTCAGTGTTTACTGTTTACCTTGCTGTGATTCTGGGGTTGATCGGAGAATGCAGTGACTCTTCCAGGAAGTCGCAACAGAGGCCTTTGTCCAGCAGTGCACTTCTTAGGGCTGAAGTGATGATGATGAAGTGATTAATTCAATCGTCAAAACATAACTTCTTTGGGTAGCTCTAGAACCGCGGTCTATAACGGAAATAACTGTGAAACTGACACTGAATTTTTGGAATTTGTGTTTTTGATCCAGCATGCATAGAATAGAATAGAATAGAAAATCCTTTATTGCACACAAAAACAAGGAATATACAATAGAAATATTATTAAACTAGAGAAATGCGCAAAAGGCGGCCTTATCGCAAAGCAATTTCTTCCAGGCAACTCATTTTAACACAAATAATCTTTCATATGAGTAAAAACGACTTCAATCAAACTACTGAACCGATTATGATGAAATTTAAATGGGACCATACCCTTTCAAACTAAAAATTATTTTTTAAAATCGGTTCATAAATGACGGAGCTCTGAGGTAACAAACATTAAAAAACATACAACCGAATTGACAACCTCTTCCTATTTTAAAGTCGGTTAAAAATACAGCACACCAACTCTTTTCTGCAGATTTCCGGCTCCACTTTGAATAAAACTGATTTAATTTTGAAAACTATCCAGAAGTGTATAAGTTTAAACCGTCAGAAACAAGCTTCGTGCTTTACATAAGCTCGGGCCGTGTCGCAGTCGACTTACAAAAAAACTCAGTTTTTACTTGCCTGAGTAAATCATAGCTATGGTATAAAAATATACTATGACCGGTTTGACCACAGGAAATTGTTAGTGAACCACCGGGACTTGTTTCACTGTCAGATCAGATATAATACCGGACTGACAGACCAGAAATAATGCATAATCTAGTTGAGCATTATTTGTTACGTATATAAAGCTGAGCTTGATTATGTAAATTTTTTATAGCTATTGCGCAGTATGAACGTGCCACCTTCAATTCAACGCGACGCATCAACACATTGCTGAAGTGCACCCTGCTTTGTTACACCTAAGTAGGGAATCACTTTAGTTCGCTGTCTCACCCTCCACGTCTCCTTCGTCAAATATCAGAATTTTGCCAATTTAAAAATTTTGTGCTTAGCGCGCAGTCTCACCCTCCACGTCTCCGTCGTCTAACATCAGTAGTTCTCCAATGCCCTAAAAAAATAGTGCTTAAATTATATTAACTTAGATATCTCAGCTATAGCCGTGCCGTGTGGTATCCGGCAGAGTAGAATAGGACCACTCCAAGTCTTCCCGTGGATGTCGTAGAAGGCGACTTAGGAAATACAAGCTAAACAAAGCTTATAAACATCTAAGACACCTCTCCAACCCGTCTGGCCAGCATGGAGAGTGTAGGCCAAGTCCTCTGGCTGCTCTGGCCAAGTATGGCTCTAGTAGTACAGAGAGGGTCGTGCTCCTGTAGTGGAGACTAAAAAGAACCTGATGATGATGATGAATCTCAGCTATAAGCTTTTAAAATCTGTCGTCTTCGTCATCAAATATCAATTCCTCCAGTGCCCTTATTAAATATTTTAGTCCTGATTTATATCAAGTTAGATATCTCAGCTATAAGCTTTAAAAATCTGAAACCTGTGTTAGACGTTACACATTCGATTAATTTTCATTGATCTCGTGTAGGCGTCACGGTCAATCGACCTTGCACACCCTGGTGTCAGAGTTCTTCGGGACCGCTTCTTGGCATCTGATGTGGTTTCTTTAACGACTACCAGATGGCAGCCAGGACCAATGGCTTAACCTGCCTTCCGAAGCACGAAATCATCTTTATTATCAGACAATCAGGTGATTCAAGCCTGCAAAGTCCTAACCAAACTGGAAACAACTAAACAGAGTATGCTTCCCGTGGTGAATCGAACCGTGATGGGTTCGATTCACCACGGGAAGCATACTACAGCCCCGGTTCTACAGGACCTAAATACCATAACCACTGTTCCACGGAGGTAGTTAGTCGATTCATCTGAAAAGTGATTTGACGTATTTTATTACACCATGATCGCATCTGAAATCAAAATGGCGGGTGAATGCAAGCCAGCTTAATGCAACACTGGGATTTATTATTCCCGCAAATGTTTACATTTTGGAAACTAGGTTTTCATTTCAGAAAGCCTTTATTTACTAGAAGATTTACAGACAGACATATCAATCCTTTGTTGCATGCATTCGTGTAAATTTATCATATCACCGACATTCCCTCGAAGGGGTGACTCAGCCCGTCAAATTGAAAAACTGTTTCTTTCGTGCCAATACTTGTAATTTACAATTAAACAACATTTTCATAGTTCAGTAGTTCTTTATTCATAAACACAACTAGCTTTCGCCCGCGGCTCCGCCCGTGAATGTCGTCGAATAGTAGGTAGCCTATGTCCTTCTCTGTACTCCAGAGAACTTGTATGCAAAATTTCATGATGATCGGTTCGTTGAAACGGCGTGAAAGCGTAACAAACAAACAAACTCACTTTCGCATTTATAATATTAGTTAGGATATACATTGTGTTTGAATTCGTTACATCCTACACTTACTAAGTACTAAAATAAACACATTTAATTCACATCAACTAAAGTTAATACCTATATATTTAATTTATCAAATACAAAACAAATAAAAAACATAGAAATTGTCGGGCCTGCCAAACTAATTTGGATGGAAATATCGATTAAAAGTTGTTCATTTTGGCTGAGGAATGTCTGCAAAGGAATGTCGGTGGCAAATTCACACTGAATTCAATCTTTATTTCTTACGGGATAGACAGTATTAAGGGCCAGAGACCCAATGTATCCTATGATGGCAGGAATTTTGGCCGAAAAAAGAATTATATTTTATAATTATAAAAAAAGCTTCAGCATTCTACATGCTTCGTAGAAAACGAACACAAGTTTCACTAAATTTCGTTTCGTAGAAAATGTTTCATAGGATATTTGGTTTTTATAATTTTATTACTAATATTATATCAAACACTTTTTACTTCGAATAAATATATTTACACGAATATGTTTCAATGAATTTTATTATATATATTTATTTTATTTAACAACGTAATCAAGAGTAGAATTATTTTAATGAATAATGTTACTTATATTTTTTAATCGAATAACATTTTGAAAAAAAAATGAACCTAATATTGGCCACTTACATACGATACAAACAAGCTAATAAATACTAGTATTTTTTATTTATTTATTTATCACACTTTATTGCACATTCAATAGTATAGTTTATTCTGGACCCCGAGCATCTACTTTACAGAACACCGCCCGGTTAGTGCTTTCAATTTAAGTTGGGCAAGTTGTGTATAACTCAGAAACTGATTGTCCGGTCTGTGCAAACACTAACTCAGCTCACTAAATTGCATTAGTGACGTCTCTCTTGTCTTTGTGAAACTGGAACTTATTTATCACCGGTAAAGTTAATCATCATTTTCATCACCATTTCAGCCGTAAGAAGTCCACTGCTGGACAAAGGCCTCTGCTGAGAATTCTTCGTTCTATGGGAGGATATTGCCATACTCACCACGCTTGATAGGCGCAGGCTTCTTCTGCTATCGACGCTGCTACTCATCGGAAGTTTCTTCAGCCGACCTGACGCCAACCCTTCTTAAGTTGTATTACCGGGCAGCACATCTTCATAGTCTACTGCTGTCTTCCTTGATATTTTACGCAACGATTCTCCGAGTTTGCCCATATTGATAGAAGCTTCTAGAAGGTCTACGACAGTTGTGAACTTGTTGTCGTGGGATACTAACTCGAAGATACTATATTTTATAATAGATACGTATATAGATATACATCCAAGACCCAGGTCAATCTGAAAAAGATCGTTTTCTATCATGACCTGACCGGAAATCGAACTCAGAACCTTGCAATTCAAAGCCAGAGGTCGTAAATTACTTTCTTTCCTTCCTGAACAAATAAAACAGATTTTGAAGGCTCTCTGTACTCCGTCAGAGATAAAGACGTGACGCAGCGGGGTAATGTAGAACTTGCGCGAAGTTAAATTGAAAATGCTAACCGTGTGGCACTCTCGGCAACAAGGCACGTGCCTGCCTGCGCGGAATCAACAATTTCTTCTTATATCTATAGCAGCACGCGACTTCGTCTTTTCCATGCAATTTTCTTGTTTTTATCGTCATTTAGCTCTCCTTTCATCCATGATTTCTAGATAAAAACTTTTGGCATTTAAACTAAAACATGGCATTATTTTGAACACCGACCGAAACAGGATGAAATCAAAACAGAAAACGAACCGCCACTTTAAGTCTCAGTCTCGCCCGAAACCGAAACTTATGTGTGAGTAATAATAATTACTAATATTCTTTTTTAAACTTTGGCGCTTTGAACTCATAATCTATACTAATATTATAAAGCTGAAGAGTTTGTTTGTTTGTTTGTTTGAACGCGCTAATCTCAGGAACTACTGGCTCAAATTGGAAAATTAGTTTTGTGTTGGATAGTCCATTTATTGAGAAAGGAGGCTATAAAACACGCTGCGCTTTTGTAACATCCTGTAGCATAAGCGGCTTGACAAATTTTAAAGTCAGAGGTGTCATTAGATTCTTATTCCCTGAAGTGTCACATGCTATATCAGCAAAGCGCATAATAATGCTACTTGTATTTCAAATAGTACGTATACCAAAAATACTTACATTGGGCTAGTTCAGCCTGTGTATTATTTATTTGCATCCTACATATAAATGTAGATAAACATCCAAGACCCACGTCAATCTGAAAAATATAATTCTCCTTTTTAAGTTGACCGAAAACCCGCGGGGCCTTCGATGTGACAGCTTGGTACGATGACCACTAGGCCACAGAGGTCGAAATAGTGTTGTAAAAAACTCGAGTCTGGGGCTCTACATTTGCAAACTTGACTCATTTTGCATACTTGGTAGAATATGACATTCATAAGTCAGAGTCGAGTCGAGCATAAGTCGTCAGAGTACAGACTCGAGTCGACTAAGAACTTAAGTCACAGAACCAACTCGAGTACGAATGCCAAACTCAAAACAACTTCTACTCAACAAACTCTCCTGTACAACAAGTTATACAAAACATTACAATAATTTAAAAGTTTATTTTATATTCATCATCATTTCGAGTAGGTGTCACGGTCACTCGACCATGTACACCGTGGTGTCAGAGTTCTTCGGAACCGCCTCTCGGCCTCTGACGTGGTTCCTTTAACGACTACCAGATAGCAGCCCGGACCAACGGCTTAACGCGCCTTCAGAAGCACGGAATCATCTTTATTATCAGACAATCAGGTGATTCAAGCCTGCAATGTCAACCAAACAAAGTATGCATCCCGTGGGAATCGAACCCACGATCCCCGGGTCTACAGGCAAACGCCTTAACCACTGGCGCCTTAAGCTCCGTGGCGCAGCGGTCAACACGCCAGCCTACGACACGGAGTGACCGGGTTCGATCCCCGGCCAGGTCAAGATGGAAAATGATCTTTTTCAGATTGGCCTGAGTCTTGGATGTGTATCTATATATGTATTTGTCATAAAATATAGTATCGTTGAGTTAGTATCCCATAACACAAGTCTCGAACTTACTTTGGGGCTAGCTAAATCTGTGTGATTTGTCCGTATATAACAAAAAAACAAAAACTGGACCACGGAGGCAGTTATTTTATATTAATGATAGGTACACTACAAATACCCGCATTTTACACTACCCTCTACATATTAGACTCGAGCGCGACTCAGTCCATAACCAGACTCGAGCACTTATACCGAATTCGAGTCTATTACGGGAGGTTGAGTATAACTAACACATCGAGCAGTGGAGCCTGCATTTATGACTCAAGTCTTGTAATTTACAGTTTAGTCGAATATTTAGAATCCTGGACTTGAGTTTTTAACAACACTGGGTCAAAATCAAATAAAACAACATTAGATATTTAAAATTATTTATTCATATTCTTAATGATAAACTATATCCTACGTATACTGATATATATTTACCTATACGTTAAGAATTAAAAAGGCACATAAATATTAAGCATGATAATATTAAATCCGTAGCTGGCATCACTTTCCACTGTTAAGCAGAAAAGCCAGAACCCTTGGTGGGATCCGCGAGCGCTCTGATCTCAGGATTGGCTCCAAAGACAGGTTTTCGTTAGTGGGGTCCTCACCGACGGCCAGCTCAGAACGGTAATTATGGCCATCTGAAAATTAAATTTTATAGGTTAAACTAGCTTTCGCCCGCGGCTCCGCCCGCGTCAATGTCGATCCCTCGGGAATAGTACTTCTTCCCGGGATAAAAGGTAGCCTATGTCCTTCTCCGTACTCTACAGAACTTATGCAAAATTTCATGATGATCGGTTCAGTAGTTACGGCGTGAAAGCGTTACAAACAAACAAACAAACTCACTTTCGCATTTATAATATTAGTAAGGAAGTAAGGACAAGAAAGTAAGGATAAGGATGACCGGAATAAAAAAAAAATCAGAATATGAAAATATTGCTGCAGGATTCGAATCCACCAGCCAGACATCTATATCAATAGGTATTCATCGTAGGATATTTTGAATATCAAATGGTGAACGTAAACTTTTATTCATCATCATCATCATTCGAGTCGTTATAATTCCACTGCTTGACAAAGGCCCCTTTCATGGATTCTTCGTTGCATGGGAGGATATTGCCATACTCGCTTGGCAGGCGGGTTGGCGAGCGTAGTATCTTTGACTCAGGTCTAAAAGACCTGGGTTCTGTTTACGCCGCGAGGGAAAAAGACGTGATAGTTGATACTAATCATCATCAGGTCCTTTTTAGTCTCCACTACAGGAGCACGACCCTCTCTGTACTACTAGGGCCATACCTGGCCAGAGCAGCCAGAGGACTTGGTCTACACTCTCCACGCTGGCCAGACGGGTTGGAGAGGTGTCTTAGATGTTTATAAGCTTTGTTTAGCTTGTATTTCCTAAGTCGCCTTCTACGACATCCGCGGGAAGACTTGGAGTGGTCCTATTCTACTCTGCCGGATACCACACGGCAAATATCGTGATAGTATGTATGTGTGTAACTACAGCTAAGTTTAGTGCCGCTTCCGAGTTCAGAAGTATCAACCGATAGTATCAATGAGGGCATCAAGGTTACAAAACACATAGCATGTTTTCATTGTTGAAATATATTATCGTACATAGATAAGCACTCAAAGATTTAAAAAAAAATCAAAAATGAAATGCGGAGCAGAGCGGGCGCGGCTGCAGCGGCAGCGGAAGCCAGTAAGAGGTGCAAATATGCAGCTCTAAGCGAGCCTTATATATTTATGCCTTTCGCCGTAGAGACTTTAGAGCCTTGGGATGTGGAAGGCCCGACTAATTTTCATAGATATCTCCGCACAACTCTAACAAAAATTACTAAAATTTAATTTTACCACTTTTTCGCTATCTTTGATATACATATTCATACCAATTTACATCTTTCTAGTTCTTATAGTCTCTGAGTAAAACCGGAGACGGACAGATAGACAGCCATGGCAAAACTATAAGGGTTCCTTGTTTATTACGGAACCCTTAAAAACGGAAAAAACATTTGAATATTTATTTAATTCTGTTTTTTAGTATTTGTTGTTAAAGCGACAACAGAAATACATCATATGTCTTCAATTTCAACTGTCTAACTATCACGGTTCATAAGATACAGCCCGGTGATAGACGGACTGCGGAGCCATAATAATGTTCCGTTTTACCCTTTGGGTACGGCACTCTAAAAAATAAAGGATGCAACAAAAAGCTTTAGAGACAGAGATCTCTTACGGGAGAGACAGAGTCAAAGGTTGTAAGACCAAATTTTTGGCAAAAGACGTTTAGTAACATTGCACAAGAATGACTAAAAAATAAACTGAATATTGCTGTCCCAAAATAAGTTTATAAGCTTACATCATCGAGAAACCAGTATTTGGCTAGAGTTATCATCAACACCGCATCATTATGCAAATTAAAATTATCACCTTACAGATTTTTAAATAGCATTTGTGACGCACCGGATGCTTTATTTATTTTATTAATCGTTAAAAAATGTCTAACGGGTCTGAATTTATAGAAATCTGTGATGTGTCTCAGAGAAATAATACAAATAACTTGTCAACGTAGATTATGTAGGCACTACTGAAAAAAGAAATGAATTTTAAAATAATAGTATTGTGTTCTTTTTAGCCCTTATTGCAAATCTGTTGAGCCAAATTAATTTTAAATGCTTAAGGCGCTATGCATCAGAAGAATACCGTAAAACGTGTATTTTATCGTCGCGCAGTTAGCCTTGTTTTTCAAAGAATACTAGCATGAAAAAAATATGAAGTACAGTTCAAAGATCAAAATAAATGGATACATCAAAATATGTTCAAAAAAAAATTTAAAACCTAACTAAATAAAATAGCGAAAAAGCTATATCCAGAAAAAATTTCGTCGCGAGTTACTTGATATTTTCAGCGACAACTGCTAACTTTTATACGTCTATAAAAAGTATAACTAAATGAGCAAGATGGATACCTACAAAAAATACAATATTTGGTTATAATGATTGAATTATTAAATTAAAAGTGAAAAGTAACACGAAAATGGCAGACACGGATTTGAACTGAAACTGACGACAGGTATGACACAAATATAATAAAAATATCGCGCGATGTCCGCTACAAACGGTTAAGGGATACATCGCCTTAAGACATTGCACGCGTAAAAAAATACCTTTTCTCCCCCACTTGGTAAAACTAATTATGCACAAAATCGATTTATTGTAAGAGCCTGTGACAGATATGATAAATCTTATAATCACGTCGATATATTTTATGAACGATTGGGTAAATTTCCTAAAATGTTATGTGGTATTTAACAAAAAAATAATTTTTTTTAATTTGTATATCCATTTAGGTTTAATTAAAGTATTACCATGTTGTTAATTACCTGTATATGTATTAACTTTACTGGTCCTACAACATATTTATGTGTAACTTAACTATTGGGCTATGTTCAATCTTATATTTAATTAAGTTTACATGTATTATTCTGTGCCTACTTGTTTTTCTTATAAATATTTAATAATTAAAAAAAAATACTAAGACAAGACCACTTACAAGTACATGACTTCCATGCTGGTCTGGGAGAAAAGAAAAAACATGGAATGTGCCAGCTGCTTCTTCCCGCGCAGACGGTAAAAGCCGGTCGAGGGAATGGGTGAAAACTAAAGAATCATTTCGTGGCTTTTGGGTCTTATGGAAGGCCATATATAATTAGACAGAACCTAAGGAGGTTCTGTCTACTCGGTAAGGGATAAAGACGTGATAATATGAATGAATGAATTTAAGTTAAGGAATTGGCTAGTACATTGAGATCATTATCTCGTTTTATCTGATATACACGTTCCGGAACTAAGATTTGTTAAATAGGACACCGGGGAATCAGTCGCTGTTTATATGTTTATGTAACGGTAATAATCTTACAATCTGTTTAAATACAAATGCCCAGTGAAGTTGCGAAAGCTTACTTCGAGTTAGATACATAGTCTATGAAAAAGTGATCAAATATTCGCAGTGTAACACCGGGATTTGTGAGACGAAATAAATGCTTGTTATATCAAGATAAAATATCACCCTTGACCCGGCTTGGTCTTCTCGAGCCAAGGCAATGTGAATATGGCACTTCACGGACTATACCAACTGTTTGTGCGCATAATCAAAGTTTAACTGATTGCAAAATTAAAACAAACCAGAGAAACAAATACGTATGAAAAACATACTCGAAAAAGAAGCTTCACGAGGAAGAGTTGTTTGAGAGTCAAATCTTCATAAATAAATTTAAGAGCTGGGCTCTTGTCAGTGGAGCTTTTTTCATTCCTCTTTCATTCGCCAGTTCCTTCACTTTTTTATAAGAAGTAAGCAAAAACTTACAGAATGGTAATAGACCTCCGACTCCCTTCAAATAATAAATAAATAAATATATAAGGACAAATCACACATTGAGCTAGCCCCAAAGTAAGTTCGAGACTTGTGTTATGGGATACTAACATACAAACTCAACGATACTATATTTTATAACAATTACATATATAATTAAACATCCAAGACCCAGGCCAATCTGAAAAAGATCATTTTCCATCTTGACCTGGCCGGGGATCGAACCCGGGCACTCTCGTGTCGCAGGCTGGCGTGTTGACCGCTGCGCCACGGAGCTAGCCAATTCAAGGGGTTAGTCAGTTAGTTAAAACTCACAATGAACAACTTTTGCTACCTATGGTACGAATTCTAGGAAGTCGAAAAAACGATAATTTTATTAAAAAATGTTCCGGCATGTTGTATCACATTTTTTTATTTTGGTTAAATAAACTTGTTCATTTTAATGGCCTGACTCGCCTCTTCTAGGGAAAGGACATATGGTTATTTGCAGGCTATACAGCGTGTAAATATATCCTCGGCATTCCCTCAAAGGGCAACTCACCCCATCAATATGAGCAACTTTTTCTATAGAACCAATGCTAGGAACTCAAAAAAATTTCGGCATTTCCATACAAAAGAGTTCAGCCACCCGGCCAGTTTGTATGGTAATATCGAAATTTCCCATCGTTGTTCCCATAAGAAAAAAGTTGTTGGAATGTCGAGGGTACATATGCTATTGCATTGGAGAAACCCGTAAGGATAGTGTATAGTGATTCGATGAAATGAACAAATAAACATACACACTTTGTATATCGAAGCAAATAAGATGTCGTCGATCCTAAAAAGTCATCCTAATTCCACTGACCTTCTGATGGCTTGAATCTAATTACAGATAAAGGTAACCGCTCCTTAATCGGTCTCCCTTTCGGTAGTTACGATTCCACAGACAGATACACTAAAGAAAAAACTATAAAGTCTTCTATGTGAGTCTGGGAGAATAAAAAAGTAGAATGTACGAGCTGCTTCTCTTCCCGCGCAGAGAATCTGTGGAATTATTCTAGTAGGCGATGCGGCTAGCAACCTATCACTATTTTGATTCAGTTTTCCTCCTAATGCCTACAAACATGCTAAACATGGCTTTTAAATCTTAAATACCTGAGCTCTATTTACCCCGCAAGGTAGAAAGATGTGACAGTATGTTTTAATTTAGCTTACCTTGCTCTGCACAAACACACACAAACACGGCCAAAATGGCAAAAAGATACACCAACAAGCGAGTCATTTTTGATACTGTGCGATGCTGAGTTCGTCATCCCGATTTTATATCTAGACGACAAGCGGAAGCCTAAGGCTGCGTTGCTATCAAAGCTAAGGTGTGCGAGGCTGTGAAAATGTGTGACAGTCTCTACCTACACGTAAAATGTATGCGATGAGTGACAACGTAGTGTTTTTTTTTCTTTTCTTGTATTTGGCCCTCATACTTCATTCAGAAGCTTATTTAAGCCAATGTCTAGTAAATCTTTGAGTTATTCTGGCGACAATTCCCACGAATCCACTGGTTTGATAATATACAATGCAGCAAGGCGAGCAAACACCAGCCCGCTAAGTAAATCTCACTACAGCCGCACCATGACACTTTATTTTAGTTATTCCACAATTTTTTCATAAACATGGGCATCTATGACACCAAATTACACCGACTTAACATTATAAACTCCACTAGAAACTTTTGCAAAACAATCCAAAACAAAAACCGTGCAGTCCGCAGAAATTCCCGCCAAGAACTCCGACAATGTAGTCTGACGACACATGTAATTTTTTTTTAATGTCAAATATTCTTATCTTGACCTTAGACTAAAGGGTAAAGACAAGAAGTTCTGTGAAATTTCATCGGTTATCTAGTTTGTTGAAATTTAGATAAGTACATATGTGACGTATTAAAATTTATGTATTACCATTTCAGCCACATCAAGTCCACTGCTGGACAAAGGCCTCTCCCAAGGATGATTCGTTCCATGGGAGGATATTGCCATACACACCACACTTGGTAGGCGAGCGCTGTTTCTTTGGCTTCTTGTGCATCCGATGTTGCTGCTCATCGGAAGCGTTATGAAGCTGGGGAAGGATAGAAATTTGTTGGACTTGGGAAGGGAACGAAAGTATTGGGATACTTCTCACTCAGGTGAATGGAAGAAAATCAAGTAGCCGCTCGAAACCACCGGCCAAGCATTTGACACCCCTGGCCTTCAATTGAATGTATATGTATAAACCTTGAATTAATCCATAATAAAGAAGTCTTTACTTGAACCTCATTCGACGTGTGTTTCATTCATTACTTCTTCTTCAGATAACATCACATACCGAGAAGAGATTGTCTAACTTAAAACCATGAACTTTTTGCTCTCTTTTTGCTTGAAAACTCGCCACTTCGATTTTCCAACGACATTTTAGTCTCCATGGACAAATCACGTTTTAAAATGAAACGGCTGAAACATGGAACGGTTTTTAATTGTTTCTGTCTTTCATACACTGCCGCTGTCATTCATCCTTTTAGGTGTATTTATCTACTAAACAATAATGCATCTATCGATTAGCTGTCATACGTGGGCGCACTATAAGTTTCCGGAATGAATATGAAAAAATACTATTAAAGGTACAAAATTAATTTATTGTTTTTCAAAATAATCTCCCTTGGCGTCTATGCACTTTTTCATTCGATGAAACCAGTTTTGAAAACTTTTGTGCCACTCCTCTGTGGTGACCTCTGAAACGTGTTTTTCATACTCCTCGACAGCCTCTTCTGGTGATGAAAATCGTTGACCGCGTAATTGGTTCTTAATTTTTGGGAACAGAAAAAAGTCACAAGGTGCCAGGTCGGGACTGTATGCAGGATGACTCATGAGTTCTACATTTTTCGCCTTCAAAAAGTCGTTTGTCTGTCTGGCCGTGTGAGAACTAGCATTGTCGTGGTGCAGGATGATACGGCGTTTACGGTTATTTTTACGGAGTTCGTCAATAACTTCCGGCAAACAAATGGTCGTGTACCAGTCACTATTCACTGTACGACGATTCTCTAAAGCAACAGTAGCCACGTGTCCAGTTTTATTAAAAAAAGAAGCAATCATCCGCTTAGATGCACTTTTCACGCGCGCCACTTTGGTTGGTTTCGGCTGCTTTGTTTTGGGATCGTAGCAATAAATCCATGTTTCGTCACCTGTTACTATGTCCCACACCAAATTTGACGCACCTTCGTTGAATCTGGTAAATATGGCACTGCACCAAGTGACGCGGTCCGTTTTTTGAGCCTCGGTCAAGTTGTGTGGGATCCACCGCGAGTACAGCTTTCTCACACCCAAATGTTTGTGTAGGATTAATTGTATTTGACTCATGCCGATTTCTAAGGATGCGCGAATTTCATGGTAGGTCACATGCCTGTCTGTTTAAATCATAGGGCGCACAGCATCGATGTTTTTGTTGGTCACAGCGGTGGACGGCCGACCATCGCGAGATTCGTCACTGAGATTGATACGACCACGATTGAATTCTGCAAACCAGCTATAAACAGTTGTCTTGCATGGTGCTTCATTGCCAAAAGCTGTTTCAAGCCGAGCGATGCTCTGTTGAGCTGTCAAATTACACTTAAAATCGTAGAAAATCATACTACGAAAATTTTCCCGAGTTAAATCCATGTTGATGCAGACACACAATTTTTTAAATGGCGCCACAAGGTAAAAACAAAAGACAGTCAAATGAAACAAACTGCATTCTACAGCCAAAGAGTTCTATTTTCAAATGTTGCAATAAATTTTTAAATATTGTTTATGTAAGTGGCCAGTTCCGGAAACTTACAGTGCGCCCTATGTACACGATTTTTGAAAGAGATAATTTATGATCACTTTTAAGCACACTGTATTCAGAGCCCTTCAGGCACGTAGGGACCAAGGCTGGATTGAGTTTCTTTCGGCGTATTCTTCTCACCAGTGGTCGTTCCGAAACGCAAGTAGTATTTCAATTTTGCATATATAAAAAAATATATAAGAAATAAAAATATGACGTTCAAAAAGAGATACATGTATCCAATTTTGAATAAAAATCTTTGACTTTTGACTTTGACTTTGACTTTGACTGGTAGAAAAGCTCGCACATTTTCACAGCATCGCAACACTTCTCCGCAATCCTTACATCTTAGGTGGAAACGCAGCATATTGCAAACTATTTTAATTATTATCAGTCCACTGCTGGACAAAGGCCACTCCCACAATTCTTCGTTCTATGAGAGGACATTGCCATACTCACCATGCTTGGCAGGCGGGTTGGAGAGCTCAGTTTCTTTGGATTCTTGTGCTTCCGACGCTGCTGCCCATCGAAAGTTTTTTTTAAGCAAAAGAATGATAGGAATTTGTTGAATCGGAGAGGGGCGTAAAGGTGTAGGGATTCTACTTACTCGAATGAATAAGGAAAAGTAAGCAGCAGCTCGGGAAGTCGGGCGAGCGTAACCGATACCTGCAACTACCAGACAAGCAGATGAGTATGACACCCCTGATCTATAAAATTATGGGACATTAGGGACAGGTCTGCTCGGCCTCTTTGAGACTTCTATCTATCTTTGAGACTTTTATCATATCTGTTGTTGTTGCACGCTCGATCGCTAACGTAACGTGTTTAACAAAAATATGTAAATTGAAATTGTATATAACATGACATCAGAAAAAAAAAGAAAAGATAAAAACATAAAATATCATACAAAGCCCTTCAGGCAAGTAGGCGATGATACTAGTGCGGCGAATAGTACCTTGTCTGCAATTTCAAATTGGTTTACAGCCAATAATCTTATATTAAATGCCAAAAAGACCCAATGCGTGAGGCTTAGCCACTCTGCAATGAATACTAGTTTTATTCATCACTAGCTGTTGCCCGCGGCTCCGCCCGCGTTAGTGTCGATCCCTCGGGAACAGTAGAATTTCCCGGAATCAAACATACACTATGTCCTTCCTCGGGCTTCACACCTCCATACCAAATTTCATCCAAATCATTTCAATGGTTGAAGCGTAAAAAAAACGACAGACAGAGTTACTTTCGCATTTATAATATTAGTATTAGTATGGAAGTATGGTTATTATTTATACTTCTAAGTCCAGAAATGAGAAAATTCCATATAAATTTTACCCCTTTAAAAGTTAAATTTCTTAAAAATCCTTTCTTACCGCTCACTTACATCATTAAAAGAACCCCTGTACCAAATTTCAAGTTTCTAGGCGCAGCAGTTTCGGTTGGTTTGCCGTTTGCCCGCGGCTACGCCGCCGCCGTTAGTGTCCATCCCTCAGGAACAGTTTGGACCCTCAAAGGGGTGAGACTCAGGTCATCAATATGAACAACTTTTTCTATGGGACCAATGCTGGGAACTCAAAACAAAAATTCGTCATTTCCATAAAAAAGAGTCCCGCCGCCCGGCCAGTTTGTATGGGAAAGTCGAATTTTTTTTTGAGTTTCCAGCATTGTTCCCGTAGGAAAAGTTGTTCACTTTGATGGTCTGAGTCACTCCTTTAAGGGTCCAAAACGATAAAAAATTCACTGTGTATATTTGCAGGTAAACTAATGCTTTGAGTTCATTCAAATGACGATAACATTTTTTTTAATGAACCGTTTTTGATGAAACAAACTTTAGATGTTTTGCTGAGTTAAAACAAAGCAATAGGTGAAAGTTTGAAGTAAATCGGTTCAGTATTTTCAGAGATAATCGTGATCATACATACAGACAGACAGACAGACAGACAGACAGACAGACAGACAGACAAAAAATGCGAAAAAAAATTTTTTGCTTTCTATTATTCTTTTTAAGTGTCCCTCTATCCATTTCAGTCAAAAATTCTAAATGTACAGACAAAATATTTTTACTGTTTTATTATATGTATATAGATATAGATAATCAGGTTTTCGCTTAAATCTCAGGAATTTGGAAGAATTTCGGGACTAAAACATAATTTCACTTATGTTTACCTACCTAGCTCAGCGTATCAGCATTGCTATTCAGTTAGGCAATGCTGCCAGCCTTTTAGACACGATGCCCAGAGATGAGCACCTGGAGGTACGATTTGTAAATATATATTTTTAAGTAGGTTATTTTTTTAGTATTATTTAAGTTTCGTCTTTTTAAGTAGTTTATATAAGTATTATTTTAAATGTATAGGGTTTTATGAAATTAATGATAAATTTTACTTAATTTACAAATTTTTTTACAAAGAGATTTTACTTATATTTTTAATCTCTATAATGACGAGTTGAAGACGATAAGTTTTGTTTCAATTAGTTTCGTAAATTTTACGTGACGCCTGACACTGAAAAGATAACAATAGTTTTGGAACAGACTTGAAACTTTGAAAAAAGTAAAATAAATTATCTATAGATTCCTGTTACAGTTTTATTTAGCCTATCATCATCATCATCATCATCATCTCAGCCGCAAGAAACACTGCAGGACATATGTCTCTCCCAAGGATTTCCAATACGACCGCCAAATCCCAACGCTTTGTGATTAGTTTATTATCTATACTAATATTATAAAGCTGAAGAGTTTGTTTGTTTGAACGCGCTAATCTCAGGAACTACTGGTTCAAATTGGAAAATTCTTTTTGTGTTGGATAGTCCATTTATTGAGGAAGGCTTTAGGCTATTAAACATCACGCTGCGACCAATAGGAGCGAAGCACCAATAAAAAATGTTTTGAAAACGGGGAAAAATTATTCATCCATACTAATTAATCATAATAACAGAAATTGCCGCGGACGAAGTCGCGGCCAACAGCTAGTTACTAGATAAGATATATAAATGTACTAGCTTTCGCCCGCGGCTCCGCCCGCGTCAATGTCGATCTCTCGGGAACAGTATCAAAGATTCAAAGATTTATTCAGAAAATAGGCCTTTTCAGGCACTTTTTCACGTCAATTCACATTTTAAATAAATTTTTATCCCGGGATAAAATGTACCCTATGTCCTTCTCCGTACCCCAGATAACGTGTATGCAAAATTTCATGATGATCGATTCAGTAGTTACAACGTGAAAGCGTAACGAACAAACTCACTTTCGCATTTAAAATATTAGTTAGGATTAGGATGATACCTTTTTAAATGTAAATAAGTACTTAAATTAAATTTGACGAGGATTCCAATATTTAAAAACAATGATAAAAGACAAACACTTTAAGAGGTTTGGCTAAGGTCGTTCATGCTTATAAATATTTTGATGTAAGGTCACATACATATTTTTATGGAAGCATGCAAAACAAAACGCTCCTCATTAACATGCATTATACGAATTTCGGAATTGAGTGTGTTCCGGTTCAATGATGGATCACCGAATACATTTTGGGTTTTTCGTATTGATATTGTTTATCGAAATCGGAATTCAAAGTACAACTAGGAATTTAAATAAAACTGCAATTTATTATTTTTAGGGTTCCGTACCCAAAGGGTAAAAGGGGACCTATTAATATGGTTGGAGGCATGTCCGTCTGTATATCTGTCACCAGCAGGCTGTACATATCTCATGAACGGTAGGGGAGAATGGGGTAATGGGAGTCAGCGGGCAATCGGGGTCAGGTGCCTCTAAGCAAAACTAAACGTTCGATACCTAGGTAGATGACATGTTCAGCTTGCTCTGTACCCGATGCCCATTGTACAAATGACTCGCGCTAGTAGCACCACGCGTTTTTGAGTGACAATTATGTTTCGTTTTCACGCCTCGCCGGTGTAAATTTTTGTCAAAACAACATTAACGGTGAGTATAGACGTTGTAGCTGTACCAAATTAATGACTATGGATAGATTTATCCTTGATATTCAAAAATTAAATAAGCATATTAGATTGCGATTAAATTTATTTTGTGTTTTTAAATTTTACAGTTAACATGCAGTATAGATTTTGGGTAATGGGAGCCAAAGAGCTCGCTAGTGATTACCATTACCCGCAAAAAATATTCTTGTTTTTTTTTGCTTATAGATGCCGATTTTACAAGTCAAAAAAATCAAATAGGCTAGCTGATCAACTGGTGATTGCACTGGATGGCATACTGCCGAATGTAATGTCTGCGATTGTTTGACTCTTGATTTCCCACATGTCTGATTCCCATTGTACTGAGGTTAGTGCAATGGGAGTCAAACTTGTTTTTTTTTAAACGCGGAAATATATCTAAAGTTGATTCCCAAAGTGGTGAAAAGTGATATCAACTAGTAGATAAAAAAGTAAAGTCTAGTATTAAACAATTTTAATAATGATATTATTTCGAAATAAGCTTTTATTTGATAGTTCGCTTAAGCGACTCCCATTACCCCTTTCTCCCCTAATAGTTAGACAGTTGAAAATTTCATAGGTAATGTATTTTTGTTGCCTCTATAACAACAAATACTAAATAAAAATTAAATTTAAAAAACCCCTAAGCGAAAATACTTAAAGGAACAACCCTTAAAAGTAAAAAAGAACCAGGTCATCGTGATACTGCAAGAAATTTACTCATTAAAACGAATATATTGAATAAAAACACGATATGTCTGCTGTAAGTTTTTGAGGAATTAGGTTCTCTGGAGACCATTCTGGTTGCAGCATCAGGTCGAAGTTATTAGTTAATTGTCATTTAACGAGAATACTGGCACGCGTGAAGAACGTTATCGAGTAATAATTCGCCAGTACATCATATTTCCATTATATCATTTTTGAAAAGAGCTAGCTGGACCGATATTAACCAAACATAGCTAAGAATCACCGCAAGCAAAACTGACTTTCAAATGAAACAAGCCGCATCGAAATTGGTCTATCCGTTTGAAAGCTACGATGCCACAGACAGACACATACACACAGACATCGACGTCAAACTTATAACACCCCTCTTTTTCCGTCGGGGGTAAAATATAATTTTTTTGGAAGCACTATGTAGCTAGCTCCAAGTGAGCTTTCGCTACTTCACCGGCTTTTGAGGCGAGGGCAGAGTGCCCTCAACCTTTTTAGACAACATCACCAAAGGGCCCCCAGGAGGGACGTACGTCGGTTTTGGGCGTTGCCAATATGCTAAATGTGGCCTTAGTCTTATATATATCGGCTTTGTTTACCCCGCAAGGGAAAAAGACGTAAAAAAGGCGTATTACTTTAACCTATAGATCGATTTTCCACCCCCGAAACCAACTGTAAATTCCAATTAATCAATAGTCTGTTAGGTAGCGCAAGGTGACACGAACTACTCCAACTAATGAACTTTTCAAATAAACGTATAATAAATATTTCCAATACAATCTCTTAGCAACCTATTATTCAAGCATAAAACGAGAGAAAGCGATATCTTTTCAGTCCTAATAATCTGTTATGTTATATAACTCAGTCCCAATATTACTCGGTGATAAGAAAGGAGCGTAGTGATTTTCGGGTGTATTTTGTAGTCTCCAAAAACAACGTGGCAAAGCTTTCGCTAAAACTGCCTCCGTGGTCCCGTGGTTAAGGCGTTTGCCTGTAGACCCAAGGGTCGTACATAGGTTCCATTCCCACGGTAAACTTACTTTGTTTCGTCGTTTCCAGTTTGGTTAGGACATTGCAGGCTTGAATCACCTGATTGTCTGATAATTAAGATGATTTCGTGCTTCGGAAGGCACGTTAAGATGTTGTTCTCGGCTGCCATCTGGTAGTCGATAAAAGAACCACGTCAGAGGCCGAGAGGCGATTCCGAAGAACTCTGACACCAGGGTGTCATTGTCGATTGACCGTGTCACTTTCTCGAAATGATAATGGTGAAAATTTTCGCGTTTAAAACACAAAATTGTAGACAAACGGGACTTAGCATGAATTATTTATGTCAATTCGACGTATTTATACAAATATTATCCAATGACAGGCATTTAAGAAAACCCTCATCAAACCGGGCACATTCTTATCCAACTTGGGATCGTCTATGAAAGACAAAGGTATTTCTATTCTATCTTATAACCATTATGGTTCTAAAAAAAAGCTTTAGGAAAATTATTTCTGTTTCAATCGGAAAATTGGCGCATGGATTTACCATTTAATACCTCACATTTAGATCAGGCCTCCAAAGCCGCGACAATTTGCAAACTTTTCACTCGCGAGATTATGTTTTGCGAACTCATAAGCGTTATCTTGACAAACAGAAAGGACGTATCTAAAGAGCAATTTCGGGGGAGGGGGCGGGGGAAGAACAACTGTCAACACTGCCGCTGCTGTCGAACCCTAAAGTTTACATTTTTGAGCCTAAAGTCTACCGAAAAAATAACTTCGTGTGCATTTATTTATAAATGATGTTTATAGTTTTGATGTAAAACGTCTTTAACATTGGTACTATACATGGTGTACCATGTCAGAAAACCGGAACGTAATGAATTGGTCTATAGCGTCTGACATTGATAAGTAAAAAGCTGTTCATCGTAGAAATACGATTTTGGTGACATTATTTAGCGTATATAGTCAGCTCGCTGCTATTAACCTTGTGTTTGCATCGCGGCATCTGGTTTTCTTTCACTGTTTAATACTAAATGCGACTCTTTGATATAGACGATTCACGTTAAAATCAACGGCTGTGTGAACCGATACAGCCCAACCCGATTTTTTTATGTCATAGGACGGCAAACGAGCAGGCGAGTCACTTACTGGACTGAGTTTCTTTCGGCGTATTCTTCTCAGCAGTGGTCGTTTCGAAACGATAGTAGCTTATCGATATTGCAAATATTAAAAATAATAATATGACGTTTAAAAAGAGATACATGATATCCAAATTTGAATAAAATTCTTTTTCATTTCATTTCATTTGACTTGATGATAGTGATCACCGCTGCCCATGGACAAGTGCAACACCCGGGGTATTACAAGAGTGTTGCTGGCCTTTTAAGAAAACAAAGACTCGTTTTTTGAGGATTCCAATATCGTATTGATTTGGGAATACCGTTTATTGTTGTATATAGTTGCTGCTTTCTTCAGCGTTGTTTCCAGTTCAGAAACTAGTTCAGTTTTGTCCTATGCCCGCGGATCATGATCCGCGGGCATAGGACAAAACTGAATATACGGTATAAGGACGTAATTGTATCTGTATTACATGTAATACAGATACAATTACGTCCTTATACCGTACAAAGTATACACAGCCAAAGGACATGTTTGTAGCAATGTCATGGGCTGGTAGCAAAATCCAAGAGACACTTAGATATTAAGGCTTTGAGATAGAAAACGAGAATGGGAAATAGTGACTGGTTGTAAGCCCATCCACAGAATAAGTAATAGTACTAACGTAGCCCATCCAAAAAAATACACAAGATACTTTTTTTTACAAAAAATTACAACTTATTATTTTTGGAAAAAAAAATTAAATAGATAAATAATGTGCCGATCCTAAGTAGGTAAAGGGATAAAGTGAGGCAGGTGATGTAAGTTACTCTATTGTAAGTCTCACTGGTGCTCCAATTCAGATGAAGTTTTAGGCTAGCTCAATCTGTGAGGTTTGTCCTTATACATTTAATATTAGTACAATTTTCAAGTTTGTTGTATATAATAGAACAATCGATAAAAAGGTCTTGCAAGTTAAAATAAATGCTAGGTTCAACTGACTATTTCTTAGCTTACATGCCCTCACATAAGGGGGGTGTGAAAGCTTTAAATACGCCCGTGGTATAAAGTAACCTTTATTATTTCACATGCGGGTTTCGAGAGAATCTTGCAAGCCGTTTAGATACTGTGAATCCTAGAGCAAGTCTATCGTGGTTGTAAAGTAGAGGCTTTACTAGAATTTTAACTTTGAGCAGACAGTTCAACATTTTATACTGACTGTGGGTTTAATAAACTTTCATATAAAAGAACCGAAATAAATAAAACCGATTTTAATGAAATTTAAATGAGACCAATTTGAATGCATATCCTTTGAAACAAAAACAGAAATTAAAAAAAAACCACTATCCGACGAAAGTAAGTTAATATACAAGACAATAGTAATTTATGTAAACTATAATATCTTAGACCTCTCCAACCCGTCTGGCCAGCGAGGAGAGTGTAGGCCAAATCCTCTGTCTCTGGCCAAGTATGGCTCCGGTAGTACAGAGAGGGTCATGCTCCTGCAGTGGAGACTTATTCATTCATTTTGTGTAGGTGTCACGGTTAATCGACCATGCACACCCTGGTGTCAGAGTTATTCGGAACCTCCTCTCGGCCTCTGACATGGTTTCTTTAACCACTACCAGATGGCAGCCGGAACCAACAGCTTAACGTGCCTTCCGAAGCATGGAATCATCTTAATTATCAGACAATCAGGTGATTCAAGACTGCAATGTCCTAACCAAACTGGAAACAACTTAACAAAGTATGCTTCCCGTGGGAATCTAACCCACGACCCTCGGGTCTACAGGTAAACGCCTTAACCACTGGACCACGGAGAGAGACTAAAAAGATCTGATGATGATTATATCTTAGAAATCGCTACTCTCGCGAGATGAAGGTTTCCTGCATTATTATACTCTTACTAAACAAACAGATGCCGAGGAAACGAGCCTAAAATAGCAAAATGTCACGTTCTCAAATTACTGAGATTAAATCATTGAAATCCCAGCGATGCTCGCTTTGAATTCCAGTAAAATTGAGTATCTATTATTTGGATTGGAAGAAATCAATATTATGTTAAATATGAATGAATTCATCATTTTATTATGTTTTGATGACAATGATATACTTAATTTTTACACAACTGTCCAAAAAAGATGTGTTATGTTTTCGGAGTTATTGTATGGTTGGTTCACCGCGCGGAAAGGCGCGGACAAAACGAAGCTTTTTATCCAGCAGTGGGTCGTGGAAAGCTGATGATGATGGGGCGCCGCTATAAAAATAAAGTGGATAAAAAATGAAGACTCATATGACGATGAATGATAGATTTTTTTTATTTATGTCGTGTATCTTTTATGCAGAACTAAGCGCGACTTTGCGGCGAGAAACGCCACGCCCAACGGGCCATCTACGCGTTGCACTCCTTAAACGACAGTTATTATCATCATCAGGTCTTTTTAGTCATCATTATCAGGTCTTTTTAGTAGATAGAGAAGCAACATACATAATACTCGTATACAAAATTGATATGAATTTCTTTTGCATCATCATTATCAGGTCTTTTTAGTCTCTACTGCAGGAGCATGACCCTCTCTTTACTACTGGAGCCATATTTGACCAGAGCAGATAGATGATTTGGCCTACACTCTCCTCGCTGGCCAGACGGGTTGGAGAGGTCTCATTGATGTTATAAGCTTTGGTTAGCTTGTATTTCCTAAGTCGCCTCTAACGATATCCATGGGAAGACTTGGAGTGGTCCTATGCTACTCTGCCGGAAACCACACGGCTACCGAAAACTACACGGCTATCGGAAACCACACAGCTACGACAGTATGTATCTTCATATGTTTGAAATGCGCAGCTGCGTGCTACGCCGTGGTAGGCGGCGGACGCCTCTGCGCAAACGGGAATCTCTCCACGCGACGCCCGACGCGCCGTGCAATGTCAGGTGCGTGACGCACCTCCGTAATCTCAATCTCATCTCAATCTCAATTTTTTAAACCGGAAACTTATGAACGGTTCATTCAACAAAATCTTAGGAACTTATTTTACTGTAAATCATAGCTAGTTATTGGATCTGTTCATCACTGGGTTGCTGTGAGTCACTGGGATGATTACAGCAACACTCATCCGCTTTTAACAATCTGTGGATAGCGGTGATGGTGGCACATATATTACTCTTATTCGTAGCTCTTATCATATAAGTTTTAGTTACCTTAGACTTCTTCTTCTTATCGTGTCGGTGGCTCAAAACATCTTAAAAATATATAAAATTTTGTCCCTCCAGTAGGTTGCGACAGCCACGCCACTCGCCGATGCAGAATTGAGGTCGTACTTTGTGCAGGTAGTGGGGCACAACGGACACGTCAAAAGGTGTGACATGGTCTGACACCCATGACCACATTCACACTGTACGTTTTCCTGGTCGACATATCCCCACTTTGCTAGGTTGTGCTTGCATCGGCCTACTCCAGTTCGTAGGCGGTTGAGGCTTTTCCATGTAGCCCATGGGAGTTGAGATCCCGGAGCCAACTCTTCAGATGGGGGATACAATCGGTAGGAGGTGGAAATTTATCACGCCAAAGTTGCAAACAGGTGGATCTTGGGTCGCCTTCGAGACGTTTTGTAGTTTTTAAGAAACTACTACGGCTTTTATGGCGACTAGCAGAAGGCTGAGATCCATATAGCGGATGTCTTGGATCTGACTCTTGTTTCATTTTTTCAATACCGCAGGCGACCTTAGACTAAGACATATATGTAACCGTTTGCTGACCCTAATAAATAAAAATAAACTCTAAAGTTCTATCGTACAGTATTTAACTACAAAAGCACCACAAAAACCACTGCTTTTTATGGGGATCCTGATGTATACGCATGAAACCTGTTTTTCTCTGTTCCATGCGACTTTATTAGTAAGCATAAACAAATATTTTTAGCAAAGATATTATCGTTCTTAATTTTTTGTGCATTTTGTATTACATTATGGCCTATAAAAAGCTCATTTTGACACGCTTCCTTATATATTTTTTATTAATTATTATTTACTCACCAAGGATGGTAAACATGTTGTCACGGCTTCCCATATTTTAGGGAGCCTTTCCCAAGCGGGGAACCCAGCGGGGGGGCACTGCGGGACGCGCGGGCAGCTACATCGACGCGGCCGCGGCTCGCAACGCTCTCTTCCACCCAAGTCAGCGCTGGCGCAAAGACGTATACATTCGAAAACACTCGCGCGCCACGCGTCCTTTAAATTGTATCTGTAAAATAACCTGTACTGTGATCTGTAAGCAACTTTCTTTTGATGCCGCAAAAAGGGCGGTTAAATAAGTATTATTTTATACAAAACTAGTTTGAATTAACTCCTCCGGCATCCTCACCTGCGTCGAGGCTATAACACGGCGGCTTCGACACATATTGGCGACCGTAAAAGGACATAAACGGATACAAGAGGAAGGCGCGTATGCTGAGGCTACGACTCGCAGCGGACTACCTACAACGGGAGAAAGGAGCTTTCACGACGGGACCTGCAGCATTTCATCTGGAGGCCTAACCTAAGTTAAGTGAAGTTGCCCATTCCTTTCTACCTACCTATTTTATTCCCCGAGTTCAGTGTGCCTCTCTTTGTGCCAGCGTATTAATACCTATATTTAGGTGCCTACTTTGCATAGGTTCAGCTTTTTCGCAACCTACATGCGTGTACCCATGTATGTACATGGTGCAGGATTACCTAGGTACTTATTAGTGGAATCGAGCATAACTAACTACTATCAAAGGTATCTATTGCAAGAGCATATAGCTCATTTAACGTGTTTTTTCTAGTTTTGGGTCTAGCAATGCCTATTATTATTGGTTTCTAAATACAGTACCTACAACAACGCTGCGTGTTATTTACGAGTTATATGTGTCTATGTACCTATAGCTGCTTTTGGGTGCATAATTCATTGCAATTGCACTATTTCACACTAATCCAACAGCACGCAGGTTTGTACCTACAGCATACAGCAAGCTTTTCATTTTTTCGTGTGCACGCGGTAGCCATTTTGTTTTTGCAAACGTGGTCGAGCCACGCCCGTGTCACGCTTGGTACTTACTTACATACCTGTCCTACCTGCCTTGGTGAATACGAATTGGGAATCTCATACCTATCTACGTTTCAAAAAAAATACACACGCATGTTGCACCTAGCTTGAAAGACATATGCCGACTATTTCAGCTCTTCACGCAAGGAAGACGTGAAGCGAAGAGCCTAGATCAAAGGCGTCGGCTGATTTCCTGTCTGTTCTCCGTGGTGACGCTGACGGCACAGCGGTGCAGTGCAGTGCATCACGGCGCATCGTGTCTACCGAGATTCCTGGCACCGGCTGTTGACTGGATTGGGTTCGATTTCTGCACAATTCATTGTTTTTTTTTTTTACTCCATTTTCAATTAGTGTTGATCGAGTTTTTATATACGTACTAGTCGAGTTTATTGATACAATATGCCATTAAGCATGGAAACTGGAGATACCTCCGCAATCAAAAGGGATACCATATTGATTAGGAAGCGGGGTGTACTAAAGGGTCGTTTGACCAAATATGAGCAATATTTGAATACTATTAAAGACTCTGGAATTTCACTCACAGTTCAAAAGGAACTTGAATTAAAGCTCGATACTATTCAACGTTTAAGTTCTGAGTTTGAAGTAATTCAAAATGAAATTGATGAGTTGTCATCTGACATAGACGGAGAAATTGAAGAAAGAGATGCAATAGAATCTCGGATTTTATCATTGCTCGCAAAGGGTCAAGCGATCCTAGACACAAATAGCAAATCGGTTCCCGAACCAGTGACTGACATAGACAACCAGTCAGTCAGTCATTGCAGTCATTCAAATTCTATTAAATTACCTATTATTAAACTGCCCACGTTTGATGGCAACTATCTGACATGGTTGGAATTTAAAGATAGTTTCGAATCTATGATACACAATAATCAAAATATTCCACTAATTAATAAGTTCCATTATCTGCGCTCGGCATTAGAAGGCAGCGCTTCTACAATTTTAAAGTCTATCGAATTTACGAGTAAAAATTATGAGGCTGCCTGGGAGTTACTGTGTCAGCGTTTCAATAATAATAACATTTTAATTAATAATCATCTAAGAGCCTTGCTCACCATAGAAAGCTCTCCCAGGGAGTCATATAAAGCGCTAAAGTTTGTAATAGATCACGTTTCTAAACATCTGAGAGCGCTGAACACGCTCGGTCAACCGACTGATAAGTGGGACACACTGATAATATACATAGTTTCTGCTAGATTAGACACCACAACTGCTAGTAAGTGGGAGGAACATAAAAGTACACTCTCAGAGTTACCTACTTTAGATAATTTCTATTCATTTTTACGGTGCCGAGCTGATATTTTGGAAACGTCTTATATTAATCGTTTTGGCGAAAAATCTAATTTTAATCAATCTAAAAATACTAAATCATTCTTTATATCCTCTGATAACAAACCTAGTGGTAATGAATGTCCCTGTTGTAGTCAAGTACACCGCATTTATGATTGTGAGAAGTTGAAGGGTATGACGGTTGATAATAGGATATCTGAAATTATTAGGCTAAAACTTTGTAAGAATTGCTTGCGTGGTGGCCACATTACTGCTAAATGTCATGCTAAAGGTTCATGTCGCATATGTAAAAGGAGACATAACTCATTGTTGCATAAGACACAGGTGTCAACTGCTACAGAGCCATCAGTTGATCCAGTTCCTGTATCTCTTTCTGTTTTGTCACCACCGAGTAACCAAGTAAATCAAGTTTTGCTATGCACCGCCCTCGTCAACATTGAATATAATTACAAAATTTATACTGTAAGGGCTTTATTAGATACAGGTAGTCAATCATCATTTTTATCGGAGGATTTAAGAAAACGAATGGGCCTAACTAGTAATGATGCTAACATTAGTATTGCGGGCATAAACAATTCATTATGTCCCATATCAGGGACACGCAATCTTTTAATTAAATCTCGTGTGAATTCATTTAACACTAATGTAACGTTTTTATTTGTCCCATGTATAACTGGATTTTTACCCAATTTGGAGGTCAATATTAATGAACTTAATATACCTAAAAATATTCAACTTGCTGACCCCACCTTTTTTAAGCCCTCTAAGGTAGACATGTTACTCGGGTCTGATATTTACTGGGACATTGTAGGGTCCAAACAAATTAAACTAGATAATAATGCAACTGTATTATTAGATTCAAAACTAGGATGGTTGGTGGCAGGTCCCACAGCTAGGACATCGTGTACAGTGCCCCAATTATTTTGTAATTTTTCGAAAGAAATTAAAGACTCTTTAGAGCGTTTCTGGCAGATTGACGAACTGCCTAAGGTCAAGTCTCTCTCCCAAGAGGAGAAACAATGTGAAATTCATTTCAAAGAGAATACCAAGCGGCTTCCTAATGGTAGGTTTTCGGTTATGATACCATTCAAGGAATCGCCTGAGAGTGCATTAGGCGACTCTTATTATTTGGCCAAAAAACGTCTCATTAATTTAGAAAAAAGATTTCATCGTCAACCTGATTTAAAGGCTCAATATAGTTTATTTTTGAAGGAATATGCGGACCTAGGACACTTAACGAAAGTAGATAAGCCACACTTTGGCTATTACTTGCCGCATCATGCTGTTCTAAAATTAAAAAGTGAAACAACTCGCCTTAGAATCGTATTTGACGGGTCAGCAAAGTCATCCTCTAATAAATCCCTAAATGATATTCAATTAATAGGTCCAGTAGTGCAAAGCGATTTAATTTCTATACTGTTGAGATTTCGTAATTATAAATATGTGCTGACTGCTGATATAGAAAAAATGTACAGGCAGATTGAAATCGACGAGTCGCAGCGTCATTGGCAACTTATATTATGGAGAGATAATGAGGATCAACCTATTCAAGTATTACAATTGAACACTGTCACTTACGGCACAGCATCAGCTCCATTTTTGAGTACTAGGTGTCTTTTACAATTATCTCAGGAGTGCCCTGATAAAGATATTTCTAATATTCTTAAAAACGATTTCTATATCGATGATCTTAGTACAGGAGCCCATGATATTAATGATTTAAAACGAATTTATGAGGGCATAGTATCAACATTAAATTCTGCTTGTTTACCCTTAAGAAAATTACGCTCAAATGTACCTAATTTAATAAATGACAGTGAATCGTTAACTGTACTGGAGTTAAACAAAGATTCTAGTGTTTTAGGACTAAATTGGTCTCCAGCATCCGATACATTAAATTTTCATACTGATATAGATCCACCTTCAAAGGTCACTAAACGCACTATTATTTCAATGACCTGTAAGATATTTGACCCACTAGGAATTTTATGTGCCTGTATAATTGTGCCTAAAATTATATTAAAGGAACTATGGGCGTCTAAACTAGACTGGGATACTCCAGTTCCCGATAACATTGCAAAACGATGGAACAGTTTTATAAACAATCTTCCAGTTCTATTTGCCATCAATATACCTAGAAGGGTTTTATGTGACACCCCACATGACATCCAGTTGCATTGTTTTGTTGATGCAAGCCAACATGCCTTCGCAGCGTGTGTCTATTTGAGGTCTCGGGACAACAACCAAGAGTTCACTGTACGGCTATTAACTGCGAGAGCACGTGTAGCACCCATGAAACAGCTGACTATTCCTAGGTTAGAGTTGTCAGCGATGTTACTAGGAGCGCGTTTATGTAATAAGGTATTGCAGTCAATTCAGTCATATTCTAATATTACTGAGAAAATTATGTGGTCTGATTCCACCATTGCACTAGCATGGGTTAAGACACCCCCTAGGGATTTAAAAATGTTTGTATGCAACCGTGTAAATGAGATAAATGAACTTACAAATGATTTTATATTTCGTCACATACCTACAGATCAGAACCCAGCTGACTTAGCATCTCGAGGCGTTGAACCCAGTCAACTAAGGTCTTCTTCCCTTTGGTGGCAGGGTCCCTCCTTTCTGAGTGAGGAACAGTGCAATTGGCCTCAGAGTAAATGTCCATCTGTCTCACTACACGAATTGCCTGAACTTAAAAATAAGGAAAACACATTAACGTGTAATTTATTAATTGATAAAGATTCTAAACTTATTAAATTTGATAACTATTCTAATTACTTGAAATTACTAAGAGTATATGCATATGTCTTACGTTTTTTAAATAATTGCAAACCTACTAGCACTAAAAGTACTGGTCCCCTTGGCCCTGACGAGATAAATAATTCATTACATCTATTAGTTAAGTATAGTCAAGCTGAGTCATTTCAAAGAGACATAGTTTTAATTTCAAATAAAAGGAACTTACCAAGGGCATCTAAATTATTATCTCTTAATCCATTTCTTGACGACAAGGGTTTATTAAGAGTAGGAGGTCGTATTAGCAATTCGGATTACGCATATGACAAGAAGCATCCAATGATTTTAGATTCCAAACATTATTTTTGTAAATTAATCATGTCATATGAGCATCATCGTTTGTTTCATGCAGGTCCACAACTGCTTCTAGCATCTATTCGAGAAAAATTCTGGCCTATACTAGGAAGAAATTTAGCTCGTAAAGTAACAAGACACTGTGTCATATGCACTCGTTTTAGAGGTAAAAATGTTCAGCCTATTATGGGTAACCTACCTCCTGAGAGAAATGTACCGACGTTTCCTTTTTATTATGTCGGAACTGACTATGGGGGACCTTTTAAGATTTCTAGTCGTAAGGGCAGAGGTAGCACTACGTCCAAATGTTATTTATGTTTATTTGTGTGTCTCACGACAAAGGCGGTTCATTTGGAGGTGGTCAGCGAGCTCAGTACACAAGCGTTCCTTCAATGCCTGCGTAGATTTGTTTCACGGCGCGGCAAGCCAGCTAAGATCTTTTGCGATAATGGCACTAATTTTAAGGGAGCAAACAATGAGTTGTGTAGAGTTGTGCGGTCCAGCAAGCAGTCGTTGACAGATTTCGGTACTAACGATGGTATTAAATTCTCATTTAGCCCTGCGTATTCGCCAAATTTTGGGGGAATTTTTGAAGCCGGCATTAAATCCGCTAAATATCATATGAAACGAATAGTAGGTAGTGCTAGCCTAACTTTTGAGGAACTAACGACAGTATTTGTACAAATTGAGGCTATACTGAACTCTCGCCCTCTCACGCCTCTATCATCCGATCCCAACGATCCTTTACCATTAACTCCTGGGCACTTCCTTATAGGGAGACCTCTAACTGCGGTCCCGTCCCTACCAATAATGGCATTGAGACCCAGCAGATTTGAGTTGGTGGAGAAACTTCGGCAGCAATTCTGGGCCCGCTGGAGTCGCGAGTTCGTCGCCGAGTTACAGCAGCGAACGAAGTGGCGCACGCAGCAAGGGTGTCTACGCATCGGTGACATCGTAGTGCTGAAGGACGACCAGCTGCCGCCCATGCAATGGCGGCTCGGGAGGATACAGCAGTTCTACCCGGGGCCTGACGGCGTCAATCGTGTGGCCGACGTCCATACAAGGCAAGGAGTCGTGAGGAGGGCTGTATCAAGAATGTGTCTGCTACCTACTTCAATGTTGTAAGCTACAGCTTGCAACGGGGCCGAGGATGTCACGGCTTCCCATATTTTAGGGAGCCTTTCCCAAGCGGGGAACCCAGCGGGGGGGCACTGCGGGACGCGCGGGCAGCTACATCGACGCGGCCGCGGCTCGCAACGCTCTCTTCCACCCAAGTCAGCGCTGGCGCAAAGACGTATACATTCGAAAACACTCGCGCGCCACGCGTCCTTTAAATTGTATCTGTAAAATAACCTGTACTGTGATCTGTAAGCAACTTTCTTTTGATGCCGCAAAAAGGGCGGTTAAATAAGTATTATTTTATACAAAACTAGTTTGAATTAACTCCTCCGGCATCCTCACCTGCGTCGAGGCTATAACACGGCGGCTTCGACACATGTTATAATTAACCTAAAAAAAAGAAATAACGAAAACATACACTTTTAATATGTCTTTTAATTAACTCATTCTTAATGGAATCGGTAATCTTTAATCTGCACAATGTGGAATAACAGAAACATAATTGCATTATTTCTTTTATCCATTTCAAAAAATATTCGTTTTATTTACTTGTCATAATATTCGTTTTGTTTTATATTAAAGTTTCCAATACAGATCTCGTTATATGGTTATTATAAAATCAAGCAATTAAATTATTATTAAAACAGGTTTAAATGATTACTTCAACGTCAATTTAAGTTCTAGTAAGATCCAGTTTTATTTGTTTTGCATGTTTTTTAGGGTTCCGTAGCTAAATGGCAAAAAAAGGAACCCTTATGGATTCGTCATGTCTGTCTGTCCGTCCGTATGTCACAGCCACTTTTTTCCGAAACTATAAAAACTATACTGTTGAAACTTGGTAAGTAGATGTATTCTGTGAACCGCATTAAGATTTAACACAAAAAAAAAATATCTGGTTTCCCATATAAGTATGCGAATTCTAAGGAATTGAAACTCAATTTTTTTTCATTAAACAGACACTTGTGGGGTATGTATAGATAGGTCTTTAAAAATGATAAAATAGTTTGCACGAGAGTGACACTTCCGATTATATCCCTGTAACTTCTAAAATAAGAGATTGATAAAAGTAACAAAAAATATATGATGCAAACTTCCACTGAAAATTAGTTTGAACGAGATCTAGTTAGTAGTTTTTTTTAAACATCATAAATCTTAACCCGCTATTTACCTTTCATTCAATCAACTCTTATATTATATTAGTAGCTTTCGCCCGCGGCTCCGCCCGCGTCAATGTCGATCCCTCGGGAATAGTACTTTTTCCCGGGATAAAAGGTAGCCTATGTCCTTCTCCGTACTCCAGAGAACTTGTATGCAAAATTTCATGCTGATCGGTTCAGTAGTTACGGCGTGAAAGCGTAACAAACAAACAAACAAACTAACTTTCGCATTTATAATATTAGTAAGGATAAGGATTATGTTACTTGCTGCTACGGAACCCTTCATGGACGAGAACGACTTGAACCTGGCCGCTCCTTTTTTTATTGTACCTGTCTTTATCTTTAAGTATAAATTTTAATTAAATTTAACAGCCTCCGTGGTCCAGTGGTTAAGGCGTTTGCCTGTTGACCCGGGGGTCGTGGGTTCGATTCCCACCGGAAGCATACTTTGTTTAGTTGTTTCCTGTTTGGTTAGGACATTGCAGGCTTGAATCACCTGATTGTCTGATAATAAAGATGATTCCGTGCTTCGGAAGGCACGTTAAGCCGGTGGTCCCGGCTGCCATCTGGTAGTCGTTAAAGGAACCACGTCAGAGGCCGAGAGGCGGTTCCGAAGAACTCAGACACCAGGTGTGCATGGTCGATTGACCGTGTCACCTACTCGAAATGATAATGATGATGAGTATAAATTTTATCACCAATTTATTTCGCCTTAACCTATTAAAAGTAGAATGTACCAAGTTTAAGATATTAAAAATAAACGGTTTAATGACCTTAATGAAAAAAAAAACTATTGCATGGATTTTAAGAGGAAATACTAGAGCCGTATATCCATACAAGCGTAGTCCCCTGATTCCTCGCCGGATAGTACTAATAGAGCAATGATTTTGAACAAGAAAAATTTATCGATTAGCATGTTTAAAGAGATATGAAGATTCATATCTCTTTTAATAATTAAATTATGAAAAAAATATGAAACACCTGAAAAATTGGTAAGAGTTTCCGTTGTGTTCAAACATCAAGAAAACAAATTTGACGCGATTATATAAGAAAAAGAAAACATAGAAACACAGCCATAGCTTATATTACATTTTTAATGAAAAACAAATTAAATCGGTTGAGTTTTGGAAAATAAATCTAATTGGAGGATTAAAATTTTATGTAATTTTAATAGGTATTTTTGGTTCGAGCTGCAGTTGTTTCTATCGCACTCTGCGAGGGTTGTTTGGGCCTCAGAACAATTTTGGGCACGCGGTGCGATAGCAATAGATCCGGCTACAGACAATTCACTATTGTTCTTAATTGTCTGTGGTTTGACGTCTCAGTAATTAAAAGGCAAGGACGTTCTATAGTAGAAACAAAACACTATTCAGATGTTAAAAGGAGCAACTTTGACACGTTTCTTTTGTAGGACCTTTAATTTTATTTTATTCTATTATTTGTTGTTTTAGTGACAACAAATAAATATATTATGTAAAAAATTGTAGTCTCTACCTAGATTACTAGAGTAGTATGTTTCAACAAACACTGTCCTGTCACAGACGGACGGACGTTAAATCCTTAGTAATGGGGTTCCTTGACGGCTTTGGGAACGGAACCCTAAAAAATCACAGAGAATACACCGCACAAATCTTTTTCAAAGTTGTTTGCGAGTAAATCCGTAAGCGGAAAACTACAAGTGGTTTGATATAAAGGCTTTCCGAAACTTCTCAAAACTAATTTATTGCCATGTTTTGCTGCCGTCTTCCTCATCCACATAATGGAGTATGGATTCCCATAGCAACGTGACAGCCGAAGGATTCCGATTGAGATCATTCCAATTCGCGAAACAAGTGACTTATTCTTGGAATTTTAATCTATTAGGTCTCACAACGCTTTACCTGAGATTCACCGAGGTAGGCTTCCGTTTGTGATTACAGGGCCAACACCGGTGTTTATTTTTAGGGTTCCGTACCCAAAGGGAAAAACGGGACCCTATTAATATCGCTCCGATATCCGTCTGTCTGTCTGTCCGTCTGTCACCAGGCATATCTCATGAACCGTGACAGTTAGACAGATGAAATTTTTACAGATGATGTATTTCTGTTACCACTATAACAACATATACTACAAAAATAAAATAAAATAAATATTTAATGGGACTCTCATATAACAAACATGATTATTTTCCTTGTTTTTGCTCGATAATGATAACGACGACAGGTAGACGCTTAAAATATTCACAGAATATTTATTTACATATTCACTTTAAAAAAAAATTATTAATTAAAAATTTAATTCTTATAAAAGGGGGATCCTATACAACATACATGATTATTTGCCGTTTTTATAGATAAAGATACGGAACCCTTCGTGTGGGAGTCCGACTCGCACTTGGTCGGTTTTGTCAACATGTAATAGGAGGTGATGTGGTATTTTGTTTTTTGAAAGTAATTATAAAAAAAACTAGCGACTGGTGCCGACTTCCGACTGGTGTAATGTAGATACTAATATGGGGCAGCAAATAATACATATCAACTTTTCTATTATATCACTCTGTATAATGCTGAAATTTGAATTAAAATCCGTTGAGTAGTTTAAAAGATCTACGCGAATAGACGAGCTCTGTGCCCTTGCCCTTGTGGTTATAATGCCAATGTGCCTTACCGGAGTTCCCGGGTTCGATCTCCGGTCAGGTCAAGATGGAAAATGATCTTTTTCAGATTGGCTTGGCGTTTGGATGTTTATCTATATGTATTTGTTTAAAAATACAGCGTGATTTTGAACCTCATAGCTTTATTAAAATCTGGAAATCGGAATCCCTAATGGAATACAGAATTGCAAGAAAAAAAGGTAAAAAACTTTAACTCTAGAAGACCAATCATATTTTTAAAGTTATAAAGCCCAATCATACGTAAAACTGACGTATAAAAATGAAATTGCTGAATTTTATTATATCTTTCGGATATTCAATACCTTTTGATTTATATTTAAATAAAATATAGTTCAATGAAATAAAAAAACGTATTTTAAGTTTTATATAAATTTTATTTATACTTTTATAATGCTTTAATTGGAAGATAATGAAATTTAACAACAAATGAGATCCTCTTAGGTTTTATGTTAACATAAATTTTTTAAAATAATAATCAACAATATTTAAATTATTTTCTAAAAATAAATCAATTCTAAAGCGTATAAACTATTTCAAACATAAAAATTTTGCCTTTATATACAGCCTTGACCAATATCAACATTGTGTTCTCCGCATATTGCTTTTTTGCATTTGGAGCACTGTGTTTTTTTTTTTTATAGGAGCAATGCCCACAATATCGGCGTTTCTTTAGTTCAGGCTTAACATAGGAAGTTACAAAGCTTCTCGTCTTCAAAGTCACTCCTAACATTATCTTGTGTAAGACAATCTCCCTGCTCATGTTCAGAGTCAGTATCGTTGGAAGAATTATCGCCTTCATTTTTCAAAAGCGATGCTATTTTTCGATATTCAACTTTCGAGAGGACGCCAGAGTACGTTCGTTCCTAAAAATATAGAACTGTGTGAAAAATAAAGCAATATAAAACAATAATCGAATAAAAACACAAAGTGGACATTATTGGCAAAAGTTACACAAAGCCCAAACCATAGACATACCTTAGACTTTCAAAATGAAAATGAGTAGTACGTCATTATACGGCTTCACTGTGCTTTAGAAAGAGAGATAATACTGCTGACAGCAGGCCCATTTTTAATGACATTTGACATTACCTGGGCTCAACAAGGCCCGCTGAATTTGAAAAGGTCCAGCGGTTAACGTTTTTGCATCGATCGGTATAATCACCTGTCTGACCTGAGTTCGAGTCCCAGCTCGATGATAAAAATTTTAAGAAGTTTTTTACAAACGAAACTTTGTTTGTGTGCGTGAGAAGAAGTATAAAGGACGTGATTGCGTTGCTCCTATAAATTATATCGAGTTTAAATAAATTTATAGCGAATATATGATAAGAAATGGATTCACAAAACATAACATTAAGACGAAAACATTTAAGTACTTCTTATAAGTCGCCTGTAAAACAAGACTCACTGTCTTCATCTGACTCTGATATGGCCAGAAGCTTACCAGATTTATCAACAGTAAATAATGACGAAACTGAAGAGTTACAAAGTAAGATAAAAAACTTAGAGATTAAGTTAGTGAGCGCGCATAATGAAATTGACCGATTGACCTTAGAAAATAATAAATTAAATAACAAACTACATGAACGTGACCTAAGAATAAAGGAGCTTATGCACATATGCACATCAAGCTCGAAAAAGAATTCATTTTCCCTAAGGAAAAAGGCCATAAGTGCAATCAAAAGAAAAATTAATTTTAGTGACACAGAAATTAATGAGACACCGTCTAGAAATCACAACTTATCAGACCAGCACAGAAATGATATAAACAGCAAATCATCATCGCAGTCCCCGCTACGGCAGGCACAGCAGCAAACTACCAAGACCAAGTTAAATAGCACGGGAGAACAACAATTAAACAACGACCTTATACCACGAATGAAATCAGAAGAAAAGAAACATATTGCTAAGATAAATCAAACAGGCGGAACAACTAATACGAAACCAAGACTCCTTATTTTAGGTAGCCAACAAATTCGTGGTCTAGCATGTAAATTATTAGAAACAAGAAATGTTAATTTTGAAGACTATGAAATATTTTCATTTTGTAAGCCATTTGCTGAAACTTCTGAAATACTAAACTCTTATAAATTGTCAAGTCTCTCAGCTAAGGATCAGATTGTATTATCAATAGGAGAGAATGATAGAAACCCTGAACTCACTTTTCATGAGCTTTCAGGCGCATTGAAGAATTTAAGAAATTGTAATATAATCATTATCAATGTAACTTATAATCGTCATTTGAATCAAAATATAATTAATAACAGACTAAAAACATTATGTAATCAATTGTCAAATTGTAAATATGTAGAAATTAATAATTATAAATACATAAATCATTATCAATATATTGACGAAATTAGTAAAAAAATTAACTTTATAACAAATTCACAATACTATGATTATACTTTTATTAAGTCTATTAAAGCGCTTATAAATAGAAACAAAGTCCAAAGCAATTCTAAGCCTAAGAATCCGGAAAAGGGCACCATTCCATTTTATTTTAAAAAACAAAAAAATGTAAGGTCTGAAATCCCGAATTTCTATGTAAATAATTTTAAAAAAGGTACGATTCCCTATTATTTTAAATTTACAAAAAAGAAATCAACTTATTGTGACAAGGCAAAAACTGATGATTTTTTTCGTCCTTCAACCCCAAAAAAATGACTCTTTAACTTTAAAAATTATGCACCAGAATATTGCTGGTTTATATAATAAAAAAAGTATTGTTGAAGTAGCACTCCTAGAGTTAGAAAAAGAACATAAATTACCAAATATATTATGTTTTAGTGAGACTTTCTTACAGGTGGATTGTCATAACCTGGTCAAATTTTCAGAATACAATATGGGCACAGCATTCGGTAGGAAAAAGTCCAGAGGAGGTGTGTGTATTTGTGTCAAAAAAAATTTAAGGTACAAAGAGGTAAATTGGATTAAGGATATGGCTCATACACATGTTTTTGAGTGCTGCGGGCTAGAGATACTAGATCATAATTTAATTGTAATATGCTTATATAGGACCCCTGACTCAAACGCACACTCATTTCTATCGCATTTAGATAATTTGTTATATAAAATGGGGAATACAAAAAAAAAAGTAGTTGTAGCAGGTGATATAAATATAAATACATTAGTGAATGACCAAATCTCTAAAGAGCTCGTATCTTTAGCAGAAAATTATAATTTGAAGCTTTACATTAACGAGCCTACTAGAAAAAAATCATGCCTTGACCACATCATCAGCAATGTAAAAAACGGACACAGTGAAGTGTTAAAACTAGCACTTTCGGATCATGACACAGCTCAAATGCTAAACTTACCTATAAAGTTAAGTGTGAACACCCCAAAGACATGTTTTATATATAAAAGAGACTATAGTAAAGAAAACATTTTGAAATTCTTGGACTGTCTTGAAAGATTGTCTTTTAGTGATGTCTATGAGGAAAAGGATACAAATAAAGCATTCGAATCCTTTCATAGCATATTCTGCCTCTTATACGAATTGTGTTTTCCAAATCTTAGACACAAAATCACGGTCAAAACACAAAAACCGAAATGGGTAACTAAAGGTTTACGACGTAGTTGTATGACAAAAAGAAATTTGCGATTTAATTATTATTATAATAGGACACACGAAAAAAAGGAGACCTACAAAAAATACTCTAAAATTCTACGCAAGTGCATTGACAAATCACAAAAGATAAGTAATTATAAATATCTATCTAATGCAAAAAATAAATGCACAGCTTCATGGAAAATAATTAACGATGACACTGACTACAAAATTAAAAATGATTTCATAGAAGAAATTGATATAGATGATAAACTTATTAATAATCCCCTTGACATTGCAAACGAATTCAATAAATACCTTATAAATATGACAAATAAAAAAAGTAAAACTAACAAAAACTCTAATAAAAATCGAGTACAGGAAAGTATTTTTTTATATCCAGTAAGTGAAGAAGAAATACATAAGATAATAATGTCTTTAAAAAATACTTCTTCTGTGGGATATGATGGTATTTGTACATTTATCCTCAAAATCTGTATTAGACAAATTGTTCCAATATTAACTTATTTAATAAACCTATCTCTAGAACACGGATTTTTTCCTGAAGCATTGAAAAAGTCAGTAGTCAAGCCACTATTTAAAAAGGGAGATAAGACCAAATTAAATAATTATAGACCTATTGCGCTACTGTCTATTTTATCAAAAATATTTGAAAGGGTTATGCACAAGAGGTTAACTGATTTCATCAATAAATATAGCGTAATCAAATGTGAACAAAATGGGTTTCAAAAGGGTAAAAATACAACTCTAGCTACCTTTAACATGATGCAACAAGTTATAACAAATGTTGATAAAAAAAAACCTACAATAGTTATGTTTTTTGATATGTCAAAAGCTTTTGACTTTGTTTCACATAACATATTGCTACAAAAGCTTGAAAATTATGGTATAAGAGGTGTAGCTCTTGATTGGATAAAATCTTATTTATATAATAGAATGCAATGTGTCGAGCTCTTGAATTTAGGCGAAAATAAGGAATTGATAACATTCAGATCAGAATACCAAGTAAATAGTTACGGTGTTCCACAAGGAAGCATACTGGGGCCACTTCTCTTTCTCCTTTACATTAATGACTTGCCAGACACGACATCTCAAAAGTGTACACTTTTTGCAGATGATATTTCCATAATTTTGACATGTAATCAATTAAATGAATTTTATGATCAAATAAATAAAACGATTAAATCAGTAATTCAGTGGCTTAATGATAATAACTTAAGTATTAACTTAGATAAAACTAACTACGTCCAGTTTCATTCCAAAGTTGCAAAACCAATTATAGATAATGTTTTCTATAATGATACAAAAATCAAGGAGTGTAACAATGTAAATTTTTTAGGTATAACCATTGATAAATATTGTGACTGGAGACCGCATATAGATAATTTATGTGGCAAACTAAATAAATTTGTTTTTGTCCTAAGTAGACTCCGTAAAACATCAAGCATACAGACTAGTCTTCTAGCTTATCACGGCTATGTAAGCTCTATACTGAGATACGGTTTAATAATGTGGGGAAATTCGAGTGATGTGAATAGAGCGTTTTTACTGCAAAAAAAGTGCATCAGGGCCATTGAAGGCATCCCACCGTATAAGTCATGTAAGCCACTTTTTAAAAAATTTGACATTCTGTCTTTGCCTTGTATGTATATTTATGAAGTTGGTGTATTTGTAAAAACACATTTAAATTTATTTAAAAAAGCGAGTGAACTGTTTCCTCGTAACACTAGACGCGGCGATAGGCTTGTTTTAACAGATGTTCCAAGAACAGCCTTATATCAAAATAATTGCATGGCAATGTGTGTAAAGGTATATAATAAATTGCCTACAGATATAAAGGTACTTCCAATGCCCGCTTTTAAGAAAAAATTAAAGTTGTGGCTCATTGACAAAACTTATTATAAAATTGACGACATTTTCGAGAATTATTAATTATGACTTATTTATACTTACATCGTGCCTCACAATCTTTTTTTTTATTCAATTATTGAACAAAATCATTTCACATGCTTGTTAAAAATAAGCAAAATAGATTTAAGGATATGTTTATTATTTAAGATCTAATGTACTCTATTTTATGTGAATAAATTATCATTATCATTATCATTATCAAAAAAAAAAAGAAATTATTTTACCTAAAATCTAAATAATCGTTTAACTTACACAATAAAATTAGGTAAATACCAACATGGTGTCTTGTGCGGATGTCGAGTGCACTACAACCCGTAGGAATAATCCTAGCAAATATACATTTCATCAGTAAGTATACATTTTTGTCACCGGTATAATTTCGGTAAAAAACTCGAACAGTTTTGATTTCTACTAGGATAGTATTGTTAAGTATGCTTCATAATTGATAGAAAAATGAAAACATTTAAACATAAACGAGAATTAGCGAAAATATTATGTGAAGAAAGTTCGCACACGTTTACACTAGTGCTTGAAGTTATTCATATTTTATCGACATCGACAATAGTTTCGATTGCACTCACTGAAATATTGTTACTTGATATTTTACCCGACTGCGTCCGGAGCAGGTTTATTGTAGCTTTCACGTACTTATATGTATGGTATGCTATTTCACTCTTCCATACTGTTCAGACAGAAAAGAATAAAACGTAGAAGGAACCGACTGCTTCTCTTCCAAAAAAATCTTGTAAAAGCCGATCTAGGAAATGGACAAAATCTGATAAATTATATTCATCGTAGAAGATGCAGCTAGCAACCCATCAATATTTTGATTCCGTGCTGAACGTGGCTTTTGGGTTAGACCTGTCTACCTCGCGAGGGATAAAAAATGTAATAGTACGGATGTAAACAAAGTAACATAATTGTTTGTGTTTTATTTATTGCTTTACAGTTTTTAATAAGAGCAGAGCTAGTAGAGCATCATTAGCATACTTTGAGTACAGTCGGCCAAGCAGATACCTGACCCCCTGACTTTTAAAACGTAAATTCACACTTTGCTGTGAAGCGCCACCTACCGTGATTTTTGGCAAGTAGACAGACAACTGCTAGTATAAATTTGTTTCTGATAACCTGCTCAGTTGCAAATTTGGTATTTCTAATAATCTCAGCTAATAATTCAAGTAATCATCAATGGTAAGAACAAGAAAGAATCAAAAACAATCCTACGTAAAGTTCGATTCGAACCATGGACCTACGACTTGAGAAGCTAGCGCTCATCTCAATACGCCAACCGACGATATGACAACTCGGGCGAAATTAGCTATCTATTTCTACTGCTATGACATCATTGTCACCAACTGCAACGCATTGCTTTAACAAATAAATTGAGGGTAATCTATCAGATTTATTTATACCTGATACCAACTAAACAAAAATATTGTTCACTCGCCTCACAATAACATTCAAGATACTGCGATTACTGTATAGTGATCCAAAACCCCACCAGTTATTAGGCATCCTGTTTCATCTCATATAGCTGATTTTGTGAAAGCTAATAGTGTATAGTGAAGACAACTGCAGTATTTAAAGTATCTATATCTAGAGAATTAGGTGTCGGTAAGTATAAATTATAAGTATTTAATATACTTAATTAATTGTCACACTATTTTTTGTTCCGTAAAACACAGGGTTTGTGATAAATGCCTAAGATAAATATATCTCTTACAGAGAAACACCGTCCGTTTGTGGATTCGGAGATTAAAGAAGACTCGATCAACTGGCGTAACATAATATTTCAATTGAAACAGTGAGGAAACATTCAACAAGAACGAGATCGTATTTTATTCTGATGAAAAAAGTTTTAAGTCTGATGATGATGGCAGAAAAATATTGCGGAGAAGACATGGCCAGCGTATAGCCATCAAAATAATTTGCCTTTGAGAACAGTGGCAGGATAACATTAGGTAAAAATATTCATTAAATAGTTAAGTAAAATAATAATAATATTTAATACCTAGTGTATTACGCAGTGTAGATTATTAGGTAACTGATCGTATTATTGTTTTGCAGGTTATTGGGGACAGATGTCTTCAATGGGCCCAGGGGAGCTGGTAGAATTCGGCGGCCGGATGAATAAAGAAAAATACTCGGAAATTTTATGAGATGTGGTGATTCCAACAGTGTGCAATGTAGAATATATTTTATTTAAGACAATTGTTCTGTGATCTAACTGTTATTAAGTGACCAATTAAAATCCCAGATTGTAGGGTCAAATAGTGCTTAACTGGGACACGAGACACGAGTAAAGTTTGAACATAAATCAATTTAGACAAAGAGGTTATACTAAATTAATAAATATGCGCATAAGTGATATGTGATCTGATCTAACATGGTAAGTGAAATGACAAATAGACTTGAACAAAAGCTACAAAATGGGGGTCACCCTCTCCCATATTAAAATTCATTTAATGCCATACGTTTACATATTTATTCTTATACTATTATCGAAGCATTTAATTATTCACATAGCACTATTTGACCCTACACATTTAAAAAAATATAATACTATGATTAAAAAAAAGTTGAGAGATGTAAATTGTTACTTATTAACATGTTGGTTCTCTCTACAGAAGATTAATCATAGTTTGAATTAAGTAGGCAGGTATTTATTTCACTGTTAATTTTTTTTGATGTAATAAAGTAATTAAAAATTTAAAATGCTTTTTATTAACAGTAATTAGCTCGGTAACATTATGTTAAAACAACCAAAATTACACCAATATCACAATACGAAGTTAGTGATATTTGTAAAAAATAAAAATCTTTGGAGGATTTGAACCTGTTTCCTCATAAACACACTAACTATTAAACCATAGTGCCTACCACTTGCGCCACATCTAACTTTTGAAGTATCTTTGAAATAAGCGTATCGTATGCTAGGGCTTGTTTTATTTATCAAAAATCGAATAGATGGCATTAGTCATCAAGGGTATCAGATTTCTGCTTATTAACCTTATTTGTTCATTCACAATTCAATAGATGGCACTATTTGCAAAGGATATTACACTTGTATATTTTTATCTTTGGGTTTAAACCACGGATGGTTCTTTAGTTTGCGAAAAATGGCGCTGTTGTAGGGGGTCACATATCTCCTTGGCTGACTGTACGATGACCAATTTGTTAAATATTGCATTGTTGTAAATTGCTATGAATAACAAGTGTCATGGTTGTATTATTTCTTTTAATTTTATCTTGCCCATTGAAGTTATTCCAAAATTAACGTCATCATCATCATCATCACCTCAGCCACAAAAAGTCCTTTGCTGGACATAGGCCTTCTCCAAGGATTTCCAGTACTATAATTGGAAAGGTCAACTCAGGTCGTCAGACCACCTGGTCTGTGAGTGTCCAACGCTGCGCTTGCTGGTACATGGTTGCCATTCGAGAACCTTTCTATTCCATAGGCCGTCCATCCACTTCACGTAACGATATCTAACAAAAGTGTGCTCAAAAGTATTTTCAGCTAGATGCTTACGTCGCCGTATTTTTTTAGAATCTATTTGTTATGCATGTTTCTTATTCTTGCAGACTCGCGGGTGAAACTATTCACATGGACATAAAAAAATCATACAGCGAATCTTTAATTAACATCATAGAGTTTATTCAGGTACGACTAACTAAACAAATTATGTTTAGAGTAGCCTGAGCCTGTATATCAGGTGTGAAATATGTTTGTATACTTATGGTTTATTTTTCGTAAAATATTTTGATATACATAGTGAAAATGTACGTATTATATATCCTCGGTGGGGTCATTTAGTCTGTGCACATGACAAATTTTCTCTATAGGAGCAATACTAGTTAAAATACATTGCTAAATCTATTGATTGTCTGGTTAAATTATTATCTTTTTATCTATTATTATTATTATATATTATTAGCTGACCATTCAAAAATGGGCTGATTTGTTACCCGACTTCAAAAAAGGACGAATACTACGAATACATACGACTACGAATTCGGCCGTATGCCTTTTTTAATCGCATGACTGTTTGTGTCCTCATAACCGCATAAATCTTTTTTTATATAAAACGGTATGCTTTCAAGTTTTTTCCATTTAAATTTTATCAACATAAGTTCTGTAGTTTGATTGAAGTCGGTTTTTTGTATGAAAAATATTTAAACTATTATTTATGTATCAATAAAGAAATGAAAAAGGTATCTATGTTTTATTTGCTGTGTTTCAATGTAAATAAATTATTCATAGAAGTTCATTGCCTTTTACTCTTTGTAAAGTTTCTCTTTGGAAAATGTATATATCCCTGTAAAACTGTATAATTTTGCTTCTTTTCTCAATGGGAAGGTATAATGATTTGACTATTGATACATTGACATACACCAGGTACATTTTAGCCAAACACTACTGAATACATATGCAAAATCACACCCACAACTGCATTTCAAAATCGATCTCGTTTGACAGCATCCGTTTGAATCTCTATCCGTCAGGATTATATTATCTCTATGGTCCAAACATACGTCAAACGTACGTGCAATATTGCTATAACAACAAAATGGCGGCACTTACCGGGACGATGCAGCCAACGCCTATTAGGTTTCGGTGGCTACCGAGTTGATCCGGGAGATCGCGGCGATCCGATCGTAAATTAGAAAGAAACAGCGTATTTTCGTCGGAGTGTACGTCAAAATGACGTAGATTGGGCTTCTAGGGTTAAAAAAAATAAACATTTATCCTTCCATAGAAATTTGTCCAGCTCATTGGCGACTTTGAATGGGAAACCAATTTTTTTTTGCAGTCAGCTTTTTTTCTTGCAATTCCGTATTCAATTAGGGATTTTCTATTCCGAGATTCCAATATAGCTAGGATGTTCAAAATCGCATTGTATAGTATCGTTGAGATAGTTAGAGAGACCAAAGAAACGTTGGATGGAATGTGTTGACATAATTACCATCTAATTTAATTAATATAAAAATGATTACTAGCAAGTTTGACATTGACATTTATTACGATTTATATAAATTTTGCATGACAATCCATTTTTGTCTTTAATCAATAGACCTACAATTAACACAATAAAATTGTATCGAATTGTGTATGCCTGACGGCACAGCATAGCGCACTATGTAACACTAACACCTTGTTATTAATGTATATTACCCATGTCTGACAAAAATAAATGAATAAATAAATATGTAAAAAAGGATATGAGTAAGAAAAGAGTGATGGACGAGTTGACTGGAGATGGAACGAAATGGAAAAAGCTTACAAGCTGTGCCGACCCCACATAAATGGTGGGATAATGATAAGGCAGAAGAAGAGTATCATTTCACGTGGACAATACTGCTAGTAAATCCTACGTATCCCAATCCTAACTTATAAGTGCGAAAGAGAGATTGTTTCTTGTACTTTTACGCTTTAACTACTGGTCTGCCAGCCTACTTATTTGCTACATTTACTTTGAGACAATTTACTTTGCGTGCTTCCGCCACCAGTTAGTTCATGCAAACTATTGGTGGCCAGCGCCCACCCACTAATGTTAGTCCCTTCATACCCGCCACCAATAGTTGATGCATGCAACCCTGGTCGATACTGCTACATCCGTTGAGGCTGCAGCAATGTCGGCCGTCGTGCTCGCGACACGTGTTTCGCCTCTACACGAGGCATCTGCAGGCACTGAAACCTAGATGTTGATCGTTCGAATGACAACGTTGCTTGTCATTCGAACGATCAACATCTAGGTTTCACTGCCTAGTTTGCATGAACTAACTGGTGGCGAAAGCACGCAAAGTAAATTGTCTCAAAGTTAATGTAGCTTTGACTTCCGCAAAGTAACACCTGAATCTATTAACTTACTTATTTGCTAACTAAGTGTACAACGTTTTGATAGTCACTCCAAAATACATTAAGTTTTATAAAAATAGTCAATCATACGAAAGCCGCAATGTATTTAGAAGTGACTATCAAAACGTTGTACACTGAGTTAGCTCATAGGCCGGCTAATCATCATGAAATGCACACCCATTGTCGACAAAGACCCAAAGACATAGAGTACCTTTTGTCCCAGAAAGTAACGTACCCGAGAGATCAACATTAAGGTGCTAGTTAATTTTCTAAATATGGATTGTGATATGAACATGTTTGAGCTCGATTGATTTTGATAAACTTAGACATATTTACTATCCCATATTTTTTCCTTGTGGGGTAGACAGAGTCCAGGTCTATAATTTAGGTGGAAAACGGTATAAGAATAATGATGATCTTTAAAAAATAAACCAGATATCTCAAAAACTACCGTGCCCATTTTTTTATTTTGCTTCTATAGCATTTTTCTAGCTTATGGAAGTCAGCCTTTAAAATATTTGCGCTTAACTTAAATTGACCTTATCTATACATATAATAAAACAGTAAAATTATTTTGTCTGTACATTTCGAATTTTTGACTGAAATGGATAGAGGGACACTTAAAAAGAATAAAAGAAAGTAAAAATTTTTTTTGGAATTTCTTGTCTGTCTCTCTGTCTGTCTGTCTGTCTGTATGAATGATCACGATTATCTCCGAAAATACTGAACCGATTTACTTCAAACTTTCACCAATTGCTTTGTTTTAACTCAGTTTAACATTTAAAGTTTGTTTCATCAAAATCGGTTCATTAAAAAAAAAGTTATCGTCATTTGAATGAACTCAAGGCATGAGTTTGCCTGCAAACATATAGCAAAAATAAAATAAAATAATAAGTGACATAAGAAAATTAAAATCCAAAGTCAATTCATCATCATTATACGACAGCATTATACCTATCCATACTATCCATAGTAATCCATACTAAAAAAAAAGGAGAAGCTGACTGACTGACATATCAACGCAGGGCCTAAACTATAAGGGTTAGGAACTTAAAATTTTGCACAGGGGTTTCTTTTATAACGTAGGGAAGCACTAAGAAAGGATTTTTGGAAATTAATCTCCTTAGGGGGAAAAACGGGTTGCAAAGTTAGTATGAAACTTTGTTGTTTTTGAAGTTATTCGAATGAAATTCAGCATGAAGGTTCTTTACTAAAAGGTATGAAACACGAGTAAAATATTTTACTCAAAAATCATCCCTTAAGGGGGTAATATAGGGGTGCAAAGTAAGCATGAAACTTTGCCATTTTTGAAGTTAGTCGAATGAAATTCAGCATGAAGGTTCTTTACTAAAAGGCATGAAACACGAGTAAAATATTATTCTCAAAAATCATCCCTTAAGGGGATATAACGGGGATGCAAAGTTAGTATGAAACTTTCCGTTTTTGAAGTTATTAAATTGAAATTCAATATTAAGGTGTTTCATTGAAAGTCATGAACTAATGTATTCCGGGTTCTACTAATAATTCTACTGTTCCTGAGAAATCGACACTTATGCGGGCGGAGCTGCGGGCCAAAGGCAAACCTGACTTATATATCAACGCACAGCCGAAACTACTGTGCGCAGAAACTTGAAATTTGGCACAGGGATTCTTTTTATGATGTAAATGAGCACTAAGAAAGGATTTTTAGAAAATCAAAGGGGTTGAAGTTTTATGGAATTTTCTCATTTCTGGACTTAGAAGTTTGAAAGTAGGTACGCAAGTTCTCAATTAAAATCAAAAAGATCTGTTTAGGTGAACCAGACAACATTCTCCCTTAAAGGGGTAAATAGGGGATAAAGTTTGTATGGAATTTTTCCATTTCCAGACTTAGAGGTATGAAAATAAGTATATACGTTCTAGGTTACAATTAAAAAAGATCTGTGTAGGTGAAATGTACAAAATTTCCCCCTTAAGGGACAAAGGGGGAGGGGGGGGATTGTATGGAAATTTTCTCATTTCTGGACATAGAAGTATAAAAATAAGTATATATGTTTACGTTGAAATTAAAAAGATCTGTGTAGTTAAAATGGTCGAAATTTCCCCTTGAAGGGGTAGAATAGGTGGGGTAAAGTTTGTATGCATTTTTTTATTTACTTATAAATATGACAATAAGAAGTTCTCTATTACAATAAAAAAAATATCTGTGTAGGTGAAATGGGCAAAATCCCCTCCTTAAGGGCTAAAGATCTATGCAGGTGAAATGTATTAAATTCCCCCTTACGGGGAAAAAGCAAAGGGGCAGGGGTTTGTATGGATTTTTTATCATTTCTACTGTTCCCAAGGGAACGACATTAACGCGGGCAACAGCTAGTTTATAATATTTCTATTGTTAGGTATGTCTGATGCCTTGTATTCCTAAGGCGTTACAACCGTTTATACCTAATACTGTTATATCCATTGCTTTTAATTTTAGTGTTTTTTTCTTATCCCTTAAGTAATGCATAGCCTAGTGCCTCATTAGGGGGCTTTATCGTGATTTTAGCAGTCCAAAGGGCGTGCTGGATTTTAAATTTGCGTTCCCACAGAAGAGCAGCGGCGTTTTACAATAATCTAACATTGATACGACATTAGAACATTTTTAATTTTTAAGTGTTTGTATTTTGCATTCAAAATGTTATTTTGATATACTCTTATTAAATCAGGAAATAAAATATAGTGAAAAAATTTTAAACGTGCGGGATTTGAACCTGCAACCTTTAGTCTATGTACGACTTACGCTCTTCCAACTGAGCCACCGCCTGTTCTAATCTCGGCTCCGAAATTCTTCACCATATCCCATTCTTATACGTATTAAGGCTTACGTCACCAACACAACTAGCCGACTTTTACAAGTCAGGTATTTGATTAAACTCATTTTACAATGAATTTAAAATCAACCAATATGTAGGAAGCCATGCAATATTTATTTTGCATTCACAATGCTATTTTGATATACTCATAAAGGCGGCGCGACTCGCCGTGGCGTCTCTTTGAGATTAGCCTTAATTATCTCTCCGATATTTAAGAGCTCTTGTCGTTGTTTTTTTGTTGTAAGTAACTCACACAACTACTTTATTAGCAGGAAAAAATGGATTGGCTTGCTATTGCCTTCTCCATTTCACCTAATTGCAAATACTGGGAGCAGCGGAAGCTAGAATAAACCTGAAGGAGCTTAAAATGTGTTTAACGGCAAAGTAAACACTCGAGTAGACAGAAAGCTCTCAGGGTGGTGCAGACTTAGATCCTGTTACGTCACTACGACCTAGAGCCTGATTTTTAAACCACACGTATGAAATCCTTCGTTCGGAGAATGTTAGCACTCGAATCACATTCATTGAATGATATATTCGCATCATGTGTTGCCATTAAAAAAATCTTATACCAATATTCGGTTATGCAAGAAAAAAAGAATATTGTGTCCAGATTTTCAGAATGTTAGTAATGATAAAATAAAGTAGTTAGGAATCATAGCATATGTTTGGAACATATCTACATTGGAAGGAATATATTGGCACGAGTAAAATCTCTGTTTGTGGGGTTTGACGTTCTTTTCTATCATTCAAACATATTCTAGTGATATATGTAATTTTAATTATGTAGCGGTAGTGTCCTGTACCTCTGAGTTTGTGACCCAATCGAGTGCAGTCCTTTACATCGTCCACTACCTGCATTCGGTGAAGGAAAATGTTGTGAACCTACCTACTCACGAGTGGATTTTACATTAGAGGGTAAGATGGAGAAGGCAAACCATTCCATTATTGCTGCTAAAAATAGGCATTGGGAGCTTTCCATAATATGTAACTAACAAGTACCTACCTCCTTAATATTGGACAAACTAAAATAAAAAACCGGCCAAGTGGGAGTCGGACTTGCGCACGAAGGGTTCCGTAACGTTATCTATAAAAACGGCAAAAAATCATGTCTGTTGTATGGGAACGCTCTTTAATTTTTTTTAAATTTAATAATTTATTTTTAAAATAAATTATATAACTCAATTTTCTGTGAATATTTCAAGCATCTACCTGTTGTCGTTATCAATATCGAGCAAAAACAAGCAAAACAATCACGTTTGTTATATGGCAGCCACCTTAAATATTTATTTTATTGTATTGTTTAGTATTTGTTGCTATAGCGGCAACAGAAATACATCATCTGTGAAAATTTTAATTGTCTAACTATGACGGTACAGCCAGGAGATACAGCCGGGTGACAGACGGACACACAGACAAACAGACAGACGGACAGCGGAGCGAAATTAATAGAGTCCCGTTTTCACCCTTTGGGTACGGAACCCTAAAAATGGGGCCAATTAAGATTTACATGCATAACTTTAATGATTCGAATGAAAGTGGCAGTGCGAACGGTTTGAAAATTTACTCCAAGTGAGATGTAGAATTACATAACCCAAAAAGCCCGGCAGGGCGACACACGAGAAAGGTAATGGAATTTCTATACATGCAACGCCTCTAAAACCTCTAAACGGAATTTTACCATATCGTGCCCTGTTTTCCCGGTTGGGAAAAATCGGGCAAATTTATATCAGATTCACATACGTAGAGTTCAGGTTCGGTTAATATTTCTTACGCTTCTAGTATGGGATCAGCCGTAAGAATTCCACTATTGGAATAAAGACCTTCAAAGATTTCTTCGTTCAATGGGAGGATATTGCATTAAGTAGGTAAGTAAAAAACTTTATTGCACCAGTATCATCATCATCATCATCAGGTCCTTTTTAGTCTCCACTATAGGAGCACGACCAGTGTCATATGAATTTAAAATATGTAAATAAAAAGATTGAAGCACAATAGGCTAGTTTCCTGGGTCAAAATAATAACATTACAATTAGTCCGTCAGTTAGATAATCAAAAAATATTGGACACGTATTTTTTCTTTTGTCAATTAAACAATAAATTGAAAACATAAAGCTTGTCAAAGTTCATGAGTGGGGGCTTGTGACGTCAACTTTTGCTAAAAAGTGTAGCAAACTATGACGTCACACGGAATTTCACAGGGCTATATCTTTATACTTTTTTATTCAATCGACAAAAGATAGAATACGTATCCAATATTTTATGAATTACTAACTAACGGTCTAATTAGATGTTTTACGGAAACTAGCCTATTGGCGGCCTTATCGCCTAAGCAATCTCTTACAGGCTACCATCAGGTGGCAGAAAAACAAGAAAATTAGTGGTGTCTAGAGGATTGAGAAGAAATAAAGTAAACATTATAGCGATATTATACAGTAAAATTGAGTCATCATCATCAGTTTCTTTTTAGTCTCCACTACAGGAGCACGACCCTCTCTGTACTACTAGAGCCATACTTGGCCAGAGCAGCCAGAGGACTTGGCCTACACTCTCCATGCTGGCCAGACGGGTTGGAGAGGTCTCTTAGATATTTATAAGCTTTGTTTAGCTTGTATTTCCTAAGTCGCCTTCTACAACATCCACGGGAAGACTTGGAGTGGTCCTATTCTACTCTGCCGGATACCACACGGCAAAATTGAGTAAATTAAAAGAAAAGAAACATTAAGTATAAGATACAACTATATAGGTATACTAATTACTTGGCAGCGGGTTGGCAAGCGTAGTTTCTTTAGCTTCAAGGATAGGAATTTGTTGTATCCGAAAGGGAATGGCATTGGGATACTATTCACTCGGATGAATGGGGGAGTACCAGTTCGAATCCGGGCGCTCATAACCGATGCCAAACCAGCAACCACCGGATAGCCTGTTAAGGATGACACCTGACCTATATAGGGCCAAGAGATTGATTGATTTTCATTTTATTATATACTAGCTTTCGCCCGCGGCTCCACCCGCGTCATAGTCGATCCCTCGGGAACAGTACTTTTTCCCGGGATAAAAGATAGCCAATGTCCTTCTCCGTACTCCAGAGAACTTGTATGCAAAGTTTTAATGATGATCGGTTCAGTAGTTACGGCGTGAAAGCGTAACAAACAAACAAACAAATAAACAAACAAATAAACAAACAAATAAACAAACAAACTCACTTTCGCATTTATAATATTAGTTAGGATGGTTATTTTGGCAATAGATAAACACATCATCATCAGGTCCTTTTTAGTCTTCACTACAGGAGCACGACCCTCTCTGTACTACTAGGGCCATACTTGGCCAGAGCAGCCAGAGGACTTGGCCTACACTCTCCACGCTGGCCAGACGGGTTGGAGAGGTCTCTGTATGTTTATAAGCTTTGTTTAGCTTGTATTTCCTAAGTCGCCTTCTACGACATCCACGGGAAGGCTTGGTGTGGTCCTATTCTACTCTGCCGGATACCACACGGCTAATAGATAAACACGTTAGGTGACTAAGTATCTATCTACCAAGGATCAAAAGATACAGCCCTGTATCTGACGGACGGATGGACGGACATCGGATGCTTAGTAATAAGGATGGCGTCCTTTGAGTAAAGATCCCTAAAAAAGCATCCAATCAGTGATTTTTATCATTGTTCATAATTTTTTTTTTCTTTTTGGTGCCGGCCATTTTGTCTTTACCTTACTTCAGATTAAATGTTTCATTATGACACTTTCGAGTTAAATATAATATAAAATTGTTCCATTATTAAATTTACTATTTTATATTTATTTGTTGTGTTTACTTAAGACAAAGACAACTTCGTCGATCGAGCTAGTATTTGATCAAATTTCTTATTTCCTGTCTTGTATTTTCAAGCTATATATTTTTGCTGTCTTCGAAGAATTCAAGATGGTCTACAAATTAAAGAAAAAACACAAAAGTTTTATTGATGTTTAGCCCTTAAATCAAGTTAGCTGTAGACTTGTTATTTTATCTGTACGTGTATTTTCACACTATACTAAAACAAAATTTGGAAGCCTGGTGTTAATAAAATGATACTTAATAATTTTTGTAGATCATTATAATTAATCAATAGTTTAAGCACAGATTACTGAATTGTTTGGTTTAGGTACCTTTATACAGTACGGGTATAAGTTTTTACAGGGCTTATTTATACATACATACAACATACATAGCATCACGTATTTTTCCCTTGCGGGGTAGACAGAGTCTAGATCTATAAGGCCTTAAGGCTACATTTAGCATGTTGGAGAGCGTGTAAATAGGAAAAGGAATCAAAATAGTGATGAGTGGCAGAACAATTGATAATGAACCACTAGATTAAACAGATAAATCGCTGTATATAGTATTTTATGATGAATAAATTATATTTTAATTTAATATAGAAATTAATACTTGAACCCTGAAAATCCTCCTTTTTTGGGCAGTAATATAATGTTCAAAGTCTTTTCTTTCTAAAAAAGCACTATTCCCAAAATGGCCGACATAGCCGCGGCCCTTAAGTTAATTTGTTTGCTGTACGCACATTCCGGCAAATTACGAACATAAATTAGACGTAATAGCGTTTTTATCACCAATAGTAGCCCGATACAGATTTACCGACTTATTTGCAGCATCATTTTTAAATACTTTTTGAACAATAACTGTGCTATTACGAAATGAGAATTCCAGGTTCTTCCCGGTCGATTCCTCAGTTGTAGTGCATCGGACCCCGGGGTTCGTTATTATGATATGATTCAAGCGCTTTGACTCATCAAGCGCGAGAAACGCAGACACAACGGATTTTCTATTGTTGTGCGGCCCGATCGGGCCTCTTGGTGGTTGAGAGGTCAACGATTTGGCAAAATTTGATCGACCGGCGGCCTGCCCGACTGCCACCTGACGTTTATCTCATCATTTCGTCATCTCCTACTCACCCACACTGCCTCCGTGATCCAGTGGTTAAGGCGTTTGCCTGTAGAGTCGGGCGTCGGTTCGATTCCCACGGGAAACATACTTTGTTTAGTTGTTTCCATTTTGGTTAGGACATTTTAGGCTTGAATCACTGAATTGTCTGATAATTAAGATGATTCCGTGCTTCGGAAGGCACGTTAAGCCGTTGATCTTGGCTGCCATCTGATAGTCGTTAAAGGAACCACGTCAGAGGCCGAGAGGCGGTACCGAAGAACTCTGACACCAGGGTGTGCATGGTCGATTGACTGTGACACCTACTCGAAATGATGATGATGATGATATAACATACTAAGCTAAACGCGGCTTTTAGGTCATATAGACCTAGGCTCTGTCTACCCCGCAAGGGAACAAGACGTGATACTATATATGTATGTATGTAACATACAAGTATAGATATAAACATTGAAACATATAATATACACTACTTAGTTTGTATAGTCTGTGGCGCAAAACACTGATGTAGTGTCAGGTAGCCTTCCTCGATGTCACCGAAAGACTACACCTTTCGGCCAGAACTCTTGCAGTTGGAACTGTATTGGTTGGAGTTGAAGAGGTTGGAGTATTGAGGATCTGCAAATGAATATATTGACATTTTTATAAAGGATGACATCGAATTGAATGACTTGACATTTGTATTTATATAATTTATTCAACTTCATTTTATTACTCGCGTACATTGTTTAGATTGATATCATAGTTATTGAAAAAGTTTGTAATCTCGATTAAGTATTTATACAAGTTAAAATTAACGGTGCGTCGCGATTCCAACCATACGACCCTTAAGATGTACTTCGTCTTCACTCTTAAGTATTCCACCTCAACTTATATTTTCCTTTTGGGTAAAATGTGCTTAAACCAACCACTGAACCGATTTTCATGAAATTTAAATGGCACTAGTCTAGAAACACTAGTGTGTCATAGCGAATCTATGCCGCCAGTAAATAAGGATTCCTCTGTCACAGGCAGCAGTAGTGACAGTATTGACAGAAAGTGACAGAAGAAGACTAGGGTCTGGAAGGGTTTACAGAACAAGAACAAAAAACTGCACATGAGGAAACTACCGTATAATTTCCCTAAACAAAAAGGAGTCATTCTGGAGAGCGTTTCAAAAAGTTAATAAGATTATTCTTATATATGGAAAAGTGGAGGTCATTGGTTATTCCACAGATCTTGCCACAGACAAGATCTCCTTAAAGAAAGATACACTTCAAAATATATTTTCTTTACATGACAGAGCTATAACACATACAAACATACAAAAAAAATATACGGTAGATTTGAGAATATCCCCTTTTGAAGTTGCTTGAAAATCAATCTTAATTAACGCTTATAAATATCATCATCATCAGGTCTTTTTAGTCTCCACTGCAGGAGCATGACCAGAGTACAGAGAGATAGTACAGAGAGACTATAAATATATTTTTAAGAAATACGTGAGCAAATATAAGTAACTAAATACTCGTAAATATTATGTACTAAAAAAACGGGTCACTCACGTGTTATTTCGTTAGGATTGCCGACTATAGTTTTTTGAGTACATAATGTCTGTATCTCACGTTAGTTTTAATGATATACTCGTAAATACTATAACATACTCACTACGTAATACGTTCCCAGTAATATGGATTGGTTTGCAGACTCAAAGTCGAGGAAGGCTGCGGGTTTAACTTTACGGGTGCAATTCCAATGCTACAAAAGTGGCTATAAAGTTACACGTAACTGCTAGTTTCTGCAATTTTACTTGCCCGAACAGCATGAAATAACATATTTCTTGTACAGAGTGCCAATGGGAATCCTATTACTATCTTCTGATGTCCATCCGTCTCAGTCTGTAACAAGGCTGTATCTTTTGAAACATAATGAGACACTTGTAATTTCAACAGAATGTTAAAAACCACCTCACCAACACACACACACACCCACACCAACACAACACACACACACACACACCCTCACGCACACACCCTCACACACACACCAACACACACACCCCCTCACACTCGCACACACACACACACACACACACACACACACACACACACACACATATATAAGTAAATAAATATATAATCTTCCGCTCTAACTTTCATCATGTATTTACGTTAACTAGGCCTAAGTTATTATCATGTGATCTGGAAGATCGGATCCACCTGTCACAGGCTTTATCTAAGCTTAATAGGTGGGTCCCTAAAATATGTATTTTTATAAATTAAGGCATGGAAATAAAGATTTTTTTCATTTTTCATTGTGTTCATCTATTGCTCGCGCGTCGCTATTACAATAAAAAACAGCGGGTTGCACTCTGGGAGTGCCGGCAGGAGGGAAAACTCCGCGCGGTCGAAAGAGAGGGGGATATTACTTTCTTTCCTACACCGCGCCGGCGGTGTCAGGTCACGTGTCCATCTTACGAATTTTCGATGAGGTCACTCCTGACCCAAGTTTAACATTAAAAAATGTTCCATAACCCATCCCAAAAAGTGCACAACGCCGCTATAGAAGGTTTTTACTTCAACAATAAATACAAAATAACATGATACACTATTTTTTGGTGGCGTAATTTATTTGAAAGACATTATCAACCCATTCAATCACTGTTATTTATGAAGCTCAAAACGTCATTTGTCGGCAAAATCACGACTAAAGCCCATCCAAATTCCAAATCAAAATATATTTAGAAATCTGAAAATTCGTTTGGCAGTCTTCAAGAGTCTGTATTAAATAGTCTGTCATACAAAGCCAGCGGAGTTGATCACATTCATGTTTGTAGATCATTGAGTGCTTATGTTTATAGAGACTACATCAACGTCTTTAAATAAATATAATCAATATGGGGACTATTCACACAGATTGAGTTTGCCCCACTGTAAGTTGTGATGTGATGATATAAATAACCCAAATAGTACAATAAGTCATTAAGTTAAGTTTGGAAACTTCTATTGTACCTAATCTAGCGATAAGAAGAGCGGAGTCTCCTGGCACAAGCATACACGGTGAAATGTTGATCGTTCTGGACCCTTGAAGGGGTGATTCAGCCCGTCGATATGAACAACTTTTCCTACGGGACCAATGCTAGGAACGCAAAAAAATATGGGCAGTTCCATACAAAAAATTTCGGCCGACCGGTCAATCAGCATTGGTCCAATAGGAAAAGTTGTTTAAATCGACAGGCTGAATCATTACTTTAAGGGTCCAGAACGATCAAAATTTCACCGTGTATAATTTGCTTAAAAGGAGGCTCCACCAACTTTAATATTTGTTAAAATGTTGTTACCCAATAAAATATTTTTATTTATTTTAATTTTTGACGTGGGCTACTAACTTAACAATACTATGTTTAACAATAGATGCATATATGGATAATCCAAGACTCAGGCCAATCTGGAAAAGATCGTTTTCCATCTTGACTGGGGATCGAACCCGGACCCTGCGATTCAAAAGTACTTGCTTAACTACTGAGCCCACTGTGGCTCAGTATCTGTTTTATTATTATGCATACATTTATACCAATCATGTCTTTATACTTTAGGGGATAGACAGATCCTTCGATCATAAGACACTTGTTTGTGAGTGTAAGGATGAAAAAGAAATAAAAAATAGTGATGAGTTGCTAACAACATCGCGTATCGATACGATTTCTAAGATGTTCGCCCGTTCCCTCGACCGGCTTCTACGGTCTGCGCAGGACAAGAAGCAGATAATTTAATTCTATGTTTTTTTGCAAGTATGCGAGGATGTGTTTTTATAGCCTAAAACAAGTCGTAGAGGAATTTGGGTGTGTACAAGCCTGAGTGCAGATTAAGCCTGCTTCCCACCAAAGATACTGTGGTGGATCAGTGCGACTATGCGATAAGTGGAAACTGTGAGTTTTTCAATCAGAAGTAAGTGAGAATGTCGCAAAACGTATTTCCCTCTAAAATAAATCTTTTCTTTCAACCCCCCTTCTCATCTTAGTGTTTTCTCGCTGGCATCCTCATCTGTGTTGCGTCAGAGCCCGGGGTCCACTCTTAAGACAGCATTAATCCTATAATACGATTGGGAAAGTTTTACGGTCGGTAGAACCGCGAACAAATACCTTTGAAAAAGTACAAGTATTTTCGCTGAGAATCGAATCTGGTGCCTCTCACTGCTACACGGGGGCGCCAGATTTGATTCCCTTCAGCGGGTTAACCATAGGTAGTGAACTGTTTCAAATCGAGCTGGGCTAAGTGAGCCTAGAAGATTAAGATAGTGAATTTTTCCATCAACATAAAAATGAAAGTGAAATCATTGATAAAATTTTCACTCCTCCAATTTTTTATGTTTTCGAGTATCTACAAAAAAAAGTTATCAAGGATTGAGATGTCGCCAGGGAGTCATGACCTCCATCCCTTCGCCTATAATTTAGTTGATATTACAAAAAAGCTAGTTTTTCAAGTGAATATGTTTGCCGTACAGTTTCATGTAAATCTTTAAAAGGTAAAACCTGAATAAGCCCGATTTCTAATCAATGTATAATGAACGCCTTCTCGTATTATTATACAGTGTGTTACAAAATGGCGAAATAATATAAGGGAATATAAGGGTGTATGCTCCCCGGAGGACTGACTTCTAATACGAAAAATAAAACGACCTATCATAAAAAATGAGAGACTTCCTATAGAGACTTAATTAATGAGCTCTATCTCTCAAGCTACTGTTGATTAGCTCATCTAGAGCTGATTAACTCATCAAGTTTCTAGAGGAAGTTAATTTCTTTTGTGTCATCCTCAACTTCCTGTTCAGTTGCAGGTATCGCATCGGGTATACGCGCCCAACGTCCCGAGCTGCTACCTTCTTTTCCCCGATTCATCCGAGTGAGTAGAATCCCTATACCTTTCATTCCCATCCGAAATCCAACAAATTCCTATTCTTCACCAGCATAAAAATGCTTGCGATGGGCAGCAGCATCAGAAGCACAAGAAGCCAAAGAAACTGCGTTCGCCAACCGTCCTGCCAAGCGTGGTAAGTACGAGTATCATCATCATCATCAGGTCCTTTTTAGTCTCCACTACAGGAGCACGACCCTCTCTGTACTACCAGAGCCATACTTGGCCAGAGCAGCCAGAGGACTTGGCCTACACTCTCTACGCTGGCCAGACGGGTGGGAGAGGTATCTCAGATGTTTACGAGTATAAGCTTTGTTTAGCTTGTATTTCCTAAGTCGCCTTCTACGACATCCACGGGAAGACTTGGAGTGGTCCTATTCTACTCTGCCGGAAACCACACGGCTGCCGGAAACCACACGGCTGCCGGAAACCACACGGCTACCGGAAACCACACGTTGTAAGTATGGTGATATTTAATACGCCTGCATGGAACAATGCATTCTTGGAAGAGGGCCTTGTCCAGCAGTGGACTTTTTGTAGCTGTAATGATGAATGGTGGAGATCTCACCAATATTTTTAGTATGTGATAGTAAATACATCGAAGGGGCTTTCAGATTTAAATGAGATATATCTTTTGATTGTAAAAGGGCTACTCTAACACACTGACCATGGCACTTATATATAAATAAATAAAATAAATAAATAAATATATACGGACAAATCACACAGATTGAGCTAGCCCCAAAGTAAGTTCGAGACTTGTGTTATGGGATACTAACTCAACGATACTATATTTTATAACAAATACATATATAGATAAACATCCAAGACCCAGGCCAATCTGAAAAAGATCATTTTCCATCTTGACCTGGCCGGGGATCGAACCCGGTCACTCCGTGTCGCAGGCAGGCGTGTTGACCGCTGCGCCACAGAGCTAGTTGAGCAAACAAGGCAAGTAGGCCAGTAGGCGGCCAATACTGTTGAAAAGAGTTTCTTTCGGCGTCTTCTTCTCTGCAGTGGTGGGTTGCAAAACGCTAGTAGTTTGTAGCCTTTGAAAAATAATAAATAGTTTGAATATAATGTAATAGGTATTATTTAAAATGTGAATTGACGTAAAAAAGAAGAACCTATTTGCTGAATAAATCTTTGATTATTTGAGAAAGCGTCAAAGTGATAAAAGCTTGTGGTTGAGTAATTTGCTTAGCTAACTTTTGTTTGGATTAGCTGAATCCAAACAAAAGTTGGCTGAATCCGAAACCATTTCTAGATATACGCTCAAATTTTCGATATAACAGATTATAAAAACGGTGTGATTACTTATAACTATTCAATAATGAAATTTCGCATTTTGTGAAGTCATTCGTGGACGTATTTTTTCTACCCTGAATTAACCCCGTTTATATAGATTACTAGCTTTCGCCCGCGGCTCCGCCCGCGTCAATGTCGATCCCTCGGGAATAGTACTTTTTCCCGGGATAAAAGGTAGCCTATGTCCTTCTCCGTACTCCAGAGAACTTGTATGCAAAATTTCATGATGATCGGTTCAGTAGTTACGGCGAGAAAGCTTAACAAACAAACAAAAAAACAAACAAACTCACTTTCGCATTTATAATATTAGTAAGGATAAGGATAGTAAGGATAAGGAAGGATTCTTTCCGAAAATAAATCGTTACATAAATATTGATAACACTCGTGAAATTGGGGACCTTGATCTATAAAAGTTCGCATGAGCAGAACACAGAGGACGAAGAATTTATATATATATAATAGGGACAAATTACAGATACACACACGCACACAATTTTACCTCTTTCATGCGTCCTCTCTCGTGAGGTTAATTACCTAAACTCCTTTTTTTAGAAAAGCCAAATCTAAAAATACATAAGATTTGGCTGTATGCACTAGATCTCTATGCCTTCCCTATATAAAGGTAAAAAATAGCAACCAAAACCTAAATTATTTGTGATTTTGGTTGCTATGTGTGCCAAAAACACGTTCCATGTTTTTTTTTTGTTATAGCGGGATACACATTCTGTGAAAATTTCAAGTGCACTGATACGGTTCAATAGATATAGTCCTGTGACAGACGGACGGATATCGGAGGATTAGTTATATGGTCTCGTTTTACCCTTTGGGTACGGAACCCTAAAATGACATGCATCGCAATTTACCGCCAGAAATACTGACCGTCATATGTTTAAGTCTTACCTGAGCTAAAGCATAAATAAGCTTTGGCTGAGGAGTTCGATGGCCTGCGCATTACACTTACATGTAAAGTAACCCCGGGGCGTGTTCCCCACTGGGATGGGTGATCACAAGTGGAGTGGCACAAAAATTAGAGCTCCTCCGTGCTTTAGAAGGCACATTAAGCCGTTGGTCCCGGCTGTTATCACTAGATAGCGGTTGTTAAGCATTTTTTAAGATATAGGACGGCAAACGAGCATGGGGGTCACCTGATGGTAAGTGATCACCGCTGCCCATGGACAACTGCTACACCAGGGTGTGACAGGTGCGTTGTCGGCCTTTCAAGGAGTTGGGGGAAGGAAATGGGCAGGGAAATGCCCAGGGGGAAGGATGGACCGGGTCTGGCATAAGGCTCTTCTCGCGAAGTTACCATCTTACGGGCTTCCTGAGGGACTATGCTTGTGGGTCGCTAGTTTCTTATCTGGGCGTTGCATTCAGGTCGTTGTAGACGGATTATGCTCCGATATCATGCCCATCAATGCTGGCGTCCCCCAAGGATCTGTTTTATCACCTACGCTGTTTCTTCTGCACATCAACGACATGCTTAACACTAGTAGCATCCATTGCTATGCAGACGACAGTACGGGTGATGCATATTATGCAGGTCGTGCAAATATCCCTCAAACACAGGTGGAGGAGAACAGAAAGAGACTTGTGCCTGACATTGAGACCTCTCTGGAGCAGGTCTCTGAATGGGGTAAACTAAACCTAGTTCAATTCAACCCTACTAAGACACAAGTCTGCGTGTTTTCCGCTAAGAAGACCCCATTTAACATGGCACCGAAGTTCCGGGACACCTCTCTTACCATTTCTAAGAGTATTGGGATCCTTGGCGTCGATATTACGAAGGAGGTCCAATTCCGGAGTCATCTGGAAGGTAAAGCCAAAATGGCTTCTAAAAAACTTGGGGTGCTCAATAGAGCGAGGCAATACTTCACTCCGGGTCATAGATTTTTGTTATATAAAGCTCAAGTCCGGCCCCACATGGAGTACTGCTCTCATATCTGGTCTGGTGCACCTCAATACCAACTCCTTCCTCTTGATTCCATCCAACGCCGGGCAATTCGTATTATCGGCGATCCCACACTCACAGATGATTTAGACACCCTCAGTCTACGGAGAGACGTTGGCTCTCTGTGTGTATTTTACCGTCTATACTATGGGGAGTGTTCTGAAGAACTTTTTGAATTGGTGCCACCGTCACCTTTCTACCACCGCACCGCTTGCCACAGGAGTAAAGTCCATCCCCACATTCTTGACACTTGGGTCTCCAAAAATGTCAGAGCGTCACGTGGTTTTTTTCCTCGTACAGCAAGATTGTGGAATGGACTCCCTCCCGAGGTTTTCCCTGTGTGCTATGACTTGAGGTCCTTCAAAAGGCGTGTTTACAGGTATCTTAAGAGTCGGCAACGCATCAGCAGCTCCTCTGGTGTTGCAGATGTCCATGGGCGACGGTGACCACTTTCCATCAGGGGGCTCGTCTGCTCGTTTGAAAAAAAAATGGACCTCAGGCTCTCTCATTCACCGAATGAAGCGATAAAGCTTCTACTCAGACGTCGATTTTCTGTGAGAGTGTGATACTTCCCCTGACGGGCCGGCCCATTCATGCTACTAGCAATTCATTTTACCGGTACCGCGGCTCTATCACGACTAAATAAATAAGCTATGTTAAAAAATCTTTCAACACTATAAAAATCGTTCACCATTATTGGCTTACACATCTTATCTTATAAAGAAGATAAGATAATGGCTTACACATACGTAAAGTAAGCAATCAACAAGATTGAAAGAAAATTTGTTTAACTTCCAATGAGAAAATAATAAGGATACTTATTCTTTTCGCATTGGAGCAAACGGAACAATGTTTAATATCCTCACAGTTTGTGAAGATCGGCCCACGTCTCGACTATGTAGTTCTGGTACGTGTAAGTACTAGAATATATTAATAAATATCTCCTGAAGTACTGAGACGGTTCCGTTGAAGTCCGTTGTTCTCCACATATGAGTGTAGGCGAATATCGTGTCTTACAAAGCTCTGTCTAGCTAGTGTGCTTAAGTATTCTGATGTATATATAAATAAGTAAATATATACAAGGTGATTATGAATCACCTGGCAGTGTTTTGGTGTTGGAATCAGAATCCCTAATAGAATATAGACCTGCAGGAAACAAAAGCTAAAATGATAAAAAAAAAAATTGAGCCTCCCATACAAATTTCCCGATCAGCTGGTCAAATTTCAATGGAAAGTCTAAGTTTTTTTCCATAAATATAAAATATATTCTATTAGGAATCTGATTCCAACATTAAATTGTTGCCAGGTAGTTTAAAATTAGCCTGTATATCCTTATCCTTACTAATATTATAAATGCGAAAGTGAGTTTGTTTGTTTGTTTGTTTGTTTGTTTGTTTGTTTGTTTGTTTGTTTGTTTGTTTGTTTGTTTGTTTGTTTGTTTGTTTGTTTGTTTGTTTGTTTGTTTGTTTGTTTGTTTGTTTGTTTGTTTGTTTGTTTGTTACGCTTTCACGCCGTAACTACTGTTTGTTTGTTACTGAACCGATCATCATGAAATTTTGCATACAAGTTCTCTGGAGTACGGAGAAGGACATAGGCTACTTTTTATCCCGGGAAAAAGTACTATTCCCGAGGGATCGACATTGACGCGGGCGGAGCCGCGGGCGAAAGCTAGTAATAAATAAAATAAAATAAATATATAGGGACATATCACATAAATTGAGCTAGCCCCACAGTAAGTTTTGAACTTGTTTCGTAGGATACTAACTCAACGATACTATATGTTATAATAGATACTTATATTGATAAACATCCAAGACCCATCAATCTGAAAACGATCGTTTTCCATCATGATCTGACCGGGGATCGAACCCGGGCACCCTCGTGCCGCAGACTGGCGTGTTAACCACTGCACCACGGAGCTCGCCATATAATATATAACAAAAAATAATAAAAATGTTTATTGGGTAACAAGGCATACATTAACACAAGATGTAGGAACCTTCTTTTAAGCAAAAATATGCTTGTGTGACAAATAGTCGTGTGATGTATACGTATATCCTAACCGAGTTTGTTGGTTTGTTTATTCATTTATTTATGAGTTTTTATACCTTAACTACTGAACCAACCGTCATGAAATTTGGTATACCCGTTGTCAGAAGTACAGTTAATGGCATATAGTACTTTTCATCCCGGATAAAAGTACTGTTTCCGAGGGGTCCGCACTATCGCGGGCGGAGTTAAGGGTGAAAGCTGTTAAGTTACATATAACATTGTAATGTTTTATCAAAGGCTATCCGTGAAGCAGTAATAGACGTCCATACTTAATCGCAATCTTTCATATTGATAATAGCAGTAAAAAGTATCATAACACTTCTACAACAAATTACCCTCCAGTATCAAAAACGCGGAGTCCTTACAGCGCTTCAAGTCCCAATTGCGCGATTTTTCACTCTAATTTTTGTTATAACTTGATAGACTTAAAATTTTGTGCCTATTGTGCGTGCATACAGCTACGTGTACTCCCGATCGCCGCAATAGTGATCTAATTATCATTTCTATCATCTATCATTAGTGTCTCCAATAGTATCAGTATAGTGTAATAGTTATCAGTATCCATAATCGGTGTAAATTAGTGCGAAAGACAATATATGCATTTTATAATGAACTTGCCAGATTAAAATTTATCACCTTGACAATTAAGCATTCATATGTACTGATCATATATTCTGCACGGGAAGAGAAGCAGCTGGTGCATTCTACGCTTTTTTGTCCCAGACCGGCATGGTAGAGACATGAAGAAAACGTAACTAATGTTTTATCTTGTTGATTTATAAAATAAATAAATATATACGGACAAATCACACAGATTGAGCTAGCCCCAAAGTAAGTTCGAAACTTTTGTATGTTATGTTAATACTAACTCAACGATACTATATTTTATAACAAATACATATATAGATAAACATCCAAGACAAAGGCCAATTTGAAAAAGATCATTTTCCATCTTGACCTGACCGGGGATCGAACCCGGGCACTCTCGTGTCGCAGGCTGGCGTGTTAACCACTGCGCCACGGAGTTCGCCAAAATTTATGAAACATACGCCTTCATTTGTTACACAGTAAATCATCAACAAGACAAACCACTCAAGCCAATAAAAGTCCCAACATGAATTGAAATTTCCGACGCGATTACACTGTCCGAGTTAATGACGACGTCGAAAGTTCCTCATTTTTATTTATTACAAGTGTAATTCCCTATTGAAAAGGATTTTCAGCGGGAGAGGGCGCGCGGGGGGGTAGCGCGGGGGGAAGAAGCAGCGCGCCGCCCGCTCCGGCAGTGCCCGCCGTCCGGTTGCCGCGTAAAGGCGTCTGTACCCACCCTCCACGACTATACATTTTGTGTGTGCTCATACGTATGTGTTACCTATATGATGATGTGAAAATTGCCATGTGCAGTGATTCTGTGGTCGTGTCCTGTGTTCCCGGCTTACGTAACAGGAAACATGTAAGGATGGCTCTGCTATTTGTTATGTCAACCTGAAATTTAGGTTTAGACTTAGCTTTTCAATCTTCCCTTCCCTGTATCTTTTTTTCAGCATGATAGATCCATCTGAAAAGGATTAATATATGTGATATGTTTGCAAAGGAACAAGATGTAGGTTAAAAAGAAACTTTTTCAATTTGAGTTTTTCGCAAACGATTTACAGGAAATGTTTTTCTTTCGTGTTTTGGAAAGAAAATGGTTCATATTTTCATGAATTGGGTTGATTTAGCGCTCAAGTTTCTCCATACAAGTTCATTTTCGCGGATGATTTATAGATTTCAATTTTCGCGTGCGAAAGCAAATATTTTTAGTTATCAGCCATTGAATGGTTTTATTAGGTTTGCACGTGGAATTAGCGGGGCTGGCACGGCTTGGTACCGAACCCACTGCCCTACAGCTGCGTGCCTTATCGTCCTTGCCACGTGTTTGCTCCCTTCTTAAAGAGGGGTGTTATAAGTTTCAAGTGTTTGTGGTTCTTCATAATGAGGGGACTACTTAAAGTTTTTCTTCCGGTAATTATCGGCACGCACCTTTTATTTCTTCAATCGATGAATCCATTATATATTTGATAGACATGATGACAATCGATTATCATTATATATTTGATAGACATCGCTGTTACGTAGTTTGGTATTTTACTAATGTTTTTATGGAGTAGCATCTATTATTGTCTAGTCGAGCTGGTACGGAACAGAGAGAGATAGAGGTCAGTTCTGCATTAAGTATGTTGTAATGTACCTATATGAAGATCTATAAAAAGCTTGCTCTGAAGTGAAATAAAAATAGGGTTACCAGATGAAAAAATAAAATTTCGGAAAAAAGCTTGATTTACATTCACAAAATTCTGAGATTTTGTTGCAGTTTGAGAATTTCCTTTTATACGTACTTAACAGTTTTGTTAAATGATTTTCTCTAGGTATTAGCAAGATGTTTTTGTTTCCTTTTCTTCTCTTAAAATGTACTGTATTTTATTGAAAATTCTAAAAATCCTGAGATATCAGGATTTTTGGACTCTTCTCAGAATTGCCAAATCCTGATATAGGTAATCAGGAAAGTCGATTTTCACTAAGGGTTACCACCCTTAGCGAAAATTGACTTTCGTACCTATCTTGAATAGAAAAATATTTAGGTATTATATGTATATCTTGTACAGTTAAAAATAAAGTAGTCACCTACCGGTCGGTGTCATCCTTTACAGATACAGACACAGATAAAAATTATTTTCGTGAATAGGCTGAAATTTATGATGCTTAGATTTATCTCTTCATGCTTTGAGGTCTTTTAGGCTTGGGCTCTGTCTACCGCGCAAAGGAAAAAGACATACATACGTGATAGTATGTATGTATGTATTATCTCTTCATCTCTTTTGAAAAACCATAAAAATGATTTGTAGGTGAATATAAAATTCATCAGACGACACTCGTATTATACATTTTCATAACTTTAACAACAAAACATATTTTGAAAAAATTAAAGAATAAAAGTTTTTTATAGTTTTAATGCACTTTGAGTTAAATTACTTTGTGTGCTTCCGCTACAAGATAGATTTTATTATTTAAAACATACGATAACCGTGTTATGAAAGTACCTACCCCATAGGTATGTAGTTCAGATTTGTTTTTAATATATGCTAGTGTCTTTAATGCGTACCGAATTTGTCGTAAACAGGGATTGCAGGGATTGAACCTACTTAAAATTGGTAAAACAGAAAATTTAATCCGTCGATTATCTGATTTTTATCTTAATATTGATATACATTAAGAAACCTCTTTAAACTCTGACCAACATCTTTTTCATAAAAACTCTTATATTTCTGAAAAGTTAATAAATAATGATCTGTACATTTTTCGTAACAGAAAATTTTATCCATAGATTGTCACAATTTCCTCCTTAATATTCGTACAATAAGAAACCTCTTAACACTTCTTACCAACGTCTTTTTCATAAAAGCTTTTATATATCTGAAAATATATAAACGATGATCTGTGCATTTTCCGTAACACAAAATTTAATCCATCGGTTATCAGATTTTTTCCTTAATATTAGTACGTAAGACGCTCTTAATTTTGACCAACGTCTTTTTCATTTTCATAAAAGCTTTTATATATCTGAAAAAGAAATATAAATAATGATCTGTGCATTTTCCCTAACGAATTGTGATATTTTCTACCGAATTTCCTTAACGAACTCTTAATAGACGACGTATGGACAATGTTCCTGGTTCAACATTGTTCAAATCTTATCTAAGGATTTTGTTACACTGTGACAGATATTTTTAACGGGTGCTGCCAGGGGGGACAGGTCTGCTCGGCATCATACAAAGCCCTTCAGGCAAGTAGGCGACCAATACTGTTGAAAAGAGTTTCTTTCGGCGTCTTTTTCTCTGCAGTGGTCGGTTCCGAAACGCTAGTAGTTTGTAGCTTTTGAACAATAATTAATAATTTGAATATAATAAGCATAATTTTAATAAGCATTATTTAAAATGTGAATTGACGTGAAAAAGTGCCTGAAAAGGCCTATTTTCTGAATAAGTCTTTGAATCTTTGTTTTTCATGAAACATCTATGGCGGCGGGCAGGAACTCAAAAACACCATTATAAATGATACACATTCATAAAGGTTACAAATCAAATCTGTTACATAATTATTTCTATAACACTTATTTGGGTGTTTTAAGCCTGTTTTGCTCTTAACACTTATAAAAGTGTAACAGATATAATGACTAAACAAAACCTGTTAGAAAACTGTTTTTAATAACGAACGAACTTTTTGGTAACCAACCTGTTACAAAACTGTTTTACTATTTTCTATTTACGCGTTTACACAGTTCTTAGGTATCTATTTCTTGGGCAAATGTGCGTAAGCTGTCGCATAGTTGTGCTAATGTACACTTTACTGGCTGTAACAGTTATTAAAACTTACGAACAGATATTTTTGAAAACATTTAAAGTGTAATTTTTCTTTGTTTTACTTTTAAACCAGAATTATAAACGGTGTTCAAAATAGTCTTTTTGGATACCGGCAAAGTCCCTAATGATAGTATCACAGTTAACCCACCATATGTACCTATGTATACAGGGTGAAATTTATTTCATTAGCAAACCTTTAAGGAGTAACTCAGACCACGAATCTGAACAACTTTCATTATTGGACCAACTACGAAATTGATTTAAAAAATCTGCTGTTCCGATTTTGGCCAAGTAGATATTCCACTTTTGTATGAAAGAGCAGATTTTTTTGTCACGATGTCGAATTTGGTCCCATAATGAAAGTTGTTCAGATTCGTCGTCTGAGTTCCTTAATGAATTCAATTACATGTTTTTTAATAAAATATTGAGTAGTATGTAATGTACCTATTTATGTACAAAATAATTTCGATGTTTCTTTTTTGTAATGAACTTGTAAAGTTAATATAAATAATCATAATTAAGTTTACATGTAATCGTCTTGTTGTGAACTTTTGATAAGGGTCATAAAATCGACTTTGACTTACATTCGTCTCCCAAACTTTAATTGTAACGTGACAAGATCAAACTATTAGACAACTGATACGTTCAATAGAAACTAGCTCTTTGACTTCGCATAGTCTGAAGCAGTATTACCAAATACATTAAAGTTCTTAATGAGTAGCTTCTAAACTCAACGATGCGTGTATATCATGTCTCCTATTGTTACTTTTACCCATCTCGTCCGAAAGAAAGTTATACCTTTCGAGTAGTTACACATATTGTTTCGAAAGCTCCATAACGATAAAAAATGTCGTTAGATACGTCCTTATTATTCTCACATTTGCTTGATAGTAATACTGAATAAACAAATTTAAAAAAAAAACATGGATTCAAACTCATATGATACACAAATGGAATTTAAGATCAAATACTATTTTAGGGTTCCTTACCCAAAGGTTGCCACAGGAAACACTATTACTAAGCTTCCGATATTCCTCCATCCGTCCGTCTGTCACGGGCGGAGACGTCAAACCACCGATAATTGAGAACAATCTCTCTTGTCACACCCTGGTGTTGCATTTGTCTATGGGCAGCGGTGATCACTTACCATCAGGTGACTCGTTTGCTTGTTTGCCGTCCTATATTATAAAAAAAAGAATAATATTATTCATACTCGAAAGAGTTTGGTTAATCTTGTAAGATAGGTCGCGTGGAAGAGGTTTTATACAACAGTGACGTGGTGTGCTAATGCGACTCACACTTTGCCAGCTTTATTTAAGTTTGGATAGACCGTCCTCCCAACGAGATTTTCTGATGTATAAGACAATGATTGGGAATTATAATAGTGGGACTTCATTGGTGAACATAAACGTCCAAGTTCTTACATCCAGTTAGGAAGCGTACTGGAGTTATAGTTGTTTAAATTTGGAAGGTTGACAATTTTTACACTAGTGGACACACACGAATAACAAAAATAACTTAAACAAAGAAATATTTCTTAAATCCTGTCAAAATGTAATCGCTTAATAAATTTCACAACATATTCGTACGTCTATGTCAGTAGACAGTTAATTATAATTTTGAATTACGCGTAATTACATGAACAGAATGTAGTTGAATTAATTGGGGTGAAATTCGTTATTAATTCTTGAAGTCTGCATTCTGACGTGTTCGAGAAACATTCTCCAACTAGTTATATTACTTGGAGTATTTGATTAAAGACTTTCACACACGATCTAAGAATAGATAGTTGTATGATATACTTATAGTACCCGAGTGACCTAGTGAAGTTTCTCAGAGTTTTATTTCATTTATTTATTTAATTATTATATTTAATAATTAAATAAATATTACCTTATGGAGGCATTGTGAATTTATTTGTATAGTATGTATTTATTATAGAAGTTAATTTACGTTTTATTACAATTTGAATCATATGTTTTAAATTAAATATAGGTATCTATTGTTGATTTTTTTATTTACATACATTTCATCACAAAGAAAATAAAAATTATATTACACTTTGGTCAATAGAATATAAAATGTCATAATTATAATTTGTCAATAAAATATTCTGTTAAATTGTAATATAAACATCTTACATACATACATATTATCACGCCCCTTTCTCATGGGGGCAGCCAGAGACTATAGATCTCCACTTGCTACGATCCTTACAAACCTGTTTCGCCTCTTTCGCTCTGTGTTTAGATATACAATATGTAAAGAAAATTCTGTCCGATCCTTGAAGAAGTGATTCAGTCCGTCGATGTGAACAACTTTTCCTGTGGGGCCAATGATGGAGACTCAAATTTTTTTGACATTCCAATACAAATTGACTGGGCTGTCGAACATTTTTGTTTGGAAATAAGCATTTTTTTTTACTTCCTAGCTTTGATCACATAAAAAAAATTGTGAGCTGAGTCACCCCTTTTTAGGATTGGACAGGGTTTTCTTTACGTATTGTATAAGCCCATTACAATTTCGTGCTATGCTACATATTCAAATAAACAGTGACGTCACGAAGTGACCCTCACTCATGAATTTAGACGCTTCATCCACCGGGACTCACGCTTTATCCTTGTATCATATTTGTTTAATATACAAAAAGAAAAAAAATACCTACCCATATTTTTCGATTATACTTACGGAATTTTTAATACGAAATTTAAATATTGTTATTTTGACTTAGAATATAAGCTTACTATAATTATGAATCGTATATTAGTGCGCCCATATGTTCAAATACTACGAATATTTGCATAACTTTTCGTAACGTGGTCTACGTTAGCTACTCGTACGTAGATCGTGCTACGAAAAGTTACGCGCTACGAGCTACGAAGTTCTATGCTACCGTTATTACCGTTTGAAATATTCTATCAAATCGCTCGACTTTCCCACGATTTCGACGGGGTTATTAACAGCCTATGTGCTATTTTGATATGACAGCTATTATATCTCAGTATAGTGTCAACAAAAAATCCTTAATCCTGTAGTTTTCGTGAAGTGTAACAAACATCTTCATATCCATGCAAAATTTCACAATTATAATGTTGAATTGAATCAAACACCGAACTAAGGATTTGTTTTTAAATTACTGCACAAAAAAAGGAGTGTTGTTCGTGTAAGTAATGCAGCATCTAGATGTATTCTTTCTTCTACAATAACCTTCTTTTGTTTTATTACGTATCGCTCAACAATTTTTTTTTAAATCTATGTCTCAAGCAAACAAGCAATGAAACATATATACTCGAAAAACATAATCCTCCTATTAGCGCAATCGGGTGATTTTTTATAGATTACCACAGCATTATGTTTATGTAATAACTTAAAAGTACGGTTATTTTGTGGTATCCATCCTACACGTTTAATTTAGAGATAAGCGCAGTTCATAATAATCCCTGGAAACCGACCGAGGCCGGCCCTAGGGCATCTTGGGCTTGTAAGCTGTGACCTACACCCACCTACTTGTTATATCTCTACGTGTTGTGAAATATTGTTTCAGACACTACATACTGCTTCAGCGGTTGTATGAAAATACAGATATTTCATTTGATACGTATTTTTTTTGTTTCGTTGTATCAAAAGTTAAATGTGTAAGTTAATGTCTATTGCTTTAATAGCCCTTAAAATTTTCAACCTGATGCAAGTTGCTTCTTCACTAATAGCACTGTTTATCTCAAAGGCAATAATCAAAAATACGAAAAATAAAAGTTCATCATTTAAAACAATGCAATAAGCTTAATATATTAATTTTTTTTTGCAAGAAAATATATTCCATGTTTTCATCGACACAAATTAATATCTATACTACTACTAAGTTTATAATATACTTCTGCTATATTATATACTATAACTATATTTTTGAGATGTCCCCTTAGTGATCATAATAATGATTTTGTCCGCGAAGGAATAAAAAAGAAGATTAATATAACATTCTTCTTCTTCTTGGCCGTTTTCAATTCAATTTATTTATTGCATTTTCACATTGTACAGTTCTTAACATATTATAAACAGTGATTGCCAGTCATAGGTACAACATGAACCCTCTCGGGTTATTTATTACTAGAATTCAAATCTATAACTATTTTAGGTATAAGTACCATTTATTACGGGTAATATATCAAAAAAGAAAAAAATATTATTATGTATTTAATATAAATATAATATTTTATTTTAATATCATAATATTATTTGTCCAGATGTTACATATCAAGTGAATGTCAATAATTTAACCACTTAAATAAATAAATGTAAATGTCAAAAAAATATTGTCAGTTAGTGTCAATAAATTTATCCTCGAAATACTCGTTCAAAGTGTAATAGCATTTATCTACGAGTAATAATTTTAAATTCCTAATGAATTTAGAGTCCTTGTTTTCTGCTCTCAAGTTGTCGGGTAGTGTAATATCAGTTTTCCTCAGATCTGCCTGGAAACATCTTGTGGCTGGGGCAACTTATGGTGATCACGACCCTCAGTCATGAGGAAAACGACCAAGAAGAATATAACATTCAAGCTAAATAAAAGCTTGAGATAATTAATTGAGCATATGCCCACCGACAACATATTATAGGTGTTACTTATATGTGTGCTTTACATAGATAAGCTTTGCGAGGTGCGTTCTAAAATGCAAAGTGCCTCAGCAGACCTCGACAAACGAATTGTGTCAACCCTTACATTGCCAGTGTAAACACAGCCACGTTCGGCACTGTAATGTAAAATAGAAATAGAATAGAACTGACTCATTCTCAAACAATGCATTCGTTGAAAACTATCTTGAAATACTAGCACGACATATAAATAGTGTTTTTTTAAGTTACTTAAATGAACCATTTATTTTAGAGATAATCATCATCATCATCAGGTCTTTTTACTCTCCACTGCAGGAGCATGACCCTCTCTGTACTACCGGAGCCATACTAGGCTAAAGCAGACAGAGGATTTGGCCTACACTCTCCTCGCTGGCCCGACGGGTTGGGGAGGTCCCATTGATGTTTATGAGCTTTGGTTAGCTTGTATTTCCTAAGTCGCCGCTTACGACCTCCATGGGAAGACTAGGAGTGGTCCTATTCTACTCTGCCAGAAACCATTCGGCTTTAGAGATAATAAATCATTTAGTAATTAATCGTTCAAAATAATACGTTTGAATTGTTTCAGCAAGCTGGTGCAAGAATGATTGTGATTACGATCTGATGCAGCTTTAATTTAAATACTTATTGATTCGACACATACTCTTAAATGTAATTAATAGCATTTTTGTGCTGATACATACAAACATACATAGTATCACGTCTTCTGCCTTTGCGGGGTAGACAGAGCCCAGGTCTTTAAGACCTAAAAGCTACGTCTAGCATGTTGGTAGACGCTAGGTGGAAAGTTGAATTAAAGTAGTGATGGGTTGCTAGCCGCATCGCCTACTAATATGATTCGTCAGATTTGCCCATTCCCTCGATCGACTTTTACGATCTGCGCGGGAAGAGAAGCAGCTGGTACACCCTACGTTTTTTCTTTTCTCCCAGTCCAGCATGCTGATGCCAAAGAGTTATCGGATTAATTATATTCATCCATCCTAAACCGAAACTAAATAAAAATAAATAGCGCTTGTTGCAATCATTTGACTAGCTCCGTGGCGCAGCGGTCAACACGCCAGCCTTACGGAGTGACCGGGTTCGATCCCCAGCCAGGTCAAGATGGAAAATGATCTTTTTCAGATTGGTCTGGGTCTTGGGTGTGTATCTATATATGTATTTATTATAAAATATAGTATCGTTGAGTTAGTATCCCATAACACAAGTCTCGAACTTACTTTGGGGCTAGCTCAATCTGTGTGATTTGTCCGTAATATTTATTTATTTACCAAATTTAGGTGCGAAATATTTATATTTTCAAAATGCTTGGAGGTTGGCTACAAGGCATTTGTAAAATAGTCAATGTAGGGATATAGTTGTGATTATGATATTGCAACCATTGATAATATTTTTTTTGTGAAGTTAAATTTATGTTACTCGTTTTTACCCTCATTATTTTGTGTTACGGTCCCTGGCGTGACGTTGGCCGGTACAATCCACTCCACTCAATTATGAATGGAGCTGTGAAAAGCAAAATAGAATTACACGAAACAGTCGCACGGTAGATGCTATCTCTTCTCTATCCTCACTATTTTGTGGCATGGTCCCTAGCGTGATGTTGGCCGGTATAATTCACTCCACTCAATTATGAATGGAGCTCAGAGACGCGAAGTAGAATTACACGAAATAGACAGTCGCACGGTAGATGCTTTCTTTATAGTATGTACGGTATCAGATCTCAATTTCTTACGAGGAAGACAGGATTGAAACAAATAGCCGCCACACCTGCAGCTCTCATTGCATTTCTTTTGAAATTACCCGTTAACAATACTTTTTGAGAGTATACTTTTCGATAAGCTTATGGAAATTTTCATGATAAAATCAATTAAATAGTCTAGCGTGACAAATAAACAAATATATAACGTTAGATAGGCCGCATCAGCCCAAAAATAAGACACATTTGCCCAAGAAAATTATCCTAACTAATATTATAAATGCGAAAGTGAGTTTGTTTGTTACGCTTTCACGTTGTAACTACTACACCGATCATCATAAAATTTTGCATACACGTTATCTGGGGTACGGAGAGGGACATAGGGTACATTTTATCCCGGGAAGAAGTACTGTTCCCGTGGGATCGACATTGACGAAGGCGGAGCCGCGGGCGAAAGCTAGTTCAAAATAATTATTAAACTTTTAATGAATAATCCCTGCCAATATTCTTAGAATTGTAAGTGAAAGTTTGCTTGGAAAACATATAATAACTCCCCAATTTAATTAAAAAGTCCCCATTAATTACGAAAAAAGAACAATGAGCCAACATTTAACTGTACCGTTTAATTTAGCTGCTTTTGTAGCTCCCCAGAGTACATCGAGATAAAAATAATTAGGAACATCTTGTTTGGGTACTGTGAACGAAACGTTGCATGACGTCATTTTCTACGTAATTCGTGTTGCAACTCAATATCTATTAGATATAGTCTTGACCTCTCAACCACCAAGCGGTCCAATGAGGACGCATAACACTATGACTAGCTCGGTGGCGCAGCGGTCAACACGACTGCCTGCGACACGGAGTGACCGGGTTCGATCCCCGGCCAGGTCAAGATGGAAAATCATCTTTTTCAGATTGGCCTGGGTCTTGGATGTGTATCTATTTGTTATAAAATATAGTATCGTTGAGTTAGTATCCCATAACACAAGTCTCGGACTTACTTTGGGGCTAGCTTAATCTGTGTGATTTGTCCGTATTTATTTATAAGAATAGAAAATCAATTGTGTCTGTGTTTCTCGCGCTTAAATTAAGAAATAAAATATGGTGAAAAAATTCCATGCGAGATTGAATTGTGCGGTAGCTCAGATGGCAGAGCATAGGTCGTACATAGACCTAGATCGCCGGTTCAAGTCCCGCCCGCATGGAATTTTATTCACCATATTTTATTTCTTAATTTATTAAGAGTATATCACAATAGCATTGTGAATGCAAAATAAAACACTTTTAAAAATATCTATTAGATAAACTAAGTTGCCATTCATTTGAAAGTTCCTTTCAGTTACGTCATCTTGACGTTCTTGACTTATGATTGTCACCGATCTGGTACAGAGCTCAGAAGAATAGTTATTGTTCTGAGGTACAGAGGGCCGGCCACAGTAACTCTCCATCTCGTTTTGACTTGAGCTTCGCGTTTACTTCACTCCAGGTCTTTCTGATCTTCTTTGATTTATCTAGTATGGTACTCACCAAGTTTGTTTGGGTCGGCCAACCTTCCAAAAAAAGATTTTTGTACTTTATTTTGCATCCACAATGCTATATTGATATAGGTACTTTTATTTAATTAAGAAATAAAATATGGTGGAAAAAGGAGTAGGTAGGTGAGTAGGCACCTTCGAAAAAATTATTTCATTATATGAAAAAATACGTTAGACGTTTCAATAATGAGTAGCAACGGAGTTCTTGGCGGGAATTTCGACGGACTGCACGGTATTTGTTTTGAATTGTTTTGCAAACTGATTCTGGTGGAGTTTTTTATGTGAAATCGGAGTAATTTGGTGTAATAAATGCCCATGTTTATGAATTATTTGTGGAATAACTAAAATAAAGTGTCAAAGTGCGGCTGTAGTGAGATTTCTTTAGCGGGCTGGTGTTTTCTCGCCTTAGTCCGTCGTTTATGATCAAACCAATGGATTCGTGGAGATTGTCACCAAGGGCCCCGTAGAATCGAAATTAATTAAACCATCAATTCGTTGCTACACAAAAATAAAAAATAATTAGACACTGGCTAAAATAAGCTTCTGCATGAAGTTTCATAGACAAATAAAAAAAAATATGAGTAGCACCTTTGACCTTTGGTGAGTTCTTGGCGGGAATTTCGGCGCACGGCTTTAGTTTTAGATTGTTTTGTAAATTGATTCTATTGGACAATATAATGTGAAATCGGAGTAATTTGGTGTAATAAATGCCCATGATTATGAACAATTTGTGGAATAACTAAAATAAAGTGTCATGGTGCGGCTGTAGTGAGATTTACATAGCGGGCTGGTGTTGCTCGCCTTACTGCATCGCGTATGATCAAACCAGATGATTCGTTGGAATTGTCGCCAAGAGCTCCGTCGAAATAACGAAATGAATTACGCCATATTTTGTTGATAACAGGTTGAATAATAAGAAGGGCTAAAAGGCGTAGACAGCCATTGCCGTAAAACAAATAGGAATAAAAGCTACTTTGACAGAACAAATAAAGATAACATAGACGACAAATAACGCCAAATAAACAAGTTTATTGTATGATATCTCTCTTTAGTTTCTCATTTTATTTTGTATATTATTGTTTATTGACTAGCTCCGTGGCGCAGCGGTCAACACGCCAGCCTGCGACACGGAGTGACCGGGTTCGATCCCCGGCCAGGTCAAGATGGAAAATGATCTTTTTCAGATTGGCCTGGGTCTTGGATGTGTATCTATATATGTATTTGTTATAAAATATAGTATCAGTGAGTTAGTATCCCATAACACAAGTCTCGAACTTACCTTGGGGCTAGCTCAATCTGTGTGATTTGTCAGTATATATTTATTATTTATTTTATTTATTATTTGTTGTTATAGCGGAAAAAGATATAGAGATATATTCTGTAAAAAATGCAAGTCTTATTTCTATATTCTATTACGGTTATTAAACCGTAATAGATAGACTTGAAAATTGTCAGAGTTGTGTATCTATTAAGGTCCACAACTCTGATAGATAGACGGATGGAAATCGGAGGTTAAGTAATAGGGTTCCGTTTTCACCCTTTAGGTACGAAACTCTAGCAACCGCTGTATTTTTGAAATTAGAAATTTCTTCTACTTTGTAGAAATACGTTACGTCGTATGTTTTGTAAATGTTAGTTTACACGGCCGGGCGTACTTAATTAATATTTTGAGTGCTCCAAAACAGAACTCTATATTAAACTTAATAAGTTACATTTTCCTTTGAAGTGTCACAATTGAAACCCGACACGTTTCCCGATATTCAAATGAAAAAGAACTTTGGACCTTTCTTAGAAAGTTACATATTGTATGTAAGTGACGAACAGATGGCGTTTTATAGTGCGCACTCGACTTTGAACTTTATCATTGGGATGATAAAGCTTATTTTTAAATGAATATGCTGTTTTAGGTATTCGGGTCTGTATCCGCGAAATTACTTGTTCAGGATAAAGGAGTTGTGTTGGTCTTGTCAGCAATATTTCAGCGCTGTGTATTTTTGAGGCATTGGGTGTAACCCTGGTTTATTTGACTTTGTTTATCCCGACTCGTGTAGATAATTATAATGAAACAAGTGAATGTCGCTTACTGGTTTTATTTCATAAAGTAAGCATAGACAAACATACAATTTACTTTGAGGCAATTTACTTTGCGTGCTTCCGTTACCAGTTAGCGGAAGCACGCCAAGTAAATTATCTCAAAGTAAATGTAGCTTTGACTTCCGCAAAGTATCCTGAATCTAATAACTAAGATACTTTTTTTAAGCTTGACTGACTGACTGCAGTGAACAACTTTTCACTATTACCGTTATGGAACTCCATAACGATAGGAGTTTGCAGCTTTTGAACAGTCCTTACTAATATTTTAATTATTATAATAATATTATAAATGCGAAAGTGAGTTTGTTTGTTTGTTACGCTTTCACGACGTAACTACCGTAACTCTAGAGTACTGAGAAGGACATAGGCTACCTTTTATTCCGGACCGACATTGAAGCGGGCGGAGCCGCGGGGGAAAGTTAGTAGTAATGAATAATTTGATAATTGAAGTAAACTAGTATAATTTACGATGTAAATTGGTCTTAAGAAGCCTATTTTCTGAATAAATCGTTGAATCTTTGGATGAAAGGTGCCTAACCTTTGTCCTTTTCCGAGCCTCAAATCCTCTATACCAAATTTAATCTAAAGGTTCAGTGGTTGAAAGGTCACTTTCAATAAGTTTCATACATTGGTTTTGATAGTTAAATGTATGTACTTACCATCATCATAATTTCGAGTAGGTGTCACAGTCAATCGATCATGCACACCCTGGTCTCAGAGTTCTTCGGAACCGCCTCTCGGCCTCTGACGTAGTTCCTTTAATGACTACCAGATGGCAGCCGGGACCACCGGCTTAACGTGCCTTCCGAAGCACGGAATCATCTTTATTATCAGACAATCAGGTGATTCAAGCCTGCAATACCCTAACCAAACTGGAAACAACTAAACAAAGTATGCTTCCGGTGGGAATCGAACCCACGACCCCCGTGTCAACGATCAATCAATGAATTGCTATGTACTTACCTATTTATCTAGAAGTAACACATAAAATTTATTTCAGTACTGAAAATAATTAAGATATAAACTAAATTATAAATTAAAATAATGTAACGACAAGTATTGTCTTTACATATGAAATTGCCTTTTCTTTCTGTTTGCCATTTTGTTCCTGATGACCATGATTTACAGTTAAACACATTTTTTCTATTAAAACTTAAAAGTGGACTATATATTATTAACACATGTTTTTTTTTGGTTTTTGTAATTTAATTAATAAAAAATGCTCATGAAAAGAACTCGTTCAGATGTTGTCCGTTTTGATCAAAAATGTTAAAATAATATAATAATAATTTGTTTTAATAATAATTGATCAAAAAATAAATAATAATTTTTCTATTGTTGTTCAAACTTGTTTTAAATTGTATAACTCGTAAATCGAGCTTACTGTTGTCCGTAAATACAAGCAAAATTTCGCTTAGTTGAATTTATCTAACCTGAAAATATGATACTAATAACGTAAGTGTGAAAAATTAAATTATCTCGAAATTCTCTATAGAAAACGCTAATTTAATAAGACCCAATATGAAGTAAACGAGACATTCTGTACAAATTCATGAATCGAGTATATAATTTCACCATTAAGCCATTCGTACATACATACATACATATTATCATGTCTTTTACGGGATAAGGTCATAAGACCGAAAGGCCACGTGTAGCGTATTGGTCCTCGTAAAGGTGGGAAATGGAATCAAAATAGTGATAGGTTGCTAGCCGCATCGCCTATTGTCATGATTTTTTAAATATTTTCGCCCATTCCCTTGACCGGCTTCTACATTCCGCGCGGGAAAAGAAGCAGCTGGCATATTCTACGTTTTTCTTTTCTCCCAGACCAGAATGGAAGACATTCGTAATTTAGCAATTCATTGAATGTATAACATATAAGTATTATCTTGGAGCAATTACCTTAAAGAATATTCATTTATAATATTAGCATTATATTCGGTGTTCACAAATATATTCTATTGATATTTGCTCATAAAACCTTTGGATTATAGTTAACACAAAATTTAACTTGAAATATAAATTGAAAATTATCTTGTGAATTCATCGACTGAATATCTTACACTTTACGTAAAATACTTGTTTTCTTAAACTTGTTCTCGAATTTTAGGCTAAATATTATTTTTGTATTAATAGAAAAGAAAAAAGATTACGTTTGTTCAAGATATTTCGTAGGCTTGTAGCACCTCGTAGCAAGATCGTGCTACGAACCTCTACGAGTTACGCCATATAGTAAAAGACGTTTTTCTCTTTGGCAAATTTTATCATTTTTGTAATGAAAATTTTTGTAACGCATTTATTAAATGAAGGGTTTTGTAACGTAACATTATGTTATTTGTAACACATTAAAATAAATGGGCAAAAATGTTCGGACGCCCGGTTAATTTGCTCGGGTGCGTGAAAAAAAATTGAGTTCCCAGCATTGGACCCATAGAAAAAGTTGTTCATATCGGCGGGCTGTATCACCACTTTATGGTTCGGATATTTTCTTTCAATTCTTCTCATTATTTTTTACACGAATGCCCAAATAAAAATTTAATGTTTTAAGAGTTCATGTTTGTATGTAAGTTGCTTTATTTCGCCATTACTTATAAGTGTCTGAACAGATTTAGATGTATGGGGTAAAATTGGAATTCTTCTTACGGCAGTCCTATATTTTTTTACCACGCAATCCTGTATTAATGGTTTTTGAAAAAAAAAAGAACATTTTTATAGTGACGTGAGTTCTAAGACATGTATTTAGTAAACATGTTTCAATAAAGATATGATAACAAGCTGCTGTGTTTTGAAGTCTGAGTCCAATTTACGGGATTTTTTTCTTTGTTTTTTCACTCTGGTCGTCCATTGAATTATTAATTTAAATAAAGGCCGATATAAATATAAGTTTGAGGTCAGAAAGTAAAAATCAACGATTTTTTCCCGATGTTTGAAAGTAGGTCAAGGTCGCTATGATCTTGAAAATGGTATGAAAAAACGGATCTCCATTGAGGACAACTCCTCAAAATTCAGCCCCGGCCCGCGTTGTCAGTTTGGCAGCGCCGCGCGATGCGGACGCGATAAATCTCGCGCGGACACTTTTTCTGCCCCCATTTCCACTTCCAAGCGTCAGGGGGCCCGGTCGGCTTGTTGACAACGTGGCCTAGAAATTACTTATTTTTTAGTTTGATCAGTTTATATTCATGTCTAGGCCGTTTTTTGTGTATTTACAAAATACTAAGAAATCAAACATAAGGTTAAATACATGATTTCTCCTACGCTGTTTCTTTTGCACATCAACGACATGCTTAACACTAGTAGCATCCATTGCTATGCAGACGACAGTACGGGTGATGCATATTATGCAGGTCGTGCAAATATCCCTCAAACACAGGTGGAGGAGAACAGAAAGAGACTTGTGTCTGACATTGAGACCTCTCTGGAACAGGTCTCTGAATGGGGTAAACTAAACCTAGTTCATTTCAACCCTACTAAGACACAAGTCTGCGTGTTTTCCGCTAAGAAGACCCCATTTAACATAGCACCGAAGTTTCGGGACACCTCTCTTACCATTTCTAAGAGTATTGGGATCCTTGGCGTCGATATTACGAAGGAGGTCCAATTCCGGAGTCATCTGGAAGGTAAAGCCAAAATGGCTTCTAAAAAACTTGGGGTGCTCAATAGAGCGAGGCAGTACTTCACTCCGGGTCATAGACTTTTGTTATATAAAGCTCAAGTCCGGCCCCACATGGAGTACTGCTCTATCTGGTCTGGTGCACCTCAATACCAACTCCTTCCTCTTGATTCCATCCAACGCCGGGCAATTCGTATTATCGACGATCCCACACTCACAGACGATTTAGACACCCTCGGTCTACGGAGAGACGTTGGCTCTCTGTGTGTATTTTACCGTCTATACTATGGGGAGTGTTCTGAAGAACTTTTTGAATTGGTGCCACCGTCACCTTTCTACCACCGCACCGCTCGCCACAGGAGTAAAGTCCATCCCCACATCCTTGACACTTGGGTCTCCAAAAATGTCAGAGCGTCACGTGGTTTTTTTCCTCGTACAGCAGGATTGTGGAATGGACTCCCTCCCGAGGTTTTCCCTGTGTGCTATGACTTGAGGTCCTTCAAAAGGCGTGTTACAGGTATCTTAAGAGTCGGCAACGCATCAGCAGCTCCTCTGGTGTTGCAGATGTCCATGGGCGACGGTGACCACTTTCCATCAGGTGGCTCGTCTGCTCGTTTGCCGTCGGATATACATAAAAAAAAAAAAAAAATGATTGTGTAAACTTTAATTATTTGAGACACAACATATGCTATAGCCTTGTTATTAAATTTATCTTGTAGAATGTAACAACTAATGTTACGGAATGGATGAGTCTTGCGTGGACACTTTTTTGCCCCAGTTTCCACATCCAAGACCTAGTCAGCTTATTCAAAACGTGGCCTGAAAGAGCTTTCTTTAAAGATAATAATGTTAATTTCTGGTCTGTGTTATTTTTGCGTTAAGAGTATGATTTTATGTATAATAGCAAAACGAACGTTGGTTCGCCAGTAACCCAATATGTCTTGTAAAATGGGTGCTTAACCCTTTACCTACGGGTGTCATCTATAGTCGATTTGAAAACAATCAGGCCTCAATACGGTCGTCACCTATAGTCGATTTGACAAAGACAACTATTAAAACTTTTTTTTTAAATTCTGTGTCTATGGTAGAACTGTTTTACTGACATATTTAAAAACTAGAGGACTTCAACTCTTAGGTGTATAAGTTTTCTAAAATATCACTAGATGTCTTACTGTCGGAAAATTGCCGCGAAAACACCATTGAATTTAGCCGTCCACAGGAGTGGACACCCGTACCTGCAGGTGTATGTGCAAGAAAACCAACATGGCGGATTTGTAGTAAAGTGAACGGTAAATGAGGGTTTGATATCGATACTTTTTATTCTTTATGGCTTTTTAAAGGTATGTTGATATGAATTGGGACATGATTAGTATGAATAATAAGTGAGAGAACTCTTATCAGTTGCATATAAACAAGAAATATGCAAAATAAATTATATTGCATATCGGTATTTTAGTTGAATTTGTCGATATTTTGCCAAAAACTATATCGATTGTCGATAAGTTCCTCGAAATTTACATAACTAAAAGGCAGTCAAAATTATTATGGTGCTAACGTGTGTGTTTTCTTAGTTAATACAGTGTTTTATTTATATTATTTACATAAACGTGATATATTATTTAACTGTAGTCACACCTAGATATATTGTTTATAAAACAACAGGGATTTGGAACCTGAAAATGAATTTTCTTTCTTGTGTGCGTGTTTTGGTTGGTTTTGGAAGCGGCATTAAACTTAGTCATAAGTAAATTTTTGACGTCAACAATAGTCGAGAAGTGAAATATGACAATTAATAAGTGTTCAAAGAAACCTATATTAAATAAAGGTTCTGAATTAAAAAACAAAAGTCAAAATTCCAAAAACAGCAAATAATTCATATAGTTCAAGTTCAGGCCACAGTGTCAATAACCAGGCCGCGTCATTGTCTTGTTTGTCGTATTCGATTTAACTTTCTGTAAAGCATCAGCGGCGACTTATTGCTCGCGAATCTCTAAAAAAATCTGACTAAGGTTTAAAAATGGCAACATTAAGTAACGTTTTCCAATTACAATAAAAAATAACTAACCTATGCATTTGAGTAAAATTATAGCTATACTAGCAATATCAAAGATTATTAACATTAGGAAAAATAACTTCTAAACATACTTAAGTTATTCAGTAAACATAATTAGACATTCATAACACGTCCAAAATCTCCAAAAAGGCATACAATAATTCATTCAGTCCAAGTTTCCAGGCCACGGTGTCAACAACCAGGCAAGAGGATGGCCCGCTTGTTTGTCGCCTCACGTTTTTGATTTAACTTTTTGCGAAGCAGCCGCGGCCGCGACTCATTGCTCGATAATCTCCAGAAATAAATCCCCCGAATTTATTTCGCTTTCCACGTCCCTAACGAGTTAGGCGCAAGTGCTTTTTCCAATTTGTTTTGATACGACAAGAAAATATTAATCGACTTCAGGTAACGTGTTTCTTAGGCTGTTAAGAAAACGTGATAGATATCACAACATTTAAATTCAAAGAGATTATCTTACTAGTAATGTTTCTGAATATTTATCTCAACCCACAGATTTCAAACTATACAAGTTACCTATACAGAATCTGAAAATTTATCGACCCTCGACATGAAAATCCCTATATGTAGTAGAGGGCTTGACCGATTTCGATAAAATAGGCATATTTTAAAAACACTCTTCTCTCTCTTTTCAACTGACTTTAAAAAAGGAGTAGGATAATAATTAGGTTTTTGTTTTAATGTTTGTTAAATATTAATAGTCATTCCAGAAATTTACTATTTGGAAGTTTTTGCTTAAAAATTGGTCCCATTGAAATTTCATCACGATCGGTTCAATATTTTGAAATCATTTTTTTATACGATAGATTATGTTTAGCGAAAATGTATTATGTATCCTCTTCATCTATCGTGCATTAGAGCCATCAAACTGGTGACCTGCCTTTAGGCATCTTAATGTTCTAAAACATTTAACATACGAATAATAGAAACTGAGACAACTCTTACTTATTTCATTTTCTTCTGCACTGCATATTAGAATAAAAAAACAAATAAGAATAATTTATGAGGGTTTTCGGGAATTCTTGGCGGGAATATCGGCAGACTGCACGCTTGTATTTTAGATTGTTTTGCAAATTGTTTCCAGTGGACTTTATAATGTAAAATCGGTGTAATTTGGTGTTATGAATACCCATGTTTATGAACAATATATGGAATAACTAAAATAAACTGTCATGGTGCAGCTGTAGTAAGATTTACGGACTGGTGGTTGTCCTCGTTGCGTTGTCGCCAGAAGCTCCGTAGAATCAACGAAAGGACCTACACCATCATTCCGTTGATTAACTAGTCTAAGAAAAAGCGTTGGCTGAAAACGTCACGTGTGAAAGCCATAAATAAAAAAAATATAAGTATTCCGATATCCCCAGATCATCATCATCATCATATCAGCCACAAGAAGTCCACTGCTGGACATAGGCCTCCCCCAATGATTTCCAGAATGACTGGTTGAAAGCGGCCTGCATCCAGCGCCTCCCTGCGACCCTTGTCAGGTCGCCCGACCACCTGGTCGGTGGGTGTCCGACGCTGCGCTTGCCGGTACGTAGTCGCCATTCCAGAAACTTTCTGCCCCATCGGCGATCGGTTCTACGCGTTATGTGCCCCGCCCACTGCCACTTTAAAGAACTAATCCGCTGAGCTATGTTGTTGACTTTTGTTCATATACGGATCTCCTCATTTCTGATTCGGTCTCGTAGAGAAACATCGAGCATAGCCCTCTCCATAGCTCTTTGGGTGACCTTGAGCTTTCTTATGAGGCCCATAGTAAGGGACCAGTATCACCAGATGGCGGTACTGAATCGAAGGGTCAGTTAAGCTGGTGTCAGAGGATAATATTAGAAAAACGACAAGAACTGACACATTATTGCCTATTTACAGCTTGCTAGACGCGACGCCTCAGTGCTGCCACAACATTTCTAACAAAACCCTCATTCCAAGAATCAGTTTATTAGCCATCGAAGCCTGAGCCTTTCATCAACATAGCGTTCGGCTCGAATGAATTGAGGAAATAACTCGAGTGAATAAGCGCGATTCTATAGAGTAGATTAAAAATATCCATCGTCCGCTTGAACAGGGTTGCCACGGCAGCGCGGGAAAAAATCATATAGGTATTGATATTTTATTATCACACAAAATATCAATATATGTTTTTTGCCGCATTTTCGGTTGTTTTTCTGTCCTTCATTTCGAAATGAAGCAACGGATTGAAGTTCCATTTACCGCTACAGAGATAGGTATAATAATTAAGGTATTGCGTCCGCGCCAAGTCTGATACTTGGCTTTTGAAAAGCTACAGCTCACTAGCTCAAAAAAAGCATCTTATCCTCTTTTTCGAAAAATGGAAAGTCGACTGCCTCGGCTCTCGCATAAGTCACATACAAATATACTTACATATTCAAATCAAAATTCAAAACGTTTATTCAATATAGGTTTCTTTGAACACTTATAAATTGTCTATACGAGACAATTAATAACTTGAAAAACTATACACTCCTTTTTTGGTAGGTGTATTACAAACACAGCTAGACAGAAGTGAACATTTAGTTGTTTTAACAAGGTAAACAGGAAACTATCCTAAATTCTCTATAGTTACTAGTATTATTAGTACTATTCCCATGGATTTTTACGGTGTCACAGAATAATTTATCTAGTATATTACTCTATATAGTATATCTGTGTAGACATTGATCGACATAAAAAGATGATATTTGAAAAAAAATTAAGTGACGAATGTTAGGAAAATCCGCGAAGAGGCAACCCTGGCTCCAACGGCGTTATTTTTGCATAAAAACTCAAATAAAATATGGCGGCCGCTTTCATTGAATATTCAGCATCACAGCTATGTTGGATTAAAATAATATTTTATAGGCGTCAGGAAATTAAATCTTTTATTGTTTTTGTCACCTGGCCCCAGTGAAACAAATAGAATTTCGACAATTCTCTTGTTTTTCTCCGAGTAAGACGTAATTACGAAAATCATGAAATAGACGCTTCTCTTAGAATTACGCCTTACGTTTATTGAAAAATTGAAGAATTTGTTTTGTTTAAAACTGTAATAGCCGTAATCAATACTTAGAATTTGATGTTCAAACTTTGTGTCTCGTCACTCATAATGTCTCTTTGGCAAATAGTTTGAGAAGTTCTAGATAAAAATGTAAAGTATTTGATAAATTTAGGTATTAAATCATATTTTTTGTCAAACAGATTATGATGTTTGTAAAAAAAACTTATGAATTTTGAGACATCACCTTTAATTTTTTGATGTGATAACGAATTACAAATCGATGAACGCCGGCTGCACGCACGAGAAAGTGTCACGTTCCGTGTGCAAGCGAGAGCGCGGACCAAGCGATAGGGATGCACGATCGGCCTGAGCGTTCGGCTTGTGCTTTTCCACTGTTATCTTGTAAAATTATCGTCCGTAAACTGTCTTTACAGATTTTTTTTACACTCGTAAACTCATATCCTCATCGTAGAACGAAGATGGGCCAAAACTCACCTATTCCTCGTCTGTGCAACCTGTATAATAAACATAGTAATATAATGGATTTTGCGGATTCCGTAAAAAGAATTCGCAAAATTTTTCATCCTACCTAAGTTTTTAAAGCAAGTATATGTATCTCCTCTTTTCGTTCTTGGATTTAGAATGGATTTACTACCTATTAAAACTTCTTGTTAGCGTTGCTTTTCACACTTTCAAGTTGTTTTTTTTTAATTAATAATTTAAATTAATTTTTTATGTTGCGCCGTTTTTGTATTTTTGCAATTGTAGCACTTTTTTTTCACGCACGTAGTGTTTGTCTATAATTGACTGTACAATTAGATCATGCGTAAGGATGTAGCATGTATCATGAATTATTGTAACAGTTGTTGACAAACCTAATAAATAAATAAAAAATAAAATAAATATTGACTTGTATTGGTGACAGCGAAATGCCACAATCAAAATATTTTCCGAAAAAAATGTTAAGCTAGTGCCGCGCGAACGAAAAACGTCGCTACAGCGCAAGCCATTGGACTGCGCAGAACCATTAAGCGATTAGGACAAAAGATGAAGTCTTAATATTTTCATATTTATATTTTTATAAAAAGAACAAGAAAGGGGGCGACCTCCGAGATGTAAATATAAATATTGTCATGTGAGAATTATTGTTTTAGATGTAAAAATTACAAAGTTTTTAGATATCATAACATATAGGTATTTTTAAATATCATATGTATCTATTTCAAATTACAACAAGAAGCCGAAATTGTTCTAGGATGGACCTAAATTATACAAATACTTTTGATGTATTTAATTAATTCAGCGCATAGTACTAGTGATATGAAAACACGTAAATTTTCACAATTTCGTGCAGTACCGTTTTAAGCCAATGCAACGGACTCTTCTGCCATGACTAGATGATAGTCCTACCTAAACGTCAGATTATTAGTCAAGATTATTTGTCAGAATCTGACAAAAATGTTGGTTATAAACAAAATAACCAAATCCTTACTAATATTATAAATGCGAAAGTGAGTTTGTTTGTTACGCTTTCACGCCGTAACTACTGAATGGATCATCATGAAATTTTGCATATAAATTCTCTGGAGTACGGAGAAGGACATAGGCTACCTTTTATCCCGGGAAAAAGTACTATTCCCGAGGGATCGACATTGACGCGGGCGGAGCCGCGGGCGAAAGCTAGTGAAATATAATTTTATGTTTATTTAATTATTTACTTTCAAAGTGAATATATAACTAAATATTCTGTGAATATTTCAAGCTTCTACCTGTTGCCGTTATCAATATCGAGCAAACACGAGCAAAAAAAACATCACGTTGTGTCGAAATACATCATCTGTGAAAATTTCAACTATCTAACTATCACAGTTCATTAGATATAGGCTAGTGACACACGGATGGACAGAAAGACAGACGGACATCGATGCGATATTGATAGGGTCCCGTTTTTACCCTTTGGGTACGGAACCCTGAAAAAGAATACATTTCTACTAATTCCAAAAACTCATTAACGAAGACACGCAGGGAGGCAAACTTGAATGTCTTATTAAAGGTTCGATTTTGATTATACAGGCTGACTCCCGAAATCTTTTCTTACATTTTCCTTTTTTCTTGCGTATATTCTATTAGAGATTCTGATTCCGCTATAAAAATTGGCTTTTTACCTTTTTCTTGCGAGCCAATATTATCTATGGGATTCTGACTTCGACATTTAATTATTTCTAAGAGTAATAGTATTAAAACTAATTAGGTTTCACTCACGTTTATTCAGTTGGAATCGCCAACTAGTTTCGGGCAGCGGCGCGGGCGGCGACGCGCGGGGCAGCCCTCAGTGCTTTGAGGTATGTGAAACCACCGTGTCGCCACCCCTAACACTCGCCCTGATGATGGTCTTCGTATCAGACCAAAACTAGTTAGCGATTCCAACTAAATAAACGTGAGTGAAATCGTGTTTTTATTGCTAAGAAGTTCAAAATCACCCTGTATATTAATGTGTTAATCACTTTTTTATCCTTTACGGGGTAGACAGAGCCTAAAGCCTAATATCATAGGTCACGTTTAGCATATTATGTAATACAATATTGATTGGAAATCGAATAAGCTAACTCGTAGTTTGGAAATACATCTCAATTATTGTTATATTGCTAACTTAGCAACAAACAGGTATATAATCCCCAGCTACCACCAACTAAGTTTCATCAGAACTTGAATAATATTTAGCTAATCAATATTTATGTGTGGTCCGTGGCCGCGGGCCGGGATAATCCATTTTACATAAATAACTAGAAGATAACAGCTCGTCAGGCAGGTAAACGCTTTGTTTTGAGATTTGATAATAGGCACAAAGGTTCGCGGGGAGGTCAAGCGGGTAATTTCGTAAGTTGTTTGCGACTTGTTTTTCGCCTATTTTTACAGAATTAAGAACGTTTATTACGTTGTTATGACTTGGTTTGCTAAAATTGTGCTCTGTAACAGTTTTTTTAGATGAGCTGTTATGTTTAGTCTAAGAACGGTTATTTCACGCCTGACTAAAATATAAAAATACTAGCGGCCCGCCCCGGCTTCGCACAGGAGATTTAGGTATTTAATATATAGCCTATGTTCATCATGGATAATGTAGAATTCTAATGGTGAAAGAATTTTACAAATCGGTCCAGTAGTTTCGGAGCCTATTCAATGCAAACAAACACACAGGCGAGTTTTCACTTCTGCCGGCACTCCCAGAGTGCAACTTGGCAACTTGTTTTTTTTGTATGCTACCATAACTTCCAAATGACATAATAGATTTCAATGTATAAGGTGTGATTAAAATCCTTCATTGTTCCGAGTGACATTGGCTTTCATTTTAAATTTAAGGAAGGCTTCCATATAACAGACATGATTTTTTTCCGTTTTTATAGATAACTAGCTTTCGCCCGCGGCTCCACCCGCGTCAATGTCGATCCCTCGGGAATAGTTCTTTTTCCCGGGATAAAAGGTAGCCTATGTCCTTTTCCGCACTCCAGAGAACTTGTATGCAAAATTTCATGATGATTGGTTCAGTAGTTACGGCGTGAAAGCGTAACAAACAAACAAACAAACTCACTTTCGCATTTATAATATTAGTAAGGATGGAACCCTTCGTGCGCCCCAAAAAGTACTTGGCCGGTTTCTTATTTATATACCTAGATACTGGGGACTTACTCATGCAAACCTAGATGGTAGTGTCCCATGGCACATTGAAGCCTGCAGCCCCTGTCTGGCGATCTATCATCGTGATCACTAAACAGCTAATTGGATAACAACAGCGAACTCAAGCTATTTAGTAACACCCCACGGCACACACATCCATCATATATGACACACTTTTTGTTGATGTATGTTTCTATTCTAGATAGGTTATAAACTGTAGTACATTACCTTTTTTAGGGTTCCGAACCCAAAGGGTAAAATGGGACCCTATTAATATCGCTCCTCTGTCCGTCTGTCACCAGGTTATATCTCATGAATCGTGAGAGATAGACAGTTGAAATTTTCACAGATGATGTAATTCTCTTGCCGCTATAACAACAAATAAAAAATATTTATATAGGTATTCACTTTAAAAATAAATAATTTAGTAATAATAAAATTATATTAAAGGGCTCCCATGCAACAGACATGTTTTTTTTTTGCCGTTTTTATAGGTAACTAGCTTTCGTTCGCGGCTCCGCCCGCGTCAATGTCGATCCCTCGGGAACAGTACTTTTTTCCGTTATAAAATGTACCCTATGTCCTTCTCCGTACCCTAGATAATGTGTTTGCAATATTTCATGATGATCGGTTCAGTAGTTATAACGTGAAAGCGTAACAAACAAACTCACTTTCGCATTTATAATATTAGGATAATTGTGCGCGAGTCCGACTCGCACTTGGCCGGTTTTTGACTGTAGTGAAGATTCATGTTGACACAACGAAATTTGGGAGATTACACGTACATATTTCAAACATCATTCCATTTTTATCTCCTAATACAAGTAGGAAACGTCGTTTGTCAGAAGCCACTTACTTAAGTGCTTACGTAAGTAATCACTTATACACGGTCAAAAGGAGGATAACTAGGGGTCCACATTTAGTTCAAGTAGACGGTTAAATGGAAAATGGAAATCGTAAAATGACAAAGGCAATCACCTGCTTATTTACAAATAATATTAATATGAGCTTTTTCCGATGTTGGGAACTCAAAAATAATCGACATTACCATACTAAGCCGAGCTAAACACTTTTGAATGGAAATGTTATTATTTTTGAGTTACCAGCATTAATGCTACAGGAAAAGTTGTTCATATTAGGCCCAGCGACCCCATTATGGCAATGTCGAGGGTCAATTAACACGCAGTATAAATTAACTAAAATATGTGTCTGTTATAGCTCAGCGGATTAGTTTGAAGTGGCAGTGGGCGGGGCACATAGCGCGTAGAACCCATGGCCAATGGGACAGGAAGGTTCTGGAATGGCGATTACGTACCGGCAAGCGCAGCGTCTGACACCCACCGAACAGGTGGTCGGACGACCTGATTAAGGTCGCAGGGAGGCGCTGGATGCAGGCCGCTTCCAATCGGTCATTCTGGAAATTATTGGAGGAGCCCTGTGTCCAGCAGTGGACTTCTTGCGGCTGATATGATGATGATGATGAGACTGTTATTCCACTAAAGCTGAGCGAGGAGCGAGGCGGTGTGTGAGAAAATTGATCACATACGAGATGGTAGAAACAACCGTTGTCGGATGAATGTATCCTTCACATTATTAGTCTCAATTGGAAAAAATCCACTACACAAGTGTGAGAAAATTAGAAAATATTTCACAGCTTTGTTATACATATACAGGTGAAATTGAATTCATTAGCAAACATTTAAGGAGTGAGTCAGACACGAATCTGAACAACTTTCATTATGGGACTAACTCGGAAATTGCAAAAAGAAAATCAGCTGTTCTATAGATTTTAGCCAAGTAGCTATTCCACTTTGTATGAAAGAGCAGATATTTTTTCACGATGTCAAAGTTGGTCCCATAATTAGAGTTGTTCAGATTCGTGGTCTGAGACACCCCTTAAACGTTTGCAAATGAATTGTATTTCAGTAAAGCAGTCAAAACTACTATTTTGACCAAGCAACTGCTTGGTACTTCTTTAGGGAGATATCTTGTTGTGGCAGAGCCACGCTACCGGCGACATTCATTTTTGTTAGTAGCATGAATGACACGGCTCCTCTGTGGAAGTACCACATTTTCGGAAAATCGACGTTTGAGTAGAAGCTTTACCGCTTCTAAGCTTCATTCGGTGAGTGAGAGAGCCGAATGCCCATCCTTTCCCCTATTTCCTCTCGCCATGTCCATTCCCCAACTTCTTGAAAGGCCGGCAATGCATCTGTCACATCCCGGTGTTGCAGTTGTCTATAGGCAGCGCTGATTCCTTACCTTGTGACTTGCATGCTCGTTTGCCGTCCTATCTATACATATAATAAAACAGTAAAATTATTTTGTCTGTACATTTCGAATTTTTGACTGAAATAGATAGAGGGACACTTAAAAAGAATAATAGAAAGCAAAAAAAATTTTTGGAATTTCTTGTCTATCTGTCTGTCTGTCTGTATGTATGATCACGATTATCTCCGAAAATACTGAACCGATTTACTTCAAACTTTCTCCAATTGCTTTGTTTTAACTCAGTTTAACATTTAAAGTTTGTTTCATCAAAATCGGTTCATTAAAAAAAAAGTTATCGTCATTTGAATGAACTCAAGGCATGAGTTTGCCTGCAAACATATAGCAAAAATAAAATAAAATAATAAGTGAAGTAAGAAAATTAAAATCCAAAGTCAATTCATCATCATTATACCTGTCCATACTATCCATAGTAATCCATACTAAAAAAAAAGGAGAAGCTGACTGACTGACTGACATATCAATGCAGGGCCTAAACTATAAGGGTTAGGAACTTGAAATTTTGCACAGAGGTTCCTTTTATAACGTAGGGGAGCACTAAGAAAGGATTTTTGGAAATTCATCTCCTTAGGGGGAAAAACGGGTTGCAAAGTTAGTATGAAACTTTGTTGTTTTTGAAGTTATTCGATTGAAATTCACCATGAAGGTTCTTTACTGAAAGGTATGAAACACGAGTAAAATATTTGACTCAAAAATCATCCCTTAAGGGGGTAAAATAGGGTTGCAAAGTAAGCATGAAACTTTGCCATTTTTGAAGTTAGTCGAATAAAATTCAGCATGAAGGTTCTTTACTAAAAGGCATGAAACACGAGTAAAATATTTTTCTCAAAAATCATCCCTTAAGGGGATATAACGGGGATGCAAAGTTAGTATGAAACTTTCCGTTTTTGAAGTTATTCAATTGAAATTCAATATTAAGGTGTTTCATTGAAAGTCATAAACTAATGTATTCCGGGTAATTCTACTGTTCCTGAGAAATCGACACTTACGCGGGTGGAGCCGCGGGCCAAAGGCAAACCTGACTTATATATCAACGCACAGCCGAAACTACTGTGCGCAGAAACTTGAAATTTGGAACAGGGATTCTTTCTATGATGTAAATGAGCACTAAGAAAGGATTTTTAGAAAATCAAAGGGATTGAAGTTTTATGGAATTTTCTCATTTTTGGACTTAGAAGTTTTAAAGTAGGTACGCAAGTTCTCAATTGAAATTAAAAAAGATCTGTTTAGGTGAACCAGATAACATTCTCCCTTGAAGGGGTAAATAGGGGGTAAAGTTTGTATGGAATTTTTCCATTTCTAGACTTAGAGGTATAAAAATAAGTATATACGTTCTAGGTTACAATTAAAAAAGATCTGTGTAGGTGAAATGTACAAAATTTCCCCCTTAAGGGATAAAGGGGAGGGGATTGTATGGAAATTTTCTCATTTCAGGACATAGAAGTATAAAAATAAGTATATATGTTTACATTACAATTAAAAAGATCTGTGTAGTTAAAATGGTCGAAATTTCCCCTTGAAGAGTAGAATAGGTGGGGTAAAGTTTGTATGGATTTTTTTTATTTACTTAGAAATATGACAATAAGAAGTTCTCCATTACAATAAAAAAATATCTGTGTAGGTGAAATGGGCAAAATCCCCTCCTTAAGGTCTAAAGATCTATGCAGGTGAAATGTATTAAATTCCCCCTTAAGGGGAAAAAGCAAAAGGGCAGGGGTTTGTATGGAATTTTTATCATTTCTACTGTTCCCAAGGGAACGACATTAACGCGGGCGGAGCCGCGGGCAACAGCTAGTATAATAATAAAAATTGTAATGTTTTTTGTTCTTTTACAGTCGAGTAAAAGAGTAACCATCTCAAGTATCGATTTATTAAAATTTAATATTAATATTCAGATGTTATTCCTGTTATTCAGGAGATGAGCTATCTTTTTATTAAAAACAGTATTGAACGGCGGAAGTTTCACGGATGGCGGGAACTTTCCGTTGTTGAAGCAAAATGGCTTTTGTTAGCCTGGCTTAATTACTAGCCTATATTTTTTGTTTTAGCCGTGTGGTATCCGGCAGAGTAGAATAGGGCCACTCCAAGTCTTCCCGTGGATGTCGTAGAAGGCGACTTAGGAAATACAAGCTAAACAAAGCTTATAAACATCTAAGACACCTCTTCAACCCGTCCGGCCAGCGTGGAAAGTGTAGGCCAAGTCCTCTGGCTGCTCTGGCCAAGTATGGCCCTAGTAGTACAGAGAGGGTCGTGCTCCTGTAGTGGAGACTAAAAAGGACCTGATAATGATGATTTTTTCTTTCTCGATTACTATCATAGAGAAACTTAACATGCTAACCAGCAGTCACAAGTAGATCTTTTATTATATAGATATTTAGTTATAGCTTGCAGGCTTTATATATGGCTTACTTCATTATTTCTGCGTAATAGTAAGGAGGTCGTGATGCTCTAGGACTTTGAAGATTAGGTGGTAAAAATAAAACGTCATATGATGTTTTTCATTTCACTGGTGGAAAGAACAGCAAAGGGGTTTCAAAATAAAAAAAAATAAAAAATTGTTGAGCGTGTCCTATTGATGCAAGGTATCACATGCGAAAAATTGTGAATCCCCTTCAGAGGTCTGACAGGGTTTTATTTACGTGTTGTATATGTATTTATATTATAGTTATAATCTGCGTATAACGCACTTTTTATCTCTAAAAGGAACTTCAATAAATCTAACATTTACTTACTAATAATATAAACTATGTAACTTAAAAAACTATTTATAAATAAACCTAACTATATTCATACAAAAAAAACCTTAAATATAAAAGAATTAAAATCTAAACTGAGGTATTGCCCGTGTGGCATAGTGCTAAGAATACTAGCTGCATCCCCGCGCTGAATAGCAATTGCAATTCTTTGCGCGAGGCCAAAAGCCAGCCCGTTATAATCTGCGCATTATTTTGAAACTTTTATAGCGCGTATAAAAGTTATAAAATATGCATGTTAATTTACAATGAACAAAGAAATTATTAAAACAAATATATTATGTTAATTACTAAACTTTTTTTTTTAGTAAATTATATATGGAGTAAACCTGAATTCAGTCGTCTTTCTTTCAAAGCAGTCGAGTAAAATGAAGACCAGTCTCAAGTATTGTCTCATTAAAATAGCAGCATTAAATCAGAAGTTACAAGATAAGAAAGTTTCGCAGACGCCGTCAACTCGTCTTTAGACGGAATGAAAATATTTTTGTTTGTGAGCTTTAATCAACAGCCTAGACTCTAGTTTCACAGTTTCAAAGCATTAATTACAGCCATTCGTAGCTGTAATTATACAATACAAAACTGTGTGTTTCTTTCTTGCTGGTCTGCGAAAAAACTAAAAAAAGGTGCAGCACCTTTCTCTCTCTTCTTCTCTTCCCGCGCAGTTGGTAAATGCCGGTCGAAGTAATGCGCGGTATGTAAAGAACCATGTCCATGTATGTATGTAAAGTTTCAATAAAAACAACAAACATGTTTCCGTTGATAAAAAACTTTTAGGCTGATTTCAGAGTGGCGCCGACGACACGCGCCGTTGACCAGCGCGGCTGTAAAACAAGTTTTAGTATCAAGCATATGTATACTTATTATGTAACATACATACATATTGTCCCGTCTTTATCCCTTACGGGGTAGACAGAGCCTAAGGTCATAAGACCAAAAGGCCACGTTTAGCGTGTTGGTGGGCCTAAAGTTGGAAACCGGAATCAAAATATTGATGGGTTGCTAGCCGTATCGCCTATTGTCATGATTCTTTAGATTTTCGCCCATTTCCTTGACCGGCTTCTACGGTCTGCGCGGGAAGAGAAGCAGCTGGCACATTCTACGTTTTTCTTTTGCTCCCAGACCAGCATTACGAAAATAGCATATATTTTTTACTTACTCAGTTTTTGATTTATCAAAATGGCGGTTAACTGTCCTAAGACTCGCGAAGTCAGCTCACAAAGCCACCAAAAATTTACATTTTCTAGGATTTACATTTTATAGGTCAACAATATCTTTGAATGCTATTGTTAGCTGAAAATTAAAGCAACCTTTCCGATATAGGTTGATATCAAAAGTCCTGAGCTTTAGAAGTTCCGTGGACGGAGGAAACTTCCCCGTAGTTGGAACAAAATGTTTTTTGTTTGCCCTAAGGCTTAGCCTAGATACAATTTGTTTTTGAAGTGTTTGATTACTATAGAGATACTCAAAATTAGATAGAATTAATTCTACTCATTACGAGTAGAATTAGTTTCCCAATTAGCCTGAGCACTAGCATGTTTTGCCTTGAAACATAATCTGCTTTGTCTCGTTTAAAAGTTTAATTTAACTTCTTTGAGCCATTTCAGGGTTCCGTACCTCCTTAGTAAATAGAAACTTTTTAGTATTTAAAGCCCTTATTGTTCGACTATACAAGACCTAGAATCATAAATTTGAACACTTAATTTGATCTTGTGACACAAGTAAAACACCGATAAAACAGTAAAAATATTCTGGAGAAAAAAAATGTCAGATGTCGAGGCACTAGCCGACTACTACTTGGAGTTATTTTCCAATAGTACGGACTATTGGAAAAGAACTTGATGGCAGACGTCAACACAGAGACAATACAAAATTGTGTCTTGTGGCGGAAACGTACAAGGTGGGCAGACCCCAGATTCATTCATTCATTTCGTAAAGGTGTCACGGTCAATAAATTTTTGTATGTGCTGTATTTTCTTGTTTAATTACCTAAAATGGATATAAATTAATATAGATAAACGACGTGTGCACGTATCGTTCTCACAAATAGCTATTTTATTTTAAAAAATAACAAGATATTTGTCTTTTAATGAAGTCGTTGTTAAAATAATTATCCCTGAAGCGGATACAACTCGCTAATCAATAAACACGTCTTCGTTAACCAGCGTCTAATAAATCGGTGGGATCCGACATTCGCCCGGAACATTAAAATGAAGCGCGCGTTTCATTAGTTTAACCCTCGGGACCATCGGGAGCCTTTCGCTGTGTTCACACAAACGTAGACTGATCAGTACGGGACAAGACGGCGCCGTAATAGCATACATTCTTCATGATAGCACTCACATTATTAGTATCAAGATATAAAGCGTTTGGAATAGGGATTCAAATAATAGTATTATTAATTTAATTTTATACTTTCTAAGAATGTCTATATATAAAAGGTCTTTACCTATGAAATTGTCGTTTTTTACAGTTTGCCATTTTGTTCCTAATGACCACGATTTTCAGTTAAACACATTTTTTTATTTAAGCTTGAAAGTGGACTATATTGTTAACATTCTGCATGTATTTTGAAAGAAAAAAGTTGGAAGCATTTGAAATGTGGTGCTGGAGAAGAATGGAGAAAATTTGCTGGATAGATAGAATACCTAACGAAGGGGTTTTAAATAGAGTAGGAGAAATAAGATCTATTTTAACTGCCATAGAAAATCGAAGAGGTAATATGATAGAGCACTTGTTGCGTCACGATCAGTTAATGAAAATTATTATATACGGCAAAACAGAGGGAAGAAGAGGGAGAGGAAAGCCCAGGCACATTTATTTAAAACAGATAAAGAAAAAATTGGAAAGGGTTTCGTACTAGGATGTGAAAAGACAGCAGAGAATAGAGTAAGATGGGAGAGCTCAATACCGACAAGAGCGTTGCTCTTAAGTTTTGATGATGCATGTATTTTGGTTTTTCTGATTTTATTTATTGAAAAATGCTTATGAAAAAACTCTTTTCAGATATCCATTAATGCATGTTAAATTCACTTTAGCTGAATTTATCAAACCCGAAACAATACTAAAAACTTGAATATGAAAAATTCAATTTACTTGAAATTCTCTATAGAAAATGTCGATTTCATATGTAAAGCCAGTATAAATAGTTTCAATGCGTTCCGGTTACTAGTATCCATCCTCATACCCTTTGCGTGGCTTTATAAAACTATTTCCTGCGAATTCGTCCATGATAGCTTGTGTACTCGTTAATATTGTAGCGTTCTATAAGTAAATTATTTTTTAGATGTAAGTATTTCTAAGTTACTGTAAGTATTTCTTGAGTATTTCTACCATAAACATAAAACGGACGATCGGACCAAGGTCGCAGGAAGACGCTGGATGCAGGCCGCTTCCAGCCCTTCTTATTGGAAATCCTTGGAGAAGACCTATGGACTTCTTGCAGCTGAGATTATGATGATGTAACATACCAACAAAAATTAAGTCTTATCACTACATAGTATAAAATAGCTTCCCTATTTTTCTTGTCTGTCTGTCCCTATGTATCGATGTTGATGCATTTTTTTAATAGATAGAGTGATTTATGAGGAAGGTTTATATGTATTTACATAGCACTCATGCGAAACCGGGGCGGGTCGCTAGACTCTTTATAAAATTAATTAGATGTAGTGTAAATATAGATAACCATCAATCGGATATAAGTTACCAATCAATAACCGCGTCTTTATTAATCAGCGTGTAATAAATCGGCGGAATCCAAACATTCGCTCGCATCATTACAACACAGCGCGCGTTCTATTAATTTATTCTTCGGAAGCCTTACTCCACGTTAAAATAAACGCAGACTGAGCCATACAAACAAGATGGCGCCCGCGGTCTCACCACACACCCATTTAGTTGTTTTAACTACTCAAATTATTACTATATTTACTTAATTTTACTTATACAGGGTGAAATTGAATTCATTAGCAGTGACTCAGACCACGAATCTGAACACTAACACACAAACTTTCATTATGGGATCAACTTTGACTCGTGAAAAAATTATCTGCTCTTTCATACAAAAGTGTAATATATACTTGGCCAAAATCTATGGAACAGCTGATTTTTTTTATCAATTTCGGAGTTTGGTCAAGTCACTCCTTAAACGCTCATGATTTGCTAATGAATAAAATTTCACATTGTATTTAATTTCGAAATATAAGTATTAGAAATGGTATTATTAACTGCACGTTATGTCCTCTGCAAAAGTTTAGGTAGCTTCAAACGTAGGTACCATTTGATAATGTACCTTTTTATATGTTCAATGATTGTTTAGTTTAGACGTTTTTAAATATATCTATTACAAACAAACATATACACAAAACCTTGGGACCCTTGTTCCGTGTTTAGACAAATATTGTGGGCCAAGCCGGGGTATCGAGCCGTACGGAACAAGATGGCGCCCGCAATTTCACCTCAGAGGCACAAAACGTCTTTACCGAGATATCGACGAAGGATTGAGAAAGGTTGATTTATATTTGTGTCCAACAGACCCACGAAACGTGCGTATTTGTGTTGTTGAGCGTCTTCAGGAAATTATAATTTCCCACGAAATTTTGTTTATCAATATTTTGGGTAAAAAAATGTATAGTCTCATACATGGTGAAATTTTAATCGTTTTGGACCCTAAAAGGGGTTACTCAGACCATCAATATGAACAACTTTTTCTATGGGACCAACGGTGGGAACTCATAAAAATTTCGTCTTTTCCATATAAAAGCGTCCCGCCGCCCGTCCAGGCATAGGAAAAGTTGTTCATTTTGATGGTCTGAGTCACCTCTTTGAGGGTCCAAAACGATCAAAATTTCACCGTGTATATGTCTTACTTTTAATATTTAATATGTTACTCTTTATACTACATAATACGATGTATTTTATTTAACATAAAAAGACGTTTATATTATTTCGTCAGGTAGCAATTTTTGGGTCAGAAGACTCATACAAGGAGCTACTCGTAACCGAAAGATTACGGATTTGATTCTCGCCCTGACAGACTCATCTCATCCTCTGAATATGTATTGTTATGAGGCCTTAGTTGGCTTCGCCTTGATAAATAAAGACCAATCTCTTATTCTCTGGAATTTTTTCGTTTTTTGGATATCCCGGGCAAGTCCCAAATTTATGATGATTTGTATAGATTGTAAGATGTACCTCCATATGATGGGCTGTCAATGTGTCTTCGCTACAGTAAACCGTCGATAGAACGGGTGCGATGCAGCGACCGGCAATGTAGTGACTGGCGAAATTGTGCCCTAATTTAAAGAATATTATTAATTTAGGGCTATCATATGATTTGGCTACATTTTTTACAGCCGGCCTGACGCCACACTCCTAGGGTTGCTACAGAACTACATACAGATACCTGTGGAAATGAAGAACAAAAATTTTGCCCGTGCTGGAAACGAACCCACTGCCCCCTTGTCGCAGGATGGCGTGTTAACCATGCGTCCTAGGCCGTCATCACCCTATCTTACATGCTATCGTATCGTAATTATCATCAAACGCTTCCAGTGAATGCAACCTCGTGAGAATACCTTCGTGTATTCCATCCTCCCCCATTTCCTCCCCCAACATCCTCCCCATCTCCTTGAAACTCTGACACCAGGATGTGCACCTCCTGACCGTGCTACCTACATAAAATGATGAACTCCTTGAAAGGCTGGCAGTGCTCTGATGTCACACCCTGGTGTTGCAGTTGTCCATGGGCAGCGTTGATAGATTACCATCAGGAGACTCGCTTGCTCGTTTGCCGTCCTTTATCGTAAAAAAAGTGTTAGAATGTCTTTTTCCCACGCTAATGTTTCTATACATAATATATCTTTGTAATGATTATGTTTGTTCGCTGAAAACCTTCGTAACGTGTTCCAATTACCAATCGGGGCTTATTATGTTCCTTTCAATTTATTCAAAGGCCGCGTCTTAACCAATACTTGCTAATCGTAATGAGAAAATACTGCGCATACGACTTAATTAAATAAATGTCTTTAAATTACGCAAGTAAATGCTGGTACAATCTCTTAATAGGTGTGGCGCGTGACTTTGTTGACTTTGGTAAATGTTTTTAAAATTACATTATCACTCTAAGGTCAATCACTGTCGGATTAAAATTAGGTTTAAATATGTCATAGAAAAACTATAATGGATACTAGCTTTCGCCCGCGGCTCCGCCCGCGTCAATATCAATCCCTCGGGAACAGTACTTTTTCCCGGGATAAAAGGTAGCCTATGTCCTTCTCCGTACTCCAGAGAACTTGTATGCATAATTTCATGATGATCGGTTCAGTAGTTACGGCGTGAAGCGTAACAAACAAACAAACAAACAAATAAACAAACAAACAAACTCACTTTCGCATTTATAATATTAGTTAGGATTAGGATAAGTTTAATTATTTGTGGTAGAGCCACGCTACCGATAAAAGTAAATTTTTGCTAGTAGCATGAATGGGCCGGCTCGTCCGGGGAAGTACCACACTCAAAGAAAATCGACGTTTGAGTAGAAGATTTACTGCTTCTAATGCTTCGTTTGGTGAGAGAGCCGGAGGATCGTCCTTCCCTCATTTCCTCCCCTCGTGTCCTTCCCCCAACTCCTTTAAAGGCCGGCAACGCTCCTGTTACACCTCGGTGTTGCAGTTGTCTATGGGTAGCGGTGATCGCTTACCATCAGGTGACTCGCTTGCTCGTTTGCCGCCCTTTATCAATAAAAAAGTAAACTATTTATTTTGACCTAATAACGTCTTATACATTGATAACGCCGGCTTCACGCACGAATAGTGTCACATTAGCAGCTATACTTTTTTTTTTTCATATTTGTTTTACGGCATTTGGTTTTCTGTGCCTTTTAGCCCTTCATATTTTCTACGTGTTATCAACGAAATGGTGGTGTAATTCATTTCGTTGATTCAATGGAGCCCCTGGCGACAATTCCCACGAATCCACTGGTTTGATCATAGACGCAGTAGCAGTAAGGCGAGCGACCACCAGCCCGCTATGTAAATCTCACTACAGCCGCACCATGACACTTCATTTTAGTTATTCCACACATTGTTCATAAACATGGACATTTATAACACCAAATTACACCGATTTCACGTTATAAAGTCCACTAGAAGCAATTTGCAAAACAATCCAAAACAAAAACCGTGCAGTCCGTCGAAATTCCCGCCAAGAACTCCCTAGCAGCTATACTATCAATTATTCTTTTTTTTTTATTTATATTTGACAGCAAACGAGCAGACGAGCCACCTGTTACCGTCGCTCATTTCATCTGCAACACCAGAGGGGGTGATGATGCGTTGCCGACTCTTGAGATACCTGTAAACACGCCTTTTGAAGGGCCCCAAGTCATTCTCTTCGAAAGCTGCGTTCGTGAGCCGGGGGCGGCCGCGCGAGCGGTGGCTGTGTCCAGCCACCGCTCGCGCGGTGGTAACTGGATAGTGCTCAAAGTATTCAATTTTGAGCAATAACTATGAAGTTTTAGTCGCTGTGGAGACAGCGGGCCCGTCATGCTCCGAAGCAAAAAGCTTCTTTAGCAAGATAGGACGCCGTTTAAGGGACAGAGGCAATGACCACCACTCCGGATGGTATCTTGTTCAAAGGATGTCCGTTGCCAGTCAAAGATGCAATGCCGCCAGTGTCATGGGTCCTTAGAGCTGGGTATTGTCCGGGGTGGTATATTTGACTAATTTAAGCAGGTAGCTTAAGTTTTTATTGGAGTAAATTAATTAATTATCTTATGTATGTATAATGTCTTTGTAAATAATTTGTCTACTATTTGCTTAATAAATCACTACATAACTAACAAAAGCTTGTAAAATAAGATTGTTGTTCAGTGTACAACTATTTTTCAATAAGAAAAAATTTACAACAAAAAACAACAAAAAAAAATTAAAACATGAATTAATTTTGGCGCATAAAAAAAATAACTTATGCGCCAAGGAAACCGTCGCATACCTCTTACACCTTTTTTTAAAGTTACTTTTAAAATCATAAAATAAAATTCAATTGTAAAAAGGTCAATTAGGAAATATAAACATTACGAAATCTCCTTTTTCTATTTCAGAAACAAGTTAAAATAGCATAAGCATTCAATTGCTTCTTTCTGGTTCGAATGCTTAAAGTAACTTGGAAATTCAGATTTAAAATTCAAATGGCAGTAAAACGTACGAAGCTTATTAAAGTTAAAGTTGAACTTTCTGAATTATAATAATTATATTATTCCAGAAAAAGCTCAGGACTGTTAAGGCAGCATAAAAGGGAAAATTGCATATAAAAGTTTGAGATAAGTGAAAATTCACTGTTATACAGCGATCTTGAAGAGCAGTTACGTTGAAAGATAAGAAATTGCAGAGTCTAAGCCGAATGAATTGGTAATGCGTTTCTTTTGTTTAAACTGAGATATTTGTTCGTTCTAATAATTTACATACAGGTTGAAATTGAATCCATTAGCAAACGTTTATCGAGTGACTCAGACCACAAATCTGAACAACTTTCATTATGGGACCAACTTCGACATCGCGAAAAAATTATCTGCTATTTCATACAAAAGTAGAATATCTACTTGGCCAAAATCTATGAAACAGAATTTTTTTTTTTGCAATTCGTAGTTGGTCCTATAATGAAAGTTGTTTCACCTGTATTGATTATTATACTATTCGGGCAGCCGTTAGTAATAATTACAGCGTATAACATAACCAACGACGCTCCCGTGAAGGGGTGACTCAGCCCGTGAACTACTTTTCCTATGGGACCAGTGCTGGGCAAGGCCTAAGCAAGCGCAGTGAATTTTATACAGATTCGTCCACGGCCTTATTGATTCTCCTGAGCTTCTTTCGTTGCTTAACTTCAACACACATTTTAGGTCGCGAAAAAAAATTAAATACGGACAAATTACACAGATTGAGCTAGCCCCGAATTGTGTTATTAGATACTAACTCATCGATACTATATTTAATAACAAATATATAATATATAGATAAACATCCAAGACCCAGGCCAACCTGAAAAAGTTCATTTTCCATCTTGAATGACCGGGGATCGAATCCGGGCACCCTCGTGTCGCAGGCTGGCGTGCAAACCACTGCGCCACGGAGCTCGCCATAACATAATGCCTTAACCCTCAAAGTTTACTCTAATAATATATATTTTTAAAATTAAATTGTTAGAATGTGTATGGCAATATAATGAACTGCTTTTGTCCCACAGGGACATTGGCATTTATCACTTGTTCAACTCAAATCTGAGCAAATTTAAAAATATTATGGCCTAATCGTGGTTTAATAGTTACAACTAATTGGTTCTTGAAATATTTTTGTATTGTTTTATACTCATTGTTTTTTACTTAAATTATTTTTATTTTTATGGTTAGCTTTAGGTTTTCTAATAGGCAAGCACTTTAGAAACACATTTGCGAAAATATGTAAACGGTCTCTTGTATGTAATGTAGTTTTTCTTAAGTTTGTTATTAAGACTGTATTTACTTCGAAGAAAATGATAAATAAAATAAATCACCATTCACTTTATAAGTTCCGGCGGCATCTCAACCACGACAGTTTTGCAATAGTGTTATAATGTTTCAATTCCTTTATTTAGTGTTTGACAATAAGATATTCTGCTAAGTTACTATAGCGATACATAATTTAGTTATTAATTTTCATTACTCAGCATTTAGTTAGGCATACTTATGTTATAATCATATTCTAAACCAAAAACAATTTATAATCTTTATATATTACTAGCTTTCGTCCGCGGCTCCGCCCGCGTCAATGTCGATCCCTCGGGAACAGTACTTTTTCCCGGGATAAAATGTACCCTATGTCCTTCTCCGTACCCCAGATGATATGTATGCAAATTTTTATGATGATAGGTTCAATAGTTACAACGTGAAAGCGTAACAAACAAACAAACTCACTTTCGCATTTATAATATTAGTTAGGATGTATAATATACACACGAATGTAATTTTTTTATTAAGCTAATAAATAAATAACTTATTTCTTTGTTTAATAAGACTAATAAGATAGTAGAGCATTGAGAATGCCTAAAAACTCTTCTAATCTTCTATTCAATATATGTTCATTATTCAAAAATGCAGTTACATTTTTATAAACTGTATAAAAACAAGCGTCTATGAAAAAAGTATCACTTTTATTTCTGACTGGCAGCAAAGAATTTTCGTTAAAAACGACGCGAAGGCTTCAAAGCGAGCGTCTCCGGCAGATTCTTGCAAAATAACTCGTCAAAATGTCTTGCCCACTCTGCGGTCATCAAATATTTGGATATGGGGGCCCTTTGAAGCTGGATGATATTTTTAAAAACTGAAAAAGTTTTATTTTGACACAATCTCCTACTTAAATCGGAATGTTTTCAGTAATCATTTTTAAGGCAACTTGGAGCATTCTTCTAAAAACATACTTAAGTACATAGTATCACGTCTTTTTCCCTTGCGGGTTAGATAGAACCCAAGTCTTTAAGATCCAAAAGCAACGTTGGCATGTTGGTGGGCGTCAGGTAGAATATTGATGGGTTGCTAGCCGCATCGCCTTCTAATATGTATGCACATAATATATTGTTAGCTGCCAAAGGATTGGAGAGTGGGGCGAGCGATGACGTATCCTAAACTTGGCGTTGAAGGCAATCGACCGCGCCTCGCACAGTTTTTCGCCGCTCGTCGTACTGCTCGGACGTGTCGTAACTATTATTTTCAGTGTATTTTTGCCAATCAATTTAATTTCTCGGATCAATAAATTCTCTAGTTTTTGATTAAAATTATTTTGTAACTGTCGGACTATCTTTCTTTAAAAATTGAAATACTTTCGGTCACCTACATAATATCAGAAGTGGGATATTACTTCACACCCAATGCTTACTGTTATAAAATCAAATTGATTGGCAAAAATACACTAAAAAATTATAGTTAGGACACGTAATGTTCCACGATATTTTTTTTATGATATAGAACGGCAAACAAGCAAGCGAGTCACCTGATGGTAAGCGATCACCGCTGCGTATGGACAACTGCAACTTCAGGATGTGTCAGGAGCATAGGAGCGTTGCTGGCCTTTCAAGGAATTGGGGGACGGACGTAGCGGAGGGGGGACCTCCGGCTCTCTCACTCGCCGAACGAAACTTAGAAGCAGTAAAGCTTTTACTCAAACGTCGATTTTCTGTGTGAGTGTGTTACTTCCCCGGACGTGCCGGCACATTCATGCTCCTAGCAAAAACGAATTTAGCCAGTAGCGAGGCTCTGCCGCAAGTTCCGATAGCCACGATATTTTCATACTAAAATGTCTGTGTATATTCTAATTTTAACTAGAATTTCTTATATTAACTACATTTCCCTCCGCGTGACCCAGTATAGTATTCCCTCTTCCTTTGTGTTTGAGTCGGCTCGGAATTTCAATATAGGTCGGAGAGCGCTCGGATAAATATTGTGCCAGATATTGCGAAACAAAAAGCTGGGATAAGTGGACGGATGTACTGGAGAACCGCTGAAACCTGTGAACTTTGGATTTAAGTCACTGAATGCGTACCGTGCGGTTAACGGAATAGGACTCCTCTACACACCTAGATATAACTTTAATAAAATAAACAACAGAAACCTAAATAAACTAGAGCCCTCATCATATGATAACAAAAATATACAATCAAAAACCGAATTATCTAAAGAATATAATGAAACCTCATTATGTCATTAAACATCTAAAATCTTTTCTCACTAATAAATGGCGAGCTCCGTGTCGCAGCGCAGTGGTTAACACGCCAGCCTGCGACACGAGAGTGCCCGGGTTCGATCCCTGGTCGGGTCAAGATGGAAAATTATCTTTTTCAGATCTTAGATGAGAGGTCTTGGATGTTTATCTATATATGTATGTATTTGTTATACAATATAGTATCATTGAGTTAGTATCCCATAACAAAAGTCTCGAACTTACTTTGGAGCTAGCTCAGTCTGTGTGATTTGTCCGTGTGTGTAAATAAATATATTTATTTATTTAAATGCTGCTGTAGCCTATCTGAATTTTTTGAAGATAAAATGTAGATTTCTTTTATTTCTCTAACAGCCAGATAAGATAAAATAAATCTATTGATTGATATTTTTTAAGTAAAACAGGTAACTAGTTGCCCTAAATGTGTTTTTTCTAGCATTGCGTCACCTGTACTTGTGCTTCATGTATGTATCCAAAACTTAACAAACTTGTGACTTGTAATAAATATCTGAATCTGAATCTACCTACGGGTATGTAAGTATGACTTACAATCACATATCTCTTGTGTGCAAAAGACGAATATGATTTTAAGCTTTCGTTTATTTTGAGACAATTTACTTTGCGTGCTTCCGCCACCAGTTAGTTCATGCAAACTATTGCTGGCCAGCGCCCACCCACTACTGTTAGTTCCTTCATGCCCGCCACCAACAGTTGACGCATGCAATGTTGGTCGATACTGCTGCATCCATTGAGGCTGCAGCAATATCGGCCGACGTGCTCGCAATTTTAAGCTTTTGTGTCTCATTCACTATTATTTTCACTACAGTGTGCAGTTTGTTGCCTTCTTCTGCACTCTGCTTTCGAAGCGGCGGAAACTTAGCTGTAAGTTAGTTATGACGTCAAAAATAATAATATTGTAAATAATAATGTGTTATGTAAGTTAACGTTTACCAAATGATATTTGAACTATCTTACGATGAATAAAATATTTGATAATTGACTACGGGACTGATTGAGTTTCATCTGACATTTCGGCATCATAGCTGCCATTTTCGGTAAGGAACCCTTAGTTTGTGAATCTGATTCACACTTGGCCATTTTTATTTACTTTTACATCCAGCGCGGACAATTTCATCCATTCGGATTTCGGACACATCCATCGGTTTTAACGAGACAACGACACTGGAATTCCAGACATTCCTGCTAAATATTAAATCGCGTGTGAAACGCTATTATCTCTGTAATGTTCGGTGTTCTGAGTTATCGTTGTTTTGGTGCTACATTGCAAATAACACTTTAACTTAAGTGAAATATTCTATTACTGTAAATATCGCAGGAAGATGAGATTATGTAAAATATGACTGCAAGGACCCTGGTTCCCCGGTCCAACTTTGTTTGTAGACTTCTCTTTCTGAACATGTAATTCAACGCAGATTTAACTTATATCTGTGCATCAAATCATTTATTTATTCATGGACAATTTTACAATCCTGTCTGAAATATTACATAATCTAAAAATAATATTGTAAATTTATTCAGATTATGTAACAAACAATACACTAACTAATAACTAGAACTAAGTATAACTGTATAATATGTACATTAAATAGAAGTTATCTATAAATAAGAAATGACACGCATAATCTAAAATGTAATTTCATTTGTGAAATTTGGTGCCAGATTTCGCGACTCGACAGTTTTGTTCACAGTTACACTTCCTGAATTATTACTTATTCGTAGCTAAAAACTTATTCGTAGGTAAAAATTTATTCGTAGTTAAAAACTTATTCATAGCTAAAAACTTATTCGTAGCTAAAAACTTATTCGTAGCTAAAAACTTATTCGTAGCTAAAATTACATCAACTAAAAATGTTATTAGCCGTGTGGTATCCGGCAGAGTAGAATAGGACCACTCCAAGTCTTCCCGTGGATGTCGTAGAAGGCGACTTAGGAAATACAAGCTAAACAAAGCTTATAAACATCTAAGAGACCTCTTCAACCTGTCTGGCCAGCGTGGAGAGTGTAGGCCATGTCCTCTGGCTGCTCTGGCCAAGTATGGCCCTAGTAGTACAGAGAGGGTCGTGCTCCTGTAGATTAAAGGGGACCTGATGATGTAAAATGTACTGTTTTCTACTACGGCTAGGCGAGACGCCGCGCATCCCACTTGCCGATCGCTCTGGTGTGTCTGGCACCAGATCATTTTGAATCCAAACGTGAAGTTTGCGCACAGTTATGTATGTTATGTACGCAGAAGATTTTGTGGGACACAATGTGAATAAAGCAAGAAACATAGATGTTAGGACACAATATGAATAAAGCAAGGAAAACTGAAGAGGGACTTCGATCTATTAAAAAACATTTGACAGATGATGAAAATATATATATCTCTTTAAAGCATACTGTACTTTATGGAGAGACGTAAGCGCGTGGACGAAGAGCCGTAAGCGCGGGGACCGCGAGTTGACCGCGAGTTGGAGGCGATTACGTTACGAATCCGAATAGGGTGCGTTGCAGTAGGGACTTTCATACAAAGAATACTGAACTGCTCGACCTGATACGTTTACGTTCCGTTTACGAGTTGATAAGTGTGCGGCGCCTTTAAAGACTGGCAACGCTCTGTCAAACTGCAACATCAGAGTGTTGCAGATGTCCATGGGCGACGATGACACTTAGGATCAAGTGTTTTGCATGCTCATCGGCTCGAATAGAAAACAAAAAGCTTTGTTTTGAATTAAAAATAAATATTTTAGGCTGGGTAAAGTTTTGAGACACATCTCTGAGTTGCGACGCTGTGATAATGTGGTCGTATCTTACATATGTCATTTTAAAATTTAAATGAAGGACGGTCTTACGTTTATGAGTAATAGCTGCGTGTTTATTAATTTAGCGGGTCTAATTAGTGACGCTGAGAGGAAGTTAATTATCACCTGAAAATGTGGCGGCAAAATAAGGCGTACGTTAACAAGACGTGAGAAAAAGCAATTTAATTAGACAAATGTGGTTAGCTCTTTTAACGCTGAACTGGAAGATGGGCGAAATTTTATTTAATTATCTGAAAATGTATTTATAGAAAAGCCAAATTACCTTCAACTTAAATACACTGTTACTGTGCAACATTATCAGACAATCTGTGGTATTACTAAAGATGGTGTAAGAATTATTACGATAATAATGGTTTTTATTCGAGCCCCGGTCAGGTCATGATGGAAAACGATCTTTTTCAGATTGACGTGAGTCTTGGATGTTTATATATATAACTATATATTATAAAATATAGTATCGTTGAGTTAGAATCCTGCGACACAACTTCACAACTTACTGTGCGGCTAGCTCAATTTGTGTTATATGTCCCTTTATATATATACATATATATATATATATATATATATATATATATATATATATATATATATATATATATATATATATATATTATTGTTTATTGATACCTGAATCCTTTCAATCAAATTGTGTAAAAACTAATGATGAAAGAATTGTTCAAATTGGTTTGTAATGGTAGCGGTAGTAGTTTCGGAGCCTATTCATTGTGAAGAAATAAACAAACAAATATTTCCCCTTCATAATATTAGTGTTGAAAGTATAGATTAATAAAAATATCGTCCATGAGTGTTGACCCCGAGCTTTCGTAACGTCTTCGAGCGATACCTACTTACTAGTAGTGAAAAGTGAGAATATTTTCTACCAACCCAGTACCAAACTAAGATATCGATTGCTTTACGTATTAGATAAACGACGGGTTGGAATACCAGCCAGACTAGGTGTTAGTAGAAAGATTCCCTAGTGAATAAATTCCCTCCGAAGAATTTGGCGTTTTATTCCAAATCCCAAAACCTACGTAACAATACGAACGAAAAATCAGAGTGTAGTTAGATAAGCACATATTTCTTTATGCTTACCTTAAACTTCAATAAACAAAGAGATATACGTTTTCTACTGATGCAAAAAGTTAAATCCAAATAACAATAGCCATTTTAAACTTTCACTAAAACACTGCTCTGAACTGCACACGACAATGTCCATGCCACGTCATACAAAATGTAAACGTATATGTTTGTTCGTCTGCAATAAATTGCCACTAGCTCCGCGCCCCGGTGACGCTCGCCGTGGCATCGCAGCGATTCAATGAATAGTATATGAGACTACCAGGGTTGACAAACTTCACCAGTTTGCGAAATTGAATGGCTTGTAGAGTCTCTAGGTGCACACATATGTTTATTATTTAAGTGTACGGCAATACAATTTTCTAGATTGCAGAGGGTGATGTACAATTTACACAGGGTCCAAGGAGACAATTTGGGAATCATTCGGACGGCTACGTATGCGAATCGTCAAACTTTTGCATGCAAGTCTTAATTGACGGTATCTTTACTTCAAAATCCATGTCAGTCTTATTTACTTTAAATAATTGATTTAATTACTTCACAATTATACCAGGGAAGACAATTAATAAAAAAAAATGTTATACATTTAAAATAAAACATTTACGGTTTGAATGAACTGCAAAGTTTTCGAAATGTTAGGTGTAAAAAATTATGTGATAAATATAATAAAACCAAATTTAAGTCATTTAATTTAAAAAGTTTCAGTTGCATAGATGGCGTTGATAAAAATGCAAGTGTTAATGTCAAGGCGGCAAAAAAATTACCGCGTTCTTAATTTTTTACTAGGGCCTTATTTGTGACTTCACTTGATAGTGTTGTTGCGAATCAACGAAAAATAATACATACATATTTTATAAATGTCACTAAAACCTCTACTTCGACATCCCGTCATACGCTTCGTTTTTAGCAAAATGTGATCATAATTTTGGTCATCATCATCATTTTATCTAATCCAAAAAATGCTCTTCTTGGTCTTCCTTTCCCTCTCCTTGCCTCAATTTTTCCCTCTATAATATTTTTTATAAATTGATCGTGTCTTATAAGGTGACCAAACATCCTTCCTCTTCTCATTCCAATCGTCTTCAGCAGTTTTCGTTTCTCATTTACTTGTCCCAACACTTCGAAAATAGGAAAAGGAAGGCTGGAGTTGTGTCATATGAAGAGGTGAAGAGAATGGCTGAGAACCGAGAGACATGGAGAGTACTCCACCGACAAGTACACAGTTAAATTATAGATAGATAGATCATTTTTTTGTATGGCAGGTTACTGTAAGGATCCTATTAATTTAATTTAAAATTTATAACCTATTCCTCAGTTCCCTGAGTTAAGGAATGAAATTCGTTCAGTCCCCCGGGGAAACGATGTAGTGGGCACTCTTCGGCAATATGCCACAAAGTTTGGTCTTCTACCCCACCGTCGCTCGCACTCTGGAGAGTCTAATATAAACATGGTGAATTTTGATCGTCTTGGACTCTTAAAGGGGTGACTCAAACCATCAAAATGATCAACTTTGCCTATGGAAACAATGTTGGGAATTGAAAAAAAAATTCGACTTTCCCATACAAACTGGCCGGGCGGCGAAAATCTTTTGTATGGAAATAACGAATTTTTTTTTGAGTTACCAGCATTGGTCCCAAAGAAAAATTTATATTATATTATATTGACGGTCTGGGTCACCCCTTTAAGGGTCCAAAACGATCAGAATTTCACCATGTATAGGCGAGATAAATAAATAATTTTGGTCAGCCCTGCGTACATAGAGTCATACTTCGTAGTATGTTCGCTCAGCCCCTCGGGCGCGGCAGTGAAGACGAGTGGAAAATGCGGCGATAATTCCATCGCTTTCAATTCGATTCCAGCAATTTCCGCCGGCACATTTACTTACGCGCTGTGTGTTTCTGTAGGTAAATACTGACTTCCATTTATTATTAGAGAATAATTACTTTAGATATTTAGTTACATGTTTTTCTCCCTTTCGGGCTATACAGAGTCTATATGACTAGTGATGTGCCTAAGAGAAATTCTCTGTTCTCATGAATTATTTCTCACAGAAATTTGTGGGAAATTTCCAAATATTCTCCAGAATTTCTCAATAATTCCCGCACTTTACTTTTTGAAAATTTTCCGACACGTTCTCACCGTTCTCGAAAATTTCGAGCTCGGCACAACACTATATATGACCCTTCTGATGACAGATTTAGATGAATAATTTTTAATCTTATCCCTTTCTCTGTATGGATTTTAACAGTCTGAAAATAAATGATTTTTAATTAATTTTCATTTATTTTTTTATTATTATGAGACCTACAGCCACGTTCAGCTTGTTGGTGAAAATCAGAATCAAAATAGTAATGGCTTGCTACCCACATCGCCTTTTAACATGGTTCCTCAGATTTTCGCTCATTCCCTAGATCGGCTTTTACAATCTGCTTGGAATGAGAAGCAGTTGATACAATTTACGTTTTTTGAAGTGAAAACTTTTTTAGCTGCGTGTGCACTTATTTGGGATGGGTAAAAAAGTTAAACTTGCGTCAGGACACGTGACCTGTTCGAAAATTCGTAAGACGGGCACTTGAACTTAGATTGCCGGCTCGAGGAAGTAATATTCCCCTCTCTTTCTACGGCGCGGAGTTTTCACTTTTTCCCGAAGTGCAACCCGTTGTTTTTTCTTCCAGACCAGCATGGAAGTAACATACAAAATCTCTTACACTCAATTTAAGTCATCATCATCATTCAAAAAGAGACAAAATGTTACAGTCTCTTTCGGACACCATCATTTGTGTCTTTCACAGAAATGGAAACAGAAAATCTATATGTGTCTGTGAAGTATTGTTGCTTCGCTCCCAATAGCACGCATATCCGTACGAGCCAACTGATTGTCGTGTCTGACAAAAACGTAAATAAAATGCAGTTTCAACTCGTAAAACGACTTTGTTAGTGATTGTACCAGCAGAGACTGAATTCGACAACTTATTTTACATTTTTTTTCCGTGTGCTCTATTAAAGTTTAGCCTTTATTATAAAACAAGGTATGCACCTCTTTCTGTCTATTTAAAGAAGTCCTACGAATTTTCGATCAAGTCAATAGTGATATCTACAACAGGAATACGAGAAATAAAAATAAATTAGCGACACCAACATTGCGATTACAGAAAACAATGAATTCATTTTTGGGACTTAGTATACGCATCTATAATAGAATTCCTGAAGAAATATTGGCTCTGTCATTAGGTAAGTTTAAGACTGCTGTTAAAAATCAATTGCTTAAAAATGCCTATTATTGTATTAATGACTATTTATCAGATAAAACTCCATGGAAGTAATATATTCAATAAATTGTTAATCAATATACATCAGTGATTACTTAATGTAAAATAATTGAATTTGTTATAAATATGTGAAAGTGTAGCCCTTCAGGCACGTAGGGACCAATACTGGACTGAGTTTCTTTCGGCGTATTCTTCTCAGCAGTGGTCGTTTCGAAACGCTAGTAGCTTATCGATTTTGCAATTATGAAAAATAATAATATGACGTTCAGAAAGAGATACATGATATACGAATTTGAATAAAATTCTATTTCATTTCATTTCATTTCAAGTCACGTGTCCTGACCTGACGCGAGTTTAATTTTTTTTACCCATCCAGAAAAGAGCACAACGCCTCTAAAGAATATATTAAATTATATATTCAATATTGAATTCATCAACGGTTTAAATCTAATGTGAGAAAACTATTTTTCACGATGGTCACTTATCTAGGTACAAGAGACATATTGTTAAAGATGCTTAAAAATATCTAACATAGCTGGCTTTTTCTTGTGACACGAGTTATTTTTGCGCACTAGGCGCGCTGGTTTATTGAGACATGCAGTCGAGAATATACTTAGAACATACCTAATAGTTATAATCATCGCGACCGCCATACTTAAACTTTATGTAGGTTTCTGAGAAAGCGTGAAGCATTTGGATGATTGGCATGTTAATGCAGAAACGTTTATTACTGAAGGATTAAATTATTTAAAAAAAAAATAAGCCTCCAAAACTCTTTGTCCCAAGTACTGAACTGATTTTGATGAAACTTCCACTATTCTCTAAGTTATACCAACAAACATATTTTTTTAAGATATGCGCGACAAACTTGCAAACACACAAATTTTAATATAAAAAGATACATACATTTATGAAATTTTACATACAATTTTCGAAGCTGGAATAGAACAGCATATACTAAAACTGTTGAATTCTGTCAATATTACATAATTACGAATTGATAACCTCCTATTTTAAAAGTCGATAAAAAATCTTTAGTGCGCAGATAATAAATGTAAAAGTCTTACATTTTTATGTCCGTCTCCTCATTTTGATATCCGAATTCCGCATGCAAAGCATGACTGGAAATAAAAACTGTCCAATTAAAAACATAATACTTTTACAGTACTAGAGGTAGTAACCGATACAACAATGAAAACAAAATAAACATTACAGCGAAAATGACAATACTCACGCGATTGAACATTTAGCACAACATTTACTCCGCTGGCGAGGGCGGCACGACGTCGTCTCCCAAATGTTGTCTGGTTACAGAACCACGGAATTTCATACAATTTAATGTACAGTGACCTAGTTAGTACTAGTCTATTATATGGGGTCTTTACCTATTAAATCGTTGAGAATTTCGAGTAAAAAGGATTTTTTCATACTCACGTTTTAGTATCATTTCGGGTTTGATAAATCCTAATCCTAACTAATATTATAAATGTGAAAGTGAGTTTTATTGTTTGTTTGTTTATTTGTTTGTTTGTTTGTTTGTTTGTTTGTTTGTTTGTTTGTTTGTTTGTTTGTTACGCTTTCACGCCGTAACTACTGAACCGATCATCATGAAATTTTGCATACAAGTTCTCTGGAGTGCGGAGAAGGACATAGGCTACCTTTTATCCCGGGAAAAAGTACTGTTCCCGAGGGGTCGACTATGACGCGGGCGGAGCCGCGGGCGAAAGCTAGTACAAGATAAGTGAAAATTTGCATGTATTTACAAATAACAATAAGCTTGATTTACGCATTATACAATTTACAAAAGGTTAGAAGAAGAATTAAAAAATGACGACATTTTTGATCAAAATTGACAACATCTGAAACAAGTTCTTTTCATGAGCATTTTTCAATAATTACATTTAGAAAAACAAAAAAATTATGCATGCAGAATGTTAATAATACAGTCAATTTTCAAGTTTAAATAAAAAAAATGTATTTAACTGAAAATCATAGTCATTGGGAACAAAATAGCAAGCGGAATAAAACGCCAATTTCATATGTTTTTTTATTTTTTTATTACCATTTAAATTACAGTACCTGGGCCACCAAGCTTCGCTCGGTTAATACTATTTATTATAATTTCACCATCTATAATAATTGTGAATTTGTATTGTAGGATACTAACTCTACTATATTTTAGAATTGATACATATATAGATAAACATCAAGAGCCAGGCCATTCTGAAAAAGATCGTTTCCTATCTTGACCTGACCGAGGATCGAATCAAGACCCTGCCATTCATAGGCACTTGCGTACGCCGGCGGTCGTCTGTTAATACTTTTTAACGAGATCCGTGCCCAAATAAGAATTTATAAACTTTTTAAAATTAGGAGTTACTGCACGTGTTAAAGAAGTCTTACCACCAGATAAACAACTTTTTTTACCTTAAAAGTTCGGAAGCGGCGCGCCACAGCTTACGGCCCATAAATCGAGCGCCGCATCGAGTACCAAGTGTTTAGTGTGGTATAAACAGGAAAGTTGATCGAAGCTAAACACACATTAATTTACACTTGAGTATCTGTGTAATTTCACTAAGCACGTGTTTCTGTTTGAACGGAATGGGAATATCGTTTGATGCTTCGTGTATTTGTATAAGATATGTGTGGATTTGATGCCTCTTGTATAAGTTCTTCTCATCGTATTTTATTGTAAAAAGAGGGCTGTACTATCCTTAATATACCTGGAGACTATTTGAGGTTAGTATTAAATTAGAAATAAGACCATTATATACAAAATAAATACCTTGTCTTCTTAATTTAATAGTATCTGAATAAAGTACTTTTTAATTATAAAAACTGGCTGTCTATACGGACGATAATTTTACGTGATAACGCCGGAAGAGAGATAGATGCGTCACAAGCCGAACGTTTAGGCCAATGGTGCCTCTTAATCGCTTGTTCCGCGCTCTCGCTTGTTCCGCGCTCTCGCTTGTTCCGCGCTCTCGCTTGTTCCGCGCTCTCGCTTGTTCCGCGCTCTCGCTTGTTCCGCGCTCTCGCTTGTTCCGCGCTCTCGCTTGTTCCGCGCCCTCGCTTGTTCCGCGCTCTCGCTTGTTCCGCGCTCTCGCTTGCTCCGCGCTCTCGCTTGCACGCGGAACGTAACATTTTTTCGTGCAGCCGGCGTTTATTGATTTATAAGCTGTTATCACGTCAAAACTCAAAAATATACAAAGCTTAAACGCTCAGAATAAGTCCACAATTGTGTTCCGTAAATGCGAGAGAAAGTTCATTGTCATAAATGTAGTAGTTAAAGTGATTCAATTTAATTGAAATATATAACGAATGAAGTAACATCATTCTTTTCAGGTTTCTTTTTTTATGAAATAGGACGGCAAACGAGCCAGTGGGTCACCTGATGGTAAGTGATCACCGCTGCCCATAGACAACTGCAACATCAGGGTGTGACAGGTGCGATGTCGGCCTTTCAAGGAGTTGGGGAAGGAAATGGGAAGGGGAAGGGGAAGGATGGGCCTCTGGCTCTCTTACTCACCGAACGAAGCATAGAAGCGCTAAAGCTTCTACTCAGATGTCTATTTTCTGTGAGAGTGTGGTACTTGCGCGGATGAGCCGGCTCATTCATGCTACTAGCAATTCATTTTGCCGGTAGCGTGGCTCTACCACGACTAAAACAGGTAAGAATCTTTCTGATAGTATGTAATAAATTAGGTATAATTTGTAACATTTTATACCCAATTTTATACCCAAAAGTATATACATATATTTACTTGCAGATCTTATAAGGACATTATGAAATAGTTTTATTAGTGTGAGATTTTAATTCACTAGTTCTAGAGCCACTAAATTTAGCAAAGCCAAGAGTTTAGTGTTTAGTATAATTGTTACGACTGTGACAACAACCGGCGCCAACTTCTGCGTTTCACGCTTGGCTTTACTGGGCATTTGTTATTATAACATTTGTCATTTCAGAGTTTATACTTACATCGTTTTCAAATAGGTGAGGTGAATAAGAAGTTAACAAAAGGAAAATGTGGTATAACAATATCTCTTTTGTGAGAAAAAATCCAATATGAAATGAAATGAAATAGAATTTTTTTATTCACATTTGGATATCATGTATCTCTTTCTGAACGTCATATTATTATTTTTAATATTTGCGAAATCGATAAGCTACTAGCGTTTCGAAACGACCACTGCTGAGAAGAATACGCCGAAAGAAACTCAGTCCAGTATTGGTCCCTACGTGCCTGAAGGGCTACGCTTTCACATATTTATCTGTTAAATAGTCATTAATACATATGACCATGAACAGATGAGGAATTTTGCTTCTACGTTTGTTGCTCGGGCATTTTGCTTGGTTTTCCTGATATTATAAAATACGTTTAAATAAATTGGAATTAGATAACCATTCTCATCATTAAAGCTGTAAGAAATCCACGGCTGGATAAAGGCTCCGACGAGAGATTCTTCATTCCAAGGGAGGATATTGCCATACTCACCACGCTTAGCAGGCGGGTTAGCGAGCGCAGTTTCTTTGGCTTCTTGTGCTCCCGTCATTGCTGCGCATCCAAAACATTATTAAGCAGTAGAAGGATACGTATTTGTTGGATTTGGGAAGGGAATGAAGAAATTGAGCTAGTACTCACTCGGATGAATAGCAACTTGGGTGGCCGGGCGAGCGTACCCGATGCCATACCTGGAACTACCGGCCATTTAGTTGAGGATGACACCCCTGGCCTTTAATGACAGAAAGAAAATATATTAACTAAAAAGTAAGCATATATGTATGAGCACTTGGCTTATTTTTATTACTTCATTTTGTAGTGGTTTCGCTTGTATCCCTCAAGAACACTTTTTCTGAATAAAATGTACTATGCAAAATATGGGGAATAGTAAAAGCTACAAATAATAAAAATTACCTATTAACTTACCCCATCTCATGCAAAAATTATTTTTAGCTAAGAATTACAAAAGGAAACAGACATTCAATAAACAGATATAGTACAGCTACATGTTAATCACCGCCTCTGACGGAACGCGTACCGCGTCTAATGAGCTGCATAAATCAAGTGACGTATACGCGTGACAGACGCCAGATTAATATAGACGAGCAAGGCGGGGCAGGAACAGGTATTTTTAACTAATGATCACTGCTTACAATAGCGGTGAAATAATAAATCAAGGTATTTCTTTCGTGTAATCTTTGGAACTAGTATTTTTTCAAGTATTTTTTTGTGCTGTTTCTATTTTTAAAAGCAGATGGCACATACTTGGCAAAGTATTCAAATAATAAGCTAGGTTGTTGACCTGTAATTCTGGCATATGTAGATATGTCCTTGGTTAGAACTATTAAAAAATTTGACATATGTCTCATTCATAATTGAAAACGGGTGGAACCGGTAGAAGACATGAAATTAATGTTGTTTTTTCTCTATTTATTAGAACGTCAATGAGTTTTTTGGTTCTAGTCTTTTATTTTATTATACTGATGTTAAATTACTAGTAGGTGAACTAGCAAATTCTTATATATACCTTTATGAAATATTATTCTATTAACTGTTTTGTAGTTCCTATTTAAGCCTTTTACAAGCAGTTATTAAACTTGCAATGTTATTAATGAATGTCAGGTTAAAATGTTGAATCTTATTTAAAAACCATCTGATGGAGCTACAATTTTGTATAAGTACCAAAGTAAGTTAAATGATAAAGCAATATGGATTTACTCAAGTGATGATAAAGAATCAAAATGTAAGAGTATAGAAGAAAAAAAATATTATTTGGCTACATTAACATCTTTGTTAAACTACATAAATTAACACAAATCAGCCTTCGCTCAGCATTTGCTAAATAGTGATACAGAAAATGTAATTATTGATAAAACTGAATTAACTTACAATTTTGTGCAATTAGACGGAAACATTTAATTTATCATAATTCGATTTTTAAATTTATATTGGCATATTTTTATAATCGGTTTCAACCTAAAGGGTTAGGTGTTAATACTAGTTCCAGTCCAAGAGAGTACCTACACTTATAACCGCAAACTATAACCACATGTCATTTTATCTTTATTACTGCCGTTTAAACTGTGCGACCTACTGCTTAGAATATTCACAAAGAGATAAAACTCGCGTGATATACGAGGTACTTACCGCGTAGGGGGGTAATATCTCGATAAGGGCTTTGGTTATGAAGAACTAGTATCTGCTTCTCAATAGTAAACAGAGTATAGATGACATACACAATGATAAGATTAGTGTTCCTTGTGAACGCTGTATCAAACAGGTGGATTGATTTGAGAACTTTATCTCAACCCTACTGATTATAATAAATTCCAAAGTAACTCTGCCTGTCTTTCGGTCTGTCTGTCACCTCTTCATACTTCAACATCTCTACATGAAATTTAGAATAAAAAGTTTAAGGTCCGGGAAGGGATACAGTCTCCCGGTAAAAGGACTGTTCCCGAGGGATCTACATTAACGTAAAGCTATATATGATAAAAAGATAGGATGCACCCAAGAACATGCTCAGTTAAGAAAGATAAAATGAGAACTATAATTTTTTTTTTAGCCTGCTTTTGTGTCCCACTGCTGGGCAAAGGCCTCCCCTTTCTGTTTCCAAGTGTCCCTGTCAAGGGCCACAGTCTGCCAATCGTTCATGTGTGCGTCCATGTCATCGCGCCATCTCCTCCTAGGTCTTCCTCTTCCTCGACGGCCATCTGGTATCCACGTAGTTGCAGCTCTAATAATATAAAAACAAATATAATAAGACCAAATTACTAAAGGTCTTTGACTACCAGCCTGGTGTACGTCAAGTCTTGGGTTATCCAGAAGTCTCACTGCATAGCGTCATTCTTTTTGCCAAAAAATATTTAAATAAAGTTTGCTTATGCATACTTAATTCGTTTGTAAACGTGTAAAGTCTTATGCGTCATGTTAAAGGAAACTTTGTTTAAACAAAAACTAATTCCTTTTTTTGTTTAAACCAAGAAGATATTACCATCTAAATTTTGTTCGCGTTTAATAAGAAGCCGGAATGTCTTCAAAGCGCACCTGAATATGAAGCGCTAGAAATAGTGATTTGAAAGAAAGCAGGCGCGATCTGTCTCTATGTGCTAATGTATACACATACGATGGACACACGTACCTCACCGTCAGATGTGGTCGCTGCAGCACTCGCGCGCATCACTAATTACTTTATAAATATCACAAGCTGTGTTGCGGTTGCGATAATAAATCACTGGTAATGTAGGGCTTTATTAATACACGACTCGTTTGCTGAGATTTTGCATATGTCTTCCTTGCACCTTATATTTTATAGTTGCTTTCACGCTTAAGAATGATTGACAGGCCGATATGACCAAAAATACATGGCTATAATTTACAAGAACTGTCATTTTAATCTATATTAAGACGCCATCCAGGTTATATAAAATTAATGTATTTTAGATATTATTTTTTATTACGTCAGGTACAATCACAGATTATAGAAAATATGGTTTTTTGCATATCACAATAATTCTGAAATCCTATCAATCTAGATTAATCACAACCCTTTTATTATACCTTAACACATGCTAATCAAATTAAGTGGAGAAAAAAAAAACAGAATTTGTATTTGATCTGTATCACTTTCTATATTTTTTAGGGGATATAGGCCATTCACACAATATTGAAAATCATCATTGGGACACGGATATGCATAGAGAATAAATATATAGCTGTAGTAATTATTAAAAGAGTTTTGGAAATGGAAGTTAGAAGTCGTAGAAATAAGGGAAAACCAAAGAAATGGAATGGAATGCGTAAGGGAGAACATGGATGAGGAAAGTGTAAGAGAGGATATAACCAGCGAAAGATAGAAATGGAAGAAACTGATATGCTGTTCCCACCCCACGTAATAGTGGAAAAAGTTACAGAAGAAGGAGAAGTAATTAAACTAGGCAATTGTCAAATGTGATTTTCACAACGCAATCTCTAATTACTGTATAACATTTTTCAGCTTCATAAACAACCATTGCAGGTAATAAATCACTGGTGATATACTACGTTGTATTATTACAAGTCTGTCGTTATGTTCGTGGAACGGTGCATGTGTCTTTCTTATGGGCTACAGAAAGATTAAGTACAGCTTACAGTTCCAAATGTTTTGTACTGCATTCCTGTACGAATTAAATTTTACAGCATCTCCCACTTCGCATCTGAGCGTTTTTCTGTTGCATTGCACTGACGCGTCGGAGCCCAGGGGCCAATTTTACAACTTTAATTAATTTATTTTATTTTATTTATTTAATATTATCATATATTATCTGTTAAAGAAAATAAAACACTGTGTTTTATTTTCTTTAAGAGATAATATATGATAATATTAAATAAATATACAGAGAAAAAATAGATAGATTGATTAGCCCTGCAGTAAGTTGTGACCTTGTGTCGTGATATGAGACTGAGTCGTGAGATGTCGTGAGATGAGACTCAACGATACAATATCTTAAAATATTATTTTTATATAGATTAACCCCGGGATAAAACCCGGGATGGGTTCAATCCCCGTCCAGATCATGATGGAAAAAGATCTATAATGGTCTGGGCATTATAGATCGTTTTCCATCATGATCTGGACGGGGATTGAACCCATCCCAGATTCGATCAAAGGCACTTGCGGCACTACTGAACCACAGTTGACAAATGCTTGGAAACCAGTTATTTACTTAACTATTTTATTTATCACACAGTATAGGTAATTTACTTAACTAACGATCTAAGCCTAATATACGTTTATAATAATGACACTGAAAAGAAAACGATGGTGGCCGTAATAGCAGAGCTACTTTGGTCACTGTCCTTCTTTTCCTTTCTTATGTTGGAATTATAGGTACAAAAGTAAATTTTGATTGCGAACGCACTTTTCTTTCGTTTTAATTTTTTTTTTATGTATATCCGACGGCGGACGAGCAGACGAGCCACCTGATGGAAAGTGGTCACCGTCGCCCATGGACATCTGCAACACCAGAGGAGGTGCCAATGCGTTGCCGACTCTTAAGATACCTGTAAACACGCCTTTTGAAGGACCTCAAGTCATAGCACACAGGGAAAACCTCGGGATAGTCCATTCCACAATCCTGTTGTACGAGGAATAAAATACATCTGACTTTTTTGGACACCCAAGTGTCCAGGATGTGAGGATGGACTCAAAAAAAAATTTTGTTTCATACACAACACTATCATTACAGATTTACACTTTGACGGGCACGGAACGAGACACAATAGAAGTTTTATTGTTATGCATGCTATAGCAGTTTACTGTCCAAGTTACCTAAACTCCTAATGCAAAAATATCAGAAAACAATATTTAAGTAACATAGACATACTCGTATTACCAACTAAATACCTAATAATAAATAAAATTACTTAAACCTATGATAAAACAATCAACTATATAGGTAGTTCATCTTATTTTGCTGCCAAATAACCAACTTATGAATGAGTATATTAAAACATATTGCAATCCAAATATTTTAACTCCCACGCCACTATTGTCCCAAAAGTGTATCACTTTAAGTGAGGTTTTGTTACCTCCTGGTTTATTTTAATGGTCAAAACTTTGTCTGAATGATCCGCGAAACTTTGACAAAAGCCACTAAAAACAACTGCAAGCGAGCATCCGCCAGACTGCAAACACGTCCAACTTCTCATATGCGACGCGACCTGTGACGTCACGCTTTAATTTTAATACTCCGCATTCGCTTCATCCCATCCAACTTTGAACATTATGTACGTGGAATAAGGTTTATTGTCTGTTGGGTTAACGCGGAACTTTTGACAAATATGCAGCTTTTAAGCGACGTTATCTAGTTGGCTGTAAACGGTAGCGGAACGCGTTTGTTTTATTGTATCAATTTTGTTGGTTTCTTTTGTTTTTGGCAATTGCTGTGGAATTTGAATTTGTTAAATTTATGGCCACATAATTTGACAAATTTATCGTAGATGTTAGTAATGATTCGCTTTAAAAAATCGCATGGTGTTGCTATCCGTATTACTACCGTTTGAATATTGAAATTTAAATTTATATAGAGAATATTTAAATTTTAATTCAATCGGTTGAGTAAATACTTTAAAATTTAGTTCAAAGATTTGATCTGAAAATCAAATGGGGCAAGTAAAAAAAATGGAAGCTTATTAAAATGCTTAACTGAAAGAAAAATCAATTGACATTGAAATTTAAATTAACCAGAAGGCATGAAGTAAAACTTAGTAAAGTGTAGATACTACCTGAGCAGTATAAACTGTAACTCAAATATGAGAGGAAAATGTGTGTCAAAAGAAGCCTTTGATGCTTATGCCCAAGACTTCATTCCTCGTAAAGTGTTTCCGTAAATATCAATCAATTTTCGGGTCTCGTTCAAAGTACATTCGGTATGTAGGACGCGTCGAGAGGCAAAGAATCGGGCAATATTTCGTGGGACAGGGCGAAGCCTTTCAAACGCTGACACTTGTTACCCTATATCCAACATACAAATTTCGTCAAAGTTACCCTTTGAAGAATTTTGTAAATAATTAACTTATCATGCTGTTTATTAGATTGCTTTAAAAGTTTAGTTTGTGTTAGTTTTTGAAAAAGAAAAATGAATAACAGGATGTCCCAGCTGCTACTCTTTCTTCCCTCTCGCGTAGATCGTTAAAGCTAGTAGAAGGAATGGGTGAGAATATTAGGAATCGTGTGTATACCTTGGCATTGCGGTAAGAACAACTTATCACTATGTTTAATTTGATTGCACGCCATTATGGCCCTTAGGTCTTATGACCTTAAAATCTGTCTTATCTAAAGATATGATGGTATGTATTTGAGATAATTTACTTTACGTGCTTCTTCCACCAGTTAGTTCATCCAAACTATTACTGGCCAGCGCCCACCCACTACTGTTAGTCCCTTCAAGCCCGCCACCAATAGTTGATGCATGCAACCCTGGTCGATACTGAGCATCCGTTGAGGCTGCAGCAATATCGGCCGTCGTGCTCGCTTGTGTGTATGTATGAATCTTCTGAAAAAAAAAACTCAGCCTTCATATAGAATGTAGAAGTACAATCCCGTGACATTCAAAAGTAGAATAAATGGGTATCTCTTGAATAGGCATGTGACATCCTCGTCTCCATCGTCACTTACCATCAGGTGAGATGGGAGACAGATACCTACTTCAATAATTAGTAAAAAAAATGGGGTGCATTCGGTAAACTGTCTGATGTCCTCAAGACCAGCAGCATACCAATCAAACAAAAGTGCAGAGTTTTCTAGCAATATATGACACAGTGATGGTATCACGGAATAGAATACAAAGCATGCTGCAAGTGGTTCAAAGAGCTGTGGAGCGGGCAGTGCTTGGTATTTCTATCCGAGATAAGATAAGAAACACTGACATCCTATTACCTACAAAACTTAGCGACATAGCCCAGGAAGTAGTCCAAAGTACGTGGTGATAAGCGAGCCATATATTCTGTATCAAACATAATCGCTGAGAAGTGTTACTGAATCGGGGATCCAGAACTGGTCGCCTAATTGTGCGTAAACCACTCATAAGCTGGACCAATGATGGTCGAATTGTATGAAAAACGTTGCAGGAAGATGGACGAGAGCCTAAATGAGTCAATACTCATTGTAGGCTCTCATCCATCTTCCTGCTTTTCATCTTTATTTTCATCTTCTTTTACCGGGTAACAATGGACTGAAGAAGATGAAAATATAGAAATAAATAAATATATACGGACAAATCACACAGATTGAGCTAGCTCTAAGGAAGTTCTAGACTTATATTATGGGATACGCTTGGCGTATCAATAAGCTTGGCGTGATTAAAAAGGTCCTAACCTATGTCACCTGAAGGGGGAAAAAATGTCACATTGCGTATCATGCATTCATTCATTCATTCATTCATTCATGCGACATTTAAGAAGATATTATGTTGGAATACAGAAACACACATACAATCTCGTCCATAACTTACATCATTCTTAGATACATACATGAACTCGAAAAACAACACGCTTCTTTTTCGCGTAGCCGTGTGAAAACCTCAGAAATTATCAAATTTATGGCGCAACTCATAAAAAGCAATACAAAGTGTATTATACGCGTGCAGTGCAACACTGCAACTCCGCTGCAACTTTTATTGCGCTCATTACAGCTGCGGCTGGTTCCGGATGCTGTATCCGACTCCGGCAGAGATTGGCGGAGTTTATTTTAATTTGAACAATGTCTGTTTGTTCTCAAATTAATATTTTAGCTGAAAATTATAAAATAAAACCAAGAGAAACAAAATGAACGTTGGAACTCACTAAAAAGCATTCAGTACAATTACACGCGTTCAGTGCAACACTGCAGCTCTGCTGCAACTTTTGATAGTGCTCATTTTGGTCGCAGCAGGATCTGGATCCGGCAGAGGTTGGCGGAGTCAGTAAAAATTATAACATTTTCTAGCTTAGCGGAAGAAGAATCCAACTTGGCGGGCAGCGTTTGGGTTGCACCACAGTGTCTTCTCGTTCAAAATACCTCAGAGCCTAAAGACGAAAGTCTACAATCACATGGTGTTACCAGTGATGACTTACGAGTCCGAAACATGGTTTCTTACTATGGACCTCATAAGAAAGCTCAAAGAGTTATAGAACGGATAGCCCGTTCTATAACTAGCCCGGTATTTCTCTGTGAGATCCAATCAGAAACGAGGACATAGGTAGAAGAACAAAGGTGACCGACATAGCTCAGCTGATCAGCTCTTTGAAATGGCAGAGGGCGAGATTCAAAGCGTGTAGAACTGATGTTGATGGAGCAGAAGGGTTCTCGAATACCGAGCACGGCGGACCGGCGAACCGGCAAGCGTAGCATCGGACACACACCGATCAAATTGTCGAATTACCTGACTAAGTTCTCATCCGTTCTCATCCGTCATGTTTTCAATTCTTCACTCAAACCAAAATTTAATTTAATTAAATTTTCGTTATGAAACAGTAAGGAAAACAAAAATATATTTAAATAATGTGTTGATGAAAAGTACAGAGATATGGTGACAAAATGAAAAAATAAGAGAATGGGATGAAAATACATGAAATGAATACGGAACAATCCTCATCGGATATAAATAGTGAAATAGTGAAGAACTTTGTGACAGATCACAATCTGAACAAATCGGTTCAATAGCTGGTCCCAATTCCCAATGGAACTCGCTACACGCACATAAATCAGACGAAGTCATAAAAACTAAGTTGGTCGATTGCAGTTCAGCGAATAGCGGCCGCGAGGAAAGTCAGAGAAAGTCGGGAGGCACCAGTTTGTTACTTTCATTTCTGCCTGGGTTAATAAGAGTTTTGAGACAGTGGGCGCACTTTTACTACTTATGAGAAGTCGCCGAAATAAGTCAATTTTCTTTGAATCATTTTAGTTTTCTGAGAGTTTGTTCATGAAGACTTATTTGGTGAAGTTTATCAATTTGTTGAGAAACTTTTTCGTGATATTGGCATGAATGTGTTGTGTTTTTCAGAGACTGAATTAAATTATAGTGAGTTGATAGGAAAACCGATAACGATGTAAAGAAAATGCCTTTGAAATGTCTTTGTGTACAGTATTGCATTTGACAATATTAATTTAATTGCCATTAAACCACGTTGTTCAAAACTTCTGTCTGCTCTGGCCAAGTATGGCTCCGGTAGTATAGAGAGGGTCATGCTCCTGCAGTGGAGACTAAAAAGACCTGATGATGATGATGATGATGATGATGAAACCACGTTGTTTCTGATTGAAACAAGAATCACACACTTAAAATTATAAAGATCTGAGTGGAATGAGGATCAGTAAAGTTGTAGCAAATTCAATTGGACGAATATCCATATTATTCTTCATGACATTACAATGATATATCTTTTTGAATTATCCAAATCGGACCATTACTTACAAAGATATTAATAATAAACATCATGCCGTTCCTGCCGCGAAAAGGCATTGCACGCCCGGTGCGTGTGACGTCACTGTGACTGACCGAGCGCGGGCCGCTCATAGAGCGATCATTCGACTGTGCGACGACGACGCGGTTCGTCGCTATATTTAACAATTTATCGAAATAAAGTCTTGTTAGAGTGCAATTTTTATAATATTTACGTATAAAACGTACTTATTATGGGAACTAATAAAACAAAGCAAAGAAAGAATTTTAATTTTTACTCTTGATTGCTATATAGACAATCTTGTAAATTAACTAAATCACATGCTATTGTTACAATATTATCAAAAAAAAGTATGAAATATGGACATATGCGTGAGGTCCGATCATTTTATAGTCTTTCAACTTCCATATGCTTCTTTCAACGAGAAGTCTTATCGCTTATATTAGCGATCGTTTTTGTTTGCAAAACTTCTTCTGCTGTAGGTTTTGGGTTGGAACTGTCCGTACTTAAAACTCATTAAAACTGTTCTATTTCTTATCTTTTCTTAAAATCAGGTCTATAATTTTTAGGGTTCCGTACCTCAAAAGGGAAAAACGGAACCCTATAAGGGTTCCATTTCATCACTTGGCTATCCGTCTGTCTGTCTGTCTTTTCTCAGGAACGTAGGAGCGTAGAGGTATCAAGCTGAAATTTATATCAAATATTCAGTTTATGCCGCAAATTTTCGAAGCCAACGCAATCTAAAGATGGTTGTGCCGTAAATTTTCGTGTTTTTTTGATTTCGCAAGGGAATCGATACCTACCAGGGAACTTCCCATGAACTCAGAATCTTAAAATTTGGTACGAAGCAACGTCTTTTAGCACAGATAATGGAAAAATTGCGAAAAACATACATTTTTAGTTACATCATATAATAAAGATATTTATAATAACTTCAAACTTATACGTGCTATTACGCGGAAAATCTAAAACGTCTTTTTAAAAAAAAACTATTTTAACACCACGTAAATATTTATATTAAAAGGATATAGAACACTCTTTAGAACACACAGAGTTACTACAATAGGTTATCCTTAGGCAACCGCGCGGGAAGAGAGCTCATCACGGACTGAGCTCCAGAGCTTCTGCTAGGGCTCTCTAAGGAGGGAGTGATGCTGAGTAATCCCGAAGGGTTGCTCAGTCAGCATTAAGCATAACATCTAGAAGATATAACAGTGCGCAAGGCCAACTCGCACTTCGCCGGTTTTTTTTTAAGTTTTTGACATTCAAACTAATGAGGCAAAACTCCCTTCTTCAGTTAAACTTAACGTAATTTTCCATGTCTTTTTCCACCTGAAATATATAAATATAAAATAATACCATATTTTAATCGGCCTCACATTTTTGTATGAAAATGTCGATACTGTTTTCTAGTCCAATCCTGGGTCCCATACGTTGTTCATTTAGACGGGTGTATTTAATGGTTTTAGGTACAACGGTGTTCACCCTTACATCCTGTATTAACTTATTTGCTTACAACAATCAGGCATAGCTGGGGCAGATACATATTATATCATTCATTATTTGCTTTTTACTCCAGAAATGGAAACTTTTATCCCTGTGTCATTGTTTTGACCTTGGAATATTACATAGAAATGCAAACGGAAGTATTGGAAGGTAAGTAGGTTTGTCCACCAAACTAGAAAGAAATAAGTAGGTATGTTTTTATTAATACATCCGCCTTATAAAAAGAGAATACATAGTTACTTACTTATTTCCATATCAACTTAATAAAAGGTAAGAATAGTTATGTAGGTACTTACATCGAAATGATATTCACAACATTGTCTACTAGAGAGGAATATAATTTTAAATTGTATTCCGTTGTAAAAAGAGATAATATAAAATTCACACAAAACTTCGTGAAAAATTATTAAATTTTACAAAAGTTTTGTGTTTTTCGGCACGTTAAAAGATAGTTTTTCTGGTGTTTTAAAAGAAGTATTTGTATCGTTCGGCACTATACAATATTTGTACATAGTTAAAAAGATAAATTAGACATAAATAGTTTGTTTTAAAGTAGCAATTACCATGAAAACACTGCGCGCCTTGTCACTGCCAACGGGCAACTAGCGGCGTCCGTCACAGTGACGTCACAGGCTACCACGCGGCCGGCCAGTGAATTTTGCTAGTAATTTTGTCATAACTTCGTCAATTTTTATCGTAGAACAATAATTTTTGCACTGTATGTTATGGATTTCTTAGCTCTATAATCCTGCATTCTCAACTAAAATCTTTACGGATCCTCATTGGCATATTTAAGCAGGAGCAGTCTAACTTCAAACAACTTCATGGGGAATATTCCGAAATATTTAAACATATGGATCTCTTAAAGAAAATTTAACACAATTTGTCGATCAAGACGTATTTGCCCGCGCCGGGAATCGAACCGGTGCCTGCTATATGTCCGACGTGAAGGCCATGAATGGTTTATAATAAATATATGTAATATTATTAATTTATCCCTTTGTAATAAAAAAGTTTCTCAGCGTACTAAGTAGAACTCTCCCTCTTCGGTATCCAGACTTGGTCCCCGTCCATGGAGCGACCCTGGCAATAGAGCACAGTATGCCAGAAATCAAAAGGACAGATCGTGTCAGAAATACAACATTGCGCACCATGACACAGGTGGTCGACGTTGGAACAGTATCTGTTAAATTAAAGTGTACGTGTGTAAGTGAACGGTATCTGTTAAAAAAACTGGGCAGGTCTCGTTTGCCGAAGGGTGTTTGAAAGATGGGCTTATAAAATAACCTCATGGCTACGAGATAATAGATGACTTGTCTGCTTTTGATAAAACTTGGAGAGAGATGGCAAGAGATAGGCCAAAGTGGAAAAAGAAAGGGGAGGCTTCTGCCCAACAGTGGGTTCTAAATAACTAAAAAAAAATTTTGTAAGAGAATAATAACTATCTTCTAAAAGCACGACAGATTAAAGCAGACGAAATTCAAGACAACACTCATATTAAAATACTTAAAACATTTTCGGTGTCAAATAATTAAATGAGGTTATCTTATATCACCTTTATATTTCAGCGCGCCATGACAAGTAATGCAAATATTTCATTCGTATCACAAGTTTCATTAATAAAACACTTATTATTCTTGAAAGCGAAATATTACGCGAGATTCTGAGTGAATATGAAATTAGAGTGGCTGAGCCGCGGTACGCACCGCTAATAAAATTAAGCGGGCCAAGAAGCCGCCCTTGGGGAACCTCTAGAGATGATTTTCTATTGAGCAGCTGTTAAGAATTTGAGAAATATTAATATATGATATTTAATCATTAATATAGTGTTCTGCGACTGAGCAAAACTGTAAATAATTTTTTTATGAAAAATAGCCGTATTTTTATTTAAGCGGCGCCTCGCGAACGTAGAACGCAGTCGCGAGACTGCGCAAGGCATTAGGCTGCGCAAAACCATTAGGCGCTTATGTAAAGAGATGAAAAGTCTTAATATTTTCATATTTATATTTTTTTTAAAATAATGAGAAAACCTCCGAGATGTAATTATATATTATGTTGTCATGTGAAATTTATTGTTTCATACGTAGTACGAAGAAAAATGTTTTTAGATATCATAACATATATATAGTTTTCAAATATATCTGTTTCAAATTCCAACAAAGTGCGATCTTGTACAAGGATCACCCTTAATTATACAAATACTTTTAATGTATTTAATTAATTTAGCGCATAGTACTAGTGATTTGAAAACACGTCAGTTTTCACAATTTCGCGCAGTACCGTATTAAAAGAAGAACAGAATGCCTGTGATCGTTGCTAACAAAACAAGGTCTTAAATGAAGTGGAACGCCACCTTATCCCTAGACTTATATTCACGATAGCAGCATTAAAATTTCATAAAAAGCCTGGCTCGAGGGTTCTCTTCAACAAATAACGAAATAGATTTAGAACAAATAGCCTGCCATTTTATTTATGAAATCTAGAGTTGAAATTAGACTGTAGATAAAACATGAGGCGAAAGAGATTGCAGGGATATTCGGATTTAAAAATGGACTTTCATTTTATTTTGTATAGCCAAATCTGAATGATAAACTGAAAAGAACACTCACAATATTATTTGTGAAATTATTTGATGTATTATAATTTGAGGCATTGTACTCCTAGTCGCGATTTGTAGGACTTAATTGCAATTCATTCGCAGTTTGGTTAGGACATTGCAGGCTTGAATCACCTGATTGTCGGATAATAAAGATGATTCCGTGGTCTCGGCTCTAGTAGTATATCTAGTAGTCGTTAAAGGAACTACGTCAGAGGCCGAGAGACTTATTTTGTGTGCGATAAAAGTTCGAACCAGGTACTAGTAAGTCCTCGTTTATCTTCTTCTTTTCGTATCGATGGCTTAAGGGATTAGATTTTGTCTCTCCAGTATGTGGCGACTCTGACACCACTCTCGGATGCAGTGTACATATCCTCTTTGGTGCAACTGGTGGGGCACAGAGGGCACGAAAGGAGGTGCAACATGGTCTGGTCATCATGACCACACTGACACTGCACTTCCGCCTGTTGGATAAAGCCCCATTTAGCCAGGTTATGTCGGCATCGACCTACCCCAGTGCGGAGGCGATTAAGGCACTTCCATGTGGAACTCCTCGTTTATAATAAGACAAAATATAAAGCGTGATGAAATATGTCCAGCGTGATGAAATATGTCCAGCGTGATGAAGCTTTTTTCTCTCGTGGGTAGTTGTGAAAGAAACTAACATATTTCAAAGCTCCAATTATAATAAATAAATTAAATATATATAGTTACATTTGTATCATAAATTATAAATAAAAACCTTCTGCAGAACATATAATTCAAGAAAAATTATACAGACAGATGAAATATATGGTATAAATTGAGAATTTCACCTACCTGTCGGCATAACTCTCATATTAGAAGTATAACAATATCAAGATAACTGGCACTGATACTACAATGGCGAAGACACAAATAGAAGAGGTCTTGAACATTCAAAGATCACTGGAAGATAGTGTGGCGCAGAGGATGGCTGACTTTGAGTCCCGGTTCATGGCATCGGCAGGTTCAGAAATCACAGTCAACAAGCTGCATCAGGAATATATATCTTTTAAAGAGTTTGTCATGAAAATGTTTCAACTCTGTCAGCAACAAATAGGTCTTCTGATAAACACTGTGGATGCATTGGACATGAGGAGCCGCAGACAGGTGCTTTTGGTGGCTGGCATAGATGAGGCTAAAGAAGAATGTCTGGCTGATATTGTTGCACAACTACTCAGTAGCACGTTGCATATTGAAGTTAGTCCTCATAATTTGCAATTGTGTCATCGACTCGGAAAGATAGGGGAACGGCCTAGACCTGTCTTGGTACGATTTCAGTCACTCCAGCTGAAGGACACTGTGTGGCAGAAGAAGTCCATGTTTAAAAGCACTCCACACACTCTAAGTGAGTTCTTGACACGACCCAGACAAGAGGTGTTTATTGCAGCCCGCACTCATTTTGGCATGAAGCGGTGCTGGACTATGGACGGCGTCATCAACATCAAACTTCCGTCGGGCGTCAGGGCCAAGTTGACTACCAAAGCGGAGCTCCAGGCCCTCGTACACAAATTCCCATCTAGCCAAGAAAAATCTGATGAGGTGAGTCAACCAGCGGCAGGCACAACCCAGCAAAAGAAGACGGGTCCCTCCGTGGCAGCGACTGCCACCGCAGTTGATAAAAAAGTTGTCACCAGGAAGCATGCGCAAGCGCTGGCCCAGACGCAGTCCAAGCCCAAATGATTTGTATTTCAAATTTGAACACTGTAGGTAAAAACAACATTGTCAGTAACGTGGGTGACCAAAAACTTTTAATTTATAACCACCGCTCTTGATTTTTATTCACAACAAAATTGTTTGTTTTGTTTTACACAGTAGTTTCGTAAAATCATTCATTGTCAGTGTCAAATGTCAATCTGTTGACAGGTGTCTTCTTTATTTTTTTTCTCTCCATTTTCTTTTATGTTGGCAATTTGTCACACGATTAATTACGTTTTGTTATGCAGCTTCTTATTGCCTATTGCTAAATTTTTATTAGCCGGCAGGATAGTGTGATTGATTATTGTTTTTTTTTTCACTAATTCCATTTTAATATTTATTTATTATATTTATACTAGTATTTAATTATATTTACGTTTTTTAATGCAGCAAAATAATGATGATAATGAACTTTTATATTTATCAGCATCTGAAATGTCCAATGACAGCTTCGATTCGTGCGTTTCTGATTCTACCCCAACTGTTGGTTCGCGGGTAGTTCATGCTTTTGATGGATGTGAAAAAAATCTTAATGTATGCCACATAAATGCACAAAGCATTGCTGGCCATTACACTGATTTACTGGAAGCATTTTCGTGTGAAACCGTCGGTATTGTCCTTGTCTCCGAAAGTTTTTTAAAACCTAGCCTTCAATCCACTAGCTATGCTCTCCCTGGATTTGTACTGATTCGTAATGATCGTGTTGGTAAGGCGTGTGGGGGAGTAGCTATTTATTTAAGAAGTTCAATTCCATACAAAGTTTTGTGTCAGTCTCCATCCCAGTATTCGGCCTCTGCGGAATACATATTTATAGAAATACTACTGAGTGGAACTAAAGTACTTGTAGGTGTGGTATACTGTCCCCCGGAGATAAATTACTTCTCTGACTTTGAGTCCACTCTTGACTCTGTGTGTGGAGATTACTCACATCAGCTGATCATGGGTGATATAAACACTTGCCTGTTAAAAGACGATACTTGTCGATCCGATAAACTTCTAAACATTATCAAGTCATTCAATCTTTCTATTTTGCCTTCTGGCCCAACCCATCATACTAGTCACGGTGATTCATTAATTGACTTGATCATTACATCTTCGGTTAATAATATAGCCAGCCATGGACAATTCCCTGCCCCAGGTTTTTCACACCACGACTTGATCTATGCATCATATAAACTGACACCACCGAAAATAAAACCGGTTTACATTAATTTACGTAATTTCGCGCGCATGAACACTACTGCACTGCAGGAAGATGCCTCCCACATAGACTGGGCCCCGGTTTATCGTGCATCGACGGTAGACGATAAAATTTCTCAGTTCAATAAAATTGTTCTGTCACTGTTCGATGTACATGCGCCTATTCGTCGGATTAAAGTGAGACGTCCACCTGCAGCTTGGATCACAGAAGGCGTTCGCATGGCAATGACAAAGCGAGACCGTGCCTTTCGTAAATTTAAAAAAGAACGTATTGTTGAAAACTGGAATTACTATAAGGCTGCAAGGAATCTGTGTAACCAAATGTGTAGGAAAGCCAAACGCCAGTATTTTATCAATAATATTGAGAACTCATCTTCCTCTTCCAATATATGGAAATTTCTTAATTCCGTCGGTATAGGTAAAGTCCGAAACGAATGCACCAACATACCTTTCAGCTTAAATGAGCTAAATCGACATTTTACCACAGTCACCACTATTGACTCGAATCTTAAAAATAATACAATTCTTTCAATATCGGCTTTGCCTCCTCTGGACAATGAAGTCTTTGATTTTATAACAGTTACTGAGGACTACATTGGCAAAGTGATAACATCAATACATTCTAATGCAGTTGGGTACGATGGTATAAGTAGAGTTATGATCATTTATATTCTCAAATAGACTTTACCTGTAATAGTCCATATCCTTAACTCTAGCTTGACCCAACATGCTTTTCCTTCGTGCTGGCGTAATGCCTTTGTGCGTCCACTTCCAAAAATTTCCGTTCCTACATGTTTGAATGACATACGTCCAATTTCTATATTACCCTTCCTTTCTAAAGTCTTAGAAGCTTCTGTCCATAAACAACTTTCGGACTATATGCACAAATATAATCTATTTGATCCCTTTCAATCTGGATTCAGACAAGGTCACAGTACAACTACCTCACTGATTAAAATAACAGACGACATTAGGTATGGTATGGAAAACAAAAAAGTCACAGCTCTTGTTTTGATTGATTTTTCAAATGCTTTCAATACGGTCGATACGGACATACTTCTTGCAGTCTTATCTCACTTTAACATGTCGTCCTCAGTGATTAAATGGTTTGCTTCTTATCTTCGTGGACGTCAGCAGAGTGTGCGTTCCGATCAGTCTGATTCAGACTGGAGGGATGTTAGTGCTGGCGTACCACAGGGTGGCGTACTTTCTCCAATTCTTTTTTCAATTTTCATTTCTACCCTTTCTCGTATACTTACTTGTCCCTACCATTTTTATGCAGATGACTTGCAGCTTTATGTACAGACAGACCTCGATCAAATTAATGATGCTATTACCGTTATAAATACTAATTTAAATAATATATATAATTGGACAGTAGCCTTTAGTATAACGGTGAATCCTAAAAAATGCCAAGCAATGATTTTAGGTAGTGTACGTCAGCTAGGCCTCTTAGATTTTCAATCTGTAACACCCATAGTGTACAATTCTTCCAAAATTACATTTTCAAATAATGTCAAAGATCTGGGTCTTCTTATCGATAACAAACTCCGTTGGGATGCACACCTCGCGGAGGTCAGTCGAAAGGTATATGCATCATTGCATTATCTAAATAATTTAAAAAACTTTCTTCCCACTAAAACTAAGCTTATGCTGGTCCAATCTCTCATTCTTCCTATCATTGATTATGCTGATGTGTGTTATCTAGACATTACAGAAGAACAGCTCAATAAACTTGAGCGCCTAGTAAACAATTGCATCAGGTTTGTATTTTGTCTCCGGAAGTACGACCACATTTCCTCGTATCGTGCAGAACTGAATTGGCTTATTATTCGGCAGCGTAGGAACTTACACATACTTTGCTATCTTTTTAATACGCTCTTTAATCCTTCGGCTCCTAGTTACATGACTTCTAAATTTCAATTTCTCAGTGCTACTCATGACAGGCAACTGCGCTCTTCCAATAATCTTCGGCTTGCTTACCCCACACACCGTACTAGTTTCTTTTCGAATTCATTTGAGGTCACCGCCGTCCGTCTTTGGAACGAGCTCCCCGAAACTATTCAAAAAGCCCAAACACGCAATCATTTTAAGGCTCTAGTCATTGGACATTATCTTAGATAGTTTTTTTTTTTTTTTTCTGTTCTTATCTAGCTGCATCGTTGTATTTGTTTATATTATATTCTATTCTATTGTGATATTTTGTTATGTGTAGGTATATGTAGTTTGATGTAGGTTTAGGTAAATAATTATTTATGTAATATATTATAAGCATATGTATCCTTATTAAATTATTATATGTATGTATATATATATATATATATATGTATAATCAAATTGACTATAGTAGCAGTAGCACCCCCTCATATCACTCTCACAATGTCCCTAAGGTGAACTGGCAGACAATGCAATTAGCATTAAGTTTATCCTTTTGTAACCAATCTTTGATTGTGTGCAATAAACGTAAATAAATAAAAATAAATAAATGAAATATGTCCAGCGTGATGAAATATGTCCAGCGTGACGCACGAGTCTTGTTTGCGTTCCGTACGAGAAAGTACAGTGAGGCACATATTAGCATGTGCGTGCCGCCGCGCGTTTATTGCGGGTGATTATACCGCGGCATGCCCATAATTAATCGTGCGTTATGGCAGAGTGTGAATAGTACAGTCGGCCAAGCAGATACCTGACCCCCTGACTTTTAAAACGTAAATTCACACTTTGCTGTGAAGCGCCACCTACCGTGATTTTTGGCAAGTAGACAGACAACTGCTGGTATAAACTTGTTTCTGATAACCTGCTCAGTTGCAAATTTTGTGTTTCTAATAATCTCAGCTAATAATTCAAGTAATCATCAATGGTAAGAACAAGAAAGAATCAAAAACAATCCTACGTAAAGTTCGATTCGAACCATGGACCCACGACTTGAGAAGCTAGCGCTCATCTCAATACGCCAACCGACGATATGACGTCTCGGGCGAAATTGGCTATCTATTTCTACTGCTATGACATCATTGTCACCAACTGCAACGCATTGCTTTAACAAATAAATTGAGGGTAATTTATCAGATTTATTTATACCTGATACCAACTAATCAAAAATATTGTTCACTCGCGTCACAAATAAGATACTGCGATTACTGTGTAGTGATCCAAAACCCCACCAGTTATTAGGCATCCCGTTTCATCTTATATAGCAGATTTTGTGAAAGCTAATATTGTATTGTAAAGACAACCACAGTATTTAAAATATCTATATCTAGAGAGTTAGGTATCGCGGTAAGTAGAAATTATAAGTATTTAATATACTTACTTAATTGTCACACTATTTTTTGTTCCGTAAAACATAGGGTTTGTGATAAATGTCTAAGATAAATATATCTCTTACAGAGAAACACCGTCCGTTTGTGGATTCGGAGTCAACTGGCGTAACATATACACTACAATATTTCAATTGAAACAGTGAGGAAACATTCAACAAGAACGAGATCGTATTTTATTCTGATGAAAAAAGTTTTAAGTCTGATGATGATGGCAGAAAAATATTGCGGAGAAGACATGGCCAGCGTATAGCCATCAAAATAATTTGCCTTTGAGAACAGTGGCAGGATAACATTAGGTAAAAATATTCATTAAATAGTGAAGTAAAATAATAATAATATTTAATACCTAGTGTATTACGCAGTGTAGAATAATAGGTAACTGATCGTATTATTGTTTTGCAGGTTATTGGGGACAGAAGTCTTCAATGGGCCCAGGGGAGCTGGTAGAATTCGGCGGCCGGATGAATAAAGAAAAATACTTGGAAAATTTATGAGATGTGGTGATTCCAACAGTTTGCAATGTAGAATATATTTTATTTAAGACAATTGTTCTGTGATCTAACTGTTATTGAGTGACCAATTAAAATCCCAGATTGTAGGGTCAAATAGTGCTTAACTGGGACACGAGACACGAGTAAAGTTTGATTTAAATCAATTTAGACAAAAAGGTTATACTAAATTAATAAATATGCGCATAAGTGATATGTGATCTGCTCTAACATGGTAAGTGAAATGACAAATAGACTTGAACAAAAGCTTCAAAATGGGGGTCACCCTCTCCCATATTAAAATTCATTTAATGCCATAGGTTTATATTCATTCTTATACTATTATCGAAGCAAAGTTATTCACATAGCACTATTTGACCCTACACATTTAAAAAAATATAATACTATGATTAAAAAGAAGTTGAGAGATGTAAATTGTTACTTATTAAGTAACATGTTGGTTCTCTCTACAGAAGATTAATCATAGTTTGAATTAAGTAGGCAGGTATTTATTTCACTGTTACATTTTTTTGATGTAATAAAGTAATTAAAAATTTAAAATGCTTTTTATTCACAGTAATTAGCTCGGTAACATTATGTTAAAACAACCAAAATTACACCAACATCACAATACGAAGTTGGTGATATTTGTAAAAAATAAAAAGCTTTGGAGGATTTGACCCTGTTCATTCATAATCACATGAACTATTAAACCGTAGTGCCTACCACTTGCGCCACATCTAACTATTGAAGAATCTTTGAAATAAGCGTATCGTATGCTAGGGCTTGTTTTATTTATCAAAAATCGAATAGATGGCATTAGTCGTCAAGGGTATCAGATTTCTGCTTATTAACCTTATTTGTTCATTCACAATTCAATAGATGGCACTAGTCGCAAAGGATATTACACTTGTATATTTTTATCTTTGGGTTTAAACCACGGATGTTTCTTTAGTTTGCGAAAAATGGCGCTGTTGTAGGGGGTCAGATATCTCATTGGCTGACTGTACTTAGGAGGCGTTTGCTCGAACACGGTCGGTCTCACTTACATGATCAGTATTATTTTTGACCGATAGCATTATATTCTAGGCCTTCGCTGTAGAAACTTTGGGTCCCTGGGGCACTGAAGCCAAAAAGTTCTATAAGGAATTGACAACGCGTCTCATCGAGGTAACTGGTGATCAAAGAGCTGGCAGTATTTTTGCACAACGTATCGGTCTTGCTGTGCAACGGGGAAATGCTGCCAGCATTTTGGGTACTTTGCCTCGATGTGGTGCGTTGGAAGAAGTGTCTTATTTGTAAGTTATTTATAATTTAATGTTGTTACTGATTATGTGAATAAATATATATGAGATGCCACCCGGCTCTTACTTACAAAGAGAAGGAACGACACGAAGTAACCTCACAAGGCTAAAACTTAATTAAAATAGACGTATTCCGAAGCAGAAAATCTATTCACACAAATATAACTTCAGAAACTAAGAAGTCTCATTCCCAACTCCGCACATGTACTAGATGCAACGTTTATTACATAACGCCAGCTGCAATTAATAAATTTATCGCTCAACTTTCTTATTGTTCTTACTTTTCGGCTTTATGTGCGAAAGTTTCAATTTCGCGAGACGTACGAGTTTGGAAAGTAAATATATTCTCGAAATGAACAAGAGTAATGTGTTTTGAAGCTTTTCTACAAAGGGGGTTTCTACTTGGATCATACGATCCATCGTAATCAAAATCAAGTATTATTAAAACTGTCGTAATAATATGTTCTCGAATTAAACAAGAGTGTTAAAGTAATGTGTCAAAGGCTTTCTGTATATTGTACATTTTAATGCTGGGATCATATGATGCAAAATAAATCTTGTTGTAAATAAGCATCTTCCATCCAGGATGCATCACAATCCAAATCTTCTTATCTTTCGTAAACAAACATAAGTACACCTTAGAGTTTGTATAGAGGTTGCACGTATTTAATATGTATCTAGATGTCGTGGTTGTGATATCTACAAAAGTTAATTTTATTCCAAAAGCAACGTTCCTCTCAGTAATTTCATAGCTATAGTTGAGCAAAAAAGCTTTATACAATTTCAAGTGATACGTTTGATTCATTTATAGCTAACTTCGGGTAGAATCTTATTTTCGCTAGATGAAATTGTGGCATATTTGAAATTATTTCAACAACATGGATTGGAATGGACAGGCCCGTAAATAATGAAAGCCTTGTAGCATAAATGGTAATTGTAAAATCAAATCCAATTTCACGTAAATATTGGCTATCCAATACCATCGTGTTTATTGCATTAGTTGAATTTTCTCCACTAAGTTATTATTAGTAAATGATTGGAATTATTTAGTACTGTATCAAACCGTTATAGGTCACTAAATTTATACGATGAAAGATAAAGATTATTATTGTTAATTTGCCGAAATTTATAAAAAAAATATTCTGGACATTTCGTGTAATTCACAAGCTTTTATGAAGGATTTTAGATGGTTATGTTCTGGAAGACTACCCCCCATAACGTCACGTTCCACCCATGTCACCTTTTAATCATTCCAGCAGTTCATAGATCGAATCGGTCTTATGCGAATTATCAAATGTACACCAATTCATACAACTCGAATATGTTTCAAATGAAAGAACTTAACATTAAACCCATTAGAAAGTAATTTTATTACGACTATATAAACATTCAAAGTAGATTAGATTGCGATTCATAAGTACGAATCGTCATAATAATTGTACCAAACCTGACGCATAACTACTTCGTAAATAGAATATTTTATCATTATTTTTCCGCACTCAGCACGGATATCACTCTTGCCTTGAAAATCCCTTAATTGAAAGAAAAGAACTAAAATCAGCACTTATTAGAATTACTATTTTAAATTGTTTTATTGAAAATTCTCAAACTGCCTTTTTTTTCGGACTAATGATTTTTTCGTCTGGTAACCCTAGCCGCGGTATAATCAGCCGCAATAAACTCCCCGCAGCACGCACATACTAATTCCTGCCCCACTGTACTCTCGCGTTTACTTGTCGTGCGTAGCAGACATAAAGACTCGTGCTGCACTGGACATCATACGATTTAATCGTGTTATGATGGAAAAATAAAGGGTAGAGTCACTTCTAACTTCATTTTTTAACAACTTTTGATATTTATACATATGAACTGCTTTGTCCTGAAAGGATTATAAATATATACGGACAAATCACACAGATTGAGCTAGCCCCAAAATAAGTTCGAGACTTGTGTTATGGGATACTAACTCAACGATACTATATTTTATAACAAATACATTTACAACGTGTAATATAACCAACGACGTTCCCGTGAAGGAGTGAGTCAGCCCGTCATAATGAACAACTTTTCCTATGAGACCAATGCTGGGATTTTTTTTTTACATTTTCGTACTAATTGTCGGCCCGCCAGGCCAAATACTTTTGTATGAAATTGTGAATGTAATTTTTTTTGAGTTTGAACCTATGGGAAAAGTTGTTCATTTTCACGGGCCGAGTCACCCCTTCACGTGAACGTCGTTGGTTATGCTACACTGTATAGTTAAACATCAAAGACGACTGCCACAATGATGACAGCCGGGACCTATGGCTTAACGTGCCTACCGAAGCACAGAGAAGCTCGACATATTTTTATGCCACTTGCGGTCACCCATCCCAGTGGGGACTGTGGCCGGGGTTGCTTAACATGTGTAAGCGCTAATTACGCTCACGCCCACTAGGCCATCGGGCTCCTCCGAGTATTAGCTGATATGGATGCTGAAGGTCTCACAATTTTGTTAATGGTTTTGAATTGGATCCCAAGATCAAAAACAGCAATAGCTTAGTCTAGAAAAAAATATATCTTTTAAAATTACAGTGATTTAAACTAACTATATTACAATATAAATATAAAAAAGAGCACTAGAAAAATATTTGAAATCTTGCCCGTGTGGCATGGTGGCAAGAAGGCTGGCTGCGTTCCCCAGTTGGATAGCTATGCTAATCCGTAGGTAAACAGCAGTTGACAATGTTTTTTGAACATTTTGACCTGAGATGTTTTGGAAAAAGCTTAGATAGAAGAGAGATTTTATGCGTTCTAGCACATAACTTCTTGGGCTACAACAGCGAAGTCATACCTAATGGCTACAAAGTCATGTTGCACTACGAAATGAAACAGCCATGATATCTATCTTATTTACAGAAAAGTCAAAACGAACATTGAACATATTATTCTAAACATTTCAATTGTTTGTTGACAAGTTCACAAAAATAAAATGTTCGGACAAATAAACAATGAAATTACACCGAAACGGACTTTTTAAAATATAGAGCTTTGTGCAACTGCATTTTTATAACTCCGTCGTACGTAAACAAATTGTCGACCAATTTAATTTTTACATGCAAATAGTCTCTTTATATTTTTCACTCAATTCTTGGAAACATTCACATGTTTATGTATAATATAATAAAACATGTATACAAAATAAAGAGAGTACAGAAACAGAAGTCTTGTTCATTAAAAAAACTGATTCCATCCTTTTCGAATAGACAAACCTCAGGTTTATTCATTACGTGTTATCCAGTTTTCAGGTTTATTACTATATTTTTTTTTGTTTTACACTAGCTGTCCCAGCAAACTTCATTTCACTGTTATATTTTTGTCGTAAACATTTCTTTTATTTTAATAGTAATTCTGTTATGAAACCAACAAATAAAAGATTATAATCATCGGCTCACTCGTTCATAAGTTATAAGTAAGTGTTCGAACAAAGCAGACTGTTTTTTTAATTACTTCTGTTTCAAATGTGTAACTAAGATAGAGTAAAGTAACTTTCTGCTATTCTGAAAAATACAAAATGTGATAAAGGGATCAACGAATGTCAAAGATTCTGTAACAGTCGAAAGTATAAAATATACAAATTTAATAACTTACAAAAATAAAAATGTACACATTAAATAAATAAATACGGACAAATCACACAGATTGAGCTAGCCCCAAAGTAAGTTCGAGACTTGTATTATGAGATACTAACTGAACAATACTATATTTTATAACAAGTACATATATAGATAAACATCCAAGACCCAGACACATTTTTCAGCTTTTTCTTGTCTGAGGTAGGCTTTTCACGTAGTTCATGTTACATCTACAGATTTCAATTTGGATTAGTTACAATAGTTTTTCAATAATTTGTCGGTCATGGGTGACGCGGCGCGGCGTTTAATGACTACTAGGTAGGCATATTTCTATGTCCTCTCTATTTTGAGACACGTACTTTGAAACACGTGGTTCGCCTGTTTGTTGTTCAAACAAGTACTTTCTTAGTCTAACTCATTTAACTCATTCATTACGGTTCACTTCGGGCTATTCTGAACAATACTCGTATGTTGTGTTTGCTTCGGAGGCAATGCACTGAATATTAACATACAACTTATGTTTTCGGAATTAACACTTTAACTAATTACTTATTAAAATTCATAGAACATATATTTGACTTTTCGAAGTTTCGGTTTACATAAAACAACAATTGTTAAATTAAAATTAGGTAGTTTAAACTTTGGTATTTATATGTAAATTAGAACTAAATATCATAAACAATTTAAAGCATGTGACTACGTAGTTTATGTACATAATAATGTACACATTTTTTGGTGAAAAACTTGGATATGAAATTGAAATTTACTAATAAAATTAGTATCTAGGTGTCATATTTTCAAAGTGTAAATAGACTCGCACAGCGAGGGTTCCTAAACAAAAAGTTAAACTTATTTTATTAAGTTCTAAATTCAAGTTTCCGGATTTTATTTCCTTATGCCTGCTATAAGACCTTACTTTATTCATCATTTTAGGTCTATGGAAATTACAAGTTTGTTTACCATGCGAGTTTGGCCAAATTGGCAAAATATACGACATTATCGCCGATATTTTTTTATGTTTCTTGTGTAAGATTTCTTCACAGCTTAAAGCGACCGCCCCTTTACATATGTGATATTAATTCACGCTTGATACATCCACGCGGTCTCGAGAAAAATTACAAATAGACAGACGGACAACCGAGTGATCTTAAAACCTTTTGAGATAGGGAACCCTATTTTTTTTAACAAAAGCTTTGACTATCATCATCGTCGCCTTGTTACGACCCACTGTAAGCCTATTTGTTTTCTTTTTAACAATGTGACTTAATAATCCTTACAATACTTACATAATAACCAAAATAAAAGCAAACTATAAAATTCCACTACCAAAATGGAGACTTTTAGGGCTTGAATAAATCAAAGCCGAATGAAGATAACATAAAGTCGTAATAACGAAATGGACAAAATATTCCGATCCTTCTAGCGATAACACAAAATATATTACACAACAAAACTCGCTCGAAAAATACGAAATTAAAAAATGGCGATCAAATCCACAAGCTTGCGCCTCAGAAGGCTAATTTAATTTTCGGCCGAATAATTGTGGATTACTCGAGCAATAAATTTGCATTAGCTGGCTACAATCGGGGACAAAAATGAAAATTAGGTAATTAATAAAAATGGCGCGTTCAAATTGCTCCGGGACAATTTAGTTTGGTACGAGTAGCGTTAGAATCTGTTCGCAAAATGAACTACTTAGTGCTGAAATAGTTTTGAGTATAGACTTAGTCGTCGCATTACCTATCATCGAAATCTTATATAATAAACACGAAAGTTTGTAAGTATGTACGGATGTATGGATGTCCTCACTAATATAATAAATGCGAAAGTTTGTGTGTACGGATGTTTGTTACTCAGTCACGCCAAAAATTTATTACCTGGATGAGAACACATAGGCTGCCTCTCATCCTGGAAAAAAGTATTGTTCCCGCGACATCGACATTATACGAAAAACCACAAGAATAACTATGTGGCTATTAGCAAAAAGGTTTGAATTATAAGAACTAGTCATTATGCGCAAATGCCGTTTTGCGAAGTTCGACGTCAGCGACCTCTCCACCAACGCCATTTGTAAAGCCTAACTTAGATTACGCCGGTCCATGTGATCCAGTTTCAATTACCGAATAGTACCCCTAATGAGAACTAAATACTTTAATTGAGGACTGGTTAAACTAGACTATTATTAGTTCCGACATTGACTTAACTGCTTTTGATATATTTGTGAGTATTAAAACTCCAAATTTTCTATAATATTTCGAGGGATTAACCCAGATGTTACTGAAACTATTTTTTGTTTCATATCACAATGAATTTTTGATATTACATTGTTAAAGTTAGTGGTAAACAGGGAAAAATAGTTAAATAAATCTAAGTTTTCTGGAAATCCCGGAAAATGTGGATCGTTTTAACGATCGGTAGTAACGAGCGGTTAGATTACCGCCCATACAAATATCAATTCGACAAAGCAATCTAAATTGAAGGAATAAAAAACAAGGTACTATAAAAAGTTTTAATATACAGAATCAGCAAAAATTTAAGAAAACATAGTTAAATAATTTAGGGTGTGATACTCCAAAAAACATATTTTAGGGTACAAATGGACTATACATTTCTGACAAGTAAAGTTAGTGTTTTTTTTACAAAACATCGAAGTTGCTAGTTATTGTATACTATATTATGATCTCATCTATCAAAGCGTGAAGTTTCCAGATGATGAGTAGGAGTTGAAAGGAACACGTTTCTCAGATTTTTTATATGTCTCCAGTATACTTTTTGCCAGAGTTCTAAGGAAAGAAACGTGATCGTACACTCCCCCATAAAATTTATAAAGTTGCCACGAATTGTTTACAGCCATGTCTAAGCAGAGACAAAATAGGACAACGGCATCAACAAAGACACATTTAAAGTAAATCAAACCAGGGGCCAAACTATTTTCAAATGCCCTTACATTTGAAAATAGTTTAGCCCCTGGTTTGATTGCCACTGTAGTCGATAATAAGAGTATTCCTACAGGTATAGTTTTGATTTTTGGTCACAGTAGGTTAAACAAAAGGAATAATGATTAAGGAATGACATTAGCTGATGTAGATGTAGATGGCATAGGTTCACAATCTTCCTCGATCAAAGGTTCATCGATGATTCGACTTCGTTTTGCTAAAGAAGATAGGGTATGTCATCATCGCTGTCAGATTTATATTCAACCCTAGATTCAACCTTCCGGAGGAGCCCGAATTTGAGATCCTATAAAAAAAGGAACATTGAGAACTTAGATGCATAAAACAAAAACACAAAAATATATATAAAAATAATACCATATCTGGAAGATTATCCAATGTGACCAACTATTCATCACCAGAATCTTCATCTTTTACATCAGCATTCGCATTATCAGGTGGAAAAATAGTTATAGCTGTTGGAAATATTTCATCATAATCTAACTGTTCCAATTCGCCAATAATTTCGCTGAGAGACAGTGGTTTACTGTGCCTAGGCCTGAAAATTTAAATACATCCCTAAATTACTACCGATCGTTATAACGATCATTAAATGTGAAGTATTTTTTTTCTAGTAAAACTTCATAAGAGATCGAAATATATATTATAATTCTCTAACAAATATTATAAATTTATAAAAAAACATTAGTAAAGTAAATCCAAAGCCAAGGAATTTTGTAAAAACTTACCTTTTCGAAGACATGGTGGAATTCAATTTCACTTGCTCGAAAAAAAACACAATAAGTTGCTCAAAAATTTGATTTACTATTATTATGAGTACGATAAAATATGCTCAAACAATCACTACGACGATTCGTGAACAATAAACTATCATGTTTACTTCATTCATATATTTAAATCAAGGGTACCTTAATTATAATTTTTTGATCTTTATAACGATCGGTCGCTGTAAATGGGTTAACTAAGTTCAGGCCTTATGGTCTGTATTGATGATAGGTACTCATTCTGATTACTATAGGTACTGATTCTGAATCCTCTGTCTGCTCTGACCAAGTATGGCTCCGGTAGTACAGAGAGGGTCATGCTCCTGTATTGGAGACTAAAAAGACCTGATGATGACTCATTCTGAAACGGTGAAACTTGCAACTATGTGTGTGTTTTAGAGACTGTTTTAGTCATCATCATCATTTCGAGTAGGTGTCACGGTCAATCGATCATGCACACCCTGGTGTCAGAGTTCTTCGGAACCGCCTCTCGGCCTCTGACGAGGTTCCTTTAACGACTACCAGATGGCAGCCGGGACCACCGGCTTAACGTGCCTTCCGAAGCACGGAATCATCTTTATTTTCAGACAATCAGGTGATTCAAGCCTGCAATGTCCTTACCAAACTGGAAACAACTAAACAAAGTATGCTTCCCATGGGAATCAAACCCACGACCCCCGCGCGGGTCTACAAGTAAACTGTTTTAGTGAACGTTGTGTAGAAGTGCAAACCAATAAAAATAAAGAAAGCACAAGTATGAAACCCAGAACTTTGAGATGGTACAATAACATATTAAAAATATGCTATCGAGGCCATCAAATTAATCAGGATATAACTGGAACAGGAGTAACTGTTCCAGTTATATCCTCAGATTTAATTCTTGGAAGACTGGGGCCCGCTATCGGGATTCGTGCGTGAGTGATTCAATGATAGGCCAATTTTTATCGCCCTTCCTCTTGCCCGACGAAATCTCTCCGTAGTATGCTTTTATTTTTTTCTACAGGCCATAAATCCAAGGCTTATCATATTATAAGTAACGTCATGCAACCCTTGTAAATCTCCAAACAGCAACACTTAGGAAGGTAGAATATATTCTTACTTGTGTTGGTTGTCACAGTTGTAAATAAGAGAGTTTATCCGCGAAGTGTTAGTCAACTATCGCAGGGAAACAAGACCAATATTGTGCACCAGTTGATTGCTGGCTAGTGTGTGGAATGAATAAAGAAGGCGACATACGGCGAACCACTCCCATATGTCGCCTACAATATTGGGTGTCGTATTTACATGACTATATTTATCCAGTAAACTACTTTATCCCTACTCCGAGACATATATTTATTTATTTATTTAAACTTCATTGTACATTTCAAGAAAAAAAAGCACAATTGGCGGACTTAATGCCATAGGGCATTCTCTACAAGTCAACCATAAGACCAGTCAGAGAGTAAAGTTTGGCTGGTACGATTAAGTGCCAAATTAAAGAAAATTGATATGAAATTAAAGTACTAACATAAATATGTATAATCTGTGAAGTTATAAAAAATAGCAATCTATGAAATAAACATAATATCAATTAATACTTACTAGATACATAATCTTTATTCAGAATTTGAAATTTAGTATTTAAAAAAAAAACACAAACTTACAACAAAGATAGAAAAAACATAATCCCTAAAACTAAACCTACCAGAAAAACCCTAAATTAGTGACAAAATGATCATAAAAATATATCATGACTAAAACTACGTAGAAAGAAAAAAGAACAAGAGAAATGCATTTGATACATAATTACATAAAAAAAAAACATATATATATATATATAACATACATATTTATGAGGATGACGTTGGGTTGGATATATTACTTAAAAATAGTTTATATAGTGCTCGCTTGAATGCGAGACGACTAATTGCTTCAGGTAGAGCGTTCCAAAGACGTACATGGTACGATTTATCCAAAAAGTTAGAGAGTGGTGGAAAGGTGTAGCCAGGACTAGACTGTTGAAACCTCCAACTTGGAGGAACGTAAAGATCGAGAGTAGAGGGAACTTAAAGAACGGAGTTTAGATTTAAGATAATTGGGAGCATATAATACGAGGCGGACCCGTGTAAGGACATAATTTGATTTAAAACTATAAACGTATACATATTGTGTTAAAATCCCTTCTCACAGTATGTGCTAACCGCCATGTTGAGCATCACGTATTGTAATATGTTAAACGAAGCTCTGTCTACCCCGCAAGGTCAAAAGACGTAATAGTATGTCTCATATTATAAATGCGAAAGTAACTGTGTATCTCTGTCTTTTGCCTCATCATTCTTCAATCACTGTACCGATTTAGGTGAAATTTGATTCGCAGTTTGAGGCCCAGAAAAGATATTACATAAATGAAACAGTGATATAAGACATAAAATATCTCCGGTCGCTGATAAAATCAAGTCCGAGACATAAATAAAATAGAAGGCGGCCTGCGAGGACGCAACTTCATGAAAACTCAATGATGCCAGATGTATGGACACAGCGCCGGTTACGTCATAGGGTGGACGCGCCAAACATATATACTCGTACCAAGTGAACTTGGAGACAATGCAAAGAGCATTAAGGATTTTATTTATTCCTGTTTGAGTGCAATAGATGCATAGATTTAAAAAAAATGCGTCTCTCAATTCTATGAATAGATGTAAATAAATAAAAAAAAATACAAACTTTTTCATTCGGATTCCAATTAAAATAAGATTTGTTTAGAAAAAATATTATGAAAATAGATTTGTTTCTTTCATGCTGGTCTGTTAGAAAAGAAACGTAGAATGTGCCAGCTATTTCTCTTCCCGCGCAGATCGTAAAAGCTGATCGAGGGATTGGGTAAAATCTGAGGAATTATAGGCGATGCGGCTAGCAACCCATCACTATTTTGATTTCGTTTGCCATCATCAGAGGCCGAGAGGCGGTTCCGAAGAACTCTGACACCAGGGTGTGCATGGTTGATTGACCGTGACACCTACTCGAAATTATGATGATGATGACGTGGCCAAAACTGCGTTCGCAAACCCGCGTGCCAAGCATAGTGAGTATGGCAATATACTCCGATGGAACAAAGGACCCTTGGGAGAAGCCTTTGTCCAGCAGTGGACCTACGTTTCATACTGTATTGGGTGGGAATTTTAATATACTCTAAACCGGCAATCAAAGTTCTATAGTATTTGTCTTATTCTTGCGGAAGATAAATAAATAAATATATACGGACAAATCATATAGATTAAGCTAACCCCAAAGTAAGTTCGAGACTTGTGTTATGGGATACTAACTCAACGATACTATATTTTATTGTAGTTAATAGATTCAGGACAGGAGGAGACTTTGCGGAAGTCAAAGCTACATTTACTTTGAGACAATTTACTTTGCGTGCTTCCGCCACTAGTTCGTTTATGCAAACTATTGCTGGCCAGCGCCCACCCACTACTGTTAGTCCCTTCATACCAGCCACCAATAGTTGATGCATGCAACCCTGGTCGATACTGCTGCATCCGTTGAGGCTGCAGCAATGTCGGCCGTCGTGCTCGCGACACGTGTTTCGCCTCTACACGAGGCATCTTCAGGCAGTGAAACCTAGATGTTGATCGTTCGAACGACAAGCAACGAATGACAAAAATTACTTTTTTTTTGGAAATGACTGTGTAGCTAGCTCCAAGTGAGCTTTCGCTACTTCACCGGGCGTTTGAGGCGAGGGCAGAGTGCCCTCAACCTTTATAGACAACATCACCAAAGGGCCCCCAGGAGGGACGGACCTCGGCTTTGGGCGTTGCCTGTGTGCGCAAGGCTTGGAGAGACAGCAAACTCTCGTATTGCCTGATGGGCCGCGTATGCGTGCATGCAAGCCTGAAGGGCCAATCTGAGAAACAATGGCAAAAGCCTTTAGAGAGCAGCAACTCTCATCTTTTGCCTTATGGGCCGAAAGCTACGTTGCCAGAAGGGCCTATCCTGGGTGCAAGTCACCCGGGACCGCCGGGCGGTCACCAGTAATCGGAGCTAATCCTACTCTACGCACTCTATTCCGGTGGCGAGTGCGACGGGGTCGGATAGTGGGATTCCTCTGGCTATTCGGAGCCGAAGAGGGGTCGGGGCGGGCTTGTGCGATGTCAATAGGATCATCGGGATCGTCAAGTACGTTCCTAGGACGTCTACGACGTAAGGTCGTATCGTGTAAGTTGGGGGAGTAGTTAGCAGCTTGCACTACTAACGGGTTGGGGTGGCGTGCGGCTTTCTCAAAGTAACGCTTGGAGGCGTTTTTGAGATAGCCGCGAATGGATGGGAGATCTAGGTCACGGTGTAAGTCTGTCATGCGCAAGTACCGGTGGTGACTCGTATTCGTGGCACGGGTGACGAAGCGGTTCTGCAATCGTTGCAGCCGATCGATGTGGGAGGGCGCGATATGGGAGAAGACTACGCCGGCGTAGGTCATGATAGGGCGGACGCAAAGCTTATAGAGTGTCAACTTATTTCTAAGTGACATCTTAGCATTGCCTATCATGGGGTGGAGACGGCCTAATACGAAGGCGGCATGGTTGCGGACTTTGGTGATGTGGGGGCCGAAGGTCATCGCGCTATCGAGTACGACTCCAAGGTATTTAGCCTTGCCTGCCCACTGAATGGGCTTTCCGTACAACGATACTGATCCTAACGAGGGGAGTTCTGCTCCGGACATGGTGATTTTTCGACGTGACACAGCTTGGTTATCCTTTGAGAAAAACACAGCTGTGCTTTTCTCCGGATTAACTTCGATGCGCCACCTCTTGAACCACCCGCCGAGAGCGTCCACGGCGGACTGAAGACGATTCACGATGACCGTTTTAAGGTGATGGGACGTGTAGAGGGCCGTATCGTCGGCGAATAGTGCCACTTCTACATCTGGGGTCTTTGGGATATCGCTTGTGTACAGCGAATAAAGGAGGGGCGAGAGAACAGCGCCTTGCGGGACGCCGGCTCTAATGAGGCACAGAGTAGAGGCATCCCTCTACTCTGTACCGAAAAGACCGATTTGACAAAAAGTCTCGTATGATGTGCACGAGACTATCCGGCAGGCCCAAGTTGGTCAACTTGGATATCAAGCCCGAATGCCAGACTTTGTCGAAGGCTTTCGCTACATCGAAGAAGAGTGCTCCCGTAGGACGTCCCCAATTTCTCAACTTGAGAATATGCTCCGTGAGGCGGTGCAGTTGGTGGTGACACGCGTGTTTGGCCCGGAATCCAAACTGTTCGTCGGGGATGAGACTTTTGGACTCTACGTAGTTCTTGAGTCTTTTGAGAATGATCCGTTCGTAGATCTTGCCTATACAGTTCAAAAGACTGATAGGCCGGTAGGAGGAGGGGTTCTTCAGGTCTTTGCCTGGTTTAGGGATCCCGATCACGATTGCTTCTTTCCAGGCGGCTGGAAAAGTGCAATTTGCAAGACAAGCATTGAAGATGCTTACGAGCAGGAGGAGGAGGGTCTGTGGGAGGCATTTGAGCACTCCGTTCGAGAGTCCGTCAGCGCCGGGCGCTTTTCGGGGTTTGAGATCGCGGATGATTGACTTCACTTCGTCAAGTGTCGTCGGGGCAAGGGGGGTATTCGGTGGGATCGTCTTAGAAGCCACGAAGCGTTCTACGTGCGATTCCACCTCGCGAAGGTGATCGGGGTCTACTGGCTCACGACTAGGGGAGCATTGGCTCTCCAGGCTGTCTGCTAGGCATTCAGCTTTTTCATCATCATCGAAGGCGATGGAGCCGTCTGGACGCGTGAGGGGGGGAGTGGCCGCAACCGTGTCGGTCTTGAGGCTTCTGGCTAGTCGCCAGTATGCCTGGTGGGAGGGCGTCATCTCGGCAAGGAGATCACTCCAGCGTTCGTTCCTAATTTCCGCGATGCGTTCCTTGACTCGCCGTTGCAAGAAACGAAGGTGGGCACGGGCCTCTTCGGTGGGATAATTGTCATGTAAGCGTGAAGCGCGATTCTTCTCTGTCAACAGCTGCCGCATATCCTCGGGGAGCTCCATTCTGTGGGTGGGATCCACAGAAGGGACTTCCCGAGAGCATTCCTTGTAGGAAGCTTGCAGGTGGCTGGTGAGAGAGGAGATCGCGCTGTCAGTGTCGTCAGTCGTGGTGATTATGTCAGGGATTGCATCCAAGTGCGGTGTTGGCTGGTTGATAACTTTTCCAAGTTTCTTCCAGTCAGTCACCGTCCTTGTATGCACTATACGTCCGTTGTCTGTCGGTCCTAGTTGTAACACTACAGGTCGGTGGTCGGAGGAGATGTCAGGGTGGACCTCTACTGAACACACCTGAAGGGTGATGTTCTTAAGGAGGGCAATATCAAGAACGCTGGGGTTTTGTCCCTCTTGAGTGGGGTAACGCGTGGGAGCTAACGTGGCCACAACGTCAAAATCTAGTTCGTCATGGAGACTCTCTAGGATTAGTCCGTTGGGCGAGTTCGTGACAGAGTGCCAGCGAACTGACTTGCTGTTAAAATCTCCAGCCAAAATGGTAGAGTTTGACAGCGAGAAGAGGGATTCGAGGTCGCTACGGAGCAACGTCTTTTTGCAGGGGAGGTAAATCGAGGCGATGTTGATAGGCGCATGACCGGTCATGGCTATCCGGAGGAGGGAGCACTCGATATTTGTAAGAGCTGGGGGTCTAGCTGGGTGCAGTGAAGTGACCTTTTGTAGTAGATTACTGTTCCGCCCTTTTGGGTGCGTAATCTGTCATTACGGATGATGTTGTAATTCGCAATCCGAGGATTGCGATGGTGGGGCTTCAAAAAGGTCTCTTGTGCAAGGAAAATGTCCACCTGATGTGTTGTAAGAAACTCCTGGATGAGGGGTTTCACATCGGTGAATTTGCCGTTGGCGTTGTAGTACGCGATAGTGAGGGAGCGGGGTTTAGTTCTCTTATTGAGACTACCCATATTAACGCGAGGGGAAGTAACGCGCGAGGAAAGGCGCGTTTTCTAATCTTTCCATTAGGAACCGGTGTTGGAATACGATGTCCAAGATCGCGTAAGTGTCGCCGTTGGTCGCGAGAATGGCGTGACCCATTTCGAGAATCTCGGTGCGGTCCTCACGTGTTTCTCGCGCTATGTCGAGAACCACTCCGAAGGCCAGAGCGTCCTGGTCCCGGCTAGCCGGAGGAGCGCTGTGGCGCAACAGAGGTGGGGGCCTGCTGGGGGGAGCGCGGTTCCACGTTGGAACCTTTGGGGCTTCTGAGTGAGACACCGGCTGTCTCTGCTTCAGAGGGGGGAAGGCAGCTTGGCTGCTCATAAGGGGTTGAGGGGCGGTGGGCGCCGGCGCCTGGGGGGCACGATTTGTGCGTGTTTGGGGGGCAGCGTTTTGCGAGGATTTTGAGCCCCAGGCGTTCCTGCTCGCTTTGGGGGCTTTTGAGCACCCCCGCCAGTTGGCGGGGTGGCCTTCCTGCCCGCAAAGTACGCAGGCCGCCTGAGTCTCGTTCTCCGCACTGCGGACTCTTTCGCAGTCCGCTGTGCCGTGATCCCCCAAGCACTTCACGCATCTGGGGTGGGCATGACAGTTACGGGCCGAGTGCCCGTAACATTGGCAGCGGTGGCATTGACCGACAATGCCACGCTTGTGGGGGGGCTCTACTTTAAACGAGGTTAGCCCTGCGCACGACGAGATTTGGAAAATCCCCTTACCTTCCGGTGTGTTGTCTAAGACAACTAGCACCATTGGGTACGGGGTTTTCTTTTTCCCGTACATGCGGTGGACCTCGTTTACGGGGAGTGACTGAGAGACAAGGGTCTCTTTAACGTATTCGACCGAAGTCGAGACGGGGATGCCTTTAATGACCGCCCTGAGTTTGCGGTCCTCAGGAAGGCCGAATGAGTGCCAAGGGATTTGGCGCTCGTTTAGGAGACGGGTGAGGGAACGGTAGTCCTCCATGGACTTGACATTAATGTCGATATTACCGTCGCGGTTTGTGGACGCGCGTGTATATTGCACCTTTTGTGCATTTAGCGAGCGGGAAAGCGGTTCCCACTGCTTGGGGTCGCGTAGGACCACCATCGGAGGTGGTCGGGGCTTCCTTCCGGTGGAAGATGGGGCGGGCTGGGAGGGAGTCTTCGCGACGGATAAGCCGTTCGCGGTTTTAAGTGCCTTAGGGGCAGGCTCTTTCTCGGAGCCCTTCGCCTTACGCTGGCGCTTTGCTCCGGTGACGACGGTGTAATCGTCGTCGTCGGAGCATCGCGACTGCTCTGGCTCGGGGTCCTGTCCAGAGGGGGGCGTCTGCTGGGAGGCTGTCTCCGTCTCCATATCTTCGGACTCGAGGACAGTCTCTAACGTCGCAGATGGGTATCGGGGTTCGAAGGGCTGAGCGGCGGTCTCAGCCGGGTCGTCAGTGTAATAGTAGTCGGACAAAAATTACGCCGTATTGCCGCCTTTTATACTATATTTTATTAAAAATACATATACAACGTGATTTTGAAACCCCTAGCTATATTGAAATCTGGGAATCAGAATCCCTAATAGAACACAGAATTGCAAGAAAAAAAGGTAAAAAACGATACAGAAAATTAGGTTTCCCATACAATGTCGCCGATTAGCTGGACTTTCTATGAAAGGTTAAATTTATTTTTTCAATTTTTTACCTTTTTTTCTTACAATTCTGTATTCCATTAGGGATTTTGATTTCCAGATTTCAATATAGCTAGGGGGTTCAAAATCACGCTGTATAGATACACATCCAAGACCCAGGCCAATCTGAAAAAGATCATTTTCCATCTTGACCTGGCCGGGGATCGAACCCGGTCACTCCGTATCGCAGGCAGGCGTGTTGACCGCTGCGCCACGGATATACAGGAGGGTTAATATACTACGTAGAGTTGATATTACCAAGGTAGCATCGACCGTAATATGATACATACGACAGGGCACGTTCGATTGGACACTAATGGACACACGACAGTATTGGGTGGAAATCCCGAGCGTGGCCTTTTCGGCAACCAAGATCCAAAATATTTGTCTACCTCCTGCGAAGGCCCCTCCTTCTATGAATGTATGTATGATAGCTTTCGTCAGCAGCTCCGCTCGCATCAATGTCGATCCCTTGGGAACAGTATGGGGTATATTTTGTCCCTTTTTCCCGAGACAAAATATACCCTATGTCCTTCTCCGTACGCCAGACAACGGGTATGCAAAATTTTGTGATGATCGGATCAGTAAACGTAAAAGCGTAACAAACAAACAAATAAATATATAAACTCGCTTATGCATTTATAATATTAAAGTAAGTATTAGTATGGATGTAGAATTCATATTAGAAAGGTACCGTCTGCTGTAAAAGGATACGTCGATATTCACACAGATTGAGCTAACCCCAAAGTAAGTTCGAGACTTGTGTTATGGGATACTAACTCAACGATACTATATTTTATAACAAATACATTTGTAGATAAACATCCAAGACCCAGGCCAATCTGAAAAATATGATTTTCCATCTTGACCTGTTCTGAAGAACTATTTGAATTGGTGCCACCGTCACCTTTCTACCACCGCACCGCTCGCCACAGGAGTAAAGTCCATCCCCACATCCTTGACACTGGGGTCTCCAAAAATGTCAGAGCGTCACGTGGTTTTTTTCCTCGTACAGCAGGATTGTGGAATGGACTCCCTCCCGAGGTTTTCCCTGTGTGCTATGACTTGAGGTCCTTCAAAAGGCGTGTTTACAGGTATCTTAAGAGTCGGCAACGCATCAGCAGCTCCTCTGGTGTTGCAGATGTCCATGGGCGACGGTGACCACTTTCCATCAGGTGGCTCGTCTGCTCGTTTGCCGTCGGATATACATAAAAAAAAAAAAAAAGACCTGACGGGGCATCGAACCCGGGGTCCTCATGTCGCAGGTTTAACCACTGCGCCACGGAGCTCGCCAAAGCTCGCCTCGATATGACACGTCCCGCTGGGACGCGGTCGAGCTTCTATTGGGTGAAGAATCCCAACCGAAAGCATTTAATGCACTGTGGCCCGTTGGCAATCAAAGGCGTCGTAAAGCCATATTTTTACGGAGTTTTCTTTTACGATGGTGTTTATACTGCGGCAGGATCAACAGGCGGGAAGGAACTCTCGTTTTATTGCCACAGTAAACATCGGGGGGAAATAAATATACTACAGATGGGTAACGCATATTACAGGAAAAATATGCCAAGTCATTCGTTAAACAAAAGGTTAAAAACCATTGAGAAATTCAATTAATTATATAAATAGCATTACAATGCTCGGTTTAATATTAAAATCGAAAATATGTGATGAAAATCATTCGATCCGTCGATGCTTCAACGTCGTCGAGCATCGACGGGCCAGATGTCGAAGGTTTGTGGGTTCAAATCCTACCTGGGGCGAATGTTTTTCATCACATATTTTCGATTTTAATATTGAGAAATTAGTTAGGTAATCCAAATGTAAAAAGTTATACTGAATTTTCATTTGTTTTGGACTCTTCAAGGGACAATTCAACCTGTCGATATAAACAACTTTTCCTATGGGAACTCAATTTTTTTTAACATTCCTATACAAATTTATCGGGCGATGGAACATTTTTGTATGGAATTATAATTTTTTTGAGTTCGCAGCATTGGTCCCTTGGTCCCATAGGAAAAATTGTTCATATCAACGGGCTGAATCATCCCTTTATGGGTCTAAAACGAATGAAAATTCACCATGTATGTGGCAACCTATATGATATTAATATTTTAAGGGTGATAGAAAATAGAAATACGTAAAGAACAAAATTCCTTGTCTAACGCAAAAAAATTGGCTGTCATGGTTTACCCGTTGGATACAAATCATCAAAGATGTGGCGTGGTGGCATTAGAGAATGTGGGTGGCATACCATAACCGACTACCAAAAACATTGCTAAACTATTTTAGCAATGTTTATGAAAATATGTTATTTAACATGAAGTATCTATATACTTCATGTTAAATAACATATTTTCTACTATCGTTACGTAAGATAGTATCTCATCATCATCATTTATCTATTTAGGCAATATGAGGTGACAGTTTTGTTATCTCTTTAATGCGTACTATCGGATTGGTTTTATGATTGCTGCAGTACAACTGTTCATTAAAATATGAGGTGAATACGAATAGCTCTCAGTCAGCAGAGGTTGACCACGAAATTTACTGCCTAGTTTCAAGATTGATAATAATTAAGGGCTGATTTAACCATTTGATAATCGAGTGAACTGTAATTCTGTCTGTGTGTTTTTAACGTTACGTGTACCAGTTTTGATATGAGAAACATTATTTTGAAACGATGCAGTTTAATTGCCGTACAAAAAAGTAGGTAGTCAACTTGTTTATAAAATTAACCAACTAAATTACTATCCATCCATGTTAATTAAAACGTACAATTATTTAGATGGGGTATTATATGTTTAGGTAGGTAGTTGAGTACGTAAGTATAATACTTAATAAATATTGTTTTTATGCTGGTGTTATTTCATGTTGCATTTAAAGCAATATGACATCAAGTGAATGATGGACAAAGATGAAATAAGGAAGTTTCATCTTTAGCAATGATGCCTGTGATCCCAATAGAGAAAAAAAATTAAAACTCTATGTAAGGGGCGTGTGAGGAATCGGAGGAGATAATGAGATACATTATGTGTCTATGTGAACTCGTTGCCTTATAAGCGTTTGGACATTTCTGGACCGGCTCGAGGTCTACTTTCCTGAGCTAGAGTGCTTCAAGGCACTACACACTAGGTGACATCCTAGAACTAAAGCAGTTCTTCTTCAGAAATCACCAGTGGGATGAGATAAGATAAGATAATAGAATAGGTACCTATCTTTCATACTTTCAATAATAATTTGACAATGTTTTTATGAACATGCCTGTTTCTCCTAAACCTCCTTAGCCAAGAACATTGATAGCCTAAAGTGGGAATCTCACCTCCAGCGGCTTCTTTTTTCTTGACTAGGGGCTCGCCCCGGCTTCGCACGTTCAGATATAGGTATTTATTTTATAGCGTATGTTCATCAGATATAATGTAGGATTCTAAAGGTGAAATAATTTTTCAAATTGGTCTTGTAGTTTAGGAGCCTATTCAATGCAATCAATCAAATCTTTTTCCTTTATAATATTATTATTTGTATAGAAGAGTAGATAATTCAATACCTAATAATTGGTTGGAAATTCACTTTTACTGGCGAAAACAAAGATTATAATGTCTAACAAATTCAAACTAAAAAATAATAACGGGTTATTTCCGTATTCATTCCACGTGTTTAAAAAGCCTTCACTCATCCTACATTTTGATCCCTTACTCATCCTATGGTTTTGTACTCCTTATTCTTAACTGTTGTAAAACTTAATCTTAAGTGTTACTTGTAAAATGAATATTGAGATAAATTCTTCTATTCACCTTTAAAAACTCCTGTACGTTTGAATGTCTCAATTCGGTAATTTTAATATCGTCCTCGAGCCCTTTCAATTCAATCCTTTAAGGAAACGATTGGCTTTTTTCCCCAAGAACCTCTCGATAAGACTTTGATCTCAAATTATAATTGAAGCCATTTACCCCACTTCAAACGTTAATTACTATACTGATTCTCCTTATAATTTGATTAAATTTTCGTCGGACTTTTGTAAATTTCAGTGAAACGCAAAACAATTTTCGTAAGAAGAGTTGCTTGTGTTTAAGAGCTGCTTTTAATTATGGATATCGCAAACCTACTTCACCCATGGCAGACATTAATCAAATTTAAGAGCGACGCTTTTGTCGATTAAGTCCCCTCCATCTCTATCCAAAAAATCAAAATTCAAAACGTTTATTCAGAAAATAGGCTTTTGCAGGCACATTTTCACGTCAAATCACATTTTAAAGGATCTAATTTAGTCATATTTATATTATTACTTAATGTGCAAAGCTACAGACTACTAGCATTTCGGAACCGACCACCGAGCTTTTTGACTTTTTGGTACGAAACCACTTCCACCTTTGTTTGTTTTGTGTGGATATGCTTGAGTTTTTCTCCCTCATTCCCCTTCTATTTTTGTTTACATGTTGTTTGTTATCTTTTTTCTCTTTTAATAATGGTGCAATAAAGAGTATTTTTTTTCTTTCTTCCTATGATTGTCTCCATATTTGTTAAGTGCCCCAACATGGTACTTTATTTCTTTTAGTTCCCATAAGCCATCTCTATTTAGATTTTAATATTTGTTAATCAATTTTAACTATTTTCAATGAATGTTTTTCTTCTTTCTTCAGCACTACACCTCGAATGTTTATAATTTATTCTCTTCTTTTTCCGTGAGTGTTTACGATTGCCTAAGCTGTAGGCTACCTTCGGGGTCACAGGTGACGACAGGTGACGGATAGTGAACGTGCCACAGATACGGTGGTGGATCCACACAGAACTCGAGCGGTAGGTTAACCGTTCGAGTTCAATAATGTCTAATAAAACGGTGTGAAAGGCAAGTGGAGAAACCACCCCACTATAATCTCTAAAATGGACCTCATGGCCATTAAAGAACTATAATTATGACCTCAAATATTCATCAGAAAATATTTATCATCATCAACCTACACTCGTCCACTGTTGGACATAGGTCTCTCCCATGGCACGCTAATGAGCTCGGTCTTGAGCTTTTCTTCTCCAATCACTGCCAGCAACCTTACATATATCGTCGCTCCATCCCAGCTGTATTCTCCTACTGGCTTCCCTCTGGCCTCAGAAATTAAAAATTAAAAAAATCGATTACCTCCCTTTGTCAACGGATATTTCCTTACATAATTTGTTCGTTGCTAAGAAACAACATAACACAACTAAGCTGATGATTTCCAAAGCTACAATATATTCTTTGAGAGAAAGCATTTAAATACTAAGACTAAGTTTCTATGTAAGTTCTTTAAAATTTTCGATTGAGGATACCGTCACACTTCACAGAATTAGGTATATGTTCAATCGTTTACTGTCAAGGCTGTTCAACTTTGGAACTCTAGACTACACACTAGCTTTAGGTCTCAATTTGTAATTTTTCCCCCTCCTTTCATAAAACTTTCAGGTCCGAAGAACCTGCTCACAAAATTTTATGAAAATCGGTTGAGAAATGCGATCTGTAGAGGAGAACAACCGGACAGCCGGAAAGCGGGACAAATGGTCATACGAAAGATTTTTACCCAAGCTGAAACGGAGACGCTTAACTTGTTCTTTGCGCTGGTTCGGTCACCTATTTAGAGTTTGGTTCATCCTATTCCAGGGCAAGGGTCTACCCCTTAGTTTCCATACTTCTCTATTTGCGCTTTTATAGACCAATATTTGGAGAATGCATTAATTGCAATGATTTAGATACTTTTAAAAAATACTTATCAAGATTAACATACGATAGGTACAAGGGGAGAGAGATGAGAGAGACCTTTGCCCAGCAGTGGGACAGTATAGTATACATCCTTGTCTTCATCGTCACTTACCATCAGGTGAGATGGAATACAAATGCCTACTTCAATAATTAGTAAAAAGAAAAATATAGGTCATTAAAAAAAATGGAGAATGCATCTACATATAGAAATCAAAATAGTGATGGGTTGCTAGCCGCATCGCCTATTAACATGATTCCTTACTTTTTCGTCCATTTTCTCAGTCGGCTTTTACAGTCTGCGCGGGAAGACAAGCAGCTGGTACATTCTCTGTTTTTTCTTTTCTCCCAGACCAGCATGGAAGAAAAAAAACGCCGCCTGAGTTGCAGCGCAACTCTATTTTGTGTGAAACATCGTGGACATGTTACAAATGATACCAAAGATACCACCATGGCCATAGTGTGAGAAGAATGACATTCGATGACAAATAATTTAGGCAAGCGCCAGCGGGCGATATTTTTATGGAAATTTTGGCGCCGTGCCGAGCGCATTAATCGCGCGTTCGAACTCGGCTCCTGCTGAACCCAGTAGTTGACCCCAGATGAACAGGGAATAAGGGATCAATTTTCTAACAATTCATTACTTTAATCGGGTGTGCCTCACACTAGTCTAAAATACGCCATTTTGTACGTTGATGCCAAGAAGAATGTAAGAAAAACATTGAGCTGTTTCACTGATTGGATAATTAAGATTACAATAAGTGCTGGTTTTAACACGGATTTAATATTTGGCAATGAAAAGTGCCATTTTTGAGGGTTCCGTATCCAAAGGGTAAAAACGGGACCCTATTATTATCGCTCCGCTGTCCGTCTGTCACCAGGCTGTATCTCATAAACGGTGATAGTTAGACAGTTGAAATTTTTACTATTACAAAAAATAGCTTTATTTATTACTAGCTTTCGCCCGCGGCTCCGCCCGCGTCAATGTCGATCCCTCGGGAATAGTACTTTTTCCTGGGATAAAAGGTAGCCTTTGTCCTTCTCCGTACTCCAGAGAACTTATATGCAAAATTTCATGATGATCAGTTCAGTAGTTACGGCGTGAAAGCGTAACAAACAAACAAACAAACTCACTTTCGCATTTATAATATTAGTAAGGATAATACTAAAAAATAGAAATAAATAAATACCTATTTAAGGGGGCTCCCCTACAACAAACGTGATTTTTTTGCTTGTTTTTGCTCGATATTGATAACGGCAACAAGTAGATGCTTTTAAATAAAAATAAAATTAATATCACAGGGGGGCTCCCATACAAGACATGCTTTTTTTACCGTTTTTATAGATAACGGAACGGAACCCTTCGCGAGTCCTACTCGCACTTGACCGGTTTTTGGTAGGCCAGTTTTGGTAGGTTGATTACCGTTAGTTTATTACCGTTAATTTTTTATAGATATTACGTGGTGAGAGGATCAGCTAATCTGTGATACCGACTAGACAGTCTTTGCAGATTGCTGCCCTGCGTGTACCGGATGCATATAGAGGTTTAATGCGCCACTCGCTGCACACAAAAGGATCTAGAGGAGGCAAATGAAAAAAAAAAAAAAAAAAAAATTGCATGCCTTAATTAGGTTAATGGTGAGAGACTTACATAAAACTTATACCTATTAACATTTTGTGAAACCACTATTATGCAAATAAATATGATTTATGATTTATGATTTATAATGACAGGGCAGTGGTCGTGGCCGCATACCGGGTAAAATTATTGTAGTCAAAAGACATTACGACGCAAAAACAAGAAGATGGGTTAGTTATTATTATTATTTATTTATATTTGATGGCAAACGAGCAGACGAGCCACCTGATGGGAAGTGGTAACCGTCGCCCATGGACATCTGCAACACCAGAGGAGCTGCTGATGCGTTGCCGACTCTTAAGTTACCTGTAAACACGCCTTTTGAAGTCCCAAGATCCCAAGTTATAGCAAACACAAAACCTCGGCAGGGAGTCCGTTCCACAATCCTACTAGTACGAGAAAAAAAACCACGTGACGCTCTGCATTATTAATGCACGTATCTATGTATATTTGTTTGTATACAAACATACGTGCAAAAAATTATCTTCCTGCAGTCGGGTAAAAAATGACAGTCGATGACAAATAATTTAGGCAAGCGCCAGCGGGCGCTCTCATTTTTTATGCGGAAATTTTGGCGCCGTGCCAAGTGCATTAATCGCGCGTTCGAACAAACACCCACGCAGGCGTGCTCCTGCTGTGCCTGGCAGTTGACCCTGGGCGAACAGGAAAATCAGGGATCAAGGTTTATATATTAACTGTCCAACCGCTATACTGACCAGATGGCTAACCTAAGGATGAATATTTTCAGGCTAGCTTCGGATTTTTGTATTAAATTTCTAATTACCATTGACAAGGTAAAGAAAAACACCAAAAGCATTTGTTTTTTAGGGTTCCGTAACTTAAAAGAAAAAAAAAAGAATCCATAAAGGATCACTTTGTTGATCTATCTGTCATTTCCCTCCTCTCTCGCCTGTCTTAGGAACACGTGGAGGTATCAAGCTAAAATTCATATCATATATTTAGTTCTACTGGCCTTTGGAGCTGTGAAAAAATCAAACTTCTAAGCCAACGCAATCAAAAGATACATATTTATGCCGCAAATTTTCGACGTTCGCAAGGGAATTAAAACCTACAGGGTATCCAGTGAACTCAGAATCTTGAAATTTGGTATGAAACAACATCTAGCACAGATAAAGGAAAAACTGCGATAAACATACACTTTTAGTTACATCATATATTACATAATATAATAAAAATATTTTAAATAATTTTAATCTTCTAGATAACGGTCCGGAACCCTTCGTCCGCGAGTCCTACTCGCACTTGGCCGGTTATTTTTATTAATTGTTGTTACGAGTATATATTTCAATTGTGACAAGAAGGACGTTTAGTAAAAGGTTCATGTACCCTTTAGTTCACAGAACCCTAAAGAAAGTTCCTGTACCTTTTAGTTAACAGACCTCTAAAAACAATGGTAATTATAAATAAATAAATATATACGGACAAATCACGCAGATTGAGCTAGCCCCAAAGTAATTTCGAGACTTGTGTTATGGGATACTAACTCAACGATACTATATTATATAACAAATACATATATAGATAAACATCCAAGATCCAGGCAAATCTGAAAAAGATCATTTTCCATCTTGACCTGGCCGGGGATCGAACCCGGGCACCCTCGTGTCGCAGGCTGGCGTGTTAACCACTGCGCCACGGAGCTGTCATTTAATTGGTATGTGTATAGGTGTGATATTTTTCAAGCTGCCTCAAATTTGACATAGCACGTGATTAATGATATATAGACCAAAGACCAGAGAGCTCAAGACATTTATCATACCAGTTGTTATAACCAATCCATGTGGAAACCAGGCACACGGTTGGAAAGGAGTTTAAATGAATTAACTGGGACTTAACAGGAGTATATCAACTAAAGTGCGTGTTAGGACACCTCAACACGCGCCCGAAATAACAATCGGAACAATAACACGCGCGCGAGTATTGCACGATGTAACGAATGCATAGTTGAAGTCATCATCATTTCGAGTAGGTGTCACAGTCAATTGACCATGCACACCCTAGTGTCAGAGTTCTTCGGAACCGCCTCTCGGCCTCTGACGTAGTTCTTTTAACGACTACCAGATGGCAGCCGGGACCACCGGCTTAACGTGCCTTCCGAAGCACGGAATCATCTTTATTATCAGACAATCAGGTGATTCAAGCCTGCAATGTCCTAACCAAACTGGAAACAACTAAACAAAGTATGCTTCCGGTGGGAATCGAACCCACGCCCCCCGGGTCAACAGGCAAACGCCTTAACCACTGGACCACGGAGGCTGTTAAAATAGTTGAAGTGACGAGGATTCATTCATAGAATCCCCGTTTGAATCCTCGAAGAAAGGTTTATTACCGAATATGTTAATAGAACGTGGAAACGATAGACTACGGGGCAGAATGGTAGAGAAGAAGACAGTAGAAGAGAAAGAACCAACGTACTGACAAGCACGGTGTCAGACACCTGCCAGGTGATCGGACATGACCGAGGTCGTAGGAAGGCGCTGGATACAGACTTTTAACCAGTCGTATTGGAAATCCTAATCCTATCCTATATCTTTAGAAGTTGACTTATAGCAGCTGAGGTAATGATGAAATAAATAGATTACACTGGTGTATTTTTTTCAAGTAGCCTAAAGGAATCAATGACTGCCATCTAGTCATCATCATCATTTCGTGTAGGTGACGGTCAATCGACCATGCACACCCTGGTGTTAGAAATCTTCGGGACCGCCTCTCGGCGTCTGACGTGATTCCTTTTAACGACTACCAAATGGCAGCCGAGACTAAGGGCTTAACGTTCCTTCCGAAGCACGGATCTTTATTATCAGACAATCAGGTGATTCAAGCCTGCAATGACCTAACCAAATTGGAAAGAACTAAACAAAGTATGCTTCCGGTGGGAAGCGAACCCACGACCCCCGGGTCAACAGGCAAACGCCCTAACCACTGGACCACGGAGGCTGTTAGTTGAGGAAAGAATGTTAAGTACCATAAACTTAATTTTACTCCCACATTTAACATTCTAAAGCAGTTTCTACCAAGCACCGTCAAAAACCTACAGCGCAAACTAGGCAAATACAGAAACACAAATTCTGCCCGCAGAGCCAATCACGTATAGCGGCCAAACGAGCTGACGTCACGTCCGGCCACAGATTAAAAACTTTATTCCTGGCCTACGCCGACAAACTGTTAATCAAAACGTTCCCGAAACAAGGAACTTTGCACTGAATGGGGTTTGTTCACCGATTGTGTTGTGAATAATACGAAAAATTCAAATAGTTTTATTTAAATTTCGTTGTAGAAACAACATATTTTGATTAAACTAATATAAATTCACTTACATAAACATTGATACGGGTAACAAGCCGGTGGGAGTTCCTGCGCTGGTACTGGTTAAGGCTCCCCTGGACGCAAACACCTCCAAACAATCGGCAAAAGGGACACGCGGCGATATTTGATTATATTAGTACAAATTGAAGCATTAAATCAATTTATCTCATCATACCTATTTACGTTCCTTTACAGTTTGATTAAAAAATCAATGGTTTAAAAAATATAAATCTCTAAACATCGGTATAGGACATTTTACCCATTTTAAGAGGTAAATAAATACCATTATGAAAACGAAGATTCCAATATCCACTTGCGTACGTAGTTTGGTTACTCATAAGTTCTAATAACATATTTTTCCGTAACTTTATAGAACAGTTTTCTCAAAAATGCTCCGCATTTAGGTAAAATCGTCGTGTCATCTCGCTCGATTGTGTAGCGTCCCCGTTCGATGCAGGTAAAAAAGCAACCACCCGATAATATGTCCCTCGCCGAGTTCGCACGGCTATCCAGTCAACTCTTAATAATGATGTCAATAAGTCAGGACTACCTACATATATTTCTGACAATTATTATGAGCTTTCTTTCTGACCAAATTTAAAGAAAAACTCCCTCTTTCATTTGATCGTTTTTCTCGGTTCCATCTTAAGCTGTGATGAGTTGAAGCCCGGTGTCCAATCTCCCTTTGGTAGGTTTGAACAAAAAAACCATAGTTATAAAATATGATAGTGAAAACTCTGACACTAGTAAGTTTCAACTACTTACTAGTGTCATAGAGATTCTATAAACTTGATACTTCAGTGAATTTACCGTATCTCTAATTAGTTCCGACCTTCTCGTCACAAAAGAGGCCAAAACGCCGCAGACACGGCTAGAAAATGAAACGTTTGCCATCTAAATTACTCAGCGAGACTCTTCAAAAAACAGAAGAAAAAACGAGCGTCTAACAAAGAAAACTACCGCAGCCGGGAAAATGAAATAAAAGAAGGGTCTTGAAGGAAATCTAACGACCGTCTGAACTTTGAACTCCGGTGAGATACGGAACTCTTAATCTAGTCGAGGCCATCTTAACTCTGAACTGGCTGCAATACGACTAAATCGGTTATTGAAACGGCTATCCGATTGAGATGCCTTACAAAGGGCACTGACTTTAATTCTTTGAACTTAGTTTATTGTGCGCCTGTTTCTGAAACGGGATTTTTATTGAATAAAATAGTGATAATTGATGTTCATATTATGTGCTTAGTAAAGACCGATAAAAGATGATACAAGACGGCAAACGGGCAAGCGGGTACCTGATGGTAAGTGATCACTGCTGCACATGGACAGCTGCAATACCATGGTGAAACAGTTGGTAGGAGGAAATGGGGCAGGGGAGGATGAGCCTCCAGCTCTTTCACGTACTGCCTCCGTGGTCTAGTGGTTAAAACGTTTGCTTGTAGAGCCGGGGGTTGTGGGTTCGATTACCAAGGGAAGCATACTTTGTTTAGTTGTTTCCAGTTTGGTTAGGACATTGCAGGCTTGAATCACCTGATTGTCTGATAATAAAGATGACTTTGTGCTTCGAAAGACACGTTAAGCCATTGGTCCCGGCTGCTATCTGGTAGTCGTTAAAGGATGTTTATAAGCGTCAGAGGCCGAGAGGTGGTTCCGAAGAACTCTGACACCAGGGTGTCCGTCCGTGTCACCTACACGAAATGAAGATGACTTACTGAGCGAAGCATAAAAGCTTCTTTTCAAACGTCGAATTTCTGTGAGAATATGGTACTGCCCCGGACGAGCCGACCCATTCATGCTACTAGCAAAAATGTATTTTGCCAGTATCGTGGCTCTACCACGACTAGAATAGGACATCTCTGTCTTAACACTTTATAAATAGTAAACTTGTACAGTTTAGGGATTTTCAAGACAAGAGTGAATAGGCATTATGTGAGTTTGCGTGTACCACCCTAGACCTCATCGTTGCTTCCCATCAGGCAAGATAGAGGTCAAATGCAATCAAATTATTCATAAAAAAAACTAAAACATACTCAACCTTTGGACGGTAAAAGCTAGTTGCCTAGCTGCGTTGTTTAAATTTTTTTCGTGGCCTACTTTGTTACATCTACTTTGTCGTGGTACTCTTGTCCCAAATTTTGAACGCATCGCTGCATTTTTTCGCTATTTTTAATTTGGTTCTATTAAAAAAACTTGTCAACCTAGTCCTGAGAACATACCTCTGCTCTAGTATGTCACATGCGAGACTTATCAGATAAATAATAATAAATAAATAAATATATACGGGCAAATCACACAGATTGAGCTAGCCCCAAAGTAAGTTCGAGACTTGTGTAATGGGATACTAACTCAACGATACTATATTTTATGTTAAATATGGGATACTAACTCAACGATACCATATTTTATATTAAATACATATATAGATACATACCCATCCAAGACCCAGGCCAATCTGAAAAAGATCATTTTCCATCTTGACCTGGCCGGGGATCGAACCCGGGAACCCGAAGCCACTCTCGTGTCGCAAGCTGGCGTGTTAACCACTGCGCCACGGAGCTGTCAAAGATAGTCTGTATAATTTATTACATGTATGCATGTACAAAGTTTTCTTTGTGCGTAACTAGTGTCTCCGTGAGCTGTAGACCACAATGGCGCTGAGGTTAAAATTTCCAAAAACTGAAAAGACAAAATATACTATGTAATTATTGAACCGTCTCACAAAATTTCGCGTGAATTGGTTGAGAAATGCGACCACTTTTAACCAAGCTGAAACGGAGACTCGGTTGGTCAATAATATACATCATCATCATCATCCTCAGGTCTTTTTAGTCTCCACTGCAGAAGCATGACCCTCTCTGTACTACCGGAGCCATACGTGGCCAGAACAGACAGAGGATTTGGCCTACACTCTCCTCGCTGGCCAGACGAGTTGGAGAGGTCTCATTGATGTTTATGAGCTTTGTTAAGCTTGTATTTCCTAAGTCGCCTCTTACGACCTCCATACATACATATAAAGTATTCTAGTATATTTAATATCCCAAAGAAAAGATTGTACTTTGAGCTTGATTTAATATAATTCATTTTCCTTTGAAAGAACTTAATTTTATATAATATGCCAGACACATTAAAAATAGATCAATTCATTGAATGAGGCAAATAAGAACTAAATATTACTTGAAAGATTGAAGAAAGACAATCAAAACCGTTGCAGGAGATCGAGAGTTTTTGTAATTCCAGAACAATCAGACGTAGGACGAAGAAATCTAGCAAAACTCTGTTATAAGGGCTCGGATTACAGCAACGCGCAAAATAAAAGCGATACAGAATTGAAACTTATTTCAATACCTACACAGATCACACTTTATGTATAGATACGTATTACAGCAGAGTACTATGTGCGTCGCACGTATAAAAAGTGTTTCTTTTAACACTATTTCCACCCACTTAAGTAGAAGAAACAGCCATTTTCAAAGCAGTTATTTGCAGTATTTTTTTAGACACTTATAAAGGGCTTCACAAATAAAATACAATGTTTTATTTCATCGAAAGTATACTTCTTACACTTAAATGTGCATGGTGATAAATTCTCACTGAATAAGAATCTTGATAGATATAGAAATTACAATGTTATTAAGAAACGCATGGTCGCAGGGAAACGCTGGATGCAGGCCGCTTCCAACCGGTCATTTTGCAAATCATTGGGAGAGGCCTATGTCCAGCAGTGGACTTCTTGCGGCTGATATGATGTTGATTAAAAAACGCTACACTTACATCCCGAACCCCAAAAACAGTCATGTAGGCAGTTGAAATACATAGAAGTTACACGAGTTATTTCTCTAGGCTCTCTTTATTTTGGCCAAAAGCTAATGTTTGAGTGTAATATCTTTGACGAGCCCGATCTGTCGGAAACTTTTCTATTGCCTCCAAACTTTACAAGATTCATCGAGGGCGTAAGGATTCTCCACGCTACTGTCCGGGCCGGTTGTCTCACGGATACTTTTATTGAACTTATCACACACATAACATGTTACACCTTATCTTACACATAACATGTTACACCTTATCGGAGAAATTGACACATGTTTGGTTATAACTTGTGGTATTATAAAAGTACCGGTATTCATTTTTTAAAAGATTTGTTTAAAATAATTAAATTATTATTATACTAGCTTCCGCCCGCAGCTCCGCCCGCGTCAATGTCGATCCCTCGGGAACAGTACTTTTCCCGGAATAAAAGGAAACAGATAACTTGTATGCAAAATTTCATGATGATCGGGTCAGTAGTTACAGCGTGATAGAGCGTAACAAACAAACTCACTTTCGCATTTATAATAATATTAGTAAGGATATAGGATAGTATAGTATAGTAAGAATAAGTATTAATCAAATCAGCATCATCGTTTCAGCGGTAAGAAGTCGAATGAAACGAAAAGAGTGTCTCTTGTGGATGTCGCTAGTGGCATTTTTTTTATAATTTACCTATTTTCTATGTAAAAGTAAGAAAGGCTTGAATTTGTACAAAAAGTATACCCAGCATTTTAACGATTACGCCACCGTGACTTTTGTTTTAAAAGAACGTGAAATATGTTTTATCACAATATTTGTCAGAGCAGGTTAACAGATACGATGACTACATTAGATGATCTTTATTTCATTATTCAAATATTCCATTTATATTATTCAAATATTAGATACTCTCCGACTGTTATAACAGCAAAATAATAGTATAACCCGGCCCGGCCCGGCCCGGCCGCCGTCCCGCATAAAATACCCCTTAAACGGTCCACAGACGTCGTCAATCTCTTTCAAAAAAGGGAACTTTTAAAAATCGTCCCCGCGACGACAGTATCGGTGTTCATTGGCCGTAACAACGGGAGAAAGTCCCGATCGACTTCCCTTGTCCATTAGGAGCCGGAACAAACTTGGCAGTTCAAATATTTTTCGCGGCGGCTTTATGACCTCTATTAGGGCTATGGCACATCTTTGTTTCACAGGAATTATGAGCTTAGTTTATTTTCTACGCTAAGTTAAGGAATGAAGCCATAGTTTTGCTTAAAGACTGAACAATTTTCTTCAATAACTATTATTTATTTCTTTATACCAAAAAATTAAAAATCTATTTTCCATCCTTTTTTAACAATTTTAAAATACTTGGGGTTTTGAGAACAACCTTACGATACCTTAACTGTCGAAAATTCGAAATCCATCCAGTGTTACTAAAAAACATTACAAACATATGCCCGAAACTTGTGCATTACGTACGCGTATCCCTTCCTTCTCGACCCCCAAGTGGCCCGATCGGACCGCATACAATAGAAAATCCATTGTGTCTACGTTTCTAGCGCTTGATGGATTAAAGTCAGGTACAACAAGCAATTTTTTTCAGCAATTACTCTAGTCGCTTGGCATTTATTATATCCTTATCCTTACTAATATTATAAATGCGAAAGTGAGTTTGTTTGTTTGTTACGCTTTCACGCCGTAACTGCTGAACCGATCATCATGAAATTTTGCATACAAGTTCTCTGGAGTACGGAGAAGGACATAGGCTACCTTTTATCCCGGGAAAAACTACTATTCTCAAGGGATCGACATTGACGCGGGCGGAGCCGCGGGCGAAAGATAGTAGCATTATATATTGCGTATAGCTGGATGGTTAGCTAGTAGGATTTCTATTAACAATCCCTCTCAGTTTTTCAACCGACTTAAAAAAGAAGGAGGTTCTTGATTCGATTTTTCGACGTAATAAAGTCATTTGATGAACACCGGCTGCACGACAAGACAATATTTTTCGCAGCATTCGCCTATAATGACGTTTTAACGCAAATTTTGATACTTTGTACTTTCAACGGAAATTACATTTACAGTTTCCTAATTTAAAAAAATTTAATATATCATATGTTACTCGCTGATAATGTTTTTTTCTAATAATGAAATACTTTTTAAATCGTTGTAGTAGTTTTTGAGTTTATCCGTTACAAACAAATATGCAAACACACATATACCAATACTGTTGAAATTAGTTTCTCTCGGCGTCTTCTTCTCTGCAGTGGTCGGTTCCGAAACGCTAGTAGTTTCTAGCTTTTGAACAATAATTAATAATTTGAATATAATTTAATAAGTATTATTTAAAATGTAAACTGACCTGAAAAAGTGCCTGAAAAGGCCTATTTTCTGAATAAATCTTTGAATCTTGAATCATACAGGAAACTTAAATCTTTCGTATACAGGGACTTTAATATCTATCCTCATACCATATCACACTTTTTTTAATTACCTTTTTTGTCCTACTGCTGGGTAAAGGTCTCCTCTCTCATCTCTCTCCACTCACATCAAACTTATAAATATAAATATACAAGGAAAAATCACACAGATTGAGCTAGCCCCACTGCAAGTTGTAAATTTGTGTCGTACTTATAACAACCTTCTTTTAACTCGGTGGTAAAAAGAGCTTTTTAGGTCTGTCGTTTGTAAGGCTGTGGTGGCCGCGAGTCGGGCCCTAATGGAAGAATACGCCGTATACGGTAATGCTCTGCAAAAGCCTTTAAAAGCCAACTTCTGGCTTTTTGTTTTTACTTTGAGTTTTTATATGGTATTATGATGTTGAGATGGTTTGGGCTTGTAAAGGATGGGTGAAAAGAGACTGAACAAAAAATATTTTTAACTAGTAAAATACTCGTTGATAATACTTTTTGTTTAGTCTCTTTTCACTTATCGTATAAGTTACAAATTAAAACCGTGTTATTTTATTTTTTATTCAAATTGAAATTCAAATTCAAAAACGTTTATTTAATATAGGTCATTTAGACTCTAAGTACCTGGGCGACCGAGCTTTGCTCGGTGAATACTATTTATTGTAATATGTATACTATTTATTGTAATATGTATATCTATATTTATGAGAAATATATATTGTTATCTCAAACATTAATAAGTTACCGAGTGGGATTCGAACCCGTATCACTTTCTTGCCGTCCGCGTCTTAATCCGCTGGACCAGACGGACAGTGGCCGGCAGGACAAAATTAGCGACCATATTCTGCATGGAAACAAAAACGCATGAAAACTCGAAAACACGCTTTTTCCTAAATATAAGACTAATCGAGATTGATTGTTTACCCCCGAAAACCCCCTTATACCAAATATCTGCGAAATTGTTAGAGCCGTTTCCGAGATCATAGAAATAAATTTATATACATACATTCATACATATAAATAAATATACAAGAATTGCTCGTTTAAAGGTATAAGATTAATTGTCATATATTTCAAACTGAAAATTGTAGACGTCAGTAAATTACTTATTCCAAAGCGGACTGCTCCAATCGACAAAGAATCGACGTCAACTTACAATTCCGACACTATAACAGAAGATTCCACATGAGCAAAAATAATTTGATATTTTCTATATACCGAGTTCAATGACTTTACACCGGACAGCTTCTTAGATTGGTGTAATGCCGAAATTACTTCGGTCTAGTATTTACAAGCTGTCAGCCATATTAATGAGGCGAGAAATACAGAAACCCTGTCCGGATACAGTGATTTGTGCGTGACGACAACCAGCTATTATGATCTCATCACTAAAATGTTTTAAACTGTAGTAAAGTGGCCGGGGGCGTAATGGTACTACGCACTTCACTGTCATGTTGGACGCGAGATAGAAGCTTTGTTTAATACAAAGGCGATGAGTACCTACTTACACCTTTTAGCTTTATAATTTTATTTTTAACACTGACAAAGATATTGTTGTATTATTCCTCAATGTAGTTAATAATGTTCTAAAAATATCTTAAATTGCATTAAATCCATATCCATAATTCATCATTATCATAAACAAAGTCGCTTCCCGCGTCTGTCCGTCCCTATGTATGCTTAGATCTTTAAAACTACGCAATGGATTTTGATGCAGTTTTTTCAATAGATAGAGTGATTCAAGAGAAAGGTTTATATGTACATTGCACCCGTGCGAAGCCGGGGTCCGGGTCGCTAGTAATATTATAAATACGAAAGTAACTTTGTCTGCCGCCTCTTCACGCTTTAACCATTGAATCAATTTGGATACAATTTGGTATGATGGCCCGGGAAAGGACATAGGGTACCTTTTGTTCCGGGAAATTCTACTATTCCCGAGGGATCGACATTGACACGGGCGAAGCCGCGTGCAAAAGCTAGTTAACGATAAGTTTTAGATACTTACAAGGCAAGCTTGAGGTTAGTTGTGCAAAGTAAAATAAAATGTGGTGGGATATAAGTGGAAATACTAAGACCTTTACTGAACCTTTGATTTGATTGACACAGTTACACAGTTTAAAATCACTGCAGATTATTTGTAAAAAGCGTCCTTGTTGCTAATAAGAAAACATATTTCATTTACTTAACGACAAATTGTTTACTTAAAACTCTCTGGAATTCTATTTAAAACGAATATCTGTTGAAAGCATCACTAATCCATCCGAAATGTTTATTATACATTCAAACGAATAAAACTAACTATGAATAGGAGAGCCTTACGATTGGCTTAAGATAAACAATTGTCAAATTCCATATAATTGTTTGATTTATAAACCACTAACTTTCGCCCGCGGCTCCGCCCGCGTCAATGTCGATCCCTCGGGAACAGTACTTTTTCCCGGGATAAAACGTACCCTATCTCCTAGTCCGTAACCCATATAACGTGTATGCAAAATTTCATAATGATCGGTTCAGTAGTTACAACGTGGAAGCGTAACAAACAAACAAACAAACTCACTTTCGCATTTATAATATTAGTTAGGATTAGGGCTAGCTTTCGCCCGCGGTTCCGCCCGCGTCAATGTCGATCCCTCGGGACCAGTACTTTTTCCCGGGATAAAATGTACCCTATCTCCTTGTCCGTACCCCATATAACTTGTATGCGAAATTTCATGACACACATGACAATTTAGGATTTAGATAGGAAACAAAAATCGATACATGCTCAACCATCTCTCTTTTAGTAAAATAGTGTAAATTAACTATATACAATCTGTAACTATAAGTCAAAGGGTAGTGACGGGAGTTTTGGGTGAAGTGAACATGTTTACGAGTTACCAAAATAAATAACCTCGGCCGTAGCAGAACTAATTAGTGCCGGTTCACTTGAGAAGCGTACTCTAATGAAATTCCTCGACGTGGACTCAAAATAATGGACTTCGGCAAAAGTCGAGACGAAATAAATCGTCTTTTCGGCAAAAAATAAACAGAATGCTTTGGTGTGAATTCTTCATAAAACTTCATCAAAATCCTTGTGTAAAGGAGAAACAAACATCCTTACATATTTACGTTTTTATGATTAAAAGGCTAGGGTTTACTGGTATTGTACTTGATATACCTTTGGCCAGCTCCGTGGCGCAGTGGTTAACATGCCCGGTCAGGTCAATGTCTTGGTTGTTTATCTATATGTTATAAAATATATAGTATCATTGAGTTACTATCCCATAATACAAGTCTCGAACTTACTTTGGGGCTAGCTCAATCTGTGTGATTTCGTCCGTATATATTTATTTATATATTTATACCTACATGAAATTATTAGGTGAAAATAAACGTGACGGGTGGCTATGCTAAATTGCGGTTCTATTGTTCCGTACATCCCTAAAATCGATCATTTTGCATCGAATTTCGAAGCATTAAATTCACAAGGTAATGCCGATAGAAGCTGCTAGACCAGTACAAATGTCTTGGTGGTTACATATTCGAAACATTACAACCTGAGAATTGAGAGAACAAAATTTGATAACTAAAGCTTAGTGTTTTGTCTTTACTTTGGCTTGCGAGCTCTGTGGCGCAGTTGTCAACACGCTAGCCTGCGACACGGAGGCGTCCGCGTTCGATCTCCGGTCAGATCATGATGGAAAACGTTCTTTTTCAGACCCAGGGTCTTGGAAGTAATATAAAATATAGTATCGTTGAGTTAGTATCCTACGACACAAGTTCACAACTTACGGGGCTAGTTAAATTTGTGTGATAAGTCCCTATATATTTATTTATTTACTTCAGAATTCTTCATCTTTAAAATTTGAGCTAATATTGAATACTTTATGATCTACCTTCCACCACGTCTATCATTCATAAGTCAACGCCATAGTAGCGGCAAGCCCAATAAAACTGAAACTCTACCTCCCCCCGCAAATACCTCGTAAAATTCATACTGGAAGTTGCTGCAGGCCGATTGATCATAAAGTTGGTTTTGCGAAACTATCGCACAAATTAAAGATGTTTATAGAAACAACACCTTATAGACGGGGTGACTCTTCTGACGCTCAATTACACAGATATTAACAATAAGGTAGAACTACAGGTAGTCTACTGCTCTGGTCTGTAAATAAGGTCGTTCTGAACCTTATTTATCACGCAAAATACTTAAATTAGGAGTTTAAAATCTAAGTAATATGATTTTTGACTATTTCATCTCCAAAAGTGTAAGATGAAAACACGTTTTGATAAAATTTTCTCGATAGAAATATTTTTTGAAAAATGGTCTTCGTTCGCAGAGTTTTTGTTATTGTAGCTCAAATGCGATGAAAGAAATAATGATTTTTAGACTAAAAGATAGGTTATTAGTAATTCATCAAAATTTAAATATGAAAATACAATTAACCGGTCTGATTTTATATAAAATAGAAATAACGAATTTGGCGCTTACGTTTTTTTTTTTGAGCGACTCGAGACTATCTCCTATCTCATCATTCACGGGCTAAACCGCCAAGCGCTATCCCTTGCGCGCACTTGATCAGTCTGCGTACGCCTTTGCCGAGCGATGGTACCAAACATTTGAGGCCTCGTCTTAAGGCGCTGTGCATCAGAAGAATACCGTAACGTCTATTTTTTTGTCGCGCAGTTAGCCTTATTTTTCATGGAATACTAGCATGAAAAAAATATGAAGTGCAGTTCAAAGATCATAATAAATGGTTACATCAAAATATTTTCAAAAAACTATTTAAACCCTGCCAAATAAAGTAGCAAAAAAGCTACATCCAGAAAAAGTTTCATCGCGAATTACTTGAAATTTTCAGCGACAACTACCAATTTTTTTACGTCTATAATATGTATAACTAAATGAGCTAGATGGTTATCTAAAAAAAATACGAAATTTGGTTATAATTATTGAATTATTAAATTAAAAGTGTAAATTAACACGGAAATGGCAGACACGAGTTTGAAATGAGACTAGTAACAGGCCAAGCGGTATTGCCAGTTTCAACCGCTACAAACGGTTAAGGGATACAGCGCCTTAAATTGAAAATATGTGATGAACTATTATCTTATTTTTCTACACTCACATTATTTTGTAGTTATTCACGTTCTGAATCTATTCGTGCGCCCGATTGGGGCCAAAATCAATAGTTTGATTAGTTAATTCTGATTCCTGGATCTCGCGGGGCCGTACGAGATCAAATGCGCCTGTTTTCAAATTTCGGGGAGCCGAGCTAAACTTTTCGCCTTTGATATTAAATTAATACTTCACCATTAAAGTTCTATTTCCGTTTGTTCTCTTAATTTTTGAGTTCAGTCTATTGGTTTACAGGTTACTAATTGATTTATGTTCAGTAGTAACTTATGTTAACTTTAAATTTAGAATCACTCTGTTTTAAATCTAAAATAGGTTATACATTTATTGTAAATTACTTTATTATTCCTTGTTTTGCCATTAGACCCAAAGGCCACGTTAGAAATTTATCCTAACTAATATTATAAATGTGAAAGTGAATTTGTTTATTTGTTACGTTTTCACGTTGTAAATACTGAACCGATCATCATGAAATTTAGCATACACACGTTATCTGGGGTCCTTACCCCATAAAATGTACTCTTTGTCCGTCTCCTTAGACGGACAAAGGGTACATTTAATCCCAGGAAAAAGTACTGTTCCCGAGAGATCGACATTGAAGCGGGCGGAGTCGCGGGCGTAAACTAGTAATAGCTATAATGTCACCTAGTATGCCATAATTTATATTTTAAACCCAGAAGACTTAGTGTCCACAAACATGTGGATTAGTAAAATAATCAGTCTTCCGAACTTCCCCGTCTGTGCAAGAAAAATAATATTCTATGATTTTTATTTTGTGTCTTTATAATACAGTCAAGCAAAAACTGCCACACTTTCTAGCGAAAATACTAAATCCACAACTAGAATAATCAATCAGATTTCTCAAAAACACCCGTGAAAAGCTAGCAAACAATAAAGATAGAAAAAGTCATTATGACGTCAAAATATTAACGACACGTCCAATATGACGTCAAATAAAGCCGAAACTTGTGTCATATTCAATAAAAGTTTAGTTTCGGCGAACTCGTAGCTTGCCTGTTTTATCTTTTGTTTTGACAACGCGATGCTGTGTGTCAAATTTGTACAGATCAAAGAGCGCATTTCGTCTGAAATAAATTCATTTATTTTCTCGCGTGTGTTCGAATTTGTTCAGGTTGAACGTTTTTCAATTGGGTTGATATATTTAGGCACTCATTTGTTTTAATGAGATGTTTGATGTCTTTGAAGCATCTGTTACACGCGTACAGTAAACAGTAGAGTAGACTTTAAAGTACTTAATATGCTACTCACTATATTTTAGAGAAACAGCATTGTTAGTGTAGTAGAAAAATTGGTAGAGTAGAGGGACTAGCAACGTGTGCAAGCTACTCTTCCTTCCACTCTACTTTACCACGCACTCTACCAATATTCGGATAATCTACCCATGTATTCGCTTAAAAGAGTAAAGTTCGAGTAATTGTGACAGCCGCGGCGTTCTAATTATGCTAACAAATTCAAATTTACGTGAAGACAAATCTACTGTACTAAAGATGAGTTAACCGAATTTGTAGAGTAGTTGGCTAGTAAACTCTACGCGTGTACTGTGAACATAATTTGTATATAAAATAATTTTTACCATCATTGACACATAAGTGTCTATATGCAATTATTATTATCCCAAACTTTTGGCTCTATTCGGTTAAAAAGAACAAATATCTTTGTATGATTAGTTTTGTATTATTCTATTTTAAACTTTCTCGCGACGAAAATGTTCGAGCTAAGTCCCGTTAAAATTAATAAATAGTTTTGCAATAGTATGATGGGATGGGTGACCGCAAGTGGCATAACAACATCACGAGCTTCTCCATGCTTTGGAAGGCACGTTAAGTTGGTCCCGGCTGTCATAATTGGTGGCAGTCGTTAAATTATATCAGATGCCTTTATGCAGCAAGTCTCCCATCTCACCTGATGGTAAGTGACGAGGATGTTACATGCCTATCCAAGAGATACCCATTTATTCTACTTTTAACTGTCCCGGGACTGTACTTGTCTGGGAATATAGACGCAGGCAGTTTATTCCACACCTTAGCTATTCGAACCAGAAAGGAACTGTTATTGGCGTTTAGTTCGACTCTTTGCTATTCCAACGATAAAAGAGTGAAAATTCTGTCTGCGCCTCGTAGTCCGATGGAGGAATGGTAAAGGTTCAACTAGCTCAAAGAGCGCACACTCTCCAAAATGGATCATATAAAAAACCGATAGGCAAGAGACTTTACGGCGATGCTCCAGGGAATGCAATTTCCTATTTGTGACCACGTCGTTGTTTATGAGCCTGCGGGCTCTTCGGTCAACAGAGTCCAATGCTTCAAGCTGGTATTTAGCTGAGCCATCCCAGAGATGACTATACTAGTAGTGATGATTTCCTTATATCATCTGAGAGATCTTTAAGTTGCAGTATAATCAACGTACGTAATAACAACGTACAGCCAATAACACGAACCATCTCAACATTAATTAAGCGCTTCACTTCACATTTCACTGTCGCTCCGTTTCTGTCAAATATTCCGTCTTGGCAGCCGGAAGATGACGTGAGTATTGTGAAACTTTAAATGAACTGTGCGTTTGTTTGTTTTGAATCATAAATTACAATTATATTTACTGATAAATATATAGGCTCGTTTACGAGTACTACCGTAGGATTAAGAGTGGAGAACTAAAAGTCGGGAAGGCAAGATTTAGAAAACTGATGTCGTATAGGCAGAAATAAAATATTGTTGACTCAAAAGCATTTTTCTCTTTATCATCGAAACCTCGTAATTATCCCATGACCAAAGGGCTGGCAATTACCTGGCTCAAATAGTGTTGTGCCGTGCTTGAAGTTTTCGAGAACGGCGAGAACGGGTAGGAATTTATTTCCGAGAATTTCTTCTTCTTTCTCTCAAGAGCGGGAATTATCTTTAATTGAAAAATTCTCGAAAGTTATTGGAAATTTCTGTGAACGGAAATTCATGAGTGCGGAGAATTTCTCTCCGGCACATCACTAGGCTCTAAAAAAATCATTGAAAATATAAAGAAGTTGCTCAGAAACTTGATACCTAAATTTGTTGAGCCCTAGACCAAAGGTATTACTAGCGCTTACGCAAGTTAAGCAACAAGTGTCATAAAAATATCTAAAACTTCTCCATACTTTGGACCATTGAGGTGTCATCATTAGATGGCATTTGTTTAGTTATGTCTAACACCAGTGATGGTCACTACCACAGACAAGAAGCAAGCAACATTTCAGACTTATGTTTTGGACGGCTCCGTGGCGCAGTGGTTAACACGCTAACCTGCGACACGAGGGTGCCCGGGTTCAATCCCCGGTCAGGTCATGATGGAAAACGATCTTTTTCAGAATCACTATATAAGTATCTATTATAAAATATAGTATTATTAAGTTAGTATCCTACGACACAAGCTCACAACTTACTGTGGGGCTAGCTCAATTTGTGTGATATGTCCCTATATATTTATTTACATTTGTGTATATTTTGTTTCAGAATCCGCGCCCGCATCCGGACCCCACTAAATGTGTCGCGAGTGCGTGTGTGTGTCTAAGTGGTAGTGTGTCGCGCGGCGGGGCATGCAGAGGGGGGAGCGGGGGTAGCGCGATGAAGGCGCGAGCAGCCGCCCACCTCGCGCTGCTGGTGCTGGCCAATCTCACGCCGCCAGGTATGTCATGATTACATGTTTTGCTTGTCTAGGCAAACCATCCAATTGTTTATGTTGCTATCATCATCAGGTCTTTTTAGTCTCCACTAAATGCATGACCCTCTCTATACTACCGGAGCCATACTTGGCCAGAGCAGACAGAGGATTTGGCCTACACTCTCCTCGCTGGCCAGACGGGTTGGAGATTGTCATCAACTCATTGATGTTTATTAGCTTTGTTTAGCTTGTATTTCCTAAGCCGCCTCTTACGACCTCCATGGGAAGACTAGGAGTGGTCCTATTCTACTCTGCTGGAAACCACACGGCTACCGGAAACCACACGGTTTTGTTGCTAGGCTATCATCATTTCAGCCGTGAAAAGTCCACCTGTCTACTGGACAAACGCCTCTCCAAAGGGTTCTTTATTCCATGGAAGGATTGGTATTGCCATACTCGCCACGATTGGCAGTGGGTTGGCGCAGTTCCTTTGGCTTTTTGCTTCCGATCCTGCTGTTCACTGGAAGAATTTTTAAGCTTGGGAAGGATAGGAATTTGTTGGATTTAGGAGGCGAATAAAGGTATTGGGATACTACTTACTCGGATTAATGGAGAAAAAGCAAGTAATACCTCGGGAGGTGGGGTGCCCTTACCCCATGCTATAGATCATCATCATTTCGAGTAGGTGTAACGGTAAAACGACCATGCACACCCTGGTGTCAGAGTTCTTCGGAACCGCCTCTCGGCCTCTGACGTTTAACGACTACCAGATGGCAGCCGGGACCACCGGCTTAACGTGCCTTTCCGAAGCACGGAATCATCTTTATTATCAATCACGTGATTCAAGCCTGCAATGTTCTAACAAAACTGGAAACAACTAAACGAAGTATGCTTCCGTTGGGAATCGAACTTATGACCCTCGGGTCAACAGGCAAACGCCTTAACCACTAGACCACGGAGGCTGTTGCCATAGCTGCAACTACTAGACAGGCAGTTGAGTATGACACCCTTACCAATTTAGACATAATGAACATTAATTACGCCTGTGTAAAAGCTTTTCGAAACACTAATAACTGCAGTAAAAGCGATATCACTACCTCGACCAAACGGTAATCTACAAAATGGGCATATATTGTTGAACCCACAACTTTATCTATGCAAAACAGTTCATAAGTTGTACAATGGGGCAATCAGCTAGTATCGCTGCTGTAAACGACACGAAACTATTCACCCCTTTATGAGTAGGCAAAATTTTATAACTTTTCCCTTTTCCCATAGAGCACAGTTTTTCCTATAAATAAATAATATGTTTACTTTAAATAAATTATTTGCTCGCATTTTTATCTATTAAATAATCATTAATACGGTAGGTAATAATCTGTTTTTGCTAACTGGTTTTTTACTGTCGTTAAGGCAGACGAAATAATAAAGCAGGAATTTGTAGAAGCGTACCTCAAGACCCAGAAACGAATCCATAGATTTTTGCAATCGCAATACTGGTGTAGCTATGTTATTTTTATTATTCTTGTTTCGGTCATGACATTGAATATATGTACACAACTGTTGTGACAGGTCGACATATTTTAAAGAACTAGGCGACGAGGCATTTTATAAACTTTTATCACAAAAAGCTTTGTGACGTAGCATCACGAGCCAGTCACGGTGTTTACGCGTGATCAGCGCACGACGCAGGCGCATGGTCTCAGAGCGGCACACACAATGACACGTAGCCACTACTGCGCAGGCGCGCACCGTCCATACGAAGTTAGCTTACGCACACATTGACCGATCGCCGCGTATATAAGCAATCGCGGCCCAGTACTAGGCATCCCGTCCATCCGCGGCTTTCTCAAAAACGCCTCCAAGCGTTTCTTTGAGAATGCTGCACGCCATCCCAATCCGTTAGTGGTGCAAGCCGCTAACTACTCCCCCAACCTACACGATACGACCTTACGTCGTAGACGTCCTAGGAACGTACTTGACGATCCCGATGATCCTATTGACATCGCACAAGCCCGCCCCGACCCCTCTCCGGCTCCGAATAGCCGGAGGAATCCCACTATCCGACCCCGTCGCACTCGACACCGGAACAGAGTGCGTAGAGTAGGATTAGCTCCGATTACTGGTGACCGCCCGGCGGTCCCGGGTGACTTGCACCCAGGATAGGCCCTTCTGGCAACGTAGCTTTCGGCCCATAAGGCAAAAGATGAGAGTTGCTGCTCTCCAAAGGCTTTTGCCATTGATTCTCAGATTGGCCCTTCAGGCTTGCATGCACGCATACGCGGCCCATCAGGCACTATGAGAGTTTGCTGTCTCTCCAAGCCTTGCGCACACAGGCAACGCCCAAAGCCGAGGTCCGTCCCTCCTGGGGGCCCTTTGGTGATGTTGCCTATAAAGGTTGAGGGCACTCTGCCCTCACCTCAAACGCCCGGTGAAGTAGCGAAAGCTCACTTGGAGCTAGCTATATAGTCATTACAAAAAAAAAAAAAAAAAAAAAAAAAAAAAAAAAAAAAAAAAAAAAAAGTACTAGGCAGCATTCTGTCCCGAATGCTCAAGAGGCGACTTTCAAGTCGGCGTTGGACTCCTCGTTCGACTGGGCCGTCTCTCCCTTTCCCCCTCTACTCCTCTCCAACCCATCCCGGAAGTACTATTGTCGGCGTGGACGCCGCTGCCGGCGCGTACTTCACCTCCTCCCCCTCACTCTTCCGCCTCCGTACCGCTTCCCCCGCGTACCGCGCTTCCCTGGTCTAGGGGCCGCCCAGCGGTCTCTTGATTAAGGGTGGTAGCGCTCGGTCCGAAGGGTGGGTACGTTCACCCCCGAGGGTGTATCTTATATGTGGCCTTGTTAGAACGGGTCCAGCAACCCCGGCCACCGTCACCGCGTCCCCGCGCGCGTCTCACCCCCCCGTTATACCCGGGCAGCGGCCCGGGTCCGGTTAGTCATTACAATATACCTGTCGTTGTGTGTGTGCGTGTAGGTCCTTAAGTTAGTATATCCGGTCACCCTCTCCTCTCTCTAGAAAGGGTGGTTTACGAGATAGCGTTATCCAGTGTATTAGATATAGTCCTAGTATTTAAGGAACGCCTAGATTAAGATATACAATTGCAGAACCGTGTAATAAACACATATTTGTTATTCCGTCCGAGTGGTTTGGACTTACTCTCCCAATAGAATCCCATACGTCACAGGCTCCCTGCCATACCCTTCAGGTAGCAGGTCCTTTCACTTGCTGACCCCCGCCATACCCCTCAGGTAGCGGGGCAGCACACTGATCGACTCCTTGCCGTGCCCTTCAGGTAGCAGAGTCGCTCTTTTAATGCTACACAGCCATCCTGGGTTCGATTCCCGGGAAAGCTACGTTGCATTTGGCGCCCAACTGAAAAACCCACTTAGGGGTTGATTAGGGATACGTCACATTTGGCAATTTGTTTAGGATCAATAGCGATTCCACAAGTACCAAATAGATAGTACAAATTAAATAACCTTGCCGGGAATACGTAAAGATTTCATTGGGAGCCCAGATAAACCCAGACCACTAAATACTGTTTATTTAAAAAAAAAAAAATAGAAAAAGCAAAATATACTTATCCCGTATAAAAATAAATACCAATTCCTGTCCGCTTTAAAGATAGTAAATTTATTAAACAACAGACCGCGTAAACGTCTTAACCGCGAACCGGTAAATATACAAACCGCGTAAATAAATATAAAATAAATAAACCGCTAGAAAAATATATTATCTAGTATAGAGTAGTAATTTTAGTATTATCTAGTATATAGTAGTAGCAATAAGACAATAGTCGATGTCATGCCCACATCCTGGGTATACACTCTGAAAAAAGAAGAATTGATCAACGAACTCGGGAAAAGAGGAGTATCCGCTACAGATAAAACTGTAGAAGAATTGCGGAAACAACTCGTACAAATAATCAAGGAGAGCTATAAGGAGAAAAAACGATCGTCCGAAGAAACTAACATACATCAAGAAGAGGAGGAATTTAAAGAAGCGGAAACATCCAAGATGGCCGATACAAAAGACATTAGAAATATGGACAAGATATTTACAAAGTGGAATGTGAGCTTTGACACAACGGGAGATGCGGTGGAGTTCCTGGAAAGGATAGATGAGTTGATTAGCACCATTATGAAAAACAAAGACGAGCTACTACAATTCGTACCGAAATTATTAAAAGGAAAAGCCTTACTATGGCACAGAAACAATAATCAATACTGGAAAACATGGGAGGATTTCGAGAATGACTTTAAGTTATTCTACTTTCCCAGGAATTATGAAGCCAACCTGCTCAGCCGTATTGCGACCCGGAAACAATGGTCCGAGGAACGATTTATAGTTTACCTAACTCAAATGCAAACCTTAATTAGAAGACACGGTAAAATGAGCGAAACCGAATCTATAGATATGATCTACAACAATATGAAGCCGCAGTACAAATACTACATAAAAAGAAATGATTTCCAGAGCATGAGAGAGCTAATCGCTATGGCGGGAGACTACGAAGATATAAGTCGAGAAGAAAAGAGAACAAACAATTTCCAGCATAAGGGATTCCAGAATAACAATTTCCAGCCAGAAGAACACCGTTCTAAAGAAATATTTACACCGAAAGCACACCAAGAGCCCCATTCTAGAACCAGTACACAAGCAGGCAGGAAAATACACCCCCAATACGACAGCAGAACTCATTGCTGGAGCTGTGGGAAGCCGAACCACTCTGCCAAAGAATGCAGAGGGAAACAACAAATATTTTGCAGTATATGTGGGAAAATGGGAGTTTTAAGTAAACAGTGTTGCCGAAGCTTTAGGAAAGAAGCTTGCACAATAAAACAAGAGTGGGAAGATGACAATAGGACGTTTATATCCGTGAAAATTAATTCAAAGGAATGTAAAGCACTCGTCGATACAGGTTCAACATGCACTTACGTGAATAACGAAGTACTAAAATATTTCCAAGAAGAAAAAGATTATCCAAGAGAACAGGTCAGTACAACAGTGATACTTGCAAATGGCACCAAAATACCAGTCGAACAAAGTGAAATAGTAAAAGTAGAGATCAACAACCACAAGATCAAGCACAAAGTGTTTAATTTACCGTCATCACCACATGTTATACTGGGGATGGACATTTTGAAACGATGTGGATATACTTTCCAGTGGAAACAACCGATAACAAATGAACAGAAGAAACAACCAGATCAATGTTTTGAAGAGGAATCTCCGGTTCAAAGGGAGAAAAAGAAGTTAGCAGACACCGTTAACACTTCCGACTCTAGTAAAAGAGACTGGTATCAACACAAAGAAGAAGAAGTAAGACAACACCCAAACAATATAACCGACTTCCGCATAAAAGAAGAAAAATTATATAAACGGATAAGCAAACCTGCATATGGAGTAAAAGTACACCCGGACTCAGAATGGAAACTATGTGTGCCTAGCCAGAAAATTGAACAAACAATAACCGAAAACCACATTTCGCCTACAGCGAGTCATATGAGTACCTCAAAAACAATTAAGATGATTGCCCAGCGATATTATTGGCCAGGAATATTCCGTGACACAGCAAGATATGTAAATCGCTGTGAAATTTGTAGTAAACAAAAAGCATCGCAGAAAACAAACTCAGAAACTATGCACATAAACAAGACCGGTACAAAACCAAAAGGGGAATCGCCGCAAGCAATCTCAAAACCGAGACACGCAGCAACCGCACTCTCTCTGTTTAAATACCGGCAACCACAAACGACGCCTTTAAAGGACCCATCAGAAAACAAACCCATGAAGATAAACCAGAAGGGATCGGTAGCTGAAAGACGGAACAACACAGGAACGACACCACCGTTCTTTCCAAGCTCACCACAACATATAACAATCCATTGCACCGATTCTACGGTAAGGGCACATCGCAAGAAGAGACGGGGCAAGAAAAGAAACCGAGGGAATACCGTAGGCCAAGTAAGACTTCCGAGGTATGTGCCAAAGAGGCAACCATTTACCTAAGAAACCTAGATTCTTTTTAATTTAAGTTTTTTTTCTTCTTTTCCGTAAAGAGAGTATTTATTTTAAGTTTCAAGTTGTTACTAAATCGATAAGTAGATCAAACTATTAATAAGCTTATTATTTTTTAATTGTTTGGTTTTCTTTGTTAAATTATTAAATTACCTAGATAAGTGATGAAGAGAATGTGATAAGATTATAAGCAGGATTTGGTTTGACCTGTTAATTAGATATGTTATTAATTTTTAAGTAACCTGACAAGCGATATTCGAAACCCCTTAAAGTTTAATAACAATAATAAAAGTACAATATGCATATATATAAATATGAACATATATAATATAAAGTCTACCGAAAAACGCTTGTAACCTCTACCGTCAGCTAATTATTTTTATAAACCATTATTGTAATAATGAAGGTAAACCGTAAAAGTTTGTCTCATAAATGTTACCGATCAGATGTTGTATTGTAATGTCAACCTAGAATGCACCATATGCAGTCATAAAGAGGAATAGAGAGACAAGTCATGTCATAAGTGCACTCAAGGTCGATTTTGACTAGCTCCATGGCGCAGCGGTCAACACGCCTGCCTGCGACACGGAGTGACCGGGTTCAATCCCCGGCCAGGTCAAGATGGAAAATGATCTTTTTCAGATTGGCCTGGGTCTTGGATGTGTATCTATATATGTATTTGTTATAAAATATAGTATCGTTGAGTTAGTATCCCATAACACAAGTCTCGAACTTACTTTGGGGCTAGCTCAATCTGTGTGATTTGTCCGTATATATTTATATTTATTTATATTTATTATACGCCGTGATTACTATAGATGTTTATAAAACCGGGAATCATAAACACTAAAACGAAATTGTAAACAAATAATTTTTCAACCGTCTCCAAAGACAAAATGGAGGTTGCCAATTCAATCCCTATGTATAAGATTGTTAATATAACACAGGTTTGTATATAGGTTTTGAATATATGGTCGACACCAGCCTTTAAACAGGTGTACTTAATTCCAGAAGTGTATGTTTGTATGGTTGTCCGCACATATCTCAAGAACGATAAGTCGGATAACAAGTAATTATTTTTTGTATGTACTGGGTTAAGTCCAACCAAGAGAAAAATAAAAGTTATTAGTTATACCTAGCGATTCAAAAGTTTTTTTTATAAAGATTAGAGTGTTAATAAATCACTATATTACTATTTAAAGGTCCATTTTAAAACATTTTCATTATTTTTAAATATATTCCAGTATGTTAAAAGTAAAGTTTGAAGTGAACTCAGTAAATGTTTGTTATAATTATCCGTATTTGTTCTAAGATTCAATCCTCTTTCTAATATGTTTGCCTTTAGATTTTCCGTAGGGGATTTTTAGTGAGACCCAATGTTTATGGTATTAACATGGCGATTTTTCCCCTACAGGTAAAAATCTCCAGAGGAGGGAGGAGAATGTGACGTAGCATCACGAGCCAGTCACGGTGTTTACGCGTGATCAGCGCACGACGCAGGCGCATGGTCTCAGAGCGGCACACACAATGACACGTAGCCACTACTGCGCAGGCGCGCACCGTCCATACGAAGTTAGCTTACGCACACATTGACCGATCGCCGCGTATATAAGCAATCGCGGCCCAGTACTAGGCACTTCGGCCCATAAGGCAAAAGATGAGAGTTGCTGCTCTCTAAAGGCTTTTGCCATTGTTTCTCAGATTGGCCCTTCAGGCTTGCATGCACGCATACGCGGCCCATCAGGCAATACGAGAGTTTGCTGTCTCTCCAAGCCTTGCGCACACAGGCAACGCCCAAAGCCGAGGTCCGTCCCTCCTGGGGGCCCTTTGGTGATGTTGTCTATAAAGGTTGAGGGCACTCTGCCCTCACCTCAAACGCCCGGTGAAGTAGCGAAAGCTCACTTGGAGCTAGCTACATAGTCCTTTCAAAAAAAAAAAAAAAAAAAAAAAAAAGTACTAGGCAGCATTCTGTCCCGAATGCTCAAGAGGCGACTTTCAAGTCGGCGTTGGACTCCTCGTTCGACTGGGCCGTCTCTCCCTTTCCCCCTCTACTCCTCTCCAACCCATCCCGGAAGTACTATTGTCGGCGTGGACGCCGCTGCCGGCGCGTACTTCACCTCCTCCCCCTCACTCTTCCGCCTCCGTACCGCTTCCCCCGCGTACCGCGCTTCCCTGGTCTAGGGGCCGCCCAGCGGTCTCTTGATTAAGGGTGGTAGCGCTCGGTCCGAAGGGTGGGTACGTTCACCCCCGAGGGTGTATCTTATATGTGGCCTTGTTAGAACGGGTCCAGCAACCCCGGCCACCGTCACCGCGTCCCCGCGCGCGTCTCACCCCCCCGTTATACCCGGGCAGCGGCCCGGGTCCGGTTAGTCATTACAATATACCTGTCGTTGTGTGTGTGCGTGTAGGTCCTTAAGTTAGTATATCCGGTCACCCTCTCCTCTCTCTAGAAAGGGTGGTTTACGAGATAGCGTTATCCAGTGTATTAGATATAGTCCTAGTATTTAAGGAACGCCTAGATTAAGATATACAATTGCAGAACCGTGTAATAAACACATATTTGTTATTCCGTCCGAGTGGTTTGGACTTACTCTCCCAATAGAATCCCATACGTCACAGGCTCCCTGCCATACCCTTCAGGTAGCAGGTCCTTTCACTTGCTGACCCCCGCCATACCCCTCAGGTAGCGGGGCAGCACACTGATCGACTCCTTGCCGTGCCCTTCAGGTAGCAGAGTCGCTCTTTTAATGCTACACAGCCATCCTGGGTTCGATTCCCGGGAAAGCTACGTTGCATTTGGCGCCCAACTGAAAAACCCACTTAGGGGTTGATTAGGGATACGTCACATTTGGCAATTTGTTTAGGATCAATAGCGATTCCACAAGTACCAAATAGATAGTACAAATTAAATAACCTTGCCGGGAATACGTAAAGATTTCATTGGGAGCCCAGATAAACCCAGACCACTAAATACTGTTTATTTAAAAAAAAAAAAATAGAAAAAGCAAAATATACTTATCCCGTATAAAAATAAATACCAATTCCTGTCCGCTTTAAAGATAGTAAATTTATTAAACAACAGACCGCGTAAACGTCTTAACCGCGAACCGGTAAATATACAAACCGCGTAAATAAATATAAAATAAATAAACCGCTAGAAAAATATATTATCTAGTATAGAGTAGTAATTTTAGTATTATCTAGTATATAGTAGTAGCAATAAGACAATAGTCGATGTCATGCCCACATCCTGGGTATACACTCTGAAAAAAGAAGAATTGATCAACGAACTCGGGAAAAGAGGAGTATCCGCTACAGATAAAACTGTAGAAGAATTGCGGAAACAACTCGTACAAATAATCAAGGAGAGCTATAAGGAGAAAAAACGATCGTCCGAAGAAACTAACATACATCAAGAAGAGGAGGAATTTAAAGAAGCGGAAACATCCAAGATGGCCGATACAAAAGACATTAGAAATATGGACAAGATATTTACAAAGTGGAATGTGAGCTTTGACACAACGGGAGATGCGGTGGAGTTCCTGGAAAGGATAGATGAGTTGATTAGCACCATTATGAAAAACAAAGACGAGCTACTACAATTCGTACCGAAATTATTAAAAGGAAAAGCCTTACTATGGCACAGAAACAATAATCAATACTGGAAAACATGGGAGGATTTCGAGAATGACTTTAAGTTATTCTACTTTCCCAGGAATTATGAAGCCAACCTGCTCAGCCGTATTGCGACCCGGAAACAATGGTCCGAGGAACGATTTATAGTTTACCTAACTCAAATGCAAACCTTAATTAGAAGACACGGTAAAATGAGCGAAACCGAATCTATAGATATGATCTACAACAATATGAAGCCGCAGTACAAATACTACATAAAAAGAAATGATTTCCAGAGCATGAGAGAGCTAATCGCTATGGCGGGAGACTACGAAGATATAAGTCGAGAAGAAAAGAGAACAAACAATTTCCAGCATAAGGGATTCCAGAATAACAATTTCCAGCCAGAAGAACACCGTTCTAAAGAAATATTTACACCGAAAGCACACCAAGAGCCCCATTCTAGAACCAGTACACAAGCAGGCAGGAAAATACACCCCCAATACGACAGCAGAACTCATTGCTGGAGCTGTGGGAAGCCGAACCACTCTGCCAAAGAATGCAGAGGGAAACAACAAATATTTTGCAGTATATGTGGGAAAATGGGAGTTTTAAGTAAACAGTGTTGCCGAAGCTTTAGGAAAGAAGCTTGCACAATAAAACAAGAGTGGGAAGATGACAATAGGACGTTTATATCCGTGAAAATTAATTCAAAGGAATGTAAAGCACTCGTCGATACAGGTTCAACATGCACTTACGTGAATAACGAAGTACTAAAATATTTCCAAGAAGAAAAAGATTATCCAAGAGAACAGGTCAGTACAACAGTGATACTTGCAAATGGCACCAAAATACCAGTCGAACAAAGTGAAATAGTAAAAGTAGAGATCAACAACCACAAGATCAAGCACAAAGTGTTTAATTTACCGTCATCACCACATGTTATACTGGGGATGGACATTTTGAAACGATGTGGATATACTTTCCAGTGGAAACAACCGATAACAAATGAACAGAAGAAACAACCAGATCAATGTTTTGAAGAGGAATCTCCGGTTCAAAGGGAGAAAAAGAAGTTAGCAGACACCGTTAACACTTCCGACTCTAGTAAAAGAGACTGGTATCAACACAAAGAAGAAGAAGTAAGACAACACCCAAACAATATAACCGACTTCCGCATAAAAGAAGAAAAATTATATAAACGGATAAGCAAACCTGCATATGGAGTAAAAGTACACCCGGACTCAGAATGGAAACTATGTGTGCCTAGCCAGAAAATTGAACAAACAATAACCGAAAACCACATTTCGCCTACAGCGAGTCATATGAGTACCTCAAAAACAATTAAGATGATTGCCCAGCGATATTATTGGCCAGGAATATTCCGTGACACAGCAAGATATGTAAATCGCTGTGAAATTTGTAGTAAACAAAAAGCATCGCAGAAAACAAACTCAGAAACTATGCACATAAACAAGACCGGTACAAAACCAAAAGGGGAATCGCCGCAAGCAATCTCAAAACCGAGACACGCAGCAACCGCACTCTCTCTGTTTAAATACCGGCAACCACAAACGACGCCTTTAAAGGACCCATCAGAAAACAAACCCATGAAGATAAACCAGAAGGGATCGGTAGCTGAAAGACGGAACAACACAGGAACGACACCACCGTTCTTTCCAAGCTCACCACAACATATAACAATCCATTGCACCGATTCTACGGTAAGGGCACATCGCAAGAAGAGACGGGGCAAGAAAAGAAACCGAGGGAATACCGTAGGCCAAGTAAGACTTCCGAGGTATGTGCCAAAGAGGCAACCATTTACCTAAGAAACCTAGATTCTTTTTAATTTAAGTTTTTTTTCTTCTTTTCCGTAAAGAGAGTATTTATTTTAAGTTTCAAGTTGTTACTAAATCGATAAGTAGATCAAACTATTAATAAGCTTATTATTTTTTAATTGTTTGGTTTTCTTTGTTAAATTATTAAATTACCTAGATAAGTGATGAAGAGAATGTGATAAGATTATAAGCAGGATTTGGTTTGACCTGTTAATTAGATATGTTATTAATTTTTAAGTAACCTGACAAGCGATATTCGAAACCCCTTAAAGTTTAATAACAATAATAAAAGTACAATATGCATATATATAAATATGAACATATATAATATAAAGTCTACCGAAAAACGCTTGTAACCTCTACCGTCAGCTAATTATTTTTATAAACCATTATTGTAATAATGAAGGTAAACCGTAAAAGTTTGTCTCATAAATGTTACCGATCAGATGTTGTATTGTAATGTCAACCTAGAATGCACCATATGCAGTCATAAAGAGGAATAGAGAGACAAGTCATGTCATAAGTGCACTCAAGGTCGATTTTGACTAGCTCCATGGCGCAGCGGTCAACACGCCTGCCTGCGACACGGAGTGACCGGGTTCAATCCCCGGCCAGGTCAAGATGGAAAATGATCTTTTTCAGATTGGCCTGGGTCTTGGATGTGTATCTATATATGTATTTGTTATAAAATATAGTATCGTTGAGTTAGTATCCCATAACACAAGTCTCGAACTTACTTTGGGGCTAGCTCAATCTGTGTGATTTGTCCGTATATATTTATATTTATTTATATTTATTATACGCCGTGATTACTATAGATGTTTATAAAACCGGGAATCATAAACACTAAAACGAAATTGTAAACAAATAATTTTTCAACCGTCTCCAAAGACAAAATGGAGGTTGCCAATTCAATCCCTATGTATAAGATTGTTAATATAACACAGGTTTGTATATAGGTTTTGAATATATGGTCGACACCAGCCTTTAAACAGGTGTACTTAATTCCAGAAGTGTATGTTTGTATGGTTGTCCGCACATATCTCAAGAACGATAAGTCGGATAACAAGTAATTATTTTTTGTATGTACTGGGTTAAGTCCAACCAAGAGAAAAATAAAAGTTATTAGTTATACCTAGCGATTCAAAAGTTTTTTTTATAAAGATTAGAGTGTTAATAAATCACTATATTACTATTTAAAGGTCCATTTTAAAACATTTTCATTATTTTTAAATATATTCCAGTATGTTAAAAGTAAAGTTTGAAGTGAACTCAGTAAATGTTTGTTATAATTATCCGTATTTGTTCTAAGATTCAATCCTCTTTCTAATATGTTTGCCTTTAGATTTTCCGTAGGGGATTTTTAGTGAGACCCAATGTTTATGGTATTAACATGGCGATTTTTCCCCTACAGGTAAAAATCTCCAGAGGAGGGAGGAGAATGTGACGTAGCATCACGAGCCAGTCACGGTGTTTACGCGTGATCAGCGCACGACGCAGGCGCATGGTCTCAGAGCGGCACACACAATGACACGTAGCCACTACTGCGCAGGCGCGCACCGTCCATACGAAGTTAGCTTACGCACACATTGACCGATCGCCGCGTATATAAGCAATCGCGGCCCAGTACTAGGCACTTCGGCCCATAAGGCAAAAGATGAGAGTTGCTGCTCTCTAAAGGCTTTTGCCATTGTTTCTCAGATTGGCCCTTCAGGCTTGCATGCACGCATACGCGGCCCATCAGGCAATACGAGAGTTTGCTGTCTCTCCAAGCCTTGCGCACACAGGCAACGCCCAAAGCCGAGGTCCGTCCCTCCTGGGGGCCCTTTGGTGATGTTGTCTATAAAGGTTGAGGGCACTCTGCCCTCACCTCAAACGCCCGGTGAAGTAGCGAAAGCTCACTTGGAGCTAGCTACATAGTCCTTTCAAAAAAAAAAAAAAAAAAAAAAAAAAAGTACTAGGCAGCATTCTGTCCCGAATGCTCAAGAGGCGACTTTCAAGTCGGCGTTGGACTCCTCGTTCGACTGGGCCGTCTCTCCCTTTCCCCCTCTACTCCTCTCCAACCCATCCCGGAAGTACTATTGTCGGCGTGGACGCCGCTGCCGGCGCGTACTTCACCTCCTCCCCCTCACTCTTCCGCCTCCGTACCGCTTCCCCCGCGTACCGCGCTTCCCTGGTCTAGGGGCCGCCCAGCGGTCTCTTGATTAAGGGTGGTAGCGAGGATACCTAACCCCTGGCCTAGGGGTAGTCACAGCGCTAGCGCCTGGCTACCGCTCGGTCCGAAGGGTGGGTACGTTCACCCCCGAGGGTGTATCTTATATGTGGCCTTGTTAGAACGGGTCCAGCAACCCCGGCCACCGTCACCGCGTCCCCGCGCGCGTCTCACCCCCCCGTTATACCCGGGCAGCGGCCCGGGTCCGGTTAGTCATTACAATATACCTGTCGTTGTGTGTGTGCGTGTAGGTCCTTAAGTTAGTATATCCGGTCACCCTCTCCTCTCTCTAGAAAGGGTGGTTTACGAGATAGCGTTATCCAGTGTATTAGATATAGTCCTAGTATTTAAGGAACGCCTAGATTAAGATATACAATTGCAGAACCGTGTAATAAACACATATTTGTTATTCCGTCCGAGTGGTTTGGACTTACTCTCCCAATAGAATCCCATACGTCACAGGCTCCCTGCCATACCCTTCAGGTAGCAGGTCCTTTCACTTGCTGACCCCCGCCATACCCCTCAGGTAGCGGGGCAGCACACTGATCGACTCCTTGCCGTGCCCTTCAGGTAGCAGAGTCGCTCTTTTAATGCTACACAGCCATCCTGGGTTCGATCCCCGGGAAAGCTACGTTGCAGCTTAAGAAAGGCTTGCGGTTTCAATAAGGGCCAAAAGTTTTTCCGATGATAGTGCCGCGATAATGTCGAGCGCCCGGTTTTTCGTGTAAGTCTACGATTTTAAGATCTGAGCCAAAGCACATTTAAAATCCAAGTTTTGATCAGCGTCAGTCATCTTCGGTGAACTGTCGTGACTATTGGCTTAACGTGCCTTCGTAAGCATCGAAGATCTCAAGATATATCGTACCAATTATTGTCACCAATCAAGAGGAAACGGCGCTTGGGCGTTGCAATGCAGCATAACAATGCACACTCCCATTGGGTCATTGGACCTATCCCAGTAGGCAACATTTAAAAAACTTTATTAATAGAAAGCTCCAGAAAGATTTCGATAAGTTTCCCCGAAACAATTGCGCTATAGTGTCAAGTTTTTCCAGCCCGTGGTTTTTTTTTAGGGACGAAAATAAAATATCCTGCATTTCAATTTCTAATATATTCTTTAACAGCCTCCGTGGTCCAGTGGTTAAGGCGTTTGCCTGTTGACCCGGGGGTCGTGGGTTCGATTCCCACCGGAAGCATACTTTGGTTAGGTGTTTTCCAGTTTGGTTAGGACATTGCAGTCTTGAATCACCTGATTGTTTGATAATAAAGATGATTCCGTGCTTCGGAAGGCACGTTAAGCCGGTGGTCCCGGCTGTCATCTGGTAGTCGTTAAAGGAACCACGTCAGAGCCGAGAGGCGTTTCCGAAGAACTCTGACACCAGGGTGTGCATGGTCGATTGATCGTGACACCTACTCGAAATGATGATGAATCTATTCTTTTATTAAATTGAGAACTAAATATGTTTCAAAGTTGCAAAAGATACTATTCCCGAAGGCCTATGTTCATCACGCGACTGGTGAGCGAAAGCTAGTTTTGAATAACAATAAAGCACAGTTTGTTATTTCATAGTATAGCTTCCTATCTGTTAATTCATTTAGCATAACAGTGAACAACATATGTCATAGATAGAGTTAGCAAAAAAAAAAAAAAACAAAAAAAAAGCACAAGGTACACTCTGTTATTCCCGCCAGTTCGCTTCTAGTTCCATACATAGACAATGTAATGAACGCCTTGGGCCCGGTCCGTCTCTATTACGCGTACATTTTTCACGAGGGCCACCGTTATTGGATTACCGTGGCTGAGGTAAAAACTAGGGCTTCAGGTGTAGCCGCCCTGCTTGGTTTTGTCCATCCACTAATGTTTGATTTATCCGACTGAAGCAAAGCCAAAAAAGGAGGGTTAATTTGGAAGCCACGAACAAGAATTACAAAAAAAGTTTATTACTTTCTTAATCATTTTCCGTATTAATTATATTATATAGCATTACAATGCTCGGGTTAATATTAAAATCGAATTGTTGTTTACTTTATTGTAAAAAGTCGTAATTTTTAAATTTTTGCCTGTGTTTGTCCGCTTATATTAATGACTGCCTTCTGTAAATGGATGTTTTGAATCGGTCCAGTAGTTTCTGGGTTTATCAATTACAATTACCAATAAATTTATACACATTTCTTTCCTCTTTATAATATGAGTATACGAGTAGATCAATTGTACGCAACCACTTTCCTTAAAATAAAGTTAAAATCTGGTATTTCAGCAATGTTAGATCATTCTAAAGAAGCAAACATAATCTTCATATACACTAGTAAACCATCAATCAGTTTCCTAGTAAGGTTGCCTCCGTGGTACAGTGGTTAAGGCGGAAAGCATACTTTGTTTAGTTGTTTCCAGTTTGGTTAGGCGGTCCCGAACAACTCTGCCACTAGGGTGTGCGTGGTCGATTGACCTTGTCACCTACAAGAAATGATGATCAATTAATTTTCTTATAAAATCATTATTTTTGTGACGAACTTTTATTATGAGTGTATTCATACTGTTTAGTGCTTTCCAAGACAAATCAAAAGAGGTTCAACACAATGACATTATCTTATTTAATTCATGAGTTTCTATAGACACCTTAAGACTCCATTATCAATACTCTCCATACTTCATTTGTATGGTAATCTGACCAACATATGCTCATTTCAGCTCAATGGAACGATAGTCTCATTAGCCTTCAATCTTTAACCCACATAGACGGACAGACACACTGACAGACTAAGAGCCGACATACACGGACTGCTGGAACAGTAAGCCATTGATCACCATTCATGGATAGTGTCGTGCCCTGCTCAAAATTTTCGAAAACGGTGAGAAGAACGCGTCGGAAATTTTTATTATCTTCTTACGGTCATATTAGTCCTTTGCCTAGTATTGGGACGACCGATATACCGGCCACCTACCTATATCGTTTACGATCACTAATAATTAGTCAGAAACATTGACCATTGGACCATTTTGTTCGCGGGCAGCCTCTTTAGCGTGCCAGCTGACAGGTATATTCTGTAGCTTTCCTGGCTCAACTATCTATTCGCTATATATTTGTCTAGAAATCGCTCCATCATTTCATAAACGAAAGTAAACAACATAAGAAATTATATCATGCTCAATAAATTTTAATGAAGCACAGAATATTTGATAGTAAATTGAAGTGAATTATTTAAATTGGCCCGAATCGTCCATTTTGTTTACAGTTACACGCCCCTGGGGGCATGGAGAGCTTGTCATTTAGTTGTAGTTTGAGGCAATAGTCCGTTCCCCGATAGACGATATTTTATTGAAATGAGTTTATAATTTACTGAACATTTTTGTTATTTATTATTTTGAATATTGTTCAATTATATTAAGACCTTCTGCGAATAGGCAACCAATACTATTTGAGTTATTCTCTTGGGCTTTTTTTTCGCAGTGGTCGGTTCAGTCAGAAAAGCTAATAATATATTGTTAGCAGAGACGTCCGCCGGCCATTAGTGCGAGGGTGACAAGAGTGGCGGGGAGCACGTCCGTATAAGCCACTGCACGCTTCAGTCAGTTGAGATACATTTATTGTCGGAGCAATAACTATATTAAAATCTATGCTAATCGAATGGCCTTTTCTCTTTTCTTTTAAGTTATTTTCGGCAAATTAATGCAAATCGATACTATTTATGATTTTGTACTTGTTTTTGAAATTAAAAGAAATTTCTTTTGTGTATAATTGTTTTTTTAAAGCTCTACGTTCCGGGTTGCTAAGAATATACTAACAAAATTTTGACGCAAATAAGTTAGCTAATATCGAGTTTTAGCCTATCACACGAATTAAAGAGTACCTATAATCTCGCTATAAAATGAAGAAAATGTAGTTTAATCATTGGCACATTGTGAAGGCAGGAAGCCTCATACTGCGGTTTTCAGTGCATAATCAAAAGGTACATTAAATGAACCGACGGTGGATATATGAGCCGTGTTTTTTTGTTTTTAAAAAAAATATTTAGAAGTGGCAACAAACTATAAAAACATAATAGCAATAAGAAAAAAAATATATAACTTTTGAAAAATTTTAATATATAACCTCTCCAACCCGTCTGGCCAGCGAGGAGAGCGGAGACCAAATCCTCTATTTGCTCTGGCCAAGTATGGCTCCGGTAGTACAGAGAGGGTCATGATCCTGCAGTGGAGACTAAAAAGGCCTGATGATGATGATATAAACTTGCTCTAGTTTCTGTTTACTAGTTCACGCCAAACATTTCTCAAGAAGTGCATTAGTAAAATAACACCAGTAATAACATTTTAATAACAAATCACATTAGTAACCACTATAGCAAGAATTCCAATATGGCCGATTTTTCCCGCGATTGTTTACGCTCCGGACGTCGGAAGTTTTCCAATTTATTACCGAAGAGTTGCTCGCTGCTGCTCAATATTCATTCTCGCTGAAAGTTCAACTCATAACCAATTTGGCTGCTAACATTGTTTGCCGTTGACGAATTCCACTTTTTGCTAACTGGATGACTGTTTCGGTTTGACTTTGACCTTTTTAGATTGAGTTTTGGTGATCCAGTGAACCGGAAATGTAATTGGATGTCATTCGTTTGTTATTGATTATAAAAATTGTATAATAAAATTTCATAATAGATTACTTTGCTTATAAAGCTAGTAATTGAATTATTAAAGTAAGGTTAATTAAGTTAAGTTTGATATTTAATATAGTATATTTAAATAATAATAAAAAAAGCTTTTATGTACTTGCATCACTTCATATTGCGAGTTATTTTCCGCGAGCCCTTTAATTTGATATCCATATTGTCGGAGTATATCAAAAATTTAGTTCGCTATCTTGCGTGTTCCGCCATGTTGGATTAAGAATGACGTCACATAGCGAGCTATGCATTATCATTCAAACTAAACGAGTATACTACATTTTAGCTCATTCAGTAGAAGATATCTGCGTCAAATTGAGTTGCAAAATTCTACCCGAACAAACGTAGTTACATACATACATAGTATAATGTCTTTTTCCTTTACGGGGTAGACAGAGCCTAGGTTTATAAGACCTGAAGGCCACCTTTAGCATGTTGGTGGGCATAAGGTGGAAAACGGAATCAAAATAGTGATGGGGGGCTAACCGCATTATCTATTTACATGATTCCTTAGATTTTATCCATTACCTCGATCAGCTTTTACGATCTGCGCGAGAAGAGAAGCAGCTGGTACATTCTACGTTTTATCTTTTTCTCCCAGACCGGCATGGAAGAGCAATTTAAATAAAAGCTTGTAAAAAGGTAAAGATCGTCTCTCATGATATATTTCTAATTTATTTAAAAAGAGATTTTTATACTTTTGGAATATTATTTTAACCTAAGAAATATTAGATTACCTGCCAAAATACTCCTATTCCATTAATTTTCCGTAAATTATAACGGCCTTCAACTCATAGCCAACAGTATATCGTCTGTCGTCCATTCCCCTCGGCAACGATGTCAATTCTGATTGCCACAAACTACAACAAAATGACGAACGCTTCAGTGCCTCGGGGACTTATAATTCCAAACGAAATGGACGATTCGGGTCAATTAATAAATTCAGTGAAATTATTATCTGTTGTTTTATTAACAACAGGTTTGTTTCAGTTGACGAATTGTTTGTTGCTTGATATTATCGATTGTGTTTTTGTAAACGTGTCGGTTCAGTCAACATAAATACCATTTTAAAAGTTCAGTCCCTTCTATTTTATACTACAATATGTGAAGAAAACTTTGTCCAATCGAAGGGGTGATTTAACCCATCGATATGAACAAATTTTCCTATGGGACCAATGCTGGGAACTCAATTTTTTTTACGATTCTATACTAATTGACCGGGCGACCAAACATTTTTTTGGAATTGCCCTTTTTTTCCATGATTCCATATGAAAAGTTTTTATCTCATACATACATATATTATTGCAGTATAAATTGTTTGCCATAATGTCTGATCATAAGCATTTTGAAGTGATCACGTATATGTGCTCTCATATGTATGTTAAAATAGATCAAGAAACCAGCGGTATTTAGTATCTTGATGCACGAGACAACCTTTGCTTCGTCACTGTAAATCCTGCTTTGCATATTCCTAAATTCCCAGATATTAATCAATCCTGTATTACGCTGACTAGCGATCTGCCATGAGTTCTCAGAATTCCCGGTGAAGCTGTAAGCCCCAGTATTTTAATGGGATCCCTTTGGAACTATTAAGCAACCGATCCGTCCTTTTGTCAAGGATTGTGCAAAGTTACTATTTGTTACGTTGTTCAAGTTTAACAAATTATACACTGTTTTTGGGTTTAATGTTAATTTTTTTGGGTAACGTATTGGTCATCAATGTTAAGGCGCTGTATCCCATAGCCTTTTGTAGCGTACGTCGAGCGATATATTACGCACTCGTAATGAAATAAGGTTGAAAGAGGCTGAAAATATCAAAAAATTCGCGACGGAAGTTCTTCACTCTCTTTTTCTGGATATAGCTTTTTTGTTATTTTATTTTGTAAGGTTTTAAATATTTTTTGAAAATACGTTGATGTAATCACTTTTTTGATCTTTACTGCACTTCATATTTTTCATGCTAGTATTCCATGAAAAATAAGGCTAACTGCGTGACGAAAAAATAGACGTTTTACGATAGCATCTATGTAAGAAAATATTGTTCTACCAGAAACTATTGCCTAAAATTTCGTTATCCTTCCCAAAGGCCTTGATTCTCTTTCATTTTTAAAATCTTTAAAGAAGGTTTGTGTTTATCGTCAGATTATTTGTCAAAGAAGTAATCCCATACGGATTTCTTTTTACCTTTTGAGGAATGGAATCCTAAAAGAACTGAAATCAGTTTTATACCCTAAAATAAATCTCCATTTGTATAGGTATTCCGACAGATAAACAGATATTGATCAAACCCGTTCAACGCCGACTAGCGAACCGCCATGATGAGTTCCCAGAATTCCTGTTGGAGCCGTAAGCTCCAGAATTTAATAGGATCTCTTTGGATGTCATAAGCTGACGATTCGCTCTTTTGTCTGGGATTTAGCTAAATAAATAGTTATATTTTTTTATGATATAGGGCGGCAAACGAGCAAGCGGGTCACCTGATGGTAAGCGATCACCGCTTTCCATTATGCCACAGTAAATCCGTTTTTGCGTATCCAATCAATCGTTCACAATCCCTGCTAGCGATTCGCCATCATTAGGAGCTGTAAGTTTCAGTATTGTGATGGGACCTTCTTGAAATATTAAACTGCCAAACCATCTTTATCAGAAATATTAAGGGAATATCGCAAAATTAATATTTCTAGGGTAGTTATACTTTAACAAATATACACAATTTTTGCTTTTAATATTAAATAACTTAAGAAATGTTTATTTTTTAATGAATATTTGTTTTATATGGTGAATAGAATTAAAAATACGTCATCATTGAATACGACTGGTCTACCTTTCGTGTGTAAATATTATTGTATTATAATTTATCCAAAATTTGTTTTAGAGGGTTATAACATGAAACACTGCAATTTCTTACCAACGCATTAGCACTTAAGCAAAGAACCTAGATATTATTTTAATAGAAAGTTTATCCTTATACCCCGTCTTCTAGTTAGATGCCTTACCCAACCTTACCCAAGGACACATGATGCTTCTATTCTGTCGCTTTCAAAACCTTTCCATTGGGAGTCCGATCCCCACTCGTTGCGACATGTATCTTATGTACGACCAGAAAATCATACCACTATGAAGGAAAATTAAACGCAAAAACAGGACAAAGATAGGAATCCTGTAACGACAACAAAAATCGAATGTTTCACTAGTGTCTGAAAGTGCTTCAGAACGCAGAGAAAGCAGTTGGTTCTGTCTGCTATCATCAAACAACTGTTGTTCACCTTCAGGCATACAGAAACATCTGATCTGACACAGAAGATTATATGTAAATATTAACAGTGCCCGCGACTCTATTCGCGTATGGGTGTCCCGTCTTATCATAACTGGAGAAAAACAACGGGTAGCACCGGCAGAAGTGTACACTCCGCGCGGTAGAAAGAGTACTACTTCCTTTCCTATATCGCGCCGGCGGTCTCAGGTCACGTACCCGTCTTACGAATTTTCGATCAAATCACGTGTCCTGACGCAAGTTTGACATTTTTTTCCCCATCCCAAAAAGTGCACAACACCGCTAAAAAAGTTTTTACTTCGAAAAATCTATCCTTTGTCCTGTTCGTCTAAATATTTATCTAGGTACCGAGTTTCGTGAAATGACCGAGTTTCTGAAGGTATTGAAAGCATACATACAAACAAAAAAAAATACTAAAAATGGACAACTTAAGTTTAGTGTCATGCATAGAGCTTATAAACCCGATATCTCTGAAAACAAAAGTAATTTTACTCCATGACCAACCCTTACAGATTTGTATTAGTAGATATTGAATTTGGTAAAGATAAAAATAAATACGATCTAGTCTAGGCTCCAAAGCTATATTTCCTTTTTTGTATAAAAGAGAAATATGGAGGTTTTAGAAAGGGTTGTTGCAAACCTCGTAAATAACTTAGAGTTGACAAAGGTCCGCGATACGGCTCTTATTAAAACACCATTTTTCACGACCGCGGAAAAAGGCCACTCGTTGAGCCTTTGTGCTGGACTATCGTCAATCTTACCACACCCGAATGAGTCATTTTGAAAGCGTTTTTGTTGCTTTTATTTGTTTATTATTAAACACTTCAATCAGCTTTCCATTGTTGATCAGGGAGACAGAAAAACTTCTAACCTGCAACCTTAGATCTATGTACTACTTACGCTCGTCCAACTGAGCGTATCGTAGGTTCGATTCCCACGGAAAGCATATTTTGTATAGTTGTTTCCAGTTAGGTTAGGACATTGCAGGCTTGAATCACCTGATCCTTACTAATATTATAAATGCGAAAGTGAGTTTGTTTGTTACGCTTTCACGCCGTAACTACTGAATTGATCATCATGAAATTTTGCATACAAGTTCTCTGGATTAAGGAGAAGGACATACTTTTGATCCCGGAAAAAAATACTATTCCCGAGGGATCAACATTGACGCGGGCGGAGCCGCGGGCGAAAGCTAGTTGTCTGATAATTAAGATGATTCCGTGCTTCGGAAGGTACGTTAAGCCGTTAGTTCTGGTAGCCATCTGGTAGTCGTTAAAGGAACCACGTTAGAGGCCGAGAGGCGGTTTCGAAGAACTCTGACACTCACAGGGTGTGCATGGTCGACTGACCGTGTCACCTACACGAAATGATGATGATGACTGATCGTAAGCCGTACAGGCGGTTGCCCAGTTGGAAGAGCGTAAGTCGGTCGCAGGTTCAAATACCGCCCGCTTGAAATGTTTTCACCATATTTTATTTCCTAATTTAATAAGTAGGTATATCAAAATAGCATTGTGAATACAAAATATAAACACTTAGAAAATTTTTGGTTAGAATATGTTTTATGTACGACGGAACGTGACACTTTTTCGTGCGTACGGCCGGAGTTCATAGATTTATTTTTATAAGACATTATAACTTCAAAAAATATTATTCGAATTTTTCAATGGAACTGCGGTCTCTTACTGTAAAAAAAATGTATACTTAATTCTGTAGTTGTGACAGTAGTCCATAACATTGTCAACAACCAACAAAACCCGAAAGATAACGAACCCAAAATAAATAAATTAAACAAAACAGACAACTATTTCAACAGTCCAAAACTAAACAATTAACTGAAACAACAGACGGTTACCGGCAATTATCACATCCGACTAATTCCAACGTGGGCCTTAATAGCCCTTACACCAGCAAATAACAAAGGGAGGAATCGCACAGAACACCTAGAGGTAGAACGCTGACGTATAAATAAAAGTGTTGGAAAAATTGAACTTTACGTCATTAGTAGTAAAGAGCATAATTGTGTGGCGATTAGTGATGGATACGAGAGGACGTAATAAATAGGTCAGTAAACGAGCCTCGCTGCGGAAAGTATAGAGATAGTATAAAATAGTTTAGGCTCGGACCACACTGAAAGGAGGTTGGGTACTATCACGCCTGGAGAATTTTCGTGGTAACGTTTTGATATTCTCCTAATTTAATAATATGCGACACTAAATACAAACTTTCCTTCTAAATTGCTACAAATATTGACATGACATTGGAAGTTAAACAGTGTAATGGATTAACAGGCCTTCCGACGCATGCATTAATAATAGCACTATACTAAATATGGTCGAAAAAAATTGGCTTGAGTGTGTAATATCTGTTTTTAGTCTTCAAGACTTGTTGTAATGAGTAAAGTTTGTTGAATGAGTTGAATAATGAGATTTACTTTCTAAACTTGAAGCTCAAGCAGAATTAAGTGTAGTTCGCATCTTAGCCCGTTGGGTGGTCTTTCGTGTGCCGTGTCCCTGTTTGCGTGGATGTCTCCGGACAATGAGGACAAAGCGGATAGAATCTCATTTGGCTTGAGATTAGTATTATCCTTAGTCTTCAAGACTTATTCATTACTAGCTTTCATCCGTGGCTTCGCCCGCGACAATGTCGACCCCGGCAACAGTTGTTTTTCTGGATGAGATGTACACTATGTCCTTCTCTGTACCCCAGACAACGGATATGCAAAATTTCATAACGATTGGTTCAGTAGATATACGTAAAGGCTTAAACCAACAAAACAAACTCACTTTCGCATTTATAATATAAGTAAGGATAAGGATTAGGATTTACTTTCTAAACTTGAAGCTACAGCCGACACTTCCTTTCGTGTAGTTCGCGCCTTAGCTCGCGGGGACACGGCACACGAGAAACCGTTCTCGTGTGCCGTGTCCCTGTCTGTGTGGATGAGTCCGGACATTGGGGACAAAATGAATGGAATCTCATTTGGCTTGAGATTAGTATTGTCGTTAGTTATCAAGACTTATTTAATATTTATTTTCTAAACTTGAAGTTATGTAGCCAACGCTACTATCTGTGTAGTTTGCGTCTTAACTCAGGAGGCGGTCTCTCTTGTGCCGCAGGGACACGGCACACTAGAGACCGCCTCACGAGTTAAGGCGCGAACTACACGACGCTTCTATAAGCGCCGGCTGTAGCTTCAAGTTGCTGGGTGAACGAGTCCGGCCAATAAGGACAAAGCGGACAAAATTTCATTTGATTTCAGAGAAATACCTGTTGTTATATTACAATACTTAGTCATTGTAATGCCGAAGGTGTCCTTTCTAATTAAAATACCTTATTTGAAGGTAACTTTAGAGCAGAACCTTATAATTTTTAATTTAATAATTATTTATCAGCATCGGTGGAAATCGGAATTAAATTAGTGATTGCTATCTGCATCGCGTATAATATAATTTCTAAGATTAAGTCCTTCCCTATGACCGGTTTATTACATTATTTTTACACCTAACGTTTCGAAAACCTTACAGTTTTCATGGTTGCAGGTAGACTAAGTTGACATTTGTCTTTTGTGCTTTAAAGAACTTTGCAAAACTACAGCCTGCAATCATCATCATCATCATCATCAGGTCCTTTTTTAGTCTCCACTACAGGAGCACGACCCTCTCTATACTACTAGGGCCACACTTGGCCAGAGCAGCCAGAGGACTTGGCCTACACTCTCCACGCTGGCCAGACGCGTTGGAGAGGTCTTAGTCTTAGATGTGTATAAGCTTTGTTTAGCTTGTATTTCCTAAGTCGTCTTCTACGACATCCACGGGAAGACTTGGAGCGGTCCTATTCTACTTTGCCGGATACCACACGGCTAAGCCATAGCCTGCAATATTAAGTGATTTAATTTAAACGTTCAACAATCGCGAAAATATTTAAAACTATTACGGTTTCTATTGTCTGCGCAGGATGAGAAGTAGCTGGTACATTCTACGTCTTTTATTCATGTATTACATTGCATTACATATGAACTAACACATAAATATACAATATTTTGTATAAATACATATGTACCTTGTCAGGCATTGCAATGGGACGAGAGGAAGGTAGACAATATAATGTAATTATAACTAAGAATCATGTAAATATTCTGTGACGGAATAATAGGATTTTTTTAACAGATATTGTTTAAGCAATTTTAAAAACCTTTTATTATTTGTTTCATCCCTTAGATTGTTAGGCAATATATTATATATTTTTACTGACATAGGGTAAGGTCCGTCGCTATGAAGTTCTAATTTTTAAGGTATTTGTACCAAGTCATTTGGTGTTCGCGATTTATACCGGCGGGGGATGTCATTATACTTACAGTATATACTTGGGTGTTTTCTCACAAATTTGCATAATTCTAATATGTAGATGCTTGGTAGGGTTAGTATAAGGTCCGAAAAATGTTGTCTACAGCTCTGCGGTTGCTTTATATTGGCCAGTATTCGAACACACTTTTTCTGTAGCACTAGCAGGTTTTTTCTCCCATCGTGGAGGTAAATCTGATTTCGAATTATTATTTATAATATTATAGAGAACAGCTCTATAATATTAAAGAGTCGTTGACCCGAGTTAATTTAACATTCCTAACGCAGTACGAGCTAAACGTGAGTATTGCATGCGAGGGGAGCGTGACTGGCCAAACTCACGGCCAAGGCCAAAGAGTGGAGGGGTGAGCGGTGGGACCACGGGAAAGCAGGATAATCTATTGCATGGTGTTCCTTTGGGGTAAACGGTAGATATATAAAAACAAATAAGCGTTGTATTTCTGCATGTAACAGAAAGCAATGAACCATTTTTATGATTAAACTACATATCGCGCGCGGCTCTGTTCATGTTGATGTTAATCCCGTGAGAACAGTGTTTTTCCGGGTTAAAAGGTAGCCTATGTGTTAATCCAGGTAATAATCTATCTGTGTGTAAAATTACGTCAAAATCGGTTTAGCCGTTTTGGCGTCCATACAGCCATACATACCTGGTCCATACAGCCATACTTTTGCGTTTATAATTTATGTAAGGAGTAACGATCAATGTACCTGAAGTTTATGCAGGGTACGCTTAAAAGGATTTAAATTGATATATTTATTTTACAAAAAAATACGGGTGTGGAAGTACCGGTCATGATTTAGAATAATTTGTGGAAGGGCTTTGTTTGACATTTTATATTATATCCGTGATTTTCTTATTTTTTTTATTTTTTCTAAATCCAAGAAATTTACAATTTAAATATACATCATCTTGTGGAAAACATGAAACTAAGTACTCTCAAAGCAGACTAGTCACCCGTTCACTGGTTGACTCATGGATCGGCCATCGTTGAACCATATTTGAAGGAATTACATGAACTAATTACAGAACCAAGCATTAATTGAAAAAAGTTTGTAAAGAAAGTAAGGAAACTCAGCAAGATTCTTCTTTTCCATGGTCGGCTTTCATGGGGTTAATTAGGGAATTTTTCAAACCCCAGCCAGGAAATACCAAAATACGGAGAGCATAGAAAGACATTCTTTAAGCGTAAGGACAGTCTTTCAAAATCTTTTTAAATCGTTCCAAAATAGCAATTTTTAAATGGATGTAACTACAAGACTATATTTCTGGTCTTGAAAAGTAAGCTCTCTAAGTTAGTAGATAAAGGGTAGCCGGTACCCCACTGGCAGACCCGACTGACCCAGAACCAGAAAAGTAATGCTTTTTGCGTGTATACCTAAGCATATTGTTACGTACCGTTCCAATTTAGTATTTTCTCATCCCACATCGATCATACGATTATTAATACTATGGTTTTCCGAGTTTGCTAAGCCCTGATTGCGGCGAACGAAACGTACTGCATATATGTCCTGTTTGATACTTGTCAACGAGCTTTCAATGTCACTTTTTGGGAGGAAGTGATCAAGCTTCATTTTCGCTCCGCGTGTGTGTGATAATAAATACATAAAAAGGCCTAAGAAAACTCCGAGGATAATAAGGTGAAGTGCCCCGGACCCAGATGTAAGAAGACCCATATCTAAACCTGAGATCACCAGCTCCTACCACACGAAGAAGAAAGCGAGACGCCGCCGCGCGATATCCAGGTACTCCTTTCCACATATGAAGATCTCAGTTCCTTTGTCGCCTCCTACAGGCTAAACTGCTTATCCGATTTAGAAGTGGGAGGTGTCATTAAATTCAAAGCAAAAAATAATATGGAGAAGGTAAAATGTTAAGTGGAGGTTAGGGCTTTTAGCAGTGGCGAGTTCCGGAATCCTCCCAATCGTCCTCGCCAAACAGATGAAGACACAGGAATGTTTGGAAGTGAAACAAACGGAACACTATTTACAAAGTTTATTTACACGGTATACACACAATATTTACACATAAGCACACTGCATGAAATATAATACAGAAGGAGAAATGAGACTGGAGAACTGGATGAATAAGAATTTTGAGCAAAATATTTTACAAATACGAACAACTGTTATCAAGTATGACAGAAGAGACAGCTAGAAAGATTTTATTGTAAAGCACTAGGGGCGCTGCCCGTCACGAACAATCCACAGACAGCGTCTCTGCACATGCATGATAATGTGTGGAACTGTCAGCAAACTGTATATATATAAATGAATATATGTCCAGGTGTTTGTTGAAATGTTTATATAAATATGTACAGATGAATTATGTAAAATATATTTACAAGACTTAAAGCTAAATACGCTTTGTACATTAAAATAATAAATACCTATATATAAATTTTACAACGTGGTAAATATGGTTAGGCCACAGGCTGACATCGTCAACTGCCTGCAACTGCCGCTAGTTGCAGGTATGGCATCGGGTAACCACGCCCGGCCTACCGAGCTGCTACTTGCTTTTCTCTCATATATCCGAGTTAGTAGTATCGTAATACGTATCATTCCCTTCCCAAATCCAACAAATTCTTATCCCTCCCTAGCTTAAAAATGCTTGCGATGGACAGCAAGGTCGTAAGCACAAGAAGCCAAAGTAACTGCGCTCAACAACCCGCCTGCCAAGCGTGGATTATCCATCCATGCAACGAAGAACCCTTGGGAGAGGCCCGTGTCCTAACAGTGGAGTTTTTGCGGCTGTTATGATGATGATTTTAAAACTGTAAAAAAGAACGTCATTCTGTGAAGAATTTTCTTTTAAATTTATAATAGAATGCTAATCGTATAACAACGTTTTTAACACCTATGCTTCGAAAAGCTCACATTTGGTATTTCGATATTTTATTGACTGCCTTGTTTTGCGCATTTCACATTAGCTGAAACTCAGGGTTTCGTTGAAAAAGCCCATTTTACGGCGAAACCTTCATAAATCGTAGCAGTTTTACAAAAAGCTTGAAGAATTAGGTTGACTGTTGCAGCTTCACATTTTTGCCTCAATGATTAGTGTCTAGGCAAACTGATCTTCTATAACACAAACAGGCTGTACCATTTAAATAAATCATTACTAAGGATTTTAGTTTACACTTTTTGATGTGCTTTATCTATATTTACAATAAACGGCACGACGCTCTCTCATGATGTCACGATACTTTGACACCGCTACCCACAAACAGGTGTATTTTTTAGTTCATGTATGTATGTGAGATACGTGACTTCACCATTAGTTCTTAATAATAATCATTTATTTGTCATATGATTTGTATTCTTCCCTGGAGTGTCATAGGCTATGTGATATTAGTAAAATATCAATATAGCGAACGTACACTGACAAAAACTTGCAAAGAGTTATTAATTCCTGTAGCCCCAATGGCTTGACCAATTTTGAAGAATGAGGCCCTATTAGATTTGTATTCTTCCCAAGAGTCCTATGAGCAATGTGACGTCAGCTAAAACATCAATTTTACGGACATAAGTGCAACAATTTATAAATAGCAAATTCCTTTTTGATGAGATTTTGATGATTAAACTTATAATTCAAGTTTTTTGATATTTTAAATTAAATTACTTGTTAAGCTAGATGCAAAGTCTACTCTTCATACAAGTTCCCATTTATTAAAAAAATGCGCTATCCGTAAAGCAGAGTCTTAAAGTATTTAACTTAAAGATGTTTAAGTATTCACAAGATGAAAAGCCACAACAACATAATGGAGCCAACATAATTTGGTCAGTTTAGGCAATCAGGTTACTCCGAAAGCGGATCTCGGCTTGTTTCCGTCTGGAGGCCAAACAGGGCAAAAAACTCGTTAATTAACGCCCACCCTCCAACCCTTAAAAAGTCCGTAAACACGGGAATTAAAATAAACAGTAATGTTAACATTTAAAGGTAGGTTTATACCGTCGGGTTTGCGTGAAGTAATTTTTCTTTTAGGTACCTAATAAAGTCTACGATGTCTTGACTGCTATGTGTATTTAGTTTTTATTATTTTATTGTTATGATATCCGCAGAAAACCAACGTCATGGTCAGACAGACCACGACACATGCTGAGCGGGGACCAGTTTGGTGCAAGCATGTTTTGTATTTAATTTTATTTGTTTGATCTCTTATTGATGTATGTGCCAACTAAACTATTTTTCTTTCTTTCTTTCTTTCTTAGATAGCATGCTTATGATAAGCACGACTTATTTTACACCGAACGGCGCGAGACAAAGAGCATGTTATATGCAAAAATGGAAATCGCACTTACTACGCAGTATTTAAATTCCTTATAATAATGAAAAGGCGACAGCCGGCGGCTTGCGGCGGTCCGCTACGCCATCAAATATAAAATATATATGTCGTAGGCCGGTCGTTTAATTGGGCCGATCGCGATAAGCCTGGTCAGATCGGTATGTGCCGCCATATTTTGATTTGGCTGCCTAATTACCACCATATCGTTCAAAGCTAAGGTTTGACGTTTTGGCTGGCCATCGATCTGCCCAACTTTACATTGGCCACATCATCAAATCAAAATATGGTGACGCATATCGATCTGGCCAGGCTTATCGCGATCGGCCCAATGAAACGATCCCCCTACGACATATATACTTGCTATGTGTAAATTAACACTCGACATGACATAGCCTTGAAAGTACTGAGCCCGTCATTATGAACAATTTTTCCCATTTTGAATTTTTCCCAAAGCTAAGAACCCAAAAATTTTTTAACTCCTATACAAATTTTCCGTCTGGCTAACCTCTTTTGAGTGGGATTATATTTTTTTGAGTTTCTAGCATTGCTCTCATAGGAAAAGTTATTCATATTGATGGGCTTAATTGTCTCTAAAAAACAACAATGAACTCTCCATAATGTAGATCACTGGATTCAGTTAATAACGTTTGTACGCCTCAGCTCATCCAGTGGTATCCGCTCCACCGTAATAATCCTTTGTTCCAAAAATATATCTCTCATTTGTTATTGTATTCATGGATGTATTAATATCTTTCCAATGCGGAGGGTGCCAAGATGAACTACTAACAATAAAAAATTGTTAGTGAAATAAAACAATTACAGATAGTTAATAGATGCACAGTATGCCAGAAATAGCTCGAACATAGCTCGAAGAACCGATAGCCGATGGGGCAGAAAGGTTCTGAAATGGCGACCACGTACAGGCAAGTGCAGCTTCGGACATCGGTCACCCTCCGGCGAAGTAGTCGGATGACCTGACCAAGGACGCAGGGAAACGCTGAATGCAGGCTGCTTCTAACATTTCAAATATTAGCTTCAAATATTTTCTTCCAATGTCATCAGGGAGATAAGACCAAATGTGCCAATTGCTTATCTTCCTGTGCAGAACGTAAGAGCTGGTCGAGAGATTGGGAGAAAATGTCGGGAATAGATGAAGCACCAAGCGACCTACGGCATCATGGCTTCTTAACGCTTAACGCGGGCTGTTCTGATTTCACAAGGCTCTATCTACCTCGTAAGTGATCATTTTACTATTTGGTTTTCAAACTGTTTATTACAATTTTCTCGTAAAAACGTATGTGCAAACGTAATTAGATTAGCTCATAGTAGGGTGTTAAAATTACAAATAAATTTAATTGAATCAAAACTAACCGTATTGGTAACACATAAAAACACGGTTTCACACACGTTTATTCAGTTGAAATCGCCAACTAGTTTCGGTCTGTTACAAAGACATCATCAAGGCGAGACCGAAATTAGTTGGTGATTCGAACTGAACAGCCGTGAATCAAACCATGTTTTTATAATGAACTTATCTCGCGTAAGGTTTATTACTTTTAAGTTACTATCTTAACAATTTTATGTCAATCAATCAAAAATAATTGTACAATATTTTTTAGTAAATAGATTCAGGTGTTACTTTGCGGAAGTCAAAGCTACATTTACTTTGAGACAATTTACTTTGCGTGCTTCCGCCACCAGTTAGTTCATGCAAACTATTGCTGGCCAGCGCCCACCTATTGACATATTATACACCACATAATGGTGGTTGGCATGAAGGGACTAACAGTAGTGGGTGGGCGCTGGCCAGCAATAGTTTGCATGAACTAACTGGTGGCGGAAGCACACAAAGTAAATTGTCTTAAAATAAAAAAAACAATTACAACGAATCTTCATATGGAGATCACTTAATTACTCATATTTATATGCAGCACCCATTTCGCTTGTCCAGTGGTATCCGCCCGCTGTGTAAACAATTATTTGCTCCAAAATATCTCTCACATTTCGTATTCATAGTAAAATATTTTAAATACCTGTCATTTAGATAACGTTAACTTACATTACACATTAATATTTACAATATTTTTATTGTTGATGTCAATAACTTTACAGTTAAGTTAACGCCGCTTCCAAGGCGGAGTGCAAAAGAAGTGGCAACAAACGGCACAGCGCATTTTCTCCGCACATTATTATATATATAAAATGCGTATATAATATACATTTTTTATATTTCATTAGTTTTAATAAAACTCAGGGTTGAATGCCTCACCGCTTCCGCTTTTCCAGTGGTATCCGTCCACCGTATAAACAATCCTTTGTTTCCAAAAATACCTCTTTTATGTGTTATTTTATTGATGCCGCATTCACACTTTTTCAATGGGGGCGGATACAAAGAATACTTGCAATAAAACACTTGCCATTAGGTAATCCGCTTGTTCGTTTACCGTCCTATGACAAAAAAAAAATATGTTGCGTTAGTGTTGCGTAAATATTGTGTTAGTACAAGACAATTTTATGAACTGGCCAGTTGTAGAGAGTGGAATTGCGACTTTGGTCACCAAATAGTTAATCCCAGTCGCTGTGAACTGTGAGGCAACTAATTACGTAACGTTACAGATATCTTGCGGCGACTGGAGATGACATTCAATACATGCCTCTGATTTACGTTTACCTTAATCTCAATAGATCTCAACTATACCGGTGTACAATTTGATTTTAATAAAACTTATGTTTGTACGCCTCGCTTCTTTTGCTTATACTGTGGTTTTTATCCACAGTGTAAACAATCCTTGGCTTTTTTGTATGTATTTATAAATACAGTAATATATTTCTAATAAAAAAGGGTGTCAGGGGATACAAAAACGAACTTCTAGGACTCAAGTTATTGGAACAAAAATATAAAACAAATAACAATATTGCACCGGAAAATCACAACAAATCTTTATAAGCTTATCGCTGAGCTCAGTCAATACCTCATGTTTGTACGCGGCACCTCTTCCGCTTATCCAGTGGTTTTGTCCATCGTGTAAACAATCCTTTAGTCCAAAAATATCTCTCTCATATACTCATGGGCGTATTTAGCTATCACAAGGGGGGAGAGCCTGTAATAACAATAAGGGCATTAAACAAAATGACTGAAATGCTCTGCTTTTTGAAGTGACAGCTTCATAGGTGTGTTGAGCATTTTTGAAATGGGAAAAAGCCATTGAACTCGCGTCACTGTTACTGTTACCGTAACCGACACCTCTGTATATGAGTCACCAAATGTTTTAGTTTCCACTTCTGCTGGTACTCCGGGTGTGCCACTGTTTAATTTTAAACAGCTTTAGCTGACGTGTTTTAAAATGACACAATAATTCTACTACGCCCTCACTTTAATGATTTTTAAAAATGATTGCGTATAGTTGCGAGCATTAATGCGAACTAACTTACGAATAGTTGCAAGCATTAATGTATAATCATCATCATCAGGTCTTTTTAGTCTCCACTAAAAAGACCTGATGATGACGGTAGTACAGAGAGGGTCATGCTCCTGCATGACCCTCTCTGTACTACCGGAGCCATACTTGGCCAGAGCAGACAGAGAATTTGGCCTACACTCTCCTCGCTGGCCAGAAGGGTTGGAGAGGTCTCATTCTCATTACGAGCTTTGTTTAGCTTGTATTTCCTAAGTCGCCTCTTACGATATCCACGGGAAGACTTGGAGTGGTCCTATTCTACTATGCCGGAACCACACGGCCAAGATCTTATCACATTGACTTTAGAATCGATATGTATACATATTAGTTAATGCTCGTGACATACAATTAATGAATTTTTGTATTATTATTAATACGAGTAATGATGAGAAGGTGTTTTTAGGAGCCCGATTGCCTAGTATATATATGGCATAAGCATAATTAGCGTTTACGCATGTTAAGCAACATCGGGGGATGTCCTCACTTGGATCGGTAGTTAAAAATATTTCAAGCTCCTCCTTGCTTTGGTAGGCACGTCAGTGTTGGCCTTTTACATATCCAACAAAAAACGTGAAATCTCTAAAATACAATAAAGTCATATGTTCTTTTTTATTTTTAATAGAGAAAATAAAAATACATATGGCATAGGTAGCAGCCATAAGAGCAAAACTAACAAAGGTAAAGGTTGGCATTCGTGTATTTATTAATACGAATCGTTTAACCCCAAACCCTCGCTTTAGATACGCCTCGATCACGCCTCAAGGCAAATTTACACGTGCCGCGGAGGGAAATAGATCGATCAGACGATCACGGCTTTAAATTGCTCAATCAGTCCATTTTCTGGCTTAATGAACTGGACGGTCTTTTGTAGGAATTACGATTACGCTTCACGCAATAATAGATCTCATTAACGACGAGCAAAATATAATTTTTATATATTTTCCCGCGAATGACAATTTCATTTTCGTTATTTTGATCGGAACTTTTAAATTTTTCGTTTGGTTTAATATCAAAGCTGCTTTGTCTTTTTATTCTTTGTGTAACATCGTAGACTTATCAGTTTAACTTTAATAGTCTTAAGGTATATGTCTCCCATCTCACCTGATGGTAAGTGACGATGAAGACGAGGATGTTACATGCCTATTATCGTCAATTTCCTGAAATAATCAAATTCCAACTAATATCATTTTAAAATCCGTTACTGTCAAGCACAAGTTGGTAAAGTAATCATTTACAATAGTCAGAACCGCCAGTTTTAATAATAGTTCTCTCAGCTCTGCAGATGTGAACCGGCCTCGTGCCGTCGAAAGGGTGGAAATAGGTCAAAAAGCGGTCGGAACTCGAAACTTGAAGTTCCACACATTTGCTTAGAAACCATTTATTATCAGAGCTAAATTATATGTTAGATGGGTAGCAATAAACGTAGCGTGAAATACTTAATTTTACTACGGAAGTTGAAAACAACTTGTCATTTATTTTGTTAATAGCCGCTGTTAATGACGACGCTCTGCTGTAGGTCCATCATAGATTAGATGGTCTTATTGTCGGCCATTTTGTAGACTACCTACGCCAAATCGAAATGTTTAGTTTATTTTTGGTGGTAAAATACCTTAAGGGCCGCGCTACACTGGATTGGCATGGGATGGCATTGAAAGCGACGCGTCATTACAAAACAAGCTTTTATAACCTTTATGTCTAGTGGTATAAGATGACTAGAGGTGACACGTGGTGCCGCGCGGCTCGACGCGTCACTTCCGATGCCATCCCATGCCTATCCAGTGTTGCGCGGCCCTAAGGATTACCTTAAACAGAGGCTCTAGTTCATGTTACAGGTTATGTTTAGAACCAGCATTCGCCCGCGGCTTCTGTGGCTATAATGATTTGTCCCAGTAACCATCCTTATTTGCTACTAAAATTATTAATTGTGAATTTTGTATGGATGTCAGGATGTTGGATGTTCAGGATGATGAAGATATTTGTCACTCTTTCACGAAAAAACTACTGGACGGATTTTAATGAAACTTTACAATGTATGATGTCTTGTGACTTGCAAGACGACTTGTACGAGGAGACTTATTTACTGGTGGTAGTTTTATTAGGTGTCTGCTATTTCGTCTGAAACGCTTGCCATATTGGTCTGGTAAAAAGTACGATCGAAGAGCAGGGGCTGCTTTCCTGTGTCGCCTGTTTCCAGCTCAGGTGTTTTCATGTAAGCAGTTAGGATACCAGAATACCACATAGGCTATAAATTACGCGGAAAAATTCACAGAAAAACCTACTTTATTCTTCTTCTTCCTCACCTTATCTTATACCTTTAAACGAGCAATTCTTGTATATTTATTTATCTATTTATATGTATATAAATTTATCTCTAGGATCTCGGAAACGGCTCTAACAATTTCGCTGAAATTTGGTATATGTGGGTTTTCAGGGTTAAACAATCGATCTAGATTAGTCTTATTTTTGGGAAAACGCTTTTTTCGAGTTCACGCAGAATATGGTCGCTAATTTCGGCAACGCGGACGGCAAAAAACTAGTTACGGGTTCGAATCGCGTTCGGTGATTTACTTTTTTTTATATGTTCAATTTTATATATAATTTTTATTGTTTTTAGACAAGTTTAAAAAATGTAGTTAATTATTGAGATAACAATATATATTACTCATAAATATAAATTATCACCCAAACACCACCATATTACAACAAATAGTAATAACCGAGCAAAGCTCGGTCACCCAGGTACTTGCACTTTAAGTGGGGTCGGGACAGCATGTAAATATTTTCTATTTCGCCCTACTTCATTACTAATGCTAAATTATATTCAGATGGGCAGCAATAAATGTAGCGTAAAATACTTAATTTTATTACGGAACTTAGCGGAACAACTTGTCATTTATTTCGTTGATAGCCGACGTTAATGACGGCAATAGCTGTTGTAGGCTCGATAGATATCAGATGGTCTTATTGTCGGCCATTTTGAAGGCGGCCTTCGCCAAATCGAAATGTTTTGTTTCATTGTTGGTGGCAAAATACTATTAGGGCAGCCCAAAACTTAGGACTTTTTTGTTTTTATTTATATTTGACAGCAAACGAGCAGACGAGCCACCTGATGGAAAGTGGTCACCGTCGCCCATGGACATCTGCAACACCAGAGGAGGTGCTGATGTGTTGCCGACTCTTAAGATGTAAACACGCCTTTTGAAGGACTTCAAGTCATAGCACACAGGGAAAACCTCGGGAGGGAGTCCATTCCACAATCCTGCTGTACGATGGATGGGGACTTCAGAGGTTATGTTCATTTTGGGACTAAATAAGAACAGGGTTAGAATGTTATTTTGTTAACCGATATTGGATTCCCTGTCTGTGCACTAAAAAGTACGGTTATCTGCAAAAGTATTTCTATAGTGGGGGGTAGATGTAAGATGTTTAGGGTGATGAGATGAAGAGAAGAAGATGTTTAGATAATGGAGGGTAGATGTAACATTTGAGGGATGTTCTGATTGCCCGATTCCCAAAAATCAGAGCAAACTATAAATGTAAACCGAGGGCTCAGTATTCGTATTCGTTGTCATCGATCAGTCAAGAGCACCCCTCTGTGTCGGGTCGTTGAATTCCCTCTAATATGGTTGAGTTCAACGATGGCTGATCCATGCGTCAACTCGTGAACGGGTGCTGCTAGGGGGGACAGGTCTGCTCGGCCTCTTTGAGACTACTGTGTATAATGTAAAATATTATCATTGCACACTCGATCGCTAACATAATATGTTCTAAAAAATAATAATGTACCTATATAATAAAAATTATAATCATAAAATGAAAAAAAAAAATGATAAATGAAGAAATTAGATGATAAATATAGATGATAAAATAAAAAAGCCCTTCAGGCGAGTAGGCGACCAATACTGTTGAAAAGAGTTTCTTTTGGCGTTTCTTCTCTGCAGTGGTCGGGTCCGAAACGCTAGTAGTCTGTAGCTTTTGCACATTAAGTAATAATATAAATATGACTAAATTAGATCCTTTAAAATGTGATTTGACGTGAAAAAGTGCCTGCAATGGCCTATTTTCTGAATAAACGTTTTGATTTTGATTTGATTTGATTTGCACCTCGGAAGAGAAGTGGAAGCAAATAAAATCAAGATTAAGGGAGTAGCGCGCGTTTTACTGGACTACCACCTACAGGATTGCTGCCCCAGTTCGTCGCCTACAGGACCTATGTTTTGAGTATCTACAGTCCGTTCGTGTATAGCCAACATTTGTTTGGTATAACCATATAGAATTGGATTGGCTAGCTCCGTGGCGCAGCAGTCAACTCGAGAGTGCCGGGGTTCGATCCCCGGCCAGGTCAAGATGGAAAATGATCTTTTTTAGATTGGCCTGGGTCTTGAATGTGTATCTATATATGTATTTGTTATAAAATATATATTGTTGGTTTAGTATCCCATAACACAAGTCTCGAACTTTTGGGGCTAGCTCAATCTGTGTGATTTGTCCGTATATATTTATTTATTTATGTTAATTAAGTGGAACTGGGCGGGCCATGTTTGTCGTATGCAGTCAGAAAGGTGGGCTAGGTTGGCTACTTTTTGGATGCCGGAGTGTCGCCGAGGTAGAGGTAGACCGAGAAGGAGGTGGAGAGATGATCTCGACAAGTTTATGATTGGATGGGTGGAAGTTGCGATCGGCAGACACGAATGGAAAAACAAGGGGGAGGCCTTTGCCCAGCAGTGGGACATAACAACAACAGGCTAGGAAAAAAAAAAAATGTTAATATTCGTGTGCAGCTAAGGATACTATTTAAAAATAACAGCAATTTCAAATTTCAACAGCAATTTCGATTATGGAAGGAAATTAAGTCGTTGGCATACTTCTCACTCGGATGAATGAGGGAAAAGCATGTAGCAGCTCGGGAGACCAGGCGCGCGTAGCCTATGCCATACCTGCTACCACCGACCAAGCAGTTGAAGTTGATAACCCTGAACTCGGAATTATTGTTCGATATTAATTTATATAGACCCAAATTAATAGCGGCGGCATGCATCAAGCGGTACCATTTGTATGGGTACAAACAATGTACATACAAATCCAAGGGCTGCCTGAATTCAATTCTTAATTGATTTTCTTCGAAGTAAATCAATTAATTGAATTCAGGTTTAGTTTTTCATAAAAACCTCTTAAAAGCATCACACCTTGACCTAATCCAGAGTTGGCAGCCTTTGTTATACCCGCAAAGGTCAAGGGTCATAGCTCCAGAAAGTCCAATTTACGGCACATTGTTTGTGTCAGAGCTGTTTAATATTTCCCGGCGAGCATTGATGATTCGAGGCTGCTCGTGTTCGGAATACATGCTTTGTTGTGAGAGACCAAGTCCTGAGGGAACATGGTTTAGCGTTACTTGGATCACGGAAAGAAGCAGTATTGTAAAAGCCGTGTGGTTTCCAGCAGAGTAGAATAGGACCACTCCTAGCTTCCCATGGAGGTCGTAAGAGGCGACTTAGAAAATAAATGCTAAACAAAGCTCATAAACATCAATGAGACCTCTCCAACCCGTCACGCCAGCGAGGAGAGTGTAGGCGAAATCCTCTGTCTGCTCTGACCAAATATGGCTCCGGTAGTACAAAGAGGGTCATGCTCCTGCAGTGGAGACTAAAAATACCGAATGAAGATGATGTAAAAGAAATTCATATCAATTTTATGTACGACTATTATGTTGCTTCTCTATCGCCTTTAAAAATTCTTTGTATCTAGTTAATTAGCTGCAAATTAAAAGGATGTGGTGCCCTGAACCAAGGACTTTATTGGGATATCGGATATTTCTTTTGCCGTGGGTATGACTACCGCTCCGGGTGGTACCTGGTTCAAAGGATATCCTTCGGATTCCTTAGATATCCAAAAGGGAAACACGCGGCTAAGCATTATGGGTACCTTTGACCTCAGTAAGAGTACAATTCAAGGTGGCATTTTCAGCTAATTTTCTTTTGTATGCCTGTTGTTACAAATTATTAAATGGATTTTGCAGTAATAAAAAAAAAGGGTATGATTTAAGCTATCACCAATTTAATTCGTTCTGTGTTTCCTAAATAATAGGGTTTGCCCTCAAAATAGTAGATTTGTCACCTAAATGTGGTCACCAAACAATATAAAAGCAATTCCACAATAAATCACTTAAAATCATCGAGATTTAGGATCCCGTACCAAATAAATGTTTTTATATGTATTACAATAGGTTTGTTCTAATAAGTATTAAACCAAACTAATTTAAAGAGATCATCAATAAATCATATATTATGTCACTTAAAAATTCAAAAAGCTCCAAAAAAAATTATGGGTTGTCATCATTGTTTCAACCAAAAGAGTCTACTGCTGGATATGTCCATAGGCCTCCCCAAAGATCTTAATATCCACAGGTAGTATAAATATATTTCAGTAATAATTTCTAGTAAAATAGTAAATAAAACATAATTAAAATAATCAATATATCCTTACTATCCTTATTCTTACTAATCCGTACTAATATTATAAATGTGAAAGTGAGTTAGTTTGTTTGTTCGCTTTCACGCCTTAACTACTGAACTTGCATACAAATGAAATTTTGCATACACTATCTCTGGAGAAGGATATAGGCTACCTTTTATCCCGTAAAAAAAGGACTATTCTCGAGGGATCGACATTGACGCGGGCGGAGCCGCGGGCGAAAGCTATTATTGTTATAAATAACAATCACTGAATAATCAGCAACAGCACATCATTTCATTAAGATTATAAATTGATGTATTAAATTGGTAACGAATACTATTGTTTAATAACTAAACGAAATAAAATGTAGCTAAGTACTGTACTGTATTGGTGACATAATAACAAATAAAAAGGAGTCGCAGTCAGGGACCGATAATCGATTTATTTGGTGACAGATCTACCATTCTGAGCACAAGGCTATTATTCAAGTAATAAAACTATTAATAAAAGAACGAAGTTAATATTTATCTAATGAACTACAATTTTATTGGTAATCCATCTCTTATTTTATAAATATTTTAACATTAATTTGATAATTCATACCTGGGAATACTTTTTGTTTATGTGAGAACGAAAATATTTCCTGGCGATCGATCTAATTAGGTGATACAAGTTGATGATTAATATAAACTTTGGTGACAAAAAATATAGTTCCCAAAAAAAAATGGTTGTCTATAAAGTCGTTTTACGAATGATAATTTTTCGTAATACATACAAAGTATCACGTCTTTTCCCTTGCGGGGCAGACCGAGCCTAGGTCTTTTAAGACCTGAAGGTAAAAGATAACGGTGGAAGAGCGATAGATGACTACAAGCCAGAGAGTTTAGGCCGATCGTGCCTCACTATCGTTTTTTCCGCGCTCTCGCTAGCAGACGGAACGTAACACATCATCATCATCAGGTGCTTTTTAGTCTTCACCACAGGAGCACGACCCTCTCTATACTACTAGATCCATACTTGGCCAGAGCAGTCAGAGGACCAGGCCTACACTCTCCACGCTGGCCAGACGGGTTGAAGAGGACTCACAGATGTTTATAAGCTTTGTTTAGCTTGTATTGCCTAAGTCGCTTCTACGACATCCACGGGAAGACTTGGAGTGGTCCTATTCTACTCTGCCTGAAACCACACGGCTAATGTAACAGTAACGTAACGGGAACGTATCACAAGATGTTATTACGTCAAATTTTCTTTTGTGTGACTGTTGTTACACAACAGCCTCCGTGGTCCAGTGGTTAAGGCGTTTGCCTGTTGACCCGGGGGTCGTGGGTTCAATTCCCACCGGAAGCATACTTTGTTTAGTTGTTTCCAGTTTGGTTAGGACATTGCAGGATTGAATCACCTGATTGTCTGATAATAAAGTTGATTCCGTGCTTCGGAAGGCACCTTAAGCCGGTGGTCCCGGCTGCCATCTGGCAGTCGTTAAAGGAACCACGTCAGAGGCCGAGAGGCGGTTCCGAAGAACTCTGACACCAGGGTGTGCATGGTCGATTGACCGTGACACCTACTCGAAATGATGATGATTACGTCAAAAAAATATATAATGCTTTTGGTACTCGTACATGCGGAATAGAATCGTGAAGTGAGAGCAGACTTGTGTGACATAATGTTTAGTATTTTCGATGTCTTCTTTTTCATGGAATTTTGCACAGGCATTATGATCGTCAGGGGGTAAAAAGTTTAACCTATGGAATTTTATTCAACCGTTTTTAAATAATAATAAGTTTATCATTTTTTAACAATGTGGTTGAATTACAAAACGTAACAAGAAATGTACAAGCCGCATATTCTAATCGTGTTTGTATACTTTCTTTGTATGTCACTTATTTAACAAACTATGTCTCCTTATTGCTTTGGTTTTAGTTTATGTTGTCTGTCGAAATAATTTATAAATTCCCACTTACCGTACATTGAATTATGGAACAGGCCGCGATTTATTGGCGGCTTTTTTACGATGCTTGAATTATGCATTGTCTAGTGTCATTGATTTGGGCCGGCTTAAAAAGTGTAGCTCCGGTTCACATTTTGCGGGTGCTAGTAAAAACTTTTGTTTAATTTATTTTTCTTGGAAAGGGACTTAAGGCGTAAAATATTTTTCTCAAATACGCATAGACATAATAATTGTTATTTATTATGCACAGCAGTCCCTTCTTTCTTTCTTATAAAATGCTTATATATACTTTCTTTTACACAGTTTTTGTCAGAGTGGGGCTGTCACTCTGACAAAAAGCTGTGAAATATCAAATTTCTTAGTCAAGGGAATCAAAAGATACGGCAATCACAAATTTTGCGAATTTTTTTTGAAAATCGTAAGAAAATCAAAACCAAGCTACAGGTCGGTACAGATAAGGGTACTTCCCGTTGATCTAGAATCATGAAATTCAGCATTAAGCTCTTTTATTCTTAAAGTGCAATTATAGGAAAAAAAGTCGAAAACTATAAATCATCACTACATTACATAGTATAAAACAAAGTCGCCCGCTGTCTTTCTGCCCTATGCTTAGATCTTAAATCTACGCAACGGATTCTGATGCGGTTTTCCAAATAGATAAAGTAAATCAAGAAGAAGGTTTATATGTACATTACACCTGTGCCGGGGTTCGGGTTGCTAGTTTGATAAAAAAAACATAGCCGTTTCTTTTTTGCAGGACAATGAAGAATATCCAATTTCGTTTGAAAAGTTTGTTCTGTATTGTTGTTGCCACTGATCATCAAGGCAAATGGAGATCCTATAGTTTGTAGTTTCGGAGGACGCAGATAGTTTAACTGAACATTTTACCTCGTATTCCGTATCGCATTGTATTCAAAGTTGTGATGAATTTCTTTTCTTAAACAAATAGTTTCTTTTCCCCTAGGTTCAACCCCAGTTAGTAGTTTAAAGAATATAAAAAATAGAGGGTGTCGCGACCTAGCCACATTTTGCACGCCACTCTTTACAGCCACCATTCGCTTTTTATTACGAGCGGTATAAAACTCCGAAATAAACAAGACAGTATTATCGCGGGCGGAGTTAAATTTAAATTACTTATTTGCATAAACAATGTCGGGCCTGGGGATGGCGCTCCATCAAAGTTTCGCACAGCTGAGCGATACGAGGATGTGTAGTGAAGCTTTGTCGTGCGATAACATGGTTTCACTCTGCGACTACATAAAGGGCATCAGAGCTGCTTTTGCATTCATCAGAGAGGTTTGAATGATAACTTATGAGTTATTTATTTATTTTTTAATGCTGCCAGCCTTTTGGGCACACTTCCTCAGGGCAATGATTTGCGAGACATTTTTTATCTTTAAATTTTTACTTTTAGGTTTGGTTTCTCTTTATAGTTTTCTCTTTTTTGTATAGTTAGGGTTAGTTTTAGTTTTTAATTTATCTGTAATTATTTATTATTATATACACAGTTATGTGCAATAAATATTATACTCCTTTCATAATTAATTTTTTAAGGCACATCAACAATGCAAATACAAAAATTCTTAATTTACACAAATTATCTTAATCTAGTGCTTAGATCTATGCCAGATATGCACAGCATGCAAATAATATCTTGATACGAATATAATGTACGTGTCATTATAATAAAAATATATAGTATATAATGTTAATAGAATAAAATTAAAATAAACATTAATACAATAATGTTTAGGTGAAAAGAAAAATACAATTTGTCTTTCCTAGAATTTGGGATTGTCGTAAAATATATAGTTAAAAGAAGTAACACATCTAGAAACAGGTGCATGCATACCCAATCTGGTCCTGCAGATAGGAACTAAGATAAAAGATAAAAATATATTTATTTCTCCAACAATCTGTAAATATTTTCTCTAACATAAATATTGTGTTATCTCAGATTGGTGGAGACTGGAGCCTGTAGAAGGCTGAGCTGAACTAGGAAATATCCTTTACTAAATCCAGGTTTTTGATGATAACTCTTATCTTATTATTAAGTAGTTATCATTAAAAACCTCCTAAATATTTTGTTTTATTGTTTATTTGCAGGCAGGCAGTTTGGGTACTTTTGAACCTGGAGACACCTTTTGCTCTATTGCGATGTTTATACAGAATATCTAATATTCTTTAATTCCGAAATAGATCGATTTGCTGTTGCTTAATGTGTTCATTTGATGTTGCTATCCGTTTAAATAATCCATCTTATTATCATCATCATCATTAACAGCCGTAAAAAGTCCATTACTGGACAAAGGCCTCTCGCAAGGAAACTTCGTTCCTTGGAAAGATATTGTCACTCACACCAAGCTTGGCAGGCGGGATGGCGAGTGCAGTTTGTCTGGCTTCTCATGCTTCCGACGCTGCTGCCCATCGGAAGCATTTAAAAGCTGGAGAAGGATAGGAATTTAATAGACCTACTCACTCGGATGAACGGGGAAAAAGCAAGTAGCAGCTCGGGTGACCGGGCGCGGTACCACTGGACAGCCAGTTGAACTTAACACCCATGACCCGCAGATCATATTCGGACAACCTTTTTAAGAAAAAGCATTTCTTCACCACGTGCAGCCTATGTGGGCTATGTATACTCAGAAATCCTACAACGCCCTTCGTGTTCAGTATAACAATGCATTCAGGGTGCTGGGGCTGCCTCGCTTCTGTAGCGCGTCAGGGATGTTCGCAGAAGCACGCGTAGATTGCTTTTACGCTACAATGCGGAAGAGATGCGCGTTTCTGGTACGTTGGGTGCGGGACAGTGGCAACAGCATCCTGACTATGATCGCTAGTAGGCGAGATTGCGGTTATGTCAACCATTGCCGTGACACTTCAGCGGGAATGGTACGGCAGTGGGACGCTTAATGTTGTCACTAGGTTAAGAATTATTACTAACACTAAGCATAAGTTATACTTACAATTTTGTGAGACTTGTTTCTTGAATAAATAATATTTCATTCATTCATTCATTCATTTCTCTTTTTATGAAACAGCATTTCCAAATTTTAAATTTCATTTCAATATTCCATTTTCCCCATCACGGCTCTTCGGGAGAACTACCAAGTTTTATGTACATAGATTGTAACATATATTTTATAACAGTTCGTGTTATCAGATACCTGTGAAATGAATATACAAAACTATTCGTTTTGTCACTGTTTGTTCTCATTCCCTGCTTGCCTCTCCTACATCTCTGCTCAGCGACTTACTATTATTGCCAAATCTACCTGCAGCATCTACTTTATGTGAGCGCAACTCTATCTATCGTAGCTGGGTGAGATGGGACCTCATAAGGTTCATCATAAAACGGGCTCAGACAATCAGGCGTCAAAGCTAGAGTAGCAATTTTAAACACGCTCAGTCAGATATGAGAGAGAATAAAATCGGCCAAGTGCGACTCAGCACGCGCACAAAGGGTTCTATTCTATTATCTATACAACATTAGACACTATTTTTTTTACGTTTGTTGTATGGGAGCCCCTCTTTATTTTTATTGAATTATTTATTTTTTAATTTAATATTTAAAATAGCATTCCTTTTTTTATAATGTACAACGAAATATTCTGTAATATTTCAAGCATCTACCTGCTGCCATTATTATATCGAGCAAAATAAAAAATCACGTTTGTTTGTATGGGTGCCTCCTTAAATATTATTTTTATTGTGTAAGCGGCAACAGAAATACATCATCTGTGAAAAGTTCATGAGATGCAGCCAGGTGATATAGACAGATAGACAGACAATGGATTGAAAGTAATATAGCCCCATTTTTGACTCTTTGGTAATATAAGATGCAAAATATATATAAGATGCAAAATATATATGATATAAATATTCTAATATAAGACAGTGTGTAAAGTAATAAAAAAGTCGAAGTGTCCTCCCCCCCAATGTCTTCCCCCAACTCTTTAAAAGGCCGGCAACGCTCCTGTTACACCCAGTTGTCGCACTAGTACCATAGGCAGCATTGATTACAATCAGGTGACTGGCTGGCTCGTTTACCGTCCTATATAATAAAAAAATAATTTAAAATCACAGTTTACCGTTTTTTCCTCGTGTAGCGCACTAATCAAAAGCGTTGATGGAAAACCACCCTCCAACTGCCGGATCTGATGAGACTGTACAAAAAACAAGCGATGTATTATTCTGCAGAGAATCGTTATAATAAAAAGACCGACAAAGCCATTTTATTCCCTTTGTGCTGCTTTGATTATTTTGTACAAAGTACTACAAAGAGATTGGGCGTGTGATTACGTGTAGCGGATTCGGGAAATGTTTTGAATAGACTGACATGAACTCGCTTTTGAGAATGAGAACTGTCTAAATATGGGAATACATTTCAAGTAGATTTACATACTGAGGCAGTAACAAGAAATGAAATACTCTTATTAAATTAAGAAATAAGGTTTGGTGAAGAGATTTCAAGCGGGTAGGGTTTGAATAAGCAGTCTTACGTCTATGTACGACCTACGCGCTGCTGATTGAGCTACCGCGCTTCCACCGGCGACCTAAAGTCACACACAGACATTCTGTAGTTGCACGTTATTTATAAATTGGTTATTCGTTGACGCTGAAGCTCAGATACCAACAAATGTTGTACACTAATAATAATTTGAAAGACCTACCAAACGACACCAACGGCAAGGGATTGACGAGAAAAAAGTCCAAATCCACACTTTACAAGTATGAGAAAAACCATATAAAAATATTTTTTAATATTATTTCTCCACTATGACGGTGCAATTAATTATGCCAAATAACAGCTTTCTAGCTTACAATTTCTAAACTAAATGGCGGACAGACAGACACACAGACGGGCGAAACTATAGGATTACTTTTTTACTACCAAACCCTAAAAATTACAACACAAAGTTGAAAATTCAACGAACAATATTGTCCAAATCAATAATGATCCCTTTTTTATTAGCATTTCAATACAATTATTCATCTTCCCATTCTTAGTATTGTTAAAGAAAATTCGAAAAGGCATCACCATTCAAAATTCATAACTTCCCGGGACTATTGAATCGCGATGCAGATAATGTAATTGAATAAAAACGTCAAATGTCTGTTATAAGGGTAGGTACACAAAATTACGATTTGGCGTAATTTTCCCCATTTTACTTCCGATTGAACAAAAGAAGTGAATCAAGGCTTTATAATTTGTTCCTTACACAGACTTTTATGAATGGTTGAATAGACTCGGCACCCGGCTTTTTCTCGTGGCCTTGTTCACGCTATTTATAATGCACGTTCTGTTCTGATGTATAACCTCTAATATATTTAAGGTTTCTTCAAAATAATTCCAGTGGCTTTTGCGTCCATCCATTCAACATCAAAAACATTTAGGTACATTACCTGGCTAGGCCTGAAATATCAAATCATTCAGGCAGTTTAAATATTTTTTTTATGCTCAATGTTGCCCTGCCCAGACTTAAATGCCACATTTAGTATGTTGGTGGGCGGTAGGTGGAAAACAGGCTCAAAGAGTGTCGGGTTGCTAGCCGCATCGCCTATTGACATGATTCCTCAGTTTTTCGTCAATTCCTTTCGATCGCACTTTACGATCTGCTCGGGAAAAGAAGCAGCTGGCACATTCTAAATTTGTTCTTTTCCCCATACCAGCACATCTTTTTATTTGAAGTTTAGGGAATAAATACAAAACAATCAAGTCAAAAATTTTAAAGTCTAAGTTCGGAATCATCATCATCTCAGCCGCAAGAAGTCCACTGCAGTTTCGAATATCAAGTAATCTATTTTTACTGGCATTATTAGTAAAGACGCATCGCTAATTTTCTCACCGTTGCATCTACTATATACACGTTATCTCGTATTTATCCCTGCTTCAAAACCTATGAAAGGAAATAGAGTCAATAGGTAGATTGGCTATATTTCTTTTCAAAGTCTATGTCGTTCGATAATAAGTTGCAAACGATAACTAGCGTTACGGAACACGCTTTGTCATCACTAATGAAGGTAGGGTGTAATGGTGTGCACCATCACGATAAGTACCTGTTGATTACACTTACACCTAATATTTATATACTTGGCTCTATATCTTTTAGAATGCTATATTCTCATGCAATTTAAAAGGTTTTAAGTACAAAAGGCGTGTTTACAGGTATCCTAAGAGTCGGCAACGCATCAACACCTCCTCTGGTGTTGATGTCCATAGGCGACGGTGACCACTTTCCATCAGGTGGCTCGTCTGCTCTTTTGCCGTCTAATATACATAAAACAAAAAAGAAAAACTTACATTGAGTAAAATTAATACCGGTAGAGTCTTTTTCTCTTCATACTGAAATAGTTGTCTCTTAGGCAAAATTTTTGGTAATTTGGACTACAGGTTTTAGAGCTTTTACTTAACTTAAAACATTACTTAACTTATTTCGTAATAACTAATTATAAAGAATTGCAAAAACATAAAATAAACTTATAATAACAAAAAGCAAAAATAACATCGCAAGAGTCCTTGGATGACAAAATAATTGGCTGTTGTTAAATTGATCAATCTCTCATCATTAGTTGATGAGTTTTCTGTAGTTACTTACTACTCAATATATAAAAATTTAGCTGCACGGTTGTTTGATGTATACTGCTATAAATTTAAGCGATTGGTACTTTTAATTACTAAAAACCAAACTACAGTGACTGTTAAATTATCAAAAAGCTTTCACGTAAAACTTAATACACCGCATTAATCCGCCTACCACTAAACGCTAGTCGCTTTTCAAAAGCGGCGCGACTTAGCATAATCCGCACCCGACTGCCGTTTGCTGATGTGTAGAGGAGATTTGCATAGAGCATAAGCAGTATTGTTAAAATTTATATTAATATAATATAAATATAAATATATACGGACAAATCACACAGATTGAGCTAGCCCCAAAGTAAGTTCGAGACTTGTGTTATGGGATACTAACTCAACGATACTATATTTTATAACAAATACATATATAGATATACAACCAAGACCCAGGCCATCTGAAAAAGATCATTTTCCATCTTGACCTGGCCGAGGATCGAACCCCGTCACTCCGTGTCGCAGGCTGGCGTGTTGACCGCTGCGCCACGGAGCTAGTCTATTCATCATCATCATCATCATTTTGAGTAGGTGTCACAGTCAATCGACCATGCAAAATTTTATATTTGTCCTACCACTAAACGCTTGGCGCTTTTTGCATAACAAAATCTCTTTCAGCCAACCTTTGGGTAGAAGATATTGAAGATTGAGTATTATATATAAAAAAATAAATAGAATCTTGTATACATTCAGCATGATTTTGAACCTCTGAACTACTGGATTACCGAATAGAAAGAAACAAAAGTAATAAAAGAAAACGACTTTCCATAGAAATTCATCCAGCTGATCGGCGACGATGTAAGGGCAGCCAAATGTATTTTTCGATTTTCAGATTTTTTCTTGCAATACTATATTTACATAGGGATTCTGATACCAGGATTTCAATATAGTTCAGAGTTTGAAAATCATGCGATAGAGATACTTAAAGAGACTTATTTTATACCACATAATATTTTATTTTTTAATATTTTTTATTTATTTTACAGTATAAAGGAAAAAAAGAAAATACAGTAGGAATAAAAGTCAAAGAGAAGTAAGTAATGACCAGACTTACTTCATAAATGAAGAGTTTCAAAAAAATAAGACCTATCAATAATACGCAGGATGTGACATACGAGTATGTGTGGATGTGTGTCTTGCGGCGTTTTGGACGGTGTGAGGAGGTGTGCATGTTAATTCTGGTGATGACCGCGTTCAATCTCAAACACAACGCTTATGCTGCGTTTCAACCTACTCTGTGCTCTACGTATGAATGCCAAAATGCAAATCATGGCGTGCCGTGTTCGTGTTCGGTTTTATTCAAAGCGGAAAATATCAATTGCTAAGCCTCTTGGCAAAATTAAAATAATCGGGTTTTGTTCTACTTGATTGTTAAGCTATAATAAAACAGAGGCAGAAATTCAATTAACTGGAATAAAACTTTTCAAGTGCGAGTCCGATTACATAGTTAGGGTTCCGTACTATGTTTAAGTATAAAAACCACGTTTTTTGTATGTGGACTCTGACGTATACATAAGTACGCATGAATCTTCTTTCATCAACAACGCTTGATGAAAGAGGATTCATGCGACACGATGTTCCAGCCATTATATTGTTTAATACTGACTGCTCAAGTTCAATTTTTTTCAACTACGACAAAGGTAAACTTTAGCCTCAATCTATCTACGAATAAAAAAATGTTTGTAAATCGACTTACGGACTATTTTACATGATAACCGTGGAAAAGAGATAGATGCGACATTAGCCAAACGCTAAGGCCGCTCGTGCCTCTCTATCGCTTATTCCGCGCTCTCGCTTACATACGGAACGTGATACTTTTTCGTGTTCATCGATTTATCAGACGTTATCACGTCACAAAACAAAATTTAGTTATTCTGACCAATCGTTTGGTAGTTACGATGATATTTAAAGGCACACACGCGACGGGACAAATTAACGCGTTAAAATAATAACCTTCTTTTTTATAGGTGGTTAAAAATCGAAGCACAGAGATTGAACAAATGGAAACGATTGTACACACACCGCACGCGGATTGATTCGCGATATTTAAAAGCTACGAACACAAACTATTGAGAGCATAGAAAAAGGTTTACAAACAATAACAGAACCTTTTTACAAGAAGTCGATTACTCTTACTCGTACATAGAGTTAAGGTCGCAGGTTCGAATCCCGCCCGCTTAAGTTTTTTCACCATATTTTATTTCTTAATTTAATTAGAGTATATCAAAATATCATTGTGAATGCAAAATAAAACACAAAAATAAGTCGATATTATTTATCCCGGTTCACAAAATTCATCATGATTTTTGGTTCGATTTTAATATTATGAGTACAGTACGTAACAGCACCTAAGTGTAACCCCTATTCTCAAATCAAAACATCGTGTACGTTCGTATTTGACACCATCACTTGCATTCTGTGGCGAAAATATTGTAAAGAATATGAAAACTGGAGATTAATTGTTTAGAATGAGGAATGATGCTTCAGAAAACATGTTAGGGCAGCTAATAACACCAGGCAGCAGTTATTAACCTAAATCATATGTTCCGGGCACCGGCCCGCAAGCATATGTGTAACTTCTACCTAGAAGACAATACGACCGCCTCCCCTGAGCCATAGAGGTCGCCAAACGTCTCAGTATGTGATTGTGAGGCCGTCCGCTGCAACTTACAGATACGAATAATGCGGGCTCGTTTGTGTTCGCTACGTGTTCAAAAGTAAATCAGTTTAATATTATCAATAGAACTAACTCTGTACATTTTGCAATTGATTTCGAAAAGTCGTCAGCAGCCGGATCGTGTACCCGCACCACACGCTCGCTACCCGATGCGTTGATAAAGCCCACGCTAGTGCTGGCTGTGTCAGTCATGTTTGATTTTATTCCCGAGAGAGCGCGGGAATTATTGAGAAATTCTCAAGAAATATTGGAAATTTCCGGCAAGATTCAGAAAGGAGACATTTATTTATTTGCGGCACATCACTTTATCCATTGCACACGCTTGCAATAGTAAGTTCTGTTCATATTTTTTTATTGTTTGATTTTTCAATACACATTCGACAGAGTACCTGCGCGAGTTTTGAAAAAAGGTATAGTAAAGTATAGAGGGTCAAGTCTATACTTTCCATGTTTTTGACTACAATTTATTGAACATTTTATTTGTGGCGGGCCACTCGTACCGACCGTTTTATATGCGTGGGACCACTGTTGGCGAAATTTAATTGGACGTCGGTCGAGCGTTGATTGGAACAATGAAGGACAATGCAGTTGAAACTCTAGTTTGGTCTATGTTTTAGAAGTTTACGTGTAAAACAGCAAACTTTTTGAACCATATTTTGAGTATCGAAGGCATACTGCTTTTTTAGGGTTCCATGCCCAAAGGGTAAAAACGGGACCCTATTAATTTCGCTCCGCTGTCCGTCTATATGTCTGTCTGTCTGTCTGTCTATCTGTCTGTCTGTCTGTCTGTCTGCCTGTCCGTCTGTCACCAGGCTGTATCTCATAAAACTGTGATAGTTAGACAGTTAGAAATTTTCAACGATGATGTATTGCTGTTGCCGCTATAACAATAAATACTAAAAAAAAAAATTACATAAATATTTGAGGGGGCTCCCATACAAAAGACATGATTTTTTTGCAACATAAAGCAAACCCTGAGAAATATCGGGACAAATATGTTCAAGCACGTAACTTTAGCAATAGGAAGTGCAGGGAAGCACAACGAAACCACATTCACAAATCCGTCCGTTTTCTTTTTGTGTTGAAAACGCCAGCCTGCGACACGGAGTGACCGGGTTCGATCCCCGGCCAGGTCAAGATGGAAAATGATCTTTTTCAGATTGGCCTGGGTCTTGGATGTTTATCTATATAAGTATCTATTATAAAATATATTATCGTTGAGTTAGTATCCTACGACACAAGTTCACAACCTCCTGTGGGGCTAGCTCAATTTGTATGATATGTCCCTATATATTTATTTATAGAACGTGACCGTGAATGTTCAAAAACTTTTATTAGATAAATACAATGATAGGAATGTCTTCAATGCAACATAAAAGAAAATCTAGCATAGATTGAGTATGGAAACTACTATAAAACTGAGGTAAAAGTAGCGTTCAGAATAGCAAAGGTCACGTGGACATAAAGAATGCGTACCCCGACGTGCGTGGCCGTGACGGGCATGCTTTGAATGATATCGAGTGAGCGGCCTGTATACCTTTATTAAATAGATTAATGCAATGACTAGACAGTCTGCGAAATAACGTTAAAGAAAATTTGCATTGTATATAATAACGTTTGACGATAGGGTCACGTTCGGTATAGCAAAGGTCACGACGTGCGTGACCATGACGGACGTGCTTTAGCAGAGGATGATATCGAATATGCAGACTGTAAACCTTTATTAGAAAGATTAACAACAAGAAATTCTTAAGAAAAACTTGCATTGTGTACTGAACTTGACAAGACAGGGTTATGTCTTGTATTGTACTAAAGTTAAGAGATCGTCAATGTAGGAGATGACGTGCGTAATCGTAACGAGCGTGTCGTAGGGGATGACATTCATACAGCAATTTTCGTATTTTTTTGAAGTTTGAGCGTTTGAGTCATCTACCTAAGCAATAATTTTCATAAAATTCACCCTTTAAGAGATACGTCAGTTTGTTTAAAAATTGCTCAAAGTGACGTATATATCGCAACATATGAACAACAAGTATAAGGTACTCACATATTGTTAGTCGGTATTGCACTGCCACTAATGCTACTGCCTCCGTTGTCTAGTGATTAAGGCGCTGTATCCCTTAACCGTTTGTAGCGGACATCGCGCGATATATTTTTTACTCGTGTCATACTTGTCGTCAGTCTCAGTTCAAACCCGTGTCGGCCATTTTCGTGTTAATTTTCACTTTTAATTTAATAATTTAATAATTATAACCAAATATTGTATTTTTTTTAGGTATCCATCTGGCTCATCCAGTTATACTTTTTATAGGTATAAAAAAGTTGGTAGTTGTCGCTGAAAATATCAAGTAATTCGCGACGAAACTTTTTCTGGATATAGCTTTTTTGCTATTTTATTTAGCTAAGATTTAAATATATTTTTGAAAATATTTTAGTGTAACCATTTATTTTGATCTTTGAACTGTACTTCATATTTTTTTCATGCTAATATTCTTTGAAAAATAAGGCTAACTGCGCGACGAAAAAATACACGTTTTACGGTATTCTTCTGATGCACAGCGCCTTAAGGCGTTTGCCTGTTGACCCGGGGGTCGTGGGTTCGATTCCCACTGGAAGCATACTTTGTTCAGTTGTTTCCAGTTTGGTTAGGACATTGCAGGCTTGAATCACCTGATTGTCTGATAATAAAGATGATTTCATGCTTCAGAAGGAATTTTTGATATTTATTGATGACTAGCAGTGCTAGCGACTTCGTTCGCGTACATTTTATGATATGTTTGTATGAGAAAAATAAGTTGCCTATCCTGTGTCCTGTACGCCTAAATATATATCTATCAAGTTTTATAAAATTCAGTTAATTCTTTTAAGAGTTATGGAGGAACATACATGATACATTGACTAGCTCCGTGGCGCAGCGGTCAACACGCCAGCCTGCGACACGGAGTGACCGGGTTCGATCCCCGGCCAGGTCAAGATGGAAAATGATCTACTTCAGATTGGCCTGGGTCTTGGATGTTTATCTATATATGTATTTGTTATAAAATATAGTATCGTTGAGTTAGTATCCCATAACACAAGTCTCGAACTTACTTTGGGGCTAGCTCAATCTGTGTGATTTGTCCGTATATATTTATATTTTATACATAGTATATACATACAAAAAAAATCTAAAAATCTTCAATTTTGTTCTATGTATAGAGCTTATAAACACGACATCTGTGAAAACAAAGTAACTTACTCCATGACCAACCCCTTACAGATTTATTATAAGTATGATGTCCCAAAACACGCTTTCACTTACATCTTAGAGAAAATGAAGCAGAAAGCCTAGAATAACAAAAGCACAAGGACTAAGCTCTCCAAACAATGTTCCTTGTGTTTGAACAACATAATTATTTACTTAGGCCATCCGAGGTGGCCTAGAATTACGGGTGGTCTAGCTAGACATGAGTTAGTCTGAAAATATCGCCGTTGCTTGTTTCAATATTAGTCTGAGTACCGCTTAGATGTATAAGGTCATGTTTGTTTTATAGATATGATATTGTTACTTCGATATGATATTGTTCAACTCGTGAACGGGTGCTGCCAGGGGGGACAGGTCTGCTCGGCCTCTTTGAGACTTCTATCTATCTTTGAGACTTTTATCATATCCGTTGTTGTTGCACGCTCGATCGCTAACATAACGTGTTCCACAAAAATATGTTAATTAAAATTGTATATAACATGACATCAGAAAAAAAAAGAAAAGATAAAAATATTAAATATCATACAAAGCCCTTCAGGCAAGTAGGCGACCAATACTGTTGAAAAGAGTTTCTTTCGGCGTCTTCTTCTCAGCAGTGGTCGGTTCCGAAACTCTAGTAGTTTGTAGCTTTTGAACAATAATTAATAATTTGAATATAATATAATAAGTATTATTTAAAATGTGAATTGACGTGAAAAAGTGCCTGAAAAGGCCTATTTTCTGAATAAATCTTTGAATCTTGAATCGAAATGCCGGCGGGAAGAGACAACATTTTGTAGAGAAATATGTTTTTCTATAAATAAATAAATAAATAAATATATACGGACAAATCACACAGATTGAGCTAGCCCCAAAGTAAGTTCGAGACTTGTGTTATGGGATACTAACTCAACGATACTATATTTTATAACAAATACATATATAGATACACATCCAATAGGAAGAGTACTATTTATGTTTTTTGACTATTTTGTTTGTAGTTACATTTTGTATGGTGGTTTAACAGCCTCCGTGGTCCAGTGGTTAAGGCGTTTGCCTGTTGACCCGGGGGTCGTGGGTTCGATTCCCACCGGAAGCATACTTTGTTTAGTTGTTTCCAGTTTGGTTAGGACATTGCAGGCTTGAATCACCTGATTGTCTGATAATAAAGATGATTCCGTGCTTCGGAAGGCACGTTAAGCCGGTGGTCCCGGCTGCCATCTGGTAATCGTTAAAGGAACCACGTCAGAGGCCGAGAGGCGGTTCCGAATAACTCTGACACCAGGGTGTGCATGGTCGATTGACCGTGACACCTACTCGAAATGAATGAATGATGTATGGTGGTACGGAACCATTCATAAGAAAATCTGACTTGCACTTAGTCGGTTTTATTTCATACTAGCGAATAGTTCCCTTTTTCTGAATTAAAAGTATGGTTATCGTTGGATATAAAAATATCTCCATACATAAAAAAAAATTGTCTGTAAAGTTGGTCTACGGGCGATAATTTCACGTGATAATGGTGGAAAAGAGATAGATGCGTCACAAGCCGAACGCTTAGCCCGATCGTACCTCTCCTTCGCTTGTTCCGCGATCTCGCTTTCACACGGAACGTGACACTTTTTCGTGCGTGCAGCCGGCGTTTATCGATTTACTAGCTTTCGCCGGCGGCTCCGCCCGCGTCAATGTCGATCCCTCGGGATAAGTACTTTTTCCCGGGATAAAAGGTAGGCCTATGTCCTTCTTCGTACTCCAGAGAACTTGTATGCAAAATTTCATCATGATCGGTTCAGTAGTTACGGCGTGAAAGCGTAACAAACAAACAAACAAATAAACAAACAAACAAACAAACTCACTTTCGCATTTATAATATTAGTTAGGATAAGACGTTATCACGCCAAAAAGGTAACGGACACACAGGCAGAGTTACATTAGCATTTTTCTCATATTCTGCAGGTAAATATGTATATATGTCAACGGAAATGTATGCAATCCGTCATTGTATACAATTTCTAGGAAATGTATAAAATTCCTAAAATCGCCAGGAAATGGGTGAAATAAATTATATTAGATAAATTTCCTAGGAATTCTATAGATTTCCTAAATAGCACTCGGAAATGTATTCTTAGTAGCAAAAAATGTAATCGGCCAGCTAAAATTTTGTAAGCAGTCGGGCAGCAATTTATGGTCAGCAAAACTTCTTTTCTGCCCTCAGTCGTTCCAGGTGGTTTTATACATTTCCTAATACAATATCGGAATTTTATACAATTGTATACCTATACAATTGTGGATATGTGTGTAATAAAAACTTTTTTAAACAATATTTTATACATTTCCTAAAGAATTTTATACAATTGTATACATATACAATTGTATACATATACAATTGTATACATATACAATTGTGGATATGTGTGTAATAAAAACTTTTTTAAACAATATTTTATACATTTCCTAAAGAATTTTATACAATTGTATACATTTCCTAGGAAATATATACATTTCATAAAATTCTTGGATATGTGTGTAATAAAAACTTTTTTAAACAATATTTTATACATTTCCTAAATAAGTAAGGAATTCTATAGATTTCCTATGATTTGTACACAATGCCTGGTTTTCACAGATTTCCTATAACAAATGCAAACTATGGAATTCGCTCTTTGGAAGAGGGATTTATATCCCTCCATGTAAATATTGCAGCTTAGATGGTTGGTGTCAACGGTGACTAGCAGTCGCGTGCGGCTAGTTTATTATGTTTTATGTTTTTCAGTATTATTTCTCACGTATCACGTATCGTGTCGGGTTTATCACTCGGGGTGTGATGACACTCTAGCGCTTATAAGGCGCGGCTGCACGCGACATGTAACACTAATCGTATGTCATCGCCCCTTTTATATGTCTATAACTTTGGTGAAACTGATTTGTTTATAAATCAAAAGTACGTTATAAAATAAGTTCTGTCTGTATTTTCACATTTTTACGTTTTGAACTGACTTAGTAGAATTTTACATTAAAGATGAGATACAGACACAGAGACTCCTAAAAGAACATAGGATAGTTATTCTGTTTATCATCCTTTATGGGTGTAAAAAGGGTGGTGGAAGTTTTTATGGGTAATTATTTTTTAAGTACGTGATTGTAAAACTAATCCTACGAGAAAAAATATCATTTTAGAGATGCAAACGTAACTTGTAGGGTTTTTCAAAAATAATATTTAACTTTAGAGAGAGTTAAATATAAATGACACAGTCCAACCGTATAAAAACCTGTGTGCAACGATAATATACTTAAAATGCGTTTATTTTCATTACAGATATCTTTTCATATCCCGTAATTCCAGAAACTCATTATTTAATTTCATAAATGCGAGACGCGTAAATGCGATACGCCATATTGAGAGAGTGGTGAATATCTTTTAACTTTTAACTTGGCGGCAGGTGTATAAAACCAAGTTTTATTGGCTTTGTGAAATGTAGGCCTCGCGAAATTATCAAACCGAGTTCACAATAGTTCTAAATGACGCTAATCCCTAAGTCCTTTGTGCCAATTCCGCTATTTAAAAAAACATCCAGGAAGCGGCACATAGATTATTATGGAAATCAAATATGCTTACAAAATTTGACACAAAACGAGTCGTGAATCTCATCTGACCACTGGTTTGGTGGCAGGTGTACAAAACCAAGTTAAATTAAGCGCATTAAGACGTTTCGGAAGATTTCCCAGCGGACTGAAATAAGTCGGAGTTATTTTCGCCATATTTTGTTTAGAAAATACCTTTTTTGGTACTTTTTGATTTAGAGCTATGAAATATACACAGTCTTACGCATATTTTGTAACATTACACAGTCTCAGCAAAGGAATCAAAACCTTTTAATTTTTCCGACGGCAAACAAGCATGCAAGTCACCTGATGGTATGCGATCAGCACTACCTATGGATAACCGCAACACCGTAGTGTTACAGTTATCCATAGGCATAGGCATAGGAATCCATAGGATAGGAGGAATCCATAGGATGTAGCAGGAGCGTTGCCGACCTTTAAAGGAGTTGGGGAAAGGACATGTGGGAAGGATGGGCCTCCGGCTCTCTCACTCATCAAACGAAGCATAGAGGCGGTAAAGCTCCTACTCAAACGTCGATTTTCTGTAAGAGTGTGGTACTTCCCTGGACGAGCTGACCCATTTATGCTACTAGCAAAAATGAATTTTGCCGGTAGCATGGCTATACTCTTTTTTAAACTTTCGCGCTTTAACCACATAATTATGTATATAAACGGGACTTAGCACGAACCTTTTTATAAAAAGGTTTCGGCTAAGTCCCGTTTACATACATAATTATGTAGCTTGGCTATACCACAACAAGGTAAGGGAAAACATGAAAAATGCATTAATTTGTAGTTACTTATATATTAATTTGGCTTGCCTATTGTGACCCTCTATGCTGTTACTTCTGATATTACAAAAAATAAAAAATTACAGAGCCCGCATGTGCAATTCCGATTGGCACTTGGGCGCTTTACATACAAGCTATGACTTAGCAAAGAAGTAGTTCGGAAACTTGCTCGTCCTCATAACTGACCAACTATTGAATGGGTGTTTACAAGCCGCCGACACTGGCAAACTTTGCCAATATACCTGCCAACTAATGGACCGCACAACATACGGAAAGTGCGGAAGATTAATTATCTTCACATATAATACCTGGGGTAATAAATAAATAATCCTTACTAATATTATAAATGCGAAAGTGAGTTTGTTTGTTTGTTTGTTTGTTACGCTTTCGTGCCGTAACTACTGAACCGATCATCATGAAATTTTGCATACAAGTTCTCTGGAGTTTCGAGAAGGACATAGGCTACTTTTTATCCCGGGAAAAAGTACTGTTCCCGAGGGATCGACATTGTCGCGGGCGGAGCCGCGGGCGAAAGCTAGTAATAAAATAAATACAAATTACACAGATTAAGATAGCCCCAGACTAAATTGCGAACTTATGTCGTGAGATACTAACTCGACGATACTATATTTTATAATAGGTACATAAACATCCAGGCCAATCCGAAAAAGATCGTTTCCCATCTAAACCGAAACTGGGGCCTGCGATTTAAAGGCACTTAAGGTACTTATGAGCCACAAAGGTCGTCAAGAGAGTCGTAGCAGCTAAGTTTTCTGTACCTAATATGGTGTGATGATAGAGAGGAACTCTCGAAGAGTTTCTACACAGCTAAATAGCTCACCCACGACATCCGACAGCATTAATTGACTGCAATAATTGGTTGTCTGTAAATTCGGTTTTATTTTTTAAATGTTTCTTAGAACATTTCGTATAAGTAGTAGTAGAACAATAGTTTTAAATCTGTCCAACTCCACAGAAAATTTTGTTGACCTTAACATCCCTACAACTTTATTAGCAGCATTAGGCACTCCGTGTCGCAGGCTGGCGTGTTGACCGCTGCGCCACGGAGCTAGTCAACATTACTCAAAGAGTCTTTTCTCTTCCCGCTCTATTTTGTGCCATTGATAACTTAGCGCAATAGACGCAAGGTCAGACGTAAGAAGATTACGAGCACTTACCTGAAGTAACAACCTAGCAGACGTTTATACTTAGTTCTTCTTCGCTAACTTTTATTGACTGAAGTTTACGATGCTATGATAAAAAAATATGATTGTTTTAGCTTCGGTCTCAAAAGTTTTACAACTGAAATATGTAACGGCGTTTATGTTTACGTAACAAAGTACGCATAGCCTTTGCTAAACACAAGGTTTTACAGCTTATTCACGATGTGTAATAAACATTGATGATTTCTGATCTTTATCAGTTAAGGTCGGTGAAAGTAATTCGTGCAAGTTATGTAAACCAAAATATGATATGTGATTTTGTTATTAATTAGAAATTTATATTGACTTATCGAATAAATTGCACTATATTGGTTGTACAAGTATTAAAAGCCTATATTTTGTTAGCAGAGGCTCCAGATACATTTTTTTTTAGGGTTGCGTACCTCAAAAAGCGAAAACGGGACCCTAATAGGATCTCTTTTTTGTTTGTCTATCTTTCTGTCAAGACACTTTTTCTTAGGAACGCGTGAAGGTATCAAGCCAAAATTCATATCAAATACTCAAGTCTATTGTCCCTTGGAGCTATAAAAAAATCAAACTTCTAGGCTTAATCTTTTATTTTTGAATGATCCAGCGATTGACAATGATCTCACCTGATGTTAAGTGAAGATGTGGTCTATGGTGGAGCTCGCTGGCTCATTAAAACCTATTCACTCTAGCCAAAAGCTAACGCAATCAAAAGAGTGCTGTTAAGTTATGCTGCCAATTTTCGACATCCGCAAGTTAATCAAAACCTAAATCTTGAAATTTGGTACAAAGCAACGTCATATAGTACAGGAAAAATTTCGAAATGCATAAATTTTTAGTTACATCATATTATAAATTTTTTAAATTAATTTTAAACTTATTATAGATAATGGTACGGAACTCTACATGTGCGAGTCTGACTTGCATATGGCCGTTTATTTTTTCTTAAATGTAAAAATACACGCTTAGTGTAATTGCCTATAAGGTGTATGTTCTTTACTTCTTACCATTGTGCCTCATTTATTTTGTTTCAGCATTCTTTTTTTTTAATGATTAATATCATTTCTCAACTCTCCTTTATTGCTGCTATAAATGATTGACTTATAAAGTTTTCACAGGTACAGGAACCTAATGAAGCCGTCAATCAATACGGAGTTGCGAAGGCTCTGAAAAGCCTATTTGCTAAGTGCGGCGGTAATTGCCAAGTTCTCGTTTAGGAACGCGTTGCAAAGGTAGGCAGGTTTTTGATGGAAGTTGTATATTGACTGGTCCAATAAATTTAACGACATACTTTAAATATACTCTAAAAAAAATCCTACTAATAAACTCGGTCTGTTACCACTTAACGTTTTAAGCAGAGAACTGATTTAGATGAAATTTAGTGTGGAGATACTTTGAGGTCCAAAGACCAACGATACTTGACATTCTGGAAAAATGAACTGTACCCGAGGGATCTGTATTCACACACGGAGCTGCGGGCATACAGCTAGTAATAATATTAAGACAAGCTTTTACTTATTTTGCAGTCATTATCATCATCAGGTCTTTTAAGTATCCACTGCAGGAGCATGACCCTCTTTGTACTACCGGAGCCATACTTGGCGAGAGCAGACAGAGGATTTGGCCTACACTCTCCTCGCTGGCTTGTGAGGTGAATGAGATCTATCCAACCTGTCTGGTTGGATAGATCTCATTGATGTTTATGAGCTTTGTTTAGCTTTTATTTTCTAAGTCGCCTTTTACGACCTCCATAGGAAGACTAGGAGTAGTCCTATTCTACTCTGCCGGAAACCACACTATTTTGCAGTAATATAAGGTATGTAGTAGAACCAGTTCTTGAAAGAAAAGATGGAATGATTGTGTCAAGGAGTATAACAAGCAGGGATAGATTAAGGCTATCGTAGACGATAGAATAAAAAGAGAACTGGGATTTGCACGGTATACCAGTTGAAAAGTGGGATAAATAATAGGAAGAACAAGTAGAAATAAGTGTTATGGCAGCAAATAAATGAATTATCTATATCTCTTCCATGCTGGCCTGGGAGAAATGAAAAAAACGTAGAATATGCCAGCTGCTTCTCTTCCCGCGCAGAGCGTAAAAGCCGATCGAGGGATGGGTAAAATCTGAGGAATCATGTTGGAATGTCGGAATCAAAATAGTGATGTGTTACTAACCGCAGCAGGCGATGCGGTTAGTAACACATCACTATTATGATTCCGTTTTCCACCTAATGCCCACCAACGTGCTAAACGTGCCCTTCAAGTCTTATAGACCTAGGCTCAGTCTTCACCGCAAGGGAAAAGACGTGACACTATGTATGTATGTATGTATCTATCTAACTAATGCGTAATATTCGATTAAGCTGAAGATTTGGATGACAATGCAATAATACAAAGCTATGAAGCTGCTGATGAAGATGATGATCACGATGAGAATTTGGCTCTGTGGGCCAGTGGACAAGGCGTTTGCCTGTAGACCCAGGGGTCGTGGGTTTGATTCCCATGAGAAACATGCTTTGTTTAGTTGTTTCCAGTTTGGTTAGGACATTGCATGCTTGAATCACCTGATTGTCTGATAATAAAGATGAATCCGTGCTTCGGATGGCACGTTTAGCCGTTGGTCCCGGCTGCCATCTGTGGTAGGCGTTAAAGGAACCAAGTCAGAGGCTGAGAGGCGGTGCCGAAGAACTCTACCACCAGGGTGTACATGGTCTTTTGACCGTGTCACAAAATCATGATGACGATGAGAAGACTGAAAAAGCCACGTCACATATTTCCATTACGTATTCACACTGAGTATAATAAATGCTTACCACAAAAATGTATTTTTGTAAAAAGAAACACCCAAATTACCGGTCCCCATATGTTATACTAATAAGTTGACATTTTATGAGTATGTTCTACTAACAACCCATTTGCTTATTTCCAGCAAATATCACGGTTATGATGAATGACTACAAGTCGTTACCTCATTTCTATAATAACCCGGTTCGCGTGTGTTCTAAATAATATTCCTGAAACGGCTAGAAAAGGAAAGGACCTAAGGGGTTGAGCACACGCAATGTTAAGACCTTTTGGCATCAGTTTGTGACTACATCAACAATAATATTCCTGTAACAATTACTCATTCATTTACCATTTAAATCAGAAGGGTTAAGAGGCTCAGTACACGCAATACTTTTAAGACCATTGGGCGTCTGTCATCAAAAAGTTTGTGACTACATCAATACTTTAAAGAGATTTGACGATGTGAAAGTCTCACTGAATTAACGTGTCGTCTCAGATTTAGAAGTTGCCTAAAATATAACTGACAATAGATAGATAACATAACGGTAAAGTCCATTATTCTCTACGTTTTATCAATAAAAACAAATTATTAACATAAATGTCTTGGTAAAATTTTATAGTCACCAATTACAAGCGTAAATGTTGCAATTCCGATTGAAAGATTTATTCATAAAATATGCCTTTTCAGACACTTTTTCACTTCAATTCACTTTTTAAATAATACTAATGAAATTATATTCAAATTAATAATTATTGTTCAAAAGCTACAAACTACTGGCGTTTCGGAACCGACCACTGCAGAGAAGAAGACCCCGAAAGAAACTCTTTTCAACAGTATTGGTCGCCTACTTGCCTGAAGGGCTTTGTATGAATTTTATATTTTATATTTTTATCTTTTCTTTTTTTCTGATTCCATGTTATATACACTTTCAATTTACATAATTTTGTGGTACACATTATGTTAGCGATCGAGCGTGCAGCAACAACAGATATCTTAAAAGTCTCAAAGAGGCCGAGCAGACTTGTCCCCCTCTCCTCCCCTGGCAGCATCCGTTCACGAGTTGACGCATGGATCAGCCATCGCTGAGCTCAACCATATTAGAGGGAACTCGACGACCCGATACACAACGCCGACACCAGTTTGAACATTTTAGTGACAAAAGCACAAAACGCAAAATTACAAATGTGAGAGTTGATTTTAGATAATTATACAAAATAAAATAGCAGCAACAAAAAAGAAAACAATTATAAATAAAATTAAAATAAAAACGTTGAGAGAAGCCCTGCATTTCACTCAAAGTCTCGACTCCAAGCATTCTTATCAACGAAATAATCATTGACGCAATAATAAGCTCTCTCTTCAATAACATTTTTTTAATGACAAAGCTGTAATATTGTCAGGAATTTTATTATACAAACAAATACTGATCCCTAATATTGTATTTATAATTTTCTGTAGTCTAAAAGCTTCATTGACTAGTTTATTTTTGTTTCTAGTGTTGTATGTATATATAAACATGACAATTCTTAACATATTTGTGAATATTTTGATGTACGCTAAATGAGTGATCGGCACGTATGTTATACGTATCGATCACTCATTTAGAACTAATGGTGGAACAAATAAAAAGTCATGTTACGTGGAACATGAAAACAACATTTCTTGTTTTCGGCAGTCATGTAATTAGACTACCTATACCGCATAGCCAGACTAATGTCAAATTTACCTCTGTTATCAGTTCGGGAGATAAGTAACATATGTGTCCCGGATCGTAAGTAAGTCGGCGAAAAACACATCTTTCTTCATTACCCTCCGCATTACCTCACATGTGTAAACATTCCGTTACACACTCGTGCCTTTTGCCTCAATCCTTTCTCACGAATATTACCCGTAATAATACTGTTTCATGTGCTATTTTAGTATTTTTGGTGTTAAAGCTTTTTGAGCAAAAATGTAAATAAAATACAAAGTGAGTGTAGCGCAGAGCGTAATATGAAAACCAAAGATACATGAAATTAATTTCATATATGTGAAACGCAAGGTATTAATTTTTCGTAGAAATAATTCACAGCTTCCTGGTATTTTCCTCGCTTACTTTTTTTGCCAAAATGTAGGGGGTTGTAAGCAATTTGAAGTGTGACTAAACTTTTTTTTTTTTTTAAATTCAAGATGGCCGCCATACAAGACCAATTCCCGTCATACTAAGCGAGCCCGAAGGGCGAGCCTGCGAGGCCGCAGGCCGAGCTTCGGGGCGAGGGCGAAGCCCGAGCCGAGTGGGGTGTCGAGGGCGAAGCCCGAGGCACCCCCCTCCCCCTCCCCCCAAGGTGCTGCAGTGAGGCCGAAGGCCGAACTGCTGCACACGGGGGGTGCGAGGCCGCAGGCCGAGCTCCAAGGCGAGGGCGAAGCCCGAGCCGTTTAAAAGTCAGCGCGCTCCCCCCCCACCACCCCCCCAAGTGGGCTGCAGTGAGGCCGCAGGCCGAACTGCCGACCACTTGGGTCTGCGAGGCCGTAGGCCGAGCTCTAAGACGAGGGCGAGGCCCGAGCCGTCCAAGAGTCAGCGCGACCCCCCCCACCACCCCCCCAAGTGGGCTGCAGTGAGGCCGAAGGCCGAACTGCCGACCACTTGGGTCTGCGAGGCCGAAGGCCGAGCTCCAAGGCGAGGGCGAAACCCGAGCCGTCTAAGAGTCAGCGCGACCTCCCCCACCACCCCCCAAGTGGGCTGCAGTGAGGCCGCAGGCCGAACTGCCGACCACTTGGGTCTGCGAGGCCGAAGGCCGAGCTCCAACGCGAGGGCGAAGCCCGAGCCGTTTTGTTGTGTCCCTCCCCCCCCTCCCCTCTCAGTTTTAGTGGAATTTCAAACGACTGTCAATGTTAATACGGTTTCTTCAACCCCCACAAGTCACCTGACGCATCTACGACTGCAAACCTTACTGACCCCGCCCATACAGCCGCACGACCGCCTCGCGGGCTGCTCGCAGCCCGCGCCCCCACCCAAAACACTAGTTTATTATATATAAAACTTCAACATATTTTCTTAAAACTGTCCAACCTGAAAACACGATTAATAACAAAAGCCTCGATACTTTTATTTTGCAAACATAGCCCCTTTATTTGATGTTTGTGGTCAGAACGGCGAAACCTTAAGGTCTTTAGAAATAATTTTTAGTTTCCTAGCTTAGCAATAACTAGTTCTAAAATCTGGCAAAGTTTTTTTACTCATTAACCTCGTACTTTTATTTTAAATAACAATTAAGTGATTTGGCGCTTACGCCCGTTAATTCTAGGACACCCGCTTGTGCCTACCCACTATCTTCTTCTCATGTTTTACGCGTTACGGTCATTAGATCTATCCTGCTTTCGCGGGGCGCGGGGTGCGAAATGGCTTCAGTCGGGTCGCATTGGTGCGCTCTTAAATCTGCTCAGGCAGAGATTATAATTTATAGTGGAAATAAGAAAACTGACATTCATATGCACAGCGACCCTAAAAACTTGACTTGTATAATCTTATTGAATTTCGCAAAAAATATTACATGCCAATTTTAATATTTAATTTTATATATCTTATTAATCTGTCGCAACGTCCTGACTAGGTACATGTATAAATAAATAAATATAAATATATACGGACAAATCACACAGATTGAGCTAGCCCCAAAGTAAGTTCGAGACTTGTGTTATGGGATACTAACTCAACGATACTATATTTTATAACAAATACATAATATAGATCCAAAACCCAGGCCAATCTGATAAAGATCATTTTCCGTCTTGTCCTGGCCGGGGATCGAACCCGGTCACTCCGTGTCGCAGGCAGGCGTGTTGACCGCTGCGCCACGGAGCTAGTCTATGTATATACTGCACTACATAATATTGTCAACTTTATGCAACATGTAAAGCGATGAATAAATGATTATGAATTATGCAATTTTGTTCCTTGATAGTTGTGTAAAAATACGTTGCATTACGTTTGGTTTTTGAGACTTAACATAGATGAATAAAACTGCATATAAATTGTGAAACCGACTACCACAGAAGGTGTCGATTGACGTGCGGCAGACACTGCGCCGACATCAAAGGGGAGTTAATAAAACATGCAGGAAACTCCGATTATTTACTTAAAGCAAAATAAGCTTGCGATGTGCTATAGACAGAAGCGATGTGAATTCTATTGTATATTACATGCTCAATTTAAATCACTATCAATCGAAAACAAATAAGTATAAAACGTGTAAATTAAACACCGACATTTCCTTGAAGAGATGAATCAGACCGTTAAAATGAAGAACTTTTCGTAAGAGACCAAAACACAAAAATAATACTCTTAATAAATTAAGAAATAAAATATGGTGACAAAAATGTTTCATGCGGGCGGGACTTGAACCGGCGACCTAGGTCTATATACGACCTATGGTCTGCCATCTGAGTTACCGCACAATTCAATCTCGGCGCCGAATTTCTCCACCATTTCTTCATAAACGTATTATGGATTATTACGTCACTTACACAACTGTCTGACTTTTACAAGTGAGGTATTTGATTCAACTCACTTTACAATGAATTTGAAATTCAACTAATATGTAGGAAGCGATGCAATTTTTTTTTTATTAGTATTATATTTTGTATTAATAATTATATATTGATATACTCTTAATAAATTTTTATACAAATGGCCCGGCCGGTCGAATACTGCCCGAAAATGTTCATATTTTCGATTTCCCAGCATTAGTCCCATACAAAAAGTTGTTCAATTATAAGGACTGAATCACCCCTTTAAGAGGTGTTTAATTTCCACGCTGTATAAATAAAAATATCTAAGTGAAATCGATTACCACTGAAGGTGAGGATTGACTGGAATCAGACACCGTGCTAACATCAAAAGGATGTAATTAAAACTTGCAGATGACTCTGAATGTTTACTGACAGCTGACTAAACTAACTTTGGGTGTTTTATTGACAGACTTTATGTTAATTATATGTATACTAGCTTTCGCCCGCGACTAGCGCGAGCGTCGATCCCTCGGAAATAGTATTTTTTCCGGGATAAAAGGTAGCCAATGTCCTTCTCCATACTCCAGAGAACTTGTATGCAAAATTTCATGATGATCGGTTCAGTAGTTACGGCATGAAAGCATAACAAACAAACCAACTCACTTTCGCATTTATAATATTAGTAAGGTCAAATGCTCCACGTAAAATTCAATTAATTAGTGGTTCTGCGAGTTGAGAATCGCAAGGCAAAAAGCTCGCTATGGTAAGTCACAGCGAACTTTTTGCCAATATTCACAATTTTCATTTTTGCTAAAAACTGAAATTACCTTATTAAACAATATATATTTATGAGAAACCTTATCTTTTTACGTAAATGTTTTGGTATACCTCGTGCCATTGAATGCAAATTCGGGAATTAAGGCGTTGTGCATCAGCAGAATGCCGTAAAACGTCAATTTTTCGTCGGGCAGTTAGAATAAATTTTTTTTGGAATACTAGCTTAAAAAAAAGTATCGAGTAGATGTAAGTAGTAAGACGAATGGTGTCCGTATGGAATACAGCTCAAGGATCAAAATAAATGGTTACATCAAAATATTTTCAAAAAAATATTTTAAACCTAGCTAAATAAAATAGCATAAAAGCTATATCCAAAAAAAGTTTCATCTCCAATTACTTGATATTTTCACCGACACCTACCAACTTTTATACGTCTATAAAAAGTATAGCTAAATGAGCTAGATGAATAGCTAAAAAAAATACAATATTTGGTTATAATCGAATTATTAAATTAAAAGACAAGGGTTTGAATTGAGACTGACAGGTATGACACGAGAATATAATATATCGCGCGATATCCGCTACAAACGGTTAAGGGATACAGCGCCTTAACGCAAATTTTAATAAAATCAACGCGACGGTTTTTCAAATGCCTTACTCAATCAATCAGATAACAGTATGAGATGTTCATTTTACGCAATTATATTCCTAAATATTATATTAGATACATAGATAGCAAAAATTGTGATATATGATACGTACTTTCACCTAAATTCGATCGATAATTTTATCAACAAACTCTAAAACATTTTTCGCTAGTCGAAAAAGATAAAAACACAGTTGGAGAGTTATCACATACTAGTTGTTTTCCGCGACTTCATCCGCGTAATTTCTATTTTCCCCCGTTTTCAAAACATGTTTTATTGATGTTTCGCTCCTATTGGTCGCAGCGTGATGTTTTATAGCCTAAAGCCTTCCTCAATAAATGGACTATCCAACACAAAAAGAATTTTACAATTTGAACTAGTAGTTCCTGAGATTAGCGCGTTCAAACAAACAAACAAACTCTTCAGCTATATGATATTAGTATAGAAGTATAGATAACATTAATAAAAAGAAAAAATACTGTGAAAGCGATACCTTTACTGGCACCAGCCAGTATGCTATGGAATTGCTTTACGCTGGTGAAAATGACGTTAAACCTCTGAATAAACCCAATATATACAGTACTTGCTTAACATTCCCTATTGAAAATCGGTTTTAGGTACCCATACTACCCTCAGATCACTGATACATATCTGCTGACGACCCTTCCGTAGAGTGGATTACAAGGAGGCAGATATAACAATAAGATCAATATCAGTCGGACGCCACTCTATCACATCACAGCCTCCGTAAACATCACTGTTTTGCGATGACTATTGACAAACAACATGATACGATGATACGACACTTTTTCTGCTTTTTCACATTCTTTAATTCCTGTGTTAGTATATTCGGATGGAATCTTTTGTTATTTTCTTTTTATTTATTCTGGCAACATACAGACGTGTTGTGTATCTAAATTTACTTATACATACATACATAGTATCACGTCTTTTTCCCTTGAGGGGTAGACAGAGACTAGGTCTATAAGACCTTATGGCCACATTTAGCATGTTGGAGGGCGTGTAGATGAAAAACGGAATCAAATAGTGATGAGCTAGCTGCATCGCCTATTGAATGGATTTGACAAATTTATAGAATACCGAAATTTATCACTTCATTCTTTTGTTACAGGTACTAAGCAATTAACACACCACGAGCTAAGAATCTCGCCGTTCGATCAGAATGAACGTTATAACTAGCGCCGAGCGATGGTAATTATCTCTAGACTGAGCGGATATAGCTGGTTTGTATATTCATCATTACCTACACTGCATCAAAGCCATCATTCTAACGATAAACGGACTAAAATCTTTCTCAACTAGTATATTAGTTATTAAATTTGATACTTGAAACAAAGTGATCGGGGCAGTTATAACTGGTTTATGATCTCTAGACTGAGCGGAGATAAGTTGGCAATTGTCATCTTCATCATTAGACAAGATCAACTATAGATTAACTAACTTCTTTCTTATCCAGTGTGTAAGATAGATCGGCTAAGTGCATTCACAACGAGTGTATTTGTTATTAAATCTAATATTTGAAACAAAATGTTCGGGGATAACTACCACTGAGCGAGGTTTATGATCTCTAGACTGAGCGGAGATGAATTGGCAACTCGCAGGATATTCCTCATTAGACAGGATCGAAATGTTCACCCAAAACATGGATCAACTAGGTTCTTTTCCATCCAGTGTGTAAGATAACTCTGATATTTGTAATAAAATGAATGGTGTAAGTAGTGCCGAGCGAGGGTATAATTATGAGGGATATTGCGGATGCGGATTTTGGGAGGCTCACATCCGCGGATGCGGATCTTTAAAATCTTATTTAAATACAGTATCGGAATGAAGAAATAAGCAATGATTACGTAATTACGTTTATCATATCTGTTGTTGTTGCACGCTCGATCGCTAACATAACGTGTTCCACAAAAATATGTTAATTAAAATTGTATATAACATGACATCAAAAAAAAAGAAAAGAAAAATATTAAATATCATACAAAGCCCTTCAGGCAAGTAGGCGACCAATACTGTTGAAGAGTTTCTTTCGGCGTCTTCTTCTCTGCAGTGGTCGGTTCCGAAACGCTAGTAGTTTGTAGCTTTTAAACAATAATTAATAATTTGAATATAATATAATAAGTATTATTTAATTTTAAATGTGAATTGACGTGAAAAAGTGCCTGAAAAGGCCTATTTTCTGAATAAATCTTTGAATGTTTGAATTAGGAACATTTTTATTAATGAAAATGATTAAGAAATATAATGCTCATTTTAAACTTCACTTACTAATATTCATACTCGTAAGTGAAGTTAAAAATAGGAGCATTATATTTAATGAAGAGTAATATTGCTGCTTTTCTGATACGAGGCGAGGAGTTTCGCAGATGTTCGTAAATTAAATTCATGCCACTAAATAGTTGTTCGCTAGGAACACTGCTTGGTGGAGTGGATAAATCTTCGTGCTATCTTAAATTCCTCTCGATGACACTAATTTTAGGGGATTTTCGTCCAAAATGACTCTTTTTTTTTTTTTAGTCCGGTAAGAAAGTTATTCTAAAAATAAACAAAAAATGCACTACAACAAATGCGTCGGATCTGTCATATTTTTTTCGCTCCCATGGTCATTATCACGTGCGAACGGCACACGCCATTCGCCAGTCCCACCCAATTTCTTTCTTTAACTTATATTACATTCAGATCCGCATGGACATCCGCATTGATTATTGCGGATGCGGATTTAGATGTCCAAATCTGCGAAAACTCGCAACATTCTTGATTATGTTCAAAACTGAATGGAGGATTAGCTCAATCTGTTTGATTTGTCCTTTTATTAAATAACAAAAATTCTGATCAATTAAAAACTTATATAAGTTAAAGAATTTGAAAATTGTATACGTATTCGTAGATTCCTTCATTGTTTATCTCAAAATAATGCTTGAAACACTGCGGCACGAAGGAGCCCGGGTGATTTTCACGAATCCATACTAGCTTTCCATTGAAACCTCTTTGAACAACTAGTTTCAAACTTCTGTTGTCCGCACGTTTTGTTGTGGTTTAAGGTTCCTTTTGGAATCGGGTCATAAATAGACACTATGAGAATCACCAGTCCCCATGATAACCAATGAGCTATTTCACATATATGTTTCATACGTGCTGTTGTTGTCTTAGGGCATATACCAAAATGCTTAATTTGCAAGCAGCTTTATGGAACTTGAGCTTAAAAGTATTTTGTGCTTCACTATACAACAAATAGCCGTGTGGTTTCCGGCAAAGTACATAGAATAGGACCACTCCCAGTCTTCCCATGGAGGTCGTAAGAGGCGACTAAGAAATACAAGCTAAACAAAGCTCATAAACATCAATGAGACCTCTCCAACCCATCTGGCCAGCGAGGAGAGTGTAGATCAAATTCTATGTCTGCGCTAGCCAAGTATGGCTCCGGTAGTACAGAGAGGGTCATGCTGCTGCAGTGAAGACTAAAAAGACCTGATGATGATGATACATCAAATGTATTCGCATATTCCTCACATTTGTCACAAAACTCTGCTTCAACCGCTGCAGCACAAAGAAGCGCGGGTGACTTTCACAAATCTGTACCAGCGGCGATGTGATTGGATTTCCATTGAAAGTTTCGTTAAGGAGTTTGGTATATGTAATATTACTTATTTTTACTAGGCCATGTTTGTAAATGGTGACATTATTAATATACTGCATAAGCATTTCACGCACAAATAATTGTAATCACGTGACGATATCTTTTAAAATTCCTCATACACAACCCGCTTTAAGAGAGTTCCTAAAGTAGATTCTGATTAATTTCATCTTACATCAATGCTTGAGTTTGAAAGTCGGTATGCTTCACTATGAGACAAGGCGTGTTCACAAATTCCGCTTTTGTTTATCTCATAACTTCGCTTCAAACTCCGTACAAAGGAGCGTGGGTGATTTTCACGAATACAAAACACCGGCAGAGTGATTGGATTTCCATTGAAACCTCTCAGATTTTGAACTTCTATAGTTCCAAACTTCTGTTTTCCGTAGGTTCTGCTAACGGTTTTTAGGGTTCCATACCCGAAGTGTAAAAACTCCGATGTCCGTCCATCCATCCATCCATCCGTCCGTCTTCCGCAGGGCTATATAGATTGTATCATAATAGGTAGATACTTAAAATTTCCACAGAATATTTATATCTTTTGCTGATCCAAGAACAATAATATAAAATTCCCATACAACAGACATGATTTTTTGCCGTTTTTATACTATAACCCTTCGTGCGCGAGTCCGACTCGCACTTGGCCAGTTTTTTACACAATACATCAATGTAGCCGACATAAAACGTCGCTATTTTTGTCACTAGCGCCAGAACAAGAACGCCAGATTTACGAGTAGTAGTAAACACGTCGACGACGCGTCGCATCGTATAAATTTAAAGGGCGATCCATGAGATAGTGTTGCCATGACTGACTCCAAGATATCGTGATTTAGAGCACGCGTTAAATGAAAAACGTGGCACACTTCATTCATAAAATAGAGGCCACTTTATAAATGTTCTTTTTATATTAATAGGAGTTTCAAAATCTATCAACAGTCTAACATTACGTAAACAGGACCAAGTATAAAAAGAGTTTGATATTTTATATTAAGTTCTGTTTCTCATCTAAGGGTTGACCTGTTGCGGTACAGGTACTTGACACGCGTGACCAATAACAAAACGGTGATGCTGAGCGATATTAGCAGTGAAATTAAACGCATATTAAAATGCATTCATAGTATCACGTCTTTTTCCCTTGCGTGGTAGATAGAGCCTTGGTCTATATGAACTTATGGCCAGATTTAGCATGTTGGAGGGCGTGTAGATGAAAAATGGAATCAAAATAGTGATAGGTTGCTAGCCGTATCGCCTATTGACATGATTTCGTTTTAGCACAAGCCCTCGAACGGTTTTTACGATTGTGCGAGAAGAGAAGCAGCTGGCACATTCTAAGGTTTAAAGAATTTATTTTCTCAGAAGAATTACACAATTCACCTTTCGAGAAAATACATAGGTAAACTTAAATTATATCTAATGAACGTACCTGTCTATTATCAATTTGTAGACTAAGATTACATCACACTCATTCGTGCACATTCTACGTTTTCCTTTTCTCTGAGACCAGCATGGAAGGCAAGAAACGCATATTTGGTAGGCATTATAGAGTTTTACAGTTGCCTTCTTCATTTCACACAGCAGTAAACAAACTATACTGCAGTTTGTTTACTTGCGATGTTTTACTTCACCGCAAGTAGGTGGTGATCGATGAAAATGACCGTACTTGCTATAAGATGGCGATAGTCGATAAGCGTTGTCGCGCATGCTACGGGGGCTGTATCTCTGATTAATCCACTGAGCCACTACGCTGTCTTAGCTGTGTCTTAGTCCCATACTGTCTTATTATAAAACGAGGACTAACTTTAGTACCTGGTTTAAACGATTATCCGACCAAAATGAGCTGATTATCAATTTGACGTTCGGTCAACCGTTTTTGTCAATTTGATTTGGACGGATAATTGTTTAAACATGGTACTAACGTTAATCCTCGTTTTATAATAAGACTGTATTAGTTTTAGTCCCTATTCAAAATACGAAACATCATAAACGGGCGGTAACCAAGCTGAACCGCTTATATTCATTCTGTGGCCAGCTTTGTTTGATGTGGTCGCCCACCGCAGACTGTCCAGCCTTTTTAATCCACTGCGCGGCTTCATACGAATAGTTTGCAAATACTCTTTGCTAGTACATAAACCTTTGAGTTTTCTTCATTGAAACCGTTCTCTTTGAGTATATGAAGATGAACATTTTAATGCGAATAGTTTTATAACATGAATTGCATACTAATTATGTATTTGTTATAAAATATAGTATCGTTGAGTTAGTATCCCATAACACAAGTCTCGAACTTACTTTGGGGCTAGCTCAGTTTGTGTGATTTGTCCGTATATATTTATATTTATAGCCTCAGACGCTGTCCACCACATAAGGGGTAAAGACGTATTTATATGTAATGTTAATAACGCCAAGGCGATTCCCTTGTAATCTACAAGATAATTAGATAAATATCTCAGGTTTTCGCAAATTCAAAAACTTCGTTCATACACGCGACTGTCTTCTAACTTATGTTAGTCTTTCGTATATTTTTTTTTAAACTATTCATTTATTCACACAAAAAATTATAAAACAAAAAGTAATAAATATATAAAAAAAAAGAAAATTAGTCAAAAATGCCACCCCGAATTGTACCTGGCTCAAAAGTACCCATTATGCTAGCAGCATTTCCTCTTTGGATGGCTATGGATGGCTTTCGTATTTGTATATATAATCAGAAAATTTGAAAGGACATTAAGGCCAGCCCGGCTCGATTGTCCATGGCCTTTAAAAACTTTATGGTTCTTATATATCAGCATTATTATCATGCTAATGGCTGTTAGCATATGTACAAACGATATATCCTGAAAAGGGTGTCTTTTAAGGATATCTCATTTGGATACTGCAACAACTTTCGGCTTTCCCATTTCCGATCGGTTAAACACTTTTGTGTGAGAAAACGAAATCTTTTTTGAATGCTTCCATGCTGGTCTGGGAGAAAAGGAAAAACGCCAGCTGCTCATTTAAATAAAATCACTTCATAGGATTATCAAAACGCATGTAGTGGTTGGGTTTGTCTAAGGCATGTTCACAGACTGCAGACTTGGTTGAGCGTCTATTCTTCATGTCAGCGTCATGTTCTTTAATTCAGGTACCGATGCTTCTCTTTATTTGCCCAATGTATGATATTTTAAATATAATAATGTATGATATATACCGCACTCACAGTCAATTTTATATACTCCTGCATCTTGTAATGGGATATTGGATTTTACAGGTCCTTAAAGTTGGTTTATTTTCTTGTGCGGCTTGTAATAGGTCTTGATTTGGACGCCAGCTGCTTTTATTTCTATGTAGATCGTAGGGCGAAAATACCGCTTTCCACCTACATGTCCTCAAATGTTAAATGTGGCCATAAGGTCTTATAGACCTAGGTTCTGTCTACCCCGCAAGGGAAAAGACGTGATACTTTGTATGTATGTATTTTGTTAATTCCCAGCATGTAGCAGAGCTGAGCTCGTCTATCCAATGGACAGCACAGAGCATACCAAAATCACTTTAGATGTATACGAACGGTGGAGTTCGAGGAGCTCGGTGGCCTGGCATTGTAAAAGCATTCGCTTGTTAAGCAACCCCGGACGTGGTTTCCACTAGAATGGGTGACCACAAGTGACATATAAATATCTCGAGTACTTCCGTGTTTTGGAAGGCATATACATATAGCAGTTTAAGCCGTTAGGCAATCTGACACCAGTGTTACAGGACCACGACCTTTATATGTTATACCGATGTACCTGCGCAGGAATCAAATTTTTTGCATGTCGCGAAAATATCCATCCGCTATTGGCTGATGCGTTGGCGCCATGTCTGCAGTTCCTTGGGGCGCCGCGCCGTACGAGTATTATGAACGAGACAGCACGAGTCCTGTTGTTTTTGGATTTCAAATCTTATGTTGTAGCTATAAGTTCGTTATTTCACTGATTGTGTAAGCATTAACTTTAAAAACCCAAATAAAATTACCTATCTGTGTTCTGCTTCCGTTCCCCCCTACATATCTACTTCCTTTTCGCCGAGACGGCCTGTGATTGGCCGAAAATACAAGTCGAAAAAATATGGCGGTCGAGTCTAGTTGAACAGCGTCTTGCGCTAATATAATTTCCAAAAATAACGACTCTAAGGGCTTCGCTGGCCGAAAACAACCCTAAATCTTCATCGCGCGTGTGTGATGGTGTACCACTAGTGTAGGCAGTAAGAAAATAATACAGTTCAAGCCAGGAAGATTCCCAGCCAGCCGCCACGAGGCCTGTCGCAGGCGAATCCTTTCCAGCATCCTGTTCACCAGTGAATCCAGGTTAGTGTTTACTGTTTTTTCCTTGCTGTGATTCTGGGGTTGATCGGAGAATGCAGTGACCCTTCCAGAAAGTCGCAACACTGATATTTTTCGGTTTGATTCGGCGGCGGGTTGTCCTATTCTGCGCTGCCTAACAAAGCCGATGCGACTTATAAAAGTAGTAGTACCGTAGCTACTTCGTCATCGTCGTCAGCAGGTCCTTTTAGTCTCCACTGCAGGAGCATGACCCTCTCTGTACTACCGGAGCCATACTTGGCCAGAGTAGACAGAGGATTTGGCCTACACTCTCCTCGCTGGCCAGACGGGTTGGAGAGGTCTCATTGATGTTTATAAGCTTTGTTCAGCTTGTATTTCGTAAGTCGCCTCTTACGACATCCATGGGAAGAATTGGAGTGGTCCTATTCTACTCTGCCGGAAACACATACGAATAACAAACAATATATTGTATATACCTATAGGTATGACTGGGCCTTAACTGACCTTCAAAACTTAGTATTGAAGTAGCGCCAAACTGCTAACAAATTTGGGATTACGGCCAAATTAATGACCCACTAATGAATTGAAATCGAGTTTTAAAGCGACGGCTTAACGACCTTCTTTCGCTTTTAATTTGTTTAAAACTCCTTCCGATGTAACGCTAGAAAAAGTTAATCCCCATTATTTTTTTTCTTTTTAAAGTATTTTTTTCTAATACGAGAAACAAAATATAGGTAAGTACTACACCCCTTTTTCTAGAGTAGTTCGAAGAGACACTGGTCTTCCTTAATATTTAATCACACATTTAAAAAGACGAGTATTTGTCATTCAAGACAATGTAAGAATTGTAACGATACCCCATACATTTAAATTGATCAGGCATTTATAATTGGCGGAGTCAGAAAACTTACGTAAATATTAACAAACATGAACCCTGAAAGCATGATCCTCCTTTTTTCACAGACGTTTAAATTCAACATGCAGGCCTGTACACAAAAAATCTATTACTGACATACAATTTTTTTTTAATCTATAATTTAAAGCAAATCTTCGCGATCCCGTTTTTATCAAATAACGCCACAATCACATAATCTTTACGAACATTTTTTTCTATTAGAAGGTATATATTAATCAAATTATTTACGTGTTTTTAATTGATTTTATTTAATTAAGGACTCCAAGTCATAGCACACTTTACCTGTATGTCCCTCACAAGGCGTGTTTACAGGTATCTTCAGACGTGGCAATGCATCAGTACCCCCTTTGGCGTTGCAGATGTCCATGGGTGACGGTGACCACTTACCATCAGGTGGCTCGTCTGCTCGTTTACCGTCAAATATACATTAAAAAAACTTTCTATAACCTTTTACATTAAAGTTGTTTTTGATTAAAACCAAATCCTGGAGATAAAAACAAAAAATGGCACTATACTCGTATAGTCTAAAAAAATGTAGTAGACAAAGTAGAATACATGAGATACTAAGCCATAAGTAAAATCAATAAACCTGCAGACTTGCTAAACCCGTTGCATTGCAGCTAGTTTCCATCAGTCAACAGAAATCCAATCCAAAACCTGGGAATAGAGCCGTGAATTTCGCTCGTATACGGGCCAAAAGCGCCGGCAAACAATACCTGCAAATATCGCCGTTAAATAAAAATCTTTGCCCACTATTGATTTCATGGGCTGAAGTGGTCTAAACTCTGCGCCATTTGTAGACGGATCGCGTTTTGAGGGCACACTGAGTTTTATATCAAAACGTTTGGAATAAAATGGGTTATTCCGTATTCATCCCACGTATTCTCATCCCACGTGTTTCAAAATTCTTTACTCATCCCAAAATTTTATTCCTCACTCGTCCTTTCTTTTCTCATCCCATGGTTTTGTATTTCTTATTTTTAACTCATCCCAAAGCAAATTTTATTATTATTTTTTATAATGTGACTTCTTCGTTTATTCATCCCGATGGCGAGGGATTCAATTTTACATTCATAGTATCACGTTTATTTCTCTTGCGGGGTAGACAGAGCCTAGGTCTATAAGACCTGAAGGCCACGTTTAGCATGTTGGTGGGTATCAGGTGGAAAACGGAATCAATAATTGATTCCTCAGAAATTACCCATTCTCTCGATTGGCTTTTACGATCTGTACGGGAGAGCAAGCTAGCAGCTGAGAGAAGCAGCTGGTACATTCTACGTTTTTTCTTTTTTCCCAGACCAGCGTGGAAGAGGGTTCAATTGAGTCCTTCCGGTATGAGGCAAGACATCACTCTTGGATGCACAGTATAGATCTTCCTTGGTGCAGCTGGTGGGGTACAAAGGGCACGAAAGGAGGTGCAACTAACTAAAATATAACTAATCATTTATTTCCGAGCGCAGTTCGTGGCGCAGTGGATAACACGCCAGCCTGCGACACGAGGGTGCCCGGTTTCGATCCCCGGTCAGGTCAAGATGGAAAATGATCTTTTTCAAATTAGCCTGGGCCTTTGATGTGTATCTACACATGTATTTGCTATAAAATATAGCATCGTTGAGTTAGTGTCCCATAACACAAGTCTCGAACTTACTTTGGGGCTAGCTCAATTTGTCCGTATATATACGTATATATTTATTTATTATTTCATAGGTTGAAGAGACTGCAAGACAATAAATTCTGCCACTCTCGCAATGGGTTAATCGTTGAAGAGCTTGATCAAACTAACTTTTACTTCAAAACGTCGCATGAAATTTACCTTATATTTGATTGTTTAGGCTGAAGTGATCTAAACTCTCACAGTCATTTGGTGGTTGAAGAGCTAGAGTAGGTTCACTGAGTTTTTCTTAACTCAAAGCAATTCATAATCATAAAAGAAGAATCACTTTTGTTTTCATGGGCTAGTGTTCTGAACATTAAACCTACAACATATATCCGGATGATAATATCAAAAACCTAAAAGCACTTGATATTATGGGTTGAAATGGTCTTATCACTAGGCTGCCTAGGTAATTTTCTAGACTGCTGTAAGGAAAATTACGCAATTTATATTATATACCTATTTCTATTTACAGCGCCAGATAGACCTCTCAAGCTCTGCAAATTACATCGTACAAGAATGACTACTTCATAATAGCGCAATCAAGACGGTATTAGCACAAATAATCAGAACGTAGAAGTGACACCTCATCTTCATGGTATGTGCGCTGTCACAATAAGACCAACTACCAACACATCGTCCAATCATTAGACCAGAGTTTAGGTACATCTGATTTGAAAAACCTAATTATATTAGTACATTCGAGAAGCCATAAGTAGTGGTTCAGAGTGGTTAAGGAGCGCAACTCGTAACTGAAAAGTCTGGTTCATCCGTTACCGACTAATCCATTACCTGTGAGTCAGTAATCCAACATTTTATTTTTATCTTCCACTTCTAGCTTAAAAAAATATCGTGAAGAAACCTGAATTTAGTATTCAGGTTTCTTCACGATATTTTTTTCACCGTTAATTTTCTTGACCAGGGTTGCTTGACTTATGTAAGCTCTATAGCTTACATAAGTCAAGCAACCCTGGTCAAGAAAATTAACGGTGAAAAAAATATCGTGAAGAAACCTGAATACTAAATTCAGGTTTCTTCACGATATTTTTTTAAGCTAGAAGTGGAAGATAAAAATAAAATGTTGGATTACTGACTCACAGGTAATGGATTAGTCGGTAACGGATGAACCAGACTTTTCAGTTACGAGTTGCGCTCCTTAACCACTCTGAACCACTACTTATGGCTTCTCGAATGTACTAATATAATTAGGTTTTTCAAATCAGATGTACCTAAACTCTGGTCTAATGATTGGACGATGTGTTGGTAGTTGGTCTTATTGTGACAGCGCACATACCATGAAGATGAGGTGTCACTTCTACGTTCTGATTATTTGTGCTAATACCGTCTTGATTGCGCTATTATGAAGTAGTCATTCTTGTACGATGTAATTTGCAGAGCTTGAGAGGTCTATCTGGCGCTGTAAATAGAAATAGGTATATAATATAAATTGCGTAATTTTCCTTACAGCAGTCTAGAAAATTACCTAGGCAGCCTAGTGATAAGACCATTTCAACCCATAATATCAAGTGCTTTTAGGTTTTTGATATTATCATCCGGATATATGTTGTAGGTTTAATGTTCAGAACACTAGCCCATGAAAACAAAAGTGATTCTTCTTTTATGATTATGAATTGCTTTGAGTTAAGAAAAACTCAGTGAACCTACTCTAGCTCTTCAACCACCAAATGACTGTGAGAGTTTAGATCACTTCAGCCTAAACAATCAAATATAAGGTAAATTTCATGCGACGTTTTGAAGTAAAAGTTAGTTTGATCAAGCTCTTCAACGATTAACCCATTGCGAGAGTGGCAGAATTTATTGTCTTGCAGTCTCTTCAACCTATGAAATAATAAATAAATATATACGTATATATACGGACAAATTGAGCTAGCCCCAAAGTAAGTTCGAGACTTGTGTTATGGGACACTAACTCAACGATGCTATATTTTATAGCAAATACATGTGTAGATACACATCAAAGGCCCAGGCTAATTTGAAAAAGATCATTTTCCATCTTGACCTGACCGGGGATCGAAACCGGGCACCCTCGTGTCGCAGGCTGGCGTGTTATCCACTGCGCCACGAACTGCGCTCGGAAATAAATGATTAGTTATATTTTAGTTAGTTGCACCTCCTTTCGTGCCCTTTGTACCCCACCAGCTGCACCAAGGAAGATCTATACTGTGCATCCAAGAGTGATGTCTTGCCTCATACCGGAAGGACTCAATTGAACCCTCTTCCACGCTGGTCTGGGAAAAAAGAAAAAACGTAGAATGTACCAGCTGCTTCTCTCAGCTGCTAGCTTGCTCTCCCGTACAGATCGTAAAAGCCAATCGAGAGAATGGGTAATTTCTGAGGAATCAATTATTGATTCCGTTTTCCACCTGATACCCACCAACATGCTAAACGTGGCCTTCAGGTCTTATAGACCTAGGCTCTGTCTACCCCGCAAGAGAAATAAACGTGATACTATGAATGTAAAATTGAATCCCTCGCCATCGGGATGAATAAACGAAGAAGTCACATTATAAAAAATAATAATAAAATTTGCTTTGGGATGAGTTAAAAATAAGAAATACAAAACCATGGGATGAGAAAAGAAAGGACGAGTGAGGAATAAAATTTTGGGATGAGTAAAGAATTTTGAAACACGTGGGATGAGAATACGTGGGATGAATACGGAATAACCCATTTTATTCCAAACGTTTTGATATAAAACTCAGTGTGCCCTCAAAACGCGATCCGTCTACAAATGGCGCAGAGTTTAGACCACTTCAGCCCATGAAATCAATAGTGGGCAAAGATTTTTATTTAACGGCGATATTTGCAGGTATTGTTTGCCGGCGCTTTTGGCCCGTATACGAGCGAAATTCACGGCTCTATTCCCAGGTTTTGGATTGGATTTCTGTTGACTGATGGAAACTAGCTGCAATGCAACGGGTTTAGCAAGTCTGCAGGTTTATTGATTTTACTTATGGCTTAGTATCTCATGTATTCTACTTTGTCTACTACATTTTTTTAGACTATACGAGTATAGTGCCATTTTTTGTTTTTATCTCCAGGATTTGGTTTTAATCAAAAACAACTTTAATGTAAAAGGTTATAGAAAGTTTTTTTAATGTATATTTGACGGTAAACGAGCAGACGAGCCACCTGATGGTAAGTGGTCACCGTCACCCATGGACATCTGCAACGCCAAAGGGGGTACTGATGCATTGCCACGTCTGAAGATACCTGTAAACACGCCTTGTGAGGGACATACAGGTAAAGTGTGCTATGACTTGGAGTCCTTAATTAAATAAAATCAATTAAAAACACGTAAATAATTTGATTAATATATACCTTCTAATAGAAAAAAATGTTCGTAAAGATTATGTGATTGTGGCGTTATTTGATAAAAACGGGATCGCGAAGATTTGCTTTAAATTATAGATTAAAAAAAAATTGTATGTCAGTAATAGATTTTTTGTGTACAGGCCTGCATGTTGAATTTAAACGTCTGTGAAAAAAGGAGGATCATGCTTTCAGGGTTCATGTTTGTTAATATTTACGTAAGTTTTCTGACTCCGCCAATTATAAATGCCTGATCAATTTAAATGTATGGGGTATCGTTACAATTCTTACATTGTCTTGAATGACAAATACTCGTCTTTTTAAATGTGTGATTAAATATTAAGGAAGACCAGTGTCTCTTCGAACTACTCTAGAAAAAGGGGTGTAGTACTTACCTATATTTTGTTTCTCGTATTAGAAAAAAATACTTTAAAAAGAAAAAAAATAATGGGGATTAACTTTTTCTAGCGTTACATCGGAAGGAGTTTTAAACAAATTAAAAGCGAAAGAAGGTCGTTAAGCCGTCGCTTTAAAACTCGATTTCAATTCATTAGTGGGTCATTAATTTGGCCGTAATCCCAAATTTGTTAGCAGTTTGGCGCTACTTCAATACTAAGTTTTGAAGGTCAGTTAAGGCCCAGTCATACCTATAGGTATATACAATATATTGTTTGTTATTCGTATGTGTTTCCGGCAGAGTAGAATAGGACCACTCCAATTCTTCCCATGGATGTCGTAAGAGGCGACTTACGAAATACAAGCTGAACAAAGCTTATAAACATCAATGAGACCTCTCCAACCCGTCTGGCCAGCGAGGAGAGTGTAGGCCAAATCCTCTGTCTACTCTGGCCAAGTATGGCTCCGGTAGTACAGAGAGGGTCATGCTCCTGCAGTGGAGACTAAAAGGACCTGCTGACGACGATGACGAAGTAGCTACGGTACTACTACTTTTATAAGTCGCATCGGCTTTGTTAGGCAGCGCAGAATAGGACAACCCGCCGCCGAATCAAACCGAAAAATATCAGTGTTGCGACTTTCTGGAAGGGTCACTGCATTCTCCGATCAACCCCAGAATCACAGCAAGGAAAAAACAGTAAACACTAACCTGGATTCACTGGTGAACAGGATGCTGGAAAGGATTCGCCTGCGACAGGCCTCGTGGCGGCTGGCTGGGAATCTTCCTGGCTTGAACTGTATTATTTTCTTACTGCCTACACTAGTGGTACACCATCACACACGCGCGATGTTGTCCGTATATATACGTATATATTTATTTATTATTTCATAGGTTGAAGAGACTGCAAGACAATAAATTCTGCCACTCTCGCAATGGGTTAATCGTTGAAGAGCTTGATCAAACTAACTTTTACTTCAAAACGTCGCATGAAATTTACCTTATATTTGATTGTTTAGGCTGAAGTGATCTAAACTCTCACAGTCATTTGGTGGTTGAAGAGCTAGAGTAGGTTCACTGAGTTTTTCTTAACTCAAAGCAATTCATAATCATAAAAGAAGAATCACTTTTGTTTTCATGGGCTAGTGTTCTGAACATTAAACCTACAACATATATCCGGATGATAATATCAAAAACCTAAAAGCACTTGATATTATGGGTTGAAATGGTCTTATCACTAGGCTGCCTAGGTAATTTTCTAGACTGCTGTAAGGAAAATTACGCAATTTATATTATATACCTATTTCTATTTACAGCGCCAGATAGACCTCTCAAGCTCTGCAAATTACATCGTACAAGAATGACTACTTCATAATAGCGCAATCAAGACGGTATTAGCACAAATAATCAGAACGTAGAAGTGACACCTCATCTTCATGGTATGTGCGCTGTCACAATAAGACCAACTACCAACACATCGTCCAATCATTAGACCAGAGTTTAGGTACATCTGATTTGAAAAACCTAATTATATTAGTACATTCGAGAAGCCATAAGTAGTGGTTCAGAGTGGTTAAGGAGCGCAACTCGTAACTGAAAAGTCTGGTTCATCCGTTACCGACTAATCCATTACCTGTGAGTCAGTAATCCAACATTTTATTTTTATCTTCCACTTCTAGCTTAAAAAAATATCGTGAAGAAACCTGAATTTAGTATTCAGGTTTCTTCACGATATTTTTTTCACCGTTAATTTTCTTGACCAGGGTTGCTTGACTTATGTAAGCTCTATAGCTTACATAAGTCAAGCAACCCTGGGCGCAGCCCCCACTGACTGTGATACCGCAAGTGGTACAAACAATTCTCGAGCTCTTCCGTGCTTCGGAAGGCACGTTAAAACGTTTGTCCCGGCTGTCATCATTGACGGCAGTCGTTAAGCTATGTCAAATGTGTCACCAGTGTTGGACACTTACATACACTAAAAACAAACAAACAAGGTAATAAACACACATTGATTCAATTCCTGATGATAATGCACGTCCTCTGTACAGTTTACGTACATCGACTGCGCGGGGGGCGCGGCGGCACCGTCAGCATATTGACGCCGCGCCCGAATTTAATTTTAATTCGATTCTTAGTTAGTACACCATCAACCTTCTTACCATTCGCGAGTACTGTGTAAACCATTTAGTTCTCGTCGCGTGTGCTCATACCATTTTACCATTATTTTAACTATTATTTCATTAACCATTTACTCTTAATTTAAGATCTATTTTCTATACCTAATTATTCTTAAACTTGTGGTTTATTTGTGTTTGACGCAATAAACGTTTCTTTGTTACCCTTATAAAGCTTTTCGATCAACCATTCCCATACCACCTACCACATCAACTTACACTTCTTCTTATGTGTACATAACCCGTACATCCTCACTGATTGTCCCCCGAAAGACAAAGATGAGGTTGTAATATTTAGCAGAGCTTACAATCCTGCGTTTCGTAGGTGATGGATAACTTTATAAATAACTAGCTTTCGCCCGCGGCTCCGCCCGCGTTAATGTCGATCCCTCGGGAATAGTACTTTTTCCCGGGATAAAAGGTAGCCTATGTCCTTCTCCGTACTCCAGAGAACTTGTATACAAAATTTCATGATAATCGGTTTAGTAGTTACGGCGTGAAAGCGTAACAAAAAAACAAACAAATAAACTCAATTTCGCATTTATAATATTAGTAAGGATAAGGATAGTAAGGATAAGGGTAAAGATATGGATAAGGATGAAGGTAAAAACTTTAAAATTGCATTACTTTCTAATTGAAAAAGGTCATGAAGTTAGGTAAATCTTTCTATACTGCCATTAGTTTGTGATATTCCTCAAGAAAACATAAATTCGTGGAACTTTTTTCGGTAAATTGGATCCTAATTGGGCATTGCTTAGCGTTATTATTGTACAATATTTCATTCATACCAGTAAGAGGATCGTCATTAGTATGCTTATACTTAATCGAGACATTGACCGTCGTCGTAACGCTGTTCATCGATTGATTAACTTCCTCAGATTTATTTATATATATCGGGTCGGTTGTTGTAGTCGACTTCTTAATTTTGTGGAATGCGGTAACATTGGTGTCAGATTTTTTAAGCTATCATAGATTGATACCACTGACCCCTTGATCAGACGTAAGTAGTCTTGATAAATGCCATCTTACGAGAACGGTCGGGGTTAACACCATAATTAGTTCTTTCAATGCATGTATTTTACTAACAATCAGTTATAAATATTATAGTGATTTCCTAATGGTATTTACTTTCACTGTAAACAATATTATATAGAATAGAATATTATATATGCGGGACTAGGCGAGAACCTTTTTATTATTTGTTCCCGTTGACGTTTCAATGGAGTTACGTTCATCGTGGTGGCAACGAGACTGGAAACAAATGATAAAAAGGTTCGTGCTAAGTTCCGTGTATATACAAAAGTATAAAGAACATTATTAAGTACAACTTAACACTAGAAATTAGTTAGTTGAATGCCTTGATATTTTAATAAAAATAGTAAAAACAATTTAGATGAAATTGTTGTGTAACACCATTCCTAAAAGTTCAGAAAATAAACTCGTCAAGCGTGCGACATCTCATTTTTCAAAGTGACTGTCATGTTACTGACATACATACCAACATCACTCACATTCGGAAGGCATATTTCGAAAATATTCTATTTTCTCACGTTTTACGTAATTTGTGTAAAATATTGCTTTCCCTAGATATACCATAAACAATCTGAACTATAACTGAAATTACTGTATTGATTTTATACTTCAAGTTTGAATCTGACTCTTGGAAGGCTAAAATAAAGGCTAAACCCACACGTCGCCCAACATTAGAGATAAGAATTTTCTAAAATGCTTACTAGCCGACGACAATTCTGAATAGTAGGGTCCAATAAGCCGCTGTTGAATAATATTTGATAAGCAGAAACCACTATCACGGTGTTCCCTATAAACAGGTAACAGGACTTGACGTCTCAGTTCTACAAGAAGAGTTGCCACTACTTATTTAAAAAAAAACTGTCATTGCCAGCAACACTCACGTAACAATGTGTCAGTCTCGGTCATAGGTCCTAATACTTACCATTAAAAAGAAATACATACATAGTATCACGTCTTTTTCCCTTGCGGGGTAGAGAGAGCTCAGGTCTTGGAAAAACATATCAAATAGTGATGGGTTGCTAGCCGCATCGCCTATTGACACGATCCGCAGATTTTAGCCCAATCCCTCGGTCGGCTTTTACGATTTCCATGGGAAGAGAAGCAGCTGGTACATCCTTGTTTTCTTTTCTCTCCAAACCAGCATGAAAGATCACGGAAGACGAAAAATAAATAGATTCACTAATAATTCTATGCATGAAGCATTGAATACAATTAATGTTTTTTTCGTAGCAGGAAAGGAATCCGTAGTCATTTGGGCTAAACTACACAACCGCAATTTTGATAGTGCAGCAATGGGAAATCAGATTTGAAAATTCATTAGAACGACGCATTTTACGTCACCGTTAGGTAGTTTTTGATAGAAAGCCTTCGATCAACAATACCAACGGTGATCGAAGTATAAAACCATATGCGATGTACCTTATACATACATTGCGCGCCTTACAACACACAAAATTGCGCTCGTTTGGCGCGGCCCACAAATAAACTCTATATTATAGTTATAGAAAACACTTAAAAGCTATCAAGATATCCCTGAGTAGAGGCTCCCCTGGGTGGTTCTGGAGCGGTGCCAGCGTGGAGTGCAGGTTTGAGAGCAGATCGCGATACTGTCACCTTGCCAGTTAGCACTGCTATTGAAGCTTACTGTTCTTGGCCATCTTTTTGCCATTTAAGCTTAAACAAAATATAATAAATACAAATATGACGTTCAAAAAGAGATACATGTATACAATTTTGAATAAATGCGGAATTGCTATATGCGGAAACTTAATAATTGTTATTTTGTTACTTATGTACTTATATATTTAAGATATTTTGTACCGTTTGGTTTTCCAAATGAAATAAAAAAAACAAAAATCTTTGATTTTGCTTCAGTGTACAATTTAGGTAAATAAACAATTTTTTACATATTTACTTTTTTCAAATATTTTACATACATTTTTTTTGCCTAGAATAGTGAAGCGCACACTGTGGCAGCAAATATTCTGAGATTACGTTGTGTTAATTCACATTTGAGAAACATGTCTGTTGTATCCTTTAATATTAATTTTGTTTTTTTATTTTTAAATTATCACAGAATATTTTGTTTTATCTAAATATTCTGTGAATATTTCAAACGACTCCGTACCTTCGCCCATCTGCTCTTGTAGCTAATATCAGGTTTGCATCGGACTTGTACCAACTTGGTCTTGACACAGGGACTCAAGTACCTAATAGACATTACTCTAATGCCCTCAAAGCACACGTCTCACTTCAAATTGTTGTTTATAAGCAAGCATGTTTGTTTCATCATCATCATCATCAGCTTAGCCCGTCTTCTGCTCACTGCTGAGCAGAGCCTCTCTTCGCTTCCACCACCCGTCTCGGTCCTGTGCTGATCTCATCCAGGAGCGACCCATATGTTTGTTTATTTTAAATTGAAGAAATTGAAGTGGCATTTATAAAATTGGTTTTAACCTTTCCCAAAGAAAAGTTTAACAAAATTGTGCCAGAGTCAAGCTATGACCAAACAAATATTATTATTTATATTTCTGTCCGCAAAAAACTATTCATAAAAAATTTGATGTGAAGAATTACAATTTGAAGTATTTTCCAATGCCTACTGCGTTATAAATACATACATAGTATCACGTCTTTTTCCCTTACGGGTTAAACAGAGCCTAGGTCTGATAAGACCTGAAGGCCACGTTTAGCATGTTAGTGGGCATTAGTCGGAAACGTTATAAATAATCTCACAAAATTTCAAGAAGAAACAAGCACTTTGATAGACCAGTAAAGGAAAGTAAAAAGTAATTTATTTCCTCCATACAAGCCAGTGTCTTATCATTATAACTCAAGTACCCACTGTAATTCCCTAGAAGCCTAAGTTAACTTTACTTCTAATATTTTCCGCGAATTCGTAACGAATTTACGGCTCATGAATTATGCACGAGATATTTATTGTGATAGCTTTGTGGCCATCAGACATGTTATTTAGCCTGAGAGAGGCGGAATATGTGACGAAAATGCTTTACGAATTGTCATTTCGGAGCTAATCGGGTTATGTTGGGAACACGTTTTGGTTTAATGTCTCGATCGATTTTATAAGCATCCAAAGAATGGGCCAATGTGGTCGACTGTGATAGAGGATAGTTTGTGATTTTGTATGCTGAGATGGCTGAGTTTTCACCGAAGGTTTTTTTGAAGTCGAAGAGAATGTGTCGTACGTACCGCGAGCAATAGTATATATTGACGCTGGTCGGCTACTTTACAAAAGTTAACATTATGTTTTCTGATGTTTTCGCGATTGTTACACATTTAAATAAAATCACTTTAATATGGTATTATCGCGTATATTTATTATCCAACCCAACCACTACATGCGTTTTGATAATCCTCAAGTCCTTGCAAAAGAAAACAGATACATTCTAAGAATGCTTCGTGAGGCTATTGAAATAAAAATACATCCTAATTTCAATAGAGAGAATGGTTGGCAGTTACCACCAGCTTGGGATCCTGTCATCAATTTAATAAAATTTCAAGCTCATCACAAGACTGCAAGACCTTCAGACACCGTGAGCCAATGCTGCGTACATCCGGAACGTTATCAATAAATATTGTAGGCGGTAGTTTTGTATAGTTCTTATAACACAAAGACAAATGTCAACTTAGTCTACCTGCGACCATGAAATCTGTAAAGTTTTCGAAACGTTAGGTGTAAAAATAATGTAATATACGCGATAATACCGTATTAAAGTGATTTTATTTAAAAGTGAACATTGCCTAAAGTACACAGCAAAGTCCTTGCAACCTACTGAATGAGATGGAACATGCATGGAATCTTCTAATTGTGCGCCATTTACCACATTCATCACTCCTACAGACAAAAGGATTTTACTCCTTTGACATAGAGTAGTTTTTGGGACTGTTATGTATTTCAATGTGTCGGACTGTACAAAAGTAAAAGTTTTAAGCACGTAGGAGTTCGTTACGAGCTACTGTAGCCGATGGCTTCCTGTTTCATTGATGGCTTTGTATAATGCATCGAGTAACGAGTTTGGGTTTGGGCAAGAACACACTCTGTTGTATCTGTGTGTGCAACCTACAGAGTTTATATGAAATCTGTAATTGCAATGTCGCAATCGTTCTTTTCTGATTGCGATATTGCAATTTTTTCGATATTACTGTTAATTTTGTATATACTCGTATCTGAGAGTCTACTGCGGTCGTTATAATTTCATTGATTGGCTTAGGGTAAGGGTGGCAAGATTGTTTTGTTCCTATCTGTTTGTTTGGTATTGATATTTTAATATTATTAAGAAGCCACGAGTATCGTGTCTATTTCAATAGATATTATCTAAAAACTAGCTTTCGCCCGCGGCCCGGCCCGAGTCAGTGTCGATCCCTTGGGAACAGTACTAAATCCCGGGATAAAATATACCCTATGTCTTTCTTCGTACTCCAGTAACGTATACCTACGCAAAATTTTATGATGATCGTTTCAGTAGTTACAACGTGAAAGCGTAACAAACAAACAAACTCACTTTCGCATTTATAATATTACTATTTGTCCCGAGCAAAAAAAAATTAAAGGCAAAGAAACCTTCTCGACACGGTTGTTGGCAAATATTTCTTCAATCACACAATTCTTTCAAACACTAACACTTTAAAACGATGCTCTGTAATGATTTACGCCTTTTTAAATGAATGTCACTAGATTTTACCTATAAACTTTTATTGAAATCGTTATTTTCGATTATGGTGTTTATTTTATATTATCTCTATGACATGAACAAAAAAAAGGAAATTATTTTGCCAGTGTCATTTCCTCCGAAATAAATATTGGAACTTATTGTAACCGATTTGCCAAAAGGAGTAACGAGTTTCATGAAATATTTACCAACTTGTTATTTTGTACCGTGTTTATTTGTATATTATAGTATAGTATTTTTTCATTGTTTGTTTGTTAATTCGATAGACCAATTTGATGCATATTGATAAAGATATTTGGAGATGGGAATAATTCTAGGTAAAAAATGATTTTGTTTTCTAATGTAGGTACGGTACTTGAAATTATGTTTTTGATAGTTTTCAACCGACTTAAAAAAAGGAAGTTATCAATTAGGTTTTTTTTTTTAATGTTTGTTCGTACCTGAGAACTCCGTCATTTATGAAACGATTTTAATAATTCTTTTATGGGGTTGATGTTGAAGTTTCTTGCTAAATATACAAAAAAAAATGTGAGAACTTGCGTTACTTTTATGGAAAAATGACTGGCAACACTGACTTTTTTTTTAAATTTTCCGCGAAATGTACCTGTCAGTTGCACAGATTGCCTATAAGTTGTCAAAGCATTGTTTACAATTATTTTTTTTTGGAATGGGACGTAGATTACTTAGTATTAGGAAGTTACGAGATAATTTACCTTCATTTATACGATATAAACAAAATAACAAAGATTATTACACCAATGAGTATGTTCCATAGATTTAAAAATTGCGTCTCTCTCCTTCTATGGTATGTTCAAAAAGTATGACTTAGTTACATGATAATTTCATCTAGTTCGGAGATGGTTTGTAACTAGATGGGGCGAGAGAGGCAAATTATATATGTAACTTATTTATCAAAAAGTTTTGGCTGAATAAAGTTATATCATTGCATACTTTTACTAGGTCTTTAAGACCTAAAAGTCATGTTTCACATGTAGTGGGTATGAGGTAGAAAACTAAATTAAAATAGTGATGGCTTCCCTACTAACATATCAGATTTTCGCCTATTCTCTCGATCTTTTTCATGGCCTGGAAGTGAAGAAAAAACATAGAATGTACTAGCGTCTCTTCCCGCACAGATCTTTAAAGCCGATCGAGTTATATTGTTATCTCGAAATTAGTATCATAAAGGCACGGATAGGGTCCTAATTTCAAATTTCCTACAGGACTCAAGATCTGACAAAGTTTAACGACTGTGGTCTTATGAGGCTGGGGCCAACGGATATGGCCAGCTGTGGACTTCTTGCAGCTGAGATGATGATGATACAAATAAACGTACATATTATTACGTATTTATCCCTTGCAAGGTACACAGAGGCCAACGACATAAGGCCCAAACGCCATTTTAGCGTGGTAGTAGATATTGTGGGCATATTAGTGGAAAACTGAATGAAGATAGTGATGGGTTGCTAGACGCAGCGCCTATTATTATTTTCGCCCCTTCCCTCGATCGGCTTTATAGTCTGTGCGGGACCAGCATTAAATTAAAATAACCTAGCATACTTTCAAAAGCGAACCCTGGGTTCCGAACAATAGGCATGTTTTCTAACTAAAATACCATTTAAAATAATTAGTCCGTATTATAGATTATCGTATTTTTTCTTTTTTAATCAAGCATCAGATGATAAAGCGCATCTAAGTGCAGGAGTGGGGGCTCATGACGCAACAGGCCGGTATAAAGTGTACCGGCCAGTGACGTCACGCGGAACTTTAACGGGCTATCCTTATCCTTACTAATATTATAAATGCGAATAAAAGTGAGTTTGTTTGTTTGTTTGTTTGTTACGCTTTCACGCCGTAACTACTGAACTGATCATCATGAAATTTTGCATACAAGTTCTCTGGAATACGGAGAAGGACATAGGCTACCTTTTATCCCGGGAAAAAGTACTATTCCCGAGGGATTGACATTAACGCGGGCAGAGCCGCGGGCGAAAGCTAGTATCTTTATAATTTTTTGATTGATTGACAAAAGAAAAAATACGTGGCCAATAGTTTTCAATAATCTACCAGACGGACTCATTATTCTGACAAGTATTTTTTTAGAAAACATGCCTGGTGCAACTAAGGATGCACCCAGGAAGACGACAAGCCGAGGATTGTACTTCAATAATCATCATCATTTCGTGTAGGTGACAGGGTCAATCGACCATGCACACCCTGGTGTAAGAGTTCTTCGGAACTGCCTCTCGGCCTCTGACGTGATTCCGTTAGCGACTATCAGATGACAGCCAGGACCACCGGCTTAACGTGCCTTCCGAAGCACGGAATCATCTTTATTATCAGCCAATCAGGTGATTCAAGCCTGCAATGTCCTAACCAAACTGAAAGCAACTAAACAAAGTATGCTTCCTGTGGGAATCGAACCCACGACCCCCGGGTCTACAGGCAAACGCCTTAACCACTGGACCACGGAGGCAGTTACTTCAATGAAATGCAAGCAATGCATTAATAGCTTGTGATTTATGTGATCTACTAACCCGGGCCGTTACGTCACTTATTGAACCGTGACGCGCGCGACACAGCGATATCTTGGCAGCTTACGTTATGTACGTTACTATACGTAACTTGTATGTAACGTGTATGAGCTGTATGTCTGGTGCAGTGATGGATCGCTTCCGAGCTGAAATTGCCGTTTTATTTTGTGGAAAATATTTTAAAATGACATCGTTGCATTTTGTTCTTCCATGTTGCGAACAAAACTTTGAACACTGCATCAAACATAATAGTTCATGAAAAATTCACTCTTAGAGACAGAGAGTAAATCAGAGAAGGATTTGCAAGCACTCCTTTCTACTTTTCGTGGGTAGATGGTAAAAGCTGTATGGGTTAGTAATAAAATACACACTGACGTTTCGCCATATAACTCATATAGCCTAAGCCATACATGACTACAAAATAATCTTTCATATAAAAAATGACTTTAAACAAACAAATAAACTGATTTGGGTAATTTAAAAAACAAAGAGACCAATTTCAAAGAATTTTCCATATCGGTTCATAAAAAACAGAGTTATTAGGTTACAAACATTAAAAAAAAGGTATGAAAACCTCCTTTATTGAAGTCGGTTAAAGTTCCATATTCACGTAGTCTGTAATTTTTCTTTTTTCCTATCATAATTTCTCGATTCTCTGCAATGACACTCTTTAATGACTGCATTTTCGAACGGGGTGCGACTAACATCAATGAAAATACAAGGGGATAATCGGAGGCGAAATATGGAAGTCCCCCCATATCTCTCATCCGATTACCCCCTACATCCACCCTAATTCACTTAAATTAAAAAGAAATTCTCCTTTAAATCCGTTACCAATGGAACCTAATGTAGAATACTTATTTAATCATATTATTTTTAGGTAAATCTGTTAAGTAAAGCTATATTCATAAAATTTTAAAATGCCAACTTGAAACGGAACCCTAAAAATCTACTCGGAGATGGGTCCAACCGTAGACAATGGACCTTTTTTCGCTTTAATTCGGACTGTGAAGGGCGATAACGTGGCCCTCTTTCGCTCAAACACAAGCTATTTTCATAAGATAATGCTCTCCGCTCCCATTCAGCGCTTCACAGTCGCGCGCCAATGTAAATACGAGCGTTTTAATAATCGAATATCGTTAATTACTCCGAATCTACGGTTATTTACACTTTTTTGGATAAAAATGAAATGGCGGCGATTTTTATTCTTTTTTTGCGTTTATTTGTACGATTTACGATATTTTTTGGATAAAACATGGCGTTGTGCGTGATTTATGTTAACTGCATATTTAAAGGTATTGTGTTGTGAAATAAACAAGTAGAAAACCTAAAACGTTAAACCGATCTGGGTTTAACTTTACAGGTTTGTATACTACCTAAAGCTTTTTTGATTATTGTTTGGTTGATTTCCCAGCTTTGATCTCAAATAGGAATAGTTGTTCATATCGATGGGCTGAATCACCCTTCAGGGATCGGATGGGGTTTTCTTTACATATTGTATATGTATCCTTACTAATATTATAAACGCGAAAGTGAGTTTGTTTGTTTATTTGTCTGTTACGCTTTCACGCCGTAAGTACTGAACCGATCATCATGAAATTTTGCATACAAGTTCTCTGGAGTACGGAGAAGGACATAGGCTACCTTTTATCCCGGGAGAAAGTACTAATCCCGAGGGATCAAGATTGACGCGGGCGGAGCCGCGAGCAAAAGCTAGTCTATTATAAAATATAGTATGTAGTTAGTACCACACGCCACAAGTTAAACTGTGAGGCTAGCTCCATCTGTGTGATTTGTCCATATTTATCCACGAGCTTCAAGTTTTGGGGTCCCGTTGGTGATTGGAGTAGGATCGCGTAGGATCAGTCCGCGTATTAAAATGCAGGCACGATATGATAGTCAATTTTCATTTGCATCTAGTTTTCTGGTCCCGAGCACGTCGTGTTTGAAAGAGTAGGTACACGTGTTGCATAGAAATATGAGCAATTTTTTTTTTAATCTTTGTCGTGTCGTATCGTTTGTCTTCTTTTGAAAGCTGTCAGCATGCGCCAAAACGCCCCAGCCATAGAAGTATGAAGACGCAATTTTTTTTTTAAATCTATGGCCCCAGCGTTCGGAAACGCGAAGTGACCAGTGTAGCCACAAAGTACAGAAAAGCGACGGGCAACCTGAACACGATTGGATTGTGGACTAAGTATATGAAAAGGAGAAGTTAATGACAAACAAACACTCAATTGTCAACTGGGCTATTAATCACCCGACTCATCCATTATATCCTATCATCTTTTAATATTAATAAGTGATAAACCAAATATAAGGTTTACCTCAACATACTTTATACAAAGCTATTAACTAAGTAATGTTCACAAAATCTATTTTCAGGTCTGATATTCACAGCTTTATAGAGCTAAAGCCCGAGTCGGTCATTAATTATTATTTGACGCGATTATGGTATACTCTGTAGTAAAGTATGTTTTTGTTGTACACACGTCTTGTCCGCATATATACAAATAGCTGTTGCCCGCGACTTCATCATCATCATCATCATCAGGTCCTTTTTAGTCTCCATAGTCTCCACTACAGGAGCACCACCCTCTCTGTACTACTAGGGCCATACTTGGCCAGAGCAGCCAGAGGACTTGGCTTACACTCTCCACGCTGGCCAGACGGGTTGGAGTTTTCCGAGTTGCCCGCGACTTAGTCCGTGGCAATTTCTGTTATTATGGACATATATACCTACTGTCGCGGACATTTTTTAGTTCGTTAAAGAGGAAATTTTTTGTTTGGAAGTGTTTTTAATACACATTTTTTGGGTAACTTGAACCGTTTACGCATCGCACGCGTCGGATGTCCTCAACTATGAATAATTTTCCCCCGTTTTCAAATATTTTTTTATTGATGCTTCGATAAATTATCTAATTTAACTCACTGTGATATACTTAAAGATATGTCAAGCGGTAGGTCTGCTTCTAAATAAATCTCTAGTTTTTGGTGTTATACGAAGAGTATAACACCAAAAACCACATATATAGCCACAGAAGCCATTAAGGCTCTAAGCTCTTATTTCTATACCTGATTAGAGATTAAATATTTAGCGTCAATAGATTCGGATAGTGACGAATCTATAAATGGCCCGTAAAATGAACTAAGATATAAAAATAAATTAGAATTAAGTGGCACTTGATAGTTAGGTTGTCACGTATGGCTCTGGATACTCGTATAACGCCCAAAGCCATAACTACTGAAGCCTGTCCCAGATTGTCGGCGGCCGGGCAAGTTTCGTCATCAATAACAAGTTAATAGACGATACTGCCCTGCCCACCCCGAGCCCATAGACAATTTATTATATAGACAATTGAAAAGAAGTTGAACATGCATGAAATGCGCAAAAATTATTACCAGCTTTTCTTATCGCGCAGATTGTTAAAATGGCTGAAGATCCATGTCAACAGATGTTGCATCCACAAACAGCCGTTCATGAAATGTGTAAGGTTTAATATGAACTACCTCTATGAAACATCATGTGAGAAATTGAAATTTTTTGAGAGAGTTGACATACAGATGTTACCCCCTTGGGGTCTTGTACCCAAACAAACAAAAGAAGATTGAGAGCGAATATGAACCATGTAAATATTATTTTCCTTTTTTGTATAGTCGTGGAATATTACATGATGTTCAGGTTTAAAATCATCAAGTTGTATCTAAACTTTTTATTTGATATCTATACGTTTCCTACGGTTACGAGCCTTTTATATGGGCAAGTCCATTTTAAATGTTTGAAAAACAATAAAAATAATATAACCATCAGATTAAAAGACTATATTGTCTTACTGCTGGGCAAAGGTGTTTCTCATCTCTTTTTTACTTATCTCAATCTGATATTAATTTCCAGTTTTTTTTTTGAAAAGCATCTAAATCTAAATAAATGAAGCGGAATAATTAAAAAAACTTTTTGTTGATAAATGTTAGTGTCGCCCAAAAAAGAAGCTTTGTAATAGTTATTTCAAAGTTTCATCATCATCAGGTCTTTTTTAGTCTCCACTACAGGAGCACGACCCTCTCTATACTACTAGGGCCATACTTGGCCAGAACAGCCAGAGGACTTGGCCTACACTCTCCACGCTGGCCAGACGGGTTGGAGAGGTGTCTTAGATGTTTATAAGCTTTGTTTAGCTTGTATTTCCTAAGTCGCCTTCTACGACATCCACGGGAAGACTTGGAGTGGTCCTATTCTACTCTGCCGGATACCACACGGCTAATCTCAAAGTTTAACACGGTATTTTTTTGGGGATGTTTCTAATTTAGAGAGCTTTTTCCAAAGCATAACAATAAAAATTTAACTACGCTCGGTTTTAATTTAGAGACTTGTATCATCTATTCCTTTCAATACCAGTGTGTACGACAGATTGCTTTCTGTACCGTCATAGTTGGCGAGAACGAGGTCCAGGAGTACTTTGTGATGATGGTGTCTGAATAAATCTTTAATGGACTGTGTAGGTGGCAGTATGATTTATTTATGTTTTTTTCGATAATTGACAGTGACTTTGTACTCATAATCTTGTATTTAGATATCAATATGCTTGGCATTTTCATGCTTGTTTTCTAAATATGTTTATATATAACTCCTTATCCTTACTTACTAATATTATAAATGCGAAAGTGAGTTTGTTTATTTGTTTGTTTGTTTGTTTGTTACGCTTTCACGCCATAACTATTGAACCGATCATCATGAAATTTTGCATACAAGTTCTCTGGAGTGCGGAGAAGGACATAGGCTACCTTTTATCCCGGGAAAAGGTACTGTTCCCGAGGGATCGACATTGACGCGGGCGGAGCCGCGGGCGAAAGCTATTATAATATAGTTTAGTAATATGTATATATTCCACGGTGTTCCTACCTTCTGATGTTATTAACGAATGGAAATATGAATGGACGGACAAACCAACATCGAAGTAGAAGTTTAAAGTAGGTATAAGGACGTTTTTTAGTTCTTGAGATAGGTCACCAACAAGATAAAATTGTTTAAATAGATACTTTTTAATCCTGCTCAATTTGACGACGTACACGATGAATTTAAAATCTATTGTATATTTCTATTCTATATAACTTCGGTAGTCAAAGTATTAAACATGGGTGACCTAATTAAATAAATCCAAACAAAATAGGTCATATTTCATGAACGATATTTGATAACAATGAGCGATAATGTACAAATTCTTTTTGTTTTGAGTTTAAAATGAAAAATTACACTCAAATAACCTTCTCATGAATAGTTTTTTAGATAAAAAACCAGCATCAACCAAATTACTGTACCAATTTTAATGAAATTCAATTTGGGACCAACTGAAAATAAAAAATATTTTTTTAATCGGTTCATAAATGACTGAGTTATGAGGTAACAAATATAAAGAAGGCAACAGAATTGATAACCTCCTCCTTTTTAGAAATCGGTTGAAAAGATTTTCACTTCAACGGCGTTTGTGTGTTCACACTCTTATGGCGGTGGTACACGCCACCAAATTTCTCGTGTACACATTTCCCTATTTTCATTTCTTAGAGTTGTTTGCCAACATAGGCTCAGTTCCGTTGTTTGCCGCGAATTACACAAATGGATTGTAAACAAGCTAGCTGAGTGTAAAATTAGTCCGACTTCGAGCGACCTCGGATGTTTTATAGACGAAGAGACAACGAATAAAAAAACATAGAGTCTGTATAACACAGTGCCGTTATAGATAATGATCTATAACGGCACTGTGTTACATAAAAGTCTATTAGTGGCTAAATTTATACCCTAATTCAGGGATCTTCAAATCAAATGGGAATCACGACGTTTTCTAATTTTTCACCCTATAGAACTAATCGTTGAAATTCTAAATATTTTTTTATTGATTCGTACTATGTTTTGAACTTTAGGACACAAATCAACAAAATTATGTATACCGGGTGTTACAAAACTACGAAATAATATTTAAGGGGCGTGAATCAGATCAGTCAATAATATTAAACAACTTTCCCCATGAGACAAACTTAGAAACATGAAAAGAAAAAGAATCGATCTCCGATACAAAATAAGCGATCAGCTGATCGACTTTCTATGGAAGGTCAAAATATTTGTTTTGTCTTTCAATGTATGTACCCTGGGTATAGTTGTTTAATATCATGGACTGATCATGCCCTTTAATAATATTATAATATAATAATAATATTTTTATTTCAGAAATCAAGGTTCCATATTTTGTTAGTATCACTTTGAGGCTTATATACTAGGATTAGTAAATATCAGAATTATAATTAAATCATTTCAACAATTAAATTAGAATTATATAAATCAAATTAGAATTAAAATAATAATTAATCTAGAATTACTGTTTAATCATTCCATTTAACAAGTCCCATTTAAAATATTACAGTTCTGGTCCACTTTAACTATTATTTCATAGTTTTGTAACACCCGGTATAAACAGGACTTAGAAAGAATCTTTTTAATATATTGGTTTCCGTTGAAGTTTCATTGGAGTTACATCCATCGTGATCGAAACGAGACTGATCTTTAGTCGAAATAGGGACAATGGCTAAAACCTCGTACCTAAATGTATATATAACGTTCCTTCTATAGTATGAAGTAATAACACTGAATAACTTGTCCTGTGAAACGCAGATTTTGACATAAATTTGACTAAAACAGTATTATACAAAATCTGGAAACTTATACAAAGAAGCCAGCGTCAGTTCCATGACTCACGAAACATGAAACGCGCTTGAAGCTCCAACACACGACATCAACCAACAAAAAGTTGAACGTACAATTTGTAAAACAAGTTGCGCCATCACTCTGCAGATACATCCATTAATCTCGGGAAATCCGCCGGCTCTTAGTCTAAGTTGGCACAAACAGGTAAATATTAGTTATGGGATAATAAATCTGTGAGAGCAGTTTCGGTTTAATATCCTGCCCTCCTCCCGCATCCCCCCACTTCGCAATCTCCGAATAGTTGTCTACACTAGCATAAGGGTGTATTTAGCTAGCGGCTAAGGAGACACAAGCCCGGAGCGGAGAGCTGGGAAAAGCGACAGTATGGGCTTATAATGTCCCAATCTAAGAAGGGCTTTGATTTATAGTCATCTAAGTCAAACCTTAGGTACCTAAAGTAGCAAATGTATAAAATACAAGTTTGTGTTATTTGTTATTAAAACTATTAAATATTTTAATGAAAGAAAATTACATTTATTTTGATTGCGTTAACTAAGAAGTTTCAAAATATTGTTATGTTAATTGTGATAGTTTTGATAATATTAAAAACAACTTCTAAAAAGAGCTAAAGTATGCAAATTCTGTTAAAATCACAATAACTTGAAGCAATTAAGTGTTTGTCATATTTCACTCAAGTGAAACTTTTAGAAACCGCATTTTTTTATATATTTGAGAGCAGCTCCATTTTAAATACTACATGATTTCTGTCAATAATAGTCATTGCCGTCGTATATTTTTTCAAAACTATTATGGAGGTATATTCGACCCGGGGTGCCAAAATTAAAAATACGCAACCGTACACTAGACCTCAGCGAGATTCCAGAAATGTTGCTTAGTGCTCGCAACTTGCTGTATAATTCGCTTGAATTGAATCTCAGTTAGATCGAAATTTTATTCCTGTGTTTGCTCGGAATCATCTTGCAATGTCGGTTGGGGATTATGAGGCAAGCATTTCAGTTTTATGGATAAACTAGCTGTTGCCCGCGACTTCATCCGCGGCAATTATTGTCATTATAATTAATTAGAAGAATAATTTTCCCCCGTTTTCAAAACATTTTTTATTGATGCTCCGCTCCTATTCGCAGCGTGATGTTTTATAGCCTAAAGCCTTTCTTAATAAATGGACTATCCAACACAAATTTTTTATCCAATTTGAACCCGTAGTTCCTGAGATTAGCGCGTTCAAACAAACAAACTCTTCAGCTTTATAATATTAGTATAGATTTATTACGAGTGTTATATAAAGTTATTTCTGAAACAAAACTTGATAACATTGTTTTAATAGCATTACATTGCTTAAGAAGAAACAATGCGCTCAAGAGAATTGAAAAATAGGTATTTGTAAAATCTATTGCTGTCGCGCTGTGTGCCCAAACAACCCCCGCAGAGTGCGATAGAGACAACTGCAGCTCGGACCGAAAATTAACGCTTCGTGGTCAACGGAACAACGGAAATTCTTACCAATTTTTCAGGTTTTAAAGGTTTATATCTCTTGAAATAATTCTATTATGAAAAAAAGTATAACATTGGGAAATGCTACTATATGCATATATAGAAGGAAATATATCGCTGTAGCAACAATTTTTACTTAACAAAGATTTGAAATGACCATTTATATGCATTATTCTTTTATATGCATACTTCACTCCTTATGTTCAAAGTGTTGTAAAAATTCTATCTCACGTTCCAACTTTGAAAGTTTTAAAATATGCGCAGATCACGTGTCTCGATTCGGGTTCACTTTTAAAATATTTCACGCTTGAATTTTAAACTCCGTAAAATCTTTTTAAAATATTCAGCGTTTTCAGTTGGCGACATGTTTTCAGCCATTAAATTAGCATAGCGGGAAGGTCAGAAATTTGTTAAAATGCAGACGCGCCACGTGGACGCCACGCTTGTAAAATTTTAAGAATTTACACGGATTTTTAACAAAACAGCAATGTTTGGGATTTATAACACGAGCTTTTTGTTACGAATTATCAGAACCTGCCATACACTGGCAGGTTCTGATAATTGGAAGGCAAAGTTATTAGATTATAAGGGTTTTTTAGCATTATAATAATCAATATATACGGTCAAATTACACAGATTCAGCTAGCCCCAAAGTAAGTTCGAGACTTCTGTTATGAGATACTAACTCAACGATACTATATTTTATAACAAATGCATATAGATAAACATTCTACCAGCTTCCCGTAAGGAAACTTGCACAGTAGTAAATTGTCCACTAGTGTGTGAAATGGGAAAGGCAAAACCGCTCAATTTTTCCTGCCAAAATAGTCATTGTGTGCTTTTCTTTCCAATTAATGATGACGAGTGACGACAAGACTAAACTGCCACGCGAGCGAAGAAGTCGAGTTCTGCGTAAGCCAGAGTAGGCTGCGCAAAACCATTAGGTGATCGAAAAGTCTTAATATTTTCATGTTTGTATTTTTATAAAAAATTAAGAAAGAGAAACCTGCGAGATCTAAATATAAATATTTCCACGTGAGAGTTATTGTATAAGAAGTAAACGAACAAACTTTTCGAAGAAAAATGTTTTATGATGTCATAAAATATATGTATCGTTTTTAATTTTCATATGTATCTGTTTCAAATTCTAATACGGCGGTGATCTTGTGCAAAGATCGACCTAAAACTATAGGTACCAAGAATTTTGATGTATTTAATTAATGCATCATAATTTCGAGCAGGTGTCACGGTCAATCGACCATGCACACCCTGGTGTCAGAGTTCTTCGGAAACGCCTCTCGGCCTCTGACGTGGTTCCTTTAAAGACTACCAGATGGCAGCCGGGACCACCGGCTTAACGTGCCTTCCGAAGCACGGAATCATCTTTATTATCAGACAATCAGGTGATTCAAGCCTGCAATGTCCTAACCAAACTAGAAACAACTAAACAAAGTATGCTTCCGGTGGGAATCGAACCCACGACTCCCGGGTCAACAGGCAAACGCCTTAACCACTGGACCACGGAGGTTGTTAATTAATGCAGCGAATTGTACTAGTGCTTTAAAATACGTCAAATTCCACATTTTCGTGCAGTACCTTCTTACGTATTGAGTGAGAGGCTTGAGTGAGAATATCTTTGATTTTACGAATGTGGCACAATATTCATTTACATTTATTGCTGAATATTACAGTAATAACCCTTATAACGACCACTAATGTCTGTATCCGACTACACCACTGCCTTTAAACGAGGGAGGCACGCAAGGCAATCTAAGAAAAAGGAAGCACCACGCCATGCCTGTCGAAAATAATAAAGCTTACAAAGAGATATGTAGTTATTATTGTTACTACGGGTCTTATGTTCCTAAAAGAGCTAGGAAGAACATTTTTTGTAAAGATTAAATTTAATAACTCGACATAGCTCGAAGAACCGATGGCCGATGGGGCAGAAAGGTGCTCGAATGGCGACCACGTACCGGCAAGTTCAGCGTTGGACACCCACCGACAAGGTGGTCGGACGACCTAACCAAGGTCGCAGGAAGACGCTGGATGCAGGCCACTTCCAATCGGTCATATTGGAAGTCTTTGGGGGAGGCCTATGTCCAGCAGTGGACTTCTTGCGGCTGAGATGATGATGAGGATGAAATTTAATTAACATAGGACACATTTTGTTTTATTTAACCCATTAGCGCCCTCGGTACCCATAAGTGTACAGCTATAAAAACATGTTTTTTTTTTTTAATTTCTGTCAATGGTTTATAAATTTAAATTTTTGAATCTAATAAAAGATACCACTAGTTATATTAAGCAAAAAAAAATTTTTCGATGGAGCGATAATAAATGTCATTTTTGCCATTCTGAAAAAGGAGAGTTGAAGATGTTTTTTCGGTACAGAGAACTCGGGCAAAAGAAAAATACCTTTCCCATATTTTTTTAATATCTAACTGTGCTTCAGTACAAAAACTGGTGGTGTAACGCATACTATGGTTTTCTACCCTATAATTGATTGCAATTACAGGGTAAAAAACCACATAATATGCGTTACACCATCAGTTTTTTTCCTAATTTAAAAATAACAGCCGATTGGTAGGTATTGGAATTGGAAAAAATGCCTGCCAACAAATTCAAGATGACTTATTGACAGGTAAATAAACAACACAAAATAATACGAAAGTGAGAGAACTCAAACGACAAGAGCGTGGCTCTTAAATTTGTTGGTGATGTTATAACATCCATCTGTTTGTTTGTTGTTTTCGTTGTTTTATGTACGAGACACGCGGCACAGAAAAACAGATGTGTTTAGTGTCGCAAGACACATCTATCATCGTCGCGTTCGAGACATCACACGCACTGCCTCGCTCGCCTCGCTTGCGTTCCCGCTACATCACCCCTTCCACCATAGACTATCAAAAATAAATGGAAAAGTCAACAAGTCATCAATCAACATCAGTAAAGAATTATTAGGTACACTTATATCCTCTTCTATGACAGCATCATATAGATTTTCACTCAATCCCTCGAACGGTTTTCATAAATTTTTTTTTTTTCTTGAACAGCCTAATTAATGCACTGCAGGATATTCTTTTATATACGCCATTTGCTTCGATTTGGCGCTTTCCTTTTGCATCATTGTCTGGCTGATTTGACTATGTCGTCTCTCCATCGAGATTTTCCGCTAAATAACTTTATTTAAGTACATTTACACTAATATGAAAAAAAAGAAGAAAGATTTTATTGTTTGTATATTTGAAACCCAAATTAATGGGTCGATTTAAAAAAAAAACATTAGGCCCAGCACACACTTACACAAGCGCGGCGAAGATATTCAGAATAAATAAATTTAACATAAACCTTAACTACTATGACATGCGGTTGAAAACGTCTTGCCAAAGACAGAGCGAGCGGCGGCGTCAAGTTGCCACGAGAGCAGACGTTTTTCTGTAAATGTGCGCTGGGCCTTAGAATCCTACCTTATCTTTGAAGAACATAGGCTATAGAATAGATACCTATATCTACCCGTGCGAAGTCGGGACGGCCCACTAATTTCATATAAAGAAATTCGCAATCGTCCATCTACTTACACACAGGTAGCATAACAAGTAAAACTTACAGAACACTCTTTTGGGTTAACAAGTCCATTCTGATATTGTCTATGGTACACTCGGCCCGTCATTACAGCGTTTAAGCCGCCTGAAATAATAACCGGTTATCAAGCGCGGTGTCTGTGTGTGAGTTTATTAGATTGATGGACTGTACGCGGTGAGAGACTTTGTTTTTGTACTTTTTGTTTGCGCTTGTTTTCGCGTTATGTGGCTATCATTTTTGAAGACCTATTCATAGATACCACATCTATGAATAGGTCTTCAAAAATTATAGTGAGGTATCTTATATATTTTTTTCTAAATAGTTTGTTCGAGAGACACTTCCAAAGTAGTAAAATATCCCCCCCTGTAACTTCTAAAAATAAGAGAATGATAAAACTAAAAAAAAAAGACGGATTTGCCGAAAAAAATTTTTTGAGTTTCAGTTCTAAGTATGGGGATCCCCCAAAATTTATTGTATTTTTTAGTTTTGTATGAAATTCTTAATGCGGTTCACAGAATTCATCTACTGGGTGGCGCAAAAGTAAAGACCCTATTTGGTTCAGCTATAACATTTTTTCTAAATTAGAAAACTAGATTTAGGTTTTTTTAAATGTATATTTGTGCCATTAAATTTCGTACCATTAGGATTTAAAGATGATGTCTTTTAAATGGTGACCTCCAGAGTTGATACACATTTGAGCCCTATTTATGACATTTTGCATAACTTGCCGTAACACTTCCTGCGATATGTTCGTTATTTCTTGACGAATGTTTTCTTTTAGAGCTGCGAGAGTCTGTGGCTTGTTCACATACACCCGAGATTTCAAAAAACCCCAAAGAAAGAAGTCTGGACTGGTCAGATCGGGTGATCTTGCAGGCCAAGGCAAATCGCCAAAACGAGAGATAACTCGGCCTGGAAAAGCGTCCCTCACTAAGTCCATAGTGTCGCGCGCTGTGTGTGCCGTAGCGCCGTCTTGTTTATTTTCAGTGTATTTTACATTTGTTCACTACACAATTTTCAAAAACAGAATGACAGAAAATGTCATATAAAAAAAATAAAAGTATTTTCTTTAGTGCCAGTACTTTTGCGCCACCCAGTACTTACCGAACTTCAACAGTATAGTTCTTATAGTTTCGGAGAAAAAATGGACTGTGACATACAGACGGTCAGACAGACGACTAATCTATAAGGGCTCCGTTTTTTTCCATTTGGCTACGGAACCCTATAAACCACGTATATTGTATGGGGACACTGACATAAGTACGCATGAATAAATAAATATTAAGGAAAAACACACACACAATGAGAAACCCATGTTTATTATATGGGGACACTGATATATAAGTACGCATGATCATGAATAAATAAATATAAGGAGACAAATCACACGCAATGAAACCTCTTTCATGTGAACTCTCTTGTGTGATTTGATGTCTCGTGACAAATATCCTTTGACAGAATGGAGAAATAACGACAAATACTGGCCAAGTGCGAGTCGGACTCGCGCATGAAAGTTTCCGTACCCATTATCTTAAGTTAAAAATTAGTAATGTAAGTAAAAAAATATGCTTTCACGGGAAGTACCCTGTAGGTTTTGATTCCCTTGCGAATGCCAAAAATTTGCGGCATAAACTGTTGTAGCTTTTGATTGCGTTGGCTTATAAGTTTGACTTTTTCACAGCTCCAAGGAACAGTAGGTCTGAGTATTGGTTATAAATTTTAGTATGATATATTTACTCGTTTCTGAGAAAAAGGGGCTTGACAGACAGACATACAGACAGACATACAGACAGACATACAGACAGACATACAGACAGACATACAGACAGACATACAGACAGACATACAGACAGACATACAGACAGACATACAGACAGACATACAGACAGACATACAGACAGACATACAGACAGACATACAGACAGACATACAGACAGACATACAGACAGACATACAGACAGACATACAGACAGACATACAGACAGACATACAGACAGACATACAGACAGACATACAGACAGACATACAGACAGACATACAGACAGACATACAGACATACAGACAGACATACAGACAGACATACAGACAGACATACAGACAGACATACAGACAGACATACAGACAGACATACAGACAGACATACAGACAGACATACAGACAGACATACAGACAGACATACAGACAGACATACAGACAGACATACAGACAGACATACAGACAGACATACAGACAGACATACAGACAGACATACAGACAGACATACAGACAGACATACAGACAGACATACAGACAGACATACAGACAGACATACAGACAGACATACAGACAGACATACAGACAGACATACAGACAGACATACAGACAGACATACAGACAGACATACAGACAGACATACAGACAGACATACAGACAGACATACAGACAGACATACAGACAGACATACAGACAGACATACAGACAGACATACAGACAGACATACAGACAGACATACAGACAGACATACAGACAGACATACAGACAGACATACAGACAGACATACAGACAGACATACAGACAGACATACAGACAGACATACAGACAGACATACAGACAGACATACAGACAGACATACAGACAGACATACAGACAGACATACAGACAGACATACAGACAGACATACAGACAGACATACAGACAGACATACAGACAGACATACAGACAGACATACAGACAGACATACAGACAGACATACAGACAGACATACAGACAGACATACAGACAGACATACAGACAGACATACAGACAGACATACAGACAGACATACAGACAGACATACAGACAGACATACAGACAGACATACAGACAGACATACAGACAGACATACAGACAGACATACAGACAGACATACAGACAGACATACAGACAGACATACAGACAGACATACAGACAGACATACAGACAGACATACAGACAGACATACAGACAGACATACAGACAGACATACAGACAGACATACAGACAGACATACAGACAGACATACAGACAGACATACAGACAGACATACAGACAGACATACAGACAGACATACAGACAGACATACAGACAGACATACAGACAGACATACAGACAGACATACAGACAGACATACAGACAGACATACAGACAGACATACAGACAGACATACAGACAGACATACAGACAGACATACAGACAGACATACAGACAGACATACAGACAGACATACAGACAGACATACAGACAGACATACAGACAGACATACAGACAGACATACAGACAGACATACAGACAGACATACAGACAGACATACAGACAGACATACAGACAGACATACAGACAGACATACAGACAGACATACAGACAGACATACAGACAGACATACAGACAGACATACAGACAGACATACAGACAGACATACAGACAGACATACAGACAGACATACAGACAGACATACAGACAGACATACAGACAGACATACAGACAGACATACAGACAGACATACAGACAGACATACAGACAGACATACAGACAGACATACAGACAAACATACAGACAGACATACAGACAGACATACAGACAGACATACAGACAGACATACAGACAGACATACAGACAGACATACAGACAGACATACAGACAGACATACAGACAGACATACAGACAGACATACAGACAGACATACAGACAGACATACAGACAGACATACAAACAGACATACAGACAGACATACAGACAGACATACAGACAGACATACAGACAGACATACAGACATACAGACAGACATACAGACAGACATACAGACAGACATACAGACAGACATACAGACAGACATACAGACAGACATACAGACAGACATACAGACAGACATACAGACAGACATACAGACAGACGGACAATAAAGTGATCTTACAAGGGTTCCGTTTTTTCCTTTTGAGGTACGGAAACCTAAAAACAAGTGTCTTGAGTGAAAAATCTTTGATTTATAATTTTCCTAGCACCCTGGCTTAGCTCGGGTAGTAGAATATATTGTGCCTACATGTCCTGTCTGTTGTAGTACCGCATTATCTTAATTTCCCGTCGTCAGCGTAATAAACGCGCTTGAATTTATTTATGCGCGCGTTAATTTTAGCGATATTTCCTAAGATAATAATTTAAATTATACTGTAAAAATTATTAGAATAACGCGCGTGATATGCTTGGTAACTAATGTAAATAAAATGTTAAGGATAACGACTGTATCTATATCATAACAGCTTTCCAATTACCATTTGTACGGGTCCAAATTTTGAAGCTATATAGCTTCAAAATTTATGTATACTCGTATGTGCTTAAGATATATTATGTATATGTGCCATCGATGACTATGACTAAATTAGATGCCTGCAAAGGCCTATTTTCTGAATAAACGTTTTGATTTTGATTTTGATCGCTGATTTGTTTTGTAGGTCTATATAAAAAGGAATATCCCATCATTGTTTTGTAATATCTTAAAGGGACTAGGCGGTGTTTTAGTTGAATAATGACGAGTTTTTCCAACACTTCCAACAATTATCAATTGACAAATTTTATTTTTGAACCTATCTGAACCTTCTTCATGAATTATTCTTTCTATTGGTCAAAATTTTATGAAAATCCGTGCAATGGTTTTTGAATTTAACGAATCTACTAGTTGCTTCTCTTCCTTTCGCTCTCGGCTCCGGTTGCCTAAATATAGTTCCCTCGCGAACCGTACCTTTTTTGGAATAAAAAGGAGCATTGTTTTCAAGCCATAAACAATCTCTATACCGAATTTAATCTTAATTGATAATCATAAAATATGTAACAGTTATTTCGGCATTTATAATATTAGTACAGACTGTTAATGATTTTATTCATATGTTCATTACAGTCGGGGGCAGATAAAATGCCCCCTCTAATAATAGACTACAAATTGTAGGGGGGTCACATTTATCTGCCCTTCTATACTATCTTTATTTGAAAGGGTATACTGTTCAATTGGTTCTACATATTTAAACTTTATCAAAATAGGTCTGCTGTCCCTTGCAGTTGTGGAAAAAATCAAGCATCTCAGCCAACGCATTCAAAAGATACAGCTGGTCAAGTCGCAATTTATTGTTTTTTTTTTCGACATTCGCAAGGGAATCAAAACCTACAGGGTACTTCCCGTGAACTGAATCTTTAAATTTAGTACGAAGCAACGTCTTATAGCACAGATAAAGGAAAAAGCACAAATTTTGAGTTACATCATATATTTTTTTTTATTATTTCAAACTTATTCGAGTCCGACTCGCACTTGGCCGGTTTTTACATGTAACATTACTTTCTTTATCAAGGGGTGTCGGTGAATCACTTCAATGTTTTACACTTTACTCTATCGCTATCTTTTGCCACTCAGTGCCTTGTAGTAAGTATAGCCATAATTGTTAGTCTCACATCACAGTGTGATAAAAATAAATAAAGTACTTAGTTTTTTCTCACGGCGTGCGTCCTCGTAGGGCCATAACTTTTTTTCTCGCATGTTTTTATAATACGCGACAGTAAAGCTGTCAGTGCCACCCTTGGGGTGCGTCGTGTAACAGATGTTGGTGTTTCCAACTTATTTCGGTCGACGCTGGTAAAAACGTCTGGTTTACTAATAGGCGGTTAGGGATCTTTGGTTAATTAGATAAATGGGTCATCACTTCTTTTGTAAGTATATTAAAATAACTTCCTGGCCGCCCAAACATTTTTGCTTAAATAATTAACTGAAATATGTAGAAACTAGTGTCGATCTCTAGAGTTTCCTGGTTGAAAAGTAAAAGAGCAGATAATTTTTTCACGATGTCGAAGTCGGTCCGAGTGAGCCGGAGGCTCATCCTTTTCCCTCCCTTCCTCATTTCCTTCCCCCAACTCCTTGAAATGCGGACAACGCACCTGTCATACCTCGGTGTTGCACTTGTCCATGAGCGGGCAGCGGTGATCACTTTCCATCAGGTGACCCGTTTGCTCGTTTGCCGTCCAATAACATAAATAAAACGTTCCAAAGTGAAGTACTGACCAGATCCACCCATAGCCATCAAATCGTCAAGTTTCTCAAAACAGTTGTTTGCGTAGAGTTTGTTTGTTTGTTGTTTTAGGCAAGTTTGAGGGTGCTGGGCAGGACGCACTTGGTTAGGTTCTACGTGTTTGAGTGGCTTTGTTACGACCATCGGTAAGTAATGGAAGGACATAGTTTTCATTCTCCATAGAAATAGGGTTTTTCTGTTGTGCACATAAACACTTACTGTTTGACTGCCCGATTGAACTGCATCTTTTGATAGTGTTATTATAAATTGATTATTCTTCTTGATTGAATTTAATTCAATGATATGATTGATATTATAAACTATTTAAAGTGATGTGAAATACCATAGATGCAAATTGAGGGTGAAAAAAAACTGAAACAAAGGTAAAAATTGCTTATTTGTGTGACTCTTATATTTTTAAACCGTATTAATGGTTGTTGTCTATTTTTGTCACAAAATTTTAACAACACGTAGGCATTATCAGAAATATGTAAGTAGTTTAAAAATTCGTTCTTACGTTTCCAGAAAGAAAGTGTAAAAATAAGTATTTGCCCTAAAAGAGCGAGTGTTTTAAACAATGGCTTTCGGTATTCAAACAGGTCCGGGAAGGATATTCTTCGCTTCTCAACTGCTCTCATTTCTTCTGCATTATTTTCTTGCACAAGAGTTCATTACTATTTTCGGCGATAAAAATGTAGTAACGTTGGCGTCGAGTGACAAAATCTTTAACATTGATCAGGTACATAGCTTAACGGCTTATCAAGCTATCATGAAATAGTAATCTAAGCAAACGGTTACCCGTACCTTACAAAGCTCAAGATAGTATATCATCATTATCATCAGGTCTTTTTAGTCTCCACTGCAGGAGCATGATCCTCTCTGTACTACCGAAGCCATAGTTGGCCAGAGTAGACAGAGGATAGTATATACCACTAGTATATTATATATTCTAGCGAGGCGTCGTTGGAGAGGTAGGTATTTGAATACATCTGCATTTTCTATTTTTCTTTAGCTTAAAAAGAAAAGAGCAGGGGGTGCCATTCTCATCTGCCTGTCCAGTGGTTGCAGGCAGGTATGCAGTACGCGCGCCCGCTTGCTTTCCCTCCTTTATCCAAACGAGTAGTATCCCAATGCCTTCATCCCTATCCCAAATCTAACAAATTCTTATCCTTCCCCATCTTAAAAATGCTTCCGATGGGCAGCAGCGTCGGAAGCACAAGAAGCCAAAGAAACTGCGTTCGCCAACCCGCCTGCCAAGCGTGGTGAGTTAAGCAATATCCTTCTGGTATAATAGGCGAAGAATCATTGAAAGAGGCTTGTGTGTCGCAGTAGATTTTTTACGGTTGGAATGATGATGATAATAATATCCTTGGTTAAGACAAAGAAAAAGAAATAAAGAACTGCATTTAGCAAGAATAAAATACAGGGCTATTCAAAGTGGTCGTAGAGGGAAATTCCCCGCTTCTCAACTGTTCTCATTTCCTCCGCATTACTTCCTGCATTACGTAAATAGCTCATTAAAATTCTTTGCGCAGACAAAAATGTAGCTACGATGGGAGCGCTTCAAGATAATTTCTTCCGCTAGTGCTCATCCATCAAGTGTCGACTTTGTTTGGGGTACTTAACGTAGGTAAACACTGGATAATGCGTACATCATCTGGACTGTCAATTTCCTTAAGCAGAGGCAGTAACTATTATACAAATCTTAATTATCTGGTCTGTTTGCCAAGTTATAGCTTAGTAAGCTACGGAAAATTGTAAAATACTTAATTGCGTAAAAAAAACTTAATAAAAAATGCTTGAAAAATATAAAATATAATTATGTTTTATATAATGTAAAAATATCTGTTTTTGAAAACTTGCTTGGCTCCGTTGCAACTAAATCAAATACATAGCTACCTATTTAAACTGCCGGCAAAGAGAAATTCACCCCTTCTCAACAGCTCTCATTTTCTTGCATTACGTATGTCGTTAGCTCATTAAAATTCTCGGCGCCGATAAAAAGTAGTGACGGTGACAAGAACCTTACAAAACTCGAGATAGTATATGCCAGTCATGTGCTATCGAGTTCGTTTAGGAGAAGCAGGAATTTGAAAAAATGTTTTGTTATTCTCTCTAAACTTTTTACCGTTGTTAAAATATACTTACCTATAACAAAAATAAAATGGTTTTTAAACTGCAATTACTTATTATAAAAGCACGGTTTCACTTACGTTTATTCAGTTAGAATCGCTAACTAGTTTACGTAACAGACCGTTTAGAGGTTACTATCATCAGTGAGAGTGTAAGGGGTGGCCACTCGGTGGTGATTTCGCTTCCCCCAAAGCACTGAGGGCTGCCTAGGGCGCCGCTGCCCGTACTGCTTTGCCAACCTTAACACTCGCCTTGATGGTCTCGGATCTTGGTCTTCGTAACAGACCGAAACTAGTTGGCCATTCTAATTAAATAAACGTGAGTGAAACTGTGTTTTTACAATGATTTTATCTTGCATAAGTTTTCCTAACTAATATTATAAATGCGAAAGTGAGTTTGTTTGTTTGTAACGCTTTCACGCCTTAACTACTGGACCGATCATCATGAAATTTTGCATACAAGTTCTCCGGAGTACGGAGAATGACATAGGCTACCTTTTATCCCGGGAAAAAGTACTATTCCCGAGGGATCGACATTGACGCGGGCGGAGCCGCGGGCGAAAGCTAGTAATAATATAATTGCAGTTACTTACATGTATAATAAAGATTCTCTACTCAATTTTCTATCTTTATTCAAGATCAAATCTTGCTGTTAAACTTTTGTGATACAGTTGTTTATTTTTTAGCCATGTGGTTTCCGGTAGAGTAGAATAGGACCACTCCTAGTCTTCCCATGGAGGTCGAAAGAGGCGACTTAGGAAATACAAGCTAAACGCAGCTCATAAACATCAATAAGACCTCTCCAACCCGTCTGGCCAGCGAGGAGAGTGTAGGTCAATTCTGTCTGCTCTGGCCAGGTATGGCTCCGGTAGATTAAAAAGACCTGATAATGATTAGAAAGATAATAGTTATTCAACCTTGTGTTGTAGTTAGTCATTTAAGAATGAGTGGGTATTTCTGATTAAAGAGAGCAGTTCAAGTGTAACAAGAATGGTCTATTCCACCTCGTTAAAACTCTGACAATGTCAGCCAATCGGTCACTTTATCATCCTTCTACACTATTAACTAACAAAGTAACCCCCGCCCTTACGACTTTGATAATAAAGTCCATTTACGCCTGATCCAAAACTAGTTTAAAAGCTATAAAAGCAAATACGTACCCTATTATATAGGTCGTAAAATCTGTTTTACCTCAACGAGCGTGTTGTTGGAAGGGCGAGGAAAGTGTTGTTTTACAAAAAATGCGATATAATTTGTATGTACCGGTCAGCTCTTATTTCTGGAATTCAAATTAATATCTTCTTGAACATTATTAAAATTTCTTGGTTTTAAAAGGAGCAAAAAGATTATTAAAAATACGCTAGTACTTGTATGTTTGTATTAGTAGTTTTGTTAGCGCCGTGTGGTACCCGGCAGAATAGAATAGGACCACTCCAAGTCTTCCCGTGGGTGTCGTAGAAGGCGACTTAGGAAATACAAGCTAAACAAAGCTTATAAACATCTTAGAAGCCTGCCCCTATCTTAGCCAGCGTGAAAAGTGTAGACCAAGTCCTCTGGCTGCTCTGACCAAGCATGGATCTAGTAGTACAGAAAGGGTCGTGCTCCTGTAGTGGAGACTAAAAAGACCTGATGATTATGATGATTAGTACTTTTATCTTAATGTGAAAAATTAATAACAATGATCTCGGTCTTGACTAGAAATATCAATAAACGTATATACATACATAGTATCACGTCTTTTTTTCCCCTACGGGGTAGACAGTGCCTAGGTCTATGAGACCTTATGGCCACATTTAGCATATTTGAGGACGTGTAAGCGTGTGTAAAATGGTGGATCAATAAGCTTAAACTAAAATTAAAACCGAAACAGCGTAAGAGAAAGTTAAATTCCTTAAAACTCATGCTTATGCCGCAAGTGAGTACCTACCTAACTCAAGACATAGTACTCGTAATAACATTTTGTTTTTAAATCCCGTAATAAAATAGAAGCCCGATGGCTCAATGGACGTGATCATTAATATCGCTCACGCTTGTTAAGCAACCCAGGTAGCAGGTCTCACAAGGATGAGTGACCGCAAATGGCGTAAAAATATCTCGAACTCCTTGTTAAGAACGTTAAGCCGTTGGTCCCGGCTATCACCATTAGTGGCAGTTGATAAGCTATGGAATGCTTTTGGGCAGCTTCTGGATTCAGATGGAATCTGACATCAGTGGTTGGCCACTTACACGAAAAACAAATAAACAAACAAAAAATCCAGAACGCTTCACTAGTAAATCAATAAGAGATTCGCAGTTTTCTCGAAGCAGATTCGCCATTGATCAGTTAATCAGATAGGCATCCATCACACAGATTCGTTGGTTTTTGCCTGTTTTTCTGCCCGCCCATAATTGGGGCTGTTGGATGAGATTGGGCTACAAGTTGGGTCGGTGATTGGGTAATCAATGACCTTTTACCTTTAACATTCATCAAATTAACCTTTAAATTTAGCCTTTCGTGATTGGTCACCTAACCACATAAGTCATAAATTTCTTCTTTTATAATTATCCGTTATTTTCTGCTCCTTTTTTTATAGTAAAGTTTCTCCATCTTTTCAAGGTTTGTCTGGAAGAGATTGCTGTAGGCGATAAGACCGTACTTGTGTTACTTCATCTATACTAATATTATAAATGCGAAAGTGAGTTTGTTTGCTATGCTTTCACGCCGTAACTACTGAACCGATCATCATGAAATTTTGCATACAAGTTATCTTAGGCTACCTTTTATCCCGGTAAAAAGTACTATTCCTGAGGGATCGACATAGACGCGGGCGGAGCTGCGGGCAAAAGCTAACCCTTACTAATATTATAAATGCGAAACTGAGTTTGTTTGTTATGCTTTCACGTTGTAACTACTGAACCGATCATCATGAAATTTTGCATACAAGTTCTCTGGAGTACGGAGAAGGACATATGCCTTTTATCCCGGGAAAAGTACTATTCCCGAGTGATCGACATAGACGCGGGCGGAGCCGCGGGCGAAAGCTAGTTTATTATATTTTGAAATAAAGTTGTATCCTAATTTTGGTGCAATAAACAATATTTCATTCATTCATTCATTCATTCGCCCTTATTATTTGAACTTCGTGTAGATTTTTAAGTTCTTCTTCTTTCGAGTCGTAAAATGGCTTTGCGTTTAATTAAATATGTTTTGACCAGTGCATTGCCACCGCATTGCCCGCTCGTTTGCCTCATTCAGATCTTGTTGAGAGCAAGAAATTGGGCTTTCTGGGCACACCAAGAGGTGGCTCACAGATTGGATAGCACCACAGTGGCACTCACAATTTTTGGAGAAACCCCACTTGACTCTATTTTCGTGGCATCTGCCAACACCAGCCCGCAGTCTGTTTAAAGACTTCCAGACTGGCCAGGGCAGAGTGCCACCCGGTGGTAAATTCTCAGCAGGCGGTATCTGGCTTTGTGATGGCGGGTATTTGTTAAACCATTGTTCCGCTCTGGCCTTGGGAGCTTGTCTTGAGTCTTGAGGGTCTCCACCCTTAAAAATAATGCTGGATTTGTCCATAAAGTGGATGATGTTTATGGTGTTCCTATTTGTGTCTCTCTACTGCACTGGTGATGTTGCGTCGTACCTCGGGTGGTGCTATGCCGGATAAGGTGTACGGATGAAACAGCGGTGTTGGCTTTAGTGCACCAGTGACAATCCGACAGGAGGCATTAAGGGAAACGTTTTTAAGTTATTCAATATGTATGTATTTATTTCATGATTCTACAATATTTATTATTATCGTATCATATTATATTGTTTTTTTTTTTTAGGAAAAATCCTTTCAATAATTTGGCTGATTGACTGGTAGAGATCCTTTTTTTCCTTTTTGATTCCTAGACTTGCAACAATCAATAGGGTTGAGACTTTCACATGGTTTATGTGCAGCATCAGGTGAGATCGTGATCAATCGCTGGATCATCCAAAATTAAAAAAAAAAAAAAAAAAAAAAAAAGCTCGTGGTACTGGACTTATTGTTACACTGTCACCATCTATGAAGTGATTAACAAAAAGTGATAACGTTTTAAAATTTTAATTTTTAGTTGTAGAATCTTATGCCTCATATGTCTCCCGCATAACATCACAGGGAGTACCTGAAAATCAGCGCTACCTAATACGCCTGTGTCTGGCAGCACAAGTTGAGACATTCCTTTGCCAACACTAAATTAGGTACTTAAGCTGTAAAATATTTATATAGGTAATTTTATAAATGGTGACTGATATGTACCTGTGTATGGCAATAAATGGATGTTTATTTTATTTTTCATTCATAATTGCCAAACCTTACTCATAACAATATAATAAAAAATTGAATTATTGTCACTTAAATTTCTTGTTACTCAAAGTTCTTGTTGAAAACCCATTACTATTTTGCCGCTCCCTGGCTATTTGACTATTGCCACCTTCGACCAACCTTTTCTGCCACAACTAACTTTACGTCCAAAGTTATTCAAATAGATGAGTACTTTGATCTCGTTTCATCTTATTTTCCCCTTTCCCAATAACGATGTAGATAACGGGATTAATCCGGGTACCCGTTCTCTTGGTAACGATAGATCGATATGGTTTACCTATTTATAAATATAACATTTATCCCGTCAACCTCTCTGATGTATATAGGTATTATATGTACCAAAGATTCAAAGATTTATTCAGAAAATAGGCCTTTTCAGGCACTTTTTCACGTCAATTCACATTTAAATTATTAATTAGCGTTCAAAAGCTACAAACTACTAGCGTTTAGGAACCGACCACTGCAGAGAAGAAGACGCCGAAAGAAACTCTTTTGTATTTTTATCTGATATACTTACTGATATTTTATATTTTTATCTTTTCTTTTTTTTCTGAGGTCATGTTATATACAATTTCAATTTACATATTTTTGTGGAACACGTTATGTTAACGATTGAGCGTGCAGCAACATCAGATATGATAAAAGTCTCAAAGATAGATAGAAGTCTCAAAGGGGCCGAGCAGACCTGTCCCCCCCTTTCTGTTGCTATTAAGCTAGATAATTATCTTATAGATAATTATGCTTTTAAGCTAGATAATTATCCAAAGCCGTCCTCGTAATGACGATAGATACGCCGATACGCCTGGATGCATTACTGAGCCATTTGGCACGTTGTGACTAGATTCTGATTTATACTCAATTTCTGCTAATTTATGCTCTCGGGCGGTAGTGCCCGAGCACGTACGAGTTTCGATGCGGCGAGTCTCATGGAAATTCTCTTATTATTCAGCATTAGTAATAACTTCTTAATCCTTTACGGATAGACAGAGCCTAGTGTAGTGTGTAGCGCGCCTCACTTACCTCTTACATATATTATTTGTGTCTAATAGGAGTAATAAACCGTACGTCGAACTATAAATACGGCGACTCTGCCAGTGCCACTTAAAGACCACGTTTTTTAATATTATACAAATTCTGTGAAAGTTTCAAGTACTAGACGGTAGGACGGACTTCGAATGCAAGAACCAATTGTTTTAACGTTTTTTCATGGGGGTTGAGCAATGAAATTGTTTTTTTTTTTCGCTATTTTGATTCTAATGACTATGATTTTCAGTTAAATACCCAGGAAATGGAGAAAGACCAAAATTGTCGCTCTGCTTAAGCCAGGCAAACCTATGGACGACCCTAAAAGCTTCAGACCAATAGCGCTTTTATGCCAAACATACAAGCTGCTAGAACGGATACTCCTAAATCGCCTAACAGGATTAATTGATCATAATCTAACTCCGGATCAGGCTGGATTTAGACCCGGCAAGTCATGCAGCGGCCAGGTCCTCAGCCTGACGCAGCATATAGAAAACGGCTTCGAGAGAGGATGCATTACCGGGGCAGTATTTGTGGATCTTACCGCGGCATACGATACGGTAAATATAAAAAGATTACTATCTAAGGTCGCGATAACCACCAAAGATCGCAAATTTGTTAACATCCTCAGTGAGTTACTGCGAAATAGAAGATTTCAAGTAAGCTTATACTCCCAAAAAAGCAGGTGGAGAGACCAGAAGAACGGGCTGCCCCAGGGAAGCGTCTTGGCTCCAATCTTATTTAACATATATACCGATGATCAACCTCAACATGTAGGTACAAGACGCTTCCTCTACGCGGATGATCTCGCGCTCACATGGCAGGGAAAAGATTTCAAGGAAGCAGAAACGCAGCTATCTATTGCTTTAGGACAGAAAGAAAACTCCTTGAAGCCTAACCCCACTAAAACCGAGTCGTGTGTGTTTCACCTCCGAAATCGGGAGAGTGGAAGAAAACTAAATATCTCTTGGAACGGTGTAGAGATAACGCACAATAATTACCCCAAATACCTCGGCGTTACCTTGGACAGATCTCTCACATTCAAGAAGAACTGCGAGAAAGTAAAGGCTAAGGTAAACACGCGTAATAACATCTTACGCCGCCTTACCACTACGCATTGGGGAGCTTCACCACACGTCCTCCGTACCAGCGCATTAGCTCTTTGTTTTTCGGCTGGTGAGTATGCTTGCTCAGCATGGGCTCGTTCTGCTCACGCGAAAGAGGCTGACGTGGCACTTAACGAGACATGTCGAATAATAACGGGTACTCTGAAGCCCCCCCCACTATCTGTCTTATATCCCCTTGCAGGCATTGCTCCACCCAGTGTGCGCCGCGAGGTTGTATGCGCAGCCGAGAGACAAAGACAAATGCAAGATGCCAGGCACCCCCTACACCAACACTCGCCATTCACACAGCGCCTGAAGAGTAGACGGAGCTTTCTTAAACAATGTCTCCCCTTAGACAAGGAACCATCCGCTGCGCGCTTGGAACTCTGGGCTAAAAAGTTTCCAACAACGACTGCTTCACAGTTGCCACCTGCGGAGAAACTGCCACCGGGTCACTCCTTGCCCTGGAGTACGTGGAAGTCTCTCAACAGATGGCGAGTACGTGTGGGCAGATGCAGAGAGAACGGCAAAAAGTGGGGCTTTTCTACTAATTATAGATGTAGCTGCGGCGCTGTGCAATCCATGCCACATCTGTTATCATGCCTCGAATGTCCCACCTCTTGTACGAGAGAGGATTTGGCGAAAGCCATGGATGCGGCTGTAAAGGTTGCATCATTCTGGGCAAGATTAATTTAATCGTTTGGACCATTGACACGATAGAAGAAGAAGTTAAATACATGTTTTTATTTGAAAGTGGACTTATTAACATTTTGCAGCCATAATTTTTTTTTTTGTTTTTCTGAATAGTAAAAGAACTAGTCAGATGTTGTCCGTTTTAATCAAAAATGTAATTTTTTAAGCTTACTGTTGCCCGTAAATACATGCAAAATTTCACTTAAGTTGAATTTGAAATGATACTAAAAACCTGTGTATAGAAAATTCAATTTACTCGAAATTCTACTATAGAAAGTTAATTTCATAGGTGAAGAACTTACATGTTGGATCAATCCGTCAACCTTATGCACACATATCTTACGTCTAACAACCTGAGACAATCAGATATTTGCAAGTCGCGTTGAAATTGTCATTTGCTTTGCCAGCATGTACCCACGCGCTACGTGCAAGTATACGAATGCCGAATATATTATGACCAAGAGGACATGCGTTTCTCGGAAATCACTCCTACTACCCGATATAAAAAACTTAATTCCCAAAGCTCAGTGAATCAAAGTAAAGAATTAGTAAATTTTTACCGTGTTTTTGTCATGAGGTAAAGTAAAGATCCCGTTCCAAGATAGTACCGAGTAATTAATAACAGCTATGCACATCATCCAGACAAGTGCACCCCGCTGGCTCGGATTAATTCACGAATGATAAATAGAGGGTAATAAGCTTCCGAATTGGGGCGTTGTCACCCCTGACAAACAAATGCTTATCGGGGCTGTGTTCTGTTGATTATTTGGTTAATTAATTTGCATGGAGTTATGAACATTTTTTATTGTGATTATGTTGTTTGTTCATTATGTATAAATTCTACTATAGAATAATATCAAGAAGGCGTAACGCTTTATAACCGCTTACTCATATTAAGCAACTACAGGTGGTTGCCATTTAGATTGGTTACCACAAATGATTCATTTACATACACATCATTAGTTCATCATTGGTTCGGAAGGCATGTTATGCCTTTTACATTATAAGTAATGGAAGTTGTCAAACTATGTCAGATGCCTTTAGGCAACCGGAAAATTCTGATTACAATATTGGACAGTTCCACGAATAATCAAAACAGAAAATTATATTTCTAAGTAATCAATTTACGATGTCGAACATATCCGACCGATCATAGATAATTCGCTTCGATTGATAAATGTTCTGACCTAACTAAGGTCACAGGGAGGCGCTCTGTAGGCCACTTCTAACCGCTTAAATTGGATATCCTTGGGGGAGGCATACACAGAACAAAAAACAAATTAGAAGTAAGTATTATAAATAATAAATAAATAAATAAATATATATATATATATATGAACGAATCACACAGATTGAGCTAGCCCCAAAGTAAGTTCGAGACTTGTGTTATGGGATACTAACTCAACGATACTATATTTTATAACAAATACATATATAGATACACATAATAGCCTTGTGGTTTCCGGCAGAGTAGAATAGGACCACTCCAAATCTTCCCGTGGATGTCGTAAGAGGCGACTTAGGAAATACAAGCTAAACAAAGCTCGTAAACATCAATGAGACCTCTCCAACCCGTCTGGCCAGCGAGGAGAGTGTAGGCCAAATCCTCTGTCTGCTCTGGCCAAGTATGGTTCCGGTAGTACAGAGAGGGTCATGCTCCTGCAGTGGAGACTAAAAAGACCTGATGATGATGATGATGACATATATAGATACACATCCAAGACCCAGACCAATCTGAAAAAGATCATTTTCCATCTTGACCTGGCCGGGGATCGAACCCGGTCACTCCGTGTCGCAGGCTGGCGTGTTGACCGCTGCGCCACGGAGCTAGTCAAATTATCGAGCGTGATTTCTATGAAAACCAGCGTCGCCTCATTTCAAGCATACTAAAACGCAACACAAATTAGTAGAAACCCCTCCTTTGGTATAAGTTTCACTAGGGCTTCTCACTTGATACGATAGAATAGCACACGTCGGCATAATTCGATTTTATTTTCACGCAAATCTCACGTTTGTTAATTTGACGATCGCGGGACAAACTACTTAGGTGATTCAAGTGAGCTGATCGAGCGAATTGTCGGCGCCCCTTCTAATGCCATCTCTATGTCTTTGTTGTTATTTGGAGGCATATGTCCAACAGTTGATTTCTTGCAGCTGATATGATGATGATAGATGTTCGTTTGTCTGCCACCTCGAGGCTCGATTTTAATTGTGTAATCACTTAATTTTTACAAGTTTTTGCCTGTGGTTTGTATGTGGTAGATATCGTGTAAATAGCTTCTACCTGGTAGGATATGATCCTGTGGAGTAAAAATGCCAAAGGTATCTCCACAGCGTTGCCAATACTGATATAGAAGAACCACTTACAGCATTACCACCATTGTTTGTTACGCTTTCACGCCGTGACTACTGAACCGATCATCATGGAATTTTGCATACAAGTTCTCTGGAGTAAGGAGAAGGACATAGGCAACCTTTTACAATAGCTCCGTGGCGCAGTGGTTAACACGCCAGCCTGCGACACGAGAGTGCCCGGGTTCGATCCCCGGTCAGGTCAAGATGGAAAATGACCTTTTCCAGATTGGCCTGGGTCTTGGATATTTATCTATATATGTATTTGTTATAAATTATAGTATCGTTGAGTTAGTATCCCATAACACAAGTCTCGAACTTACCTTGGGGCTAGCTCAAACTGTGTGATTTGTCCGTATATATTTATTTATTTATATTTATCCCGGGAAAAAGTACTATTCCCGAGGGGTCGACATTAACGCGGGCGGGGCCGCGGGCGAAAGCTAGTCCGATATAATTATAACCACCAGTCCAACTGGTTAGTAAGTAATGCGATCTAAAAAAGAAACATTAAGTATTTAATAAAACTAGGGGAAATACTAAAGATATTTATTGAAATATTGACAGAACCGTTTAGCAAGTTGTGTTTAATTAACTGTTCGGAAAACAAAACAAAAGGTGTAAACGCAAATTAATTAAGCTCAGAGCATTCTGCGAACTACACAAAACATTATTAAAACAAAAAATAATTTCTATTACAATGTGTCAAACTGTCAACTACAAGTAGGTAAAAAACTTGGTAGTGGATTCTATTAAATAACGGAAAACCTCGAAATATTGTTAGTGTAAAGTTTAAATTTATAGGAATGCTAATATCGCGAACCGAGGGAAATCATGAAATAGGTACTTATCGATAAGTGCTTTGCGTAAGCGTAGCTGCTGACGGAAACGTGGTTAGAATCCGAACTCCACGATGCGAGCTAATATGTTTAAGAATATTGCATAATACGAGTATGAATAATGTTACCATTCAATAAAAGATTGAATAATTTTCAACCGACTTCAAAAATATTAGGTTGGGAGTTAGATCAGATTATCTCTACTATTTTAATATGGTTCCTTCCCAGTCGCGTCGTTATATTTACTTGGCATTGCATGACGCCAAGTAAATTACCGACACCTAGGTTTCACTGTTTGAAGGTGCCTCGTGTAGAGACGAAACACGTGTCGCGAGCACGATATTGCAGCAATATCGTGCTCGCGACACATTCGAGCCTCAACCAGGGTTTCATGCTTTAACTATTGGTGGCAGGCATGAAGTGACTAATAGTATAGGTTGGGCACTGGCTAGCAATAGCTTGCATGAACTTACTAGTGGCGGAAGCACGCAAAGTAAATTATCTCAGAGTAAATGCATAGATTTGTTAGAAACGCAGTCTTACTCTGATTGCTTAACCTCCTTTCTGCAAATACCTCAGAAATAAGAAGAGTAAAAAGAAGAATGCTAACTTTAACTATTTCTTTCTATCCTATATAATAATTTTTCTATCAATAAACGCTTCTTGTTTATGAACAAAAAGATCGAAATGGATGATAAGTTTTGTAACCCATTGTCGTTTATAGGTCAGGGCAGGGTCACACATACTCAAAACTCGTAAACCCATTGTCTTGCTAACAGCCGTAGTAAACCCGAATCGTGACAGTATAGGTAGGTATAAAATGACCCCAGAATACTGTGCGGGTATAATGGATGATTTGGTTAAAAAGGATCAGTAAGGGCAAGTGTTGCGTTCGTCTAACTCATTTTGACACTCAACATTTGTACCTAAGCAATCTAGTTAGTTAAGACTAAGTAGTTATTTGATAAATGGGTTTTTGTCCTCACCCAACGTGTTAATTAATCACCAACATTGCCTTGAAGGGTTGACCCGACAAAATGAATAACTTTTCTTATGGGTCCAAATATGGGAGCTCAACATTTATTTCGTACAATTTCATACACATTGCCGGGCCGGCCAATCACTATCAATGAAAACGTCGAATTTTTTAGTTCGATACATTGATCCCTTAGGAAAAGTTGATCATTTTGACAAGCTGAGTTACCCTTTGAAGAAAATTTCGGTGGTGAATGATGAATGAACATCAAGATACATTCTACTTAGTCATTTCATATGACAGTTCCGTGGCGCAGTGGTTAACACGCCAGCCTGCGACACGAGGGTGCCCGGGTCCGATCCCCGGTCAGATCAAGATGGAAAATGATCTTTTTTAGATTGGCCTGGGTCATGGATGTGTATCTGTATTTGTTATAAAATAAAGTATCGTTGAGTTAAAATCCCATAACAGAAGTCTCGAACTTACCTTGGGGCTAGCTCAATCTGTATGATTTGTCCGTATATATTTATTTCTCGTATTGGACATTATTATAGTTGGACATGTCTCTTACTGGAACTTTTTTTGGACTAAAAAACAAATCAAATATGGTACTTTATATATTAATTCTGTGCTATAGTGTACGCCTATTGTTTTGGTTAACATCCGATCGTAAACCTATATAAAGCTGGGGTGGATAGAAAACGAGCTTGGAATATGGTGCGAGGGTGCGACCAACCAGTTTAGAGGACAATAGACAACAAGGACATTTGCTGCTAGGATGGGACGTAAACATTTCCAATTTATTACTAAATAGAGGACTAAACTTAGGCTGTATAAATAGTCATAAAATCTATTTGAATATTACGATCGTACTGCACATTGTTTAAGGATTCATTTTTGTAACAGTAGGTACTGGAGCTTTATTATTCTGTTGCGGCCACTGGCAACACCGGAAGTGGCGAGGCGATGCGGCGCGGGGGCCGCGGATTTACTACAACACAAAAGGACCTTTGAACCTAGCCATCGACACGGCAAGACACCATTTTGTCTATCATACGAGTATTTTGTAAATTCTAATACATCTGGTATCAAACACAGCGCCTTCTAATTTATACAGTCCAAACCCAGGCAGACCCACAGTAGCTGCTTTTACATGGTCCTTCTCCCAAGAACTACCAGGATACAGAATTTGCAAGAACTGGACGTGTCGCTTATGAGAGGTCACCTATACAGAGAACAAAGGACGCTGAGTGAGTTCGTTCTAATTCCTTTCTATTCATCCCTTGTTTCCCCTCGAATTTAGAGTACCACTTTCTGGATCTGCCGTCGAGATCTCTTCATAATTTGGTTACTTTCAAATTCAACTTTAATTGCACGCCTACGTGTATGCTAGCTTGCCTTTGCCAGTTACGTAACGCCAAGTTCATAACTCGTTGCAAAGTAGTCATCAAGCCTGCATAGTGATCCATTTCTATAAGCATAAGTAAATATAACATTTTGTTGCTTGATTACGTAAACACTCGCTCGCTGCGATCAAGAAAACCGGTCGAGTTCGTCCAACGCCTATCCTTTTGTTATCTCGTCGTCATTCATAATCTGCGTGATTAACCAGTGTTGTTTACGCATTCATTTAAATTGCACACAAACTGCAGTAGCTACGCTTAGTTAACCTATCTTTGTCATTTATTTTTCTTGTAAGTATCGTTTTATATTGTTATTAAATAGTGAAATTATCTTTTAAAATGTGTGAGGAAAATAAACCTGTGAGTGTCAGTGCTAAAGATCGCCTCAAAGAACTTGTAAAATTACGAAGCAGTATGAAAGCCAAATTAACTCAGTTTGAAAATTATCTTAAACCCATCGAACAGCCGTTAAATGTGTTACAGTTTACCGAATTGGAGTGTCGTTTAAACAAAATTGATTTCTTACTCGATGCCTTCGACAAATTACAGACGGAGTTCGAGACTTTGTCGGAGGATTCGCCTGACTTGTACACGGAACGGGAGCTGTTTGAATCGAGGTATTTCTCTCTGGTGGCCAAGGCGCGTACCCTACTGGAGTCGGTGCGCCGGCGTCAGCGCTCACCCTCGCCAGGGGAGGCTTCCAGCCGCTCCAGCAGGCTCGCTCCGGCTCATGACTTTGTTCGGCTTCCCCGGATTGATTTGGGAACGTTCAGTGGTCAATTCCAGGATTGGCTATCATTCAGAGATATGTATGTTTCTTTGATACATTCTAATACGAGTTTGAGTGACATTAATAAATTTCATTATTTGCGAGCTGCACTAAAAGGCAGCGCTTCTCTAATTATTCAAAGCCTTGAATTTACAGCCGATAATTATAAAATAGCTTGGCAATTGTTGTCCAATAGGTACGATAACGAACGATTATTGGTAAACAATCATGTGAGCGCGTTATTCAATTTACAACAAACTCAAATTGAGTCAAGTCAAGCTTTGAGAAACATTATTGATGTCACCAACAAAAACTTGTGTTCATTAAGTACTTTGGGTCAACCAACAGACCACTGGGATACTTTAATTATATATATTATGTCCAAAAAACTCGACAGTGTCACTTATCGTAAATGGGAAGAGCATCGCAACGATATATCTAGCTCCCCAACTTTAAAACAATTTACGGATTTTCTAACAAATCGTGCAGATTTATTAGACACAATAAATCAAGCTAATAGTACCAGCCATACACCGAAAACTCACATCAAACAAAATATACAACAATCAGATTCAAATAAAACAAAACTAAGTAAGTCTTTATCTAATCAAATCAACAAAACATCATCATCCGTTTGTCCCATGTGCAAAAAAAATCATTATTTGTATAATTGCCAGGAATTTCGTAAATTAGACGTAGACTCACGACTGCAAGCGATAGCCAATTATCAAGTTTGCAACAATTGTTTACGACCTGGACACAAAGATATGCAATGTACACTTACACATTGCAAATACTGTACACAAAAACATAACACTCTTTTACACAAAGAGATTGAAGTTAAGCACAACGTAGTCGCCTTGTCTGCCGAAGTTGTCCCTTCTGTGGCTTCTCAAACACCCCATGTCATACTTTCCACAGCGTTGGTGAAAGTAGCAGATGCTGATGGAGGGCTTCACACGGCACGCTTAGTACTTGACTGTGCGAGTACTTCTAATTTCATGACGAAGCGCCTCTGTGATCGATTGCGTCTGGTAAGGCGTAACACGGGCTCCACTGTCAAAGGTATTAATAATCAAAATTCATTTAGTGCAGAATCATGCGACCTAACCCTTGAATCGTGTTTCGGGGACTTCAAGGTGCACCTAAATTGTTATGTTTTACAAAAGGTTACAAATCCATTACCTTCTTCGTTTTTGGACTTAAAATATTTACCTGAAATGCCATCAAATATTCAGTTAGCAGACCCTAAGTTCAACATCCCATCTGAAGTTGACATACTCGTGGGTGCTGAAGCATTTTGGGATATTTTAGGATCCAAAATAATTAGTTTGGGTGATCAAAATCCTAAATTACGTGAATCCAAATTAGGCTGGCTTATCACAGGAGCCATATGTCAACATGAGTCACAAATAAAAAAATCAGAATGTTATTTTACACAAAACATCGAGTCTCAACTTTTAAAGTTTTGGGAATTTAATACAGTACCCTCGGCTTACTGCATGTCTGCTGATGAGAAAGCCTGTGAACGAAATTTTGCTGAGTATACTCGACAGTCTAAAAATGGCCAAAATATAGTAAAAATGCCTTTGAAAGATCCTCCTGAGGTCCTCGGCAACTCACTTCCGACCCGGCCATTCGTTTCTCCAGAATGCAAGCTGCAACGGGTTTCTAACCAAAAAAAGCATTACCATGATTTGTTTTTCAAACTCATTCATAAATTATTAAATCCATTCAAATTATTTAAATTAGTTGCTTATTTAAAAACATATATTATACATAATTATAAAAATAAAATATTAAATAACATGTCGCTTGATAAAAAAGGTGTTATTTTAAATAACGCCTTATTTAAAATAACACCTTTACTTTACTCAATAATTATTTTTGCTTACGTTGCTCGATAATTAATTTTGCTCATAAAACTTGAAACACACTATTCATTTTCGAATAAACATAACTTTACTCTAATTTACACATTTACATTCTGTCCTCTAATACTCTACTATGAATAAAATACTCACTCTTGAAAAAATAACGCCACCTATATTCACACAGAATCCCTGTCCTTTTTTACATTTAAGGCGAATATATACGCCTTCGGGGGGGAGGAACCTCGCGTTGCAAGTAGTCCGTGCACAGTTACATAATTCTTTTCGAGTTTTCTTTCCTCATACAGTTTGGCCAGTATTAAGGGAGGGAACAAATCGTTAATTTTTTATTATATATCCATCTTCGTCTGTTTTGCTGTCAAGGCTGTTGTTATCGAACTTAATCTCACCTATGAGGCTTTCTTGTCTGCGCTAAAAAGGTTAATTGGTAGGCTACAACACATATATTCAGATAATTATTTAATACTCATTCTAAATATATTTAATATAGAACTATAGACACGAATAGATTTCAATTCAATTCATCCTTAAATTTTGTTGTACTAATCCGTTTACTTTTATTAACCCATTTTAATTATGAAGAGATGTCGACATGCTGGGTTCAGATTGAGGCCATTCTCAACTCGAGACCTTAAAGCCCCTTTCCCAAGATCCTTCAGACTTTATCTACCTTACACCTTCCCACATCCTTATAGGACGCTCACTCACCAAGGAACCTACTCCACCTTTGATCGACGCCGATGTCCGAAGACTCCAAAGATATAAGCGAAATATCGATCATTTAAAACAACACTTTTGGGAGCGGTTTTCAATGGAATGTGTCTCTCTTCTACAGCAAAAGACCAAGTGGCAGTCTTCTACAGAATCCCTGAAGATCGGCACCTTAGTACTGGTACGAGAGAAGAATCAACATCCCCTGGTGTGGCTCCTGGGGCGCGGTACGAAGACCTATCCTGGGCCAGACGGCATCAGCAGAGTGGCGGAGCTAGCGACCAAAAAAGGGGCCATAACAAGAGCGTACACCCACATCTGCCCTCTGCCGATCGAATGTTGAAATCCTCTTCTTGCGCATTTCAACGCGGGGGAGCATGTTGCGGCCACTGGCAACACCGGAAGTGGCGAGGCGATGCGGCGCGGGGGCCGCGGATTTACTACAACACAAAAGGACCTTTGAACCTAGCCATCGACACGGCAAGACACCATTTTGTCTATCATACGAGTATTTTGTAAATTCTAATACATCTGGTATCAAACACAGCGCCTTCTAATTTATACAGTCCAAACCCAGGCAGACCCACAGTAGCTGCTTTTACAATTCGTAAACTAGTAAAAGCTATTACAAAAGTTTCCTTTAAACAAGACTCATCGCCCGGTTCTCATAATTCGTGTCATTAATTGATATTCTAAATCACTTCAGTAATCATGTCTACCCTAGGGGTTTTATAATGTTTACTCAGTGGATCCGAAGACCCAGAGAGAGAGAAAGAAACAAAGAGATATGAAAGGATGGTTACCTAAGAATTGAAAAAGCAATTTGTGTATTACTACTTTATCATCAAGTTACCTATATAATGGTTTCTAATATTTTCTTGTTATACACATAGGCTATGTTATATTTTGAAAATAATAAGGGACCTGTACAAACATTGCAGTTATGTAACACAATGTACCAAAAACTTGCCTGTAAATGTCAGAAATAGGAAAGCGCTGTGAAAACTTTTGAATATATTTAATATCTCTGCGAGTTGAGCATGTTTCCAATCGCATCCTGATAGAAATCAAAACCCACGCAGACGAAGTCGCAGAAAAAGCTAGTTACTTTTAATTGAACTGAAAATGCTTGAAAACGCCTTAGGCCGCCAGTCTAAAGTGGGACTGGGCAGGGCATACCACAATAAGAATCCCACAAAATCGTAAACGAAAGCGTGGAAGGCTCAAAGAGATGGGAAGACGAGCTTCAGTCCAGAAATTGTTGGAATGATGAAGGAAGGCCTTTGCTCTGCAATGGTATAGTATAGACTAGAAATAGAATAGAAATATATTAGTCGTGGTAGAGCCACGCTACCGTTAAAATTAATTGCTAGTAGCATGAATGGGCCGCCTCGTCCGGGGAAGTATGCTTCTTTCGGTGAGTGAGAGAGCCGGAGGCCCATCCTTCCTCCTCCCCTCCCTTTTTCCTTCCCCAACTCCTTGAAAGGTCGACAACGCACCTGTCACACCCTGGTGTTGCAGTTGTCCATGGCAGCGGTGATCACTTACCATCAGGTCACTCGCTTGCTCGTTTGCCGTCCTATTACATTTAAAAAATTAGAATAAATAGAAGCTCACGTTTTACTAAACTTTTCTATAATTTAAAAAATATTTTTCTATAAAAGACATGATATTGAATCAACATGTATGAAATCAACGTTAATATAAAATTGTTGTTCCAGCCGCGTGCGACGTAGCGGGCGGTGCGGGGTCCGTGAACGCGCTGCCAGCGGGGATCAGCGGCTCTCGGCTCGTGCCCTCGTTCGATCCCGCGACTCCTCGCAATGTCACAGCGTTGGTTGGCAAATCCGCATACCTGAGCTGCAGAGTACGGAACCTCGGCAATAGAACGGTAAGTTTGTTTCTTATAATACATACTCGTAAATACATACATTTTTTAACGTCTTTTTCTTTACGGGATTGACCGAGCCGTAATCCAAAAGTTAAGTTGCAATCGTAGCATTGCTACGATAAGCTACGAGCTAGAGGTACGTGCGTGTAGAACTTAATATGTCTCGAAGCCTTCGGAGTAGCTCTATATTTTCAATACCTGTACACTACTCATCAAAAAGGAAAATATTGTTTTTTTAAGAGTTCATTTATAAAACGTGATTTTGAATCCCCTAGCTATATTGGAATCTCGGAATCAGAATCCCCAATAGAATACAGAACTGCAAGATAAAAAGGTTAAAGTCGAAAAAAAAAATTAGGCTTCCCATACAAAGTCGTCGATCAGCTGGACGAATTTCTATGCAAGGTCAAATATTTTTTTTCGTTTTTTACCTTTTTTTCTTGCAATTCTGTATTCCATTAGGGATTCTGATTCCCAGATTTCAATATAGCTAGGGGGTTCAAAATCACGCCGTATAAAAATGTATGTATATAATGTAGGCATCTTTATTTCATAATAACATCTAAATGCCTCTACGGATTTGAACGTATTGTTAAAATCCTTACACATTCGCGAATGCTAATAGCCTGTATTATTTAATTTTAACTGTTGTGTAAGCAGATATTTTTATTTTTTCTCTAAAATATCTTGTTTTCACTCCAATGTGCGTATTTACAAGAAACCGGCCAAATTCAATAAACATTAGGACTAATATATTTTTATTTAATTATAAATATGTACCACCGTTTGAAAACGTCTCGAACGTGCCTCTTTCCCTTAGAGGACAGAGTTGCGAATGATACATAGCTATAAAGCAATTTTCATCAAATTCAAAAACACATTACTAAAATTATGAAAAAAAGCGGAATACTACCGCTCAAGTTCCAACCGGACGGCGCGACGGAAGACGGCGGAAGGCGACGTAGCGCGGCGGAAGTCAGCGGGGCGCGGCGGAAGGCAGCGTAGCGGGGAGCAATTACCACGAGCAATTAGACTGAGACTGATGATTCCTATGCATGGAGATATAAAATTTAATGTTTCAAATGATGACGTGATCAAATAAAAAAATGGTAGTATTAAAATTTACGCAAGATAAATTCATTACAGAAACCGGTTTTATCATCTTCTCTTCTTCTCAGCATATTTGCGTCTGCTGAACATATGCCTACTTGATATGTTAAGCAGTAGATGCAAATATTTACCGGTTTAAACCGGTATATTCAGTTAGAACTAGACGGCGATTCCGACTAAATAGCGTGAGTAAAAACGTATCTCCATAGTGAATTATAAAGCATTAAACTTGTTACTTCTATTTTATTAATAGTAGGCTCATATAGGCTCATATTACTGGCACTGCGTATAAATAAATATACACAATTACTAAGCCTTTTTTTTTAATCTATGCAATTACTCTTTCGACGGAAATAATGAAATGTACATTTCAATAGAAACATTCCGACTGTCTCTATAGAAATAATAACGTTTCTACGTTATAACGGGGATCGAACGCGTAAACTTTAGACTACAAGTCAGGCTCTATCGTGACTTTTTGAGGAGCTCGATAGCCTAGTGGGCGTTAGCTTAATTAACGCTTACGCATGTTAAGCAAACCTGGGAACAGTCTCCACTGGGATGGGTGACCGCAAGTTGCGTAAAAATATCTCGAGTCCCTTCATGCTTCAGAAAGTACGAAAGCACGATTGATACCATCAATGATGACAGCCGGTAGCAGTCGTCAGGCATCCTTACTTCCTTATCCTTACTAATATTATAAATGCGAAAGTGAGTTTGTTTGCTTGTTAGTTTATTTGTTTGTTTGTTCCCCTATCACGCCGTAACTACTAAACCGATCATCATGAAATTTGGCATACAAGTTCTCTGGAGTACGGAGAAGGACATAGGCTACCTTTTATCCCGGGAAAAAGTACTATTCCCGAGGGATCGACATTGACGCGGGCGGAGCTGCGGGCGAAAGCTAGTAGTAAATAAATAAATAAATATATACAAACAAATCACTCAGATTGAGCTAGCCCCAAGGTAAGTTCGAGACTTGTGTTATGGGATACTAACTCAACGATACTACATTTTATAACAAATACATTATAGATAAACATCCAAGACCCAGGCCAATCTGAAAAGGTAAATTTTCTATCTTGACCTGGCCGGGGATCGAACCCGGGCACTCCGTTTCGCAGGCTGTCGTGTTAACCACTGCGCCACAGAGCTGTCAAAATAGAAAGATAGTATCTCACATGCCTTTTTAGGCAGCCTTAAAATTCACACCACTGTTGGCCAGTTACAAACAAACAAAATGGTTTCTAATGATTTCGCGATTGTTACACATTTAAATTAAATCAACCTAACTTAATCAGGTTAGGTGTAAACATCCTTACTGATATATAATGCAAAGGGTTTGTTTGTTACGCTTTCACGCCGTAACAACTGAACCGATCATCGTGAAATTTTGCATACAAGTTCTTTGGAGTACGGAGAAGGACATAGGCTACCTTTTATCTTGGGAAAAGTACTATTCCGACATTGAAAAACTTGTCAAGAAATCTTGACAGCTGTCAATTACGAAAGGTCTTAATTTGCGATAGAAATTTGTTAAAAATAGTAAATATTAACATTTTCATCATATTTACACGCAGCCAAACTTAATTTAGTGCAATTTTTACTACATCGTGTTATCTTTATCGTCGCGTAACATTAAGGATAGAAATCTGACTGGTGATTACCTGGAACAAAGGTCTTCTTTGCGTGAGTCCACAACACTTTATTATGCAAACCAAATAAACTGTGAATAAGAAAACACACTCCACTACACATTTAACCAATTCATGCTTTAAGATACTACATTTATCACAGTAAATATATATAAAACACCGTTAAGATTTAAAGTTCATTGTTAAATGTAACGAAGAGTGACTGACCAATCGTAATACATCAGACATAACTTGTATGCAACAGATAACGTATCCTACTAAAAGCATAACTCAAATACGGTACATACTACACCAGACGCCGCGCCGGCACTAAACTTAAACAAGAACCTTGCAAATAACTATGAAAGCTTCTACTAGCGGCCGCAAGATGGCATCACTAGGCTGTTACATATGCCAGAAATTATTTAAAGATGCCAAATATGAGATAGCTTGTGCATTATGTAAAAATATTTACCACTTTGACTGTGTAGGTATTTCCGAAAAATTATACCTATTGATGGCCCGTGAGTCCAGGTTAAAATGGAAGTGTAAAATATGTATAAAAAATAAAGGTATGTCCACGGTTCTTACACGAAAACAAAAGAAAGTAAACAAAAGTCCTGTACACATTCCTGCGACGTCGAGTTCATTAGAAAACTATCAACAAAACACTCAGTCAGCTACAATATCAATACCAACAACACATTTGTCTAATAATGAACAGGTTATTTTCTGTGACTCCCATCTAACTTCGGAGAATGTTCAATCCGACGAATCTTTTAGTACACCCAACAAATTATCCAAAAGCGTCGATTTTTCAGAAAATGAGTCACTAACGCTACAAGAGTTAAATAATAAATTAGAACATCTCACATCCGAGCTTTCCAATACACAAATGGAACTTGAAAATAACATATTAGAAACCAATGACTTAAAAAGACAAATACAAAAATTGACAAAAGAAAATGCAACTCTCAAAATATTATGCCAGTCATCATTCCCGGAAAAAAAATCGGGTAGCGTGAAGAAACCCACTAATAAACGCCAATCTATCCCGTTTTCTCACTCGAGTACTACAACGCCAGCGAAAAGTTATACACACGTCACGCCATCTACAGATAACTTTATGAAAGACGCAAATAAAAACTTACGCTCACAGTCAGTTATCGATATACCTACAACACAGGATATATCTAATGTCACTGACAGCCAGATGCGAAAAGCCTCTGCTGATTTATCGACTCCACCCATTATCGATGACAACAAACAATCGAGGAAAAGTAAATTATTGATTATTGGTGATTATCACCTATCAGGCCTGTCATCGACACTCACACATAGTAGACAGGACTCTTGGAATAATAAATATACAGCCTCTGCACATATCATGACCGATGCTCCTAGCTCGGAAATCATGAAATACTGCGTGGAGTTGCAGAATCATTTGGAAAAGGATGATGTAGTAATTTTAGGTATAGGTAGTAATGACCAAAATCTTCATATTTTGCACTATAATTTATGTGTGTCTGTGCATGCAATGAGAAATGCCACCGTGTATATTGTACCAGTCCAATGCAATCCTTATTTAAATGAACATATGATAAATAACAAATTGAAATTCTGGACTTCTCATATGAATAATTGTTTATATATTGACATAAAAATTAATTCTAATTATTTAAGTAAATATGACTATTTAAAATATCTATGTAATCAAATAAACTTAAAAGTGGACTTTACAGAATACAAAAGGCAATTTTTGACATTTCCGAATTTAAAAAACAAAATAGTTACCTCACAAGTAAAAACTGCTTTGCAAAGTCAGCCAAACTGTAGTGTTACAGCAAAAAAGGGAACCATACCTTATTACTTTTCTAAAAAGCAGTGTTCAAGTCATATTTCTCAGAAGGACATTCCAGAAGGTTTAAATACAGATAATGCACGTAATCTTTGTTTTCGTCCCTAATCGTAAAGACTTTTTAACAATATTTAATCAAAATATGGAAAGTATTAATAATAAACTAGATTTATTAGATATTGCCTTATGTGAATTACAAAACAGTGGCAAGCAGGTTGACATCATTTGTTTAAGTGAAACTTATGTAAAACAAGGTTCAGAAGCAAATATAAAAATTGATGATTTTAATTTGATATCCTCTTATTGCCGCTCTGATAAAAGCCGCGGGGGAACATGCATCTTGACCAGGAAGCATTTCGATGCAAGACCTTTGAAATTCATTTCAGAATTTATAATTAAACTTTACTTTGAATGCTGTGGCATGGAGATATTTGGAATGGGTCTCATTGTCATTAATATATATAGAATACCTGATCGTAGAAAAGAAATTATAAACTTATTTTTAAACAGTCTGGATAAATTACTGCATCGACTAACTTCAAAATTTAAGAATAAGAAAATTGTATTGTGTGGTGATTGGAATATTGACTTATTAAAAAGTGACTGGTCCTCTAGAGATTTATTAAGTATTTTACACAATTATGGTTTATCAACTCATATAATGGTTCCAACTAGAAAGAATTCTTGTATATGCAATACCGGGTGTTCATTATCTTGATATCTCAGACCATGAAACGGCTCAAACCCTAACTTTTAAAATTAAAAAACAAACAAAATTTACCTCGTGGTTTGAATACAAACGTGACTATAGCATTAATAATGTACAAACATTTTTACAATGTATGTCAGCCTTATCCTTTTCTGATATTTTAGCTGCATCTGACTTCAAGCAAGCTTTTAATGAGTTTTATGACATTTTGTGTTTGTTTTATAATTTGTGTTTTCCCACAATTAAAGTCAAAATCACGGATCGTGTAATTAACCACAAATGGATTACAAAAGGAATTAAAATATCGTGTAAGACTAAACGATTACTACACCACAAATACAGAAGTGGAAGGCATGAAAATAATCAAACACATAAAAACAGAATCAAAACATACAATAATATGCTAAAAAAATGTGTGGCTACTGCTCGAAAATTAAATAACCAAAAATATATTCAAAATAGTAAAAACAAATGGAAAGCTGTTTGGAATGCTATCTCATCAAATATTTCTAATAATGTATCTACCAATGACATTAATAACTTAAAATTTGATAATAACTTAATCTCCGATCCGCATGACATATGTAATACATTTAACAATTATTTTTTAGATCTAAGGAACAATGAGCAATTTAATAATAAACATAATGTGACATACAAAACTTATTTGACTAATAAAAATCCAAAAACAATATTCTTAAAACCGGTTGATGACGCTGAAATTCAGAAAATAATTTTATCTTTAAAAAATAGTAAGTGTAGCGGCTATGATGGCATTGTCACTGAAATTCTTAAATTGAGTGCTCCATATATAAGTCGAGTGCTTGCTTTCTTAATAAATCTTTCATTTAGTCAGGGCATATTTCCTGATCAACTTAAAATGTGTATTGTTAAACCCCTGTTTAAAAAGGGTAATAAAGAAGACATTAATAACTTTAGACCCATTACTTTACCTTCCATTTTATCAAAAGTTTTCGAAAAACCACTTTATAAGAGACTTATAGAATTTCTAGATAAATATAACGTGTTGCACTCTAGTCAATATGGTTTTCGTAAAGGAAGTTCAACTACACTGGCATGTTTTGAATTCATAAAATATATTACAGGAAGTATTAATAATAAAACTTCTGTTCCTGTTATGTCCACGTATCTTGACATGAGCAAGGCTTTTGACCTTGTTGATCATGTCAAGTTATTATATAAACTTGATTATAATGGTATAAGGGGTAAAGCATTTGATTGGATTGAAAACTATTTGAAAGACAGACCACAATGCACAGAAATAGTAAGATTTGATCAATCTGGTAATATTCCCACTAAACAGTCATACAGATCTGAATATAAAATCTGTAACAAAGGTGTTCCCCAAGGAAGTATTCTGGGACCCTTATTATTTTTACTTTTTATTAATGACCTCCCTAATTCTACCTCACAAAAATGTGTGTTATTTGCGGATGATATAACAATAATTGTTAAATGTGAGGATATTGAAACATACAAAAGTAATATAAATAAAGCGCTTTATAATGTAATCGAATGGATGGATGTTAACAGCTTACGGTTAAATGCAGATAAAACCAAATTCATGCAATTCTCGTCCTATAATTCTAACCAAGACCCCCTAAAAATAACTTATTATAACCAAACCATTGAAAAAGTTGACGAAATCAAATTCTTAGGTATACAGTAGATAGCCATTTGAATTGGAAGGCACACATCGAACAAGTCTGTAATAAATTAAACCGTTTTGTCTTTGCACTGAAACGACTAAGACAGACTGTATCTACAGAAGCCTCGGTAATGGCATACCATGGTTACGTCGGATCTGTTCTTAGTTACGGACTTATAATTTGGGGAAATTCAGTTGATATAGACAGGGCATTCAAAGTACAGAAAAAGTGTATTCGGGCAATATGTAACGCCTGGATAGATGACAGCTGCAAACCGCTTTTTAAGAAATTAAATATTCTGCCACTGCCTTGTGTTTACATAAGAGATATCTGTGTGTTTGTAAATACTTACACAGAGTATTGGCAAAAACGAAGTGAGGTAAATTCAAGAAAAACTAGAAATATTATAATGAATAAACTGTACCAGCCCATGTGCCACAAAGATATTTACAAAAGAAACGTGTATAATATGTGTATAACGCTTTACAATGTGCTGCCTAATGACATCAAATTATTAAAAGGTACAGCTTTTAAAACTAAATTGACAGGATGGTTATTTGAACACTGTTTTTATTCTGTAAATGAATATATACATTTCTGTAAGACTCAGTAAACTAAAATATATATATTAGTAAATCATCGTTTGACCATTATTATTTTGACGTATTATGTTTTACATCGTTTTAACTTAAATTATGAATTAAAATGTTTCACTAACCCTTCTTGTAACTATCTTATTATTTGCATGCCTGATTTCAGGTTAATACATTGTACCTATACTTTAATTTTAAGACCTGCATTTACTGTATTTTTGGCAAATAAATGATTATGATTATGATTATGATTATGAAGCGGGCCGAGTCGCGGGCGAAAGCTAGTGATGTATAAACGCGAAAAAACCGTATCAAGTGATTTGATAAAAAAAAATCAAGACCAGCACCACTGCTAGTTTCTAATTATTATAGGTTCGGTTCACGCTCGACTGTTTTAAATATTCTTATAATTTTGATAGCGCTGTGTTCTTGTTATCTCCCGCCGACACCCTTCACTAAATCCATTCCGCTAATTAGAGCCACCATGATTAAATTATATTAATTAACGCGCTCCGGCCCTCTGTGTCGCTTAATATCATCGCCCTCGCAGTCTATATTTATTAAAATTGATGGCGGACTTAGACTCTCATAATAATTTTATGCAACTTTCTCAATATTTTTTTCTGTCGCACGTTGGATTGGGAGAAAATAAAGAAACATTATGATGTGCTAAGTACTATTCTTCACCGCCAAACTGTAAAACTTTATTAAAGGAGTGTGTCCTGAAGGGATGTAGGTTGTTGTGGGTCATCTTTAAGTCTAATCTAGTTAAGATCCGTGCTTCGGAAGGTCAAGCCGGTGGTCCCGGCTGCCATCTGGTAGTCGTTAAAGGAACCACGTCAGAGGCCGAGAGGCGGTTCCGAAGAACTCTGACACCAGGGTGTGCATGGTCGATTGACCGTGACACCTACTCGAAATGATAATGAGTTAAGATTGGCATTGGGCTCCCTCTTTTGTTGCTTTTTAAAAGTTATTATGAGCAAATCATCATCATTTCATGTAGGTGTCACGGTCATCGACCATGCACACCCTGGGGCAAATGTAGATTTTTTATAGAAAGGACTCTGAACGTTCAGTGATAGTACATAATCGATTAGAGAAGAGTAAAACTGGGTCCTAGGTTTGAAGAGTAAGAAACCAATATATACCGTATTCACTGTCCAATTCCAATTATCGCCATTATCTGACCTCTTACGAAGAAGTACACCATCTCATCCTCTGGGACTATTCCTACTTAAAATTATATTCTTAAAATTACATTTAAAAAATGTGCGGCTAGACAATTTAGTACGGCTCTCTAAAAATATTTCTAAAAGGATTTTGCACTTGACTTTTCTGAGTTTAATCATTTTATAACTTAGCTTTAGTTTTGCAACTATTCAAATTATCAGATAATAAGTTTAATAAATGGAATAATCAAGATGGGCCCGTCTGATATCATCATGGGTACCTACTGATGGAAAGCGTTCAAAAACGAGATGGTTAGATAAGTTGTTTTGCTTTTAATGAGGGTTGGCAAGACATAGCAATGGATAGAACTAGGTCAAAAACAGAAGGGGAGACTTTTGCCCAGCAGTGGGGCCCAGTTATATAAAAAGCTATGGAAATAAAAAACTCTGTTTTGTGGAAATGGGTTTTTGCGTATATCGCTTAAAGCGTCTAGAAGTGTGAGTCCAAACCACAGATATTATGATAAGTAAGCAGATATAATAAATGAGATATAATAAATTTTATGTAACCATTTATTTTGATCTTTGAACTGTACTTCATATTTTTTCATGCTAGTATTCCAAGAAATATAAGGTTAACTGCGCGACGAAAAAATAGACGTTTTACGTTATTCTTCTGATGCACAACACCTTAACAACTGAAGGCGCTACATTTTCCACGTTTTTAAAACGATTTTCTGGACGTGGTTGACGTGGTTAGATCCATCTACTCGTATTGTATCACTAAAATAAAATATTTAGTTGTATGGAAGGATTTGCGCTATGCAACATAGCAAAAAATATAATTGTAAAGGATAACCTTTTTTTAGTTTATATGAAAACTAGCATTCACCCGCGGCTGCGCCAGCGTTAATGTCCATCCCTCGGGAACAGTACTTTTCCCCGGAATAAAATGTACACTATGTCTTTGTCCGTACCCCAGATGACGACCGGTTCAGTAGAAAGGGCGCGAAGGCGAAATGAACAAACTAACTCACTTTCGCATTTATAATATTAAATAAAGGATTAGGATAGGATTTGAATAGGATAATGATAGGATTAGGACTAGTTAGGATACATTTATATATTGGGTTAATTTTGTGGCCAATTTTTTTTCAATTCTGTGGTGAATTATTTTTTTCTGAGATAAATTGAATATCCCACTCGACAACGCAATCAATTACCGCTCGTGTGCATCTACACGTGAATATTCCATTTGGAATAAGGCTTTATTTCGAGCATCTTTTCTGTGCGTGACTCGAAAGGACTGATTACGAGAAAGCAATCTATTAAATCAATTTCTCAATTACTCTGTAATCTTGAAATTGCTCAAACCTTTATGTGATATTGATATAGAAATAAATCCAGCCAAATTGGAGCCACCTCCAAGTTTAACTACAACATCTGCCAATAAACCAATTGGTTTGTTTGAAGCCCCCATTTTTAGGTGCCCGTACCGAAGGGTAAAAATGGGACCCCTGTCCGTCTATCTGTCAGTCTATCAGCAGGCTGCATCTCATATACCGGATATTTGGACAGCTGAAATTTTCACAGATGATTCTGTTGCCGCTATAACAACAGATACTAAAAAACAGAATAAAATAAATATTTAAGGGGCTCCCATACACCGAACAAATTTTTTTGCTCGTTATAAATAACAGCTACAAGTAGATGATTGATATAAATATAAATAAATATAAATATATACGGACAAATCACACAGATTGAGCTAGCCCCAAAGTAAGTTCAAGACTTGTGTTATGGGATACTACCTCAACGACACTATATTTTATAACAAATACATATATAGATAAACATCCAAGACCCAGGCCAATCTGAAAAAGATCATTTTCCATCTTGACCTGGCCGGGGATCGAACCCGGTCACTCCGTGTCGCAGGCAGGCGTGTTGACCGCTGCGCCACTGAGCTAGTCATATATCACAGAACATTGAATTAAATTATGCACTCTAAAATAAATAGTTAAATTAAAATAAAATTAATATTAAAGGGGGGCTCCCATACCGCAAAAATGTTTTTTATTTACTGTATTTATAGTATTGGTCTGGAACCTTACATGCGCGAGTCCGACTCGCACTTGGCGGTTTTTTATTATACTAGTATATCATGTTTTCTTATACTACTATATCATATATTTAATTTATTCTGGTTTTAGTATTTGTTGTTATAGCGGCAACAGAAATACATCATCTGCGAAAATATCAGCTGTCTACTATCATGGTTCACTAGATACAGCCTGGTGACAGACGGCGGACGGACAGCGGACCGATATTAATAGGGCCCCGTTTTACCCTTTGGGTACTGAACCCTAAAAAAGTAACTAGTTATATACATGCCCTAAACCGATAGAATGTTGAATGAATATTCCAAACAGCAATCAATTTATAGCTCTTATGTTCATCCGTACGTAAACATTCCATCTGGAAAATATAAAGCCTTCCAAAATGAAGATTTTTGTTTTTACGAATAAGTATTTCGTGCATCTTTTTGTGCCAAAGGACTGATAATAAACTTTTATTTTAATAGCCTGTTATTGTGTCCTACTGCTGGGCAAAGGCCTCCCCTTCCTTTTTCCATCGATCTCTATCTAACGCAGCCTGCTGCCAGTTCACCAAGAACTTCACCAGAACGTTCACCAAGAATCTCATCCATAAATTTTTCACCACATCCTTAAGGTGAAACTGGTAGACAAGCTTAGCATAAAATTATTGCCTTTTGTACAAAATCATGAAGATTGTGTGCAATAAATTAAATAAATAAAAAAAAAATAAGAACACAAACATTTTTTTTTATTTCTTGTAAAGTAAGTAAAAACTCTTTATTGCGCCAGTATAATACAAATTTAAAAAAAATAAACAAAAAAATTGAAGTACACTTGGCGGCCTTATCGCCTAAGCAATCTCTTACAGGCTACCATCAGGTGACAGAAAAACAAGAAAATTTGTGGTGCAGGATTGGGAAGAAATGAAATGAAGTGTGAAGTGTGTGAATTGATGTGTGTTATCTTGAAATTTCTGTAACTTTTATCTATACCAGTAATCAACGAGTACAGATTATAATAAAAAGCGGCCAAGGCGCGAATCGGAATTACGCATGAAGGGTCCCGTACCACCATACAATATTGATGTATAAAAATACACATAAACACTTTTCTTGTATTTCCAATTTACTTTTTTTATTATTTCGGTTATAGTGGCAATATATACACATTCTTTAAAAAAAATCTCAAGTCTTCACCAATTCCGGTTTAGTAGCTACGAACGGATGGACATAGAAGCTTAATAATAGGGTCCCGTATTTATCCTTTAGGTACCAAATCTAAAAATAATATTTGACCTTTACACAGTAATTTTCAGTCTTACTTGTAATGCGATACAAATGACAGGCTGGCTATCGCTGAATAAAGCCGTAGGTGACGATGACTTTAAGCATCACTATACGCTAGTCTTATTGCTCATGCTAAATAAAAAAACAACGGGTTGCACTCCAGAGTGCCAGCAGAAGTGAAAACTCGCCTTTGCTGCGGTCTCAGATCACGTGTCCTGACACGAACACGAGTTTAACATTTTTTCCCATCCCAAAAAGTGCACAACGCCATTAAAGAAGATTTCCGGACACGTGTCCGTCTTACGAATTTTCGATTACGTAACGTGTCCTGTTGCGAGTATAACATTTTTACCCATCCCTAAAAGTGCACAACGCCGCTATACAAGTTTTCACTTCAGCCAGATAAGTATTATCATTTTAAATTGCAAAATTACATTTTCTGCGAAACTTCAAAAGAACTGATTACGACCAAGCAAACTATTAATTAAATTTCTCAATTACTCTATAATCTTGTAATTGAGAGCTCTCATCTGATATTGGTATTAGAAAAACTCGAAGATGCTTCGCTCGAGTGCTTATGGCGTTGAGACGAATTTAAATACAGATCTCATTTACCTGCTATTTCAGATTCGATGAAATATGAAACGAAACGCTTCGAAAAAAGGTCGGCACACTGCCGTGCTCCCAGACTTAAAGTGATTTGAAGTTTAATGACATCTACTTTAATGCATGACAAATATGATGTCATTAGAATATAGAAAACATAGAAATAACGGATAAGCGTGGTACATTTATGCTATAATAAATGCAAATTTAACTCTGTCAGTCTTTTACTTAGTTCTTTATATAACATCTAAATATATATAACTCAAAGGTGACTGACTGACTGACATAGTGATCTATCAACGAACAGCCCAAACCACTAGATGGATCGGGCTGAAATTTGGCATGCAGGTAGATGTTATCACGTAGGCATCCACTAAGAAAGGATTTAGATCAATTCTACCCCCAAGGGGATAAAATAGGGGTTGAAAGTTTGTATGAAACTTTGTCAATTTTAAACCGATCGGGCTGAAACTTCGCATGCATAAAGCTACTATGACTACTACTTCTTAACGCGAGCGAAGCCGCGGGCAAAAGCTAGTTTTGTATAAAAATGGAAATGACATAGAGTCTAACATGGAACTGGGCAAGACACTTGGCTAGAAAGAACGATGATAGGATGGTAAATGGAAAACGTAGTAGGTTGGACATCCACAACAACAAGCTAGGTGGGTTTATTGACGACGTAAGGCAAATTGCTGGAAAAAACTAGATTGCAATAGCTAAAGATACTGAGGAATGGCGTAGACAAAAGGAGGCTTATACCCAGCGGTAGGTCATAAAACGCTGATGATGATGATGATGACTTTTATGTTCTTTTGTTATGTTGTTCTTATTATGTATGTAGTTCTTATGTTCCGGGCCGGCTCGTCCGGGGAAGTACCACACTCTCACAGACAGAAATCGACGTTTGAGTAGAAGCTTCACCACTTCTATGCTTCGTTCGGTGAGTGAGAGAGCCCATTCTTCTCCCCCTTCCCCCATGTCCCCCATATTTCCCTACTCCCAATGTCCTCCCCCCAACTCCTTGAAAGGCAGGCAATGCTTCTGTCACACTCTGGTGTTGCAGTTGTCCATGGGCAGCGTTAATCGTTTACCATCAGGTGACTCGCTTGCTCGTTTGCCGCCCTATAACATAAAAAAAAGACAGCGTCGATTTTACTTCGTAAATCTTTCTTTAAAAGGGTGAAGTAGGTGGTGGAAACTTACGGGGAAAATCAACTGACATAGCTTTAAAACCTCCACCAATGATGACGAACGGCTAACGGCTTTATTTTTATTCCCATTGTCATCATATGCCGTTAAGGACCGCGCTTGGGGATGGGCAATAATAATGCTCAGTCAGTAGCCCATCGGCGTCCTCAACTTACCCTTGATTTTTAATAAAATATTAATTGCGCCATTCGGAAACAGTTTAAATTTTTTTTGATTAAAACTTACGTGAGATATAGACACTATTAAATTATGACATCATCATCATCAGGTCCTTTCAGTCTCCACTACAGGAGCACGACTCTCTCCGCACCACCGGAGCCACACCCGGCCAGAGCAGACAGAGGATTTGGCCTACACTCTCCTCGCTGGCTGGGTTGAAGAGGTCTCATTGATGTTTATGAGCTTTGTTTAGCTTATATTTCCTAAGTCGCCTCTTACGACATCCACGGGAAGACTTGGAGTAGTCTTATTCTACTCTGCCGGAAACCACACGGCATTTTACGGCATTAAATTATGTAACAATGGGTAACTCACGTACGAAACATGTCGGCCAGTAGCTGACTTCGTTCGTGAGTAACCCGTTGTAAATTTAAACATCCTAAAATGTGACTGAACTCTTTCAATAAAATGAGCAGCCAGTAACTAAGTCTAGCTCTAGACTGGCCGACCGCTGCATATGTACGCTCCGGATTATTCCAGATTATTCACGTTTGACGTGGATCCGCAGTCCGCCGTCAGCGGACATGCGGACAAGCGGCCGGTCCGTCCGTCCGCGGCGGATTACGCCCGCATCCGACAAACAGGAACAAAAGCCAAAGGCAAATAATGCGGATTTGTCGATTGCCGCTTATCGCATTGATGAAATTCATTTGAGTTTGGATCGTAAATAATTGTTTAGCTCGTTGTGATGATTCGAAGGCTTGAAATGAGCGAAATGCTTGGGATTTTGGAGGGTGCTGTACCTTTATTTGAAAGCCATTAAAAATATTCATGTATTTTCCATCTATACTGTCTATCTGTTTCTTCTTTGTGCTTTAATTACTTAACCGATTAACATGAAATTTGGTATGGAAGTATTTTAAGGCCAGGGGAAAGATATGTTTGGTGGTTGTACATGTATTAATAAAGTCACGAGTGACCAGCTTCGTACATATGACGTCACAAAGCTTATGATCCCTCCCCCTGTTGTCACACGCTGTTACACTTCAATGATCTGTCCTCCCCTTAACGTGTGACCTAATTTACTGAGATAGAATCTAGAAATTAAAAAAAAAAACTGAAAGCGTTTAAATATTTTTGTTGCCATTCTATAAGTACCATTAGAACAAAACCTCTCCTTATTAAGAAAAAGTGAAAGAACTCGGCTTATCTCAAAGGAGACTTCGCAAAAGTCACAATTATACGACGACCTCGGAATATGCAAACGGAACCACTATGAATATTCAGAGGTCATTAATTTTCATAAACAAGCAAATACAAACAGGACAAGTTTTGAAATCGCTACCGAACCGTTTCTGTTTATTTTTTTCACTGATCGTCATAACAAAACGCAAATTATTTCTCGTTTTGCCGCGGTTTAATGTTCATTTAAATGCTACCATTTATAATGGTAAAATAATTCGCGTAATCGAAGCTAAAATTTCGGAAAATGTTGAGATTGAAATAAACCTATTTAATATAAAATTATCGGAAAAATAACAATTTTGATCCAGCACCAGAGATTGATATAAGCTCTTTATATTCGTCTGTTACTTTCAAATTGAAAATATTTCGTTTGCGTAATCTATTTTTACTTTGTTTACAGTTAGAACTTTCGAATTAGTTTCAACTTATAAAAATAAATATTAACTTATTCGTAGAACTAATGCGAAGTAGGTAACTAAATTGAATTAGTCGTTGTGTCCTAAACATATATGTACTTCATATACTTGATACTCAAGTATAACATGGGCTATGACTCAGTGGTACTTCACGTGCCTAAACCGCGAGGATCCGGGTTCGATCCCCGGTCAGGTCAAGACGACCTTTTTCAGGTTCACTTAGGCCTTCGATGTTTATACGTAATATATCATAAAATATAGTATCGTTGAGTTAGTCTCCCACAACACAAGTTCACAACTTCAAATTATACAGGTACATATATAGTATCACGTCTTTTTCCCTTACGGGGTAGACAGAGCCTAGGTCTATAAGACCTTATGACCACATCTAGCATGTTGGAAGGCGTGTACTCGTAGATGGAAAACGGAATCAAATAGTGATGGGTTGCTAGCTGCATCGCCTATTTACATGATGTCGCATATTTTAGCCTAATCCCTCGACCGGCTTTTACGATCGGCGTGGGAAGAGAAGCAGCTAGCACATTCTACCTTACAGACCAGCATGGTAGTTAATTCTTCTCTGTCAGTAACAAGAAAGAACTATTCTAAAAACAAATGTATTTATCTATGAATAACGGGTTTTGCAAAAGTTTTACTTGATAAAAGGATTTTTCATATCGATAGTAGTTTTTCTATATCATTTTATGGTTCTTCCATGCTGGTCTAGGAGAAAAGAAAAAACGTAGAATTTAACAACTGTTTCTCTTCTCACGCAGATCATAAAAGACAATCAAAAAAAATCTGAGGAATCATATAAAAATTGCGTATTTTTAATAACCGCAAATTAACTTGTAACTAACCAAGTAAAACAAAGAAATTTTTAGCTGACGAAAATTGATAGTGATATTTTGGCTAGGTTTAGGTAATTGGTACGTCATATTTTTGCTAGGTGTACGTAATTCGACGTGGATACTTTATTTAGTTTATTAAATATCCTTAAATGACGGGCAAGTCCAACTCGCTCTTGGCCTAAAACTTGTAGAAAAGAGAGCTAGACCTATTAACAGATAAAGTTTTTGAAAAAATGACGTACTTCGAAGTTTTGCAGTTTGCTCTAATTTGAATTTAGTTTTTTGTAAACAAGTCTACGAGTGCTTGTTTTAGTTATATTTGAATTCGTTACCTCGCGCGAGACTGATAGATTACCGAATTTTTAAACACTTTTGTTTTCTAAGTTATTTGGCAAAGTTAAATCATTTAAAATAGTTTTTTTTTGAAAACTTTTTGATATTTCGATAAGTTGGTGTAAATTCACTCTGGATGAAATCATTTTTCAGGTAAATTATCGTATTTCAGTCGATAAACCTCTTATTTTATTCACTCGGAATATACAATGATTGTAGTGAATATTAGAAACTCATTTTTAAAGTTTTATACTTACCTATGTACGTGTAAATTAACTTTACATTTGCTTCTTTTAAATTAATATTAGAAGGTGCTGGTATAATATTTTTGTCCCTTTTTGATTCTTCATATTTTTTATTTGTATTGTATATAATAATAACAGTTTTTTTTTATACAAGATTTTTATTCAAAATTGGATACATGTATCTCTTTTTGAACGTCATATTTTTATTTATTATATATTTTTTAATATATGCAAAATTGAAATACTACTACTAGCGTTTCGGAACGACCACTGGTAAGAAGAATACGCCGAAAGAAACTTAATCCAAACTTGGTCCCTACGTGCCTGAAGGGCTCTGAATACATTGTTAACATTAAATAAATTTATATAAATTTCCACGCATTTTTATCAGTTATATAATCATCAATACAGTAATAAGCCTTTTTTACTAACTGGTTTTTTAGAATCGTTTTGTACTTGAGTAAAGGCAGACCTAATATTTCTGCAGGAATTTTATTATAGAAGCGTACTCCTAGACCCAGAAATGAATCAATAGTTTTCTGCAATATCCATCTATGCAATCAATTGCTGTTTAGAAAGTCATTCAGTCATTTTTTTTCTTTTGAATATCACATGTATCTATATCAATACATATAATAAAACAGAAAAAATATTTTATCTGTACATTTAGTATTTTTGACTGAAATGGATAGAGAGCAAAAAAATTGCAATAAAAAAATAAAAAAGCTTATCGCCGAAAGTACTGAACTTTGGAGATAAGCGTCATCAGATTTACTTAAAACTTTTGCCAATTGCTTTGTTTTAACTCAGCAAAACATTTAAATAAAACATTAAAAAAAAGTTATCGTCATTTGAATGAACTCAAGGCATGAGTTCGCCTGCATTTAAATAAGTTTCATAGGAAAATTAAAATCCAAAGGCATCGTCATCATTATACGACAGCATTATAGCGAGCTCTCTCGCTGGTGGTATGAACCGCCCTTTAGAAGCCCATGGTCCGCTAAAAGCACAAAATCTATTGAACATCATTCCCCAGTGCTGTCAATAAAAAACAAGGAACCCTAAAAAAAGAAACGACAAAGTTCCTCTCGCCGACTACTGCCGACATTGTTTTGACACTTTAACAGCCAGCGGAGAACTCGCCGGACGCCCGATGAAAAACATCGCTAGTTTCCCGGGTACTAAATTATTACGAACTTCTGTGATTGCGTAGAAACTTCTAGTTAGTTTTAATTTGCATGGATGTAGAGTTCTTTTTTTATGTTGATTTGACGGCAAACGAGCAGACAAGCCACTTGATGGAAAGTCCGTGTTTTATAGATTATTTTATATTAGCTTTGCTCGCGACTTGAATGTATATTCTATTGAATAAGCTAAAACATTTTAAACTCTTCCATGCTGGACTGGGAGAAAACAAAAAAAGAAGAATGTACCAGCTGCTTCTCTTTCCGCAGATCGTTAAGGCCGATCGAGGGATTGGGCGGAAATCTGAGGAATCATGTTAGTAGTACTACGCCCACCAACATGTTGAACGTGACTTTTAGGCCTCTCTCATATAGGGTGGGTGTACCAGTAGCGCACCATGTACCAGTAGTTGACCAGTTAATAGGCAAATCAATGTATGAAGAATGTCCGTCTTTGTCATACCAGGTTCACCACTGGTCCTAACTGGTCAACTAGTAGCTCTCACCCTACCTAGGATCTGTCTCGCAAGGGAAAAAGACATGATGGTATGTAAATGTATTCTACAGTTGCATTAAAATCTAACCACGTGTTTTCAAAAGCATTTAAGAACATCACAAACTGTTCTATTTTCAACCTTATTAATTTTAGCAACCCATCAGGGCTGGACCGATTTTAATAAAACATGTGTAAATACCATATCTAAATCAGTTCACTTGTTTAAGATTAACATAACAGATAGACAAACACACACACAAATACACATAGTCAAATTGATAACACCCTTCGTTTAGTGTCGGGACTAATATATTTTAGCTGTGGTAGAACCACGCTACCCCCAAGTTATTTTTATGCTAGTAGCATAAATAGGCCGGCTCGTCCGGGGAAGTACCACATTCTCACAGAAAATCGACGTTTGGGTACAAGCTTTACCTCTTCTATGTTTCATCGGTGAGTGAGAGAGCCGTAGGCCCATCCTTCCCCCGTGTCCTCCCCAAACTCCTTGCCAGTCCGGCAACGCTGCTGTCACACCCTGGTGTTGCAGTTGTCCATGAAGCAGCGTTGATCATTTATCGTCAGGTGACACGCCTGTACGTTTACCGCCCTATATCATAAAAAAAAAGTTAACGCGCGTGCCTTGCTACGTGGGCCAGTATCTAAACCATAATAATCTTTTTCGTCCATAGTAATATTTTAAATGCGAAAGAAACTCTATCTGTCTGGCTGTTTGTCTTCTTTTCATGCTTCAACCATAGAACTAATTTAGAAAGAAGTTAGTTTGAGGCCCGGAAAATGGTCAAAATATACCTTTAATTCTGGGAAATTCTACTATTCCCGAGGGATCGACACTAAAGCGGGCTGAGCCGCGGGTAATAAAAATATCAATGCACAGCCTAAACTACTGTGCCTCGAAAATTGGCAAGGGGTTCTTTTTATGATGTAAATGAGCACTAAGAAAGGACAATTTGAAAATTAAACCCCTATGGGGGTGAAATAGTGGGGTGAAGTTTATATGGATTTTTCTCATTTCTGGGCACCATTTAGGGCAGACATTAGCTAAGAATTCGTTTTGTTGCCTATTGTTACTTATTTCAGTGAGACTACCATTATTTTATTTTCGCTTCAGTATATCACTTGACCCCACTCTTGCCCTGCTTTGTTTATTACCCTCTACCGACGCCGTCGAATTTCAATTATTATGTTTTGTTTTACGACCGCCATCTAGGGAGTCGTTACGTTACACGAATTTTATTTACGCATATTTTAATGACGTCTGCAAAGTATCTCAGAATCTATTGGGTGACCTTGGTTTTAAAAACGTAATCATTATTCTGAATTTAAATTGAAGTGCTTATGTTATTGTTGCTCGGTTTTTAGTTACGTACAAAATTATTCCTGTTTTCCTCACGTCTGTCGTTTGTTTGTGTCGAATGTTTCCCATTCAATCTAAAATAAATGATGAAATTAATACTTACAAAAAAATTTACTCTACTCAGTAAATTGTTGCATCATGAATAAATACATTTATTTCGTGCTGGTCTAGAAGAAATAAATACTACGTGTAATGTACCACCTGCTTCTCATACCACGCAGATCGGAACATCTAACATCATTCATTCATTTCGTGTAGGTGACACGGTCAATCAACCATGCACACCCTAGTGTTAGAGTTCTTCGGAACCGCCTCTCGGCCTCTGACGTGGTTTAACGACTACCAGATGACAGCCGGGACCGACTTTATGTACCTTCCGATGCACGGAATCATCTTTATGATCAGATAATCAGGTGATCAAGGCTGCAATGTCCTAAGCAAACTGGAAACAACTAAACAAAGTATGCTTCCCGTGGGAATCGAACCCACGACCCCCGGGTCTACAGGCAAACGCCTTAACCGATGGACCACGGAGGCAGTTATCTAAAGTATCATGTCATTTGGCGATGCTGCTAACCAGCAGTATTTTATTTAATTTTCCACCTACGTTATCAACATACTATGCGTGTCTCTTAGATATTTTGTCCTAGGCTCTATCTATCTTCTAAGGGATATGAAATAGTATTTATTCAAATTTGGATATCATGTATCTCTTTCTGAACGTCATATTATTATTTTTTATATTTGCAACATCGATAAGCTACTAGCGTTTCGAAACGACCACTGCTGAGAAGAATACGCCGAAAGAAACTCAGTCCAGTATTGGTCAAATGTGATGAATGGATAAAGATTGATAATTATCAATCTTTTGACAATCAATTGATAAAGATCAATTGACGATATATCTATTCACAATCTTACTAGTTATTAGAATATAAATAAACTAGTAGTTCGCTGCGAACGTGGACCTCGCGATTATTTAATTTTCCTGATAATTTCGTGACCTAGTTACTATTTTACTGATTTTGATAAGATGACTTCAAAAACACTCTTTTTATTTGACACACCACGACTTATTTTAAATTAACATACAACAAATTAACATACAATGAACACAATGTCCTTACTTTCTTGTACTAATAGTAAACACTCACTTCTATCCAAACAAATAAACTACCATACAATGTTAAACCCCTTTTTTATTACTGTTACAAGATAGTTGAAATAAGTTTTTCCTTCCAATCGCTAAATTTATGAGTAGAATTTCATCTAATTAATATGGCAAAATCAAAACCGGGTTTCAATACAACATCTGTGAGGCGTTTAGCTCTCGATAGTGCAACGTGTAGCTGAAGAGCTGCGTTGCACTATCGAGCAAAATTTGAGTAGGTCCTCACAGAAAAATAAATATAATTTCACTAAGGGACAAATAAATGTAAAAGTTTCGTCATATTTGAAAGACTATGGTTATTAACGGAATCACAACATTGGACATTTTATAAAAATAATTTTCGTACCAAATATTCCACAAGCGTGTTTGAGTGTCTGAAAATGTCAATAAGCCTGCGATTTAAAATTCATTGAATAGAAATATACAATGCCAGGTCATTTAATAGGTTAGTATCCGGGTGACTCGGTCGGCATGGTTATCATGATTAAGGTTCTAAAAACGAGACATTATGTGTTTTGCTTTCGAAACGTTGGTTTTGATGTGTACCCGTCAATGTTTTTAGCCCCGATAGACATATTACCCCTGTTTCTTCGCTTGAGCTTTATACTTATAAAACTTTTGGTCTTCATATGTATCAATTTTCTGGCTTGTTTTGTCCGGACAACCCCCCAGCTCCTTTTTCATTTGGCTTTTGTTTTTGTTTCTCTCGCAGAGTGCTGCACTCCCATAATCTTTCTATGCTTCGGCTTTACCTTCCAAATATGGTTTTTGTACGTCTGGATTCTACATCTGTACTTATCTTTCGCCAACAGAACCCCATTTCTTTGTCTTTATTGTGTCTGTTTTACGAAATTATTTTTTTCTTCTTTTTTTCTTCAATTTTAGGGTTTCGTACCCAAAGGGTAAAAACGGGACCCTATTAATATCGCTCCGCTGTCCGGCTGGCTGTCTGTCTGTCTGTCTGTCCGTCCGTCTATCACCAGGCTGTATCTCGATCTGAACCGTGATACTTAGACAGCTGAAATTTTCACAGATGATGTATTTCTGTTGCTGCTATAATAGGAAATACTAAAAAATAGAATAAAATAAATATTTAAGGGGGCTCCCATACAACAAACATGATATATTTGCTGGTTTTTGCTCGATATTGATAACGGCAACAGGTAGACGATTGAAATATTCATAGAATATGTAGGTATATCCTTTAGAAATAAATAATGAAATATAAATATATACGGACAAATCCCACAGATTGAGCTTGCCCCAAAGTAAGTTCGAGACTTGTGTTATGGGATACTAACTCAACGATACTATATTTTATAACAAATACATATATAGATACACATCCAAGACCCAAGCCAATCTGAAAAAGAACATTTTCCATCTTGACCTGGCCGGGGATCGAACCCGGTCACTCCGTGTCGCAGGCTGGCGTGTTGACCGCTGCGCCACGTAGCTAGTCAAAAATAAAAATAAAATTAATATTAAAGTGGGGCTCCCATGCATCAGACATGATTTTTTTTGCCGTTTTTATAGATAACGGTACGGAAAGCTTTGTGCGCGAGTCCGACTTGCACTTGGCCGGTTTTTTTACCAGCTTTCATTGTGAAAGGATTGAAACTGTAAATCATTAAATAGCTCGTCATCTTCAAATTAGATCAGTGATTTTTATAATTATCTTCCACCACCATAAAGTTAAGTACAATGCGAAATTGCAGTTAAATTGGTTGTAAATAACTGCTTTAATTTTTGGTTGCAGGCTTAAACCCGAACAAACATATACATACTTAAAATTAAAGATAAATAAAAACTTATTAAAATATCCCTACGCATTTTTGGACCTCTAACTCCATCTGTTGGAGAAATTTGGAACTAACAAGAATTTATTATGGAAATTCCATAGATTTAAAAAAAAAATTCGTGTTTACTTCTATGGGAAATTCTCATGGACTTATATTTTTTGTTCTAAAGGAACGAAATGTTGTAAATTAAAAATAAGAAAGTCACTTGGAATTTAATTTGGAACAGACAGCGAAAGAAATATTTGAAATCATTGAAAAATCAAATTTTCTTGCGCGGCTCGAAGTCTAATCTTTTCGATCGGGTAACTACCGTACTGTGACTGAGCCAACCATTCGATAAGTATAGAGGAAAAAGTACCTTTATAGTTTATAATTGTTCATGTTTTGTGTAAAAAATTTAAATTTAATACACAAAGCATGGACAAAGCAGGCTTTAACGAAATATGTATTTGGCTGCTGTGGTAACCTTCAAGATGTAAAATTAAAATAAATTTCAGCGCCATCTTGTGACATATTCAGTCTAAACGTCATTTACAATTTTCATTTCTCGAAATTCTTTAACATTTATTTAAATATCTCGTAAACTGCTGAACCGATTTTGATGCCCAACGAACTTGAAAATTGTATTTATAAAACCTATATACATTCTAAATTTCATCTTAATTGGAGCATTGGTTCTAAAGTTATCGTGGAACAAACATACATACATACAAAAAATGTCTTTTCGCCCCAACTTGAATTGAAGACCTCGCTCGCTTCGCTCGCTCGGTCAATAATCAATAATAAATCAATATATACGGACCAATCACACAGATTGAGCTAGCCCCAAAGTAAGTTCGGGACGTGTGTTATGGGATACTAACTCAACGATACTATATTTTTATAACAAATATATTTATATAGAAAAACATTCAAGATCCAGGCCAATCTGAAAAAGACCATTTTCCGTCTTGACCTGACCGGGGATCGAACCCGGGCACCCTCGTGTCGCAAGGTATCGTGTTAACCACTGCGCCATGGAGTTCGCCATATAAACGTAATCTTAATGATACGATTCAAACTAGAAACTACGGTCCATCCATTTCTGCGTGGTTTTAAACCCAAAAGCTGCAACAAACGCTACACGGGCTGCCAGACACGCCTGAGGTCTCCAAATTACACACTTACGCGCTGTAAATGCAAATGCAGTGAGATCAGACTAAACTCTTGCGTAAAATAACAAACTTCACTTGGTTTAATTTACCTTCTACTTCTTTTATAATATTCCTTTCTTCCAAATATTTTTTATTCTGTTTCTCTCTTTAGAAACAGAATAAAAAATATGTATAGTATATAAAATATGTAAGTACAAGAAATATTATTTCTTATCTTAAATTTCTAGCAAACGACGTTGGATGAGTTAATATACTCCTTCCACGGAACTGAGAACTTCTAACGGTAAATCGACCATGCACACCCTAGTATCAGAGTTCTTCGGAACTGCCTCTCGGCCTCTGACGTGGTTCCTTTAACGACTTCCAGATGGCAGCCGGGACCACCGGCTTAACGTGCCTTCCTAAGCACGGAATCATCTTTATTATCAGCCAATCAGATGATTCAAGCTGCAATGTCCTAACCAAACTGGAAACAACTAAACAAAGTATGCTTCCGGTGGGAATCGAACCCACGACCCCCGGGTCAACAGACAAACGCCTTAACCACTGGACCACGGAGGCTGTCAAAAAGCGAGTATGGTAAACACCCTCCAATGAAAAGAAAATCTTTAGGAGAGACCCATGTCCAGCAGAGCACTTCTTGCGGCTGACATGATGCAGGCCAAAATGTACAAGTTCATGATGATGATACATTATGAATGATGATTGAAAACGTGAAAAGCAATCACGTTTTTCGAATATTGGCATGAAGTTACACATTTTTACGTGACTTCGTTGAATAATAATTAAGCCTCTTTATTCCATAATTTATGTGCTTGATTTAATTTTTTTTTTCAAAATATTAGATTTATGTTCAACTAGCTTTCGCCCGCGGCTCCGCCTGCATCAACGTCGATCCCGGAAATAGTATTCCCGTATTTCTCGGAATAAAAGATAGCCTTTGTCCTTCTCCGTACTCCAGAAAACTTGTATGCAAAATTTCATGATGATCGGTGCATTAGTTACAGCGTGAAAACGAAACAAACAAATTCACTTTCGCATTTATAATATTAGTAAGGATAGTTAACTAGTTTGCTTGTATAAAACTACTTTAATTAGACCGTATCACCTTTTCTTACTACCTTTTACGAGTAGAAATCTTTTTATGAGAGTGGAACGGTACACAATGAATTAAATAAAAACCGGCCAAGTGCGTATCGGGTTCCGTAGTTGCATGTCATTTTATAAGTTGGTCGACTATAACTCTTTCAGTTGAAAATACTCTTAGCTGTGATAGTTTTCCTTTTAACATGCTACTGCCGGTATTTTTCAGGTATCTGTACACAATAATTTAGCTTGCAGGAGATAGGGAAACTTAATTCCACCACAAAATTACACAACGAGGTTTAACATACCACAAACCGATCTCAGAGTCGAAAAGTGAACACCGACAATATTTTTGAAAGACCTATCCAACCACACCCCACTTTACATGTATAGGAGGAACCCTAAAAAAACATGACGAAAGTCCTCCCTTGTTTACTTCGAAAATTATGAACATGACATTAATATTGCGTCTCATTCGTCGTTTTTTTTTTCTTAAGATTTATTTCTACTCACGATCTTAATTCCGAGGTTTAGAATTATGTTTGTTGTGGTAGAGCCACGCCACCGGCAAAATTCATTTTTGCTAGTAGCATGCATGGGCCGGTTCGTCCGGGGAAGTACCACACTCTCACAGAAAATCGACGTCTGAGTAGAAGCTTTACCGCTTCTATGCTTCGTTCGGTGAGTGAGAGGCCCATTCTTCTCCCCCTTACCCCATGTCCTCCATTTTTCTCTACTGCCAATGTCCTTCCCCCAACTCCTTGAAAGGCCGGCAACGCTCCTGTCACACTCTGGTGTTGCAGTTGTCCATGGGCAGCGTTGATCGCTTACCATCAGGTGACTCGCTTGCTCGTTTTCCGCCCTATAACATAAAAAAAAAATGTACGAGTATGAGATTAACCAACATATGTTCTCCAGATTAAAATTTCTAGCCGCTTAAATGCCATTGAAAAACAGCGGCTTCTCTTCCCTTTCCGCGCGGTTTCATTACTCGCACCAGCCCGGAACCTCAAACAAACATCACAACAAGTCGGTTGCGCCCTAATGCACCAAATTAAGCACCATGCACTAGTGTTGTGTTAAAAGTCCACAAGTCTACATATTATGACTCGTCTCTAATCGTGAGAAACGTCTCACAAACTAGAGACTCTGAACTGAACGATTATTGGAGGAGACTCGAATTTCTCACTAATGTACGGGACTCGTTGTGTACTTTAGCTGGCTTATGGAGTGGACCAAACTGAGTTTGGTTTGAAAAAACTGCTAGTATGATTGAAATTACTTAACTGATTCCTTGTAAAAAAACATTGTGAATCGAATATGTTAGTTGAGTATTGTGAGCATACGACTCAAGTTTTTACCACTACTGAGTTATTTTTGCAGTAGAGTTCCTGCTCCCACAACGCGAGAGCAATGAAGTCTTTTAGTTCATCGATTTTAGCAAAAGGAGTGTAGTTTCCGAATTGAGACTTGCAGACTCGTTACGACACTACTAAGCTCTGAACATGCAAATTCAGAGCTCTCGAGTAGAGTTACGAAATATTTCACTTGGTTTAATCTGAAGTTAAACTTCGTGGGAATTATTTTAAATGATGGGAAAATCTGAAGTCAACATTTTTGATTCATGTTTACAGCTGGAAGTAAATTTTATGTTCTTAATGTAATTTTGTGAAAGAGATTGAGAAAGAGAATAAAAGGAAAACGTATGTATAATGGTTAATCAATAATAAGTAGGCTAAATTAAATTATAAAATAAAAAAAAACTACTTTTGTTTTTATTCAATTAAATCCTTACCGAGCAAAGATATTTTTTTTTTTTTTTTCCTAATCATCTTTTATCTGTGCCAGTAGCAGGCCTTTCTCACTCCCCGTATGGGTATCGAATATATAATAATAAAATAAATAAAATAGACATCAACGAATTATGAACCGTGTGTGTAGAGCTATAAGTATAAAATTGGCTTGCCATTGTACGTATTTAAACTAAAAGGTGCTGCGTTTTGACGCGAGCTAAATTACAACGTATCGCTAACTACATTGAGTTGATATTTATTTATATACCTTTGCAAAGTGCGACTCCTGTACGTAAATACTGGTACCTACATATTATGTGCCAGTAGTTAGGAAAATTACAAAAGGAACCCGTAAAATATACAGTTTTTAATTATTAGGACAAAATAACCAACCCTTTGCTAATAAAAATATGTTATCTAAAAGACTGACACTATTTATTTTAAACTTACAAAGGTAAAACTCGGTTCGGGATAATAGGCCAATAGTTTACCCCGGCTTCTAAGCTCCAAAATGAACGAACAAAATATGGTATTAGAGGGAAATAAGCTCGCATGCGGCACACGTATGCTGCTGGACATAAGGGCGATTTCCCCATGTTATCCCTTATATAAACCCCGTCTTTAATGAGCGGAGATCAAAGGCACGAACCGCTGGGATGCCCTTTGTTTTGGGAACGTAAACGCGCGCGTTTGAGCTGCGGTAACCGCGTACGTGGCGGTTTACGGTTTGAAGCACGCGTACTAACATTTTTAGGGTTCCGCACCCAAAGAGTAAAAACGGGAGTTTATTAATATGGCTCCGCCTGTCCATCTGTCTGCCCGTCTCTGTCTGTCGCCAGGCTGTATCTCATGAACCGTGATAGTTTGACGGTTGGAATTTTCACAGACGATGTATTTCTATTCTACCAATATAACAAAAAATACTGATAAAATAGAATAAATCCTTACTAATATTATAAATGCGAAAGTGAGTTTGTTTATTTGTTTGTTACGCTTTCACGCCGTAACTACTGAACCCATCATCATGAAATTTTGCATACAAGTTCTTTGGAGTACGGATAAGGACATAGGCTACCTTTTATCCCGGGAAAAAGTACTATTCCCGAGGGATCGACATTGACGGGCAAAAGCTAGTATAATAATAAAACAGAACAAAAATTTTTTAAGGGAGGCTCCCATACAACAAACGTGACTTTTTTGCTCGTTTTTGCTCGATATTGATAACGGCAACACGTAAACGCTTGAAATATTAACAGAATATTTCATATATTCACTCGTAACCCAGTTTGAGAAAGCTTTCCATAAGGTAAGCTGCTTTTCCACCAAAGCTGTGCTGCATCCAAAGGGAGCAATGTGGTGGGCAATGTCTTAATGCCCCATCACTACATTTTCATCGTTCGATCTCGAAAGAATCACTCCCTCATCTGAGCTTGTTCCCAGTCGCTCCTCCTCAGATTTTTCTTCTTCACTTTGCACGGTAGCCATAGTGAGACCATTGTTTTATATCATCCCTAACCTTTCTTGCAGTTTCCTTTTCTTTTCCGGGACCCGGCAGAGCCCAGACATTTGTTCCCTATGTAATTTGTCGGTTTTTGCAAGTTGATAATGTACTATAGTTGGTTTTGTGACAATACCATGCTGTATTACCTCAATAAAGATACTCAATAAGTAGGCCTTAAAATGAGCATAGAACACAAATGTGTGTATAACGTTAGGAAGTCAGCCCCTAAAGTTTCAAACATCGACATGGTTTGAAATAAGAAACTGCTAAAATACGAATGTTTAAGAGTTTAAGAGCTTATTAGAAACCAAAATAACATCTGTGTCGTAAACAAGTGCGATAGTATAGAACTGTGTTGCAGTTGTTTGCGCTTATTTCCGGAAATTGTGTACATTTATGCTAAAATACATATTGGACTGGATATACAATAAGTTACATTGACAGAGCATCAATTTAGAAAAATATAGATAAATAAATATTAAACAAATAAAATAAAACATGAAGTCTACAACTGTCATCTACATCATGCAGGGGATAACACATCAATGTCCTGTAACGACTAGTAGCTACCACCCATCGAGTTGGTCAGACGACCAGACTAGGCTTGCAGGATGCAGATCGCTGCCTACCGGTCATCTCTGAAATCCTCGGGTGAAGTATATATATGCCTAGCTGTTGGCTTCTTGCGTCTGAAATAATGATGATGATTTACCACGCCTTAAAAAAGCTCTGTTAATAACGATCTGTTGAGGAATGTGTTTTGTGGCATCGTCAGTCAAACAGTCGACAGCTATACACAATTCACAGCTTTAACTTATATGGTAAAAGAAATAATTACACCGTTTAGCAAAATAAGTACTTTAAACATACGCGCCGCATATTTATTAAATTCATTAACGGAAATTAGCGCGAACATACCGTTTTTTCCGTTTAGCAATGGTTATACATTATCACAGGTGCTGTGATAATGTATACAGCAATGCAAGGCAGCCGTTACAACGATGTTAATAACGATTTTAGCCTCTATGTCTTCTTAAAAGACCGGCAACGCTCTCGTCACACCCCAGGTGTTGCAGTAGTCTATGAGCAGCGGTGATCGCTTACCATCAGGTAACCCGCTTGCTCTTTGCCGCCCTATGTCATAAAAAAAGAACAAAAAATTCAAAAATACATTAATATATACGGGCATATTGGTTGAAATGGTTATGCGGGACTCGCGCTACTTAATGATTGTCTTCTCTCCGCCACTAACAGGAAGGTGATGACGCTGGAGCTTTCATCCACCACATTAAAATACTTCAATTTAGGCTCGAACCCTCGCCGTGCTTTTTTTATTTGACGGCAAACAAGCAGACGAGCCTCCTCATGAAAAGTAGTCACCGTCGCCCATGGACATCTGGAGCAGTTATAAGGCGGAGATCTTTGTTCAGGAGCTTTTGTGATACGACTGAGTAATATGCTGTTGGTGGAAACACAGCCTTAGGCAATTAAAGTAAAAAACGGCGGGAGGTCGGCCATTCACCCCCGCTGGCTATCGGGAGGCAGACCCTCTTAGAATGTTTGCACGCACTAAATGTAGGCTTTACTTTACTTACTACCTACTAACAACACAACTTACTAAATAACATACTACAAAAGAGGATTTTTGTTAATAAATTCAAGGTATGCTACTTATTTCTAAAAACATTACAAGATTTTAAAAACTCAATTCTAATAGCCATCTAATCTGGTATGGCTTTGGATGTACTGAATTGTAGTTTATTTTTACGAATATCAATAATAGATATTTTATATCTATCTTCAAGCGTTCTATCTTGCCTGGCTGCTCAGGGTGATCCAATTTGAACAGACTTAAAAGGAGGAGGTTATCAATTCTGATGTACTGTTTTTTTAAATTTAGTTACCGCGTCATTTATAAATATGAAAGAGTATGCTTTCAAATTGATCCATTTAAATTTCATTAAAATCGGTTCGGTAGTTTGATTGAAGTCTGTTTTTTTATATGTAAGAATATAATACAATAATGTAAATATGTTTGCTGCAAAGGCGTATTATTTATTACTTTACTGTTGACAACTTTTTGGCCGGATATATATCATACCATTATTAAATTGTATTTTTAGTTATAAGAATGGCTGTTGTTGTTACAAATAAAATAAAATAAAAATAAAATAAAACAACCCAATTTATATTTAACTACAATCTATAATTATGTAAGCTTTTATCATAAAGAGGAAAGTTTTTTTTATATTATGTATATTTGAACGCAAACGAACAGACGAGCCACCTGATGGAAAGTGGTCACCGTCGACCATGGACATTTGCAAAACCAGAGGAGCTGCTGATGCGTTGCCGACTCTTAAGATATCTGTAAACACGCCATTTGAAGGACCTCAAGTCATAGCTTACAGGGAAAACCTCAGGTCCCTCCCGGGGTTTTCCCTGTGCGCTATACTTGGGTTCCATTCCACAATCCTGCTATACGAGGAAAAAATATTGTGTGTTTGTTTGCTTTGACTAAACTCAAAAACTACTAAAATGATTTTATAATTTAAAAAGGGTACATTAACAGCGGATGTCATAGTTTATAATTTACACGGGCGAAGTCGCAGAAAATAGCTACATTTGATAAGATAATAAACGTAAACCCGTTTGGCAGAGTAACTACATAAATCCAAAAAACTGTCATAATTCCGAATTATTTGAATCCTAAATATTATAAAAAATCTTATTCATCTTAATAACTTTCATTAGAATTCCATTTAGAATTTTGACTTTTTTTTTTGACTTTCATTTAGAGGCGGTTCCGAAGAACTCTGACACCAGGGTGTGCATGGTCGATTGACCGTGACACCTACACGAAATGATGATGATTAGAATTCCAAGTTTACAAATAAGTAATTACGATTTGAATTGCCCAAACAATGAAAATAGGGAAGGACAATTTCTCGAAAGAAAAATCGAAAGTAGGAACTCCAAATTTCAATCATGGACTTGACTGAACAAAGGTAGGCACGTACGCTGGAAAAGTTCTAATGGCCTAAGAAATTGTGTAACCTTCAATGAACTCTGTGGCTCAATCTTGGTAATTATATATCTATTACAAAATATACATAGTTGAATTAGTATTCTACAACACAAGTTCACAACTTAATGTGGTGTTAGCTCAATTATTTGTGTGATATGTCCTCATATTTATTTATATTCCTTTTTTTAAACCATTATAAGGTTCAAATCAAAGTAATAAAGCCACAAAGTTAACACAATACCCAAATCCTCGTAAGTACTAACCAAATTAGGGCACGATTACAGGGTCTGTGAAACACTGGGAACTAATGGCCTAAGAAATACACCGGGAAAGGAACTAATGGGCTAAGAAATACCCAGGAAAAGTAAATTAACTCCTCGAAACAGGCAGTCTAGACTTATTTATGGTTTGAGATTTTCCTGATCCCGAATCAATCACATTGACGTCAAACAAAAAATATTGTAATTGACGGCCGACATTGCGGCGGGCATGAAGGGACTAACAGTAGTGGGAGGGCGCTGGCCAGCAATAGTTTGCATGAACTAACTGGTGGCGGAAGCACGCAAAGTAAATTGTCTCAAAGTAAATGTAGCTTTCTGGTTTAAGATACTTTATTTTCCCATAAAGAATTACATTCACTTGCAATGAGAAAATTACAATAGAAATGTTTTAAAACAAAAAAAAACAAGTTAAGTGAGCGTACATAAAAATAAAGGGTAGTTAGCAAAAATAAGTACAAACTAAGATTAGCAAATGTTGCAAACAACTATCTACGGCAGAACGTCACAAACACAAGGATGTCACACAACTAGATGTGGCAAAGTGTCAGTGCCTATCTTAGCAAGGCGGAGTTTTTTAGTACGTGTAATTTTAAAAGTTTTTTAAATAGGCTTAGTGTTTTAACATCTCCTTAATCTAAAGGTAATTTATTATAAATTTGTGCTCCTTCATATGATATAGTTCTTTTCCCATAATTAGTCCTGGGCGAAATAAGGTATAAATTTTGTGCTCGGCGTGTGATTCGTTTTTGAAAGAGAGAATTTTTAGTAAAGGTGATGTTACTATGAATGTCTTTTGTTAAGATTTTACGAATTAGTATGCAGGTATTATATACGTATGTTTGTTTAATACCTACTCATTATTTTTGTTTCTGAATACAGTTTAGCAGTAGGTGTTCGAAAGTTGAATTGAAACAGAAGTTTTTTAAGTTTATTTTGTACAATTTGAATTTTGCTTAAATGTATTTTAGGAGCTGTTCCCCATATTTCAATTTCTTTGACTTCCGCAAAGTAACACTTGAATCTATTAAGGGTCCGTACTACCTCACACTGCTTTGCATGATTGACTGTTATAGCAATAATAATTAAATACTCAAGTTGAAATAAAAATTCAGCAAAGTTCAGGACTAACTCTGGTAACTATATGACTCAAAAACACGATTGCGTTAAATTTTCTCGATAGAAAAAAATTGCAAAGTTGCCTCCAAATCACGTCTAATTTACTCGGTATATAGTATTATTCACCAAATACATTAAAATTTACCTTGAAACTTTTGATTATTATTGCATTACAGATAAGGCAGCCATCATATGTTTTTCTTTTTCGAATAACCCTTGAATATTCCTAAAAAACGAAAATATCCAAAGTAACCAACGCGTTTAGACCATCCGCGTTTGTATCGCCACGCCGCCTGGCATATGGCGGGCTCTTAACTAAAAAAATATTGTGCAAAATAACATGCCGTCAACAGTCTTGAAGTGAATTTTGATTGTTTGACAAAAAGTTAAGATATTGATTTAAAAGTAATAAACCTTACGCGAGATAAGTTCATTTAACACGGTTTGATTCACGTCTATTCAGTTGGAATCGCTTATTTCGGTCTCGCCCTGATGATGGTCTTCGTAACAAAGTTAAACTAGTTGGCGATTCTGAATAAACGTGAGTGAAATCGTGTTTTTATGTGTTACCAAAACTGTTATTTGAACACCCTCACCCATGAGCTAATCTATTTACGTTTAAACATAAAACGTTGTTTTACTAGAATGTTTGTATGATTTGTTTTTACGAGAAAATTGTAAAAAACCAGTTTGAATACCAAATAGTAAAATGATCACGTTTTATCACTTACGTACGAGCCTTAGGAAATCGTTAAGAAGCCATGATACTGTAGGTCGCTTGGTGCTTTATCTATTCCCGACATTTTCTCCCAATCTCTCGACCAGCTCTTACGTTCTGCACAGGAAGATAAGCAATTGGCACGTTTGGTCTTTTCTCCCTGATGACATTGGAAGAAAATATTTGAAGCTAATATTTGAAATGTTAGAAGCGGCCTCCATTCAGCGTTTCCCTTCGACCTTGGTCAGGTCATCCGACCACTTAGCCGGAGGGTGTCCGACGCTGCGCTTGCCGGTACGTGGTCGCCATTTCAGAACCTTTCTGCCCAATCCGCCATCGGTTCTACGCACTATATGCCACTTCAAAGAAAATGTAGTGTTAGATAATGTTTTAAATATTTGTTTTATAAACCGCAATGTGAACCCACCCACATACATATAAAAGTGTGGAAGAAGAATGTGAAAGTACCAAAAATTCCTTTTCATGTCTATAAAAGGTTCACAAGAAAGAAATAAAGCTCCTTATCCACTTTCCAATGAAATGTAAAATTACAAGACCCGAAGGCTAAGTGCCACCCGCATAAAGGCCCATTAGTTTGCGAAAAGGACACGTACGCTAGACAGGAACTAATGCCTCAGAAATAGACATGGACCTAAAGTAAATTAATGATTTAAAACTGGCAGAATTTATTTATGTGGCGACTTTATTTAGTAGTCGACATTTTTTGAAATTGAATTCAGGGTCGAAGAAGCTCTATGCCCTGGAGCATACGTATTTTAGCGGTTATGCAAGATTTTTAAAAATATTATTATAGTATAGCAAACGAGACTAAAAAGACCTGATGATGATGATAGCAAACGAGCAAGCAAGTCACCTGATGATAAGTGATCATCGCTGCCCTGCCCGCCTTTCAAGGAGATTGGTGAAGAAAATTGGGGAAGGAAATGGGGGAAGGATGGGCCTCCGGCTCTTTAATTCACCAGACGGAGCAAAGAAGCGGTAAAGCTTCCACTCAAACGTCGATTTTCTGTGAGCCGGCCCATGCATGCTACTAGCAAAAATGATTTTTGCCGGTAGCTTGGCTCTACCACAGCTAAAGTTTAACAACATCGCTTGCCTCTTATGTTAAATGTGGCATTAAAAATCGCAGTGGTTAACTGATAACAGCCGGGATCAATGGCTTACCATGTTTTTCAAAGTACAGAGAAATTCGAGATATTCTTATGCTGTTACTAACTTGAAAAATCTTGTACCAATGTTGACCACAAAGAAATAACAATAAACAACATCCAAACCAGTCGTCAAATTCTGAATTACCATATCTAATGATGCAACCATGACCATGTTCGATGACAGAGAAGAGCACATCTTTTCGTGTGAAACGCAAACCGCTTACTTATAAAACACAGTCTAAGTTAATTTAAACCATCGACATCATAGAAATTTAAGAGCAACGCTCTTGTGGGTCATCTTACTCTATTCTCTGCCAGTCTTTTCACATCCTGTCCGAAACCCTTTCCACTTTTTCTTTATTTGCTTAACTGTGCGTGGGCTTTCCTCTCCCTCTCGTTCTCTCTATTTTGCCTACTATAATAATTTTCATAACCTGATCGTGTCACTAAAGTGTCCTATAATATTATAGTATACATATAATTTAAACCATAAGCCGCTAAAAATAAACTGACAATGAGCAAACATCAAAGTGATGTGTTGACTTATATTGGAGATCGCAGATATGAGAGTCGCAGATATAACCAAACGGTATGTTCGCTTAGTTTTAATCAAATGATCTAAGATGCAAAGCCACGTAATACCCTGGATGAGTTACCCCTTAATATACAGCGTGTTCATTATAATAAGTGATTGATAAGGGAGGCAAGGCGGGAGTGAATCATGTGCATAATAATGTAGATGAAGGAGGGCCGGGTAGGTAGATTAAACTTACTAGAAGGTAGCTGGAATATAATAGTTGATTCTTTTCTATAAAAAATACATACATACATATTATCACGTCTTTATCCCTTACGAGATAGACAGAGTCTAAGGTCATAAGACCGAATGGCCACTTTTAGCGTGTTGGTGGGCGTAAAGGTGGAAGATATAAGAGAAAAGATGTTTTTTCACGGCAATAAAAAAAATTAAAGAAATATAATCATTATTATGTTTGTTTATTTTGAAAAATATTTCCGTTTATCAAAATAGTTTCCAATACCTACCTATTTTCGATCTAGATCTTGGTCTTAACTACGAAAACAAATTCTAAATGTCATTATTTTGGTTGCCCCTGAATAAAACCATGAATTTTCATTATGCGCTAACAGCGGACTTTCTCTAACTATAAGGAAAGCAAAAAAAACTAACAACGATACTTATTTCTACGACAAAACAATGATTGATAAAAAAGCGGTGCTATCATTACAGTCGATAATGCAATCATCATCATTTCGAGTAGGTGTCACGGTCAATCGACCATGCACACTCTGGTGTCAGAGTTCTTCGGAACCGCCTCTCGGTCTCTGACGTGCTTCCTTTAACGACTACCAGATAGCAGCCGGGACCAACGGCTTAACGTGCCTTCCGAAGCACGCAATCATCTTCATTATCAGATAATCAGGTGATAATAAGCCTGCAATGTCCTAACCAAACTGGAAGCAAGTAAACAAAGTATGCTTCCCGTGGGAATCGAACCCACGACCCCGGGTCTACAGGCAAACGCGTTAACCACTGGACCATGGAGAAGAGATAATATGAGTATGCCGTCGAAAACACCATTTTAAGAATTGAAATAACATCTTTATATGAGCGAAGCGAAACCGATTCACCTACCTTTTACGTAACTTGACCAAAGGTACTATCCCCGACGGAATTCTGTTTCTATTGAATGATTTCTAAACAGATCTCCCAATACTATATACCTACAATACTAAGTTGCGGTAGTTTGGCCGCCAGCCAGCTCCGCTCGATACGGCACTACCGGTCCTTTGTGAAATTCAGGGATGTTTGTTTTGATTGTCAAGTCAAATCAGAGAAAATTGGAGTTCAAGAGTGGACGAGCTTCACATTGTGCTAGTACAAGGTAAGTAATGAGATTTAGTAGTAAAGTAGCATGGTTTTACTGATGAGATTTTACTTTTGTAAAATTTAATAAACAAAAAAATTACATCATTTCGAGTAGGTGTCACGGTCAATCGACCATGCACACCCTGGTGTCAGAGTTTTTCGGAACCGCCTCTCGGCCTCTGACGTGATTCCTTTAACGACTACCAGATGGCAGCCGGGACCACCGGCTTAACGTGCCTTCCGATGCACGGAATCATCTTTATTATCAGACAATCAGGTGATTCAAGCCTGCAATATCCTAACCAAACTGGAAACAACTAAACAATGTATGCTTCCGGTGGGAATCGAACCCACGACCCCCGGGTCAACAGGCAAACGCCTTAACCACTGGACCACGGAGGCAATCATATATTAAAAAAATAACAAGTTCATATAAGTTTTATAAAGATAAATAAATATAAATACTTAGTATAAATTGAAGTCATCCAACGCGTATAGAATATTCTTGGAAATTACGGTGATGATTTTAAATATTACGGGGATTAACGTGTAAAGCATTTTTCTATGAGTACACACTAGCTTTTGTCCGCGGCTTCGCTCGCGTTAAGTTTCATACAAACTCTCATTCCCTATTTTATCCCATTGGGGGGTAGAGTTGATCAAAATCCTTTCTTAGCGGATGCCTACGTCGTAACATCTACCTGCATGCCAAATTTCAGCCCGATCCGTCCGGTGGTTTGGGCTGTGCTTTGATAGATCACTAAGTCAGTCAGTCACCTTTGAGTTATATATATTTACATATCCCGCCAAGGTAAGCAGTTCAAATTACCGTGGCAATTCAAAACGTAATTTTTTAAATGTCTAAATAGTTTAACAAGTTATTTGTTGCTGGAATAGACTAGTGCAAAGCTAAAACTATTGCGTTTTTATGCATTGCTATTAACTTCTCCTCTGATAACATACATACATGCATGCATAGTAGTGTAGACAGAGCCTAGAGCTATAATACTTTACCCATTCCCTCGATCGGCTTTTACAATTTGCGCGGAAAGAGAAGCAGCTGGTACATTCTATGTTTTCTCTTTTCTTCCAGACCAGCATGGAAGAGACCTCTGTAAACGAAAATAAGAAAAGCTGTAATACGAAATGCGTTTATTATATTTGTATTATGTTACTACGTGGTATCCTGTTTATCCCTATTCGCCACAAATTCCACCGTCAATTCGTGGAATATAAACTAAAACTGGTGGGCGAGAATTTAAAAGGTAAATGATTGCTGTTTAAAACTTGCTTATATTTGTATTTTGGTCCGGGACGGGAAAGTGGTTTATTCTACTCGCCTAAAAACGATAATTGCTGACTAGTTTGTGATTGCCTGTGTTTTCGAGATAGGAGGGCAGTTTGTGATAGTCACTCGCCTCTGTGCTCTGCTTTCAACTGTTAACTTAAACAGAGAGGAAAACAATAGTCGCCTAGAACACATGATTCCTGTTTGCGACTAATTTGTGATGGCGTGTAAGTCCAGGACAACAGATTAAGTTGGGCTAAATACTCCCCTCTGCGCTCTGCTGTGCACTTGTCAAATGTGAAGAAAAACTGAGAGGGGAGGAATTGTAATAGTTGCGTAGAACGGATGATTGCTGTTTCCGACTAGTTTGTAATTGCATGTAAGTCCGGGCGATGGGAGTAGTTTGTTTGTCTACTATTCAATGGAGAGTTTTCAGTAGACTTTTGTTACATTGTTCACAAATAAACACTCTCTCGAACGAATAACAGATTTAAGTTTGCATAGATTACAAAGTTTAAGTACAGTTTATTCGTTTATTTTCTATTAACTTTACTTAACGATCTTTACTTAACACTTATTCGTTTTCATTATTACTTATTACATACTACTAAATAACAATTTTTAAACAAACGAAGAAACTTAATCTCCAACGGATAATACAGGAATTAATCGTAATTCATAATAAATGAGCATACTACACCCTTTCCCGGATTAAAGGGGCTTATTCAAAATATCACGGAAAATCAGAGGGGAAAACGCCTCTCACCTATTGCTTAAGAGCTTAGCCCCTAAGATATTACGAGTATTATTAGGTTCCGCATGCGATATTAGAAGCCAACGATTGTGTCAGATTTTTATTGCCATAATCATGAGAAAAACATTGTTATTACGAATTTCAATCAGATAGGGACATATAGTTTTAGTCGTGGTAGAGTCACGCTACCGGCAAAATAAATTGCTAGTAGCATGAATGGGCCGGCTCGTCCGGACAAGTACCACACTCTCACAGAAAATCGACGTTTGAGTAGAAGCTTTACCGCTTCTATGCTTCGTTTGGTGAGTAAGAGAGCCGGAGGCCCATCTTTTCCCCTCCCCTTCCCATTTACTTCCTCTAACTCCTTAAAAGGCCGACAACGCACCTGTCACACCTTGGTGTTGCATCGGCAGCGGTGATCACTTACCATCAGGTGACCCGCTTCCTCGTTCGCCGCACTATATCATAAAAAAAAATGGTCAGCCAAAACTAAGCCTAATTTTTTTTGTTTATGTCATTGCTGGCAATAATATACCCTGCCAGCAATGACATTGAGAAGGCTGTTAGAGCTGCCGTCCATCCGACGCATCAGGGAGGTTACACTCTTTCTCACTATTGTTTAGAAGGTGTCAACGTGAGCCTCTTCAAATATACCTGATACGGAGCAGTATCTCGGCAATCCCAAAAGCGCCCTCAATTCATTATTATATTGGACTTGAAGGGCGTTGTTTGTATTCTGCGTATATTTGACCCATAGATTGCAAGTGTAAATACCTGGTACGCCTTAAACAATGTTATTATCACGCACTAGGAGTGTATTTGGCAAATCTACGGGCCTGCATATTACATCTGACACACAGCGCCCTTCGCTCCCTATATATACAATATATTCAATATCTACGTGTACCACGTGTAACACTCCAAATGTATGAATATATTTATTTTTCCGTATCCAGATTTTAATTTTGTAAAATAAATAGAACAATGTTTAAACGGAACGGAGTACGTTAAATTTTATTAATTTTTGTACGGATGTGTAAACGTCAATATTTATAAAGGATTCATCTCTGAATAGGGGCATGGCTGATGGCTACAAAAACATACCTACATATCTATATGCTTATCATTTTATTTTATTAACAAAAATAAGTTGTAAAGCAGTAATACCAAAGCACCGCACAACTTAATGAAGGACTACGGTTCATAATATTGTCCATAATGGAAAGACAGATTCCAATGCTATGAGACCCAAACGATACGTCTATCGTGAGTGATTATATGTACATGAATGCACATAGAAAAAACAATCACATTATTGGGATGGGTTGCTAGCCACATCACCTATGACTATTGAGATATTCACCTATGCATGCGATTGGCTTTTACGATCTGCACGGGAAGAGAAGCTGCAGATACATAACGTTTTTGACTTGATAAAGTATCGGTAAGTATAATATAAGTAAAGATGATATAGTAATCGAAGAATGCCGGCTGCACGCACGAAAAAATGTCACGTTCCGTATGCAAACGAGAGCGCGAAATAAACGATAGTGAGGCACGATCGGCCAATGCATTCGGTTTGTGACGCATCTATCTCTCTTGCACGCGTTATCACACGTTATCACGTAAACTTATCGTCCGTAAATCAAATTTACAGGCAACCATATTTTTTGATTTATGTCAATGTTTTAGGCATTAGAAAATATAACATTTTCATCATGGCGAGCTTCGTGGCGTAGTGGTTAACACACCAGCCTGCGACACAAGGGTGCCCGGGTTCGATCCCCGGTCAGGTCAGGATGAAAAATGATCTTTTTCAGATTGGCCTGGGTCATGGATGTTTATCCATATATGTATTTGTTATAAAATATAGTATCGTTGAGTTAGTATCCCATACATAACACGTCTCCAACTTACTTTTGGGCTAGCTCAATGTGTGTGATTTGTCCGTATATATCTATTTATTATTTACTGAACTGTTTATCCGGTGACGAGGTCACTGGCGTTGTGGGCGTAAGCTTTATTTTCGCTCGCGCCTGTGACGCAACCTCGGGCGTACCCCACTGGGATTATAAAGCTATATCAGATGCTTTAAGACAGCTTAAAAAATGTAACACCAGAGTAGGCTGAAACACGAAAAACACAACATACCGTAAGATGTTAAGTCAAGACTGTAAGTTTTTATCCTGAAGACCTAAAATGGTCTTCAGGATAAAAACTTACAGTGATCGGATTGATCGGATCTCCGACCATGAATTTCAAACTATCTCAGGTGAAGATGCAACTGAAAGCACACTCAGAGGACAGAATGATTTACATTAATCTCTCTATAATTTTGAAAAACGTAAAAAATGTAACGTAGTTGTTTCTTGTTGGTGAAAGATGTTTTAAAAACGGCCCGGTAGTTTTAGAGTTTATCTGTTACAAGCAGATACACAAACAATCAAATCTTTCCTCTGTACAATGTTAGTCTAGTCCTAGACTAGAGCTCAATAACCCAGTAACGTGTTAATCTATCTAAAACACCTTATTTTCACACCTTAGAAGTCACCAGAACCTCAGAAAATTAACTACAAGTATTCGTCCGCCTATCCAATTGAACAGTCTCTCCTAATGGAATACCTAATACGAAGTACCTTCTCACTACTCACACATAAGGACTATTTCATGATAAAAAATAAAAGAATAAAAAATAGCTAGAGCCCACCGCCCTAGCAACGTCTTATTCCAGCTAAAACGCGATTTTTCACATCCAATTTGGCAGAACCTATACTGACTACGCGCTTATAATTTACGAACGAAACTTCGGCTAGAGATTGTGAAAATACGCGTGCTTTTATCTCTATACATTATCCTATTATTTTTCTCGCCTTGGTAATAATTCAATTTGTGAAGTTCCCGGCGCCGGCCCAGCCGGACCTTGTTTATGAGCGCGGAAGCTTAAGGCAGCTTTCCATCGAAGCTTTTTGCCAACTACGAAGATGTATTGTTGTGATTTAATATTGTCGATTTGGTGCCTGCAGCGCAATGAGGGCTAACGTTTTTGCTCACTAGTTGAGTAAGGTTTCGAAAAGCTTTTTATTATACGCGTGGCAACAAATTTCACATTTCAGTCATATTTAATGCCTTTGTCTACATAAACTGTATAACCTTATTACTTTAAACAAGCGATTACTGTATACGTGTGAATTTATAGAAACAACTAGCATTCGCCCGCGGCTCCGCCCGCGTTAATGTTGATCCCTCGGGAATAGTACTTTTTCCCGGGATAAAAGGTAGCCTATGTCCTTCTCCGTACTCCAGAAAACTTGTATGCAAAATTTCATGGTGATCGGTTCAGTAGTTACGGCGTGAAAGCGTAACAAACAAATAAACAAACAAACAACCTCACTTTCGCATTTATAATATTAGTTAGGATTAGGATGTAACCAGTGGCTTTAACAATTTCGGTTTTTGGGGGCAAAAAATCGATAAAGCTGTGTCTCATATGCGGGAAAATACGTATTTCCGTCTCATCATCATCAGGTCTTTTTAGTCTCCACTACAGGAACACGAACCTCTCTGTACTACTAGAGCTATATTTGGCCAGAGCAGCCAGAGGACTTGGCCTACACTCTCCACGCTGGCCAGATGGGTTGGAGAGGTCTCACAAATGTTTATAAGCTTTGTTTAGCTTGTATTTCCTTATAAAAAGAAAAGACTTGGAGTGGTCCTTTTCTACTCTGCCGGATACTACACGGCATATTTCCGTCTCATTCTCGGTTTTCCAGATCCTATTAAATGTCATTTGGTATACATTACACATAACGGTACACTAGCGTCTCTAACGGAAAATACACACGGGTTTTTTTTTAAAGAATAATTTAAATGCATTTGACCTCTATCAACAACAGGAAACAACGATGAGGTTTAGCGATGGCCCTCATTTCATTATCACACCACGCGCTGGGGAAACAAGATTCATGAGCATCACCTCAAGGCTTGGCGATCCTCAACAACACGATTCTCTAGATTTAGCAGCAGTAATAATAATAAATATATACGGACAAATCACACAGATTGAGCTAGCCCCAATGTAAGTTCGAGACTTGTGTTATGGGATACTAACTCAACGATACTATATTTTAGTATAGGATTTTATGCTGTAGTAAAGTACAGCATAAAATCCTATACGCCATATCGTTTTAGCATTGTAAAAGCGTTATTTAAACCTGCCAGCACCTCAACGCTTATAGTGGTTTTATAAACGTCAGCCTTGTCACTGCTTTACTATGCTCAATGTTCATTCAGTGGCAAAAATATGCGTGTAAAATTTAAAATCTGTTTTTAGATGGGTCAATTTTATCTGCCCCCGACTGTACATGTTAGTAAGTTCAGAGTCATCATCATCATCAGATCTTTTTTAGTCTCCACTGCAGGAGCATGACCCTCTCTGTACTACCGGAGCCTTACTTGGCCAGAGCTGACAGAGGATTTGGCCTGCACTCTCCTCGCTGGCCAGACGGGTTGGAGAGGTAGTAGGAGTAAGTTCAGAGTAGTGGATGTCCAATTTCGTTATGTTCTTGAAGATTGTTATTTTTTTAAATCGTTTGTATTAATAAGGTTTCTAAGGCAGATTACCAAGTTCTAAGTCTTTGTCATAAAAAGCGTTAGGATTTTTCAGTCCGGAGGCGGGGCCTATCATAATGCAAATTAATTGAATGAGAAATCACGCATCTGTTGTTTAGTCCAGAATAATTTGAATTGGGATGTGTCGTAAAATGCAAACATAGGCATTCTTTCCACTGTTTTTCCCGAAATTATGACCTGGTTTGGTATGCAAAAGACGGCTGAACTTCTATTTAAAAGGCAGGCAGTACTCTGTTAATAACTCGTTGCAGATATCCATGGGTGATATGTCTCCTGCCATCAGGTGTTTTGTATGCTTGTTTGCCTGCACAAATATAAAAATAAAGTCATTTAGACTACCCCAAATACATAATATTATGTATATAGAATTATTCTTTATTGGTGTTCCAAACAGGCTTCTAAAAGTTCGGTATGTTGTAATGAAAATAACTGGCGGAGGGGTGTACATTTATAGATTCGACAATCTAATAACAAATCATGACGTCAATATGTTCCGAAGGTCGAAGTTATTTCATGAAAAAAAAAATTTTTGTCTGTTTTACGTGATAACGTTTTTTTTTTTTTTTTTTTTTTTTTTTATTTAATCCAAATAATACACACAAAACAATTTTCCTTATCTATAACGCCTAAAAACCATGTTATGGTTTGTCTAGGTTTTTTTGATGCGTGATTCCTACTACAACAACTGCTGCTGCTGCTACTGCTGCTCCAGAACGTGACATTTTTAGTGCGTGCGGCCGGTGTTCATCTATTTAAAAGAAGTTATCACGTCTAAATGCACTGTGTAGGTGCTGTCTGTGCTCTCAGCACGTAAAATAAAATTCACGTTCAATCAAAACAAAATACTTGCACGCTTCTCTTATATATAAACTTATATAAAACGGAACGCTTATAGAATCACCCGGTCGTCCGTCTGTCTGTCTGTGTTTCTGTCTGTCAAGACTCTTTTTCTCCGGAACGCGTAGAGCGAACGCGTCTCTTGGAGCTGTGAAAAATTGATCTTCTAAGCCAACTCTCTACCGCAAAACTCTATACCGCAAATTTTCGTATTTTTTCGACATTCGCAAGGGAATTAACCTACAGGGTACTTCCCGTGAACTCAGAATCTTGAAATTTGGTACGAAGCAACGTCTTATAGCACAGATAAAGAAAACATTGCGAAAAGCATTATTTTCTAATTACATCATATAATAAAAAGTTATCATTTGTAATAAATAATGTATTGTTTCACGCAGCTTTTATCCGCTAAATGTCGAGTAGACCAATTTTCATCGCTAACGATAAAAAAATATTAAATGGAAAGCAAGCCTTATATGGTAGAAACTACAACTTAAGTGTGCTTTTATCCGGACTTCCTTTCATTTAAGACTTTTGTTTACATTTTTAAGCAGTTTTAATGCAAATATTTATTAAATATAGGATTTAATGCCTAATTAATCCGTAGTAACAGAAATAGTTAACTTTGTTGTTTCTAGATGTATTTTTTTCACATAGTGTGGCCAGACACCCACATCACATAGTATCTATAGATAATTTATGAAATATGAACAAAAAGACAATTCAATACACATTTATTTTTATATAGAGACGTTAAATACGCTTAATTATTCTTATAAGTGTGAATACTAATATTGCCATGTCCTATCCTATGTGGTGAGCTCCGTGGCGCAGTGGTTAACACGCCAGCCTGCGACACGAGGGCCCCGGGTTCGATCCCCGGTCAGGTCAAGATGACAAATGATCTATTTCAGATTGGCCTGGGTCTTGGATGTTTATCTATATATGTATTTGTTATAAAATATAGTATCGTTGAGTTAGTATCCTATAACACATGTCTCGAACTTACTTCGGGGCTAGCTCAATCTGTATTTATTTATTTATCCTACTAAGATATCCCACAAATTTTATAGCAACTTATATTAGGAATGGTCCTATAAACGCAATATTGAATATAGCTGTCGAAAAATGTTCTTATCTATTCCATACAAATACGTGAAGCGTGACGTCACAGGTATGCGCCTTTTGTTTAAAATGTTTCGGACTAACGAAAAAATGTGACTTTGAAACCTATATATCTGAAAGAGCTTTTATATTAACAAGGTATTTCTTTTACTGTCGTGTATAGGTATTTCTAGAGGTCCTATAGCACAACGAAAATAAAATAATTAGGTCGAGGAAAGTCTTTTTGTATTGTGTATGGTTGGTGGATGTCCGACGCTGCGCTTGCCGATACGTGGTTGCCATTCGAGAATCCTTCTGCTCAATCGGCCATCGGTTCTACACGCTATGCGCCCCGCCCACTGGACGCTGGCCGCTTCCAACCGGTCGTATTGGAAATCCTTAGGGGAGGCCTATGTCGAGTAGTAGACCTCTTGCGGCTGATATGATGATGATGATGATTGTGTATGGAGACTTTATCCCTTCATACAAAAGAGCTTTGATACCTAAACTTTGATAGCTAAATTCGAAGACAAAAAATACTAAAACTAACTTTATGTTAGTAAAGTTAGTTAACTAAAGGCGTGTTTACAGGTATCTTAAAAGTCGGCAACTCATCAGCACCTCCTCTGGCGTTGCAGATGTCCATGGGCGACGGTGACTACTTTCCATCAGGTGGCTTGTCTGCTCGTTTGCCGTCAAATATAAAAACAATAAAAAAATGTTAATGTTATTGGAAACGCACTAGGTTTATAACCATTAAAATTTTATTCGTGGCCTGTTTTCTATTTACCCCTTGTTGTTACTAAAAATTTAAAAAGTGTACAGTTCCTTTGTTAATTATTGACAAAAATATGATTGACAAAAGTCAGGAAAATATTACTTTATATCAAAACCAGTCGGAAGCAACCAACACAACCGAAAATTTTAAGATAAAAAAAAACATTCCTCCCTAACCTTATGCACAATCCTTATTGAGAAGAAAATGCAGTCAGAAGTGGCGTCGCTTAAGAGAGAACTGTCACTTGCCAACTAGGATCCAGCTTTGAACATTAGCCACTCCAGGGATACCTGCAAGAGAAAGTTTTATAGCGATGTCTCTGGAAGAATAGGTTACGACCGCTGAAGTTCTCAAGTAGTAAAGTGTTCTTCATATACTTTAACTTAGTTTTGAGGACTTTATTTAAGCTAGTTTTCGCACGCGGCACCGCTCGGTTGAATTTACCCTATGTTTGGCACAGCGGGTAATTCATATTCATTTATTCATCGCTTACATATAATACATAATATAAAGATGATACAAAGCACCGATAATATGTCACATGTACCCTGTCAGGGTGTCGCGATATAAATTTACTACACATTATTAAATAAATTAATAGTAATTTAATAATGATAAGCATGATTTCTTCCATGCTGGTCTGGAAGAAAAGAAAAAACGTAGAATGTGCCTGCTGCTTCTCTTCCCGCGTAGATCGTAAAAGCTAATCGAGGGATTGAGCTAAAATCTGCGGGATCATGTCAATAGGCGATGCGGCTAGCAACCTATCACTATTTTGATTCCGTCTTTCACCACGTCCGAGACCGAGAGGCAGTTCCGAACAACTCTGACATCAAGGTGTGCATGGTCGATTGACCGTATCACCTACTCGAAATGATCATGATGATCTATACGCCCTCCACCATGCTAAATGTTACCATAAGGTCTTAGAGACCTAGACTTTGTCTACCTCACAAGAGAAAAAAATGTGATACTATGTATGTAAATAAAATAAATAAAAATAAAAATAAAAAAGCCTTTTTATTCCAGTTCAGCAATTTCAATGACCTAACAACATGCATAAATACATAAAGATCAGTTGAATATTTAATATTACAATAATTTCTAATTACTATGCTTAATTTAATCATTCATTAATAATATATTAGGTTACCTATAACTATTCTTTTTTTTTTCTTTTTATATACTCACAATAATAATTTATTAGTAAATTGTTACAAGTAAGATTATTAAGTTAGTTATTACTTCTATAACGTCTATTAAACTACTTATTTATAATTAATAACAATAAAATATAATTCATATTTAGCGTTTCCAAAATTTAATATTTACTGGACCCCTCTTCGGGTAAAGGCCTCCTCCAGAGTGTTCCATGCATCTCTATTCTTCGCAGTGTTCGACCAGTTTAGACCTGCAACGTCTATTATTTCATCTTTCCATCTTCCTAACGGTCTTCCAGGACGTCTGGTTCCGATGGGACCTTTCCAGAGCGTTACAGATTTCGTCCATCTATTATCGGTATAGCGGGCTAGATGTCCGGCCCATTCCCATTTAAGACGTCGCGCAAAAGTTAAAGCATCAATTACATTTGTACGTTTTCTGATAGTTTCATGTAGTTTTAGACATGAAACTATGTATGTACTAAGCATTATCTACCCTTTGTACTTTCCCAAGCCTCACAAAATTTTCGTACAAAATTTTACACCAAATTCAGGTCAGCAGTTGCAGCGTGTTCTTCACGTTTAAGCACACATAGAAACAGACAGACTAACGTAGTAACCTTTGGATTTATAACAATGACTAAAATAATAAGAATGGATACGCGTGTTAAAGTTTGAGTCAAATATCTGTTACTTTTTCACATAGAAGTTGGCAAGCAGCCAATGTCCATTGAGACGATACAATTCACAATACAGTTCAGAAGCAGTATCGTTCATAGACAACTGTCAGTTGCCAACTAGCACTGGAATACTCTATGTATACCTGGACGAGAAAGTTTAGAGCAGTCTCCGTGGAACAGATAAATAAATATATACGGACAAATCACACAAATTGAGCTAGCCCCAAAGTAAGTTCGAGACTTGTGTTATGGGATACTAACTCAATGATATTATATTTTATAACAAATACATATATAGATATACATCCAATACCCAGGCCCATCTGAAAAAGATCATTTTCCATCTTGACCTGGCCGGGGATCGAACCCGGGCACTCTCGTGTCGCAGGCTGGCATGTTGACCGCTGCGCCACGGAGCTAGCCAGACAGAAAGGTAACGACCGCTGAAATTGTAAAATGGGAAAGTAATCGTCGCTCAGGTATATGCAGTATCCTAACTTAACTCATACACGGACACTCAACCGGACACAATAGTAATTATTATAGATTTACTTCTACAGGCGTGGGTGTCCCGGAAAGCGTATACTTGAAGCTACTTTATGAGAGTAAAAATAATATTGATCGTTGTTTGTCATATAGTCTTAGTTTTTGTTTTGTTTTTAACATTACATTATACCAATGCAAAAAAAACTGTCTGTAAAGTCGGTTTATGGACGATAATTTAACGTGATAACAGTGGAAGAGAGATAGATGCGTCACAAGCCGAACGCTTAGGCTGATCGTGCCTCTCAATCGCTTGTTTCGGCTCTCACTTGCACTCGGAACGTGACGTGCAGCTGGCGTTTATCGGTTTATAAGACGTTATCTGGTCAAGAAAGTGTTTTTAACAAAAAAAAAATATAACAAGTTGTAATATACCAACACAATACGTAGCTGGCAGTGGGCCATTGTCCACTGAGGCGATACAGTTCACTACGAGTACAGTTCAGAAGTGGTGTCGTTTATAGAGAGTGGTCAGTTACTAACTGATAATGTGAGCTGCGTGAGAAAGATTTAAAGTAATTGTCCCGAACCACTCCCTTTTTACTGATGAAAACACACAAATTGATTCCCACAATAAGTTGTGAAATTGTGTCGTAAGATTAGTATCTTACGACACAAATTCACAACTTACTGTGTACTGTCAACGATACTATATTTTGTAATAAAGATACATAAACAGCCGTGTGGTTTCCCGCAGAGTAGAATAGGACCACTCCAAGTCTTCCCATGGATGTCGTAAGAGGCGACTTAGGAAATACAAGCTAAACAAAGCTCATAAACATCAATGAGATCTCTCCAACCCGTCTGGGTAGCGAGGAGAGTGTAGGCCAAATCCTCTGACTGCTCTGGCGAAGTATGGCTCCGGTAGTACAGAGTATAGAGAGGGTCGTGCCCCTGCAGTGGAGACTAAAAAGACCTAATAATGATAATGATGATACATAAACAGATAAACATCCAAAGCCCTGGCAAATCTGAACAATTTCCATCAAATTTAGCATATAGATGTTTTGGGGGCGAAAAATAATATATAGCTGGATCTCATACTCGTATCTGTGAAAAGTCGGTTTCGAAGGTATAGTACCATTAAATGTAATTTCAGGTACCCCACGCTGCACTACGCTGTAGCGAAAAATTCACGCGCCTTGGTTAATCTGTAGGTTTTGTAGGTCAAAGGGTTAAGCGTTTTTACTATCAAACAAAGTGCCATTGAATACCGAGCCAATACAGTTCACAAAGTTCAGAAGCGGTGTTGTTAAGAACTGTCACACTCCAGGGAAACCTGAATGAGAAAGTTTAGAGCGGCGTCTCTGCGGAAAAGAATAGGTTATGATCACTTACCTTGACTATGAAGTTTTTAAATGAAAAATGTGGCCATTCATGGATATGCGGTGTCTTAGCACATTTTTCTACTTTAAAAATATGATGCTACTTTATTAAAGCGAAAAGTTTGCGTTCCTAGTAAATTTTTTGTTCATTTTATATACAGATATAACAACGATATGGAGCAGCACGAAATTTTTAAAACTATAGGAGCCCGCGTCTTCACTCGCAATTATTCGTCCCTCGGGTAGAATGAAAATAATATTTTTTCTGGGATGTAAGACTATCTGTCCTTCTCCGTGTATTTTATGATGATCGGATTTGTAGTTAAGCTGTAAAAATCTTGTAATACGGTTAAATTTGTAATACTATTTTCAGTACAAATTATTCCAAAACATGGTTCTAGGTCTACAGAAAAATAATAGTTTCTTTGCCAGAAAATCCACTACCTAAGTACATGAAAGACACAACTTTCTTATCCCAAACTGTTACTTTTTACGTAGCAACTTATCGAAAACCCGTAACTTTCATAACTTTATTTGCAGATTATTATTAGTAAAGAGTGATGATGGGGCATCTAGAAACCCCAAGTCACGCTGAAGTCTGACAGACTCTTAGAAAGAGGGAACAAACCCTTCAGTGCACCCTAATCGTTCGGAAAAAGGATCATATTTTTCCACTAACAGCAATGTTTTTTCTTGACAAAGTGTTCGCGCGTGAGGCGTAAACAACGGGTTATATCTTGTTTTATGAGTGATTTGCAGGTACCCTACTCTATGGTATGTACGTGTGTACAAAGCCAACGATGTCGCGATCAATTTGATTGAATTACAAACTACATTTCTCTCTGACTTAAGGAAAATATTTCTGTTCTTGTAGTGTTCACAGAATAAGTAAATAGACTTATTCTATTAAAAGTAGATATTCTGTCGTCTCAGGCAACACATGAGTAGGAACTGGGTAGAAGTGTACCAACCGGTGTGATGTGAAGACATTGTGGGTTATTCCGTGCTCATCCCACGAATTCTCATCCCATGTATTTTTTGGATTATTTTTTTGCTCTATAATCCTATTTCTATTCTTAACTCATCCCAAGCATTATTTTTAATTGTGTATAGCTAGCGAGCCAATACCCAAGTGTACAGTAGCACTAGTAAACAGAACACTACAGTTTCTTTGGCATTATGTGCTGCCGACGCTGCTGCCCATCAGAAGAATTTTAAAGCTGAAGAATGATAGGAATTTTTTGGATTTGGAAAGGAAATAAAGGTGTCGGGATACTACTCACTGCAATGAATGGGGGAAAAGCAAGTAGCAGCTTGGAAGGCCGGACCGCGCGTACCCGAATCCATACCTGCAACCACCGGACAGCAGAGGCAGTCGAGGATGATACCCCTGACCATATTACCATTAGTTCATAAACGCAAGTTATCATTAAAACGACTTATTCGTACTTAGTTAAGAACCCGTTTTATCGCGGATTTCTCCCCACTATTTTTTTAACTAATTACGTTGCTACATTACTTAATTATTATTTAGTTAATATTAATTAGTTAATATTTGTTATTGCTTCTAATTTTACTTTTCTTAGCCGTGTGGTATCCGGCAGAGTAGAATAGGACCACTCCAAGTCTTCCCGTGGATGTCGTAGAAGGCGACTTAGGAAATACAAGCTAAATAAAGCTTATAAACATCTAAGACACCTCTCCAACCCGTCTGGCCAGAGTGGAGAGTGTAGGCCAAGTCCTCTGGCTGCTCTGGCCAAGTATGGCCCTAGTAGTACAGAGAGGGTCGTGCTCCTGTAGTGGAGACTAAAAAAGGACCTGATGATGATGATGATGATTGCTTCTAATTATTTAATTATTTATCTCCGTAGTAGTAGTAGTAAGATCGTTAAAGCTGATCAAGGGAATGGGCTAGCAATCCCATCACTATTTCGATTCCATTTTCATCAGCTACATGCCCAACCAATACGCTAAACGTGACCTTTGACCTTAGGCTCTGTCTATACCGTAAGGGATAAAGACGTGATACTATGTATGTACAACGTATGATTTATGTTACGCCAATGCATCAAGGAAATCTTTTTTTTCATCATATTTTCTCAAACATCTATTAGGTAATAGACTTCCCGGAACTACGGAAGACAAAGTAACTTTGCAAACTGAATCATTATTGGCTTCTCTCTAGTCTCAAATAGAATCGAAGAAAGCCATTTTCTTATCATTGCGATGCAAGTCTTTCAAAGTTTAGACAAAGACCGCGTGTCGCGTCCAATTTATTTGAATTGGTGTTAGCGGTTGAGAGAAAGCGAAGAAAAACTTCATGTCAGCTTGTATCAAATGTAAGAGCATATGAAGCAATACCTGGCGTGGTCCCCGTAGTGATATGTGACCAAAAGGAGTATAGAATATCTCGAGCCCCTCGTTCAGAAGACACGGTAAGCCGTTGGTCCCGACTGACATAAATAAATAAACTTATACGGACAAATCACATAGATTGTGCCCCAAAGTAAGTTCGATACTTTATTAAGGGTGTTATTTAAACGGTAAGCAGAATATTCGATCGCTAACATAACGTGTTCCACAAAAATATGTAAATTATAATTGTATATAACATGACATCAGAAAAAAAAGAAAAAAGAAAAATATTAAATATCAAACAAAGCCCTTCAGGCAAGTAGGCGACCAATACTGTTGAAAAGAGTTTCTTTCGGCGTCTTCTTCTCTGCAGTGGTCGGTTCCGAAACGCTAGTAGTTTGTAGCTTTTGAACAATAATTAATAATTTAAATATAATATAATAAGTATTATTTAAAATGTGAATTGATGTAAAAAAGTGCCTGAAAAGGCCTATTTTCTGAATAAATCTTTGAATTCTTATTTCTGTTAGCAAACAAATGTAATCGGTCAGCTAAAATAGCTAGTCCGGCAGCAACTTATGGTCAGCAAAACCTCTTTTCTGCCTTCGGTCGTTCCAGGTGGAAAACAAAAGCTTATCCAAATGTTTTCTCTGCTGCCCCAATTGTAAAATCTGCTGCCCATATAATTATTCAGCAGCCCAATTAATTACTTTCCGTTTATTAATAAATAAATATATAAATAAAAAAACAAGACCCAGATCAATCTGATTAAAAATTTTTCTATGAAGACCTGACCGGGAATCAAACTCGGGGCCTCTGGTGTGACAGCCTGACATGAATACACAGGACGTCAATGATGTGTGACTGACCAACTGACGTCATTAGATGGCAAATGTCAGGCTAAATCAGATTTCTTTGAGCAACTTGAAAATTTGACACTAGCGATAGCACACATCTAAAACAACCAACATTAAAAATATGTATATATTTTTAATGTTGGTTATGTATATTCACTATTAGCGTTATCTACAATTTTTTTAATTTCTTTTTTGCTCAAGATTTGAAAAATGAAAACGATTTAAAAAATACTTTTCATTTATAATTTTGTACATAATGATCGAATTTGAAACCCTTGGCAAAATTTAAATCCCTAATTGAAGACAGAATGGCAAAAAATTGAGATTTTATAGATGATCGACTATCTGATCGGTGAATATGATTGGAACAATTTTTTACGAATTTGTGTATGATGCTGATTCAAAGATTTAAGCAGTGCCAGGGTTTTAAAATAGACCAAGATATAAGCCCAGAGATATAAATAAGTAGCACACTGACGGAACAGTTTGTGGCAACATAGCATGCAAAGTTAGTTGGGGACAGGACCCGCGTCACAATAACTTGAAATTTATGTGGATGTCCTGCCAACCTGACGATGCCAGCTGTCCGCGCGTGTCGCTGAGTTGGCAGAATTGCTGCGCCGTTCACGGATACATGACCGGCATTATTATTGTTTGTTTAAAGCAAATAATACTGATTTTGATTGGAACGAATATGAAACAGTTTTTTTTACAGATATAAACTAGATAACTGGACATTTTCATTTTGTACGCAGGGTTTTGCTATGAATGCCTAAGGAAAGGAAGGCATCTTAAATTGGAAACACTGTTATCAATTTAAGATGTCTTCGAGGCTAAGCATTCAAAAAGTAGAATCATCAATAACCATTTTGTCGTCGGATCAGCACAAATCGACAACTTTAATACCAAATTAAAGTTAGTACGCAATTACCAGACAATTGGTGACTACCATTTCCATCGCATATTCGCACCATTTAACCAATTTACCGGATCATTAAATAAGTATAAATATGAATATATTTTAGAGAAGTGCAATAACTATGATTGAACGGGTTAACTCGAAATTACAGAGGGTGTCCGATTGGGGAGACGCCAATCTTGTTAAGTTTAACCCGTCCAAAACACAGGCGTGTCTCTTTTCTGCAAAAAAGAGTGCTTTCCCACTTGCACCTACTTTCCAGGGTGTTTCCTTGCCGTTGGTTGACCACCTTGGGCTTTTAGGCATGACAGTCACGTCCAAATTAAGCTTCGGCCAACAGATTGAGTCGATGGCACTAACTGCTTCCAAGAAGTTGGGCATCATCTCAAAGGTTCGGCGGTACTTCAGCTCTGAACGGCTGCTTAATCTCTATACAGCCCAGGTTCGCTCTTGCATGGAGTACTGCAGTCACCTTTGGGATGGCTCAGCTAAATACCAGCTTGAAGCATTGGACTCTGTTGACCGAAGAGCCCGCAGGCTCATAAACAACGACGTGGTCTCAAATAGGAAATTGCAATCCCTGGAGCATCGCCGTAAAGTCGCATGCCTATCGGTATTTTATAGGATCCATTTTGGAGAGTGTGCGAAAGCGCTCTTTGAGCTAGTTGAACCCTCACCATTCCTCCATCGGACTACGAGGCGCAGACAGAAATTTCACCCTTTTATCGTTGGAATACCAAAGAGTCGAACTAAACGCTTTGACAGTTCCTTTTTGGTTCGAGTAGCTAAGGTGTGGAATGAACTGCCTGCGTCTATATTCCCAAACAAGTACAGTCCCGGGACATTCAAAAGTAGAATAAATGGGTATCTCTTGGATAGGCATGTAACATCCTCGTCTTCATCGTCACTTACCATCAGGTGAGATGGGAGACAAATGCCTAATTCAATATTTAGTAAAAAAAAAAAAAAAAATATTTTGATAACCAGTAAAAAAATATTTGTATATCGAGAGATCACTATTTACAAGTACCGGCAATGATGTTAAAACACGCCTTCTCTGCTGCTAATCCAAGGTGGGCTAGGGCTAACAAAAAGTGACGGCTGTATTCTCATAGATGCGGGACCGGGGGCTGTACCTTACTATCAGAGACTACTCCTTTTTGATCTAACATACTCATTTTTTATTACTTTTGTTTAAATTTGACTAGTTCACATCTATTTATTACAACTAAGCAACTTATCAAGGTTCTTCGGACTACGTAAGTCTTTCAAAACTGAAGTAGCCACGAGCTGTCAATCAGTTCGCCATTTGTTACCGCGTGACGCGGGTACTGACCGACAGACAAACGACGCGAGCGTTTTATACGTACGTATTGATGATATTGGAGAAACTCGCGCAATTTATCACGCTCAAACAATGTAACGAGTTTCGAGCGACTGGCGACCAGTGTCAAGACAAAGTAAGGCTTTGTTCATATTGTTCACAGTGAGTCGCACAAATGTGACCTAAGACGAGTGCTTAGGACGCAAGAATTTATTGACAATTTAAAATTGCGATTAGGCTTCTAAAATTAAGATTAGGAATATCTGTAATTTTATCGATACGTTTATAACCTCACGCTTATCAATCTTCAAAAGTTAGTTGGACACGTTCATTTTTCGTTCGTTTCATCCTTTGATGATATAAAGGGATAACACAGAATTGAGAGTGCGAAGTGATCTTGCTGTATATAGGTATATAGATTTATTTTTTTGAACATACAAACAGATAACATAAGTACACCTATTAAATATAAAACAACGTATGTTGTGAGGCCATTGCTATAATCATAATGATCAATATAGCTATCGATCAATTAAAGTTGTCCAGCGTTCTTATTCAGAATGACGTAACTATATTATAAAGCGTCTGGGAAAGCTAAAAAATTTAGCTTTAAATTTCTTAAAAGACTCTTTGGACGGACAGAGGAGGCTTTAGAATACGGTCCCGTTGGCACCCATTGGGTTAGGAATCTAAAAATACATTACGCTAGCAATAATCTAGCGATCCGCCCCGGCTTCGCACGATAACGATAAATTATACATATAAAACTTCCATTTGAATCACTCTATCTATTAAAGAAACGGCAAAAAAATCCGTTGCGTAGTGTTAAAAATCTAAGCATACATAGAGACACACAGCGGAAAGCGACTTTGTTTTATACTACTTAGTGATGCACCTTGCTACTGAATTTTCAATACTCTAGAACCTACTTATTCGTAGTTTAGAACCCATACAAAACGCAATCCACTCTAGACACCTCCTTACAATGCTCGTCCAACTAATGGTGATTCGGGAGTAGTCGGGCTCGCTCGGTCCTTCCTGCCCGAGATTTGGGTGGACAGTTTTTCTTTTCTAGTGTCCGACTCCACATAACGGACACTTTTATTGTTCTTTCAACCTTCGGCGGCCTAAAGTTGAGCTGCTATAGACTTATATTATTTTCGGGGCTGACACCCTGCATTTCTTTTATTCTAAGATAGGATAGCAAGAAATGCTCATAAACTTACTTAAAAAAAAGGATGTGCTTATTTCATTAGAATTTTGGCTGCAATTTTGCCAAAATATCAGACACCGTAACCAATCGCGGTAAGTGAAAATAATAGATAGTTTTTTACGATTTTTACTTATTTATATATGTAACTCTCTCATTTGTATAAACACTCATTTGTGAAACGATTTTAATAATTCCTTTTTAGTGTACCGTGTCCAAAAGGAACCATATTACTATGACTCCGAGTCCATCCGTCCGGCCGTCAAAAGGCTATATCTCATTCATTTCATTAATTAATTTTTAGCCAACATCAACCAACTGAAGGGCAATGGCATTTTCGACACTACTTTTCTACGGTCCTGTGCCATTGTTATCCACTGTTTTTCACTAAGCGGAACAATATCATCTGACCAGCGGATTCCAAAATCAAGTTTTTCTTAATGACCTATTTTCTTCCCTGAAATGACATTTCCTTTCGTATGTTTAGAACCAGCAGCACAACGCTTTTCACATTTTTATTTTATGGTTAGATACAACTAAATGGCACCATAATAAAATATTTTTTGACGAATGGTTTGTGCTTGCTTGAGTGCAAGAAAATAATAAAAAAAAATACAATGTAATTTTAAAGGATAAACTTTTTTTATTTTTTATCCCCTCGAGTGGCGCCGCCACTTATTGCTGAAAAAAATATGAAATCTGACACCGGCACTTTAAAAAAATCATATTTTGTATGATAACAAACTAAACATTTAATTAAAAATTATTGTAACACCACTTGTTTCTTTCATGTACTTTAGGTCAAGATGGCCAGTAGGTATGGAATTGAAATTAACATACGAAGTAAAATGATTGGTACGACTAATGCATTTTAGAACACATGCTAAAACTGATAGTTACGCTAGTAACTATCAGTCGTCATAAACGTGATAATAATGTGTGACAATCAAGTAAGTCAATAAAACAAGATTCAGTTTCTTTTTCAGCAAACAAACTGTTGCCGGAATATTTTTTTAGGCTTTAATAATAATGATCTTGTTCAATGTACCTCTAGTATCATCGGAGTCTCAGATAATTCTCCACGATACCCTTTGTCAGGCCATCGCCATAAATCTGTCAGTGGAGAAAATCTACAGCACGCCGCAACCTTTAGAATATAAAAAGTAAAACTGAGTATCTAACTTGTATTTTTAAGAAATATACGATAAGATAAATGAGTTTCCAATGATTTTTGTTTTTGTCTCTGTGGCCAAAATGAAACTTTCCATGAAATTTACTGTTAGATATAAGTTGTTAGATAGTACTGAAGATTTAAAGGATGAGTTAGACATTGAAAGACAACGCAGAGCATTGTCAGTCAGAGGCAATATGTTGGCCCATAGATTCACTCGCTATAATATACAAGTCAAGCTAACCCTTTTCAGAGCATATTGTCAAAGCTTCTACACGTGTGCTCTATAGACCAACTTCAAGTCAAATACTTATAATGCTCTGCGGATTCAATATAACAATACTTTCAGAGCTCAGGGTTGCTCGATTCTGTAGTGCATCAGGCATGCTTGTGGATGCTGGCATAGATGATTTCTATGCCATCATTTGCAAAAAGTCAGCCTCGATGGTGCGAAGGATGGTAGAGCTCCAACAGAGTCTTGCGGCTCATAGATGAGAGGATGGAAGCCGACGTTAAAAGAGGCATCATCATCAGGTCTTTTTAGTCTACACTGCAGGAGCACGACCCTCTCTGTACTACAAGAGCCATACTTGGCCAGAGCAGTCAGAAAGAAGCATACATAACATAAATCCTCCAATGAATAATTGGTTATGATGAAAATAATATAAAAAATGTGTTATTATCCTAATCTGTAGTGTAACGTGCCGATATGGACTTTAGTCTGAAATAAATGTTTTTTTTTTTAATTTTTGATGTAAGTGAAGCATGTGTCTTACAATAAACCGTGTTTAAAAAGTGTATTTTCTTGTTTCAGGTACGTTCAAACGAATTTATAACCGTTTTCAACAAACGCCAGGTATTTTCGATTACCGTCCTAAATAAACGTTGAAACAGCAACAATGCAGAAAAATTGGCTAACAAAGTACGTCTTAATTTATATTTCCCTATTCCGCAGTCGTCTTCCATTAGAAGTGTTAAATAAGTGTAGCAGTGGTATAATTTGTGCAGGATAACAAAATAGTGAGGGTATAAAAGGATAATTGACAGACTCTTGCTTCCATAGCTTACTTTATTTGCCTATTTACAAGGAATATCAGTTCACAGGACCACCTGATCAGTGGGTATCCGACGCTGTGCTTGTCGGTATGTGGTCGCCATCCAAATACTTTTTGCTTCATTGGCCGTCGGTACTGCTTTTGCGCATTACAGGCCGCGCCCACGACTACTTTAGAGCTAAACCCGTAAGCTATGGTGTAATCTTCGAAAACCTCTCGTTTCAGTTCTCGTAAAGTAATATCGAATTAAGCCCCTTCACGGCCTTTTAAGCTAATTTGAGATTTTAAGAACCTAGTAAGGGATCACCTTATACAAAATGGAGTCAGAGAATAAAGATGCATGTATTTTACCCAAGTAGGAGCTTGACTTTTTGTGTACTTGACTTTTTCAGTAATAGATACAACGAAATAGTCACAATTGACTAGTTTGAAATGGCTGTAAAAAATCATTTACTTAAAAAAGCTTATTACTGTATAAAGGATTATTTATTTGATAAAAATGCTTGGAAATAATTTAAATGTATATTTAAATGTAAGAAATTTAATTTAATTATTGTAAAATATATTCTTATATCCGAGCCCTCCAGGCAAATAAAGACCAAGACTCAAATTTTTTGTTTCTTTCGGCGTATTCTTCTCAGCAGTAATCATTCCGAAACGCTAGTAGTTATTCGATTTTACGAACATAAAAGAAAGAAAAATAAACAACAGAAACATAAGACGTTCAAAAGCGATACATGTATCCTATTTTGAATAAAAATTATTCAGTTTAACTTTTTCATTTTCAATCGAAAAATTATAAAATATTAATACAAACACAGTTTGTGTGACTTGCCACCGCGATTTTGCCTTAAGATGACAGCTCTGTAGTGTCGATAGTTTAGGTTGTAAGTGCAGAGTGGGGGCGTATCGCATTCATTAACGCAAGGAATGCTACAGCAAAATAATTCACAATTCGCAATTACCATCAAGCACGACAGGAAACGGCGCTTCAGAATATTTTCACGTTGCTTTTCACACATTGTAAATGTACTTTACGGCTCGTGTATTTAATTAAAAGTAACTTTTAATCCAACCGTAGGGTCGTGATTTTGGAGTGTTTTAATGTGTTTTTCTTTGACATCCTCTGTATATTTAATGCGTTCGTCGATTGGTCTTAATTGTGAGGGAATATATAAAAGAACCCGGCGGATTTTTGTCACCTTTAATTTAATTACCACGTTATTAGCTACACTTACGCAGAAACGTAGGGTCTAAGCGTTTTCTATCGCATTTTAATGGGGAGTGCTCTGAAGAAGTTTTCGATCAAGAGGATATTCACATGAAAATCAGTAGGAAGGATGATATTTTTGCTTTTGATAAAACTTGAAAAGAAATAGTGGTATTTAGATCAACTTGGAAACAAAAAGTGAGGGGGGGGAGGGGAGACACGAATAGCCCCATTACTTGCACGGGACAAAAAAACCTCAATGAGGCTAATGATAAGGCGATCAGCGTACCCAAATACTGGTCAAAAGAAATCTGATCACATGGAACCACTTCGACTCGAAAAGAAAAGAAGTATTAGTATCGTGCTAACCATGGTGGTTAGCACGATCCAAATGAAATAAAAAATATTGATTGATTGAGTGATTGATTGATTGAGTGATTGATTGAGACGCCGGGTTACATACCTAGCGCGAGAAAATATTAACAATGAGCTGCGTTTCTGAAGCGCTTATTTGAACCGACCGCTCGATCGAAACGAAATATTTTCGTACGGCAAAATCTTCGTCTTGTAAAGTCACCCATTACAAGTAGTACCCCTGAAGTTGTTAAAGGCCGGTGTTAGGGTTAACATAAATTAATGTTCCGCAGTGGAGCGATAAATTTTTTACCAAATCATACTCTGACACGAATAATATACACATAATATGCTGCCATAATAGCGGACCCCGAACTCCGACATATCTGAGAATGTAAGGGAAAATGCGTGGTTTAAATAATATCATCATCATCATCATTTCGAGTAGGTGTCACGGTCAACCGACCATGCACACCCTGGTGTCAGAGTTCTTCGGAACCGCCTCTCGGCCTTTGACGTGGTTCCTTTAATGACTACTAGATGGCAGCCGGGACCAACGGCTTAACGTGCCCTCCAAAGCACGGAATCATCTTTATTATTGGACAATTAGATGATTCAAGACTGCAATGTCCTAAACAACTCAACAAAGTATGCTTCCCGTGGAAATCGTACCCACCATCCCCGAGTCTACAGGCAAACGCCTTAACTACTGGACCACGGAGGCAGTTAAATAATATAATAACTTTTATCATGATTATGGCAGGTGTCCCACCCAGCACAAGTCCAGCCACGTTACAATCCCATAACCCACTATTTACTCTTTTAAAACTGCCAAATTCCTTCTCCAGCCAAGACCTGTTCAAGTTCATATCATGCACTGGTATTTCTAGGCAAGGGCGGAGACCAACATTACATCAACTTTCCAAAGGACCTCTACGTGTTGGATATAATCTCCTCACGAAAGCCTCTCAAAGAATCGGGGTAACACCCGTGATATAAAAAAAACTTTAAGTTTCAAATCCATAATCAATAATCAGTTTACTAAGTCGATTTCTTTTTATAAAAATAGTAAAAAATAGTAATAATAAAACAATGAAAGTAATTCAATTTTTACGTCTAACATCTTTCACAAAATAAGGTCAAAATGAACGAATTTAATATCGCGAAATACACGCGAGAGTTTATGATATATGTGAAGAAGATAAGTTGTAAATAAGCAGGACCATTTCCAGCGAGACCATTAGAAAATACAAGAACAATTGGCAAAAACGCCTTATTTCGAGCGGGTCGTAAATCTTATGCTCAAACCAAGGAGAACGCAGAAGGGCATGACATATGTGTGAACTTTTATACAGTTAATACGTCATAAACACGTAGGTATCACACGAAGGTAGATAGGTACGACAGCGTTCGGAAAGCTCCGCAGTGTCTTCTCGTCCAAATTAACTCAGTCTATAATCAATGTGTGTTACCAGTGATGACTTACGGGTCCGAAACGTGGTCCCTTATTATGGGCCTCATGAGAAAGCTCAAGGTCGCTCAAAGAGCTATAGATAGGCCTATGCTCGGTGTTTCTTTGCGAGATCGAATCAGAAACGAAGAGATTCGTAAAAACAGGAAGGTTACTGCCATAGCTCAGCGGATTAGCTCTTGAAGTGACAGTGGGCGGGGCACATAGCACGTAGAACCGACGGCCGATGGCGCATTAAGATTCTTGGATGGCGATCACCAAGTTTCGCAAGAGCAAAAGGTCGTAATGCAAGGCTGTATGTATGCCGCTTCCATTCAGCCTTTTTAGAATCCTCAAGTCCTATGTCCACTATTAAATCTTGTGGCTGATATAATGATGGTTAAAAAAAATACATTTACTTTGAGACAATTTACTTTGCGTGCTTCCGCGACCAGTTAGTTATGCAAACTATTGCTGGCCAGCGCCCACCCACTACTATTAGTATCTTCATGCCCGCCACCAATAGTTGATGAGGCTGCAGCACTATCGGCCGTCGTGCTCGCGACACGTGTTTCGCCTCTACACGAGGCATCTTTAGGCAGTGAAACCTAGATGTTGGTCGTTCGAATAACAAGCAACGAATGATTAAAACAAACGAAAGAATAAAAAATTGTTCTCTTCTGACTTTTTTGCTATGGTATTAGGGTCTTTTGTCTCGATGTCCTTTCTTACACAAGATTAGGATCCGGTGATCGATCGTGTGAGCATTACGAAATACTGCGTCATGTCTGAAGTGTCTGTTCTGTTTTCTCTTTATTTCTCGTCTTGTGTGAAGTAATTTATTTTTGGCTGAAGTAGCGAGAAAGAAGGATTTTAGTAATGTGTTTGCTCATTGGTGTAGACTTAGACAAACTCGCGAGGTATGGGAGCAGACACTTCTTGGCTTCAGTTGAAGTGCTCTTGTAAGATATGATGGTAAAAGTTCTGATAAATTATGCCTTTTATTCAACGCTAGGTTGAAATGAAAAGAAGTTGAATGTAAGAGCTGTTTATCTTCCCGCGCAGACCGTAGAAGCCGGCCAAGGGAATGAACGAAAACCTAAGAAACACGTCAATAGGCAAATGTGTCTATCATTAGTCTAATCATTAGCCTTCTTACACGCTAAACGCGGTCTTTGGGTCATAGAGCCTTTAGCTCTACCCCGTAAGAGATAAAGATGTGAAAATATTGTTAGCTGAAGAATTTCCAATATACAGTGGCAACCCCCACCATGGCTTTATAAGGAGCTGCCTGGACCATTCTCGTCCATTTTGTCGTCGGTCGTCAGATAGTAAACATCCTAAGAGAAATCCATGTCGGTTACATTATTAATTTCTTTATTTGTGTCAAATTCAATAATTTGGGCCGGTTGGCCCTAATAAATATTTTTTTATTTGTTAAAGATTTTCATTCCCAATAATATGATATCTTTGTAAATAATGTAGGTAAATATTTTTTACATACTTTCACACATAGTCTGTTATGGCTCGTATACAGTTCAAACTCGAGGTAGATAAGTACGTAAGTGTAGTATAATTCTAGAACTTGGCTACTAACTTGTGCAAATACACAAAGCAGTTACAAAGTTTCTATATAGCAACCAAACTAGCCAATCACCTGAAAAAGGGCGTGGAAACTTAAGCGTCTATAATTATTCTCGTTATTTGAACAAACAACTTGAATCTCCATAATCACTATTTTATAGAGTCAAAACTTACTCTGTTTGGCGGTCTGTCTGACTGTTAGCACTTCACTCTTCAACCACTGACACGACTTAAGTGAAAATTGGTACAAGAAGTTTGAGACCCGTGGAAGAACATAAGAACGTACTGCTTCCAAGATATCGCCATTCATAAAGACAATAATCCATACAAAAAGTAGTTTCCTATATTTTCAAATAAGCTTGGTATTAGGCCGACTTCTTTATAAAGAATCTTTCCCGGTAAATAAATAATTTTGCAACAGTCTAAGAAGACTGTTGCAAAATTGTTTATTTACCGGGTATGTTGCATCAGTCTTCTTAGACTGTTGCAAAATTGTTTATTTACCGGGTAAGATTCTTTATAAAGAAGTCGGTAGATATACAAACTCAATGCTTGCAATATGCAAAAAACGCTTATATTGTGGACACTAAACAACTTCCTACTTTAAACTTATCATTTGAAGGGATATTATGTACTCATAATATCCCTTCAAATGATAAGATATCAGAATAGCATTATGAATGCAAAAACCCCATACAAAAATAAGTTAAACACCACACATAAAAAAGTTAATAGATAAGTTGTCTCAAAGTAAACATAAAAAAGTCTTATCTAAAACTAGCTGTTGCCCGCGACTTCGTCCGCGGCAATTTGAATCGTTTACGCATCGCACGCGTCGGATGTCCTCAACTTTGAATAATTTTCCCCCGTTTTTAAAACATGTTTTATTGATACTTCGCTCCTATTGGTCGCAGCGTGATGTTTTATCAATAAATGGACTACCTAACACAAAAATAATCTCCAATTTGAACCAGTAGTTCCTGAGATTAGCGCGTTCAAACAAACAAACAAACAAACTCTTCAGTTTTATAATCTAAAATCTATACACTATATACATATAATAAAACAGTAAAAATATTTTGTCTGTACATTTAGAATTTTTGACTGAAATGGATAGAGGGACACTTAAAAAGAATAATAGAAAGCAAAAAAAAAATTTTCGAATTTCTTGTCTGTCTGTCTGTCTGTATGTATGATCACGATTATCTCCGAAAATACTGAACCGATTTACTTCAAACTTTCACCAATTGCTTTGTTTTAACTCAGCAAAATATTTAAAGTTTGTTTCATCAAAAAGTTATCGTCATTTGAATGAACTCAAGGCCTGAGTTTGCCTGCAAACATATAGCAAATGAAATAAAATAAAATAATAAGAGACATAAGAAAATTAAAATCCAAAGTCAATTCATCATCATTATACGACAGCATTATACCTATCCATACTATCAATAGTAATCCATACTAAAAAAAAAGGCGAGGCTGACTGACTGACATATCAACGAAGGGCCTAAACTAGAAGGGTTAGTAACTTGAAATTTTGCACAGGGGTTCCTTTTTTATCGTAGGGGAGCACTAAGAAAGGTTTTTGGGAAATTCATCTCCTAAGGGGGTAAAACGGGTTGCAAATTTAGTATGAAACTTTGTAGTTTTTTTAAGTTATTCGAATGAAATTCAGCATGAAGGTTCTTTACTGAAAGGTATGAAACACGAGTAAAATATTTGACTCAAAAATCATCCCTTAAGGGGGTATAACGGGGATGCAAAGTTTCCGTTTTTGAAGTTATTCAATTGAAATTCAATATTAAGGTGTTTCATTGAAAGTCATGAACGAATGTATTCCGGGTAATTCTACTGTTCCTGAGAAATCGACACTTACGCGAGCGGAGCCGCGGGCCAAAGGCAAACCTGACTTATATATCAACGCACAGCCAAAACTACTGTGCCCAGAAATTTGAAATTTGGCATAGGGATTCTTTTTATGATGTAAATGAGCACTAAGAAAGGATTTTTAGAAAATCAAAGGGGGTAAAGTTTTATGGAATTTTCTCATTTCTGGACTTAAAAGTTGAAAGTAGGTACACAAGTTCTCAATTAAAATTAAAAAAGATCTGTTTAGGTGAACCAGACAACATTCTCCCTTGAAGGGGTAAATGGGGGGGGGGGGGGGGGGGGGTAAAGTTCGTATAGAATTTTTCCATTTCTAGACTTAGAATGTAATAATAGGTATGTAATTTCTCGATTACAATTAAAAAGATCTGTGTAGGTGAAATGTATAAAATACCCTCCTTTAGGGGCAACATGGGGGGAGGGGAGGGGGTTAAGTTTTTATGGACATTTTCTCATTATCTAGGTAAAACCGACGAATTTTCGCCTGAAGGGATAAAATAGGGGAGTAAAGTTAGTATGGATTTTTTTCATTTCTAGACTTAGAAGTATGAAAATAAGTATATACGTTCTAGATTCAATTAAAAAAGATGTGTGTAGGCCCCCTTAAGGGATAAAGGGGGGGGGGGTGTATGGAAATTTTCTCATTTCTGGACATAGAAGTATAAAAATAAGGATATATGTTTACATTACAATTAAAAAGACCTGTGTTGTTAAAATGGACGAAATTTCCCCTTGAAGGGGGAAAAAAGGTGGGTTAAAGTTTGTATGGATTTTTTTTATTTACTTAGAAATATGACAATAAGAAGTTCTCCATTACAATAAAAAAAATATCTGTGTAGGTGAAATGGGCAAAATCCCCTCCATAAGGGCTAAAGATCTAAGTAGGTGAAATGTACTAAATTCCCCCTTATGGGGAAAAAGCAGAGGGGGAGGGGTTTGTATGGAATTTGTATTATTTCTACTGTTCCCAAGGGAACGACATTAACTCGGGTGGAGCCGCGGGCAACAGCTAGTATTAGTATAGATCATTAGAAGTTATTTCGTGGCTCACTAAGATACCCAAATACGGTTTTAACCATGACTAGTATATCTATATAGTGCTAATGTTCATCAGATGAGTATTTGGCCTAAAAAATCGCGATTGCCGCTAGTGATGCCGGCCACGTCGCCGATAATGAGGGTCGAGAACCTGAGTGCTCCCAACTATTGTACATTCAATCTCATCCAATTTGCCCTTCGATACACTATACGTATAGACGCCGAACGTGGATGTTTTTCTTTAATCTAAATGGTCATCAATAATGCTGTTGTGGGTTCTTCAGGGGGGTTGCTTTTTCATGTAATTTATTTTGTAAAGTTCACTAGAGAATTTATCGAATTTTGGCATTTCCTTGTAGTTGATTTATTGTATACGAGCGGCCCGCTCCGGCTTCGTAAACGTAGATAATGTTTAATCTAGGGCTTATGTTCATCAGGCATAATGTATGATTTTAATGGTGAAATAGTTTTTCTAACGGTCCAGTAGTTTTGGAGCCTATGCAAACAAACAAACAATCAAATCTGTCCTGTTTATAAAATTAGTTAATAGATGCAGGTGTTACTTTGCGGAAGTCAAAGCTACATTTACTTTGAGACAATTTACTTTGCGTGCTTCCGCCACCAGTTAGTTCATGCAAGCTGGCCAGCAATAGTTTGCATGAACTAACTGGTGGCGGAAGCACGCAAAGTAAATTGTCTCAAAGTAAATATAAAATTAGTGTATAGATATACTTGAAGTATGTACTATTTTTATAGTAGTAGGTATACTTTTTATCTATTCTATGCTACGAATAAGTAGATTACTTATTCGTAGATTCTATGTAGCTTTCTTTCTATTAGATTGTATTTAGCTAAAAAAGACCTGATGATGATGATGATAGCTTTCAATAGTGACATATTTTTTAAAACAATTGACAAACACATTTTAGAAGAAAGAAGCACGTTTCTTTAATCATCTGTTTCGAAACGACAATCCATACATTAAATATATTCATACATATATTTTTTTTATAAAGTTTATTTCTTTTAATTGTTGAATAAACTCTCACGCATAAATTAAAGAACCCAGGCAACATTTACCCTCTTGAAAGTGTAGTCGCGTAAAAAAGAGTGCATCTTACAACGCCGAGACGGAGATCAAAGAGCAGATAAGCATTAAGTTTCAACGGAGACGTTTTATTTTAATCTGATTCGTCATCAATAATGCGCTGCCGAGTCGCGAGTCACGGGGTTATCCCCCACTGATCGCTTCAAAAGTTCGCAAGTCACAAAGGCTTTGGACATGACGGAGGCTTTTAAACTTTTTAAATCGACGACATCGATGATAAATAAGCTGGATTTTCTTAACCTCAGCCGGATTACAATTTCCTCATGTTAAGAGCTTTTTGTGCGTTAGCAAATATATACTTATATTTGCCTATACTAATATTATAAAGGGGATATTCTTGATTGTTTTTATACCCCAAAGCAAAAAGAGGGGTGTTATAAGTTGTCGTTGATGTCTGTGTGTGTGTGTCTGTCTGTGGCATCGTAGCTCTCAAACGGATGGACAAATTTAGATGCGTTTATTTTTCATTTCCTTGCAGTGAAAGCCAGTTTCCTTGCAGTGGTTCTTAGCTATTTTTGGTTAATGTATCAGCTCCAACCAGCTAGTAGAGTAGGAGTATCAGCTCTTTTCTAAATTAAGCTAATGGAAAATTATGGAGTGGTGTATATTACACGTTTAAGTCCTTCACGCGTGCCAGTTCAATCGTTAAATGACATTAATTGATAACTTCGACCTGGTGCTGTAACCAGAATGGTCTCCAGAGAACCTTACACCTCAAAACTTACAGCAAACATATCGTATTTGGATTCAATATATTAGTTTTGATGAGTAAATTTCTTGCAGGTTATGATCTTGCAATACGGTCACGTTGACCTGGTGCTTTTTTACTTTTTAATGGTTGTTCCTTAAACTATAAGTATTCTTGCGTAAGAGGGGTATTTCTATCTATAATAAGTTATATTATCAACGGATAACATAGGCTATAATTCAGGCTGACGGAGCCGCGGGTTAACAGCTAGTTAATTATAAAGACATATTACAACACTTTTCTATAATGATTGTGATTCCTCTCTTCTCTTGAAGTTTTGAGTTTTTGATTTTGTAGTAACATATTTAAACAAGAATAATTTAATCTTAAGATATCTTAAGATACCATCGGTTTAGGAGTCGGCACCTAGTACCGTCTGCGCGACGACTAAAGGCGTTATATCTTAAGATATCTATAAGAGATCCTTTATTATAAGAAAATAAGGGTGATAAAACATTCCTAAAATATTAGTAAATCTATCCGTGGTGAATGTAGTAATCATAATTATTGATTAGGAGTTTAAATGAAGGTTCTTATCCAACAAAGAAGCAACAAACGATAATTAATGATAAAGTCCGTTCTGAGATAAAGACCTAGAATAAGAGGGCCAAGTTCTGGCTTGCGTTTACATTACATTCTACATCATCACAGAAAAAGAATTTCAAAGAGTAATGAAAGATTCAAAAAACAGCTCAGAAACGAGATCAGCCTTATCCGTTTCCGCGTCCGGCGAGCACAAATGAAACAAAAGCGCGAGGAACGTTTGACGTCGCATCCGTCACATCGCGGCCTTTTAATTGAACGCCTTTAGTCGCCGCACACACGGAACTGGGTGCTGACTCCTAAACCGATCGAATGAATTATCAAAATATATACATGCTAGCTTGCCCGCGACTTCGTCCGCGGCAATTTCTGTCATTATGATTAATTAGTATAGATGAATAATTTTTCCCCGTTTTCAAAATATTTTTATTGATGCTTAGCTCCTATTGGTTGCAGCGTTATGTTTTATAGCCCTAAGCCTTCCTCAATAAATGGACTATACAACACAAAAAAAAAAAACAATTTGAACCAGTAGTTCCTGAGATTAGCGCGTTTAAACAAACAAACAAAGAAACAAACAAACTCTTCAGCTTTATAATATTAGTATAGACATATTATCACGCCTCTTTTCCATGGATCTCCACTTGCTACAATCCTTACAAACCTTTTTCGCTTCATTGACATCCATCACTCTTTTCATGCATGTTCGCCAGTTTCATATAAATTAAGTTCACAAAGGACCACAGGCTATTTTTTTATCAGCGCTATTTAATTTTGTATTAATTAATTTTGTATCACTCAAATACGTTTCCGAGTAATAGAATCAAATCATAAAAAAATAATGTAGCTATTGCTGAAGCAATTATTTCAGATCTGTCGTCATATGCTACGATTTGTCAGTGGTTTATTCGATTGCTAGTATCTTCAAAATGCTGGATGTCTACGATGGATTCAAAAATAAGGCACCAGAGCTGCGCTGCCCCGGTAATAAATACGCAATGTAATGATGTCGCTGTATTTCATCCGAGCATTTCGGGTAATGGGCTATTGTAGATGAGGCAATGAAATATTTTGCAAAATTTGTTAGGGTTATAAAAGATGCTTTTGTTTTTAGTGCGTTTTGTTCCCAAAAATCTTATTGTTTACGATTTGACGAACAATTCTATTATAGTTCTTTTTTTTTAATTTTGTATGTAGCGGCTTGTAGCTTGGTCATCCTTGGGGACGTCTACGAACGAAGCTGGGGCACTAAGAATTAATTTCACAACTTTAGGAAGTTTCTTTAGACGTGATCCGAACACTGGATTCATTACACTTTCAAAGACACCTTTTTTGGCTTACATCCGGTTATATTTTTTTTCTAAAAAAGTTAAGACCACCTCGCGATTGTATAAATATTTCAAAGTCAGCACTTACGTTCAATAAAATTGTAGTTGTATTTATTTTATTACTCAAATTGAACGGGAATATAACAATAACTTATTACTTAAGACGACTAGAACTACTTATAAATAGAAAACAAAATTGCAAAGTAACATTTGTGTTGTTGATCACTAACGGCATTTCTAGAGCCGAAAGCCACTGGCTATCACAGTTAAATGGCATCTTTTAAGCTATGTCACACCAGTGTTAGCCACTTACACAAACAGATCTTAAGATAGGTTTTGTACAACTTCATATTTTCATCAGCAAACGTGTTAGTTGAGTTTTCTTATTAATTATTTTGTAGAGTAAAAGATAGAATCTCCATGCTGGTCTGGGAGAAAAAAAAAACATAGAATACCAGCTGCTTCTCTTTCCGCGCAGATCGTAAAAGCCGATCCAGAGATTGGGCTAAAATCTGCGGAATCATGTCAATAGGCGATGCGGCTAGCAACCCATCACTATTTGATTCCGTTTTCCATCTACACGCCCTCCAACATGCTGAATGTGGCCACAAGGTCTTATAGACCTAGGCTCTGTCTACCCCGCAAGGGGAAAAGACGTGATACAATAAACGTAAATGTAGAAAGGTTGCCCGAAAAAATGTTCAAAAAAGTAATTACTAACTTTCGCCCGCGGCTCCGCCCGCGTCAATGTCGATCCCTCGGGAATTGTACTTTTCCTGGGATAAAAAGTAGTATGTCCTACTCCGTACTTCAGAGAACTTGTATGCAAAATTTCATGATGATCGGTTTAGTAGTTACGTCGTGAAACTTAACAAACTTACTTTCGCATTTATAATATTAGTTAGGATTGATTCACGAAATGTCTTCTTAAAAGTATCACATTACTCCCTTGCGACAAAATGTAATATTACGTCATAGTTGCGTCAGGTTTGAATAAAAAGGCACCGTTTCCCTTCAGATAAACAGCGTCGCTGCGTCGCGTCAGCTTTTAAAAGTTTGCCTCCAAGACGTAACGCCTTCGCAACTTTTAACTGTGCTTCGTCGTTAGCGAGATGGAGCTTTTGTTTTCTGCTTTTCGGTTATCTCAGATAGGATTTTAGTGCAAATAGAGCGAAGAAAACTTACTCTTAGACTTACAGTTTTGTTGAAACTCCGTACTTCTATTTACTCTATATCTAAGTCGTTTTGGTGTTTTATTTTATTTGTTCATACGCAGCCGTTTTCGTTTACTAGACTTTTCTTACGGGGTAGATAGAGTCTATGATATATTTCTTAAAAATGGTACAAATGATGTTTAGCATTATTTATGGTCAACCGTTTTCAAAAACTACCTGGTACAAATTAACACATACCTTTAATGCGTGTGATGAATTAACTTTGTGTCAAATTTACAAAAACCCTTAAAAAATATGTACAATGTAAGACTTATCGAAATTCCACATTAAAATGATTTTCTAAAAGCCCCACAAGATATCCAATCTTGCATTAGCTTATTACTTTTATTTTTCAGATAGTAATATAATTTCCGAACCTACGAGTGTAATTTCGGATATTAGATTTCTACGCGAGTTTGTTTTACGAAATCAAGAGCATTTATTACATTGAAATCCAAAAAGAGGTGCTCGAATATAGAAGGAATATGCCAGTCGCAGTCTCCAGTCTAAGTGCTTACCACGCTTCAGCGCGGAGTTGACTAACATGCGCTAGTAATGAGTACGATATACATCCATCTACTGAGCCATCTAGTTCCTTATAAAGGCTGAATATACCTAGATATTTAGTAGTATGTAGTAGTTATACATCCATCTACTGAGCCATTTAGCTCCTTATAAAGGCTGAATATACCTAGATATTTAGTAGTATGTACTAAATATCTAGGTATATTCAGCCATTATAAGGAGCTAGATGGCTCAGTAGATGGATGTATAACGTACTCATTACTAACGCATGTTAGTCAACTCCGCGTTGAAGCGTGGTAAGCACTTAGACTGGAGACTGCTAGAGGATCTTTCAAGAAGCCCGATGTTGCTTTTTAATATATATTTTTTTTATGTTAAAAAAATATATATTAAATATCTGGGCGGCAAACGAGCAAGCGCGTCACCTGATGGTAAGCGATCAACGCTGCCCATGGATAACTGCAATACCAGAGTGTGACAGGAGCATTTCAGGCCTTTCAAGGAGTTAGGGGGAGGACATTGGGAGTAGGGAAACATGGAGGAGGGGGAGAAGGATGGGCCGCCGGCTCCCTAACTCACCGAACCAAGCGGTAAAGCTTCTACACAAACGTCGATTTTCTGTGAGAAAAATAAAATAAATAATAACGTATTTTTTCACAACATGTTATATTCAATTTCAACATAAGCCCATCCTAGTTGAAAGACCCTTCATGTAGGTAATAAGTATGTAGATATATTGAGCCGTTCCCTCATATTTCCTAAAATACTCGACATAATTGAACAAGTTGGATGAGTTAGTGATAACAAAAAGATACATCGGATTATAATTTCAACTGTGATTAAGATTCCCCCAAACTGCCGCGTGAGCGCTGCCTCATTTACATAAAGCTCGCCGCAACATCCGCACGTCGGCCGCCAAATCTGATAATCCGCGAACAAACTCCTCGTGTACCCGGAATATTCATTAGATGGCGCACGCACACATGTCAGACGTATATTCTAAGAAATTTGGAATATATGAGTTATGATGAAATTTGATTTATTAAGCGTTTGCCAGTATCTCAAAGTAAGAGAGCTTGAGTGCCCCCAAGCAGCATAAAATATCTCGACCTCCTTCCTCCTTTTAAGAGTTTCTATCTCAAACAAAGTTTTTCAGAAAATAATTTATAACCTTTGTTACTCGGCAGTTAGGATTCTAACTATACCTTATACATCCAAATCCGTTGATGCATGATGCAATGATAGTAGTTATGGTAAATAAAGAAACTAACATATGTACCATCGCCTGCAAAAGTGCATATAGAAGTTGGGTAAAAAGTCGTGTAGCTATGATACTTTATAAAAATAGCAGCAATTTCAACCTTATCTATGTGGCATAAGGGTTATTATATTGCTAAATATAAATGCCTCCCTAATCAGTGCCATCGACTTTCACTGAGGTACGAGTATGTTTGGACTTTTGCAGTTGACCGTACATGCTTATGTATGCCTTTATACATACAGGAACTTTAATAAATACATTCGGTTTTTGGTAGACGTGTATTAATAAAATCACTTGGTTGTGTGTCTCGGCGACGGGCTCAAAATGAAGTTGAGTTTTAGCTTATACGCGCCTCGAAGGCCCCTTAAATACGACTGTATCAAAAAGTTACATCTGCTGTAACCGTCTGCTGGAAGAGTACTTCGGAACCGCCTCTTGGCCTCTGACGTGGTTCCTTATCAACTTTTTAAACGAGATGGTAGCAAAGGTTAATGAGTGTGCACATCTTGCCAAAATTTAACAATTTCGAAAATAATATTACTTTTTAAGTATTGAGCAAAACACGTTACAAGAACACGTTTGCATCTATCCTGTTCATATTAACAATGTTAAAAGTTTTAACGAAAGTGAAGATATTTGTTTTTCTTTAAGCAAAATCATGGATTTGATGACAATTTACAATACTATAACTGACACGAATAGCACAAAGCCCCTAAATTAAAGTAAAAAGTAATTTATTTCCTCCACACAATACAATCACATTAAATGCCAGAATGTTTAGGCTGGTTGCCAATACAGATAGAGTAGGAGGCTGGAGCCTATTGAAGGTAGAACCCTGTGTTAAAGTACTCCAGTGCTCTCACTCTGTAGTAGCTACGTCCCTAAAAACATACACATCACATAGGGGCTCCCCTTGATCGCATGTGTAGCAATAAATTACGCACATAAAGTTGCGGTTAACAGTTTTTTACAACAGCAACAGAAATAGGCAATTTGTGAAAATTTCATTACTATTCATTGACATGCAGACAAACATGCGGATTACCGGTATCCCTTGCATATTGACAAAACAATTAGCTTCCTTCAAAATTCAACCGATTGTAAGTGACAACAAAGCGGCTCTATTGATGAAAAAGTCTTAAAATCAACATTTCATCTTATTCTTTATTAATAGCTTTAAATATTTTTTTGAAAAGATTGAAAATTGCGTCCTCATTGAGATGAGAACGCGAATTGCTTACATATTTTTCCTATTGACAGCCTGCTATTGAAAGCTACGGGAAGCCGTTAGAAAATCAGTGCATACATCTGAAGAAATTCTCGCTCAATGTGAAAGGTTTGGCCTTAATAAATCTCTCTAATCCCATAAACTGGAGGCGAATAAATCTTTTATGCCTACATAAAGTCGGGATACAAGCAAAGTTACTTAAAGTACCGAATTAAACAAATCCAAAGATGTGACTCCGACAGAACTTCCAAATTAATGTTTTAATTATGCGCACGTCCATTGGGCGTCGTTTTTTCATGATTTCCAGGTGCCTCCTCCCTCTCCGCCTCCTTCCCCGCTTTGCTGAGATAATGTATTTTCTTTGTCCGTACCATGATTCATCTAAATCACTTCGTTTTTCTTGGATCGAAAACAAAATATCGGGACCTTTGAACTACTAAACAACCGGCCAGTGCGAATCAAAGATTCCGTTCAATAATATTTTGTTATATATAACGGTGTGTGTACGGTTTTTAAATTTTCCTTTACTTGTGAATATTGTTTTTTTTAATTGAAATCGTTGCCATTATATTTTGAGTTAGAATCAGGTGAGGTTAAGCAGCAAAACCTTGCTTTTTTGATAAATTTCATGGTCAAAGGCCAACAGAAACTTCCCTAAGTTTTAATTCCCCTACAATGTGACTGTAGTGCCAGTCAGTCTATGGCACACCTTTGGTCGTGTCCCAACTGCCCTACTTCTTGTACATATGAAGATCTTAACGAAGCCAGCGACAAGGCGGTCAGTGTGGCCAAATATTGGTCAAAATACATTTAAAAATAGCCATCTCCGACTCGATAAGAAGAAGAATTGCCCTGCAATAAGAATTTTCTGAAAAGTTTACCAACAGATAGCCGCACTAAGTCCGAATCTTTAGTTCAGTTTCACTTTTAAAAATCCTCGTTATAAACAATTCAGATTATGCGACATACAGAGCCATATCTTTTTATAGCGTTGACTTAAAAGATTTATTTTTGACGTGTTATCGTCTTATAAATCGATAAACGCCGGCTGCATCCACGAAAAAGTGTCACGTTCCCTGAGCAAGCGAGAGCGCGAAACAAGCGATAGAGAGGCGCGATCGGCCTAAGCGTTCGGCTTGTGACGTATCTATCTTTCTTCTACGGTTATCATGTAAAATTATCTTTCGTTTACAGACAGCCAATTTTTTCACAGCTTCAAGGAACAGAAGATCTGAATATTTGATATAAATTAAGGTACGGAACACTTAAAATATGTTTCTCTATTTTTTCGGATACGGGTCTTCGGTGACAGTCACACCTGATTTTAATCCTGAAATGTATCAGCAAGTATTTCACTCAAAATTTCAATATTCATAAAAGGTTTCTTATTCTCCGGGGAGTTGATGACCGGGTTTGCTCATTTCTTAAACTCAGATTTTCCTCTTGTTCGATGTCCATTTGACGGAGACTTGTTCTAATGAATTTGCATTTTGATTTGTTTTGTTTTCATCATAAGGAAAATTACTTAAAAACTTTTTTTTTATTCACGGATTTATTATTATTTTTAAAGTTAACAATAGACGGACAAAGTTTTAATACTAGTATTTTTATGCGCAGTGGTAGCTTGTTTATTCTGTACTCAAACCCATTCAAGTAATGAATAACAAAATTTTAAAAATAAATCACAATTTTTACAGAATAACTTTTTCAACTTGACCTCTGTATCTCAGTAACCCCAGGTCAGGTCATGATGGAAAAATATTTTTCAGATTGACATGGGTCTTTATCTACATAAAATATTTGTTTGTTTATTTACATCTTGTCGTGTCCTCTTGATTGATGACTGCATCTTGGTATTGATGACTGCATAGTCACTATGTCTGCCTCCCCAATGTGCTAAGTCAGCAGACATCAAGTCAAATAGTTCCGTGAATACCGTAATCAACTCTGCAAACCAAGTCGCTGGCAAAAACTAATATATTTCAAACTTTGTCGCAAATAAAATGAAGTAACATAAGAATAAGACAGCGTTTCATAATATTTATTCAAGAGAATTTTCTGAAAGAGCAAAAGGCTTCGTATCTCAGTTCTGGGTAATCGCTCAACTGCGAAAAACAGATGCCAATGAAAATACTATTAATAATTACGAAGACTGGAAGTTCTCGGAAAATACACGTAGAATTTGCTTTTGGATAAATGTTTAAACATTAGGTAAGTAATTACACCATACATTCCGGTGCCAGACTATTGACTTATAGTCTAGAATAATAATCTAAAAAGCCTTCTCCTTTTGATGTTGAACAGCATTTAATGTTACAGTTGACAATCAAAAATTCTTACGCATTGACGCCTTGAAAACCGTGACTTTGGGTCTATAGAGAAAGGCCCCTCACTCGTCCATACTTTAGCGCCTGATGCGACTGCGGGGGAGCGGGCATTGCGGTATACCGCAATCCATCTGGTATTATTAAAATTTGGAATAAATATTAATTAAATAAATATAGAACTGCCGTTAAAAACTATCCAACCAAATGTTAATTTATATCCTCCTTAACCTCTCCCCCCCAACTCCCTATATTATCCCTCAACTCCTTGTAAGGTCGCCAACGCTCGTGTCTCCCCCAGATGTTGCAGTTGTCTATGGGCCAGTTTTCTCAAACAAAATATAAAATACGTATATGGGGAATGGGATTTGGTGAGGAATTTCGGCGAAGAGGTTGAATCAGGCGGTGGCTCAGTTGGTAGAGCGTAATTCGGATATGTAATGACTTAGTAATCGACCGAGAGCGCTAGTGACCCTAGTAAGCAACCTTGGGCATGGTCCCCACTAGGATAGATGCAGGTGGAATAAAAATATCTCGAGCCCCTACGTTCTTCGGAAGGCACATTAGGCCATTGGAATTAAACGAAATATTTTTTTTATTCTTTGTGTTTCATGTATCTCTTTTGGGACGTTATACAACGTGATTTTGAACCTCCTAGCTTAATTGAAATCTCAGAATCAGAATCCCTAATGAAATATAGAACTGCAAGAAAAAAAGCTGAAAATCGAAAAAAAATTAGGGTTTCCCATACAAAGTCGCCGATCAGCTGGATGAATTTCTATGGAAAGGCAAATTTTTTTTTTCGATTTTTACCTTTTTTTCTTTCAGTTCTGTATTCCATTAGGGATTCTGATTCCCAGATTGCAATATAGCTAGGGGTTTCAAAATCATGCTGTATTATGATTTTAATATTTGCAAGATCGATAAATTTATCGTCGTTTGACTCTAGAAACTTATTTTCCGACTGACGCTAACGATTGGCGCTATTAATGTGTTGACCGTATTTAGGGTTGCCTCGCTCTCACTAATCTCGTTTCGGTCTGATATATTACCGAGTTGAGCTAACCCGCGTTAGATGATGTAAGTAGGAAAGCGTTGGCCTAATGTAAATTAAGTTACAGATGTGACACTCGAAGAAGGAGAGATGAGATCCCTAAACGAGCGATGTCTTTTTTTTGTATTTTATTTTGCATTCACAATGCTATTTTGATATGCTCTTATTAAATTAAGAAATAAAATATAGTGAAAACATTTCAAGCGGACGGGATTTGAACCAGCGACCTTAGTATATTTTATTTCTTAATTTTATAAGAACGATGTCTGTTTACGCTTTTTAAATTGAGCCTTCAGACACATTAATGATATTACCGTGCTTCAGATTAGCTTATTGTAAATAAAAAACGCGTAAGTTTGATATAATTCACTTACCTATATAAAACATGGTCTTTTCACAGAATTATGTATATACTTATATATAATGCCGCTATAAAATAAATAATAAAAAGAAAATAAACTTAATAATATAAAAGGACAATCCTATACAAGAAACGTGTTTTTTGGCGACGTTTCTATTCTGTCAACGCGAAAAATTGCGAAAAGCATTAATTTTGAGTTACCTACATCAGAAAATAAAATATTTTTTAATATTTCTAACGTATTATTTATAATGTACGGAACTCTACGTGCGCGAGCCAGACTCGCACCTGGTCTTTTTTTTAAATTTATTTTTGGCTTTCACGCGTTACGTATTTAGCCAGTATCAAGTATAAATTTGTTCTACCGCAATTTTTCTAAGTCTTGTTAATCAACGAAATGTTGGTGTAGTTTATTTCTTTATTTCTTGCTAAGTCCTGAAGCTGCCGAGGTCACTAGTCTAACTCCTCATTTTAAACAGAAACACCATAATTATTTGTCATGGTTGGTCTTCTGTTAATCTGTTTATTTTGAGACATACAGCCGCAGCCACAGGCCGTATTTTCTGCCGACACTCATCAGTCCAATTAATGACCTGTGAGTTTGTTTAGGGCGCACTCGGTCAAATTGCGAGCGCTTGCAACTTCACACCACAGGGGCTTAGGCGTACGCCTTGCTGATTGCTGCTAGCGTAGGCTTTATTACGAGTTATTTTTCACATTTATTTATATTAGTCTAATTTATGCCCTGCTAGTTTGTTTAGGGGAGAATTCAGTCGAATTGCAAGCGCTTACAACTTTACACCACACGGGTTTAGGCTGACGTCTTGCTGATAGCTTCGCTCTTGACTATCCTTGAAAGTTCCATGTTCTATAAACTCATTAACTTTGGTTGCAAATGGTTGAAATGCATTCTACCTCATTTGGCACAACGTAATCAATATTTAGGACTTTTTTGAAAATATTGCGTCTCATTATTTCCATACCTATGATATTAAAGTAATACGAAAGATCAAGCACTCGCTATATAATATGTTTATGACGATGAAAAGCAGGGTGTAATATACTTACGGATTATCACGTCCTTACCCCTTAAGGAATATACAGAGCCTAAGGCCGTAAGACCCCAAAGGCTACGTTTAGGTGCATGTTATATACCGTTACATTGAGTTAAGATTAAGATTAAAAATATTAGGTAGAGAACAAATTTTAAATTCAATGTTATACTTTAATTGTAGGGATATAAGGTATAATATTTAAAAATATACTCATTCGCTCTTCCTCGGAACGGCTGTAACTTTATTCTTCTGCCATTGTTTGTCGGGCCTAAATATCTAGTCAAAATATTTGATCTGTCTAGACTGCGGCACCTCAGTGATAACGTGACTCGCTGTGTTTGTGTTTATGAGGACCTCTACGTTGTGCTGCATCAGTCAAAACCTATGGAATAATTTTGAAGCTTAACTTCTGACCAAATAAGTGGGGTGTTTTAAGTTTTACGGGCAGCGGTCTGTCGGCGGCTATCTGTCACTTTGTAAAGGAATGGAGGTATTTCCATTCATGTCCAACGTACTGCGGCGTCTCCCTTTGGTCAGAGCCTGAATTCCGGCTATAATCACTTTTGTTTAGATATCAGTCTCGATAGGTTTGAAAAATAAAAATTGGTTGTCTGTAACTTCTGTCTGTTCTGGCCTAGTATGGCTACGGTAGCACAGAGAGGGTCATGCTCCTGCAGTTAGGACTAAAAAGGCCTGATGATGATGATGATAGTCGGTTTACGGACACTAATTTTACGTGATGAGGGTGGAAGAGAGATAGATGCGTTACAAGCCGAACGCTTAGGCTGATCGTGCCTCTTTCGCTCGTTCCGCGCTCTCGCTTGCACGCGGAACGTGACGCTTTTACGTGGATGCTGGTGGATGGTGTTCTTCATTTTATAAGATATTATCACGTCAAAAAGAATCACGCTCACGGCTCATTATTATTGATGTCGAAAATCTACCACTTAGAATTTCTATTTTTTGTTGCCTATCCAGAGATAACATGGCCTAGATAAATAAATCGAGGAATACCTGGATTGTAGAAATCCACCCACCGACTGTTTAGTTTATATGGGTTACTTAATAAATAGTTAAATACCATACATAGGTACGCGCAAAACATTACTTCCTGCAATTGGGTAAAAAGGTAATAAATATATACGGACAAATCACGCAGATTGAGCTAGCCCCAAAGTAAGTTTGAGACTTGTGTTATGGGATACTAACTCAACGATACTATATTTTATAACAAATACATATATAGATAAACATCCAAGACCCAGGCCAAATAGATAATTTTCCATCTTGACCTGACCGGGGATCGAACCCGGGGCCCTCGTGTCGCAGGCTGGCGTGTTACCATTGCTCCACGGAGCTCGCCAAATAGAGTGAAATAACAACAAAAATAATTAAAAACTAATGTCAGAAAATATTGCAAAAAATTAAAATTATACACAATATTAATATTTAGCCGCAAACGCGAGTTTATGTCGAGATAAAACTAATTACTGTGGTTGGAGCTAATTTTACCCAGTTTTATATTTTATTAGCTCGTTAACGCCCGAGCACACTCCGCTTTTATTTTTTTTATAAAAATATCCCTTAATTAATCTAACTTTAAATTAAATGCATGAGTTTATTACACAAATAAGTACACAATTTTAATTAAAAGGCGGTTGAAGAGTATTAACCAGTTGAGTCGTGGATTAAATAATTTTTCTTCACATTGCTATTTACATTTTAATTTTAATTATTAGAATCTTTAACAAATTAAAGTATTAAATTCATTATTTAAGTAATGTTAATTTAGCGTCTGATCACGTCTTTTTCTCTTACGGGTAAAAAAGGCTCAGGCCATAAGACTCAAAGGCCACTATTAGCGTTTTAGTGAGCGTGGATGGAAGCATAGATAGAAATTGGTACCAAAATGGTGATGAGTTTCTTACCACGTCGCCTATTAACATGATACTTAGGTTTCCAACCGACTTCAAAAAAAAGGTCAATTCAGTTGTATTTTTTTATGTTTGTTACCTCAGAAATCCGTCATTTATGAACGGATTTTAAAAAATATTTTTTGTTTGATTGGTATGCTTTGAAGTTGGTCCCAATAAAATTTTATTACAATCGGTTCAGTGCTTTGACCGAAGTTTTTTTTTTTCAATCCCCCTAGGATTGAAAAATAATCGTTGCTGCTTCTACTGTCTGCGCAGGAATACAAGCAGCTTGTATGTTTACTTTATCTTTCTTCCCACACCAGCTTGGCATAATTCTAACTATCCTAGCTAATATTTTATCGTTAGTAAGTCTTTTGATGTTTTCGCGATTGTTACACATTTAAATACGCGACCATGAAAACTGTAAAGTTTTCGAGACGTTAGGAGTAAAAATAAAAATAATGTAATAAACGCGATAAATAAATAAATATAAATATATACGGACAAATCACACAGATTGAGCTAGCCCCAAAGTAAGTTCGAGACTTGTGTTATGGGATACTAACTCAACGATACTATATTTTATAACAAATACATATATAGATACACATCCAAGACCCAGGCCAATCTGAAAAAGATCATTTTCCATCTTGACCTGGCCGGGAATTGAACCCGGTCACTCCGTGTCGCAGGCTGGCGTGTTGACCGCTGCTCCACGGAGCTAGTCCACCGACCCTCGATAATACCGTATTAAAGTGATTTTATTTAAATGTTAGTGAGTCTTGTTTGTTACACTTTCACTGTCTAACTACAGAATCAATCATCATGAAATTTCATAAACACATTTTCTGGGTTACCAATAAAGACACAGATAATAAAAAATAATAAAAAACAGATTTCGTGTAATAAAACAAACTTTAGTAACCGCGGCACAAACCCAATATATGCGTTTTCAAAGTTAAGTGTTGTAAGCCCTCATTAACAAAGCATTTAATTTAAAGTTTAATTCGAATATAAATTGCGGCACACCACAAAGCCGGTTTAGAACCAAGCCAGTGTTAATGCGATCGACAAATTGAAACATCCAGACCCATTCAGCACGTTTAGTTTGCTAAGTACGCGTGTGGTATTATCAAAGGTTTGTGACGTCATCGACAGTGTTCGTAAGACCTGAGTAATAGGCCGCTTGCTTAATTATCGTATATAGTCAACACCGGTGTCAGATTTTTTCAAGCTGCTTTCAGCATCCGACTTAGGTCGCGGGCGGAGCCGCGGGCGAGAGCGAGTAGTTATATATTGTGTAGGTATGTGCATGCCATTTAGTTTAATACAATAAGTGTAAAGTTATCATAATAGTAATATGCAAATAAACATATAGATAGAACTAGCTGCCCCGGCGAACTTCGTTTCGCCATAAGTTAAAAACTATCCTATCTCTCAAGTTGGATCGAACTGCACATGGTGTGCGAATTTTATTATAATCGGTTAAGTGGTTTAGGAGTCCATTGAGGACAAACATTGTGACACAAGATTTATATATATTAAGATAAGCATATGGTGTTCAGCTTCGAGGGATTGCACATGTAGCTTTAACTTTTTATATGTAATATGTGAATGTACTGTTGTAGCATCCATTGGTGGATCTTATAAATAAAATAAAATAAAGTATTAGTCACCTACTCATCTTATGGGCTTTGTATAAAATAGATAGATAACGTTTATTTTACAAAATAAACAAAAGATACTTATATTACTACACATTACATGAAAATAACTATATGTATGTGCTGCAGTAGTGCAAAAAGGGCCAAAACTCAGGTATAATATTTTTTTTTCCTTTCTTTATTTTTCTGATTTCATGTTATTTAAATTTACGTTATTTTGTGGAACATATTTGTTTAGCGATCGAGCATGTAACATCAGCAGATAACATAAAAGATAGAAGTCTCAAAACGACCTGTCCCTCTCGGCAGCACCCGTTCACACATGGATCAGCCATCGCTGAGCTCAGTTACCTCTATATTAGAGGGAACTCAACGACCCGACAGCAGAACGCCGACATTAGTTTGAATTGAACATTTAAGTGAGCATGACTTACTCGAACTTGAAAGTACAAAACACAAAAGCGACACTCGTTGACCGCAAATATATATATACGATGTGTATAATATATATATATACTATGTGAATTATTTTTATTTTTATTTGAGAAAAGGACTTAATGTTTCCCAGACGAAAGTCGTTCAAAAACCACGTACGTACAGACTAATCTGTCGGTATGAATATTAATTATTTTTATTTTTATTTGAGAAAAGGACTTAATGTTTCCCAGACGAAAGTCGTTCAAAAACCACGTACGTACAGACTAATCTGTCGGCCATTTTCTCAAAGCTCCTTTGAAAGCTAATAAACGTTTAAAGCCCTCTGTGCCTGATATTACAATGAGAGCTTTTACCTCCGACGCAAGGATACCAGTGGGCCCTTTTACAGCCTACAGACTTCAATGGATTGGGAACAATCGCGTTTGTTTACATTTATACTGCTGAATGGTTGAACCTACAATACTTTAAGGCCAAGTTTAGGATATCAAAATTTCTATGAGAAAAATAGCCACTTTTTTAATGCAAAAGCAGTCAATTATATATGCCTGTCTGGGAGAAAGAAAAATGTAGAATGTACCAGATGTTTTTCTTCCCGCGCAGGCTGTAGAAGCTGGCTGAGGGATAGTGCGAAAGTCTAAAGAAGGCTCGAAGAACCATTATATACGGTGCAGGCAAGGTGTTAGGTGTTAGGGGTGGCAGATGATGTTGCGGAGATTCAAGACCACGTCACATTGTATATTGGTTTATTGCTTTAAAATTGAAAATATGTGATGAAAAAGAACTCGGCCACAGGTAGGATTCTCTCATCACATAATACCCCGTAGGGTATACGCATTTCAAGCATGCGTACTTCTTCAATACTACCCACTATTTAGTAGTGTGGTATTCTACTTCATTCATATCCGATGAATAGAAAGTTGATTAAATTGAAGAAAGCTTTTACTTATTTAAATTGATTTTGAAATAGCATTACATTGCTCGGTATATTATTAAAATTGAAAATATGTGATGAAAAAGAACTCGGCCACAGGTAGGATTCGAACCCACGTCCCTTAGGTTAACGCCCTAAGTGTGATACCATTACACCACCGTGACTTCGAATGACCGCGTCGAATTCTCTCATCACAAATTACCCAGTAGGGTATACGCATTTCAAGCATGCGTACTTCTTTAATACTACCCACTATTTCATCATCATCATCAGGTCCTTTTTAGTCTCCACTACAGGAGCACGACCCTCTCTGTACTACTAGGGCCATACTTGGCCAGAGCAGCCAGAGGACTTTAAATACCCACTATTTAGTAGTGTGGTATTCTACTTCATTCATATCCGATGAATAGAAAGTTGATTAAATTGAAGAAAGCTTTTACTTATTTAATTGCTTTTGAAATAGCATTACAATGCTCGGTATATTATTAAAATTGAAAATATGTGATGAAAAAGAACTCGGCCACAGGTAGGATTCGAACCCACGTCCCTTAGGCTAACGTCCCTTAGGTTTATTGCTTCTTCATAATATAGTACATCTTGCTGGTTGGGCGTGACGGGTCCTTTCTCGTTGGTTGTCCGATAGTATCTCGTAAATTATAAGTTTTTTGATGCTAATTTAGTAACAACACCGCTGATACGCGTCCTTCATTAACATGACCGCGTGCCGCCTAAATGTGCGATGTTTCGTACACATATCAATAGGTGATACGGCTAGCAATCCATCACTGTGCTGATTTTCCACACATATTCACGACCAAAATACTAAACATGGCCTTTTTGTCTTATGGCCTCGGTATCTGTTTACCCCTTATGGTACAAAGACGTGACCATATCTATGTATAAAAAAAAATCGATTCGAATCCGACGAAGCGTATATTTATTACGAATAGTAATGGCCAGTTCACTTCGTCCTGTGATTTGAATCTTGATTCTCCTTTATCACTTAATAGAGCGACAGTTACCAGACCAATTACGATGCGGGTTTTTTCATTTGAAAGCCGGTTTTCTTGTAATGGTTCTTTATTGGTCCAGCAGTGTAAGAGTTTCAGCACTTTTCCAAAATGATGTAATGGCGTATAGAGATGGGCAAAGCACCGGGTTTAAACCCGGTGCTTTGGTAAAAACCCAATAAACACCCTTAAACACCCATAAACACCCAAAAAATTGGGTGTTTACTTTATTTGTCAAAAACGTTAGTAATATATGAAAAATATATTTTTATTAAATTGTAATTTACAATTCAACGTTGCTGTACGATAAAAAAATTAAAGAAATATTAGGTACGTACTTAATTAAAATTTAGGAAATTTTAAAATGTTTACTATTAATAAAAACCGAGATGAAAATAATTAGTTCTGTGTTTTCATGTTGCAGTTGACCAACATGTTGGTCTTTTCCTTGCCGTAAATATTTTAAAAGCTTTGCGCCAAAGTAGAAAGAGACGGCATGCTGTGTCAGACCTTATGTTAGAACGAGTGCGGCAATGACCTAGTAGTGAGTCGGTGGACGTAATTAGGAGAATAAATAATTCTAAGGTGTAAAATGATATTATTTTATTTTCCTATGTAGGTATTGAAATTTGAGTTTTTGATAGTTTTCTTTTTACACGACTTCAAAAAAAGAAGTGTATTGTTGTTTTTAGAGATTATGTTTGTGGCGGACGCGAGTTTTGATGAAAAATCGACATGCGTGTTCTTTTTTACGTTTTTTGGGGTGTAGATCTCGAAAATGATGTCAGTTTTCGAATCCAAGATGGCGGACGTGACTTGTCATGAAAAAATTACATGGATGTTATTTCTAAGGCTTTTTGGGGTGTAGATCTTGAAAATGACGTCATCTTGAAAATGACGTCAATTTTGGTATCTTAAGAGTGCGGAGGCATTTTTTCATGAAGAATCGACATCGGTGTCGTTTTCTACGTTTTTTAGGGTGTAGATGTCGAAAATGATGTCAGTTTTGGAATCTAAGATGGCGGACGTGGCTTGTCATGAAAAATCGACGCGTGTAATTTTTTAGGTTTTTAGTGGTGTAGATCTAGATTATAAAATCAGTTTTGGAATCAAAGATGACGACATTTTATGATAAATCATTATAGGTGTTGTTTTTTTTTTTTTTACTAATTATTGGATTAGGCATTTGTCTCCCATCTCACCTGATGGTAAGTGACGATGAAGACGAGGATGTTACATGCCTATCCAAGAGATACCCATTTATTCTACTTTTGAATGTCCCGGGATGTACTTGTCTGGGAATATAGACGCAGGCAGTTCATTCCACACCTTGGCTACTCGAACCAAAAAGGAACTGTCAAAGCGTTTAGTTCGACTCTTTGGTATTCCAACGATAAAAGGGTGAAATTTCTGCCTGCGCCTCGTAGTCCGATGGAGGAATGGTGAGGGTTCAACTAGCTCAAAGAGCGGTTTCGCACACTCTCCAAAATGGATCCTATAAAATACCGACCGTTTGGACGTGATTGTCATGCCTAAAAGCCCAAGGTGGTCAACTAACGGCAAGGAAACACCCTGGAAAGTGGGTGCAAGTGGGAAAGCACATTTTTTTGCGGAAAAGAGACACGCCTGTGTTTTGGACGGGTTAAACTTAACAAGATTGGCGTCTCCCCAATCGGACACCCTCTGTAATTTCGAGTTAACCCGTTCAGTCATAGACTCTCTCAGAGACTGGACTTCTTGTGGACTTGCACTGGCACTAGACGTAAAACTCTCTACAACGGTGCTGTCATCAGCATAGCCAATAATGCCATATTTAAGGAGGTCATTAATGTGCAGCAGGAACAAGGTTGCAGAGAGAACAGATCCTTGAGGTACCCCGGCATTTATAGCCATTAGGTCGGAAGAGCAGCCATCCATGACCACTCGAATTGACCGTTCCCTCAGGAAATCGGATATCCAGTCGTAAAGGTCCTCTGGTAAACCATACGCTGGAAGCTTACTGAGGATAGCTTCGTGCCAGACCCGGTCAAAAGCCTTGGATATATCTAGTGAAACGGCAATTGCCTCACCGTGACCCTCCAAAGCTTCGCTCAATAAGTGAGTCGCATATACCAGTAGGTCACCGGTTGAGCGACCCTTGCGAAAACCATATTGGTTGTCACTAAGGAGCTCGTTGGTTTCCAGGTATGCCAGGAGACGATTGTTCAATACACGCTCCATAATCTTGCACAATATGGAGTTGATCGCAACAGGTCGATAATTGGCCGGGTCGGAGCGACTTCCCTTTTTAGGTACAGGTTGTACATTGGCAAGCTTCCAGGATCTTGGGACCTTGCCAGCCTCTAGAGAAAGTCTATAGAGGAGGTGTCAGTACAGGGGACAATTCGGGTGCGCAGCGCTTAAGAACCACTGCTGGAATACCATCTGGTCCACTAGCCTTATTCACGTCTAGGTTTAGCATGCATTTAAGTACCTCTTTTTGGTGGATTTGAGCGGCCCGCATCTTGGGGCCGAACGAAGGTAACTGGGGTGGGCTTTTATTGTTACTATCTAGACGCGAATTATCTGCAAATAGATTGGCAAACAAGTCTGCTTTCTCTTTTGCACCATGGGCCAGAGAACCGTCAGGTTTCTGCAATAGTGGCAGCGATGGGCGACAGAAGTTCATCTCCACTGACTTGGCTAGAGACCAGAAGGCTTTACTTCCTGAGGGACAAGAAGCTATCATGTCTCCAATACGGCCAACGTGGTCGAAACGAGCTCTTCTGAACACCTTTTTGCAGGACTTGGCAGCAGCGTTATACACTCTCTTCCTGTCTTGAAGATCATCAGCTTTGATTTTGCGGGCATCAGCCCAGGACATATTTTTCCTATTTTTCCTCGAAAATTACGTTATTTACACCACAAAAAACTAAGGGATCAACACCCATGATGAATTACCATGCAAAGCCCTGCCATCTTGTATTACAAAACTGACATTATTTTCAAGATCTTCTTCCCAAGAAACATAGAAACGTACCCATGTCGATTTTTATGACAAGTCACGTACGCCATCTTGGATTCCTAAACTGACATCATTTTTGCGATCTACACCCAAAAAACCTAGAAAACGAACCCATGTCGATTTTTTATAACAATTCGGATCTGCCATCTTGGATTCTAAAACTGACGTCATTTTCGAGATCTACACCTCAAAATACCTAGACAAAGACACCCATGTCGATTTTTTATGACAAGTCGCATTCGCCATCTTGGATTCCAAGACTGAAGTCATTTTCGAGATCCTCAAATTCCTTACCCAAAAGCTACCAACCAGTCAGTAAGAAAACATTCAAACTGTCGAACATCGTTTTCCATTTTTGAAGTCGGTTAAAAAGCATGTATCATAAATGAATCCTTCAAAACACGGTCAAAACAATAATAATAAATACATATGTGTGTGAGCAAGATAAAAGATTTATGAGCGCAACAGACGGTGTTCGGATAAGTTCTAGACTATTCCATTCTTGGACCTTCGCGACAATAATTAAATTATTGAGCTACTAACAGTCCAAAATACCCGTTTGTTTTATCCTCTGGTCATGTCGCCTCGCTCTATCGCAAAAAAATATTATTTGATGAGGGCATAAACCAAAAACGTAAATATGGGAGGGAAGTTGACCAATTGGACCTGAAGGTTTGGAACTGTAGTCCACTGCACCAGCTTCGTCAGGTCAAGAAGAAGCATAATTAAAGTAAAAAATCGTAAAAACCCAAAAAATTGGGTGCTTATTGGGTTTAAACCCAAAACACCCAAACCACCCGGTTTTTACCCAACTGGGTTTAAACCCGGGTGGGTGGATTGCCCATCTCTAATGGCGTATGATTACTCGATTAAGTGCATCAAGCGTGCCAGTATAATCGTTAAATGAAAATTAATTGATAATTTCGACCTGACGCTGCAACCAAAATGATTTCCAGATAACCTAACTCTTCGAAAACTTATAAAGTATTGTTTTCCTTTAAAAGGTTGTTTCTTTAACTTTAAGGGTGTCTTGAGTAAGGGTTTTTTTAATTTTTGTTTAATATATAGTGATGAGTTGTTAGCCGTGACGCCTATCGACATGGTTCGTTAATATTTCCGTCCATTCCCACAACCTGTATTTTATGATGTGCGCAGGATGAGAAGTATATATAGCTAGCATATTATTTTTTTTCTGCCAGACCAGCATGGAAGAATACTGCTATGTAAGTGAAACGTGAAATTGTCGAATCTATAAAAGTCGATGAGGCTATAGAAAATTTAAAATCAATTGAAGAGAATTGAACTCTTGTTCAGCAGAATAGCTGAAACAGACGATATCTAGATCAGCAATATTGAACATATGAAATTTGCAGACTGGATTAGCTTAGAACTCAACTGAAAATAAAATTGATCAGTGATGATTACACGATAAAACTAAAATAAAATATTATAAGACCAGCTGTGTTGTCAATTCACAAGCAACAATTTTTCTCTTTACACATTTGGAAGTCCATACTTCCATGCTATCGATACTTACATATTTTTTTTAAATATCCAGAGGGATCGATATTAACGCGGGCGGAGCCGCTGGAAAAAGCTACTAATATCACTACATACGAGTATAGTATAAAACAAAGTCGCTTTATAACAATCTGTCTGTTACCTCGTTTTGACCACTAACCCGATTGAACCGAAAAACACAATCAATTTATCACTTAATAATAGAATCGAGAGTAAGGGTATATAAGAAAAAAGATCTGAATATGACTATTTTCATTTTCAGTTAACTGTCCTTTTTCGAAGTTAGTGCACGTAAAAATCTTATGTCAATTTCCATGGAAGAGTGGATTCAATGAAAAACTAATAATAATTTCCAGGGCACAAAAAGAAAATCCCAATTTCAAGAAATGTGTCACCTTTTGTAGCTTTCCCCTTTCATCACAGAAACAAGAGCCGCAGGTCGCATTTGATGTCACTGGAGTGTTGTTGGTATCAGCGAGGGTCAAGTGTCCAGTAATAAGGGCCGCAACGGGTCAAACGTCAATCGGGCTTCACGGACATCATTTTATCCGTTTTTTATCAGATTTTCCGAAATATTTGGTTGTCAGAATTATTTGGGTTTTATATAAGATCTACATAAAATCCAATCAAATATCTATACGTCTATAAAGACGAAGGCTATAAAGCCTTCTATATAAAACAAAGTCACTTCCCGCTGTCTGTCCCTATGTATTCTAAGATCTTTTAACTACGGTTTTTTTTAAAAAGATAGAGTATTTCGAGAGGAATAATAATATAATAATAATAATTCATTTATTTGAAGTAAAAGTGGTTACAATTTTAGATTATATAAAAACATTTTAATCTCACTCTTAACCTATCAAGGCATGCAAATTTTTCACAAAAAGGTATCCTATAGTGACTTTACATATGTAGCTATTAACTATCGTATACAATTAAGAAGGTTCAAATGTATGTATAATTTATCGCACCTGTACAAAGCCAACGTGAGTCGCTAGCTTTTAATATTAGCTAGCGCGTGCGTAGCATATCCGTCTGTCGATCCCGCTGTTTGGCTTTTCTCCTCTACTATACGCAATTCTTAAAGATTTTTGAGAAATTTTGTAAGCAAGTTCGATAATTTACGTAGAATTTTTTCGTCAATAAATACTTTTTCAAAATAGGTGAGATTGGAGGAAAAGACCTAAGCTCGAATTAATGCCTAAGGGTTGGGGTCCTACTCTATGGTATAATAAATTAATTGAATTGAATTGAATTGGTGCTCTGACCATTATGATTTAACTGTGATAAGTCTTGCGAGGTCTACTACTTATAAAGTACGAACTAGTAAGAACTAAACTTATCTAAAAATAGAAAACAAATACATAGGTACTTAGTTTATGAATTTTTATTTCTACCGAAAAATAAAATATCTAAAGAAAAAACAACAATCCGCTATCATTAAAAAAAATCTTTTATTCCATCAGGTTTTTCGCCTTTTGAAGCGTGCCCTTTTCTTCATTGTAACGAGAGCCGCTGGAGATCTCACCTGGAGTGTTGTTTGTATCAGCGAGGGTCAAGTACCCAGTAATTAAGGCCGCAACTGGTCAGGAGCCAATCGGTTCTCGTGGACAAAATGTGCTTTCATTATTTTTTGGGCTATTCGAATGATTTTAGATGGAGCTATCTTCCTACCTATACAGAATCCGCCTTATTTAAAACAATTTAGAATAATAGTAATTATTGGTCCCCCAAAGTAAATTGAGAATAACTGCTGAGAAAATATTAGTGACAAGTTTTGATTTGCCTTGATCAGATAATGGAGATACTAATGTTAGTTTCTCAATTAATATTACGACACATTTAATCCTTACTAATATTATAAATGCGAAAGTGAGTTTGTTTATTTGTTTGTTTGTTTGTCACGCTTTCTCACGCCGTAACTACTGAACCGATCATCATGAAATTTGCATACAAGTTCTCTGGAGTGCGGAGAAGGAAATATGCTACCTTTTATCCCGGGTCAAACTATTCCCGAGGGATCGACACTGACGCGGGCGGAGCCGCGGGCGAAAGCTAGTAACCTTATAAATATTAATAATGACCATGTAGAGTTTACGCAGAACTGCGTATTAGCATAAGTAATTAAAATTAATATTATATGGATAAACTTATCCATATAATATTAATATGACTTAAAGAAATCTTTGACATGTGTATCTTGCTCATCCTTACCTACGGAGCTCAGACATATTTTCTCACTGACGCTCAAATGACCAAATTGAAGGCCTGTTAATGCGCTATAGCGAAGCATTTTAGGTGTCAATTGAATGGATCGCGTGAGAAACCAGCCTCCAGCACAAGAATTTCGAGTATACTCTTAATAAATTAAGAAATAAAATATGGTGAAAATATTTTATGCGTGTGGGACTTGAACCAGCGACCTAGGTCTATGTACGACCTACGCTCTACACTACATAGACCTAGGTCGCTGGTTCAAGTCCCGCCTGCATGAAATTTGTTCACTATATTTTATTTCTTAATTTATTAAGAGTATATCTAAATAGCATTGTGTATGCAAAATAAAACATTAATGAAAAAAAGAATTTCGGATGTTGGAACTGGAAGGAAGGCAGTTTAACTGAAGCGGGATTACATATATTGAATGCATCCTAAAAATGGTCTTCCATCACATCACAACACGGTGGACTTTAAGTGGGCGCAGAAGAGGGCGAAAGATGGGTAGATGAGCGAAAGATCTAAATCAATTAAAACGGGATCGAAAGAAAATACAAAAAGGACAGAGATGTTTGGGAACAACGAGGGTAGGTCTTTGCCCAACAGTGGGACACTAATTGCAACAAAAAAACAAGATAACTGCCCGATTACTGTTACTTGAAGTCTCGTACATAACAGATCTCCTAATTAAAATTATAACCAACACTTGTTAGAGATTAGAAAATTCCGAAGCACGGTCTTCCGTGAATTTTCTCTAGAGCTCGAAATATTTTTATGTCACTTGGACCCATAGAGATAAGATAATTCTTGGACCGCAATGAGTCAAGTGACAATTGATTTTTTAGAAAACTTGTCAAAAAAAAATTACTATTCAAACTTTTGCTTTTAATACGAGCCAACTTAATGTTGTTTCGAGAATCATTCGACAATTCCGTTTGTACTTTATTGTTTTTTTTGAGAAACCCTTAAAATTATAAAAACTTCTCTTTAAACATAACAAGACTCAAAAGACGCAAATTTCGTCATTACGATACAATATTTTGCAGGATAAAGAGTAACTTTATCAAGTGAGTTCAAGAGGGTTCTCCCCCAAACGATCAGACCCACAGAACAACAAAGACATTAGAAATAGCATGGGGGCGTGGCACGCGCGCCGACAAAAGCGCGTCAAAGTTCAGGAGTGGGGGCTCGTGACGTCAAAGTTTTCTAAAAATTGTAGCAAGCTATGACGTCAGACGGAACTTCAAAGGGCTATATCTTTATCATTTTTTGAAAAATCGACAAAAAAAAAATACGTGTCCAATATTTTTTGAATATCTAACTGACGGACTGATTATATTTTTTTAGGAAACTAGCCTATTGTGTTGCGTACTAACGCAATGCTTGATATAAGGTGACGCTATTTTTCATAGGAATCACGCGTGATTACATTACAAATGTGTTTGTTTTTCTGTATTCGGAACTCTCGGATCTATGCCACTGTAAGCCACAGCGGACATTTTAACGATGTCATATTCCATAAATAATCCCATTAAGGCCCTTTAGAACAAAAAAAATACGTTTTATATCACACACGGCTTGTTTTATTCAATTGCAACATCGGCTCGTCCTTGTTAAAAGTCTCTTAAATAAGAAATTATAAATGAGGGATAAAAAAATTGCCAAGTGACTGATTTTCCCTTTACTCGTTGCTCTAAGGCTTTACCGAATTTCATGTTTCTTCGGGTACCAAATACCACAGGATTTTATCCCCTTATAAATTTAAGCCTTCCCCTTCGACGTCGAAGGGGAAGGCCTAGAAAGCGATGGCGCGACGACCTCGACGTTTTTCAATGTGGATGGTCTGAAATTGCATTGGACAGAAACAAGTGGAAGGAAATGGGGGAGACCTTTGCCCAGCAGTGGGACAATATAGGTTAATAAAAAAAAAATGAATTTAAGCAAATTTTCAAAATATGCGTCCTAAATGGCTTACAATTTTTTGATTGCGTTGACTATGAAGTTTTTAGCAGCTTATATGACCGCGGATTTAAATGTATGGTATACATTTAAACTTGGTAACTACGCATTCATAGTCAAAAGAGTCTTATTACAGATAGACAGATAGCGTTATCTGTATATCTGTAATAAGACTCTTTTGATGACTGCGTAGTCATCATTTCGAGTAGGTGTCACGGTTAATCGACCATGCACACCCTGGTGTCAGAGTTCTTCGGAACCGCCTCTCGGCCTCTGACGTGGTTCTTTTAACGACTACCAGATGGCAGCCAGGACCACCGGCTTAACGTGCCTTCCGAAGCTCGGAATCATCTTTATTATCAGACAATCAGGTGATTCAAGCCTGCAATGTCCTAACCAAACTGGAAACAACTAAACAAAATATGCTTCCGATGGGAATCGAACCCACGACCCCGGGTCAACAGGCAAAAACCTTAACCAGTGGACCACGGAGGCTGTTATATAGATACTGAAAGAGTACCTTTTTATACATAAAAGAAGATATATATTCTACTGTACGGGTATTATCGTCTGGTCGACCCAATTAGTAATCAATCCACGACAAGCCCAACAAGATGGGATGAAGATGATAACACGTCGTCCGCCAATTACCGGCAGATGAGGCCGGAACGAAGTCAGCAGGCGCTGGTTAGCAGCCAATCTGAGCAGATTGATACCTCACCCCAATTTGCTCTTAATTTCAGATCACAGAGTTGTAGCGATTTATGTGAAAACATTCAAAGAATTTTGATTATACACATACTAAATGTGACCATAAATGGTCTTATAGACCTGGACTCTGTCTGCAATTGAAAAGGACGTGATCGTATGTGCGTATTTAAAGAAAAAAAAATTGGATGTTTCGCCTTTTGACCTCTTTCATACATTTCATACGTCTTTATTTATTCTGAAAAAATAAAAAGACTTTTTCTATATTGGACAATATTTTAAGTGTTCCAAAACCAAAGGGTAAAAACGGGACCCTATTACTAAGTGTCCGCTGTCCGTCCATCTGTATGTCCGTCTGTCACAAGGCTGCAAATATTAAATCGTTATTGGTCAAGACTTGAACTCGAGGCTGTCACAAAATATGTATATCTATTGCCGATAGTTTAAATTTTTGACAAAGCTGCTATTTAATTTTATAATTCTATTATAATTTTATTATTTAAACAATCCATAATAATTTCGCATGTAATCATAAATTTCACAATGGCGGAATAGGTCTATTCATAAATAGTTGTCAGGGCTTATATATAACGGCGCGAGATTAAATAACTCACAAAATCATAATATTTTTAGAAGTTTGTGTTAAATTAATTTTGAGAGCGGGTAACACCGAATGGAGTTGTACATGTCATTGCGAGTAGACGTCAACGTCATTCTTGGCTGGACGTTCATGGTGGTTACACGACATTACATGTGCAAACCCATTGGCTCTCTAATCGCAGTTTATTTTTGTAATCCGTTATTATTAATTTAATTCAAGTTGTGTGTTAATTAAAACAGTGATTAGACTAAGTGTCCGTGTACTTATTTTTGTGTTTTCCTGGGATATAACGCCCATGATGGACTCCGGTGTTGGCAAGAGTTTAGACGAGCAACCCGAGATGAACTCCCGGCTTCCCGACGTCCCGTTATCAGAAGTGGGATTACCAGGAAATTCCCAGGATAATCAGACAGGTCAGAGTATTGTTGTTAACCTAAGCAGTGAAAATGAACGTTGGAAAACGTTGTTTGAAATGCAACAACGTAGCATGATGGAATTGATTCGTGCCATGAAGGAACCAAATGCAGTTGGCTATTAACTGTACAATGAGCCGCACAACCAAAGCTAGTCCTCTCGAGCTATTAATAGGTAATGTTGCTAGACCCTTACAACTTATGACGCTAGAAAGTGATGAAACAAATGTAGACTTAGATTTGATTAGAGAGCACGCGGCGCAGGAAATTAAGAAGAATGCCGCTATAGAGAAAGCTAGGTTTGACAGTAATAAAGCAATTGTTAGGAACTTTAAAGTAGGTGACTATGTTTTGTTCGAAAACCATGAACGCAATAAAACAAAGTTAGAACCAAAATTCAAGGGACCATATCTTGTGGCTGAGGTACTCGATGGAGACAGGTATTTACTTAAAGCATTGGACTCTAATCGGACATACAAGTATGCACATGATCGCATACGTCCTATGCCTGAGTGTAATGTCCCATTAGAATTGAATGTAGGCTTAGAAGCTCCCACAAACGTACTAGAGTCAGAATGTGCCGCTAACGGCGCAGGTGAGTAAACAAATAACTCGTTTGGTATTGTCAATCTTCCTGTTAGAATTAAGAGTGTGTGGCATCCAGCCTGTGTGGCAACCAGCCTGTGTGGCAACCAGCCTGTGTGGCAACCAGCCTGTGTGGCAACCAGCCTGTGTGGCAACCAGCCTGTGTGGCAACCAGCCTGTGTGGCAACCAGCCTGTGTGGCAACCAGCCTGTGTGGCAACCAGCCTGTGTGGCAACCAGCCTGTGTGGCAACCAGCCTGTGTGGCAACCAGCCTGTGTGGCAACCAGCCTGTGTGGCAACCAGCCGGTGTGGCAACCAGCCTGTGTGGCAACCAGCCTGCGTGGTAAGCGGCCTGTGTGGCAACCAGCCTGTTTGGCTACTAGACTATGTGGCAACTAGCCTGTGTGGCAACCGTCTTGGATGGCACTGGCCTGCGTGGCTACGGGCCTGTGTGGCACTAGCCTGTGTGGCATTACTCTGTTAGGTAGTGGAACTGTGTGGGACGAAGCAGTATGTGTAATACCAGTATGTAGTAAGTGGAAACTCAACCTATTCGTTTAGTCTGTGTGTTCTATAAACGGTCAGAATGACCGAGCGTTACGTAGCATACTTGAGATATTGTGTGTAGTTGTTTACAGATGTTGATGCTTGAGATGCTTGATGCGATGCAGCATACTTGAGATATTGTGTGTAGTTGTTTACAGATGATGAGGTTGCCGATTCACCCGAGGACGTGTGAAGAGGCAGGACGGCCGTAACGGCGCGAGATTAAATAACTCACAAAATCATAATATTTTTAGAAGTTTGTGTTAAATTAATTTTGAGAGCGGGTAACACCGAATGGAGTTGTACATGTCATTGCGAGTAGACGTCAACGTCATTCTTGGCTGGACGTTCATGGTGGTTACACGACATTACATGTGCAAACCCATTGGCTCTCTAATCGCAGTTTATTTTTGTAATCCGTTATTATTAATTTAATTCAAGTTGTGTGTTAATTAAAACAGTGATTAGACTAAGTGTCCGTGTACTTATTTTTGTGTTTTCCTGGGATATAACGCCCATGATGGACTCCGGTGTTGGCAAGAGTTTAGACGAGCAACCCGAGATGAACTCCCGGCTTCCCGACGTCCCGTTATATATATTTATTTATATATTTACTGTGAGTGATACCTATTTATAAAAAGAAAGATTAAATAAGTTTTGATCATTTCTTACTCAATAAATATACACTTTCATTAATTTATTCGTATATAATTCGAATTGTATTATATTTTTTTACGGATAGCAATAAAAAATAAGCCAATGAAAATTTAACAATTTTTGACGTATGTTTTTTTATACCCCAAAAATACCATATTTGCATCTATATAAAAATACTTGAAACAACTACATACAAAAAAAGTGATTTTGTATGTAGTTAATCATTTAATAGTGGTGCGACTCGCACTTGGCCGTTTTTATATTATTGTATTATTATATACTTTTTGTATTTATATTATGCTTACACATATTTTCTTGTTTCAGGTATGTGTATACAATGGTATTTCTACGTATATATTTCCATAATCATAAGGTATTTTTCAAAGTGTAAATTGTAAGTTTAGATGCTGTCATAATAACGGACCCCTGGCTCCGACTCTCCACGGATGATGATACCGGGAATATGGTCGATGGCACGACGCCGATAGTCAATGTACACGAGCGCCGGGTGGCCATCAATCAACATCAATTAGGTTCTGATGGGTAATTTGGAAACTAAAAAGTTGTCTCTTCCATGCTGGTCTGGGAGAAAAGAAAAAAACCGGCCAAGTGCGAGTCAAACTCTCCTGAAGGGTCTGTACTACCTCACACTGCTTTGCATGATTGACTGTTATATCAATAATAATTAAATACTCAAGTTGAAATAAAAATGCAGCAAAGTTCAGGACTAACTCTGGTAACTATATGACTCAAAAACACGTAATATACCGAGTAAATTAGACGTGATTTGGAGGCAACTTTGCAATTTTTTTCTATCGAGAAAATTTAACGCAATCGTGTTTTTGAGTCATATAGTTACCAGAGTTAGTCCTGAACTTTGCTGTATTTTTATTTCAACTTGAGTATTTAATTATTATTGATATAACAGTCAAACATGCAAAGCAGTGTGAGGTAGTACGGGCCCTTAATAGCGTTCCGTACGATAACCCTATTAAGGAGACTGTCTACTCTGAAAGTGACGAAGACGTGATATGTATATGTAGATTCAAGATTCAAAGATTTATTCAGAAAATAGGCCTTTTCAGGCACTTTTTCACGTCAATTCACATTTTAAATAATACTTATTATATTATATTAAAATTATTAATTATTGTTCAAAAGCTACAAACTACTAGCGTTTCGAAACCGACCACTGCAGAGAAGAAGACGCCGAAAGAAACTCTTTTCAACAGTATTGGTCGCCTACTTGCCTGAAGGGCTTTGTATGATATTTAATATTTTTATCTTTATCTTTGTAGTACTGGAAACAATCACGACACCTCGGTTACGATTGTTAGTTTCCAAACACGAGTGGGCCGGGTGACCATCAATCAACGTAAATTAGGGTCTAGTGGGCAATTGCGAAACTATAAACAGGAATGAGGAAACTTAGTCAAAGACAAACCATGGCTTTTGTTAGTTAAGAAAAAGTTGTAAGTAAAAATACGTTGAATTGGAAATATGGGAGAGGCTTTTGTCTAGTAGTGGATTTTTCATGGTTGTAATGAATGAATTAATGCGCTTAATCGAAGCATCGGTCTCAATAACTTTGGTCACAATAACCCCAATGATAATAAATGCAATTTATTAATTTTTTGGCGAGCTCCGTGGCGCAGTGGTTAACACGCCACCCTCCGACACGAGGGCCGCGGGTTGGATCCCCGGTCAGGTCAAGATGGAAAATTATCTTTTTCAGATTGGCCTGGGTCTTGGATGTTAATCTTTTTATGTATTTGTTCTAATAATTATAAAATATAGTATCGTTAAGTTAGTATCCCATAACATAAGTCTCGAACTTACTTTGGGGCTAGCTCAATTTGTCCATATCTATATATTTATTATTTATTTATTTATTTATTAATATGTTGCGAGCCCTGCCTTCAAAGGCACATATTTTACACACTAGTTAACGACACATCGTTAGGAGCATCCATATACGTTATGTCGCATTTAGTTTTGTATTCCTGATAATTAATAAATAAATAAATAAATATAAATATATACGGACACAAATCACACAGATTGAGCTAGCCCCAAAGTAAGTTCAAGACTTGTGTTATGGGATACTAACTCAACGATACTATATTTTATAACAAATACATATATAGATACACATCCAAGATCCAGGCCAATCTGAAAAAGATCATTTTCCATCTTGACCTGGCTGGGGATCGAACCCGGTCACTCCGTGTCGCAGACAGGCGTGTTGACCGCTGCACCACGGAGCTAGTCAATTGGGTAACATTGCAGCTGCCAAGTTTATAGAAGAAACTTAAAATAAATCGCATTAAGTCCCACAGACAAAGTAATAGTAACTAGTGGTCGTCCAGTGGTCGAAATTCGACAATAATCATGTTTAAAAAGTTTTAGCATTCTGCACTCCTTCTTTATATCCATACTAAAATGCAAAAGTAACTCTGTATGTCTGCCACCTTTTCACGTTTCAACCGGTTTAAATGATATTTGGTATGGATATAATTTGAAGCCCGGGGAAAGACATACCTTTCATGCCGGGAAATTCTACTGTTCCCGGGGGATCGACATTAACACTGGCGGAGCCGCGAGCAACAGCTAGTAAACTGTAAATGTGCGAAATTTCATACTTATGCGTCCGCGTCAGGTTCGTAAAATGGGGTACAAAGTTTTTGCTTCACGTATATATATATAGATTATGACCATGAAAGTTTATAAGCATATGTTTATAAACGTCATATGAAAGCATATGCTTTAGCTTTTTCCAAAAGCTCGGTGGCTAAAGCATATGCTTAAGCCACCGAGCTTTTGGAGTACTCAAAATAATTAGAACATTTGTCGGCATCGTCTATGTACGATTGTCAATCTCCAAACTCGAGGGTGACCATCCATCAACGTGAATTAGGGTTCCGGACACAGCGGCCGGCGGCGATTGGAAAGCTAACAAATGCGGAAACTGTTGTTAAGACAAAAAAAGTTATAGACATACGTATTTACACACATACTGATGAATGTTAACATCACCATTAGGGTGTAGGCAGTGCATGAGGCTATATTTAAAAATCAGGTTAACTACATGGAAAATGTATTCAAAAAATGATAATGCTTTTTTCGTACTTTTTCCAGATCTTCGTCCGGGCTTTAGGATTTGCAATAAAAATAAATGACCCAGTTTTTTTTAACTAAATGTTGGATTAGGCATTTGTCTCCCATCTCACCTGATGGTAAGTGACGATGAAGACGAGGATGTTACATGCCAAATCAAAGGGCCACCCATTTGTTTTCTACTTTTGAATGTTCCGGGACTGTACTATTCTGTAAAAATATAGACGCAGGCAGTTCATTCCACACCTTAGCTACTCGAACCAAAAAGGAACTGTTAAAGCGTTTAGTTCTTTGATATTCCAATGATAATTCTCTTCATATTAAATAAATAAATATATACGGACACATCACACAGATTGTCCTAAAGTAAATTTTAAATATTTGAGTTCCCATCTTTGATCCCATAAGAAAAGTTCTTTATCGACTGGCTGAATCACCTCTTCATGATTTGGACAAGGTTTTTCTTACATATTGTATAAATAAACATCCAAGACCCAAGACCAATTTGATAAAGATCATTTTCCATCGAACCCGGGAACAACGGTTTGGCAGCCTAGCATGATGACTACTAGACCACAGAGCTTGTCGTACTCATCATCATCATTTAGAGTAGGTGTCACGGTCAATTGACCATGCACACCCTGGTGTCAGAGTTCTTCGGAACCGCCTCTCGACCTCTGACGTGGCTCCTTTAACGACTACCAGATGGAAGCCGGGACCAACGGCTTAACGTGCTTCGGAAGGGTCGCTTTTTCATCTTTATTATCAGAGGTGATTCAAGCTTGCAATAAATAAATAAATATATTGGATTAATCACACAGATTGAGCTAGCCCCAAAGTAAGTTCGAGACTTGTGTTATGGGATACTAACTCAACGATACTATAGTTTATAATAAATACATATATAGATACACATCCAAGACCCAGGCCAATCTGAAAAAGATCATTTTCCATCCTTAACTGGCCGGGGATCGAACCCGGGCACTCTCGTGTCGCAGGCTGGCATATTGACCGCTGCGCCACGGAGCTGCAATGTCCTAACCAAACTGGAAACAACTTAACAAAGTATGCTTCCCGTGGGAATCGAACCCACGATCCCCGGCCACTGAACCACGGAGGCAGTTCGTCGTACTGATGCGGTAGAAAAGAAGATGCATAATTAATTTGGAAATTACTGATAACACGTTATAAAATAATATAGATCTAGAGGTAGAGCCCCATGCAACGAAACTAGACATAACAGAAACATTTGTCAAGCACGATTGTCGATCTTCAAATACGAGTGCGGTCGGGTACCATCCATCGACGTAAATTAGGGTTCCAGACAGAGCTGCTGACGGGCGACGGTGATTGGAAAGATATAAACACACATGCGGAACCTGTTTTCACAAGAAAATATAGTTAGATTAACTTTCGCCCGTAGCTTCGCTCGCATCTACGTCGTTCTCTCAGAACAGTACTTTTTCCGGACTGCAAGGTAGCCTATGTCCTTTTCCGTACTCTAGCTAACATGTATGCAAAATTTCATGATGATCGGTTTGGTATTTACGGCATGAAAGCGTAACTAACTAACAAACTCGCTTTTGCATTTATAATATTAGTAGGGATACATACGTACAAACAAAATGAACATATCTCCATCCTTAACGGAGAAGACAGATTTTAGGGCCATAAGACCTAAAGGCTACGTTCATCATCATCATCATCATTTCGAGTAGGTGTCGCGATCAATCGACCATGCACACCCTGGTGTCAGAGTTCTTCGGAACCGCCTCTCGGCCTCTGACGTGGTTCCTTTAACGACTACCAGATGGCAGCCGGGACCACCGGCTTAACGTGCCTTCCGAAGCACGGAATCATCTTTATTATCAGACAATCAGGTGATTCAAGCCTGCAATGTCCTCCAAACTGGAAACAACTAAACAAAGTATGCTTCCGGTGAGAATCGAACCCACGACCCCCGGGTCAACAGGCAAACGCCTTAACCACTGGACCACGGAGGCTGTTAAAGGCTACGTTTAGCATGTTGATGGGCGCTAGAAAAGGTGGAAAGCGGAATCAGTATAGGCATCACCTATTTACATGATATTTTATACATCGGAAGATAATTTAAATATCATTTGGTGACCGTTACTTTGCATAATATTATTTACAATATTTTTATTGTTGATGTCAATAACTTACAGTTAAGTTTACGCTGCTTCTAAGGCGGAGTGCAGAAGAAGCGGCAACAAACTGCACAGCGCATTTTCTCCAATTGACGTCAAACAATCTACGACATACTTAGAACTTAATGTGTGGACTTGAGGTTACATTGTCATATCATAATATATAAATAAATAATTTGAAATAATAGCATTAAAAAAATATATTATTTAAATTTTTGATTTAATGTCAAGTTATAATACGTACAAATTGTACAAATTTTTCATTCTCTCTGCACTGAAATAGAAACAGATACGAAAAACGTTTTCTCTTCATCGCTGGTCTAGGAGAAATATATATGTAATAAAATAAAATATATTTTTCAAACTATGTTGACCTGGATCCCATTTAACAATACTGGAAATAATAGGAACATTTGTAACTATCGTTTACGATTGTCAATCTCCAACGAGAGCGGGTCGGGTGATCATCAATCAACGTGAATTAGGGTTATGTATAATAGACCAAACCACTGAGCACTGAGAGCATCGACGGGCCAGATGTCGAAGGTTTGTGGTTCAAATTCTACCTGTGGCGAAATATTTTCATCACATATTTTCAATTTTAATATTAAGCCCAGCATTGTGATGAAATTACAATATAATTAATTGTAAATTGTCATTTAAAGAATCATTAATAGTGCAACAACACAAATATTTTTTTAGTCAAACACAATTTCAATTGGCGTCAGAAGTCGTCACATTTAAATCCTTAAAACTGCCAGGTAACTTATTATTAATAACAGGAGCCATACCAAATAAACTTTGTCTCTTAAAAACCTTATTATAAATCCATTCAAGTATTTGCATGAGGGTGTTAAATATTCCCAAATAGGTAATTTAACACATATAAGTAGGATTTATTTTCATAAAGGCATTAGAAATAGAGATTTCCTTTACTAGCTTAAATAATTACTGAACAATTAAAAGTGTCGGATTTTAATTTATGCAGATTGAGGACGTCTCTCATCGCGAGCTTTAGGAGCTGGCGACGCTGGCTTATTCGAGCTTTTAGTATTATTTAGTTTATTTCACTGTGAGATGCTTTTGAAATAATATTTTTTCATATTACTGACTAACGCTTCTACTTCATTTCTTCGTCTGACAGTTGTTCCCGGTTGCTTCCCCAACTGTAAGTGTCGGAACCCAGAGTCCGCTATTCCTGAGTGTGTAATTTAGGTGCGAAAGACGAATGTGCGAAGTGCTGAGGTGCGAGCGAACTCAGGCGCTAAGAGGTAAGGTGCGAATGAACTGAGGTGCAAAGAGCTTAGGCGCGAATGAACTGAGGTGCGAAGAGCTAAGGTGCGAATGAATGCGCGCAGAGAAAGCATTTATGCTGTGATGTGATCTGGCGAAAGTTTTTACTGCAGTCTGCTTGCCTTACGCCAACTCTCCTTGGATATCTCCAAAATTGCAGACAAACACCTGTTACAGTTAGGTACAAGTAGTACAAGTATTGCCCGCGCCGGGAATGGAACTGTGAACCGAAAGTGGATTCAATCGACGAAGAAGACCTCGAGTAGTATTGAGACTTGATAGTATGCTTAGCTATGCATCTATTGACTTATGTTGGGTTTTAGAAGCATACAATTACGATAAAAAAAAGGAAGCAGAACAAGGCCATCGTATTCAGATGGCCTTGTTCTGCTTCTTTTTTTTATCGTAATTGTATGCTTCTAAAGTAGCGCGGTAGCTCAGATTGCCGAGCGTAGGGCGTTCCTTGCTAGCGTGGAATTTTTCTCCATATCTTCTTAAATAGGAGGAGTACTCTTCCGTGCTAGTCTGAGAGAAAAGGAAACATAGAATGTACCAACACCTTCCGCGCAGCATCTCAACCGCAGGAATGGGAGGAAAATCTGAGGAACCATGTTAGCAGACTAGCAACCCATCATTATTTTGATTAAGTTTTCACCCATACGTACACCAACATGGCTTATAAACCTAGGCTCTGTCTTCCCATAAAAGAAAAAGAGGTGAGAGTATGTATATTGTGGGGTCTATGTTAAAGATTGAGAGAAGGTATTACGAAGAGTAAATAATACCATGAGACCCGAAATAATATTCTGGAATAGAATAGAATAAAGTTTATTGCAACACATTGACACACAACATAATATAAAACTAAAAGGAAATACACAAAGAAAATGGATAAATTGATTATTTATTTATAACAATAACACCTGAAATAGTAGGTATTATACTCGTACATACGTGATGTGCTAATTTAACATATAAATATTGAATTTATTACTTTGTTTTTTTTATTATGTACTGAATTAGTAATTTGTCTCCCATTTCACCTGATGGTACTCGTAAGTGTCGACGAAGACGAGGATGTTACATTACATACCAATACCAGATGTTACATCCAAGAGATACCCATCTATACTAATATTATAAAGCTGAAGAGTCTGTTTGTTTGTTTGAACGCGCTAATCGCTGAAACTACTGGTTTAAATTGGAAATTCTTTTTGTGTTGGATAGTCCGTTTATTGAGGAAGGCTTTAGGCTATAAAACATCACGCTGCGACCAATAAGAGCGAAGCATCAATAAGGTGTTTTGAAAACGGGGGAAAATTATTCATTAATCATAATAAAAGAAATTGCCGCGGATGAAGTCGCGGGTAACAGCTAGTTTATTCTATATTTGAATATCCTGGGACTGTAGTAGTCTGAGAATATCGATGCAGGCAGTTCATTCCACAGCACTTTAGCTCCTCGAACTAAAAAGCAACTGTATTTCCTCAGTCAAATCACGTCCAATTATTAAGGGCTTACATAATAGCAGTGAGTACTGCATCTTAAAACCCCTGTAATCTGATGAAAGGATGGTTTATTGGGATGACATCCAATAAACCGTCCCCTCAAAATAGTGTCGATGAGTCTGACTCAACAGGACGCGTCATTTTTACGCTGGTTACGCCCCAGGTTCAGTTGCGGGGCTAATTAACCACCCGAGAAGGTCTGTCAATCTTGTCTTATAGCATTTTGTCACACCACACGGTATTTAAAAGGTCTAAGTTTGTGTAGAAATTCTTTTAAGAAATCGGACTGTTTTTATACATAAACTACATATAAGCCTCCCTCTTAAATCATTACATCTATTAAAAAAAACGGCATCAAAATCCGTTGCGTAGTTTTAAAGATCTAAGCATACATAGGGACATTCAGCAGGAAGCAACTTTGTTTTATACTATGTAGTGATAGCATAAATATGTCAAATGTGCCTAAGATACATTATCAGTTCTCGAAAATAACTGTTCCTGAAATTTGCGGTTACTTTTCAATGAATCTCGATAATTTTCTCAGCAATTTTTGATTTCAGAAAATTCTCGCGATAGCTTTCCGCACTGTTTCCTATTTACGAAGATTCTGAGAATAGCATATTCCTGGATTTATTTTAATATGTGTAATGTAAATTTACTCTTGAAATATTCAGTCTGTCAATATGTCAGGGGTTGGAATACCGGTAAAAATCCATTACCGGTACCTCTATGAAACGACAGTACCGGTAATTGGTTTGGTACCGGTACATTTGGTAACGGTAAACATCAAGTACCGGTACCTCTATAATACAACGGTACCGGTAATTGGATTGGTACCGGTACCTCAATAAAACGACGGTACCGGTAATTGAAAGAAGTACCTGTACCAAATACCGGTAAACAGTACCGGTACTTAGTACCGGTACTCGTATTGGGAATTATCATTTCGTTAATGTGTGTCGTTGACGTGTTGTGCATGTGCGGCGTGAGGCGGGGGCCCACAATAGGGCGGCACTTTTACAGTCGAGCGAGTCCCATGCGGTAGACGGCAACAATGCGTAGGTACCGGTAAAATTAACGCAATTTTAATACCGTTAAAATTTGACAGAATAGAGGTACCGGTACTTACCGGTACTTATAATGTGAATTTGGTACCGGTAACAAGTAGCGGTAAAATTACCGTTAACTGTTAACAATATTATTACCGTTAAATACTAGATTACCGGTACCTCATATTACCGTTAAAATTTTAACAGAATAGTAATACCGGTACTTACCGGTACTTATAATGGGAATTTGGTACCGGTAACAAGCCCTGCAATATGTACTACTTTTCCTAAAAGACCAGTGGCCGCATTGGTCATATAGTAAAAGTTGTTTGTCGTTTTCCATATTCTAATTGTTATGGCGATAGTTAAGCAACAGGAGGTGAACTGTCTGTTTCTACAATTAACCTAATATTAATTAATAATTAAATAAACTGTGGGTGAATTCCGACAAAATAAGTTTTTCGTTCATTAGTTATTAGTACGTGGGCGATCGAGCTTTGCTCGGTTATAATATGATGGAGTTTAGGTGATAATCTACATAAACTTGTAAAGTAAAATGTGAACTGACAATTATTAATATTTACAATCGATGACTGTGTAGATCAGGTGTCTGATTTCAGTGATCTTAATAAAAAATATGTATTGTTATCTCAAACAGTTAATGTATGTAATAAACTACATTTTATTAAACTTGTCTAAAGAAATAAAAATCTGTGATATTTTTAGCAGAAGGTCTTTTGACTGCAATTATTTCTAAAATATAATACTATACATTTACATCTTGTGTACTGTATACATACACACATACATACTATATATGTGTGTGTAGTATTCTATTTTAGAGATTCTACTCCTATTCTGCTAAGAAAAAACGCCACGGAGCTCTCCAAAATAATTTCAGCCACCACAATACAATCCGAGCCCGAATAAGTCATGGCACGCACTGCGTACTACTGTGCACCATAAATACATTATGTATGCAGTTAACTGCACCGTTAGGCAGATTGTGGACAAGTAACGTTGCCATTATTGCTATGAATTTCTCGGAACTAGTCATAATAGGATTACAATGAAAATCATGACACTCCATCAGCAAGAACTAGTCAATAAGAAGATGAAACCGGCAAACTCCTTCAGATACAGTGGTTGGGTGTAGGGTGTATAGGCTCCCGCAAAAGTGTGATCGCTGGACTGTACAAAAGCTCTTTTTGAATAATAACAATCGAGTATTGCGCCAAATACAGTTATTTTTCAATGCGATATACAGACCAATTAAAATACTGAATTTTACGGTCGCAATAGCCCAATTAAAAAAGTACATTGTGCGTTTCGAAAATGCTCGGTATCTAAAAAAGTTATATAAAATAATAAAATTTAAGCAAACCCTGTCACAAATATCCCTCAAAGTAAACGAATTTTTCGTAACGATGGAAGAGCGATAGGTAGATGCGTCACACACAAGCCGAACGCTTAGGCCGATTGTGCCTCTCTATCGCTTGTACCGCGCTGTTGATTGCACACGGTACGTAATACTTTTTTGTGCGTTACATTAAATAAGTAAAAACCAACCTTAAAAAATCTAGCTTACACATGGAAAGAAAACACTAATCTCTTCACCCATTTATGAGTTACAGTGACTCAGGCACACACACAACGCTCAAATAGTAAAACTAAACATAATTTCAACTTACACAATAATAAAGAAATTACATGCGCCATCAGAGTTCAAACTACGGTCCGTATAAGTCACACTATCTGCACGGTCCCCGACGCAAAGCGCATCATAAACGTAGATGCACGCAGTTTGCTGCACCGTTACGCAGATGATGGACTGGTGGTGCTGCCTCGCATTCTGTGGATTTACCGGCATTTTCCGGAACTTGCAATCGCAATATATTTTCATTGTATGTATGTATTTATATTTATACGTATGTATTTGTTTAAAATAATAGAAATGTTTGTAAGTTATATTGGTTTTTCGTTCCTATTTTAGGGTTCCGTACCCAAAGGGTAAAAACGGGAACCCTTCGTGCGCGAGTCCGACTCGCACTTGGCCGGTTTTTTATTTTTCTGTGCTTGTTGTCTATGTTTCATATTAGTATCCCCATCCTCTTCAAGGATTGTCTGGAAGCGATCGCTTTAAGCAATAAGGCCACCTCCTATATTAATTTTGTATAGATAAATTATTCTTCTTTGTTATAGTGCAATAAAGCTTAATTGATTCCTTCATTTATTCCTAAATAAACATTATAAATGTGAAAGGTTATAAGGATGTGAAGAGGGTTGTTACTTCCTCACGAAAACGCTACTGAATTAATTTTGATGAAATATTGCAAAATATCACATAGGCTATTAATTACGTGGACGAAGTCATTGGTGGTAACAGAGTGAATGGAATTTAAATGCAATGGTTTACAAGCTAATCTGCAAGTCAAGAAACTAGCCAGCTACGAGTTCTAAAGAACCTAACCTACCCTCTGTAGACATTTGTATTTGTTATAGCGGGGGTTTCAACTCCGAGCCCCCTTGGTGGTAGCATTTTTCGCATTTGCCTAGTAAAGTTATTATAAAATTTAGAAAAAAATTGTATTTTGAATGAAAAAAAGCAAATAATCGCAACTCGTACCAAAAGATTCACACGTAAGGTAAGCATTCGGCTGTTATCTTTTATGAAAAGTCATAATGAATAGTATAAGCTAAAATTCTTTTATCGCTTCGATGGATTTTATGATAATTTATAACGGCCCAGTATTAAACCTCTTCCATGCCTATCTCAGAGACGGAATATAAGTCATCCAAGGTAAGGTTAGCTAAGAATCTGTCTTCATATACATCAAATAATCATAATAAAAATGATTATATCCCGTATTTTTTAAAGCATGTTTAAAGTTCCACCGCAATAAATTAAAACCACCAAACGGTGTTCCAGCAGTTAATAAAAGCCACGGATAAAAGCCAGCCATGTATCAGTCCGACTCGTTTAGATCAGGCAAACTTTCCACCTGAATCGAGAACGAAGCTGCAGCGGAACTATTCACTTTTTGTCCCAACCATCGACCCTAAACCACAATTTACATCTCGTCCTGAATCAAAAATATGGGGTCCTATTTAGCAATTTATAGTAATTAACCATTTATCAGTCCAACTTCATTAGCTCAAGCAAACTTTCCACCTGAATCGACAACGAAGCTGGAGCGTGTTTGTTTACTCCTTGTCCTATCACACGATCAGAAAACCCTACGTCACGTCTCGTTCCAAATCGAAAATGTTTGATTCTTATTTGTAATTTATGCCAGCCATGTGTCAGTCCAACTCGTTTAAGTCAGACGTGCTTTCTACCTTAATCTAGAATAGACAAGTAGCGGGTCTTTATTGCTTGTTCCAACTTTTAGCGCTAAACCTCAAATTTTCTTCCTGATCAAGGAAACAAAAGTCAGGTCACTTAACTTCATTATTATTGTTTACATAAGTACATTAAGTTCGTATAGCTTCTTAACCATCCCACAGATGATAAACGGTGGAATCAATTTATCAGTTTTGATTTGCTTTTTGTTACATGTGTGTCAATTTTTATTTTTTAACCTAAGGTGTCCCATCTCTGGGAAAAGGTTTCATTTTTAATGGAATTAATTGCATATCTCATATATTAAACACAAACCTATATATTAAACAGGACAAATAATGTTCGTTATATACAAAGTAATAAAATCCGAGCGCGAATTCGGGACTCGATGAAATTACAACTAATTCGAGCCACGGCGTGAACAGACTGCAATGTACTGAGCAAGTTTTTCAATAAATAACGTTAAAGAAACTAGACACACGAACAAATCTACATTCTCATCCCAAAACTGAAATTCTACTGTGTTTGCATTCCTTTAGAATTGAATTTCCTTTGATAAATTTGTAACAATATGTACACGTAGTGAAATGTATCTAGTATCTAGGTTTTATTAGGTAGCACAATAGTCTATTTTACGAGTGCGCCGTAAACATACAAAGAAACAACGCGCCACTTTAATGCATCTTATGATGGATTGTGAGATATTCAGACTAAGCTATTTAAGAGCGCACCAATGCGACCCGACTGAAGCCATTTCGCACCCCGCGCCCCGCGCAAAAGCAGGATAGATCTAATGACCGTAACGCGTAAAAAATGAGAAGAAGATAGTGGGTAGGCACAAGCGGGTGTCCTAGAATTAACGGGCGTAAGCGCCAAATCACTTAATTGTTATTTAAAATAAAAGTACGAGGTTAATGAGTAAAAAAACTTTGCCAGATTTTAGAACTAGTTATTGCTAAGCTAGGAAACTAAAAATCATTTCTAAAGACCTTAGGGTTTCGCCGTTCTGACCACAAACATCAAATAAAGGGGCTATGTTTGCAAAATAAAAGTATCGAGGCTTTTGTTATTAATCGTGTTTTCAGGTTGGACAGTTTTAAGAAAATATGTTGAAGTTTTATATATAATAAATAACAGGCATGTAGTCGTTATAGATATAGACATCTAGACGAATGTTCATTGACAAGTTTCGCATTCGTGCCCTCTTAAATGTAAATATGTTAGAATAATGTGCGTATGTTAAGTTTCTATAGAACTCAAAACTATTTCTACGATTTATAGTCAGTAATTTTACAGTTAGTTTATATAAAAATGTTAAATAGTACAAATATACTTTTAAGCGTGACTTCACTACATATTATAAAACAAAGTCGCTTCCCTACGTATGCTTAGTTCTTCAAAACTGATTTTGATGCGGTTTTTTTAATAGATATGATTCAAGAGGAAGGTTTATATGTATAATTTATCGCATCCGTGCGAAGCCGGGGCTAGACGGTACCTATAGGTATAATAATAAATAATAAATATATACGGACAAATCACACACAGATTGAGCTAGCCGCAAAGTAAGTTCGAGACTTGTGTTATGGGATACTAACTCAACGATACTATATTTTATAACAAATACATATATACATATGCAAATCCAAGACCCAGGCCAATCTGAAAAAGATCATTTTGCCATCTTGACCTGGCCGGGGATCGAACCCGGTCACTCCGTGTCACAGGCTGGCGTGTTGACCAATAATCAACGCATCTATTTTTTTTGAAATAGAGAAGTGCGCTTCTGCCGCGCGGAAATAAGTTGAGATCTGCGCAAGCCATTAGGCTGCGCAAAACCATTAGGGGATTATGTAAAAAAATTAAGAGAGGGATGGGGGGGGGGGGGGGGGGAATTCCACAATTTCGTGCAGTACCATCATAAAATAAATAAATAAAATAACATTCATTTATTTCAGGTAACAGTAATGACCCATAGTAACATATTGAACGATAGTCGCTCGAAAATTAGAATTACATCACAATAATACATATTACTCAATACATATTAAAATTAATAAAATGTCCATTAAATATGATTTGAAAATTCTCACTTAAGTGAAATACTTTTGTTTACGGAGATACAACATAACTGACAGAACAGAAATACTTTCATTATTAATCTCTCTTCAATAATAATGACAAAATAGTCGAATGGTGGTTATTAAACGTTATTGAACCTTAATCCAATCGGAACAAAACTTCTGTTGTCTGTGGTAGATATATCAAAGAACCTTGAACCATCCAGGAACATTATTAAGAGACGTCGGATCGTAGCGTAACAAGCATGTCATGGACAATAGCCCACCGCAGAGGATCAAAGGCGACGTCGGTTTGTGTCAATTAGCCTATATTGCCCACAGATTGCCAAGCTTGTTAGTAAAGCAACGTATTTGGTTAGCAACGATAATTTCATACAGTCTTCTCTGTAATCTGCGCGCTTTTCCGGCTGCATTAGCTGTTTGTGACGCGTCAGAGCTAGTGTTGTGCCGTGCTCGAAATTATCGAGAACGGTGAGAACGGATCGGGAACTTTTCCCGACAATTTCTTCTTCTTTCTCTTGAGTGCGGGAATTATTAATATTAAAAGAACAGAAATCGATGATCTTAGAGAGGCAATGGTAGACCGCACTAATCTTACTCTGCAGGCTGTCTCCGATTGGGGCGATGCCAATCTTGTAAGATTTAATGCCTCGAAGACACAGGCATGTCTTTTCACCGCAAAGAAGAGCCCATTCAACTTTGCTCCTACTTTTCGAAATGTTCCTGTTCCCGTCACAAATCATCTCGAACTTCTTGGTATTGACCTATCCTCCAACCTTAACTTCGGTAGCTATATCGAATCCAGGGCTAAGACTGCTTCAAAAAAGCTGGGCATCCTCTCCAAGGTCCAAAAGTATTTTTCTTCAGGCCAGCTATTGAGCCTTTACACAGCTCAAGTCCGCTCCTGTATGGAGTATTGTTCCCATCTGTGGGATGGATCCACCCGCTACCAGCTCGAAGCCCTGGAAGCTATCGACAGACGTGCCAGAAGACTCGTCGATGATGAGATGCTTACGGAAAAGCGACTCCAGAGCCTTAAACACCGCCGATTAGTAGCTAAAAGACACTCAGCTTTTACAGACTGCATTTCGGTGAGTGCGCACAGGAACTGCACGATCTAATTCCCCCTGCACCATTCCATCTTCGGACGACACGGCGTGGATAGGGATTCCATCCATATGTGGTCGATATTCCTGCTCATCGCACCTCTAGATTCGCCTCCTCCTTCATTTTGCGAACCGCGAAGGAATGGAATTCCCTTCCTGCGTCGCTGTTTCCCGACTCGTACAATTAGGGATTTTCAAGGCAAGAGTGAATAGGCATTATTTGAGTTTGCGTGTACCACCCTAGACCTCATCATTGTTTCCCATCAGGCAAGATGAAGGTCAAACGCACTCAAATTTACGATAAAAACAAAAAAATAAAAAATAAAATTATTGTAAAATTCTCGAGAGTTATTAGAAATTCCCTGCAAATTTCTCTTCGGCACATCACTGTCATCAATCATACATCGATTGTATGGGAGCCCCCTTAAACATTTTTATTATTCCGTTTTTTAGTATTTGTTGTCCAGCCTGGTGACAGATGGACAGACAGACAGACGAACTGACTGCGGAGCCATCTTAATAGGGTCCCGTTTTTACCCTTATGGTACGGAACCCTAAAAACGAATATAGATATTTCAAGGCCTCAGTAAATATCATTACCGTGCCTCAGTATTCGATCCCAGAAATATAAAAAACAATGTATTATGTTTGACGGCTAAATTGGCTCAAAGCAAAAATGCACGAGCTTCCTGAGATACTTATATGTTTATTAAGAATTGTTATATATGATCTATCTGCCTACGTACGTTAAATATGGAAAAGGCCTTTTTTCTTTGAGGACTATACTTTTATGCCGCATAACTTCCGCAAACCGAACAACAGCGGCGAATGTGTCGTCATTAAAAAGTCTTTTTACAAATAGAAGTAAATTATTTAGATATTTTTATAACTTTTCTCTTTCGTGTATTAAAAAATCGGCTAAGAGCGAGTCGGACTCGCGCACGTAAGGTTTCGTACCATTATCTATAATGAGTTTTAAATTATTAAAAATATTGCTATTATATGCTGTAACAAAAAAGTTATGCTTTTCGTAATTTTTCCTTTATCTGTGCTATAAGACGTTGCTTCGTAAAAAATTTCAAGATTCTGAGTTCATGGGAAGTACCCTGAAAGTTTTGATTTCCTTCTGAATGTCGAAAATTTGCAACATAAACGGTTGTACGTTGTGATTGCGTTGGCTTAGAAGTTTGATTTTTTTCACAGCTCAAAGGAACAATAGACTTGAGTATTTCATATGAATTTCAGCTTGATACTTCCACGTATTCCTGAGAAAAAGGTCTTGACAGACAAACAGACTGGCAGACTGATAACAAAGTGATCTATTAGGGATACATAATAATATATCCTATACGGGTTCCTTTTGAAGCAGAAAACCATAAAAACGGCGTATACCACTCGTGTGCTAGTGATAATTATAACCACGGCTCAATACAGCACATCATTTCGTGTAGGTGATACGGCGAATCGACCATGCACACCCTGGTGTCAGAGTTGTTCGGAGCCGCCTCTCGGCTCATTACAGCTACTCACCGTGTAGGGCCGTAGTAATCAAAATCGCTTACTTAATAATCTATACTAATATTATAAAGCTGAAGAGTTTGTTTGTTTTTTGAACGCGCTAATTTCAGGAACTACTGGTTTAAATTGGAAAATTGTTTTTGTGTTGGATAGTTCATTTATTGAGGAAGGCTTTAGATTATAAAATATCATGCTGCGACCAAAAGGAGCGAAGCATCCCTAAAAAATGTCTTGAAAATGGGGAAAAATTATTCATCTATACTAAGAAAAAAACGTATTAATTATAATAACAGAAATTGCCGCAGACCAAATCGCGGGCAGCTGCTAGTGATCAATATACATAATACACTTGTATCACAATGTACAATACTTGACATACGTGACCAGTATGACGTACTTTGTGACGAATCCCTGAGTAGAGACTTGTAATCTCAGCGTTTCCTCATTGTATCCTCAGCTGAGAAGCTTCAGAGCCGAGAATCCACTTATACGTAATTTGATACGAATGTGTTACGATATTTAGATAGAAAATAGTTGCTTTTGTGTTCGAGTTACTTTCATTACAACAATCACAACTTGCAATTAAGTTCCTTTACGTTACCATCTAAGTGTTACTTAAAATATTATTTAGGTAAATGTTTTAAACCCTTCTACTTATCAAAAAACCACTCAGCTAAATTCTGCACTCGTCTCTAAATAAAGCCAATCGGTTAAGCTGGATTCCCGCTTATGCTGCACATTTCAAGCTGCAGCGTAAGCGAGAACCAAGCTGAGTGGTATCGATTGTTAAGTGTGATGACATACTAAACGCTTTATTACTTAACGTTGACCCAACAGAAAGTATTTCGTGATGTAACTATCAAATTCATCATTACAGACGTAAAAATCTCCTCCTAAGCTTCGTCCAAAGATACTTCGCTCTATGGGAGGATACTGCCATTCTCACCACGTTACAATTTACAATATAAATTCAATTTACAATGACTATAATAAGGACAATGTATACTCAGTCCACATACCTAGTTATTAAGATAAACTAAAATTGTACGTTGACGTCGATTGGAGAAAATGCGCTGTGCAGTTTGTTGCCGCTTCTTCTGCTTTGGAAGCGGCATTAAACTTAGCCATAAGAAAATTACTGACGTCAACAATTCTCAGTTGAAAATATATGACAATTAATAAGTGTCCAAATGACCTATGTTAAATAAACGTTTTTGAATTTTGAATTTTGCTGGGCAGCCGGGTAGCGAGGGTAGTTTCTTTGGCTTCTTATGCTTCCAATGCTGTTGCCCAGCAGAAGCATTTTAAAACCAGGGAAGCATAGGAATTTGTTGGATTTGAAACGGGAATGAAGGTATTGGTACTCGGATGAATGGGGGAAAAGCAAGTAGCAGCTCGAAAGGCCGAGCGTGCGTACCCGATGCTATACCTGCAACCACCCGACAGACAGTTAAGGATGACATCCCTGATCATCCAATTCGAGTCACAATTCGAAAACGAAAAGTTTTTATATTCATGTGCTGGTTGCTATATCTAACTAAGACTAGAAACATTTACTTTGAGACAATTTACTTTGCGTGCTTCCGCCACCAGTTAGTTCATGCAAACTATTGCTGGCCAGCGCCCACCCACTACTGTTAGTACCTTCATACCCGCCACCAATAGTTGATGCATGCAACCCTGGTCGATACTGCTGCATCCGTTGAGGCTGCAGCAATGTCGGCCGTCGTGCTCGCGAAAAATAAATATATAAATAAGACTAGAAACTAAACAAGATACTTTAATATCTATAATTTTCAGGACATGTTTATTATTTGTATGACTTTTCTCAAAATTTGTTTGCTTTTCGTGTGTGCTGATGTCGGAATTTTTCAAGCTGCCTAAAGGCATCTGACACAGCTTAACGGCAGCTATCAATGATAACAGCCGGGACCAGCGGCTTAACGTGCCTTCCAAACCACGGAGGAGCACGAGATGTTTTATGCCACTTGTGGTCACCCATCCCAGTGGGGACAGCGCCCAGGGTTGCTTAATAAACGTAAGCGTTTATAATGCTTACACCTACCATGGGACTTCTCAAACTTACTAAAGGTGTTTTTACTTAGCTCTCTCTCTTATCTAAGCGTTTTCCCGGTTGCATCCTCAGCAGTACAACGAAACCCGGGTCCGCTGTTATGACAGCAATCATGCTGTATACCTATTTTAGCAAAGTCGTTAAGGCTGGTCGCCTGCCTGACACCGACCCTCCTTGGGTAGCTCCAAACCCACGCACTAATACCTGTGAAATTAAAGTACAAGTATTTGCCCGCACGGGGAATCGAACCCGGTGCCCTAGTAATAGCCACCTCCGTGGTCCAGTGGTTAAGGCGTTTGCCTGTAAACTTGTGATCGTGGGTTCCATTCCCACGTGAAGCATACTTTGTTTAGTTGTTTCCAGTTTGGTTAGGATATTGCAGGCTTAAATCATCTGATTGTCTGATAATAAAGATGATTCCGGTGCTTCGGAAGGCATGTAAAGCCGTTGGTCCCGGCTGCCATCTGGTAGTCGTTAAAGGAACCACGTCGAAGGCCGAGAGGCGGTTCCGAAGAACTCTGACACCAGGGTGTGCATGGTCGATTGACCGTGACACCTACTCGAAATGAATGAATGAGTAGTAGCCAGTAGTAGTAACCTAGCAGGCTGGTTTATCATTACTGCGCCACGGAGACCTTATCAGATAAGTACAGAATCTGACATAGCCATTAAGGCTAATAAAGACGGCGTTACTCCTGACGGGGCATACAGAGCCTTGAGTATCACTTATACGCCCACTAACACGCTCAACGTTTTGGGGTTATAGGTAAAGGGATTAAAATAGTGATGTGTTGCTAGCCTCAACGCTTATTGATATGATTTCTTAGATTTTCACCCATTCCTTCAGCGGATTTCTACGGTCTGTGCGGGAAGACATCCACAGCCTCCGTGGTCCAGTGGTTCAAGCGTTTGCCTGTTGACCCGGGGGTCGTGGGTTCGATTCCCACCAGAAGCATACTTTGTTTAGTTGTTTCTAGTTTGGTTAGGACATTGCAGGCATGAATTTAATTAAATCATCTGATTTTCTGATAATAAAGATGATTACGTGCTTCAGAAGGCACGTTAAGCCGGTGGTCCCGGCTGCCATCTGGTAGTCGTTAAAGGAACCACGTCAGAGGCCGAGAGGCGGTTCCGAAGAACTCCGACACCAGGGTGTGCCTGGTTGATTGACCGTGACACCTACTCGAAATGATGATGATGATGATACGGGAAGAGAAGTAGCTGGTATATTCTACGTTGTTTTTTTTTCTCACAGACCAGCATAGAAGAAGTAATGTATTTTGTTTTGATTAAGCCTAGCTAACACTTAACGTGGCCTTTCAGTCTTATGACTTTAGGCTCTGTCTACCCCTTAAGCGATAAAGACCTGATGATATGTATGTATGTATGTATGTATTAAGCCTAATGATGAGCCGAAAATAAATTTTCTGTTCTCCTGAATTTCGTTTCCCGGAAATTTGCCGTTAATTTCCAATAATTCTCGACAATTTCTCAATAATTCCCGCACTTGACAGAAAGAAGAATAAATTCTCGGGAAAATTTTCCAATCCGTTCTCACCGTTCTCGAAAATTTCAAGCACGGCACAACGCTAATCAAGCCATATGATTGGGTTCTTTTTATTTTCCATTCTATTTAATTAATAAATCTTCTACAAACTAGTATCTATGCAAATTTGGTATTAATCGTCTTACAGACTACTTAAAATCTTTTATGCAACTAATTGCTGATTAAATAAGCTGAAAATTCATTAGTTTATTTATTAACAACATAGATTTTAATAGTTTCTTAGGAACGCAATTACTTACAAGTGTCAGTCTTTGAAAGATGAATTTTGTGAATTACTATTTCAAATGGCTTCTGTCCTTTAACCTTGTCTTTATCGGACATTTAAAGTCAAATGAATATAACAGATATTAATTCAAGAGTTTATGTATTTTATTTTAATTATTTACATACACTCATACATATTATCACGTCTTTTTCCCTTACAGGGTAGAGCCCAAGGTCAAAAGTCTGAATGGCCACGTTTAGCGTGTCGGTGGGCGTAAAGTTGGGAAATGGAATCAAAAGAGTGATGGGTACTAGCTGCATCGCCTTTTGTCAAGATTCGTTAGATTTTTGCCCATTCCCTTGATTCTACTTTTTGTTTTCACCCAGACCAGCATGGAAGATTATTATTTATTAAAAAAAATTACATGCGTTTTTAATTGTTATACTTTTGATGGTTTCGGGCTTGAGTAAAAGAAATTCGAATCTATTTTTACCGATCATGTAAAACCTCCTCGTCCGTACGTGGCTCACGCGATAACGTTTATCGAGTACCACCATCTTGTGTTGCGTAATATCAAAGAGCGAGATGTGGGTAGAGTTTATCGCACTCGCAATGGGATCGCGACGAGCGCAGTGCCCGTAGCACCGGGCTCCGCCCGTGTCAATGTCGATCCCTCGGGAAAAGTACTTTTTCTCAGGATAAAATGTACCCTATGTCCTTCTCCGTACCCCAGATAACGTGTATGCGAAATTTTATGATGATCGGTTCAGTAGTTACAACGTAAAAGCGTAACAAACAAACAAACTCACTTTTGCATTTATAATATTTGTTGGAATAGTTAGGATGAAGTGGACACTTATGTTTGGACAAAAACCGCGTACTGTACGCAGTTTGCAGCAATTAGCTTGCCAATTGATTTAGTGAGCCGTTAAGTTGCAGCGAACAAAGGCTTAGATAGTTTGCTACGCCGGCGCACTGCGCAACGTTACACTATCAGTTGGAGTAGGTACTGCCCTTGCTGCTGATCGCCCCAGTAGTCCCACTACTGTGGCGAAGTATACCAAAACGTTGTACTTGTGAACAGAGTTTGCTTCGCGGTTAATATGCTACAGTTCACTGTTCACATGACTTATAGTTGATGACCGATACACAACTCAAGAGTCAGTCATTGGACAGTCAGCCGTTCACTGTAAGTGTCGAGACGAGCTGCGAAGGAGGCGCCGGGCTGCGGATTGCCGGACCATGGGCGAGCGACAACACTCGGCCAAACGACTCACTCACTAGGCCGTAGGCACCGCGCTACACGCGCGGTGCTATGGATAGCAACGTAATTTACCAGCAATATAGGTACCTATATATTTACAGTCCGTTACTTTTATTCAAACTACCACTAGTGTTCTGCAGGATAACCTGATAGGAATAGGCAGTAATTCGACAGTAAGCCTAATGAGAATGTGGCCTTTACCATATGTATATGCCCTCGATTAAAATCGAGGGTCACCAATAGGTGAGGTCATGTTAAAACATGACCTCACCTATTGGCGACCCAAGCAAACACACATATCTCGACGTACATGGTTTTTCAACGACAGATAAGATACATAGTGTGTAGAAGTTAAATTCAAATTTTAAGTTTTCTGTTGGTCTTTTCTATTATTACTAAATCTTTTTCTACCTATTAACCACTTTTTAATTAAAGGATAAATTAATATACATATCTCTTTTTTGTGTTCTTTAAGTAAGGGCGCAAAATGATTTTGATTCGAATGTGGGCTGTTGATCCACTGGTCCTAAGTTAATATTTGTTTAATTAAAGTTTCGTGGCGCGTAAGTTTATTTGGGTTTTGTTTATTTTTAGTTAACTTCGTGATGTTAGGAAGGAACCCTGACTTTACTATGTACTCTTAAATATTTATTTTACCCTTAAATCTTGAGTTTCATTAATTTATCTTGAATATTTAGTTTAGATTTTTTTGTTTTTCTGTTGGTTTTGACCAACTGAAATAAAACTCCTAGAATTCTTAACGGCAAACAGAAATTACTTTACAAATGACAGCAGACTTTCTGGTCACTGACAGTTTCGTTTATTAATCCGTATGGACATATCAAGGACGTTATAGTAGAAGGACTGAGCTCTCATAGTAAGAATTGGAGCAGAAAGCGAAAACAAACTTCGGAATTCTATCTCGCTCTAAAGTAGGGTGACCAACTATAGAATAGATTTCTCGGACATGAAGTACTTAGGTAGGTACCACAGAAATATATCAGGATAGAACGGCTAAGTGGGTGGTATACGCGTTTCTCAATCTTGTACGATCGTACGAGATTCGTTAAACGTTCATTCAGTCAGCGCGTACGTCCCAACTTGAACATATGCTTTATTAAGCGGTATTATATTTAATTATAAAAACAAAAGTATGAAAGTAAATAGGTCGAAACAAGGTATTTTTTTCATGGATCAATACTTTTTTTTTAACTAAAATCGTGATTAACAACAAAAAAAGATAAAATAAAAGACCTATCACGATTTTCAATATAAAACGACAATACAACTAATTCTCATCCAATACGCGTTCTAAAAACATTTTATAAAGCTCGTTCCAAGGAGAACTCGCAATGTAAATTCAATTGTGTGATAGCAACACGAAAGCTGCATTAGCATTGCGTTGTTGCACTCGAACTGATATTATCGATAATATTTAATAGTTAACATTATTATCTCAGATTTTTTAGGTTGCTCCCATGTGTTGATTAAAATATCTATCAGTAAGTATTATGGAATGCATGTTACTAAAATAATTCGAACTTTGGCATACAAAAAGTTAAAATACATCAAAAGTCGCGTTTTGATGTACATGAATGAAAGGAAAGCCAATCGACAAATATTAATGACTGTTTATCGAAATGACGCGATTTATTTCTGTGGATTTCACATTACTATTTCGCTCATCATCATCATAATTTCGAGTAGGTGTCACGGTCAATCGACCATGTGTCCCACCCACCCTGGTGTCAGAGTTCTTCGAAACCGCCTCTAAGCCTCTAACGTGGTTTCTTTAACGACTACCAGATGGCAGCCGGAACCAACGACTTAACGTGCCTTCCGAAGCACGGAATCATCTTTATTATCAGACAATCCGGTGATTCAAGCCTGCAATGTCCTAACCAAACTAGAAATAACTAAACAAAGTATGCTTCCCGTAGGAATCGAACCCATGACCTCCGGGTCTACAGGCAAACGCCTTAACCACTGGACCACGAAGGCAGTTACTACACACTTCGCTAGTAATGACGTAATGGTGGTGGCGTAGTTTATGCAAAAACTGACAAACGCGTTCCCTTTGCAAAGTCCACGCGTAGCCATTCTATCCTGATATATTTCTGTGGTAGGTACCTATGTCGGTGTCATTGATAAGACCCTATGCTATGATCATTTATTGACAAATAGCAACTGTAGAAGGGAAAAGCAACAGTAGAGATGTTCATAGTACGCCTTTGAAACTTTATTCTATAACTAGCTGTTACCCGCGGCGCCACCAGCATTAATGTCGATCCCTCGGGAACAGTCGTATTTTCCGGAATGAAAGGTAACCTGTGTTCTTCCTCGGGCCCCAAATTACTTCCATATCAAATTTCATCCAAATCGGCTTTATGGTTGAAGCGTGAAAATGCGAAAGACAGACAGACAGAGTTCACCTACACAGATCTTTTTTTTCATGTAATCGTGAACTTATGTATCTATTTTTATACTTCTAAGTCTAGAAATGAGAAAAATTCCATACAAACTTTACCCCCCTTATTTTACCCTTTCAAGGGGAGTTTAGTCACGATCCCTCGGGAACAGTAGAATTTCTTCCCCTGGCCTGGTTTAATGGTTGAAGCGTGAAAAGGGGACAGACAGACAGACAGAGTTACTCTCGCATTTATAATATTAGTATGGAAATATGGATTTTATGTACGAAGTACCTATAAGTACACATTACTGATAAATCAGATTCAACAAACTCGGCAGATAAGATGGACACCCTAGCCAAGGCACAACATTTACTAACTGAAAACGGTTATGTTATTTACCTGAGAAAGGATAATGCACAATGCACTGCACTGTCGCTTCGAGATCTCTTGAAACAACAAGTTATATTATTTTAATCTTTCAGTCTGCTTAAAAAATTCGAAGGCTGCGGGATTTTTTATTAATAATATGGCGGCAATGTTGAGATCGTACTAGGGTTGCTAGAGTAAATTTAAATTTAATACTATATTAAGATTGCTCTTTTATTTTCGATAAGAAAAAATTCAAAATTAACTGTAAACATACAGTTTAGTTAATAAATTAATTAATCCATGTAAAATAAAACAGGAATTATTTCATTATTAATTAAATATTGCTGTTTTGCTTTACTACCATTTTCTTCCATTATTTACATTTTTATGCAATGGCAAGGGTGCGAGAGGGAAAAAATGCCGAGGTATTTCCGTCTCACTTTACCCTAGAATTTTTTGCACAGCATTATGCTCTCTATTCTTGAAGCGTTAAGGGTTCATATCTTATATCAAAATCTGAAACAGTTCTGTCAGGGTACTAAGGAACCGCTTACTAAATAGATGGGACATATACATACTTTGACAAACTGTATCCTTTTTAAAATTACGATATATTTGGAAGTAGTATCTCTTCTAAATTCTACTTTACTAAAATAATAACCTCGAACTAATATGATAAGAAGATCCGTAGCTACTGTCAGAGTCAAATATACATACCTACATTCCATTACAAGGGAATGGGCCAAAATCTAAAGAATCATGACAATAGGCGAGGCGGCTAGCACCCCATTACTATATTTATTCCGTTTTCCACCTTTACGCTCACCAACACGCTAAACGTAGCCTTTCGGTCTTATGACCTTAAGCTCTGTCTACCCCGTAAAGGATAAAGACGTGATAATATGTTTGTATGTACATTGCAGCGAAAATGTAGTCGGGTAAAAAGTCGCGAACTAAAAAAAATTATATTAAAATATGTTGTGGATGGTATCAAATAAAAGGTATTTTTATGTAAATTGCAAAATTTAATATATAAATATTATATAAAACCGTGAAACTTTAAAATATGCTCCGAAATATTAGAAGTCGGGTTTTGGTTTTAAACTTATCATGTTTTCAATAAAGTTAATGAATGTTCGTGATTCTCGGTAAATATTGATTAGAAAAAACTACGGTTAAACCATTGACATACAATTATTGTTAATCAAAGGGTTAAACCGATGAAATCATACCTAGCCTGTATTGACTACATTCAAAACCCTTATTTGCTCTCTTTTTCGGGCTTTTTTCTTTGAAGTTATGAAATTAATATCGGCTTCTAATTGATTCTAGAATCCGTCTGCCCTAGAAAAAGGCTATGTTTATAAAAGGTAACTTCACCAGTCTATAATGTTGAACATCACCATCGACTTTTCCCTCTTTACTGACAATTTAAACAATGTTACGAAGACGACATGCTCCGTTCGCGAACGGCAAGCTCACTGGCTGACTTTTCTTACCAAGGTCAATTCCAAAAGCATGCATTTCCATTATTTATATGGTAATAGAAGAATGATTATTGATATGTGTATTGATTGTTGTTTTAACTCTTTTTTTTTCAGGTAAGTACGCTGGATACTAAACGACTGTCCTCATTGCAAACCTTGTAAGTACTCATATAATTAAATAAAAATTACATATATAGATACTTAATCTATGCTAAGGACAATTGACTCCTTCAGACCTCTACTCTAAATGGTAAAGATCGAAGGAATCAATTCTCTATCGGTTTCTTATAGGATCCATTTTGGAGATGGGGGCGAAAGCGCTTTTTGAGCTAGTTGAACACTCACCTTTCCTCCATCGGACTACGAGGCGCAGACAGAAACACCCTTTTATCGTTGGAATACCAAAGAGTCGAAATAAACGCTTTGACAGTTCCTTTTTGGTTCGAGTAGCTAAGGTGTGGAATGCCTGCTACTGTACTAATACTGCCTGCGTCTATATTCCCAGTCTAGTACAGTCAAGGGACATTCAAAAGTAGAATAAATGGGTATCTCTTGAATAGGCATGTAACATCCTCGTCTTTATCATCATTTACCTTCAGGTGAGATGGGAGACAAATGTCTAATGCAAAATTTAGTGAAAAAAAAAATGCTTATAATCAAAAATTGAGAAGAATTTAAAATTTCTAGATGTCTAGTTTACTGCGTATTTTATTTTATTTGTTATTTTACCGATATTTTTTTCTTGGGCAATCATATATTCTAAAAGGGAACATTTTATCACTCTTTTAGTATAAAAAAAAGTTTAAACTAAATGCGTATTCACATTGTAATCATGTAAATGTCGGGTCAAAGCGACTAAACAAAGCTATTTAGATTTCGCGTCTGCGAAAAATGTCTAAAAAGTCATTAATTCAGCTTTTTGCGGTCTGAATAATGCGCTCGTTAGTTATCAGGGAGGCTGACACGTGTATGCTCGGGGATGTGTCGCTGCCCGCGACAAAGGGTCCAGTTTTAAATGAAGGGTCGACCTGAGGCCACGACGATGTTTCATTTACTTTTAAAAGTCTCTTTTTAACTAATATACGAAAACTTTTTCTGCTGCATAATTATTTACTGTCGTATTCTATGATTCTGTCAACGGGAAGTTAATAACCGATCGGTTTTAGTTCCCTTAAGGTAGACTTTAAAGTTAAGCACCAGCGACAGTGACAAATGTCGCGCTTCACACAAAGTTTGTACAGAACGCGACACCGTGTCGCTGTCGATTCAAAATCTACTTTTGTGAATGTGAAAGATATGCGACATAAAAGCTCGTATCCTATTATATACTAACCTCGGAATTTTCGCACAGTTCCAAGGGAATTCAAACTTGTATATTGTATATTCATTTTAACATAAAGAGTGATGAAGTATATTGACAAGTACCTGAGAAATGATGTCCTTGATAGATAGACGGACAATTGCGTCATTTGATTATATTATTGGCATTACAATGCTCGGTTTATTAAAATCGAAAATATGTGATGAAAAAAATTTCGCCACAGGTAGGATTTTAACCTATATATATCTATAAACCTATTATAGGTACACGCATTCGAAGCATGCGTAATCTCCATTCCTACCCATTATTTAGAAGTGTAGTATCCAACTTAATTCATATCAGATGAATTGAAAGTTGATTAAAGTGGAGAAAGCTTTATCAATTAATTATACTATATAGCATTACAAAGCTCGGTTTAATATAAAAAACATTTTGATTATATACGTTATTATATAATTTCTTTTAACCCATTACGAGGTACGGAAAATCTCATTCATTGCTTAAGTGTTATGTTTATGTATCTTTGCTAAAACCAATTGAGTGTAGTTTCAGTATAATTACAGCTATTATCGACCGACTCAACTCAATGTTAACACATTATATTGGCACTAAGTGGCCTTTCAGCTGGATGCATTTTGAATTGGATCAGTGTTTGATAATTGAGTATTAGATAAGTGGAATTCAATTAACATTTAAACGCGTGGCTAGATCAAAGTACCTGTATAATAAATGTAGAGTCAATACATACTTGTAAGTAAAAGGCCGGTAATATAAACAACTCATCATCATCATTTCGAGTAGGTGACACGGTCAATCGACCATGCACACCCTGGTGTCAGAGTTCTTCGGAACCGCCTCTCGCCCTCTGACGTGATTCCTTTAACGACTACCAGATGGCAGCCGGTACCAACGGCTTAACGTGCCTTCCGAAGCACGGAATCATCTTTATTATCAGACAATCAGGTGACTCAAGCCTGCAATATCCTAACCAAACTGGAAACAACCAAACAAAGTATGCTTCCCGTGGGAATCGAACCCACGACCCCCGGGTCTACAGGCAAACGCCTTAACCACTGGACCACGGAGGCAGTCAATATAAACAACTTGTCTTATGAGACCATCGCTGGAGCTTAAAAATAAAATGGCTCTTTTCATACCAATTTTCTCAGATGGTCCGACAAAATGTATGAATTGCGTCGCAGCACTGGTTAAGAAATGGTTTCCATGCTGACGAGCTAACCCGTACGTTCAAGCTTCCGTATTGCATTCAGATTCCATTCCCATTGAAGCGGTGAGAGGAAGTGGAGCGGAATGTGTAGAATAAAATCACTGTCATATCGCTATTTTCCTAATATCACTTATCTTAGTGGCAACAAAGTGTGACAGCGTGTGATAACAGGGAGAGAGGCCAAAACCTTTGTCACGTCCCCGGTAGCTTTCTTTAGATTTAGCATTAGTCTATTGACAGTATAAATGCTATATTTTTACTCGAAAATTTAAATTCGCAATTGTTGGAACCAGCGTAGCTTTGTACGCAATGTAACTCGGTTTTCCTCAACGTTTCTCTTTACACATTGTTTTAACAGCTTCGCCTTTCATGTTTTCAACGCTTAGCTCTAATGGGACCACTCAGTGTCACAAGCTGTGACACTGAGGGGTAAAGAGAAAAAAAACGTGGTAAAGAGTAAAAATGCGTAAAGAGGCTGTGAGTCATCATAGCAAATACATATAAATCTTAAATCTATATAAATCAAAGGTGACTGACTGACAGACATCTATCAACGCACAGCCTAAACCATTGGACGGATCGGGCTGAAATTTGGCATGCAGGTAGATGTTATGAAGTAAGCATCCGCTTAGAAAGGATTTTGATCAATTCTACCCTCAAGGGGATAAAACGGGGGTGCAAATTTAGTATGAAACTTTGCCGTTTTTAAAGTTATTCGAATGAAATTAAGCATGAAGGTTATTTACTGAAAAGCATGAAACATGAGTAAAATATTTTTTCAAAATTTCCTCCTTATGGGGTCAAACGGGGGTGCAAAGTTAGTATGAAACTTTTCGTTATTGACAATGATCCAATTTGGATGAAATTTGGTATAGAGGTAGTTTGAAGCCTGGGGAAGGACATAGGGTACCTTTCATTTCGGGAAATTCTACTGTTCCCGTGGGATCGATATTAACGCGGGCGAAGCCGCTAGCAACAGCTAGTCTCTAATATAAATAAAATTAACAAAAGACAAATGTCAACTTAGTCTACCTGCGATCATGAAAATTGTAAAGTTTTAGAAACTTTATTAAAGTGATTTTATTTATATAAATAAAATATTCAATATAAATAATGCGTAAAGAGGCTGTGAGTCATCACAGCCTCTTTACGCATCTTTACCACGCACCGCTGTATTGCATATTTTTGTTAGGAACGCAGCATTAGGCTCAATAACATACGAGTATATTTGACACATTCATAACGATATTTTAGCAAAATAAATGTAAATTACGATTATTATGTAGATAATACTCGTTGATAATCAGGCCACATCACGAACACGTAAATTACGAAACAATAAATACAGTGATAGCGCCCGCAGTGATTAAAACATTGGATTACGATTTTATTATTCGCTTCATTAAACTGAAACAAGCTCACTTAATGGCGGCTTACATGGCACGCATTCAGTTAGTTGAATATCACTCCTGTTTTTAACTTTTTAATAAGCATAGTGTTTGTGGCCCAGCCGTATAAGACGTACCCTGTATTTGATGAAATGAGTGTAGGCATTTAGAAAATACGATTTAAAGTATCTTACATACAAATAAATATAAATGAGCTCTAACAAACATTACATCACTTTTATTTTGGCAGTCGTATTCTTACGGGCCACTTAATAAATGTATGGTATTTACAAGCTTTTATTTAGTTTCACTTGCCCGGTGTGCGTCTGTACTCAAATCCTGGAAGTCAAATAAAACAACTTCCCGGTGTTCAATAGAGCTGAAATTTTGCATACCCAAATCGGATGACAATGCAAGTTTTATTATCAGATTATTTTCCATGGCCTCGCAGTAATAAAATCCACTTATACGTAGTCAAAAAAACTTGCGAATGCCGGATGCAACTTTTTTTTGCGTAAGGGACAATATATACTAAGCGGGCGGGGTTGCCGCTATTTAAAATATAAAAAAGGAAATTGTTCTTCCAGAATTTTAATTCTATATTTAAATTGAACAAGCAATTTAAATTGACGGCATACGAACATGGGCGGCTGCTGCTACGCCATTCAATTATGAAATTATTGTACTATGTAAATGGTCTAATTTTCTTTGTGCCTTGTGTACATTATATCCGACTCCGTCAGAAGTAATCATACTCCCAAACGTAATCTTTTCGTTTTGTGATTTGCCTAATAAATTGAGCTCCCATTCGGTATTTTCGAAGCAAAAAAATTCAAACTCGAGTCAGAACACGTGACCTGATCGAAAATTCGTAAGAGAATGGAAGGTGGTTCGCTCTCTAACTCACCGAACCAAGCATAGAAGCGGTTAAGCTTCTTCTCAGATGTCGATTTTCTGTGAGAGTGTGGTACTTCCCCGGATGAGCCGGCCCAATCGTGCTTCAAGCAAAAATGAATTGTGACTCTACCACGACGAAAACTACGTGATTACTGAATTAAATGTTAAAATTCCATGTGAACTCGGGATCGGGGTCGCTGACCTGCTGTCCGCCACTATATTTATGACAATAATTGTTCGTTCCGCGAATGTTTCTACTAATGGGTCTCTCCGCGCCTGTGGTGAGGTTGTTTCAATTTGACGCCATTTATTTTTAATATTCCAGTATTTATGCCGTTATTTATAATTATTATGATTTATGTCTTCATAGTATTAGTTGGGTTATTCGTAGGTGGTTGAAGAATTTGTAAATACTTCTTTATATGCATAATTTAACTTAAATAGGTACATTGTATGACACCATTACACATAATATGTGTAATGGTATCATACAATGTACCTATTTAAGTGATTTTCTACGAAATGTTTTGTGTATTCTGCATCTAAACGGTGAGTGAAATAGTGTGAAAACATTACAACAAACATACTTATTTCGTTTTTGGCAAACGTGTAACAAAAGCTTTCTCCAACATAATTCCCATTGTATATTTATGTTTATAAGTAGGTTTAATTATTATCAGTGTTTACTATTTTAATAAATAAAGTATGCACATTGTCCAACAACAAACTGGAACTCTCATATTAAGTTACCGTTCAGCTGATCGATTTTCTATGGGATGTCTAAAATTATTACGGACGTCTAAATAGGAGTCCTGTTCTCAAGTCGACTGCAGTTTGTCGTTGTTTTTTATAGGTGTGTTTGCTACGCCGCGCCGTAACACCGTAATTTTTTAACTGATTTAGAAATTATATCATTGAAACTCACGTGAGATACAAACATTATGTACTAAAAACGGGTCACTCACGTGCTATTTCGTCGGGATTGCCGACTATAGTTTCGGACTCGTCAGGAGCCCATTTTCAAGGCGAGTGCGAGACGCGCGGCGGAGGGTCCCGAACTAACTGCTCTCGACGCACCGCTCGTGCGGCGGCTCGTGCCGCCCTTTTGGAGGGGATAGCCAGGTCGGTCGCAGGACCCTGGTGATGAGTAGTCACGGAGGTAGTGGATCCCATTTCTTCCTCGTCGGTGTCTGGTGACGGTACGTGTGTGTGGAAAGAGCTAATCGTATCGGCCTCTACTGACTCTGTGTGCTTTAAGTTGCGAGTATCATTCCCTTGAAGAATCGGTTTCCAGGTTGCGGGTAAAGTCCAACCTACATCCCGATTGAAATTTGGGCGTCGACTTATTTCTATGGCCTCTCTTATTTTTTTTTTTTTTTTTTTCGGGGAACGAATGCCTTTTCTCTAGAAAGGACTCTGGCCTTGTCAAACCGGATATAATGGGTGACGTCCTCTTCCAGAGTATGTTCGGCGATGGCCGACCCGTTCCTGTCCAAATTCTTCAAGCTTCTGATGTGCTCCTTCAGCCTGGTGGATACATTGCGGTCAGTTTCACCAACGTAACTCTTCCCACAGTCACAAGGGACTTCGTATACTCCCGAGACATTTAATGGGTCTCTATCCTTCGGAGAGCGAACCAACTGCCTTATTTGTGTAAGAGGCCGGAAAATGGTCTTAATGCAATATCTACGGCGTACTAATTGTCCGATTTTGTCCGTAACCCCTTTCACAAATGGCAGGTATAATAATGCTCTATCCGCTGATGGTATGTGCATGGCTTCATTTGCGGTTATTCTCCAACTTTGCCTCCAACCATAACCATTTGCTTCTAAAACGTGCCTCACGTGAGCTAGTTCTGACCCTAGAAACCGAGGGTCACATAGTCTCAGCGCTCTGTTAATGAGAGAACGTGGTACCGACGCTAAGTGGGCTGGATGGTGGTGCGAATCTGCTCTTAGGTAGCGATCTGTATGCGTCGGTTTCCGATATACAGTATGCGTCAACACTCCATTTAGTTCTCTCATCACTAAGACATCTAGAAAAGCTAGAACGCCATCTTTTTCTTGCTCCGTGGTGAACCTTATTCTTGGATGGATAGAATTAAGGTGCTCCAGAAATGGCGTTAAATGGTTTTTATTGAGAATTGCGAAGACATCATCTACGTACCCCCACCAATGTCTCGGTCTATCCTTCGCAGTGCTAAGTGCTCTCTCCTCAAACCATTCCATAAATATATTTGCCACCACTGGCGCTATAGGTGACCCCATTGCTACTTAATCGATTTGGGTGTAATATTCGCCTTGCCACACGAAGAAGCCGCTTTTTAAACAAAATTCAATGATACGCGTGTACTCAGTAGGTATGTCAGCTGCGTTTGCTAACTTTGAAATAATCTCTATGGTGTCCTGTACCGGTACATTTGTAAACAATGAAGTCACATCGAAGCTTACCATGAATTCTTCGTCGGCTAGCCGGACCCCTTGTAGCAAGTTGATGAATCTGCCATAAAACGAGATGTTTTGTACGTAGGTGCATCTATTTGGCTCACAATAGGTCTCAATGGCCAGTTTTCCTTATGTACTTTAGGAAGCCCGTAGATTTTCGGCGTGGTGGGGTTTTGTGGACGTAGGCGTTTTCTCAGGTCGTCGTCCGACAGTGATCGCAATAGCTTATCAAGACCAGCTGTAACTCGTGAGGTAGGGTTATAATTGACTATTTTATAAGTAGAAGTATCACTCACCAGTTGTGTCAACTTTTCTCGGTAAACCGCTGTATCGACTATGACCGTTGCGTTGCCCTTGTCAGCCGCAATGTATCCACCAGGCTGAAGGAGCACATCAGAAGCTTGAAGAATTTGGACAGGAACGGGTCGGCCATCGCCGAACATACTCTGGAAGAGGACGTCACCCATTATATCCGGTTTGACAAGGCCAGAGTCCTTTCTAGAGAAAAGGCATTCGTTCCCCGAAAAAAAAAAAAAAAAAAAATAAGAGAGGCCATAGAAATAAGTCGACGCCCAAATTTCAATCGGGATGTAGGTTGGACTTTACCCGCAACCTGGAAACCGATTCTTCAAGGGAATGATACTCGTAACTTAAAGCACACAGAGTCAGTAGAGGCCGATACGATTAGCTCTTTCCACACACACGTACCGTCACCAGACACCGACGAGGAAGAAATGGGATCCACTACCTCCGTGACTACTCATCACCAGGGTCCTGCGACCGACCTGGCTATCCCCTCCAAAAGGGCGGCACGAGCCGCCGCACGAGCGGTGCGTCGAGAGCAGTTAGTTCGGGACCCTCCGCCGCGCGTCTCGCACTCGCCTTGAAAATGGGCTCCTGACGAGTCCAAAACTATAGTCGGCAATCCCGACGAAATAGCACGTGAGTGACCCGTTTTTAGTACATAATGTTTGTATCTCACGTTAGTTTCAATGATATAATTGTGAACCTCTACGGGGAGGTATGGCAACAACGCGCAAAGCGATTCGCTTTACTGAGAATTAAACGTAAGAAACTCGAGTGTGCTTTACAATATGTTTTGAAGTGCCGTGAAAGTGGTGTAGTGCCTAAATTCATGCGTATTAAACCAGTGCAGTGTATTTGAGATTACGAAAAATTCTTTGACGCCGTTCACAATAAATTGTTGTCGCGGGTAGTGCATGAACATCACAGGAAGATCCAAAATGTCAACAAGGATTTGTACGTGCTACATTTGCAACTATCCCACCATTTAAGGGTTGATCTATGGGAAGTGTTGGATTCAATGTCATTTAGCAGGGCAGATATTACAAATGACAAAGTAGAAATACGACACACAGGCAAACACCAACGCCTAACACAAAACGGAGAGCAAAATAAGGATACGAGACTTTGCTCAGTGAATTCAGAAAAGTTTGTGATAAATTTATCCTCGCAACCTGTATCACCGAACCTAAACAAAGTCCTATCAAAAGGGTTAAACTTTGCTCCTTCGCCACATAAACTACCAGTTGAATCCATCATCACTGGCATTGAGGACACGATAGTGAGAAATAAAATACCACAACATGAAGCGGAGTGCCTGCGTCAGGATGTGTCGTCTCTGCTTCGTAAATCCAAAATTCCGAAACCGAATGTGACAAGAGAGGAGATCAAGGCCCTGAATGAATTACGCAGTAACTCAGACCTTCTAGTATTACCAGCTGACAAGGGCAACGCAACGGTCATAGTCGATACAGCGGTTTACCGAGAAAAGTTGACACAACTGGTGAGTGATACTTCTACTTATAAAATAGTCAATTATAACCCTACCTCACGAGTTACAGCTGGTCTTGATAAGCTGTTGCGATCACTGTCGGACGACGACCTGAGAAAACGCCTACGTCCACAAAACCCCACCACGCCGAAAATCTACGGGCTTCCTAAAGTACATAAGGAAAACTGGCCATTGAGACCTATTGTGAGCCAAATAGATGCACCTACGTACAAAACATCTCGTTTTATGGCAGATATTTTACAGCCGCTGACAGGAAAAACGGGAAGTTACATAAAGGACTCGGCCCATTTCATCGACTTGCTACAAGGGGTCCGGCTAGCCGACGAAGAATTCATGGTAAGCTTCGATGTGACTTCCTTGTTTACAAATGTACCGGTACAGGACACCATAGAGATTATTTCAAAGTTAGCAAACGCAGCTGACATACCTACTGAGTACACGCGTATCATTGAATTTTGTTTAAAAAGCGGCTTCTTCGTGTGGCAAGGCGAATATTACACCCAAATCGATGGAGTAGCAATGGGGTCACCTATAGCGCCAGTGGTGGCAAATATATTTATGGAATGGTTTGAGGAGAGAGCACTTAGCACTGCGAAGGATAGACCGAGACATTGGTGGGGGTACGTAGATGATGTCTTCGCAATTCTCAATAAAAACCATTTAACGCCATTTCTGGAGCACCTTAATTCTATCCATCCAAGAATAAGGTTCACCACGGAGCAAGAAAAAGATGGCGTTCTAGCTTTTCTAGATGTCTTAGTGATGAGAGAACTAAATGGAGTGTTGACGCATACTGTATATCGGAAACCGATGCATACAGATCGCTACCTAAGAGCAGATTCGCACCACCATCCAGCCCACTTAGCGTCGGTACCACGTTCTCTCATTAACAGAGCGCTGAGACTATGTGACCCTCGGTTTCTAGGGTCAGAACTAGCTCACGTGAGGCACGTTTTAGAAGCAAATGGTTATGGTTGGAGGCAAAGTTGGAGAATAACCGCAAATGAAGCCATGCACATACCATCAGCGGATAGAGCATTATTATACCTGCCATTTGTGAAAGGGGTTACGGACAAAATCGGACAATTAGTACGCCGTAGATATTGCATTAAGACCATTTTCCGGCCTCTTACACAAATAAGGCAGTTGGTTCGCTCTCCGAAGGATAGAGACCCATTAAATGTCTCGGGAGTATACGAAGTCCCTTGTGACTGTGGGAAGAGTTACGTTGGTGAAACTGGGCGCAATGTATCCACCAGGCTGAAGGAGCACATCAGAAGCTTGAAGAATTTGGACAGGAACGGGTCGGCCATCGCCGAACATACTCTGGAAGAGGACGTCACCCATTATATCCGGTTTGACAAGGCCAGAGTCCTTTCTAGAGAAAAGGCATTCGTTGCCCGAAAAAAAAAAAAAAAAATAAGAGAGGCCATAGAAATAAGTCGACGCCCAAATTTCAATCGGGATGTAGGTTGGACTTTACCCGCAACCTGGAAACCGATTCTTCAAGGGAATGATACTCGTAACTTAAAGCACACAGAGTCAGTAGAGGCCGATACGATTAGCTCTTTCCACACACACGTACCGTCACCAGACACCGACGAGGAAGAAATGGGATCCACTACCTCCGTGACTACTCATCACCAGGGTCCTGCGACCGACCTGGCTATCCCCTCCAAAAGGGCGGCACGAGCCGCCGCACGAGCGGTGCGTCGAGAGCAGTTAGTTCGGGACCCTCCGCCGCGCGTCTCGCACTCGCCTTGAAAATGGGCTCCTGACGAGTCCGAAACTATAGTGGGCAATCCCGACGAAATAGCACGTGAGTGACCCGTTTTTAGTACATAATGATTTAGAAATCCTTATTTTTTTAATGGTTGATTTCCGAATTATTTCAATTTCATTAAAATTGTTTTTATTTTTTATTTATAAGATGTCAACTCAATTCTACCTTTACTTGCTAATACTAATAGATAGAAGAGCAATTGTATCAAACCTTAATATGTGATTAGTTGAAGTCGGTTTTTTATCTAGAAGATTGTCATTATGGTTATTTTTCTTTATTTTCTCACACACATACATATTTTTAGGTCCCTTTTTTGACATTCGTATTCTATTTGTAATCCTAAATAAATAATAATAAATATATACGGACAAATCACACAGATTGAGCTAGCCCCAAAGTAAGTTCGAGACTTGTGTTAAGGGATACTAACTAAACGATCCTATATTTTATAACAAATACATATATAGATAAACATCCAAGACCCAGGCCAATCTGATTCCGAGATTTGCCTTTAAAATAGTTCTAGGAAGTTCACAATTAACCAGTAATTATATAATATCTTGCCGCGTGGTTTCCGGCAGAGTAGAATAGGACCACTCCAAGTCTTTCCGTGTCGTAGAAGGCGACTTAGAATAAACAAGCTAAACACAGCTATTAAACATCAAATATGATCTCTCCAACGCGTCTGGCCAGCGTGGAGAGTGTAGGCCAAATCCTCTGTCTGTTCTGGCCAAATATGCTCTGATAGTACAGAGAGGGTCGTGCTCCTGTAGTGGAGACTACAAAGACCTGATTATGATGATGTTATATAAAATCCGTTTTTCAATTAATTACTTGCAAAACTGTAAAATACTAAGTTATCACTGGATACATTACTTGACAGGTGTTCAAATGTTCAACTACACGCTGGACCGATTGAAATCTAACCGATGACTACTAAAATTCAATCGCTCCTGTCAATATATTCAGTTTCCGCTCCCAAAGTGCTGTTAAAAGCTAAAATACTGCCAATTTGCGCACAGCCGTGTCCATTACAATGCTATAGGTGTGAGATATACAACCAATATAACAGTATGCTTTTATGATAACAAGCTTTGTGTTCCGGTATCATTGGGGCCAATAATGACGTAACAGCCCTCGCAGAATGTATGCAATGGAAGGAGTCCGTAATGAATCAGGCAAATCCTCTAACATATTTGAAGCTTTTATTTATTTTGAAATACAACGTGATTTTGAACCCCCTAGCTATACTGAAATCTGGGAATCAGAATCCCTAATGAAATACAGAATTGTAAAAAAAAAAGACATAACACGAAAAAATTAACTTAACCTTTCATAGAAATTCGTCCAGCTGATCGGCGACTTTGTATGGGAAACCTAATTTTCTTTTTCGTTTTTTACCTTTTTTTTTGCAATTCTGTGTTCCATTAGGGATTCCGATTCCCAGATTTCAATAAAGCTAGGGGGTTCAAAATCACTTTAAATATGTATGTATCTTGAAACTCAATTATGTAGCAGATATCTTCCACCGATTGAGCTGAATTTTTGTATACTCATTAAGTTTGGATAACAATGCATGGTAAGCTATGTGACGTCATTCTAAATCTAACATGGCGGAACACCCAAAATGGAGGACTAACTATTTTTGATGCACTTCGACAATATGGATATCATATTAAAAGGTTCGCTGAAAATAAGTCGAACCATTAAGTGATAATATAAATATAGTACATAAAAGCTTGTTTTTAAAAAGTTTATTACTTTTAACTTATTTTTGTACTGATTCAAAATGTGGTGTTGGCTTTCAAGTCTTAATTTATACCAAGCATAAAGTGAAGAGTTTCAAATTTAATAATGTTGAAAATAATTCCACCGCAGAGAAGGAACACACAAAGCGTTCCTTCTCTGCGGTGGTCGCTTCTGAAACTATACTTGTTTGTAGTTCTTAATAACAATTCACAATTGAAAAAAAAAATACATACTTTTCGTACAAATTTAAAGGCCAGCCGAACAGGCGAGCACTTTTGTAAGAAAATGAAATTTTTCTTGAGTTCATAGCATTAGCCCCATAGGAAAATTTGTTCAATTTGACGAGTTAATTTAATGATTCGAGGGTTACAGTGTTTACTCTAGCATTCTGTATAACAACACAGCCTATTTTCTGAACAAACTTTTCAATCTTTGAATATCTTATAATAAGAGTGCTCAAGGGTTAACATACGAGTATGTATTTATAAAGGCCTAGCGCTTAACTGAGTATGCCCCCGAGTGGAAGCATCACAAGAGGGTATGTTTATGTACGTCAAATGATGCGTGACCTCAGTCGGGCGTATGGTAGAGCGGGATAGATTGGACTCGTCATGTCTCCCCTCCTGTACCGCACCTATACCTCAGAAACAGACCCAGTTATGCGCTTCGCCTTATTTTGTATCATTATGTTAGCTTGCATCGCTAAATCTGGTGGACAGTCACAAAACACCCCACAGAAGGTACCTGTAAAATTCTTCGTGGAACGCCCATTCCATTTTTTCGTGCTTTAAAATTACACTTGTCTCATTAAAGTAAAAAAATATTAAACTAAAAAGTAAACTTTTATTGAAAGACTTCGATAAAGAAGAAGTTTCTCTATTTAGTATTGTAACGTAAGTGCTTGTTACTTAAAAATTGTAAAACAATAAAATTACAATTAACATAAAAAACTTAAATTTAAATTAAAACTTTAAATAAGAATAAACCAATATACATATTTAAATCTACGATAAACTGCAGTATGTTTGTACATATACGTAACAGTATGTTTATATGTAGCATGGTACAGTCTGTTTTTTTGTATGTATTATATGTTTTGGTAGCTTATAACTACGTCAGTTATAAACGGATTAGATTTATTTTATTTCAAAGAGAATAACTTTAAATTTCATCAAATCGGTTAAGGAGGTTGGTTCGACTAGTTTTTTTTATCTAAAAGATTATCAATAATTTAATACGGAACCTTATATAGCAACATTTTTATTCGCAAGCAAGCACATTATATTGATAAACGAGCCAATACGAGCGTGCCGTTGTTATGGCATGGCTTCGACATGGAATCGACATTACTCGTACAATCCGATAAAAATATATGTAGATACAGCTACACTATACATAAACATAAAACAGTGCAGAATTCTGTGTGATCATGTATAATGTTTTTCTCCTTTTTTCCTTAAAAAAAAATGCGTGCCATATAAAAAAATCTTAAATAATAAATAAATATAAATATATACGGACAAATCACACAGATTCAGCTAGCCCCAAGGTAAGTTCGAGACTTGTGTTATGGGATACTACCTCAACGATACTATATTTTATAACAAATACATATATAGATACACATCCAAGACCCAGGCCAATCTGAAAAAGATCATTTTCCATCATGACCTGGCCGGGGATCGAACCCGGTCACTCCGTGTCGCAGGCTGGCGTGTTGACCGCTACGCCACGGAGCTAGACATTAATCTTTTGAGATACTATAATGCTCGTCTTGTGTAGCAAACAGCCATTGAAATGGTGTTAATGGCTCTGTTTGTTATGCGTGTGTAAGTGGCAAACACTGGTGTCACACTTTTTATATGCATATGATATCTGAAATAGCTTAATGACGGCCATCTAATATTGACAGTGGAGAATGCAATTCCGACTCGGGATTGCAAATTCGAGATGCCGCCGGATTAGAAACATTAATTTTGCGGGAATTTTCAGGATCCCGACTAGATTAAAAAATTAAAGTAAAATTCGATTGAGTTAAAACGATAATGTTTGTGATGGTGACGTTAATTAAAATAACATATTAATAGATACCTTTTTTCCTTAATATTATTAACTAAATCATCATCAGTTTTCCGTTTGACAGCCGGGACCAACGGTTTAAAGTGCCTTTCAAAGCATGGAGAAAACTCAAACTCTGATAACACTTCTGGTCACCCATCCTAGTGGGGACCGCGTCCGGGTTGCTCCAGATTCGTAAGCACTCATCTCAATGTATCTCAATACTAATAATAAATCTGTAAGGGTTGGTCATGGAGTAAGTTACTTTGTTTTCACATATATCGTGTTTATAAACTCTATACATGATACTGAAACTAAACTGACAATTTTTTATATTTTTGCTGTACGTATTTATTTATGTTCCTCCATAACTCATAAACGAATTAACTGAATTTACAGATGACAGGAGGCTACTCATATTCTTTCTTAGTTTAGAAATCGTAATGTATGTAAACGGAGTCTCGGGCACAGCTAATAATTCACAAATGCTTATGCCATACGCTATCGAGCTCCTCAGACAGATTTTATTCGATAATTACTCCATATATTGAAAATGACTTTAAATCATATAGTCAACAAGATAGTCAATAATCGTATTTATAGTGTGCATGGTGTTACCCAACGATGTAGCACAATATAGAAACTAATAACGAGAGGAAGTTCGTACAGGCATCTCGAGGTAGATACTGCAAGGATATTGTTAACCCGTCGCACGGCTCATTAACCTGTCGTTCCACGATCTCAGTCAAGCGAGACAAGCATACACAATGCACCTTTATATAATTTGTATATGATAGGTAAACATCTTCATTGTCTAAGCTTGTAAGCAGAGATTTGACTTGAATGGTTTATTCATAGTTTTGAACAGATTTACTCTAACCATATATTTTTTTAAATCCTTATTAATATTATAAATGCGAAAGAGAGTTTGTTTGTTTGTTTGTTACGCTTTCACGCCGTAACTACTGAACCGATAATCATAAAATTTTGCATACAAGTTCTCTGGAGTACGGAGAAGGACATAGGCTACCTTTTATCCCGGGAAAAAGTACTATTCCCGAGGGATCGACATTGACGCGGGACCCGCGGGCGAAAGCTAGTCCACAATAAATTAATGTACCTTATATTTATATCCTAGTAATACTGGCTATACTGTTTTTTAAGGGACGTGTCGTGTTTTATAATTATATCTATTGATTCAAAAAGTTTGTTGTAAATATTCACATTAAAAATACTTGTAGGAGGTATATATGGGGATGCGGGGAGCAAAATAGACACAAGTTTATTTATCCCACGAAAATTACCAATAAAAATAACAAATCAGTAGTTACCCCACAGAATCTGTAAATGTAAATAAAATAAAAAATAATGCCCTTATTAATTAAATAACCGGCGAAAAATTAGACCAACATTTTATTATTATTATTCAAATAGAAAATATGTGATGAAAAATATATTTTCGATTTTAATATTAAACCGAGCATTATAATGCTATTAATATAATTAATTATTATTCTTTTTATTTAGTTTTTATCTTACGTCTAGGTTTTTACAATATTTATATAAAAAGTAAAATATAATAGGTACAAAACATAAAAACATTATAAAAACCTAAACCTAGATCGTCGCTAGCAACGGGTCAAGACTCAAGCTGAGAAAGAAACCTCCTGACTATGCGATGACGTGACGTGTCCAGGAGTGCTGCCTTCTGTATCTGGCCCTTGATCCAGCCATCTAGTGAGAGTCTCTTAAGGTGTTGGTCGAGACTCTTCGCTATAAGGCCGTTTGCAGGTACGACTGTAAGGACAATGATCGTCGAATCCACATCCCACATAGCGGTCACCTCGTGGGCCAAGTCAAGGTACTTGCTGATCTTGTCCTTCTCGGCCTGGTTCTCGTCATGCGGGATGATGATATCGATAATAATTATTTTTATTATTTAGAGAGAAATAAACCACGAGATAAAACTTCTTATCCGCGTGATTGAGTACAAACATACATCCTCTGTCTGCTCTGGCCAAGTATGGCTCCTATAGTACAGAGAGGGTCATGCTCCTGCAGTGGAAACTAAAAAGATCTGATGATGATGATAATACAAACTTTCAGAAGAGGATAATTAAGTTCATTGTCTCTGTTAGCAAAGAATGAGTCTAAATAGGTACAAAAATTGTACAATATAGAGCCCCGTTGATTTGCATAAAACTCACATTTAAATTAATAACAGTTACATATCGCCCACGGAAAAGCTAAGCTAAAGTGTAAGTTAATTCCTTAAATCAAAGCTTTTCTATGCAAAGCACGTCTAATAAACTAAAATTATCTTAAAATGCATTAACGACAATCTTAATAACATGCTCGAGGCCAAGTAGTTTATTTAAAAAGTGGCATAAGGCTGACTTTTCAACGAAGCAAACACAATATCATAGTAAGGTATAGACTCCATATACTTTATATAATTTTCAATTTACTTAGTATCATTGTAGAGATGCGAGATTGTCTATAACAAAGTCATAAAACACTAACTTAAAGAAAGATAATATAAACTAAGTCCTTATCAGAACATTTAGAATGTACTTTTTAGTCGTGGTAGAGCCACGCTAAATGAATTGCTACTAGCATGAATGAGCCGGCTCGACCGGGGAAGTATCTCACTCTCACAGAATATTGACGTCTGAGTAGAAGCTTTACCGCTTCTGTGCTTCGTTCGGTGAGTGAGAGAGCCGGAGGCCCGTCCTTCCCCCTCCCATCCCCATTTCCTTCCCCAACTCCTTAAAAGGCCGACAACGCACTTGTCACACCCTGGTGTTGCAGTTGTCCATAGGCAGCGGTGATCACTTACCACCAGGTGACCCGCTTGCTCGTTTGCCGTACTATATCATAAAAAAAACCTGAATTTAATTTGTGTAATAAAAAGCAGATAAATTCTGGCAGCAACCAGTTCAATTACAATTTTTAAAAATCTGAGTTTAATAACATTTAAAGAGCTTGGTATAGAACCTGGCTTCAATCGAATCTGACATTTGGAAAAAGCGGTATTCATATAATTGGCGTTTTAAACTAGTCTGAAATTTCTTTTTAATCGACGTTACCATTTCATGGCTAGACCGTTTTTACCTTGAGATCTATACGATTTACACGAGGCTCAGAAAATGAAGAGATGATATTGGTGGATTTTTACGTATACGCCGCTTTGTTTCCACGAACAGCTTTAGTGGAAATCCAGCCTTAAGCCAGCTTTATCTTAATGTCAGCAAGTTAGGTCAGAAATAACCTCCTTTATTTATAAATAGAGGAAATTAATCGCCTGCATACGCGAGTAATTGCGGGGACCGAAGCGGCGTGGCACGAAGCTTGAGCATTAAGCTTGGAACGTGCTAATATTTTAAATTATTGTACCTATAGTCGGCCTCACATACCTTACCTTATTTGTTTATCAACTAATTGGAAAAAATAGAAAAAATTATTAATAAAAGAGCAAAGTGACGTGTGCACACTTGAATTGGTAATCGTGAACTAAATTAAATGAAACTAAGCAGAAAAATCGATATTGTCAATCGCGGTAAATTGTACTTTGTACAGATATGCTTTGCAAATAATTTGCAGCTATCGATACTATTAATAAATCTGTAAAGATTGGTCATGGAGTAAGTTACTTTGTTTTCAGAGATATTCTATTTATAAACTCTATACATGATACTGAAACTAAATTGAGGATTTTTAGATTTTTTTCTGTATGTATGTATGTTTCTCCATAACTCTTAAACGAATTGACTGAATTTTATGAAACTTGGTAGATATACATTTAGGCGTACAGGATACAGGACAAGCTACTTATTTTCTCCTTTCGTGATAAGACGTGGCCCAACAAACATAAAATAAAATGTACGCGAACGAAGTCGCTGGCACGGCTAGTTATGGTATATAATTATGCGCATTCTATAAAGAATGCTTTAAATAATATAAGGCAATCATATTAATGTCAATAAAATGCTTATCTCCCATAACAGAAGTAATTTGGCATTCATTTCAGTTTTAATCGATGGCAATTAAACCAATAAAATAAATACAATCATGCGTTCACATATTGCATAAAGGATAACGCATAGAGGCTCTATAAACGCGCATGAAATCTTTCTATCACTTCTTTTAGATAAAGGCACAAAACTCCCGGCTTCATTTTTCTCTCACCCGTATTCTCCTATTTCAGTTCATGTTTGACATCTGATACAAAACGCGCATTACATGGGTACAAAATTTATTTAGCACTAGCAGTGCCCGCGACTACGTATGGGGGCCACGTCTTATCTTGTCTTATTATCTGGAGAAAAAAAATAAGTAGTCTATCCTGTGTCCTGTACATCTAAATGATTATCTACAGAGTTTCATAAAAATCGGTTAAGTCGTTTAACCCTTTGACCGCGAACGTCGGATAAATCCGGCATAAATTGTCTATGAAAATATTTGTCACAGAGTTAAGAGTAATGAAGGAACATACCTATATACATATACACAGAAAAAATACTAAAAATCCTCAATTTAGTTTCAGTATCATGTATAGAGCTTATAAAGATGATATCACTGAAAACAAAGTAACTTACTTCATAACCGACCCTTACAGATTTATTTTCGTCGTTTATTAACGACTTCAATAAGACTTATTTAATTAAAATTTATATTCACCAATCTACATTTCAAATATCTTACCATGAATTTAAATTGAATTTGATTCGATTATGCGTGAAAATGTGTACATATATAGATAGATACCATACGTTTATTGACGTGCCTTTTAATAGAAATTCTGTGAACGAAAATATGACATCTCCCAATTAGGCGCCGCAGGCTATCTTCCTAATTGGGCGCTTGCCGTGAGCAGTACAATATAAAAATTTATCAATTCTATTTTTGGATGTTTATTGTTCAGTTATGGAAATCCCGTTCATTTTGAAAGAGTACTACTATATTTTTACCTTTTTAACACTCGTTGTGGGTACTTAAAGGCAGCAATCGTGTGTAACCATGACAATGATCATACTCGTAAGCAATTATTATTTGCAAAATCTCGATTATGATATTCAGCTAAGAAAACGAGATAAAACACTTCTCATTTGTGATAATTTCTTTCAAAGAAAATGTGTCACGCTCAGCTTCTATACTAATGAAACGGATTATGTATACGCCGCCACGCCATTTTGTTGAAATCATTAAGGTTGCTTTTTGCTTGTAATTACGGCTATAAATTGCGGCTAAGCTCAACCAAGGCTATTAAGAAAAGCATATTCGCACATTTTCAACTTTTTAAGCACAATAAGTGCGACTTTCGTTATATTTTCTTATAAAGCTTCGTATATATATTCTTTTTATTTGTTGGCAAGAGTATATATTCACAAAATCAATGTCAAAGTATTTATTCAGAAAATAGGCCTTCACATACACACTTTTACGTTAAATCACATGTTAAACGATCTGATTTCTCTTGGCTTCCTATGTCCCCCGTCGGGGCAAAGGGCAGATACAAGTGTGCGCCATCTGGTTCTATCCGACTATCTATCTTTTTCACGTCAATTCACATTTAAAATAATACTTATTAAATTATATTCAAATTATTAATTATTGTTCAAAAGCTACAAACTACCAGCGTTTGGGAACCGATCACTGCGGAGAAGAAGACGCTGAAAGAAACTTTTTTTAACAGTATTTAATAAGTCCGCCTTTGCATCATAATTGTTTTATTTAATTTGGGTTTCTTTTTTTCTGTATGATTTATGGTGCAATACAGAATAATTATATTGTATTGGTTCAAATCTAGTAATAAAAAATTAATATCAATATATAGTGACATTAATTGCGTAATGTTATCGAAATCCCCGTGGTCGAAGTCGCTCGCAACACCTTGTTTGTAAATAAACAATCAGCAAAAAAATTAAAAATCTGTGCTGCTTGTGACCCGGTTCTCAGCGGGGCCTTGGCGAATTAAAAATGAAATGAAAATAGCCGGCTGCCATTTGAACAATGCAGTTACCCGAGCTACTGAAGCGACAAAATAAAATATAAGAAATAAGGAAAACCGAGGAGTGGGGCTGATGGCGCGATTAATATAACGATCGGACTATTAATCTACTGAGATTTGCTGGTTTTTAGGGTTCCGTACCCAAAGGGTAAAAACGGGACCCTATTAATGTCGCTCCGTTATCCGTCCGTCTGTCTGTCTGTCCGTCTGTCACCAGGCTGTATCTAATGAACAGTGATAGTAGAACCGTGATAGATTGAAATTTTCACAGATGATGTATAACAACAAATACTAAAATACAGAGTAAAATGAATATTTAAGGGGGCTCCCATACAAGAAACGTGATTTTTTTGCTCAATTTTGATAACGCCTACAGGCAGACGTTTGAAGTATTCACAGAATATTTAGCTATATATTCACTTTAAAAATAAATAATAAAATAACAATAAAATTAATATTAAAGCGGGGCTCTCATACAACAAACATGTTTTTTTTGCCGTTTTTATAGATAACGGTACGGAACCCTTAGTGCGCGAGTCCGACTCGCACTAGGCCGGTTTTTTCTCCCTTGACCTGCTTTTCCTGTGGTTTTGCTTTTTCGTCGCTAATTAAATGCCTTTGTCTGCTGACAAGTTACGTTTTTTGTGTCGTTTGATTTACTGTTGGTAGTTGGTGTAGATGGAAACGGAATCAAAATAGTGATGAGTTGCTAGCCACATCGCCTATTGACATGATTCCAATTTTCGCTTTTTCCCTGAATAGGCTTTTAAGATTTGCATGGGAATAGAAGCTGGTACATTCTACGTTTTATCTTTTCTCCCAGACCAGCATGGAAGTAAATATACCATAGAATTCTTAGAATTTTACACATTTTCTCGCCCCACTTTAACTAATGTGTTTATATTCTCCTAGACTCATCATCATCAGGTCTTTTTAGTCTCCACTGCAGGAGCATGACCCTCTCTGTACTACCGTAACCATACTTGGCTAAAACAGACAGAGGATTTGGCCTACACTCTCCTCGCTGGTCAGACGGGTCGGAGAGGTCTGATTTATGTTTATGAGCTTTGCTTAGCTTATATTTCCAAAGTCGCCTCTAACGACCTCCATGGGGAGACTAGAAGTGGTCCTATTCTACTCTGCCGGAAACCACACGGCTAGACCCATCAAGATAGAGGTAAAAATCTAGCAGTACGAGAAGAGAAAAAACGTGCTGCATCATCATCATCATCATCATCATCATCAGGTCCTTTTTAGTCTCCACTACAGGAGCACGACCCTCTCTGTACTACTAGGGCCATACTTGGCCAGAGCAGCCAGAGGACTTGGCCTACACTCTCCACGCTGGCCAGACGGGTTGGAGAGGTCTCATTGATGTTTATGAGCTTTGTTTAGCTTGTATTTCCTTAGTTGCCTTCTACGACATCCACGGGAAGACTTGGAGTGGTCCTATTCTACTCTGCCGGATACCACACGGCAAATGTGCTGCATCGGTTTTCTTTAATTCCTTTCATAATTTAGTAAACATCAAATGTTAAAATAGCTTTTAATAATGTTTTCCTTAATAACTAGGCTTCGTGTTGACCAGCACTATTTGCAACCCCGTAATCGCCGTATGCCTTGGCGATCAATTTCCTCTATATTTACCCACGAGGGTTATTTCTGCCCTGAGCTGCTGACATTAAGATAAGTCGGCAGCTATAAAGAATTCTTTATATAAACCGCATGGCCTTAGCATGTTATTATGAATTTAAATCAGCTTGGTTTTTAGGGTTCCGTACCCAAAGGAGAAAAACGGGGTCCGTCTGTCACCAGGCTGTATCTCATGAACCGTGATAGTTAGACAGTAAATTGTTTTACAGATGATGTATATCTGTTGCCGCCATACGACAAATACTAAAAACCAGAATAAAATATATATTTAAGGACGAGAGAAAACGAGCAAAAAAGTCTGGTTTCTTGTATGGGAGCCCCATACAAAAAACCTGACTATTTTGCTCGTTTTTGCTCGATATTGATAACGAAAACAGGTGGATGCTTGAAATATTCACAGAATATTTAGTTATATATACTCGTTAAAAATAAAAAAAAATGAACTAAAATAAAAATTTATATTTAGGGGGGGGGGGCTCTCATACAACAGACATGTTTTTTTGCTGTTTGTATATATAATGGTACGGAACCCTTCGTGTGCGAGTCCATCTCGCACATGGCCGGTTTTGTAATGTAAGATTTAAATTTGCCATTTTGCATGCTCAGGGTTTATTTGACGATAAGTTCTTGTTAATTTTATACTTTAATGCTTAAAATGTCCCCGCTGGGCTTCCCATTTCTTTTTTATCAAACTGTTTAAACATCTTTCGTCATAGTAAGTACTAATTTGGATTTTCACGTGATTGGGAAGGAGAAAGTAATGGAAAGCCATAGCAGTTTTATTGCATAAAACAGTCATTAATTGAATTTCTTTTTACACGGAAATGTCTGAGATAGTCTAGGTCTTTGGATCAGAGTGACCCTAAAACTTTATCTCTCTACTCTTTTATTCTTTGGGGTCAGGGGTATTACCCCGGTCCTTTGAGAGGCTTGCGTGGGGATATTATTCCAACACGTAGAGAAGTAAATGTAATGTTGGTCTCCAGCCAGGAAGGCCATATAAGACAATCCAGAGCCGAGAGTCCTGCAAGCCTTCTTGGGTTTCCACCCCGACCGATAAAGACACGTCGGGGGCGAAGGCTCTGACCGACTCTCTGGAGCACTCAGGTTCGTGGTGTCGTTACTCACCTACAGCTCGCCTCAAGCTGCCCTGTGGCCATTAAGTTACTTACAAAATCATTTATATCAGAACTCGTCCAAACTTTTCTAAGTCGAATCCTTCGATAATCCTTACTTACATATTTAGGACAGAAAAGCGTCAAAAAGGAACGTCTCTCTCTTAGACCAGATGTAGATTGTAGGTCGTTATAAATAAAAGCAGAGTAGGTACAAATAGAAGTTCTTCATTTTAGCGGACTGAGTAACCCCTATAGGAATATGTAGGTTTTACATCCAGTGCATGAGATAGAGATAGTATTTTGCAGTAAGTATATCTGTTCCGTCGCCCACAAACTGCTCATTGAAATACGTTAGTTGTAAACTTCAACTGCACTTGATTCCAGCAATCACGAGTACCGCCAGCAGAGCAAGGCATTTGGTTAGTCTTGACTCTTAGTTAATGTAACCACTACGTAATTGATTGTAACGTCTTATTGCTGTTTAGTTTAGATACGTAAAACCAAAAATTTATAACTACTAACGCAATCATAATTTAAATTACCTAATAACCTAGCTATAAAAGGGCATAAATAAACAGTTGGTCACACATGTACATACATTTTATCACGTCGTATCCATAGAGAGCTTTTTTCCATAAGAGCCAAAGACCTAAAAAGCGTGTTGGTAGGCGTATAGATATTGTTTTAACAAAATAGTGAAGCATACGCCTCTTTTTTTTATGACATTAGGCGGCAAACGAGCAAGCGTGTCACCGATTGTAAGCGATCACCGCTACCCATGAACAACTACAACACCTGGGGTGTGACTAGAGCGTTGCCGGCCTTTTAAGAAACCATAGACTAGCTTTTTGAAGGATCCAATGTCGTATCGATTCGGGAATACCGCCGCAGGCAGTTCATTCCACAGTTCGGTCGTACGTGGCAGGAAATTACTGTTAAAACGTTATCCAGGTGGTAGGGAAGACATTTTAATTTATGTCGGGTGGTACGATAGTGAATTTGACAGGGTATGGTATCTTAGATTTTTGCCCACTCCTTCGAGCGGCTTCTACGGTCTGCGCGGAAAGAGAAGCATCTGAGAGATACATTTCGTTTTTCCTATCTCCCAGACTAGCATGGAAGTATAATACCCACTCATAACTATCCTTTTATGAATATGAATAGACCTTCTCATCGATTTCGAAGGGAAAAGCCTTCATTAATCTGTTTCGATGATTTGATTAAGTGTTTCATAAAGGTAAATTACTGCTTCGAAAGAGAAAACACATTACATGTGTAATATCTTTACTCAACTGATCGTATTATAGAGGGTCTTGTGTTCTTAGTCTTACTTAATAAGCTATTATCACCTTCAGAAGAAAATTTATTCGGTAAATTTTACATTTATATGAAAGAACAATGTCCTTCAAATTATAATGTGAAGATCAATCTTTGATATTAACAAAAGATTTAAACACGATTTTTTAAATTATGAAAAGGTATACAGTTTCATTTCGTAACGATTTTGCGTTACTTTTACATTTATTAATCTGGATATTAACTATATTTAACCAACCCTTGACATTTATAACTAAGAACGTATATTTCAATCTGCCAACGGTACTGATCTCAGGTGGTCCAGACAAACAGACACCGCAATCTCAGCTTAGACTTGCATGAGCTGCAGGTCGCCGATTGCACCAACAAGATTATGCAGCTGAGTATACAACTGCTTCTTGGAAATGGCATAATATTAATGTTAATGTTTGGGGTGATATTAAAATATTTGTAAAAGAAGACCTCGGCGGCATAATGACCATCGTGCCAGCCTGTCCTGTCACAGCGTAGGTCCTGGGTTTGAACCCAGGTCAGGTAAATAAAAAGATATTTTACAGATTGATCTCAGTCTTGGATGTTTATCTAATTGAGTATTTGTTAATAAATAGATATAGTATTGTTGAGTAAGTATCCCGTTACATGCAACGTGATTTTGAACCCCTTAGCTATTGAACACAGAATTGCAAGAAAAAAAGGTGAAAAACGAAAAAGAAAATTAGGTTTCCCATACAAAGTCGCCGATCAGCTGGACTAATTTCCATGAAAGGTTAAATTAATTTTTCGTTTTTTACTTTATTTTTTTACAATTTTATATTCCATTTGGGATTCCGATTCCCAGATTTTAATATAGCTAGGGGGTTCAAAATCACGCTGTATATAAATGTTTAACTCCCTTTGGGGCTAGCTCAATCTGTGTGATTTGTCCGTATATATTTATTTGTTAAAATAAAACACAAAATGTATCAACTACTTCTGTTTATAGTATAAGTGATTTAAGTGGGCGCATATAAAATACAGTAACACCTGGATGACTGGGACGTTTAGAGATCTGCAAATTTTGTCCCAGACAAAGGCCTTTCTTGAGACACTTTCCCAGTGTCTCAAATATCCAGGTATAAATAAATATTTGTCTCATTTACACAGGATTTTTTTAATAGAGGTGAGAATTAAGGTTATTACAGCGAAAGTGGTGCATAAACGAAAATAAATAAATTTACTCAATAAATAAATAAATATATACGGACAAATCACACAGATTGAGCTAGCCCCAAGGTAAGTTTGAGACTTGTGTTATGGGATACTAACTCAACGATACTATATTTTATAACAAATACATATAGATAAACATATATAAACATCCAAGACCCAGGCCAATCTGAAAAAGATAATTTTCCATCTTGACCTGGCCAGGGATCGAACCCGGGCACTCTGTGTCGCAGGCTGGCGTATTAACCACTGCGCCACGGAGTGTCAAAAAGTCTTATAACCACGAAATGTACAGAGATAAAAAAATATTATTAAAAAGACAAACTATAAACATTAAAAGTAGAAATTAAATATTCAAATTAAATGTAGATGGTGGTATTTAAACTAAAATAAAACTAGAAGTCATTTTGGCATAATTAACCATAAATTGTATTTTATTATCTGCAATAAACTCCCTGTAGAGAGGTATATACCTAGATTGACTTTATCTCAGTTGAAGAGGGCAATACGAGTATCTATAAAATTGAGAGCAACAATTTAGCAAAGGGGTAATACACTGTCACTCGTTGTATTGATAATAAAAGTAATTGTAATTGATCATAAAATCGAATGAGCAAATCTTAGATATAGAGGTTTTGCAAACGTTTTTGTTGTTTATATAGCCGTGTGGTTTCCGGCAGAGTAGAACAGGACCACATCTAGTCTTCCCATGGATGATGTAAGAGGCAACTAAGGAAATAAAAGCTAAACAAAGCTCATAAACATCAATGGGACCTCTCCAACCCGTCTGGCCAGCGAGGAGAGTGTAGGCAAAATCCTCTGTCTGCTCTGGCCAAGTATGGGTCCGGTAGCACAGAGAGGGTCATGCTCCTGCAGTGGAGACTAAAAAGACCTAATGATGATGATTATGATATAGACAAATCACACATATTAAGCTAGCCCCTAAGTAAGTTCGAGATTTGTGTTATGGGATACTTATTCAACGATACTATTTTTTATTACATACATACATATACAGATAAGGACCAAGGCCAATCTGAAAAAGATCATTTTCCATCATGACCTGATCGGAAATCAAACCCGTGAACTCGGATGAAACAGCCTGGTGTGAAATTATAGAGCTCGTTAAAATTAAAGTGTCGGGACCTTAGCAGTAGTTCCAGCTATCAAACATAAAAAGACAAGCTGGCCAAATAAGAGTCGCATTAACACATACACCAAAGGTTCCGTACCACCGTTCAATTATTTAATTACAAAATCCATGCATACATACATAGTATCACGTCTTTTTCTTTTGCGGGGTAGACAGAGCCTATTAGAACTTATGGCCACATTTAGCGAAAACGGAATCAAAATAGTGATGGGTTGCTAGCCGCATCGCCTATTGACATAATTCCGCAGATTTGAGCCCAATCCCTCGATCGGCTTTTACGATTTGCGGGAAAAGAAAACTGGCACATTCTACGTTTTTTCTTTTCTCCCAGACCGGCATGGAAGATTTACATTACTACAAAATCCGTGTGTCTCGTATGCAGACTCTGGTGCACAGGTACGCTTAAAACCTCTTAGTCTTACATTAGTTTAATTGACATTATGACACTATCCCCATAAAGCCTTTCGTGTATCCTTTCAAATACATAGTTGACTGGAAGAGATCCCTTCAAAGGATAAATCCGTCGGTGTGCAAATGTTTCTTTTTTCTTGTATTTATTTTCTTTAGTGTTATTTTTTTTTATAATAAAGAAATAGCAAACAAATCTCATTCAAGTGACATCTCCTATGAGGTTAACCAAACTCTATAGCACATACACTTTTGTTCATAATTATCTGTGGTTGCAGCAACTTTGACATAATCGAGCAAAACGCCAAAAGAACACGTTTCTTGTTTGGTAAATCCCTTAATATTACTTTTATTTTGTTTTATTATTTTTTTATAGTAGCAATAGATAGACACATTTATTATAATAATTTAATAACACATATATTTTAAATAGTGACACTATATACAAGAAAAAAAAACATTTGCACACCGGCGGATTTATCCTTTGTAACAGACGGACGACCGGATATTGGAGGCTTAGTGATAGGGTTCTTGTTGCACTCTTTAGTACGGGACCCTTAAAAAAAACTCAACAAATAAAAAAACACCCATCCTTCAAAGAGTATCCACTTGTTTCGAGTGAATACCACTAAATAGCCTACTTTGGAATCTAGTTTTCTATTAGATGCAATCTAAGTTTGGGAGCACCTTTTATGTGCCAAAGTTGGGTCCTAGTACTCGTAGTGGCCGGCAAGTATTGTTTGGGCGCTTTGGTGTTCGAATACGGGATTACCGGGAACCGGACTAGGGTTACTACTAAAATCTTTGAAAATTGATAAAAAAAAATAATTTGGCCGTTACGGAACGCTTGACCCAAGAGTTGATGATTCATTCATATAATGCACCCATGAATGCTATATATAATTTATAACGACTTTGGAATTTTATTTAGTAAACTTACAAAAAACCGTTTTCGTTAATTTTCAGAAAAATCTTTTATTCAATTCTTAAATTCAAAAAGGGACAAACGTCTCTCTCTCTCTCTCCATCGACAATATCGATACCCTAAAATTATTTGCAGCACTGGAATTTGCACGCATTTAAAACTGTGAAAAGTGCGCAAGATCGTAGCGGTAAAAATCACAGAATTTCGATGTCAGCATTTATTTCATAATTTTCCTTTTCCTTAAATAAACTAAGACTTTTGGCAACCCTAAGCCAAAGGGGGCGAAGAGGGGTGTTATGGGACAAAAGGGATGACTGTGCATCCGTCGCTAAGAAAACTTGTGTACTTATTGTTTTAAACTGGGGCGTTTGTTTTGGCAGCTCGAATTTCGTTGCTTCGTGGTTTTTTGCGACTTTGCCGCTCTTTGTTTTTGTTAAGTATTTGTATACTTTGCGGTTTTATTTACTTTAGCTAAATGCGAGACTATGGTAGCTAACCTACTTCTAAGCTTTATTCATTTAATAGTTATCCAAGTAATAGTAAAAACTAGTGAACAATAATATTCATCATCATTTTGAGTAGGTGATATGGTTAATTGACCATGTACACCCTGATGTCAGAGTTCTTCGGAACCGTGGTTCGTTTAACGACTACTAGATGGCAGCCGGGACCAACGGCTTAACGTACCTTCGAAAGCATGGAATCATCTTTGTTATCGGACAATCAAATGATTCAAGCCTGCAATGTCCTAACCAAACTGGAAACAACTAAACAAAGTATACTTTCCGTGGGAATCCCACTGCCCCCAGGTCTACAGGCAAACGCCTTAACCACTGGACGACGGAGGCAGTTACAACAACAATATTGGAATATCAGAATAGAAACTGGAATTAGTGCTTACACAATTATGCCACTTCAAGCGTGGTTACCTGATATTGTGCGAAACAACTGGCAACTATACCCAGGTGTACTTCTATGCTTCACAAGGCACGCTAACCCGTTAGTCCCGGCTGTCGTTAATAGAATCACAGCTATTAAACTTTGTCAGATGTTCTTGGACAACTTCAAAAATCTAGTGCCAATTTTCTCGTCATATGATAAGATGGTTTCTCACCACAACACACTGAACTAGATAGAAAGATAATTTATTTATTTGCTGCCATAACACACAGACAAAAAAAAACACAGTAATAATAAAAAAGTAAATACAAAAATTAACTAAAATACATATATACCTATCTGCGCATTTCTCAATGCGTGTGCAGCAATACAAAAAGGACACAGCTCAGTGGTAATATTGTCCGAAAGCAATACACTGATTTTCAGCTGGAACATTCATCCTTACTTCCTTACTATAATATTATAAATGCGAAAGTGAGTTTGTTTATTTGTTTGTTTGTTACGCTTTCACGCCGTAACTTCTGAACCGATCATCATGAAATTTTGCATACAAGTTCTCTGGAGTGCCGAGAAGGACATAGGCTACCTTTTATCCCGGGAAAAAGTACTATTCCCGAGTGATCGACATTGACGCAGGCGGAGCCGCGGGCGAAAGCTAGTATCTCATATTTGTGAAACCACTCTCCATAACTGCTCAAACGTGGCACAGGTTATGCTTGTTTCCCACTCATCTTTATGGCCGCCTATAAATCGCGCGAATGGCCTCTATCTGAGCGTTTTGCGTCAGTGTACATAACTCAAAAGCAACTGCTCTAGAACGCGTTGCGCTTATTGATATTATATGTTAAGGCTTCTTGTGGTTACGTCTTCGCATTGCCTTGATTTTGAAAATCTAAAGTCCAAATGGGCTTGTTTTGTGACACCGTAACTTAGGTTATACCGATATCGTAGTATTGTCGTAACAGTTGGAAGAGAAGGACATAATTAGATATAATTACAATATAATCTTTCATATAAAAAAGACTTCAATCAAGTTACTGAAACGATTGTGATAAAATTTGAATGGGACCAACTTAAAAGCATCTCTCTAAAACTCTTTCAAACAAAAAATATTTTTTTAAATCAGTTCATAAATGGCGGAATACTGATGTAACAAACAAAAAAAAAACGGCAAAATGAGAATTCTTCTTTCCGGCGGTCTCAGGTCGCGTGTCCATCTTACGTATTTAGATCACGTCACTTGTCCGGACGAGAGTTTAATATTTTTTACCTTTTTTATAGATAACGGTACGGAACCCTTCATTCACTACACTTGGCCGGTTTTTTCTTTAGTTCTGCATCTTATATGTTATTTATTTACATACAATTCACGAACTAGTAAGCTATTGTGTGGCGAATATACATCTATGACGATCGCCTAGAATTTACATTTAATTTATCATTTACTCCTCATAAAATAAATCAGTAGACGACGGAGATATACTCAATAAATCTTACCAAAGATATTGCCATCAAAGGTAAAAAGTCAATGTGTCACAACTTAGTTATACCTAACCTCTCTACAGGATAGAGACTGTGGGCGGTGCGGTTATTTTTCACAGACCGCAAAAATGATCTCACTCCGATTTTTTGTCGCATACGAGTGGTACAGACGGCAAGGAATAGATGATATACTTAAAACCTAATAAAACTTTACTGAATACTGACGAGAGGGACACCACAGTACGTTAGACAGGAATGGAAATATTTCCAATCGTGTCTAATGTACTGCAGCATTCTCCAAACAGGAGCATGACCCTCTCTAAACTATCAGAGCCATACTTGGCCAGAGCAGACAGAGGATTTGGCCTACACTCTCCTCGCTGGCTCGACGGGTTGGAGAGGTATCATTGATGTTTATGACATTTGTTTAGCTTATATTTCCTAAGTCGCCTCTTACGACCTCGATGGGAAGACTAGGAGTGGTCCTATTCTACAGACATTTAGTAGGGTGTAAATAAGCTTTTACTGAAATGAGAAATCTGACTTGAAAGAAAGAAAGAAAGAAAAAATTGTTTATTTGGCACACTAAATAAATTTGTTAACAACATACATATTGAACAACAATTAAAATTACACAAAAAAAAAGGTACCAAATTGGTCTCCGCTCAGCATTCCGTCATAATTCACCCTTACTTACTTAACACCACATAAAAAACTAATATTCACTGCATCCAAGGTAACCGTACACTGCAAAGGAAAAATACGACGCCGCTGTCTAAAATATAGTCAGTGTCACTTGATATGATATAAGGATTCTAATAAAAAATAAAAAGTTGGTTGTATATAAAGGACCTACTTTACGTAATACGTAAACCTTTACGAATGACAATTTTACGTTTGGAAGAGATAGATGCGTCACAATCACAATCCGAACGATTATGCCGATCGTGCCTCTCTATCGTTTGTTCCGCGCTCTTGCTTGCACATGAAACGTGACACTTTCTCGTGCGTACAACCAGCGTTCACAGCTTAAATAGCTAGATTATCATGTCAATATACATTCATATCTATTCAAGCATTTAGAAGTTGTTATGGATTAAAAATATTTGCATTTCGTCATACCATACAAACATGTACTCCTTTTTCTGGGCAGTTGCGTCAACATTTTACATTTACGTCACTCTCATATTCATATTATACGAGCGTGTAAACGAGACGTTTCTATTCACTTTATGACATAATTTTAAGACGTGACAAAACGAGACATTTGTTACGCCACGTTAAGCTTGCTACGCCGTAGCCGCCATCACAAGTGTCTACGAAGCGAAATACGGCTACGAAGTGCTACGAAATGCTACAACGCCGTAACCTCTTAGAACGATGTGTGTTGATGTAGTGATGTTTCCAAGCGAAATTCGTTGTTCCCATAAATTCCTTTTATCGGAAATTTGCGGGAGAGTTCTAATAATACTAGAGAATTACGAAATACTTTAGCGATAGAGAAATTCTCGGCAAAATTTTCAACGTATTCTCTAAATTTTCAAAAATGACACATCACTATTTGCATGTGTTTGCCAAAGATGACTTTCGGCTTCGAATACAGCATTCAAACTCTGGCCGAAAAACAGGGTTTGATTCGCCGCTATATTCATAAAAATCAATAAACGCTTCTTATACCGATTTTAGTTAAAATATATTTATTTATTAGATTTGTCAACAATTACCATCTACATTAATTCTTGGCACATGACACATACTTACGCATGATCTAATTGTTATAAAATATAGTATCGTTGAGTTAGTATCCCATATCAAAAGTCTCGGACTTACTTTGGGGCTAACTCAATCTGTGTGATTTGTCCGTATATATTTATTTAATATCACAGTCAATTATAGACAAACACTACATACACAAAGAAAAAGTGCTACAATTGCAACGCTACAAAGCATAACGTAAAAAAGTTAATATTATAAAAGCTATAAAATATTAACTTTTATGTAAAAAAAAAATATAATATAAGTTATTTTTTCGTCTCATTATTTCAGTATCAAATACTTAATACAGCAGTTATAGGAATAAGACGTACTAAATAGGGTCATTGAATAACTCAAATTCATTACTAGAACGTTTGTAAATTTGTAAGACTAGTTTAACATTGACTTCGTTAAGTAAAGAAGATTGGCATTATTATGGAGTTAACAATTCCAGAGAATTGTCATAAACGTCACATATATATTCATAAGGGTCGTGTATCATATCTCGTAAAGAGGCCCCATTTAACATTTTTTTTCATATATGTTGTTATACCAGCGACAAAAATATATATTCTGTGAAAATTTAGAGTCGCTTCCTGCGCTCACACAGCGTAGTCTCAATAATAGAACTCCAACCAACCTTTGGGTATGGGACCCTGAAAATATGTCTAAAATGTGTCTATAATAGTCCTTGACCCCATAAAGACATCCGTCCAGGGGGACTTATAACCTGCAATGCCTCATTAGGCGCGATCGACCCTGGGGGTAGTAACGAAATTTATTACGTATTGCCATAAACGATAGAAGAGCGTCGTTAGTGATCGACAAATTGAACTAGGATGGCATCGTTTAGGAAAATTGTTCAATCGGCTGTAATATACAACATATAATGTATCATCAATAAACTGTTCAATAAACGGTTCTCGTTTCTCTAGCTATTTCTTAACATTATATTATTGAATCAGAATTCATAAAATACTGTAAGAATACAATATATTCCGTGGCTTTAAGAATACTCTAAGTAAGAGCATTCCAAAGTTACACAGTTTGTAAAGGATTTATTTCAAGGTGACTGGTATAGCGTTCAATTAAGTCGTGTCGATTCAAAAAGAGGATTTTATTTACTATTTTTGGGTATTTTTATCTTTAACATTATTTCCCCGACGCATTTATATATATATTAACGACCCGGACCCCGGCTTTGTACGAGTGCAATGTACATATAAACCTTCCTCTTGAATTAATCTATATATTTAATAGAAAAGTTTTAAAGATCTAAGCATACATAGAGACAGACAGACAGCGGGAAGCGAATGTGTTTAATACTAAGTAGTGATAGTGATATTTAATTAAGATTATTTTTTTATCATACATCTTAATCATCGTTGCCCATGTCGGTATATGTATTTTAATGTTTTATTGACATATAATGTTATTACGTGAAATTAGTTTAATAGAAGGCTAAAGTAAAGGCTTGTGTGAACTAACTTGATCGATTATATTTTGATAGGTACCCACGGAGCAAGTAGGTACCGCTCGAAGGAAATAAGGATATCTTAAAATATAATAATTTTTAGTAAAGTTTGATTATAATAAACCATAATATCAAATATTTTATTATCAGGTCATAAAATAAACCTATGTACCTTTGCAAAAAATTCATTAGATTAATATTAATTTCGCGAAGTTTTCGCTGTAATAGGTGTTAAAACATAATCAAACAGTTCCTAGAATTCGCGATGCTATCGCTGGCCCTAATTAAAATTATAACGTTTAGGCCGATACGTTGACCTAACCTCAAAGCTCATTAGCCTTTACAAAATTAACTTCAGCGTAATTTTAATTGTGGAATTGGTGGAATTAAAAGGAAGAAGGTAATAATAAAAGAAGGTACAGGCATAGAGATATTATAAATGCGAAAGTGAGTTTGTTTATTTGTTTGTTTGTTAGCTTTCACGCCGTAACTACTAAACCGATCATCATGAAATTTTGCATACAAGTTCTCTGGAGTACGGAGAAGGACATAGGCTATCTTTTATCCCGGGAAAAAGTACTATTCTCAAGGGATCAACATTGACGCGGGCGGAGCCGCGGGCGAAAGCTAGTTTACTTATAATCGATGGTCTAGTGGGCATAGACATTATTAGTACTTATGCGTGTGCCAGCTGCTTCTTTTTTCGCGCAGACCGTATAAGCCGATCGAGGGAATGGGTGCAAATCTGACGAATGATATGAGTAGGCGATCACTATTTTGATTCCGATTTCCACCTAATGCCCACCAACGTGCTAAACGTGGCCTTAGGTCTTACAGACCTGGGCTCTGTCTACCCCGCAAGAGAAAAAGACGTGATACTATGTATGTATGTATGTCGCCTAAAGAAAATACAGACTCGTTCCGTACATAAACAATATTCGGTACCAAGAGGTAAACGAAACAGATTATGAGGCCAGTGTCAATTCATCCCAATAGACGATATCAAAAGCCGATAAGCATATTACATCATCATCAAGCGACAAATCGTATCATAGCTGTCTACGCCGCATTTAAAAGTACCAAGAGGAGGGCGAGCGCGATGGACCCTGGAAGCCGCCCGCGCCGCGCATAGCCTCCATACATATTTCGAGCGCCAAGAGTGACGGACGTTCCGCGGTCTATACCTATTTATATACGAGTACATACGTAAACCTTTGTTTGTTAAAGTGTGTGCCAAGTGGCAAGTAAAGTTTCATAGTCGTATACCATCTTTTATTCAGTCTAGCAGTACCTATCCAGCCTAGTACCCAACAATAGCACTTATGTTATCATTATAGCGAATCCCAGGCTCCGATGCATCGTAGCTGATGAGGCAACCGGGAACAACGCTGGTGATAATGAGGATGAGACTATATAAACAAAGATAGAATTAAAAAAAGATTTCGCAGAGAAGTGTTGATTATTCGCTCATTCAGGGTATGAAGCCTTTAAAGGTATTACCCGGAGCAAGTTAAATAAAAGCTTTTATAAATTAAGTGAAAGTATTTATCGCTAGATTTTATTTCTGCTTGATAGCCAAACATAACTTTTAAATTATTTTAGTTTGAAATTCAAACAGACCGGCCAATCTATTTTATCATATAATTGGTTTTTATTTTTCAATTTTAGTTAAGTGGTATTAAATTTATATAATGGAATTTGTAGTAAATACTAAAGTAGAATTACGATTATCTCCTTCCACGTCAATCAGCAGCTCATCGGTTGTATTCGCATTGCGGGCAACAAACGTCCAGGAATGGTACATTACTGCATACGGCTGGCAAAAAAGACATCGATAAACAAACGTGGAAATTTGGACTGAGGAAGAAATCCGTAAGTCCATTCCCAATTATGACCAAGGCTTGTATAGTGCTTATCTTACATAATGTGCGGAAATTCAAACGTAGTATTTTAATTATTTTTATTGAACGCCAGTTCTAATTTTAAACAACACGTTCAATAAATTACCTCGTAGCAGTTGCATTATTGAGTAGCAGCAAAACGGTCGTTCCATATTTAAATTATACGACATATATAAGTTTCCATAGACGCTGTCTAAACATCAGGTCCAGGCAGAGAATAGGCGGGCGCAATAACAAACTTACACTAGGTACTGAGTTACACTACCACAAAGTAAGTTGACACTACCAATGATTTTTACACAGAAACACAATTTAGATGATTTTTCGATTAATTAAATATGAAGTATCGTGTTGTTATAATGTGATATTTGTTTAAAATCATATTAATAAACGATAAATATGCAGTTTTATAAGATAAAAAGAACAATCTTTTTTATTATCTGATTCTAAAAAAGTTATTATTTTGGCCGCTAAAATACGACCTGCATTTCGATGGGCAGCAGCGTCGGAAGCACAAGGAGTGAGTATGGTAACATCCTCCTCCCATGGAACTTTTTTGAGTTGAAATTATTTTGCTTCTTACGGCTGTAATAATGATGACGAAAACACGACAGACTTTGATTTTCATACATTTTTTTATGTATATTTGGAGGCAAACGAGCAGACGAGCCCTGTGGTGGAAAGTGGTCACCGTCGCCCATGGACATCTGCAACACCAGAGCCGACTACTTTGCTAGTGCGTATTTGGCCATTACAGCTATGGGAGAGTAACCACACTTCAGCAAATTTTACCACCCTACAGACCGTCTTTCCCCTGGCCACAATTTGTCCTGGCCCATCTGGAAGTCGCTCAATAGATTGCGTACGCAGGTGGGTCGATGCAAAGACAATCTGGCCAAGTGGGGAATGAAAGATACTTCGCAACACGTTTGCATGTGTGGTCACTGTCTCCAAACTATGGCGCACCTTTTCTCTTGTCCTGAATGCCCGATCACCTGCACTATAGGCGACCTCCTTACAGCATCTAAAAAGGCAGAGAAGTGGCCTATTATCGGGCTAGAAAAATATAAAAACTTAAGTACCAGCGACACGAAGAGAAACTATTGATTTACCTCAAACGAAATTTTACAAAATAATGTTCGGATATCCAAGCATGTTCGAGATAAGTGTGTAATTTCCCCAACAAAGGGGAAATAATGCATTTTCATTGACGCTTTCAAAATACGCCACCCTCGTAACATTAACAGTGTTATTATTTGTTCCCGCGTTAATAAAAGTGGCGTGTACTAGCTAATGTGGCGTTATTTGTTTTTATTTCCCGCCAACAATTGGGCACGCTTTGTTTATAAATTTCCCACATTCACACAATAACCAATCTTATTGTTATGAGTATAAGAGCGCTATTGAATGCTTGCTATTACTTTCCGTTCACCACATATAGAGGGAGGCTTACTTCTGAAATACGGTGTCGCACAAATGCTTTTTTATTACGTACTCTGTATGAAATTATTTTTATTGTTTCTTGTGTTTGCAAAAGTGCCGCTCTAGGAGATTTCTATCTTAATTACTTGTTGTAATTTCCGCTGAAAGCTATGCAAAGTAATTTGTTTTCGAATTTTACTATTCGGCATCACTCTTCTGTAGACTGCTCTATACACCTTATCTACTCTACTTTATCCTACCAATAAGTAATAAGGCTTTATCTATAAAAATTAAGACTATGTATAGCTATGACTCGATGGCATGTGCGTCATTAGCGCTATGTATGTTTATGGACGTGATAACATCTTATAAGTAGATGAACGCCAGCTGCACGCACAGAAAAGTGCCACGTTCCGTGTGGAAACGAGAGCCCGGAACAAGCCATAGAGAGGCACGGCCTAAGCGTTCGGATTGTGACGCATCTATCTCTCTTCCACCGTTATCACGACTTTACAGATAACCAACTTTTTTATTATATCTCTAGCCCCACTGTGCTACGGAAGGCACGTAATTTCGTCCCGGCTGCCATCATCAGCTCACAGTTGTTTGACTTCGCAGCTAAAAATACTGACATTTGAGATAACCACTAACACAATTGGAAAACAGGAATCTTTAATACTAATTTAATTTATGAAACTATTTCTTGGGTCGTCGTTGGGACTAGCGATTAGTTTGGGTGGTCACCAGAGTCCTAAGACAACGGAGCCTACGCACAAACTTTGCTAACTTTCTGGAGACAACCGTAGCCAACTTAGATTTTCGATAATAGATTTACATAGTAAGTTGTTAATTTGATTATCATCATAATTTGACCGTTTATCTCCTCAGCATGTATTGAAACCTATTATTATGATAGCATTAATGTTATATGATTTGGCAAAAGTATTACGGCCGGCCGCTTCACACCAAGGGTTGGTGTGAAGCGGCCGGCCGTAATACTTTTGGTAGAAGTTGTAAATTAAATAATATAATCGTTACTTCATGACAAAAAGCCTAGAAAACGAACTTTCTGAGGATTTTTTTTTGTTTATTTAACGGAAAACGAGCAGACGAGATTTTAAATATTTGTGAAAATTAACACCTATTTTTTTCAATGCAATTTTGTGTTCTATTAGGAATTTAAATAAAATCACTTTAATACAGTATTATCACCTGATTCCGATGATTAAATATTGCCAGGGGGTTAAAAATCATCCTGTAGATGATTTTGTTTCGCCATTTTAAAGTTGGTTTCTATAAGGTCGTGATCTTTTTTAATTGTAATTGAGAACTTGTGTACCTACTTTTATATTTATAAGTCCAGAAATTAGAAAATTCCATATAAACTTCACCCCCTATTTCACTTAACGATTGAATTCCTAAAAATCCTTTCTTAGTGCTCATTTACATCATAAATAGAACACCTGTACCAAATTTATAGGCACAGTAGTTTCGGCTGTGCGTTGATATATAAGTCAGGTTTGCCTTTTGCCCGCGGCTCCGCAAGCGTGTCGATTCCTCGGGAACAGTAGAATTTCCCTTTTCTGAAAGGTACCCTATGTCCTTCCCCGGGCCTCAAACTACCTCCGAACCAAATTTCATCCAAATTGGTTTAATGGTTGAAGCTTGAAAAGAAGACAGACAGACAGACAGTCAGGCCGACGGACAGACACATTTTTAATATTAGTATGGATATGGATTAGTATGGATTGTATTGACGACCTCTGTGGCTTAGTGGTGTAGTACCTGTCTGTCAATCGCAGGGTCCCGGGTTCGATCTCTGACCAGGTCAAGGTAAACGATCTTTTGCTGATTGACCTGGGTCTTGGATATTTTTTATAAAGTTTTGTGTCGTTCGGTAGTGGCAAATTAAGAGGAACTCGTAGGGCCGTATTTCCATACAAGCTTAGTCCCCTGATTCCTCGCCGGATAGTACCAGTAGAGCACTGATTTTTTACCAAAAATATTTAGGGATATAGTAGCATGTGTTTTAATTTTTTTCATAATTGAATTATTTAAACAGACGTAAACCTTTAAATGTCTGAAAAATTGATAAGAATTTCCGTTGTGTTCAAACATCAAGAAAACAAATTCGACGCGATTATATTAGGAAAAGAAAACATATAAACACAGCCATAGATTATTTTAATTTTTAATGAAAAATAATTTACATCGGTTATGTTTCGGAGAAGAAATCAGGGTACTACGGTGCGTTAATTTTATATAATACTAGCTTTCACCCGCGGCTCCGCCCGCGTCAATGTTGATCCCTCGGGAATAGTACTTTTTCCCGGGATAAAAGGTAGCCTATGTCCTTCTCCGCACTCCAGAGAACTTGTATGCAAAATTTCATGATGATCGGTTCAGTAGTTACGGCGTGAAAGCGTAACAAACAAACTCACTTTCGCATTTATAACATTAGTAAGGATTCTTAAGTATTTTCAGGTCGAGCTCAGTTGCCTCTATCGCACTCTGCGGGGGTTATTTGGGCGCACAGCGCGACAGTAATACATTTTACAAATATCTATTTTTCAATTCTCTCGAGTGCAGTGTTTTCTCGTTGGCAGCGGTTTCCAATGCCGTATGATATATGCCAATGTACTTCAGCCAATTTTAAAGACCTTACAAAGTTGAAATTAAACGACCAGACAACAGATCCCGGTCTCGCAGCCAGCCAGGGTCTACCAGCTTCGCAACTGACCGGTTTTAAAAAATTGTTTAGCCAAAGCAAAGATTAAATAAATATAAATAAATATATACGGACAAATCACACAGATTGAGCTAGCCCCAAGGTAAGTTCGAGACTTGTGTTATGGGATACTAACTCAACGTTATTATATTTTATAACAAATACATATATATATATAAACATCCAAGACCCAGGCCAATCTGAAAAAGATCATTTTCCATCTTGACCTGGCCGGGGATCGAACCCGGGCACTCCGTGTCGCAGGCTGGCGTGTTAATCACTGTGCCACGAAGCTGTCAATTAAAATTCAAAGATTAATTACTAAACAGTAGCTTACAGATATTATCAACATTTTAATCAAGACATTCAATATCTAGTCTTACGGTATTCCTAATCCCAACTTTAGGCGCAGCTTCCAAGCGGTAATATCATCGCTATAAATATTCATATCCGACTCCTTTCCGCTGGTCAGTTAATTAAAACTCCGAGGAACTAAATATTGAAGTCCCGATATTATGAGAAACTTCGAGTAATTAAAGTCGGAAGATTTTTCAGTATAAAATACACTTTCAAGTTTCCAAGAAACGGCGCGGCGCCTGTTAGTTAACAGGTAATTTGTGTACTTATATTAAAAGTTTAATCAAAGTATTAAAAACTGCGATATGTCAAAATAAACTTTTTAAAGTTCGTGCTCTCTATAATCATAGACGTTTAAATTACGTCATTATCGTTATTTCTGAATATTGTAATATTACTAATGTATTTTAGAAATAAAAGGTACATGTTATCTCGTCTCTATACCTTACGGGGTAGACAGAGCCTAAGTTTACAAGGCCGAAAGGTCACGTTTAACATCTTGATGGGCGTTAACGTGGCAAACTAAATCAAAATAGCGATGGGTTCCAGCTGCATCGCCTATTGTCATGATGCTTTAGATTTTCGCCCATTCCCTCGATCGGCTTTTACGATCTGCGCGGGAGGAGAAGCAGCTGGTACATTGTAAGTTTTTTCTTTTCTCCCAGACCAGCATGGAGATTAAGATGGAAATAAAAGGTATATAATAATCTTGAAAAAAATATATATAAATTGATAGCATCGAAGTGTTCAATCAATGGCTCAAACTAAGCACTGTGCTTGGGTGCTATGCCTTATGCCTCCAGAACCTGTGAAAATTGTGTACAAGTTATGTTATGTTAATTGTGTTTTATTATTATTATTTATTATTAAGTAAATTTCCGCATTGAAAATGAAACCTAATGCATCTGGTTTTGTGTAATGACTTGTTGCTACTGCACCAGCGAGGCTGGCGATCGCAATCGCGTCATTGCTGTTTAGTATATTTACACAGAGGATGTTGTTGGATGTTGTTCTGACCAAGTATGGCTCCGGTAGTTCAGAGAGGATCATGCAGTGGAGACTAAAAAGACCTAATGATGGTGATGATGATGATGATGATATTTACACAGATCTAGTGCACTACGGTTTTTAACGCTTGTTTTTTAATTTTAAGATACATAGTTTCTTAGAATGATTAATTTCACAGAATCTACATAATCCATTTTGGTAATAAAATCGGAAAACCACGAGAAACGTAAAGAAAGCCTAAGTCGAGTAGGTCAGTTTTTAAAATCTATAAATGTAAATTTTATAATCTGCGTAATTGGTGCCATGGTTCCTTTGACCATTTTTCTCTCTCCTTTAAAAAAATCTTCCTACTGACGCATCTCGGTTAGACCCTTATATATATATATATGTATATTAGTGATGTGCTGGAGAGAAATTCCCTGTTCTCATGAATTCCTTCTCACGGAAATTGGCAGGAAATTTCCAATAATTCTCAAGATTTTTTTTAATAATTCCCGCTTTTGAGAGAAAGAAAAAGAAATTCTAGGGCAAAATCGCGACCTATTCTCTCCGTTCTTGAAAATACCAAGCATGGCACAACACTATGTACACTCAAACTGAATGGAAAAAACCTTCTTATGTCAATTTTCTTTGCCAAGGTTGCGCTATATTTCTTCAAAGTGAATTATTAAAGAAAACATGAAATTATTGTTACGACGGCGACAAACATATTCGTCTTAAGTCCTTGTCAGAAGGCCTCAGGCAAATAATAAAGTAAGCCGACACGCGTGGAACGAAATAACAATCTCTAAAAATATATACTATTGCGAGTTTCTTTACTCAGTAATAATTTCTTAAAGCACGAACAGATAAGAATGTTTTTATTTTATATTGTAAAATATTATTTTTAATTATCTTAAGGCGTAGTATTACAAATGATGATTTAGTGATTCAAACTCATGACCTCCCCTTTGATTCAATTGCAAGCTAGCCCTTTTTTGTAGGTAGGTTTGTTGTATTCTATTACCTATAGTACAAAATTGTCTAATGTAATCAGGTACTCTTAATCTGTAGTATATAAACTTGACGATAAATGTACTACCAACTGCACAATGACATGTGGAAATCATAATATAGCGAAATAATGTGTTATTGTACACTGTACCGAATTAATTGGAGTCTTCTTCTTTCCGTGAGTTCTATTTGACTACATTTCTTTTTATATATTTGAAGAAGCGGTTCAACGCAGCTTCAAGAGCCTACAAGAAGCAGATCACTGCAGCAAAGTTTGCGCACACTACACGCATTGGTAAGAGATTGGTTGGTTGGCTATCCCTCCGGGAGTAGAGCATTCTGGTCTCTTGCTAAGGCAGCGCAGGGGAATTTCTGTCGCCCTTCACTTCCATCTCTGCACAATCGTCAGGACTCGCTGGCCCACTCCGCAAAAGAGAAGGCCGATCTCTTGGCTACTCTCTTTGCGTCAAATTCTACCCTTGACGACGGAGGAGCATCGCCGCCCTTTTTACCGCGATGCGAGCACTCAATGCAGGAAATTCGCTTCACTCAAAATGCAGTGCGACGTGCTCTGTTTTCCCTCGACGTCAAGAAGTCCAGCGGGCCTGATGGCATTCCAGCAATTGTGCTCAAAACATGCGCTCCTGAGTTGGCTCCGGTGTTTCCACGTAATATACTATAAATTGTAAGTTGACGTCTGGAGAAAATGCGCTGTGCAGTTTGTTGCCGCTTCTTCTGCACTCCGCTTTGGAAGCGTCTCTAAACTTAGCTTTAAGTAAATTAACGTCAACAATTCTTTGTTGTAAAATAAATGTTAACGTTCACCAAATGGTATGTAAAGTATCTTATGATGAATAAATTATATTTGAATTTGAAAAAAATTGAATTTGCCTATTCTCGCTGTCTTACACCTCAAGAAAAGTCCCGTCTTCGTGGAAAGTAGCCTACGTTCACCCTATTCCTAAAAAGGGTGACCGCACAAACCCGTCTAACTATCGGCCTATTGCGATAACCTCCCTGCTCTCTAAGGTGATGGAGCGTGTGATAAACATCCAGCTCCTTGGTTACCTTGAAGATCATCAGCTAATTAGTGACTGTCAATACGGGTTCCGCCACGGGCGTAGTGCTGGTGATCTTCTTGTGTACTTAACGCACCTATGGGCAGCCGCCATCGAGAGCAAGGGAGAAGCACTGGCATTTAGTCTAGATATCACAAAGGCTTTTGACCGGGTCTGGCATAAGGCTCTTCTCGCGAAGTTACCATCTTACGGGCTTCCTGAGGGACTATGCTTGTGGGTCGCTAGTTTCTTATCTGGGCGTAGCATTCAGGTCGTTGTAGACGGATTATGCTCCGATATCATGCCCATCAATGCTGGCGTACCCCAAGGATCTGTTTTATCACCTACGCTGTTTCTTCTGCACATCAACGACATGCTTAACACTAGTAGCATCCATTGCTATGCAGACGACAGTAAGGGTGATGCATATTATGCAGGTCGTGCAAATATCCCTCAAACACAGGTGGAGGAGAACAGAAAGAGACTTGTGTCTGACATTGAGACCTCTCTGGAGCAGGTCTCTGAATGGGGTAAACTAAACCTAGTTTAATTCAACCCCACTAAGACACAAGTCTGCGTGTTTACCGCTAAGAAGACCCCATTTAACATGGCACCGAAGTTCCGGGACACCTCTCTTACCATTTCTAAGAGTATTGGGATCCTTGGCGTCGATATTACGAAGGAGGTCCAATTCCGGAGTCATCTGGAAGGTAAAGCCAAAATGGCTTCTAAAAAACTTGGGGTGCTCAATAGAGCGAGGCAGTACTTCACTCCGGGTCATAGACTTTTGTTATATAAAGCTCAAGTCCGGCCCCACATGGAGTACTGCTCTCATATCTGGTCTGGTGCACCTCAATACCAACTCCTTCCTCTTGATTCCATCCAACGCCGGGCAATTCGTATTATCGACGATCCCACACTCACAGATGATTTAGACACCCTCAGTCTACGGAGAGACGTTGGCTCTCTGTGTGTATTTTACCATCTATACTATGGGGAGTGTTCCGAAGAACTTTTTGAATTGGTGCCACCGTCACCTTTCTACCACCGCACCGCTCGCCACAGGAGTAAAGTCCATCCCCACATCCTTGACACTTGGGTCTCCAAAAATGTCAGAGCGTCACGTGGTTTTTTTCCTCGTACAGCAAGATTGTGGAATGGACTCCCTCCCGAGGTTTTCCCTGTGTGCTATGACTTGAGGTCCTTCAAATGGCGTGTTTACAGGTATCTTAAGAGTCGGCAACGCATCAGCAGCTCCTCTGGTGTTGCAGATGTCCATGGGCGACGGTGACCACTTTCCATCAGGTGGTTCGTCTGCTCGTTTGCCGCCGGACATACATAAAAAAAAAAAAAAAAATGTCAGTATAAATTTGGCTGCGTTGATCACCTTATCATTAGCCTCATTGAGGTCGTGTACCGTGCAAGTAGTGGGACAGTTAGGGCACGACAGAAGGAGAGACATGAACCAATTGGCACCGCAGTCACATAAATTGTTAGTACAGAAGTCCCACCTAACTCACTAACTAATAATTTTAGGGAGTTAGCAATATAAATTCACATCACAGCAATTGCTAACTACAAGTAAAATTCTAGTTTAATCATAATAGTTTCACCTCAATGTGATAGGATAGTGACTAATTGTCTACTGTCAATCAAATCAATTCGTAAAATGTAATCATGTACATCTCTTCTTTCTCCTGCCCTCTTTCCACTTCATCGGTGGTCGCCAGTATGTCCTATCCTGGGTTCTCACATTCAGGCTCTTCACGTCTCTATTTATGTTAGGAAACAACCACGTAGGTACTTATAAATCAGAAGTCATAAATTTATACGGACAAATCACACAGATTGATCTAAATAATAATGTGTAGGTAGTATAAGTGACAGTATTAATACTGCGCAGGGACATCTTGAAATCCCAATAAAGCTAAATAATTTGCTAATGCACACCATACCGAGATTATTGTAGTAGGGTATAATTATTAATTCCCATAATAGCAGTTGCTAACTATACGTTAATATTTCAGTTTAATCATAAAACGTGCTTACTACTTAAAATTTAAAACGCATTAAGGCTACTTTTACACCGAAGATGTGTTGTGTAGGGCGCTCTCTTACTCAAACATCCAAGAATGTTGCCGATTGCATTCTTAACTGGACTGCTCGGAGCACCCAGGGTTCGCTATACAAATGTGACGTGCTATGCAAAAATGTGGTACGAAGCCATTCAGGCGAGTAGGTACCGATAACTGTTGAAAATAGTTTCTTTCGGTATCTTCTTCTCTGAAGTGGTCGAATCCAAACGCTAGTACTTAGTTTGTAGCTTTTGAACAATAATTAATAATTGAAATACACTCGCTCGTATGTATCTCAGTATTTTTTCAAACGTGAATTGAAATGAAAAAGTGCCTGAAAAGGCCTATTTTCTATAAAAAAATATTTCTAAATCTTGCCATTTAAACAACTAAATATGGCATCATTTTCAGACCTTGTGGAAACTGTATAGTGAGAAATGTGTCTTTTAACTATGTAAAATAAAATTTACTCGCCACAATCTTACTCACTAATACGCTAAACGTGACCTATGGCTCTGATATACGATTTAATAATATGTAAGTTATATTCGCTACACACATTTATACAGCCTCTCGATGCACATCCTTGGTGGAAATACAGCCTTAGCCACGCAGGAAGGCAGATAATTTAATAAATAATGGATAAGTGTAGAGTTGACTTTGAGCATTTCATCAAAACTTGCGCCGCCGAGGACCGTGTCCCCGGCCGGCCGTTCCGCGAACTCTATTTAAATTAGAATTGGTTTTGTTTATTATTTAGTCCGTTTGAGATCATTTACTGTGTACCTTTGAGTTAATTCTTGTGGCTAAGTCAATTGTTTTTGATACGTTCTCAGTATTGTAAGCTCAATACCCAATACCTTCAAGAGTCTTTTAAATATTATCGAAGTCAAATAATTAAATTCTGATTTGCTTACAAATCCTAAACTACAACTGATGTTTGAATGATAAATGGAGAAAAAAAACTCTAATTATCTGCACTAGGAATCATAATTCCAGATGGCTATAGACGCCAAAGATATATTGTAATAGCTTTTTACCTTATATTTTGTTCCCCAAGTAAATCTGTTTAACTTTTCAACTGTTTTGTGTTATCAAGTAGTCAATTCAGGCCTGCTTCTGACGAGTTGGACAGAAATATTAATTTTGTTATCTGTGGACTACTTCATTCGCTAACTTGGCTAATTCATTTCTGAAGTTGCCTAAATGTTTGATTGAGGTTAGTGAGCTTTCTGAGGGGAATCAGAATTTGTTAATGGAAAGGTAGCTTTATAATTCAAATGATTATAACAAACTCAGTCATTGTATCTATTCTATATTAATTAAAATAAAGATAATTCAAAAGATAAAACATAATCTTTTTGGAATGACAATGACAGAAGATACACAAAAATCTATTCTGCATCTAGAGCAACATAAAATAAATTGTATATTATTAAAACACAAACAGATATTCACTTTAAAATTAAATACTTTGTGTTGTTTGTTTCCGGCACTAGTTACGAGTAGTTCATGCAAACTATTGCTGGCCAGCGCCTACCCAAGTCTTCTGTTATTCCCATTTATGCCCTGCACCAATAATTTATGCATGCAGCCCTGGACGCTGCATCCGTTGAAGAAACAAAGTAATTTAACTCAAAGTGAATGTTACTTCACTTTCGCAAAGTATCGCTGTACAGTTTGTTACCACACCTCGTTATTGTCCTTACCTAGTCCTTACTGAGCTAACATAACTCAGATTTGCTGGACCTAATGCCTAAGGCAATGGACCCAGAAATTGTGGTATTTACCAATTTAAGGTAAACACATTGCCTTCGTGGCACCTCTGGGGCTCAGTGGTACCACAATTGCTTTTAAATCACAGGGTCCGGGTGCTATTCCCGGTCACGCCAAGATGAAAATCATCATTTCCAGATCGACCTGGGTCTTGGATGTTTAACTATATAAGTATAACTTATAACAAAATATAGTATCGTTAAGTTAGTATCCCATGTCACAAATTCACAACTTACTGCGGGGCTAGCTCAATCTGCGTGATTTGTGTCTATATGTATATTTATTTTTTATTTATTAATGTATCCAATCGTCATTATCTTAGGAGGATCGAGTGGAATTAAAATATACAGCACAGTTCAGTTCTGAGTGCACTGACTTACGAAATGTACGATATATTTCGATTCACCGACACGACAAAGACTTTTGTCTACATTCAAGTCTCAAACTAGGTTGTGAAGATCTCGAACTCCGAAGTACCTGCTAGTACTAAAGTTCAGTCGTCTATTAGTTAGTGAGGCTAGGTCAGAATATCACAGCTCGTCTGCAGCCGCGGCAGTTCAGATACTTTTAATGCACTATACGAGGAAACTTGGACCTGAAGACCTCGGTATGATTTGCATTATTTTCATATCAGCAACGCAAAAAGGGAAAGGTATAAATTGGTGTTTCTTTCATTAAAAATTTCCATGTTGTGTGATAAAATTACAGCTGCTGTTGAAAAATAACGGCTGAAACAATTAAGCCGTTGGTCCCGGCTGCTATCTAGTAGTCGTTAAAAGAATCAGAGGCCGAGAGGCGGTTCCGAAGAACTCTGATACCAGGGTGTGCATGGATGATTAACCGTGTCACCTACTCGAAATGATGATGGGCTAGTAGTGATTGTTGCTAGCCGCATCGCCTACTTGATTCTTTAGATTAACGCCCAATCCCTCCCGCCTCGGCTTAAACAATCTGCGCGGGAAAATAAGCAGATGGTACATTCAAGATGTTTTTTACACATAATTATGGAAATTTACCAAATCCTTATTTTTTTTTAAATCTATGTTCATAAGATATTGAATAAATCCTTTGTGAAGGTAACAAGTCAGTCGTTAGAATCATTATTGTTACAGTCATTTGTTATAAATTGATATGTTTATGCAATTTGGACAGCATTACAATCGTGAAGCGTGGACAAATGTCCGCTGTTTTTAGATACAGTCCCCAGATGTCTGTGATTGCGGTCAATTTACAACGCGCGTATTGGGTACACCTACAGATTCATCTTGATACTTCGCATAGAACTTTTCTAGGATTTGATAATATACTCGCCGAGCTTTATACACATCTTCATCAAATGCTGATGATGAATACACATCGGAATTTTATTGGCTTTTTACGTGATAACGTTTTATAAATTGATAAAGTCGGGTGCACGCGCGATAATGTGTAACGTTCCGTGCGCAAGCGAAAGCGCGGAACAAGCAATAGAGAGGCATGATCGGCATAAGCGTTCAGTTTGTGACGCATCTATCTCTCTTCCACCGTTATCACGTGAAATTATCATCCGTAAATCAGCTTTAACTATTTTTTCTTTCTTCAATGTTTCTTACAGTTCCTTAGTATGCTGGCTCTTACACACCAAAGCACACAAAAATTCCTACATCAAGATTGTTGTTTGTTTTTTCCTATGTGTAAGTGACTAACAGTGGCGTTAGATTTGTCAAGCTGTCTTAAGGCATCTAACATAGCTTAATGACTGTCGTCAATGATGACAACCGGGCTAATTGATTAACATGCCTTCTAAAGCACGGGGAAGCTCGAGATTTTGCCACTTGCGCACACCCATCTCAGTGGGGACCACGCCCAGGGTCGCTTAACATGCGAAAGCGTCAATAGTGCTCACGCTTACTAGGCCATGGAGCTTATCCTTATCCTTACTATCCTTATCCTTATCCTTACTAATATTATAAATGCGAAAGTGAGTTTGTTTGTTTGTTTGTTACGCTTTCACGCCGTAACTACTGAACCGATCATCATGAAATTTTGCATACAAGTTCTCTGGAGTGCGGAAAAGGACATAGGCTACCTTTTATCCCGGGAAAAAGTACTATTCCCGAGGGATTGACATTGACGCGGGCGGAGCCGCGGGCGAAAGCTAGTCACTACATAAAGGTGAAAAATTAATTGTGCGAATCGCCACTGAACCCGGACGTCAGGACGATATGTATATGTGATTTAAACGTCATTGTTCAGGGGTTGGACAAATGTCCGTTATTTGAAGATAAATCCCCAGATCTCTGTAATGGCGGCCATTTTTCAGAGCGCGAGTTGGGTTTAGTCTTTCAGGTTTATCTTCACACTATAGGCTTCTTTAAGATTTATCGGGATTGTGGCCGGTCTTTATATTTGACAGTACTTTGTTCTTCTGGTGTCACTTCACTTATCGTAATGCTTGCATTAGGCAGGGCACATACTGGCACCCGGGAATATACATACATAGTCCTCCTCATCGATTTCGATGACGGCGACCCTGGACAATAATTTAATTTAAATATTATTTCTATTGTGAGCCCTAATATGGCTCGCTAAACCGAACTTGGTTTTAAAAGTCCTATCGCACGGCTGACAGTACAGTTGGCCGACTGAATTGTAGTTAAAGATGTAAGAGAGCTTAGGTGTCCCTTTGCGTAATTGGCGTTTGGTGTCAAGTTATTTTAACCGGTTTGCTTCAAAGATTTTAATGTTACTGAGGATGGTAGATCGCCAAGAGGACCTTTTGGTAGCTAACTCCTCCCAGCATGCGGGATCTATGCCGCACGCATTAAGGTTTCTCTTAAACACTTCCTTATAACGCAGATGTTGACCACCATGCTTCCGTTTACCCTCTGCCATTTCTGTGTAGAAGACTGCTTTTGGTAAACGGTCAACCGCCATACGAAGAACATGTCCACACCACCGAAGCTGCCGTTGCATCAAAAGAGCCTCTATGCCATACACTCCGGAATGACGCAAATCTCATATTAGGTATACGATCCTGCCATTTCGTCTTTAATATAAATCTAAGTCACCTAGTATTGTATGTGTAGAGCTTCCTAATATCAGACTTGTAGAGGCACCATGTTTCTGCGCCATATAAAAGAACAGGTAATATAAATACGTATATATAGGATGGTTTACCATCTTTGACGATTGGTAACGTGTAGCGTATTGATGGGATTGTTTCCACCAAAACGCCACACGTGCCCTTAAGATCTTATGCCCTTAGGCGCTGTCTACTCCATAAGAGATAAAGTTGTGATATTATGTATGTTTGTGTCATCATCATCATCAGGTCTTTTTAGTCTCCACTGCAGGAGCACGACCTTCTCTGTACTACCGGAGCCATCATACTTGGCCAGATCAGACAGAGGATTTGGCCTACACTCTCTTCGCTGGCCAGACGAGTTGAGAGGTCTCATTGATGTTTATGAGCTTTGTTTAGCTTGTATTTCCTAAGTCGACTCTTACGACCTCCATGGGAAGGCTACGAGTGGTCCTATTCTACTCTGTCGGAAACCACACAGCTATATCTTTGTGTATGTATACAAAATTGGGACAAATCACAAAGACACAGGCTTTGGCTCACAAACTTGAACAGTTTGTGAACTGAGGGCCCCAACGACTTGAATATGTAACCATCGGCGAGGCCTAAATTGATTTCATTTCAAAGAACCACTTTACATTTGACTCGCAATTCATAAACGAAGCTATAATTCCTTTACATGATAATTTATGTAGATACTTGATACTTGATAGTTTAAATAGTTCGCGCAATTAAGTTTCCAAACAATTTATTTGTGTGTTGATACTTTTGGCAAGTGTTTGACGAGACTTTGAACAATTTAACGTAAAAGCCGCTATCAAGTTCACACACGTTCTAAAGTTAATGGCTGCTTGACTACATAATCAAAATACTAGTTACAGAATAAATTTCCTCCATGGTCCAGTGGTTAAGGCGTTTGCCTGTTGACACGGGGATCGTGGGTTCGATTCCCGCGAAAAGCATACTTTGTTTAGTTGTTTCCAGTTTTGTTAGGCAACTGCAGCCTGCAGTCTGCAGGCTTGAATCACCAGATTGTTTGATAATAAAGATGATTCTGTGATTCGGAAGGCACGTTAACTCGTTGGTACCGGCTGCCATTTGGTAGTCGTTAAAGGAACCACGTCAGAGGCCGAGAGGCGGTTCCGAAGAACTCTGACACCAGAGTGTGCATGGTCGATTGACCGTGACACCTACTCGAAATGATGATGATGATAATTTTTACAAAGTAACTGTTTTACATAACCGTCCCGGCTGCCATTTGGTAGTCGTTAAAAAGGAACCACTTCAGAGGCCGAGAGGCGGTTTCGAAGAACTCTGACACCAGGGTGTGCATGGTCGATTGACCGTGTCACCTACACGAAATGATAGGATGATAAGATGCAGAATTTTTAAAATTTAAATTATTTTCATTAAAAAATGTGTTACCGCTTATGAACGAAAGCCGTTTGACCAATGGCTAGTTACTCGGAAGTCATTGGCTCGAACGGCCGGTTACCCAGTGTCGCTTACCAAGTGTAAGCGCTAAAATGCGTTCGCCCACTAAGCCATCAATTGCTTCATTTACCAATTAGGAATCAAATATTTTTAGTGAGCTATGGCAAACTCAACTTTGCCGACTGATCCCTGAATTCTATATCCCAAGAGTTTCCCTACTTCATGAAATATACACTACTGTACAGATCCTTGTAGTCCTAGAGACCTGTTTAAACACGAAGCTGAATGTCAGACGTCCAATGTTATTACTGCGTCTATTTTTCGCATGAATAAGAAAATGCTTTGGCTTGAGGTAGATTTCTCCGGGGAACACGTCTTCAGGTAACCAACTTAACGTGAGTGGACGTTTTTGAAAACTCGTAGAATCGTACAAGAAAGGTGTTTTTACAAATGTATACAAAGTAAACTTTTGTTTTCATTTTATTACCATCTAGTGAAATAAATATATCTTTTACAGTTTCTCTTTTAGTTAGTAAAATCAATGGATTAATGAATTATGAATTAATTAATCCATCGGATTTAAATATAATTATCGCGATTATTGCTGTCTATATTTGGACGGTTTGGATGGATTGTGGAGCTTCGATTAAATATAATAATAGATACACGATTCGCGCTCGAATAGTGGCACCGGCGAAACAGCGCACTAGTGGAGTTTCGGAGCTATTTTGTCCACAGTTTCAATAAACTGCGCTAGCACTCACACGTCTCGCGATGACGAAGGTACAGTGAAAACATGCAAAAACTACGCAACAAAAGTTAAAAAAAAATAGGTGGGGTATTTCCAGTATTCTTTTTTAAACGTTCGCGCTTTAAACACATAATTATGTATATAACGAGACTCGTTGCGACCACGATGGATGTAACTCCATTGAAACGTCAACAGAAACAAATAATAAAAAGGTTTGTGCTAAGTCCCGTTTATATACATAATTATGTATTTCCAGTATGTACTTTTTTGACGTTATTTGTAATATGCATGATGTTTTGACTCGGCGACACTATTAAGGCTTCATTTTGTACGAGACTGTGTATTTACCATTATATTTGATCGAAGGTTTGGAGTGATATTGTATGACTGTCACAAAACATATTCGTCTCTAGAACTTTTGGCTTGCCAGGGCTAATAGTATGGTGACGAAAATAATACTATATACGTTTATTTAATATAGGTAATTTGGACACTTATTAATTGTCATATATTTTCAACTGAGAATTGATGACGTCAGTAATTTACTTATGGCTAAGTTTAATGCCGCAACAAACTGCCAGCGCATTTTCTCCAATCGACGTCAACTTACAATTTTAGTTTATCTTGAAAACTAGGTATGTGGACTGAGTATACATTGTCCTTATTAAAGTTATTAAAAATTGAATTTTAAAAATGATGTTAAGACAAATATTGAAATAATTTTTTTTTTCAAAATAATGTAATTTTATAAATAAAATGTCATCTTTAAAAATATTTTGTACCGAATGTACCAAACATATAGTCATATATACAAAACTACGAGGTGTCCGCGCCAAGCTCAAGTCAAATATTATTATCATTAAGGAAATCTCTAGTACAATAATAAGCCTTTTGTTAGGAAATTGCAGGCTTGAATCACCTGATTGTCTGAAAATAAAGATGATTCCGTGCTTCGGAAGGCACGTTAAGCCGTTGGTCCCGGCTGCCATTTGGTAGTCGTAAAAAGAACCACGTCAGAGGCCGAGAGGCGGTTCCGAAGAACTCTGACACCAGGGTGTGCATGGTCGATTGACCGTGACATCGACTCGAAATGATGATGATGATGATATTTTTTACAAAGTAACTGTTTTACATAACCTTTGAAGTTTAATATCTATTTATTAGGCATATTTAGGATTCGTTTTTATAACTTGTTATAAAAACGTATACAGTTCCCCATGAACGAATCACTAACTCTGCTAAGCCGCTATGCTACTCCTCGCATAGCTTTGGTGGAAACGCAGCCTTATATAAGGAGGTATTTATAATTACGCTATGGTTTTGGTTTGGTCAATTCTAAAGACCATTACCGGATTGTGAAAAAAACTTCTTTCTTCGAGTCTAATCATATTTCTTCCAGAAATGAATTTATTATATTTTATTACATACGTTGGTGTGAATAATTATTTATTATTCAAAACGATTGATTAATCTTCTAATATACACACCGGTAAGAACACGTTACAGAAAGTACATCGAAAATGGTCGCTTATTTGGCGTGAACACCGTTATTCGCTCCAACATGATGCTATGCAAAGTTTTACATATGCAAAACAAACAGCGACACTAACGAACCAAATTGCTGCAAATATTACACATACTCGTATCACTGAATTTATTTATATTATTTAGGAGAAGAATGGCAATTTACTGCAGATTAAAGTTTAAATATTTGTTGCTTTATTGAGATTAAGCTTAATTTGGTCAAATAACACTAGAGCTTCTTACATTTAAGGTCAATTATTATTAAGCGCAAATATTTTAAAATATAAAACCCATATTCTAGAAAAATGCTATAGAAGCAAAATAAAAAAATCGACCCTCTAGCTTTTGAGATATCTGGACCTAATACCTCAGGACACTGTGGGCCAGCCGCCTCAGCGGCGACTGGAACAAATTCATATTGTTGTGTTAAAAGAGAATATTTAGTGCATTCTTGCCCAGCCGCCATCCGCGCAGCTATTTAATAACATTACATATTTTATATGTATATATTTGAGCCATTTGAAATTAAGAAAAAAAAGCTGTCAACAGTTGTTATTTTGTATGAAAATTAAAAATTCAACCTTGATGACGTAAGGTATACCCTATTAAAAATATTCATCACCATCATCATCATCAGGTCTTTTTAGTCTCCACTGCAGGAGCATGACCCTCTCTGTACTACCGGAGCCATACTTGGCCAGAGCAAACAGAGGATTTGGCCTACACTCTCCTCGCTGGCCAGACGGGTTGGAGAGGTCTCATTGATGTTTATGAGCTTTGTTTAGCTTGTGTTTCCTAAGTCGCTTCCTACGACCTCCATGGGAAGACTAAGAGTGGTCCTATTCTACTCTGCCGGAAACCACACGCTACAATTTATAAAAATATTAAGGTTCCGTTAATAACTAAGATCTTTCAGCCAGGTCTAAGTTCTAAGATATATGTGTCCTTCGAGAATAATTTGCAATTATTTAATATGTCTGGTCAGGACCTACTCTAATTTTTATCAGCTCTCTAGCCATACATGCCACCATTGAACTGTATATTCGTACCGCTCAGCTCTCGAGGAAATACACACATTTTGATAGCTTCGCTCTGCTCTACTACATAGCACATTTTGGTGGAAACGAACATAGAACTCTTTAACTGGCTTAGTTACGGCGTGCGATTACAGGTGAAGTTGGTGGGGGTGGTAATTAGAAACATTACCGTCTGAGCAGAGTTCAACGACACGGTTTTAGGTTTGAGAACTTTATCAAGAGGTAAAGTTTCTTATCTCCTAGTTCAACTTTTACGTTACTTTTACGTTATGGCAATCGTTAGCCATCGATGATGACAGCCGGGACCAATGGCTAACGTTGCCTTCCGAAGCACGGAGGAGCTCGAGATATTTTTATGTCACTTGCGGTCACCTATCCCAATTATTTAATATAAGTAAGCACTAATAATGCTTACTCCCACTAGATCATCCGGCTCCCTTCTCAATCCCACCTTCTAAACGTGTTTCAATGAAACAAAACAATGACTTCTCTGCACACAGAATGCACTAGAGATTATGTCAGAATTCCAACGATATCCAAAATCTATTCAAGCATTCGAAGAACACACTGATCATCATTTCGTGTAGGTGACACTGTCACTCGAACATGCACAACCTGGTGTCCGAGTTATTTGAAACCGCCTCTCGGCCTCTGACGTAGTTCTGACTTATATACATAAACTAGCTTACGCCCGCGGCTTCGCCCGCGTCAATGTTGATCCCTCGGGAATAGTACTTTTCCCGGGATAAAAGGTAGCCTATGTCCTTCTCCGCACTCCAGAGAACTTGTATGCAAAATTTCATGATGATCGGTTCAGTAGTTACGGCGTGAAAGCGTAACAAACAAACAAACTCACTTTCGCATTTATAATATAAGTAAGGATAAGGATGCCTAAAACATAACACTCTTTTTACGATTAGTCATGTAAATAGGAAGTCAAAGCTCTAAAGTAACTGAAACTGCGAGACTTTGTTGTTCATCTTCCGAGTAGGTACTATTTTAATGGCGTTGATACAGAGGCTATTGAATTCGGGGTTTTGGAGATTTTTCCTCAACCGCCGCGAGTTGATAAGGGGTCACGCGGCCCTCGCCTTTGTGCTTTGTTTGTTTTTATCCGCGTCTGATCCGCCGAGAATGAACTCGGGACCGCCACAATGCGTTTCTGTGGACGGTACTAGGACTATTGTTGGTAAGCGTGACGCGGGGAGAATATAGTGTGGGGGATGTTTTATTACACACCTTTTGCCCGAGTCTTTATTCTTGTTAATGTCGCAAAAACCTTAGATCACTTTTTAGGTCCCGTACCTCTAAGGAAAAAGATGGAACCCTTATAGGATCACTTTGTTGTCCGTCTGTCTGTCTCTCTGACTATCTGTTAAGACCCTTTTTAGGACGGGAACACGTGGAGGTATCAAGCTGAAATTCATATCAAATACTCAGGTCTACTGTCCCTTGGAGCTGTAAAAAAAATCAAACTTCTAAGCCAACGCAATCAAAAGATACAGCCGTTTATATTTTTGTCGCATGTTTTTGACATTCGCAAGGGAATCAAAATCTCCAGGATACTTTCGGTGAAATTTGGTACGAAGCAACGTCTTATAGCACAGAGAAAGGAAAAATTGCGAAACTCATACATTTTAGTTATATCATATAATCTATATCTATATACATATAATATAATATATATAATATAATCTTCTTCTATATTATTATTTATTATTATTATATTAATATATTAATAAAACAGTAAAATTATTTTGTCTGTACATTTCGAATTTTTGACTGAAATGGATAGAGGGACACTTAAAAAGAATAATAGAAAGTAAAAAAATTTTTTGGAATTTCTTGTCTGTCTGTCTGTATGTATGATCACGATTATCTCCGAAAATACTGAACCGATTTACTTCAAATTTTCACCAATTGCTTTGTTTTAACTCAGTTTAACATTTAAAGTTTGTTTCTGGTATGTATTTCAATGAAACAACGTCTGTGGTGGATCGCGTTTATTTCGAGACTGCGGGTACTACGCCCCGTCCTATCTGTCACATATGTACTCGTAGCCGCATATACGTACATAACACCTCACCACTTAAACAACAATATAAATACAAATAAAATAAAAGAAAAAAAATAACAAATCTTTAAGTACAATAGGTAAACGTAATCTTACTCTTAAAGAAAAATAGAACATATGTAAAAATACAATATGTCTTACATATTATAATTCCACTAGGGTAGTTTATCTGAGATGTTATTATTTAATCAATATCTAACACAAATGGTACCATTTTATTTAATTTTTAATCTATTTCTAAACCGTAACGTTTAGCCGGGTATCTTACACGTTTACTTGGCAGAGTCTGTAGTTCAGTGTGTAACTCTGAACCCTTATCAGTATGGGGCTCGGTGCGGGCGGGCGCGGCTGCAGGCGGAGCGGCGCTTGGAGTAGTTGGTGACGCTGATGCTTTGGAACTACACTGCGGATCCGCTTCCTTGCAACATTCTGTATTAGGCAATGTTTCAAACAACTGCCGGGTTACGGATGAACCTGATGTAATTTCTTCATGACTAACCTGACTTTCTTTTGAAAAAGATGAATCTACAGCTAAGGACCTCCTCTTTAATTGGTCGATATGTCGATGCGTTTCCCTACCTACACTGTCCCTTACTTTATAATTCGTTGAACCTAATTTTTGTAAAATTTTTCCAGGCGTCCAATTTTGTTTTGTATTTGTACTAAAATCCTTCAAGTAAACAGGGTCTCCCACTTGTAATTCACGGTGCGAGCCTTCATTTTTTTCCGCTTGATCCTGTCTTGTTTTTACCACTTTCATATCCCTGTCTGGCTTTAATGCATCTAACCGAGTTCTTAAATTCCTACCTTGTAGAATACGAGCAGGACTGTCACCAGTCGTAGCATGTTCTGTATTTCTATATAGTAATAAGTACCTATGTAATGCGGTCTCGACGTCGACATTGTCTTTGATAGCTTTCTTGATAACAGATTTACATAATTTTACTGCGTTCTCTGCGGCACCATTTGAAGAAGGATGGTGCGGCGCCGAAAAACATTGTTCAATTCTATTACTTTTTAAAAATAGTTTAAAACTATTACTAGAAAAGGGAGGGCCGTTATCCGAAACAATCATTTTTGGCAGGCCAAACTGCGAAAATAAACAACGTAGTTTTTTTATAACTTCTAACGCATTAGTATTAGTCATTTTAAACGCTTCAACCCATTTCGATGTGGCGTCTACCACAATCAGAAATTTGTAATCATATATGGGGCCCAAAAAATCGATATGAAGCCGCCGCCAGGGCTTGCTGCACCAGGGCCAGGGCTGCGGCGCGTGCGCGGGCGGCGCCGCTGCCAGCGCTGCGCACGTATCGCAGCCGCGGCATACCGCCTCGATCTCCTCATCCAGCCCGGCCCACCAAACGTAGCTCCTAGCTAGCCCTTTCATTTTAACAATACCTTAATGAGTCTCATGAAGTTCTTTAAGCACCCGACTACGACACGGTTCCGGTATAACAACCCTATGACCCCACATTAAGCAACCTAATTCTAAGTATAATTCTTTTCTACGATTATAATAAGGTCGAAATTCATTACTATCCAATTGTAATGGCCAACCATCTTGAACATAACTTACTATTCTTCCTAAGATCGGGTCTTTTTTTGTTTCTTTTTTTAATTCTTGATATTCTAGAAGTAACGCGTCCCTAGCAAAATGTAAAAACGTTTGCTCGGGTTCTGATAACTTATTCGTTTTCTCATTCGATGGTAACGGTAAACGCGATAAGGCATCCGCATTATTTTTATCGGTCCTTACATATTCTATATCAAATGAGTATGCTGATAAAATTATTGCCCACCTCTGAAGGCGGCTAGCAACCATACTAGGAATACCGGCCTTTGGGCCTAATATCGTGACTAGTGGTTTGTGATCCGTTTTTAACAAAAATTTCCTACCATACAAGTATTGATGGAACTTCTTTACTGCAAATATAATAGCGAGTGCCTCGCGCTGTATTTGACTGTATTGTCTTTCTGCCGGCGCAAGCGCTCGTGACGCATAACTGATGGGTCGCTCCTGTCCATCGGGCGCGTACTGCGACAGCACTGCGCCGACGCCCAGACCACTCGCGTCGCAAGTCACTATAAGTTGCTCATTAGGATCATAGTGCAAGAGCACGTGTACACTAGTTAACATTTTTTTTACAACGTTAAAAGCATAATCACACTGATCATTCCAGTTCCACCGTGTCGATTTCTTAAGCAAATTGTATAATGGAGCCAAATGGGAACTCAAGTTTTTTATAAATTTAGCATAAAAGTTAACCATACCTAAAAATGATCTAAGTTCAGATACACTACTCGGTCTAGGTAGATCGACAATGGCCTTTATTTTCTCCGGATCAGTATGAATTCCATTTTTATCTATGATGTAACCTAGGTACGAGACTGAGTCTGCAAAAAATACACACTTCTTTTTGTTTAACTTTAAACCATTTTGATGTAATCTTTCAAATACTTTTTCTAGAGTTTTCAAATGATTTACCCTATCCTTAGCCGTTATAAGTAAATCGTCCATAAATATGGCTACACCAGGAATGCCCCTCATTACATTCGTCATTATGCGTTGAAATATCGCTGGGCTGGATGCTAATCCATATACTAAGCGATTATACCTAAATAAACCACGATGCGTATTAATAACAGTATACTTTTTGGATTCATCTAACTCAATTTGATTATATGCTGAAGATAAATCAATTTTTGAAAACTGAGTACCACCATTCAAGTCCGCAAATAACTCTTCCACTCTAGGCAAAGGATACTTATCGACCAACAAAGAGGGGTTCAATGTCACTTTAAAGTCTGCACATATTCGTAATTTACCATTAGGCTTACTTACCGGGACCAAAGGCGTAGCCCACTCAGAAAATTCAACAGGTTCAATCGTACCGTTTTGTAACATGGTGTCAAGCTCCTGGTCTACCTTCTCTTTGAGCGCGTATGGCAGCGGGCGCGCACGACAATAAACCGGTCTCGCGCCCTCCCGCACATGCAACGTCGCCCGTCCGCCCGTGTACCTGCCCAGCTGATTGTCGAACAATTCCTTATACCTATCGAGTAAACAAAATATATCATCATTAGATTTATGTTGTACACTTAAATTATTATTATTGTGGAATTTAGGGATTTTAATACATAGCTCCGATAACCACTGCCGTCCTAATAACGATGTTGTTCCACCATCAATTACATATAAATCCAATATTTTTTTACAATCTCCATACTTAACCGATGGCTTAATAATACCTAATGGTCGGACTTTACTACCATTGTAAAATCGCAAAGTAACTTTACATGATTCTAATGGTAAATGCTTGAAAAACTCATTATAAGTCGTTTTACTTATACATGATAGGGCACTTCCTGTGTCTACTTCCATCAGTAATTCCCTACTTTCTATCAGTACTGGAACGCTTACCGCTGGATAATTTCTCAACGACATTTGATAAATCGCCTCCTCATCGGACGAGTCTCCCTCACTGCTGCTACTACCCTCCTCCGGCTCCGCAAAATGCTGACCTGTGCCCCTGTCTCGGTTCTGGTTAGGCTTGCCTTTATATGCCTTTTTTGGATTTCTGGATGCCTTAAAACTACTTCTCTTATTCGGGCACATCCGCTGAAGGTGACCTGGTTGCTTGCAGGAACTGCATACATATGAACGGAACCGACATTCGCTCATCCTATGAAAGACTGACCCGCACGTTGAGCATCGATCCGAACTTTCATCGTTTCTCCTGTCTCTGCTGCTGTTTATGGACACGCTATTTAACTCCTCACTTGACTTTACTTCTGTTGGTTTTTCAACTGCTGCTGCATCTTTCTCTGCCGATTCTAGGGCAGTAGCTAACGTAATCGCCCTTTTGTATGTTAGCTCCAATTCCGCAAACAGCCTCTGTCGGATAATATCGTTGGCTAAACCACAAACCAATTGGTCTCGCATGTTTTCTTCCAATGTTTTTCCAAATCCACAAAATCGCGATAGCCGTTTAAGCTCTGCCACATAATTTGCCACGCTCTCACCTACCCGCTGTCGCCGTTGACGAAATTTATATCTTTCTGCCATTTCTGATGGCTTAGGCTGTAAATGGTCACCGACAATCTTCACCACTTCATCAAAGGTAAGGGATGCTGGTGCCTTCGGGCTTGTTAAATTCACCATAAGTTCGTACGTTTTATCACCTACGGTTGCTATCAGCGTTGGTAACTGCAATTCTGGCTTAATGTTGTTCACTAAAAAATACATTTTTACACGGTCGCAATACGTTGACCAATTACCTTCCTCTAACTTAAATTCAGTTATCTTTCCGATAGACATTGTTCGTCGTTGCCACAAATATAGTTTAAATAAATACACGCAATGCACTCCGAATTGATTACCGATCGTCGCCACTTGGTATGTATTTCAATGAAACAACGTCTGTGGTGGATCGCGTTTATTTCGAGACTGCGGGTACTACGCCCCGTCCTATCTGTCACATATGTACTCGTAGCCGCATATACGTACATAACAGTTTCATCAAAATCGGTTCATTAAAAAAAGTTATCGTCATTTGAATGAACTCAAGGCATGAGTTTGCCTGCAAACATAGAAAAAATAAAATAAAATAATAAGAAAATTAAAATCCAAAGTCAATTCATCATCACTATACGACAGCATTATACCTATCCATACTATCCATAGTAATCCATATACTAAAAAAAAGGAGAAGCTGACTGACTGACATATCAATGTAGGGCCTAAACTATAAGGGTTAGGAACTTGAAATTTTGCACAGGGATTCCTTTTATAACGTAGGGGAGCACTAAGAAAATGATTTTTGGAAATTCACCTCCTAAGGGGGTAAAACGGGTTGCAAAGTTAAGTATGAAACTTTGTCGTTTTTGAAGTTATTCGAATTAAATTCAGCATGAAGGTTCCACGGTTACGCGGGCGGAGCCGCGTGCCAAAGGCAAACCTGACTTATATTTCAACGCACAGCCGAAACTACTGTGCCCAGAAACTTGAACACAGCACTTGCACAGGGATTCTTTTTATGATGTAAATGAGCACTAAGAAAGGGTTTTGTAGAAAATCAAAGGGGGTGAAGTTTTATGGAATTTTCTCATTTCTGGACATAGAAGTATAAAAATAAGTATATATGTTTACATTACAATTAAAAAGATTTGTGTAGGTGAAATGAGCAAAATCCCCTTAAGGGATAAAGATCTATGCAGGTGAAATTTATTATTCCCCCTTAAGGGGAAAAAGCAGAGGGGGAGGGGTTTTTATGGAATTTCTACTGTTCCCAAGGGAACGACATTAACGCGGGCGGAGCCGCGGGCGAAAGCTAGTAATAAATATATTTAATAATTTTAAACTTATCATACATAATGCTACGGAACTTTTAGTACGCGAGTCCGACTCGCACTTGGGTGGTTTTGTTTGAAAAGCCTTAATCATATCCCTGATGTTGCAGTTGTCCATAGGCAGCGGTGATCACTTACCATCAGGTGACACGAATGCTCGTTTGCCGTTCTATATCATAAAAAAAATTGCTTTTTATTCTATTCCGTCAGTATTTTTGGCCTAGCTGAGTTATAGTGTGGGCGGATGTCCAGAGCTATTAGGGCCACTATATATCTTTCTCCCCAGCCAGTGCTGGGGTTGTCCCGCGGGAGCTGAGTCAGCTACTCGGCGGTGGATCTCACTCGTACTTGTAATAGATGAGGGCTTACATTTTGTATTGTTAAAACATACATACATATTGTCACGTCTTTATTCCTTACGGGGTAGACAGAGTCAAAGGCCACGTTTAGCGTGTTGGTGGGCGTAAAGGTGGAAAACTGAATCAAAACAGTAATGGGTTGCTAGCCGCATCGCCTATTGTCATGATTCTTTAGATTTTCGCCCATTCCTTCGATCGGCTTCTACGGTCTGCGCGGGAAGAGAAGCAGCTGGCACATTCTACGTTTTTTCTTTTCTCCCAGACCAGCATGGAAGATTGTTAAAACAAGTAAGAAATATCTCCCCTGTACGAGCTTACCTCGCACATTTGGGCGACCCGTGGCCTACATCATGTAGGTCACGTGTCAGCTCTTTTTATACTATAATTAGAATCAAATCTAATAACAAATTGAGATACTATCGAACAGTAGCCAAGTTACTATCCAGCGGCGGTCGAGGTACTGCTGGGCTGCCATCGAGAAAGGATCCGTCACACCCAGTTATCAACATGTAACATCGAGAGAAATAAACTACTTTCTACGTGACTTGATCTTGTATCTCCACACCAACATCTACAATCTACATACCGTCATGTACGGTGTATGGCTAACACCATGGCCTGCATTGTACATTGTTTTTGGTCCTTCGGCTACTGTTCGATAGTATCTCAATTTGTTATTAGATTTGATTCTAATTATAGTATAAAAAGAGCTGACACGTGACCTACATGATGTAGGCCACGGGTCGCCCAAATGTGCGAGGTAAGCTCGTACATACTCCCAACGCCAAAGGATGAAGGGCCAATCGAGAAGGAAACGTCACAAATGTATGTATATGTAGTACAAGACAAAAATGTAAAAGTGTAAAAATGTAAAATTGTAAAAAGTAAATGTAAACAGAATTAGGTAAATTATTCTTCAACATAATAATCGTTTCTTCCTTGATGTCCTCGCGGCGTTGTGCTTGTCAGCTGTTGGAAAGCTGCCTCCCGAGACGACTCGATCCTCTGGAGTGATCCAAATACGCCTGTTGCAATTGAGCCTTGATGTTGGTACGGATGTGAAGCAAGAGGACACATTCATGATCTTCAAATTGTATCTTGTTTGATTATATGACGGAAAGAAAATATCTAAATAATATTTAATTGACCTACATCACAGCAGGCATGCATTTGTCGTGGCGCGATATTGCAAGCTTGCAATTGTTCCGCGCGGCCTTGTTGCCAATGTCCATGTCGCTGACCTGCCGATGTGCGTCAAAACATGTGCTCCATGTATTGCAGCGTATGCACTTCTTGCATATATCGTACGATGTTTCTTAATATGTTTTTCCCATATGGGATTGTTAAGTAAAATCAATAATATTCGGATGTAAAAATATTGTTCTCGCGAATCATTTTAGCGCCGTGATTATTGATTCATGTTTTACGTCATTCTGTGTATTCCAATATCGTAGGTAACCGGAGGTCCTTTCCAGTCATCTCTAAGGAGGATTAATCTTGATGTAGCGAATACTTTTCTTGAGAAGAGGTTGTCCAGCCAGACGTGAAGACTCCACCACTGTGTGCAGCGAAGCTCCAAATGTTTGTTGTGTCCAGTTTGGCTCGAAGACTCCCCGACTGTTTGCGGCGAAGCTCCTGTTTGTATAACGCCTAACTGGACGTGGAGACTTCACCACTGTGTGTAGGGAAGCTCCAAAGTTTGTAGTGTCCAGCTAGACATGAAGACTCTACCACTGTGTGTAGCAAAGCAACCATGTTTTGTAGTGTCTAGCTAGACGCGAAGACTCCACCACTGGTGTAGGGAAGCTCCAATGTTTGTAGTGTCCAGTTTGGCTCGAAAACTCCCCGGCTGTTTTGCGGCAAAGTTCTCTTGTCTGTATAATGCCCAACTGAACGCGGAGACTCTTCCACTGTGTGTAGTAAAGCTCCAATGTCTGTAGTGTCCAGCTGGACGACTCAACTTATGTATGTCGTTGTTCAATGTTGAGTTGTTGTGATGACTGGATGGACCCCTGATGATAGCTGGCTGAACTAGAGATTGCTGTTGAGCGGCTTTCTATATTTCCAGTTGGCCGCTGATTCTGTACTGTGTGCTCACACCCTTGCGATATATGCGCCTTCTCAATTCACCGGTGAGACCCGCTTGTGGGAGGCCGGTGAACCGATTCGCTATCGCAAAAAGGACATGCGAACACCACGGATCCCGTAAAGGATCCGGCTCGAAGGACCAAAAACAATGTACAATGCAGGCCATGGTGTTAGCCATACACCGTACATGACGGTATGTAGATTGTAGATGTTGGTGTGGAGATACAAGATCAAGTCACGTAGAAAGTAGTTTATTTCTCTCGATGTTACATGTTGATAACTGGGTGTGACGGATCCTTTCTCGATGGCAGCCCAGCAGTACCTCGACCGCCGCTGGATAGTAACTTGGCTACTGTTCGATAGTATCTCAATTTGTTATTAGATTTGATTCTAATTATAGTATAAAAAGAGCTGACACGTGACCTACATGATGTAGGCCACGGGTCGCCCAAATGTGCGAGGTAAGCTCGTACATCCCCTGTGTTATGGAACAGTGATAGATATAACTTTACTTGTATCAAAATATAGTTTACGGTTTATCTGAATCAGGATAACTAATTTCTTTAATTGTTGTAACTGCCTCTGTGATGTAGTGGTTAGAGCATTCAGCTATCACTGCTGAGTTCGCGGGTTCGATTTCCGGCGGGATAACAACTTTGTGTTGTTGTTTTGTTTGGTTAAGACATTTCAGACTGATCACCTAATTGCCTGATAAGAAAGATTATCCGTGCTTCGGAGTGCACGTTAAGCCGCCGGACACGGTCGCTGTGTTTGACAGTGGGCGTTACACAAAACAATGTCAGATGCCTATAAAGCGGTTTAAACATCGGACACCAATGTTCTTTGGGTTATTCTTAGATACAAGAACCACAAAATAATGATTATGTAACAGTTAATTTAAGTTACAGAAAAAATAAAACGAAATTGCGCTGTATAATTCTTACTAATATTATAAATGCGAAAGTGAGTTTGTTTGTTTGTTATGCTTTCACGCCGTAACTACTGAACCGATCATCATGAAATTTTGCATACAAGTTCTCTGGAGTGCGGAGAAGGACATAGGCTACCTTTTATCCCGGGAAAATGTACTATTCCCGAGGGATCGACATTGACGCGGGCGGAGCCGCGGGCGAAAGCTAGTATAGTATATTATTTAGAGTTGTTTTTGCATTTATAACACTACTAATAACAAACAAACAAACGAACTCACTTTCGCATTTATAATATTAGTAAGGATATTATGGATATGGTGAAGGATAGTATGTATGATCATGGAAGTATGGATAGTATGGCTCATGGAATTTCCGGTCAAAATCCAGACAAATTTTAGAAATACGACGTGTCGAGTCAAGCCTACACGCAGATGCCGTTGTAAAATGACCGCCATTACAGCGCTGCGTGTGCTGGGATTTTATCAAATAGTGGACATTTGTCGACCCTTCCGAACACTATAATGTCCTCCAGATCACATTTACATATCGCTTTCCAAGAGATATCCGGGTCACTGGTCATTGGAAAACACTATTTTTCACTTTGATTTTATTCATGTTTGGTTTTTTATTCTTCGCTTTTTTTCTTTGTGCTTTGGAAGACTTGTTAAGCCCTCAGGTTAAGCCATTGCTCCCGGCTGTCATCCTTAATGGTAGTTGTTAAGATAAGTATGTCAGTTGATTTTTAATGTTTGCGTGATTGTCACACATTAAAATTAAATCACTTACCTATTTCAGTTAAAATATGTTATAAACCTATTTCAGATAAAATATGTTACGTCCTTCTCCCACTTTGATTGATATGAAAATATGACAAAAGATTATTTGACTTAAATAGCCTTTTGTTAATTTTTATGATTATCAGGGTAACTATAAAGTGATTTGATTTAAATATTTTAGATGTTTATAGGCAGCACGAAAAATTTGACACCAATGTCTGCCTTTTAAACTCATAAAAAGCAAGCATTATTATTTAAGTAGTCTAGTAACTGACTTTATTTTATTGTTTAAGACTCCGTACTCAAAAAGTGCCAAAATGAACCCTATTAACTGATGCCTCCGATGTCCACCTGTCACAGGGCAGTATCTATTGAACCATAATTAGACTAAAATAAATGCTAAAAAAAGAATGAATGTGTGGTTTGCTTGTGTCGTAAAAAAAGTCGACTAGTTTAAAACGCCTAATGGCTGTCCAGTTGTTCTAAGGTAATGTGAAATAATGTTCTAAGACTTAAAATTTTAAAACTTAAACAGAATGTGTATATATTATGCCCGTAGCTTAAGCCGCTATAATAACAAACAACAAAAGAATAACTTTAAATCTAAACAAATTTTCTTTTTTCTATATCATATAAGGGATGATTGTCTTGTCCCTTCACTCTAGATAACAAATAGTGAAGTCCCACTGCTGGAATATATTTCTTGTAATCCAACCAATCCAACAGCTGAATAAACGATATCCAGTTTTCTATATTTCCATCCAAAGGAGTAATATTCAGTCTGGGTTCAAGTTCAAGTGTTACTTGAGCTAGCAGTATTATTCTAAAGAAAATCCTCCGATGATCCTGATATAGATGATAAGAAAGGTAGTGAAAATGTTGAAAGTTAAATATATGTAAATTGATTGTTACTTGACTACTTACAATAAAGAGTTCAATTCAATTCAATTCAATAGCCTCATTTATTCCTTAATAAAATTAATTAAAGTTTACATTTTGGTCATTTTATAAATTCAATATATACATAGTCATGTTGTTATATTTTACATTATACATTACAATAAATAAATTTAAGTATATATTATTATTATTAGAATCAGTTATATATAATTTAGTATATGTAAAGTTATCCATAGTATGAAATTATATATTAAATTAAATTAAATTATGTCATATTATATAATGTAAGATTACGCATGCTTTTTATATATTTCTATTAATAATCAATTTTTATTAAGGACCTCACAGTGAGTTAAGGCCTCCTCCATTTTTTTCCATTCTTTTCTATCTATACAATAAAGAGTTATCGCCCACCAATTGACTGGAAAATAAAGAAATGGAATACTTAGTCAGTGAAAAGGCCCAACACTACGGGAGGTTTTATCTCTTAAATAATTCTAAACGACCAAGAGTCTATAAAAATAAAATTATTATTTGTAACTCTGAACCCATAAAGATTATTCTGGAACCATAGCATGTAAAATCGACGTCTGACAGCAAAATGATGTTGAATAGCGGACACATAGCGACAATGAAATATAATACCTCCACTTTAATAATTGGTGGATGTAAGTACCTACAGATATATTAAAATTTATATTTTGAGTACCTACAGATATATTAAAATTTATATTTTGAGAACATCGACCTCGTAAATCTGAATTTATAAACAAAGTTGCATCAGAACATGTTCTAACAAATAGTTATGTTTTTTAAGAGACATTAGCTGGGGACCGACTTATATAAAGTGAGTTGCCGATCTCCTTCAGCTTATTGCATGATGCCGAGTTTCTAAAAGGTATAATCTTATCTGCAGAAATACTGGGAAAAGGGCAAGGGGTGCTCTAAAAATATATTGAAATTGTCCAAATTCCAACATTGTTAATCGTGTGTTTTGAATGCTCAGCGCCGACCGAGTGCTCGTTATTGGCGGCCCTTCATAATCCGGCCCGTCGAGTTTCTTCGTAATTGGAAATAGTATCGTTTATTGCTTTTTTACAATCCGTTTTTGTTATATTTTCCTTATTAAAGATAAATTTCTAATTTGGCTCAAATTCTTGCCAACTCTGAAAAACCTGGCCTCTTAATTCTCGTAATGTCCCTCTAAGGCCGAGTACATTATTCTTCAATAAATAACAGAATTAGATTTTCCACTGAGTGCATTTTGGGTTAATAATGCTGGTTTGCTTACTATAAATATCCTGTTTTGCATTTTTATTAGTTGTATAAGTCCCACTGCAGGGCAAAAGCCTTCCCATCTCTTGCCATCTCTCTCCAAGTTTTATCAAAAGCAGACAAGTCCTCTGTCCATCTTGTTTTTGGTTTGCCTCTTGATCATTTTCCGTCAGTAGGTGGTCATCAACCCATGAGGTTATTTTGTAAGCCCATCGTTCCGGCACCATACGGCAAACGAGACCCGCCTAGTCACACTTTGACCTAGCAGATTTCGTTCCAACGTCGACCACCTGTGTCATGGTGCGCAGCACCGTAGGTTAAGGTGCAAGGGGCAAGAAACACAAGTCTAAAAGTCTCTTTCTAGGTAAGTTGGTAATATCTCTTTGATTAGTTCCTTCATTGACCAAAAACTCTTCCACGGAAATACTTAAATAATAAATACTAAAATACGAAATGAAATATAGAGTTTACCATTTCTGAACGTCGAGCGCATAAAGAAGTTACTGTACCATTTATCGAGGCCAGTTTAACTATACTGCAAACAAAAAGCACGTTTATGCTTTCCAGGTGGAACGTCATCATCACTAATCATTTAGCAAGATGCGTCAAGAGCGAGTGCTTTAAGATAGCGAGGATCCTACGCCCCTGACTCAGAAGCATTCCAAGATGCAATCGGGATTCTCAGATGATAGAATGAATGCGCTTGAAGATGGAATATTTGGAACTGAGATTGTGAGAGGTGACTTGCTCATTGCCCACTTACGAGTGTATACTAGTGTATAGTGGTATTCTACGTTGCATTGGTCGTCTTTTCCAATTTGCGATGAAATGCATAATCCTATAAAAGGAGGATAGGTTATCAATTCGGTTGTATTTTTTTTATGTTTATTACCTCATACCTCCGTCATTTATGAACCAATTTGAAAAATCTTATTCTTTTTATTTGACAGGGTATGCTTTAAAGTTGGTCCTATTTAAATGTTATCAAATCAGTGCAATAGTTTGATTGAAGTCGGTTTTTTTTATAAGGAAGATTAATATGCTACCAAGTCCAGACTACATACTTCTTGAACGTATAATCAGACTGATGGATAACGCTGGAACCGGTAGTTTTACATAAACTTGTCGAAATAGGTCGCGGTTACAATTTGACCCAATAAAAGTTGACAAAAAGTTCAAAAAGCAAAATAAAATATTGACTGCAAAGTTCAGCGGTTCGGTCGGCGGAAGTTACGTCCGCGAAACTCGATATTCCGCCGCCAGAGGGCGCAACTTTGTACTACACTCCAAGTTTGTAATTACTGGAAACCGACTGCGAATGACATCTGTAAAATACTTTAATTTATAGAAAACTTTATTTTGTTGTACATTTTGGTGGATGGAATAGTTATTTTAGTGCCCTACTACACAATATATAATAATAAATAAATATTTATAATATAATACTTCAATTTGTAAAATAATAGTTTTATTACCACTGGTTATTATACAGAATAGGTACAGTTTATTCAAGAAATAAAAAAAAAAAACCATCATTTTGTCTTGTCGTGCCGCATTAATTCTCACAAACATACACCCCTACACAATGAATTAATAACACAACTACAGTAATCACACCAACATACCATACACAACATTCCCATATCTTAATAGGTTTTTTTTTACTAAATGTTGGATTTGCATTTGTCTCCCATCTCATGTAAGTGACGATGAAGACGAGGATGTTACATGCCTATCCAAGTTTTCGTTCATTAAATTTTTGAGTAGGCTACAGTTCACTTAGATATTGTTTAAGTTGTTTGTTTATTTTTTCTATCTGTGTAAACTCGAGAAATTAAGATTAATTGCATAAAGTTGTTATCCAAAGGGAGTGGCCTAGTTACCTGTAGCCTTGTAGCACATGTTTCATCCAAACATATATCAGGGACTAGCCTCTTTACACATTTGACGGCTTTATCCACAAGCACCTGAGAACTAAGGTTTGTAAATGTTTCAATGATACTATTAAATAATTGGGTCCAGAGGGAATTGAACGGGCATGTGTTGAAATAGCCAAAGTTAAGCCATTCTAATAACACAACAATGCCCGCTAATATCAGCTGAAATCCGAAGCCGGTCGCATTCCTGGCGGTCGCACGCTCACTCCGGCCTACACGACGGGCCACGAAATCAATCGTATCTTATTCTTATTGAAGTCGAGAGATCAGCGATTGCATCAGCGGGTAGGGTTGCGCTGTAATAAAGCTTATTGCTTACAAACTTGTAATAACTATTAGTGACACCGGCCGTCAGGAAAAGTGTCGCTGTTACTGGTCGCTCTAATTCAAAATCTAACTTTTATAAAGCTAAAAATACAAGGGTTCAAAGATTTATTCAGAAAATAGTCCTTTTTAGGTACTTTTTACGTCAATTCACATTTTAAATAATATTAATAAACCTAAGTATATTAATACTAAAAACTAAAATTATAAAAAAAAACTTAAATATAAAAGAATTTAAATCTAATAATCTAAACTAAGGTATTGCCCGTGTGGCATAGTGCCAAGAACACTAGATGCATTCCCCCGCTGAATAGCAATTGCAATTCTTTGCGCGAGGAAAGAGCCAGCCCTCTTGTCACCAGCGACGTCGACAAGCCTGGGCGCTAACCCTTTAAAGAATTTCTTTGTGCTAGGACCCCATGGACCTAATGTTTCGACACCAAGCGGAACAAATATGTACTCATTTGATAAGTAGTTTAATTTAAGATTATTGTATGTTTGTTTGGAGATAATAATTATAAATAATATTTATTAAATTATTGTTCAAAAGCTACAATTACTAGCGTTTCGGAACCGACTACTGCAGAGGAGAAGACAAACAACAGTTATACAAACTTTTATAAGACCAACACCGTACAAGAAGTTTTTACTTGGATTACTAATAAGAGGAACTTAACACAAAGATTCATCATGAATAGATGCTGTAACATTATTTTACCACCACAGTTTTCATAAGGCAGTATTCGTGACCAGTGAGCTGAAAAGATATGTTTGTATTTATTATATTTATGTTACTAATACTACTATTGATTCTTCATATTCATGATACTGATAAAACGTTTAACAATACCAATACTACTCTAGACCAACGACAGATTATCACAAACTATATAATATAATAGAACTGAAAATCGCTTCGCTCGTCACTCAGGTCATTTTCGTGGCCTCACCGTAACTGAGAAGATATGCATTCATTGAAATTACTGTGATTGCGTGCTTACCATTCCGAGGAAATCCGAAGTTTGGCTAACTCACCCCCGGACTAGCGATGTACTGCTACAGCTAGAAATGCGACGGTAATCTATTTGTTTTAAGTGGGCACAAGAATAATTCATTACTAATATTTCAAATGCAGAAACTACTATTTGTTACCTTTCTTCAACGGCCGCTGACCAATTTAGATAAAATTTGATTAGGATAATATCCTTTTCAACCCCTTTTCACAACTTTAAGGTGTTGAACTTTCCGGAGTAAAAACTATCCCATACTTTTACAGCATAATTATCCCATATCTTTACAACATATGTTTTTACCCCGGAAATCAAAATTCATCACCTTTAAAGTTGTAAAAAGGGGTTAAAATTTGTATTGCGTGTCAATAATATTTTAATTAACCCTACGCAGAGTTTTCACGTAATATGTATAGTTTTTACACAATAAACATTCAACGAAACACAAAAATGTATCGATTTGTCAAATATCCATTCACAAAATCTTTTTGTTGTTGCCCTGTCGGAGGCTCACGGTCAAAGCAACGTTTTTGTGAAAAACAATCCAATTCGGATCTCGTAGACCACAGAGCCCTGTAATCTGCGGGCTTTGGATTTAACACTTTTTTTTACACTTTCTTCTTTTTATGATATTTAGAAAAAAATGCACGCAATGACAAAGTGAGGTAGAAAATAATGGAGACTTGATCATTGCCTTATCTATTTTACACGCTAATGTCATAATACACTAGTGTAAGGTTGCATTACGATGTTTTCAGGTCAGGCTGGATGAGGTTTAAACCCGGACTGAACACGAATGGCCTTAACTAGTGAAACGTTTTCAGGATTGATATACCTATGTATATAGTAAAAAAAAACTTCAGCTGCCTTACAAGTGCTTCATGGGATAATGTAAAGGATTCTGATAATACCTGTAGATCTACATCTATTCAGGCATACATTTTGACAGCTCCGTGGCGCAGTGGTTAATACGCCACGGAGCTGTCAAAATGTAGCCCCGGCCAGGCCAATATGGAAAATGATCTTTTTCAGATTGGCCTGGGTCTTGGATGTTTATCTATATATGTATTTGTTATAAAATATAGTATCGTTGAGTTAGTATCCCACAACACAAGTCTCGAACTTACCTTGGGGCAAGCTCAATCTGTGTGATTTGTCCGTATAACCATAAAGTGCAGCGTTGGACACCCATCGATCGTTGTCGGACGACCTGTCTAAGGTCGCAACAAGACGCTGGATGCAGGCTGCTTCTAACCGGTCGTAGGTATTGGAAATCCTTGGGGGAGGCCTATGTCGAGCTGTGGACTTTTTGCGGCTAATATTATGATGGTGATGAATGGACTTAATTACTTATTTTATTTGTCTTCTTCGTCATTTCAGTCGTAAAACAAGACAGCACAAAAGCCTCTCCTAATGATTGTTTATTCCATGCGATACCATACTTGCCACGCTTGGCATAGCTGCTCTTACCCGCCCGCGCTAGCGCAATTCTTTTAGCTTCTTGTGCTTCCGAAGCTGCTGCTATTGAAGGATAGGAATTTGTTAGATTTGGGAAGAGATTCAAGGTATTGGGATACTACTCACTCAGATGAATAGGGGGAAAAGCAAAAGGCAGCCGGGCGTGCGTATCCGATGCCATAACTACGACCATTTTTAAAAAGTAATTATATTTTTATTAAATTATTCGTTGCATTAGGAGTAAAAGATACATATTCTGTAAAAAAATCAAGTTTCTACTTTGCCCTGTATCATATGGACGGACTTCGGATAGGTTCCTCTTTTTACCCTTTGGGTACGGAATCCTAAAAAGACTGGTAAGCACACTTCTAATTTTATGTTTGTACGTTAGATTTATAAGTTGATCGAGCAAGTTCATTCTATTAAAAGTATTTTTTGCCTGCTTTTGTGTCCCACTGCTGGGCAAAGGCCCCCGTTTTGCTTCCAAGTGTCCCATGTCAAGGGCCACAGTCCGCCAATCATTTGTGCGTCCATGTCATTGCGCCATCTCCTCCTAGGTGTGCCTCGTCCTCGGTGGCCATCTGGTTTTTTTACGTCGATGTGAAGTCAGCACAGCTGAAATGGGACTGGGCGGGGTACGTTTACCATATTAAAAGTATAATAAACCAGTTTTTATTATACCATTCTCATGAACGCAATTTTGACATAGCTGCGGACTGCAGAACAAACTTCTCACATCACCCATAAACCCACCGACCACCCACAAAAGAGAAGCTTGTCATGGTCATGTGTTACACACGGACCTATAAGGTGACATCACATCTGTCTGTTCTTATCAAGGCGGAGCAATGGACTCGCCCGAAAAATGTCACGTTTCAACGCAAAAACTTTAAAGAGTTACGGGTTATTAAGTTACTTTTTCACTCATGTGCCTTTTTTCTTAGCCTGTAGATGTTATGTCCCACTGCTGGGCAAAGGCCTCCCCTTTGTTTTTCCGTTCATTTCTATCCTAGCAACTTTCATCAATGTGTCTATCTATTATATACTTTCCATAACACAATGAAAAAAATATTGGATAGAATCTATAGAAAATACAATCTAAAAATACAATCGAAATCAATGCTATTTGTTGAATATTTTCCATTCCGTCAATCAAATTATATTCCAAAAATGCAGATTTTGATAAATATTCGTTTGTTTGCGCGAAACGGAACGGTATACAATACAATTAATTTTGAGGCTGAGCTGCGAATAATTCCATATTTATTATTTTGACTGATACATTAATGTTTTTTAAATATGCCATATTTTTAAGTTTGTTTTATATTAACTCTAGTATTCGTATATTTGTCATGCAAAATAGTACTTTTCCGTACATCCGTATGGAATTTTTACGGAATAAAGAATACAAAATAAAATTAATATGGAATTCTTATGAGAAACGTGCTTTTGCGTGTTCTTTCTAGATTAAGTCTCATGTGTTATAGATTTTTTGCCGAGATGAAACCACAGATAATTAAGATATTTTTGGGCTCAGAAGAATAATATACATAGAAGCCGCATAAAAATAGAAACTGAAAACAGATAGTTGACACTGTATTTTTCTTATGAGCTTTCGCTTATGACAGAATGAGACAAAAACTTCAGTCAGTTTCTATTATTTTCATGGTTGTCCCGACTTGAAATGTCAATGGACTCCATTGGACTCCAATTAAATCCGACTAAATTCAAAATAACTTATTACAGTTCAACGTCTGTAATATTAGCATCTTGCCGATTTGATCGGGTTATATATCGACAAAAACATTGCGGCGGAATTGTGATGTCTGCAAATTAAATATAGGATTGTGCTAAAATTCTCACGGAAAAATGTATTAACCGGTGTTGGGTTGGTGCGTTATCAAATGACCATTGTACTAAACAATGTCTTGTGCAATGGAGCGATGTAAATCCCATTCAGGACGAACAGAAATAAATTCTGTAAAACATAATTTTCTTCGGTAAGTTTTTCAGTTAAAAGTGCATAATTAAAACCCAAAATACCTCAAAATACAACAATAATATTGTCAATTATATAACGTATTGTATAAATGACAACTTTTATAGGTATTTTGCTTAAAATTATCGTTTTTTCCTTATTTCAAATTAGGTTAGTTTTTTTTGCTAGTGATGTGGTAAAATCACGTATCTACGAGTATATCGATATTTTTTATGACGGTCTTGCTATCAGGGATATTTTTGTTAGTGTTGAGCCATGCAATAGTAATGTAACAAATTGAACCATCATGGTAATTAAACAACCAGCAAAGTGTGAGTCGGACTCGCGCACGAAGGGTTCCGTACCATCCTTACATATAATATTATAAATGTGAAAGTGAGTTTGTTTGTTACGCTTCCACGCCGTAACTTCTGAACCGATCATCATGAAATTTTGCATCATCATCATCACCATTGCACGATCTCTAGAGTACGGAAAAGAACATAGACATAAATTACATCTCAGAATAAGGTACTGTTATCGGGGATAGACATTAACGCGAGCGGAGCCGTGGGCGTAAGCTATAAAAACGCCCGAAATTTTTGTTTGTAATATTTCAACTGTCTCACTATCACGGTTCATGAGATACAGCCTGGTGACAGACAGATGGATATCGGAGTCATATTAGTAGGGTCCTGTTTTTATCCTTTGGGTACGGAACCCTAAAAAGAATCGATTTTTACTAATATGAAGAAAATTATTGTTGAAATTTTATTGCAGCTCCCTGAAGTAAAAGGATAAAAAGGTGTGGATCCGAGGAACTTTCAAGCGACATATTGGACATAAAATGTCATACATACTCGAATTTGTTCAAAATATTTTACTGCCGTGCCGATACATTAATTTCGAATATAAAATTAAATGGAAGCGATTGAAACACGATGCTTTACCTACATTTATATTTGCCGAATTATAAATCAATGGTAATAAGAAAGTTTACGGAAACGGTTTTATTATTTATATTTAAAATTATGAAAAACATTTTATTTTGGACAGTAATGAAAGTGGGTAAAGTAATCTCTTGTTTTTCTTCAGTTCTTGTTTTTCTATTACCAACACTGTGAATTTTTCACAAATAACACACTGGCACTTTTTTACCCTAGTGTAAAAGTTTTATAAAATAAAAAATATCACTTCGAATTATGTGTTTCTCTTTACCTACCTGATTATGTTTCCTTTACTGACTGTTCCTCAAAGCTAGCTGGGAAAAGCTTTAGATGGTTTTGGAATATGCTGAATGGCCCATTGATCAAGTGAAAAATATATCTGACCTTATATTACCTTTTGATACATGAGCGCCCCATTGCAATTTAGAGTCTATTGTGATTCCTAAGAAGGTGGTATCATTTACAAAGTCTATTTTACCTTCAACTAGTATGTCAACGTTGGACTGCCTCACATTGGGGACTGTAAATCGAATGCATTGGGTTTTTTGCGCATTCATAGGTAAGGTAGGTAAGTAGGCACTGTTTGAATTTCGAAATAATCGAAAATATGATTGACATCATATTAGGTATTCTGCCGTTCGACCAATACTGGGTAAGGCCTAATGACCAGCAGTAGACAGTAGACGCGCGGTGGGTAATGTATGGATTTTTTTTTTACCTATTTATCAGATGAAGCCAAGCGACGCCATGCGATTAGGAGTTATTTAGGTGTATCTTGACGTAACTTTTAAAGTAAAAGCCTCTTTAGCAGCTTTGTGCACTTTTTGGGATGGGTAAAATAGAAAACTCGCGTCAGGACACGTGAATTGATCGAAAATTCGTAAGAAGGACACGGACCTGAGTATGCCGCAAAGGCGAGTTTTCACTTCTGCCGGCACTCCTGGAGTGCAACTAGTTGTTTTTTTTTTTATGAATCGTACTCATTTAACGAATCGATACAATCAGAGTAGAGTACATTTATGACTTTCTTAGGACGAAACATTTAGTCGATAAATATATTTCATCGATATAGTACAACCCTGATCACATCAGTACCCCAGGACAACCTGCACATTTACGCAAATGGCATTGTATATGCATCTCTTTCTGATGCTTTAACAATGCCATAAGTAAAAACAGTGTAGAATATTGTATTTTGTTGTTATTTTAACACGGTTTCTATGCTTTAGTTATTGTTCTGAGTTTTTGGGTAGTTTTTCCTTTTTTAGGGTAAGCAAAGAAATCTAGCCCAAACAACCAAATCGTAGGTATTTTCAGTCTATTATAACACTAAAAAAATAAAAAGGAAATCATAGACAACTATGAACAACATTTTCTATGCAAAAAGCAGTTGGGTTAACCTCATAAGAGAGGTGGCATGGATGGAAGAGGTTTGATTGGGTATGTGTAATTGGTCCATATGTTTATTTATTCATGTTACCTATATCAGGTTTCCCTACAAGAAACGTGGTTGTTGTAGGAAATTGTATGATGGTAAAGGTATGTGTCTGTGAATCCGACTTACACTTAACCAGTTTTATCATTTAAATAATTTTGCAAAGCAGGTGCAGAATTACAAATTATGCGAAAAAGCAGACTCCCATAGTTATTCGTTTATTTTCGCGAAACAGAACGGTATTAAATTCATTTGGATTCAGTTGCAATAATTACCGTGTGTGTGTGAATTTTTTGTTTTACACAAAAACAATAAATGTACCTACTTACTATTTTCCATATTGGAAAAAATAGCAAAGAAGACAAAGAACTGTGAAACTGAACTCAATGAGACCTCTCCAACCCGTCTGGCCAGCGAGGAGATTGTAGGCCAAATCCTCAGTCTGCTCTGGCCAAGAATGGCTCCGGTAATACAGAGAGGGTCATGCTCCTGCAGTGGAGACTAATAAGATTTTGGGGTCGATTGTCACTCGCGTCCGTAGGCTTTACCCCCGATTCCCTGCACGTGACCCTGGGTGGTGCTAAAGAGTGACACCTTTCCGGTGGTAGGCTCAGGCCGTGGCTGGTTACCACCCTCAGGGTAAAACCGGGATGCCAAGCGTTCGCGCGTTCCACCCTGCATGCCCTGAGTAGCCGTTCGAAGAGTGGGTCTTCGCAGTTGCGCCTGTCGGCGTACCGTTTTCGGACTTATAGTGTTGTTGCGCGCGGCGTCTAGTTTCGGAGGGCAGCGGGATCCGGAGCAACGGTTGTCCGCTGGCCGTCCGCCGATAGTTGGGAGCCCAATTGCAGACTAGCCAGCTGTGAAAGGCTGCTCCGCCATCGCGCGCATAATCCTAAGGTTGCTCCTGTCGGGCCGGTTGGCATCCGGACGAGAGGCCTCGACAGGCGGCCTTGGGGGGGTCCGGGCGTCCCCGCGGTCTCCGCGCTAGATTTACTCACCGCGCAGTAGCACTGTGACTTCCGATGGAGACTGGCTGGTGCCTCGCGTAACTGCCACTCTTCGCCTTTCTTCCCTCTTGCCTCTTGACCAATCTAAAATGAACAAAAGAAATAGAAAATTGAGGATTCGTCAGCGGATGCACAGCCTCTCGTTAAAAGTGCACCTCACTAACATTCGAGGTCTGCACTCCAATCTCGTCCCGGTCCACCACCATCTTGAAACTGCAAGGCCGCATCTGCTCTTGCTTACGGAGACGCAAATTAAAACTCCTGCTGATACATCTTATCTTACTGGCTACCCTGGATACGTCCTGGAGCACAATTTTCGTTCAAATGCAGGAGTTTGTTTCTTTGTGCGCGATGACATCTGCTGCAAGCGTCTCCGTAACTTGGAGAACCCCGCCTTCTCGACGATCTGGGTGCTTGTGGACACCGGCACAGAGAAAATAGTCTATGTCGGTGTCTACCGATCGCATAGCGGTGACCAGGAGACAACGAGGCTGTTTCAGTACCTAAGTGAGGCTGCTGATGTGGCCCAACAAAGGTACCCTGCCGCGCAAACAGTTTTTCTGGGGGACTTTAATGCCCACCACGAGCAGTGGTTGTTCCCATACCAAAAGACTGACCATGCTGGTAGAGAGGCATACAAGTTCGCCTTGTCCTTTAACTTTTCCCAGCTGGTTGACCAGGCGACTCGGATACCTGACGTTGAGAGCCACACAGCCAATTGCTTGGACCTTCTGCTGACCACTGAACCTGACCGATGCCAAGTAGCAGTCTCAGCTCCCCTTGGGAGTTCTGACCACTGTATGGTAAAGTCCGTTTTTTTATGTCCCCCACCCGACTCCAGCCCTAGAGGCACTAGACGGGTGTGGCGATACAGGTCAGCGGATTGGGATGAAATGCGGCATTTCCTAGCATCTTACCCATGGCTAAAAGTGTGTTTTTCTTCTGACGATCCGTCGAGCTGTGCAAGTGCTGTTGCCGAGGTTATCGGTCTGGCGATGGAATACTATATTCCATTCTCGGATCGACCCTCTGGTATCAAGGCTGAGCCCTGGTTCAATGCTGACAGTTTGAAAGCTGAGGCCATTAAACAGTCAGCATATCAGGCGTGGTCCGACGCTAGAAGTTGCAAAGCTCCGGATACGCAAAAAAAGAAGAAAGTTTTTAACTTTGCGGCCAAGTCCTGCAAGAAAGCGCTAAAAAAGGCTCGCTTTGACCACATAGGCAGAGTCGGAACCAAACTTGCTTCACACCCCTCGGGGAGTAAAGCATTTTGGTCTCTAGCCAAGTGCGTTGAAGCTAACTTTTGCCGCTCCTCACTTCCTCCTCTGCAGAAACCTGACGGAACACTGGCACACACGGCGGTAGAGAAAGCAAATTTACTTGCTTCTCTATTTGCTGAAAACTCTCGTCTGAATGCAGGTAACTAAACACCACCCCAGTTAACACCTTGCGGATGTAAAATGTCAGAAATCCGCATTCACCAAAAGGAGATTCTCAAAATTCTACGCAACCTAGACATAAACAAAGCCAGTGGTCCTGACGGTATACCTGCTATTGTCTTACGTAATTGCGCAGCCGAATTTTCACCTGTCCTGACTCGCCTATATCGTCTTTCTTTTCGGACTGGGAATGTACCTAAAGTGTGGAAACTCGCCAACGTTCAACCCGTACCCAAGAAAGGTAGTCGTGCCGACCCTGCAAACTATCGCCCAATCGCGATCACCTCCATTCTCTGCAAGGTAATGGAGCGTGCTATAAACAAGCGACTGCTGGCATACCTTGAAGATAATGATCTTCTCAGCGACCGACAATACGGATTCCGCCAGTGCCGGTCTACTGGGGATCTTCTTGTGTATGCCACGCATCTTTGGAGTGAGGCCCTTGAAAAACATGGTGAAGCACTTGCTGTCTCACTTGACATTTCAAAGGCATATGACAGGGTTTGGCATGACGGTCTTATGGCGAAACTTTCAACCTACGGTATCCCCGCTAGTCTTTGTGCTTGGATTTCAGATTTCCTGAGAGAACGGTCTATTCGAGTAGTTGTTGACGGCTGCTCATCGAACCTATTGGCTATTAATGCTGGGGTACCTCAAGGATCTGTTCTTTCCGCGAAACTTTTTTTGCTACACATTAACGATCTGTTAATACCAGGAATTATTGGGTACGCAGACGATAGCACCGTTACGGAAAGATATTTTTCAAGTGCAAAGACAAAAAAAACAGAAATCGATGATCTTAGAGAGGCAATGGTGAACCGCACCAATCTTACTCTGCAGGCTGTCTCCAATTGGGGCGATGCCAATCTTGTAAGATTTAATGCCTCGAAGACACGGGCATGTCTTTTCACCGCAAAGAAGAGCCCGTTCAACTTGGCTCCTACTTTTCGTAATGTTCCTGTTCCCGTCACAAATCATCTCGAACTTCTTGGTATTGAACTATCCTCCAACCTTAACTTCGGTAGCTATATCGAATCCAGGGCTAAGACTGCTTCAAAAAAACTGGGCATCCTCTCCAAGGTCCAACAGTATTTTTCTTCAGGCCAGCTATTGAGCCTTTACACAGCTCAAGTCCGCTCCTGTATGGAGTATTGTTCCCATCTGTGGGATGGATCCGCCCGCTACCAGCTCGAAGCCCTGGAAGCTATCGACAGACGTGCCAGAAGACTCGTCGATGATGAAATGCTTACGGTAAAGCGACTCCAGAGCCTTAAACACCGCCGATTAGTAGCTAGTCTGAGTGTTTTTTACAGACTGCATTTCGGTGAGTGCGCACAGGAACTGCACGATCTAATTCCCCCTGCACCATTCCATCTTCGGACGACACGGCGTAGACAGGGATTCCATCCATATGTGGTCGATATTCCTGCTCATCGCACCTCTAGATTCGCCTCCTCCTTCATTTTGCGAACCGCGAAGGAATGGAATTCCCTTCCCGCGTCGCTGTTTCCCGACTCGTACAATTTAGGGATTTTCAAGGCAAGAGTGAATAGGCATTATTTGAGTTTGCGTGTACCACCCTAGACCTCATCGTTGTTTCCCATCAGGCACGATGGAGGTCAAACGCTCTCAAATTTATGATAAAAAAAAAAAAAAAAGACCTGATGACGATGACGATGATGATGACAAAGAACTGTTGTCAAGCTGTTAGTCTCGGTTATCATCATTATAGGATAGACACTAAGCCATATCTAGACCACGTTCGGCAGCTTGGAAAACATAACCCTCTATTGATAACGAAAGTTTTAATACTAGAGGAAACCAAAACTTTGCACACACGAAAAAGGAAAGAAAGAATAAGAGTATGGACCTAGTGCTTTCAAAACACTGAAGTGAAGTTTAGAACAACTCGTGAATGTTCTTCGAGAGTCGTTCAAGACGTGCAATACAATACTTAGTTTTTGACTTCATCAAACTTTCCAGTTAAAGTTTAGTGGGTTCTAGAATGCAAGGACTTCATTTACGAATCGTTCGAACGGCTATATATGCTCAGGAACATTCGGCAAGCGAATCTTTATTGATCGTATTTTTGAAATCTACGACACTTAAGTATATATCAAATGAAACGTCAATACTATAAGAAATAATGTTGCTAATATTTTAAAATTTTATATCATTGCTGCTATTCGGAGTCTTTGCAATTTGTTCGGGAACTATCGGGGATATTATAAAAAATTATGATTTTAATGTCAAAACAGTTTGCGATTGAATGTAAGGTTTAAACATTAAAAACTGAAAAAAAAGTGAGCTGTCTAATAAATAAATATCTCGGAACTAAAAGGGGTTGTCGCTGATGTAAAAGTACGGGCCCAACTCTCGCTCGCTATCTATGAAAATACAGCCTTCTCTATTTATTGTCTCTAGCCCACCGCGGCTTACCATCAGAGAAGAAGTCAGTAATTTATTGTCACATCAGACTTACAAGTCTCGGACTTGTAAAACATCACTGCTAATAAAATAACCTAGTACAAATCCCACTGCTAGGCTTGTATACTTTAGCTATTTTCATTGTTTAATGTCGTACGGATTACTTCTGTGGGGCGATGCAGCCGACATCCAGACTATCTTTATTATACAAAAAAGAGCAATTCGTGCCATCTACGGCCTGGGCGCGAGGGACTCACTCAGACAGTTGTTTAAAGAAATTAATATCTTAACTGTAGCTTCACAGTATATATTTGAGAATATAATGTATGCAAGGAAAAATATTTTGTCGTTCAGAAAAGTTAGTGATTTAATAAATAGACCCTTGCGTAACAATCATAAATTATTTCTTCCGCGATATCGGCTAAGCAGAGTTAGCGAGTCTTTCATGGGAAACTGTATACGCTACTACAACAAATTGCCAAAATCGGTCCTTGATATGCCTAATAGAATATTCAAAAGTTATGTAAAACAATTACTTTGTAAAAAGGCATATTATAGGACCGAAGATTTTATTAATGATAAGAATGTTTGGCTTGAGCTTGGCGCGGACGCCTCGTAATTCTGTATTTATATAACTAATGTGTGGTACATTCTGTACGTGATATTTTTAAAGATGACTTTTTTTATTTTAATTTTAGTAGGTACTTAATTTGACATTTTTTTATTTCGGTTTAATTTCAATAATATGACATTATTTTTTAAATTCAATTCGAACATGACATTTAAATAAACCAATGTTACTCAGTCCACATACCTAATTTCTAAGGTTTTCAAAAATTGAGAGTTGTCGTCCTTGAAGAAAATGCGCTGTGCAGTTTGTTGCCGCTTCTTCTGCACTCCGCTTTAGAAGCGGCATTAAACTTAGCCATAAGTAAATTTTTGACGTCAACAATTGTTGAGAAGTAAAATATGACAATTAATAAGTGTTCAAAGAAACCTATATTGAATAAACGTTTTGAATTTGAATTTGAATTTGAATATCCACAATATCTCACACATCACGATTTATCACCATAAACTTTCAATATTCCCAATTATACAACTACACGATTTATCACCATAAACTTTAAATATTCACAATATCTCACACTACGCGAATAATAACCGTTATAACTCCACACTAACTACACATATCTTAGGAATAAGCCCAATGCCACCAATATTTGTAAGTGATGGTCTTTGACTACATAAATAAACAGCACAGTTCCCTTAATCAAAATGCTAGACTAGGCGTCTTATCCGCACGAAGTCTTCTAACAATTGGTCTTAATGCACAATAATATAGAATGACAGCTACCCCACCACGACGAATCGTTCACTGAATGAATGAGAGATAAGCGACACTTGAAACCGTTATTCATCATCATCAGGTCCTTTTTAATCTCCACTATAGGAGCACGACCCTCTCTGTACTACTAGGGCCAGAGCTTGGCCAGAGCAGCCAAAGGACTTAGCCTACACTCTCCACGCTGGCCAGACGGGTTGGAGAGGTCTCTTAGATGTTTATAAGCTTTGTTTAGCTTGTATTTCCTAAGTCGCCTTCTACGACATCCACGGGAAGACTTGGAGTGGTCCTATTCTACTCTGCCGGCTACCACACGGCTGAACCGTTATTACTTGATATCAATTAAATGACCGTTTACAATATATAATGTATTCGCACCGTCAAATATAAATAAAATAAAATACGTCTAACGCCATTCGAGTGGATGAAATCATACGAGTGGTCTAAAAATTGGCCTCAAGCTCGTTTTCTGATTGCCAACTCCAGTCGCAAGCCCCGATTCGCAGTAACAAGGCATTTTATTCGGCATGTGTTTTGCAGTAATTCGTTTAGCGAAGTTTACGAGTTGCGCCGCGCTTGATCATAGTTTTAACAGAGAGGGTTTTAAAAGTTCGAATTTGCCGCATACCGCAGCGGTACAGCGTTTGTTTTAATAAAACTGGCTTTTATCGCGGTAATTTATCGTCGGTGAAAATAAATGTGATGAAAGATAATTTTATTTAATACAGATTTAAAAATAAATGTTGAAAAATGCTTGTCTATATACGAGTATACTTATTTACTTGTGTGCTAGACTTATAGGTTATAAAGAGAAAACATATAATTTCTTTTGTGTGTGTTTGTAATGGATAAACTCAAAAACTACTGAACCGATTTTATACCTATAGAAAGCTACATTATCAGCAAGTAACTTTGGCTATAATGGCGGGTAATTTGGCGATGACACGCGGACGAATCTCGGGCAATAGCTTATAAATCTAGAGCGATTGAGCCTCTTAATCTTCCTCCGTATCCGAGCGTTTTCTCGGTTGCTTCTTCTGCTATAGTGTTGTGATATGACTTTGCAAAGTGTAAACGGCCTGGCACTTGTCTAACACCAATCGTCTTTGAGAAGCCCTTGACTCAGACTGTTAGTATTAACAACTACTGTTATGGAACCAATGCGTTAACTTGAAAAAATATCGACTCACACAAAAGTCAAAAGAAGCCGTAGGGGCTCTGAGGCCTAAAAGTGCCACCCACTGTCGAAATGTCCCGTGTTCGAACTCTTCCAGACCAAACATTTACACCTGAGTTGCTAGCCCAATCTCACTCAAGTAGAATAGAATAATGTTTATTACAATATATTGACACACAACACAATATAAAACAAATTGAAAATAAAACATCTGTGCCATCAGTGTTACAAAAGGTGACGGCGCAGTGTTACGGTGGACTAAGGATGGATACCCTAATCCAGCACTGATTTTCAGCCGTCACCTACTGAGGCATCACGGGCCAACTCACACAAAAACAAAGTAGGTACGATAATTTTCATTGAGCACTACCTGATTCCGGTAAAGAAAAACAATGTAAGGCCACTTGCACTCTAGTAGATAATAACAAGGCAATATTAACCCTCCCCCCTACCCTTCATTATTCCCGACTAAAATAGTCATTGTACGTTTCTTTTCACAAAATGAGTCGTACAAAAGTATTCAACCGACACGTCTATAAGAAGAAATATCGATGTTTTTGAGGTACCATTGGGTCCATATGGAAAGATGTTTATACCCATTGACACGATCATTCACATATTGTAGCTTATTGCACCGTTGCGGCGAAATCACAGTAAATTGTGTGGTGACCCAATTAACATGGTCCAATTTTTGTTTCAGGTATGTTGCAGCTTCCTGCTTACATTATTCACTCGGCCAGAGCATTAGGTTTGACGTTTGAACTTACTTCACAGACAAAAATTTCTTTTCCATAGTACACTGAAATAAAATGTATGCGACCAAAGAACTCAAAACTGTGTCATGTAAGGGATGTATCCTTACATGACACAGTTTGGAGTTCTCGTTGCGTGAGTAAATTCAATTACTGCAAAACATAGCAGCATTTTATTTCGTCAGCAAACTATACGATGGTATCTAGATGTGCTGACGCGACCGCGACAAAATATTTTCATACAAATGTTGTTTCAGACGTTTGATACACAAACTGACACGGTTTGCGATACACTCATGCAGTTTGAAAACATAATTTTTGTTTGTTTGGAAAAATAAAACGGAAACAGCGGAGTTTTTGTTTGATGGTTATGAGGATGGAATGAAGTTAATAAAATTAGAATACCTGAATACCTTTTTACATTAAAAATAGACAGAAAAACTTTTTTTGTATAATTTGATGTTAAATATTTATTGGCGAACCTTCGCAGTAAATCCGATTGGTATGGCATGGCGCTCTCTGATCATCATCAACATTTTGTGTAGGTGTTACGGTCAATGAACTTTACACGCAGACCCTGGTGTCAGGGTTCTTCGAAACCGCCTCTCGGCCCTTGACGTGGTTCCTTTTACGACTACCAGATGGCAGCCGAGACCAACGACTCAACGTGCCTTCCGAAGGACAGATATTATCAGACAATCAGGTGATTCAAGCCTGCAATGTTAGGACATTGGTAAGGACCAAACTGGAAACAAAGTATGCGTGCCATGGGAATCGAACCCACGACCCCTGGGTCTACAGGCAAACGCCTTAACCACTGGACCACGGAGACAGGCACGTTCTCTGTTGCTATTGTTTTACGAAGAGCTATATATGAAAGGATATCAAAAACTCGAAAAATTATTATGCCTCTCGGAGAAAGTCAAAGATTCTAACGTAAGGAATAAAATTGAGTATTTGTCGTGGAATAACGCACATTACATAAACTTTGAAAACATGACACTCCTTTACGCAGTCGTGTAAAAAAGTGCATACCAGCGCATGTTTCTCTCACATCGCTACTAGTTACTGTCGTAGTAATTCTTTTCAATATTCGAACCTTTTCATTGTAATCATCAATATGCGTGGAAATTAATAAAATATTTATTTGACGAACCACTATTCTTCGCTTATCAACAGAATTTTAGAGTAAATCGGACTTTTCAGCTACATTTGTTTTTTAACTTTTTGCCATTTTTTTGTGGGAAAATCTATCCACGAAATTGTTTGATATCAAGTGTCTGTGGTACTTTAAAGCTGTTGTCTATGAAATATGTTGTCAGTTTTTACAGCTGGCTGTATACTTGGGGTCAATTTTTTATATGTCATACTTTGCACAAGATGTTATTTTTGATGCTTTGATTTTTTTAGTCGTCTCATACAATATTCCAATAAATTTCGCGCTTAGAAATTAACATTAATTTCTATCGGTGAAATAGTAAAATGAAATCTACACATTATAAAAACCTATAAGCTATGTGTCTCGAAAGCTAAGTTAAAGCGTTAGTCCTATCATGTATGATTTTATTCCTAACTTCATACGCATATGACATCCAATTAAAAAATACAGTTTTTATTTCTCTAGTAAAGGCAACATGACCTCAATCTGTTTATTCAGTTGTCCAATAACAATGCGAGAGTCAGTTGACGCGTGACAAACTGAATTTGCAAGCGAATGCGTAGGAGGGACCTATTTCGTATTAGATTATTGGAAGGCCTTTCTATCAAACGTAACTTCCTGATATGGCTGTGATCCCTGACTTTGTTCGTCAAACTAACAACTTCTCCAAAGCAGCTGTAGTCATTTAACCTCAAGCGCGAGAAACGCAGACAAAGGATTTTCTATTGTTATCCGGACCGATCGGACCGCTCGGTGGTTGAGAGGTCATGAGCGTAATTAATAACTGGAAGGTCACAGGTTTCATCCCGCCTGGGTCAGCTTGTACCTCTTTGCTGCACAGTGCTCTATTGTTTAATAACGTAGTGGGTAAAATTACTGTTTTTAGAAGAATGTTAACATTGACCAAGGTACGGTCACCTGCAAAAGTGCATAAATAGCCTTAAGGTGAAAATCGATTGCACTGAAATGCTAATACACACACAAAACAACAAATAGGACAAATTCAACAATAAAGATTATAATCATTATAGCTTGTGAGCGTTGCAGCATTTCAAAAAGGTTGTAGGCTCAGCTAACCTGCTGACGATCGGCAGCATGCCACAAAAGTTTGATTAAAAAAACCATCAGCACAGTACTTATTATTTAACAATATCCTGAACCTTATGCCACAAGTATAAGGTAGAAATTGCTGTTGTTGAATAGTATCCGTAGGTATTTTTGTGCCATAATTAAAATACCCCTCCGTGGTATGGTTTGGTTATGAGTTCCAATTTTATTGACCCTAATCTCTAAGAGCGAGATGCAAACACTAAATTACATATATTACTAGAAATATCGGTTCAGTTAAACAAGGTTAGGATGGTAAATTTTAATAGGAAATTGGGAAAGGAAAGGCTTGAAGTTGGATTCCTGTGCCTTGGTATTGTTGTGTTGTTGACTTTGGTTGCCACCTTAATCTAAGTTAACCCCGGTAAATAGCAAGATGTAATCTAAACGTTACTCCCATACCTATATTACGCGAGATGTCGGTTTGGTTAAATTGGCTCGGTTAAGGCAGTAGGTAATGGGAAATTGGGAGGAAAGGATGAAGTGATGCTTGTGTTGATACAGTCAGGTGTTTTAATTTGATCGCAACATATTTGAGATGAGATAGACCAAACATCTGTGTTTAGTATCGAGAAAAGATTTTGAATTAAAAAAAAAACTACTGCCAAAAATTATACCACCCTTTTAAATGAAATCACTTAATACGGTTTTACTGTGTTTATTACATTATTATGAGAGAGAGGCGGTTCCGAAGAACTCTGACACCAGGGCGTGCATGGTCAATTGACCGTGACACCTACACGAAATGATGATGATGATGAATTAGAAGAAGAACTAGCTGTCTATTTTATTTTTATTTATTTATTTAGGTACACCAACAGGTGTATATAACAAACCCGAGCCATTTTTCAACATTCACACAGATTCAAACCTGCCTCTACAAATATTAAACACGCTTAAGAAAGTTTTTTTTAACTTCAATTAAAAATAACAACATTATGTTTAATATTAACGAAAAAGCTAGTTTACAACTCTGTCTATAACAACGAATAGTTAACTCAATTACTGCTTCCGGAGTTTTCGTTACAGCTTTAATAATGTTCCTCTCAAAAATAGTTATAGAATCGATCGCTGAACTTTGCAACTATTTCAATTAATTTCGCCTACGTTAACTTTACCCAACTATTGGGCGTAATACTGTGATGTTTTAACGTAGTTTTAACTTACAAAAAGAGATTCTTTATTCATTCCATCCGTTCCGTTTTTCTTTTTGGTGTACGGAACCCTAAAAACGTTTGACGCGATGTCCGCTCGCACGCAACACAACGTAACGCACGACGCGCCGACAATCAGGTGATTCAAGCCTGCAATGTCCTAACCAAACTGGAAACAACTAAACAAAGTATGCTTCCGGTGGGAATCGAACCCACGACCCCCGGGTCAACAGGCAAACGCCTTAACCACTGGACCACGGAGGCTGTTACTGTTACCAAATATATAACACCCATAGGTGCTATTCTTGTTTGCTTCAATCTCAATATAAGAGTATAGATTGGCATTATGCAATTTTTGTTTTCTTAAAATTGGTGTAATGGTCAACAGGAGACCTCTAAATACTAAAAACTCTCCCCGCCGACCCATCCGCACAATATAAACATTATCTTTCACGTTTTTATAGATAAAATTAGTCTAATGATCGTACGTAACTGTTGTTTGAGATATTTAGAAGATGAGATATTTAGAAATGTTATTATAGTATTAAGGATTATTTAAATGATAATTTTATAGACCACAATGTACTTCCAATTGAATTAATGATATATGCATGTACTTAATAATTGAGATAGATAATAATAGCAACTATTGTACGTCACGTCACATACGGGCAGGGAACAGTGATACATACTAAATTATTGTCAATCGTTTACCTGTGTTTCGCAGTAAAGATGTTTGAGTTTGAGTTTTACTTTTTTCTGTGACCTACAGTCAAAAAAAACATCGTGTGATATTCACATGCATAACTAATTCTTATATATAAAATTCTTGTGTCACGGTGTTTGTTACCAAACTTCTCCGAAAGCTTGACCAATTTTTATGAAGTTTTGTGTGCATATCAGGTAGGTCTGAGAATCAGCCAATATCTATTTTTTGTAGCGAGACGAAGTTCGTGGGGATCGGGGCAGCTAGTACTGGGTGGCGCAAAAGTAAAGACCCTATTTGGTTCAGCTATAACATTTTTTCTAAATTAGAAAACTAGATTTAGGTTTTTTTAAATGTATATTTGTGCCATTAAATTTCGTACCATTAGGATTTAAAGATGATGTCTTTTAAATGGTGACCTCCAGAGTTGATACACATTTGAGCCCTATTTATGACATTTTGCATAACTTGCCGTAACACTTCCTGCGATATGTTCGTTATTTCTTGACGAATGTTTTCTTTTAGAGCTGCGAGAGTCTGTGGCTTGTTCACATACACCCGAGATTTCAAAAAACCCCAAAGAAAGAAGTCTGGACTGGTCAGATCGGGTGATCTTGCAGGCCAAGGCAAATCGCCAAAACGAGAGATAACTCGGCCTGGAAAAGCGTCCCTCACTAAGTCCATAGTGTCGCGCGCTGTGTGTGCCGTAGCGCCGTCTTGTTGAAACCAGATGTGCTCCAGCCCCAATTCGTCCAAACTGGGTATCAAAAACTCTCGTAACATGGTTCTGTAGCGTTCTCCAGTGACAGTTATCGCATTGCCTCCAGCGTCTTCGAAAAAATAGGGTCCGATCACTCTGTCAACACAGATGCCACACCATACAGTAACTTTTAGTGGGTGTAGAGGTGTTTCTTGAATAATGCGCGGATTATCAGTGCCCCAGAACCGAGTATTCTGCTTATTGACATGCCCTGAGAGATGGAAATGCGCTTCGTCACTCATAACCAATTTTGAAGGAAAATCATCCTCTTCAAGGTTGAGGTTTATGACGCGCTGGCAGTAATCTAGACGAGCTCGGTGGTCAGCAGGCAGCAGCTGATGAGTCATTTGAGTTTTATACGGGAACATCTTTAAGTCTTTCACCAAAATACGCTGCAGGGTCCGTCTGGAAATGCCCAATTGCGTGGCACGTCGCCTCGTTGATGTTTCTGGACACTATTCCACATCTTCGCGCACAGCATCGATATTTTCAGCTGAACGGCCTGTTCTTGGTCTCCCAGACTTAGGTCTATCCAATGTTGAGCCAGTTGCTTCAAGGCGTGTGGCAAAGCGTCGAATTGTGCGACCAATCGGTGCCGGACGGTGGTGAAATCGTCGACGAAATTCACGTTGTGTTCTTATCACTGATGAATTATTCCGTAAGAACATTGACACAATTATTCCACGTTCTTGGGGAGTAAAACGGTCCATGTTTATTTTCAGTGTATTTTACATTTGTTCACTACACAATTTTCAAAAACAGAATGACAGAAAATGTCATATAAAAAAAATAAAAGTATTTTCTTTAGTGCCAGTACTTTTGCGCCACCCTGTATAACGGCGGATCATCACGAAGCTCTTTCCACGTCGCCGTTACGATTATACATTATATTATTGTGCATTGTGATGCCGCGTTCATGACGTTTCGTTCGTACTTTTTTCGATCGTGTATATTTGCTGCTTTAAATATACAGGCTTATAACTGTAGTCATTGTTTTCAATGTTTTTAACTGCAGTGCTGTGGGCCACCGCCAAAGTCGGAATGCGGGTCATCACGAGGCTCGTGTCTCGCCGGCATCACATATCGATTCCTGTCAAAAAGAAAAATGTCGCGTCTATTCTTTATTGGAATTAGTTATTCACGGTCTAACAGTTTCCCAACGCGTACACGTGAATTAGGTACTTACAGAAGCAAAATAAACTAGTGGTTCTGCAAGAACAGTAGACCTCGCGAGCCCTTACAACCAACATCCACATTTGCCCTCCAGTGCTCTAAAATATATCTGTTACTGATATGCTAATTGACTAAAGGATGATTTCCTTCAGTTACTATTTCCCAATCCCCGCAGGTATCAAAGGAAACGGATATTTAAACCTACATTCTCCTTACCAGAAGACCCGATCAGACCCCTTTTTTTAATAAATAATAATATAAATAAATATAAATATATACGGACAAATCACAGATTGAGCTAGCCCCAAGGTAAGTTCGAGACTTGTGTTATGGGATACTAACTCAACGATACTATATTTTATAACAAATACATATATAGATAAACATCCAAGACCCAGGCCAATCTGAAAAAGATCATTTTCCATCTTGACCTGGCGGCCTATTTGCTAACTCAGTGTACAACGTTTTGATAGTCATTTCAAAATACATTTACGTTTTATATATCTTAAATGAAAATAGTCAATCATACGAAAGCGGCAATGTATTTTTAAAGTGACCATCAAAACGTTGGACACTGAGTTAGCAAATAGGCTGGCTGGCCGGGGATCGAACCTGGGCATTCCGTGTCACAGGCTGGCGTGTTAACCACTGCGCCACGGAGCTGTAATTTTTTTCTTATATAATTGCCCAAATTTGTTTTCTTAATGTTTGAACACAACGGAAATTCGTACCAATTTTTCATGTTTTTGAAGTCTCTTTAAATAATTCAATTATGAAAAAATTTTAACATATGGATTTTTTTAGTAAAAAATCATTACTCTAGCACCGTGGCGCAGCGGTCAACACGCCAGACTGCGACACGAGAGTGACCGGGTTCGAGGTCAAAATGGAAAATGATCTTTTTCTGATTGACCTTGGTCTTGGATGTATATCTATATATGTATTTGTTATAAAATATAGTATAAAGTATAGTATTTGTTATAAGGTATAGTATAAATTTTTTTATTTGTTGATCTATTGGTACTATCCGGCGAGAAATCAGAGGACTACTCTTGTATGGAAACACGGCCCTTGAGCACCATGTTTAGTATGCTTTTGTACACATTAACTAAGTTGGAGTGATCCTCTTCAAGATCGGAAATATCGGAATAGCGAACTTGGCATGGGTGAATGGGAGGCAAAATTTAAGTACCCGGTTTCATAGTTGTTTTGTTTCCAATTGGTCAAAATTTTAATAGAACATTAATTTTCATCTATTATGGCAGACAAACATGCGAACTTTACGTTAAGAAGTGGCCGGCATCTATAAGCCCCGGGTATACACTCCTGTGTATACCCGGGGCTTATAGATGCCTGTGAATCTTTATTATTTATTTCTAAAATTTTATTTCAGTATTCTAAGTTTATTCAGTGTTTTCAATTATAAAAGTAATACGCAGTATCATATTTAAGCCAAAAAATATTTTTCATATTTTGATTTTTGTTCCTTAGGGAAAGTTGTTCAATTTCAATCACTCTATCACTTCACGTACTTCAACTTCTTTCATAAATATACAGAAAATCGATTTCAGACAACTTTTGGGCAAATTGCCGACTATAAATAAACACGTTCAAGTTTATCGTATAAAAAAGTTGTTCAGACAAAAAAGTTGCGTCTTAATGAGAATAACAAAAAAGTCTAATGACATTTTAGATTTTTTTTCCAAATAGCTGTGCTATGATTTTTTTTAAGTTATGGACCCCCATACATCCGCCATTTTTTTAAATTAAGTTACCGAACCTGCTCACAAAATTTAATGAGAATCGGTTGAGAAATGCGACCTGTAGGCGAGAACAGACAGACAGACAGACAGACAGACGGACAAAAGAATTTTGGGCCAGTGGAAACTGAGACGCTTCGCTCGCTCGGTCAATTATTTACATATATTATATAGTTAATAAAATTACCCTATATAGTCAAATGAAGCATACATGAAGCAAGATATTTTCTAAAATTATCATAGAAAATGTCTACATTAAGCAGACGAGCAATCAAAGCGAAACGAGCAAAAAAATATTTTGAGGAATCGTAATGTGACAGCTTTGTTGGTGGGTGCGTATTTGGCGGTCTCCGAGCTCACCTTGTTTGCAGGGAAATGTGGATTCTTACGAGTACTCTGTTGCAATAGTAAGTGTAGTTAACGCTTTTCTAAACAAAGCCTTATGATTAGACGAGCTCCGTGGCGCAGTTGTTAATACGGTAGTACCAAGGTTTGATCGCCGGTCAGTTCAAGATGGAAAATGATCTTATTCAGATTGGCCTGGGTCTTGCTTGGATGTTTATCTATATAATGTGTTTGTAATAAAATATAGTATCGTTGAGTTAGTATCCCATAACACAAGTCTCGAACTTACTGTGGGGCTAGCGTAATCTTTGTGATTTGTCCGTATACATTTATTTATTAATTATTTACTGTAGCTAGGTATACATACATAGTATCACGTCTTTTTCCCTTGAGGGATAGACAGAATCTAAGTCTGTAAGACTTTATGGCCACATTTAGTATGTTGGAGGGGGTGTAGACGGAAAATGGAAAGTTGCTAGCCTTATCGCCTATTGATGTGATTCCGCAAATTTTAGCAGCGCAGCGCAGCGCAGGAAGAGAAGCAGCTGACATTTTATGTTTTTGTAGCTATAGTTTGATAAATTTAACTTCTGCGGCCTACAGCCAAAGAAAGCATCGTGTGGGATATTCACATGCACGACTAACGCGGCATTACGGCGAGTCATCACGAAGCTCGTGCCTCGCCGCCGTTACGTATTGATTCTTGGCAAAACGAGAAATACCACGTTTTGTAGGGAAATGTGAATTCTTACTTTGTTGCAATTTACTTTTTCGTTCGTGATAAATGTTCGCTATTTACAGGATTTATTGCAAAAGACTTTATATTACTTTAAAACTGAAATACTTTTTCTATAAGACATATATCAAAAGATTGTTTTGAATATTTCGTTAGTAATACTTGGATCTTTCCGTAGACTTTTCTGTAGAAAATGTGAGGATTACTTACCTCATCAGAATTTATTGTTATGACTAGCTCCGTGGCGCAGCGGTCAACACGCCAGCCTGCGACACGGAGTGACCGGGTTCGATCCCCAGCCAGGTCAAGATGGAAAATGATCTTTTTCAGATTGGCCTGGGTCTTGGATGTATATCTATATATGTATTTGTTATAAAATATGGTATCGTTGAGTTAGTATCCCATAATACAAGTCTCGAACTTACTTTGGGGCTAGCTCAATCGTCAAAAGCTAAGGACTTCTAACACATTTGAGTCTTATTCGTCTTTGACTTTGACTGTCTACAATCGAAAATATAATTCAACTATTCACGAGAATCATCTGAATCTTGATAGAATTATTTATACAAGGCTTAAAGCTAGATATCAAATATGCATGAACAAAATTAACGTCACGTCTAATAAAATACATCTACAAATACCTCTAAAACCAAACCTATTACTCTCGAAATACGATGTCATAACCTCGGTCACGTTTTAGACGTCTCTTAATATTCAAAACTATATTCTAGACTAGAACTATAAGCAATTAACTTGTGTAATTGCCAGCTATAAATTGTTATTCGCGTACAGCAATTAACAGACGATGCCAGATAATAAACGTTACAATAACAACTAAAGCAGTTATGAAAATAACATAATAACTTCGATATAATAACGTTAAAATAGAACGTTTAACTATTTTTAGAATTTCTGTTTATAGAAGCTGAATAAAATTAAAACTACAGACTTCGCCCGTTTATTTTTATCTTCCATGCTGAGCTGAAAAATAAAGTTTATTTTTATTACTCATTTTTATTCGCGGCTATGTAGAAGCAGCTACAGAGAGTTTGCTGGTTTCGGACTGTATTAATAAGAAGGCGCTGTGTTAGATGTATTAGAATATACAAAAATGATAGACAAAAATGGTGTCGTGCCGTGTCGATGGCTAGGTTCAAAAAGGTCCTTTTTTGTAGTAGTATATCCGCGGCCCCGCGCTGCTGGTCAGTATTGTCACAGAGAGGAGGAGGAGAGATTACAGAAAACTCTTATTTCCTTCATGTGCTTTTCTGCATTGAGCAGTTCTTTGTCACTAGATGAACTTTAACGTTTTCATCGACGACTTAGTTAAAAATATGTAGTGACCTTTGAGAATTAGATGGAATACACCCTTAAAGTAGAGCGCGTAAAATTACGGTCCGTATATGAAAGTTACTACCAAGTTCAAAAATAAATTCTAAATGAGTCACTGAGAGATTAATGTTTGTAAGATAAAATTACAACAGACTCGTAATGATATTCTCTCTCTAGTCATCATCATTACAGCCGCAAAAATCCACTGCTGAACAAAGCCTTTCCCAAGGAGTTCCAAGGGAGGATATTGCCATACTCACCACGCTTGGCAGCCGGGTTGGCGAGCGCAGTATCTTTGGCTTCTTGTGCTTCCGACGCGGCTCGTGACGTTTTTATCTCTCTTAGACCGTTATCACGTAAAATAATCATCAGTAAAACGACTTTACAGACAACCATTTTTTTCGTTATAACAAGAGCTAGGCTATATTCCCGGAAATGTTCATATTGTCCGCAGTAAAAAAGCGACTTAAATATTTTAAGAGGCTCCATTGAGTATTTATTTTGCTGCAGTCTCTGTCGTAAATAATGTATCGTGTCTGGCGAGCCATAAAACAGGAAATAGAAAATGGTCACCTAATTCTGAGTTACTGTGTTCTTAGTGCTAGGCTGTAAGAAAGTTATTTGCTGAAATTGCGTCATATATTTTTGATGTTTGTGAAAAATATAATGTATAAAGTGCCCAATATTTGATCTGAAAGGATCAACACATTTAAGTAGTGACTAAACAAGGCATCCGATGCACTTAATCATAATTTCATTGTTACATTATTTTTATATCTTTTTTTTCATTCACAATGATATTTTGATACACTCATATTAAATTAAGAAATAAAGTATGGTGAAAAAATTCAATGCGGGCAGGCTTTGAACCAGCGACCTTCTTAGGTCTGTGTACGACCTACTTTGTTACAAAATTTTGGCAGAAAGAGTTGGGTCATGTTGGGTCAGTCGCCGCTGTTTTCGTCAAAAGACACTCCAATCTTTCGTTTTCATATAATAGTCCTTTATACTAGCAACAGATTGATTTGAATAATTGTAAAATATACTGATGCCAACTGATGAACTTTTAGAGATACGAAAATAGTTTTACATCGCATAGAAATTAGATAAGTTTTCGGCCAAGTTTTTACTTCGTATTCCATTATAAACGGTGATTTGATACCACTTTGCAAAAAAAAAACACCTAAGAATCAGGCTCACATAAATATAAAAACGTAAAAAGGTTTCTAAAAAAAATGGTTGTCGCATACAAATTAACCGATGAACTGTTCAAATTTCTATGAAATCTAATAATAATGGAGGCGCTTAGTAACACAGACAGAATACAATGGGATCGCCGCAAATTGTGTAACCCAAATTCAAATACGCATTTCCGTCCAACAAACGTTAACTTGTCATTCGGTAAGTCACCGCTCGCCGCTGTCAAAGCGTCTGTGGCCGCCAACTCCAAAACTCCCCGGCAAGGGATCCCCAACTTTATTACCAACGTCATAAGGGTTGTTCTAACTGACAGGGTCGTGTTAATAATAATTGGAGCCCGGATTACGGAGTAGCAGTCGCTAACTGTCACCAAGTTTGACCAGCTCGGCACTCGTCTTGTTTCAGACACATTGTTATTCTTTTTCTCATTGTATTTTGCAAATCTAAGTTTTAAATTAGTTTCTAAAACAGCTTTATCTTTATTTGAGTTTTTATATTATTGTTTTAGCTTTCACATAAAAACAATAAACAATTTGAAAAAATAAACTTTGTTATTTGTTAAAGTTCTTTACATTTACGCAAATCGTCGAAACGTAAATGTCTATCCCCGAACTTTAGGTACAGTCAGCTTCAAAAGTGGAGTCACAATTTCTAATATTGTGTGATAAATGATGACTCTACTTTTGAAGCCTGACTCCACTTTTCCTCAGTTTAAAAGTAGCCTCCGTGGAAGGTAGCAGCCGTACCCCAGACGATGTGTATGTAAAGTTTTATAATGATCAGTACAGTTATTAAGGTGTCAAAGCATTACAAACAAACACACTCAATTTAGCATTTATAATAGTATGAGGGTTAGTATGAATGGGCTTTTTTTAATGAAAAATTAAGAAGGTATTGCCAAAAAGTAAAGCCTACTAGTAACTATAGCTTTTATATTTTTTACTTTCGCGCTTTAAACGTATTTATGTACATAAATGGGACTAAGTACGAAAACCTTCTTATTATTTGTTTCCGTTAACGTTTTAATGGAGTTACATCCATCGTGGTAATAACGAGACTAGCTTTTGCCCACGGCTTCATTCGCGTGAATATCGATACTTGAAGAACAGTAAGACGCAGTACCTTCGCCATTCCCGGGCCTCAAACCATCTCCATAGGTGCAACATTTTATCTGAATCAGTCCAATGGTTAAAGCGTGAAGTCGTAATAGACAGACAGACTGAGTTTAATATTAGTTGGGATAGTAGGGTTTTTACTCGGGCTAGTGTGAGAATTCTAACGATAATTCATAGGTACAATTTTAAATTCGTTAACATTTACAAGTTACGATAAAATAATGAAACAGTAAAACATACATGAAAACTCGAAAACATTTACACCTATTTTGTACAGGCGTGTAAAGCGCCAACTTTTTGCCGTCACTTAGCGACACAGACGATTCGGTCCAATCGCCTCTTGTCGTGATTTAGCCTTTTGAACCAGCCTTTGTCTGTCCAGTCCCGGGCTCTTCCTGCCTTCGCTTTGTCTCGCAGGTAATGACACAAGAGTGGACAAAAAGAAACAAGGCGCAAAGTGAAGGCTCAGCGCATTCTGGTAACTAGAATTTTTCACTGCAGATATACAAAAATGGCGAGCTTTAGGATCATTTCATGTTCTTTAGATGTTTATTTAGATTTCAAACCACCTCCTTATTTGATTGGATTCCTGTTGGCTCGGCGTTTTCTCGGTTGCATACAGGTTCTCAATTCGACTGTGGTTTTTTTGTGTTTGTTGTGCGATTATTTAGCTAAGAATGAATCGATTATGATGATTTTTTTTATTCAAAGGTGTTTGCAAATAACTTTATTGAAGTGTTTTTAGAAAATAATGTAAATTACTCAAAAAATACACACGCAGCTACTATGATACGAATTCAGTAGATACTTTTATCATATTAAATTAAATAAAATGTTCGGTAGATTGTCCACGCTTGTAAAATAATTGTGAAACTGGTTTCAATTAAATCGGTTTAAACCAGTAACAATGCGAATGTCTACGTCTGGAAACAATACAGTAAGTAAAGCCCGTGAATTAATTACGGCGATTACACTGAAATAACTATTAATATTTAGCCGGCTTTGAAAATAAATCGACATTAAAGATTGCTAGGGTTTGCATAAAATTTAATATTAGTCCACTAAATGTTATATTTAGTTACTAGCTGTTGCCCTCGACTTCATCCGCGGCAATTTCTGTTATTATGATTAATTAGTTTTTTCTTAGTATACTATAGATAAATGATTTTCCCCCCGTTTTCAAAACATTTTTACAGATGCTTTGCTCCTATTGATTGCAGCGTGATGTTTTATAGCCTAGCCTTCCTCAATAAATGGACTATTCAACGCAAAAAGAAATTTCCAATTTGAACCAGTAGTTCCTGAGATTAGCGCAAACAAATACTTAAGCTTTATAATATTAGTATCGATATAATTCCAGTTAATGCATTATGTAAATATGTAGCGCGAAAGTTTAAAAGTATTTAATATTAGTCCTTTCTAAGAAAATAAATTGATAGAATAAACTATACTTCATTTCAGTTCATTATAACAACAGAAAATAAAACAAAGTCGCCGGCCTCCGCGACTCGAGTGTCTGGATTCGATTCTGAGAGCGGAAAAGCACTCATCAATCGGCTGAAACTTTTATATTTTAGAAATTACATACCCTGATGAATTCTAATCTATGGTTTCGGTAAACTTATATTTGTCAACTAACATGGCCAATATAAGACACATTGAAATACAAAATGAAAATGTATTTGAAAATGAAAATGTATTTATTCAATCACTTACAGTAGGTAACAACATTGTGGCTGGAGCCTCCATTTAAGTATATTATATACTTGTGTTTGGAGTATCCGCTCTTCCTAGGTCGACTTAAATTTTGTAAGTTAATTCAATCTAAGGTTTTAACATTAGTAGGTAATCTAATGAATATAATACTAGGTAAAAAATAATAATAAAAATAGTGTTATATACTCAAAGGTCGCTTGTATCAAGTGCAAGTCGGTCTTTAGTCGTTATAATTCGTAGTTATTAAGGTGGATATAGTATAAGTATAGGTAATTTATGTCCTCTCGAGTAGATAGTAATAATAATAAGTAATTTACGTAGTCTAAGTCGTTATATAGGTATATGTTTGTAGTTACAGTAAGGTTTTTTCTTTTCTTTAGGTTAGTTTCGTTGTAAGATTACAGGTATATAAGTTACATCTTGGGTCAAATCTTTTTAATTTAAGTAGGCGTGCAGATATATGATTCAACTTCCTCATAGTTTTGCGTTTTTAACCAATTAGTAACAATTTTTTTACAGTTGTACCTATTCATTTGATATATGTTTAGTTTCCTATTTAATGTGTTGTACAAATGAGCTGACTGGTAACCGAATTGTCTATGAGCATATTTTGTTTTAAAAGCTTGGGCGTGTGCCACATTATGTTTTCTTCTTTTTTTTAAAATATGAGGATCGTATGCAAGACGTTTATGAGTTCTGATTGTAGCATGTAGTATATATAACTTCCGCACTGATAGGAGATCGCTCAACGCATACAGCATGTCTGTAGGAAATCTATAGGGTTTAAAATGCATGACTTTAAGCAGGGATCTTTGTGCTCTCTCTAGTTCCAAAAACTTAGTTTTTGTGGCACCACCCCAGACCGAAATGCAGTAAGTTAATACTGACTGGACAAGAGCAGTGTAGATTTGTTTCAGAAGCTCCAAATCAGCTACGTGTCTTAAGTTTTTAAACATCCAGATGAGCTTCCTTATTCTGGTCATGACCAACTCTATATGAGCATGCCAAGACAGACGTTGGTCTACCATAATCCCCAGATATTTTACACAGCTTTCTCTCATAATGAAATCACAGGAGCATGTCATCGAGCATGTCAACAAAAAGGAAAATAAAATTATTTAAAGAGTTCGTAATTATTTTAAATAAAATGTTATTTGAAAATACTGTCTGTTGTTTGTATATATTGTTCCAGTCGTGTTGATATTGTGTGCAATCCATGAAACGAATTTGGTCCAAACTTTTATTGCGGTAAAATTATTGCAATCCACGATAATATAATGAGACTAGGTAGATCAATCACGTCTGTAAATAATTGTGGAACCGATTAAATCACTAACAATGACACGATCTACTGAAAACATTGAAGCCTGTAAATTAATTAATATGATTACACTGAACTAAGTATTAAAAATTATTTTGCTTTGAAAATAAATGGATACTTATAATTTCTAAGGTTTGAATGGAAATTTGATGTGAACTTTCTTGGAAATGTGACCTTTCTTGGAATTGCGACCTTTCTTGGAAATGCGACCTTTTTTGGAAGGCTGATAAAATTTTGAATTTGCTGCTGATTTGACTTGAACAATGGAAAATAAACAAAGACGACAGCTGCTGAGCGGCCGTGGTAAAAACGCCAGTCTGCTTAACAAGATACATCGAATGGGTTCGATTCCCGGTGCGGGCTGTACTTTATTTCCATTTGTGTCTTTTTGCCGTTTGGAGCAGCCCAAGGAGAGTTGCCTTCAGGCAGGCTGTAAAAATTTTGCAAGATCACATTCTTCTTCTGCTTTTTGAGTCAAAATTTAGCTAAAAGCTATATTGTAGCCGTGGCCACCTGCTAGTCAAAAAATGTTTAAAAGAAAGATTGAAAACAACATGATTTCTGTCATAGTGGATTTACCTAACACAACTATCCCCATTCACAATAGTTGGCGAGCTCCGTGGCGCAGTGGTCATCACGCCAGCCTGCGACACGATAGGGTGCCTGGGTTCGATCTCTGGTCAGATCATGACGGAAAACGATCTTTTTCAAATTGACCTGGGTCTTGAATGTTTATCTATATAAGTATCTATTATAAAATATATACAACTTGTTAGTATGGTTGAGTTAGTATCCTACGACACAAGTTCATAACTTACTGTGGGGCTAGCTCAATTTGTGTGATGTGTCCCTATATATTTATTTATATCATTCAATATGACGTTTACTAAAACAGTCATACTAAGTACTTTATCATTAAGTGAAAATAGAGACAAATGGGAGACAAATGGTAAGATGGGAGACAAAAGACTAATCAAATATTTAGTAAAAAAAAAAAGGGCTACAAACTCACTGATACTGTTTACATATATATCAATCTTACTTCGCGTGATCCGTAGGTATTAGCCGACGAGCTCATAAGCCAGATAGACAAACAACCGCACCCTTCCATGATGCCAATAGCTTCCCTCAATAGTAGGAATATTATGCAGACATACATATTACGAGTACATATAGTACTGAAAAGTACGACGATATGAGAGAGAGCAAAGCGGCACGGCTAAAAAGGATTAACCTTTAAAGAAATAATTTTGACGACCTGTGTTCAGTGGTCTCTGGTTCGATTCCTGGTCTGGTCATGATGGAAAACGATCTTCTCCAGATTTTCCTAGATTCTAGATGTTTATCTATTATCTAACGAGAGTTTTATCACTAAAACCCCTTCATAGTATTTGTTAACACTTCATTTATAATACACACTTAAACTAAAAACACTGACACAAACGCACACACACACGTACACATCCTCACACACACACCCTCACACACACTAATACACACATATATACATACATATATATATGTGAGTAAATACTCACGCAAATTATTACAAAATTTTCCTAGTTTGTAATTTTAGTTTTAGTTTTATGTCTTTTACTTTCTAAATACTCTGCTATAGGTAGATTAATTATAAGAATTGGTTTGGAAGAACGGAGCCTACTGGTACAAGTATTTTATTACTTAAAAGTAGGCTCCAACATCTGTAATATAAATTATAAACAATTTAACAATATATATATTTTTTTATTTTTTTTTTTATATTATACGTATTTCTTAATAAATAAATAAATAAGTATTTATTACATAATATAATTTCGTTGATTTACGTTTCCTACGACACAAGTTCGCTACTTATTGTTGGGCTAGCTCAACCTTTATGATTTGACCAATCAATATTTATTTATTTTCCTAGTCTCTCTTAGCGCAGCTTTGATGATAACGACCAAATGGGATATGCGTTTTAGTGTATCAATTTGACATGCGTCGCGTGATCTGCAGAAAATTCTCGCTGAGATTATAAGCCAAATAACCGCGCCCATCCCAATATAATCACGTAAATAATAATATCTTCGACGGTTTAGTACGTAGATATATCCGTAGTTAAAGAGGTAACTATAAGCTTATATCACTATTTTTTACCACGAATTCTGTTTACATATGTATCAATTGACATTATTCGCGTAATCCGTAGATAAAAGCCAATAAGCTCTATAGAAAAACAACCGCGAGCGACTGTATCTAAACTGGATGTAAAGATAAGCTCAATATACAATATGATCAACTTTTCGTATAGTAACTCTCGTAACTTGAAAGAAAAATCGTCTTACTCATAAAATTAGGACAATTTACGATACTAATAAATAAATAAATATATACAGACAAATCACACATATTGAGCTAGCCCCAAAGTAAGTTTGAGACTTGTGTTATGGGATACTAACTCAACGATACTATATATAATAACAAATACCTATATAGATAAACATCCAAGACCCAGGCAAAACTGAAAAAGATCATTTTCCATCTTGACCTAACCGGGGATCGAACCCGGGCACCCTCGTGTCGCAGGCAGGTGTGTTAACCACTGCGCCACGGAGCTCGCATAATGATTGATGCCATAATAAAAGTTGTTCATATTGACAGACTTAGTCGTACCTTCACGGAAATATCTAACTCGCTGTATATATGATAAATACGACTGAGACTGTCAACATGAACAACTTTTATTATGGGATCAATCATTAGTCTCGTAAAATTGTCCCATGTTTATGAGAGACATTTTTTTTTCAAGTTACGAGTGTTACCTTACAAAAAGTTGATCATATTGAATATTGAGCTTATCTCTAACAATATAAGGTGAATCATATTTCCTGCCCCACAAACAACAGAAGCAGTTGCATCGCAGCCTTCCGAAACAAACCGAGACAATATTGGTTTCCGGGAACGTCCCGCAGCATTCTCGTTGCATTTCGATGTGACTACGGTTGCTCGGAATTGGTTTTCTATCAAATACAGTTCATTTGTATACGCTTTTCTGGTTTTCAGCTCCAAGAAAACTTTATATTGTTTCAATTTACTCAGTTTACTTAGAATAGAATTACCTTTATTGTAACACTTAGATACACACACAAAACAATATAAAATAAAAGTATTAAAAAGTACAAATAATTAAAGATCGGTGCTATCAGTGTTACAAAAGGTGACGGCTCAGCGTTACGCTGGGCTAGGAATACCCTAATCCAGCACTGATTTTCAGCCGTCACCTACTGAGGCATCACGAGCTACCTCACGATACGACATGCACATAAAAAATATAATATATACAAAACAAGTGTACACAAAAATACCGATATCAATTAAACTCATACATTCATAAATAGAAGAGAACAAACGAGTGTAAGTAAACATTTAAAACTAACTACCAAACCCCTCTTGACATCGCCGCAATCGGCTAATAAATTTGACAGTCGATACGTCAAAGTGCAGGTTATAGTGCCACGCAAGTGCCACGCTTTTGCCACGTCAGTCACCCTTCAATTACAAAGACAATAAAAAAAGAAAGTAAAAACTATAGAAATTATGAAACAAAACAAAACGTCAAATAACAAAATGGTGTCGCAGACACATTACAAGTTTTTGCGCTGTACAGTTTTTGCAGTGATCTTAATAAAAGGTATACATTATTTTGGAAGGAGATTGAATTCAATTAGTTTCGTCTAATTAAACTAGCCATAACTCAAACAATGAAAGTATAGGTACTCGAAAATGACTTGCCGTACTTATCCTACTTATATTATTAAACGTAAAAGTTAATTGTAAGTAATGTTTGTGACCCGACCACGCCTCAATAATTTAATAGATTGCAAGAATTTTAAGCGGGTAAAACTGACTGTAGGCGTGGTGATGCGTCGCCACTGCATGTGTCGCCAGTTCGCCACGCTATATGACAGTTTGTTTTGTTTTTAGTGTGTGTAAGTGACCAACACTGGTGTCAGATTTTTCAAGCTATCTAAAGGCATCTGACATAGCTTAACTGCCATCAATGATGTCAGCCGGGACCAACGGCTTTACGTGCCTTCCGAAGCAATATGACAGTATGTATGTACAAAAAAAACTATGTTTTACATCTGTCTGCCTTCCAGCGACGGCTCACAATTTATTTATTTTTTGATAAAAACATTTATTGCTGCATTGTAAGGCAAAGCAGCAGCATGCGTTTTATTGTATCTGAGCACCGCAAAGCCTCCCGTACCCGAGTAGTGTTTGTGGCCGACTACAATAGCCTCATACGCTTCTTATTCGGAATACTTAACTTGTTTTGTTAAGGTAGAAGTCCATACGTAGATTTGAATGTTTTGTAAGTAGAGAAAGATTGCCACCGCCGAGGTCACTTTCATTTTACTCTTCTAAGAGTATTAATGATGCCGAATGAAAATATTATAAAACAACCTCATGGATACCTCCTGTATCGGGACTGTGTAGGAACGATCAAGAGGCAAACCGAAAAAAAGATGGACAGATTGAACGTGTCAGGTTTTGATAAGACTTAGAGAGAGATGGCAAGACATAAATAGAAGTGAAAAAAGAAAAGCTTTTACCCAGTGCAGGGACCTAAGCAGCTAATAAAAAAACCAAGTACGATTCAGACTCACGCACGAAAGTTTCCGTACCATTATTTAATATTTAAATTATTGAATATTTATAATATAATATTAGTATACATTTAATAAAGTTTTAAATTATTAAAAATAATTTTATTATATGATGTAACTAAAAATGTATGCCATTCGCATTTCTCCTTTATCTGTGCTTTAAGACGTTGCTTCATACCAAATTTCAAGATTCTGAGTTCACGGGAAGTACCCTGTAGGTGTTGATTCCCTTGGTACATCCATAGTATTGTGTAATAAAAGTTAAAATATATTAAAATAAATATTTGGAATAAATCCTGTATATACTAGTATAATATGATTCTTCTTAAAAATATATGTTAATTTTTTTTATTTACAACCTACCATTGGGATGTTCGGAGGAAACCTATTTAGATTAGAGAACGTAACATTAAAAACAAACTTATATGCGTGCTATTACAATCATAAAAACTAAAATAGATTCGTAATTAAATAAATTTTCATAATCTGAAAAAAATATTAAATAATTAAATTCATTAGAGCCTTTTTTCTATATTTTTTGTTTTATTGACATTTATATAGGAAAAAACACTAACAATTTTTTTTCCTTATTTTTTACGAAGCGTTCATAAAATAAGCTTTTATTGAAAATCAAAAATTCATGCATTTAAGGGTTGCGTTCACTCTACGAACATGTTTAACCCATTAAAACATGTTCGTAGAGTGAACGCAGTGGTGTGGTGGAGTAATTAGTAGAGCTACTATACCGTTCACTCTACTCGCGGCCGGAGGCTCGATAGACCATCGAGGTATATCGTTGGAGGGCGCGGTGTTTGTCTATGGTTGGCTAATCTCTTCAAGACACGCGATGGAGATTGATACATTTGCAAACAAGGTTCGTGATTCGAAACTTTTACACTTATTTGATGGTAAACTGCCCTATTTCTGTAGGAAATTTAGACGTATTTTTTGAGCGAAACCAACGAGCGAAACTATTTTAATGCAGCTTCAGTCCGTGATATATACTTAATGATAAATATTTCCAAACTTCACCTATGGTGGAACCTAAAGATATTAGCATCACAATGTAGGATGACAACTGCACTGATGACCTTTTCGATGTTAGTTTCTACGGAAACCCTGTTGATTTCTTGCGAATGTCGATAATCTCAAAAAATTGCGGCATAAATGGCTGTATCTTTTTAATGCGTTAGCTTAGAAGTTAGATTTTTTCACAGCTACAAAAGACAATAGACTTGAGTGTTTGGTATGAATTTCAGCTTGAAACCTCCACGTGGTCGTGAGAAAAAAGGTCTTGACAAACAGACAGACAGACAGATGAGTGATCCTATAAGGGTTCAACACAGTGATAAGGGTTCCGTTTTTCCTTTTGAGGACGGAACGCTAAAAAATGGCTAATTTTGGTGCCTAAAAATCTTCAAAGTTTTTTAAAATGAATAATTCGCTTTATGGTGTAGTACATGAAATTCAAAGTGTTGTTGTCCTTGCTTTATTACTCGGCATTGCCATTATACTGCGGCAGTGTTTGCATGCAAATGATGTCTCCGAGTTTAAGGGGCGCCGGCGCCCAGACGAGCAAATCACGGGTAACTGCTGTAAACAGCCCATTTGGTTTTGATTCACAAACAAACGCACGGGGTCAGTTGGAGGGGAAATTAAATCAAGGGGCGTCGCAAAACTTTTAAATGTAAACAACTTTAAATATCAAGCGTCTCTCTCTCTCATTTTGAGAACAAGGCTTTATCGATGTCATTGTAGTGAAAAATATACACAATGGCTTTGTTTGGCAGGAATACTGATGTGATTGCCTTTTCAATTTAGGATATAACTGAACAATCTACATCTTTGTCCTTTGTGGACGAGGGTCGAACTCGGAACCTTTTAGTCATGGCTTGCGCGTTCAGACTTCTAGATGGCTACATGCATGGTGTTGATTACCAGTTTAAGCTACTTTTCGGTTCAATATCGTGTTTAAACACTGAAAACCACGCACGGCGTCGTGTAATCGAACAAATACAAAATACAATACAAATACAAAAAATATGTTTGATAAATACACCATATACATGTTACTTATGAACCATAACTTAGGAGACACTACTCGAGGAGCGGAAGGAACATCGTCACTTACCATCAGGTGAGATGGGAGACAAATGCCTAATTCAATATTTTGTAAAAAAAAAAAAAGGAACTAATCCAAATTAGGTTGAACCTGTATCTTGGTAGACCGCCCGCACCCGAAGCCCCCTCCCCCCCCAACCATACCTCCTGAACATTTGTAAAATTATATTGTCTGCGATTCCTGCAGTTAAATTGTGTAAAAAAAATTTAATTGTGTAAATAAATAAAAAAGAAGTGCAAAAAAGATAATAAACTAAAAAAAAATAAGAACTTTGAAATGAAATAGAATTTTATTCAAATTTGGATATCATGTAGCTCTTTTTGAAACTTGAATAATGCAAAAAAATATTGTATGACTTGTGATATTCAGTCACAGAAAAATACTACCGAAGGAAACCACACAAATACCTATCCAGAATATCGTACATGGGACAAACTATCCATGTGTCTTGCAAGCTTCGTGGGCGCACTGACTGCTTTGAAACCTGAGAAGCCATACTTCATCAAAACGGGCAGAATCCAGTTTCGGTAAATTATTTACATCCATGTGTCTAAGTCTAGGGTTGGTCGATACCGGCAGATATGATTGAAATTATTACAGAGTTACAAAATTGTATGATTGGTTTTACCAAAAATATCTCTTACTATATTCAACTATTTGTAAAATTATCTTAAAAGTAGGATAATAAATTGCATCAGATTAAATTCCAATAAGGCGTTATTGAAGAGTTAACATGAAATTATTCATTGCATTGGTCCCATAGTAAAATTGTCCGTTTTATGGACTGAGTCACTCCTTTAAGGAAATGCCGAGGGTACTTTTCCACCGGTCAATATATAAATATAATTTAATATCCTAATAAAATATACATATATTATTTGAATGTTACATATTGTAGAGCTATAAATTGGAAATTATATTAAAATAGACCGACACAGTCAACCCATCACCTTCGGACAATATATCGCCGGTTTCACCGGGTTTAAACGAGACGGTTTAGGTACACAGGACTCGTTAAGATCTTCTGTCACTGTGAAGTTGCCAGTTCTGGGATTAAATACAGGACTTTCTGAAGGGCTATACAACTATTGCTTGTAGCTAAGTTTTATATACATTCCTTTACTTTTTTTCTAAATTGATATACAAATGTTCTGTAATATGAAGTATTCAGTTTAAAAACTGACAACCCTATTTCTGCGGACAACATGTCGCCGGTCTCGCCCGGTCTGGACGAGACGTTACAGGCACATAGGCTGTCGTTAAGATATTCCGTTACTGTGAAATAGCCGTTTGTAGGAAAACATGCCAGGGCTTGCTTCAGGTCTATATGGGTCGTCAGTGAACTGGTATGTGGTTTTCTATGATTAAATGAGTTTTTTTTTTAACATTAATAAAGATAATAGCGTTTCTTTTAAAAAGACTGGTCGAGGTAAACAAACGATAGGGACAAGTGGAGAAAGATAGAGACCTTGCCCCGCAGTGCGACAATATAGGTTATAAAAAATAGCGTGTCAATGGTGTCACAAGTTTAGTGCACCCCGGACCCCGAAGCCGCACAGGATGAATCCATTTCCACAACAAATTTGTTTCCAAATTTATTTTCTCATGTTGGCATGTTGCCAGTTGCACCTGAAATTACGCTCACGTGGAATTTGTTGGTTTGTTTATTTGTTTGTATATATATGCTTTCACGTCAAAGGTATCTGGTAAATCGATCATAATGACACTTGCACATGTATTTTCTAGTACAGAGCTATGTTTAATCCAGAAAATAAATGTTTTGTTACCAAGGGGTCAACAAAGTGAGCGAAGCCGTGGGTGAAAGCCAAGTTGATTTATTAAAAAGCTGCATGGTTTGTTACGTGAACTACACACAGACGCATTTGAGTATGATTGGTAAAAAAATGATAATTGCCGAGAATAAACATCGCCAACATGTTTCAGACTGAATGATGTGCCATTCAATGTCTGAGAAATGGTGGGTACGTGATTGATGGCGTTATGACTCATCAAAGAAAGGTTGGCTAATTAAATGTTTTGAAATTAAAAATAATTATGTTGTCACAGATCTCGACTGAAAGCACCGTAACAAAGTTACAGTATAAGCCTTAATTTATAAAAGTAACAAAAAAAAAACACGGTTGCCAATAAATAGCTAGACAGATTTCATCCATGGCGTAAATGTTGCATGAAAAATAAAAAAAAATATATAAAAATGATACATTTGTATAAGATTTTTTCCAAGTAATTAATGAACAATATAAAATGACATTTCTATACATTTATCATCAAGGTGTGGTTATATTTTCATAAGGTTTTTAAGCATTCTCACATGCCCTTACTACAACAAATAACACAGATTGAGCTAGTCCCACAGTAAGTTGTGAATTTGTGTCGTGGGATACTAACTCAACAATACTATATTTTATAATAAATACATCCAAGTCCCACTCCTAGAAGATGAATCATTTACCGTCTTGATCTGACCGGGGATCGAACCCAGGACTCTGCTGCGGCACTTGCTGATAATCTGGTAACAAAATCTGAATGCTACCAATTGCGTCAAAGCCGGCACGGGTGGGCTCGGTCTAATATATCCACACATGCAGTATGTATTAGAATTTGTTAATAGTTTGAAAGTCTATGTGTGGCTATAAAAAGGTAAATACAAAATATGCAGATAATATTTAATGTAAAGTTTATATAATTAGAGGTAATAAACACAAAATTGATTTTATTTCATTTAATTAAAAGAAAATTAAAGCTACTGATGTAATTTATTTCAGCATTTTCGCTGAACTTGAATAACTGGATGAATGAATTAAACCCCGGGGCTGCCCTTTTTCAGCACGGTGAAAAATAAGTGCGCTAGTACCATACGCGATCAGTTTGAGCTTATAGACACAATATTTTTTTCCTAATCTGGATAACAGCATTTGAAAAGGGAGTGTTCTCCGAATTATATTTCATGACAGTTGTTTATGTCTATGGTATAGAGCTTAGTGTAATGCTGATTCAAATGCATAAGCATATAGGACAATAATTTAAATATTGTTTCTATTATATATATTATATTATTATATTACATATATACTCTTCCATGCTGATCTGGGAGAAAAGAAAAAACGTTTTTTTTTTTTTTTTTTTTTTTTTACAAAATTTGAATTAGGCATTTGTCTCCCATCTCACCTGATGGTAAGTGACGATGAAGACGAGGATGTTACATGCCTATCCAAGAGATACCCATTTATTCTACTTTTGAATGTCCCGGGACTGTACTTGTTTGGGAATATAGACGCAGGCAGTTCATTCCACACCTTAGCTACTCGAACCAAAAAGGAACTGTCAAAGCGTTTAGTTCGACTCTTTGGTATTCCAACGATAAAAGGGTGAAATTTCAGTCTGCGCCTCGTAGTCCGATGGAGGAATGGTGAGGGTTCAACTAGCTCAAAGAGCGCCTTCGCACACTCTCCAAAATGGATCCTATAAAATACCGATAGGCAAGCGACTTTACGGCGATGCTCCAGGGATTGCAATTTCCTATTTGAGACCACGTCGTTGTTTATGAGCCTGCGGGCTCTTCGGTCAACAGAGTCCAATGCTTCAAGTTGGTATTTCGCTGAGCCATCCCAAAGGTGACTGCAGTACTCCATGCAAGAGCGAACCTGGGCTGTATAGAGATTGAGCAGCCGTTCAGAGCTGAAGTACCGCCGAACCTTTGAGATGATGCCCAACTTCTTGGAAGCAGTTAGTGCCATCGACTCAATCTGTTGGCCGAAGCTTAGTTTGGACGTGACTGTCATGCCTAAAAGCCCAAGGTGGTCAACTAACGGCAAGGAAACACCCTGGAAAGTGGGTGCAAGTGGGAAAGCACTCTTTTTAGCAGAAAAGAGACACGCCTGTGTTTTGGACGGGTTAAACTTAACAAGATTGGCGTCTCCCCAATCGGACACCCTCTGTAATTTCGAGTTAACCCGTTCAATCATAAATTCTCTAAGAGACTGGACTTCTTGTGGACTTGCACTGGCACTAGATGTATAACTCTCTACAACGGTGCTGTCATCAGCATAGCCAATAATGCCAGATTTAAGAAGGTCATTAATGTGCAGCAGGAACAAGGTTGCAGAGAGAACAGATCCCTGAGGTACCCCGGCATTAATAGCCATTAGGTCGGAAGAGCAGCCATCCATAACCACTCGAATCGACCGTTCCCTCAGGAAATCGGATATCCAGTTGCAAAGGTCCTCTGGTAAACCATACGCTGGAAGCTTACTGAGGATAGCTTCGTGCCAGACCCGGTCAAAAGCCTTGGATATATCTAGTGAAACAGCAATTGCCTCACCGTGACCCTCCAAGGCTTCGCTCCATAAGTGAGTGGCATATACCAGTAGGTCACCGGTTGAGCGACCCTTGCGAAAACCATATTGGTTGTCACTAAGGAGCTCGTTGGTTTCCAGGTATGCCAGGAGACGATTGTTCAATACACGCTCCATAATCTTGCACAATATGGAGGTGATCGCAACAGGTCGATAATTGGCCGGGTCGGAGCGACTTCCCTTTTTAGGTACTGGTTGTACATTGGCAAGCTTCCAAGATCTTGGGACTTTGCCAGTCTCTAGAGAAAGTCTATAGAGGCGTGTCAGTACAGGGGACAACTCGGGTGCGCAGCGCTTCAGAACCACTGCTGGAATACCATCGGGTCCACTAGCCTTATTCACGTCTAGGTTTAGCATGCATTTAAGTACCTCTTTTTGGTGGATTTGAGCGGCCCGCATCTTGGGGCCGAACGAAGGTAACTGGGGTGGGCTTTTATTGCTACTATCTAGACGCGAATTATCTGCAAATAGATTGGCAAACAAGTCTGCTTTCTCTTTTGCACCATGGGCCAGAGAACCGTCAGGTTTCTGCAATGGTGGCAGCGATGGGCGACAGAAGTTCATCTCCACTGACTTGGCTAGAGACCAGAAGGCTTTACTTCCTGAGGGACAGGAAGCTATCTTGTCTCCAATACGGCCAACGTGGTCGAAACGAGCTCTTCTGAACACCTTTTTGCAGGACTTGGCAGCAGCGTTATACACTCTCTTTCTGTCTTGAAGATCATCAGCTTTGATTCTGCGGGCATCAGCCCAGGACAAATATGCTTCCCGCTTACGCCTTTCAGCTAAGAGGCACTGAGCATTGAACCATGGGCGAGCTTTGTTTTCAAGGGATACGTCAGCAAAAGGAATAAAATACTCCATTGCCTTACATATCACACTCGAGACAGCATCAGCGCAGCATGATGGATCCCTAGAAGAGAAGCAAACCTGCCGCCAAGGATAAGATGCGAAAAAATGTCGCATCTCATCCCAATCTGCCGACTTGTATCGCCATACTCGCCTGGTGCCTTTGGGGCTGGTGTCAGGAAGCGAGTAGTGCGATACAGATTTCACCACACAGTGATCCGATGTCCCGAGCGGTGGTGATACGGACACCGAATGCCTGTCAGGATCGGTTGTCAGCAGAAGGTCCAGGCAATACGCAGTGTGGCCAGCAACGTCAGGAATGCGCGTCGATTCGTTGACAAGTTGGGAGAGACCGTAAGTCAATGCAAACTTATAGGTTTCTCTCCCAGCATGGTCGGTGTCCCGGTACGGGTACAGCCACTCTCCGTGGTGGGCGTTAAAATCCCCCAGAAACACCAACTGCGCAGATGGAAAACGTTGCTGGACCTTATCTGCAGCATCGCTGAGATATTCCATGAGCCGAGTTGTCTCAGAGTCTCCGCTATGCGAACGGTAGACACTGGCGTAAACAATATGATCAAGGCCAGTATCTACATGAACCCACAAAACAGAAAAATGCGGAACTTCCAAGTCATGGAGACGCCGACAACAGATCTCATCCCTGACATACATGCACACGCCCGCGTGGGGGTGGAATTTGGCCTCCAGGACATAGCCTGGGTAATACAGGTATGACAGGTCTGATGGATTACTGATCTGCGTCTCGGTCAGAAATAGCAAGGCCGGCTTGGCAGTCTCGAGGTGGTAATGGACTGCATCAAGATTGGAATGTATCCCCCTAATGTTACAGAAATCGACTAAAAGCTTAGGGGGCTCGGCCGGAGAGCGCTTGCTATGTTGGTTGTAATTTGGATTCTCAACCTTCAAAAGCGGAATTTTGCCCTCCCCAGAATACGTAGGGCAGCCTGAGCATTGTTGCCCAGGGAGGGATTCTCCTGCGCATGAACGCAGGTACCCTCCTGGGGTAATTTTCTCTTTAATTGCCGCTATCATATTGGAGAAGATCTGTAGGGGTATTGGGCTACCGGAACTCTCACTCACCAGGCGAAACACAGCAGCATTTACATGCTCCTATTTGACGCCGGTATTCTGTGAGAGGGTGGTTGCTAGCCGGTTCGAGCCAGCCCGATTTATGAGCTAAAGATGATGCTGTAGCTAAGAGTAAGTAGGCTCTACCACCGGGAGAAAAAACGTAGAATGTACCAGCTGCTTCTCTTCCCGCGCAGATCGTAAAAGCCGATCAAGGGAATGGGTAAAATCTGAGGAATCATGTTATTAGGCGATGCGGCTAGCAACCTATCACTATTTTGATTCCGTTTTCCACCTAATGCCCACCAACATGCTAAACGTGGCCTTCAGGTCTTATAGACCTAGGCTCTGTCTACCCCGCAAGGGAAAAAGACGTGATACTATGTATATTGTTTCTATTGTAAGCCCTAATATGGCTCGCTAAACCGAACTTGGTTTTAAAAGTCCTATCGCACGGCTGACAGTACAGTTGGCCGACTGAATTGTAGTTAAAGATGTAAGAGAGCTTAGGTGTCCCTTTGCGTAATTGGCGTTTGGTGTAAAATAAAAGAAACGGCAATTACGAGTAACGCCAGTGTAGCATTTGCTCTTAGTGACGTCAATATTTCAAATATTCTATTTATTATATATATATTTATTTAATATATTTAATTATAAGATACAAATTCAATTTGGCAAACATTATTAAGTATGAAAAATATTTTTTTTAAAGTAGTCTCGGGATAAATAGTAAATTATTACGGTACTTATAGTTAGTCTTCTTTTAAAATTAGACGAGTGAATACACTTTTTATTAAATCGAGATCAAAAGAAAGTACAGTCAGCCAATGAGATATCTGACCCCCTACAACAGCGCCATTTTTCGCAAACTAAAGAAACATCCGTGGTTTAAACCCAAAGATAAAAATATACAAGTGTAATATCCTTTGCGACTAGTGCCATCTATTGAATTGTGAATGAACAAATAAGGTTAATAAGCAGAAATCTGATACCCTTGACGACTAATGCCATCTATTCGATTTTTGATAAATAAAACAAGCCCTAGCATACGATACGCTTATTTCAAAGATACTTCAATAGTTAGATGTGGCGCAAGTGGTAGGCACTACGGTTTAATAGTTAGTGTGAATATGAATGAACAGGTTCAAATCCTCCAAAGCTTTTTATTTTTTACAAATATCTCCAACTACGTATTGTGATGTTGGTGTAATTTTGGTAGTTTTAACATAATGTTACCGAGCTAATTACTGTGAATAAAAAGCATTTTAAATTTTTAATTACTTTATTACATCAAAAAAATTTAACAGTGAAATAAATACCTGCCTACTTAATTCAAACTATGATTAATCTTCTGTAGAGAGAACCAACATGTTACTTAATAAGTAACAATTTACATCTCTCAACTTCTTTTTAATCATAGTATTATATTTTTTTAAATGTGTAGGGTCAAATAGTGCTATGTGAATAACTTTGCTTCGATAATAGTATAAGAATGAATATAAACCTATGGCATTAAATGAATTTTAATATGGGAGAGGGTGACCCCCATTTTGAAGCTTTTGTTTAAGTCTATTTGTCATTTCACTTACCATGTTAGATCAGATCACATATCACTTATGCGCATATTTATTAATTTAGTATAATATTATATAACCTTTTTGTCTAAATTGATTTAAATCAAACTTTACTCGTGTCTCGTGTCCCAGTTAAGCACTATTTGACCCTACAATCTGGGATTTTAATTGGTCACTCAATAACAGTTAGATCACAGAACAATTGTCTTAAATAAAATATATTCTACATTGCAAACTGTTGGAATCACCACATCTCATAAATTTTCCAAGTATTTTTCTTTATTCATCCGGCCGCCGAATTCTACCAGCTCCCCTGGGCCCATTGAAGACATCTGTCCCCAATAACCTGCAAAACAATAATACGATCAGTTACCTAATATTATCTACACTGCGTAATACACTAGGTATTAAATATTATTATTATTTTACTTCACTATTTAATGAATATTTTTACCTAATGTTATCCTGCCACTGTTCTCAAAGGCAAATTATTTTGAAGGCTATACGCTGGCCATGTCTTCTCCGCAATATTTTTCTGCCATCATCATCAGAATAAAATACGATCTCGTTCTTGTTGAATGTTTCCTCACTGTTTCAATTGAAATATTGTAGTGTATATGTTACGCCAGTTGACTCCGAATCCACAAACGGACGGTGTTTCTCTGTAAGAAATATATTTATCTTAGACATTTATCACAAACCCTATGTTTTACGGAACAAAAAATAGTGTGACAATTAAGTAAGTATATTAAATACTTATAATTTCTACTTACCGCGATACCTAACTCTCTAGATATAGATACTTTAAATACTGTGGTTGTATTCACAATACACTATTAGCTTTCACAAAATCTGCTATATAAGATGAAACGGGATGCCTAATAACTGGTGGGGTTTTAGATCACTACACAGTAATCGCAGTATCTTAATTGTGACGCGAGTGAACAATATTTTTGATTAGTTGGTATCAGGTATAAATAAATCTAATAGATTACCCTCAATTTATTTGTTAAAGCAATGCGTTGCAGTTGGTGACAATGATGTCATAGCAGTAGAAATAGATAGCCAATTTCGCCCGAGACGTCATATCGTCGGTTGGCGTATTGAGATGAGCGCTAGCTTCTCAAGCCGTAGGTCCATGGTTCGAATCGAACTTCACGTAGGATTGTTTTTGATTCTTTCTTGTTCATACCATTGATGATTACTTGAATTATTAGCTGAGATTATTAGAAATACAAAATTTGCAACTGAGCAGGTTATCAAAAACAAGTTTATACCAGCAGTTGTCTGTCTACTTGCCAAAAATCACGGTAGGTGGCGCTTCACAGCAAAGTGTGAATTTACGTTTTAAAAGTCAGGGGGTCAGGTATCTGCTTGGCCGACTGTACGACCTTGTAAAACAAAGAAAATATTTACAAAAGACATGGTATTATTTTTAATTCTATGAAATTTCGTAGGCGCTAAAAAGTTTATAAAAATAATTCCTAAACTTTTCAACTTGACATTATACGATGATAAATTACTTTATTAAATATCGCCACAAATGTTTATTAGTAGTGAATTACAGGCGGTAATAAAATGAGCCGCGCGAACTCCCGGAATTCGAACCCATTAAACAATTAACCAATTTAAATGTTTTTGCAACAAATTACAAACTCAATAAATTTGAGAGTTGTCCCTCCGATAATAATATAGCTGCAGCCAGGACACGACTAACGTTGAACGCAATAAGGCGTTTGCCTGTAGACACGGGGGTCGTGGGTTCGATACCCACGGGAAGCATACTTTGTTTAGTTGTTTCCAGTTTGATTAGGACATTGCGGGCTTGAAACACCTGATTGTCTGATAATGAAGACGCTTCCGTGCTTCGGAAGGCACGGCTGCCACCTGGTATTCGTTAAAGGAACCACGTCAGAGGCCGAGATGCGGTTCCAAAGAACTCTGACACCAGGGTGTGCATGGTCGATTTGACCATGACATCTACTCGAAATGATGATGATGCTGAGATGGAAATTCTTGAGGCATATCAGATATAGTGTTAGCATACAATGGACGGGATACGCTGTGTAGAAAAGTCACTAATTAAGAAGTCTTGAAAGATAATTGATCTTGAGAGAGACATAAGTATTTTAAAAGATAATTGAGAATATTCTTTTCAAAATAAAAAAGATAGTGTGATACCTGAAAGTAATTACCATTTCTTATTTTTTTTTTTTGAAACTGGTCGATTTAGGAAACTCAACATGATCTACTTTTTTAATCAAAATTTCTATAATTATATATTATATAGAAAATATAAAGTTATACCTGAAAGGACATGACAATTTTATTAAAATGCATAATTTAATTATATATTTTAATCAAACTGTCATGAGTATCATATTCTCTATTTTAATCAATGAGTGGCTTAACATTATTTCATCCACCATTTTTCTCAACAAACAGTCTAAACATTACAAGCCAAAGTTTCCCGTGTTATAGCCACAAAGGCTTTCAAACTATTACCTTATTCGAATACCAACGTGAGCATATTAGGCCGAGCGCACACGTGCCGGCTGTGACGCAATCAGCGGCAATTAGACTTTGTTGTTAGATTATCCGGGCTTTACACCGACCACTGCTTCTTTATCATATACGTTATTACTACCCCTCATAACGCGCTTTCTGCTATCTCTGCCTCTGACCCTAACAATTTTATTCGGATTATAATAGAGACTTTGCATAATTGTATAAACTCCACAAGTCCATGTTAATTTGGGCCCTTTCGAGAATTGTGTCACTTAAATGTGTACAAGGCAAGCTTCGTTACATCCGGCAAAGTGAATTTGGGGACGTTAAAGAAGTTGCTCTAACAAGCGTCCGGAATGAGCGAATAAATACAATTTTTGCGTCGCGCCGTGATAACTGAGTTTCCTCAGCGCCGGCGCTAACGAGTTGTGTTGTCTGACGCTGACGTCGCATCGCGCCGGCGCGGTCGTAGCTTAAGATGGAAAATCACAAGGAAATTATATAAATTTGTCTTTTCATTTGGCTTGCTGTTTAAGCATTCGTTTTTAGAAAAGAATATTGTTTTATATGTCAGAGAAACGTTCTTAAATACAAATAACGGATTTTTTTTTCTACATAGTGTGTATAGTATGAGTTATTTTACTCATTATATGTAGTATGCAGGTATTTTAAAAACACGATCGCCATGCCAAAAAAGTCTAGCTTGTTTTACTCGGCAGGGTGTATTCGTACACCTATATGCCCGAAAAACTTAGCGTGCGAAATGCCACGTCTTATGTTCTCAGGCTCTCGCTCTTTCTCTCTTATTATATGTAGTGCAAAAACATAATATATTTATGAAGGTACGTGTTGAGAGGTGCCTAGTTAGGTAATCATATAGACCGTTATGCAGCTTTTCCCAGGCAAATTAACCAGAGAGTGCAGTGTTTTAAACTTGGTGCATGTTCTGCCTGCAGGCTGCAGCGGTGACGCACGACTGGCACATGAGCTGCGGTTTTACTCCCGCGGATCATAAACAGAGACTCTTTTCTCAAAGAGTATTTTTGCATTCGATATTATTTGTGGATGAGTCTAATACATAACGAGCAGCAACTTATCAATATTTCCTAAATTAGATATTTGCTTTTGTGAAATCTGTTAAATTAATATTTTTAAATTATTATCTGAAGTGGGCGATATTTTTCTTGACTTTACCACAGATATATAAAATCAAGCAGATTTTACATATCTGTAATAAAGTCAAGAAAAATATCCTCTGTATAGCTAACTAAACTTGCATTTGGCTATTTATATAGAAAGTTTTATGTGATTGTAACACTTCATGGCTTAACCCCAATAAAGACGTTCACAATTTGGTACACAGGACTAAATTCTGCTTTCAGCTTGTATTCAGGCTTACACTGAACGCAACCTTATTTCTCAAGTTATTTTTATTGATATGAAGCCGCATGTTTGCTCTCGCCTACCCAATAACGCATGTAACTACGCAAAACAGAAAACTCCACCTTCCACTGCTGTCTCCATTGTGTTACAACTGCAACCTTATTTCTCAAGTTATGTTTATTGATATCAAGCCGCGTGTTTGCTCTCACCTATCTAATAACGCATGTAACTATGCAAAAGAGAAAAACTCCGCTATCCACTGTGTTACAACTGCAACCTTATATCTCAAGTTACTTTAAATATCTAAACAAAGTGTTTGCTCCCACATCTGCCTTAAAATGATTGACCTAGCAAAAGCAAGAAACTCCGCCAGCCGCTCCTGTCTCTGCTATGTTACCACCGCAGCCTTATCTCTCTCGTTATTTTTATTAATTCGGAGCAGCGTGTTCGCTCCCGATATACGCGTGTATGCATAAAATGCATTCATCAGGCGAGCTTTTGCTATAATAAGGATCTTGCGTAGTTCAATATTTATATATTTTTCTTGTGGGATTTTGGCGTCTTCGTATACTTCAGCCTTCCAGCGGTACCTACCAGGTTTTTACGTTTGTTAGCATCCGTATTCACGATTGCGCAACTTTTACATCGATCGATCGGATGAAGTCGCGGGCAACAGCTAGTAACTTATATTTTCTTTGCAAAATAAAAAAACGTATATAATAATCAAACCTACACCATGTAATTTTGAATCTCTGAACTATATTGAAATCCTGAAATTCTGTATTCCTTTTTCATTAGGGATTCTGATTCCAGGATTTCAATATCCTGAACTATATTGAAATTCTAGGTAAAGCCTACGGCTTTAAGTCCACCAATTACTTGTTTGTACTTAATGAAGTTTTTAAATAAAACTCGATTTGTTATATCAAAAAGTTGTCAAATCACGTTTCTCTCTCATAAAAATAAATGCGCCATGTGAAATTACTTCTGTCAGCTTCCATATAAATGCATTAAACATTCGGAACTCCAGCCAGCAATGCAGATCGTCTATTTGTCATTTGGCGTAAACAATAACAAAGAACAAGCAGGCGGCGACAGAGACATAATGAATTAAAAACAACAGCTATTGACAAAGACTGTCTCTGCGGGCAAAAAATATAAAGTTACAGAAGAGTAAATCATATTTTCTCAGCAATCCAATCAAGAATCAAAAATCATCTATTTCTCTGAACATGGTTACAAAACAATGATACACAGAAAGTTCTGCCATTACTGGCGTAGAAATCATGTATAAATTTATAAATTTGTCACTGTAAATAATAAATAAAATAAATATATACGGACAAATCACACAGATTGAGCTAGCCCCATGGTAAGTTCGAGACTTGTGTTAAGGGATACTAACTCAACGATACTATATTTTATAACAAATGCATATATAAATAAAATGTACAGTAACACCTATTAGAATTATACATAGTGAAATTTTGATCGTCTTGGATCCAAAAAGGGGTGACTCAGACCATCAAAATGAACAATTTTTCCTATGGGAATAATGCTGGGAATTCAAAAAAAAATCGACATTCCCATACAAACTGGCCGGGCGGCGGAACTATTTTGCGGAAATGACGAAATTTTTTTTGAGTTCCCAATGTTGGTCCCATAGAAAAAGTTATTCATTTTGATGGCCTGAGTCACCCCTTTAAGGGTCCAAAACGCTCAAAATTTCACCATGTATATAAAATTAAAATAGAATTATCAATAATCATACATACATTTATAAGGTCAATCTCCTTGAAACTACAGGATTAGGATATTATATACAAAAACAAGTTACTAACGTACTAGGTAGATAATCTTGGAGTAGAAATCCTCTCGATTTCTACTCCACACATAAGTATGTTTCGTTTTTGGTATTGTCCATCGAAGAAGCAAGAAGAATTGATACAACACGGAATAAATTTAGTTGAATTTTAAAACTCGCAGTAACAGTAAAGTTCACAAGTCATTGTTTGATTATTAATAGGTATACGACAAGGAAAGAAGAACGACATGTTATAAATATGGATAACATGACGTAAAGGGTCGTATCGAGGAAAATATGATCATGAAAGGAGTGACACAGGCTCAGGCAACTGAATGGAATGGAGAGACCTGACGTACTCTGCAGACAAGTAAGAAACTAAATTTAAATAGTAAAATAATGCATGTAAAAACTACGTCCCGTTTTATGATATTCAGACAAAGTAGAGTGTACAAGACATAGATTTAAAACAATTGGCGTCTCATACTTCTACGATACGAGGCATAAATTTAAAAAAAATGGTGTCTCTCTTACGTGTGCTATGTGATATTTAGAATCGTCGCATCTATCCTCTCGTTAACTTCTGCCACGGGTATCAAAAGCTCTGTTTGAAGCTCTTCAGATTGGCTTTCGTTTGTATTGCATCGCTTATCTCTTCATGTTTATTCAGAACAGTTTGCAAGTTTTAAGTTTTTGTTGGTTCTTGAGGTGTGATTGCTTTGTTATATGACATTTAATTTCATCCGCAAACTGTTCCAAATGCGGTGATATTTACATATCATGCTAATTTGTGATTCACTTTATAAAGTTTAAATACACTTTGCACTCACATTCTTTAATCTTTCGCGTTGTTAGCTGTATCGCTTATTGACATTCTTCCTTAAACTTTTTTTCATACTTCCTTAAACCTTTTCACCCAATTATTCGACAGCTTCAACAATCTGTTTCACGCATCTTTGTATCGAGGCCTTATTTTCTTCTCATTTGTAACTGGCCAGAATTTAATGTCCATAGATAAACAACTTCCATGGCAGCCAAATCAACCAATTCAAGGCAAGCTCCTTGACGCAGTGGTTAACACGCCAGCCTGCAACACAAGGGTGCCGGGATTCGATCCCCGGTCAGGTCAAGATGGAAAATAATCTTCTTCAGATTGACCTGAGTTTAGGATGTGTATCTATATATGTATTTGTTATAAACTAAAGTATCGTTGAGTTAGTATCCCATAACACAAGTCTCGAATTTACTTTGGGGCTAGCTCAATCTGTGTGATTTGTCCCTATATATTTATTTATTATTATTCAAAGGTCACCCGAAACATAGAGAAGCTCCAAGTATTAAAATCCATTTGTTGTTACTGAACAACTTCTTGACGATTTATTGAACTTATTCCATAGCAAAGCTAACAGTCAGTTTGCAGTGGTCACAATCACTAGTATTTTCACTACGGGACTTACCGCAATTGATTTCGAGTTTCCTTTGATATTTCGACGACGTTGCAGCTGCCATTATCACAGACTCACTATTTTCACTTTATATATATTATAATAATAAAGCCGAGACGTCTGGTTAGTTCAATATAAGAATTCGAATAACTCGCGCAGAGTTCATTCACCGACCATCAAAGCGCCGTTTACTTTTACGATGTATACCTATTATCTAGGTACTAGAATTTTATAAGCAAAGGTAAGCAAGGATCCAATGTATGGATCTTAAGATAATAATGTTTGTTACTTATTCACGCAATGATTACTCGATGGATTTTTATGATTTCTTATAAGATGATACATAAAAAGCACATTGTTTAAACATTACACGAGCGTTGTCTTGGAAATTAACTATATAAATAAAATAAATTAAAAGTCAAGTTGAGACCTCAGAATAATTACTAAAGCAGTTGAGACGTATTCCTTTAAAAAAAGCATCCAGTCAATCCAACCAAATTTCCAGTAGAATTTCCAGAAATACAATAAGGTTCAGGTTATCAGTATTTAAAATATTAAGAACATGTCACATTTTATAGAAAGAAGGATATAGGAACATACATATCTCTGTGATGGATTAGGAGAAGAAAAACAAATATACCAGCAGCTTCTTTTCCCTCGTAAAAGTCGTTCTATAGGCAAATATTTGTGGAATAAAATATTTGTCTATAGTTTCTGAAGTTGCGGCTCAAATCATCATCTATTGCGATTTAGTTTTCCCGTCTACACGTCGGCTACGACGACACGGCGAGCTCCGTGGCGCAGTGGTCAACACGCCTGCCTGCGACACGAGAGTGCTCGGGTTCGATCCCCAGCCAGGTCAAGTTAGAAAATGATCTTTATATGTATTTGTTATAAAATATAGTATCGTTGAGTTAAAATAAATAAAAATAAATTGTTAATGGATATAGCAGAGAGAAGCCTAACAGGGAGCAGAAGAACATAAAAATATTATAATTGACAAAATATTTTATTCGCGGGAAGAACATACAACGCCACACAACCACATGACAAGCAAGTGACTGTCAAACATGACAGTGACATAGGTTAAAAAACTGCGTTTGGTTCATACTAACACTACAACACACCCCCTCAAACCAGTTTTTAACTACAATTATGAGTACCAAAAATAAAAACTTAAATTCTTAATATAATGATAAATGTTTCATAAATTTAGCAAGTCTTTTACCATTTACTGGTTTAGTAAGCAAATCTGCAACCATCTCTTCTGTTGACAAATAAGTTATTACAATACTATTATTCAATACAGCTTCTCTAACAAAGTGAAACTTAACATCAATATGTTTAGTTCTATTATTGTTAACTTTGTTATATGCAATTTTATGACAAGGCTGATTATCATTATAGATAATGGTTGGAGACTTAATTAAGTTACTATCTATTTCCAAAATACATTTTTGAAGGAAGATAGCTTCCTTGGCACCTTGAGCAAGAGCAACATATTCTGCTTCAGTTGATGACAAACAAACGCATGTTTGTTTCTTAGATTCATAGGACAAAACATTATATCCAAGTTTAAAAATTTGACCAGAATATGATCTCCTGTCATCAGAATTCGCCCAATCAGAATCAACATATCCATGAAGATCAAAAGTTTTGGACTTACTATACACCATACATACATTTATTGTCCCTTTAAGATACCTTAAAATTCTTTTTGCATGTTGAAAGTGTTCAGTAGAAAAACAATTATTAAATTGAGAGAGGACACAAACTGAATGCAGTATATCAGGTCTAGTATTAATAGAAATATACATTAAACTGCCTATCAGATTTTGATATGGTATTTTAGGATCAACCGGACCATTATTTTTACTTAATTTCAGACCTTGTACCATCGGTGACTGCGCTGGCTTGCAGTCTGCCATACCATATATAGCCAAGACCTTCTCTATATAATTTTTCTGATCAACAAACATTTTATCTTTTTCTCTTCTAAATTTAAGACTTAAAGCGTGTTCGATAGGCCCTAAATCTTTTAATTTGAATTTATTTTGTAACATAGAGAATATCTTAGACTTCATATCACAATTATCTCCAAAAACAAAAATGTCATCGACATAGATTGCCAAAATCAAGAGCAAATTATCCTGTTTTAAAATGTAAACACATGGTTCAAAGTTTGACTGATTAAAACCAATGTTGAGCAAAGCTTTATGAATTTCTTGGTTCCAACTAGAAGCAGCCTGTTTTAACCCATACAAAGCTTTGTTCAACTTCACTACTTTACAAGAACTGTTATCAGAATTTTTAATTGATAATCCTTTTGGTAGGTACATATACACATTTTCATTAAGAGTTCCATGAAGAAAGGCAGTGACAACATCCCAATGACAAATAAACCAGTTAAATTGGATAGCTATTGAAAATAAAATTCTCATAACACTTGTGCGGACAACTGGAGAATATGTATCAAAGTAATCAACTCCAAACTTTTGATTATATCCCCGAGCCACCAATCGAGCTTTATATTTAAGGACATTGCCATCACTGTCTCTCTTTATTTTAAACACCCACTTACTATCTATAGGCGATACATTTTTAGGTAGATCAACAACAGTCCAAGTTTTATTGTCTTTTAACGAAGAAAGTTCCTCATTAACTGCCTGCTTCCAACAATCTGGCAAACTATTAATGTCACTAAAGTTAGAACATGCTTCAGATTCATCAATACAAGCATACACATGATAGTCTTTATATTCTTTCTTTTTTCTATCACGCAATGGATACCTACGAGCACACATGTTATCATCACTTATATCACTGGACTGACTTTCACTATCAACAGGACACACTTCAATTTGATTGTTAGCTTCTACATTTAAATCAGCAGCAGGATAAAAATGTTCAGCCTCACCTGTACTGTCTTCATCCTCACCATGTTCTGCGGGCACATGCTCCTCTGATACATGTTCCCCAGACTTATCGCCGTGAGAAACATCAGAATAAGTTTGTAGCATGGTTTCAGCTTCAGGTGTGATAATTTCTACCTGATCAATTTCTTTATTATCAAGAAAATCTTCACTCCTAAAGAAATCCGTGCATGTTTCTTCAGGTAAAAATTTGACATCTCTAGACAGTATTATTTTCTTCTCTTCTGTCCATATTCTATATCCATCTTTATCATGAACATAACCAACTAAATAGCCTTTAATAGCCTTTTTATCTAATTTTCTTCTTTTCTGATCTGGTATATGCACATAACATTTAGTACCAAAAATTTTCAGGTGATGGATGTCTGGTTCTCTTCCAAACCACAAACCATAAGGAGTAGATTCATTATTTATACCAGTGGGGCCTGTTCTATTCAAGACATATGCCGCAGTATTCACCGCTTCAGCCCAAAGACACATTTCAAAATTATTGGCAAACAACATACTTCTAGCAGCCTCAATAAGTATTCGATTTTCTCTTTCAGCGGCTCCATTTTGCTGAGGGCTGTATGGAATAGTAACTCTGTGATTCACCCCAAATAAACTCAGTATTTTTTCCATTTCTACATTAACAAACTCCTTTCCGCCATCAGTAATCAGCTCCTTCACTAAATGACCATTAATTTTAGTTTCCTGTAAATATTGTCTTGTAGTATTTGACACCTCAGATTTTTCTTTTAGAAAATAAACTTTTCTGTACTTTGTGTAATCATCTTTATAACAAACAAAGTACCTGGATCCATTAATAGACTTTACCGGTAATGGACCACAAACATCAGCATGTATAATTTGACCAGCAGATGTTGCTCTAATTTCTCTTGAATGAAATGGTAATCGTGTCATTTTTCCATACATACAACCACTACAAGTTTTCTTTGAAGGTTTCACATTAATGCCTCTCTTCTTTAATGCTGCTTCAACATGACGCATATTTTGGTGGCAAAATCTCTCATGCCAAATTTGAAGATCGATTTCTTCTGCTAACATACATGAGTTTACTGGTAGAACAACTCTCAATAACAAATTATACAAAGTACCTTTGCCTTTTAATCCAATAGCTTTGATGTCACCTTTCTCATTTTTAAATATGCGCTTATTAGAGTCAGCAATTTCAATAAGGCCATTTTGTAATGCAGATCCTGAAGAAAATAAATTTTGCTTGCAATCAGGTACATACCAAGCATCTTTTAAGAAAGCATTTTCCCATTTACCATATATCAACATTTGGACTTTAATTTTTCCAACTCCAAAGGCATGCATTTTTCTACCATCACCGAGGTTCAGGGGTATTGGTTTTTCAAAACTTTCAAATTCAGAAAACCACTCTCGGTGTCTCGTCAAATGGTGAGATGCGCCAGAATCTATTATCCAGTGTTCATTATTAATGCTTTCATTATTAACTACCATAAATGCCTGCCCTTCAACAGCATTAAAAGCACCTTTATTTTTATTCTTTAGTTTAAAGCAAAACTTTTTTATGTGGCCCTTCTTTTTACAATAATGGCAAGTAGGCAAAGTCTTTTTGTCAGAATTAATATTGGTAGCAACCAAAGCTAAATCGGACACTTCCTTTGAATGAGTCTCTTGAAGCCTCTGTTCATGCAGACGAAGCCTTTCCATTAATATTGTGACATTTCTATCTTTAGATGGCACCGACTCCCAAGCATTTCTAAATTCCAAATAATCACTGGGAAGAGTGTTTAATATACGATTAAGCAATAACGACTTTGGCAAAGTACAATTTTCTTCTTTTAACTCATTGTTTAACTGACCAAATAATCGCTGTAGTTTGGACACATGCATAGCGATGCTATCAGAAGGTTCTTTTTTGTATGTAAAAAGCTCGCAATACAAAAGGTCTAAGCGTCTATCATTCTTTTGTTCATACACCGAATGTAAAATATCCCACATTTCCTTAGCTGATTTGCAATTCAAAAGATGCTGTTTTGGCTCATTACTCACAGTAGAACCAATCAAATATCTTGCAATAGCTTCTTTATCGTTGTACTCCTTCAACAACTGTGCATCTTCAGGTTTCACAGCTACACCGGTAATATGGTCGGTAACTTTGTACAATGTGAGTTGCAGGTCAATATCGAATTTCCAAGAAATCCAATTCGAGTCACCTTCTAATTTTTCTACTACCACTTTGTCCCATCTTACAGACATGATTGCTATTACAACACAAACTGAAATAGGTCAGAATCAGTTCACAACACAAAGCACATGTCCAGTCCAAACGAAAGAGGTTACCGGTAGGCGCGAATTTCTGCTCCCACGAAAGTACTACAATTACGGCACGAATAGTACTTGTAAAACGCGGAAACTCTGGGATCATAACCTGTTAATGGATATAGCAGAGAGAAGCCTAACAGGGAGCAGAAGAACATAAAAATATTATAATTGACAAAATATTTTATTCGCGGGAAGAACATACAACGCCACACAACCACATGACAAGCAAGTGACTGTCAAACATGACAGTGACATAGGTTAAAAAACTGCGTTTGGTTCATACTAACACTACAACACACCCCCTCAAACCAGTTTTTAACTACAATTATGAGTACCAAAAATAAAAACTTAAATTCTTAATATAATGATAAATGTTTCATAAATTTAGCAAGTCTTTTACCATTTACTGGTTTAGTAAGCAAATCTGCAACCATCTCTTCTGTTGACAAATAAGTTATTACAATACTATTATTCAATACAGCTTCTCCAACAAAGTGAAACTTAACATCAATAATGGCCCATAACCTGTTAATGGATATAGCAGAGAGAAGCCTAACAGGGAGCAGAAGAACATAAAAATATTATAATTGACAAAATATTTTATTCGCGGGAAGAACATACAACGCCACACAACCACATGACAAGCAAGTGACTGTCAAACATGACAGTGACATAGGTTAAAAAACTGCGTTTGGTTCATACTAACACTACAACATAAATATATACGGACAAATCACACAGATTGAGCTAGCCCCAAAATAAGTTCGAGACTTGTGTTATGGGATACTAACTCAACGATACTATATTTTATAACAAATACATATATAGATAAACATCCAAGACCCAGGGCAATCTGAAAAAGATCATTTTCCATCTTGACCTGGCCGGGGATCGAACCCGGTCACTCCGTGTCGCAGGCAGGCGTGTTGACCGCTGCGCCACGGAGCTAGTTAGTATCCCATAACACATGTCTCAAACTTACTTTGGGGCTAGCTCAATCTGTGTTATTTGTCCGTATATATTTATTTTATTTATTTAAACACACTTTTATTGCCACACGCCATTATGTGTGATGTTAAAGCTCCGTCTACCCCGTACGGGACAAAGACGTGATAACGATATTCATATGGGCATATAAGTTCGTTCGCCGGGCCTCAGAGCGCCCCGTTAAACTTTACGACGTATTCCTCCGCCGGCGTTAAAAAGAAGCACCTCGCCGGTAATACCCGCAGTCCCGACCAACCAATTTCCCTGTAGGATTTGCCGAGGGAACTGCGCTGCTGAATCAAATATATTTCATGATTTGCATTGAATTTGTGTCGATATAACTATTGCTGTTGAAGTTATAATTCTAGAGGATATTTCGTTGCAATTTGTAAGTAATTTTAAGCTTTTTGAACAAATACTGAATAATATAATTTTATTTATGTTCTCATTTGACTGTCCAAAAAAATTTTTTCACTTTAGTTCGCTTGACTATGGGTATTCAATAATATACCAATGTGTACTTTGTATGACATGTGAGGAATTGGAGAAGACAAATTAACGAGACACATTTTGTGATTCGTTGGCTGGTAAGCGTTTAGATATTTTAGATATTGTTAAGCTCACGCGGTCCTTTTACAGATCACCATGTGCCATCAAGATTTGGGGAAAATACAAAATAAACTGAAGGTTAGACGTGCTTCTAACTTTTCATCGGCCCCCGTAAAAATAAGATGAAATTATGTGTATACAAAATTCATCATGTATTAATGTTAAATCCTGAAAGCGAAAAATAGAAGCAAATATACAACATATGCCTTTAAAATATAAGTGGCAATTCTATTTGTCGCGGCGGCCATTTGGCCGATACTTTGTTGCATACATAATTTAACCACACCAATATATCATAATAAAAATAAATGACAATAATTTCCTAAATAGTTTGTGTTTTATTCAAAATCAACATCGGCCCTTCAAATTTAACCACCCTTTAATTTGAACAAAATAAATTTCATACTTTATACAAACAGTTTCACTCGAATATTTTAGGTTGTATCGCCGAAAAGTTTCATCCCTTTAGAGGGCCGTCTTCAGGGCGAGTATCTGTACAAAGCCGTTTGTTTTAGGTTTGAATAATAGCCACCTCGCGGTACTTCTAATAAATCATCATTATCTTCTCAGCTACAAGAAATCCAAAACAAAGACTCCCCCCAAGGATTTCCAATATGATCGATTGGAAGCTAGGTACGAGGCCGTCATTCAAGAACCTTTCTGTCCCATCTGCCATAGGTTAACGCGAGAAAATAATATAAATAGAGTACCTACTAACATGTAGAGGTGAAATGTCACACAGAAGGCAATATGCTGTGCAAAGGGATTGCAATACCTAATACGTGCTTCTGATCACAGAGGGTTATGAGATCATAATATTGAAAACCTATTTTTATTTTACTATTGCTATAAAGGATATTGCGTATCGTTTACATGTGTATGTTTAGATGCTATTGCCAGCTCTGTTCATATTATAACTACCTGTTTCCATTATACTAACGTATTTCGATATTGATAAGGGAGACGAGAAAATATATAAGTATATAATATACCAGCTTTTCTGATCAAGCCGGAATGACTTCACAAAAATTTTTCTACATTTTCTATGAAGACTTACACCAGCTATACCAAAATAATAAAAAGAATCCATAATTTGAATCGACGAAAATAACTAAAAATTATCGAAACTGTTCACGATCACGTTATTTGGTGAATAGTCATCATCATCATTTCGTGTAGATGACACGGTCAATCGACCATGCACACCCTGGTGTCTCTGACGTGGTGAGTAGTCGGATAGCCGAACAAAGGGACAGACAGACACAGGAAACAGGGTATGTTAAACAGGTATTATGTATGAAGGCTTATTACAGGACTGATGGTTTTCTAAACGGTAAAAAATATCTGGGCAATGTTCGGTGCATGCACCTTTGTCATGATATAAATTACATAATTGGTACAATTTGTATGTATTGTGATTTGACATTGAATCAAAAATATAATAAACATTTTTTTCTTTACTTTTATTTCATACTAGCTTTTGCCCGCGGCTCCGCCCGCGTCAATGTCGATCTCTCGGGAATAGCACTTTTTCCCGGGATAAAAGGTAGCCTATGTCCTTCTCCGTACTTGAGACAGAGAACTTGTATGCAAAATTTCATGATGATCGGTTTAGTACTTAGGGCGTGAAAGCGTAACAAACAAATAAACAAACAAACAAACTCACTTTCGCATTTATAATATTACTAGCTTTCGCCCACGGCTCCGCCCGCGTCAATGTCGATCCCTCGGGAATAGTACTTTTTCTCGGGATAAAAGGTAGCGTATGTCCTTCTCCGTACTCCAAAAAACTTGTATGCAAAATTTCATAATGATCGGTTTAGTAGTTACGGCGTGAAAGCGTAACAAACAAACAAACTCACTTTCGCATTTATAATATTAGTGAGGATTATTTTAATTTTATTTTATGACATGACAATATAAGCTCAAGTCCACACATTTACTTCTAAGTATGTCGTCGTCATTTTTTTAGTCAGTAAGAGGTTAGCCTATTTGTCAAGTATTCGTTACTTAGGGTTGCGACCTGGGTCAGCTGTAATCCGCTTTTACGAGCTCGGAGACACGTGACCTGTCGGGTCAAGGACTAATTTATTAGATACGCTGCTGCTAGCTGACGTGACTGCTTGTTACCCATTCGTTACGATTAGAATACAATATTCCAAACGTATGTCACGAGGGTATTTTACATAAATCTGAAAATCTTTACTCCGGCCGTCGAAATTACGTTTTCCATAATTCTAAATCCTCTAAAATTCATATTCATCATATCATCTTTTATTACAAATCCGTCGTTACAAAAAGTCTAATGCTTAAAATTATGAATGAAATTTCCAAATCTAAAATTGTAAAATTTAATGTACGATCCGATTGTTAAATTCCATTGTAGTAAAATTTCGAATACAACATTAAAACGAGTGTCGCATTTTAAACTAAAACGAGTGTAGCATTTTAAATATCTATGTTTCTGAGGACCTTAAGGACCAGATGGACATTAGGCGAGAGCGTAGGGCGTTGGCGGCAAGATGCAATATGTTGGCACACAGATTCGCAAAGTGAAGCAAGGAAGCCAAATTAATTTTGTTCAAAGCTTGTTGCCAGACATTTTACACGGCCGCCCTGTGGACCAACTATACGCAGACTGCTTTAGACCGGCTAAGAGTTCAATATAATAACGGGTTCAGAATGTTGATAGGGCTCCCGCGTTACAGTAGTGCATCTGGCATGTTCGCGCTGGTGCGGACTGATGACTTTTATGCTATTATGAGAAAAAAGACAAATTCATTTCTAACCAGAACGCGCGGTAGCACTAACAGCATTCTGAACCTTTTTATTAATAAAATGGACTTGCAACTTAGCACACTTCATAAGTGTTCTTGTTAGACATAACTGACGGTCACCTCTGGGTAACTCAATTATTAATTCTTAAAGAAATGTTACTAAACAAAACAAATGGGCCTCGTTGTTGCCAAAATAAACCTATTATTATTATTAAAATGTCTGGTAAACCTGAGTATCAAAGCATTAAATCGCATGCAAACAAGCAAGAAACCTTGCTTGTTTGCATGCAAGTGCTTGCTTGTCGCATGCTTGCTTGCTTGCATATAGCATACTTATGCAATAAGCAAACAAGCATGAAATTCGCTTCGCTTGAGAAGTCGGCTGCTCCGTTTCCTCACCACCTTCGCTCGCTACAATTAAGTCTTGTCCCCTCCTTTCATTTATTTATCTCACTTCATTTTCCTGACTATTAATAATCATTATTTTGTTTCTGACGAGTTATGAAATTCCAATTGAAACTCGGCATCATCTAAGTCAGATTTTATTTTGCATTTGAGTGTTCCCATAATTAGTACCGTGTAACAACAGTCATCTCCTCATTTGAACATTTCCCGGTTGCATCCTCAGCTGACGTATTACTTACTAGCTCATCAACCTCATCATCACCAGGTCTTTTTAGTCTCCACTGCAGGAGCATAACCCTCTCTGTACTACCGGAGCCATACTTGGCCAGAGCAGACAGAGGATTTGGCCTACACTCTCCTCGCTGGCCAGACGGGTTGGAGAGGTCGCATTGATGTTTATGAGCCTCTTACGACCTCCACGGGAAGACTTGGAGTGGTCCTATTCTACTCTGCCGGAAACCACACGGCTAACTCACTTACTAGCTGTTTCTCCTTTATTCTATTTCTTGAACCGTAGTAGGTAGAGACTAGATTTTTTTACAGCATGTGTATTATGTTGCCAGTATAACAAAAAATAAATACAGAATAAAATAAATAATTAAAGGTGGTCCCATACAAGAAACCTGTGATTTAAGCGTTATTGTCGATTCTGTTGAAGATACTGCTTAATAATTAATAAGCACGCGTTTTAAAGAGTTTAATTAACCTTAAGTGATATCTTGGAAGAGGTCTTAAGCGTACTTATACATTACAGTCCCCAATACAAAAATATATTATAGGTAAATATAGGCTTCCTAAAATAATATAATAAGTCCGTCAGTTAGATAATTAAAACATATTGGATACGTATTTTTTCTTTTGTCGATTAAACAAAAAATATACAGATATAGCCCTTTGAAGTTCCGTGTGCCGTCATAGTTTGCTACACTTTTTAGCAAGCTTTGACGTCACGAGCCCCCACTCATGAACTTTGAAGCGCTTTATCTTTATCATTTATTGTTTACTAGCTGTTGCCCGCGGCTCCGCCCGCGTTAGTGTCGATCCCTCGGGAACAGTAGAATTTCCCGGAATCAAACATACCCTATGTCCTTCCCCGGGCCTCACACCTCCATACCAAATTTAGCGTAAAAAAACGACAGATAGAATTACTTTCGCATTTATAATATTAGTATTAGTATAGAAGTATGGATATTATTTATACCAGTCCAGAAATCAGAAAATTTCCATAAAACCTTTACCCTCCCATTTTACCCCTTTAGGAGTGAATTCAGTCCATTTCACCCACATATATCTTTTTTAATTGTAATCGAGAACTTACATACCTATTTATTTTCATACTTCATAGTCCAGAAATGAGAAAATTTCCAAACAAACTTTATCCCCCTTCTGGGGGTTTTTTTCCAGTTAACCTACACAGATCTTTTTCAATTGTAATCGTGAATTTATTTACCTATTTTCATACTTCTAAGTCTAGAAATGAGTAAATTCCTATACAATCTTTACCCCGCTATTTTACCCCTACAGGGAAAAATATCGTCCATTTTACCTACACAGATATTTTTAATTGTAACCTAGAACTTATATACTTATTTTTATACGGCTAAGTCCAGAAATGAGAAAATTTCCATACAAAGTTTATACCACCCATCCACCCTCATTTTACCCCTTAAAGGGGGAATTTAGCAAATTTCATCTACCTACACACATCTTTTTTAATTTTAATCTAGAACTTATATACCTACTTTCATACTTCTTAGTCCAGAAATTAGAAAATTCCATTTAAATTTTACCCCTTAAGAAGTTAAATTTCTTAAAAATACTTTCTTAGCGCTCACTCACATCTTTAAAAGAACCCCTGTATCAAATTTCAAGTTTCTAGGCGCAGCAGTTTAGGTTGGTTTGCCGTTTGCCCGCGGCTACGCCGCCGCCGTTAGTGTCCATCCCTCAGGAACAGTTTGGAACCTTAAAGGGGTGACTCAAAAAAAAATTCCTCATTTCCATACAAAAATTCCCGCCGCCCGGCCAGGTTGTATGGGAATGTCGAATTTTATTTTGAGTTCCCACCATTGTTCCCATAGGAAAAGTTGTTCATTTTGTTGGTCTGAGTCACCCCTTTAAGGGTCCGAAACGATAAAAAATTCATCGTGTATGCAAACTAATGCCTTAAGTTCATTCAAATGACGATAACTTTTTTTTTAATGAACCGATTTTGATGAAACAAACTTTAAATGTTTTGCTGGGTTAAAACAAACCAATTGGTGAAAGTTTGAAGTAAATCGGTTCAGTATTTTCGGAGATAATCGTGATCATACATACAGACAGACAGACAGACAGAAAGACAGACAAGAAATTCGAAAAAAAATTTTTTGCTTTCTATTATTCTTTTTAAGTGTCCCTCTATCCATTTCAGTCAAAAATTCTAAATGTACAGACAAAATATTTTTACTGTTTTATTATATGTATAGTTATATGTATAGATTTGACAAATAAAAATTACGTGTCCAATATGTTTTGAACTGACGGACAAATTTTGATATTATTATTTTGACCCAGGAAACTAGCGTATTGTAGGGTGGTACAGAATTCTTGGTGTGTGTTACTGTTAATGCGACTCACCCTTGTCCAGTGTCTATTATTATTTGTTACGCCACTCTAAATTTGTAACAGATCATTATCTCCAACCTTTGTATTTGGCGCATATCATCCGGTCGCAGTTAGTTAGCCATACTCACTAGAAATCGATTGTTCGCGACCTCAAACCGCAGTTCATTGAACCTTATACTTACATAACTAGGAGTCTGTGTGACTATTGGCTCGGAATCACTTGGAATCAATACGTATTGTAGTACCCACAGGTTTATTCATATGTTACTTCATAATATAGTTTGAAAATCAAACATGGAGTTCATTATTAATTATTATTATTTATCGGAACTTGTGATCTTATTGTAAATTACGTATTTTTCCGGTACGGTAATTTTTTTCCTATGTGGTATGGGAAACTTTATCAATAGTAGATTGTTAAACGAGGGTCGAAAGAATCAATTCCCGAGGTATTTAGACATTTTAGGAATTGATTATTTTACCCGTGTTAAACACTCTACTTTTCAAATGCGAGTAAAATTAAACTAGTTGTTTATCTAAACTATTTATTAATAATATAATACATAATAATATTAGTAGTACCTATTAATCTATGTAGACTTTTAAAATTTTAATTATGGACTCACCGCGTAATAGCATTACAATTAGTCCGTTAGTTAGATAATCAAAAAATATTGGACACGTATTTTTCCTTGTGTCAAATAAACAATAAATAATAAAGATAAAGCGCGTCAAAGTTCAGGAGTGGGGGCTCGTAACGTCAAAGTTTGCTAAAAATTGTAGTAAACTATGACGTCACACGGAACTTCAAAGAGCTGTATCTTTATAATTTTTTGTTTAATCGACAAAAGAAAAAATACGTGTCGAATATTTTTTGAATATCTAACTGACGGACTAATTATATTTTTTTAGGAAACTAGCCTATTGTGGCGGCTTATTCCGCTCAAAGAAGTTTGCACTAAGTTCACACTGGCTGTTTAGAAAGTCACATGGCCACAGCATTTTTTTTATTACTTTTTTTTTACATAAATCTCTTTACAGCTGACAGCAGTTCTATTTTTAAAGTTCATTCCGGCCCTTAAGTAGGAAGTAATTTGTATGAGTTTTTCCCTCCCTATGGAGGGAAGCAGCATTTTCCACCCAATAATCAGATCAAAACAACACTACTTTCCGACAAATGAAAAATTATTTTCTTGTCTTATAAACCTATATATTTAAAAACAAAGTGAACTTTTTGTATAATTTTACTTGACTAGTGTTGTCAACAGAACGGTTTTACTACAATTATACTGACCGGGTTCTAGCGTTCAACTCCAAATATATCTATAGATAGGTACTTGTCTTAAGCATCGCAAGAAGGTTTTTTTTTGTAAGGTGGAAAACATAAACTCTTTTTTTTATTCTTGGTTTAAGTATACGCATATCCTGTAAGCCTAAATCAGGTTAATAGTTCGGCACAACAGCCAGTAATAAAAGCTATAATGAGCTTTTTACAAAGCCGCTGTATCTCACCGTTTTGTTAAAATTCGCAAATGTATAATTGGGGGCATTTCATAACTTTCATGAGTTGTATAAAAATATGGCTGCAGTTACGCAACCACACAGAATATGGAGATAACAGATATTGAGTTCACAAATACAAAATGTAAAGAAAAACCTGAACGTTCCTTGAAGGTCGTATGTGTAAGGGGCCAACACTGGTGCTCAGATTTTTCAAGCTGTCTAAAGGCATCTGAATGACTTGAAGGGGTGATTCAATGCATTGATATGACCAATGGACATTTTTAAACAAAAATGTCCAGCCGCCCGGACAAATTGTATGGGAACGTCAAAAAGAAATTGAGTTCCCAGCATTGATCCCTTAAGAGAAGTTGTTCATATCGACGGTCTGAATACAGGTTTTTTTTTTGTACATTTTTTAAGGTATAAAAGAGACACAGTTACTCACAAAGAGTTCTTTGGTCTATATCACTGGGCCTACGCATTGGTAGTCATCGGTTAAATTGGTAACCAAAAGTGACATAATAACATTTCGGCTTCCTTCGTGATGTGGAAGGCACGTGTACCATTGTCCCCAGCTCTCATCATTACAAGCATTAACATATATTCTTAAATTGATAGCATAATATTGATATCAATAGTTGGTTGTTAGTTAAATATATGGTTAAAAGTGTTTACATTATTTTATGGTTGTTAATTTTTTTATAGTGTGTGTGAGGATGTTATTTTCCATTACGTATAGCTGTCTCCTCGCCGTGTGGTAGAATAGAACCACTCCAAGTCTTCCCCTGGATATGTCGTAGAAGGCAACTTAGGAATTACAAGCTAAACAAAGCTTATAAACATTTGTGAGACCTCTCCAACCTGTCTAGCCAGCGTGAAGAGTGTAGGCCAAGTCCTCTGATTGCTCTGGCCAAGCATGGATCTAGTAGTACAGAGAGGGTCGTGCTCCTGTAGTGGAGACTAAAAAGACCTGATGATGATGATGATAGCTGTCTTATTTGACATATAACGGCTATCTAATGATAACAGCTGGCACGTTACGGTGTTGATTACTCACAACAAGGACTAAGTTGATTATAAAATTCTTCTCTTTTACAGTGCCATCTGTTTATATTCAACGTCATTTTCGCTGTTGACAAGCTGTGCTCCCTTTATATCTCGTTCCGAATATAATTTGTTGCGGTTGTTCCACGTAAGCCTCAGCCATTATTTTGCGTCATAACCGAGGAGTTATGTGCCTAACATAGAGTCGATAAATGCAGAGGCCAAGCTATCAAGCAAATATTAAAAAGTTAATCTCAAAATGCATAAAATAGCTTCAAGTCCCAGACCCACCTACCCTAGCAAAGATTTTTACATATATCTTAAAGGGCATTTTCTAAATCTATATCATTAATACTTCAGGGATCTTAATTGATCATTTTAAATGATCTAACTAATCTAAGTCATTGTCAGCAAGACTAATTATATATATGTGGTTAAAATATATATATGTACTTATAAATATGGTAGACTCTCATCGTCTATATAGGAATAAGCTAGCTGTAGAAACGTTTTGGCAATGTATAATTTATAAATTGTCTAGTATATTAGTAACATTTAAGCCTGTTTGTTTCTCATATTAAATAAATAAAAAAAAAAAAAAAAGTGCTGTTTCAAGTCGTCTGGTGGGATTTTGGAACGAGATTAGCGTTTTTGGGGAGGACGGACACAAAGATTCAAGCGATTAGCCAATGGGGTCGGATACGATTACCATAACACATGTTTTAGTGGTAACTACAACTCGATATTTTTCATTACCTTTGAAATGTGTCTTTATTCCTTAAAAGTGTCATTTCATTTTTGTTTATTTCATTCATGCTTCAGTGGCATACGTATGTGCATTTCAAGAATATTACAACTAAAAATAAAAACGCAGGTGATCGAATATGTTTTGGCCATTGTTATTAATAATTGTGAAAAGAACTTACAAACCTTTTATAGATTTATCAAAGAAAACAAAACACATCTTCTAAAAAGTGTCACTCAGGACAAGGCAAAGTCCAAATCTTTAGGCATTTAGAAGTTATTGAGTGCGTTGTAATTATTTGAGAGGACATGTAAGAAAGTCTTCTATGCTAGTCTGGGATAAAAGAAAAAACGTATAAATGTGCTAGCTGCTTCTCTTCCCGCGCAGATCGTAAATCGAGAATCGCCGATTAAGGGATTGGACTAAAATGTGCGGAATCATGTCAAAAGGCGATGCGGCTAGCAACCCATCACTATTGTGATTCCGTCTACATGCCCTCCAACATGCTAAATGTGGCCATAAGGTCTTAGAGACCTAGGGTCTGTCTATCCCGTAAGGGAAAAAGACATGATACTATGTATGTATGTAAATATGTATGTATGTAAATATGTATGTATGTAAATATGTATGTATGTAAATATGTATGTATGTAAATATGTAATAATAGATGTCGTGATATCTATTTTCTTCGACGAGTAAAATCACTAACATGCTAAGTGTGATCTTATAGACCTGGGCTCTGTCTACCCCGTAGGGGTTAAAGAAGTCATAGTATGAATGAATGAAAAAAGTCACTAATGTAAACGCACTGAAATCGTACTCAGATGAGAGAAAGTTGCTTATGTGAGCATCGGCTGTAACACGCTTAGTATTTCCAATAATCTCTTTTATACTCCCAAATAGAAACGCCGGTATTATTGATAGGTACGTAAAGTCCTTATTTCGGGCAATTCCGCCAATTACCCTCGGTTCGTTTGTAACGTTTAATGTCGACGTTATGTGCTCAGCTTTTTATTCCCCTGTTACAATGTTGACGAGCACTTCTGCTAGATAATGAAACTAGGAAAGATCTTTATTAGTATCCGGGCGTTCGTCAAATAGTAACACTATAATTTATGGATCTAATAAATACTATGTTGTGGAATGAGCCTTACTTTTTCTGTCTCAGCACGGAGTTCTTAAACAACTTGCGCGTTTCTTGGTTTTTTTAGTGTATATTTGACGGCAAACGAACAGACGAGCCACCTGATGGAAAGTGGTCACAGTCACCGTCGCCCATGGACATCTGCAACACCAGAGCCAGAGGAGGTCAATTCAATTCAATTCAATTCATTTATTCTTAAAATAATAATACATTGCATGCGAATATTTTTACTTAAAACTAGTCACTAAATTATTACATTTATGTTTGTATGAAATAAAAAAGCACATTTAAAAATTAAGTATATTATTATAGGTAGTCTAAAATTATATTTTTATAATGTCAATAGTAAATATACAAGTCTAAAGTCATCAACACTGTAACAGCACTTTTTCAGCACCAATGATCTTAATTGATTTTTGAATATAGATAATTTTCTGCATTCGAAATGTGGGTTTACCGTAGAATGCTAAAAAATCCTGGGTGCAGAGAGTACGTAATACCACCGTCTTGCAGAAAATGGACAAAGAACTGGAGATCCTCAAAAGCATCAAGATTAGGAAACTTAAATACCTGGGCCACATAATGCGTAATAACAAATATGAAATCCTTCAACTTATCATACAAGGGAAGATCCAAGGCAGAAGGAGGCCTGGACGAAGAAGAACATCGTGGCTGAAAAATCTACGCCAATGATACACCAAGAGTACGCGATCCTTATTTCGAGCAGCCGTCTGAAAGGTGCAGATCGCAATGATGATTGCCGACCTTCGTTGAAGATGGCACTGGAAGAAGAAGAAGAAGATAATTTTCTCTCTGACTTAAGTTCTATTGGCAATTTATTAAATAAACTTACAGTCTGATGTTACAGTGCTAATGCGTTGCAGACTCTTATGATACCTTTAGTTACATACCCAATGAGTCCCCATTAGCCTACGCTGCCCGTCATGCTGACTGTTACAAGGCTAATACCTTTTGTACCTAATAGTCATAGATTTATTTTTTTTACAAAATGTGTATTTCTGTTGATGTTGCTACACTAATATTATACGATAAACGTAATTTTCGTTTGCGACTTTGCTCGTTTCTTTAAAGGACTGTATCTTTTGAATCCAATTAGATAAAGACTAGGCATTTACACAAAACATGCATGCGTACTATTAAAAAAAATACACAAAATTAAATAAAAAATGTTGTTGTTATTTCTGAGAGGGCTGTCCATTGAACCATTTTAACAAAATATGCACTATTTAGTAATTTCAGGTTCAATTACTCCTGACATGTTATTAACATATAACTATGTCAGAACTACTTCTTTTGAAACATCGAAAATGAATCCAAAAACATCTCGTTTACAAAACATAAATAAATAGCGCCCTGGAAATAAAATTGTCATGATATGTAATGAAACTATTAAAACTAGGACTTTTAACTAAAACACAAAAGTACAATAATCAGAGATCTACTAATTTAATAAAATCTGCGTCAATTTAATACATGGCTTTACTGTTTAATATTGTAATCACTACCATAACTATTTTAATTCGATAATGGAATTCCTCGTCATGACCGTTGAGCTAAATTCACAATTGGGAAGCAAGTTTAATTTAAATATTATTTATTTTTGATACTGGCACGAACCAGTTTTTAAAGATAACCAAAGGTCAACTAACGATTCTAATATTAAAAAATATAATTTTCTTGTCTTTGAAATTCAAATCTATCCATTTAACGAATATAAATGTTATATGGATCGCATTTTCCCAGCCCTTTTATGCAAGTATTTCGTGAAAATCATCTGGCGCGGTCTAGAGGGAAACGTGTTTCGTGTGACGTTTAAACTGTATCAGTCAAAAAGTGTCACTTTAAAAAAAGACTTGTTTTTGTTCAAACTTTATTTTTAACAGCATAACCTCTCAATATTTTAATAATATATTTGACTTTCTACTCACCATTCAACTCGCCTTATAATTTCAACCAATGTGATATTCCCGTTACGTCAATCCTCGGTAATGTCGCGCGACATGCGACCTTATCACTAGATCTTTGTTTTAGCGCTTTAAATTACCTAATTGTGCACGATTAACGGGAATCATTTTAATAATGAGTTTCTGGCAGGAACTTCCTGGTACCTTTGTCACGATCACTGGAATACTCAGTGTACTGTCACTGACACAGATATAAAACGTAAATAATAAAATTATTAAATAATAAAGTATTTCAGCCAGCGAAACTATTTTTTCACAAAACAATACTAAACTAAGAATAGTGGTACCTAATTTGTATAAAATCCGAAAATTTACCAAGTAAGGATTTTTAACCAGAACTTTTAACTGAAAGCCAATAGCGGAGGTTTATTTTAATCCACTAATCTAGATTTATTTTAATCCCATTAAAATAACCGAAACTGCCCCTTAAATGATCAAAACTGCTAAAAGAACTATACAATATACCTATGTCTTATGAGTCTTTTCCTATTCTCATTTTCTTTTTATTTTCATTATTACGTTCTAAATGAAAACGATGCCTTTTAGTTAATAAACATACATAAACCAAGAAGCGCAAATTTGGAAGAGAGTATTTAATACGAAATTCCTGATTCCGGAATAAGTTTGTAAACCTTAAAAGGGAAATGTTCCTAACGCGTTATAACTCCGACCGAAGTCACAAGAATTCTAAACAAGGAGCGTAATAAACGTACAAATAAAGTCATCAAACAACTTCTGCGAATGTGAGGAGTCCCGGAAACGGGCTTTGAATTAAAGCTTCCGGAGAAGGGGAGGAGGGCTCTCAAAGAGGAAAGTTATGAGCGAACCAACTCGTCGAGGCTGAGACGGACGGACTGGCATACGGGTACGACACAAGTCTCATTTATGCAGGTATATGAATTAAACTAACTGTTGCCCGCGGACGATATGATTAATTAGGTCTTTTCTTAGTATAGATGAATAATTTTCCCCCGTTTTCAAAACATTTTTTATTGATGCATCGCTCCTATAGGTCGCAGCGTGATGTTTCTTAGCCTAAAACCTTCCTCAATAAATGGACTATGCAACATAAAAAGAATTTTCCAATTTGAATCTGTAGTTCCTGAGATTAGCGCGATCAAACAAACAAACAAACAAACAAACTCTTCAGCTTTATAATATTATTAGTATAGATAATATGGCTGCATGTACTCACTGGCCTGAGCATATAAAAAGCAGCATCTGCCAGCTGCTACTAATAGCGGGCAAAACCTTTAAGACGGTAAAGGTAATAAGCATAATCTTAACAATTCATTTAAATAGGAGATTGGCTAGCCAGCTATTACTGTTTCAATTTCCCGTAGGTCTTATTGTGGAATACTAATAAGTAATGCGGTCTTATATTCTGACCCTAACTTTGTGTATTTCTTGAGGGAAAAAAACTTCAAGGGTTTCGTACCCTATTATTAGAGAACTTCGCCCTTCTAGCAGTATCCTCCTCCATACCAGATGCCAGTTCATCTGAGTGGGTTCTCAACTCTTTTATTGTTCGTGCTACAAAGATTTATTCAGAAAATAGGTCATTTCAGGCACTTTTTCATTTTAATTCACATTTTGAATAATGCTTATTTAATTATATTCAAATTATTAATTATTGTTCAAAAGTTACAAACTACTAGCGTTTCAGAACTGACCACTGCAGGGAAAGAAACTCTTTTCAACAGTATTGGTTGCCTACTTGCCTGAAGGGCTTTTGATGATGTTTTATATATTTATCATTTCCTTCTTTTTATTTCATGTTATATACAATTTCAATTTACATAATTTTGTGGAAAATGTTACACGTGGTAGGGATCGAGCGGACAACAACAACAGATAAGACTAGTGGTTCTGCGAGAACAGTAGACCTCGCGAGCCCTTACAACCAACATCTACATTTGCCCTCCAGTGCTCTAAAATATATCTGTTACTGATATGCTAATTGACTAAAGGTTGATTTCCTTCAGTTACTATTTCCCAATCCCCGCTGCTCTTAATAAGGTACCAGAGGAAACGGAAATTTAAACCTACATTCCCTTTACCAGAAGACCCGACCAGACCCTTTTTTAAGAGGAAACACTAAGCTCGAGAGAATTGGAAAATAGATATTTATAATATCTATTGCTGTCGCGCCGCGTGCCCAAACAAACCCCGCAGAGTGCGATAGAGATAACTGCAGCTCGGCCGGAAAATACTTATAAAAATTACACAAAATTAACGCTTCGTAGTCTGATTTCTTCTCCAAAACTTAACCGATTTAATTTTTTATTACATTAAAAATTACTTTTTAATTTAAAATAAGCTATGGCTGTGTTTCTGCGTTTCTTTTTCTTATATAATTGCCCTAATTTGTGTTCTTGATGTTTAAACACAACGGAAATTCGCAACACACACAAAATTTTAACATACGGATTTTTTTAGTAAAAAATCATTACTCTATTGGTACTATCCGGCGAGGAATCAGGGGACTACTCTTGTATGGAAACACGGCCCTTGAGCACCATGTTTAGTATGATTTTTTTTACACATTAACTAAGTTGGAGTGATCCTCTTCAAGATCGGAAATATCGGAATAGCGAACTTGGCATGGGTGAATAGGAGGCAAAGTTTAAGTACCCGGTTTCATAGTTGTTATGTTACCAATTGGTCAAAATTTTAATATCAAAATTTTAATAGGACGCTAATTTTCAACTATTATGGCAGACAAACATGCGAACTTTACGTTAAGAAGTGACCGGCATCTATAAGCCCCGGGTTCAAGTCACAGGATAGCATGTGAATCTTTTTTTATTTATTTTTAATTTTTATTTCAGGATTCTAAGTTTATTCAGTGTTTTCAATTATAAAAGTAATACGCAGTATCATGCTTTAAGCCAAAAAATATTTTTCATATTTTGATTTTTGTTCCTTAGGGAAAGTTGTTCAATTTAACTCCCTCTCCACTTTACGTACTTCAACTTCTTTCATAAATATACAGAAAATCGATTTTAGACAACTTTTGGGCAAATTGCCGACTATAAACACGTTCAAGTTTATCGTATAAAAAAGTTGTTCAGACAAAAAAGTTGCGTCTTAATGAGAATAACAAAAAAATCTAATGACATTTTTGATTTTTTTTTCCAAATAGCTGTGCTATGAGTTTTTTTAAGTTTCGGACCCCCATATATCCGCCATTTTTTAAATTTCGAAAAACTGGCACGACAAAAAAATTCTATATAATTACCAAACCTGCTCACAAAATTTCATGAGAATCGGTTGAGAAATGCGACCTGTAGGCGAGAACAGACAGACAGACAGACAGACAGACGGACAAAAGAATTTTGGGCCAGTGGAAACTGAGACGCTTCGCTCGCTTCGCTCGCTCGGTCAATTAAGTCTTGTGATGAGCTTGAGATTTTAGTAAATTGGTGACCGGATCCCAAGCTGGTGGTAACTGCCAACCATCCTCTCTATTGAAATTAGGATGTTTTATTTTAAATTTCAATAGCCTCACGAAGCATTCTTGGAAAGGGCATGTTTACAAACTGTAGACTTGGTTAAGCATTTATTCTCCATGTCAATATAACTTCACGCTATAAAAACGTGTTAATTGATTTAATTTCAACTACCTTTAGGTTCATAATATTGTATATGTAAACGGGACTTACACTTACCTTTTATTTATCTGTTATATTCCGTTTATTTGTTTGAAAAGAAAATTTGTATCTGTAGGTTATCTTCTAGTTACTAAAAATAGGTACGTAAACTAAGAAAGGAACATAATTAGAGTATGCTTTACTTAAAGGTTTCCTTAACACGTTTGAAAACCCTAAACGGGAAATATTCGTAACTCAGAAGTCACGAGAATTCTAAGCAAGAAGCGTAATAAGCGAACAAATAAACTCCTCAAACAAGTTCTGGGAATATGAGAAGTCTCGGATATAACAGAGCTTTGAGTTTAAGCTGCCGAGGAGGGTGGAGGTGGGTTTTCAAAGAGGAAAGTTCCTCGCAAACCAACTCGTCGAGTCGAGACCAACGGACGGACATGCATACGGGCATAGTTATGGATTAAATAATACCTACTATAATACTACTGAGCGCTCGAACCATTTCTAAAATACTTAAGACGATGAACTGGAGATCTCACACTATTTCCAATTCCCAATTTCATACTATTAGCTTTCATGCTAGTCTGAGAGTAAAGAAAAACGTAGAATGTAATTCTTCTTGTCTTCCCGCGCATACCGTGAAAATCGATTAAGGGAATGGGCTAAAAATCTGAGGAAACATGTTGGGAGGCGATGCGGCTATCAAACGATCACTATTTTATTCCATTTTCCATCTTAAAGCCCACTAACATGCTGAACGCCTGCAAATGTTTAAAACCTAGGTTTTATCTACCCCATTAAGGGAAAAGATGTGATAGTACGTTATGTAATGAAGCTCGCCATCTTGTCGCTACGGGCATGTTCCATATCCGGCCACTATTGGTTTTGCGAGTTTTGGTTGTTCTTGTCTCTTGAAGATCGTTTGAAGAATAATGTGATGATAATAATAATTAAACCTACGCGAGACAAATTTACTTTCACGGTTTTACTCACGCTTACTCAGTCATAAAAAATGGTCGACTAGTTTCGGTCTAAGCATTCTTGCGTTGAGGGAAGCGAAATAGCCGTGTCATCACCCATAACTCTCGCCTAAATACTCGCGTTACGATGATGATCTTCGTAACTAGGTGATTCCGACTGATAACGAATGAACCGCGAACAAACTAACATGCAGCGAACCCGAGATGAAACGAACACGCTCAAATAAGTGCCTCAAAGAAGACCTTATTTAATAAAAATCTTAACATTATTATGTCGTCCAGCTTATTCAAGTTATTTATGACTATAGATTCACCTCATACTCAAGGGCAGCCCTTTCCAAATCCGAGCATTATCCCTTGCCCTCGCTAGTTGGAGCCCTCTACAAACTAAGCTGGGTGTTTTACTATACATGTAATAACATTACTGGAGGCGAAATAAATGCAAGCGGCATGAGTTTTGCAAAAAGTTAGGCAAATATATTACTAACTAGCTGTGGGCCACGGCTTCGCTCGCGTTAATGTCGATACCGCGGGAACAGTAATATTTTCCTGGAAGAATGATAGCCTATGTAGGTATTAATCTAAGTAATAACCTATCTGTGTGCAAAAGGTTGTCAAAATCTAGTCAGCCGTTTTGGCGTGATTGAATCACAAACATCCAAACCTACATTTCGATTTATAATATTAGTAGGATAGAGTTAAACCTGATAATAATATATCAACGACACTTCAGCCGTCGTACTATCAGTTTTAACTCAAGATCATTAAAGTACATACTTTATCTCTCGTCTCTTCTTTTCTTCTCTTTTCTTCTTGCGAAGTAGACAGAGCCTAGGCTACAATATTATTAAAACTTACGTGAGGTATAATTTTAATATGCGGAGAGACGCGCGGCGCAGGGCCGCGGCCTTCCTCAGTGATCAGGTGACAGCCCTGAGGATGGCCTACTGATTAGGCTGAAACTGTTGGCATTTTTCTGACTCAAATACGTGATATAACCTTTTTGTTTAAGGCGGTACTGCAAGAAATTGTGAAAATTGACGTGTTTTCAAATTATTAGAACTATGCGCTGAATTAATTAAATACATCAAAAGTATTTGAATGATTTAGGTCGATCCTTGAACAAGATCGCCCCTTTGTTGGAATTTGCAATAGATACATATGAAATTAAAAAATGATATTTATACGTTATGATATCTAAAGACATTTTTCTTCGAGATCTTTGTAATTTTTACGTTTTAAACAATAGTTTTCACATGACAATATTTATATTAACATCTCAGCGGTCGCCCTCTTTCTTATTGTTTTTTATAAAATTATGAATATGAAAATATTAAGACTTTTCGTCTTTCTTCCTAATCGCCTAATGGTTCTGCGCAGCCTAATGGCTTGCGCAGTATCGACGTTTTACGTTCGCGCGGCACCCGCTTTATATAAAAACCTAAAGCGTTTCGCATGTTGGTGGACTGTAGGTAGGTGGAAAACGGAATCAAATTAGTAATGAGTTGCTAGCAGCATCTTAAAATATCACAGTTTCCACGTAGTTGTGTACCAACATTTGTTCCGTATCGATCTAAACAAACAGAAAGATTAGCGTTATTGCACCTGCATGCAGTTTTACTGCGCCCGTATCACTAAATCTAACCAAATTGTTCCGGAGATTTATGTGGGTGTTTCGGAAATGTATATTGGACATTATCTGCTTCGTTTTATCGTGTTCCTAAGTCTTTAGGATCTAGCTGCAGATGAATTTAGAGAGTACCTGTGATGTATCGAAATCCAAAATAGGTACTTTCAATTTTCACACAAGTGTTTTTAGTGGGTTTAGAGCAGTTTAATGAAGTAGAGTTACGTGTAAATCAAAGCTAATCCTTACTAATATTATAAATGGGAAAGTGAGTTTGTTTGTTTGTTACGCTTTCACACCGTAACTACTGAACCAATCATCATGAAATTTTGCATACAAGTTCTCTGAAGTACGAAGAAGGACATAGGCTACCTTTAATCCCTGGAAAAAGTACTAAAAGTATAGCCGCGGGCGAAAGCTAGTGTAACTATAGGTATATTTCCAAAGTAATAGTAGAATTATGATAATACAAAGGGATAGATCTTTTTATGAACGGTTAAAATCTTTACCCATTTCATCCTATCACTCTTACGGGTCCTTAAAGATATGCATTGTGCCACTATAAGACAATCGTCTAAGAGTATAACCTAGAACCGAAGGTCCCAGGTTTCGATCCTTGCTCGCTTCAACATTCAAAAGTAGAATAAATGGGAATGAATCTTTTGGATATGCATGTAAGATCCTCGTCTTCAGCGTCACTTACCATCAGGTGAGATTCCCATCTCAAATGCCTAATCCAACATATAATTCTCGTAGTTAGTATTTTTGTATGACTTATTTACAGTAATAATTATTTGCCAATTATGGTGAAGAAAAAAACATTTTTAGAAAATGGGATACGGGACTATAGTAGTTGGCAATCCTGACAAAATAGCACGTGAGTGACTCGTTTTCAAAATATAATGTATTTATCTCACGTTAGTTTTAATGATATAAGAAAAACATTATAATGGTCCCTTCACAATTATGTATTAGTGTGTAAAAACTGTATGTACTGCTATCTTTAAGATTTATAAGATGTTTCTAGGAATGTTTTTAGACGAATGAATATTAAAAGTACACAAGTCATTTTGACTACCTACACTAATTCAAGAAATAATTTGAGTGCGGGATCAATCCAGGCAGGCATTTCTCACATTTACTGCACACAGTGCCATAAAACAGTCATTAATGTTTCTTTAGTTTATGAGCTTTCTTTAATTAAACACGCTGAACACGGCAGTAACGGCTTAGCTATAAAACCATGCGAAACGAACAGACATACATATAAATTGTATAATAATATACCCAAATAGCTTACATCATATCCCAATTCCACATAAATTGAGATTTAGATTGCAAATACTCAAATATCATGGGGAACAAATGTCCGGTCACGCGATTGGTGTCTTGATGCTGCCAAGGTTGATATGAACGTCAATGGCGTTTTTCACCGGAAATATTTATGTGCAGGTGGCAGTTGGTGCGAGATTTATCTGGGTGCCGGATTATTATTAGGTAATATCGAATTCATCGGGTAACACGGCCATGTCATATACCTGTATCATCATTCCAGCCGTAAGAAGTCCACCGCTGGACAAAGGCCTCTCCCAAAGCTTTTAATTACGAGGGGGGGTCAAAAAGTTCGCGGAATGGAGGGGTTAGCGGGGGGTGGGGGACCTGATTTTGATTTTTAACTAATGAGCAACTCTTTGTGAGTATATATGCCAAGTTTGAACCCGATTGTGTCAATAACTTTTGACCTGTCGTCGATCAAACAACTGAATCCGGAAGAAAAACTTGAACATGGAAAAAATCGTGTTTCGTGCCGTCATAAAGTTCCTCACTAAGCAAGGAAAACCACCTCAGAAAATTTTGGAAGAAATGTCATCAGTATACGGGGACTCTTGCCCTGGGAAAACCATGGTGTACAAGTGGAATAGCCTTTTCAAGCAAGGCAGAGAGTCTCTTGAAGACGACCCTCGCTCAGGACGGCCGATTGAGGCCACCACCTCAAACATCGTTGAAAAAGTGGAGAATCTTATACTGGAGGATACTCGTTTAAAGAAGAAACAACTTGCAGAAATGGTTGGAGTATCACCTACAACCATTTTAAATATTCTACACGACAATCTTGGGATGTCAAAAGTCAGCGCAAGATGGGTGCCAAGAATGCTCACACCACCACAGAAACAGCTGCGCGTCGAGTATTCAAAGGAGTTTTCAAACCTCTGTAGCGCCGACAAGGAAGGAATTTTTGCAAGACTTGTTACTGCAGATGAAACTTGGGTTCATCATTATGAGCCTGAGTCAAAGCAAGAGTCTATGCAGTGGCATAAAAAGGGTCAGCCCCCCCCTAAGAAATACAGGGTGTCACAATCGGCTGGAAAAATCATGGCAACTGTTTTTTGGGATACAGAGGGTATTTTACTAATAGATTATAAAGATAAGGGTGTTTCTATAACGGGAGAATACTACGCTAATCTACTGAGACAATTAAAAAAAGCAATCAAGGAGAAAAGGCGGGGAAAGTTGACAAAAGGTGTGCTGCTTTTGCATGACAACGCACCGGTACACAAGAGCCGCGTTGCGATGGCTGCCCTTCATCACTGTGGCTTCGAAATGTTTAACCATCCTCCCTATAGTCCAGACTTAGCCCCCTGTGATTATTTTTTATTTCCCAAATTAAAAAAAGAGCTTCGTGGGAAGAAATTTTCCGACGATGAAGAAGTCAAGTCGGCGATTTCGGGGACAAAGACAAATCATTTTTTTTCGACGGTATTAATAAGTTAATAGAGAGATCTGAAAAATATATTCGACTTAAGGGGGAATATATTGAAAAAGAAAAATAGTACAGTATTTTATTTCACCTCCCTTCCCCTCCGTTCCGCGAACTTTTTGACCCCCCCTCGTATATCCTCCATATTGCCATTCTCACCACACTTGGAAAGCGGGTTGACGTGCGGAGTTTTTGTGGCTTCTTGTGCTTTCGACGCTGGTGCCCATCGAAAGCATTTTAAGCTGGCGAAGGATAGAAATTTGTTGTATTTGGGATGGAAATGAGGGTATGGGATACTACTCACTAGTAATTAATGGAGGAAAGTAAGAAATAGTTCGGGAGACCGGGTTCGCGTACCCGATAAACCCTGCAACCACCGGCCAACTAGTTAAGGATGACATCCTGACCATTGAAGATGACATCCCTAGCCGTTATTGATGACACCCCTGAATTGTATAGCTATACAGCTAAAGTAACAAGTATGCCTTGTTACTTTGGTAACATGTGTATACCTTGTTACTTTGGTAACATGTGTATACCTTGTTACTATGGTAACATGTGTATACCTTGTTACTTTAGCCGTATGGCCAAAAAACCAGACTTATTTCAGGGGTAGCATTAGGTTGTTGTTTCAGCTGTTATAACAAACTGCAGTAGTTAAGGTACGTCAGTTGCATTATGGCTGGTGGAGAAATCTGACACCAGTGTTTAAATCAGTAACACACACCAAAATAAGAAGAGGTTGACTTTGTATCTTATCGTATTAAGTTTCTTAGAAAAATATATTTTTCCTGAATTGAAATTTACCTGCTATACAAGCAGGTAAATTTCAATAGTTGCTAGTTTTCATCCGGATGATTTATGTGCGGGCGGTAATTGGCGCGAGATTTCCCTGGGTGCCCGGTTATTATTACACTGCATTGACCGGGTAACGTCACGTACCTGTATCACCATGTGGTTAAAGTTTTATGCTATATATCCAAAATGTATTATTTGATATCCTTTCATGATTATTCCTTATTAAAGTTTGTAAACAAAATCTAAAAAAATCTGTAAAATGGTTTGATTTCCCACTTTTCACTCCAATATTTATAACAATACTAGTCTATATTTCAAAATATTTATATCACCTCGATAGTCAATGGGTATTTTTATTTCCTCAATACAAAATCTCATTTTGCAATGAAATATGTTTGAAATTTAAACGAGAAATTAACAAAACAGCAGTTTCGATTATGGTCAATAGTGACGTCTTAAGAACCCCTCAGAAGAACCCAAATGAAGAAACTTCAAATGCGCATAACCTTTATTGATGTAGACCTTTAGAATGTTGTGTGTGATTGAACTTAAAACCGCTAATTGGAATTAACAAATACACAAATATCTTAACATTTCACTGTAGTGTAAACATAAATGTGTTTTAGTTCCAATGATGTCACTAATGAGAAAAAATGGCGGTGGACGTTTTCGGTCACATGACAAATAGATGATAAAGCTACGATTGTAATGTTTAAACCTAAACTAATGTTTATCTAATACTTACTTACTTACTTATAAATGCGAATATAACTCTGTCTGTCTGTCTACCTGTTATCTTTTCACGCTTCAACCATTAAACCAATTTACCAATTGGGACGAAATTTGGTATGAAGGTAGTTTGACGCCCAGGGAAGGACATAGGGTACCTTCTATTTCGGGAAATTCTACTGTTCTCGAGGGATCGACATTAAAATAAATACATTTTTTTACACAATTTTTTTTATTATTTTTCCCATTATTATGTAGTTCGTTTTCACTTATTTACACTAAAAAAAGGTGAAAGCATTTTCTTGCGCCGTAAAGGGTTAATGAGGGCGAAGCCACGGGCAATTGCTAGTTTTACATAAATTGATAACGAAATAGTGGTATATCCGTATTTATTTAGATTAAAATATTATAATTTACATTTTATAATTTATTTTTGGTGGACGAAAATTGGTTTGAGATTTCCCTGGGTGCTAAGTTATTATTAGATTGGATTGACGGGGTAACACGGGTATTTAGGCTATACGTGAATACCTGTATCGTGGCTAGACTGAATAAGTAACAAAAGGATATTTAATCCACATAACTGTATTGCACTTAAATAGTGCCTTGCCAGTGTCATTGCCAGGTTTCTTTCAAACAGTCACATATATTTGTGATTGTTTTTTGTTATTTGTGTATTTGTTACACTAAGGAGGTAAAGTTTGCCTTTGTTTTTTTTTTTTGAAGCTTATATGAAAATTAAAGTAAAATATTGTACCTAAAGCCCAGAGGTATGACTTACGAATTAAGGCGCTGTGCATTAGAAGAATACCGTAAAACTATAGCGGGGAACACTGGGATGGATGTACCGCCACCAACCTCTGTGCCACCGACTCGCCGTTCAGCGCGTGCGCGAAAAGTACCCCGAGTCTTGAGTCTATGACTCAAGTCAGTTCAGTACTCGTTTTCTTGAAAATAAATTAGTTTTTTAAAAATCTGTGTTTTTTATGGATGCGCACGCGAAACCGGTTTGCCGTTCGCTATAAAACATCTATTTTTCTTGGAATTTTTCATGGAATACTAGCAAGGTACAGTTTAAAGGTCAAAATAAAAGATTACATCAAAATATTTTCTATAAAATATTTAAAACCTAGCAAAATAAAATAGCGAAAATGCTATATCCTATAAAAGTTTCGCGAATTATTTGATATTTTCAGCGACAACTACCAACTATTTTGCGTCTAAAAAAAGTATAACTAAATGTGCAAGATGGGATACCTAAAAAATACAATATTTGGTTATAACTACAATATTGAATTATTAAATTAAAATGGCAGACACGGGTTTGAAATGAGACTGCTGACAGGCCAACCGGTAGCGCCACTATCAACCTTATTTCATTACGAGTAGGTATATAATATATAATATGTGAAAGTGTAGCCCTTCAGGCACGTAGGGACCAATACTGGACTGAGTTTCTTTCGGCGTATTCTTCTCAGCAGTGGTCGTTTCGAAACGCTAGTAGCTTATCGATTTTGCAAATATTAAAAATAATAATATGACGTTCAGAAAGAGATACATGATATCCAAATTTGAATAAAATTTTATTTCATTTCATTTCATATCGCGATGTCCGCTACAAACGGTAAAGCGATACAGCGCTGCAACTTTCAGCATTAAAATCACTCGCGTATTTATCTACCTATAATCACAATTTAGCTGTTTTTTTTCGGAATGCTGTTAAGAGGAATAATCAAATCATTCACATATAGTGTGATTGTAATGACTATGAGCGCAGATGAGCACCAATAATAAAAATAAATTGTTTTTAATGTATATATAAATTATTTGTATACATGTATTATAATTGTTTTAACAAACTGTTCTTTTTTTCAGGTAAGTCAACAAATAGTCAACTGGATATGTAAGTATTAGACTCCAAAGCCTAAATTTGTATGTATTATGTTGTATTTGTCCAAACTGTTGCGTAAGGAATCATATAAAATGTACAGCAAACTAGTCATCAATCTTTTTTTGTAAGTTTTTATTTTGCATTCACAATGTTATTTTGATATACTCATATTAAATTAAAAAATAAAATATGGCAAAAAAATTCCACCTTAGCTCTATGTCCGACCTAATTGAGCTACCGCATGTTCTAACCTCGGCGTAAAGGCAAGGTATTTATTTTCGTGGTGAACCCAGCCGAAAATATAATAGAAGTGACAAATATCTTATAACTTCACTTTTAGTTATCCAATTTTGATGCCGATCGCGACATATATTATATACATCGCGTGATATATTATATACTCGTAATGAAATAAGATTGAAAGTGGCGATACCGGTTGGCCTGGCACCAGTCTCATTTCAAACCCGTGTCTGCCATTTTAATTTTCACTTTTTGGATACCGGAGTGTCGCCGAGGTAGAGGTAGACCGAGAAGGAGGTGAAGAGATGATCTCGACAAGTTTATGAATGGATGGGCGGAAGTTGCGATGGACAGACACGAATGGAAAAACAAGGGGGAGGCCTTTTTCCAGCAGTGGGACATAACATCTACAGGCTATAAAAAAAAAAAACAAAAAAAAATTGATGCCTTTGCAAAAACTAAATTGTGGTTAAAACCAGTCATGTACTTTGGCTTCGCCATTATAAAGGCAAAATATTTCTTTCCGTGGCTAACCACGGCGGCAATATATTAAAGAGCGCGTTATTCCGTTAATCACGCGTCACGCTCGCACGCTAGCTCCAAATTCTTTTATACTCCACGACCTGTGACTATAACCTTATAAGGAAATGGAGACATTCCATACTTCTCATCATCAATAAGCATGAGTAGACATGACAATGTAAATAAAGTATGTAAATAAATGAGGTCTTTTTTATATATATTTGATGGCAAACGAGCAGACGAGCCACCTGATGGAAAGTTGTCACCGTCCATGGACATCTGCAACACCAAAAGAGGTGCTGATGCGTTGCCGACTCTTAAGATACCTGTAAACACGCCTTTTGAAGGACCCCAAGTCATAGCACACAGGGAAAATCTCGGGGCCCATTCCACAATCCTGCTGTATGAGGGAATAAACCAAGTGACGCTCTGACATTTTTAGAGACCCAAGTGTCAAGGATTTGGGGATAGAGTTAACTCCTGTGGCGGGCAGTGCGGTGGTAGAATGGTGACGGTGGCATCAATTCAAAAAGGTCTGCAGATTTAAGCTCACAGAGCTCCCGGGGCTCGGTAAACTGCAGACCTCGCATGATTTATCATAGCAAGTTCTCAATGGTTCTTAGCGCCAGAATGGCGCCTAGGTACTTTCCTTTGTACTCATCATCATCAGGTCCTTTTTAGTCTCCACTACAGGAGCACGACCCTCTCTGTACTACTAGGGCCATACTTGGCCAGACCAGCCAGAGAATTTGTACGACTTACACCGTTTTGAAAAATTCCAATACCTAATTTAATCCACAAAAAAATGGATGTCTGTTAAGTCTATGCGAACAATAATTTTTCGTGATAACAGTGAAAAAGAGATAGATGCGTCACACACAAGCCAAAGGTTAGGCCGATCATGCCTCTCTATCGCTTGTTCCGCGCTTTCGCTTGAACACGGAACGTGACACTTTTTCATGTGTATCGCCGGGGCGTACATCGATTTATAATTTAAAAATTAAGTCCTAACAAACAATCCCGCTAGATTTCCTACACGCGATCTGTACTCAACTTGCAAGGTCCTTACGGTCAGGCAGCTTTTCGTTCTTCAAACTATTTTACGCAAGCATTCACAACTGCCCTTTGACCCTAATTTATTTCGTTTCAAGCGACGATCGGATAAAGTCTGCAAGATTGAACGACGCCGCACAGTTCTTGCCTCAAAAAATTTCCACCATAATTAGCTCAACGCTGTACAACAGATTGAACAGAAAACTAAAAATATACCCACTTACTTCTTATAAGTGCAAATTAATTTGCTCCGAATGGCTAAAAACTCTGTCCTATGATGCCACAGAAGACCTCATAAAAGTTGGTGAATAACTTCAATATCTATTCCAATTCATATATGTACACACAACACACTAAACATCCGTATAAAATAAAATAAATAAAATCAAATTTATGCTTAAAATCAATTGAATTAGATTAAATTAGAGTGAATTAAATTGAATATTATTAAATTACATTCAGATAAGTTATGTTAATGGAATTGAATTGTATTTTCGTGAATTATTTATATGAATGGATAAATGACAACACTCAATTAATAGTAATAATAATGTTATAAACTTCAAAATTAATCATAATTTATATTTAATTATTTTTTTTTAATTATTATTTATTTTTTACTATAATCTATTTATGTACTAGGAACAAATTGTAATTTGTATTCGGAGGTGGGCGTTGATATCTGCGACACAGTTTTATTAACTTCTGCAGGTGTCATCGTTTCCAACGTTACTGTTTATATGTTATCAATGTTCCCAAATAAAGATTTTTTCATTTTTTTAATTTTTCATAATACGTTATCACGTCAAAACATATTTATCATCATCATCATCATCAGGTCCTTTTTAGTCTCCACTACAGGAGCACGACCCTCTCTGTACTACTAGGGCCATACTTGGCCAGAGCAGCCAGAGGACTTGGCCTACACTCTCCACGCTGGTCAGACGGGTTGGAGAGGTATCTTAGATGTTTATAAGCTTTGTTTAGCTTGTATTTCCTAAGTCGCCTTCTAAGACATCCACGGGAAGACTTGGAGTGGTCCTATTCTACTCTGCCGGATACCACACGGCTAAACATATTTATGTACATATTTATATACAGGCAGCATGTTCAATCAATTACATAGTTTATATAACATATTTATATAAACTATGTAATCGATTGAACATGCTGCCTGTAGAGGAGACCAGCTGGACGGACAGCGGGACATACGAAATATTTTTGAGCCGCTTCGTTCGCATTTCACGCTTGGTCGTCAATAGTAGTATGATGCAATAATATTTTAGAATACATTTTACGTAACAGTCACACATCCAGACATCAAAAATATGATCAGATTACCTAAACCTATTTTTTGCATACAATGCAAGTTCCTTTAAAATATTAGCTCCTTGTGTACCGCTTCAACATACAACACGCCACCCTTGTCACGCCGCCGACACGCGTCACGGCACGCTGCTGGTAAAAAATTAAAAGTCTTGAGGAATTGGATCACGATGCAAAGGATTAAAGAAAGATGGCTAAAAATATCTGACTTACGATGATTCTTTCTCATTAAACTTGTTTTGCATATTGTTGATAAACAACAACATTAACAGTCGTTTTTATAGATAACTAGCTTTCGCCCGCGGCTCCGCCCGCGTCAATGTCGATCCGATCGGAATAGTACTTTACCCAGGATAAAAGGTAGCCTATGTCCTTCTCTATACTCCAGAGAACTTGTATGTAAAATTTCATGATGATCGGTTCAGTAGTTACGGCGTGAAAGCGTAACAAACAAACAAACAAACAAACTCACTTTCGCATTTATAATATTAGTTAGGATGATACAAAACCCTTCGTGCGGAAGTCCGTCTCGCACTTGGCCGGTATTTAAACGTCTATCTAAAAATACTAAGTATTTTGACGGGAACCTAACGATACCTCATGTTGCAATTCATCCAGCAGGTTGGTAGATACGAGGTAATAAAGAAATTTACAAACATTATGATACGCACTAAACACTTAATGTACACTTATATGCACAAACAAAATAGAAGGAAAGGTTATACGACACCATTCTGCCAAAACCATGATAAAGTCAATACGTTATTTTATATATTACTTTTACTGTCCAATTTTGTTATAAACCTGACACGTCCATAACAAATTAAAGTTTCGAAGGCCTCAGATAACAAATGTTCACATTAGTGTCTTCTGGGAATCGGCTAGAAATAGGGTATCAGCGATTCGTTGCGGTCGCACTAATGCCCGGCTTTTTGTCTGTACAAATTGGAATCCTATAACTCTGACGGCCTTTTGGGCGGTGGAGTTAAATAGTTAACACCTATGGAATTTACTGTAGGTATACGTGTTTTTGATTGGAATTTAGGCTTGCTGGGTTTATATGGAAACAAAATATTTAACCGAAGATAGGAAAAAATTGGGTGCAGAAAGTACGTAATATCACCGTCTTGCAGAAAATGGACAAAGAACTGGAGATCCTCAAAAGCATCAAGATTAGGAAACTTGAATACCTGGGCCACATAATGCGTAATAATAAATATAACTATAATACTTCAACTTATCATACAAAGGAAGATCCAAGAAGGCCTGGACGAAGAAGAACATCGTGGCTGAAAAATCTACGCCAATGATACACCAAGAGTACGCGATCCCTATTTCGAGCAGCCATCTCAAAGGTGCAGATCGCAATGATGATTGCCGACCTTCGGTGAAGATGGCACTGGAAAAAGAAGAAGAAGGAAAAAAATAAATCACTCCACCAGTTAGAGACAGGATCTTAAATAGAAAGAAGATTGAGGGGTTGTATGGCACTTTAGGTACCTAGTAATTAAGGCAATTTTGGGGTGTTCATTTTCATCATTTAACATTAAAAATACCCTGAAAGTCAGGTACCAAACCTGACTTCCAATATAAACAGAACGACAGTCCAAAGAGCATAAATTGTTATCGACAGCGATTCTGTTTGTAGTAAACTGTATGGTATATCAATTGGTCTTAACTTTCTACTGATGAATAACAATATCGACTGCACACTAGCACTACCTGAAAATCCAATTAGGAATGGGAACACGCGATGATAAGAAAGAAAACTTACATAGGTAGTTTTTTGTTTTTATGTGTAAGTATGTAAGTGAATCGCGTGAAGGACATAGGTAATTTTATGATTCTTCTCGTCTCCTACCCCAGTGAAAACTCCCGGGATAGAAATCAAAAGCTAATTGTACTTACGTCCACTGGGCCATTGAGCACTTCGTATTTACACAGTGTAGTATTCATCGTGATCTCTTTGTTTGATTTATTTTGGTAGCTGGCGGAAATTATGTATTGTAATGAAAAATTAATGCAAAAATGTAAAGTAAATTTTAAAAAATAAAGATTTTTCCTCCAGTTCCTTTCAAACAAAGAACAGGACATGGCACAGACGTTTATTTAAAATAAAACGATATTCTTGCCGCCAGTGAACCAGAGACACTGTAATAGCGCAGAGCGTTAAAATAAAAAATAAAGTGAGTGTAGCGTGCGCCGCTATTCTCGTATTTACAATTTAAATGTTCTTGAAAGTTGTTATTCTGATAATTTTAGTGCATGATAAAAAGAAATCGTGCTTAGCTGAAAGATTGACGACAGCTAGTTTTGTTGCATGTAAGCTGTTTTTTTTTAATTTAACAATTCGAGAATAGGTCAAGTAGTTCAAGCATTCGGCGCTTTGCAAATTTGTGAAACAAGAAAATTGGATACTTGTTCTAAAAGTTTGCTTTGCCACATTTCACCTTTGAAAGTGGATAGAACTATTTAGTTGAAAATAAATTAATAAAGTCTTATAACAAGAAAGCAGGTTGTTAAAATATTTTTATTGGGAATTGGTCTGGTTAGTATTTACCTTCAAAATAATACGTACAATACTTGTTTTATGATACAATTAACTTACGCTCTTTGTACTTTCAAAGCTGAAATATATGATAATAGACAATGTTAAAATAACTTGCTTCATTAACAAAGATTTCTTATCAAAGCTTTCACAAAAATGGTAATTTAGGGAGTTTGTTACAAAACATTCATCTTTCGAGTTTGTGCAATGTAGAGTGGGGACTACTTAGTGTCCCTGTTTGGAAAGAATTATCGATCAATAAAAATCTTAATTATCCAGACTCACAAACTGGCCAATTTTTGATGCATGTACACATTTTAGTTAGAAATTGTTTAAAATAGGTATGAAAAATAAAACATAATAACCTTTGTTTAACAAAATATTTCATTTTGGGTAAGATTCTTGCTGATCGCAATATTTACAAGTCGCGGTTTAATAAAATGTCCCGCAGTCTCGGCGCTAACCGCATTCCAAGACGTTTATGAGACAAACATACATCGCGTTTCTTTTAGAGCTGCTGCATTTTCAACTAGTTATGTTTTAAGGAATTTTTAATCTTTTTCGTATCGTATCTTTTTTTAAGCTACTTTGCTAAAATTAAAACTGAGAATACAAGTTAAAATCACGATTGGCTTTCTGGTGGGTAAAGCTTAAATTGAAAAAGTACTTATTCATAAATAATAATATACAGGCTGATTTTTATAACCTGGCAGTGTTTTAATGTTGGAATCAGAATCTCTAATAGGTAGAATATAGACCTGACGGTAAAAAAAAAACTAAAATTTAAAAAAAATATAGTCTCCCATACAAATTCACCGATCACCTGGTCAAATTTCTATGAAAAGTCTAAGTTTTTTTTTATATAATACCTTTTTTTTCTTAAGGATGTTTCTATTAGGGATTCTGATTCCAACATTGAAATGTTACCAGGTAATTAAAAATCCTCCTGTATAGCGACAAATCACACGGATTGAGCTAGGTGAGGTGTAAATTTGTGTCGAGTGGTCCTAAGTAACTCAACGATTTTATTTTTAAAATAGATATTTATAGAAAAACGTACAAGACACAGGAAAATCAGGAAAAGAATATTCTCTATCATGACCTGACCAGGATCGAACTGGGGACTCTGCGATCAAGGGCACTTGCGTTATCTCTGAGTCATAGAGGTCTTCGCATAATTAAATAAAATATAATAATAATAAACAATACAATATAAAGAACCTATAAAATCTTTTGGTGAAATCTAAGCAATTCGTAGGTAATATTTACAAAAGTTCCCCGCAGTGTCTCAGCGCTAACCGATCCGCGAGACGTTTATGGCACATACAAACAGCACGTTTCTTTTACAGCTGCAGCATTTTAAAATAAACTGTATGTATTTTATCGAAAAGGTAACATTTTGTCATTTAAATACATTTTGAATTTACATTATTGACAGCTTTGAGAATTCACAGGCTTAAAATGATGGCCACAATAATTAGTTAAAGAAGTTAGGATTTTTCCAAATGGTGGCAATTTTCTAAACTTAATTCGTAGTGGCAATATTTGCAAAAGTCGGATTTGCACAAAAAAGTCACACCTTTAGCTCTCAGCGCGAACTATCTGCAATGTTTGTTTGTTTGTTTGTAATATCTTTATTGTACGAGAAAAACACAGAACATAAAACATAGCATAAACGAATAATGTATATGAGACAAACACAATTCAGCTACTTCCTGCAAATTGTTTATTTACCTTGGAAAGTCATTCTTTTATTTATGCAAAATTCTGCATTCACTGATTTTTTTATTTCCTGTGGATTTGGCAGTATGTTTTAAGTATTAATCGTCTCATGGCCCAGTGATCAAAGAGCACAACCTATTTTATTGAAAGTTTGCAATCGCCGCTATGTCATTTTCATAAACCACTGGCTGCCTTTGGTGAAAGAAAACATTGCGATGAACTTAACTAATTTACTCTAATAAAATTAAGATATAAAATATGGTGTGAAAATTTGACGCTGACGTTTGAAGAGCGGGAGCTCAAATGGCAGAGCATAGGTCGTACGGTCACCTATGGTCGCAGGTTCAAACCCCACCCGCGTGGAATTTTTTTACCACATTTTATTTCTTAATATAATTAGGTTATCAGAATAGCAATGTGAATGCAAGAAAACATAAAATATTATAAAATAATACAATAGTGTGTAAAAACTATTTTGGCAGGTGAATTGTTGCATTGCATGTCAGATGGCTTCAGGTCTAAAAATCTGACTCCGGTTTTAGCAACAACACAGTCGCTAAGAAAGAAAGATTTAATTCTATGAAATAACTCGCATCTGGGCGCCAACTGCATTCTGCGACATTTATGACACAAACACAGGTTCTAGCAGAACTGTTATATTATTAAACGCAAGAGTTTCAAGGCAAACAAAGCAATTTTTGTACTGTTCTTTAATAAAAAATAAAACGTTTATGCCTTGTTATTTTATCAGAATGTACATGTTTTTGTATTTACAAGTCTCATAGGTCTTTATAAAATAACCCACAGCGTCTCGGCGCTAACTGCATTCCGCAAGACGACAAACACGAAGTGTTTGCACAAAATGCTGCCATTTAAAACCAACACAGCGATTCTTGAAAACTACTGCTCATCGTTCATCTTACAAGCTTTCATATTACTTTACGTGTTAGTGTACGTTAAACCTCTTCTTCAACCAAGCGTTTTGTTGGTTGTATCCTCAGCTATAGTGCGCTGAAGCACGAGGTTGTTTCAATCTTAAAAGAAAACGCAGCGGACCCCGGGCCCCTTTGGGTTTGTGTATATTGTGAAAACGAGTGAGTGTTTGTACCTGACCTGAGCAATGCGGTCATATGAAATATCAGGGTGTCATCCTTGACTGCCTGTCCGGTGCGCTACAGCCATGGCATCGGGTATGCGCACTCCACCTCTTGAGCTACTTGCTTTTCCCCCATTCATCCAAGTGAAAAGTATGCCAATACTTTTATTCCTTTCCCAAATCTATTCTATCCTTTCCAGTTTAAAAAAAACTTTAAATGGGCAGCAGCGTCGGAAGCACAAGAAGCCAAAGAAACTGCGCTCGCTTACCCCCCCTTCAGTGTACCGAGTATAACACCGTGGTATGACTTTATCCTCCCATGGTATGAACAATCCTTGCGGGAGGTGTTGGTGTGAATGGTTCACTGCTGAAATGAAGATGACGATAGAGCAATGCGACTGATCCTCGAAGTACTTTTTGTTTAACTTAAAAACAATACAAAAAAAAAGAATTACCCGCTAGAAAGCATTTACCAGGGCCTATTTACGATAGATTTTTTGTACAGACTTCTAAAAGCCTTCTTAAAAACATAATCCTGTGTTTTGTCTCTCGAGGCCGCCGGTCCCAGAGTCCCTCGGCGGCCGAAAGCTGCCTCTATTAGATTTGCTTATAATAAGTTTTGGGCTTTTTATCGCTAAATAGAATTTTGCGGAGAAGCTTTTTATCATGCGGATTATGGGCGGCCTCGCAGAATTTAATAATGGCAGAATTTGGAAGGCGACACCATCGCGTGATGATAGGTGGATTTGCTTGTCACACTACTTGTGCTGTGTTTATGTTGACTAAGTACTTAGTTATTTAATGAATTTTATAAAGATATGATATGAATAGTTGTTGCGTAACTTCTTACACATATTACTCTAAGATTTTATTATTGTTCTTCGATGTTTTCTCGGAGACAAGAAATAAGTTAAATATACCAAATAATTTTCTTCTTGTTATAAGAAAAGATAAGGCAGAAGGTATGGGAAAAATCTAACGAGCCATGTCAATAGCTGACTCATTACTATTTTGTTTCCATTTTCCACCTACACACCCACCAAGATGCTAAATGTGATTATTTGTTATTTTGGGGTTAGGTTCTGTCTGTTCCGTAAGGGATTAAGACGTTAGATATTAGGTTATATATCATTTAAATAATAAAGTACAAATTTTTAGTTTAGTTATGTAAATTATGTATGACGGAGAGGGTGGTCCGAGCTCAGTTATCTTTATCGTTCAGGAGCGGGCGTTATACCGGGAAGTGTTGGTAATTGAAACAAACGTTGATTTAAAACAATGAAAGTATTTACTTCACGAACACTATGAATAATTTCAATAAAACACAAATCAACAAACAATGCGATACGCGACAGTTTCTACACGTGTTCACTTGGCGGCGGACGCAATCGAACTGAACGACACTCGTCCGCCCATTACGTCGTAGACTCTGTCAACGCCGGGTGGGGCGCTGGCGTCTCGCATTAATAGGAAAATATGACGACAGATGGCGCTGTCGTCCGTCCGTTTCCGACACGGCCATCCTGCTTGCACACGTCCTCGGGTGTTATTCTGTAAACAAAAACAAACAACGAGAGTTTCTGTTCCACTCGGTCATCTCTGACCACACTATTATTTCTCTTCTTTTTCTTCAAATGAAACAACAAATCTTTAAACTAAGTTTTAAATCTAGTTTCTAGACAAACTAACTTAATCAAACAATATAGGACATATTTCACTATACTATAACCAGAGTCACGTACTACAGTCATCAGTCAATTCTCAACACTAATAACTCTCGAGTAAGACATCTAACGCCACGGCTCTCTAGCCGAACAGCAATCGTGTTGCTATTTCACATCCAGCGCATGGATCAGATCTGTTTGCATATCCATCGAGTGGATCGCCCGTGTGACACCTGTTAACACACGAATGGTCTTGCTAGACCACGATTGCATATCCATCGAGTGGATCGCCCGTGTGGCACCTGTTAACACACGAATGGTCTCGCTAGACCACGACCTCCGCCAGAGTCAAACGCGCACCGCGCACCCACGGACTACCTGGATAACCCCAGGAGACACCGATTTCTATCGGGCTACGACTACGTAATAACTACTGGTACGGTCGAACTAACTACGGCCGCTAGAGACCCCTTACTCGAGTTCTCACTGCTAATTAAGCTTGAATCTCATCGTCCTTATCATCATTTGCTTCAATCTCGACTGATACATGACTTGCTGGTTCCTTAGCCTATCATGCGCGTACTTGTAAGTACGATTAGAGTCTAAAGCCTTCAACTTATAACGATCTCCCTCCAGTACCTCAATAACTTTAAAAGGACCTTTGAATTTTGGATCTAACTTCGTTTGATTACGTTCCTCGTTTTGTAATAATACAAAATCACCAACAGAGAAATTACTATTGGTTGCTTTGGTGCAATCAAATCGGGTTTTGTCATACTGCGCACACTTCTGAATATTCTCAGATGCCGATTTACGAACTTCCTCGATATCAACTTCTGTATCAACATCACTACACATAAGGGACAACGGTCTTGCAACCTCACCAATTAACAGCTCAAGAGGAGAAGCTTTCGTATCGCGGTTAATCGTACAGTTGATCGCTAATTGTACCTCACCTAACGCATCCTGCCACGTTTTATCAGCGCTAGTCTCTACAGCAGTTAACATAGACTTCAAGACGCTCATGATACGCTCTACCTGGCCGTTAGCCCTGGAAGAGCCTGTTGCTATCAGATGCAATCCGATATTTTTGCTTTCACAAAAATCGCGGAACTCTTTGCTAGCGAAGCATCTGCCTTGGTTAGCAATGATACGAGTAAGGGCTCCAAAAAGTGCAACGCTACCATTTACTGCACGAATACTGTTGTTAGAGTCGATATTAGCCGTGTGAAATAATAGGACATACTATGTTAAAGCATCAATGAGAACGAAGACATACTCCTTTTTATCATTTTTCCCACTTAATTTACCGGTGGCATCTATGTGGACTGTATGCCATGGGATCGAGACTTTAGGTATTGGGTGAAGTTCCCTGAATGAGACTTTGCAATTTTACAGGTGACGCAATTGTCGACGAACTTCCTAACGTACTGGGTCATGCCAGGAAACCAATAAAAATCATAAGAGCTTTACACTGGTCTTGTCAGCGCCAAGATGAACTAGAGAGTCGTGAAAATTGTTAGTGACAGACCATCTCAATGACCGGGGTAAATACGGCAAACACTTAGTTCTACCATTGCGCTGAATCTTACAATACAGAACGCCTGCGCGTAAAACGTAAGTTTTGGCCACTTCTTCATCAATGAGATCACTCTGTAAGTCAGAAACGATCTTAGAAATCTCTACATCGCGCTGTTGATCAGCCTGAAGCCAGTTAGAAGATATCTCAGTAACATGTATGCGCTTTTCCTCTACAACTTAAGTTGATGGCTGTGAACTAGCCGAAGGTATAGGATTCCGAAACAAGAAATCCACATGAGACATTATTTTGCCTTCTCTATAAACTATATTGAAATCAAAAGACTGAAGGAATGCCCACCACCTATAAGCTCGGGGAGTTAAGTCTTGTTTGTTCTGGGATGATTTCAAGGAATTGCAATCCGTTACAACAGTAAACTTTCTACCATTGAGAAACTGCCTGAAATACTTTATAGAGTTCACAACAGCTAGAGTTTCTAACTCATATGAGTAATATTTACTCTTTGCACGTGACGTACGCTTGATAAAATATGCAATAATATGACGCTTTCCATCTATCAATTGGAATAATATAGCGCCGTATCCCAAACTGCTAGCATCTGTATGCAACTCAATCTGATGTTGGGGATTAAAGATAGTCAAAACGGGGTCACTGTTTAAAATAGAAATAATATTTTGTCGAATGCTCTCGTATTCTGGCTTCCAAACTAAATCACCTTTAAGAGAAGTTACACGATACAAGGGCCATTATACGAGAAAAATCTTTCACGAATTGACGAAAGTATGACGCTAGTCCGATAAATTGACGTAATTGGGTCACAGATTGGGGAGGGGGTAGAGCAGTTAGAGCCTCTATCTTCCTACGATTAGGTCTAATTTGGCCAGCTTCCACTTCAAATCCCAAGAACTACTACAGCATTCAGCACCAGAATCATAAAAAAATCAATATTGCCTACCGTTATGCTGTAGTACGCCTGAAGGTGACTGCATGACGCAAACATCTATGCGCCTCTCAGCGCGTGTAGGACTATGGCTGCTGCTACTGCTTGCCTGGCTGCTTCCACCACTGCACTTGCTCGCGATGTGTCCCGGCTTGCCACACTTGAAGCACGTGAGGGGCCTAGTCGTCTGCTGCTGCGCTGTTTGGGTCGGTGTTGTCGTAGTTGTTCTTCCTTTTACATCCGTAAGCTTGTTTTGACATTCAGATCGTTTGTGTTTTTTTTGTGTTTTTAAAACATTTCAGTAACGATGTCTTAGCTAGTTTAACATCGGGTCCGTTCGTTTCGCCAGCACTTAGCTTACGCTTCGAAAAAGAGAAGGCGTGCAACTCTTTTTGCAATTATTCCCGTGAATTAATATCAGTGGTAAATGCCAATCGTTGCAACCTCGTATCAAATTGCAAAATATGGACGAGTACGGTAGCTATTGCGATCTGTTCTTTATCTGCATCCTTCCAACGGTTAGTCAACGACGTCATCAAACGACTCGCGTAGCGGATAATGTCTCTTTTTCACTGGGTTTGTCAACATTGAGATTAATTTAATTCCGTGCAAGTCTCAGTAGTAACAAATCTGGTAGTAAACAGTACCTTAAACTCGCTCCACGTCATACCATGGTATGCTATTTGTGATAGCCACGTCGATGCCGCACCCTTTAACGCCTTGCTGACTGCAACAACAAGTTGACCGCCACACATTGGATTCTCGGCGAAACACAAATCTGCTGTCGCGCACCACGATCTTTCGTCCATATCTGCTTTATCGGGGTTGAATGCGGGTAGCACCACTTTGTTAGTCATTTTCGGCGCTTGCAAAGCTTCGATAAGTGCTCGCATGTTTGCATTTTGTTATTCAAATAAAGTACGCCAACGGTCACTTTCACTTTCGTTTTTATTCGGCGATTGTACCAACACTGATCTCACTTCTGATGACGGAGAGGGTGGTCCGAGCTCAGTTATCTTTATCGTTCAGGAGCGGGCGTTATACCGGGAAGTGTTGGTAATTGAAACAAACGTTGATTTAAAACAATGAAAGTATTTACTTCACGAACACTATGAATAATTTCAATAAAACACAAATCAACAAACAATGCGATACGCGACAGTTTCTACACGTGTTCACTTGGCGGCGGACGCAATCGAACTGAACGACACTCGTCCGCCCATTACGTCGTAGACTCTGTCAACGCCGGGTGGGGCGCTGGCGTCTCGCATTAATAGGAAAATATGACGACAGATGGCGCTGTCGTCCGTCCGTTTCCTACATGTATATTATTTTATCTTGTCTCAACTTATTTATCTATCAAACCCACAAAAACGGAGTATCAGATTCCTGACTGAATTCTTAGTGAATGTAAACGCAGCATAGATAAAGTCGTGTTTCAATATGCTGGCGTGGATAACGACGAAGGCAAACAAAGATGTGGATGCGATGAGATGTCTGCACACACATTACACGTAACGAGTTGATTGTGGTTTCGGAGATAAGACAATGGATACACACACCATTGTAGGTGACATTTCAAGAGAAGCTTACAGCTCTATTTTATCTCACGATAAGTATGTAGAGACAGCAAGGTGAGCTGAAAAAGCCTTTCTCGTATTAAATTAAGAAAAAATATATAGTCATGGGTAGAATAAGTTCATATTTTTTCTTAGATATCTGCTGAACCATTAGCGCATTACCTATATATGGGTATCTCTTGGATAGGCATGTAACATCCTCGTCTTCATCGCCACTCACCATCAGGTGCGATGCGATTAGAAAGTTATCCTGCAACTCATTTGTTTATCCAACATTAATTTGTTTCGCCGTTATTCATTCGTGTTCTTAATATTCACTGTATTCTTGAACATCATTCTGACTGGTATTTTTTATTATTGGCAGATTATTGTATTGGATGTAAATATAGTAGGTCATTTAGTAATTCTGGACAAAAGTGTAATTCCTGACGTAGAGCGCCTTTCACGACGTTTTACCCTATAAACTAGTCAGATATTTAGTAATTAAACAATTTTATTTGAATATGGATATTATACTGCTCCAGGGTTGATATTAGATTGACGAGACTCTACCATGGGACTTCGCAAAAAAATTAATTCATAGAATACGCCAGAGTCCATGCTGCAAATTTAATGAAATTAATTAGGGCTAATTGAATACTTACCGCGCAGGTTTTTAAAGCCCGGGCTATATAGAGAGCAGATGTTAGAGTTCATGGTGAGATCAGCAACTTTTGGACACAAAAATGATATTGATTTCTTTTTTTTAAAGTTTGGTCGTTCCTATAATAATTTCATTATACTTTCATTTTGTAAATAATAAACACGAGTATATAGCGACAAAAACACAGATTGAGCTAGCCCCACAGTAAGTTTTGCACTTGTGTCGTACGATACTAACGATACTTTATAATAGACTAGCTGTTGCCCGCGACTTCGCTCGCGGCAATTTCTGTTATTATGATTAATTAGTATAGATGAATAATTTTCCCCCGTTTTCAAAACATTTTTTATTGACGCTTCGTTTCTATTGGTCGCAGCGTAATGTTTTATAACCTAAAGCCTTCCTCAATAAATGGTCTATCCAACACAAAAAGAATTTTCCAATTTGACCTAGTAGTTCCTGAGATTAGCGCGTTCAAACAAACAAACTCTTCAGATTTATAATATTAGTATAGATAAATATATAAATAAACATTCAGGCTGAAGATTGAACCTGGTTCAAAGGCATTTGCGATACCACTGACCCTCAGAGGTCGTCATGTTAGAATTGAAACAAAAAAGATATTGGGTTTCATTTTTATTATTAAATAATTATAATAACGTAAAGAGGCGCGTTGTCTGTTGAGTTGAGACTTACTCAAACACTGGATTAATTTCGATGGCCCCGGGCTTGTCTGTCAGACAAAAGATAATTGAGAGTTAATTGAAGAATATTAATGAATAAAGTTGTCGATGTTACAAAGAAATCTTCATTTTTTGCTCGACACTTCGTTAAGCGTGATTAATTTTCGCTGACGTAAATAAAACTATTAGGTGAGTGTATTTTTAGTTAAAAGATTATAGTCAGCGCGATATACAAGTTTAAAAATGATTTTAGGTGAGATTATCTAATCTCACCTAAAATTCCTCGACGAACTCTAAGTTTATAAAAGTATATTTTATTCTCTCGTTTAGTAACGAATGATGTTAGATTTTTGTTTTTATGATATAAAGGGATACTATGATACCTTTTATATGTATGTTGGGTGTTTTATCATATAACTAAAAGAGCCCTATGTTCAGCAGTAGGTAGAAGATAGGATGAGATTAATATGATGTTATCTATATCTATATATATAATAAAACAGTAAAAATATTTTGTCTGTACATTTAGAATTTTTGACTGAAATGGATAGAGGGACACATAAAAAGAATAATAGAAATCAAAAAAATTTTTTTTGAATTTCTTGTCTGTCTGTCTGTCTGTCTGTCTGTCTGTCTGTCTGTCTGTCTGTCTGTATGTATGATCACGATTATCTCCGAAAATACTGAACCGATTTACTTCAAACTTTCACCAATTGGTTTGTTTTAACCCAGCAAAACATTTAAAGTTTGTTTCATCAAAATCGGTTCATTAAAAAAAAAGTTATCGTCATTTGAATGAACTTAAGGCATTAGTTTGCATACACGGTGAATTTTTTATCGTTTCGGACCCTTAAAGGGGTGACTCAGACCAACAAAATGAACAACTTTTCCTATGGGAACAATGGTGGGAACTCAAAATAAAATTCGACATTCCCATACAACCTAGCCGGGAGGCGGGAATTTTTTGTATGGAAATGAGGAAATTTTTTTTGAGTTCCCGGCATTGGTCCCATAGAAAAAGTTGTTCATATTGATGACCTGAGTCACCCCTTTAAGGGTCCAAACTGTTCCTGAGGGATGGACACTACGGCGGCGGCGTAGCCGCGGGCAAACGGCAAACCAACCTAAACTGCTGCGCCTAGAAACTTGAAATTTGGTACAGGGGTTCTTTTAAAGATGTGAGTGAGCGCTAAGAAAGTATTTTTAAGAAATTTTACTTCTTAAGGGGTAAAATTTATATGGAATATTCTCATTTCTGGACTAAGAAGTATGAAAGTAGGTATATAAGTTCTAGATTAAAATTAAAAAAGATGTGTGTAGGTAGATGAAATTTGCTAAATTCCCCCTTTAAGGGGTAAAATGAGGGTGGATGGGTGGTATAAACTTTGTATGGAAATTTTCTCATTTCTGGACTTAGACGTATAAAAATAAGTATATAAGTTCTAGGTTACAATTAAAAATATCTGTGTAGGTAAAATGGACGATATTTTTCCCTGTAGGGGTAAAATAGCGGGGTAAAGATTGTATAGAAATTTACTCATTTCTAGACTTAGAAGTATGAAAATAGGTAAATAAATTTACGATTACAATTGAAAAAGATCTGTGCAGGTTAACTGGAAAAAAACCCCCAGAAGGGGGTTTGTTTTTTTGGAAATTAGTTAAGTTAAATTAATTAAGTTTGTTTGGAAATTTTCTCATTTCTGGACTATGAAGTATGAAAATAAATAGGTATGTAAGTTCTCGATTACAATTAAAAAAGATATATGTGGGTGAAATGGACTGAATTCACTCCTAAAGGGGTAAAATTGGAGGGTAAAGGTTTTATGGAAATTTTCTCATTTCTGGACTGGTATAAATAATATCCATACTTCTATACTAATACTAATATTATAAATGCGAAAGTAATTCTATCTGTCGTTTTTTTACGCTAAATTTGGTATGGAGGTGTGAGGCCCGGGGAAGGACATAGGGTATGTTTGATTCCGGGAAATTCTACTGTTCCCGAGGGATCGACACTAACGCGGGCGGCGCCGCGGGCAACAGCTAGTATCATATAAATAAACATACATTACCGACAGATCAATTTCTACGGGGTTGGAATTGGAATTAATATGAAGTGTTTATATCAAATCTAAGTTTTCGTTTCGCCTGAACATTATAAAATTTTTGTAAAGATGTCAGTTTTTTAAAAATATACCCGCATTTTCAAAGTCTTTCTAGTATTTTTATATTTTTTATTTTGTTTTATTGGTATACACATACAACTTTGAATAACTGTATCTCAGAAATTGTTTGGTCTGCGAAGATCAAATTGGTGTTTTTTTTCTTGTTATTTCATCATCATCATCATCATCAGGTCCTTTTTAGTCTCCACTACAGGAGCACGACCCTCTCTGTACTACTAGGGCCATACTTGGCCAGAGCAGCCAGAGGACTTGGCCTACACTCTCCACGCTGGCCAGACGGGTTGGAGAGGTGTCTTAGATGTTTATAAGCTTTGTTTAGCTTGTATCGACTAGCTCCGTGGCGCAGCGGTCAACACGCCTGCCTGCGACACGGAGTGACCGGGTTCGATCCCCGGCCAGGTCAAGATGGAAAATGATCTTTTTCAGATTGGCCTGGGTCTTGGATGTGTATCTATATATGTATTTGTTATAAAATATAGTATCGTTGAGTTAGTATCCCATAACACAAGTCTCGAACTTACTTTGGGGCTAGCTCAATCTGTGTGATTTGTCCCTATATATATATTTATTTATTTATTTTATTTATTTATTTCCTAAGTCGCCTTCTACGACATCCACGGGAAGACTTGGAGTGGTTGGAGAGTTTTCTTGTTATTTAATGTTGTTTTATCCACTATATTAACTGTGTTGCCAAAAAAATACTTCTTAGGAGTTAAAGTAAACAAAAACTAAAAGAAATGTAATCAAAATTACCAATATTTTTTACTTTGAAATCTGTGTCGGCTTTATCCTGATCTTAAAAACTGTAAGTTTTAAATTGTTAAAAATGCAATAAATCTTTTATTGTTGTTATTAATGTTTATTATTAAAAATGTTAATATTTTCATTTTTCCGCTTGTACCTCGATGTCTAAAACATGGATTTAATATACTGTTATGTCACTTTCAACTATCAACATATAAAATCGGAACTTGTTTAATGCAAGGCAAAATTTACGAATTCTTTTCTATCGGCTATTATGCTGCGCGCTCTTCCAAAATTCAGAGCTTGGAGTGCTGAATAGGTACCTATGTTCTATTTATACTCGTATGATGCCGTCCGTCGCCGGTGAATATCAGGTGATTTAAGGCTTCGTGCGGGTTTCCTACCGAGATGTGCTGTGAAACGGAGCGGTGCGAGGATGCATTGCAAGCTTGTTAAACTTTGTAAAAAAGAACGGTGTGAATATACATACATGGTGAAGTCATAAAATGTAAAGGACACGTAGCACGCTCTTTTCAGGAGTTACATTGTTTTAGTAAAAATACTACAAAATACATTTCTCGCTAAACTTTCCACCAGAGTTGAGATAAACGAGGCGAAGACAATTACACGGTTCCATGTGTGTGTGGCTGTATAGATGGATTTTTTGCCTCGTAAGCCGTCTCGTTCTCTCATAGTTATACAGTTTAGCCTAAGGCAAGGCTGCTCTAACTACCCTTAGCTTTAGATAAGCCTTGTTTGTGAAATAATCCATCAGGATGGTCTTAAAGATTGCTACTTTCAGACGATAACGTTTTGTTACCGGTCAACTACCGAACGCCGCAATCGGGCAACATAACAATAGATAATCAACTGTGTCTGCGTTTCCCGCGATTGATGAGTTAAGACCTAAATAGATCATTCTTTGTTTATATAACCTTACTTCCTATATTTTACCAGAGCAAATTGTAGTGAGTTTGAATGTTTGTTTGTAACGTAAAACATATGCCTCATGAAGCTTTGTATACACTTTCTCTGAGATATGGAAAAAATAATGAGTATTTTTCAAGTTTAATTATATTACTAGATTTCCCCCGTGGCGCCGCTCGCGTTAATGTCAATCTCTTAGGAATGTTACATTTTGACGTGAAACGTCTTTAATATCGGTACTATGTATGGGCCATGTCAGAAAAGTGGACCGTAACGAAGACCTTAACGAATTGGTCTATATCGTCTGGCAGTAATAACTATAAAACTATTCATCGTAGAAACATGATTTTAGTGACATTATTTAGCGTATATAGTCTGAGTTTGCATCGCGACATCTAGTTTTCTTTCAATCTTTAACACTAAAAGCGACGCGCTGATATAGACGTTTTACGTTAAAACCAAAGGCCGGGTGAACCGACACAGCCCCACCTGATTTTTTCCAGGACGTTATTACCGTAATACTGGAAAGAGTTTATGACACTTTTAATTTTGAATGAAGAGTGGGTGGTCCTCAGAGCACATAGGCTTTAAATTATGGGAATAATTAAGTTAGGTACTAAATAAATCGGAGAACTGAACCTTGAGTCAGGATCAGTTCTCCAATTCGCTTTAAACAACTTCTTCCTGTATAAATATTCCAATGTGAATAATGCTTGGAACTTTAAAATATTGTCGATCATTTTATACTAACTGCCCGGCCGGCATTTGTATGAAATTTCTATACAAATATACAGGAATGTTAAAAAAATCGAGTTCTCAACATTAGTCCCTTGGAAAAAGCTTTTCGTATTGACGCACTAAATTGTCCCTAATGGCTATGACGAGGGAAAATTTACACGTTGTATATTATAAGATAATTCAACGAATTATTTCCTTAAACTGACCCATGTTTCTACCCTTTACCAAAGTTAAAATATGTCACGCACAAACATCCCTTTTGATATAAAGTGAACCAACAGTTTCTAGAATTAAACCTCTAAAAATAGACTAAAATCACGTAACCTAAAGCTCAAAGTGCTTCCACATATTTTGCGAGTGTTTGGTAACCTCCATGTATCAAGATATCGGGTCTCCGACGCCCACTCGCAGTTTGGGACGAACTTCAAGCTTTTCGTGTCACAAGAGATAGCGGTAACTTACATTATATACCCAAAGCAAAATACATATTTTATTAGTTATTCTTATACATCAGAATATTGGTTCTCGAGTGGCTTTTTGTTTTGGGTGCGCACCCATTGAAGCGGGTCTGTGCGGAGCTGAGCTGAGATTTACAAAAAAATTAGATAGATAATTCATTTATTTGCTGCCATAACACACATACAAAATAATACACAGTAAGAAGAAAAAAGTAAGTACAAAAATTAACTAAAATACATATATACCTACCTGCGCATTTCTCAATGCATGTGCTACAGCAATACAAAAAGGACACAGCTCATTGGTAATATTGCCCGAAAGCAATACACTGATCGATCAGCTGTAACCTGAAGAAGAGATGGGTGGTGCGGATCCAATAAAAAATAATTAATTTAATAAGTAAAAGAAAATAAGGCGGCGTATATAAAGATAGATAGTGTAATTAAAAAAATCGAGGAGTATACATAAATATATACTGCACTGATTTCTGATGAATGTACGGCAGGATAGGGGTATAATAAATAGATATGCCTGGGAGGACTTCAGCGACAGCAACAGCTACCGGCGACGAGTCGGATTATTATTATTTTGCAAATCGCTAATTACCAATCACATTGCTCAAACTACACATCTCAACTCAACACGGCTTCAGTAGAAACAGTATTAGCAGAGCTGAAAAGAATTACATTATAAGGGTGCGTCTCCACTGACGCGGAGTGGATCGCCGCTTAGGTCCTCTTCGCTCCACTCCAGTCAGTGGAGACGCATCCTAATGTATAGGATGCAGAGTTAGAAAAGAGCAAGCTGTGCGAGGCACAGTGGTATTTCTGCGTATGCGACGCAAAGACTTGCCTAGCGGAGTGTAGCTATGTAAGTCCAGTCCACTTAGCTCCAATAGGTTATAGTGTAGACAACATGATGAAATTCGTGTGAGAATCACGAGAAATAACGATAAGAGAACTAAATTCACATAGGTGTAAAGCAAACGACATATTTAGCTAGTTGGTTACCCCGTGTATCAGGATATCGGGTCTCGAGCGCCCACTCACACTGCGAGACCAACTCCTACGTCCCAAGTCATGAGAGATGTTTTTTTTTCTGTTTTTACCCTTTTTCTTGCAATTCTGTAGTTAGGGATTTTGATTCCAGGAATTCAATATATTTCAGAGATTCAAAATCATGCTGTATGTATGAGAAATCGCTGGTATCCTTACCCCGAGTAACGCTGATTATAGGTATTTTAGCAAGGCAGTCGAGTTTTTTTAACGCTTTTTTTACAAGAGATCCTAGACACTACAAGGTAATTTACGGTCGTACACTTTTATAACATTTGCTAATTCTTCGTGAATATTGTAAATACAGTACAGATAGCTTAATTTTATTGACAGATTTTATAACCTTTAAGAATAAAAAGAATCAAATACTTCAAAGAAAAGCTCAAGACTGAGCTCAGTGGCGTGCCATGGGAGAGACCTATGTCCAGCAGTGGACTAGTATTGGTTAATATTGATGATGATGATGAAATACTGCGAAGAAGTATTAGAAGATAAGATACAAGTTTCATCCAAATCTTCTTGTCTTAACAATGCACAACTGTTATTTCATATTTGTATCGGTTTGAAAATTAGTGTTTATTAAAGAGGAAAGCGGACGATCTGTGTGACGGAGGTCGTTTTTTTATGTATATTTGACTCGTGTAGCTAATATGTTGTGGTTTTGAAGAAGACTGTAGAAAAAAGTTTCCCAAGAAAAGAAACTTTTGGGGAAATCTGCATACTATCTGACTATTTCAGTTGTGTGTGATGCATGTTTCGGAAGACACGTAAAATCGTTAATGTCTTGCTATGTCAGATCTAAGGTCGGATACAAGTTCCAGATACTAGCACAGCGATTAGAAAAATATTGCTACTTGTAATGATTTCGATCATTTTTCCGCTGCCGCTTGTTTCATAGACCACGACACTGAACCCGTATTAGCATAAAGGCTGTCGAGAGCGCATTGTGTGTGGAGCCTTAGCTTTGGGCCATTTATTGGCCATCATCGGGTAAATCCATCATGTCTGTACGTTTGCTCCCGCTTGTATCATAGACCACAGCGCAAGAACCCGCATTAGCACAAAGGCTGTCGATAGCGCATTGTATGCGGATCCTTACACGACATTACCGCAACTATGGATCACGTATTGGCCATCATCGAACAAATCTAGCACTATGTAAACAAAGTGTAAGAAATAGTTGGGCCATTGAATTTGCTATAAGGTATAGATTGCTTTAAATCGAATTGGAGCATTTTTGTAATTTTTTTAAGCAATTTTTTTTTCTAAATCTATAATAATAATAATAAGTTCTTTATTGTCTTAAGAACTACAATTTTAGGACGAAGGTTGAGCCTCCCTTTTAAGTTATATAAACCTGTGTTAGAAAGACCCGCTCTTAAATAACTAAAAATGTTATATATGCAGACAATGTGCTGAGAGACAATTAAAATAATTAGTAAAATTTTGTGTGTGCGCACATAAGCGCACAAATAAAAAGATACAGACATGCTTATAACAAAATAAGATAAACTACAAATGATGACACAATTATGTTAAATAGTAGTAGGTGGTGTTTATTTAATTACACATAAGAGTGATTCGACGTCTTCGTATGATTGAGAAATGTATGTACATTTCGTAATCATTTGAAATACAAAAAACAAATACATCAGCTTAAACATGCTAGTGTATTTAAAATCCTTACTTCCTTACTATATCCTTATTATATATCCTAACTATCCTAATCCTATCCTAATCCTATCCTAATCCTAATCCTAACTAATATTATAAATGCGAAAGTGAGTTTGTTTGTTTGTTTGTTTGTTTGTTTGACACGCTTTCACGCCGTAACTACTGAACCGATCATCATGAAATTTTGCATACAAGTTCCCTGGAGTACGGAGAAGGACATAGGCTACCTTTTATCCTGGGAAAAAGTACTGTTCCCAAGGGATCGACATTGACGCGGGCGGAGCCGCGGGCGAAAGCTAGTCCTTATCCTTATCCTTACTAATATTATAAATGCGAAAGTGAGTTTGTTTGTTTGTTTATTTGTTTGTTTGTTTGTTTGTTTGTTTGTTACGCTTTCACGCCGTTACTACTGAACCGATCATCATGAAATTTTGCATACAAGTTCTCTGGAGTACGGAGAAGGACATAGGCTACCTTTTATCCCGGGAAAAAGTACTGTTCCCAAGGGATCGACATTGACGCGGGCGGAGCCGCGGGCGAAAGCTAGTCCTTATCCTTATCCTTACTAATATTATAAATGCGAAAGTGAGTTTGTTTGTTTGTTTATTTGTTTGTTTGTTTGTTTGTTTGTTTGTTACGCTTTCACGCCGTTACTACTGAACCGATCATCATGAAATTTTGCATACAAGTTCTCTGGAGTACGGAGAAGGACATAGGCTACCTTTGATCCCGGAAAAACGTACTATTCCCGAGGGATCGACATTGACGCGGGCGGAGCCGCGGGCGAAAGCTAGTCATTAATAACACTCAAACCAGTGCCTTATTTAAAATTAATTCGGAAATATTTTATTAATATAAATAGTAAGGTTTAGTAGTTAAAGAAATGTAATGAATCTTTTTGCACTGTCATATAGGTAGATCGATGCAGGATACTTATCATACAAGATACTTTTTATCCCTAAAGTTGGCACGCGGGCACGACCACCAACGAGGTTAACAGAAAGCAAGTGAATTCATTAGGTATCTCCTTTTATTTTGAATCCCTTTAGTCTCTAAGCCATACTGAGCTTCCTACTTGAGAGGAAAGAAAATGACAAGCTATCAAGGAACAACACTTTCATCCATCGCACACATACGCCGTAGGTGCGAATCGCTGGTGAGTCGTGTCGCAGAATCGCCCAACTTTATAATGGCGAAACTTTGACAAATGCGCTGATCGCTCTTCCAAGTCCGATTACCACACTATCAAGCTAATTTCACCCCTATATGGGTGCAATGGGAGGTTAAAATTGCATGCAATGTATTATCAAGATGGTAGGTCGTTCACCGTAATCGGTTATTCGAGAAGTTTAATTTTAATAAGAGTAGTTACGCCTGAACTTCTACATCAATAATAGTAGATATTTCATGGCTCTTCTGATTTATTATTTCATCATTTGAAAAGTTAACTGTTAACATTTGTCGCATATAATTAAAAGTTCCTTTTTGCCCAGTCATGTAAAAAATAACACCAAATGGCAAAGCGTTGCATTTGAGCAAAGTTACACAGTGTGCGGGCAGTGCAGCGACAAGTTTGGCAAACTAGCGTTGCGCTCAAAGCTGCCAAACAACAGAGGTGTGTAACTTTTATTGCATGCCTTGCCCTGTTTATCTTTGACTGGCGTGTCATCAGTGGAGAAGTGACTTATGAAATATTAGTCGAATATATTTCTCAGGCTTTGACATTTCACTATGTTCTATGCATTTATTTACCAAAAAATACCAATTCCACTTGTATGTATGTAATGTTGTTATAATTACACAGTTTTTGTATGTTATTCTATATCGTTTGTCCATGCATAACTTGAAAACTATATATCAGATTTCAATAATTCTTTATACAAGGTGTATCTTAACTTCATAACATATTATAAAACAAAGTCGCTTCCCGCTGTCTGTCCGTACCTGTGTATGCTTAGATTTTTAAAACTACGCAACGGATGGTGATGCGGTTTTTTAATAGAGTGATTTAATAGGATGGTTTATATGTACATTGCACCCGTGCGAAGCTGGGTCCGGGTCGCTCGTAGAGAATAATGTAAGTTTTATTAAAATTGGTTCCGTAGTTTTTTGAGATAGAGAGATAGAGAGTTTTGAAGTCGGTCGATTTTTCTTAATTATTATTGTTCTGGTTGCATCCTCAGCTATGGTGTGTCGAAGCCCAGGGTCGGCTATTGTGACATCATTCATGCTGTAATATAATTTGGCAAAGTTTTCACGGCCGACTGGCTGCCTGACCCTCATTGGGCAGATCCGGAACCGCTGACATATATATGTGTGAAATTGAAGTACAAATATTTGCTTGCACTGGGAATCGAAACCACCACCCCATAGCAAACTGGCGAGTCAATCATATTTCATGTTCCTCTAATACCAATATCAAAGGCATTAAGTTGTAAGAATTGCATAAAAAAAAAAAAAAACAAGAAACCCCGACACAGTAATCCCTCTATCTTGTAAACGGCATGACCAATTTTGATAAAACATGTCTCATACTATTGCTAGAAACCCTGCTTTAAAATAAACAACCACACATCCAAATCGGTTTACCTATGTAAGAGTTACCGCGCCACAGACACACAGCTGCAAAATTTATAACGCCCTATTTTGCTTCGGAGGTTCAAAGCCCGAATCTCGCGACAGCCACTATCTGTTCGCAAATTAATTAGTACGCCGATACTCGGACAAAATGAGCGTTTGGCAATTTGGCGTAATAGCCAATTAGCATTAGGTTAATGTAGTCAAAACGAGGCGAAACAAGGGAACAGTGTGGCCGGACCGTGCTGCTGACATAACTGCTGATAAATCTATTGTTAATGCCATCTACTTACTTTTAACTGAATAGTATGGTTTCATATCCTATATTAGAATCGCGCAACTACTTACAAAGGTAGTACAGCGGAAATGAGAATGTTGAGGTGGATGAGTGAAGTGACTCTAAAAGATAGGTTATGGAATGAGTATGTGAGTGGAAGCACGAACGTAGCCCCCATAACGGAAAAATTGAGAAGCTGTATATTGGGATGGTATGGACATGTTTTGCGAAGAGAAGAGAGCCATATACCTAGGAAGGTGTTGAATATGAAAGTAACCGGAAATCAGAGTAGAGGTAGACTAAAGAAAAGATGGATTGAGTGTGTGAAGGAGGATATGGGTAAAAACATGGTAACAAAAGAAATTGCTCAAGATAGAGCGAAATGGAAAATACTTACATGCTTACTTAAAGTGGTATAAGGTGAGGGAGAAGACTAACAAACGTAGATCCTTCAAGCAAAATTATAACCTAGCATTAGTTTAAACTTACGTGTGCATCCTGGATTCCGCGTAACGGAAATAGAAATCCCGGCAAGCCCAAAAAGAGAGTGCGGGATGGCCGTCATTCTTTCTGCAAAGATATTTCTGCAAGAGAAATCGTGAGAGTTAGAATGAAGGAAGGGAGGCTTTTGTCCTGCTTTTTTTACTAAGTATTGAAGTAGGCATTTGTCTCCCATGTCACCTGATAGTAAGTGACGATTTCCATTGTGCTTTAGTTTTATATTTGCTTGAGAAACTCACTGGCTAAGGTGTGCGTCAGCATTATAAATAACAAAAAACCTTAAGCTCTTAAATCTCACATCCAACAACATTGCTGCCACCGACAGCAAAATGGCCCACGAAAATCCGAAATGTTACTCAAAATTTGATTCGCCAGCACGCACACATGCACTATGTACTGATCATACTATAAGACTGTTATGTGAGGCATTCCGTGGAATAATTCCTACTGCAATGCAAATAATAAATTTTGAGTCGCAAAAAAATAAAACAAATATCTTTAAAATACCTATCTTAGTGTTTCTTAACAATGCAATGCACATTAAGCAATCTCAGGTGCAGTTACCACATAAATTTGTGACCGCAAGGAGCTTTTCAATGATCCGAAAGGCACGCGAAGCTGATCCCACCTGTCATTATTCAAACAGTCATTAAGCTATGTGAGATGGCTATATATCGATTTTTAATTTGAAGAAGAAGTTTAAATTAATTAAGTAAATGCTTTTGCTCTGACCATTCCCTCGCTCAAACTAAATCATCATGAACTTCCCGAGTTTCATTTACGCTCCACACTGCAGCTGCAACTTTGTCCAAATATTAGATAGTTTCATTTATTACCTCGGAACGTCCAGGGAGATTTTCACGAAATAATAACATTAGTATTTTTGTAGTCTGTGGTTTTTAATATAGTGTCCTGTTTAGCGGAACGATGCGGGGCGAATTTGTGAAAATGTGTGAGTATCGCTAGCAGAAGAACTTTCACCTTGAGCCAGGTAGGCGTATATAAGCCCTGTTCAGATATTCGAAATGCTAGTGTTTTAGACAATGTATTCAGCAATGTAAACGCTGAAAATCTCTAAAGAACTCTTTAGCTGAAAGTTAAAGAGTTCTTTAGAAATTTTTCTCAAGTTTAAGACTTTATTGAATTTAGGGAACAACAAATGATAAAAAGCCATTCTTTCAAAAAAGATTTTTTCCATATGAAATTATCTGCTACATGCTTCGTCAAACCAATACTTTTATACAATATTTTTATACAATAATGAAAAATATACTAAAAATATTTCAAGTAATTTACTACTAGTGTCGTGCCGTGCTCAAAATTGTCGAAAACGGATTGGAAAATTTTCCCGAGAATTTCTTCTTCTTTCTCTCAAGTGCAGGAATTATTCAGTAATTCGAGAATTATTGGAAAATTCCCGCAAATTTCTTTGAGAATGAATTCAAGAAAACAGAAAATTTCTCTTTAGTGCGCCACTATTTACTACAAGTACAGAATTAGATTTTTGATTTGATCGGGTTTAGGAGTAGGCGAATAAAATTATGAGAGGCGCTAGTTTTGCTGGTGTATGCCCCTTAATTGTAACTAGCACGTGAGTTCAGTGTCGCCATCGAGACGGATAAGCGCACTCATATGGAACTAATGTCTGGTATAATGGAGCCGGGGATGACCTTCAGTGGCCAAAATGGCGGACTAGTAGCCTTGTATGTGAACGGAAATTACAAAGCTTTGCTTTTTACTTTAAGATTATCTCAATTATTTGAAAAAAATATTATTAAAATTTACGCGAGATATCAACAAACGGTTTAATTCACGTATTTTTAGTCGGAAAATACTTAGAGGAAGTTATTCATAGCCATATAATATTGCCATCAAATTATTAAAGAATTGCAATTTAATTTCCACTTTGGGCCGTGTCGGCAGTAAGAGGGAGTGGTTTCGACTTAGTCGCCTAACTTTTGCCGCCAGGTCTCTGGTTCAAACCCCGGCCAGCTCGACGTAAACTTCTTAATTTGTAATCTTATCTGGCTTGTTTTAGGTTCTTTTTTATTAAGCTCTTCCCGCTTTTTCTTTGGCTATTTGAATGGCCAGACTCGCGTACGCGACACCCGATGTTAAGTGTCATCACCGCCCGTGGACATTTGCAACATCAGTGTTGTTGACAGTGCTCTGCCAGTGTTCAACACTAGTGTATATAAATTACAATTATCGTTAGTTAACAGTATTAATTTAAGTCTGGTGCCTTTAAGCAATTTGGCAACAATATATACAGTAAGAAGATACTACAAGCTCCAAATATATAAACAGATCCTTGAAGCGATTCCTGGAACTCTTTAATACAATATTGCTTATACAAGATCGTACGCAAGTCTATATCTATAAGTAATTTGTGGAAATTCACAAATCATATACATATCATAAAACGGTTTCTATCTTAAAGATTTTTTTGTTCGATGGGAGGATATTGCCATACTCGCCACGCTTGGCAGGCGAGTTGGCGAGCGCAGTTTCTTTGGCTTCTTGTACTTCTGACGCTGCTGCCCATCGAAAGCATTTTAAAGCTGGGAAAGGATAGGAATTTGTTGGATTTAGAAAGGATGTGAAGGTATTAGGATAGTACTAGCTCGGATGAATGTGAAAAAAGCAAGTAGCAGCTCGGGAAGGCTGTCGTATCTGAGCTGGTTGCAAATGTAGATGATTGATTCTGCGGTCGTCAATGGCCAGTTGATGTCGATAATCAAATCCACGTCTGTTTTAATGGATTGCTAATTCTGTCATTAGCTTAATGACATCTTGTCGAGGTCCTAAAGACGGTTTACCACTAGTGAAACGAAGCTAGGCTAGTATTTTGAACTGGATTTAAAGGAAAAATATGTTTCGTTGTTTTTAATGTACGTTAGTAGTCACAAGTTTACCATTATCATGTCTGCTACAGGTATTTTAACGACTGCAAACCAATAAATACAGTGAGATCCAGTGGCTTAACGTGCCTTCCAAATCACGGAGGAATTTGAGAAAGTTTTCTGTACAATGAAAGAACAACGTAGAATACACAAATTCTTCACTTTCTGCGCAGATCATGGAAGCTGGTCGGATCTCTATTTTGATTTCCTTTTTCTTTTCTTCGTCTTTGGCCTACAAGCCAAAAAACCTGTTTATTTTGTCGCGTCGTACATATATCTTTCTTCTTAGTAGCTATTTGGCTGATCGCCAATCGATTATAAAGTGAAGCTCAGTGAAAGCGATTGTGATTAGCTAATGATGGTGATCGGATTACCACTAATATTACCCTTGTTATGAAATGGCAATGTTGATTTATTCAGAAAATAGGCCATTTCAGGCTCTTTTTCACGTCTATTCACTTTATAAGTAATACTTATTAAATTATATTAAAATGTTCAAAAGCTACAAACTACTAGCGTTTTGGAACCGACCACTGCAGAGAAGAAGACGACGAAAGAAACTCTTTTTAACAGTATTGGTCGCCTTCTTGACTCAAGGGTTTTGTATGATATTTCATATTTGTATCTTTTCCTTTTTTTCTGATTTCATGTTATATACAATTTCAATTAACATAATTTTGTGAAACACGTTATGTTAGCGGTCGAGCGTGCAGCAACAACAGATAAGATAAAAGATAGAAGTTTCAAAGAGGCCGAGCAGACCGTTCCCCACTCATCTTTGTGTAGGCGTTATTGGTCAAAATTGGTTCAAATTGCTGCCGTGAAACACCTATTGGCTGGCCTTTATATTTCACTAGCTGTCGCACGTGGCTTCGCTCACTTTAATGTCGATCCTGGGGACAGTACTTTTTTCCGTGATAAAAGGTAGGCCATGTGAAAATCCGGGTAATAACCGTTTTGCAAAATTTTGTCAAATTACGTTCAGCAGTTTTGGCGTGAAAGAATATCAAACATCAATTCATACATACTCACAAACTTTCGGTCACAAACAGTCGATCGATATCGGTATCCATGATGAGGCCAATATCGATATAAATGTATAAACAGGCAAATAATGATGGGGCCTGCGGCTGACACGCGCCAATTTTGTGACGAGGATCGTTGAATGGCGCTTGTTTTTACTGAGAGACGGCATCCACTTGGCTGAAGATTTTTTTAATGAAAGGTTTTGGAACAAGTCGCCAAAAAAAGGATTGTAATTTGTAAATTAAACTACTTCCAAAAATTATCTGTCTTTCTAACCTATGTGGGCCTATTCTTGAGAAACACGGGTTACTCACCTGTGAAATCAGCTACAGGCTGACCAGTTTTGACCTTATCTGGAGGTCTTTCTCAAGGCTAATGACTACGCGCGCGCGATTTTGTCCCTGTCTTCGGGACTTCCATTTTGCCCTGCGGAAGACCCCCAGAGGAGGTCGAAACATGTCGGTCTGTAGCTGATTTCATACGTGAGTAATTAGGATTTTCTTACTAATTATAATATTTGTATGTTACGATAGTTTAAAAAAAAAACGCTGTTCCTAATAATTATGATTTTTTGCTTTTTGTGTTTTTTTATCTTTCATCTCGTACAATATCCCTAAAAAGAGATGGTCCATTTGCTTAATATGCGTACAACAAAACAAAAACCCCCTGCCTGATATATCGCTGGAAACAATTACGTCCCGAAATAAAACATAAAAGAAGCAACAACCCGTACTTTACCCGTTACAAATAGTTGACGGCAAACTCGCGCAATTTAACTCCGAATAAAAGCCGAGGCCCTGTTAATAACTGGCAACAATATACTTTTTGACAATTTAAACTTTAAATCTGCGCGATGTAATAAACGGGTGAAGTTTGTTTTCCCCCCGAGACCCGCCTCCGCTTTCTTAACACCCAAGCCACGGAGCACAAACAATATGGAGTTCAAGCTCCCAATATGTAGAGTACCATAATATTAGATTGGACTGGTATCACGTCTAGAATTTACTGCCTCCGTGGTCCAGTGGATAAGGCGTTTGCCTGTAGACATAGTCATGGGTTCGATTCCCACGGGAAGCATACTTTGTTTAGTTGCTTCCAGTTTGGTTAGGACATTGCAGGCTCGAATCACCGTTAAGCCGCTGGTCCCGGCTGCCATCTGGTAGTCTTTAAAAGAACCACGTCAGAGGCCGAGAGGCGGTTTCGAAGAATTTAGACACCAGTGTGTGCATGGTCGATTGACCGTGTCACCTACACGAAATGATGATGACATCTAGAATAATATTTTCACTCCGCCTCTATAAAGAGATGCTGGAGGACATAAGCACAAAACTCCCTAGGTTTTTTACAGTACATGGACACCCAGGAACTGTTCAGACAGTAGCTGAATTAATTTATTTCTTGAAGTCCTATAGATGGGAACGGTAAAATAAAATTGTATCGCTATTGCAAAAATAAAACCGAAAGTTTTAGAACACGGCGGCATCTCCAAAAGCAGCGCCCACGGTATAATACATTTAGATTTTTTGGTCCATAACGAAATTACACACAATTTTGGGCTTCAATAAGGTACTTTATCTGTCCTTGATTTTAAAGATTTTAGCTACGACACCGCAATAAAATTATGGTCTTATGGGAGGAACTTTACACCATCGTACGCGATGGTTTTCTGTAAGTGCCAAAATATTTAAAAAGTTTGTACTCTACATTTTTGTTAATCTGTGTTACGACACCCCTAGCTTGGCCTTGTTATTGTACTGAGTATTTAAAGAAAGCTTTTATTTTAAAATACCTCATCGCCTTAATATAAATAACACCAGTTTTCATTTAATGTTTAAAACCCTGTAGCACTATATTTGATATTTAAGTGCAAATCTTTGTTAAGATAATCAAAATTGACATAACAATACTTAACAGCTAAAATGCATAGAATTAAAACTACGTTAACAGTTGTGTGCTGTGCTGTCAAAAACATATCGTCGATACGCAATCAATACTATATAATAATATAACTATGTCATTACTTATGTCAGATAGGTCAATTAAACGGTCCATGGCGCAGTGGTTAAAACAAGAGGGGCAACCGATTCGATTTCACATATTTTTATTTTCACATTTATCATTCGATATCATGTGTGCATGGTCGATTGACCGTGACACCTACTCGAAATGAGGTTGATTCGATATCACATTATCACTGATATTTGTCCGCAGTTTTCGAGCTACCTAAGGAGAGCAGGTGTAAGGAGAGGAGCTTAGCAGCAATCACAAGACTCGAAATCAGATTGCGGGTATTATGATTGGTCAATTCATGCACCGCTAAATTCCTCTGCGCTCCACTCCTCGTCAGTAGAGACGCACCCTTAAGCAGGCGATTGGTCACAAAAACTTTGTCAAAATATATCATAGAATGAACGCTGTCTCGAAAGCGGACCCCGGACTCTGACGGACCACAGCTTAGGATGCAACCGGGAAAATCAGAACCAAGAAAACGTAGGAAGAGAGGTATACGACTGGTTGTTACATTCACTTTTTTTTTATGTAAATGTATGATAAATGGAAGGAGATGAGAGAGCAGTGGAACCTTTGCCCAGCAGTGGACATTCACATATAAATGATTTTTTTTACCTTGGTGTATATGTATTAGTAATTAAGAGGTCTTTGACACTTGCTTGGCGATCTTGCTCGCATAATCAAACATTTATAAAGATTATTAAAAAATGTGTCTCAATTTTACATAATATAAGTGTTTCATTATTATCTTAGATAACTATATCATGGATATTCAAGACATGTTTTATACTGATTAGACATTGTAAATTAGTTGATCAAAACTTTCAAATCTTTGATTAACTAAATTGCGATTCGTCATGTCTACACAATGCAGGAACATGTCTCAAATATATACGATATAGTTGTCTAGAACAGACATGACAACATTGCAAATTAGTTGATCAAAGATTTTATAGTTTTGATGGTCTTTGTTTCGATGCATCATTAGCTTTTTTTACGATGCGGGACTTATTATAACTTTTTGTTTGATAGACAAATAGTCTGACAACAAACGGGTACCTAAGCACATCTTTTTCTATCTAAGAATGTAAAATATGTTATATTTTCTTAAGCTATATAATATCAATTGATATTCACTTAACAAAGCTAGTATTTACGAGAAAAGGAACGAATGTAAATATTTTAAAAATGGGAATGTATTTTTCATGTAAATTATGTTAATTATATTTCGGGTGATTGATTTCCCTTAAATGGATTTACCGTAGTTGTTCATTACGGCATTTAAATTTAATGAACCCAACATGTCGTTTCTGGATTTATGAAATTCAATTCCACTTTGCTTGTATGTTCTTTTTATATTATTTACTTTATAAATGGGACTTTGTCGTGCATGTAATGTGAATCCATAAGTAAGTAAAATACTTTATTGCATAAAAAGATACAATTGAATTTAAAGAAAAATAAACAATAAAAAATTGCCCAATAGGCGGCCTTATCGCCAAGGCAACCTCTATATTATAGGCAACAGCTTATTTAATACAATTATTTATTTTTAAAATGAATATATAACTAAATATTCTGGAAATTTTTCAAGCGTCTACCTGTTGTCGTTATCAATATCGAGCAATGGCGAGCAAAAAAATCCCATTTGTTGTATGGCAGCCCCCATATAGGTATATTTAATTTATTCTATTTTTAGTACTTCAGAAATACATCATCTGTGAAAATTTCAACTGTCTAACTATCACGGTTCATGAGATGATCCCTGAAAACAACTTTGCTTGTCCCATAGCAAAGTTGCTTTTTTATTTCATGATTTAACTCCGAATCGAGAAATGGATACCATGGAACTGTATTTTTTTAAAGATTTATTGGTTTGTTCCATAGCTTTTTATATAAATACAAGAAAATGATAACCGTTTTTCAAAAAAATGCCCTGCCGGAACTGTTAAAGACTCAATCGGATTGATGTACAAGTAAGGATTTCAGCAATATCCACTCATACGTCCAAATATGTTTAGACATTCAGGAGTTATGGTGGAAAATAGAAATTCACATAGGTACATACATGAGCCCTTAACACATTTCACTTCTACTTTTTGTGCAGTCTTGTCATAAGTAAAATTAATGAAAATTAAATAAGGTGGTCATTATTATATTTGAAATGTTACTATTTACAAATTTACATGAGAAAAGAGAGGAAAAGCGGAGAAAAATTATTAAGAATTTACAGATTTTCGAAATCCAGCTAGCGTGGCATGTTGGCAAGAAAGCTGAGTTAATAGATACCTATCTATACTAATAGTATGAAGCTGAACAGTTTGTTTGAACGCACTAATCTTAGGAACTACTGGTTCAAATTTTGGATAGTTCATTTATTGAGGAAGGCTTTAGGCTATAAAACATCACGCTGCGACCAATAGAAGCGAAGCATCAATAAAAAATGTCAAAACGAGGGAAAGTTATTCATCTTAAACTAATATAAAAAACTAATTAATCATAACAGAAATTGCCGCGGACGAAGTCGCGGGCAACAGCTTGTATATTAATTAAATATATTTGGCATTAATACCAAATGTTATATAGCATCTCTTCTGAACCTCAGCGATCATGAACTCCGTGAACGACAAGGTAAAACAACAAAGGCAATATAAACATGGCACCGTGATAAATAGACAAACAAGATGGATGGATGGATGACAATCGCGCGGCAAATAGTCAAACACGGGGAAGTGTCGCGCGACAGTCGCCCGCGACGCCTCGACGCCGCGCGACATGTATTGATAGGGATAGCACACATGTTATAAATTTGGTTCTTGAGAGAAACGATTCTGTGAGAAAAGTATGTATTCTGGAGTTACAGATGGAGAGGAGAAAAGCCTTTTTCCATACATACATAGTAATTAAGCCTTTATCCCTTACCGGGTAGACAGAGCCTAAAGATACAAGACCTAATGGCCTGGTTTAGCGTGTCGGTGGACATGTAGATGGAAATCGGTTTAAAAATAGTGATGGATTGCTAGCCGCGTCGCCAACGTCATGATTTCTAACATTGCCCATTCCTCGGCCGGCGTTTATGGTATGTAACGGGAACCAGCTGGTGCTACCTACATTTTTTCTTTCCTCCCTGACCAGAATGGAATATTTTTGGCATATTACGTTATTATACCATATTATATTACAGCACTAGGGCCATACTCAAAGGGGGAGGGTCGTGCTCCTGTAGTGGAGACTAAAAAGAATGATATTACAGCATAAATACGGTCGTCTGCACAAGTCCATATACCCTGAATATATCGTGTTTAGTGTAACTACAAAATTAATACAGATTTTGAGCATGTGTGTTAAAATGGGGTAAAAAATACATCTACGAATGATTTCACAAAACGTGAAATATATTTATTAAATAATACTTCGTTTTAAAATCTATAGTATATAAAATAGTGTTATTTGGGCGTATATCTCGAAATGGTTTAGGATTTAGCCATTCAAATAACAGCCTCTGTGGTCCAGTGGTTAAGGCGTTTGCCTGTTGACCCGGGGGTCGTGGGTTCGATTCCCACCGGAAGCATACTTTGTTTAGTTGTTTCCAGTTTGGTAAGGACATTGCAGGCTTGAATCACCTGATTGTCTGATAATAAAGATGATTCCGTGCTTCGGAAGGCACGTTAAGCCGTTGGTCCCGGCTGCCATCTGGTAGTCGTTAAAGGAACCACGTCAGAGGCCGAGAGGCGGTTCCGAAGAACTCTAACACCAGGGTGTGCATGGTCGATTGACCGTGACACCTACTCGAAGTGATGATGATGATTCAAAGTAAAGTTACCATAAAGAATTCATTGTTACTATATACCAAAATATTTTCACGTCAAAATTTAGATGTTTCTATATTTGTAACTATCATAAAATCTCAAAACACATTTTCGACCGACTTAACCTTATTCAATGATACAGAAAATATATCTTAGCTTTCCCGCTGATAAAGTTGTATGTTTCCCCAACATACATATACGTCGGTGTTCGCAGCTAATTGAATATGTTATATGTTTGCTCCCCGGCGGAGGAGTTACGAGGTATCGCTCCACAAATAAACACACGATGTTTTAGTATCACTTACATTATTGCGTTATACTGTAACGCTATTTTGTGGGGGAATATATGTAATGATTTTATTTTCGTTGGTAATAGATAAAGAAGAAAATTGGATATAGAATATTAGACACTTGAGAAATAGATTTGACCAAGTACAGTGTCGAGCATTGACCTCTCACCACCGGGCCAATCGGGCCAATTGGGCCAATCGGGCCACGTAACAATAGAAAATCCATTGTATCTGCGGTTCTCGTGCTTGATTGGTTAATATGTATTCACTTATATTCGACTTTAGATCTTGTCACATTGATTTAAGAACCGATATGTTAACATTCTAATGTACATATCCTAAATGCTCTTCATCTCCTTATATTTTTGGTTGCATCTTAAGCTATGGCGCGTCGAAGTCCGGGGTCCTGCATGTTAGTCAATACTATTAATTTTTACAGACTGCTGACTGCAAATGCTTATGAAAAAGAAGTAGAAGTATTTTCCTGCGCAAAGAATTGAACCTTAGACTATCAGTTAGTAGGTAAGCGTGTTATTCACTGCGTTACTGTAGTATCACAAGGTTGAATAAAATGGCGAATATCTGAGGAACCATCTATCATTATTTTGATTCTGTTTTCACCTATTTGATCTACAATAGAAAACTCAGCCTTGGCTCAGTCTACCCCGTAAGCGGTAAAGAGGTGATTAGTAAATCAAATTCAAAACAAGCTGAAAGTGGCCTTTATTTTGTAGGCTCAGTCTCCTCCTCAAGGAATAAACACGTATGTCTCTACATACATATAAATACGTATGTAAGCAAAGATCTCGTAACGTTCCTCGGGCCTTATTAGACATATCGAGCACTCACGCAGTTGGCATTCCAGCACATCTGTCGCGACCCCATTCCGGCCTAATGTCCAATGAGTACTGCACCATTACACAGACTTTTCCTCATTGGTCTAATCGTCAGGACATAATGGACATTGAGGTCACTATACAATGAGGGACCTTAGTTTTTTCCTCATTTTAATAATGACTTTATCTTAGTATTTTTGTAAGGAATTAGGAAGATTATTAACCCCTTAATTTCTTTAACTGGCTTTTAAGATTTGCGGGAGAAGATAAGCACCAGGCAAATTCTACGATTCACTACTGTCCGTACATTAATCATAGTGCTGTTTTTTCGAACTCATATAATTATTAACTTGAAATTATATCAGAATGCAGAAAAAAAAAACAAAAAATTAAGAAAGACAAGATATTGATCATATTTTATGTTATGATTATTATGAACGACTTGCTCTTGACCGGTTTTAAATTATTTAGGAGAGCTTCAGATTACAATTTGCTGAGCCTCTCCGACCTAAAGCTATATTATGATACTGACAGTATTGTACGGACAGTAGTGAATCAATTATTCGTTCATTCATTCATTATATATAATCTTAAGATATAAATAAAGTCGGGTTCGTTAAAACTTTTATTACTTAAGAACGGGTAAACCGATTTTTATAATATTTGATTACTTGGTTTTTTCAACCCGAATAGCAGAATTTATATAGAAATTTAAGAAATATTCAGGACAAAAAATTAACAGCGACACGAAGTTCGCCGAGACGGCTAGTATAATAAACAAACAATGAAACGTAGCCTCTAACGTCAGAGCTAGCCTTGACTGCCACCTTGAGGTATTCACGGAATCCAGATATATTTTTACTACATATTTACTAAATAGAATAATCTTCTTCTTTTCGAGTCGTCATGGTTATGTTTGTCCAGACAATGTTTATATTGTCTTTAACCAGTAGGAGGCCACGGTGATACCCTTGTCGTTCGACTCATTCAGATCCTTAATTGTGCAGATGGAGGGACAATGAGACACGTCAATAGGTGAGCCATAGACTGAATGGCGCCGCAGTCGCAAATGTCATTGTTGGAGAAACCCCACCTAACTGGTTATAAAATAGAATAATGAACAATAGGTAACAAAATTAAATTTAAAAATAGGTATCTAAAATTATGATGACCACTTTCTGACTTATCATCAGTCCAACTTTATTGCCCCATAATATTGCATGGCCACCAAAGCATTAAGTAGTATACTAACGTATCTTAGATAGCGGTAATTCAAAGAAACGCCAGGTAGTGGTTTAAATAAGACTTCTAAAATTTGTAATCCTACGGCAAGTTAAAATAAAAGGCTATAAACAACACGGTTTACAGTTATCTTCTTAGTATTTAGCCCATAGCATTACACTACTGGGTAAAATTGTGATGTTCCAGCTCAACCAGATGTGTGGTAAGTGTGGGTATAATAGCTCAGTGCAGGGAGGGTGAAAGAGGCAGTCAGGAAAAATGTTAATACACACTATTATAAAACATTACAATTTATATATATAACTTGTTCATTCCTGACCGCATGATCAGGAGGGAGGTTATAGATTGAATGTGTCAGATGATAAAAAGGGCTGTGATAAAAAAATCGAAACACTGAATTTGCAAATGAAATTCTAAATTTGTAAACATAGTTTTCAAGAAAAGGTGAAAGGTGAATATTATGGGGATATGAGGTGATTAGCAACATGCATCAAGAAGAAAAATGTAGCATCGTAACAAAGTACGTGATTTTTCGCCCTTGCTTTCTCTATTGGTATATCGTGAAATCAAATCATCATAGAGTGTGGTTCCTGGGTGGCGCGAACATATTGGTACGTGTATTAAGGATTCCCACTGTAAACAAAAGCCTCCATTATCCCCCACTTGCACACCCCCCTCCATTCATCTCTACGTGAATTTATTCGACCTATTTCTTCCGAAGAGAATAAAAAGGGGTCGATAGTAATCGGTACTTTCGCGCACGAGCACCATTCCTCAAACAGCCATATCTTTTTGCATGGTTCGTGTGGGATATGGGAACAGATGAAATTCGATCAGAGATATAAAAGAGCCTAAGTTTTCAACAACAATCATGATCTAAATTACATAGAATCAATGAAAAAAAATATTTAAAAACTATAATTATGTGTTTGTGACTGTCAACAGAAGTACAAAAGTAGACTCGTCGTTTGGACTGCCTCAGACTTAGATATAAGATTCACTTATAACTCAGAGCCTGGAATTTTCAACATCCTGACACGGAGGCAGGCGTTTGTGTGTGACTACACCCTCCGTGACTACACCTTAGACTACACACATAAAAGCCTTACTGTAAATGTCATGCTAGAGTCTGGCTAATAAGAATGTGCCTTAAAGACACGGGCAATCTATAAGCAGGTAATAGTCATTACTGTAGAAAAAAAGGTTCAATACTTTTTAGTAAGTATATTTTTTTTTAAACAAATAAAATTCTTACTAATATTATAAATGCTAAAGTGAGTTTGTTTGTTTGTTTATTTGTTTGTTTGTTACGCTTTCACGCCGTAAATACTAAACGGATCATCATGAAATTTTGCATAAAAGTTCTCTGGAGTACGGAGAATGACATAGGCTACCTTTTATCCCGGGAAAAAGTACTAATCCCGAGGGTGCGATATTGACGCGGGCGGAGCCGCGGGCGAAAGCTAGTTGTACTATAATTATTCTTAATTTTCGTACAACTTAGCAGTATAAGCAGTGTAATTACTAGGCGCTTAATTTGTCTCAAGAGATTTCATCATCATCATTACAGCCATAAAAAGTCCACTGCTGGACAAGGGCCTCTCCCAAAGATTCTTTGGAACGCCATGGGAGGATATTACCATGCTCACCACGCTTGGCAGGTTTGGAAGCGCAGTTTTTTTGGCTTCTTGTGCTTCCGGCACTGCTGCCCATCGCAAGCATTTTTAAGCTGGGAAAGGATAGGAATTTGTTGGATTTGGAAGGGAATGATGGTATTGGGATACTACTCACTCAGATAAATGGGGTACCCGATACAATACCTGCAACCACTGGCCTGGCAGTTGAGAATGACACCCCTGACCATCAAGAGATTTGGTATTTCTTATTTATAATCAAAGATAGTCAGAAACAGTACAGCAATTCAAGAAGACAACTGTATTCAACTACTGATCAATAAGAACAATTTTAATTACCGGACCAATACAATAATATCAAAAAGATCTGTTAGTAGCTTCAATGAACATAGTAAAAACCAGAGCCCAGTGTACGGAAAAAATCCACAATTTAATTGTTTGCATATTTTATTGAACAGAGGTACTTATTCTTAGTTAGTTATTCTTTCTGCTTAAAGTTTTTCTGTTTAATTACCATAATTTTTAAAAAAGGTCGCCTGTAAGAAATTGCTTTCGAGATAAGGCCGCCTATTGCGCATTTTTTAGTTTATAAGATGTTTTTTGTGCAGATTTAAGTTTAATTTTATGTGGAATAAAAGGTATCTATTCTATTCTAATTATTCAAGTCGTTACGGTTTTTCAGTAAAACTAGATGTGTCATAACAAAACAATGATATTGGATATATTTAAAATAATAAACAGTACATTTACAGTGTATCTATTGAATACCGAGCGGTCTTTTTTCAAAAACTTGAAGTGATCTTGCTTAAACTTAAGAGAAAGACAAAACATTAAATCATCATAGCCGGTGACTTGAATATAGAATTATATTAATAATTATATTAAAACGATTAAATGAAACTGACGAATTTACACGTGTTGTTGAGAACATTATACATTATAATTATACTTATATTAGGGCCTACTGTTCTTTATGAGTAGGCCCTAATATATACTTGTTTAGATAAAATTATTAGCAACATCCCCGAAGCTTAAAGTGAAATTCTCTTATTAAGATTATCTGATTTGTGTGTGTGTTGTATGTTTCGATTATAATAACATGCGATGACCTAGATCTTTATAATGATGAAATCAATAATACAATAGGTAATATTATGACATGGCTAAACATTAATAATTTAAATATAAATATAAACAAAATTACATATCTACATTCAATTTATAAATCATAATGGAAATAAACTAACCTTGAAGATTTATTTTTCAAATAAAATTATTAAAGTAATTTTTAGTTCGCTAAACATAACATTGAACGGAATTTTGTTTTGTATTGTTTTTAAATATATTAATTAATCATCTTGAAAAGATGATTTCACATGTTACTTTCAGTGGTTTTATCATTTTTCTCACGGATATTGCAGAAATCGCTCTCATAATAATACGTCAAAGTAGGGATTGACTTACAAAATGCCAAAGTCATTTGCATTAGTGTTGCACCTCCTAAAATGACTGAGTTCAGCTTTCTTTAGCCAGACTCTAATTTTCAGGCAAGCCAAACATAATGAAGCTTGGACTCTGTGCTCTCTTCTGTAGGATATGCTTGACTAACGACTCGATTTCTGGGGTCCTTCAAACTGAGATCACGTGACGCATCGCTGACACGGCTAGGGTTGACGCTATTACATTTCTAACCGAGGCTTCATTTCCACTAAATATTTGCTGTGTAACGGAGTACCACGAGGCTCTGAATGTGTTTCTACCACCTTCCATGCTGGTTGGGGAAAAAAGAAACACGATGCTGCTTCCTCCCATGCAGATTGTAAAAGCCGACTGAAGAATCTAGCGATAGGCGATGCGGTTATCTACTATTTAGATTCCATTAGCCAACAAAAATGAAATCAAAATGTTTGGATTTTGTGGCCCTAGGCTCTGTTTACCCCGTAAGGGACATAAGATGTATGTTTACGCCAGAGACTAATAAATATTCTTTCTTTTTCAGGTAAGTCAACGAGTATTATTCGGCACGATCAACTGCATAATTATGTAAGTTCTTCTATAATAGTTTGTCACAGCTCAACAAATTTTGAATAAAATCATTGAAAATAAAAGCTAAACTGCTGTAGAATTCTACCAAATGATTGAATACCGTGTCTATAACGCGAAAACTTTAGTTCAATCGTTTAGAATCACTGACGCTCCGCCGCGGCGTTCTAAATATTGTTCGAACTCACGCGACCTGTAAATTGGCAATTTCGCAAACTTTTTTTATTGTTTTGTTATGTAGGCCCATTTTGTCTCATGTCTTCTACGAATGACGTCGTTTACTTATATCAAATTGATTTACTTATGACAAATACTTGCGTGTCTATCAGTTGGGATCTCCCAAAAGTATTTACCGATTTACCTAGTTTTATTCTTGCCTAAACGGTATGTAAAAAAAGCAGGTGGCAAGAGTGGAATAATGCGGAATTGTAAATGCGGTGAAACAAAGTGTGATATAAATATTTAAATTAGAAAAACAAATAATTATTTTAGAAAATTACCATTGCACATTACAAACGGATCTATAGACACATTGAGTTTGTATTTTAATCGTTTAATCCAAGTTTCTATGTTACTGGATTAACTTTTTACAGACTGTATTAATTATACATACATTTGGATACAGGGCACACATCTAGCAGTTAGGAGGCTAGCAAGCAGAGAGAGAATCAGTGTTACCATAGTAAATCTAATTACATATCACAGACCGAAAGGCCGACAACGCACCTGTCACACCCCAGTGTTGCAGTTGTCCATGGGCAGCGGTGATCACTTACCATCAGGTGACCCGATTCCTCGTTTGCCGTCCTATAACATAAAAAAAAATATAGAAAATGCATTTTATATATCTTTTAAGTTTATTTAACAGAAACATGAAACCGATATTCTCGCGGGAAAAATAGCGAACCCAAGTTGGTATGATATAATTTAAATAGCTCACGGCCAACATACTTTAAAAGGTAATAAGCTTACTGTCCACCGCATAACTTCCCATGGGTTGCCATAAAGAAGTTAATACCGCCGAAATGCGGCGTCAACCGCTTTTTATTCCCATCGTACGGTTTCATTAGGTCGGTTATGAATATCGCCATCCATTTATGTCCCGCGTGGTAAAACGGTGGTCGAAGTAAAGGGCCGACGCAGCGGTCGACGTCAACGAAATTATATTTTCATTCGATGGATTTATAACGCGTGGATATTTTTACGTTTTCTTTTTTTATATTGCCAATTGATTGATTTTAATAATATTTATTTTTGCCATAAATGTGTGTAGCTGTACATTTGCGGAAAAAAGTAACAAACTGACGTCATATTTTTGATCACATTGTAGACTATACTAAAGAGGGGTCTAGGTATACAGCCTGTAATTATACTACGGTATAAAAAAAAATATAATTTAACAGTGTGTGTCATATTACATTCTTTATGTATTTCCTTTTTCAAAAGTCAAAAGTCAAAAGTCAAAGATTTTTATTCAAAATTGGATACATGTATCTCTTTTTGAACGTCATATTTTTATTTCTTATATATTTTTTTATATATGCAAAATTGAAATACTACTAGCGTTTCGGAACGACCACTGGTGAGAAGAATACGCCGAAAGAAACTCAATCCAGCCTTGGTCCCTACGTGCCTGAAGGGCTCTGAATACATTGTTAACATTAAATACAATTTTTCATACTATAGATTCATTTTAACATTTAATAATTGTTAACATTAAATAAATTTATATAAATTTCCACGCATTTTTATCAGTAATATAATCATCAATGCAGTAATAAGCCTTTTTTATTAACTGGTTTTTTACAATCGTTTTGAACTTAAGTAAAGGCAGACCTAATATTTCTGCAGGAATTTTATTATAGAAGCGTACTCCTAAACCCAAAAATGAATTCATAGTTTTCTGCAATCGCAATACTGGTGTAGCTAATTTATTTTTATTTCTCGTGTTTCGGTCATGGATATCACTATTTTTCTTATATAAATCAAGATTATAGCGCACAAACATAATATTCGCAAATATGTACTGAGAAGATAAAGTTAAAATATTTATATCTTTAAACAATTCTCTAAGAGATTCTCTAGCACCAAGTTTATATATAGATCTAATAGCGCGTTTCTGCAGGACAAATATGGTGTTTACTTCTGCAGCGTTACCCCATAGTAAAATCGCATAAGACATAACACTATGAAAGTAACTGAAATATACCAAACGCGCAGTATCAACATCAGTCAGTTGTCTAATTCTCCTGACAGCATAAGCTGCAGAACTAAGTTTACCCGCTAACGTAGTAATATGGGCACCCCATTGAAGCCCGGCATCAAGAGTTATTCCAAGAAATGTTGTTTTATCAGTTAAATCTAGTGGTTCATTATCCATTACTATTTGTGTTGGAATTTTTGTAACATTTGGTAAGCAAAATTTAATACATTTCGTTTTCTTAGCGTTCAACAATAGATTATTCGCTGTGAACCAATCCAACACTTGAGCTAAAGTACTATTAACCACGTCAAAAGAATTAGTTTGTCTATCAATTTTGAAGACAAGAGAAGTGTCATCGGCAAATAGTACAGCCTTACATGTATAACACAGTAAGGTAGGTCATTGATGTAAATGAGGAATAACAGAGGCCCTAGGATAGAGCCCTGGGGTACGCCCATCTTAACCGATGATCCGGAGGATTGTACCCTATCTAAACTAACTTTTTGAGTTCGGCCACTTAAATAAGATTCAAGTAAATCGCGAGATTTACCTTTTATTCCATAGTGCTCCAGCTTGGAGAGAAGGGTATTGTGGTCTACGCAATCAAAGGCTTTGGAAAGATCACAAAAAACACCAATAGCATTTTGTTTTCCCTCCCAAGCATCATATATGTATTTTAACAGAGCTACACCCGCGTCTGTAGTTGACCGACCCTTTGTAAATCCATACTGTTCACGATGGAAAAGGCTATTTATGTTAAAAAAAGCTAATAACTGATTAAAAATCATTTTTTCAAATATTTTACTAAGAGCTGGCAGAATAGAAATGGGACGGTAATTAGTGGGATCATTTTTATCGCCAGATTTGTACAAAGGAATGACTTTACTTAACTTCATCAAGTCAGGAAATGTCCCAGTATCTACACACTTATTAAATATAGAAGCTAAATATGGTGCAATTACTTCAATGATGTTACTAATGACAGCTACAGAGATATCCCACAAATCTCCAGTTTTCTTATTGTTCAAACTCTTAAATGTATCAATGATTATTTGAGGTGTTACATGTTGAAATATTAAATGATTGTTACATTCTGGTATACAGCTTGTTAATAGTTTTTTAGATTCCTCAGATGATGAACGTAAGGAGGCAGTAGTATTTACGGGAATGTTAGTAAAGAAATCTTCGAAATATTTTGCGACGTCTTCATTAGTACTGAGGATCTTATTATCTACTTTTAATTCTATTTTGTTGTCACGATTTTTGGTTTTCCCGGTTTCCATGTTAATAATTTTCCAAGTGGTCTTTATCTTATCATGAGAATCTAGAATAGCTTTTCTTGTATATAAAGATTTTGCGCACAGGCACGCCTTTTTAAAAACCTTAGAGTAAGTTCTAACATAATTAATAAATTCAGTATTTTTATTGTAAGCTTTCATAGCTAATAATTCGTATAACCTGTTTCTACTAACGTAAATACCAGTTGTAGCCCATTCACTAAATTTTTTACCGATACGTTTAGTACATTTTTTAATTTTGAATGTATTGTTGAATTCCGATTCAATAATACCAAACATTTTATTATATAGAGCATCCGGATCATCTCTAGTTTCTTCAATTAGGGGCATTTTTTCAGATATTTTTTCTTAAATACATTTATTTTAGCTTTGGTTATAGATCTAAAGGTTACTTTTGGTAAGTCTACTTCTACATCATTTATTAGTTTTACAAACTGACCGTAGTGATCCGAGGTTAGATTTTTAGTTATATATTTGTCAACAGCAGTGCAATTGCAGAAAACATTATCTATGCACGTTGCAGAATCTTCAGTAACTCTAGTTGGTTCCAAAAACAAATTAACCAAATCAAATGATTTAAAGACATTTAAAAATCAAACACTTTCAGTTGTTGTAACTAACAAATCAACATTAAAGTCACCGCACACTATAATATTTTTGCGACAACAACATAATTTTCTCAAGACATCTTCAATAACTGATTCTAAAGTATTATAATCTGATCTTGGGGGTCTGTATACACATACTATAATATAATTCCCTAGTTCGATACATGACAGCTCAACATTACAATCTACCGAAAGACTAACAATATCCTTACGTTCTTTACATTTTACGTCACTTCGAGTTAGAATTAAGCTACCGCCTTTCTCTTTAGTCTCTCGGGTGTAAGAGCTTGTCAATAAATAATTTTCTACATTGAACTTTTTAGTTCATCGACATTATTCTCATAGTATAAATATTATCACTAAATATTTTCTTCTAATAGGTAAATCCCAGTATCCAAATCATCATCATCATATCAGCAGCAAAAAGTCCACTGCTGGATCGGCCTACATCCAGCGTCTTCTTGCGACCTTAGTCAGGTCATCCGACCATCTGGTCGGTAAGTGTCCAACGCTGCGCTTGCCGGTACGTGGTCGCCATTCGAGAACGCTTCTGCCCCGTCGGCCATCGGTTCTGCGCGCTATGGATTGGATTCACCAAATGAGAATCATTAAAACAAAAAAACATATTCTACGTATTATTCAGAGAGTTACATATCAAGCACAAACTGAAATTCTAGATTCGCTTCCATATTCAACCGACACCCGCACGGCAAGGCAAACACACCGACTCGTAAGTGCCTCAGACGATTCAGGTGCCATTCCGATCACAAATTTGCTACTAAAGATAAAAAGCTTAACACAATCTGATATACAACGCTTTAGGACGTCCGCTGCGTGATATCATGTTTTGATTCCCAGTATAGCCAAATTCTATTACCTCATATTCAGAAATTTTTCGCGATTTTTGCAGCTACCCAAGGATTTTTGACGTCTGGCAATGAACCTGCCATATACTTCACTAAATCATATGCTATAATGATGTCAAAAAAAAAATACCTAAGGCTTCAACGAATTTAAGCTGAGAAAGCAACCAGGAAAAATGCGCAGATGAGGTGAAACGGTAAATTTTGCGAAGGGAAATGAAACTATAATTATGCGTAATTATACATAATTATTAAGACTAAATTCACACAATTACAATCTATAAGTTGTAAGTTGTACGAGTTAAACACACAACGTTGTCGGAGTAGGCCGATTCAATAACAAAAGTCGTAGTGACTGACTCAGGCGGCTTCTGAGGCACAATGAATGTAAACATTCCAGTGTCGGCGCCTGAGCGGAGCGCTCGCCCTTGCTCCCCCCGGGCGTCTTTAGCAAACCAGTTTTGTTTTGATATCCACTCCACAGGATCAAGGCATGATTCGTTTTACGGAAATATATTGACACCGGAGTTTGCTTGTAAATAATTTATATGTTAGTTTGTAAATATATTTGTATTAATTATTGGTATAGTTAAATGGCTTTAAATATGTTATTAGATAGATTATACTTTAGGTTTAGGAATGATTAGAAGTAAATTAGAAAGGACGGTAAGGGAACCGTCACAGAGGAATAGGATGGACAGTTTTAAACTTCTGAAGTAATAGTTTCAATAGGAAGGGTCATATCTTTAAACATGTTATTTATGTTCTGAGTCTGGAATATTCCAGTTTCCAGTCGGAATCTAGGCTGCGAGCAGACGTGCGAACGCGCCCGCCACCGCCACCTGCTATTTCTGTTAAGTTCAAGGTTTTCTCGGTCTTACGTGTGAGAAAACTAACATTCTCGGCTGGAATATATGTTTAATAAAAGCATACATTGTTACCAGCCGAAATTGGGAATATGTTTGTTGAGTTACCTACATTGGGTGTACAACAATATAGATATACGAGTATATTGTTTATCTAAGTTATATTTCTAAGACGAAGTTACGCCCTTTGTTGGTTTAGGGTATGTCTATATCAACTAAGTATGCCATAAAATAGAAAAACAATTTAAACAATGGATAATAATATGAAGTTTTAATAAAAAAATAAAGACATTCACAAAAGCTTTGTCGAAATATTCATAGCTCTTGAAACTCAGTATAATGTAAGTATTCCAACGATAGGATGTTTCACATGTACAAAATGATTCAGAATGAGTACAGAATAAAATTTCGTTACTCTTATGACACAGTAGACATAAAGTTGAGTATACTTTGCTGACGTCACGCAACGTTTTAGCCGCGAAGTTTAAATCAAATGTTTGAGTGGAGTTTTAGATTATAATCAATTTCTGAAAATTCTAATAAAAATTGTAGCAACGAATACTACCCAAAGAATATAATTAAACCACATTTAGCTTATTAGTATAATACCAAATTAGAATTAACTAATAGTTAAATTTAAAAGTAGAAAGTATTTCGTAGGTCTGAAGGCACCTTCCCAAAGTCGAGTTCATTAAGTTATCGCGGACGATTAAAGCAAAAAGTTGTGCCATTGTCTCGGCGTAAAAACTCGTCAAAGTCGTGCCGACCTCATTAAACGACACTAATGTCAAAAATTTAATTTATTCCCTTCACCATTAAAAGCGGGTTTTCATTTCTTCTATCTATTTTATAAATATGTCTATAAATCTTGTAGACGTATTACAATTCCTAAGTTGATGAAAAGCAGAGACCAAACGTTAAAGCTGTGTTTCCACCAAATAATGCTGTGTAGCGAAGCAGTGCGTGCAATACGCGTGACGTGGCTATGACAAAGTTTGAGTCTTTCCAACAAAGGTAAGCGGAGCAAAAATATATTTCAAATCTTTGAAACGGTGTGCAGTAAGGAAATGTAGGGTTTTTATCTGGGTCGCATTGTTTCACTGAAAACTTCAAGGATCATATTTCTTTTCTTGATCAAAATCTTGTGAGAACACTAACCCACAGGGGTCGCCAATAGCCTAGGATTAGTAAATTAGGTAACAGCTTTACCGACAAATACTTGAAGCTGTCATGTCATGAATAATACATGAGCTAGGCCACGTCTGTAGTAATTGAATATAATGTAGATACCGAATCAATTGGAGCCTGAATGTTATGTAACTTAGTGACATTTAGTGTTTCTGGTTTCCGACATAGCCTGCCAATGCCGCCTCGTACGACGAGTAAGAGACTTAGTAGTTCCACCACTAGGTCTATTCCTACGACAAGATAACAAGACCATCTCGTGCATACTTTAGAAGGGTGTGCATACTTTACTCAAGAACAATTTCGACATTCCCATACAAATTGCCCGGGTACCTGAACACTTTTATATCGAAATGTCGGAATATTTTTGAATTCCCACGTTGAGTCCATAGCAAAAGTTGTTCATATTGATGGGCTAAGCCACCCCTGTCAGGGACTGTCGAGGGTAAATTTACACGCTGTATAAGCAATGGCTTGAACTGTAAAAACAGCCAATTACAGCTTGAAGTGTTCACTCCCGGTCAATTCCGTGCATCCGTTTCGTGACCCAATTCACTTATTGTCCACTAAGTAACGGCGGCCGTTACCGTTGGCCCACATTTGGGAAATGATCAGTTATGGACCTATTAGGTACATGAGGTCAAGCAAAAACGGCCGACATGGCGTAGGTAGGGATTTTATCCATGTGGTCGATATTCCTGCTTAACGTACCTGTCGATTCGCCTCCTCCTTCATTATGCGAACCGCTAAGGAATCGATTACCCTCCCGGAGTCACTATTTCCCAACACGTACAATTTAGAGATTTCCAAAGCAAGAGTGAATAGGCATTACTTGCGTGTACCACCCTAGATCTCATTGTTGCTTCCCATCAGGCAAGATAGTCCAACGCACTCAAACCAACAATATAAAAACGAATTATCCAATTTAATCAGCGTGTTAAAAAAACAATTAATATAGTTAATAGATTCAGGTGTTACTTTGCGGAAGTCAAAGTTACATTAACTTTGAGACAATTTACTTTGCGTGCTTCCGCCACCAGTTAGTTCATGCAAACTATTGCTGGCCAGCGCCCACCCACTACTGTTAGTCCCTTCATACCCGCCACCAATAGTTGATGCATGCAACCCTGGTCGATACTGCTGCATCCGTTGAGGCTGCAGCAATGTCGGCCGTCGTGCTCGCGACACGTGTTTCGCCTCTACACGAGGCATCTTCAGGCAGTGAAACCTAGATGTTGATCGTTCGAATGACAATTTTTTTTTTTTTTTTTTTTTTTGAAATGACTATGTAGCTAGCTCCAAGTGAGCTTTCGCTACTTCACCGGGCGTTTGAGGTGAGGGCAGAGTGCCCTCAACCTTTATAGGCAACATCACCAAAGGGCCCCCAGGAGGGACGGACCTCGGCTTTGGGCGTTGCCTGTGTGCGCAAGGCTTGGAGAGACAGCAAACTCTCATAGTGCCTGATGGGCCGCGTATGCGTGCATGCAAGCCTGAAGGGCCAATCTGAGAATCAATGGCAAAAGCCTTTGGAGAGCAGCAACTCTCATCTTTTGCCTTATGGGCCTTCGAATGACAAGCAACGAATGACAAAAATTACTTTCTTTTTTTTTTTTTTTGAAAGGACTATGTAGCTAGCTCCAAGTGAGCTTTCGCTACTTCACCGGGCGTTTGAGGTGAGGGCAGAGTGCCCTCAACCTTTATAGACAACATCACCAAAGGGCCCCCAGGAGGGACGGACCTCGGCTTTGGGCGTTGCCTGTGTGCGCAAGGCTTGGAGAGACAGCAAACTCTCGTATTGCCTGATGGGCCGCGTATGCGTGCATGCAAGCCTGAAGGGCCAATCTGAGATGAAGGGCCAATCTGAGATGAAGGGCCAATCTGAGATGAAGGGCCAATCTGAGATGAAGGGCCAATCTGAGAACAAATTTTCCAATAGATGTTCTGCAAAATGTGATCGATCGGGGTGATTCTTTTTAAACGCGTTGATATGTTCGTTATAACGAATTTTAAAATTACGTCCTGTTTGTCCAATATAAACTTGTTGACAATCATCGCAAGTTAATTTATATATACCGGATTTTTTATCTGATTGAATTTTGTCTTTAGTATTACAAAGTGATTTTAATGTTTTGTTTGTTTTGAGAGCGATATGAATATTGTTTTTTCTAAATATATTAGCTATTTTATCTGTAATTTTACCGTAATAAGATAAACTCGCTGCATATCTTTGCGTTTTATCTTGTGGGACCGCATATAAAAGGTCTTTAACGGTGTTCTGTTTCCTTTTCAATATTATTTTATCAACGATTTTCTTACTATATCCCAAGAAGAAAACTCTTTATTAGAAAAGGGACTTAAGTATAGTATAACACCAAAATTATCCCAAAAATCTTTAGAAACATTAGCAGTTGACGCGGAAGTAGCAATAATTAGAAATAAAAAAGACAACTTTTTTAAACATTTAATCGCTCAAAACATTAAATCGGCTAATTCTAAATATAATTATATTTCATATTTGTCCATAAAAGAAAACAAAACATTTGTGTCTGTCCAACTAAAACTTGATACCAACAATATTGTACTTACAAAAGCCGATAAAGGTAATACAATCGTAATTATAGATCGCAATCAGTATATTTCAAAAGTAAACGATATTTTAGAGAAAGAAGAATTCCAAAACATAAGTCACGATCCAACAAACAAATATTTAGCTCAGCTTAAATTAACAGTTAATAGCTCAACATTTATCTTCCCAGATAATTCATATTTAAAATCAAAAATAATACCGATGAACACTCATGCTCCAATGTTATACGGACAACCAAAAACACATAAAGATAATGTACCAGTGAGACCAGTAGTTTCCTACATTGGAGCCCCAACATATGAGCTGGCCAAGTTCCTCAATTATTATATTCGGGAAAAGATAAATTTTGACCCTAAAAATAGTCTAAAAAATAGTCTGCAATTAATAGATAATATCAAAACCCTTAAAATTCCGATAAATTCAAAATTGGTTTCGTTAGATGTAGAAAGTTTATTTACTAACGTACCATATGAAGATTGTTTAAATATTTTAAAATTAGAACTAGAAATGAAAAGAATACACCCTGGAGAGACGGAAGACATCATACGACTGACAAGACTATGTATGACACAAAACTATTTCCAATTTGATAATAAATATTATACCCAAAATAATGGGTTAGCTATGGGTTCCCCTTTAAGTCCACTTATGGCAGACTTATTTATGAATAATTACGAACAACAACATATTATAGGAAAATCTAATAATATATTTTATTACTATAGATATGTCGACGACATTCTTATATGTTGGACAGGCACAAATCGACAATTAGATTTATTTGTTTCTAATTTAAATAAAATTCATCCTAAAATAAAATTCACCACAGAAATAGAACAAAATAATAGTATAAACTTTCTGGATTTAACGATTGCGAGAAACAAAACAAAACATGAATTTTCAATATATCGTAAACCAACACACACCGATACAACAATCCCCGCGTCATCTAACCACCCATGGCAACATAAACTCGCTGCATATCGATCGATGATACATCGACTTATGACCGTTCCTTTAAATGAGAAAAATTACAAAAAAGAACTCCAAATTATTTATCAAATTGCTATATCGAATGGATATAGTAAGAAAATCGTTGATAAAATAATATTGAAAAGGAAACAGAACACCGTTAAAGACCTTTTATATGCGGTCCCACAAGATAAAACGCAAAGATATGCAGCGAGTTTATCTTATTACGGTAAAATTACAGATAAAATAGCTAAGATATTTAGAAAAAACAATATTCATATCGCTCTCAAAACAAACAAAACATTAAAATCACTTTGTAATACTAAAGACAAAATTCAATCAGATAAAAAATCCGGTATATATAAATTAACTTGCGATGATTGTCAACAAGTTTATATTGGACAAACAGGACGTAATTTTAAAATTCGTTATTACGAACATATCAACGCGTTTAAAAAGAATCACCCCGATCGATCACATTTTGCAGAACATCTATTGGAAAATAATCACACATTATTAAATAATCACACATACAAAATATTACATACAGCGGAAAAGGGAATAAAAATGAGTATATGGGAGCAATTAGAAATAAATAAACATAAAAGATCAAATATTACTTTGATAAATAAACAAATAGATTTGAATAATTCCCCATTATTAAATTTATTTTCAATACAAAACCAAAATTACGATCAATCCCCTCCCCCCTCCCAGATAGTTTAAAAGGCGGCAATACGGCGTAATTTTTGTCATTCGTTGCTTGTCATTCGAACGATCAACATCTAGGTTTCACTGCCTGAAGATGCCTCGTGTAGAGGCGAAACACGTGTCGCGAGCACGACGGCCGACATTGCTGCAGCCTCAACGGATGCAGCAGTATCGACCAGGGTTGCATGCATCAACTATTGGTGGCGGGTATGAAGGGACTAACAGTAGTGGGTGGGCGCTGGCCAGCAATAGTTTGCATGAACTAACTGGTGGCGGAAGCACGCAAAGTAAATTGTCTCAAAGTAAATGAAACAATTAATAGTATTACTGCATTTCCGCCTTCGCCTTCCCACAAGCCTCATCTAGCCTCTGTTGGACATGGTCTAGCGAGAAAAGTTTTCGAAATCACAGCGAGCGCACAACTAATTCGCCAACCTGAATTTTAGCTTCACTTTTATGTTCAAACTTCTTTTAATGAAGCAACCTAAGAAAAAGCTTCAATTATTATTATTGCGACTTTTCAGCAATTTTCGAGCGAATTAAAAAAGTTCAATTCGAGTATCGAAATTATTCTCTCACAAAATCAAACGAAACCATAAGATAAACTAGTTGGTTTATCTATCAGTCTATAATATTAAGTTGAATTTACAACTAGATTGTCATTCAGTGTACTCGAATGCAATATTGTTGCTTGTGAATAAATGAATTGAATTGAATTGAACTCTATAGACATTGTAGAACGTAAAATACTCAAAACATTTTGTAATTGGTTTAAAAGTTACTATAGACATTGTGTAGTTTAAAAAGTGTCTAATTTTCAAAGCATCAAATTAATTTCAAACTCACCCACGCATCCCCACGCGTCCTGACCCGTGAAAACGCGGCGAGCGCGCGACTAATTTAAATCGTCACTGTGTCCGTTACAATTCAATTACAACAACCCTGCTTCCTACTCGCACAATACTATCATCAGGCGACTTTCGTCAGTAATTATCAACCAGGGGGAAAGGTTCAATTGTTACCAATCAAGGAAGGTACATAATATCGTTATTATTATTTGATTTTTCTATCTGGAAATATGAGTATTTTGAACATACTCGTACTACTCGTATTTTTGATGCCCTGTAATTTGTTTGAAGGAAGAGTGAAGAAGAAATATATACATCATATTAGTATATGCAAAATTAAATATTCTAAGTCTGTTTATTGTTATTCATAAAATACTGTACTAATTAAAACAAATCTTTCATTATATTAATAATGAAGATATAATCGCAACAAAAAGCTAATTCTATATTTTACATACAATATGGTACGCTTACTGGTACCAACATGTGAAAAGTATTTTAAGAAAATGTAGCAGAAGAAATCACCAATGCCGTGACGTATCACATCAAGACTTTACACGTATGATAGACATCAAGCCCCAGTTTCACACGCCGCAAAAATCTTATTTTCTTCGAATACCTTTGATTGATATTTGCACCCCTCTGATATGAGGCTGTGGTAATATTATTGACATTTACTTTTTCGTTTCCTTTTCAAAATTTCAGATATGTATCCAACTGTGCCACGTGTCACAATGATCCGAGATTTTGATCAAGTAAGATTTTTTCTGTGTTCGTGTAAGCCGAGAAATATACGGATTCAATTTCAGACTAAATTCTTATTTTTACCTGGAATTTGATCATCATCATCAGGTCCTTTTTAGTATCCACTACAGGAGCACGACCCTCTCTGTACTATTAAAGCCATATTTGACCAGAGTCAGAGGACTTAGCCTACACTCTTCTCGCTGGCCAGACGGGTTGCAGAGGTCTCACAGATGTTTAAAAGGTTTGTTTAGCTTGTATTTCCTAAGTCTCCTTCTACGACATCCACTGGTAGACATGGAGTGGTCCTATTCCACTCTGCTGGAAACCACACGGCTAAGGAATTTGATCAATGCACATTTATTTCATTTGATATACATGTTTGTTCACCGCAACGAAACAAATCTTGCTTTCACATCCAACACTCTGTCGTCTATAGACGTAGCTGTCCGGGAAATTTATTACTAAGCTTTCCAGCAGGTTCGGTCGCAGTAATGTAGTAACTAGTATAATGTAGTAACAGACCCCTCCTCCAGCACGTTTGAAGGGCCGGCAAAGCTTTCTTAGACACCTAGTATACCAGCCAAAGAAGCCAATAGGACAAGACTCTCATGGTGGAAACGCAAGTACCCACCATACAATAATCAAACTGCTGAAAAGCTTCCACCGGGTAGTGATCTCCCCTGGGCAGTCTAGAAGTCTCTGAACAGGCTCCAGGCTGGTGTTGGGAGATGTCGCGAAAACCGAGTTAGGTGGGGTTTCTCCAGCAATAGTCTATGTGTCTGTGGTGCTACTCAATCTATGGTCCACCTTTTGTCGTGTCCCAACTGCCCCACTTCTTGTACAAATGAAGATCTTAACGAAGCCAACGATAAGACGGTCAGCGTGGCCAAATATTGGTCAAAATACATTTGAAAATAGCCATCTCCGACTCGATAAGAAGAAAAAGTAACTAGAAGGTAAGTTGGGCTCCTAGTAGTACGTACAGCAACATAGCAAGAACCTGTGATATAACTAGGACCTACCTAGTTATATCACAGGTTCTTGCTATGTTCCTCAAAACCTGTTTCGTAGACACTTCGACAGGTGTAAAAACTATTGTTTTAATTTACTTTGCCTGGTCTAGGAAGCACAAAAGTGTTAAATTCTCGTCTGAAATATTTTTTATACCTACGATATTCAAAATAAAATACTAAGAAACTACCTACCTACCTATCTAAATTCAGTACTATCAAACAATGTCGACATTGAATTCGTAGGTGGCATAGAATTAGAAAAGTGTGAAGTCGTTGAGGCTCAGACAATAGGCCAGGTGGGCTAACGAGCGCATTGTGTCGCGACCGCACCCGCCCCTCGCACCCCGCACCCCTTCTCTCGCCCATCACACGTTGCGTCAATAGAGGGCCTACTTTGAAACTGACTTCGGAAACAATTCTGTTTTTATTAAACTAGCTTTTCCTGCGGCTTTGTCCGTCTAACTTATAATCTATGGTAACCACCGATAATAGCTTTTTATTTTATTTTTTGACGTGACCCACGAAAAAGTGTCACATTCCGTGTGCAAGCGAAAGCGCCAGCAAGCGATAGTGAGGCACGATCGGCCTAAGCGTTCGGCTTTTGACGCATTTTTCTCTCCTCCACCGTTTTATTACGTAAAATTATTGTGAACCGACTTTACAGACAATTATTTCTTTACTCAGTCACGGATAGGTACTGAACCGAACACACTTTAGTAATAGAATTTACATAAGTACATTCGGGATGTCTTGTATATTAAATATTTTATACAGTTCTTGGGTTTATACCACAACAAAAGAGAAATAATCATCGGCGTTTCATTGCGTAGTAATCAGTTCCGAAATTCTAGTAGCTAGTCGTCTGTAGCTTTTAAACATGAATTATTACTAAAAATAGTACTAAATTTAAGTCTGGTTTTACGTATAAAATTGCCTGCGTAGGTCTATTTATGACTAAACGTTTTGATTTATTTTTGAAAACAAAGTAATAATTAAATCCTTTTTATGTTAGTACAAAAGTTTTTATTTTTATTGGATTTAAAATGTATTAATTTTTGCACTACACGTGTATCCATAATGAAGAAACAATAATAATGAAACAAATTCCTTATGTGACATAAAAGGAAGTAGGTCAAGTTTTGCAATCCGAATAAAATTGCAAAACTTGAACTAACTAAAACAAGGCAATATTAAAATTAATAATATATGGGGTCAAATCACACAGATTGAGCTAGCCCCAAAGTAAGTTCGAGACTTGTGTTATGGGATACTAACTCAACGATACTATATTTTATAACAAATACATATATAGATAAACATCCAAGACCCACGCCAACCTGAAAAAGATCATTTTCCATCTTGACCTGACCGGGGATCGAACCCGGGGCCCTCGTGTTGAGACAGGCTGGCGTGTTAACCACTACGCCATGGAGCTAGCCATTTAAATAGCATGTTATAATTTTAATACTAATATTCTCACCTCAACTAATAAATACTCCTATTAAAAATCTAACGTTAATTGCTAATACGATATTTCACAAAATAATAAATAGTTTATAACTGAATAAATAACTTAGCAGTATGTGAAATGCTAACTGCTTACTTATAAATCTCAGTGTTAAAATTAGGAATTAAAATATTAGGTGAATTCTCATTCGCATTTAGCAAATCAGCAGTTAAATAAAAAAAGCATTTTGGCCCACCTCTGGTGTATAGCCATCCTTTACGAAAAGTCACCGCTGAGAAAAATGACAAAAAATCTCCGGCGGGTGACGACCACCGCCTTTCATGAAGACAAATCTTTGAAGCGCCATTATTGTGGCTGGTCGGACAGCTTGATAATGTCCGAGAAGGCTTTATGGCCATGGCAATAATGATGTTTTATACTCAGAAGAATAACTTAATTGCTGTTGTTACTGTCAGTATACAGATGGAAAGTCCTGATGACCCGTAGCCCGTAACACAGGTTCTTTGGAAACCTAACACGGGCATTAGATCTCTACACACATCACTTTTGTTAAGGTTTAAGTACCTACTTTATCTTAAGTGTGTTTTGAAATTGCCTGATTTGTTTTGTTATTAATGTACATGTGTTTTGGAGAAAAATAAATATATTTTATTATTATGTTGTGACAACGAAATGTCGAGAAAACTTCTATCATGTAGATTGCGTCTATGGTATTTCATCAGAAGTGAAACTTAGGTCCTCTAGTTAGAAAACCATACGAGATATCAATCCTTATCCTTACTAATATTATAAATGCGAAAGTGAGTTTGTTGGTTTGTTTGTTTATTTATTTGTTTGTTTGTTTGTTACGCTTTCACGTCGTAACTACTGAACCGATCATCATGAAATTTTGCATACAAGTTCTCTAGAGTACGGAGAAGGACATAGGCTACCTTTCATCCCGGAATACTATTCCCGAGGGATCGACATTGACGCGGGCGGAGCCGCGGGCGAAAGCTAGTAGAATATAAAGTATAACAATTCCACGCCCAAAGGAAGTCACAGGGCTGTTGTTGCTCCGATGTCCGTCCGTCTGTCAGTCGGCTGTATCTATTGAATCGTAATATAAAAATACTTGAAATTTTTCAGAATGTCTACACTTTGATGTTTATGGGACGTTAAACATCGCAGATAACTTCTTCGCATTCATTGTTGACATCAAAGTGTTCTATGATATATCGTGACATTTACTTCATGCCGAGTACATTACACTATTACTTATTCGAAGATTACACTGTAAACACACAGTACACAAAAGAATTTTTTTTTTTGTGTTCTGTGTGTTTTAATCCTTACTTTTTTTCTAATCCTTTTCCTTTCTATCTATCTAATATTATAAATGCAAAAGTGAGTTTGTTTGTTTGTTTGTTACGCTTTCACGCTGTAACTACTGAACGGATCATCATGAAATTTTGAATACAAATTCTCTGGAGTACGGAAAAGGACATAGGCTACCTTTTATCCCGGGAAAAAGTACTGTTCCCGAGTAATCGACATTGACCCGGGCGGAGCCGCAGGTGAAAGCTAGTTAACAAATAATTAAAGAAATATAATAATTAAATGAAATGCATACAAGAAACATGTTATTACCATGACGTCAAACCACAGATGATTAAGAACATTAGTGTTTGTGCTCGAAAAAGTTTGTTGTAATATTGTATTTAGAAGACGCTTAGAAGAGGTTTTAAGCATACGTACTTAAACCCCCAGTACTATACAATCCCGAAATAAAAACGAGATTTTCGGTAAAACGGAACTCTTAGTGGGTGTGTTAAGTTATCCGTAGACACGCTGGTGTGACTACGCATGTATTTTGAAGTGACTATCAACACGTTGTACAATAAGTTAACAAATAGGCCGGTTAGTTTGGGCATCGAGTTCCTATAGAGGGAGGTATCATCCGCGCTGTTATTATTAGATTTTTTAAAGTTTAAGTACAGAATATCCACGCATTCGGTATCTGGGTCTACTATAATGACAGCATTATGATTCATGCTGTAGTTGGAGTTGTCATAGTTTTCACGGCACCCATCGGCCTGATACCAACCCTCCTTAGCTAGCTTCAGAACGGCAAACAAAATACTTATGCAAATATGTGCCCACGCCAGGAATCGAAGGCTGGCTAAACAGTGGCGCCATGGCCGCCGACACTCTACGCATTCAACGGGTTGTTCTAGTTGTAGATTACTTTATAAAATCAAACTACTGCTTGCTACAACCAGCGGTGTATGCTACGAAATTTCGTAGCTGTAGCATGTACAAGATGCTGCGAGTAATATTGTAGCTCGTAGCTATTCGTAGACACTTCTACAAGCTTCGCCATGAGTCTATAGTAGAGCTCTATGTTCGTCAAGATATTTCTTCGCTAATATTTCTTGTTGACTTTTAGTAGCTTTTTGGTATCTTATCTTGTATTTATAACCTCTCGGGTGCTTTTAACTTTTGCTTGAGTTATGTCTCGGTAAAAAAGTAGCTCGAAATATTATTCAAAATTAGTAAAACGTGCTTGGAGCTTCAGTTATTTCTGATTCTATTTTACTTGGTATGATGTTATTTTTTGCGGCAAAACTTGTATAATCAATGAAAAGCTAGAAAATTAATGAAAAATAATTTTGTATAGCGTGAAAATTTACCTTGAAGTGTTTATAATCAGCAATTCGCATGAAAAGGTATGTTTTTTAAGTTCCTATTGTTGGTTCCATAGGAAAAGTTGTTTGTTTTGATGAGCTGATCTCTTTTTGCCTGTTGTTGTTTTTCGGGTTTTGTACCCAAAGGGTTAAAACATTTATTTATGTATTTCCAACTTACAACTATCATTACAGGAATACAATAGTTGCGCAAAATTATCCAAAATATACATATAATTTAATTTTTGTAACTGTTATTAATTTAAATTAAAAATCTGAATCTGAATCTGAATCTAAAATAAAATAATAATAGTTACAAAAAATAAATTTAAAGCTATTTTTGTAAACTCATTCAGCGTGCCACAGAAAAAGTATTTTTTTTAGTGCTATAGCGTTCAAAATCCGTGGAGAGACATGACACAGTTACTAAGCCTCCGATGTGTGCCCGTCCGTTCTTCCGTCCGACACGGGACTGTACCTTTCAACCGAAAAAGACTAAATTTTCAAAGAATTTGTATATTCGGTGCTATAACAACAACTTAGAAGAAAAAGTGTAGGAGGCACGTAAGAAACGAGTTTTTTAGCCTTTTTTTATATTGCATGATGAATCGTGCGTGATACAGAATCCTTCGTGTGCGATTCTGATTCACTTTAGTCTCGTATTCTTTTTCTTTTTATTTCGTTAGTTATTCTTTTTCTCTTGTATCAATTCTGGTGTCAGATTTTCTAATCTGTTAAAAGGCATCTGACGTAGCTCGAAGAACTGATGTCTTATAATGGGGACCCCTTTTTACGCATAATTTGTTTTGTCCTAATATGCTTTGGCATACCGGTTTTAGCATAAATATTTTTGGCATTATAGTTCTTACGCATAATTGTTTTGTGGCATACGGGTAATAGGCATAGTCATCATTTAGGCTTATTTGTTTTGGCATAATGATGATTCGCATAATCTCCATAGACATAATAATTATAAGACTAATAGTAATTAGGTATAATATTTATAAGATACGTCAGAATAGGTTAGAAATCGCTTTCAGAAAAGTAGGTTAGGTTGGGTTAGGTTATGCTTTTATGTTTAAATACAATTATGCCTCAGTAATTTTATGCGTAAATATGATTATGCTTAGGTACATTATGCTTAAAGTAATTATGCGTATACTGTTATGCATAAGGACGTTATGCTTAAAAATCATTATGCCAAAAAACAGTATGCCATGTTACATTATGGCTTAAATTTTTATGCTTATAGATAGGGAACCCTTATAATGATATCCGGAGCTAAAAGCGTAACGTCACGGTAATGGTATTTACCGTGGTAACGTGCTTTCTTAATGCCCCATAGTGCTTCTTAAAATATGTTTGTGCCACTTTAAATCACTGATCGAAGCGATAACTACGCCCGTGGTTGCTCACCAGGCGTACGCAATTTGCAAAACAGCTCCTCAGAGTGCAATAGTACACCCCACATATTCATATAAGTTGCCGCACGCTGCTGCCAATACCACTTGCAACTTTTTCAATATGCCATGTTCGCCGTCCGCCGACGCCGTGTTGTATTTCTTGGTAACTTTGCATTAAACGAAGTCTAAAGAAAACTTTCAAATAGACTGCACTTTACCAGCGGTATAACTTAGGTTATTGTTTGCTTTTAGGAGATCAATGGCCAAGTACGTAAGCGTAATTAACGATTATGAATGTTAAGCAACCCCAGGGTGCGGTAAGTATTGGAATGGGTGACCGCAAGTGACATAAAAATATTTAAAGCTCTTCCGTGCTGAAGGTACGTTAAACCGTTGATCCCAGCTGCAATCATTGAAGGCAGTCGTTAAACTATGTAAATGCCAGCTTGAAAATCATCAGTGTTTGTCACTTACACAAAAAATACTAGATTATCACGATTGCGTCCCGCCATTGCTGTACTGTATATCGGGAGCTGGCCAAGAATGCGTTGCGAGGCTGTGAAAATGTGTTTATATATTAATATGGGAAATATGTGTGATCGGGCACTGCACATGTTGCGTTTTTAAGGCAAGAGTGAATAGTCATTATTTGATTTTGCGCGTACCACGATTGACTTTATCATTGCTTCCAACGCACACTAAACGTGGCCATAAGGTCTTGTAGACCTAAGCTCTGTCTACCCCGCAAGGGAAAAGACGTGATACTTTGTATGTATGTTAAAGAAAAAAGGGAAGTTAAAAGTTTGTGTGAGGAAGCAATAATTTGTTATGCAGTCACGGGCAGAAGGTAGTCGTCATAAGTGTGCGATGGGATGGCGGTGGGCACGGCAGCTCGCATGCCTGCGCGCCGTCACGGAGCGGTATTTACATCCGAGGGAGGCTTCCAACGACATATTGCATTATTACTACTTTAGTATATAAATATAGAGATATTAATTAAATATAGAGATTAAGTGTAGAGTAGACCAGTCCAGGTCTTCCTGTGGATGTCGTAGAAGGCGACTAAGGAAATACAAGCTAAACAAAGCTTATAAACATCTGTGATGCGGTATCACCAACCCGTCTGGCCAGCGTGGAGAGTGTAGGCCAAGTGCTCTGGCTGCTCCGGCCAAGTATGGCTCTAGTAGTACAGAGAGGGTCGTGCTCCTGTAGTGGAGACTAAAAAAAACCTGATGATGATATAGATTATCTAATTTAAAAATATAAATATAGAGTTGTCCTTAGGAGGTAGAGACCTACTTACTTATATGACAACTGATACAACTAATGATTTCAAATATGTAATTTTTTTTTCGTACAATCTAATTTGTGTCCTATAACTATGACGCTTTATCGATTTATTTTTTATCGATTGACTGTTAACTGCACCGCTGACAACATTTTATTTTTAAATATTTTACCTACCCTGATATGAGGTCGGCTGGAAGAAAGTGCATTTAGCAATAAGTCCGCTTTTGTACTCATTATCTGTGTTTTATGTCCTGTGTTTATCTAAATTCATTTATGCTTTGGAAGTCCCAGTTGACTTGAAGACAGCATTTGAATGAGAAGTTATAAATTAATGTGGTACTTGTTTTTCTTTATTTTACTTTATAACGATGGTAAAGGCAATAGAATTGCGGTCTCGATCGCGCAATAGTTAACTCCGAACTATGACATGAGGACTCTGGATTTAATTCCAGCACTAGCAGTTGTTTTTTATTGTTATGAATGCTTATAAACAACGACAAAACAACATACTGAAAGTATAACTCCATCTTTGTTTTTTTTACTTTTGATGCGTAGTTTTTGCATCTTTTTACTGTACCTTCGTCATCGCAAGACGTGTGAGTGCTAGCGCGGTTTGTTGAAACTGTAGACAAAACAGATCCGAAACTCCATTAATGCGCTGTTTCGCCGGTGCCACTTTTCAAGCGCGAATGCTACTTAAGCAAAATAGGCAATTCAAACTTGAAGAACAAAACAAATTTTCATATACGTACATTTTTGGCATTGTATTGAACTAATAATAAACAATATATACAATAAACAATAAGCTCAGTTCTATGAAGTTCATTTTCAACCAATTGTCCATGATTAACAGCTCAATGAACTATAATAACATTTCTAATTAACCCTGTCAGCAAATACCAATAGTATTTTGAACAGATTCAATTTAAAATTATCAAAACCGATATTTTAAAATTATATTTTAATCCACCCCCGAGTCTGGTGTTCCGCCTTAGCCAGGAATCCTGAATACAGAACTATTTTTGCTATACTTGTAAGCCCTAAGCATAATCAACGTATAAAATTCAATCAGATGCCTCCTATGGCGGTTAAGGTTGGTCCAACTTCCACAAACTTAAACCCGAAGCTTAATCCGTCCACCAGTTTGGCTGATATGATGCCACTAACACATCTATCTTGTGAAACTTATACATAACTAGCTTTCGCCCGCGCTTCCGCTCGCGTCAATATCGATCCCTCGGGAACAGTACATTTTCCCGGGACAAAATGTAACCTATGTCTTTCTCCATACCCAAGACAAGGGGTATGATCAGTTCTGTAATTTTGGCGTGAAAGCGTAACAAACAAACTCACTTTCGCATTTCAAATATTAGTATGGATATTATATAATTAGGCTCGAGGTTAAACTGGCTTGAAAGTTATATTTCTAAGAGGTAGTATATTCTTGTATTGCGTATTATCGCATTATAATCATCTTTTTAACGCAATATTATGAAAACTTTTTGTCGGCAACAATTTGACTGACAACAGCGGCACTCCACATTCGTGCCGTCGTAAAAAATGCGCAGATTCCACTGTTTCATTATCATAACAAACGGGGTCGCCTCGTAAAAAAATAAAGAGAGACTAAGCGTGAGTCGGATAGCAAACCTAGGATTCTGAAACCTCCTTGTATGTAAGAATTACAGTTTAACAGTTTCGCTGACACTGCCCGCGTGTAGACGTAATTATATTGTTATTTCTTTTGTGTCTGATTCAGTGTCAGTGAACGAGTTAATAAATAGGCGATCGGGGCAGAGTACGTGGAACAAATGAAGAAAAGAGTGAGGTGGCCGAGCATTTGATACGATTTTCATCAGATATTGGGAGGCCTGGAGTCCAATATAATTACAGTATGATATTTGATGTTATTTTTATCTCATCTGTTCAAAAATCAAAGAGCAATACCCGAAAAAGGTTCTAAAATATTCCCAATAATTTCCGTGAGCAAAAAGGATGACTCAAATTTTTGTAGTTTATTTTTTGGCCAGAGAAGGCCAGTTTTAGAGGCTGAAAGTGATTTATCAGGCAATTATCAATTGTTTATGAAGAAAAAAATTCTGACAATGTAATATTTCTTTACAATACTTGCTAAGTTTTTTCCTACCGAAAACCAACCCTCTATTGATATGAATACAGAACCAATGACAAATAGCTGTGAACATTAATACATACATACATATTATCACGTCTTTATCCCTTTTGGGGTAAACAGAACCAAAGTCAGTAAGAGGTCAGTTATGTATTAGCTTCTGCTCCAAGGAAGCAATATGAAAGCCCAAAGGGGCTGCTATATAATTTTCTCTTATACTTTTAATTTAACTGATGTGGAACCCTAACAAAATGGCGATGGCAATTATGAACGCGCACTGGCTGGCCATAAACCCAGGGAGTTTATCAACGCGCGGTAAGCAATACACAGCACACATAAAACTTGGGAAATAATTATACATACAACGTTGATAAATGCGACTCGCGGCAACCGCGACGCAAAGCGGCAGAAAGTTACGATTTTTGGGCTGCGACCCTAACACCACATCGAATATGATTAAATCGATTATTATGCGACCGACAACGAAATATCGAAGCATCAAATGATTGAATATTTGTTTCATACATCTAATCATCATCATCAGCTAATCATCATCAGGTCTTTTTAGTCTCCACTGCAGGAGCATGACCCTCTCTGTACTACCGGAGCTTGACCTTGCTTGGCCAGAGCAGACAGAGGATTTGGCCTACACTCTCCGTGCTGGCCGGACGGGTTGGAGAGGTCTCATTGATGTTTATGAGCTTTGTTTTGCTTGTATTTCCTAAGTAGTCTCTTACACACCACCCTTGGAAAGACTTGGTCCTACTCTGCCGGAAACCACACGATTCAGCTAATCGTATGTTCAAAATATTTAATGCTGGGGTGTTCGAAATCAATAAATCGAGTGTTCAGTTATTAGTTTAGTAGATTCGGGATAATTTGTAAGAAATGGGACCGACATAAGAAGATTGTATATTTTGTCATAGTTACAGCTGCCGTCGTATCTTGAACCTCAGACATCCTGAGGTGCCTATAAATGTGTGCGGCGTAAACCGCGCGGTAAATTGCGTCGCCCCGTAACTGTAAAACGTGACGTCAGCTCTGTTTTAGCTGCGGTAGCCGCTGAGACGTTATTGCTCTTATAATAATAGTGAAAAGGTAATTTCCTGTTTAATTTACGACTCGTACATAAAATTTCATATTTTGGAGATTAATTGAATTGAACGTCAACTTCGATCACAAGTAAGCTTTCAGTGAAACATTGAACAAAAACACGACCGTTATGCCATAAAATGTAAGGTAAATAATGTCACTTGGAATGATCTAATAAATTGTCGAACAATTATATATAATACGACAGGTTGTTAGAACAGACAGACGTTAGAACGTGTCAACGGCCGACAGCTCTGCGTCATGAAAACAAGTCATATTGACTGAATAGCGAGTAATTAAATTACTAAACCTGCGTATATTATACATATTTACACACACACTATCACGGCTTTCTGCGGGGTAGAGTCAAGGTCTTTAATACCTTTAGAGCCAAATTTAGCGTATTAGGTGAAAAAGGAATCAAAAACAAAATAGTGATGAGTTGCTAGCCGCATCGCCTACTAACATAATTCGTTAGGTTTTCGCCCATTCTGTCAATCGGCTTTTAAAATCTACGCGCGAAAAGAAGCAACTGGTATATTCTACGTCTATTCTTTTCTCCCACGACCAGCATGGAAGAGAGTTGACTAAATTTATTGTATTGTGTCACGATACATTATGATTGTTGTCATATAAACAGTGAAATTTTGATGGTTCTGGACCCTTAAAGGGATGATTCAGCCCTTTGATATAAACAACTTGTCCTATGGAACCAATAAAAAAATGGGCAGTTCCATACAAAAAATTTCGGCCGCCCGGTCAACTTGTGTGGGAACTTAAAAAAATTTTTTGAGTTCCCAACATTGGTCCCATAGAAAAAGTTGTTTATATCAACGGGCTGAATCACCCCTTTTAAGGGTCCAGAACGATCAAAATTTCACCGTGTAGACTTCTTAAATAGTGTGTGTGTAATCGGACGACGCCGTAGACCAGCACGAAGATGCGCTATTGACTGATACGATTCCGTGTAGAGATATAGTCAGTGCACATACATACTTGAATCCACAAAACAGTACACTCCTCCTACCAGACGGTCTAGTAAAAATAGCAGCTGTAACAGACGTATCAGCACTGTATGACAAATGGACTCCATGATACCCGAGTCGGATCTGTCCAGTGACCGATGGCGGCGATAACACATAAACCTACGGCTGGGAGGGGAGGATATTGCTCAGAAACTCGTTATTGGGGAAATAAAATCATCTGTCAAACACAGAATGGGTTCAGCAGGAAAACTACATTACGTATATCGCTCACTAGGTATTCTCCGTGACTTCTTCCGCATAGTTCTTGGCGTATGTGATATTCCGATGTATAAAAATACTAGCTTTCGCCCGCGGCTCCACCCGCGTCAATGTCGATCCCTTGGGAATAGTACTTTTTCCCGGAATAAAAGGTAGCCTTGTATGCAAAATTTCATGATGATCGGGTCAGTAGTTTTACCTTATCCATTTAATATACTGTAAAAGTAGTCAAGTATGGCCCTAGTAGTAAAGAAAGGGTCGTGCTCCTGTAGTGGAGACTAAAAAGGACCAAATGATGATGAAACAGTATTATATAGCTATATATAGTTCATAAATAATCGATCATATAAAAAAAAACCTGCAAACTACTGAACCGATTGTGATGAAATTCGGATTTAAAGGGAACCAACATGAAAATATACCCTGTGTCAAACAAAAAAAAATTTATAACCATTTAAAAAAACCAACCGTATTGATAACATCCTTCTTTTTTTTAAAGTCGGTTAAGTAGTTTGAAGGGTTATCTAGTGCATGACAATTACAACATTTTGAATAAAATTTAATTTTTTTTTTTTTCAAATAATTTATTTCAAATTGCTTCCATGTGAAATAAATTATTTGTTAATTGAAGACTGGACCTCTAAAAATTCAGGCATGGCCTTAACTTCATGCGCGTAAAATATAGCCTATACGTCCTAATCTAATGGGGCAGTTGTAACATTGTGAAGATTTTGTGAAAACACATCTTCGCATCAATACAGAAGTAATTCCGAACATCTGCGTATCAATACAAACTTTATACAAACTTCGACAATTATAATCATCATCAGGTCTTTTTAGTCTCCACTACAGGATTCAAAGATTCAAAGATTTGTTCAGAAAATAGGCCTTTTCAGGCACTTTTTCACGTCAATTCACATTTAAAATTAAATAATACTTATTATATTATATTCAAATTATTAATTATTGTTTAAAAGCTACAAACTACTAGCGTTTCGGAACCGACCACTGCAGAGAAGAAGACGCCAAAAGAAACTCTTCAACAGTATTGGTCGCCTACTTGCCTGAAGGGCTTTGTATGATATTTAATATTTTTCTTTTCTTTTGATGTCATTTTATATACAATTTTAATTAACATATTTTTGTGGAACACGTTATGTTAGCGATCGAGCGTGCAACAACAATAGATATGATAAAAGTGTCAAAGAGGCCGAGCAGACCTGTCCCCCCTGGCAGCACCCGTTCACGAGTTGACGCATGGATCAGCCATCGCTGAGCTCAACCATATTAGAGGGAACTCGACGACCCGACACACAACGCCGCCACCAGTTTAATAAACGAACACGACCCTCTCTGTACACGACCCTCTCTGTACTACTAGAGCCATACTTGGCCAAAGCAGCCAGAGGACTTGGCCTACACTCTCCACGCTGGCCAGACGGGTTGGAGAGGTCTCTCAGATGTTTATAAGCTTTGTTTAGGTTGTATTTCCTAAGTTGCCTTCTACGACATCCACGGGAAGACTTGGAGTGTTCCTATTCTACTCTGCCGGGTACCACACGGCGCAACACACGGCGGACAATTATAATATTAGTCGGATATCACTAGCCAGTAACGTTTCTGCCCATCAAGATGTTCGTAAACTTTGAGACAAGCTTCGTAATCGGAGCCAATTGGCACTCAGCTGAGTGGCAGATGGACATAATGTCAAAGCTGATAATGTGCACTCGGCTTTATTAAACTGCTGTCTGACACTTTGATACGCTCCGGAGCAAATCAAATTAATTCAAAACATTTATTTAATGTAGATTTCTAAGAACGCTACTATTATTAATCTTCCGACGTCCATCCGTCGGTCACAGGGCTAGTTTTATAAGTATAAAAATGAGATAAATAATCAAAGATTATTTCATGTCGTTATCTTGACCTCTGACAGCGTGATAGTCGAGTTTAAGAGATAAAATTAGAGCTCAATAGATAAATTTGGAAAATAACATGACAATAACAGATGAAATTATAACTTTGTTATGAAGATAATCGAATGTTCAGGGAATGAGCCACTTTGCTCCGAGGATCTTTGAGTATGACAATAATCGGAAACTCATCGGGGATATGAAGTCGATAGATATTTCATAATCACATCTCGATGAGAACTTGACGTACTATGGATACGAGGAATTTTCACAATACGCAAAGATAATCAATTTCAATTAAAATGAAATTGTAAAATTGTTATGAAGACATTCGAATATGGAAGGCTCTTGGTAGCAAATTTGCAAATTAGGTCCTTCAGGGAATGAGCCACTTTGCTCCGAGGATCGTGGGGCACGTCAATAATCGAAATCTCATCGGGATATGACGTCATTAGATATTGGATAATCACGATTGAGACTTAATATGGATACGAGGAGGAGAAACCCACAGGTTTAATATAATACGAGTATTAAAACGCAAATTAGTTTTTCAAAAAAATCTTTTTGAGAAACCTTAATCATACAAAGTAACAGTAACACTAGCTATATTTTTAATTATAAAGCATTTTAATTAAATAAACAGTCCTTTTTGCAAGTATAACGAAAGTATTTACACTTTAAAAACGTGTCACTCACGTGCTATTTCGTCGGAATTACTTACTAGTAGACTTCCGTTATACAAAAAAAGGATTTTTTTTTAACTCCAAGTGCTTTTAACATACATAATACTATCACGTTTACTTCCTTGTTGGGTCTACAGAATGCAGGTCATAATTATATATCGATCTATTGAAATCTTGTTGTATGTACATGTATACTCTTCTTTTACTTCTTTCTTGTACCTTTATCCATTAAATGAATGGAGCGGAGCGGCAAGCAACCACACGGCGTACTCTTGTTCACACAAATTGTATGCTATTGTCATTTTTTTTTGAATTGACTATTTAGCCAAGTGAGCTTTTGCTACTTTCAGTCAAAGACTGTCATTCCGAAAATAGGCTCGCTTCATACCGTTTCACAGCTTCGCCATAGATTTTAGCACCGCTAACACACAGTTACAATCTCGTATTGCATCTCAGCACCTTTCGCTTCTCTAGTTTTACGTATACGTCTACTTTTGAGTAGTATTATGAACAATAATGTAGGTATGTATGAGTTAAATGAAGACAGTCTTCACGCAACTTCCAATTTATAGAATTGGAACCTGCCAGCTAAACTACAGTATACAACACATCTTTAGCGAAAACGCCACAAACAGTACATTTCCATGCAAATTCACGCCGTCACTTGTTGAAGTTTCCCATATCTATTATTAACAAACGACGAACTAGGTCCCGTATCAATTATGAATACACATCGCGTATGCGGCGACTCGCGGACTACGGCTCGCCGGGGAGACATCGCTCCGACGAATCTAGTTTCCACTCCCCGCAAACTACACATATGTGACTATGATAGTGCACAACTATCAGCTCACATTTTTCCATATACAGCGTGTTTTGACAATGTTAAAGATATTTTTTATTTCGTCAAATAATCATGTCCTCTCCGTCTTATCCTAATACATGTCGTAGACAACAAAAGGGGATCATTCTCACTAATTCCATTGGCAAATAGTTCCATGTGAAGATCCATAGTGAGACTTTTTTTCTCAGTAGTTCCATTAACTTCATAATGTCACTGAGAAAAAAATCTCACTAGTTCTATAGCACTATTTACCGATGGAACTAGTGAGAATGATCAACAAAAAGCATCTCGTAAAAAGGAATTGGTTTGTTTGGATTTGTACAACACTTTAGTTTATCGCTAGCTTATGGTTTAGTGAACGTAAACACTAATTTCTCAACTTTTATTAACGTACTCGTACTAATTATGTATATAAACGGGACTTAGCACGAACCTTTTTATCGTCTCGTTGCTACCATGATGGAAGCCCCTTTTATATACATAATTGAGTACTGCTACTAGACGTTAGTGCTAAAGTAATGTTAAACTTTGCTTAATCTTTACTTATGTTGTAACCCACACACACTAATATGGGATATTTTAATTTTTTTTTTAATATGCAGCCTAGCTCTCCGGCACCTTCAACGATTTCGTGTTGATAGTAAGGTAAACATTAATAACTGGACACAATCGTGCTTATTGGTGCCTCAGAGTGGCAAAAAAATTATACCAAAATGAAACTTAACCTTATAATAATCTGATTAATTAATCAAATGAAGCTGAAAGTCTGCAGGAACACGAGGCATCGTCTGAACTTCAATCAGCCTATTTATAACCTTAATTAATGCCATTATCAAGTTTCGTCGAAGCATCATTCACTTCATGCTTTGAAATTCCGATGAATAAACCTTTTTAGTGTTCCGTACCCAAAGGGTACTAAGGAAAGCCTCCGATGTTTGTCCGTCCGCTCGTTTTTCGCAGGGCTGTATCGATTGAGCCGCAATAGGTACAAACTTGATTTTTTACAGAATGTGTTGTCCAACCTATTGCCGCTATAACATCAAATAATAAAAATAAAATGAATACTCCAAGGGTATTCAACATTCATATAATGAACGTGTTTGTTTTTAATAACCTGTTCTGTCCCACTGCTGGGCAAAGGTCTTTCCCATCTCCTTCCATTTATCTCGATCCTGAGCCATTTCTGACCAGACATGCTGAAAGGCGTCGAGATCATCACGCCATCTTTTCCTTGGCCTGCTACTTCGACGACAACCACGATGAACGTGTATTTTTATAATGTTTACCGACTCTGTCCAAGTTGCTGCCTATTTATTAATGAAACATACACCAGCAGATAATTAAGAACAACAGTGTTCGCGCTGGAAAGAGTTTGTGTAAGTGTAGGTATTTATACAACAAAATCCCCATACAAGAAATCTAGGTATACGGCGATTCAGAACTGAACGGTGAGTGACTTACACTTAGCTGTGTTTTATACATGGTGAATTTTTTATCGTTTTGGACCCTTAAACTAGTTTTACCCTTAAACGTGGTTACTCAGACCATTAAAATGAACAACTTTTCCTATGGGACCAATGCTAGGAACTCAGAAAAAATTCGACATTCCCATACAAACTGGCCGGGCGGCGAAACTCTTGTATGGAAAAGACGATTTTTTTTTTTGAGTTACCAGCATTGGTCCCATAGAAAAAGTTGTTCATATTGTTGCTCTGAGTCACCCCTTTAAGGGTCCAAAACGATCAAAATTTCACCGTGTATACTAAGGCAAACTTATTTTTTTACTCTCGACCTGACCTTGTATTCTAGCAGATCTTAGATGTATTGAATATTAATTTTCTTCATTTTAATTGAACCTTAAATCAATATTTATTAAAGGTACAAAACTTCAGTGTAGTCCACCTCTAATATTTTTATTCTTGACATGTATTCTTCTTTATGTAACCTTCCATGATGTAAAAGTGTTAAAAATGTCAAGTATCGCAACACCCAAGCAGGGTACATGTGCATGTATTGTAATCCTTTGTGTTTTATTGTATATGTGTGTGAAGCGATAAATAAATGAGTTATGAATTATAAATTATTAAAAATAAGATCTTACGGAAAGCTATGATGCCATAGACAATTATTAGGGAATATAAACTGGCGAAAATTATTACTCCTCGTTTTACTACGGGGATATTGTATTCAATATAAGCTTAATTTATAATACGTGTTATGTCCTTCTTTTTAGCGGGTATCACAAACCACTCGGGCCGGATAATGGCAGCGGGCAACTAGGTTGAGTTGAAATATTGGTTTAGGATAGCACAGCCAGTTATCGTACTCCTAAGTTTTGTTTGATATCTTTATATATGTTATGTTGTTATTCCCGCACTTTCAAAGATCATAAACCTCGTTTGCGAAGGCTGCAAATAATCTTCTTTTCAGCAGGTATCACAAACCACTCGGCCGAGGCATTTTGAGCGGCTAAGTAGTTTTCAAATATTGGCTTAGGACAGCGCAGCCAGTTATCGTACTCTGAAGTTTTGTTTGATGTCTTAATATGCGTTTTGTTATTATTCCGGCACTTTAAGGAGAACAAAGCTAGTTTATTACAAGCGGCATGTATTCTTCTTTTCAGTAGGTATCACAGACCACTCAGCCGAGGAATTCCGAGCGGCTGAGTTGTGCCCGAATTCCGAATATTGGTTTAGGACAGCGCAACCAGTTATCGTTCTCCGAAGTTTTGTTTGATATTTTCATATTTGTTTTGATGTTATTCCCGCTCTTTAAAAGAATATAAACCTTGTTTATAAAAAAGAGTGCAACTGTAATGCTATCCAATCTATGGCTCACATCTTGGTGTGCCCAGAAAGCCCAACTTCTTGCTCAGAACAAGATCTGAATGAGGCAAACGAACGGGCAATTACGATAGCAACGCACTGGTCGAAATTTATTAACTAGCTTTCGCCCGCGGCTCCGCCCGCGTGAATGTCGATCCTTCGGGAATAGTACTTTTTCCCGGGATAAAAGGTAGCCTATGTCCTTATCCGTACACCAGAGAACTTGTATGCATGATCGGTTCAGTAGTTACGCCGTGAAAGCGTAACAAACAAACAAACAAACTCACTTTCGCATTTATAATATTAGCTAGGATTAAACGGAATGCCATTCTCGATAGAAGAAGAAGAAGAAAAGGCGGCAAGTATCTATTTTCAGCAGGTGTCACAAACCACGCTGTCGAGTCATTTCGAGCGCTGAGTCGTGTCCGATTATTGAATTGAAAAAATGAAAAATTACATGATAAATGATAAAGATAGATGATAAATTTAAAAAGCCCTTCAGACGAGTAGGCGACCAATACTGTTATAGAAAAAGTTGTTCATATCAACGGGCAGAATCACCCCTTTAAGGGCTGAACGATCAAAATTTGACCATGTATATCTTAAATCACAGGCAACTGTTGCAGATATCCATATTACTGATGTTTTTGTAACGTACTCGTAGATAGATCACAATTTTAATTCCCTCTCCCATCTCCCGTTCACTATCACGTAAAACGTTGTCTTTAGGTCTAACGGCTCTAGGTTTTGTCTACCTTGTATTTTATAAAAACTGGATTTGATATGAATTCAACGATTTGATTAACGTTAAATATTTGCCATTTTGAACGTGAATGAATCTTCTTACAGTGCCTACGGCACGTGTGTTTGTTTGGGTAGCGGTTCAAACAGTACAGGTTAACCTCTGTCAGCGCCGTCATCGAGTCGACGGATGGCGGATGTTCAGAGAGCTTTGTGCGACAGGATAAACGGCGGGATTATTTTAGTAAAATGGTCTTTGTGTGTTGTGTGTTTGTTTATCGTGTACGTAAGCAATCATTCAAACTGCCGTAAAGACTAAGACAAGCGACTTAATTTAATGTGCCGTTAGAAGTACGAATAAGGACGATATATTTAAATAACACTTGTGGTCAAATCCCAATGGAGACCGTGTAGGTTGCTGCTATTTATGCGCATACGAGTATCCATTGGAACGTCAAGCTCAATTTCCATGGCTTTTCTTTATTATAGACAGACAAAAAGAATGTGATATCTTCTATTCCGTTAACCACATATGCGCTCGGCAATTCTTAAAGCTTTAGGCTCTGTCTACCGCGTAAGAGATAAAAACATGATAATATGACATCATCATTTCGTGTAGGTGACACGGTCAATCGACCATGCACATCCTGGTGTCAGAGTTCTTCGGAATCGCCTCTCGGCCTCTGACGTGGTTCCTTTAACGACTACCAGATGGCAGCCGAGACCAACGGCTTACGTGCCTTCTGAAGCACGGAATCATCTTTATTATCAGACAATCAGGTGATTCAAGCCTGCAATGTCCTAACCATAATTGAAACAACTAAACAAAGTATGCTTCCCATGGGAAACGAACCCACGATCACTGGACCACGGAGGCAGTTGCATGAAGCATGTTAATATGTGTGTAATAATTAATGTGACTACAATTATATTTAAAAACGAAACTGTTGTATTCTGCAATTAAATGTATCTCAAGCTTAGTTGGTCACCGTACACGTTTAGACCGTGCAGTTTAACCTCTGTCAGCGCCGCTGTCGGGCAGATGGATGGCCGGCAGTCAGTTCTCTTTGCGACCAAAATAAACGGCCGATTATTTTGGTTAATTACTATGTGATGTGCCAAGTTGTGTGAGTGTGGGGTATAAGCGCATGGATATCATTAGTTGCAATATACTGACTACTGATTATATTTTTCTTTGGGACGAAATACAAATTTTCATTATTTGCCAGAAGAATCTACCGCAGTTATGTCCAATGTACAGTGACACCTACTAGGGCACAATCTTGGATAGTGGGCAGCCGTGTAGTGTAGATTGACTAATTAAACTTTCAATTTATTACTAGTGACGGAAGAATTTTGTATTTTGGGACAATTTCAAATTTTGTAGTTTGGGCCATATAGCGAGATATACAAAATGCACCTCAAATAATAGCAGTATAAATTAAATCAGATAATATATCGATTTATTTGATCTTCACCATCATCTAAAGAATCTTTTTCCTTCCATCTTCTGACACTCAGTACTATCCGTTCTTGTGATACTCCATCCAGCCGTTAGAGTTTAGGTCTTTCGGGAGTCATCAGGTATAACAATCAGGAGGAGCAGATCGTTTAGGAACTCTTTCGTTTTCCATTCACGTGTTCGTGACTGGACTATCGAAGACCCCTGATCTGGATGGAATTTCTTGTCAATTTATTTGGAATGTCCAAAGAAACATTTGAGTTTCCCTTATGTTCTGGAATGTTCCGGTTACCTACTTTTTCAGTGTCGTATTTTTCAGAATATTACATGTATTGAAATCATTGCAACATTTCGAGAATCGTTAAAGAACTGCTACATGCAATGATGTTCTTTAACGATTCTCGAAATGTTGATATAATGGGTATCTTTACTTACATAGAAACAAGATATAAAAAAAAAAAAAAAACAGGAAATATATTATGAGTGGTTCAAAATAATTAAGGTTTTTATATAGAGTAGGTTACATAATATGGATGATCTCTTTACAATCTAAAATCTTAAAAAGGCCAGCAGCGGTCTCTGATGTTGCAGATGTCCCTGGGCGGCGATGACACTTACCGTCAGATGTTTCGTCTGCACGTCTTCTCGTAGAACATAAAAGGAACGTATCATATGAAATAATTCACCACCTTTGAACAATACAATAAACCACCTTTTATTCCTAAGAAAATCAAAAATACTTCTTTTTAGTATTCAAATTTCATTGTTATAATAATAGTTGTGATAACATTAGGCCGTGTGGTTCCGGCAGAGTAGAATAGGACCACTCCTACTCTTTCCATGGATGTCGTAAGAGGCGACTTAGGAAATACAAGCTAAACAAAGCTCATAAACATCTAAGAGACTTCTCCAACCTGTCTGGCCAGCGAGGAGAGTGTAGGCCAAATCCTCTGTCTGCTGTGGCCAAGTATTCCTCCGGTAGTACAGAGAGGGTCATGCTCCTGCAGTGGAGACTAAAAAGACCTTATGATGATGATGATGATGAATAATAGTACTGGTGCAAATGGGTATTACAATATAAAAGCTGCGTAGGCAGAAGCCAGTACTATATAGAAAATGTTACCGGTTTTCTATTATGTTTTCTGACGCTAAACTTTCTTTGGTAAAATTAGTATAAGATATACATTGGAAGGTCACAGGTTGGATCACAAAGGAAAGTTGCCACAAGGAGATCAATCTAGCCCCTTTGAATGTGCTTATCAAAGAATTTAGTCAGCCTTTTAGGTAGAAAATCAAAACTGTTATGTGATTTTATGAAATAACTACCATATTTAGCGACGTAGTTATTTTGTTTTTGACAGACTTATAAAAAATTCTAATCATGCTGATTACGATTTTTCATAGAAATTGCGGGTCGAAATAGCGGATGCCGAAATAAATAATTTAGTAGATACTTTTTCCTCTGATAAGTCAAAAATAGGAAAAAAATTGGCTGTCTGTAAAGTCGGTTTATGGTCGGTAATTTTACGTGATAACGATGGAAGACAGATAGATGCGTCACAACCGAACGCTTAGGCCGATTGTGCCTCTCTGTCGCTTATACCGCGCTCTCTTGCACACGGAACGTGACACATTTTCGTGCGGCCGGTGTTCATTGATTTGTAAGACGTTATCATGTAAAAATCGTGAACGCAAAATTTTAGCGATGTTCTGAAATTCTAGATGATAACTATAAAATAGTTAAAATCATAGAGCTGATCTCATGATTAAGAACTTTTAAACGCTGAACAGCCCAGACAAAAACAAACAGTATGAATTGTGCATAATTATAGATGTCACAAAAAATATTTTCAAACAAACATAATTACATTACCACTAAACGAACTATTCAAGATGCAAGCCCACACCGTGGCATGCAGTGTTTAATTTTAGCGGCACTTAATGCGACGAGTATTTATAGACGAGCGCTCTCATTGTTCGCCGGGCAATAAACACTTTGCTTGTGGAATGTGGCGCTATGAATGGACATGGCTTGAAAATAAACTAGTGGTAAACTGTGACTACGCAGTGAATTTTATACATTAATATTGTTGAAGTTTAAACAAGCTTTGTCACTTAAATATTAAAAGGTCCAATAAATCTGTTGGGCCCAATAATAAGTCACCAACAATTCAATTATATAATTTTATAATAAAATTGTAAACAATACAAACTTACATCACACACATAGTATAAATCCTGAAAACAGTAAATTTCTATTTCGGATACTCGTGTCAAATTTAAAAAGATAATTAAAAATGTGAACCTTGAGGAACGACGATTTTATTTTCGCATGCAGTAATACTTTGCACAATTAATCTTAGTCGTTATGAATGGACGCTTAGTGGACTGAAAATAAACTAGTGATTTCCGGCAGATGAGTGACACTTTTGCAACCTAGTTACGTTTTTGAGTGATTAGGTAAGTACTATCAAGGGTATTGTTCGCCGGGCAATAAACATTTTACTCTGTGGATAAGCGGCTGACTTGTGATGAATAAACGTGTGTGGAATAAGAATCAGAATAGTCTTCTCATAATGTAGTACATAATGGACTGAAAATAAAGTAGTACTTTGCTACGGAATAAGATGTGGTTGAGTCTTTGACTGTTTATGCGCGAGCGTCGATTCATTGTTCGTCAGGCAATATATACTTTACTTTGAAAAATATGGCAAACTCTTGAAATAAATGAACAATAAACTAGTGCTTTACTACTAAATTTTGCATTGAATTCATAGTGCTTATCATTTTAGAGTGTTATCTAACTCATATGAGTTAGATAACACTCTAAAATGATATGAGTTACCCTCTACTTTTTTAGCCTGAAACATTTCCTGGAAATGTTTCTAAGAGTGCATTATACGTAGTTATAGGAGAGGAAGGCAATCGGGCTAACTTGGCTAGAAGCAAAGCGCGCAGCCAATAAGTGTCCTTATTGGCTCGCGATAGCGACATACAGTGGAAACCCTCTGTTAATATTTTTTGTGTTCTGTGCAAAATATTGAGTTTCGTTGTTAAAACGTATCTTTTCTTATCAATAAACATAGCATCGTTTAGCACTGTAGCGTTAAAATCGTAACTTAATTCGTCGTGACAAATCACCAATAATAAATAAACATTTGTCGGGGCGAGCTCCGGCGCGATTCATCAACAGTGATATGTTCGGCCTAGTTTCCTAGGTCTCTCCGCTCCTGCCCGTGGCCACGAAAATTATTCCGAAAATTAATAAGACTGTTGAGGAGATATTGATCTCCTATTAATACAAATGTACATAATAACCTCTGAAGTGTGCTTCTTTTTCTATTAGAATGGCAAATAAGTTTCGACCAGTGCCAGGCAAACAAACAGGCAGTCATGGTAGCACCATGATTGGCTGTCCGTTTGTTTCTTCAGATCTTGCTTGAATCAAGAAGTGGATAGTCTGGGCACACACACAGCATATGCATCCTTTATTGTACACACATACAAAATGTAACAAGTACAAAAGGTGGACTTAACGCTAAACAGCATTCTCTACCAGTCGTGCAATATAATAGATACATATTGTAACGACTCCAAGAAATTGGCTCAGGTAATACAGATGATGACCTATTTAAAATAAACGCAGATTTACATATATTCTTCCATGCTGGGCTGAGAGAAAAAAACTTAGAATGTAACAGCTGCTTCTCTTTGCGTGCGGACCGCAGAAGCCAGACGTGAGAATGGGCGTACAACCCGTCTGAAATATCTGCGAACCTGACTCATAGACATAATTAAGCAGTGAAGTGCACAGAAAGTACTGATGTAACAGAACGCACCCGTACGCGTCGCGGCGGTATAATTTAAATTTTGAGAACATGACCAAAAGGTCACGTGGTCCGCGCTCGGCCAATAGAAGCGGGGCCCGCTAGAAAATTTTTCTAACGAGGAGACATGTTTTTTTCGACTTGAGAGATAGTCGACCCGTCCCGGGTCGTCTTGTATTTTAAATAAGTTCTTTACTTTTGTGTGATATCAAGTTTTGTGTGTTCGAGAATAAATAGTAATTATATACTGACGTGGGACTTTAATTTGTACCTACGTATATATCCATTACACTGACGGACGGGTTATACGTTTAAAGTACGCTTAGGTTTAGGTTTGCTGAACATTTTTAACTCTAATTACAAACCGCCAGAAATGTCTGTGCACCACACAGCTCAATAACGTCAATGAGTCAGCTTCGCAAATGTTTCAGACGGGTTATACATCATTTTAATAGGCGATGCGGCTAGCAACCCAACAGTATTATCCCACTTTCAACCTTTACGCCCACCTACACATTAAACGTGGCTTTTGGATCTTATGACCTTAGGCTCTGTCTATCCCGTTAAGGATAAAGACTCGATAACATGTGTGTACATGTGGTTTTTTTTTACGGTAAATCGCTGAGATCCACGCCGTAGACTGTATTCGTGGCCCCACTCCAGACTATTATCAAACGCCTGGATAATTCTCTAGTCCTGTAATAAACCCTACGCGGGTTTATGAGATGGCTCTTTATTTCCATTTCCTTTAGAATTTCTTTTAAAAATAATCGTTTTTCTTCTCATTTTGTACTAAAAAACTTCAAATTGTAACTGTGGGGTTTTAGCGAATAATTTTCTTTCAGAAAGATATTGTTAAGTCCGTTATTGTTGATATTTCATTCGAGGCGGATAATATTCTACAGAGCAAACTAATATTACAACAGTTAACAATAATGGGCAAATTTAATTTAAAGCTTATTTTTAAATAAATCTGCGTTTTTAGCTTTTATTCAATTCAGCTTGATAAAATAAAAATAATACTTTGTTTGGTTTTGAAAATTAGTGGGAGTTATTTATTGCAGGCTTGAATCACCTGATTGTCTGATAATAAAGATGATTCCGTACTTCGGAAGGCACTCTAAGCCGTTGATCCCGGCTGCAATCTGGTAGTCGTTAAATGAACCACGTGATAGGCCGAGAGGCGGTTCCAAAGAATTCTGACACCAGGGTGTGCATGGTTGATTGACCGTGTCACCTACACAAATTGATGATGATCGTCCTTAAACCGAATCAGATCCTTTTTAAGAGATAGGTCGGCAAATGAGCATGAGCCGCTACCCATGAACAACTGCTACCACCGGGGTGTGACAAGAGCGTCACCGGCCTTTTGGGAAACATAGACTCGTCTTTTGAAGGTTCCAATGTCGTATTGATTCGATATAGACATAGTTTAACGTTAAACAGGAAGAAAATAATCGTAAAATAGTCGTAAAAATGTAGAAACCTATAATTTTTACATGTAGAGCATGGTGACAAGAATGTTAAATTTCATCTAATAATTTAACACAAGTAAGTGTAAGTTTCACCAAATTACTATTTAAAAATAAATAGATTTGATAATTTTTGTGTAGCAGAATCACACGCATTGACACTTACACACAGTATGACTTGGGGTCCTTCAAAAGGCGTGTTTACAGGTATCTTAAGAGTCGACGACGCATCAGCACATCCTCTGGTGTTGCAGATGACCATCGGCGACGGTACTTTCCATCAAGTGGCTCGTCTGCTCGTTTGCCGTAAAATATAAATTTAAAAAAAAAAAAGGAAAACACACGAAAAACCAGGCAATATGTATTGTGGCTTTAGGAATACGAACGTGACGTGCCTGTAGGAAGTTAATAATATTGTAATTATTGCACGTACACCAGAACTAAATTTCTTCTAAATCAGCAAACTACCTCACTACTGTATGTACATTTACCTTAGTATATTAGCTTGTATTATAATAAATAAAGATGCCATTCAATCCCAGCACTTAACATCACGCGTAAAATGAATACAAAAGAACAAAGATTTTTACCACGCATTCATGTGGGGTCCCAACAAGCCTAAGGGGTGTCGCAGTGGACGGGATAATTACCTGTAAAGGTAGAATTCCGAATAGGTATATTTCAATGAGAAATTTTTTTTAAAAATTAATGTTGTAAAAACTTTTTCCGATTACCACCTTTGGTACTTTTATATGTATTACACCAAAGGTATATATGGGTATGTTGTAGAAAAATATATACCTACTCTTAACTATTTTGTTGATGCCTGCCTATCATGCATGCAAAGCTACCCCGGTTAAAAAACATCATCGTAGGACCAACTATTTGTAAAAACGCGTCAGCAAATCCTCCTTCGCAACCGGTGATCCCAGGGAATCCCGCATTCATCAAGTAGGCAAATTCACACTGACAGACTACTAGACGTGTGATTCGTCTGATGGACACCATTTTTCATTGCCCGAGGCAAAATAAACTCTGTGTCATAGGGTTTTTAGGAAAATGTTATTTAATTTTATTTGGGTGAGTGTACGATAAGATCTTTGTATGACGTTGCAAATTTTACTAGGTTTACATTAACTACTTGTCTTACATAAATATTGGCTGGCAATTGTGTACAGCAACAACATATGCTGTTTTGGTAACTTTTGTTAGAGCACACAAATTATTAGTTTCTTTTTATATTTTTGTAGGAGTGCCAAGCGTTCGTATTGTAAATTTTAATAGTGAATTGTGTTTCCCAAATAATCTTGTCCAATTGCTGAATGAAAAAGTCAATGTATACATTTACTTATTTGTATCCCCAAATCAGCTTACAACGTCTACATTGCGAGCTCTCGTCGGACATGTTCATTTATCTTGTAGATCCTTTAAACTGCAAAGATTAGGTTTAAGAAAACAACTTGGAATTCTAGACAAACAGTTAAATTTAATTACAAATTATAGAGTTTAAGTTTTTTTGATGAAACACAGACGCACTGTTACATTTCATGTATGAACATTGTGCGTGTTGAGTATAAGACTAACATGGGAGTTCCTGGCGGGAATTTCGGTGGACTGCACGGCTTTTGTTTTAGATTGTTTTGCAAATTGTTTCTAGTGGACTTTATAATGTAAAGCCGGTGTAATTTGGTGTTATAAATACCCATCTTTATGAACAAAGTGTGAAATAACTAAAATAAAGTGTCATGGTGCGGCTATAGTGTGATTTACTTAGTGGGCTGGTGTTTGCTCGCTTCAGCCAGTGGATTTGTAGGAATTGACGCAAGGGGCTCCATCGAAATCAGCGAAATGAATTACACCATAATTTCGTTGATACATAAGCAAAAATAACTCGAAAATAAGTACACTGGCTAAAATAAGCTTCTGAATGAAGTTTGAGGGCCAAATAGAAAAAAAAAAGACTGATATGACAATTTAATGACATAGGGAGTTCTTGGCGGGAATTTCGTTTTGGTACGGTTTTTGTTTTGGTTTGTATTGCAAATTGCTTCCAGTAGACTTTATAATGTAAAATCGGTGTAATTTGGTGTTATAATGCCCATGTTTATGAACAATGTGTGGAATAACTAAAAGAAAAGTGTCATGGTGCGGCTCTAGTAATATTTACAAAGCGGGCTGGTGGTCGCTCGCCTTACTGCATCGTCTATGATCAAACCAGTGGATTCGTGGGAATTGTCGCCAGGAGCTTCATAATCAACGAAATGACTTACTCGTACATCACCATTTCGTTGATAACACGTAAAAAAATATGAAGGGCTAAAAGGCATAGAAAGCCAAATGCCGTAAAACAAATATGAAAAAAGAAAAAAGAAAGTTAATGACATAAAATCTATGTGACTAGGTAATTGTTTTTTCGAGTTATGTTACTTCCAGCAATAACGACGCCATACACACCGCAGCGTGGGTACTGTGTACGTTAGGAATCATATTAATTGTATGGCATATAATTCCTGCAATTAGAAACCGACCTGTTTATTTGCGTCAGAAACAAAGGCTTTTAAATGGCTGCGATTTATTTTATTATGCGATATAGAATATACCATCACATCTTTTTCCCTTGCGGTGTAGACAGAGTCCAGGTCTTTAAGACCAAAGCCGTAAGGCATATACAAAAGTACCATGACACAGATTTTTGAAAAACTAAATTCATACCTATATTTGTACAAAAATTTACAATTGTATCATTAAAACTAACGTGAAGTAAAGATATTTTTTATAAAAACGGGTCACTTATATGCTGTTTCGACTATAGTTTTGAAACGGAAGGAGTTTGGAACCCTCCGTCCCTAACTCACATTGAAAATGGTCTTCTGATGAGTCCGAAACTATAGTCAGTAATCGCGACTAAATAGCGTGTAAGTGATCCGTTTATATACAACCCTTCGAGGATTTTAAATGAAGAAAAAAAAATTTTTTTGTTTGTAGATTTCATATTAAAGCTACGAATAACATGTTACTTATTCCTATTATTGAAGCTATAAACATAAGAAAATGTTCACTTTAACATTATCTTGGAAAAATGGCGACAACCAAACGAGATTAGGCAGAATTACGGGAAGATCTCCCGTAATGTTTCACTAAGCTAATTTTAGCTATTTCAGCGGATCCGTGTGTAATTGCATTATTTTTGCAGAGGTGTCACGACCGTTTTTTTTTCTCGACTAATGTTATTATCATGTTACATCACTTTGTGTTTGCATAGAAGTTTTAGGAAATAGAAAGAGTATCAGTACCTACTTCTAAGTGCTATAAAAAGTCAGTAAATTGCAAGTCTGACTTGCGCACGATGAAGCTAAAGAAAAAATATTAAAAAAACAAAAAAAAATTACGGAGTTTTTTCCTAATACATACCAAACTGATGGATAATACCTTGTTCTCTACCGTATTTTCTGACACTAGGTAATCGGGAAGTACCCATAAATATTGATTCCCTTACGAATGTAAAATAACTAACTTTTGCCCGCGGCCCCGCCCGCGTTTGTGTCGATCTCTCGGAAACAGTAAAATTTCCCGGAATAAAAGATACCCTATGTCCTTCCCCTGGCCTCAAACTACTTCCACACCAAATTTTATTCAATTTGGTTCAATATATATATATATAAATATATACGGACAAATTACACAGATTGAGCTAGCCCCAAAGTAAGTTCGAGACTTGTGTTATGGGATACTAACTCAACGATACTATATTTTATAACAAATACATATATAGATACACATCCAAGACCCAGGCCAATCTGAAAAAGATCATTTTCCATCTTGACCTGGCCGGGGATCGAACCCGGTCACTCCGTGTCGCAGGCTGGCGTGTTGACCGTTGCGCCACGGAGCTAGTCAATGGTTGAAGCGTGAACAGAAGACAGACAGAGTTACTTGCGCATTTATAATTATTAGTATGCAGGTATGGATGTGCCAATATGCGTCATGAATAGTTAAGCAAAACACCACACTTAAAAATTATCAGCGACGAAGTGATCTTAAAGCGATTAAGGAACTTGAAATAGGGCGACAACGAAGCGAAATAAGGCTGAATAACGGGAATTATTTCGGCCATATCGGGCCCGTGTGGAATTGCATTATTTTTGCACAGGTGTCACGCCCGTTTCTTGTTAGTGACTATTGTGGTTAAGGCCTTTTTTTAGATCACTTAGTTTTTAAGCCTCGGCCAAAAAGAAGAGCGGTATGATTTTTAAACATTAGTTTAAATGTCTGTGAAATCATAGCGGCTAAACGAGTAAAAAGATTTGAGTGCATTTAACTCAAATGTGTGAAAATGTGGACCATCCAAGATCAACGGCAATCTAAATGTAAATCAAAAAATAAATTCATCCTTATCCTTACTAATATTATAAATGCGAAAGTGAGTTTGTTTGTTTGTTACGCTTTCACGCCGTAACTACTGAACCGATCAACATGAAATTTTGCATACAAGTTCTCTGGAATACGGAGAAGGGCATAGCTTACCTTCTATCTCGGGAAAAATTACTATTCCCGAGGGATCGACATAGACGCGGTCGGAGCCGCGGACAAAAACTAGTATATAATATTGTTGAAATAATACTCAAAACACCATCAAAATGTAAACTATTTACATATATTTCGTATATTTACATGTATATTTATATTTCTTAAGTAACTAAATGGCCGCCGAGCCACATTTACCAGTTTTTGAACTGAAAACTTCTCTAGCGGCGTTGTGAACTTTATGGAATGGGTAAAAACTGTTAAACTAGCGTCAGTACACATGACCTGATCGAAAATTCGTAAGACGGAGTGACCTGACCGCCGGCGCGGCGTAGAAGAGGAAGTGATATCCGCCACTATTTCTTTCGCGCGGAGTTTTCACTTCCGCCAGCACTCCCGGAGTGCAACCCGTTGTATTTAGGGTTCCGTACCCAAACGGTAAAAACGGGACCCTATTAATATCGCTCAGCTGTCCGTTTGTCTGTCTGTCACCAGGATGTATCTCATGTACCGTGATAGTTAGCCAGTTGAAATTTTCACAGATGATGTATTTCTGTTGCCGATAACTAAAAATATAAAAAAATATGATAATATAAATATTTAAGGGGGCTCCCATACAACAAACGTGATTTTGCGTGTTTTTGCTCGATATTGATAACGGCAACAGGTAGACGCTTGAAATATTCACAGAATATTTAATTATATATGCACGTTAAAATAATTAAATAAAAATAAAATGAATATTAAAGGGGCGCTCCCATACAACAGACATGATTTATTTGTCGTTTTTATAGATAACGGTACGGAATCCTTTGTGCACGAGTCCGACTCGCACTTGGCCGGTTTTTTTAGTAACATATCGAACCAACCGTCGTATAACAAAAAACATATTGTGTTGCAAGACAGCTAACTTTTATGCTTAAAATCATATAGCTCACTTTTAACATTATTTACTGATGATTTTGCCCATTGTTATTAAATGGAAGCTGTAAAAGATAGGATCAAAATCAAAATAACTTCCATAAACGTATTCAAAACAGCGCCGTGAAACGAAAACTAACCACACGAAGTATTTATCGTAAACGTAATTACGGGAGCCGGGAGAGCCACATTCACCGGGGCCACATTCACCAGTTTTAATAGTTTAACGTTTAAATGTTTGTTCGTAGCAACTGACAGTCTCAGCTAAATTTATACATTTATTTTTTGTTTCGGAAACCCCGACAATTTATAAATATTTGATTACTAGCTGATACCCGCTGATTTCTTGCAATCTGAATAAAAAAAGGCTTGGCAATGTTTTTTTTGTACCCTTTACCTGTGAAAAAGTAAAAGTAACATACAAACTCACTATCACTTAATAAAAATATATGATCGAAGATAAAATTACCTACAACTTTTCCCGCATTCATCCCTCACTGAAATGCAAAAGTATAAGTTATGTTTTTAGGTTTAATCTAATCTTCTATCTTAATTAAAAGAAGAAACTGACTGATCCATCACCGCACAGGTGAAACCGCTAAGTCTAGAAGCATGAAATTGTGAAAAAACGTTCCTATTATGTCGGAAGTGTGCACTAAGAAGAGATTTTTGGAATTTTCCCCGAGGTTAAGATGACGTTTACCAATTTTAAGTAAGAAATGTAAACATTGATATTTTTAACTCGTGTTTGCAAACAAAAGTTTACTGTATCACATAAAATCATTCTTTCAAGGGATGTTAAAACCAATAATAGGGTAAAATAGAGTGCATGATAATAAAACCCACGCGGAAGAAGTTGCAGGAAACAGCCAGTACTTTACAAGAATGTAGTTTATTTGGCAGTGCCTCGCTCATGAACCAATCTACTCCATGAGGCCCATTGACGCGGGCACTGCGCAATCTAAAACAGTTAGCTGAAGAGATCGATCTATTTTGTTGCACTTTGAGTGAATTTACAAGGGTGTCATTAATAATAATTTGCTATAGATTGAAATAGCTACACTATCGCATTAGGTACCAAATCCTGTAATGGTAGCTGTAAGAAGTAAATAAATATTAAACGACTGCATTTCGTCCAAGTCAGTTCAATCGTTTATTCGTGAGCAACAAGCATCTGACTCATATGAAGATTTTCTTTATATAAGTGAACCAACAGTATCTACATAATATGTTCTGAGAAACAAAAAATTCAGTTAAGAGTTCAAAGGGCGCGGAATAATCCTTTTCAAAGAAAATGCACATATTGGATTGGCAGAAACTGTTTGCCGCTTCCAATACGCGTCACTCCGAGCCTTTGATACATCAGCTTATATCCGCCATGTTTTCATTACTTCTCATTGCGTTATTAAAATACGTGACAGTTGTGCTGTAGCTTTGCTGATAGCGGATAAAAGAGCGGTGTTGAGTTATGGGGATATTGATACAATTTGCCGATATTCATCCTGTTTTCATTATTTCTCATTCTTTTACTAAAGTACGTGATAGTTGTGCTCTAGCTTTTCACAATTAAAAAAAAATTAATTACGAAGATTTTAAAGTTTTTGTTTTATTCTCTTAAATATTGGTTTGTTTTATCTAGATGTAGGTAGACGCTATAACGATTTTTTTCTTATTATTAATTGGGTGTGATTTCTCATAGAATTAATGGTGTAATTGAAGAGGTATATTGTCGCTATATTCGCAGACACAGCCTTACCCAAGTCTTTTTGTTTCAGGTAAGCGATTTCAAAGAAAGCCGGGGAACCCGATCCCACTGTCATCAAAAGGTCTATTAGTTTAACGTAAATAGAGGTACAATTTTCACGACCCCTGACGTGAATAAGTTGGAACGCTATTTAATGTCACCTACACTTTATTACCTTATATAATAATACCTTAGTTTTATCATGATTCTAAAAGGGCGTGGTAGATTTTTGAAAACTTGCTAGACGCATTGTACATTGTAATAAGTTTTAAATTATTAAAAATATTTTTATTATATGATGTAACTCAGAAATAATGCTTTTCGCATTTTTCCTTTTTCTGTACTATAAGACGTTGTGTCGTACCAAATTTCAAGATTCTGAGTTCACGGGAAGTACCCTGTAGGTTTTGATTCCCTTGCAATGTCGGAAAAACACGAAAATGTATGGCATAACCAGCTGTATCTTTTGATTTCGTTGGCTTAGAAGTTTTATTTTTTCACAACTCTAAGGGACAGTGGACCTGAGTATTTGATATGAATTTCAGCTTGATACCTCTACGCGTTCCTGAGAAAAAGGGTCTTTACAGACAGACAGACAGACATACATCTTTTTCCGGTGGTAGAGCCTACTTACTCTTAGCTACAGCATCATCTTTAGCTCATAAATCGGGCTGGCTCGAACCGGTTAGCAACCACCCTCTCACAGAATACCGGCGTCAAATAGCAGCATGTAAATGCTGCTGTGTTTCGCCTGGTGAGTGAGAGTTCCGGTAGCCCAATACCCCTACAGATCTTCTCCAATATGATAGCGGCAATTAAAGAGAAAATTACCCCAGGAGGGTACCTGCGTTCATGCGCAGGAGAATCCCTCCCTGGGCAACAATGCTCAGGCTGCCCTACGTATTCTGGGGAGGGCAAAATTCCGCTTTTGAAGGTTGAGAATCCAAATTACAACCAACATAGCAAGCGCTCTCCGGCCGAGCCCCCTAAGCTTTTAGTCGATTTCTGTAACATTAGGGGGATACATTCCAATCTTGATGCAGTCCATTACCACCTCGAGACTGCCAAGCCGGCCTTGCTATTTCTGACCGAGACGCAGATCAGTAATCCGTCAGACCTGTCATACCTGTATTACCCAGGCTATGTCCTGGAGGCCAAATTCCACCCCCACGCGGGCGTGTGCATGTATGTCAGGGATGAGATCTGTTGTCGGCGTCTCCATGACTTGGAAGTTCCGCATTTCTCCGTTTTGTGGGTTCATGTAGATACTGGCCTTGATCATATTGTTTACGCCAGTGTCTACCGTTCGCATAGCGGAGACTCTGAGACAACTCGGCTCATGAAATATCTCAGCGATGCTGCAGATAAGGTCCAGCAACGTTTTCCATCTGCGCAGTTGGTATTTCTGGGGGATTTTAACGCCCACCACGGAGAGTGGCTGTACCCGTACCAGGACACCGACCATGCTGGGAGAGAAACCTATAAGTTTGCATTGACTTACGGTCTCTCCCAACTTGTCAACGAGTCGACGCGCATTCCTGACGTTGCTGGCCACACTGCGTATTGCCTGGACCTCCTGCTGACAACCGATCCTGACAGGCATTCGGTGTCCGTATCACCACCGCTCGGGACATCGGATCACTGTGTGGTGAAATCTGTATCGCACTACTCGCTTCCTGACACCAGCCCCAAAGGCACCAGGCGAGTATGGCGATACAAGTCGGCAGATTGGGATGAGATGCGACATTTTTTCGCATCTTATCCTTGGTGGCAGGTTTGCTTCTCTTCTAGGGATCCATCATGCTGCGCTGATGCTGTCTCGAGTGTGATATGTAAGGCAATGGAGTATTTTATTCCTTTTGCTGACGTATCCCTTGAAACCAAAGCTCGCCCATGGTTCAATGCTCAGTGCCTCTTAGCCGAAAGGCGTAAGCGGGAAGCATACTTGTCCTGGGCTGATGCCCGCAGAATCAAAGCTGATGATCTTCAAGACAGGAAGAGAGTGTATAACGCTGCTGCCAAGTCCTGCAAAAAGGTGTTCAGAAGAGCTCGTTTCGACCACGTTGGCCGTATTGGAGACAAGATAGCTTCCTGTCCCTCAGGAAGTAAAGCCTTCTGGTCTCTAGCCAAGTCAGTGGAGATGAACTTCTGTCGCCCATCGCTGCCACCATTGCAGAAACCTGACGGTTCTCTGGCCCATGGTGCAAAAGAGAAAGCAGACTTGTTTGCCAATCTATTTGCAGACAATTCGCGTCTAGATAGTAGCAATAAAAGCCCACCCCAGTTACCTTCGTTCGGCCCCAAGATGCGGGCCGCTCAAATCCACCAAAAAGAGGTACTTAAATGCATGCTAAACCTAGACGTGAATAAGGCTAGTGGACCCGATGGTATTCCAGCAGTGGTTCTGAAGCGCTGCGCACCCGAGTTGTCCCCTGTACTGACACGCCTCTATAGACTTTCTCTAGAGACTGGCAAGGTCCCAAGATCCTGGAAGCTTGCCAATGTACAACCAGTACCTAAAAAGGGAAGTCGCTCCGACCCGGCCAATTATCGACCTGTTGCGATCACCTCCATATTGTGCAAGATTATGGAGCGTGTATTGAACAATCGTCTCCTGGCATACCTGGAAACCAACGAGCTCCTTAGTGACAACCAATATGGTTTTCGCAAGGGTCGCTCAACCGGTGACCTACTGGTATATGCCACTCACTTATGGAGCGAAGCCTTGGAGGGTCACGGTGAGGCAATTGCCGTCTCACTAGATATATCCAAGGCTTTTGACCGGGTCTGGCACGAAGCTATCCTCAGTAAGCTTCCAGCGTATGGTTTACCTAAGGACCTTTGCAACTGGATATCCGATTTCCTGAGGGAACGGTCCATTCGAGTGGTTATGGATGGCTGCTCTTCCGACCTAATGGCTATTAATGCCGGGGTACCTCAGGGATCTGTTCTCTCTGCAACCTTGTTTCTGCTGCACATTAATGACCTCCTTATGTCTGGCATTATTGGTTATGCTGATGACAGCACCGTTGTAGAGAGTTATACGTCCAGTGCCAGTGCAAGTCCACAAGAAGTCCAGTCTCTAAGAGAGTCTATGATTGAACGGGTTAACTCGAAATTACAGAGGGTGTCCGATTGGGGAGACGCCAATCTTGTTAAGTTTAACCCGTCCAAAACACAGGCGTGTCTATTTTCTGCAAAAAAGAGTGCTTTCCCACTTGCACCCATTTTCCAGGGTGTTTCCTTACCGTTAGTTGACCACCTTGGGCTTTTAGGCATGACAGTCACGTCAAAACTAAGCTTCGGCCAACAGATTGAGTCAATGGCACTAACTGCCTCCAAGAAGTTGGGTATCATCTCAAAGGTTCGGCGGTACTTCAGCTCTGAACGGCTGCTCAATCTCTATACAGCCCAGGTTCGCTCTTGCATGGAGTACTGCAGTCACCTTTGGGATGGCTCAGCGAAATACCAGCTTGAAGCATTGGACTCTGTTGACCGAAGAGCCCGCAGGCTCATAAACAACGACGTGGTCTCAAATAGGAAATTGCAATCCCTGGAGCATCGCCGTAAAGTCGCTTGTCTATCGGTATTTTATAGGATCCATTTTGGAGAGTGTGCGAAGGCGCTCTTTGAGCTAGTTGAACCCTCACCATTCCTCCATCGGACTACAAGGCGCAGACAGAAATTTCACCCTTTTATCGTTGGAATACCAAAGAGTCGAACTAAACGCTTTGACAGTTCCTTTTTGGTTCGAGTAGCTAAGGTGTGGAATGAACTGCCTGCGTCTATATTCCCAAACAAGTACAGTCCCGGGACATTCAAAAGTAGAATAAATGGGTATCTCTTGGATAGGCATGTAACATCCTCGTCTTCATCGTCACTTACCATCAGGTGAGATGGGAGACAAATGCCTAATTCAATATTTAGTAAAAAAAAAAAAAAAAAAAAATACAGACAGACGGACATACAGACAGACGCGCAACAGAGTGATCCTATAAGGTGTTCCGTTTTTTCCTTTTGAGGGACGGAACCCTAATAACAATGCAAAAGAATAAACATATAGATACCTGAACACACATATATTCAACACTGTGTCGTGAGAAGTAGCAATAGAAATAGGAAAGTCACGTCAAAATAAATCACTAAAATTAGTTTCGTCTAGCTGTGTTAGTCAAAAGTCAAATTCATTGATCTTCAATCATATTTTAAACTTGCTGTGCCCACGCATACGTTTCAATTCCATTCCTTCCAAATTACGTCTTTTTCCTTTGCGGGGTAGACAGAGCTCAGGTCTATATAACCAGAAGGCAATCGTAAGCATGTTGCTGGGCATTAGGTGGAAAACGAAATGTATATAGTGATGGGTTGCTGGCTGAATCGCCTATTAACACGATTCCCCAGAATTTCGCCCATTCCCTCGATCGGATTTTACGATCTGCGCGGGAAGAGAAGCAGCTGGTTCATTCTAAGTTTTTTCTTTTCTCCCAGACCAGCATGAAAGTAATATACATAGTATAATACTATGTAGTATTGTATTGTACTACAATTTTAATTGTTATGTATTTTGCATTCGTACGCAACTTAGTAATACAATGCATGAATAATAATACTAATTGAAAGCTATTCGGCGCGGACAATACGCCATCGGTCCAAGCTATCGTAAATACAGAACATTGTGTTAACGTATCCAAATAGTTTCGATACAACTTCGAACAATGGCGATGTACCAATTCGAGGTATGTGTATTTTCAGCATGGAATCCAATATTGCGAAAGAGATCAAACAACAAATAAAACACTACTAAAGTATCAATGGAATATTGTTTTTAGTGATTAAATTATTTCAAGTTTTGTTTTGGGCGAGCGTTTAACTCAATCATACCGTGAATTGAGTTTCGTGCGACAGATTATTTCAATTTCGCGATTCAATTTGAAGAACAATTTATTTTCTTAGTTTTTACGAAAAGGTCGCTGATCTTTTATCTGATTATAATATGTATCAAAATATTTTTAACGAATATTTGCTCATTTTCTTATTTTATTCGAATGTGTATCTTTAAGGTATTTTTTTAAAGCTTAATGTTAATTTATTCTATGATCAGACTGTCTGGAAATATTATCTATGGTACTAGTTTTTTTCCAGTTTTTTTCCACGACTCGTGCCTGTGATTTATTTGATATTCGTGAAAAATTTATCAACTTTTATTGAATAGGTAGTTTCTAAGTAATAATTATACATACATGCTCACAAACTTTCACATCCTTACTAATATTATAAATGCGAACGTGAGTTTGTTTGTTTGTTTATTTGTTTGTTTGTTTGTTACGCTTTCACGCCGTAACTACTGAACCGATCATCATGAAATTTTGCATACAAGTTCTCTGGAGTACGGAGAAGGACATAGGCTACCTTTTATCCCGGGAAAAAGTACTATTCCCGAGGGAATCGACATTGACGCGGGCGGAGCCGCGGGCGAAAGCTAGTACATAATATAAGGAGTATCTGTTCGATTTCTTACATTTCTGTCGGAGCAAATTTTTTTGATTCCTAAAATATCAGTAATCAAATCAAGTTTGAAAAGAGGATTTAAAAATCACTTTGTTTGAAATAAAAACATCTTAGTCTCTTTGTTTCTACTGTTAATAAAAAAAACGGTCAACACAGGCGACGACAGTGCTGCTCATAGTTTAAAAAAAAATGCGTGAGACTTCATACTTCTATCGTACTGTATTTTTAGTGAGTCGGAAAAAGTTGAGCAATAACCATAGATAATGGTCCTGCGCGGCCCGCACGCATAGAGCAGATAAACAGAGATCAAAACTTCAAAGAATATTAAACGTTATGCAATATGTATTTGTTGGCATTTTTCGAGTTTTGCTTAGTAAAAAAATGTGATACCAATAAAATAAGAATCATCTTTGGATCTTGCGTAGCACTGAAAGTTACAGGGCGAAATCATACAAAACTCACATATATCTCATGCGTGAATAACTATTTCTGCGAAGCTTCTCACCGATGACTTCTTTGTCTTACTTCGTAAATTAACTTGCTTCAGTCTGTACACGAAATTTTATATAAAGACAGTATTTATTGAGATGATGCTAAACCTCTATACTTACCTACTCTGTGACTCCGACCGTCGAAAAAGGAAATCCAAATTACAATAATAAAAACGTTTGTGAAATGGAGTGAAAAGTCAAGCACTAGCATAAACTATCTGCCGCGGCATTGAGCTATTGTCGACTCTATTACAGGTGAATAAAAGCGAAGTGGTTTGCACCTGCAAGTTTGCAGGGTTTCATAAACGGGTGGGGTCCACCGGAGGCAATTCGTTCCACATTAGGAGGGCAAGGGCTTTTTATATTAATTGCAGGCGCCATTACAAGGTCACCCTGACATCGCTTAGCGAATGGAAATGACGCCGCTACATTCAATTCACGCAGGAGTCATTAAATTAAACTGTTATAAAAGTAAACTAATAGATAAAAAAACTGGCCAAGTGCAGTCGCATTTACACATACACGAAAGGTTCCGTACCTAAATACAATATTTAACTACAAAAACACATTTCTTGTATTGGGACTCAAACCTCTTCCATGCGATCTATCTTATGAGGTTAAACAATTCTTAGCACGAACACTATCGTTATTGATTATCTGTGGTTTGACGTCAGTAAAAAATAAGCAGCCACTTTGATAATCAAAGTGCTTTTGACTTTTTTTCCCGGCTCGTTCAGTTGCTAGTAAGGTAAAGTTGCCTCCCATTAAATATCTATTTCATTTAGTTTTTATTATTTTGATAAACTGGCGGACGAATAGACGGACATCGGAGGTTTAGTAATAAGGTTCTTTTTGGAACCCCAATAACAGAAAAATATTGGTATTTTCATATAAGAGTTATTAACAAGCCTTTTCTGTCAAAAAATATAAGACATAAGACTACCTTGGCAAAAAAAATATAGCCTTTGTCACTCCAAATACGTTGCTGGTGGAATAACAACACCCTTACATACATTTTTACATAATTTATACATAAACTCGAAAACAATACACTCTTTTTTGGCAGTAGTGTAAAAATGATTAATAATTAAAAGCATAAGCATTTGAATAAGCAGGGTAAGCAGGAAACCAGCGATCGTTATGAATATCGTTATGATGTGAGTGATTAGGGCGATATACATACAATGAGGGCTAATTATTGGGAGTGAGCGATTATGGTTTGATAAGGGCTGCGGTTTGCTTTACTTGAGGCACGCACTGCCATGGTTACGGTAATGCTTCGTTTAAGTCGACTTAGGTGTGCCAGCGAGAGCAGCATAGCGGCTGTAATATGAACTGTAACACCGGGTGGTTTAGTAAACGAGAGCTCCGCATAACTATATATATTGTATATACAGGGTGAAATGGAATTTATTAGCAAACGTTTAAAGAGTGACTCAGACAGCCAATTTGAACAACTTTTATTATGGAATTAAAGTTGTTCAAATTGGCTGTCTACGAAGGATTCTTTGTTCCATGGGAGATATTGCGATATTCACCACGCTTGGCAAGCGGGTTGAAGAGTGTATTTTTTCGGCTTTTTATGCTTCCGACGCTGATGCCTATCAGAAGCAATTTTAAACTGGGGAAGGCTATCCTTTTTCGGATTTTTTTACAGTAAGAAAAGCAATGAAGGTATTAGGATACTACTCACTGGATTGAATGGGGGCAACGCAACTAGCAGTTCGGGAGGCCAGGCGCACGTACCCCATACCCGCAACCACCGATCATGCAGTAGAGGATTTTTTTAGACAAATCACACAGATTGAGCTAGCCCCAAAGTAAGTTCAAGACTTGTGTTATGGGATACTAACTCAACGATACTATATTTTATAACAAATACATATATAGATACACATCCAAGACCCAGGCCAATCTGAAAAAGATCATTTTCCATCTTGACCTGGCCGGGGATCGAACCCTATCACTCCGTGTCGCAGGCAGGCATGTTGACCGCTGCGCCACGGAGCTAGTCATAGGAATATATTTTCTAAATCTTTATAAATTTTTCTGTCGACCTATCACAGCTAATGTGTGTATAAATTCTACTTCAAATTACCTGATTAAACATAATAAACCCGCGTAATCCTGCGCTAATACCATGCCATTACTAGTGGAGCATTCGATTAAATTCACATCAAACAAATTGAAAATCATTTGTTTCACGCAACGCGTCATAGGGAGTAGTAGCTAAGTTCGTGTAAGCGCGGCATTAATCATACCAAGATTAAATAACTGCGACGAGCGCTCGACACGAACGAAAAAATAACAGGCTTTTTAATAAACAAGTATGTTTTTTTGTATTACGGTATTTATCTCCATTTTTGTAAATCTATTGTCACGGCATACTTAGTTTATTTAATACACTATTCCTCTTATTTATTGACAAATATCGAAGAATTATGCTTAGCTTATAATGCTTTTAATAAAATGAGGTAATCAAAGAAGCTTTATAATTAACAACATTTTAACAACAATATAATTAAACTGATGTCATTGTAAGCCGACAATACGAGTACACCTCTAATAATGGACTTAATACATTATTATGTCTTAGGAACAACACTTCGATATTGGATTGCTTAGGTTACGTGTTAGTTGCTTGAAATTGAAATGAGAATTATATTTTTTTCAAATATCAACTTTTCATTCTACCAAAGATGCCGTATGTATAAATTCTGTTTTTTTTTTTTAATATTCGTTCGTATTAAACCAGCGTGATGCCTTGCTAATACCATATCATTACTGGCGTAATGGGCGTTCGATTTAATTCACATCAAACAAATTGAAAATCATTTCTGCACGTAACTCGTCGTAATAAATAGGTACTATATAGTCCCCGATCCATCAACGCGGTTTCATGAGAAATTTCCTCCCAGATGATTGTTTTTATTTGCATGAAGTAGTTGTATTATGACGCCCGGTGAACATCAGCTGCGGTTTTTTGGTAGGTTAGGTAGTGGTGAGACGTACAGGATCAGAATTTATCGCCAGCTTAGACGTATGGGCGAGGGTTCGTGTGGTGATAAACAATCTAACGCAATTTACGAGTTAACCTAGTAGGAAATAACTAACTTAAAAGTGTTCCTGGCTCGGATTACTAGTAGCTAAGTTTGTGTAAACGCGGCATTAATCACGACAAGATTAAATAGCTGCGAGCACTCGGCACGAACGAGCAAATAACAGGCTTTTAATAAACAAGCATGTTTTTCGACCACCCGCTGCTTCTATACCGTACTTATCTTCATTTTAGGGGTTTGAGAATCTATTGTCACGGAATACTCGTTCTATTTTAGTGTATTTTTTATCACCCTTCGATCACCGTCTATACCATGACGACCTTTGTGGCTCAGTGGTAACGCAAGAGCCTTTGAATTTCAGGGCCAGGTCAAGATGCAAAACGATCTTCGTCAGTTTGGCCTGGGTCTTGTTTATCTACATAAACATCAATAAAAAATATTGTATCCTTGAGTTAGTATTCCACATCTCACTGTTCACACAAGTTGACACTCCACTGAGGGTCATATTGAGCCTCGATCTGTGTGCTTTGTCCTTAAACATATATTTTTATATTTATCATAATTATATTGATGTTGTTTTGTTATTCCATACACATTGTCAAAGGTTAAAATAATAGGGGTTGTATGTCTAACTTAATTCCACCCCTTGACAAAAAAGCCTGTGTAAAAAATATGAAAATAACTAAAACTCGCATTGGCCACTGGGAAAATTAAATGTTGGAGGCAAATCAAATATTATAAAATCACGACGTGACAACATTGATCATCTATCAGTAAAGACCAGGACCAAGGTATACATCTTAGAGGCCGCATCTGGCTATTCCCACATAAATAAATGCACGCCTATGGCATGCCAATTGACATGCTTCCATATATTTACGCCCACTCCCTCGGCTGGCTCCTAATGTCTGCGCTGGAAGAGAGCTTATACAGTCTGGATTGAATTTCTTTCGGCGTATTCTTCTCGCCAGTGGTCGTTCTGAAACGCTAGTAGTATTTCGATTTTGCATATATCAAAACAATAAGAAATAAAAATATGACGTTCAAAAAGAGATACGTGTATCCAATTTTGAATTAAAATCTTTGACTTTTGGCTACCCATGGTGGGTTGAGTGACTTTTTGACATAGTACGTTTTTTGCCTCTCCCAGATCAGCATGAAAGATGGTTGTTTCCACCAATTTTCTTACGCTTGTTTGAAGCCTGTGTTTCTTGGACCGACAAACAAAAAAGCTGTACTCTTGCTGTACTCTAAACCAAGACTATGATTTACAGTAATTACCCCAAAAGGAGGGTATTAGAGAAGCAATAACGCCGCTACTAAGGTTTCGCCGCACTTGGAAAATATCCAACTGCCGTCCTCTACTGAAATATTGAAATGTATATGGCTTAAACTGTAATATATGGCGGCTATGTGTGCTACAGAACTATGGCTTCATTAATGGAAGTAATGGAAGCTACAAAATATTACTTACATACGAGTACATGTAATAACGATTGTTGGTAAAACATAGTATCACGTTTTTTTCCCTTGCGGGGTAGACAGAGCTTAGGTCTATCAGACCTGAAGGCCACGTTTAGCATGTTGGTGGGCATTAGGTGGAAAACGGAATCAAAATAGTGATAGGCTGCTAGCCGCATCGCCTATTAACATGATTCCTCAGATTTTACCCATTCCCTCGATCGGCTTTTATGATCTGCGCGAGAAAAGGAGCAGCTGGTACATTATACGTTTTTTCTTTTCTCTCAGACGAGCATGGAATCTTAATAAAATACGAGCGTTTTCTTTAGTGTTGCGTTAATTATCACATACATTTTTCGCCCTTATATTAATAAATATCGTATTTTTGTGTGAGTTTCCCACGACATACTTTCAAAACATAGTGAGGGGTTAGCTCAATCTGAGTGACTGGCTCTATAAATATGTAGGTACATTGTCCATCTGTAGAAGCTTATCTTTTAAACTACTATAATAATACTTAAAAATTATTTATTTATCTTTCAGTTAGGAATAATCTTAATAACGAAACTTTAAAAGCGAAAAGTTTACGTCTGTAACCGCCTACACTCTACCTGGCCGTCTGGTCAGCGAGGAGAGTGTAGGTCAAATCCTCTGTCTGCTCTGGCCAAGTATGGCTCCGGTAGTTCAGAGAGGGTCATGCTCCTGCAGTGGAGACTAAAAAGACCCGATGATGATGACGTCTGTAATAATTTGCTAGTAGTGTAATCGTTGAAAATGTCTCCGATATGCACATTTTTAATGGCTATTCTCCTTAGAATTTCATCGATTACTAGAAAATTATATCTCCTATAGTAATAATGATAAGTAACAATTTTATGAAACTCAAAGAAAGTAATGTCTAAAATCCAACACACTTAAATTCCGTACCATATATTTCAAATTTAAGTTTTATGCGTAAGTGTCAGCCGAAAAGGAGCTAAATATCTTAAAGTCGTACAGCTCGCTAAATGCACACATTTCACGAATGACTCATTGACAACTAATCCAATAGACTAAACAATACTTTAATTTGTAACAAATTAACATACCCTTTGCGAAGTCAACTATGCATCCTCATTTCCCAAAAATTATAATTAGGTTAGTCAAATGCTCAAAACTTATCCAAGCCGTTTGATGATTCCGTTGTGTGGTTAATATTACAAGTTTTTAATGGACCTGATTTAATTTGTATGCAAATAACTGCTTTACGCCTAAATAAAAATCAAAATATAAAACACGGGCTAAAGTTAGTTTTTTTTTATGACATAGGACGGCAAACGCGCAAGCGGATCACCTGATGGTAAGTGATCAACGCTGCCCGTGGACAACTGCAACACCAGGGTTGTAGTTGTTAACCGACTTCAATAAAAGGAGACGGTTATCAATTCGCTTGTATGTATTTTTTTATGTCTGATATCATATAACTCCGTCATTTATGAACCGACTTTGAAAATTCTTCGACTTAGGCTACTATTTAAATTTTCATCGAAATCGGTTCATTAGAAAGATTATATAATAATACCGAGTATTATAAGTTTTAAAGCAAAGAAAATAATTCTGTGGCCTTGGCCACCAGTTGACATTGATAACTGAGATAATAACACACTGACAAGCGCTTGTTGTGGTTATTCGCTTATTGGTTGAAACTAAGTTCAACTTTAGCCCCCTTTTACAATAAGTCTGTGGGATTTTGCACCAAATCCTCGTTGATCATCTTACTACAAGAAAAACATAGAACCTCCTCCTTTTTTTTCAGTCGGTTTTAAATAACAAAAATTTTTATACCTATTCTTATGTTGGTCTGTGCCTCAGCTCAGCCTAGCCGGAGACGCAGGATCTGTGATTTATCTGGCCGCTCATTCGTTACGCCGCCATGTTGGATAACTTGCGATAACTTACCGAAATGTTGACATATTCAGCTGGTTATTCTACACCCCATGCCTTTGCTATGTTCAAATGATGCTTAAATTTCCATATGAGAACGTCTTTTTATAAAAACTTTAATAAGTGGTAGTAATTTCTGGGTACTAGGGAGAAACAATCGTAAAATGGTTGTTGTTATTCACTACAACAATAGGGATGGAAAGCACGATGGGGATATCGAAAGAAGAGTGGCTTCTGGAAACCGAGTGGATGGGGGATTGCATGCTTATGAACAGTAGGAAGATAACTGAAAAGGCGCGACTGGCTGTTCATGAAGGAGTGTTGGTTGCTACTCTTATGTATGGCACTGAAAGTTGGGTATGGCAGAAAAGGCACGAAAGTAGTGTGGTAGTGCGGGAGCGATGTGGATTGAAAGATGATGTTGTGACCAAGATTGAAAAAGGAATGTTAAGATGGTTCGGCCTCATTGAAAGAATGAATGAAAGAAGATCAACAAATAAAATACATAAAGCCAGTGTAAATCATCTTTTCGAGTAGGTGTCACGGTCAATCGACCAGTCGGTGTCAGAGTTCTTCGGAACCGCCTCTCGGCCTCTGGCGTGGTTTCTTTAACGACTACCAGATGGCAGCTGGGACCACCGGCTTAACGTGCCTTCCGAAGCACGGAATCACCTTTATTATCAGACAATCAGGTGATTCAAGCCTGCAATGTCCTATACAACTAAACAAAGTATGCTTCCGGTGGGAATCGAACCCACGACCCCCGGGTCAACAGGCAAACGCCTTAACCACTGGACCACGGAGGCTGCCAGTGTACCTAAATGAAAATAATATTCAGGGTCGACCTCGTTAAACGTACTGCGATCAAATTGCAGACGTTTTTAAATTAGAAGCTGTTAGAAGTACCTGAAACCGTAGAGCATGTATAAGGAGAGTAATGAGTGTAGACCTCGTTTACTATGCTTTATATACTTATCTATCACAACAAATCGCTTAAAATTTATTCGTTATAATTATTCGTTAATGAATTCTCGCCCTAATACTGATGTCTGGCTTGTTAATTAAGGCGAAGTTGAGGAGCAGATTGCATCCCACCGGGAGTTGGCGTCATTAGCATATCTTGCGCTGGATGGCCGGAACCGGAAATATGGACATTGGACAGCACGCCTTCCGGGGCCGCTCCTTCTACAAATTAAGCTGGTATTAGGTCACTATATAGATACAGATTTGCGTCTTTATATCTTACGGCTCCGACAGTGCCTATGTTCTTAAAGAAGAAAGCATTGAAAAAAGTATTTAAAATAGATCGCGAGAAATACTGACGTCACGTTGTTGTTTTTTTTAATTTTCTTTTTTTTTTATCTTATTTGAATTGAATAGCTTGATTTTTAACTGAGTTTTGTAAATAGCTAAATCACCTAAAAAATAACTTAAAATTTTGAGTCTGCTCATATTTTTTGCCAGGCATGTTTACATACATAATTGATTTTCCTTTGTAAAAGCTTGTTCATAAATAAAGTATAATTTAATTTCACACAGCGAACATACGAGTACATGTAGTGTAGTTCATCAAATGGAAAACGTTCGTGCAGAACATTTCAATATTATTTGCGACGTATCGGGAACAAATACAGAAAATAACGAATCCCCCGATAAATTACCGCGCATCGGGCGCCATTTTATATCAGAGAAAAATGGGGAAATAGAAATATAACCAATCCAAAAAAGTGAGCGGCGAGCAGCGCGGAATAAGTGCGGCCCGACAATACGAATAATGCTCATTTTTTCCTGACACAAAATAGGTGCCATAAAAAAGTAGCACTTTAATAAAGTTCGTTTCAGTATTGGAACCAGTTGAATTGGTGATATTTATTAGAATTTTTGGAGCAAAAAGTCGATCTAGGACAACACGGGTTTTTCTAAGCGAAGCTGCACACATTCTGCAATATCAATCGATGAAGTGTCACATAGTTAATCTTATAAAAAAATAATACAACTATAATAGTAGGTAACTAGCGAGAGGAATCAGCTTATATTTGGCACAGTCCATGCATCTAAACTGTAGTTGTATGCCAATCTACTTAATTACTGTACGTTTAAACTAGGCCATCTGCTCATTTGAAAAGATGTAACCTCATCACCGCCATGAGCACAGTATGTAGTCGCATCATTTTAATGAGGAAACAAGGTAAGTTAAACAACTATAACTTTTCGAACCCTTTTTGAGTTTTGACGGGGAAATATTTTAAAAGATGTAGGTATATTTTCATATTCCTTGAAAATATCGTAAATTTGAAATTTACAACAGTAAATTTCAAACAACCCTTTTTAGGTCTCTAGCAGGCGCAATATTGAATTTAGTGTGATATGATATTAGTCAAATTATTTAGCTACGCGATATAATTTGACTAATGTTATATACACTAGTCAAATTATATCGCGTCGCGTAGCTAAATATTGTCTAATTAAAACCTAACCACTTCTTCAGTGCATTGACGCTCACACACGAAGTGTAAACCTTATACATATTTAATTAATAATCCTAATCCTAACTAATATAAAAAAATGCGAAAGTGAGTTTGGTTGGTTTGTTTGTTTGTTTATTACGCTTTCACGTAGTAATTACTGAACCGATTATCATGAAATTTTGCATACACGTTGTCTGGGGTACGGAGAAGGACATAGGGTACATTTTATTCCGGGAAAAAGTACTGTTCTCGAGGGATCGACATTGACGCGGGCGGAGCCGCGGGCGAAAGTTAGTAGTAAGTTAGTAAATGTAATAAATATATACGAACACATCACACAGATTGAGCTAGCCCCAAAGTAAGTTCGAGACTTGTGTTATAGACCCAGACCAATCAGAAAAAGATCACTTTTCATCTTGACCTGACCGGGGATCGAACCCGGGCATATTCGTGACAGAGCTCGCCAAAATTAATTGTTCTTCGTCATTGGTTTTAAAAACCAACTTCTCTGCTGGATTTGTCGACAGATTTGTGCCTAATGACATTAATGACATAATTACTGGACTGGAGAACGGTCGTGTGTACTTTGAAATTGCCTGGATAGATAGCTAGATTAGTTGACGTTACAGTTTGCAAACGAATCTAAATTATATTTACTTTGAGACAATTTACTTTGCGTGCTTCCGCCACCAGTTAGTTCATGCAAACTATTGCTGGCCAGTTTGCATGAACTAACTGGTGGTGGAAGCACGCAAAGTAAATTGTCTCAAAGTAAATGTAGCTTTGACTTCCGCAAAGTAACACCTGAATCTATTAACTATTTAAGAATCTAAATTAATAATAATATCGCCAGAGCCATTCAAGAAGGTTGTAACGGAAATTAACGCCTCATAGTAATAAGTGGAGGTGCGTTCAGTATTAGATAACACAATCTCTTCGGAGATATAAAAGAAAAAAATAACATATACCAGTACCTACCGCCATAATACCTCTGGATATAATCTTATTTTTTATGGCTTCTACGCAGTCGGTTAAGTTATATTTTCTAACTTTGTTTAGTTTATGAGCCACGCGGCTGCACAAGGACAGTCGTTTAAAGCGGGCGATAACGAACACAGTTGTTCAGTGACGCAAAAGTTAAGATTCCAATTTCTTCTACACCAACCACAGCAATTATGTAAAAGGTTGTAACTTATAACATACTAGCTTTCGCCCGCGGCTCCGCCCGCGTTAATGTCGATCCCTCGGGAATAGTTCTTTTTCCCGGGATAAAAGGTAGTCTATGTCCTTCTCCGTACTCCAGAGAACTTCTATGCAAAATTTCATGATGATCGGTTCAGTAGTCACGGCGTGAAAGCGTAACAAACAAACAAACAAACAAACAACAAATAAACAAACAAACAAAATTTACTTTCGCATTTATAATATTAGTAAGGATAAGGATAAGGATATATATATGTCACTATTGGTTTTCTAGTAGGTTTCGTTTCTGGCTTTATCCGCGTGAACATAGATCGCTCAGGGCCAGTTTCTTTTTTGGGATAAATATACCCTATTCATCCTCCCCGTGCTTTTAACTATCTCCAAATCAAATTTCATCATAAATCATTCGGTGGTTTAAGCGTGAAGTAACAGAAAGGTACTTTCGCATTTATAATATTTATTATTATATTGTACAGTGTCACTGTACATGCTTTTGCTGATACCGCCACTTTCACCAGCCGTGCGTCACAATTTCACTTATTTCATTATTTTTAAGCCAGAGTGCATTTGCAACTACACTCCAACAGATACATAGGGAACGAAAGTGCCAACCTATAACTTGTATGTACTAAACTACTAATATACGGTGAAACTAACAGTGATTGTTTAGTGATCTTCTCCCTGCACTCAAACTTAATACAACTCAAGTTTCCATTCAACTCTACCATAGTTCAACTTACGTCCATCGCCAGCCAACTTCAACTCAACTCTACAAGTACACCCGACATATGTTGTTAAAAGTAAAAACCCTTGTCCCTCAAACAATCAAATCAGCCTAACAAAATGAACGCTCTCCTTAAGGAATGACTCTAAAAAACAAAGAGGTCAAAGCTTTAAGAAATATTTTCCCGAGGAATCTACACGCGAGGATGATATAAATTACTGTTTAAGAACAAACATTGATGACATCATGCGATATAAATATAGTTGACAAACGACCCACACTGCTTTAGTTATCACATGTGAAAAGTTATATTTTCAGTTTGGGCAATATCTAGATTATGTAAATTCAAGAAGTCGGGTCAAAAAAGTAACTTCATACTCTTTTAACTCATTCACGGACACCGAACTAGACACAATAGACATAACAAGACATAGAAGTTTACGTCTACAGGCGGGATGTCCCGGAAAGTGTTAAGATTTATTGTATAACTCAAGGCATCGAAATCATGACAAGAGTCATTCTTCGTCACCTATCGCGTCGTCAGTCATCACCAGTACCTTACCCAACTACCTCCGTGGTCTAGTGGTTAAGGCGTTGCCTGCAGAGTAGACCCATGGGTCGTGTGTTCGATACCCATGGGAAGCATACTTTGTTTAGTTGATTCCATTTTGGTAAGGACATTGCTGGCTTGAATCACCTGATTGTCTGATAATAAAGATGATTCCGTGCTTCGGAAGGCACATTAAGCCGTTGGTCCCGGCTGCATTCTGGTAGTCATTGAAGGAAAAACGTCAGAGGCCGAGAGGTGGTTCCGAAGAACTCTGACACCTGGGCGTGCATGGTCGATTGACCGTGTCACCTACACGACATGATGATGATAAGTAACTTATCCATAGATTTAAAACAAATTGCGACTTCGTACTTCTACGACCTTCCATTCGTCACGTGCCGCCAAAGTATTGAAGGAAAAACAACCGCGACTCTACACGTAAACAGTACTGTATCAGCTGACAGATATCACCAATATCCTATCGCGATTGACGGGCGAAAAGTAAACTTATCTATATCGTAACAAGGTTCGATTCAGATTGAATGTCAACGCTCGTTTGTCTTGAACATCGCTTTTACTTAAGGGCTGCTACTTGAGTATTTGTTTGGTTGTTTATGACTAGCCCGCCGGTGTGCAAGTTTGTTTTGTAGCGCGTAGAGAACAAATAATGCAAGTTGAGCATAAACTCTTTGTTGGCTGCGCTGTGCAAAAAAAGAAAAAGGAAATGCGTCTCTTTGTTTCTTGTAAATGTAAATTGGCAAAACGGAAAGGAAACGCAGAGCTACCAAGATGCTATTTTAATGTTTAAAATACGGAAACGAGATTCTTCGTTGGATAAATCGAGCTTGCTAACAATTTCGGTTTATATTAAAAAGGAAGGCAGCAGTTTCTCACGATTTATGAACTATCAATATGAAATAAATCATATGATTGCTATAAAAATATTTAACATAAAGATTCTTACGTTTTATAAATTGAATGAAAAATTATGCCTAACAATCTTTTTTTTGCGCTAATGTTACTTTTATTTTACAAGACGACACTAGTATCGACGACCAATTTAATGCCGAGGCGTCGGGAATAATTCTTTTTGCGAATATTTTTTATGCCAAACAAACCGTTATGCTTATCAATCATTATGCATTCAAATACCAATCCATGAAATACTAGCTTTTCACGACGAGTGGTTTTCCGCCTAGAATGACTACTCCATTCAGTACCATGGATGTCGTAAGACTGTCTAAAGACTAAAGGAATAAGCATATACATCGCGTACAACAAAAAAATTCCCTAGAAGAGATGTCGCGGGCTGCGGCTGGTCATAAAAACTACAAAAAACAAAATCATTCCTACGGAGGATTGACATTAGGCAGGTCGTAGACAGTTGTAAAAATAAGCCGAAACTTTTTACAGCATGGAAAATATAAGACTTACATGCTGTGTCGACCCCACATACAGTGAGATGAGGAGTGCAAGAAGACTAGTTTTCCACGCGACTTCCTTTCCATAAAGTAGTACCTACCTATGTTATTTGCTGAAATTGTTGCTTTCTATAAGTTAAAGGTTTTTGAAATGAAAACTTCTGTAGCGGCGTTGTGCACTTTTTGGGATAAGTAAAATATGTTAAACTCGCGCCAGGACACGTGACTGATCGCGTCAGGAAAATTCGTAAGATGGACACGTGACTTGAGACCATCACCGGGGCGCTGCGTAGGAGAGGAAGTAATTTTCTATGTACCAAAAAAGGTATCACAAACAAACAAACAAATTTATTACATTCGTTTAAACTCCTACCAAAAAGTAACCATAATTGAACAACCGCGGGTCAGGCCACTTCCAAGTTGTAACGAGTTACCGGACGCCACGTTAAAATAACCGCCGCGATGTCAGTCGTGTTATTATTCCCTCCAGTCATTGTTTCAGGAGATGATGAATTGCTCTTACTGCGTGTCTTTTTCAGTTGTTATGAATAAACAACAATCTCTACACTTTGGTCACATAAACATTTTTACTAGACTGTCGTAAAGAGCGCGTAAGTTCAGGAGTTTTAGGGTTAATTTATAAGTTGGCTTGTTTTTTTATTCCATTGTCCTTCTTAATGCTCAAACAGATTTTGGTGTGTGTGGTATCTTTAGAATCTAGAGGAGTACTGGTTATGATTTTTAGCAGGACAATGTTTTTTTTATAATTCTTCTTAAATATAATTTATAGTTTCTTGTAATAATCTATCTTCATGCCTAATTTTATTCAAATTCAATCCATTATTATCCCACTGGATTTAATTGAGATAGCTCATCCTACTGGATCCAGTAGGAAAGACAGACGGACAGACATATGGTCTACTGCGTACATCCCGAACGTTATCAATAATATTGTAGGCGGTAGATTTGGACAATTCTTATAACACAATAGACAAATGTCAACTTAGTCTACATGAAAACTGTAGTTTTCTAAACGTTAGGTGTAATCCTAATCTTTACTAATATTATAAATGCGAAATTGAGTTTCTTTGTTTTTTACGCTTTCACGCCATTACTACTGAATCAATCATTATGAAATTTTGCATACACGTTATCTGGGGTACGGAGAAGGACATATAATACATTTTATCCCGGGAAAAGTACTGTTCCCGAGGGATCGACATTGACATTGAAATTGTATTAAGTGATTTTATTTAAATGGACATATGATGTTTCTGATGAGAAGTAACATCATCATGGGCCACGGGCATTAATTTATTAGTTCAGTCTTTATAACCAACTTCAAAAAAAAGGAGGTGGTTATCAATTCGGTTATTGTTTATGTTTGTTATCTCAAAACTCCATCATTTATGAACCACTAATATTTTATTCTTGTTTGAAAGGGTATACTTTCAAGTTGGTCGCTTTTAAATTTCATCAAAATCGGTTGAGTACTTTGATTTTTTTTTTAATATGATTGATTGAAACACTACTATTTAAGATTCTCATATCACATCAGAAACAATTGTAAATGAGAATCATTATCGATGATTATAGTACGAAGTATCTTTCACAAATAAAAATAAACCTACTAACTACAAGAACATCCAATTAATTTACTTAAAAAGACAAAAATATGCAATTCAATTTAAAGAAACCGAAAGTGAAGCCTACCGCTCTAATCACGCGAAATAATTATTTTTACAAAACGTAACCCCGTTGGAAGTTATCGGGTTTCCCGCTGTCGGTGCAGGAAGACGTACAAATCAAACGGTAATTGTTGAAACGCGACGCTTCCCAACTTTTTTCTCTTTTAAAAGTCACAAATAAACAGAAACATGTTTTTCTTAATTTGTAACTGGCTTTCGCTCGCGGTATTCCTCGTCATTCTCATTTGAGCAATGTCCAGGTTAGGTGGAAGGTAAAACCGGGGAAGGTACCGGAAGGTAGGTTACAACTTCAGCTTTGACACAGTGGTGGGTGACACTCCCTGCACGTGAGAGTTCGGGCACAGGTGACCTTGAGCCGGGACGAGTAAGTGCTAGGGTTGATACCACTTACTACACTCTTCGTGCCTGATGGTGTGAGCCGTACGAAAAACGCAAACACAACACGCCCGTTCTACGCCCTGCGCGCCTCTCGATGCCCCCACGCACATTTAGACACCCACACGTAGCCGCAAGCGATTTTACGTGCACACATGCTTCAGTGGCGTTTCTTTTCGCGTAGTGTATATATTATTAGGCTGTGGTGCGTTGGAGCCCGGGGATCGCTATAATGGCGGCGTTCACGCTGTATTATGGTTTGTTTACGGGCGGCGGCCTGCTTGACGGTGACTCTCCTTGCTTAGCTCCACCTGTGAAATACCTGTGTGACGAATACCTGTGAAAATGGAAGTACAAGTATTTTCCGCCCACGTTTTCCGTGTTCATTTACATCAATTATTTCTTTAGATAAATAAATAAAAAATATTGACAATAAATACTTTGTGCTCTCTTTAGTATTGCTGTCAATGTGTTTGCAAACTTTATTCACGTCATAGCTGGATCGATCGTTACACATAACAAACATTTAAAACTCACTTTCAAATGTGTGATGTAAGTTAGGATAGGACAAAATTTAAAGTAAGTAATTGTTAATAGCCAAACCAACCAAGTAGTGGTTAGTTTGGCTATAAATATTACGAGATATAAGCAGTATAACGAGGCCTGTGTCACTCCGTGTGTAAGTATCGAAAGCATACCTATGCGCGGCGACACCTTTGAAGGTGAAATCCGAACAAATCAGGTAGGATCGACGCGCGTTTGGTCAAATGTGGTCACCGAGTTCAACGAATTGTGAATTGTGTGTTCAAAGCATAAATATAAAATTGGCTTCCTGTATGTGCCTACGTACATTAACTAAAAAGTTCTGCGTTCTAAAGCGAGCTAAATTACACCGTATCGCTAACTAGATTAAGTTGATTACGGTACGTAACTTCTGCACGTAAGTATTAGTATTTATTCTGTGGTATAACGTAAAAAAGGTTACGTAATATTTTTACGGTACGTAACTTCTGCACGTAAGTATTAGTATTTTTCTGTAGTATAACGTAAAAAAGGTTACGTAATATTTCAAAAGTCACCATGTCCCTTAGTCGGCTGCCATACACCTCGTATTTCGGTGGTTTGGCCATGATAACTGCCTTAAACGAGTAAAGCAGAAAACTTACGAAGAAAATTCAATAAGTCAGCATCATTCATTGTTCACGAAAGCTCCGCGTCGGCCGCCTTACGCCAGTACTTTGGTGGTTTGGCCACGAAAACTGCATGTAGCTTGCAGTGTAGAAAGTTCAAATAGTCAGCATTGTTCACTATAAAAGCTCTGCTTAATCGGTCACCATATCCCAATAATTCAATTCAAACGTTTATTTAATATAGGTGCAGAAGAAGCGGCAACAAACTGCACAGCGCATTTTCTCCAAGCGACGTCGCCTCATTATTTTACTTAACCTTAGAAACTAGGTATGTGGACTGTGTATACATTAGTAATTAAATGGCATTATCAAAAAATAAAAAAAAATATATGTCATATAATTGAAATGATGCCGCTTACTTTGGTGTTTTGCTTTTAACTGTGGTGGAAAACTGCAATCACACGAATTGTTGCATCTATAATTTTAGTGGAATAAGTATGATGGTAGTAGGTATATAATATTGGAATATATCAAAAAAATAAGTATTGTTAGAGAGATAAATAAATAAAACAACATGTAAATCTTAAGACAAATAAAGTGATAGTTAAAAATTATACAAACAAAGATAGCGAGCGGTACAAATGCAGCTTTTGTTATTTTGTCGGCCCTACAAAATGAATATGACAAGAAAAATGTGGACGCCAGCGTGTTTCGTGGCCGCGCCCATCGTTGTCACATAAAAACCAACGACGGTCTGTTTAGTGCACACACTAATCCTTATTAAAAGTACAATGGCGGACGTCCTCACGGCCATATGGACGCTGTGGAGGTCAACTGATCATTTTCTCCGGTCATTTCGCAGACCTTTTTGTGGACACGATGAAAGAATTTCAAAAAGAGGTAATTTGGTAGTAAATGTGTTGTTTTTACACATAGAATAAAATGTGTAGACTTTGCTTAACACTTTTACCATTTTTAGGAATTGTGTATATATTTTTTGGTTGTAATTAGCCTATCTATCCAGCTTTTTTTGCTTTGCGTCCGAATAAAGTATATTTTAAACTCATTTGAAACATGTTTTCAAAAATAAAATTAACAATCTAGGGGGCATTTACACGGTATTTTTTTATTTTTAGATAAATTAATTGATTTTAATAGGTACTGACAAATTTATATAATTAACTAGAACCCAACCCATATATCCTTTATGATGATTTGTTTAGTAATAAACTTAACAAAAGAATAGAAAAATCAACAAAAATTTCGCATTTCTAATATTTATAAGGAAGAATAAACTATGATCAGAAAATAAAATAGTGTTTTTTATTCTAACCCTCTTGCATTGTAACCATACCGCTACATAGATACCAAAGCTGCTACGAAATGCAACGGATTTGCTACGGACATTGCTACAAACAATATAGGTAAAGCTGATAATTTAGATATCGCATTCATGCCTACATTTTCCATTTTATTACCTCATTGAGGCCTTTGCGCCATGCAATGTAATGAAATAAATATACGAAAATTGACCATTTCTCATACTTTCCGGACTAATAGGCGCACGTAAAATGATTCATAGGTAAACAATACCACTAGACAAAGCTGCTGAGAAGTTGCTGCTAATTACCCTTGTACACGGGTACAATGCGATACAGCAATATGGGCTAAGATGCAAGCAGATAACGCTTTCATACTGCGTTTTCTATTCAATTACCCATCGAGAACATTGCAGGCGTCCGAGAGACGTTCGGTATTCAATCAGACGAGTCCATTACCACTAAGCACTGCCCGTTCAGAGTAAGCTCCTGACAATTTGCTACCCCTAAGGACGTGAACTATGATTTCTTGTGTGTGACTCTTGTTTCTAAACGCATTAGAGAGACGCGACTTCGTCCGCGGCAATGTCTGTTATTATGATTAAGGGCCCATACTACCTCACACTGCTTTGCATGATTGACTGTTATATCAATAATAATTAAATACTCAAGTTGAAATAAAAATGCAGCAAAGTTCAGGACTAACTCTGGTAACTATATGACTCAAAAACACGATTGCGTTAAATTTTCTCGATAGAAAAAAATTGCAAAGTTGCCTCCAAATCACGTCTAATTTACTCGGTATATAGCATTATTCACCAAATACATTAAAATTAACCTTGAAACTTTTGATTATTATTGCATTACAGATAAGGCAGCCATCATATGTTTTTCTTTTTCGAATAACCCTTGAATATTCCTAAAAAACGAAAATATCCAAAGTAGCCAACGCGTTTAGACCATCCGCGTTAGTACCGCCACGCCGCCTGGCATATGTCGGGCTCTTAATTAGTATTGATGAATAATTTTCCCCCGTTTTCAAAACAATTTTTATTAATGCTTCGCTCCTATTGGTCGCAGCGTGATGTTTTATAGCCTAAAGCCTTCCTTAATAAATTGACTATCCAACACAAAAATAATTTTCCAATTTGAACCAGTAGTTCCTGAGATTAGCGCGTTCAAACAAACAAACAAACTCTTCAGCTTTATAATATTAAGTAAAGATAGGAGCAGTATATTTGAACAAATCCAGATCAGAGGTCCCAACACGACCATCATTCAGTCGGTCGGCGATGCGGGTTCGTTTAGCATGAGAATGGCCGTCACGGCCCGATACGGCCATTGTGCAACCACTATTCAGCAGAGATGTCGTCTTTGATGTCTTTGAACGTTTAAGGTTCTATGTTTGTGATGAATGATATGTCAAGATTCGAAATCATTGTGCGTCTTGTGATTGGTCATTAGTAGCGAAGCATAAAAAAAACTCGTTGGTTAACTTTTACTCTTTAAGTTCTCAACTAATCATTATGTAATTTCGCGTCTTTCGCGTAAGAAGTACAAACATGACATAAGTTAAAAGCCGATGATATGCCGATGATGATAAAAGTTTGTGATCTTTTCATGTGGAGTTGTAATATGTCAAATCTCTTAACCTAGTACACTCACATATATTTTATCTTATCTTTCTGTATATCTACATATGTAAACATATGCTCCCATTTACTGTTTTAAAAATGTCTATTATAAATAACGTATTATTAAATAAATAAATATATATACGGACAAATCACACAGACTGAGCTAGCCCCATAGTAAGTTCGAGACTTGTGTTAAGGGATACTAACTCAACGATACTATATTTTATAACAAATACATATACATCCCAGACCCAGGCCAATCAGAAAAAGATCATTTTACATCTTGACCTGGCCGGGGATCGAACCCGGGCTTCGATCGAACCTGCGACACTCTCGTGTCGCAGGCTGGCGTGTTGACCGCTGCGCCACGGAGCTAGCCAAAATATTGCTCACCAACACGTACGAATAGCTGGAGCAGTAGATACGAAACAGGAGTTGTACATGTCACACAGATGTAGATCAGAGGTAGGTAGAATTACCATCACCCAGTCGATTGACAATGCGGGTTCGTTAAGCATGAGAATGGCCATCATGGCCCGATACGGCCAATATCCGGCTCCAATGAGAGATGTCGTCTTTAACGTCTTTGAACGATTTCACATTCAATGTTCGTGATATGACAATATTCAAAATATTTGTATCATGTTCATCATAAGTTTGTGAATTAGTGTTTTTCTCGACATATGCACAAATATTAATTTAGCTTCTGACATTTATATTTGACTCCTAAGTATATTAATGTCACTTTTTAGTGCATCAGGTTCCATAACTAAAAATAAGATTATTGAAAGCGCTTATTTTTTTTTATAGTCACAACCACTAGCACGCTTTAATTGCAGTAATCAAATTAACGATTGACGCAGTTACGATTATTGTACCTGATCACCACTCGAATGGCATAATCATTCTTGACAAAGTTTCCTCCAGGTGAGTTGAAATGATTCCACCAACCACAATAGAAGTAGTTTTGTTTGCGCTGTCTCGGGGCTGCATAATTTTCCTTCCGTTGTTATCGACCGCGCATTACTTATTCATAGTCGGGCACTGAGAAGTGCAAACTAAGAAATATGTAAATGTGATGCTATATGCGATGCACCCACACATTGACAGAGATCATGACTACCTGGTTACGTATTTTGAATGCCCCTAAATTGTAATTTATGTGAGACTTACTCTTATTCGCAATATAAATTACTCTTTTGTTTTAAATCCTTCTAATTCTTGGATAATTATTTAAATATATATCTTTCTATTACAAAATATGGCATCGATAAGTTAGTATCCTACGGCACAATTTTACAACGTAGTGTAGGGCTAGCTCAATCTCTTTTGATATGTATGTAATATTAATGTGAAAGTCTCCTTCCCTACAAAATACCGGAATTCGCCAAAATTTTACTATGTTTTAGCTAATAGCTGACATATCAGAACAGCATATAGCGCGAGAAAACTCTAATAAGGAGTACTTTGCTATGTGCTGCGTAACTAATTATAGCAGAATCAGATTATTGATTTATTTATGGCAAAAGTCTCTTAAGAGGCTAGCTCCGTGGCGCAGTGATTGACACGCCAGCCTGCAACACGAGGGTTACCAGGTTTGATCCCCGGTTAGATCATGATGGAAAACGATGTTTTTCAGATTGACCTGGGTCTTGAATGTTTATCTATATAATTATCTATTATAAAATATAGTATCGTTGAGTTAATATCCTACGACAAATTCTGAAAACCTTTATTAATAAAATGGACTCGCCAATGTTAGCACACTTCATAAGTGTTCTTGTTAGACAGGGGTAGATAGCTGACGGTCACCTCTGGCCAACTCAATTATTAATTCTTAAAGAAATGTTACTAACGTAGTTTTTAAGATAAATATTGTTACTAACAAATGGGCCTCGTTGTTGCCAAAATAAAAATATTTATATTATTATTATTAACAAGTTCACAACTTACTATGTGGCTTGCTCAATTTGTGAGATATGTCCCGATATATTTGTTATTTTTAGTAAGACGAAGTCATTTAAATTATATATACGATGTTTATCTGTTAAGCGTTTTAAATAAATTAAATACTATAGAAAATATGAATCTGCATGGAAAATTCATTGGCTAGTGACCCTACTACTAAAATATTGTAAAAGTCTATTAATCAGGTCATATTTCTCACATTTCATATTTTATGATTAGATTTTAGTCGCGAAGCTTCGTCAGGGTTGAAAAGCACACAAAAGCATTCCGAGTCGCTTGCGCCGCAACGCCGAACTACGCTTGAAAAAGCTCATTTTGAGCTCGTTGTTTAAACAGCGAAATCAAAAGCTTGAAATGGCGATAAATGATACTAGTTATGTCTAGGTTATTCCAAGTACTGTGGGTGGAATTTGAACATTTATAATCTTTATACACGGACATTTTTGTTAATCCTTATAGCTTTAGACAGCTTCGTGGCGCAGCGCTCAACACGCCAGTCTGCGACACGAGAGTGTCCGGGTTCGAACCCCGGTCAGGTCAAGATGGAAAATGATCTTTTTCAGATTGGCCTGGTTCTTGCATGTGTATCTATATATGTATATGTCATGAAATATAGTATAGTTGAGTTAGTATCCTATAACACAAGTCTCGAACTAACTTTGGGGCTAGCTCAATCTGTGTGATTTGTCCGTATATATTTATTTATTTATTTCGCCAGTGGCTCTATTGTACGCGTGACTGTTCACTGTATTTTTTCTGGATAAAAGGAACCTATGTTATTTCCAGTACCATGATAAAGTTTATGTAAATGTAACAAAAAAACACACAAACTCACTTTTTCATTTATAATATTTAGTTCGAACCACTCAGGATTCAGTCCATATCATTTTACCTTTATGTTTTATTAAACTGATATATAATACAAACAGGGCTACGTTTTGTGTTTAAATAAATGTCACAACGAAACTGTGATTGGGATAGTTTATTGCTTACGTTTTAATATAATTCGGTAATTTACATTAAAGCCTTTTGTAGTGTTTAACGATCTGCTTAATAAGAGAAATCAATATTTTATAGTCAAACTTGAAGTACGCGTATCTCGTACGCGTAATCTTTTCTTTGTTTTCTTATTCTTTTAGTGTTTTTGCAAACTCAAAAAGCTACTAGCGTTTACGAAAGAGCACTGCTGAGATAAATACGCCGAAAGTAACTCAATCCAGTAGTAAAGAAATCAGCTGCAATATTTCATTTGCTAGAGTAAAAAATCTCAGTATTAGGATTTTTTCTAGTTAAATACGTATATTCTTACCTTTAAAAACGATTGTTGATACAAAGCAGTTCTGTAAAGAAATATTGATTTACATTTCCCACGAAAATACGAAGTGTTGCCATTTATATCCATCGACAGCAACACACAAATAGTACAAAGTACTCGGCACCGGGGTTTTTCAGTACAAAACGTGCCGCGCGTCGTAATAGCGCAGTTTGTATCGCGATCAGCGTCTTAGGAGGATAGAATAGAAGCACAAAGGTTACACAGATCGTATGTTATCAATATATCAGCGCTTACTCAAGAAATGTAACAGATATTTTCCGTTATAAAACATACTTACTTAAACAGTAAACTCAATATAACCGTCCACTTTTATGCTACGATTTAAAAATTATTTTTTCCACCTTTATGCTCATCAAAAGGTAGGTCTAATAATTACAGATAATTTTTATATATGATTATTTTTTAATACGAGAAGGGCAATCATTAAAAAAATGTATAGAGACAAATATATTTATTTATTAAAAGTTGTTATGACATTGAGTATGCGCACAAGATCTCCCAAGCTGCTACTTAATTTCCTCCATTCATCAAAGTGAATTATCCCAATCCTTCATTCCGTTCCCAGGTCAATCCTTACTTAATTCAACAATGCTTTCGATGGACAGCCGCATACAAAGTACAAGAAGCCTGCCAAGCGTGGCGATCGTGGCCTCTCGGGGAAGAATCTATGAGAAGTCTTTAACCAGCAATGGACTTCTTGGTGATGGTGATAGAGACAAAATAAACAAATTGTGCTAGCACCTCAGTAAATGTAAATTTGTGTCGTAGGATACCAACTCAACGATACACTACCTTATTCTTAACGGACTTCAAAAAAGGAAGAGGGTATTAATTCAGTTGTATGTTTTTTTTTATGTTTGTAACCTCATAAGTTCCGTTATGAACCAATTTGAAAAAAAAAAATTTATATGATTGAATATGCGTCCAGAACGGTCCCATTTCAATTTCATCTAATCAAATTCTGTTCAGTATATGAAATAATTATTATATTTAATAGATACATACATAGATAAATATCCAAGACCCCGATCAACTTGAAAAAAATCGTTTTTCATCATCAAATACATCATATGGGAGCGAAGGCTAGTATGTTATCTCCTAATGAACACGAGCAGTAATTATATTCTGCTTTTTTCAGGTAAGTCAACGAATAAAATCCGGATCTTCAGTTGGGGAAAATGAGATAAGTATTCATGTATATTAATATAAGGCGTAATATTTATATCTGTGGCAGAGGCCTTTTCGGCGTAATTAATAGCCCATGTACTATTTATACGTTGCCATAGTATTGTAAAAACTTATCACATCCGTCCTATCCTAAATAAGCGTGACGTAGTAACAAACATCTTCGCACTGTCGAAAATATCATAATTATACTATCAGTGTAAATATTAACGGACTGGGCGTTTAAAATTATGTGTAAATCTTAAATTTAGAGTCCATTAATACGATTTTCATATTCTACGCTAAAACTACTAAAATTAAAAGCAAGTGGTCGCTTGAGCCAAATTTACATAATTCTCTCAAAGAGACTGTTATGAAGGAAGTCCCGTAATGAACGGCACTGGACCGGACGCTAAGCGTTTTAGGACGAGGTACAAACTTTACACAATATATTTTTAGTGACTTTCGCTATCTATTGTCTAACTAGTTTTTATCCGCCCTTTCGGCTAAATTAACATTTTAGTATCTGGGCGACCGAGCGTCGCTCGGTTTGTACTATTTATTGTAATATGGTGGTGTTTAGGTGATAATCTACATGAACTTCAAAAGTTAAATGTACTATATTTGTTTGTTTTTTCGATATTCGTAATCTCAACCTTAGAGCACTTGTCACAGAGTAACGCCATCTATTTTTAATTTCTCTTATTACATAGCTCGTCAGCTATGGTTCAATTGAGGTCAATGCGCATTGCGCGAGGCGTAGTATTTAGTTTTTATGTTAATATTTCATCCGACAGATGGCGTCACAAAAACTACCCGAGAAACTGTGTTTAAAATTTATATCGGATTTTTTTTGTTTTGCACTATTGCTTCATAAGTCTCAATAAAATAAAAACTCAAGCATAAATCTTATTCAGTAATCAGTATGGGTAAATGTTAGACATATTTATGAGAAACATTATATATCTCAATGTAAAATAATGTTATCTCAAACATTAACTATATTTGTCTAAACTTGTCTAAAACAATAAAAATTAAAAAATTACCTATATATATAAACATGAACATATAAAAAAACAAAAGTAAGTCAACGAGCAGGATTCGAACCCATACATATATAGTTTCTTGCCATCTGCGTCTTAACCTGCTGGACCACATGGACAGTGGCCGGCAGGACGAAATTAGCGACCATATTCTGTGTGAAAGAAAAATGTATGAAAACTCGAAAACAACGTGTTTTCCCAAACATAAGACTAATGTATATCGATTGTTTACGCCCGAAACCCCGGTATTTGTATTAATGTTCATATTAATATATTTCGTAAAAAAAAATCTAAAATATTCCCGACCCAGTCCGGCTATCGGTGCCGCTCTGTTCCGTGGCGTAGCTTTCAGCATGCCTACAATTGTTCCCCCCGCTCGCCGGATTCGCTCCATGAAAATCGCGCGCGTTTTCGCTGTGAGCGGCGGCTCTTGGCGTGGTCAAAGATCTTCCCAGTTTTGATCATACCTCCCACCGCCCCGCGCCTCGCTGCCGCTCAGGGCGGCAAGCTCGTGAACCGGCCGTAAAGCAGTTCTCCGAGAGAAACAGCAGCGCCCCGCCTACATTTCTCTTTTTGAACAGAGTCTATTTGAATCACAGAATCCAAAAGCTATTTTAAATCATAAGAGATTCTGATAATAGTTACTAAAATGAACCTTATAAGCTTGAGATATGGTCACAATCTATGAAAATATCAGACTATGCGCTTACTCCCATAAGACGGGCTTACACAACAATCCAAAAGGGCAATGCCTTTCCGCAACCTCGGAAAGCGACGGCTATTGTAGGATGATACAAATCATACGGAGAATCTCGTCAAAGGCTTATTTTTAGATATTCAATGACCTATAATTATGTGTATAAACTAGCTAAGCGCCAACCTTTTTATTATTGGAGTCACGTAGCGACCACGACGTATGTAACTCAATTGAAATGTCAATAGACACAAATAATAAAAAGGTTAGTACTAAGTCCTATTTATAAACATCTCTCCGTGTGGGGACGGAGTAGAATACAATTCCCCACTGCCCGTCAGGTTGGCATCTCGTAAGAGGCGAGAAAAATACCCGATATGCTCGGTGGTAGGACCTCGTGGGGTCCGACTGGCTGGCGACCACCCTCATGCCGAAATCTATCGTAAAGCACCGTTGGGTGTGTTTCGACGGTTGCGCGTGAGAGCCAATTACCATTCCCGATTCCCGTAGTTTCGACAGTTTATGGTCCCTTAGGGGCTGGAGTCTTGCACTGTCTGATTGGGGGTGCGACGTTGGCGCGGGGGCCAGGGAGACCCGATGAAACGGTTGTCCGCTGGCCGCCCGCTGGTACGTAGAGGACCCGAACCCTGGCTGTCCCGGCTAGGGAGGCTGTCCTGCCACCAGTGTCAAAAGCTCGTGATTGGTCGTCGTGCCGGCCTGGGAGACCGGAGTGGAACACGGCGGCTGATCATTGTGTTGGATCGGGGGCCCTTCCGTCCCCCGTGCCAGCAGCGCACCTCACTGGTCATTCATTGCGGGCCATCATTCCTTAACTTTGCCTATGTAACTGTCGTAACTACGGCAATCCTCAATTTTTTCCCTGTTAACCACCTTTTTTATGGCAAGATCGAAAAATAGAAAACATGTTTCTACAGCGGCACCCCCTTCCACATTCAATGTGGACTTCTTCAACGTCAGAGGAATGCATTCCAACCTCAATGTCGTCCATCATCACTTGGAGACGACTAAGCCGGCTCTATTTTTCCTGACTGAGACACAAATATCCTCTCCGACCGACGTCACATATCTCTTGTATCCCGGTTTCAGCTTGGAGCACAAGTTTATGCCCAATGCTGGGGTGTGTATGTACGTACGGGAGGATGTATGTTGTCGACGTCTCAGCAGCCTTGAAGACAGAAACCTGTCATTGTTATGGGCGCGCGTAGATCACGGTGACCGCATCCGGTTCTACGCGTGCCTTTACAGGTCCCATAGCGGTGATGCCGAAACAGACCGACTTCTCGGGCATGTACAGAAGGGCATAGACGAAATTCTCCAGCAGCACCCATCGGCGGAGGTAGTGATCCTAGGGGACTTCAACGCTCACCACTTTGAGTGGCTAGGATCACTGAAGACCGACTACGCTGGGAAGGCTGCATACAACTTTGCTGTAACAAATGACCTCAACCAGTTAGTTGATGGTCCTACCAGAATACCTGATATTGAAGGACACAACCCTGCTTTGTTGGATCTTCTGCTGACCTCACATCCAAACGATTACCAGGTATTCCGTGATGCCCCTCTAGGAACCTCGGATCATTGCCTGGTACGTGCTGTGGTTCCATCCGGTCAGCGCCACGACACCACGCAATCCAGACCACCTGGTATGCGTCGTGTGTGGCATTATAGGTCAGCAGATTGGGATGGATTGCGAGAGTTTTATGCATCCTACCATTGGAGACGGTTGTGCTTCTCATCAGAAAATCCTGACATTTGTGCGAAAGCTGTCGCCGAGGCGATACTGCTGGGCATGGAGTGCTACATTCCCAGCTCGGCGGTTCGTATCGGAGGGCGGTCTCAACCTTGGTTTCGTTGCTCGTCTTTGCGTGCCGCCCACCTCAAGCGCGAAGCCTACGAAGCCTGGGTTGCTGCGCGAAATGTCAAGGATCGTAATACTTCTGATTTGAAGAAGCGGTTCAACGCAGCTTCAAGAGCCTACAAGAAGCAGATCACTGCAGCAAAGTTTGCGCACACTGCGCGCATTGGTAGGAGACTGGTTGGCTATCCCTCCGGGAGTAGAGCATTCTGGTCTCTTGCTAAGGCAGCGCAGGGGAATTTCTGTCGCCCTTCACTTCCATCTCTGCACAATCGTCAGGACTCGCTGACTCACTCCGCAAAAGAGAAGGCCGATCTCTTGGCTACTCTCTTTGCGTCAAATTCTACCCTTGACGACGGAGGAGCATCGCCGCCCTTTTTACCGCGATGCGAGCACTCAATGCGGGAAATTCGCTTCACTCAAAGTGCAGTGCGACGTGCTCTATTTTCCCTCGACGTCAGGAAGTCCAGCGGGCCTGATGGCATTCCAGCAATTGTGCTCAAAACATGCGCCCCTGAGTTGGCTCCGGTGTTAGCACGCCTATTCTCGCTGTCTTACACCTCAAGAAAAGTCCCGTCTTCGTGGAAAGTAGCCTACGTTCACCCTATTCCTAAAAAGGGTGACCGCACAGACCCGTCTAACTATCGGCCTATTGCGATAACCTCCCTGCTCTCTAAGGTGATGGAGCGTGTGATAAACATCCAGCTCCTTGGTTACCTTGAAGATCATCAGCTAATTAGTGACCGTCAATACGGGTTCCGCCACGGGCGTAGTGCTGGTGATCTTCTTGTGTACTTAACGCACCGATGGGCAGCCGCCATCGAGAGCAAGGTAGAAGCACTGGCATTTAGTCTAGATGTCACAAAGGCTTTTGACCGGGTCTGGCATAAGGCTCTTCTCGCGAAGTTACCATCTTTCGGGCTTCCTGAGGGACTATGCTTGTGGGTCGCTAGTTTCTTATCTGGGCGAAGCATTCAGGTCGTTGTAGACGGATTATGCTCCGATATCATGCCCATCAATGCTGGCGTCCCCCAAGGATCTGTTTTATCACCTACGCTGTTTCTTCTGCACATCAACGACATGCTTAACACTAGTAGCATCCATTGCTATGCAGACGACAGTACGGGTGATGCATATTATGCAGGTCGTGCAAATATCCCTCAAACACAGGTGGAGGAGAACAGAAAGAGACTTGTGTCTGACATTGAGACCTCTCTGGAGCAGGTCTCTGAATGGGGTAAACTAAACCTAGTTCAATTCAACCCTACTAAGACACAAGTCTGCGTGTTTTCCGCTAAGAAGACCCCATTTAACATAGCACCGAAGTTCCGGGACACCTCTCTTACCATTTCTAAGAGTATTGGGATCCTTGGCGTCGATATTACGAAGGAGGTCCAATTCCGGAGTCATCTGGAAGGTAAAGCCAAAATGGCTTCTAAAAAACTTGGGGTGCTCAATAGAGCGAGGCAGTACTTTACTTCGGGTCATAGACTTTTGTTATATAAAGCTCAAGTCCGGCCCCACATGGAGTACTGCTCTCATATCTGGTCTGGTGCACCTCAATACCAACTCCTTCCTCTTGATTCCATCCAACGCCGGGCAATTCGTATTATCGACGATCCCACACTCACAGACGATTTAGACACCCTCGGTCTACGGAGAGACGTTGGCTCTCTGTGTGTATTTTACCGTCTATACTATGGGGAGTGTTCTGAAGAACTTTTTGAATTGGTGCCACCGTCACCTTTCTACCACCGCACCGCTCGCCACAGGAGTAAAGTCCATCCCCACATCCTTGACACTTGGGTCTCCAAAAATGTCAGAGCGTCACGTGGTTTTTTTCCTCGTACAGCAAGATTGTGGAATGGACTCCCTCCCGAGGTTTTCCCTGTGTGCTATGACTTGAGGTCCTTCAAAAGGCGTGTTTACAGGTATCTTAAGAGTCGGCAACGCATCAGCAGCTCCTCTGGTGTTGCAGATGTCCATGGGCGACGGTGACCACTTTCCATCAGGTGGCTCGTCTGCTCGTTTGCCGTCGGATATAAATAAAAAAAAAAAAAAAAAAAAAAAAAAAAACATAATTATGGTTTTAAAGCGCGTAAAAAAAAACTTGTTTGTTACAGACAAAAAAGTGTTTTTTCTTCCGTTTTTTAATTTGGTTTACGGACGAAAATGTTACGTGATAACGATGGAAGAGAGACCGATGATCGATGCGTCTTAAGCCCAACGCTCGTGCCTCTCTATCGCTTGTGCCGCGCTGCACATGGAACGTGATACTTTTTTGTGCGGGGCTGCATGCAGCGCAGCAACGATTTAATAACCTGTGTTGTGGTGTTCCAATACCGAAACCCGAAAAATATAATCTGTTTCATACAACACCGCGTTGTTGTTAAGTACTATACTAGACTACTTTAAGCATCACTAATGGGCTTACGGTTTCCCATAAGACGGATTTACACAAAAATTCAAAATGGACGTTGCTTATCTTGAGCAGACGAGGGTGACGGTTATTTTGCGACCATACAGCTCATTCTGGGCTCCACAGTAGTTTTATTCTCCGTATCCGTGAATATCGTCAAAGGTTTATTTTGAGCTGCTCAATGACCTGTGCCAGGGTCGGGGCAGTGAAACTCCGGTTACATGTGTGACGAGTGCTGCTTTGCTGCTTCGTCAGGTTTGACTCGTACTCAAAAACCTTTCTTCCTCTTGTTATTCAAATTATAACCGTATTGGGGCGTTACTTTTTTTTTTTTTTGGTATTTGACCGGAATCGAGCAAGCAGTCACCTGATTGTAAGCGATCAGCGCCACATGGACAACTGAAACACCAGGGTGTGACAGGAGCGTTGCTAGCCTTTCAAGGAGTTGGAAGAAGGACATCGGGGGAAGTAATGGGGGGAAGATCTATCACCTTCCTCGTAATATGACTCTTTTTCCTTCGCAAAACATACCTTCCCATCTTTTACTTTCAGGTTTTCCGTTATTGGAGCTACATTTGTGCTTGTGCCGATTGTACATATGGCGCAGTCAAATATGCGCCATGAATAAAGCTTGAACCTTTGTAAGCCATTCCTATGTGGTTATTGTTAAAACATAGGTACATGCCCGAGTCAATTCTGCGAGTTCTTTATTTTGTCACCGAACATTTTCATTAAAAACTTGAAATAAGCTTATCGGACCCAGTGAATAACTAGATTTAATAAAGATATTATTTTTACGAGCGGCCTTAGGAATAATAGGTCTGCGTTATTAAGACCTTTGAATATTAACTTACGAATGGTATTACTGAGCTTAGACTGCAATAATATTTAAAGTCCGTGCGATTTTAAGGCTTCGATATAAATTTCATCGATAACATTTAAAATGTGTGCAATAAATTTTATTCGCTTTTATGTTGGTTGGAAGAGAATCATCGTATAAAAGTAAATACGGGTTTTGCAGAGTGATAGAATTAATGAAATTCATTTAAAAATTGTGTCGTAATATCCTTAGTATTTAATCAAAATAAAAGCTTAAGTTGGCTTTGCAATTGAGCGTCGTAGGCATCGTAGTTTGTAGCGTCGGTATTTTGAGATAATATCCCTGATTGTGTAGTTTCTAACGTAGGACCGATGGTTTACATGCCGTGCTCCGTAAAAAAATGGCGTCGTTACTGAGAAGAATCAAGGCGAGTCACAACAGCATCCTAAAAACTGTTGCGGATAGACAGCATTCACAAATGATGCGGCATTTTGTGTTTTAGTCAGCTGTTATACCATCACGAAATTAGAATAATTAATACTTTATTAAAAACGCAGTACTCAATGAAAACTTACAATTATTTTACCAGCTAGTGTGAATTATAAGTGGCATCTGAATGCTGTAACTTATGGGCAAATATTTTTTGCCTACGGATCTCCTCGCTTGTATGATCCCTCGGCAACAGCACCTTTTTCCGGGATATAAGTTTCTCCTTCGGGGAGGGAACCTCAAGCCTTACACAATCTCAGTATGAAGCCTAAAAAGTTTAGACTTACAGATATACTATAACATATGTGTGTGTAAAAGTACTACGAAAGCTGGTGATTTTGTGAAATTGGAAAGAAATTGTATTTTATTTCTCTCAGAATACATAATCGTATTGGCTGGCAGAACATTTGCCAAAAGGGGTAATGTTTATGTTCGCTGACAAATAGAATTATCGTGTTTTTCACGCGTCATCAGCTTGTCATCGCCAAAACCACCGGGGGAACTTTGTGACGTCACAACACAGTTAGACAGAAATAAATTTAGACGTAATAACGTATAAATCGATGGACACCGGCTGCTTGCACGATTTTTCGTATATAATCATATCACGTTCCGTTTTTTAATATCTTATTTTTACGGTAGTTTGGGTGAAAGGAAGTATTTGATATAATTTTTAATGATATACACCATGAGCGTATGACCTATACGTAAATCTTTTGCACCTTTGGTTTCTAAGTAAATAAATACTCTCGCTGACATTTAAGAGCTAAACTCTTCCTAGTTTCATTTTGTGTAAAGACATTCAGACAATGACACAATAATGGAGTAGTTTTATTGCACCTACTCGTATATGCAGGTTGCCTCACGATGTTGTCCTTCGACGGTAGTTCGTAGTGGTTTATGAGAATAACTAAACTTCACTGACTGAGGAGCTGAATGGCCCAGTGGACGTGAGCATTATTAGCGCTTTTGCATGTTAAGCAGCTCCGGACGCGGTCCCCACTTGCAGTCACCCACCGCAAGTGGCAATAAAAATATCTCGAGCTCCTGTGCTTCGGAAGGCTCGTTAAGCAGTTGGTCCTGGCTGTCATCATTGATAGCAGTTGTTAAGCTATGTCAGATGCCTTTAGGCAGCTTGAAAATCTGACACCAGTGTTGGCCACTTACACACACGAAAAACAAACAAACACTATAGTGTTACTTCAGTCTGATTGGACTACAGACGCAGAGGTAAAGGTCGAGTTCCCTTATACTACTACACTCTAAGGCCACTTAGACAAGACTGCATAGACGCTCGTATGTAGATAATGTCCATCTTTCTAAGCCCTTCTATCCTGTACTCCATGGTTGTTGATTGTTTATATTGTGTCTCTGAGTTCAGTGTGACTTCTGGCCAAAACCTCCTCCAACTATTTGGAACCTGCTTTAAGTTATTCTTCGCATCTAGTACATGATTTACCTCCTACTCTTTTCCCATCTTTTGTATGCCAATGTTCTTTTTTTATGATTTAACTTTATGTTTCTTACAAAGTAGCATATGGCAATACTATTTCCATTTTAGTTAATCTATCTTAGAAAGCACATCTGCCCTTGTGATCGAAAGAATGTGTGTGTAGGTACCTGTGTTTGTCTTGGAGCCTAATACGTGTAGATATACGTTTCCAAAAGGTACTAAGTAAAAATTTTACTTCGAAAACGTTGACATTATATTTGACTACCAGATCATTTATTTCACATGCATATGTTTTGTTTGCTAGGAAGTCGGTTGTACGAATATTAACTTTTCTTTTTTGGCATATTTGGCTTATACTCGTAACTATAAATTTTCAGATATAGTAACGATCGAAGCAACGTTTTATCTATTATTTTTCATGCAGATTTTTATTTATATAAACACATAACAAAAACATTGTGGCCTATGTCGCAAGGCAACCGGATCAATAACAGGAATAAAACAAAACTAGGAAAATATTATATAACCAAGAATTTTATTACGTTGGCCTGAGAAAAATAAAGGCGATTTAAAAATAAGAGAATATTGAAACAACTTCACAAAAACGTACGCAAGCAAAAGTTTATTGCCTATGTCAAAGCTAAACTGCTGGAGCTAAAATTTTATATTATTGTGTAAGTATTAAATCGTCAACACACGTTGCAAGCACTTATTGCAATGGAATGCAAATTGCAACAGACGCACAATACCGCCATTACAGAGCACACCTCAATTAGTGCTCTGGTAAATGTAAACAGAAGACGAGTAAGTGCGCGATCCAAGATGCAGAAATAAGTGGAACTCAAGCAATGAGAGCAAATGCGCGGGAAATCGATGTTATTTGCGATGCAGTGGAAATCTGTCCGAGTCTAATTTTGAGAAGTTTGCGTTTGATTTTCATATGTGTTAGTGACAATACTAATGACGGAATTGTTCAGTCATTAAAAGCATCTGTTGTAGCTTAATGACTGCCATTTCATGATGACAGCCGAGACTATTGGTTTAGAGCTAGGTTTAAGGTTTCCATCCATAATAGCACGGAGAAATTTGAGACATTTTAAGCCACTTGTAGTTCTCATTTAAATTTCAGTGAAAACACGCCAGGGGTTGCTTGACTTGGGTAACCGCTCTTTCTTCAGGTCTTAACCCAGTTTATGTAAATTACACAGTTCCTACAATACCGGCATTATAGACCTCCCACTTCTGAATCTGTCTTATGGTAAATGTAAATAGAAGACGTGTAAGTGTGCGATCTAAAATGCAGGAATAAGTGGATCTTAAGCAACGAGAGCAAATACGCGGGAAATCAATGTTATTTGCGATGCATTGTAAATCTGTCCGAGTCTGAATATACCTATATGTTACAGGAATAAACTATTATAAAAGTAGGTCAATCAATAAATTTTCAGTTTCCGTTTGATTTTTGACAGGAATTTTAGTGGCTTAGAGCTAGCTTAGGCTTTCCATCTCGGCTCTTAAGACATTTTAAGCCATTTGTAGTTCTCTTTAAAATTGGTTAAATTTTAATGAGAACCGCGCCAGGGGTTGCTTGACATGCGTAAGCGCTCTTTCCTCAGGTTGCAACTTAGTTTATTGCATACTAGCGGCCCGCCCCGGCTTCGCACGGTTAGATATAGGTATTTAATCTATAGCCTATGATAATATAGGATTCTAATGGTGAAAGAATTTTACAAATCGGTCCACTAGTTCCGGAGCTTATTCAATGCAAACAAACAAACATATTATAAAGAGAAAAGATTTGATATCTTTCCTCTTTATAATATTAGTGTAGATGAAGATAGTGTAGATAAAGTGGGCTGCTCAGTTCCTACCATACGAGCATAACAGACCTCCCACACCTCAATCCGTCTTCTAGTAAATGTAAATAGAAGACGTGTAAGTGTGAACTAAGATTTAGGAATAAGTGGATGTCAAGCGACGAGACCAAATGTGCGGGCAAATCGAGAAAATCAAAATCAAAATCAAAACGTTTATTCAGAAAACAGGCCTTTGCAGGCTTTTTCGCGTCAAATCACATTTTAAAGGATCTAATTTAGTCATATTTATATTATTACTTAATGTGCAAAAGCTACAGACTACTAGCGTTTCGGAACCGACCACTGCAGAGAAGAAACGCCAAAAGAAACTCTTTTCAACAGTATTGGTCGCCTACTCGCCTGAAGGGCTTTTTTATTTTATCATCTATCTTTATCATTTATCATTTAATTTCTTCATTTATCATTTTTTTTTTTTTCATTTTATGATTACAATTTTTATTATATAGGTACATTATTATTTTTTGGAACATATTATGTTAGCGATCGAGTGTGCAATGATAATATTTTACATTATATACAGTAGTCTCAAAGAGGCCGAGCAGACCTGTCCCCCCTAGCAGCACCCGTTCACGAGATTATTCGCAATTTCGACGCAGTGTAAATCAATTGTGTTTTTTTTATGATAAAAGACGGCAAACGAGCAAACGGGTCACCTGATGATAAGTGATCACCACCGCCCATGAACAAACTGCAACACCAGCGTGTGACAGGTGCGTTGTCGGCCTTTCAAAGAGTTGGGGCAAGGAAATGGGGAGGGGAGGGGGAAGGATGGCTCTCTCACTCACCGAAAGAAGCATAGAAGCGGTAAAGCTTCTACTCAGACGTCGATTTTCTGTGAGAGTGTGGTACTTCCCCGGACGAGCCGTCCCATTCATGCTACTAGCAATTCATTTTGCCGGCAGCGTGGCTCTACCACGACTAAAAGTGTATGTTTCAGCTACTGTATATATTTTAGCTGCTAGACTATCATGGAAATATATTTAGTAGTAACTAAATTCTATCTACGATTTAAATATGCATTGCCAATGTGTTCGAAAGTTGAAAGTCATTAGGAACATATAATTGTATCAAATTGTTGTTTTGTTTGCAAATTGAGCATTGCAATATGCAGGCTAATATATACTGAATCCTAATTTGTTATTTATCGGACCATTAGCAACATAATTGACATATAAATATTTGCGGTTGGGAGTTACATATTTGATGTAGGTATTTAACTTGATTATTCTTTCTATTCTATATTTAGTCTTGACCAAGTTACTATCAACACTAATGTGTATTGGTTTGTGGTTTATTTTATGGAATTACTACAAATTAGTGACCTAACAAGCATAAAATAATATTTAAAGAGTAACATGCCTTTGTGATCAGGTGTAATTTAATTTTGTTTGTACTTACGGTTGTCACGTGGTTCTAATGTATTTAATTATATAGCTTTGATGCGCGATAACTCTTGAACCAGTACTTCAATTATAATAAAATTTGGAACGTCAGCCTGTCACTATGAACAACTTTTCCTAAGGGACCGATGCTAAGAACATAATAAGAAAACAATTTCATACAATAGAATTAAAAATAAATATAAATAAATATATATACGGACAAATCACTCAGATTGAGCTAGCCCCAAAGTAAGTTCGAGACTTGTGTTATGGGATACTAACTTAGCGATACTATATTTTTATAACAAATACATATATAGATAAACATCCAAGACCCAGGCCAATCTGAAAAAGATCATGTTCCATCTTGACCTGGCCGGGGATCGAACGCGGGCACTCTCGTGTTGCAGGCAGGCGTGTTGACCGCTGCGCCACGGAGCTAGCCTAGATAGTTTTTAAAATAGTTCAGCCGCCCGGATATTTATGTGAATATGTCGAAATTTTACTTGAATTCCCAGAATTGGTCCTATAGGAAATGTTGTTCATATTAATAAATTTACAGCGTGATTTTAAACCTCCTCATCATCATCAGATCTTTTTAGTCTCCACTGCAGAAGCATGACCCTCTCTGTACTAACGGAGCCATACTTGGCCAGAGCAGACAGAGGATTTGGCCTACACTCTCCTCGCTGGCCAGACGGGTTGGAGAGGTCTCATTGATGTTTATGAGCTTTGTTTAGCTTGTATTTCCTACGTCGCCTCTTACGACCTCAATATGTCCGTATACAACGTGATTCTGAACGTCCTAGCTATATTGAAAACTGGGAATCAGAATCCCTAATGGAATACAGAATTGCATGAAAAATGGTAAAAAACCAAATAAAACATTTGACCTTCCATAGAAATTAGTTTAGGCGATCGGCGATTTTGTATGGAAAACCTTACTTCTTTTGTACAATCAGCTTTATTTCTTGCATTTGTATTATAACGGACAAATCACACAGATTGAGCTAGCTCCAAAGTAAGTTCGAGACTTGTGTTATGGGATACTAATTCAACGATACTATATTTTATAACACGGTGGAAATTCGCGGAAAACTTAGTTAATGATGTTCTGGTTCTATTTCATTTTTTACTAATTGAACATTGCATTATGCATACTAAATGTATTGGTAATATATTATATCGAATTACTACGAATTGATGTTAATTAGTAGATAATGAACATATAATATTAATATACATTCGCGGTTTGGAGTAATTTGATATGTAGTACTTTCCTAATTATTCAATGGATGTACCTCTACTCTTATTACGCTAAGAAATAAGATATGGTGAGAAATTCCACGGGGCAGGGCTTGAACCAGCCACCTTCGGTCTATATACAACCTATGTATATGTGTAATTTAATGAGAGTATATCAGAATAGCCAATGTGAATGCAAAAAACCCCTTATACAAAAAAGATATTCCTCTAGTTATAATTTTCCTACAATTTAATTAATCTAAAAAACTGACCATGTGCTAAAAAGATTCACGCACCGAGGGCTCCGTACATAAAGTTTTTTTTTTGGTGAATTAGCTGCAATTTGACAATTTTCGTGTTTGTTCCTTCATTGGTACTATATGAGCTTGCTTCGTGCATAATTTCACAATTTCAGGTCGACGGAAAGTACACTTGATAACCTGGCGATTGTGCGAAAATATGCAAGTTTTACGACATAAGCTGCCGCATATTTTAATTGCATTGAATTAGAAGATTGATTTATTCACAGATTTAAGGGACCAGAGTCCACTATATTTGGATTTGATTTCAACATGATACGCCTATGAGTGCCTGAGGAAATAGGTCTTGTCTGACAGACTGACAAACGGACAAAGGAGCGATCCTATGGGTTCATTTTTACCTTTTTTAGGTATGAAAGCCTACAAATTAAGCTGATAGTGTTTGAAACATAATCAGCTTATTTTGTAGGCTCTTATTAATAACCAGCTGTCCCTATAGCCGACCCTGGGCTCCGCCCCACATCTAAAAATGCAACCGGGAAACGCTAAGATAAAGAAGTTATAGTTTTAATTAAGTTACATACTTCCATACATATTATCACGTTTTTATCCCTTACGAAGTAGACCGAGCCTAAGGTCATAAGAACCAAAGGCCACGTTTAGCTAGTGAGTTGGTGGTAAAGATGGAATCAAAACAGAGACGGTTTGCTAGCCGCATCGTCTATTAACATGATTCCTTATACTTTGCCCATTCCCGCGGCCGGCTTCTACAGTCTGCGCGGGAAGAGAAGCAGCTGGTATATTAATTGTATAAATATATACGGACATAAATATAATAAATATATACGGACAAATCACACAGATTGAGCTAGCCCCAAAGTAAGTTCGAGACTTGTGTTATGGGATACTAACTCAACGATACTATATTTTATAACAAATACATATATAGATACACATCCAAGACCCAGGCCAATCTGAAAAAGATCATTTTCCATCTTGACCTGGCCGGGGATCGAACCCGGTCACTCCGTGTCGCAGGCTGGCGTGTTGACCGCTGCGCCACGGAGCTAGTCAATTGTATGTATCGCTATTTGAGTTATTGGCATACTAATGTGTATTTTGATTGATAATTTGAGTCGAATTATATAGGTACAATTCGACGTTCGTTAGTGGCTAATGCATATCATATAACATTAAGAGAGTAATATATGCTTGTGGTTAGGTAAACTTTATGTAATATTCTTAGTTATAATCAAATTGAACAACAAAAATCACCTGACTTTTGTTGTTCAATTTGATTATAACTCTCTAGTATTTGTACTTTTTAAAGTTATTTCTCATTTTAACCTTTCTCATCATACGATACTTTCTCATAATACGTAACTTATAATCAGAGAAACAAAGAGAATCGTTTCCAACAGCTATTATTCCTCGGAGATTAACGGCGGAGTGTTGAGTAAGTCGATAAGTGAGCCGCGATTTAGCATCCAAACATTATGTAAGGGATTTCGTTGCGAGCGAGCATTCCCGGCGCGCACAAATTACTCCGAGTACAGATACTTCATCCGTATTAATTCTAACCTCTTCAGGTTTTAACCATTGAAACGATTTCAATGATATTGGTATAAAGGTAGCTTGGGGCCAGAGCTTTTATCCCGGAAAAAATATTGTTCCCGAGGGATTGCTTCAAATTCGAATGAATGTTGGTACAGTGTATTTATATTAAAAATAATATTAGTCGCACTTCCACACCGTCGAGTTTTGTGTAAAGTCGTAATATTTCAAGTTCCATTCGAGAGATGTTTCTCGAATTCCAGGCCCGGCTAGCTGCTCCTTCACGCGTTTTAATTGCGATCTTAGCTGAGCTCGTGTTTGTCTTTCATCGACTCACATTAAAAAATAAAAACAAATAAAGTTTTTCTTTAAAACTAAATGTTTTAAGATGCATTGTATTTAGTGTTGTGCCATGCTCGAAATTTTCGAGAACGGTGGGAACAGGACGGAAATTTCTCCCGAGAATTTATTCCTCTTTCTCTCAAGTGAGGGAATTATTGAGAAATTCTCAAGAATAATGAAAATTTCCCGCAAATTTCCGTGAGAAGGAATTCGTAAGAACAGAGAATTTCTCGCCGGCACATCACTAATTGTATTAGACAACCACAAAGGAGTCGATATCGTATCGTATGTATACCATAATTTGCGGAACTCTTATTTCACTAAACAACCACATGCTCGCAGCGCAGTACAATACAATTTCGACAAGTCAACTTTAGCATAATTTTGTCATATTCAGGGAATAATATTTAAAGCTTTTAATATTGTAATACTTTGTACGCATTTAATAACAGGCAACACTCGGTCCCCGTCACATTGTAATTTTATTATTCTCTCAAAGACGTTTGACTTATTTCATCATCTTTTTTTGAGTACAAAAGATGTATCGACTTCACCCCATTTGCCGGGAATCGGGAATTAATCTTTAATACGCAATACACATTTAATAACGGCAACACACCCTTCCGTCACTTCGGGGTGTCGTTATCATTTGTCAAAGATTCTTAAAGCCTTTTCTCCTTTGATAACTTTCATGGTGTTGTGCATGTGGTTAACACGCCAGTCTGTGAATTCAGTGCAGGCCAAATACCTGCACTCTTATATGTGGGGGGGCATTTTTTTATTCACTTCATGTCTATGGTACCCGTGTTAAGATAATCTTACGGATATAGTCCAGACGACCTCAAAAATTTCGACAGACAGAAATTACAAACAGACAGACGGACTGATGGACAAACGATCACTTGGATTAGGATTCCTTTTTATCTTAGGATGGAACGCTAAAAATAAAGTAGAATGAGTAACCCGATCCTTTACACATGGATACTTAAATATTATCACGTCCTTATCCCTAACGAAACTGAGCCCACTGTGACGTATAGATAGAAAACAGAATCATAATAGTGATAGGTTGCTAGCCGCCGCCTATTGACATGATTCCCTCGGATAGCTCGTACGGTCTGCGTGTAAAAAGAAACAGCTGGCAATTCCACGTTTGTAATTGTCTACCAGAGTCAGACAAGCGAATCATTAATGAGAGAGAGAGAGAGAATCAGAATTAAAGAATCATTAATAAAAGATCATTATCCACCTTACAAAATATACGACACAATTAGGACACTGGATACAATCTTTTCGGCTGAAAAGTCGGTGACCTCATGACAGGTGACAGATTATGTAAAACGAGAGCAATGTGAGAGCGGTAATTAACTGACGATGAGAAGCGAGCGATATTGCTTAGTTATGGAGAAACTCAAGAGGAACTCTATGGATTATCTAGGAATGGATGTGTCAGAATTTTTAACAATAAAGCTACAAATAAGTGTTAATAAGACTGAAAATGTAGCACCCTTCTTTCCGTAGGAAAAGTCACTTGTCAATTTCTTATTACACGAGTATTCCGATGAGGGAATTATATCTATTTGTTTTATATTATGTCGTTATGTGAGTTTCTTTATTCCATCATAACTTCTAAATGTTTTTATTTGGCAGGGCGCTCCTGTTTTTATTTTTCTTAGACTCGTACAATATGTTATTGAAACCTTTTGTTTGTGTTTTCATTCCCTTTTCAATCCAAATAAACAATAAAATCTTTCCTCTATAATATTACCATCCATAAATTACGTTAAACAAATTTCATGATTTTTAGATCCCACCCCCGTCCTTGTCACAGATGGCCACATTTGTATGACACCCTCCCCCTAGTGTGACGCCAGATACAAACAAAATACACTATTTTCGAAACTGATCGAGCCTTATAATCAAGAAAGTGGTATGATCAACGATAGATTGAAGTTCCGACCCCACATTATAGTAAGAAAAGCTAAAGAAGTAGGATCAAGAAAGTGGTAAGTAATATAGATTTTGCGTACTTAATATTTTCAAGATTTTCGATTGAAACAAACTACTAAACCGATTTTGATAAAATTAAAATGGGACCAATCTGGATGCATATCCTTTCAAATATTTTGTTTATATCAGTTCATAACTTACGGGGTAACAAATATTATTTTAGAAGACAATTATAAAAGTATCATCATCATCAGGTCCTTTTTAGTCTCCACTACAGGAGCACGACCCTCTCTGTACTACTAGAGCCATACTTGGCTAGAGCAGACAGAGGACTTGGCCTACACTCTCCACGCTGGCCAGACGGGTTGGAGAGGTATAAAAGTATATATACTAGAATAGTTAACCTAAAACTAAATACCTAAAAATATAATAACTAAAATATATTATTAAAAAGAGTCACTTTAGGCAAAGTTTCCGAAGATACTGACAGCATTCCCCCTTTAAATAGCTAGACTAATTCTTTGTCCGAGGTAACTGCTCTTCGGTCTCCTGTGATGTCGACTAACCTTTTTGCAATTTCCTTAAAAAGCCTTATAGCGCAAGGAAACATTAAAAATTATTTTAGAAAATCCATTTTTGAAGTCGGTTAAAAAGGATCAACATATTATGATTGATTTTAAGATCAGAGCGCCACTAATTGACCAACTTTGTACGTGTGACGTCACAAAGCTTATGACCCCTCCCCCCGTTGTCACACTTCGTCGATCCCCTCCCCTTAACAAGTGAATTAATTTATGGATAGTGTAGATGTAAAAATGCAAATACTTACTCCATACATCTAAAGTAGTCATTTTCGCTCGTGGACAGACATTTAACAACATCATACATCTATCTTCTATACTAATATTATAAAGCTGAATTGTTTGTTTGTTTTAACGTGCTAATCTCAGGAACTACTAGTTCAAATTGGAAAATTCTTTTTGTGTAAGATAGTCCATTTATTGAGGAAGGCTTTAGGCTATAAAACATCACGCTGCGACGAATAGGAGCGAAGCATCAATATTTTTTTTTTATGGGGGAAAATTATTCATTTATACTAAGTAATCATAATAACAGAAATAGCCGCATACGAAGTCTCGAGCAACAGCTAGTAAGTTATAACAGTCCATATTTTTAGACATCATTGTATTACACATATTGAAAACTGAGGAGACTGTTATTTTTCTATGTAAATGACAAAAATCTCGGTGTTGCTATGTCAGCCATATCACATAGCAACAGAGGTTACTGTCCTCGTAGAATCCTCAAACCGCTTTTATATTATTCTGTTAAATAAAAGCGATACACGGGTAGTTATTTATTTTTCTATTATTGAAAACTCATACGGTTTACGAGTCATTTCAGCCTCTTTTTTAACCAACTTCAAAAAAAAAGACGTTATCAATTCGGTTGTACTTTTTTTAAATGTTTGTTACCTCAGACCTTTAATGACCATTTATACACCGATTTTAAAATTCGTTGTTTGTTATAAAGGTATTCTTTCAAATCAGTCTCATTTAAATTTCATCAAAATCGGTTGAGTAGTTTTGAAGTCAGTTTTCAAATAATAGATTATTTTAAAACATATTCAACAGTTTTGATATGAACTTACTCCAAACTACGTATTGTTTAGTAAATTTATTAGGTGTACCTTATTCATTTAGCCCTTAAGAAAGATACAGAGGCTAAGGCCATAAGACTCAAAAGCCGTGTAGAAAGTGGAATCAAAATAGTAATAGGTTGATTGCCGCATTGCCTACTGACATGATTTCTTAGATTTGCGCCCAGTCTCTCGGTCTGTGCGGAGAGAGAACCACCTGGTACATACTTTGTTTTCCCTTTCGTTTAGACTTGCACGGAACGTTGAAAATGTGAAAATAATCTACACAAATTCTCACGTATAGATGAGCAGCTTATCAGCTGATATGTCTATGTCAGGCAGTGTTTAATGTGTGTAATGTCTGAGGATATAGTTTATTCACTGATAATGAATTTTCACTTTCAATATTCACATTTGACACTTTATTTGTACTCAACCACTTTTCTAGTTTATTTTTGAAGGCGTTTATTGAGGTTGCAGAGATCACATCTTCAGGAAGTCTAACGATTACCAACGAGAATCATAAACTATTCTACCTCTATATGGCCAACGTTCCTCAATTCATCTCCACGATTATCGGGCGATAATCACGGGGGAATTGCACCAACAGCGATCAAGATAGGCGCTATTTGCCAGATTAGCTGTGTGAGAGTACAAACCGGGCTGTTATTCAGCTATCACGACTCACATCACGCCAAAACGTGAGGCCATTCGCGCCACGTTTACTATGCTCTGCTACACACCATTTGTATTTTATTATCTCACATACGTGAAATAATATCGCCCAAGAATATAGCGCATCGTATAAATGTACATCTGTCGTACACTCTCTCTCTCTCTCTCTCTTTCTTGTCTTATTTAAAATGAAGAAATAAGATATGGTGAAAAAGTTCCACGCGGGCAGGATGTCTACGGATACGTCTATATTTTGCGACCTGTGCTTTTATCAACTTAGCTGCCGCATTTTAATCTTGCAAGACGACCTCGCTACTATATCCCATTCTTCTATACTCATTAGGAAATGTGTCACCTAACACAAGTAATCTACTGTTCTAAATATGGTACCTAGTTGATTTAATTTGGTTTTTTTTTACTTTGATTGATTTTCACCTTCAAATTGCAACATAAATTAAATTGTTTCAGTTCAAAATGTATGCCGTTCATTATTGCAATATTAAGCCGTTCAATATTATGGGGTATGTCAGTATGGCACTGTAAAGCTTAAAAACGCTTATAAAATCTCTCTATCAGTCATCTTCAGTTTCCGATCGCATCTTCAGGTGTAATACTTAGCCGTTTGTCTTCGTTCCACCCTTTTTTTCTCGTCTTAGCACAGTCCAAGGCATTTTTATAATAATTATCAAGCAAGATTAGAGGAATAGTCATATTTAAATAAATTTGTACTGTTCCATCTTATACATACTTAAATAAGATGCTTTCACCAAAGACACTGTGGTCTTCCGGGTTTTTATTCGTTTTATGTCGCAATCTAAAATTATCGTAGTAGTAAAATATAATCGAGATTTTTTTTTAACTCCGATCGAAATATTCGATACTTATAACCACTTTGATCACGGTCAATATTTGAATACATTTCATACTAATGTTGATAACCAATAATAAATTATCTCAACGCGCAGTTCTCTTGCGAATCGCGCAATCACTGCCATTACACCAAGTTACTTCCGCTGCTCATCTTTGTAAATAAAACGGGCTGTTACCCGGCCGTCTCACCGCACATAACCCCAAAACGTGAGGCACTTCGCACCACGCTTACTGCCAAGTGTTTTAACACCATTTGACTTGCAACTTTGCAAACAAATGTTTGAAACGCCATAAAGCATCTACTTAACTGAACTTCAATTTAGATAGCGTATATATGCTATTTTAATTTAATAATCACTAGTAAATTGTACAATCAATTGAGGTGTCCGTATTACGTATGGAGCACTGCATAAAAAGCACATAACGCCAAAACGTGAGGCACTTCGCACCACGCTTAAGACCAAGTGTTTTAGCACCAGCATTTTGTGCTACGCTTCTCTGGAAGGAAATAAACGCAGAATGAGTCTGTTCCTCGCACGTCGTAAAATGTGCCCAAGCAAATTCTTTGTGAACGACGATATATTTGCCACTCTTTGACTATTTTTAGACCTGACTATAATGGCATTGACATTTTTTTTTTTTTTTTTTTTTTTTTTATGTATATCCGACGGCAAACGAGCAGACGAGCCACCTGATGGAAAGTGGTCACCGTCGCCCATGGACATCTGCAACACCAGAGGAGCTGCTGATGCGTTGCCGACTCTTAAGATACCTGTAAACACGCCTTTTGAAGGACCTCAAGTCATAGCACACAGGGAAAACCTCGGGAGGGAGTCCATTCCACAATCTTACTGTACGAGGAAAAAAACCACGTGACGCTCTGACATTTTTGGAGACCCAAGTGTCAAGGATGTGGGGATGGACTTTACTCCTGTGGCGAGCGGTGCGGTGGTAGAAAGGTGACGGTGGCACCAATTCAAAAAGTTCTTCAGAACACTCCCCATAGTATAGACGGTAAAATACACACAGAGAGCCAACGTCTCTCCGTAGACCGAGGGTGTCTAAATCGTCTGTGAGTGTGGGATCGTCGATAATACGAATTGCCCGGCGTTGGATGGAATCAAGAGGAAGGAGTTGGTATTGAGGTGCACCAGACCAGATATGAGAGCAGTACTCCATGTGGGGCCGGACTTGAGCTTTATATAATAAAAGTCTATGACCCGGAGTGAAGTACTGCCTCGCTCTATTGAGCACCCCAAGTTTTTTAGAAGCCATTTTGGCTTTACCTTCCAGATGACTCCGGAATTGGACCTCCTTCGTAATATCGACGCCAAGGATCCCAATACTCTTAGAAATGGTAAGAGAGGTGTCCCGAAACTTCGGTGCTATGTTAAATGGGGTCTTCTTAGCGGAAAACACGCAGACTTGTGTCTTAGTAGGGTTGAATTGAACTAGGTTTAGTTTACCCCATTCAGAGACCTGCTCCAGAGAGGTCTCAATGTCAGACACAAGTCTCTTTCTGTACTCCTCCACCTGTGTTTGAGGGATATTTGCACGACCTGCATAATATGCATCACCCGTACTGTCGTCTGCATAGCAATGGATGCTACTAGTGTTAAGCATGTCATTGATGTGCAGAAGAAACAGCGTAGGTGATAAAACAGATCCTTGAGGGACGCCAGCATTGATGGGCATGATATCGGAGCATAATCCGTCTACAACGACCTGAATGCTTCGCCCAGATAAGAAACTAGCGACCCACAAGCATAGTCCCTCAGGAAGCCCGAAAGATGGTATGACATTCGTCTGGAGCACTTCAATCTTGCTACAGAACTATAAAATATTGAAAACTAGCTATTGCCCGTGGGTCCGCCGCTTTTGTCGGGAATTTCCCGGAATTAAAGGTATTGTATATCGTTCCCCGGATCTAAAACTACCTGCATACCAAATTTCATCCAAATTGGTTTACTGGTTGAAGCGTGAAAAGAATTCAGACAGAGTTGCTTTCGCATTTATAATATTAGTATGCAGGTATGGATATAATTAAATTCTCTGATGGTCTACTACGGTGTAAATCGCAAAACATACTCTAGACTAGAGGATGGTTACAGGAAGCATGGTGGCCTAGCAAGCTTCGGATTGACAAGTTTTGGAAAAAAACGGTCACGATAGAATCGCAAACTAAGGATGTTAATAAAGGAATAAGAAAGATGCCCAGCAGCATATGTTAGTAAACAATACACGTTCGGGGACCCTGAAGCCCGGGGGTTCCGTATCATTGATATGACTAATACGGGGGTAGCTACACCCCTGGTCATTGGTATAAGAATTCTTTAACTAGGAGGTAATGATTTGAGGGTTCATAGGTATACACAGTGTAAATGTATCACCGACATTCCCTTGAAGTGGTGACTCAGCCCATTAAAATGCTCAATTTTTTCTAGAGGAACTCGAAAGTAAATCGACATTTTCAGACAAAAATGTTCATATCCTCCATTCATTTATTCGTCCTATAAACAAAGTAGTTATTTTTGACAGGCCTAGTCACCGCTTAAGGGAATGATTTACAACCAGAATAAGGCCACTGCCGGACAAGGGCCTCTCCCGAGGATTCTTCGCTCCATGGAAGGCTTTTGACATTCTACGTTTGGCAGGCGCAGTTTCTTTGACTTCTTGTGCTCCCGATGCTGCTGCCCATCGCAAGCATTTTGAAACTGAAGAAGGATAGGAATTTGTTGGATTTGGGAAGGGAATTTATTTATTGAAAGGAATGAAAGGTATACTCACTCAGATAAATGGGGGAAAAACCTATAAATGTATGTATGTTTTTTAAGGGAATATCGGTGGTCAATTTTTACAATTTGTATTTATTTTAGTATGTATGCATATACGTGAGATTTTTGAATTCACCGTAACTCAAAATCTTTTTAGTTACACAGCAGTTTTAGTGGAATAAACTCTCATTCTTGCCGTGCTATATATTATATCTGGGCAGTTGTATAATTAGCGTGTTTAATAGGTATAGTAGCGAGGTGTCTATGCCGACGGCGAGATTCTCTTTGTGACTACATCCAGCAAGAGATTGCTTCACAGAAATGATTTATTATTCATGGCAGTGGCTTTCTCGAACTGTAATGTATTCATAAGTTAAGAGCTCCTATTTTACATTATAGTGACATTCGTGACATAGAGGTCAAAAAGGCTTACAGGGTTCTAAGGTTGATTAATCGTAAGCTAGGCTAATATTTTTCTATATCTGCACGAAGTGCTCCATTTACTATAAGAACAAAAAGCTATTTAAGTGTTTCTTCATACTAATATTATAAATACTAACGTGAGTTTGTTTCTTACGCTTTCGCGTCATCATCATCATCATCATCTCAGCCGCAAGAAGTCCACTGCTGGACGCTTTCACGCCTTTACTACTAAACCGATCATTATGAAATTTTGCATATACGGTATCTGGGGACGAAGAAGGATAAAGGGTATATTTATCCTGGGAAACTGAGCCCGAGGGATCGAGATTGACGCGGGCGTAGCCGCGGGAAAAAGCTAGTGATTCAATAAAAAAGCTCGACTCGCCAGTTTCATTAAAACCATTGTTATTCCCATACCTACTTACATAAACTTTAATAAAAATATTAATCTTCTTTTTTTTAGATTAAAAGTAACGTGAGATATAGACATTTTTAAAATATGTAACAACGAGTTACTCACGTAACAAATCAGCTACTGGCCGACATGTTTCGACCTCATCCGGAGGTCTTCCTCAGGGTGAATGTGGATGAGACGCGCGTCCGTAGTCCCGATCCGCACTGATACTAGCAATCGGTAGCGTGGGCGGCGCGGGCAGCGCGGGCGGCCGCCCGCTGCGCTTTGAATACTTCTTATTACATTTCCTATTCAACTCCTTTTTATGTTACTACGAAACAATGTGAAAATATATTCATAATCACAATGACCGAAGGTAAGTATATCATTAGCAAAGATTTTTGTCATCAATCGGATTTCGTATTATCAGTCAAGTTTATTTTACCCCCTTCACGGCCAAATTCCGCCGCCCGTACGCTTGAAAAGTCGTAATAGTTTTCTCCGACAATCCCATGTAACCGCAAAAGAGGCCCCTAAAGTGAAGTTGGAAAAATGGCGAACCATGTTCCCTCCAAAAGCAAACATCGTTCCTCCTGCAGAGAAACTTCCACCGGGTGGGAAACTTCCCTGGACAGTTTGGAAGTCGCTAAACCGACTTCGAGCTGGTGTTGGAAGATGCCAGGATACCCGAGTAAGGTGGGGTTTCTCCAACAATAATTTGTGTGTTTGCGGTGCTGTCCAGACGAAGACCCATCTGATGGATTGCCCTAGCTGCCCCACTTCTTGCACCGTGGAGGATCTGGTTGAGGCGAATGATCGTGCCGTGGATGTGGCCAAATTCTGGTCAAGCCTAGTGTAAAGAATAGCCATTTTGACTCGAGAAGAAGAAGTTTATTTTACCTTTTTGTATGTAGGTATATTGTCTAAGAATGATATGTATTCTGTTTTAATGTCTGTTTATAGCTATTTACAATTGTCAGGTCCATTCAGCTTATCCAATCCTGATATAGGGCCTTACATAACGTAGATGATTGTGGTAGATAATCGGTCAGCAGAGAGGAGAGGCAGGCAGGGGGTTAGAAAAACAGGTATAGGTATTGAATTTTAATTCCACTGGTTACTGATTGGACTGGACATAAAACTTGATAGCTTTTCCGATAGTATGGTCAGGCGGTTGAAGACAGAATGCGTCAAGTAATGAAAAGGTTTGTGACGAAGATTTCGAGAAATTGAATTTGCAAATGACATTACAAAATATAGTTTCTAAAAAAGGTGGGCAGGATGTTATGATGGAGAAATGAGGTGGCTAGCATACGGCATCGTTACAAAAGTATTATTTATATGTTTTCCAAACGCAATATTGTCATATTTTATTGAACTTCAATTTATTTAATTTAATGGAATCGAGATAAGAAATGAAAACATATTTCACGCGGTAATTACGTTATTGTGGGAGAGCAAACAGCAATTTATTAGAAATATGCGCGTTGCACGTGATATTGGCGACAATGCTCACCCAATAAACAGATTGCAACACAACGCGGTGTAGGTAATGTTGTAGAGTTGTTTTTACATCGGAAATTCCTAGTGCTTTAACATATTTCACTCAGTAATAACTTAATACACAGAGCACGTAGTATATTTTTAGAAAAAAAAGCACGCTGCACGTGATCTTGGCGACAATTGCTTACGCAATAAACAGATTGCGACATATTGTGTCGCACTCTTCATTTTTCAAACTGCCTTAAGGCATCTGACTTGGCTTGACGACACCTGGAACAAACGGATGCGTGATGATAGAAAAGTAGACATCCCCCCAGTCCCCAGTCGGCGTTATGTCCTGTGTAGAAACAAAAAACAGCTGGTTATTTTCTATCCAAAGAATCCATCCTAGAAGAAATTAACACTATGCCTAGCATTACATAAAAGCCTAGCATTACATAGAAAATGGTGGTCTCCCCATTCCATTTCCTAACAATGTAACGATGCGGGTTTAAAAAATCTACAAAATGGCGCTGAAATGTAATAAATAGAAAAATGCGAGAGCTTGCTAAATTACGACATTATACAATAATACATTCTATTGTTTTGAACTGTTTTATGTTTAGTGACAAATGTTGTAATTTGTGGCCGCAAATTCTGCCTCCATTTTACAGTGAATTCGTTTAAACGCGGGAAATTCAACACAAGCACTTTGTGTAAAATTAATAGGCATTGCTATCAATGGAAACCCACAGTATGGCAATACGAAATTGCAATTTTAAATTCAGTACATTTTGATGTGAGAGTTATTCATATTTGCTGGTTTTGTTTGTTGAACTGCAATAATGTTAGATTCGTATGCTTTACGTTACTTAGATGTGTTCAACTTGGGAGGTGTCTAGACACATAAACTTAACGTAACTTTGATACCTACCTGTATTGAATTTATTTTGAATCCCTCCTCCATATAATAAATAAATACGGACAAATCACACAGATTGAGCTAGCCCCAAGGTAAGTTCGAGACTTGTGTTATGGGATACTAACTCAACGATACTATATTTTATAACAAATACATATATAGATACACATCCAAGACCCAGGCCAATCTGAAAAAGATCATTTTCCATTTTGACCTGGCCGGGGATCGAACCCGGGCACTCCATGTCGCAGGCTGGCGTGTTAACCACTGCGCCACGGAGCTGTCAAATGTCAATATGGCAGGAGTCGTGCTGTTATTTTATTTGTTGAATTTTTTACGGCCAATAGCTTGCCTGACGTTAAAGTCCGGTTGCTAACAAGCCGCAGAAATACCTGTGACAATCAAGTGTACATATTTGCCCGCGTCGGGAATCGAACCTGGAGTCCTTGTGTAGCAGGCTGGTGTATTAACCACTGTGCACTCTTAGATCGCGAGATTTATAAAGGCAAGACGGTTGGGAATGGAAACAGCTGTTTGGATACAGGCTTATGTATGTACCTCAAATGTAAGCGTATTCCCTTGACTACATTGTATTGCGACAAACTTGCTTCCAAAGCACCACTTCGATTAATATAATAAATTCGTATTCTTCTCCTTGATGCGACATCATTCGTCGGCCAGTCGCCATTACTCTTTACATACTAATATAGGTATTACGGCGGTTTCAGTGCCGCAAGTTCGTTCCCTTTCATTGCTCATTTGGCGAATTGAGCGCTGTTTTACTGCGGCGCGCGCAATGGCCTACCTCTTACTCCTAATCTTTATGTCCGAATAAAACGAAACACTAAATGTGCGCGTTGAATAAATGTGAACATTACGCGGGGTGGAGAGGTGTGAGAGGGGGAGGGGCGGCTGTAAAGGACTACACACATCACTCCTTTGTCAAAGTGAACTAATTCGGTGGGCCAATAAAAGCTGATCTTCTAGTTTATTGGCTGTAAGCTTATCTACTTCCGTTTAGGAACAGATGAAATGGTGATAGCATATTGGTATGACTTACGCGCGTTCTTACGTGTGGTCTAATAAAAGAAAATAAACTTGAGCTGGTGCCGTCGAAATACCTACTGGCAACACGAAAAATCTGACGTCAGTGTTAGCATGAAAAACCTGCATTAACAATTTATAGCCAGTATTACTTGGGGTGATGTGAGGAAAAAAAGCTCATATGTACATGCATAAGTATACATGTATGTTAATATATGAGCTTTTTTCCTTACCATGCCAGCATGTAAGTACATGCTGATCTGGGAGAGAATAAAATACCTAGATTGTACCAGCTGCTTCTCTTCTTGCGCAGGTCGTAAAATCCGAAGGGGGCAATGGGCAAAAATATATCACGAGAATGGAGGAATCATATTAGTAGGCGATGATGAACCCTATTTTGATTTCGTTTCCTCCTAAGTTCCACCAACAAGTTAAATGTGGCTTTTAGGATTCAAAGACCTCGGCTTTATCTACCGCGCAAAATAAAAAAAATATATAAGTACATACATGGACTCTAAAATCATTACAATCTTTTTTGGGCATCGCTTAAAAAATAAGCAAAACCAAGTACTCTGGAAAACTACTATATTGACACAACACATACGAGTCAGAAATAATAATATCATAAAAGTATTTCTACTGTCAGTGATAGTTATGATAGTAATATTTTTCATTATACCAGTACATCGGTAGTCCTTACTGAACTGAAGTTCTGTCTTAAAAATGAGACCCATTCGAGTGAACTATTTCATCTGCAAGATAGTTTCTCATTAAATTAGAATATCTTTAATAATATAATTTTGATCCACCTCTGTCTACCTCATAAGGGATATAAATATGTGATCATAAACGTGAACGTGTTCATCCACCAAGAGGGTTACATTAAGGTAGTCTTAAAGTCTCCCTTTATACCTATATCAATAATATGTAAAGTGTTCCTGTGACCTAGCCACGAGGGCCGGGTGGAGGGGAGGGGAGGCAAGGAGGCTATAAAGGACTACACGCATCACTATGCATTGGGGCGAGATGAAAAGGATTTATTCGCGGATCGGCCGCGCGATATAATGACATTTTTGTGACGCCGACGGCCTTAAATATTTAATCTTTTGTCTCTGTTTTTGCTTCTTTTCAGTCTACAAATCTTTTTGCGTTTTATTACATCGCATGTTGGATCCCTTTTACGTATTACAGTCTTTATGAAGCTTTACTTCCTTTTAATTGTGTGTTCTCCTCTTGTGAAATACCGTGCAGATTATGCTTAGTAAAAGGAATACAGACAGCAAAAAACCACTGAGAAAAGTATTTTACATTGTTTCTGAATATACAATTTTACCTTTATGTTTCGCAAGTCACAATCTGTATAAAAAAAGTGGACGATAATTTTACGTGATAACGATGGAAGAGAAATAGATGCGTCACAACCCGAACGCTTAGGCTGATCGTGCCCTTTAGGTATCGTCTGGTCCGCGCTCTCGCTTGCGCATGGAATGTGACACTTTTTTGTGCAAGTAGCCGTCGTTCATCGTTAAGACCTTCGAAAAAGTATCCTTTTGCTTAGAAATAAACCTATATATTCTTTCTTTCCTTCATTTTTCTTCACAGGCGGCTAGCCCACCACCTATTTATCATCTTCAAATTTACGCTCATCTCCTTTACTGACTTTTACAATCTGCGCGGGTAAGGAAGCAGCACAATTATAAAATTTTATTCACGTCCATGGCAGCAGGTCAGGACTACTATGTACTGTTATATGTTATATGCGACCGAGTCTGTAATATTAACGAATATATTATTCCAAGAAATAAGCTTCCCTTACTATTGTCTCATCTCGCAGACAGAAAAAGACGTCTGGTCGCGTCGGAAGGTGACTCCGGTATATATCAGTTTATATCTTTATGACGGGCGCGTGATGTGACTAGATGTGAGGAGACGGGTTTGAAACATACATACAATATGCAAATATGTATGTATTTGTGGAGACTGTAGGCCAAGTCCAAGACTTGGACTTTAGCCATAATTGTATGGCTCTAGTAATGAGAGAGAGTCGTGAAGGGTCGTGCTCCTGTAGTGGAGACTAAAAAAGACCTGATGATGATGATGATGTATGTATTTAGACGACACCAGTTTCTATTTGTCGTTCCGGGAGTGCATCACACTCACCGCCCCAACCCGAGCTCTCCTAAGTTTGAGTATTAACGTCACAAATAAAACAATAAACAAACGACACATAAATATGATGTTTCCTCAGATATAATGAATTTACTTTGGTAAAGTAGCTTTATAACTGGGAATAACTTAAAACTGAGGAGCCCGATGGCCCAGTGGTCGTGATCTTAATATCGCTCATGTAAGTTAAGCAAGCTTGGGCGCAGGCCCCACTGTGATGGGTGACCGCAAGTGGTACAAACAATTCTCAAGCTCCTCCGTGCATCGGAATCCACGTTAAGCCGTTGGTACCGGCTGTCATCATTCATCATCATCATCATTTCGAGTAGGTGTCACGGTCAATCGACCATGCACACCCTAGTGTCAGAGTTCTTCGGAACCGCCTCTCGGCCTCTGACGTGGTTCCTTTAACGACTACCAGATGGCAGCCGGGACCAACGGCTTACCGTGCCTTCCGAAGCACGGAATCATCTTTATTATCAGACAATCAGGTGATTCAAGCCTGCAATGTCCTAACCAAACTGGAAACAACTAAACAAAGTATGCTTCCGGTGGGAATCGAACCCACGACCCCCGGGTCAACAGGCAAACGCCTTAACCACTGGACCACGGAGGCTGTCATCATTGATGGCAGTCGTAAAGCTATGTCAGATGCCTCTAGGCAGCTTAAAAAATGACATCAGTATTGGCCACTTACACACACGAAAAACAACAAACAAACTTAAAACTTTGACGAGGCACCGAGAGCTTATCATTGAGCACATCAAGCACGAAATTATTTTTAAAAGGGGCGTGACAAAATGCTTCCACTTTGGTGTTGAACCATCTGTAGACTAGGGTCCCATGACCCAAAATCCATACTAATATTATAAATATGAAAGTAACTCTGTCTGTCTGTCTCTTTTTCACGCTTCAACCATTGAATTTAATGACATTAGGTATGGTGGCCAAGTTTAAGGTCCGGGGAAGGGTACCTTTCATTTTCAGGGGTTTAGACATAGGGTACCTTTTATTCCGGGAAATTCTACTGTTCCCGAAGGATCGACATTAGCGCGGGTAAATGCTAGTCTAAAATATTAATGTTAACGGAGCTTACCACAAACCTTTTGTTTATTTATTTCCGCTGACGTTTCTATGGAGTTACATCTATCATGGTCGCAGCGAGACTGGAGTACTATATCATCATCTGCCTCACCTTATCCCATTACTTGGGGTCGGCGTAATATGTCTTTTCTTTCCAAATATTTCTATTTCGCGTCATTCCAGCATCCACCCCCAGCCCCGTCATATCTCTCTTTACGCAATCCATCCATCTCTGTTTGGGTCTGCCTCTTCCTTTACACCCATCTATCTGCATATCAAGCGCTTTTATAGCTAAACTAGCTTTCGCCCGCGGCTCCGCCCGCGTCAATGTCGATCCCTCGGGAATAGTACTTTTTCCCGGGATAAAAGGTAGCCTATGTCCTTCTCCGTACTCCAGAGAACTTGTATGCAAAATTTCATGATGATCGGTTCAGTACTTACGGCGTGAAAGCGTAACAAACAAACAAACAAACAAACAAACTCACTTTCGCATTTATAATATTAGTAAGGATGTTGTTCCTTTCTTCTCGTGACGTGACCGAACCAGGCCAAACTTTTCACTTTTTCTGTTACCGGTGCCACTTTGGTACTTCGAGTATATCGGGTAATATTACTCGTATAACCGCCTTTCATTAGGTAGCTCTACTACTGACTAAGCGAGCGCGAAGTGTCTCCGTTTAAGCTTCGGAAAAACTCTTTCGTATATCCATCTGTCCGGTTGTTCTCCTCTGCAGGTCGCACTTTTTAACCGATTTGATAATTAAATACCATTTTTTTTTTCAATTAAGTTTTTGGGTTCTTCAAAATGACATCACGCACCTAAGCGCCATTGGGCGCTATGGCGCTTTGAAAAGCGCAACGGGAATGCCTGTATCAATAATATCTCTTGAATCGGCATGTAACATCCCCGTCTTGAATAGGCATGTAACATCTCTCCAACCCGTCTGGCCAGCGTGGAGAGTGTAGGCCAAGTCCTCTGGCTGCTCTGGCCAAGTATGGCCCTAGTAGTACAGAGAGGGTCGTGCTCCTGTAGTGGAGACTAAAAAGGACCGGATGATGATGATGATGATGATCCCCGTCTTGCGGCTGAGATGATGATGATGATGATGATCCCCGTCGTCATCGTCACTTACCATCAAGTGAAATGGGAGACAAATGCCTACTTCAATAATTAGTAAAAAAATAATAATAAAAATATAGTTTCTTATGAATAATATTTAAACCTCCGAAATAAGATAGGGACGTCAAACCCTATTAAAATGTAAGAAAGTAGGTCACTTAGTCCATAAAATATCTTCGAGACTATCCTAAAGGTAGAATGATATCTCAAAAATGATGACCCTCATAGTGACTGGCTAATTCTTTTCCAATAAAAGATAAGACAAAGCGCTATCTTTTATTTCCTTTTCGCGATTCACGGTAACAGCAGGAATGCTTCATTAGCAATGAAGCTGGGCTATGGCCGAACTTTTTAACACTTTATTTTTTAGACACTGCCGTAAAAGCTTTAGACTTTAGCGCTTTTACACTTACATTTACACACCCACCACTATCACACTTATATACACTGCAGTGCATTTTATACCTGTACCTAGCTATACGTTCTTTTGATAATTTAACTAAACCGTTATTTCCTAAAATAACAGATTTAATCTAGTTTGGGAAATCAAAATATGTAAACCACTTCACTCTGCCAATGTAAATAATATATTATGTACAAGTAGGTCAATTATGTAATTATTACCTAATTAATAACATACTAACACACCTGTCACTTTGGTCACCCTGGCGGCAAGCTGTCTCCGAGACACAGACCGATGACGTCTAGTTCGGGGATGGACTGTTGCCGGGTGGTTCGATGACTGATAACGTTGTGTTGTGTCCTATGAAACTGTACTTTTAATTTTTTAATTTTTTTAAATGCTGGTACACGTGTAGAGTAGGTGAGACACTCGCCCTCTATCTACCAATATGGAGCTCTGTACTAGTTTTGGTAAAGTATATTTACAGGTAAAGTATTATGTTAGTAGAGTTAGTAATCCACCGCCGGCCTCCGCGGCGCAGGGGCCTGCGACCCAAGGGACATCAAGTTTCCGGTGTTGGCATATAGTTATACTTTTCTCCAAAAGTCTACTACTCAAGGAGGTAAGCGTCAGGCATGCAGTCGGCCGTAAAAACCTACTCAAAAACATATCGCATGTATGGTTTCATTATTTTTAAGCTATTGCATAGCTTCTATCGCGGGCCTTGAGCGTGGAGACCGAATCCAGAAATTCCGTAACAAAAAAAACCTAACACCTCTACTCCGACCGGCACAGCGGTGATACTTTGACTTGGGTGTCGCGACAGGCTCGACGGAGTTACTATTAGAGTGTTAACGGAGTTACTGTTACAGTGAGTTAACTTAGTAACAGTAAGTTAAGTAAACTTAAGTTACTAAGTTACAGTTACTGTTACAGTAAGTTAACAGTGAGTTACAGTAACGGAGTTACTGCATAAATAATTAAATAAATAATTATACATAAATAATTAACTAAGTTAATAAAAAATCCTATGCAATAGCTTTACCGTGGCAGTTCCCAAGTGCCACACGTCTTTTTTTTATACTACTAAGTAGACAAACAGGCATACGGCCCACCTGATGGAAAGCGGTTACCGTAGCCTATGGACTCGCGCGTTGGCAAGCGGGCCCCGGGCTGCGACGCACCAGTACTGAGGATGCAGCCGGGAAAATACTCAGACAAATCAGGCTGTCAAAGAGAAGAGGAAGAGGTTGAAAGTGTCATTCTGTAAAAGTATTTCGTAACACTTGTGAAAACGGCCCCTATTTTACCTTCAAAGTGAACTCATTTAAAGCAAGTCCGTCAGAGATAAAATAATCGTTTTACTCATGTAACATAATATTTTCCACCTGGCGCTTGTCCGTTACATAAGCGGTATTTGCCGCCGGCCTACAATATGTTCAGGCGCCCCACATCTCAAGGTGAACCGGGTCAATGAAACGCCACTCACCGAGATCATAATAAGGCTAGGTAATATTGTTTTCGGGATTCTTCTAAGAAGGCTATCGTCAGGCTATTTTCGAATTCCGACTACTTGGAAAGCCTTAGACGTTACCAAGGTATTTATCTTCGGTATTTCTATAGAAATGTATATAAAGTATTCTAGTTAATACTTGTCATTCCATTCCAGTTACTCAGATCTGTATTTACACAATACTTAGACGATATTTATTCTTTAGTGGATAAATGCTCGTGACCTTTCGTCAAGCAATGGTCGACTCTTTTAAACACGAAAGAAGAATTTCAAAGGGCTCTTTCTACCTTAATAATTTTTGTTTAATCGATAAAAGAAAACAATACGTATGCAATATTTTATTAAAATTCAAACGAATAAATGTGCTAAGACCGGAGAAATAACAAAAATGTGGAATTGAATCCTCACGCGTGACAATTTCTGCACATTTCGGTGAATTGGTATCTTGTTAATTCCCACTGCAGCCAGGAAAAACAGTAGCGCGTTTGGTAGAAAAGTACTTACTCACTTATTTCGCTGGCTCAGCGACCCGAAGTGGATCTTGGCCTCCGACATCAAAGTGCGCCGTTCTTCCCTATTCTGTGCCAACTGTCTGGAAGTATCCGACTGGTCAGAGTTGGTAGAAAAGTGAAGTAACTTTTCCAATGTCTCCTCCTCGTGCGAAAAGCGGCCGTCTTCGGACTTTTAATAAAAATAAACACCCGGCGGTCAATATTTAACGAGCTGTCTCCTCTTGCTGTCAAGAACCAACAAAATAAATAATGAACTCGTCGACACATTAGTTATTAATACGTAACTTGCACGCTGTGAAATATGTGCTGACGATATTGATGGGTTTTTGGTAAAGTACAACATATTAGTCCAAATGCCATTTGAAGTTTACTTATGGAAACCGAATTAAATGTAATCGATGGAGGCGACGGTTCCGTACTCAAATGCTAAAAACGGGACCCTATTACAAAGCCTCTGATGCCAGTCTGTCCGTCCGTCTGTCACAGGGCTTCATCTATTAAACCGTAACAGGCAGAGCTATAACAACAATTACTAAAAACAAAATTAAAAACCAAAGGGGCTATAATTTTTTACCTTGCTATTTATTTCACGGAGCGCTTTACAACTCGCATTTGTTCAGTTTAATGTTCATTTGTCCCAATGTCATAACTAAGATTTTACTGAAATATATGAGCACCCAATGCGCGCATCCGTTCTATCTATCCTACGTTAATCTATGAATGACCATCCACGTGGATTGGGAACTATATAATATGTACATTCTCCTATATGAGCTACTAGCTTTCGCCCGCGGCTCCGCCCGCGTCAATGTCGATCCCTCGGGAACAGTACTTTTTCTCGGGATAAAAAGTAGCCTATGTCCTTCTTCGTGCTCCAGAGAACTTTAATGCAAAATTTCTTGATGATCGGTTCAGTAGTTACGGCGTGAAAGCGTAACAAACAAACAAACCCACTTTCGCATTTATAATAATAATTAGGAAGCACTAGTGGCCCGACCCGGCTTCTACGGGTAGATATAGGTAATCTTAGCCTATGTTTATTAGGGTTCATGTAAAATTATAATGGTGAAATAATTTTCCAAATCGGTCCTGTAGTTTCAGTCAGAGCCCATTCACTTCTAACAAACAATCAAATATCTCTTTATAATATTAGTGTAGATAATAACTGTGATGTAATTAACTTTATTTAATTAAGTGAATAACCGCTTGCTGAAAAATACAATGAAACCGTATTTTTTCTGAATAAATGTTTGAATTTACAAACCGAAAGATGACGCCGGACTTTTCCGCGGAAGTCTTTGATAATCATAAATGATAAATAATTTATCAGGTAAAGTACAGTCTTTATACAAAAAATGGAAAATGTAACTCTAGTTGTTATCTTCTCTTTCCCTAAATAAAGTGCTATTCAATATACAAATTCATCTATACATATAATAAAACAGTAAAAATATTTTGTCTGTACATTTAGAATTTTTGACTGAAATGGATAGAGGGACACTTAAAAAGAATAATAGAAAGCAAAAAATTTTTTTTCGAATTTCTTGTCTGTCTGTCTGTCTGTCTGTCTGTCTGTCTGTCTGTCTGTCTGTATGTATGATCACGATTATCTACGAAAATACTGAACCGATTTACTTCAAACTTTCACCAATAGCTTTGTTTTAACTCAGCAAAACATTTAAAGTTTGTTTCATCAAAATCGGTTCATTAAAAAAAAAGTTATCGTCATTTGAATGAACTCAAGGCATGAGTTTGCCTGCAAACATATAGCAAAAATAAAATAAAATAATAAGTGACATAAGAAAATTAAAATCCGAAGTCAATTCATCATCATTATACGACAGCATTAAACCTATCCATACTATCCATAGTAATCCATACTAAAAAAAGGAGAAGCTGACTGACTGACTGACATATCAACGCAGGGCCTAAACTATAAGGGTTAGGAAGTTGAAATTTTGCACTGGGGTTCCTTTTATATCGTAGGGGAGCACTAAGAAAAGATTTTTGGAAATTCATCTCCTAAGGGGGTAAAACGGGTTGCAAAGTTAGTATGATACTTTGCCGTTTTTGAAGTAATACGAATGAAATTCAGCATGAAGGTTCTTTACTAAAAGGTATGAAACACGAGTAAAATATTTTACTCAAAAATCATCCCTTAAGGGGGTAAAATAGGGTGCAAATTAAGCATGAATCTTTGCCATTTTTGAAGTTAGTCGAATGAAATTCAGCATGAAGGTTCTTTACTGAAAAGCATGAAACACCAGTAAAATATTTTTCTCAAAAATCATCCCTTAAGGGGGCAAAGTTAGTATGAAACTTTCAGTTTTTGAAGTTATTCAATTGAAATTCAATATTAAGTAGTTTCATTGAAAGTCATGAACTAATGTATTCCGGGTAATTCTACTGTTCCTGAGAAATCGACATTTACGCGGGCGGAGCCGCGGGCCAGAAGCAAACCTGACTTATATATCAACGCACAGCCGAAACTACTGTGCCCAGGAACTGAAATTTAGCACAGGGGTTCTTTTTATGATGTAAATGAGCACTAAGAAAGGATTTTTAGAAAATCAAAGCGGATGAAGTATTATGGAATTTTCTCATTTTTTGACTTAGAAGTTTGAAAGTAGAAACACAAGTTCTCAATTAAAAAAGATCTGTTTAGGTGAACCAGACAACATTCTCCCTTGAAGGGGTAAATAGGGGGTAAAGTTTGTATGGAATTTTTCCATTTCTAGACTTAGAATATAAAAATAGGTATGTAAGTTCTTGATTACAATTAAAAAGCTCTGTGTAGGTAAAATGTATAAAATCCCCCCTATATGGGATAAAGGGGGGGTTGTATGGAATTTTTCTCATTTCTGGACGTTCTGGATTACAATGTATGTAGGTAAAACCGACGAAATTTTCGCCTGAAGGGATAAAATAGGGGAGTAAAGTTAGTATAGTTTTTTTTTTCATTTAGAAGTATGAAAATAAGTATATACGTTCTAGATTACAATTAAAAAAGATAAATTCCCCCTTAAGGGATAAAGGGGGAGGCGGTTGTATGGATTTTTTCGCATTTCTGGACATAGAAGTATAAAAAAAGTATATATGTTTACATTACAATTGAACAGATCTGTGTAGTTAAAATGGACGAAATTTCCCCTTGAAGGGGTAAAATAGGTGGGGTAAAGTTTGTGTGGTTTTATTTACTAAGAAATATGACAATAAGAAGTTCTCCATTACAATAAAAAAATATATGTGTAGGTGAAATGGGCAAAATTCCCTCCTTAAGGGCTAAAGATCTATGCAGGTGAAATGTATTAAATTCCCCCTTAAGGAGAAAAAGCTTTTATGGAATTTTTATCATTTCTACTGTTTTCAAGGGAACGACATTAACGCGGGCGGAGCCGCGGGCAACAGCTAGTATAATATATAAAACATACGAATAAGTATTAGCCGTGTGGTATCCTGTGGGTATCTCGCAGAGTAGAATAGGACCACTCCAAGTCTTCCCGTGGATGGCGTAGAAGGCGACTTGGGAAATACAAGCTAAACAAAGCTTATAAAAATCTAAGACACCTCTCCAACCTGTCTGGCCAGCGTGGAGAGTGTAGGCCAAGTCCTCTGGCTGCTCTGGCCAAGTATGGCCCTAGTAGTACAGAGAGGGTCGTGCTCCTGTAGTGGAGACTAAAAAGGACCTGGTGATGATGATGAATAAGTATAAAGTATTTACTAGCAGTGTAATGTCAAGAAGTATAATGTTCGTTTTTAAAATTGATGCTTCATTAGTCATTCTTAATTTGAAAACTATGATGATAAATAACGATCTCTTTCATGCTCGTCTGGGAGAAAAGAAAAAACGTATAATGTACCAGCTGCTCCTTTTCCCGCGCAAATCGTAAAATCCGATCGAGGAAATGGGTAAAATCTGAGGAATCATGTTAATAGGCGATGTGACTAGCAACCCATCACTGTTTTGATTCCGTTTTCCGTCCAATGGCTACCAACATGCTAAACATGGCCTTCAGATCTTATAGACCTAGGCTATGTCTACCCCGCAAGGGAAAAAGACGGGATACTATGTATCTACTAAATACATATAACCCAAAGGTGACTAACTGACTGACTGCCCAAACCACTGGACGGATCGGGCTGAAATTTGGCATGCAGGTAGATGTTACGACATAGGCATCCGCTAAGAAAGGATTTATGATCAATTCTACCCCCCAGGGGATAAAATAGGGGATGAAAGTTTGTGTAAAACTTCTATACTTCTTACCGTTTTGGACCCTAAAAGGGGTGACTCAGACCATCAAAATGAATAACTTTTCCTATGGGAACAATGCTAGGAACTAAAAAAAAAATTCGACATTCCCATACAAACTGGCCGGGCGGCGGAACTGATAAAATTTTCACCATGTATAATAACAAGTCACTGATACTAAAAATATGTCGAAAATTAGCCGAACGGAACGTTAGTAATGCCGCTCATTATGCTATTACCAGTTATTACTCATATTAATAAAGCATAAGGCATCTTGCGCTATGAAATATCGAGAAGCAGAACGTTGGCTTCCATAATTGAGCTACTCATACATGAGTCGTAAGCCGTAGCCAGTTTACGAAGCGTCGTCAATGACTGCCGTAAATACTGCTCATCTGTATGCCGCTCGCCTTTACGGCGGAAGACGTATTGACTTTTCATAACTCTATAAAGGCGAATTTACAAAAATGTCACTGGCGACATAGACTTTGGAAAAATAGACCTGTCAGTCAGTAGAGATTTTTTAAGGATCTCATTTTGTCCTTTATTAGTCAGGACTTTTGGATTGCAGGATTAAAAAGCCCATCTACATATCCCATACAGGTACAATAACAGCCTCCGTGGTCCAGTGGTTGAGGCGTTTGCCTGTTGACCCGGGGATCGTGGGTTCGATTCCCACCGGAAGCATACTTTGATTAGTTGTTTCCAGCTTGGTTAGGACATTGCAGGCTTGAATCACCTGATTGTCCGATAGTAAAGATGATTCCGTGCTTCGGAAGGTACGTTAAGCCGATGGTCCCGGCTGCCATCCGGTAGTCGTTAAAGGAACCACGTCAGAGGCCGAGAGGCTGGTCTATTGACCGTGACACCTACTCGAAATGATGATTCAGGCACAATCTTACCATTCAAAACCCAAGACACAACGGTATTTTAGTATTAAACAAAACGATAATTAAAAAATATATATCTCGCGTAAGTTTTAATAATATTACACAACGGTATATTAATTAACTAACCATATTATGGAAGTTGTCTTTTCCATTTAGTTTATTACATTAATTTTCACATATTTGTAGTATATAATTATATTTTGCTTTATGTACTGAAAGATATAAAGGGATTTCAAAAAGTGTGGCAATCATCCAGCTTTGTCCCTTGTATTTGAGTCAAATTATTTTAAGTCTATTTCATCGACCACTACCTGCTTTCGGTGAAGGAAAACATCGTGAAGCAACCTACATCTTAGTGGATTGTTCACTAGTGTATGAAATTGAGAAGGCAATGGCAAACTACTCCAATATTCCTGCCAAAAATAGTCACTGTGTGTGTTTCTTTTCACAAAATGCACTCGAAATTTAGCCGTGTGATTTCCGGCAGAGTAAAATAGGACACTCCACGTCTTCCCATGGATGTCGTAAGAGGCGACTTATTATAAGCTAAACAAAGCTCATAAACATCAATGAGACTTCTCCAACCCGTCTGGCCAACGAGGAGAGTGTAGGCCAAATCCTCTGTCTGCTCTGGCAAATATGGCTCTGGTAGTACAGAGAGGGTCATGCCTCTACAGTGGAGACTAAAAATGATGATGACTCAAAATATCCTACAATATTGTGAGCTTGAAAATTAAATGAAATTATTTGTCATTTCAAATTTGGCCTTATGTGAAACTACGATTACATTTATTTTAACATTCGCGCTTTAAACACATAGTTAGTGTGACACATAGTGTGACATTCTTCACACAAAATGGAGTTACATCCATTGTGGTCACAACGAGACAGTCTCGTTGCGACCGCGATGGATGTAACTCCATTGAAACGTCAATGAATAGTTCTAAAACAGGCAGAACAGGGATGTCCGAAAGACCATATATAGTCAATGGCTATTGTTTAACTATTGTGTCTCGTTTACGGACGGTCATTAACAAGATAGCAATGAAAAAACGCTGTATCACATGATTCGATTATTGTTTAAAAAATGATTTAGAAAAATTCATTTTTTACGTTTTGTTATCAGTAGTATAATCTTTGAAGTCTATGCAAGGTTAGGCAGGGATATATCTTGATAAGGAGCGCCCCGGCCGACGCTTTGTCGATGTTTCGTTCCGATATCATAAGGATTGCTTTGTCCGGGTGTCATGTGAAATGAAGATGGATTCCAGATAGTTTGTTGACGTGTCCGGGATCCTACAGCTCGAGGTCGAGACATCAATGATACTTAATGTTTTTTTGGCTATTTTCAGTACAAGATGTCTTGTCAAGCTGTCAATAATCTAGGCTACATTTTAAGCTTTGACATTTTCGGTTGTAATTCTTAGTCGTAGTTCGAACGTGAAATAAAACACACGCAAAGAGTTTCTGTATTATTAATACATACTGTACGTAAATAATACTCTGATTAGCATCACAGAAAGTAAAACACACAGTAATTTACAAAGAATCCGACAAGTTAATTTGTAATACAGGTCACACCTAGCATAGGCTTGAGCTCCTACAAATTACTCCTCTTTTAATTAGCACAACCATAGCTAGTAACAAAGAAATAACATCGATTATTTATCTATCCCCCTTTTTCATAGGCAAAATATTGTTTTGCGGTGAGAAATAGAAATTCTTTTAGAACTTTCGAGCAATTCAATGTATAAGCTTTTTAAATTTTCATTCTTGTTAAAAGATCATACTGTATTCTGTATCCAAGCTGTTTAGCTAAATTCTTCACATCAGCTAAATAACTGCAAAATATTGCATTCAATTTAGTTGCATAATTTGACGTTTAAATTATATCAAAGCTTGTGAAATCATTAATTATGCTCTGAGTCTATTTCCAGACTAACAACAAAATCAGAGGGGACAGATATCGCTATTACCATTGGCCTTCTAAAGTTTAAATTATCGAAGAGTACCACAAACAATATTTGTAATAGTATTACGTATGCTCTGAGTGTATAACCAGCCTAAGAACACAATCCCCCACCGGCAGGGGGGTTTCTTTAACAGGCATCACCATTACGATTGCCTCCCAGAATTTGAGTTATCGAAGAATACGACAGGTTTAATTGGAGCGCGACCTACTTCTGTTATTGTTTCGTAAACGCCGAGATTATCAGCGAGGGAGATTGTGATCCCACCGTATTCAAATTATTCTAAGTAATCAGTGTAATTTGGAGTGCAGTTATAAGTATCTCAGATCTTCACTTTGATTACGAGGGTTTGGATGACTTTCCATTAAATATGTGAAAAATTATGCTATAACATTAAACATATAACATTTTTTCTTCATATAGCTAGTAATTCATAATACGAATACTCAGTGGTGCGGATATTTTATATATCTTCATCATGACGTTATTTTGATTTCTATTAAAAGTTACGCGAGATATATTCATTATAGAATTACGGTTTTCTCGCGTTTATTAAGTCAGAATCATCGACTAGTTACGAAGACCATCATCAGGGCGATATCATAACAGATATAAACTGGTCGGCGATTTCTTATACCCGTTATTCTTTAAAATCTCGATTGCACTGACATTAAGGTAGAGTTCCTCTAGTAAGTTTGTTTGATTTTTTTTAAACGTCTGCTTATGCACCTTATTGTAATAGGTAACAATATACCTAAACGCGCCTTCGTGGTGCATTGTCATCTGGGGTCTCCGATTTAAATCCTCGAAGTAGACAGATATTTGTGCTTAGTTTTTAAAGGAATTGTTTAAATATTCTAGATGCGATGAGTAAGCTAATTAATTTCTGTGTCAATTGACCTGCGACCGCGACGCATACTTAGTGCTTGAAAGCAGCTCATTGAGTTTTGTACACTTAAGTACATATATATATATATATATTTTATTTTAAACTATTTTTATTCCAAAGAACACTTACATTTATTCGGGATTGACTATTTAAGATAAATAACTAGTACACTGTATAAAATAAACTTTTATACCAAATTTCTTATCAGAAAAGAATGCGTTGATTTGGATACCTTAATTTAGAGTATACAATAAAAGAGAGTTTTTTGAGGCTATAAAATACAGCTCTAAACATATTGCACCGGATTTCCGCCACAGTCCTGCATATTCAGCTCATACAGAATATATTTGTTTGTTCAGTTGTTTCGTTTATTGTCAATTACATCAAGTTGTTCAGAGCTACCGGATGACGAAAGTGAATAACTATTTTACAAGCAAATATACTCGTACGGAGTTTACGTACTTTAATATTCACGAACGAGCGTGAGCGAGATTAAAGTTGTAAAATATAATGAGCGCGATGAAGCGCTTCCAGCAATCTTTGTCTTCGAAACAAACACACTCATAATTTTAATGCGCAAAGTTCGTCAGCGCTGTCATGGCGTTGTCGCGGGAAATTGCCAATTTTCACTTTATTATCATTCTAGTTCGGCTAACCTCATCACACTCGCGCGAGCCCGATCATAGCCGGAATTACCCGGGTGCTACGTACCATTACATTTTGTATTATTTTCTCAACTTACAGCAATTATGAACAATTTGGTATGTGACAGATCTTACAAATATCCGGGGTCCAAGAAGTGAAACGCGGCCTAAGGAATTACACCGTTTCCTCTCCCGGTTGAAAAACGGTTCGACTGCAACAATATTTGCGCGAGAGTTCTTGAGAGACGAAAATATCAGTTTGACCTAGAAAGTAGCTTGGTATCTTGAAGCTAGCAACAAAATCATATTTTGAAAAGGACGCTCACTGGATAACATTTCCAAGTAGGTAAGCAAACTCTTTTCCACAGGTAATTCGACAGCTCCGTAGCGCAGTGGTTAACACGCCAGCCTGCGACACGGAGTGCCCGGGTTCGATCCTCGGATCCTCAGGTCAAGTTGAAAAATGATCTTTTTCAGATTGGCCTGGGTCTTGGATGTTTATCTATATATGTATTTGTTATAAAATATAGTATCGTTTAGTTAGTATCCCATAACCTAAGTCTTGAACTTACCTTGGGGCTAGCTCAATCTGTGTGATTTGTCCGTATATATTTATAAAAAAAAAAGTCTAGTTTTATTTTTGTTATATTCTGAACTTCGAGCATTGCAAAAAGGGTTTTACTATTAATTAATATGTGTGTTTCGCGCTAACATCTGAATTTTGAATTTTCGACGCTTTCCGACACTTGTTTTATGTTTGGGATGATATTCAGCATCCTTAGTTTTAAAACTATTATCAAATGTATGATGGTTAACAACATCAAGCATTTCTTGGTCTTTCGCTGGAGCACGGCGGGGGCAGATCGCCTGACTAAACATTTTTCTCTATGAGCTTCCTCAAAACGTAACTCCTGAAGCGCATAAATTCACATGGAACTCTGTATTTGACATGATAAAACACATTTCGTGTGGAATTGTGTGTCTGTTAGTATCTAATTAGGGCCATAACACTTATCATTAGGTGTATTGCATACCTCGTCACTGCTCGCACAAAAAGTAAACGGCCTATTTAGATTAATTCTCTCGCGTTAAGATTATTTTCCGCGAGCGTTTTTGCGCGGCATTAGAGTCCTCCTCGTTTGCCAGGCGAAGCGAGGCGAGGTGAGGTGAGACGAGGCGAGGCGAAGCGCGAGGCACCTACGAATATCTTTCCGCGCCATAAAACCGCACACAAATGAAATTATCTGCGCTGGGACATGAGAGCGGGAGCATGAGACAAATACTTGCACTTTACTGGTTTTCACGTATAAATCAGCACTCGCTGCAATCGGATTTTCGCTTTCTAAGCCAGTTTCATAGTACGTTAGAGGTGGTCAAGTGGTTCAACATTACGTTACGACGTAAGAATAACCGCATTGAATAAATATGTTTTCAAAACCCGTGTGGCTCTTTCTGTGAGATGTTTAATTACGATTCAGTTATTTAGCTCTATATAAATACTCGTATCGCAAACAGATGTTCTTGTACGGGTAACTGACAAGTTAAGTATTAACGTCTTCGCTATTTTGTTATCTGAAGATCCAATTTCAATTCCGCTGAGTAACAACGTTATGAATGATGTCGTACATGCTACTTGTGTTAAGTATCTCGAACTAGGGCGACCTCTGTGATCTCTGTTATTTCTCCGTATATATTTACTTAATTATACCTATAGTGAATATTCTTGTATTTGTCAAGTGTAAAATTAACTTCCGTTTAACTAATTAGGACCTGCCTATTAAATTATGTCAGCATCTATCATTTATTTTAAGTTAAATCAATATCATAATATATTTTTACCTTTATTTCCTTGACTTTTTACTTAATTATCGTAGAGTAGGTTCACTTATACTGACGGCCTCACGTTCTCTTACTAACAGGGTAATCACTGAAAATCAATGTTTTGCTCCTAAAGCAAATGTATCACTGAGTTGTTACCTTTTTTGTATCACTACGACTTATTTTTTGATTTGACGTAGTCTTATTTATGAATAATTCCTACTTATGTTTCTTTAAATATATGTTTTGTAAGTGTACCAGTTGATGCAAATAAAGTTTTTAATCTATCTATCTATCTGCTCAGTGAGACACGAGCCTTACTAAGGAAGGAAGCATTCTATATAGTCGGTCATCATCATACACCGCCGCACATTGATCTGCGTCTCTCTCTATACACTTAGCTACTACATGCAGTGCAGACTGATGTATGTTGTTTGACTTATACTGATTTATATATATTTGTTTTAACACTCAAGTTGGCAATACTGTGTAAATCCTATATAAAACATAGATTGCCGTATAGACAGTGGTAGCGCAAATCTAAGGAATTATGTCAATAGGCGATTCGGCTAGTAACCGTATAGGTACCTAGTTTTTAAGGTGAACTAAAATAGTGTGTTGACCTCGCTTGGAGCAAAATTGTTACCGTTTCTTCTGCACTCCGCTTTAGAAAAGGAACTAAAATTTTCACCATCATATATACATCTATGTTTGATGATGGTTTTCATAAGTAATATCAGAAGTGCCTCAGTTATTTATTATGCATCAGTAATAACTGATTGCAGGCTTTCTGTTGCATTCGCAACTGTGATGCTGCAATTTGTACTCCTATGGTTCTCAGCCAGAGTACAGAAAGCACTGTAGCAAAGCACTGGGCGAAACATATTTAATGTGTACACAAAGCCATTTTACGACTCGATAGAAGTAGAGTACAGAGGTAAAATTTACATTTTCTTACCTATCAGTTAGGATGAAAGGTGGGAAAATGTACATTTTAATGAGCGCAGTCCCCACTAGGATGGCTGACCTCCTCTCACATAAAAAACATCGAGCTCGTTTGTGCTTTGGGAGGCATGTTATGCCGATATGACAGTCGTTCAGCTTTGTAAGATGACTAAGCTTAAAAAAACCGACCAAGTGCCAGTCGGTCTCGCGCATGAAGGGTTCCGTACCATTAGCAATACCAAATTTAAAATTATCAAAAATATTTTTATTATCCTTACTAATATTATAAATGCGAAAGTGAGTTTGTTTGTTTGTTTGTTTGTTTGTTTGTTTGTTTGTTACGCTTTCACGCCGTAACTACTGAACCGATCATCGTGAAATTTTGCATACAAGTTCTTTGGAGTACGGAGAAGGACATAGGCTACCTTTTATCCCGGGAAAAAGTACTATTCCCGAGGGATCGACATTGACGCAGGCGGAGCCGCGGGCAAAAGCTTATAATATAACAAAAAATTAGGCTTTTCGCAATTTTTCTTTTATTTGTCCTAGGACGATGCTTCGTACCGAATTTCAAGATTCTGAGTTCACGGGAAGTACTCTGTAGGATTTGATTCCTTTGCGAATGTTAAAATTTGCGGCCTTGACGGCTTAACTTAGAAGTTTGATTTTTTTCACAGCTTCTAAGGACAGTAGACCTTAATATTTGATATGAATTTCAGCTTGATGCCTCCATACATTCCTGAGAAAAAGGTTTGACAGACAGACAGACGGACAACGAAGTGATCCTATAAGGGTTCCATTGTTTTTTCCTTTTGAGGTACGGAGCCCTAAAAACGAGCGCCATTGTCAGCCACTTACACAAACGAAGAACAAAACAAACCTATCAGTAATTTCGTGAAAGAAAACTTTAGAATTTGTTTCTTGGGATCAAAGCAACAGTGCATAAAATTGTTGTGTGAGTATCGAAGTAACCTTGGTAAGTTACGATTTGTATTATTCCAGTCGCACGGATATTAATTAAACTCGACACAAAGTTATAATGGAGCGGTTCACAATTAAACAACGCAATCTGCGCCATTTTGTCTTTGGATTTGTTATCTCACGTTATTAAATTGTTGTTTGTATGCCATAGAAGGCCAGCTGTTCCACTCACCGCATAAATTGTAAAAGATGGTCAAAGGAATAGGTTTTAAGTGTTAAGAAATAGGCGACGGAGCACCTTTTCAGCTGATCTTGAGTTTTGGTTCTGTAACATTTGACCCGGTGTGTATTAAATTGTTACTAGAACTGGTATTTTATTTTAATATTATATCCATCCTTACCCAAGCTTTTTAACAGTTGCTGAATGCGCGATTAAAACAGCATTCGTGTAATGATATGATTTTACGCCCTTGCTGGTCTGGAAGAAAAGTAAAAACTGTGCACAAATAACTGTAAAAATGAAGACTTTTTTGTCTAGACTGCTCATAAAATTTTCTAACTCACTTATAATTATAGAATCTAACTTATGTGTTTTATTCAATATCTAACTTTTTATTTGGCATACAAAGCATTAATTTATGTATATATTCTTCTACGAGATACTCCCGGTACTTTCCAAGATAGCCTAAAACAAACAATGTATACGACATTGTTTGTTTTAGGCTATCTTGGAAAGTACTGAAATTATTTTAACACACTTTTCACTAACTTGTGTTGTAAGGGAAGGTTTGTATGCAGTTGTTTCACCGGCAGCCGCAGGTCTCATGTCATCATCATCATCAGTTATGCGCAAGAAGTCACAACTTTTCCGAAAATGTTTCGAAAATAACTGAAATCCTTACTAAGCGCTGAATAGTTTATGAGTTGAAACGATGGAAGACTTGTATAAAAGCCCACGCCGACGTTTTAAAGGTGAATAATTGAAATAAACTCATCTTAGTTCTTCATCTTAAAATTCAAAGAAGTTTAATGCCATTACTTTCACAAACAACGTTAAGATTCCTTTTAAAGTCCTACCTAAACAAACATTATAATTCGCAGTAACAGGATCAGCATAAACATGAACACTCTAATCTGTTCCGAGCAGTAAACACCTTTGTTTATTTCCGCCTACTTTAAAATTAAAAAGGTAGAAAAGTTGAACCCTTCACCGGCGGAAGCAGGTCGACGTAACTGAAAAAGAAAACAGTCATATCGATGCAAATTGAACGGTACCTCGACTTACATCGCCGCCCGGTACTAGGCGACGCTTGAACTTATTTTAAACCCAGCATGGGATAGCCTAAGATTCTATGGCAACTAGATCGTAAAAATCTTGCCTTCAGTATCCATTGCTAGGTGAGTTTAAGATTTTACGCAACTGCCAGTAAGGTAGTAAGTAGTCGATGTTGTACAAGCGATGTGATAGCGTCTCACGGAGCCTGCGCGGGTTTGAGATCGATAGCTCAGCCTCCGACCCGGGTGTACAGAGTAGATAATATATAAAGTCGAAACGTTTACAATAGAACTTATAGGAACTGTTTACACATGCTAGAAATGTCGTTAATTGAGATTGCGAGCTGTGATGCGGCTTTCACGTTAGGGATTTTATTTTTGAGGATTATCATACTGTGATAAATTAGTAAACACTTTCTGAAAAGCAATAAAAATGTAACATAACAGTAGTTACTTTTTGAAAATAAAACACTAATCTCAATATGTACAGACACCAAATAATGTATGTTTGAATGTTCGATTGAAAACTCTACCTGATCCTATGAAGCTTAAACTCTGTCTCCCACCTACTCCTGACCTGCTGCACTTGTAACCTATTTCGCGCACTAAACGCACGACAGTCAATGTGTCCACAATGCGCTGATTGAACAATTGCTGGCAGTAGCTGTAGCTTTTATTTGATCTGTGTCCACAGAGATACCGCAACCTGAACCAAATATACAGCTCAATAGCTGCTTTTAAGTATTTTCAATTCGTATTATCGACGATCCCACACTCACAGACGATTTAGACACCATCAGTCTCAGGAGAGACGTTGGCACTCTGTGTGTATTTTACCGTCTATACTATGTGGAGTGTTCTAAAGAACTTTTTGAATTGGTGCCACCGTCACCTTTCTACCACCGCACCGCCCGCCACAGGAATAAAGTCCATCCCCATATCCTTAAAATTTAGGTCTCCAAAAATGTCAGAGCGTCACGTTGTGTTTTTTCCCTCGTACAGCAGATTTGTGGAATGGACTCTCTGCCGAGAATTTCCCTGTCCTTCAAAAGGCATGTTTACAGGTACCTTAAGAGTCGGAAATGCATCAGCACCTCCTCTGGTGTTGGAAATATCCATGGGCGATGGTGACCACTTTCCATTGGTGGCTCGTCTGATCGTTTGCCGTCAAATATAAAAAAAAAAAAAAAACTAAAATACAACAAGTTATATAATAACGATTTGGCTAGCTCCGTGGCGCAGTGGTCAACACGCCAGCCTGCGACACGAGAGTCCCCGGGTTCAATCCCCGGCCAGGTCAACGTGGAAAATGATCTTTTTCAGATTGGCCTGGGTCTTGGATGTTTATCTATATATGTATTTGTTATAAAATATAGTATCGTTGAGTTAGTATCCCACAACACAAGTCTCAAACTTCTTTGGGGCTAGCTCAATCTGTGTGATTTGTCCGTATATATTTATTATTTATATTTATTAACGATGTAAGTAGATTAGTGATTTATGACTGAAAGAAATTAAAACCATGAGTAGCGCTCGTTAACAAATGTTCTTGGTGTAAACTGTAAGTCTGTTTGTAAAAACCTGAATTTAAGGAAGAAATAAGGTTCTTGAGTGAATGTTTTTCTCTTCACTCTCTTTGAGTAACTCCTAAACCACAGACCCGCACCGGGATCAAACCCGGAGCACTCATGTAGCGGGCTAACCATTACGCCACAGAATCCTTCGAATCTACACGTCATACTAATATTATAAATGCGAAGTATATATCTATGTCTTTCTGTCTATTGTCATGACGTTTCATATTCGGTACCGGAATATTTTAACAAATAATATTTCAATGTTTGAACCTAGTTTGAAAGCGATGGCACTGATTTTGTAAAACTGCTTAACTAATTTAGGTGAAATTTAATGTTATGATTGTTTGAGTGAAACAAAAAACTAGTCTTATTAGTTTGTACAGATATGAAGATGTTCGTTATTGCTTCACGCAAAAACTACCGGAAGGATGTTGATGAAACTTTACAGTTGTATATATTTTTTTTTCATATATTTTTTGCTCATATATATTTTTTTACTCATTGTTAGATTAGGTTGTCTCCCAACGCACCTGATGGTAAGTGACGATGAAGACGAGGATGTCGGAAAGATACATGAGCTATAAAATACGCGCACGAAGTCGGGAGAAAAGCTAGTTTTATTGAGTTCAAAAACTCTTCGCCGACCTATCTCAGTGAACCACCCGTACATTGCATTCAGTGGTGGCCACTTGCAACTCGTATTTGTGAACAAATATCCAGATGCATTTCACATTTCACTGACGGGCATATAAAGAGAACTGCTCTTTGAATGGTGCTGCTGCTTTATTGTACCTACAGTACAGAACAATGTTTTATTGAAGTAAAAAGTTGCCTTTTTCTTCCTTTGATACATCGGGGGAGCGTATTGGTTTTAATATCTTGTTGTCTGTCGTTTTTAGGATTCCGTACCCAAAGAGCAAACAGGACCCCATTACTTAGCCTCCGCTATCTATCCGTGAGTCCGTCCGTCTATCTCTATTGGAAATTAAGGGTGGAGGGAGTATACAAAAATGTGTATTTGAGAGCTTTTTGTAGTTAAATATTGTATGATGGTACAAAACCCTTGGTGTGCGATTCCGATTCGCAGATATCATGGATTAAGGCTTTCATAATTAATGACAGTCGTTAAGCTATGCAGATGCTTTTAGGCAGCTTGATTAGGCAGATCTCATAACAGCTTTTGCCACTTACACACTTAAAAAACCGGCCAAGTGCGAATCGGGCTCGAGCACGAAGGGTTCAGTACCATTATCTATAAAAACGGCAAAAAATCATGTCTGTTGAATGGGAGCCCTCATAAAATATTTATTTTTATAGTTTATCATATATTATGAATATTTCTACCTGTTGCTGACATTAATATCGAGCAAAAACGACCGAGTATAGGTGTCCCCTTAAATATTTATTGTATTCTATTTGTAGTATTTGTTGTTATAGCGGCAACAGGAACACATCATGTGTGAAAATTACAACTGCCTAACTATCACGGTTCATGAGATATAGCCTGGTGACAGACGGCCAGACAGACAGACAGACAGACAGACAGACAGACGGCCAGCAGTGGCTCCGCTTTATTACGACGCCACTTTATTAATAGGGTCCCCGTTTTTACTCTTTTAGTACGGAACCCTAAAAACAAACATTTAAGAAATTTAACATAAAATCCTGCAATGTTCACCAGCACTGGGGTCGGATCTGGACCTTCATGGCCGGAGACCGGGCTTGAACAGTTTGCTCTCTTATTTAGGTGACAAAATCTTCAATCATTCCAACATAAAAGCTAAGAGAAAATATTTACACTTGTTAATATAAAATAAACAGTTTGTTTATTTAGTTCGCGACAGTCGCAAACATCTAGTTAGGGCAGAATAGAATTTCTGAAAACAAGTAGAAAGAAACTCGAGACGCTTTCAGCTCACCGTCGCGTCAACTTATAAAGCCTCTTCTGATCTAAACTCGCAGCGAATTTACAAAAAACGAATTTATAAAATAACAACAGAGCCTGATAAGGTCACATCCAACTCTGTGGGGTGGTGACACACCTGGACAGGAAAATGCCTAAAGATTCAAAGTTTCATTTCGAAAATAAGCCTTCTAAAGAAATTATGTGCATTATGCCTGTATCTCACGTTAGTCTCAATGACTATAACTTCTAAAGAATTTTTTTATGTCAATGAACATTTCGGAAATTCTTATTAATTTAAATTATCAACTAGCTGACGCCCGCGGCTCTGCTCACGTTGATCACGCGGGAACAGTTCTTTTTACGGGATAAAAGGTAGCCTATGTTCCCACATATTTCCCATCCATGTAATCGATCAGCCGTTTTGGCGTGAAAGAGTAACAAACATCCATATACACTCACAAACTTCCACTTTTATAATTAATATATATATATATATAGTCAGTATAGTTCAAAAGGTACAGGATGCTGGTGTTTCAGAACCATTTACTGCAGAAACGCCCGGTGAAGTAGCGAAAGCTCGCTTGGAGCTAGGTAAATAGTCCTTCCAAAAAAAAAGTGATAAAGAAACATCCATACGGGCTATGTTTCCTTAACACTTATTGTTTTAGCCCAGTCATATGTCATATAGAATATTGAATAGGTACCATAGATTATTGTTTTTTTCTTCCGTAACAAAAATTAAGCATATTTTTATGTGATTTTATTTTCAACTAGCCTTCGCCCGCGACTCCGCCCGCGTCAGTGTAGATCCCTTGGGAACAGTACTTTTTCCCGGGATAAAATGTACCCTATGTCCTTCTCCGTACCCCAGATAACGTGTATGCAAAATTTCATGATGATGGGTTCAGTAGTTACGACGTGAAAGCGTAACAAACAAACAAACAAACTCACTTTCGCATTTATAATATTACTAGCTTTCGCCCGCGGCTCCGCCCGCGTCAATGTCGATCCCTCGGGAATAGTCCTTTTTCCCGGGATAAAAGGTAGCCTATATCCATCTCCGTACTCCAGAGAACTTGTATGCAAAATTTCATGATGATTGGTTCAGTAGTTACGACGTGAAAGCGTAACAAACAAACAAACTCACTTTCGCATTTATAATATTATATTTAAATATTTAAATTTAATATTTATATTATATTTATTTATTATTTATTTATTTATTATATTTATAATATTAATAGCTTTCGCCCGCGGCTCCGCCCGCGTCAATGTCGATCCCTCGGGAATAGTACTTTTTCCCGGGATAAAAGGTAGCCTATGTCCTTCTCCGTACTCCAGAGAACTTGTATGCAAAATTTAATGATGATCGGTTCAGTAGTTACGGCGTGAAAGCGTAACAAACAAACAAACAAACAAATAAACAAACAAACAAACTCACTTTCGCATTTATAATATTAGTAAGGAAGTAAGGATAAGGATAGTTAAGATAAGGATTAGGATAGGATAAAACTATTGTCTTATTCATATGCTTATATTCATATGCTGGAAGCGTGCGTTTTTTATAATGTGGCACCAATTGGATGTATGATTGAAGTTACATATTATAGGTAACATTTGAGCAGCGGCCAGGAATGAATTCTCATTCATCATACATCAATCATACTTACTTTTACTGGCCAAGTAATGCACGAGTCAATAATTACAAACTTCGTGTCTTCTTTTCACTACATATTGCCTAGGTACATTTCCAAGCATTTTTGAGAAAACTTTTTCTCATTTAGAACATGAATTGAGAATAAGTTTGCAATGGGGAAATGCTGCCAGCATTTTGGGTACTTTGCCTCGATGTGGTGCGTTGGAAGAAGTTTTTTATTTGTAAGTTATTTATAATTTTTTATTTTTATGTTGTTATTAATTATGTTTAATATTAAGTTGAATTGTTTTTTAGTAAAATTGAAATAAAAGTATAGAATAGTTTTAACCCTCCCAAATTTCTCATATTCACAGAAATATAGATGCACTATTACGTAATGTATGTACTTAAACAAACAGAACAAAAATAAATATGAATATGCGCATTCGATCTTATGAGTACAAACGGATCACTAACTGTATAGCTTTTTATGCTTGGATAGGCCATTGCCATCCGGTGCACGACGCTTCGAGCTGGAAATCCGAATAGTTTCAGTGTTATGAGCATAATTTAGTGCTAACGTATGGCTTGATCTTGTTTGGCCTTCTTTACTGACACCTCATTATGTCACGAGTTAAAACAAAGCTGATTAACAATAAAACGCCGGTTATAAGCTTGACTCGCTACTACAAATAAAACTAGTATCATTCAGTAAAAGGTAATTTTTCCCTTGCGGGGTAGACAGAGCCCAGGTCTATAAGACTTTATGGCCACATTTAGCATATTGGTGGGCAATAGCTGGAAAACGGAATTACAATAGTGTTGGGTTGCTAGCCGCATCGCCTAATGACATCATGGCTCAGATTTTCGTCAATTCCCTCGTTGGGCTTTTACGATCTGCACGGGATGAGGAACTGTTAGCACATTCTACATCATCAACTGCTAGCGCATTTTTTTTTTATACCTCGTAGTGATTAAATATTTGCAGTACTGTACTATTATTCCTTTTTTTACATTTCCATTTATGCCTTTTATTATTTCCTCACACAAGATAGTAAAACATAACCACACAAGAAGAACAGAATATTTTTACGCATGTGATTATCTGATATAAGCGATAAGAGTTCTCGTTGAAAGAAGCATATGGAAGTTGAAAGACTATTAAATGATCGGACCTCACGCATATGTCCATATTTCATACTTTTTTTTGATAATATTGTAACAATAGCATGTGATTTAGTAATTGTGTATATAGCAATCAAGAGTAAAAATAAATATTCTTTTTTTGCTTTGTTTTCTTTATTAGTTCCCATAATAAGTACGTTTTATACGTAAATATTATAAAAATTGCACTCTAACAAGACTTTATTTCAATAAATTGTTAAATATAGCGACGAACCGCGTCGTCTTCGCTCAGTAGAATGATCGCTCTATGAGTGCCGACTGCCGACCGCGCTCGGTCCGTCACAGTGACGTCACACGCACCGGGCGTGCAATGCCTTTCGCGGCAGGAACGACATGATGTTAATTATTAATATCTTCGTAAGTAATGGTCCGATTTGGATAATTCAAAAAGAAATATCATTGTAATGTCATGAAGAATAATGTGGATATTAGTCCTATTGAATTTGCTACAACTTTACTGATCATCATTGTGATACTTGGCACCTATTCTTTAAATATTTTAAAAACTAACACAAAACATACTTGAGCAATCCGCCATGGACTAATCAGGAAAAGTATTTTTCGTAACAATATTTTATAATATATAAAATCATCGTAGATAAACGTATATATTCTCCCAGTAAATATTACTGGACAGAGAAATCTCAAACTTTAATTTATTACACGCATGAAAAATTCGCTCTGCGTTTGAAGGTTGGTTGGGTTGGCAAACGGGGAAAAGTTCTATTTTCTTGATTTGCTTGTTACTCTAGTCACAGCGCTCTTTACTTAGCGTTCCTGTTTTATTTTACTTTTGCAATTCACTTTTACTCGCACAGTTTGCGAGAATTTGTGACAAAAAAAATTACGGAAAATCTTATTTCGCCAGCAAGCATTCCATTAGTAGTAGCAAGTCTGTTTGCTAAAAGAAATGCAGCGAAAATGTAGAAAATAGTTCTCTTTGGTATATAGGATCTCACGAAATATATAACATACAAATATGAATTTAAACCAGGTATTATGTAAACTATACGCAACTTATAACTCTAAACTAGAGATATAAGTTGTGTAGTAACACAAGTGGGAACGACATTGAATTTTTGTTTATTTCTTGTAGACAGGAATGACATCTTGGACTTTCGAATACCCAGAGGGGATTCTTTGAGAGTGGCATGTTTTTACACGACTGCCCAAAAAAGGTAGTATAATGTTTTTAGAGTTTACGTGTATATGTATGTGTGTTTCTTTTTTCTACCATAACTCCTAAATGCCTAAGCAGACCCAATGTATAATTATTAGCTGTCACCAGCTTGCATTAGTGTTGCAGAAACAATAGGCTTTCTAATTACGTCTATGAAATAAATGAATAAATAAATATGCCCATTCTCACCTATGGCGCACAAACATGGTCTTTGACTGAGAATCAAAAGTCCAGACTCAAGGTATGTCAGCGGGCGATGGAGCGAAGCATACTCGGCGTTCGTCGAATAGACAGGGTGAGGAACACTGAGCTACGCTCCAAGACCAGGGTTGTCGATGTGGGTGTCAAGTCGGCCAATCTCAAGTGGAATTGGGCCGGACATGTGTGCCGAATGACATCCGATCGATGGGCCCAGAAGGTCACTCTATGGTTCCCTGATGGACGTAGGCGGAGGGGTAGACCGCGAACGAGATGGCGAGACGATATCCAAAAGTTCTTGGCGAACTGGCAGCAGGCAGCGTTAGATAGAGATCAGTGGAAAAAAGAAGGGGAGGCCTTTGCCCAGCAGTGGGACACTTAACAGGCTACTGAAAAAAAAAATATATATACGGACAAAACATCGTGGTATTGCCAAGGGCCTGTTTTAAAGGAACTATGCATACACTTAGCCATCGGGCTTATTGAACCTTAGCTCAGACATCAAGGGAAGCGCTCAGTATTAAGCTTTCAGCACGCTGTGCTCTCATTCTCAGCCTGATTCTAGGCGACCGCTAGTGACGAGCTCCTCGTGTTGCCGAGGAACTGTCTTAAAGGAAATATAATATAGGTATTAATACGTAAAGTACCTGGTATATCTTTATAAACCAGGTACTTTACGTGCTCTTCCACACTGGTTTAGGAGAAAAGAAAAACGATAGAATGTACGAGTTTTACGAGCGAGGATGAAGTTTGCCATCGCACTTAGAAATGATCGATGATGTTTTAAATTAGGGCTATTTCGTTTCCTGTGTGATCTCTCAAGCCATCAAGAGTTGACTCAGAATAGCACTCAATAGTAAATTTTCAGGTTGAATTTCCGGCGGGCTTCATATGAAGTGAATAATGAACGGCTCGTCCTGTTGCCACGGGATTGTTTCAAAGGAAATTATTTAGTTTCCTGTGCATACATACGCCCACTGAGAGAATAGAGGTCAATGAACTAAGCTCGGACTTGGAGGAAAATACTCAATAAGAAACTTTTAGGCTGTATTCTAATTACGAGCCTGGTTGAAGGCGGTCATTTAGTTTTACGAGCTTTCTGATTAGTTTCTGTATATGTGTAAATACCTATATAGGGACAAATCGCACAGATTGAGCTGTCTGTAGGTTGTGAACTTGTGTCGTAGGATACTAACTCAACCAAACTATGCCATCGGTGATACTAATAAATAGGTATAGTAGTGATCGTGTGTGTGATCGTGGTTCGAAAGATACATTAAACGGTCCTAGCTGCGTCTCCCTAGCCAGCCAACCTCTAGGATTGGTGATAGATATGTTACTCCTTCACCTAAAAACTAGTGAATGGATTTTAATGAAATTCGACCCAGTGCTTACACGCCAGCCTGTGACAAAAGGCACCTAATGTGCGTTTCATTAACTAATTAAATCGATGTCTATGTTATTGCTCATCAAAATAATATGGACGATGTCACGGTAAAGACTTTACTCTAGTTACTCTTATATTTAATATTTTACCAATTTCACCTACCATGCCTATCGTGTACTCGCACAGTCCAATCAGGAAACAAATTGTATTATTTAGCATCGCATATTTGCTGCATTCCGCTTCAATACGGCAAATTAGCGTGACCTACATGTTTATTCAAATTGGCATACTGATTTAATATGCCATCAATTCTGCAGCATTGCCACACTTAGTTAGAATAACAGTTGTTTTGTTTAGAACTCAATATTGAATGCACACATTGCATGATGCATTACTAACATTACAACATGAATTATAGATAAAGTTTGTACATACGAGTATTATACACGGTGAAATTTTGATCGTTCTGGGCCCTTAAAGGGATGATTCAGCCCGATGATTTAAACAACTTTTGCCGGGAACTCAAAAATGTTTTTACGTTCCCATACAAATTGACCGGACGGCCGAATTTTTTTATATGGATTGGTCCCAGAATTGGTCTCGTTGGAAAAGTTATTTATATCGATGGCCTGAATCACCCCTTTATGGGTCCAGAACGATCAAAATTTCATTTATAGTTTATTTGCCGAATTGTTGCTATAGGTATGGATACACGTCACTCTTTTTATGTTTTTAAAAATAAAATGGGTACGTATTAATAGTTCAGTGCTCAAACTAAAGAGTCACTCAAACTAAAGAGTTGCAGTAGTTCGGTGTTTTGTTAGAACCGAACTACCGCAACTGAAAATTTTGTTTATTCTTGTGAAAGAGAGAGAGAGCATCGGCGTTTAACCATCAGTGGAACCGTCGTTTCTCCTTCCGAAGAACTGCTCCCTGGACACGAATTCCCATGGTCTACATGGAGATGTTTTAATCGCCTCCGTACTGACGTAGGACGATGTAGGCATTGCACGCTGGGGTTACATCGACCAGAAGGAAGCACAGTGTCAGAGTGGTCATGAACATCAGTCGTGCCCTTCATGTCCCACAGCTGTACAAAAACTAACATTTTCGAGGCTTCTGCGAAAGAAGTACATATAAAAGTAGCGACCTACTGGAAAGAAAAAAATATAATTTTGAGCCAACGACACAACAAGAATAAGTGAAACAGTATTTGTGAATTAATGCAAAAACCAAAACTTAGGTAATGTCAACTAAATAGATAAAAAAAAATCTTTCAATTGTAGGAAGCTAGGTACATTTATCCATACAAATATTATAAATACAGTAACTATGTCTATCGGTCTGTCTGTTAGTTTTTCATGCTTCAATCATTGAACTATAATATTCTTGCACAAATTAAAATTTTGCCAAAATACTTACATTTAATACCATCGCAGCTTCGTAATAATATTTCGCCTTTTGTTTCAGGTATGTAAGAATCCAATTCCTATCTGCTTCAAGTTGCAGTTGTACACGAGCTGGGGTGAGTTGCATCATCAGGTTTTGCGTGCGATTTACCAAGCTTCTTCTGCCGGTAGGCGCGTGTCCATTTCTGGCCATTTGCATTTATCCTACTGTTCATCCGAGCGAGTAACTGATTGTGGTGCGTGGAGCTCGAGACTCAGTTTTGGTATCAGAGTTCTTCGGAAAGCATACTTATATAAAAAATGGATAAACCAAAGTAAGTTCGAGACTTGTGATAAAGAATACTTACTTAACGATACTATATTATATAACGATCCTTTAATTATAAAATATTATAAGAAACACATATAAAATAACACAATATAATACTTGTATGGTACCAGACTTGGTGTTAGATGTTGCTGCTTGCTGGGTTAAAGAGACACAAGATCACGTCACAGAGAAATTTATTGTTCTTGCAAAAATCCCGCCGCACCCAGCAATAATGTAGCCACATTATTGCTGGGTGTGCCGGGAATTTTCTCGATGGCAGTATCAAGCGCTGCTCAATAGTATCGCCGATCGACAGTCTTTAATGGACCATCGATGGAATCTCCATACGTTCTTAGTGCTTATTAAACTAATGCTGGTTCAAACGCTGTCCGCGTGATTTTTTTTCCATATCTTATTTCTTTATTTTAAAGAGTTTATCAGAAAAGAGTTGTGAATGCGAAAAACACCGTTTTTGCATGTTTGCATTAACAATTCTTTTGTATCGGGATCGGAAACGTACATACTACACTCCTGATACATAAAACTAACTATCGTGCAGGTCGTCAACTAAATATTTATGATAGATTATTAAAATCACCTTTGTAGGAGAAAAAATATTTGTCTGGCCTTGTCTATAAAATCTTCGGAAAGTAGTTTTCTCAATAGAACCTGCCCCAGTACGTGCTGAAGACAACAACATGGGCCGAACACTCTGCTTCGCGCTGACCCACATAAACTATAACCATGTTAGGGCCCGGACGCAAAATAAAGACAAATAGAAGGATAACATGTGTTAGAGCAAGTGAAGCACCTGATTTTTGTTACGTAAGGTACGTTCGGTAGGGTATTTTTTAACTTCGTAGCTTTATCGATATTGCTTTTACGAAAGATCGATGTCTCGATCTCGAAGCTGCAGTAATAAAGGACAGAGAGCCTGCCCAAATGAGATCCAATAATGTCGGTTTGTCCTATTGAAACACATTTTGATAATATAGGAGTTTTTCAAAATATTCATATTAAACATTGAAAATTCTTCCACTAAAAATGAGTTTATAGGTAGCTGCCCGGTGAACTTCATTTCGCAATTTGTTATGGCAAAAATATGTACTATTTTTCAATCGTTCAAAATACCGGTTTATAGGATACTAGCAGGTCCTGGTAAACTTCGATTCGCAATTTTTTGTTGTAAATATTTCTTAAGTTTTAATGGTAATTTTGTTACATCCATCAAATAAAAATTGATCCAGCCGCTCTTAAGTTATGTTTTCTATATAGATATACTATTTGTAAAAATCCAAACTGTCTTATTCAAATGTTTAGGAACATAAAATGATAAAACTTTTGTTATAATATTAATAACAATATTTACGATTCAAATAAAAAAAAATATTTTTAATATAACGTTTTACTCTTTGTACGTCTCACCAAATATCACGTAAGTTTTTGTCCTTGTATCCAGTGGCATATCCCCATATGATATATGAGTTGCATCTGGTCCTCTTTATTTGTGTCCTTTCTATCCCGTAATAAACTTATCCGCTCCTAACACAATATTTTTACGGGTCTTCGATATATTTCGCTTTATTGCTTCTCTTTCACGAATGAATAAAGGAATCTAGCATGTTCCGAGTATTGAAATAAGATAGTGGAGGTAAGGGTAGGGATATTTGGTGTGAACTAGGGTTGCTAGACAATCGAAATCCGATCAGGATAACAAATTTCCCTAAGCGATAAGCAAATTCAATTCTGACCACATCCTTACTTAATATTATAAATGCGAAAGTGAGTTTGTTTGTTTGTTTGTTACGCTTTCACGCCGTAACTATTGAACCGATCATCATAAAATTTTGCATAGAAGTTCTGTGGAGTACGGAGAAGGACATAGGCTACCTTTTATCCCGGGAAAAGTACTATTCCCGAGGTATCGACATTGACGCGGGCGGAGCCGTAGGCGAACGCTAGTAGTTCATACGTTGTTCTTTGCCTTGAGATATCAGTAAAGAAATGTGATAAATGTTTTAGAAATTATTAATATCTAAAGGTGAAACTTAAAATCATTGTCTTGTTTAATAATTGATTTGAAATTCATTGCACACCTGTTTTGTTATTTCAAAGTTTATAATTTACTTGATTGTAAAATTAAAACAAAAATAGTTGTGGGAGCCCTATGTGGAGGTATGAATAAGACGACTGATGAATGTTAAATAAGTAGTACATAATTTATTAGCCAACATACAGAATTTATATACAGATTTATTTTAGTTTAAAGTTACTATTTCGTTTTTGGAATTGAACCAATCAGCGTCGCGCGGCTGCGCCCGCGGCTCGGTGTCCCGGGTGTGCAGCAACGTAAATAGTGCGCGCTCGCCGCGGCGCTCTCAGTGTTAGCCGGGCCGGGCGTCGGTACAGATGTATGCCACATATCTCCCCCTCAAGCGAAGCGTATGGTCTTCTTCACAGTTCTGCCTGATCGTGTGATGTAAGGTTCTGACCGCGCGATCTTCTCAGCAGGTTGCCCCAAATTGGAAGTGTCCACATTAGCAGGAACATGTTCAAATTCCTTGAGAATGTAGGCTGGCTTCAACCTGTCTAACGACACGGTTGTTGTTCTCAGTGGCAATTGGATCTTGAAAAACTTGTCGTACCGTTCAAGTACTTCATACGGGCCATCATAGGGAGGTACAAGCGGCGCTCGGACAGTGTCATTTCGCAGGAATACGTGTGTGCATGTTAAAAGGTCCTTATGCACGAATGGTTTTTCAATATTATGACTGCGTTCTGTAGTAGGTCGAAGTGATGCCATTGTAGATGTTAAATGACGAACGAACTCTGCGTCTTCCATGTCTGTCTTGGTTGGCTCCACGAAGTCTGAAGGTAAGCGCAGTGTTGTGCCGTATGTCATCATGGCTGGAGATATATTGTTTTCTCGCAATGCTGTGCGCAGGCCGAGCAGTACTGTAGGTAATTCAGTCGTCCATTGTGTCGACGCGCCTCTTGCCATAAGTGCTGCCTTCAGGACACGGTGCTGTCGCTCCAAAAATCCGTTGGATTGTGGATGAAAAGGAGAAGAACGTATCCTGGTGATCCCAAATCTCTTCAATAGACATTTGAAAAGAGCAGACTCGAATTGACGTCCTTGATCAGTCGTAATGCGTAGTGGGCATCCAAATCGTGCTATCCAGTTGTCGTAAAATGCTCTTGCAACCACTTCAGCAGTTATTTCGCGTACTGGTACAACCTCCAACCATTTCGTACAGCGATCAATCATAGTGACACAGTATCTGCAGTCTTCTGAAATCTTCATTGGACCTATTATGTCAATGTGTAAATGCTCCAGACGTCCAGATGGTTTAATTTTGCCCAGTAGAGTAACGGTGTGCCGATTGATCTTCGCTCTTTGACAGCCGATACATGATCTTGCCCATGCGCCGATATCTTTGTTCATAGTTGGCCAGAAAAATTTCGATGCAATTAGCTTTCTCGTAGCGCGCACGCCGGGGTGGGAGAATTCGTGTTGCGCTTTATAAGCGGCAAAGCGATGCTCCTTCGGCAGATACGGGCGCGCAGTCGACGTCGAGCACTCGCAGGCGATAGGTCGTTTCACTCCGTTCATTTGCACGTTGACAAACTTCAAGTTCGTTTGTTGTTTCAATTTTGCGAGTTCTGCGTCGTGTTCCTGATCGATAGCTATATGTGTGTAGTCGAGTGTTGATGGACAATCAATCTCTTCCAGGCGAGACAGTGAGTCGGCGACGACAATCTTTTCTCGTTGTAGGTATTGTATGCGCGTGCAAAATTGGCTAATGTAGTGTAGCTGTCGTTCGCGTCGGGGCGTATCGCTGCTGCTAGCCGACTTAGTCAGCGCGTAAGCAAGCGGTTTGTGGTCAGTGAATATCGTGACTTCGCATCCCTCAATAAGTGGTCGAAAATGTTTCGTTGCAGCGTACATAGCAAGTAGCTCTCGGTCGTATGTGCTGTATCGACGTTGTGTTTCGCTCATAGTTTTTGAGAAGAAGGCTAGCGGGATCCATTTTTCTCCATTCTTTTGTTGCAAGACGGCTCCAAGACTGTGACTAGATGCGTCTGACATAATGCTGAGTTCAGCTCCATGGATGGGATGACTCAAAGTCGTGGCTTCTAAAACGCTTTGGCGGCAGTTTTTAAAGGCTTGTTCGGCTTCGGGTGTCCATGCTATTGGTGATTTATCGTTCTTCTTAGTGTTGTGTAGATATTTGTTGAGTTCGGCTTGCATTTCAGCTTGATGAGGTAGGCAGCTCCGGTAGAAGTTCAACATGCCCAAAAATCTTCGTAGCTCCATGACATTTTTTGGCTGAGGGTAATCGGAAATAGCCTTTGTTCTTTCTTCTGTGGGTCGTATTCCTTCGCTAGATACTTCGTAGCCGAGGTAACTTATCTTCGTTTTACCGAATTCACATTTGTTGATGTTCAGTGTTACGCCATATTTGTCCAGCCGCTCCAGAACTTCCTTCAGGATTGTTTTGTGGCTCTCTTCGTCTTCTGAATAGAGCAAAATATCGTCAACGAAACAGAAGCAGTTTTCTTGGCCTCGCAGCACTTCATGCATAAATCGTTGAAAAGTTTGGCTTGAATTGCGCAGCCCCATCGTCATGGAGTTGAACTGGAATAGTCCAAATGGTGTAATCACGCAAGTCTTCTGTGCATCTTCTTTTGCGATAGGTATAGAATAAAATGCTTTCTGCAAATCAAGTTTTGAGAAGATTTTCTTGTTATGCAGTTGATGTGAGAAGTCCTGGATTCGTGGAATTGGATATCTGTCTGGCAGTGTAGCAGCGTTGAGACGTCTATAATCGCCGCATATTCGTAGTCCTCCGTCTTTTTTCTTTACGACATGTAGCGGGCTGGCCCATGGACTTGAAGATGGTTGGCAGATTCCCTTCTCCATCAGGGCTTGAAATTCCTCTTTCGCTGCTTTGAATTTGTCGGGAGGTAGCGGTCGAGCACGGCTGTATATAGGACGGCCAGTTGTTTCGATATGATGCACGATGTCATGTTTTGGTGGTGTCTTCAATGTCAGAGGTCTTAGTACGTCAGGGAACTTCTTCAGGATGTCGTAATAATCTTGGTCGCTGCTGATGATGTGAATTGTCTCAGGTATTGCGTGAACTTGCATGGCGTTGACGTACAAATTGGTCACGGTGTCTATTAGCTTCATTTGATGCAAATCGACGAGCAGCTTGTAATGACGTAAGAAATCAGCTCCAATAATCGAAGAGTTAACGTCCGCGATTATGAAGGTCCAGCTTAACGAACGACGTAGGCCCAGATTCAACTGCATCGTCTTCTGCCCATACGTAGCTATAGGTGTGTTGTTGGCCGCATATAGTTGAAAATCGTTTGTTGCAGGTTTTCTTTTGTTTTTGGCAGCGTACACGGAAATTTCGGCACCCGTGTCGATAAGGAACGATTCTCTGGTGTCTCGGTCGAAAACGCGTAGGCGGTTGCTTGCTTGTGGTACACCAACGTCCGCCACGGCCGGTGCAGTTATTAGTTTTCCGACTTTTTTGTCCTCCGTGCACAAGGCGATTCGCATCGTCGCGCCTTATCTCCAAATCGGTAATGATATTTGCATTCCCATGTTGCATCATCGGGTCTCCTTTTGTTCTCACGGTGATTAGACTTCGATCTCGAACGGGCTCTATAGCGAAAATTACGACGGTATGGCTGTCCTCTTCCTTCACGCAATTCCGATATCTCCAGTGACAATTTCTCAAGTTGTTTTGATAGTACCTCGAACTGGATCGAGCTAATAGTTGCGCCGTCCCCGTGAGCCTGAGCAGTCGTGTGCGCGCGCGCGTGTGTCGATGTTGTAGGTGTCGTAAGCGAAGCGATGTTTGATGATTGCGAATATTCTAGCATCTTATCAGCCATTGCAGCTAGTGTGTCGAGTGACGATTCGGTGTTGACGGAGAGAACGACTCGTACTTGTGAAGGCATTTGATTCATCCATTCGATTTTCAGGCCCTCTTCTGTGATCATGTTTCCGCCGAGTTCTCGCATCCTTCGTAATAGCTGGGTAGGTTTCTGATCGCCAAGTTCTAGGCCGCTGACGAGTTTCTGGAAGTTCTTGATCTCGGATTGTTCGTAGACTGAAAGTAGACGTTGCTTCAAAATTTTGTACTTGTCCGTAGTAGGTGGGTTGTAAAGAATGTCTGTTACTTGCTGCAGATCCGCCGGTTGAAGTTGCTGTAATGCATATTTGTATTTCTGGTCGTCTGACGTCTTCAGGGGTTCCACAACAGCTTCAAATTGGATGAACCACGCGCGGGGATACTCTCGCCAGAAAGGAAGTAGTCTGGACTGCACAGATACAGCGGCTAGGTCCACACTGCTCGTTCCCAATGCTTGTTCATGTTTTGCAGCTCCTCCATGATTTCCAGCTCCACCACATTTATTTTCTTCCATAATGACAGGTAAAAGGGGTCACCAATATGTGGGAGCCCTATGTGGAGGTATGAATAAGACGACTGATGAATGTTAAATAAGTAGTACATAATTTATTAGCCAACATACAGAATTTATATACAGATTTATTTTAGTTTAAAGTTACTATTTCGTTTTTGGAATTGAACCAATCAGCGTCGCGCGGCTGCGCCCGCGGCTCGGTGACCCGGGTGTGCAGCAACGTAAATAGTGCGCGCTCAGTGTTAGCCGGGCCGGGCGTCGGTACAGATGTATGCCACATAGTAATAATAATAGTAAATTTATTTCAGACACATAATCGCAGGCATTACGTTACCAACTTGGTGTTTGTGAAATACTAGCATGACTTTCTAGCATAGGTATTCAAATGCAAATATTTTGATAGAATTAACAATGTTTTGTCAGGAGTTTGTGGGTACAGATACAGGGTCAACACGTACAGTACTAAAATAAAGGCAACATGACGATCAATATAAAATATCAGACATTTACGAGAAATGTACATTTTGTAGGTACACAACAATTTGGATTCGAATAGCTCTGCCACAATATAATAAATTCAGCATCGCATAAAATCGCCTTTGAAATGTTTAAATTTATTTACAAGTAAACTTAAATTTTTACATACATAGTATCAAGTCTTTTTCCCTTGCGGGATAGACAGAGCCTAGGCCTATAAGACCTTGTGATAGTGCGGCGTGTAGATGGAAAATGGAATCAAATAGTGATGGATTGTTAGCCGCATCGCCTATTGACATGATTCCGCAGATTTTAGCCCAATCACTCGATTAGCTTTTACGATGATGATGATATGATGCACAGGAAGAGAAGCAACTAGCACATTCTACGATTTTTCTTTTCTCCCAGACGAGCATGAGAATTAGATTACATTTTTATCTCATTAAATCTATCAATAATAATAAAACTGTAGCGTGACTAAATTTGAGATATAAATATCTTAAGACTTTTTCCTGGTTCGGGCGTGACTATAGATATAGTTTAGATGACAGATCAACTAATTTTTAATGACTGTCTGTAACAGTATAGAACAAAAAGTACTGGTCTGATTTACTTTACATTTTGGTGTGGTAAATTATTTAATAACAGTTGCTTATCTTTTATTTCAGTTTATCCCGAAAAAAGGGTAGGTAGTATGTTGTGAGCACTCCCGCAAGCAAAGGCTAATTTAAATTTAAATTTCTTATCCGTACGTAAAATTATGACAAATGTAAATAAAAACTGCGTCATGAAACGATTACCGCCCTCCGATGTTAAAATATTCGGTTACACCGACACATGTGTACGCTTATTCGACATCGCAATTCATTATAATTTTGTATTCTGAGTATTATTTAAATACGTTGTTTAAGCGAAAAACTACTTCAGAAGTTGCTTCAAAACGTATTGTTAACAAAAAGGCAAAATAATTTATTGAATTAGTAGGTTAAAAATATAAACTAATTAAACAGAGAAATAAAGAAACTTTAGTAAGTTTATTTATTTATTTCCCTACAAGTCTTCTAAAATATTATATATTTGATCATAAGAATATATTCAATTACCTAATTATACAATTTATACATATAATCCATACATACAATACAATTAAAAAAAAAACGTATGAATCTGACTATATCTACTATCAAACCTCGGAGATTTGTCGGTCGTGGTAATCGATGTTTCTAATATTTTCATTACAGAACCTTAACATACAGATAGCCTCCGTGGCACTGTGATTAGCACGCCAGCCTGCTACATGAGAGGCACTGGGTTCGATGACCAGCGTGGTCAAATTGTACTTGTACTTATTTTACAGGTTTTTGTCCATGGTAGAGTCACAGGTTCAGACACGTAGAGACCAAGTATGGATTGAGTTTCTTTCGGCGTATTCTTCTCACCAGTGGTCGTTCCGAAACGCTAGTAGTATTTCGAATAAGCAATTATTAAAAAAAATATATATAAGAAATAAAAATGTTCAAAAAGAGATTCATGTATCCAATATTTAATAAAAATCTTTGACTTTTGGCGACCCAAGGTGGTTTGGCGTCAGACAAACGTGAAAAATTGCCAAATCATATTACAGCATGATGTCGTTCTAATAGCAAACCCCGGGCTCCGACGCACCACAGCTGAGGATGCAACCGGAAAAACGCTCAAATGATAATGATGAAAACATAAATATACTTAAAATATTTATCAAATGCAAATATAGGAACGTACCATATTTCTCCAGACGTTTTAGCCGGGTTACGTCAACCATGCTTACCGTGACTTAAAATTTTTAATGTAGTTGTACTTAAAATATCCAGATAATAAAAACATCGGATATGTAGAGCTTGTTGGCGAATGGTATTTATTATATTCAATAGCCTGCACAATTTATCAACACTTGAACTGAAGTGGAAACCGCAAAATGGCGCCTTAACAGTGGTATAATTGGATGTTGAAAGTTCAATTAAAGCGCATTATAACAAAAAGCAAAAATGTCCGTAGATATACGACTATAATTTATTTATTAATATCAAGTATACAAATAGGTATTACTTATTATTACTGTTATTTTTCTATTCATTAATCTCTGTTTACTACTTGGTTTGGTGCAAGAAATTTGAGTACCCCCATGCTTCAGAAGGTACGTTGAGCCAAAAACTAGTCTTGACCACTTGCACACGCGGAAAAACAAACAAATACCGCGTAAATTACATCGCATGTGTTTTACTTGCAATAAATCTATATATATAACAATAAATAGATATATGTATAATCATTAATCACACTGTTTGAGACAGCACACTGAGTTATTTATTATATAAGTACTAGCTTTTGCCCGCGGCTCCGCCCGCGTCAATGTCGATCCCTCGGGAATAGTACTTTTTCCCGGGATAAAAGGTAGCCTATGTCTTTCTCCGTACTCCAGAGTACTTGTATGCAAAATTTTATGATGATCGGTTCAGTAATTACGGCGTGAAAGCGTAACAAACAAACAAACAAACAAACTCACTTTCGCATTTATAATATTAGTAAGGATGATACTATTAGGTATATTGATGTTTTGAAGAGTCCTTCTAAGTATTGACGTAATTACTATCTCTCGCAAAACAGGCCTGTTAAATATTGATAGTATGTTTTGGAGTTTACTTAGGACGATGAATATTGAACACGTTCATGGTAATGTTTGGTGTTCTTAAATCCAATTGTTTTTATTGTTCTGAAATAACTGATATTTATTCTTGCCATACACAGAATTCATGAATAAATTCCACTCTGAATTCTGATAAAGAATGACCCACATATGAAAACAGAGTCAATAAAATTTTGCACGCGTCTGTACCACTGAGCATTTCACAAACCTGGGCCAATGTTGGCTTACATTGGCCGTCCTTCGCCATATTTCATACAACCGTTACATTTTTTGTTCACAGTGTTCTATATGTGGTATGCTGGACTAAATAAAACATATATTTCTGCCCGATTTTTTTTACAAGAAAGACGCGTGGTATTCATATACACTTTACGTTTTACTCCAGATAACGTTTCAGCCGGGTTGGATGACTGATGCAACGAAAAGTCTTCTTTACTGCGGAACCCTAAAAAACAATATGTTCGCATTACATCTCGTTTGTGTAAAGATGCCATCCGTAAGTTTATAAGAAATTGAAACCATGTGTCCCCAGTGAGATAGATTCTGGGATGTGAGAAAAGTCAGCCAGTGACAGGAGCGTGTGGAAAAAGTGCGTATTTGAAGGAGAGGTTTTGCATGACAATGCTGGGTTTTATAACCTTTGAAGATCGGAGAATAAGTGACACCAAACCAATGTTGCTGAAAGTGCTTTCTTATGTCCAGTCTACGGAAGACCTTGTCGTTTACGAATTGGCCTGTATAACCACGAAAAAGCATGTTGTCATCGTGACATTGTTTGAATCGTCTATGAAGACGGGTAAAGCCGATGATTATCATAAGTTTAGTGTCTGTTACGTCAAATGAACCACTGATTTGACGTTACTTGACATCATAATTAGCTTATTTCTTAATTTAATAAGAAAATAATATAAGCTTTTAAACAAGTGATTGATACCGTGGCTTTAATTTAGCATCATTGATTTAGCATGGTACAAGTATAACATATCATTAACTTTAACTATAACTCTACAAATGTTATCCACGATCCTTTAGCCATACCTATATTTCAAAATCCAATGCTTTTAGAAATGCTCATTATCACTGTCGTCATCGTTACTTCAATCGTATCCTCCAACCAATATGTTACAAAATATAATTATACAGAACAGGAAAAGAAAAAAAGTACAAAAAGCGGTCTTATCACGCAGCGCTGTATTCCAGGGTACCTAACTTTGGGTTGGAAAATTATGAGAAAGATATTAAGCTCTTGTCAATTATTTCTTTTCTTTAAATTTTATATAGGGTATAATTGACGTCAATGTTTTTCTGGCGTTGGCCAAACATTTGTGTACGAAAGTATGACACTGTTTTGTAGCAAACGTTGGCGCCAAGTTGGCCAACTCGTGTAATGTCAGCCATTTGTCGTTTTAATCATGTGTTTCGTTATTTCCCAGCGGAGCGGCGCATGACATATACTGTTATTGAATAATCGCTTCCATGTTCTTATTGACGAAGTTCAAATGAAAAGGTGGAGCTATTTTTGAGATTGCCATTGCTCAGTTAATGGGTGTGAAGCGGTAGTGGCTTAGTGGTTTAATGGCTCAACCCATAAGCGAAAAGTCCCCGTTTAAACCCTCCCCGGGCCGACTTGTACCGCTGTTTGTATTCGAATAAAATATTCTATAATAAATTAAATATGTTAAAACATATCGCGAGTGGATAGACGGTCTAACATTCAATACTTTCTATTGGTATAAAGTTTGGTAGGTAAACTAAAAAGTGCAAACAACAAAATAAAAACTATCCTTGACGTAGATTCAAATCGTGTCTAGCAATTGCCTTTAATTTTAGCGACTGGTTTCCTCTGGTATTTAAACATATTTTTAAACATTATGAATCATCATATCAGCCCCAAGAAGTCAACTGCTGGACATAGGCCTCTACTAAAGATTTCCAAAATGACTGTTTGGAAGCGACGAAACGATCGTCCGACTACTTGGTCTGTGGATGTGCGACGCTGCGCTTGCCGGTACGTGGTTGCTATTCATGACACCTGAACAACAGAAATCATGTTCACTTTTAAAGCAAAAGAAAATGGTTTAAATCTTAGGGTATTTCTTACAGGAGATACGGAGGAAAAGTAGAATATACATACAACACAACAGTAAACACCGTATTTAATTCAGTAAAACGAAATTTCTGCGTTTTTTATTCTTTTATTCCTGCACTTTAAACAATGGTTTTATTCCAGAGAGATACAGTATAGGTGTATTTTTTGATCTCTTTATTTTATTCAAGATTCATAAATAACAAGTTATTTATTATTTATGAATCTTGTATATACCTTAAAGAGAAATTCCGCGTAGGAAGCATGTTACCACCAACTAAACTAAATAACGCTCACAGAGAGTGATTCGCTCAAACTCATTTCTGTTTTCTATTTTATGGCTGTCGCGGAAATTATTCTATTCCGAAAATAACTCGCTACAGACTGATAAAAATGTAATCATTACTTTAATGCGAGATTATTTTAGGGAGTTTTATTTATGCTTAAACTAGCTTTCGCCCGCGGCTCCGCCCGCGTCAATGTCGATCCCTCGGGAATAGTACTTTTTCCCGGGATAAAAGGTAGCCTATGTCCTTCTCCGCACTCCAGAGAACTTGTATGCAAAACTTCATGATGATCGGTTCAGTAGTTACGGCGTTAAAGCGTAACACAAAAACAAACAAACAAACAAATAAACAAACAAACAAACTCACTTTCGCATTTATAATATTAGTAAGGATAAGGATAGTAAGGATATACTTAATATACATAAGAAAATAGTTATTTCTTAGCTGTTAAAAATAAATTGAGCAAAATATCTTTCTTATCTTTTAGGGTTCCATACCTCAAAAGGAATACAATGGAACCCTTATAGGATCATTTTGTTGCACGTCTGTCTGTCTATCTGTCAAGACCCTTTTACTCAGGAACTCGTAGAGGTATCAAGCTGAAATTTATATCAAATACCAAGTCTACGGTCCCTTGGATCTGTGAAAAAATCAACTTCTAAACCAACGCAATCAAGAGATACAGCCCTTTATGGGAATCAAAACCTACAGGGTATTTCCCGTGAACTGAGAATCTTGAAATTTGGTACAAAGCAACGTATAAAGGAAAAATTGCGAAAAGCATACGTTTTAGTCACATCATATAATAAAAATATTTTTAATAATTTTAAACTTATTATAGTATAGATCATTGAATTAGAGTATAGATAATGGTACGGAACCATTCGTGCGCGAGTCCGACTCGTTCTTGACCGGTCATTTTTAGGGTTCCGTAGCCAAATGGCGAAAAACGGAACCCTTATAGATTCGTCATGTCTGCCTGTCCGTCCGTATGTCACAGCCACTTTTTTCGAAACTTTATGAACTATACTGTTGAAATTTGGTAAGTAGATGTATTCTGTGAACCGCATTAAGATTTTCACACAAAAATAGAAAAAAAAAAAACAATTAATTTTGGGGGGAATTATTTGAGTTGATTGAATGAAAGGTGAATTTCGAGTTCCCGTTCTAAGTATGGGGAATACTTAGAACGAGAACTCAAAATTCACCTTTCATTCAATCAACTCAAATATAAAAATAAACAACGAACTAGAAGAAATTTTATATTATGTCACTTGCTGCTACGGAACCCTTCATGGGCGTGTCCGACTCGCACTCGGCCGGTTTTTATTTTCTTGATAACTTTACAACTCACAGCGCGGATCACGTCAAGTATCGGCAAATTTCCAGCGCCCGACAAAGGCTAAGATCTCAAAGAAATGCCGCTAATATAAAATATCTATTCCCAGGCCGATCCACGGCAATTAATAAGTAATTTAAACGAATCCATGAGTCGGCTACAGTTATAATGGCACTAAATTTGTATCTAGTATACGTAGATGCAAAGATAGATTTGATCTCTACAAAATTAGGAAAAAAAGTCATCTTATTATGTTTATCTATACACAAATAAACAGCTAGTGATTAGCTAGTCCAAAGCCAATTCTATTTTAATTGTGCAAGTCTACTCTTGAAGATATTTTCTTCAAGATCACCAAACAATCATCTTTGATGAGTTGCGGCTACTAAGCTAAATATCGCCGCTCCAAAAGTGTGTTTCTCTGAAACTCATTTGCGTCGGTGCTTGAGCTAGGCTTTGTGTCGCGGAAATTACTCTATTTCGTGATATTACTGCTCCAGAACTTGATGTTTTCCATGTTAAAATTATTTTTTGCCCCGCAGTATGACGCCTTAATCAGCACCTTTGAATTTTTAACAATACTAACGTTCTGTATAACTACGAATTTTTTTGTGAAATTTTGGTTTAATTTGTAGTTGTATATAAAAAGGTATAATGTTTTGTGAATTACATTGGAATTACAGATTTTTTTTCAGTTTCACAGTGCGGCTCTGGACTACTTCGTGGTTTACATTTGCCCTGATAAATACCTCCGGACGAGGTTGTAACTTCAAACGTAATAAATAAAAAGTTAACTACACAAGTAGGGTTGGAGTCCTCTAGATAGCCAATGAAATGAAATAAAATTTGGCCTGGATAACATGTTTTTCCAATATTATTCCCACATCATATAACAGCATGAATAGTTTTATCTGACATGCTATCATAAATAGTCATCCTCGGTCTACGAAACACAACGACTGAGTAATGAGTATGTGACATGCGGTTGGGGAAAGAGACAGATAATGAAACGAATATTCTCATAACACACAGAGATTCAAAACTTAGTGGCTGTAAAAAGAGCTTTCTAAATAAACATAAATATAAAAAATATTTATGGACCCAAAAATTTACGAACACACTTTTATTTCCGTAGCAGAAGGGCAATATTTCACGAGTAGTGCTATAACAGCGCTATAACGGCTGCGGCCAGGTGCAACACTGTTGTATGCAGTTTTGAGGGCCATGCGTCATGTGCAATCACGTGAGCCCAGGGGGTTACAGCCTCCCTCTTCGTATCTATATAATCTCAGATAGGTACAGTATATATTATTACGCTATTTGATCAAACTATTTTTAATGGTATAATTAGGATAATAAAATAATTATAAAACCTACGGGTTTCACTCCGGGTGGGCTGGCAAAAGTGAAAACGTGAATTAAAGTTTTGCATTTTTGAATATTTTGGAATGGTTATGGAATAATTCCGCACGAACTGCTTTATTTATTAGTATAATTAAAATACAATACTCATTTCTCGCGCTAATCGTACACAAACATGACAATTTATATTTTCGCTGCGTGGCAGAAAGAGAGATATTACTTCCTATGCCGCGCCGGCGGTCTCACGTCACGTGTCCCACTTAAGAATTTTCGATGAGGTTACGTGTCCTGGCGCGAGTTCAACATTTTTACCCATCCCAAAAGTGCAAAACGCCGCTAAACAAGTTTCCCTTCAAAAATATCAGGTCTTCAGCTGTACTTAAGATAATCCTTAAGGATTTCCGATACGATCACTTGAAAGTGGCATGCATCCAGCGCCTTATTGCAAAGTCTCGTGCGCTTGCCCATGAGGTCGGAATTCGAGTACATTTCTACCCCAACAGTCTTTGGTTAGACGAGCTACCTACTACGTTCTTCTTCTTAATAAGCTTTATTGTTGTGATTAAATGATGTCGTGACTAGACCTCAACTCTATGAACACCTTAACTTTAAACATGTATACTCTTTAGTTGGCAGTTTACGTGGGTTTACACAAATTATCGGCGCACACCGCACGATAAACAAATATCAAAAGCACCGATGAAGAATCGCTTTGTGGCTACAAAATCATATTCAGCGTAGTACGTGAATTGACCACATTGTGGTTTCGGTAGCAAGTTATCTGGCTATTGGGGACATTATCTTGACACCCCCTTGACTTGAAACCTGGATTTGTTTACTCGGATTCTTGCCGCATAGCTACTGCATGAGAATCAGTTGTCACGAGCACCGATGTAAGCTAGGTTGGCTTTGTGGCCATAGATACAACATGGTACTCCATCCAACCAGTGGCGTAGCTAGGAAGGGGGCAGACCACCCTGTGTGCTATTCATTGGTACAGAGAATGTTACTCTCAAAAAAATATAATCTAGCAGAGTAACACCATTACGACTGCCGTCAAAATCGCGTAAAGATCGCAGGGTGTTCCGATTCGCAATCCCTGTCCCACTCGTCCCATCCCGTCGATAATAATTCGCCGGCACTGCTAGTTGCGCCACTGACTCTTATTGACCATAGTCTGGTTTCAGTAGTAGGTACTCTCTGGTTATTGGACACATAATCCCGACCCCTCTGACTGGAAACCTGAATCCACCCTTGTTGGCAGTTTCCGCGGGCTCACACGAGTTCTCGCTTCACAGGTCTCGAACGAGGATCAATAGTCACAAACGCCGATGTAGATTAACTTTGTGGCCATAGAATCTATGCAACGTGATATTCAAAACGACCACACCTCTGTTTCAGCAGCAAGTATTCTCTGACTCCTCTGTCAAATATTTAAGTGTTCTTGTCATTGACATTGTGTGGAAAGAACCGCACACTAATAGTTTTTGGTCGGAATAATGGAACAAATAAATATATACCTAGGGACATATCATACAAATTCAGCTAGCCTCACAGTAAGTTGTGAACTTGTGTCGTAGGATACTAACTCAACAATAATAAATGTTATAATAGATACTTATATAGATAAACATCCAAGACCCAAGCCAATCTGAAAATGATCGTATCCATCATGACCTCGGGATCGAACCCGGGCACCCTCGTGCCGCAGGCTGGTATGTTAACCACTGCGCCACGGAGTGAAATGTTAAAACGCAGAATGGTTCCATTGCCTTCTCCATTTCACACAGTACAACACTTTTCACACCATAAAGGTGCATTACGTCATCATTTATATCACGCTTAACGAGTGATAGCCAACTCACCTTTGCCACAATCATGTTTTACACACAATTAAATAGAGAGTTAGAGTGCCGCCAGCCATGTATGCTATAAAGTAGTAGCACCACAGCTGGAAAGACTAGACATATCGCAATTGCTCAGAGTGAGAAATAGCCCGTCTCCGCAGCAATCTGCAAAGAGCTAAGCTTGATAAATCGTCGCGGACATATGCAAGATGGGCTGTCACCACAAACTTTCTGGCAGGCAGATCTCTATGGTTGTGGAGAAACTTAGATAATGCGCGAACAATCTAAATTTTGTTAAGTAAGTTTATTTTATCACTTTTTCGTGTCGAAATTTATCGCTGATTACAATTACAGGTATGACAAGCTATATGGAGCCATTTGCACAGATTAAGGCCCTAAGTAAGACGCTTATGGTCCTTTTGAGGTGAAAAGCGTTACCAATGACAGTCAAATTTGTACAGTTTCTTTGCGCTCCAATTCTCGCTAATCAGCGCTGTGCATGACTTAGTGTTTTAGCAAGAGAGAGTTAAGAAAAAAAGCAATGACAACCAAAATTGAGGTTTCTATTTCCTTTAATACGTGTAGTCCCGCCGCTTATCAAAGCACTTTCCTATGTCAATAATTACGAGAGAAGATTGGTGCTCCCGCTCCCACACATTAACTAACTTATGTTAACAATTGTTACACTATGTTAGGAACTGTTAGATAACTCCTACACTGATTGAAAATATTTGCTAACATTTTACATACACGCTTACACCTCCAATTCGAATCCCCGACACCGCACTCTCCGTTTACCCCGCTCAAAACCTGTATAAAATTTTAACAAACAAAACATAACAATTGTGTGATTTTGATACAATTTGTTAATACCATTTTTTTAATGTTTACTAACATTACCTAACATGAAAACATTCCTCAACATTGTGATCAAATGTTCACTAACATATTAAACATTTTCTAAAAGCACTGGGAGCACCAGAATACAGATTATCGACTCACGCCGTAACAATTTCCTTGCGTTAAAAACCATCGATACTTCGACACATGGCGACGTCCGCGCCTTTGTGCACTAATTGGCAGATGTATCGACTCGAGTTGAGCGATGTATCGATAGCGATGCGAGCACTCCAGATTAGTGGAAGCAGTGAGGGCGACTCGAGTTTCAATCGACGATCGGCAGCCAGATTTGAGTGAACATGGCTCTGCGGCTGACGGTCAACAGTTTCGAGAGCCTCTATTGAAGTATATTTTGGAATGTCATCTCAGCATGTACGAGTAAAAGCTTCAATTTGAATTTGAGACGCAGAGAGAGAGAGTGGCAGATTCATTTATACCTTCCTTTTATTGCAGCCCTTGAGACGTAGGATAAACAATGAATCCTTTAGACAGGGGTTTGACGAGCTTTGTGGTCTAGTTGTTCATCATGCCAGGCGGCCACACCGGAGCTCCCGGGTCGATCCCCGGTCTGGGTCTTGGATGTTCATTCATCTATACTATATGTATTTGTTAAAAAATAAAGTGTTGTTGAGTTAGTAGTTAGTTAGTCTCGAACTTACCTTGGGGCTAGGTCAATTTGTGTGATTTATTCATATATATATATACATATATATATATATATATATATATATATATATATATATTTATTTGTTTGCCGCCCCCTGGAAGAGCCGCCCGAGCGCAGTGTGCGATGCCTCTGCACACCCGGCCGTTTGCGGACCAGTTCTTACGGTTAATGTGAGGAAATCTGCACACCAGTAAACTATTCGTTAGTGAGGCAATCACGCCATAGTTGCAGCTATAGTCGGTGCGAGCATTCACTTCTCAGGTCAAACTTCATTGTTCACTTGAAGATCGGCGCCAGCGGCAAGTGTCTGTGGAGATCTTCGTTCTTCCACGTGGTATCCTCAGTGGACTATTTTTCGTAGGCGCACATGTAGAGAGCCCGCCAGGAGTTGGGAATGCAAATGCCTCGCTTCTGTTACACCGTTTATTGCACGACTGTGCACCAATCTCAACAATCATATCACAACACACTTTAAACTTAAATAGAACGAAATTAAATTCTAACAAAAGTGGACGCGTGCGTCTTAATCGAAGATTGGCAGAGAAGAGAGAGAGACACGTCCAAAGCGAGACAGCAACACCATGTCAAAGACAACACACAAACTTTTTAATACTACTTCGGTCCTGGTAGGACGATGATATTTTTATGTCGTTCTCAAAGTGTCACGCATTTTGCATGATTTGACTGGTCGAGAAGGTCGAGACTGTGGCTGATCTTCAAATTTCAGATTTATAAGTTTCGTAATATGTCAAGTTAGTGTCATATCAATGGTTATATGTTTATACATACAAATGTTTATATAAGTAACATTACGTTTTCAAACTTCGGCCCTATTTAAAGCTCAAGAAAGTTTCTAAACAATTTATTTTGTTCCTTTTTGTTGTGTTTTTCACGTCAAGTAGAGCTGGCAATCTCCCAGTTGCTGACTAATTGCATCTAATAAGCAAGTAAACAGGCAGCAAGCGGCAAGCAAAGTCTGATAAGTTGCAGTGAAGGCAGTGGCTTTATCTTCTTGGCGGAGCGAGAGCGATTTGTGAAATCTCCTAGCTGACGGGGCGTCTAGTAAGCAAGCTAATATTCTGTAAGCGGTAAGTAAAGTCTGCAAGTTGCAGATTCGGTTATTACCTGTGGGAGAGCTAGAAAAATCGATGTAGAAGTGCTTCGTGTTTGTTTTTATAAACTCTTATCAGTTTAAAATTACGTAACTGTTTTGCGATATAGTCTAGAACGCACATTTAAAATAAACTACACACAAAAAATTAGATAATGGAAAAAAATAATAAATCAAGGCCAAAAATATGTTATTTTCATAATAGTCAAAATATGGATAAGAAAGAAAGTCGCTTTATACAATACCCACAATTCTGTGCCGATAGGAATCCTCGAAAAATTTAGATCATCTTAGATAAAGATAAAATAAAATAAATTAAACTAATACAAATAAATGTTTAAAATTTAGAAGTTCTATTAATTTTATTCGCTGATTCGGTTAAGGACAGATACTGGTTCGGGCAGATTCTTGATACGGCAGAATTTCATCATCGTTACCGCTTATACGCTCGTTGTGATCAAGACCACGGCCTTATAAGCTGTGCGCTAAATCGTCGCGAGCATTTGTTTCAACTAACGAGGACTCGGACGTAACTCAGACGTTTTTCTTCGGAATCTCATTTCCGCGCACCGATTGAATCATATTTTTTAGTTTATGCCAGGTGCAGGCTATGGACCTTTTATGCAGATATTTAGGGGAAATCGTTTCCAGTTATCGATGTTTGTGAAAGCAAATTTAATCGATTAATTTTACTTATAACTAAGAATGTGTTGTGAGAAGCATAATTTTATTCGTATACCTTGTATGTACAATGCAGGCCATGGTATTCGCCATACACCGTACATGACGGGATTTAGATTGTAGATTGTAGCTTGTAGATGTTGGTGTGGAGATACAAGATCACGTCACGTAGAAAGTCGTTTATTTATCTCGAAGTTTATGTTAATAACTGGGTGTGACGGATCCTTTCTCGATGGCAGCCCAGCAGTATTTCGTCCGCCGCTGGATAGTAACTTGGCTACTGCTCGATAGTATCTCAATTTGTTATTAGATTTTATTCTAATTATAGTATAAAAAGAGCTGACACATGACCTACATGATGTAGGCCACGGGTCGCCCAAATGTGCGAGGTCAGCTCGTACATACCTAGTGCCATTAAGTAGACAAATAAATGATACTCTCACGAAAAAAGAATAGCAAAATGTAGAGAGTTCAAGATTCTTAGATTTGCTTGCAACTATTCAAATCTATTTTAAAAGTGTCTGTCTAAGGACAAAGATGTTTTTATCGACTATTACATACTATATATAACAGTCCACTTTTACAACCCTATGTTAGTCAAAATAACTTTTTCACAATCTTTTGTTGTATAAATTCTCGGGTAAATAACTTAATTTTTTACTTTGAGTTTTTTCCACATTATCCCCCATTCATTAGTCGGCAGCGTTCGCGACTTCGCAAAAAAATAAGGTTAATTTAAAATGTCGACTCTCAAGGGTTTGTTTTACGAGTGCTCAGAGAATATGCTCTAAAATTATTTTATGTTATTGTTAAACAATTTTCTGCAATGTATTACCTACTATAGATTAAGGTTAGGGGTCAATTTGGTAGGTCATGAATGGCCACTATTAATCTGGTCTTGAATGGCCACTATTAATCTGGTATTGTAATGTAGAGAATACTGGCAGGTTGTGTTGTGCGCGACGAAAACGGTCATTGGAAGTGGTATGAGGTTATTTTGTTAATAAAGTTTTCACTGTGCGTACACCTTATCCTCAATTCATTAGTCCGCTGTTTTCCAGACTTCTCAAATGTCGCTGGCTGGGCAGCAAGTAAAATGAACTATACCTGCTGCTTCGTCAAGAGAGTGAGTGCAAAATACTCAATAATTACAGTCCCTAAAATATAACTTGATCTCTGTGACAGATGTTAAAGTGACATTACTAGTGCTGTGATGCTTACGACGTTGTCCATAGTTTTGTCAGTTTATTATAGAAAAAAAATCTGATAGGATAAAAATAGATTTATTTTAATCGAACAATTATTTATTAAAAACGAGTACTTCCTAGGTTATCGTCGCTTACATCATTTGAGTCAAAGTCGCTGGAGCAGTCTTCAAGGTTAATAATCAATTTTAGTCACAGATTGTTTAGAAATTGCATTCACCCTCCCAATATCTTGTATATTTTTTTGGTGTTTAGGCCCATCACCGTACATAAAGAGATGTTGATAGTTGTTGAGTTGAATATGGTGGTGTAGCTAATAACTGCAATACAAATTAATAAATAATTTACAAGTTTTATATAGGTACTGTATTAGTTCCACTTGTTTAATACATAATTTAGTAAGCATCAGTTATCGACTTATGTTTATCGATTGTCACATCTCTATATTATTTTCTATCCAATATGACCTTGTATGTTCGTAAAGTCATACTTTTACAAAATTATAACTTTGTATTTTAGATATCCCTAGGCATATTTTAGGTGTGAAACATTATTTTTTATATATTTATAGTGTATTGCACTTCAATTGTAGTGCACTTCAATTGCTAGCCCGTAAAGAACGGAAACTTCATTGATGCTAAATAAAATTGAGAACATGACGCTTGTTCAATTCGCTGGTTTCGCTGACAACTGCCACAGAAATCAAGCTATATTTTACGGATTGTATATTTATATTTCGGGTTTCCCACACAATTTTGTCACAATATAGGAGACACACACAATTTTGTAGGGTTTCCCACACAATTTTGTCACAATATAGGAGACAATTGCATGTAATAATAATGGATCTCTATTGACTTGTACATTTTCATAATCTCGAACCAATCATCGGAATGGAATAGAGAATACCATTTGGAGATTTATTTGCTGTCGATATTTTTCTTGTTTTGTGTATTCCGTACAAATCTTTTTTATGCCATAGTTCTTTAGAAATGACAGTCCTAAGTATAAAAATGTAACTAGCACTGATGAATTAAATCATCGTAGATGTAGTTAATGTTTTACAACACAACAGTATAATCTCTACTTTGAAAACGATAAAAATTTTGTCAATTGTAATAGATTAACCTTTAATCAACAACACCCTTCAACTAAAGGCTCATTTTACTCCGCCGCACGTCACTCTCCTCTCACAGACAAAGCCTGGGCGCACAATGAGCTGTGTGAAAAACGTCCTCAGATAACATCAATTACAGCTTTGTTCTGGCGCCCAGCCCGATGAGGATTTTATCTCTTCACTCCAACCAGCGGCGTACCGAGCCAACAGCTAGGGAAAAGGCCCGCGGTTGCACAACGTGAGGAGCCACTCCAAGTTTACCATATCTAAAGTGAATACAAGACTCAAACAACTCAAACAAAATGATGTGAAGCCTTAAGAATAAGCTTTCCACTTATTTTTCATAACTGGTGACAGTATGCAGCTTAGCTACGAACACCGTGTTAAGGTTCTGTACCATTATCTATAATAAGTTTAACATTATTCAAAATATTTTTATTATATGTATATGAAAATGAATGCTCTTCGCAACTTTTCTTTATATATGCTATAAGTCGTACCAAATTTCAAGACTCTAAGTTAACGGGAAATACCCTGTAGGTTTTGATTCCCTTGCGAATGTCGAAAATTTGCGGCATAGAAGTTTGTATCTTTTGATCGCGTTGGCTTAGAATTTAGATTTTCTTACAGCTCCAAGGGACAGTAGAGTATTTGCAGACCTGAGTATTTGATATGAATTTTAGCTTGATACCTCCATGCGTTCCTGAGAAAAAGGGTCTGTCAGACAGACATACGAACAACAAAGTGATCCTATAAGGGTTCCGTCTTTTCCTTTTGTGGTACGGAATCCTAAAAAGGACTGTTAATTGACTAAAAATAAAGAGGGACACATGCAGACCCGCGCGTCATCGTGGTGATACCATATATTACCTTATAATACAAAAAAGCCTTCCAAATAGTGTAAACCGCTTCTAAGCGGCAATGCGAGTGGTCCCGGTCTCTAATTGTTCAAATACGCCTCTCATTCCGACTTCGGAAGCGGCTGCTAGAGCAGATTACGAGTCCATTATAAAACCACGCGAATTGAATTCTGATAAACCAATAATTTTATCTTTTCCTCGAGAGAACTGTGTTTTCTCATCGATATTGGGCTATGATTTGATGCTATTTCTTAGTTTAGTACTTTAGCATGGATTATAAGGGGCAGTTGTATATTGTAGAATTGGTAAGTTGAAAATTACAAAATGTTCATTTACAAGTTTAGCAAGAAAAACTGAGCAGTAAACTAAATAAAAATGATAAATATTTAAATGGGCAATAAAATGAATATTGAGCTATACCACTGAATGTGCAATTATTAGATGTCAGTTAACAAATCGAAATAAGTCAGTGGGAAATCTCATTCTTAACAGTTCACAAATATTTTTTTATTTATTTATTTTTTATTTTGAAAGATTATTCAAACAAAAAAGATTTTTTTTAAATAGGTTCATATTGACGGAGTTCGGAGGTAACAAAAATAAAAAAAAAACTATCGTTTACCAAACATGATAAAATTGAATAACTGCCCATATTTTTTAGCTGATCTTTAAAATATCCAATAACAGTCAAAAGAATATTTTAGCAATTTTCTGAAAGTATTGCAATCTGCAGGTACATAAACCTGATAGATTTACATAGTTGACTGATAACTAACCATCCTAGTATTAGCGACGACCAAAAAAATCACTTGTCACTTTTAATTGGGTGTCTACTGTGTCAATGTGTGCATTGGCAAAAAGAGAAGATACTCTTACCAATATCCTAATCCTAAGTAATAATATTACAAATGCGAAAGTGAGTTTGTTTGTTACGCTTTCACGCCGTAACTACTCAACCGATCATCATGAGATTTTGCATACAAGTTCTCTGGAGTACGGAAAAAGACATAGGCTACCTTTTATCCCAGTAAAAAGTACTATTACTATTCAAATATTCAAACGCACGGTTCTTTACTATTTATATCTGGGGGAATTATGACAAACGTTTTTAATATAATTCTTATATTTTATTTATCGTTGTAACAAAAGTGTTTAATAATTGAATAGTAGAGAAATAAATAAAAATAAAATACTAATAAAATTAAATTAGCCTTAGCTTTGTAATTACTTCGTCGTAATAAATATGGAATTAGAGAATTCGCGCGACTTATTGCCGCCGCCACAGCGACGTAAATCACAGTTTCATGCCGCTCGATGCCAGCCGACGCGTAACTGCTGATTTTAAACGTCGCAGCTATTAATTTTATATTAAACTGAAATCGTTTGGAAAACGACTGTTAGGTAGAATTACAGTCTGGGTATGTTGATGGTAGCAAGAGCCCGGTGGATATAATTGTATAGGGCGGCGTGACGCTCTAAACGACCGGCACTTTTGCGGCAAGAGAGACCGTGATGGCCAATATCATCAACGCCATCGCCGCAGGGGCAACGATATGGCACCATCCAAATAGCACCTACTTAGTCTTAGTGCAGCTGCCAGACAAAAGGTGCCAAGGTTGTAAGGGTTTGTAGCCAAAGCCCGGAGTCCCATTCCGCAGCTAGCTAGGCGATGGGCTCGCTCTGTAGCACTACCAGACGACAGAATTAAATTAATCTGTTCTAAAACTGCAAAGCGGCCAGTCCCATAGCTTTTACGAGGACGAGAAATAGGGAAATTTAAAATTTAAACATAAAAATAAACTAATATAAATAAAAACTTGTAATAAAACCATTCGATGGCTAAGGCCATCTTACATATCCAGCAGCGCAGGTTAGTTCTTCTTTGATCTTACCGTCGAAATATTCATACCTCTGATAAATTACAATCACGTTTGATAAAAGATTCGTATTTAAAGCTAGAAATACACATTTTGCTACAAAGCCAAAGGAAATACGAAGTTAGACAATAAGACGACATCTGACGCAGGGTCGCGGATGATTATTCTTGCCTCACCACTGTGGCGGAATAAGCGCCCTTAGTTAGCGACACCGATCGGGGGTGGGGGTAGGCCTGCCCGTTTTGGCCAAGACAGGGGCTGCTCAGTCTCAAAACTCGATTAAAAGGCGGAATGCCTTTAATCAATTTGTAGATATTGTAAACAATATAAGATAAGCAGTTAAGTCTTTAAAATATTACCCTAAACGGGCCGCATGCTGGGAACTCAAAGAACCTTTCGATTTTCTTATAGAAAACTGTGCAGCTTATATAGGACGTTTGCCGTCCTATATAAGCTGGCTGGGGATTTTCTTATAGAAAACTGTGCAGCTTATATAGGACGTTTGCCGTCCTACGAGCAAGCGAGTCACTTGATGGAAAGTGATCACCGCTGCCCATGGACAACTACAACACCAGGGTGTGACAGCAGAGTCGCCGGCCTTAGAGGAGTTGGGTGTAGGAGGGAGGAGGTGGGGAGGACGTGCGGATATCTCACTCACTGAACGAAGCTTAGAAGCGGTAAAGCTTCTACTAAAACGTCGATTTTCTGTGAGAGTGTGGCACTTCCCCAAACGAACCGGCCCATTCATGCTACTAGCAAAAATATATTTTACCGATATCTTACAAGGCTCTACCACGACTGAAAGTTAAATAATTAACGTTTATTAGGTGTCTGTATGATACTTGTGTCGTATAGAGAATTCGAAAGATAGCGGAAGATCGAGCAAGATGGAAAATACTCCACCGACAAGACCATAGTTCTTAAAATAATGATGACGATGAGGTATTTTGTATGTTAATACTTATAATCACTTCATCATCATCATGATATCAGCCGCAAGAAGTCTACTGCTTGACAAAGGCCTCTCTTAAGGATTTCCAATACGACCGGTTGGAAGCGGCCTGCATCCAGCGTCTACCTGCGACCTTAGTCAGGTCATCCGTTGTCATGTCGTAAATTCCAATATGTGTGTAAAAGATTCCTTTTTGCTAACATTTTGGAAATTTAAAGAACCAACTCCTGTAAAGCAATATATATATTTCAGCACTATATTGAAAAAGGAGAGGACATTAGCCTGTGTCCTCGTCATAGTCAGCGCAAAAACTGCATAAATCCCAGCACTATCTGCCGGACGTCATCCGCCATCCAAAACGACTTTTTGCCAAAAAACCTCCCCGGCGAGTAATCTGCCTACATTTTTAATGTAACCCGACCCTTCGCCGAATTTAAGAGGCTCCGTAATGTCACTTTGGGGGATAATGTCGAGAAGAAAATGCGTGAGTGGATTGTAATATGTATGGACGACGCTAGCTCGCCAGGGGGTCTGGATTCAGAGACTAGGAAACAATTGACTCACCATCAAAAACTGACACTTTGGGACACACACAATGTCAAAAGGAGATTGCGTGAGTGAATTTATATTATATGTAAAGACGACTCTATCACGCCGCGGACAGGATCTAAGACTAAACAATTGTTTATTTTTATAAGTGTTTTGCTTCTTATATTCTTCTTCATATTTTATTTCTTAATTTATTAAGAGTATATCAAAATAGCATTGTGAATGCAAAATAAAACACTTGTAAAAATATTGCATGGCTTCCTACATATTTTCAAATTCATTGTAAAATAAGTTGAATCAAATCTCACTTGTAAAAGTCAGGTAGTTGTGTTAGGTGACGTAAGCCTTAATACGTATAAGGGGAATGGGCTATGGTGGATAATTTCGGCGCCGAGATTGAATCATGCGACAGCTCAGATGGCAGAGCCTACGTTGTACATAGACCTAGGTCATTGGTTCAAGTCCCACCCGCGTGAATTATTTTCACCATATTTTATTTCTTACTTTATAAGAGTACTAGCTTTCGCCCGCGGCTCCGCCCGCGTCAATGCCGATCCCTCGGGAATAGTACTTTTTCCCGGGATAAAATACCTTTTATCCCGGGAAAAAGTACTATTCCCGAGGCTACCGCCTATGTCCTTCTCCGTATTCCAGAGAACTTGTATGCAAAATTTCATGATTATCGGTTCAGTAGTTACGGCGTGAAAGCGTAACAAACAAACAAACAAACAAACAAATAAACAAACTCACCTTCGCATTTATAATATTAGTAAGGATAAACAATTGTTTCTGATATTTATATCTAGGCTGACACAGACACCGATAGAATACACGTACGTTTATCGTATACGAATCCAGCCCCTTTCTTCCACCTTCTTGGAAGGAGAAGCTCGGAAGAGAAAGACAAACATAAATAACCATACTTGAATCAGATTGGGCTACAAACTCAGACAAGTCGGGTCATGTGGGGATTGAAACCTCGAAAACCACTTCAATATGAAATAATCAAACAATTCACTATAATCAAACTATGACTTGTAAACCATTATTACGTGATCTCGTAGTACTAGGCTCAAGGAAACTGTTTACGTGCCTCAGGCCCCTAGATGGTGCACGCCGTTCCTTCTCTTTCGCACCGGACGGCACGCTCTTAAGCACTTGAATGTACCAGTGCTCAGAATTCTCAAATCTCAGAAAGGTGTTATAAAATCAACTGCGGAAATTAAAATAAAAAGATAGGAAGGAGCCGTAAAAAGAAATTGGATTTTTGAAAATAACAAGTTTCAATAATACCTAGTTGTCTTTACACTTTGAATCAGAAATTATAATGTAATTTGTCAACAAATGAGTTTGGACTTTATTCCAAGTAGGGAGTATTTTAGCCCGATTGATATACGTACAAAATTTCAGGTCAATCAAACGATGGAAAGATAGTCAAAGATAATTTTGTAAGCTTCTATATTTATAGCTCTAAACTTAGCTATTAGGAATTTGATCAGCTTTATTAAAATTTAAATTATGTGATTTTCTGTGAGACGTCGATTTCCTGTGAGAGTGTGGTAGTTCCCCGGACGAGCCGGCCCATTCATGCTACTAGCAATTAATTTTGCCGGTAGCGTGGTTCTGCCACGACAAAAAATTATTTAAAATGTTAAATCGACTCAGATAGAGTATAATGTAGTATCTCTGTAGCCCAGTGGGCGTTAGTATTATTAGCGCTTACGCATGTTAAGCAACCCTGGACGCCGTCCCCACTCGATAGGACCGCAAGTGGCAAGATATTATCTCGAGCTCCTCCCGTTGGTTTCAGCTGCTATTAATGACCGGCAGTCGTTAAGCTAAATCAGATGCCTCTAGTCAGCTTGAAATATCTGACACTAGTGTTGATCACATAAACACACGAAAAATAAACAATTTTAGAGTGGAGCTATAAATGGATAAGGTCAATAGCCCACGGGCTTATTCTATATTATAAAATATTTCTCTGAATAGTGCCTCGTGTCGGTTCCCACCGCCGTCTTTCGCGTGGTCTGCCTGCTGCTACTATTGTATTTATTAGCAGTTACCACAATGATAAAGGACTTAAAAAAATTATATTTTGCTGAATAGCTCCCTGCCTCTCGGACTGCAGCCTGCGAGACGGCCTGCGTCGGCGGCACTTCCGGTCAACTGGCTGGAATCTGGAATTTCATTTCCGGTGCCTTACTGGTGACGCACGGCTTGCTTCTATTTCCTTACTGTTTACCTGTTTTACGAAAAACAGTCTGGAAAAAAAGACTGGTCTGGTGTGTTCTTTCCACGTAGATTATAAAATATTATATCCAATGAAAGATATTCATGTATAAGGCCGAGCCGCAGTGAAACAAGAAATAGACTTTATCATGTTGATGGGGAGAGAGATAATCAATGATGTCTCCGTGATCAGAACGATAAAAATCGATCACCAAACGGTGAGAGGCATCTTGAATATCTTAGACGTGAGAAATCGATAGATGAAGTCTACTCTCCGACCATCTCGGGCTTATATCCAAAACCACGAATAGTTTTGGCTCGTACTCTCTCGCTTCAAATGCCTAGACTATTGCGTCTCTGTGAACGAGTTAAACAACAGGTTTGTAGAAGCTATCCAGGCGGCGAGATCTAAGATTTTTACTGCCTTAGATAAAAAATCCCCAAAAAATCTCTCCTAAAACCCTAAAAATAATGGCTGATCGACGATCCATGGTTCTGCAGACCTCCAAATATGCATCACATCGGCACATAAAAAGACGAATCCAGAGGTCGCTATGATTTTTTTTTACTAAATATTGGATTAGGCATTTGTCTCCCATCTCACCTGAAGGTAACCGCGATGAAGACGAGGATGTTACATGTTTTTACTATTACCGTTTTTTCTTGTTTCAAGTATGTAACCTGCCCTATGTAAATATGATGTAACGTACCATAAGTAAATGTATATTTATTATATTACATTATTTAAAAAAAAAATTGTGACAATCTTTTACTATCCGCGATTGATACTGTGAAGTGTTTGCCAAGTCAAATCAAATGAGTCCCAAGTCCCAACACGATGGTTTCATTTTCTTTAGTTTAGAAGTGCCGACAGCCACCTTCCGATTCCATCACACCAGTCCACCACTCTTTGGTATTGTCATCGCACACACAAATTTCAACTCAATCGATTAAGGATAAGTGTTTCAAAATTAATTTGAAAGATTTGACCCTCACAGACAAACTAACAGGGAAAGTTAAATAAAAACTTGTAAAAGAAATTGACCAGAGCAAAGGTAATAAACAGTAAAAATAATATACACGCACATATATAGAATCCTGGCTATTTTTTGGCAGGACACCTCTATTTTATTTCTATCGATTGAAAATAAAGTTGCACTTTAAATCACACAGATTTTTGGGTATCAGCCGTCTTTTTTTTTAATAGAAAATCTTGTTATATACTAAATATATCATCTGTGTTCGCTGTCGGTGTTACCTCGGAATAGATGTGGTCCAGCAAGCGGCGTCTCGGATTGGATTCGTGATGACAATCCACAATCTGCCGGCTGCAATCCTGTAACTTATTTATTTCTGTATTTGCCCTGCACTCTGCGGGAATTTCATAATGATTGCCTGAAATTGTCTGGAGAAAATATGTGGAAGAAAAATGATTTAAGATTTCAGAAATACTATCTTTGCCAAAAAAGTTATTAGTCTTTTAGTAAAGAGCATTGCATAGTTAGCTTTATCTTGTATGAAACATACATATTTACATATTATCACGTCTTAATCTCTTACGGGGTACAAAGTGGTATATTAATATATATATAAGAAGGTATATTAATATATATATAGATAAGGTATATTTTTTTTTAAAAAACCTAAGGTCATAATGCCGAAAGGGCACTTTTAGCGTGTTGGTGGGCCTAAAGGTGGAAAACGAAATCAAAAATAGTTGCTTAATCAAAATGGGTTGCTAGCCGCATCGCCTATTGTCAGGATTCTTTCGATTTTCGTCCACCTCTGGTCTGCGCAGGAAGAAAAGCAGCTGGCACATTCTACGTTTTTTCATTTCGCCCAGACCAACATGGACGAATGTGTATGGATATTATTTACACGTCTGTCAATATTGACTATCAGCGCAGACAAAAGGAGACAGCAGTGGGTCGTGGAAAGGTGACGATAATGATGATAATTTTGTCAATACTGTATGCACAGACAGATCCCATACTATTTCAGGACATATAACAAAACCTGCTTCAATATTGTGTTTGCCTTTGCAACGGACACAACAGTGATCACCCGCCACCCACTCGCCGCTCATAACGTGACACCACTCGCGAGGCAACAAAATAACAAAACTCATGAGATTTCATTGTAATGTGCGAAGTTGTCTCGGCGACTGCGACCGTTCTCAACTATTTTATCGGTGATAAAACTTCAGTTTCATGCGTGGCACCACGCCGCAACTTTCCCCGTATAAATATTTCGATAAGATCCCGCCGTGTTGCCGCTTTATCACTTCAATTTCAATCGTAAAAACTTTGATGTCCTTTGGTTGAGGCCTTTATCTCTCGATCACTACCTTTGGCATTGCTAATGGGGTATGTGAAAGTTGCGTTAACCGGAGGATCCGCAAATAAAATAAAGTCAGAGGAATTTTTGTTTAAATTTAGATCTTATTTTCTCACAGACTACGGACTGAAAATATTGCTTAAAACTACCTATTGATGATCTATTATTTTTTTTTATTTTATAGGACGGCAAACGAGCAAGCGTGTCACCTGATGGTAAGCGATCAGCGCTGCCCATGGACAACTGCAACACCAAGGTGTAACAGGAGCGTTGCCGGACTTTGAAGGGAAAGGACACGGGGAGAGGAAATGAGGAAAGGACAGGCCTCCGGCTCTCTCACTCACCATTGAAGCATAGAAGCGGTAAAGCTTCTACTCAAACGTCGATTTTCTGTGAGAGTGTGGTACTTCCCCGGACGAGCCGGCCCATTCATGCTACTAGCAAAAATTAATTTTGTCGGTAGCGTGGCTCTACCACGACTTAATTAAATTAAACATGTTCAATGTTTCATCGTGGTATACCTATTCGAAGTATTAAAAATCAAATACACTATTTTAAAAGCCTGAATGCCATTGGATCATACAGCTGCGAATATGTCGTCAGCAGTAGTACGAGTACAGACGGCAGTCTGTCGCCGTAAGCGGCTTACGCTCTGTACGTCGGCTCTCGCGTCTGCTGCAGCGCGGGAATGTACACGGCATTAATGGCTATCTTGACCATATACGTGTAAATAGAGGTTAGTGGTTACGGTAGGTACACTTTGTATTTTATTTTATTTTATTTCTGTCAGAGTTTTAAGAATAAGAATTTTATGGTTTTGTTGTTAATGGTCTGAATCTAATGAAAGTATTTAAAGTTTATTTACTGATTTATTTTAATTTTTTGCCTACAGTTTTGGAGTAAGCACTAGAAAGTACAGTTCAAAGATAGGACTGAGTCGGAAAAAAATAAATATAAATAATAAATATATTTATTTTTTACAGGCACATATTTATTTTTTTATAGGCACATATCACACAAATTGAGCTAGCCGTGGGGCTAGCTCTTAGTTGTGAACTTGTGTCGTAGGATACTAACTCAACGATACTATATTTTATAATAAATACTTATATTAGTAAACAATCACATACAGGATGCAGGGATCCCATCTATATGAGGTTGATATTCCACCTCTAGATTCGCATCCTCCTTATGCGAACCTCGAAGAAATGAAATTCCCGCCCCGCCACACTGTTTTCCGACTCCTACAATTTAGAGATTTTCAAGGCAAGAGTAAATAGGCATTATTTGAGTTTGCGTGTACCACCCTAGACCTCATCGTTGCTTCCCATCAGGCAAGATAGAAGTCAAACTCACGAGTTCTTTTTCATCACATATTTTCAATTTTAATAATATATTGAGCATTGTAATGCACACACGCCAAGTGTTTGATGTATTCCTTGCATTTCCTTATATTATAGACGGCATCACGACAAGTATGGCGGCCGCCGTCTCAATACGGCTGAAATAAAACTTATAGGTAGAGCTCGTGCAAGTGGTCGCTGAAAGCAGGTGTACATACATACATATTATCACTTCTTTATCCCTTATGGGGTAGACAGAGCCTAAAGTCATAAGACGGAAAGGCCACGTTTACCGTGCTGGTGGGCGCAAACGTGGAAAACTGAATCAAAATGGTTATGGGTTGCTAGCCGCATCGCCTATTGTTATGATTATTTAGATTTTCGCACACACTAGGCGTGTTTGTGTTGAATTTTCCGGAATGCATTTTGCTGCACTTGTGACCTCTCCACAGGTGCATACTGTGGACCTACCCAATTCACAAAATATCTTAATATGGATTATATAAAAAAAAAAGAAAAACCCTTTGTAACTGCACTTTGCTGCGCCAATTGCTAATTCGGAACACATCGCAAGGACCCTCGGGAGCGGTCTAGGCGTGTTTGATATTTAACCGGCAATGCCATGCACTTTACTGCACCAGTGGTGACACTGCACGCGCCGTTGCATCTACCCCTGGGCACAAAACGCGGAGGCAGCAGAACTAAAGCTTATATTTACAAGTATAATTACGTCACTGTTTACTCAAGTTCAACAGTTCAGTCAGCAGCGTACAGTTAGAAATATAATACATGTGCAGGTATTACATGTAGTTCGGTGGTGTAACATTTATAAAGTAAATACTAGTATTTCGTATTTTTGAGTTCCCAGAATTGGTCCCATAGGAAAAGTTGTCATAGTGATGGTCTGAGTCACCACTTTAAGGGAACGTCGAGGGTACATTTACACGCTGTATATTGCTGGTCATGTCGTCTTGCGACATGAGTTTTCTGAGTTAGTTTTAGCTCTATACGGTTTCGTCACGAATCTTTCCAAATATCCCCATCCTGATTGTTTTATCGGCTTTGCTTATAATCTATGTATTCATAATGTATTGCCGAAAATTCAAATCAATCGTGCAATTATAGTTTATAGAGATTATGTTAAAGATCTAGGCATATTCATGGACAGTATTCTTTCTTGGACCAAACAAATCTCTGAGGTAAGCAGAAAGATGTTTGCTGCTTTAGGTTCTCTTAGAAGATTAAATAAATTTCTTCCTACTGTCACTAAGATCGCTATTCATCATCATCTCAGCCGCAAGAAGTCCACTGCTGGACATAGGCCTCCCCCAAGGATTTCCAATATGACCGGTTGGAAGCGGCCTGCATCCAGCGTCTTCCAGGTCGCAGGAAGATCGCTATTGTTCAGTCTTTTTTATTCCCATTGCTAGATTATGCAGACGCTTGTTATCCTAACATAATAGAGGAGCAACTGAATAAGCTTGAGCGTTTTCAGAACTTTTGCATTCGGTTCTTATTTGGACTACGCAAATATGACCATCTCTCCCACTTTCGAACGCTGCTCAAGTGGCTTCCGATTCGACGTCACCGTCACCTAAAGGATCGATTTGTTTTTCGTAGTTAGTATAATTATTCTTTGCGTGACGACCAAGCTCTGCATCTAATAATACCGCCCCACTCTTCTGATTTTTATTCTAAGTCTTTTAATGTCCGAGCTATCCGTCTATGGAACAACCTACCACTCTCTATTCGACATGCTCAAACTTTAACTAGCTTTAAGTCCCAAACTAAGTCCATTTTCTCTCGCTGTAACCTAAATTCTCTTTTATAGTATCCTTCTTTTTGTCCGTCTTATTAATCATTGTGCAATTAGTGATATCTTTCATTGTCATTTTGTTATATATTTTGTATTTACGTATTATATAAATATGTCATATGTCATTATCATCATCATCATCAGGTCCTTTTTAGTCTCCACTACAGGAGCATGCCCCCTATCTGCACTACCAGGGCCATATTTGGCCACAGCAGCCAGAGGTCTTGGCCTACACTCTCCACGCTGGCCAGACGGGTTGGAGAGGTCTCACAGATGTTTATGAGCTTTGTTTAGCTTGTATTTCCTAAGTCGCCTTCTACGACATCTACGGGAAGACTTGGAGTGGTCCTATTCTATTCTGCCGGATACCACACGCTAATCATGTCATATGTGTAGTATATTTATTAGAATTTTATAATGTACTAGCTGTTGCCCGCGGCTCCGCCCGCGTTAATGTCGTTCCCTTGGGAACAGTAGAAATGATAAAAATTCCATACAAACCCCTCCCCCTCTGCTTTTTCCCCTTAAGGGGGAATTTAATACATTTCACGTGGATAGATCTTTAGCCCTTAAGGTTTTTGCCCATTTCACCTACACAGATATTTTTTTATTGTAATGGAAAACTTCTTATTGTCATATTTCTAAGTAAATAAAAAAAATCCATACAAATTTTACCCCACCTATTTTACCCCTTCAAGGGAAAATTTCGTCCATTTTAACTACACAGATCTTTTTAATTGTAATGTAAACATATATACTTATTTTTATACTTCTATGTCCAGAAATGAGAAAATTTCCATACAATCCTCTCCCCTTTATCCCTTAAGGGGGGAATTTTGTACATTTCACCTACACAGATCTTTTTTAATTGTAATCTAGAACGTATATACTTATTTTCATACTTCTAAGTCTAGAAAAGAAAAAAAAATCCATACTAACTTTACTCCCCTATTTTATCCCTTCAGGCGAAAATTTCGTCGGTTTTACCTACATACATCTTTTTATTTGTAATCCAGAACGTCCAGAAATGAGAAAATGACCAAACTTAATGACTTTCAATGAAACACCTTAATATTGAATTTCAATTGAATAACTTCAAAAACGGAAAGTTTCATACTAACTTTGCATCCCGTTTTACCCCCTTAAGAGATGAATTTCCAAAAATCCTTTCTTAGTGCTCCCCTACGTTATAAAAGGAACCCCTGTGCAAAATTTCAAGTTCCTAACCCTTAAAGTTTAGGCCCTGCGTTGATATGTCAGTCCGTCAGTCAGCTTCTCCTTTTTTATTAGTATGGATTACTATGGAGGTATAATGCTGTCGTATAATGATGATGAATTGACTTTGGATTTTAATTTTCATAAGTAACTTATTATTTTATTTTATTTTTGCTATATGTTTGCAGGCAAACTCATGCCTTGAGTTCATTCAAATGACGATAACTTTTTTTTTAATGAACCAATTTTGATGAAACAAACTTTAAATGTTTTGCTTAGTTAAAACAAAGCAATTGGTGAAAGTTTGAAGTAAATCGGTTCAGTATTTTCGGAGATAATCGTGATCATACATACAGACAGACAGACAGAAAAGAAATTCGAAAAAAGTTTTTTGCTTTCTATTATTCTTTTTAAGTGTCCCTCTATCCATTTCAGTCAAAAATTCTAATTGTACAGACAAAATATTTTTACTGTTTTATTATATGTATAGATTAATTAATATTACTTCTTCAAGCTGCGCTACCTCTTCTTTTACAGTGTTCGCTCTGTTTCTATTAAGGTTGCCTGTAAGAGATTGCGTAAGCGAAAAGGCCGCCTCTTGTACAATTTTATATTGAACTATTTTATTTTGTAACTTTAATGGTGCAATAAAGACTTTGTATTGTATTGTATTGTGTTGTTTTACTAGAGGTGCACAACATGAAGAGTTATTATTTCTCTACCCTGAATGTTTTTCGCCCGCACCCCCCGCCGCCCGCCGTGGCCACCCAAATACACTCGAGCATTTCACAAAGTGAATCCCTGATTTCGCACCTCGGATTTCCTGGCGGAATTTAAAATAAAATCTATTTCGCTGTGAAATTTAAACTGCCATTTTGGATTTGGAGGTGCACGAATTGAAATTGTGGGCGAGAAGTAAAATGGGAGACGCGGCGTTGTTGGCGGATTGTAATTTATTTAGCTCTCATCAGAAACCTGCGGCGTTGAGTCTTCTAGGAAAAATAAATATCACCACAGATTTTCTCGGCATACAATAAAAAAATCCTAATTTATGTAATGAAACATGGCTTAACAAACTATGCATGCGAAGATAATAATCAAAGTATAGTTCGTGTTACATGGGCTCCCTCCGTCCCGAGGTTTTCCATGTGTGCTATAACTTGAGGTGCTTCAAAAGGCGTGTTCTACATTCTACAAGTATCTTAAGAGTCGGAAATGCATCAGCACCTCCTCTGGTATTGCAGATGTCCATGAGCGACGGTGACCACTTTCCACAGATGGCTCATCTGCTCGTTTTCCGTCAAATATACATTAAAAAACTTAAAATGATGGTCATAATAACTCCCCCGTACTTTTTCCGCCACAATAATTGGTTTTTTTTAACCTACATTGTTTCACTGATGGCCCAAGTTTCTCATATCCCCCTTTCGTTTGTCTAGGCACAATAACATTGCTAAGCAATAAGTATTTTTTTTAATTAATGAAGATTGTCTATTTGGCAAAATAATTATAAGTTACGTCACTCGGGAAGCTTTAATGATTCTAATGATACCCCATGTGTCATAAACAGTACACTCCTTTATCGCAATCGTGTAAAAAGCGTCTAGGCGGTCGTGCGGTCGTGCCATCATTTTCTTCCCATGCAGGGGGGCATGGGATTATGGGGTTGGTGTATTAGGGAATACAACGACCATCCACGACTCTACAGGAATCACTTTGATAGCCGTCTATATGATGGTATTCTGCTGACTTGATAATAAAAATATTTTTAATCACTTTATGTAATTTTTAAAAATAAAAATAATCTTAAATAGATTATTTTTATAACGTTAACATATTAATTAAATATGTACATGTACAGCTTACAGCTTATAACTGCTAAATATTATTATTGTAACAATGTTTTGATTGTATGTTGTGATGATTCCTCCGCTAGGCTAGGCCTGTCCTGCAGGTAATCAGGATAAAACAACAAGGTAGGTAGTCAGTTGTAAAACCTCTTATCTGGACAGCTAGATACTATTCAACTAAAAATCAGATCTTAATCAACTAAAAATAAAATGAAAACTGTTATCTAGGCATTTGGAGTAATTAACATTTGTGCAATGGTTTACTTTAAACCGTAAATCTGTCACAAAGATAAAATCTAATTCGAGGTCTGCATTTGAAAATCCAATTTATCGGTGAGACGGGTCGGCCCCCGCCCCCCGTGCCGGCCCCGGTCCGCGGTGTCGTCCGAACTCAGAGTGCTACGAGGTGTGTGCTGCACCTTTTTAGGGATCGCTTGTGGTCAAACACTTCGTCCGGATAGTTCTGGGTTAAAGTTCCACCGTCCTATACTCGAATAACGTTATTTCTCAATCAAATTCAACTCCTGTATTTTAAGTTTCAAAGTGCTACTATAGTGAGTAGCAAATTATTCATAATTGACAAAAATACAAAAGGACAATCAGACACTGTCTTAATTTTTTACCCAAAGCTTACAAACGGTACCACTGGTAAGGACGCCCGAGACTTAGTAAGTTATCCTTGCTTAGGATGGCACCTTAAGCCGTTAGTCCCAGCTGTCATTATAAAATGACAGTCATCAAACCATGTTAGAAGCTTTGGGCACTTATACATAGTGAAATTTTGATCGATTTGGACCCTTAAAGGGGTGACTCAGACCATCAAAATGAACAATTGGTCCCATAACCAATGAAACTTAAAAATTACGTCATTTCCATACTAAAGACATCCGCCGCCCAGCCAGTTTGTATGGGAATGTCGATTTTTTTTTGAGCTCCCATCTTTGTTCCCATAAGAAAAGTTGTTCATTTTGATGGTCAGATTCACCCCTTTAAGGGTCCGAAACGATAAAATTTTCACCATGTATACAGCCTTCTAGTCGTATTCGGCTATAGCGACCGCTTAGGACTCGATTTTGATTACAGCCAGGCCTGGTCTTAGATGTGCTTTGTAGTGGATTATGTAGCCAATCTCGGCAGCGAACGTCCGCAAGCATAAAGCGCAGATAAGCACACCATATACGTAATTGTAATAAATTGCAGCAGGAGGGCGCAACTTATGGTCATCTCTTCTCTGATCAAGGGCAGATCTTCGTGCCACTTCAGGTCGCTGACCTTTCTCTTTGATAAGTTCATCATGGCCTCTCAATGAGAGGCTTCAATATCACATCTATTTGAGTGCCTCTTCAGAACATCTGAGGTACTGGCCACCGCGTTTTCGCTTACCATTTTTCAGTTCTGATAAAAAGATGCGCTTTGCCACTCGCTCCTCCGCCATTCGAGACACATGTCCGCTCCACTGAAGCTGTCGCCGCATGATACGCCTCGATGCTACCACCAATGTTGGCTCCACGCATTACTTCGGTGCCATTATTTAGAAGCGCTCAGGTACACAGGAATATTTAAGTGCACAGCTTTTCCGCAGATGCATGTGCACACGCGGTGTTGGGTACTTACACATACGAAGAAACAAGAAGTGAAATTTATATAGGGGCTTGGAGAGCCAAACATAAACACACTATCGCTCACTACATTGCTTGATTAATATATTGTGAAATATCACGGAACGCGTAGTACCGGACTCGAATCTCGCTTGCGTTTGGTCTTGGTCGGTTTTTATTGCAGAACCTGTAAAGTAGAGAGTTAATTAAAACTTACGTCTAGAGTTCCGTCCGCGGATCCGATGTCCAATTAAAACAAAAAATCCCTTGGGCGCAAACTCGTGATTGATGACCGCAAAAAATGCAGCGTGACGCTGCTGATCACAACTAAGCTCATTTGAATGTTCGCCGATTATAAAAACGATAATTTTATTTGAAAGATTCTGAGGAAAATCGTCGACGTGGATTCTTTTATAAGTCTTGATTATAATGACGTGATTTTACATCGTTTTTAAGTATGTGACGGGCACCTGGCGGCCGTTGGATAAGTCAACATATCATTACAATATTCATTCTCGACTAATTATAATATGCTTACTCTCATACATCATTAAAATGTAACTATCAATGCTATAATCTTTCCACGATTTCAGAAGACTTGGCCAGAAACATAATCCTCAGACATATCACCGGTATTATTCGGCAGAATTCATCACTTTATTGTTCCCGGCAGGCTCGTGCAATCAGAATCACTTCCCTAAGCCGGGTCATTACGCGGCCGAGAAGTGATTCCCGGACGAATCAGTTATGAGGCAAACTGTAAGCCTTTGCAATGAATTGAGACAAACAGACTTTCTCGGAGTGGCTGGGCCACGAAAATGGCAAGGATACTGTAACAACAATGTATTCTGAGATAAACTTGACTTTAGTCGAATGACGACATGAATTTAGTAAAAACTAACTTATTTTTATTTTTTATTTTTAGGTTTTAAAGATGTGCTGTGTAGCCAATGTAGACAACAATGTGTTGCGAGGCTAGGAATGTCTTTACCAAAGCGTAAATAGTAAAAGAAAGCGATACTGCTGGACATAGATTTAAAAAAATATATATTTTTTAAGAAATTTGCGTTTTCGTGGCCCAGCTTTGAGACGGAGACGAATGACAAGCTAAGCTTTACGTTTGTCCTTTTTGGAAACCATGATTTAAATAACTACTTTGTTACAGCAGATATTATGAAAAATATATTTTATTATTTTGCAAGTGAAATACTCATAAAACTTCATGATTCTGATTCTTAGCATTATTATACTAAGGTGGTCGCAGTTTATCAACGTCTCAATTCATTTTTTTTAGAACAAGATATAAAAGAATGAATTGAGTAAAACCCAACCTTAAAAAGAGTGATGTTAAAAGTTTGAAGTTGTGTGTCTGTCTATGGCCACACGTACCTCCCAAACGGTGTAACCGATTTTGATGTAGTTTTTTTTTAATTTGAAAAGCATTTCAATCTTGTTCTTAGCTATTTATTTCTAATTTATGATCAAAAGCCGTTTACAAGATGGGCTTGTGAGTCAGGAGTGGTATAAAATTTTCCATTTGCCATTTCTTGATTTTTATTCTGAAAAGGTCTTTGCAAGTTGGTGTGCATCATTATTTAAAGGTAACTTTTGCCCGCGGCTTGGTCAGCGGGCATCTCTCAGGAACCAAATTTTGGGGGAAGAACTATAATATGTTTTGCATCCAAATCTATTCCGTATAAGTGGAGTAGTGCCTCCGTGGTCCAGTGGTTAAGGCGTTTGCCTGTTGACCCGGGGGTCGTGGGTTCGATTCCCACCGGAAGCATACTTTGTTTAGTTGTTTCCAGTTTGGTTAGGACATTGCAGGCTCGAATCACCCGATTGTCTGATAACAAGATGATTCCGTGCTTCGGAAGGCACGTTAAGCCGGTGGTCCCGGCTGCCATCTGGTAGTCGTTAAAGGAACCACGTCAGAGGCCGAGAGGCGGTTCCGAAGAACTCTGACACCAGGGTGTGCATGGTCGATTGACCGTTACACCTACTAGAAATGATGATGAGTGGAGTAGTTGACCAATAGGCAAACTTAGATATTTATTATATTTAAATTAAATAACTGAATATTGTTTTATCGCATGTATTACATTATTTTTCCACGTAACGTTTTGAAAACTTTACAGTTTTCATGTTTGCAAGTAGACTAACTTGACATTTATCTATTTTGCCACATTAGATTGTGTAACAATTTTGGTTTTCTAATAATTGTGTAGATTCTCTGTTGTTTGTGTTTGTTATTACAGAGCTAAACAAAAGCTATTGATTAACCATAACCAAACACACTCCGCGAGCAAACAAATGCCGATACGAAGCTCTTAATTATGTAATCCTCGCTCACTTTATTACGGGGAGTAAGAGCATCCTTTGTGCGCTAATGACTGTATTATATCAAGAATCACAAAACGCTATGTAAAGCAGCAACATAAAATAAAATAAAACTAAAAGTGTAGAACTTTCATGCTGGTCATGGAAAAAGGAGTGCGGTCGTAGCAACCTCGTCAAGCACGAAGTTCCTTACGCTTATTCCCGATTTAAGGATTAAACAAGTAGTTAGGCTTAGTGTAAGTAGATCTTCCCCTGAATCATACCTCATTTCTACACTCAAAAATACCTCATAAACAACACCCATGTCGAGTTCTAAAAACATACGTAAATGTACAAACTGCTTCTCTTCCCGCGAGGATTAGCAGCGACATAAAAACCCTTCGACCATTTGGGAGTAATTCAGATTTATTATACGCTGGTAATCTGTCATTATTAAATTCTTAAACATTGCCTTTTTGTTCTTATGACTTTTTAGGCTCTATCGAACACGTATTGGATAAAAACGTCATTAATATATACGCATCAGCTTTTTTGGCGATGTTTTGTTCGGGGTGTAAAGAAGAGAAAGCTAGGGTCAATTCTGTACCCTCCTTATTTTGAAGTGTTGTGTGATGTGAGACAGACAGCCGTCTCGTCTCGCCTGAGAATGGTATTGTGTTCACAGCTAACACAATTCCGCGCGCTAGTGCATTGCTGGGGGTTCGTCAGAGCAGGAATATTTCGTGTAATGTTTGAGTCTTCCCGCAGCATTACAATGACAACGGCTGCGAAATATAGAGATTTGTTGAAATTTTCCTGCAGTTCAAATATTCTGTTTATCAACTTGTCATCTACATAGAGGTATCTCATAGGTAGTCCCTGGGTGGCAAAGGTGGATAAGCAAAAATCACCTTATTTCTTTAGGGGATTTAACGTGATATAAATAAAAATTTCAGTTTCAGTATCAGCTGAAAAATACCAATTTGACTAAAAAAAAATCAGTCAAGAAGCCTTGCTGTTGTCATTCTAACAATACAGAAACTGGTTCTGAAAGTGAATGAATTATACGAGTGGAAGCAAAATGTTGAGTTTATTATAATTTGCATCTGTGGAATTAAAAAAAGTCAAATTGTCTACATGGGGTAAAAATCTACATGGGGTTTTCCAAAAAAGGTGTGAAAAGATTTCTTCTGAATCAGCAACGTACTAGTGGTGTCGCAGGCGTTGTAGACTACGGTAACCACTTTCCATGAGGTGGAACGTATGGAAGTGTGCCTACTACGTTGTATAAAACGAATATGTATAAAAAGTTAAAAGTAGTATTGAAAGGGTACAGAGGTTTCCGAATGACAAAGTAGCAAGATCCTTGTAGGTTTGACGTTTAATGCTTTCATTCGAAGAGTAAACAAGTGATATGGATTTTAAAAAATGACCTATTTTACCACTTTGCAGGCGGGCAGGAGGGCTCGCCAACCCGCCTGCCAAGCGTAGTGAGCATGGCAATATCCTCCCATGGAACGAAGAATCCTTAGGAGAGAACCGTGTGGACTTTTTGTAGCTGTATTGATGATGGTGATGATGACGAATTAGCCATTATGATTTGCGTTTCGGAAATCGCATCCCGGGTGTGTTCTACGTTGCGCGCAAAAATTAATGATGTGCACTGCGAAGGGAGGTGAAAATTACAGAGTAATGAAATGCAATTTTGCTAGCTCCGTGGCGCAGCGGTCAACACGCTAGCCTGCGACACGAGAGTACCCGGGTTCGATCCCCGGCCAGGTCAAGATGGAAAATGATCTTATTCTGATTGGACTGGGTCTTGGATGTGTATCTATATATGTATTTGTTATAAAATATAGTATCCTTGAGTTAGTATCCCATAACACAAGTCTCGAACTTACTTTGGGGCTAGCTCAATCTGTGTGATTTGTCCATATATATTTATTATTATTATTAATTTGTTAAGGTTCACCCAAAACGGTGTGTTATTTCCTGAGTTTATTGCTTACAAGTTTAACTGTAGGCACTTTAGCGACTAAGACATATTTTACGTGACTGCCCAAAAATAATGAAAGTTTATGTATTGCACCATATTTACTATGCGAATACGAGGTACTGCTTATTAAAATCACATTGTATTTAACTACTCTTTCTTATTTTTCAGGTATGTAACCAATGTTCACAGAGCTGAAGTTTGGTATGTCCCATAATATAATAAGCAATAACTATATAATGTAGTGACTGACGATATTATGACCTAGACCCATAGTTAGTGATAGAACGAAATCACCATCCGTTTAAAATAATGATCACGAGCATATATGACTCGCAACAATGTTTGTTTTTCGTATGTGTAAGTGGCCAACACTGGTGCCAGATTTTTCAAGCTGCCTTGGCCTCAGGGCAGCTTGAAAAATCATTTATGGGACTCCTTAAGCTATGTAAGTTGCCTATCTAACATAGCTTAAGGAGTTCCATAAATTATTAATAAGATAAATATACATGGAAGAAGGAAAACATTAGAGCGCATTATTTTTCCGTGAGAAATACTTTTCTCACACCAAGCTCTCGGTGAGCCTTTACGCATCTGGCGTGATTAAAATGCTAGCAGCGTGTTTGTGTCACCTCCCCTGCTCCCCTGTCTCCCCGCACCCGTGTCACCACGGACGCATTAGTTTGCATCGAGCGGAAATCTTGGTGTTTGCCAGAGAACGCTACTCACTCAGCGTAATAGGGTAATAGATGCCCGGCGAAGAGGTTTGTTAATTCCGTTGAATTTATACTCACGGGCATGGGCTGATGACTGGGATCTCTTTGCTCGGCTCGTTATTAATTATCTCCATTTTACTTTTGTTTGTTGTTCTTGCGCATGGTGTGTAAACATCCATTAAATCCTTTTTGATACACAGTATAAATTGGCAACTTACCATTGATGGTGCAGAAACCTGAGCTTATTATCTTATCGTCGTTAAACAATCCTATTATTATGTATGCTGACCAGATCCCATAAGTATACTTCGTAACTACTCTTATCTGCATATTTGAATGCAGATTACATGAATGATTTTCAAAATTTGAATTTGGCTAGCTCCGTGGCGCAGCGGTCAACACGCCAGCCTGCGACACGGAGTGCCCGGGTTCGATCCCCGGCCAGGTCAAGATGGAAAATGATCTTTTTCAGATTGGCCTGGGTCTTGGATGTGTATCTATATATGTATTTCTTATAAAATATAGTATCGTTGAGCTAGTATCCCATAACACAAGTCTCGAACTTACTTTGGGGCTAGTTCAATCTGTGTGATTTGTCCGTATATATTTATTTATTTATTATTTATAAAACAAGATATATAAAAATTTGTCTCTTCCGTGCTGGAGAGAATAGGGAAGACGTAGAATGTACCAGCTGCTTCTCTTTCTGCAGATCGTACAGGCTGATTGAGGAAATAGCCAAAAATCTAACGAATCATGTTAGTGAGCGATGGGACTAGCAACCCATCACTATTTGGATTTAAGGTTTTAAAGATCTAGGATCTGTCGACTCAGCAAGGCAAAAAGACGTGATAGTATGCATGTATATGTATAAAAATTCGTTTAAATATTATTATAGTTATGTATGTTGGTTATGTTTCTTTCGTTTCGACGGTATCTCGAAAACTTCAAACACAGGCAAAGATACATCATCAGAAAATATATTAAAAATCGTCATAAGGATATGTTGAGGTGTTCGTACGAAATCAATGACAAAAACGATGACATGGTTTGGCCAACTTGTAATCACTTTAATAAAGATAGTATAGAGTTTTAATTGCATGTATATAAGATACATGGAATAAAAACTCTTATTCTTAAGCTATGAAATATTATATTTACCAACCAATTATATGTCTACACTAGTAATTAGTTTGTTTAAAATAATAATATAATAACTTTAATATGCAACGTCAAGCCAATGATATAGTAATAATACATGGTGTGACAGCGCGACAGAACGCTCCTAATCAACTGTAATTAAATCTTAGGCAATTATTACCAAAGTTGATTAATTTTTGATTAACTCGTAAATGATTCACACGCGTGGCGTGTTTACGTGTAATGCACGCGCCACGTCCCGCCCATAATTCAGGTGTGCGGGTGGCGCCCAAATTACCTGCACAAAGTAAAAACGTTACAGAAGGAGACACTTGCTACATGGTGGCATGAAGCCGCCTTTGAGTATACTGGTGACTTGTACACATTCAGGCAAAACTCAAAGCCAATCAAACAGAAGTGATTGTGACTAAGAAAGCTTAGAATCAAATCATATGTTTTAGATACAGTAACTATTTCTATTGATCTATAGATCCTTTTCGAGAGTATAATATAACTATATAACATATAATAATTTTACTTTGGGCATGTATAATAAAGTTAGTAGCTAGTTTCATGAGACAAGAACATCACTTTTTACGTTCTTATTCATTCATATTTATACATTCGCGTGAAGGAAAAAGTATTGGTAGCATACTAAGACGAATGTTAAATAATCTAAACTTTACCCTAATGTTGACGAAGTATATATAGGCACTATATTATCATTATATTCAAGCAATGACAAGGCCATCATTTTTAAGGTTCCGTACCCAAAGGGCGCCAACATAACTTTTCTACTAAGCCTACCCTGCCCATCGGTCAGTTTATTGTAGAGCTGTATCTTTTGATTCGTAATAGATAGAGACTTGATATTGTATTTTTACACAGGATGTGAGTTTTCGTCCCTAAAAAAACAAATAACAACAAAACAGATTTTAAATTAAATCCCCCCTGGATTCGATTTAAATTCTGTTTTGTTTTCATTATTTGTTTTTTTAGGGACGAAAACTCACATCCTGTGTAAAAATACAACATAAACATTTTAATTTTAAGTAATTAATTTTAAATTTTAATTTGTAAAAGTTAAATATTGGCATTTGGCACGAAACCCTTGTTAAATGAAACCCTTATGAACATCCAAGTCTTACTTGACCGGTTTATTGCAATAGTTGCTTCTGTATTTTCCAAAGTTTGCTCCCCACCAGCACAAATCAAGTTAATTGTGAAATAACTTGCCGTCTCGCAGATATGCTAATTGGTTGTTGTTGACGATAACACCGCTCCTTTTTGTCGGTGGATAATAACAGGTTATCGGGGTGCGTGGGTGAGGATTAGTGATGTGCTGAAGGGAAATTCTCTATTCTTGAAAATTTCTTCTCTCAGAAAATGTGGAAAATTTCCAATAATTCTCGAGAATTTTTCAATAATTCCTGCGCTTCAGAAAAAAAGTAGAAATGTCGGTCATTTCCCGAGAATTTCTATTTCTTTTTCTCTCATGCGCAGGAGTTATTGAGCAATTCTCGCTCTGTTCTCGAAAATTTAGAGAACGGCACATCATTAGTGAAGATAACAAAATAACTCGTAGTATATTGATTCTCTTGAATCGTAATCTTGATTTCATTTGTGATTAGGTTGTTTAAACAATTTCACAGGGTGTGCCTACTACATCTACATTTACCACTCGTCGTATCAAAACTGTTGAAAATAGGTGTTGGTTTTACATTTCTTTTTTTCATGACGGCCTTCGACAGTAGTTAATATACCAGCCTGCGACACGAGGCATCGGGTTTCATTTCCAGCGTAGGCGGCGTTCATAAGATATTTGTCTTCGGATCTGGAGACACACATAGAGGGTTGGTGTCAAGCAGGCAGCCGGCCGTAAAATTTTGTGACACCACCTGCATGAATTGAGGCATCGCAGCTGAGGACGAAATCAAGACAACGCTTGGTTGAGGCAGAGAAATCCTCAATTTCATTATTTGTGAGATTTTTGTGCAAAGTCTCATTATATTATAAATACCGCGATATGGCGAGTGGAGCTCATTTAAAAGGTAATGATTAAAATGTTTTGTCACGTACGAATGAACGTGACGTGTGCCAGCACACGCGTGACGCTGGGCGCTTATATTTAAAAAGCTCGTTTACGAGACAACAACCAACTCATAACATTTTAATGGCAGAGTACTATAATATTTTCTACGAAATAATCCCGCCACTCAAGAAGATTTAGAAAAGTTTATAATTAGTATATTATTAGTTAACGCCAAATTGTATAGAATGAAACCGGCCAAGTGCGAGTTGAAATCGAACACGAAGGGTTCCATACGAACATGCAATAGTTAACTACAAACACGTTTAAAACTAGTTCTTGTATGTGACTCTTAATTTTTAATTTAATTTTATTTTTGTTTTTATAGCGGTAATAGATATACAGATTCTGTGAAAATTTCAAGTTTCTACCAATTACAGTGTAATAGATAATTTACACAAGCATTGAGATTGCAGATAACTATATAGATTCTGTTTTGGGTCATGGAATACGCTTTTATAATATAATTCCCGCGGAAATATTAGGTCTGCCTTTAATTAAGTTTAAAACGAGTGTGCAAAATTATTTACTAAAAGAACTTTAAACGATTATTTATTTAATAAAATGCTTGGAAATATTTTAGAAGTTTATTTTAATTTAATCAATTCATATTGTTAAATATATTGTTGTATCCGAGCCCTTCAGGCGTAGAGACCAAGACTGAGTTTCTATCGGCGTATTCTTCTAGGCAGTGGTCATTCTGAAACGCTTGTAGTTTTTCGATTTTGCAAACATAATAAAACAAAAATAAATAACAGAAAAAATATGACGTTCAAAAAGCGATTTACGACATAGAGACTATGTATCCCATTTTGAATAATAGTCATTTTTTCTTTTCGATATACTTAGCCCTGTGACTGACAGATGGATGGACGCAAAGTGGAGGTCTAAAAATAGTAAACTACTTTTGTTTTTCAATGAAACTCCAAAACAATTTTAATAAAAACCAGCCAAGTGCGAGTCGGACTCGCGCACGAAGGGTTCCGTACCGTTATCTATGAAAACGGCAAAAAAATCACGTCTGTTGTATGAGAGCCCCCCTTTAATTTTATTTTTATTTAATTATTTGTTTTTAAAGTGAATATATAACTAAATATTCTGTGAATATTTCAAGCGTCTACCTGATATCCTTATCAATATCGTGCAACAACAAGAAAAAAAGTCACGTGTGTTATAAAGGAGCCCCCTTAAATATTTATTTTATTCTATTTTTAAGTATTTGTTATTATAGCAGCAATAGAAAACACCATCTTTGAAAATTTTAACTGTCTAAATAGCACGGTTCATCAGATACAGCCTGGTGACAGAGGGACGGACAGTCAGCCAGACAGACAGACGGACAGCGGAGCGATATTAATAGGGTCCCGTTTTTACCCTTTGGGTTCGGAACCGTAAAAACTAAACTTTTAACTAAACGAGACACAATATAAGTTTTATTATTATAAACGCTTCAGACGTTCAGTGTTCAGGAATGTGTTATCGCTCTGAAACAATAAACGTTGTTGGAAACAGAACGGTCGCGGGTAAAACTTAGTAAATTACATTCAGCGCACTGTTGATTCATCCATTCGCACTGCAGTTGTTCTTCGGAAGATACATAATTTGTACAAATCATACAGCGTTCTCACCCCGCGTGAAGGACGGAATTTCATTTCAACAAAGCAGACATTTCAGTGTTCGCGGAGTCTTCGCCAAATTCTTCCCCGAGTTCATAATACAATATTCTCCGGCGCTGACAGTCTAATATGACTGTAGTTTGTAGGCCGTTTAATTCTTACTCAAGATTATCATTTCAGCCACAAGAAGGCGACTAATCGACAAAGGTTCCCCCAAGTATTTCCAAAAAGACTGGTCAAACTTCATTTTGTGGTCTGACCACTCGGTGGGTGCCTGGCAAAGCGCTTGCTGTTTATTACATGGCCGCATTTTCAGAATTTTAATGGACCTGTATTTTTTTAAATTATATTTTACTCAAGTGCCAAAATAAATTGTAATGTTTTTATTTTTCTTCCTTGTGTCTCCCTGAGTACCACCGGTCATAATTTGTGGCAAGGCAGCCCAACAATGCTGATTTATATCATCCATTTTAGCCATCCAAGACTAATCCTGCCCCATATATGCCAGCCTATATAGACTGCCTCCTTTCAGACCAATTTGATAGCCACAGAATATTTAAACTTACGGGACAATTAACAAGGAAATATCTTCATTTCACGGCTGTGTTACCATTATTATGTATGCAGGAAGTTTCAAACATTAGGTACACGAAATATACCCGCTCTGACTGAACCAAGAAATGCACCCGCACGCGGAATTATGTAAGCAATAAACACAATGCCATACCAACATCATAGCGCGACGAGACGCTGTCTATTTAAAATCACAAAACACACAACAAACCAAAGAAGGTACAGAATAGACGTACGTCTATTCTTAAGCTTTCTTTAGATTAATTCTCAATATATGAAACTAGACATTTCTCAAATAACTAATTAGAGTTCAGAATGAAAAGTATGCAGCTTAACGTAACTTTTTCTATGGGACAAAAATCTGGAAACTCAAAAAAATTTACATTTCCAAACAAAAATGTTCGGCATCCCGGCAATTTGTATGGCCACGTCATAAGAATTATACATAGAATTTAGAGTTCCCAGCATTGGTCCCATAAAAAAAGTTGTTCATGTCGATGGACTGATTCCGTCAAGGATCCGACGTGGTTGTCTGTACATATACCGGTAATTCACACGAAAGAAGTTGGGAAAATAGACTAGTTGTCAATTTAATAAAATCGTTTATAGAAGACTTCCTGTAAATTAATTGTGTGATGAGAAACGAAACGCAGCTGTATTGCGAGGCTGTAAAACACATCTTCTTCACCCCCTCATATAAAAGCTCGTATCGTTGATAACAAGAGGACGTCACAAATTGACAATATGTATTAGCCATTAGTTTTATTGCTACCCACTTGTTTAATTATATTATATCGAAAATCGAAGAAAAATAGTTGGCATAGTTTATAAAAGCATGCTCATTGTATTATTGTAAGTCACATTGTTTTTCTCAGTAAGTGAATTCATTTATTGTAATTTTTATGAGAAATAAAATTATTCTAAACCTTAATGAAAATGCATCTTTTGTAAATTGTAAGTAATGTTTATATCTAACATCTTTCCACGGTTACTTTATTTGATCTGCTGTTTTACACAGCGTTTTGTTATTCTCGATATAATACAGTCATTAGCGCACAAAGGATGCTCTTACTCCCCGTAATAAATTGAGCGAGGATTCCATAATTAAGGATTCTGTAACAGCATTTGCTTTCTCGCAAAATATGTTTGGCTATAGTAAATCGAGTGGATCAATAGCTTTTGTTTGACTCTGTCATAACTTTATAGCATATACAAAAACAGATTCTATGTAATTATGTTAAAATTATTTAATGTTTTCTTAATCCTACAAATTTTATAGTTATGCCACTAAATGCATTGGAATGAAACTTTGCGCTCAGGTAGAACCTTGACTATCAAATATCATTTTAGTGTTATTATCCACAGGATAGTGTTATTAACACCAGGTTTTCGAGGGATGCATGCATAGCTAGTATACTATGGTATAATATACATGATTTACAAGGTCACAATCATTGTTGGTGGTACATCATATAGATTAAAACCGTAGTATTAATAAATATATTACAACTAACTTTCGCCCGCAGCTCTGCTCGCGTTTAAGTCCTTCAGGAACAGTACCTGTTTCCGGAATGAAAAGTACCTCTTACTGCCTTCTCCGTACCAAAATGAAATGGAGGCAATCTTGACTACAGACTAATATATAGACGAAAGATTTGTTTGTATGTTTACTTGTAATGGATAAACTTAAACCGATTTCAAAAATTCTTTCACCAATAGGTAGCTTTATATAATAAAGTAACATTATCAGCGTCAGTCATCAATTGAACTAAAATTGCATTGATGTAACCTCAGGTATTTAATAAATTCAGGTGTTACTTTGCGGAAGTGAAAGTTACATTTACTTTGAGACAATTTACTTTGCGTGCTTCCGCCACCAGTCAGTTCATGCAAACTATTGCTGGCCAGCGCCACGACGACCGACATTGCTGCAGCCTCAACGGATGCAGCAGTATCGACCAGGGTTGCATGCATCAACTATTGGTGGCGGGTATGAAGGGACTAACAGTAGTGGGTGGGCGCTGGCCAGCAATAGTTTGCATGAACTAACTGGTGGCGGAAGCACGCAAAGTAAATTGTCTCAAAGTAAATGTAACCTCAGGTATATCTGGAATATCGTCACCTCGGTTCTGACATCGGACTCCAGGGACCCAGGGGTCGGCTTGGGGCACAAATAAAACAGAAACACGTGGACAAAGTCGCAGGAAACTGCTAGTAAATAATAGATTTTGCAAAGAGGTCTTAGTTATCAGTCTAATTCCGTGAACTCCGTATAAATTCATCAGAATTAATAATCCTCGCCGGGCATCTATTACCCTATTACGTCGGCTAAATGGCGTTCTCTCGCAAACACCAAGATTTCCGGCCGGCGACGGCGACGCGATCTAATGCGTTCGCGGTGACGCGGGTGCTGCGCGGGTGCGGGGCGAGACGGGAAACACGAACACGCTGCTCGCATTTTAATCACGCTGAATGCGTAAGGACCCGTTGTAAGGACCCATCGCGAGCGTGGAAACTATTTTTCATATAGAAATGTGTTTAAATGCTTTCTTTTCTCATCTTTGTTTTTCCTCTTTGCTGAGTGCTATGAACTCACGAACATTATTTTTAACGGGTTGTGTGTGACTGTAGTTCATCGGCCCCATAGTTTCCTCAAAAGGACTTTGATGAAATCTGGCATGTCTGATTTGATTAGAATAACATTCCTAACAAGTAAATATTTGGTAAATATTGTAAAAATGTTTGTATTCAAAAACTTATTTAATTCGTAGTGACATAAACTCTGTAATATCTTCAAAGGGACCAAATCATTGCTCGAGCTACTCTTGAACTCCTCTCCGAGCGGCACTCCGCTCGTTGAAAAATAACCCCCATTTGACTTTGTATGTGTCGTCGACAAAAACAACAGTTTCGCTATAAATCTAGACTGCAATAAAAAGTGCGTAAGCACAAAATAAAGAGCAGACAGAAACAAGTTAAATAATAAAAATAAGTTTAAAAACTATAAGAATACACTTTTATATATATGTCGTCTATCTGATGATCGACGGAGGACTTATCCAACGCTATAAAAATTAAATTAAATCTAACCTATTAAAGTAGATCAAAATCGAGTTCTGTAAGGTTGGGTACAAACAAACAGACAGGAGAAGCTAATAAAAAGCGTATATTTAAAAAAAAAATAAGACTTCCGATTCAAATAAACCTTAATTTTGTAAACATCAGAACCATTATTAATAGATAAGAACACTCTCGATAGAATAACATTTTAAACATAAAAAGTTGAATCAACATCCGGTTGAGCCGTTTAGGAGATACGGTGGTTCAGACACATACAAACACACATAAATAAATAAATATATAGCGACAAATCACACACATTGAGAAAGCCCCACAGTAAATTGTGAAATTGTATTGTAGGATGAGTAGAGTACTTCCAGCGTAGAGAAGAGTCTTCGATGATTCCGGCGTCCCCTAATACACCGCGCCCCTTGCAACCCCGGGTTTAAGACGTTCAGTTACCGCTGTCTGTACTGTCGTTGTTTTGTCGTGACAGCGAGCCAGACAAAAACAGCGATTCGGTTTCATCGCAGCTTATCTGGATTGCGGTGACTCGCACTTCTTCTGTTTATGGCTCGAGAACTATTTGTTGCTGTTTTCTTTTCACTTTTATCGCCCGAATTAAACGATACAAAAACGTTCATGTGACAAGTAATGTATTTACAATTTCCTATTTTTTTGATTTGTTTAATATATGACTTACTACAAAGGATTTTAAATGAAAAACCGTCGGTTTGAATAATAAATATCTGTTAAATATGTTTTTTTTTTTTTAGTACAACACAAAGTGTATTGTATTTAATACGTCGCGCGACCGACCGCCAACCCAATCTGACCGTTATTTATTTTTTCGTACATTCAGATTCAGGATTGATAAAGTCAAACTTATTTAGATTATTTCTATTAATAAAAAAAGGTAATTTTGTTCTTTTTTTGCAATGAAAATAATTGATTATAAAATATTAGCTTATTTTGTAATAACTGCCATGTAACAAAATCTAATATGTAATAAAGCATATATACGTATAAAAAATACATTTTAGGACCTATTTCTTTTATGATCAATATCTACCGTTAGTTGATCAGCGTTGAAGAGTTTTTCATCACCTGATGAGTTCTATAGCTTCCTAATGTGAATTATTATCCGATTTGCATAAGTTATAAACATTTAATCTCCGTGGACCGTCGAGAAATGGTTCTGATCAACGTAAAAAATTAAAGAAGGAACATGATTTGACTCACACAGTCATACACACTAAAAGCTTATTATAATACGAGTATTACCCCTATAGTACGGTTTTTAGAAGAAAAAAAAACATGCTGAAAGTTTACCATGAGCATGTCATAAAAATCCATTGTAACGCAAAAGTAATCGACGTAAGTAGGTATAATAGACCCTCCTATTTAAGTACTTTATTTTTGTAATGTGCCAGTTTTGTATAGCTTCCCATGAGTAGGCATGCCACAAAAATCCAATGCAATGCACGACGGAGCCGCCATCTAATTGAGCGGCGATAACAACACCGTCGCCCGTACTGTGGTTAAAAGTGACTTTGTGAGTCTTAATTCATAAACGTGACTTCACATACTCATTTTACAGGACCAGTCTTGACTAAGAGTACGAACTCGAGTCGCAGAAAGAACTCTAGTATTATGTACGACTAGAGTACCGCTCTTTTTTACTACATGTTGGGTTAGGCATTTGTCTCCCATCTCACCTGATGGTAAGTGACGATAAAGACGAGGATGTTACATGCATATCTAAGACATACCCATTTATTGAAAACTTGTGTAACTCTCAACTGAGTCCTAAACTCAGTGGAATCCTCACTAGAGTACAAAACATAACTTATTAACAATTAATGTAATAACGATTACCTTTATTTTTTTTTACTTTGTAACAAAGAATAAGTTGGATTTAATTCATACACAATCTTTTATTCCAAGAATCGATGCGACTCGTTACATTATCAACTTGAGGCTATAAATCGATTTGAGTACATTATCGAATACAAATCGACTCAGCAACTCTACTAGCATTAGGCAGCAGATTACGTATCGTATGAGCGAATATGTTTCGAGGCAGACTCGAGTTTTTACAGCACTTCTCGTGCGTGCTCACGTCCCGTCGCGCCGCATGGTCCTCGCAGCCCGCAGCTATCATTATTGTAAGATTAGAGCCAGTGCCGCCAAATTTCCGCTACACAGCTGTAATTGCAAAAAAAGTAAAATGTACTTGATTTTTTTATCTTGATCTTAAAACTCATCAAATTAACCAGCTGTATTATTCCTTGCACGGAGATTTTTGCCGTAACATCTTCTTGTTCTTTAAAAAGTTCTTATAATATCTAAAACAATAGATTTATAGCCGATATCTTTAGGTATATAATTATCCCCTGTTACCTTCGATCTAATATAATGGTAGATACACAGTCTCATACAAAATGAAGCCTAAATAATGTCCCCGAGCCAAAACATCATGCATACTTACTTACAAACAACAACAAAAACGTTACATACTGAAAATATGACTCGTAGTTTTTGCATCTTTTTACTGACCTTCGTCATCGCGAGACGTGTGTGCTAGCGCGGTTTATTGAAACTGTGGACAAAACATCAGAAACTCGATTAGTGCGCTGTTTTGCCGGTACCACTTTTCAAGCGTGTAAGAAATGAAACCAATGAAAGAATAGGAATATCATTTATTTTATATTTCTCTATTCAAAAATTCTCTTATTATTTCTTTTAAATCAAAGCTTAATTAAACCGGAAGTGACACAAGATTTAAAAGGTAACTGACCAAATGATCAGTAAATATTCTAGTATATCAAGCGCGAATCGTGTATCTACCTACTATTATATTTGATCGAAGCCTATTACAACAAATGCCTACTTTGATACTTAGTAAAAAAAACCTGACATATATCCATCTGTCCAACATTTTGTTTGATGTGGTTATTACATCCTTACTTCCTTACTAATATTATAAATGCGAAAGTGAGTTTGTTTGTTTGTTTATTTGTTTGTTTGTTTGTTACGCTTTCACGCCATAACTACTGAACCGATCATCATGAAATTTTGCATACAAGTTCTCTGGAGTACGGAGAAGGACATAGGTTACCTTTTATCCCGGGAAAAAGTACTATTCCCGAGGGATCGACATTGACGCGAGCGGAGCCGCGGGCGAAAGCTAGTATATTATAATTACAAGAACTCTACTGCAGTCTGTACAAAAGTCATCCAGTAAAAGCATAAAAGCTATTCCTGCAGGTCTACAATGATATCAAAATTGACGACCGCAATTTACTTACAACCGTCACAGAATCACAGTATATCTCCTTCACTAATGTTCGCACACGTAATTAAACAAAAAGGAAAACGCCCAGACATCGACTCGGTAATTGCCACATTACTGGCGACCAGTAAAAAACTGCCATCATCAGTCGCATTCATTAAGGTATAATAGTCGAAGAAAAATCTTACGTTTTCTTAAACTGACTTCATACTTTCGATTTGTGTAATATTTGACCCGTAAATAAATACTGTAATTTTGAAGCAATGGCCGTAATAACATTATTTTAGGCTATCCACAAGTGATTTTTAATTTTTATAAAATAATGTTCATCAAGTAAACAGAAGGGGGTAGGTTAAGCTCTATTCGGATCTGCTACCGTTATTAGTGCTGGTTTGTTTATCTGTCTTCCCGCGCCTTTTCCACTACACAGGAAACGTGGTCTTTGAGTTTTACTCGCATGACTATACGATCTATCTACCCCATCCATATCCATACTAATATTATAAATGCGAAAGTAACTCTGTCTGTCTGTCTCGCTTTCACGCTAAAACGGCTGAACCGATTAAAACGAAATTTGGCACACAGAGAGGCTATAGCCTGAGAAAGGACATAGGCTACTTTTGATTTCAATAGCGCAGGTTAAGCAACCGCGACGCGAGCGCCGCGCAATATAATTGGAAAATGGTGAACGTGTCTACTTCACTGAAAATAATTTTCAAGAAAGATTATCTTCTCCTCCGAAAACGACACTTACCGCTTTTTTGATCTCTGCTCCAAAGATGACTTTGCACGAACTCTTCTCTATGTTGAGGTACCGAGATATTACACTTGGAACACAACAAGGAGAGAATGGAAACGCCGAGTTCAAGGGGTACCTGTTCAGAATTGGCCTGGTGTCAAATCCGGAGATGCTTTGGGTCGAGTATACACAGTCCATGTGAGTAATATGGAATGCTTTTGTTTACGAATGCTATTACACCACGTGCGTGGGCCAACCTCTTTCAAAGATCTTAGAATGGTCAATGATCGAGAACTTTCGACATTTCGAGAAGCATGTGAGGAAAGAGGGCTACTAGAGAACGACAATCATTGGGATATAACTCTATAAGAGGCTGTACAATGCAAATCTGCGCCCAAGGTGAGAAATCTATTCGCTATATTAATAGCGACCTGTGGACTTTCAAATCCTCAAGAATTGTGGGAAAAATATAAAAATTATATGGCTGATGATATTTTACATAGATTGCAAGAACAGAGTCCAAATGCTTCTTACAATGATTTAATTTACAATGAAGCGTTAACAAAAGTTGAAGATCATGTAATAACAATGACTGGCAAAGATTTATCCAATTTTGATGAGTAAACCACAAAGAATTGGAGAAGTTAGTAGGGATTTGATACGAGAACTAGATTACGATACTGATTTTTTAATGCAACAAGTAACAGAAGCCCTTCCTCTTTTAAATGCAGAGCAAAAAAATATTTTTGACACAATAATTCAAAAAGTTGCAAGTGGCCGAGTAGGTCTGTTCTTTTTGGAGGCACCAGGAGGGACTGGCAAAACTTTTATTTTAAATTTGTTATTAGCTCAAATCCGAAAAGATAAAGAAGTTGCTATTGCAGTAGCTTCTTCAAGCATAGCTGCTACGCTACTTTGTGGGGGACGAACAGCGCACTCAGTTCTTAAGCTACCATTGAACTTAACTCACGAGGAAATGCCGGTATGTAATATTAGCAAAAGTAGTGAGCGCGGAAAACTGTTACAGCAATGCAAGTTGTTGGTTTGGGATGAATGTACGATGTCCCACAAAAAAGCAATTGAAGCATTAGATCGCACAATGAGGGATATCAAGAACAACCAGGATGTCATGGGAGGAATGGTGGTACTTTTAGCTGGTGATTTTAGACAGACCCTTCCGGTGGTTAGTAGAGGTACGCCGGCAGATGAAATAAATACCTGTTTGAAAGCATCTATATTATGGGTTCACGTGAAAAAGTATTGTCTTACTACAAATATGCGAGTACAACTTCATAATGATTCTCAAGCAGGGCAATATGCAGCTGCACTTCTAAAAATCGGAGAAGATCGTGTGCCAACTGACAGTAACGACATGATTACACTGAGTCGTGAGTTTTGTCAAATTGTCGAGAGCACAGATGAACTAAAAAATAATGTCTATCCACATCTTCAGGCAAATATGGCCAATCAAGAATGGCTATGTGAAAGGGCAATTTTGGCACCGACGAATGAGATATATATAGAATTAATGAACAAATAATGTCAAACGTTGAGGGAGATTTTGTCGAATACTTATCTGTGGACAATATTATGGACACTGAACAAGTTACATCATACCCTATAGAATTTCTCAACTCTTTGGAATTACCAGGAGTACCATCCCATAAGTTGAGGCTAAAAGTTGGTGTTCCAGTTCTATTAATGAGAAACCTTGACGCGCCAAGGCTGTGCAATGGCACACGTCTACAAATTACATATCTGGGGCGCAACATTATAAACGCTACAATTATGACTGGAATGGCAAAAGGAGAAAATGTCTTGGTTCCCCGTATTCCAATAATTCCGACTGATTTGCCATTTCAATTTAAAAGAGTTCAATTTCCCCTAAAAGCAGCATTTGCAATAACAATAAATAAAGCCCAAGGTCAAACGCTTAAAGTTGCGGGAGTTCATTTAGAAAAAAACTGCATTTCTCATGGGCAACTCTATGTGGCGTGCTCACGTGTATCAAACCCACAAAATCTTTATGTTTTAGCAAAAGATGGTAAAACAAAAAACGTAGTTTATAGAAATGTACTTAACATTTTAACACATCTATTGATATATTTTTAATTAACACATCTATTGATATATTTTTTATGTGTATGGTGCCTCTTTGTATGTATATGCGACTCTTTGCTCTTTTTGTCTTATTTAAGCTGAATTTATTAATAAATAAATAATAAACAAAACTCAGTATTCCACGCGGACGAAGTCGCGGGTACAGCTAGTAAATATAATATATACGTAAATACTAAACACCGCTGAGCTCAGTTCTACAGTATATCTCTGCTAATGCTCTCACATCTAATTAAACAAGAAGATAAACACGATGTCTTTGAAACGTCGCAACAGCAGTGATTATCTGGAGATCTGGCCGAGCCGGTTAAAAAATTAGCACCATCAGTCGAGCCTTAATTAAGGCGTTAGTAACGGCGGTCATCCTAGTTAAGGCTGCCTCGCGTGGCTCGCATGCTGCCTTTTCATGATTGATGATCATGATTTGCACGTAAGGGTATGCTGATATGTTGAAATTCCTTCTGGTATCGTTGGTAACTTGGTTTTGCCCACAATCCCACTCACACGTATCCATTTGGGACTAATAATTGCCATATAATAAGCAATTCAATGACGACTGTAGTTATAACTATATACGACTAGGTATCTCTCAATTCCTCTTTAGCTTTCACATATAATCAAACAACAAGGCCTGAAGATGTCACCGTCAGTAATCGCGGTGATTACCCAGAGTTCCGGCCGAGCCGGTTAAAAAAATTAGCGCCATCAGTCTCGCGGTAAATAAGCCGTAGCTAACCGTTAGTGGAGCTGCCTCGCGTGGGTCGCATGCCGCGGTCTGCCGCGAGGTGAGGAGCGACCCCTCCCACCCATGATATGTAGACAAGGGTTATCTGTGTTATGTTTAACGCTCTTAGGCTGTTATATAGAGTGCGCCTTAATAAAGGCGTATCTAACGGCTGTCAGGCGAGGCTACCTCGCGTGGCTCGCATGTCGCGGTCTACCGCACGATGAGGAGCGACACCTCCCTCCCACCAATAATATGTAGACAACGACGATATAATGGTAATGTATACACGTCATGCCAACATTATGTCTTGATAAAAACATTTTATTACAAATGGAAAACACAGTGTGAAATATGTTGCTTATAGCACAGTCTTTAATATAGTTAAGGTGGCGCGCGAACGAAAAACGTCGCTACTGCACAAGCCATTAGGCTGCGCAGAACCATTAGACGATTAAGAAAACAGATGAAAAGACTTAATATTTTCAAAATAATATATTTATTAAAAAAATAAGAAAGGGGGCGACCTCCGAGATGTAAATATAAATATTGTCATGTGAGAATTATTTAAACGTAAAAATTATAAATTTTTCGAAGAGAAATGTTGTTAGATATCATAATATCATATGTATCATTTTTAGATTTCATATTTATCTGTTTCAAATTCCAACAAGGGGGCGATCTTGCTCCAGGGTCGACCTAAATTATACAAATACTTTTGATGTATTGTATTAATTCAGCGCATAGGTAGTACCAGTGATTTGAAAACACGTCAATTTTCACAATTTCGAGCTGTGCGCCACGAACATAAACATAGTAGATAGAAAGATAAAGAATTTATTCACGTGCAATTCAATAATTAGCCTAAAATCGTAAGCTAGATTATTACAGTACAGTTATGTGTGTGTACATAACTGTACAGTATTTCAAAAGGCTGTAGCTCAGTGTAAGACATTTCTCAGTGAGCTACCACCAGATGCAGGATATGCGTGCGCTGTCGAAGTTAAATACATGTAGAAATAATTTATTGATAAATAAATATAAATCCACGGAGCATCGAAATGTAATAACGGAATAAAGATAAAGTGAAAGCCACTTTTTTAATATTGACCAGAGTTTTGGATGCTTATCTCTATATGCATTTATTGTAAATTTTATTATCATTGCGTTTGTATTCCACAACACAAGTCTCGAACTTAAGCTAGCTCAATACGTGCTTTGGCCGTATATAAGGATTCCTTACATACAATTGAATGAGAATTCATTTCAAAATAAAAATAAGTTGTTTTCCATTGTTACGCTAAATCGATTCAGGCAAAACATTGTTGGGAAGGATATGAATTCCTGGAATGTACTGTTAACTATCCTAAAGAAAAAGTATTACAAAGTTTCGAATATTTTCGGGAAGTTGAATATCGTTTGTAGTTCTGGCTTCGCGATCTTTCCCTCCTCCCTCCCGACCACGGAGTATATACTTGCAGAGACTAAGTTAGGTACCAATGTTTTTCAATTATAACTGATAAATTGTAAACTAGCTTCTTCAACTGAGGCACTCGCCATACAACTTAGCTACAGGGGTCGCCAAAAAACGATGAACAAAGAATGAGTCAGGTTAAACACGCGAACATAATAAGCATAAAACATAAAATATCCTCAGCTCTCAAGTGTTTCTTTATATAGATATTGTATAGATAGATACAAGTTATAACTGGTTAGTGAAACCCTGAAAAAGTATTGTTAACCGTTTTGTAAAAATCGGAATTATTGTGTTAACAAATATCATTTTTTTATACCTTGAGAATAATTGTTTACTTTAGATCTCGTTATCAACTAAACGATGTGATAAAAAATATTTTCGGTCTTGCTTTAGTCTCTGTTTGAGTCTCCTGGGCGCGCCGCCTCGGTCGCCATTTGTCACCGGACACAAACCCGTGGAGTAGAGCCTCCCTAATTGCGATCTCTTTGTCTTTGTTTACGCGCTGTCGGGAGGTTCCTTCCGCTGAGTTTGCCCGTAGCTCTTAAATAAACAATTTCAATATTTCCCTGAAGTTTTCTTCACTTTTCTTATAATAGAATCGAAGACACTTTAGAAAGGAAAATTGTCATGACGTAATTAATAATGATTATTTTTTTGTTCATTTAGGATGTGACTTCCAACGAGGAAACTAAAAAAATGGTTAAGCATCAAAGTAAATCTTCCAAAATACGATATATATTCTATGAGTATTTTTGAAGTATATAAAACTTGAAATGCGCGCGCACACTCTTAGTCGTAATTTTGCCTTCAAGTGCGCCAATTGTGCCAAAAAATCATAGCAGGTATTATTGGGCATGTTGCTGTTGCACATCTATTACTTTACATTAAATGGACCGTATACTATATGTATTTCCTTACTAATATATAATATGATAAATAACAAAGGAAGCAGGCAATCAATAATGCAATGAATTTCTATGAACTGCCTTAAGGCGCTGTGCATCTGAAGAATACCGTAAAACGTATATATTTTTGTCGCGCAGTTAGCCTTATTTTCCATGGAATACGAACATGAAAAAAATATGAAGTACAGTTCAAAGATCAAAATAAATGGTTACATTACATCAAAATATTTTCAAAAAAATATTTAGAACCTAGCAAAATAATATAGCAAAAATGCTATACCCAGAAAAAGTTTCGTCGCGAATTACTTGATATTTACAGCAACAACTACCAACTTTTTTATATTATAAGTAAATGAGCCAGATGGATACCTAAAAAATACAATATTTGGTTATAATTATTGAATAATTAAATTAAAAGTGAAAATTCACACGGAAATGGCAGACACGGGTTTGAAAGGAGACTAGGGGCAGGCCAACCGGTATCGCTACTTTCAACCGCTACAAACGGTTAAGGGATACAGCGCCTTAAAGATATCTCATAATTTGACTTTTACCGCTAGTTATACAAGGTATAAACAAAATAAGCACATGTACGAGTAGTTAGTACATCTCTGCTACGCTCAAACACATCTAGTTGCGGCGGCGGCTGAGGACGGTAACACGCTTCTACCGCTAATCCCGGGAAACTCGACTGCACCCCGCACCCACCCTAAGGATACTAAATAATGACATTGCAACACAATTAATGTATTATGACTAAAAACGGATCCCTCCGTCACTAGTGTTTAGTTGATATAGTGACGCACTCGTCACACTGTCGGTTTTTCACTCTAGGGACTATGTTGGCCACTCACACAAAGTCCAACTCCAAGGACGCTTTCGTCATTGAATATAGTATTGTTTCTGGAAGTTAGCAAAATGTTGGACTTGGCTGCTATCATTCGAAAACTTTCAAAGTACCTAAAACGACTTAGCAAAACTTTTACCAGTAATTTCACTCACTTTCTATATAACTTACACACTAGAAACTACTGTAAAAATTCAACGTTATGATTGATGTTTGTTAGATACATTAAAATTAAAACCTTGCATTGTATCATGTATTCTATTAATAATATAAATATTTACTCAAATACTTCAGCTATCCTTACGCTCTATCATTAGAAAAATACTACGCCAACCCGAGGTCACAAAGAAAGCCTCTATTATCTCGCCCTCATTATGTGCTTAGCGTACCTTTACAGTTTATCTATCAGACGCCGCTTTATAATCCAATAAAATTAAAGAATCTTCCTTCACACTTTTCTCAAGGCTCTGTCTACAATACATACTTGAGCCATCTTTCTATTTTACCATTATTTAATAATTTAGCGCTCGCAGTCACAACGAAGGCAGCCATTGTCCCGCCCTTCATTATGTGCATAAAGACTCCACAGCGTATATAGTTAATGCATCTGATGCCGCTGTAATCCAACCAGATCTAAGAGTTATCCTCCACACTGCTGTTTGTACTGTAATGGAAAACGCAATACTCACTCAGCTGAGTATAATAAGGAAACATTTTCTAATGATATAAATATTTAAGTCTTTCTTTTTATGGCTACAGTTATTAAATATTACGCAAAGCCACTGCGTAGAAGCGAATTTGGCGTCTTCCCGCCCTTTATAAACATCGAAAACTGCTGCATAGGGACCCATAAAAACTCTTTTTAGCATCTTCTAAATAGGTATGTATGTATATAGTATATTTAGCTGTATCTGTAAAGGGTGTTGATCACCGGAACACTAATAAAAAGGCTTTCAAGAGGATACAAAGTCACACGTGTATGCCTATTTCAGGGTCACATTTTTAACACTTCAGAGTTTAACGACATGATGTGTCTGATGACTTGTCTTTCTTATACCAGCTTCGTATATTTTTTGCCTAATATACCAGATATCTATTTTCACTCCACATTCCTTCATACTCTTTCATCATAAATCTTTCATTTCGGGATAGAGATGGAGTTTTAATATTTGCTAAAACAAAGTCCCGGCTCACGAATGCACGGCATCCATCAAATGCGACGTCACAAGCGATAAATACAGACATAACAGAAGTGAAGTTTAACTCTTCCTGATGAAAAGCTAAAAAATATGTAATCCACCACGTATTTTTAGGCGGAAAATGCCGTTAGTTTAAGCCTAGTCAGTAGGCCATCCACAGGGCGAGTGTCGAGGACGTCCCGATGAAGATGATGATGAAGAATAATCAATAAGGATGCACACATACGCAGCTTAGTCAAGAAAGGATCTGCTATTGCCGAGCACGCCTTAGAGTCGGACGTAGCTATTATATACGCTTCGACAAATGCAAACTTCTTAAAGAAGGCGTTTGTCCCGCGTAATTTAAGAGAGACAATAGAAATTATTCGTCGTCCAGATTTCAACCGGGATAGCGGCTGGACGTTTCCTGCTACTTGGAACCGACGGATAACATCCAGTTACGAGTGATCATCTGACGGCCGCGCCAGGACGTACTTGACACACGTCCTCCGGACATCCTTTATGATTCAATCAATATCTATCGAACAATATTTTTTACGGTAGTTAGATAACACGTTAAGATCACACAATAAACCAACATTCAGGTTTCTAAGTACATAGAATTTGCAATTGTTTAGGCTTTTTAAAGGCGTGCGAAGTATAAGATCAATGACTGATTGGGTCAAATCTTTATAGTCTTTTCTAACGATAGCCGTCTGAAATTGCTGAAATTAAAGCTTTTATAAAAAACATGTTATAGGAGGCGGAAGGTTGTAAATGCCTCACTGAGTTAATTCAGTTCATACCTAAATGTCAAGCTGATGGCTATAATATTTCCGTGATTTTGCGACATATTTCATAAAGGTACCCGTCTGCACTTTATGTATTTTGGTGTCAAGGCTGGTGATATTTGTCATTGTTCCGCGCAGTCGCACCTTTTCCCGAGCGGCGCAAAACCCGGGAAAAATGCGACACACTCAAAAGTAGTGTGGTCCCGAGCCACTTGGCTCTGGAACAGGTAGCGTAGCCCGTCAGATAGCGATAAATATGAAGCTTCAAATGTCTAAAAGCCACTCACAGTAATACAAAAAAGCGGTTTTTTTTTATAATTTGTTCAGGTGGTAATAAGGATAGAGTAACTTGCTATTGGTTAGAAAATATTTTAGTCACTCCTTGACTAGTGCCAATATAGGCATTGTAGCAACACCTAGTCCTCCAATCAATTATTCCAGCCATGGATCAGCCACCTTCAAATTTATTTATGATTCATCTACGAATCCTAAAAAACCTTTAATTTTTAAATAAAACTAACGTGAGATGTAGGCATTATTAATATATGTAACAACGGGTTACTCACGTACGAAGTCAGCATCTGGCGCGTCTCGATCCACATTCGCCCTGAGGAAGACCTGCGGATGAGGTCAGTAGCTGACTTCCTACGTGAGTAACACGTTGTTACATATGTTAATAATTCTAAAGTATTATCTTTTTTTGTCAGACCCACCATCAGCCCTATTTCGATTCCGTTTTCCACATACACGCACGAGGAGCCCGGTGGCCCAGTGGGCTTGAGCTTATTTAGTGCTTACGCATGATAAGGAACACCGGACGCAGTCCCCACAGGGATTAGTGACTGCAAGTCGCATAAAAATATCTCGAGCTCTTCCGTGCTTTAGAAGGAACGTTAAGCCGTTGACCCCGGCTGTCATCATTGATGGCAATCGTTAAGCTGTACAAAATATGATATGTCTTTAAGCAGTTTAAAAATCTGACACCAATGTTAGGTATTTGTTATAAAATATAGTATCATTGAGTTAGTATAGTATCTCATAACAAAGTCGAGTCTCGAACTTACCTTGGGCCCAGCTCAAACTGTGGAATTTGTCAATATGTTACGGTGACCGCTTTCCATCAGGTGGGCCTTATGCTTATTCTTTAATAAAATATTTTTATGACAATACTATTACGTGGCTCATTATAAAATTTATCACGAAACGAAATTACAGGCGTAATGAAAGAAATACAAGATACGCAAAGTCTTATTCAGAATGAAAGAAAAAAAATACGAACAAAACAGCAGAAAATACGACGCTGGAAGTACTTAGATGAAAAGTAAATAGTGAAAGCATTTCCTTACAAAAACGCGCGGTATTGTGTATCAAAAAAGGGCTTTATCCAGCCAGCATTAATAATTCTAAACAGGGTAGATAACGCATCGCGGCACAAAGCGAGGCGGGACGGATATATTTAAGTCTCGGGCGAGGAGTATTTAATCTGCGCCGTGTTGAGCGGCGTAATGAAAAAACAGCGTGAGCTGGACACTGCGAGTAGACCAAACACACAACTATCTCTTACGGACAGAGCCTAGGAATTATGTGATATGAGGCCATGTTGAGCGTAATGAAGGGCGTGTAGGTTTTTTGTTTTGTTTTTGTGTGTATTCTGCTATAACAAAAAAATGATAAAGTAAAAATTAAGGTCAGGGCATCAATCAATCAATCAATCATTTATTTGTTAAACATAGGTATAATCATACAGATGTTACAATATAATAATTCGCTATGTCTATCTATATATAGCATACAAACATTTAAAGTAGGTACAAACATGTGGTTTATAAAGTTATTTCTAATTCATTATGAAACTACAGTACACTATGTCTAAAGTTAAATAATATCTGTCTACAACAAAATTAAATAAGAATAACAAAGTGCCTTACATACATGGCATAACAATAACGTTTTGACCGCTTTTCGTTGTTGAATAGTGGAGGGTGGTACGGAACCCCTCGTGTGCGATTCCGACTCGCACTTGGCCGGCTTTTACTAACGTCTGTTTGCGTACTTTGGTCTATTTACAATTATCGTTAGTTACGTTAACTACAATAATTATTATTACCAAATAATTTTTCATAGACATTCCACACACAGAAGTGCAACAAAATTGTCATTCACATTATTTTCAACTGCAGATCCCTGTTTGAAATCAGTACTGCTGATTTATTTAAATTCATTGGAGTGATATATTAAAAACAATAAATCAAAAATAGGTATAAACTAAAAAACATAAAACATGAAATCCAAATCGATTCGGTCAGCCTAGTGGTAGGTTCCCTGCCTGCCACGACATCCATTTGGTCACCGGAAATGTCTATTAAGCGTGCGGAGATCTCCTTGAAGATCTGTTCCGCATCCCAAGGCCCTAAGGTCCCCACGGCAAAGGGCACAAATACATAAGGTTCGCCTAGGGCTGCATATTTGATGATCTTAGACGCCGCTGCAACAGCGTCCTGCGGACGGTTGCATGATTGTACATTGTATGATTATTTGTATGATTGGATATTTTTATCTCATGAACCATCAGTCCAATAAGTATATTATTATACCTATGACTAGCAAAGTGCTCAAATTTCTTTTTATTTACTTACAAGAATCCTAGATAATGATCTATCTATATTCGATATAATTTTCGCCGAGTTAGTTGCTGGCTCGTCTTCGAAGCCAATTATTCCAATGTTCCATAGTTATGTTATGCAACTAACTCGGCGAGGCCAGTTAGATAGACAATGATTAGGTACTCAGAATAAACCGGTATATTAAAAATGAAATAAATATGAAGTAAAATAGTGCTCAGCTATTTCTTCGAATTTCATACAAATAGACACCTACAAACCAGTCCTAGATAAGAGCCTATAATAAATCACTCATTCAGCTGTAACGCCTCTTTCCCGTGTAATCAGAACTGATCATCAGCGGCCGTGTCCGGGCTGTAGGCAAGCAGGCACAAAATAAACAAAGTACAGAATGGACGGTGACTAAACATAGTACAGAAGATATCCTTCTCCGGAAGCTTAATAGGCTTGTTTCCTATAAGAATACCATTTAAACTAATTAGTCCGTCGTTATAGATTATCGAAAAATATTAGATACGTATTTTTTATTTTTAGTCAAATAAAAGGTGATAAAGATAAAGCGCATCTCAGTTCAGGAGTGGGGGCTTGTGACGCAACAGGCCGGTAAAAAGTGTTCCGATTTTTTCTTTTTTTTAATTAAAATTTTGTTTTATTGAAAAAAATAAATAATAAATATCTAATATTTTTCGATAATCTATAAGACGGACTAATTATTTTCAATGTAATTTTTTTAGGAAACAAGCTTATTGAGGGGGGTAAGACAAAAGGGCCTTCATCTTTCGCCCCTCGATTGCACTCTCTATTTGAAGTATTGATATACAGCGCGTAAATTTACCCTCGACGCTTAAAGGGGAGACTCAGACCATTAATGTGAACCACTTTTGCGATGGGACCAATGCTGGGAACTCAAAAAAATTTGTCATTTCCATACAAAAGAGTCCCGCCGCCCGGCCAGTTTGTATGAGAACGTCGAATTTTTTTTTTGAGTTCCCAGCATTGTTCCAATAGGAAAAGTTGTTCATTAAGATGGTCTGAGTCACCCCTTTAAGGGTCCAAAACGATAAAAATTTCACCGTGTATAGGTATATCATCACGGAGTGCGTCACAGGAGCGTGCGCCGGTGCACTAACTACTAAATAAAGTTAGTTACGAGTGCTTTAACGCACACTTATGCTCATACAAATACCTACTAATAGAGATAGCTCTGGTACAAATTCTCTAAGTAAAAAAAATAGTTTAGTTTCTCTTCTGTTTTTCGTTATGTTGAGCAGACTGGCGCGGACTCAGGACGGGTCATTATACTCGCAGCATAATTAATCCGTCAGTTGCCTCATTACCTCCCTGTCTAATATGCCCGATGTTCTGATTAATATCGGGCGAAGCTACCTGCGCCTTTATAGATTGTGATTAATATGCAAGTTATGAGGATGATGAACATGAAACTATTTCAGTTACTCTTCTGTTCCATTGGTATTTTGAGCAGACAGGCGCGGACTCAGGGCGGGTCATTATGCTCGCAGCCTAATTAATCCGTCAGTCGGCCCATTACCTCCCTGTCTATACGCCCGATGTGCTGATTAATATCGAGCGAAACTACCTGCGTCTTCGTGGATTGTGATTAATATGGAAGTAATGAGGATGATAAACATAAAACAACTATTTGTAGATTTTCGAATGAAAAAGGTGGCGGAATAGGTGGGCACATTATAAGCGCTTACATATGTTAGGCAACCCTGGGTGCGGTAACAACTTGGATTGATGTCTTCAAAGAATATCCTAAGCTCTTCCGGGTGTCGATCGGCAGGTTAGACCACGGCTGTTGTTATAACGAGGCAGTCATGAAGCTATGTTAGATGTCGTCATGCCGCCTAAAAAATCTGAAACCAGAGTTTTTACACCCTCGGAAAAAAATATTACCTGATTGTTCTCAGTGTTCCATTAACTGAAAATTCCTCGCCTTTTTCAGCTCATTGGAACATTAAAAAGCCAGTCTATTGATTTTCTTCGAAAAACACTCAGGTAAAACATTTTTACGTTGTAAGACCACTATTTAGTCATCTACGTAAAACGGATTAAGTGTAAACAAACAGTGAGGCTACAATAAACGAGTTGTTTCCTCATACAACATCAATTTTCAAGTTAATAGTATTTATAGTTAAGAGAAAATAGTATTTATAGTTTAAGATATAGGTAGAGGACCTGGACAGGTATCTCTGTTCCTGACTGTACTTATCGAATCTACTCACAAAATATCTCAGCAAAACAGATATTTTTTGCGACAACCAAATAGATGGACAGCCAGACATACCATCGCATATCGACATATCGCTTACCATCAGGTGACCCGCTGGCTCTTTTGCCGCCCTATGTCATAGAAAAATACGAAATATTTTTTTGTCTAAGCCGCAGCGCAGAGCAGACGCTTCGCTAACGTTTCACGCTCATTCGGTAAATTCATATATCTTGTTGAAACCATCCGTTCATAAACAGTACCCCAGATTTGATTATTCGGGGCACTTTTAATGTTGTCGAATAACTAAACTGTTGCTAATTTGCTATAAAAGTTCTAACATATTAAAAGCGTATCGCAAAAATTAAATGATTAAGATCTTGTTTCTGGTCAACATGTTTTACTGAATTGGTCTCTCAAAAGTAGGTTTAAAACCAACGTTTCGAACAAACCCAATAAATTTTTACAAGTTTGTTTGTGAACTGATCTCATGACTTTATTTTCCTTTGTCAAACAAATAAGTAGTATTCGATTTAAACTAACTATACAAACACCAGTAAAAACAATACCGGTAACTCTAGTTAGAGAAAGGTCTAAAATTTAATCAGATCTAATCGTCCATGCAAATGTCGGAAAAAAGATATAACGTAGAATGTACCTGCTGCATCTCTTCCCGTGGCCCAGTGGTTAAGGCGTTTGCCTGTTGACCCGGGGGTCGTGGGTTCGATTCCCACCGGAAGCATACTTTGTTTAGTTGTTTCCAGTTTGGTTAGGACATTGCAGGCATTGAATCACCTGATTGTCTGATAATAAAGATGATTCCGTGCTTCGGAAGGCACGTAAAGCCGGTGGTCCCGGCTGCCATCTGGTAGTCGTTACAGGAACCACGTCAGAGGCCGAGAGGCGGTTCCGAAGAACTCTGACACCAGGGTGTGCATGGTCGATTGACCGTGACACCTACTCGAAATGATGATGATCTCTTCCCACGCAGAACGTAGGAACGAGGAGGAACCAGCCGAGGGAATGGGCGAAACTAATGGAACCAATCATGTCATAGGTGATGTGGCTAGCAACTTGGTGGATTACTAGCAAATCACTAAACTTGGCTTTTGAGTGTTATCGCCTGAGGCTTCATCTACTACTGATAAAAGCTTTAAAATATTGAACAATATGTTAAAATTTGAATTTTAGTCATATTTTATTTAACATCAATATTCCCCATCCACGGCCCCGTCATTTCACAGCTAAAATATTTAGTGGACTACCGTACGGAACTAATCTAATATGCCATTCACCTGCAAACCGTTTGTGTAATACCTGTGACTACTTCAACAATCAAATGCTGGCAATTCGGATATATTTAGCTTTAAATATTAAATGCTGAAACTTATAAGTGGTAAATAATCCAATTTTTATAATACTTACTTTGTCAATAATTGTAGTCAACGATGTGTTTGTCTGTTTTTGGTGTTTACATTAGAACTAAGTTGTAAATGTCATTTAATGTAGTGTATATAAGCAGTGTTAATGTAACAAATAAAAAAGGAATATATAAATCAAATGAAAAATGTAAAATCTGTCTCCGTATCGCAGTGGACTTACATACCGCCTACTACACGAGGGGCACTGGGATCGGACACGTTTTACCTGTAAGTTCTTCACAGGTTTTGTTCAAGATTCTGGAGCCGTCCAAAAAGCGTTCGCGCAAAGCGGCTGGCTTAAAAATTACGCCAAATCAACTCCATGTATGCTGTCATAATAGCAGACCCCGGCTCTGACGCATCACAGCTGAAGGCACATGAATTGCTCAGATATAAGAATATGCAATGAATGAAATACTCTGTATTGCACTTGGTATTGCATCATAACATAAATAAAAACAAATAATAGACAACTTCATTACAAAAATACTTACAAAGACTTATCCCTCTGCAATTTCTTCAACTGAGCCTTAACCCTAAAGTAGGAAGAAAAAAAATATCGAAACAGAGCGGTGCAGTAAAGACGAAACAATACATTTACTGTATGGATAAGAAAAATATACAAACACTCATGTTAAGCGGGCTTTCTGGTTTAAAGACTCTACCAATGACTTGATAGTGGCTGAGTAGTCTAAGCATTGGGATTCTGGACGCTCTGTAAGACGCTTAGTTTGTTCCTCAGTCAACGAAAGGTGTTGCGCACCGTAATTGTTTTAATAAGTCTACAAAGAGGTATATGGCCTTTGAGTTTTTAGACCTAAATGACTAAGGTACGGTCATTTTCAAAATCACCACTTCCTACTGGTGACTAAATAAATATATTTATATTTATACGGACAAATCACACAGATTGAGCTAGCCCCAAAGTAAGTTCGAAACTTGTGTTATAGGATACTAACTCAACGATACTATAAAACATAGAAAGGAAACATGTACAAATAGTTGTCTAAATTATAAGTGCGTTAAGAACCTTCAGGCCCATCAAATGGCATGGAACAGATTCAATATCTCACGTGTTAATCATACTATCTTGCCTGGTTCAGTCATCGCCAAAACATATTATCATAAAGAAAAATATTAAAATAATGTGCATTCAAGTATCGTACGTTTAATTTTTCATATCTCAAATAGCTGAAGGTTGCGCGCCCCAATACCCCGCTTCAAAGGCATGTAACGCTGCCCAATTTGCCCACTTTGCGTTTAGAAGACCATACGTCCTGCTTTCAGTGGGACAGTCCTGATTTCAGCATGTTTTCAGCCAGATTGAAATATCTCTCAATATTATAACACAGTATACACTAAATATACACTAAAGATTAGACTATCCACGCCATGCAAATATTTTGTTCGGTTTACAAATAATATTTGCCAACAATGTTCATTGCCTTTTGAGTCACTCAGTGGTCTAAAGCACCAATGGTTTCTGATTAAAACCACTCCCGGCCAACTATGAAGTTCTGAGTTTGTAGTCCAACTGACCTAAGTATTTCTGAGTTATTTTAGTTCTGAGTTAGTAGATTCATTTTCATTGACTACTACCTGCTTCTGTGAAGGAATACACCGTAAGGCAACCTGCATGTTAGCGAATTTTTCACTAATTAATGTGAATGTGATAAAAATAACATATCCCTGCAGGCTTATTTTGCATCACACATATTAGCAACTGTCCCGCTCTGGCTCAAAATGATGGTCGCATTAACTCTGCCTCTCATAAAACTCGGTCCCCTGACAATACCTTTACGGCGCTGCGTGACTGCCGACAAATTACCGCACTCGCCCGAGTTATACTTCAAGTCGGAATCCAACCGGAAGCACCTATTTAGCGTTGTCTGCCCGCACCCTTATTTAACCTGTCTCTCTGTAGGTCACAACCTTTATGAAAAAACGTTTCTTTAGGAATTTAACATTTACTTTAATTTTTTTATGTCTTCCACATTATGTTTTTAAATAAAGTAATTTAAGACAAATAAATGCTTGTTTCTAAAAAATCAAATGCAACCATACATAAACATGGCTCTACAAAACAGGAAAAGCGTCGGAGAAAACCATTTTACAGCTTTCTGAAAAGGGTTATTTTCAACGAAACCAATAGCTACATACAAACGACTAAGACAAAAATACCCACATATTTCACATCGATAGCAGATATTTGCAACTAGAATTGCCAAGTTTTCCCGAGGTCGATCAGATCTGCAGTCTATCGGTGGTCAGTTGGCAGATAGATGTGGCACATTATTTAGAGCGTCGCCGACAGTGTGGTTGTGATGAAAGGCGCTATTTTTCGATTACGTCCTAGAATAGTGTTGGGAGGTGATTGGGTAAACTCCTCTTTAATAACGCAGTACGTTTGTCTGTGCGACACAATTGGAAAAATAACAAAATATGTTATATGAGGAAGATGCGTTATGCTTATCGTGTCTATTTTTCAAAACACTTCGACTTGAGGATATCTTGGGACCTTTTTAGGATTACGTACACAAGTGGTGCCAAAAGGAACTTTATTAGTAAGCATCCGATATCCGTCCGTCTCTCACAGGGCTAAATCTATTGAACCGTTATATGAAGAGATAAAAAAAAATCACAGAATGTGTTTATTTATTGCCGCTATATCAAGAAATAATAAAAAGAAGAAAATGAATATTGAATTAAAACTTAAGCTTAAGAATTTGATTTGAATTGAATTAAGCTTAGCAGCACCGAGAGCCATGCATAGTGTAAAGAAAAAAGACAGAAAGGGTCCCCGTGCTTTGAAATATTTCGAATTGCTTACTTTAAAGCAGTAAGTTTAAATTTTAAAACAAGATTTGGTACGAAGTTTTCACTACAATCCGTTAGGGTTAATAATATAAGATAAGACTGCAATGACAATGAACAGTCAGCACCGCGCCAAATTCCCAACTGAATTACAATTTGAGCGCGCAGCGGTGCAGGCAGGGTGCAACGCCGCAGTTAATTTAAAATAAGAACGGGGTTAATTGCTGAGAAAACATTAACCGCGGGTGTAAGAGGTTACCGGGCCCGCCCCGGCGCCGGGCCGGGAATCAACAGAAGAGAGTAGAGATGTGAAGCCAGTATCTGTTTAAGTATCTATTAAAATTATAGAAAATATTAACCAGCGTGTAATAAATTTTCCGGGCCCGCCCCGGCTCCGGGCCGCGTACAATGAAATGACAGTAGAGATGAGGAGTGTTTGTTACCTTAATTAAATCCAAAAATATCGCGACAAGCTTATTTAAGGTAATTAAGTTGTCGTTAATACTCTCTTTGTTCAATTGTTCTTTATTTAATAAACAAATATCTTAATACTAGTTTAATGAAAATTTATAAATAAATAAATATATACGGACAAACCACACAGATTGAGCTAGCCCCAAAGTAAGTTCTAGACTTGTGTTATGGGATACTAACTTAACGATACTATATTTTATAACAAATACATATATAGATACACATCCAAGACCCAGGCCAATCTGAAAAAGATCATTTTCCATCTTGACCTGGCCGGGGATTGAACCCGGTCACTCCGTGTCGCAGGCAGGCGTGTTAACCGCTGCGCCACGGAGCTAGTATGTATTTAGATACCACTCAACAACGAATCGTTTATGAAAACAAGTTTGCGCCAGTGACAACTCTTTTGTACCCTTTTGAAATAAAGTTTAGTATTCCTTTATAGCGTCTGACCTAGCTGGGTCTAAACACGTAGCAAGCCGTTTAAAATGTCTTGATTAACATTGAGAGGTGTGCAATCAAGCACTGTTCATTGGACACTGTTATTGCTGCCGAGGACACGCAAGACATGATTTATGACAAGCACGATGAGTGAACGTCGCTAAAATATAGCGTCTGATAGCGTTTTCTGTACCCTCTGTATGTTGAAGGGCGGGGCTCTCCCGCGTATCTCACTGGCGAGAACAGGCGATAGTACGTGTTGACTTCTCGTTCCATTACCTCCTTCTTTAATCTATTGTAGTGTCGAAGTAGCTTCACAATCTTTGGAAAATGCAATTCTATCGCAAGCTTTAGTTTAACTTTCTTCGCTGTTTCCAGAACAAATCTTGTTAATTTAATTTGAAGTACCCACAAGACCTGAAAATAGCAATTTTCCTTGGGCAATGTTTCATATGTTATAACAACGTGCACGTTATTATAACATATGAAACAGTGTTATTTACAATTAACTTTTTTCCCGCAACTTCGTCCGCGTAAATTATACCCTTTGTTACTTTCTAGGAGTGAAGCTTTAAACAGGTGAAATATTTGTTAAATCGGTTTTTGTGTTAACAAACAAACACAATCAAATACTATCTCTTTATAATATTTTAAGATATAGATATTTAATGTAAACAACGTAAAAATATTATATTTCAACAAGTACTAAAATAAAATATGATTTCAAATATGTACTGTGAAAATAATTCGTTTTCTCTAAATTTAAAACTTTTGCTATGTAATTATTCTGTATTTAATGTTTGGTTGTAATAATTCACTGTTATCAGAAGCCCTGATCAGAAGTCCATCGAGATTTAATATCCAATAATACACAGTCATTGTCTATTCGACTAATGCTTGTAGCAGCGTAACTTTGCACTGACCTCAGACTAAGGACAAGCCAATACTGACCGCGGGACTACAACCTACAATACTTAAGGTGACGTAGAGATCCATCGAGATTGGATGTTACTCAATGACACGTAAGTTATTATATATTAGCTAGCTCATACTTGACGCGTCGTCACGGCGCAAGCGAATTCAGAGATAACTTTGCACTGACGTCTTTATTGTATGCCAAACAAAAGAATGATGACCGGGGGAGATGAATTATGCATGACTCTGCAACCTGCAACGCATAGGGCGACTTAGAAGTCCATCTAAATCCATCTTACTCAATAATACACATTGTGTGCTAGCCATTTATGCATGTAGCTGCGTCAACCCGCGATATCTGGGAGAACTTTGCTCTGGCGTCTTTTTTGTATGGAAAATTAAGGACCAGTTAATGCTAACCCTGAGATGATGAATATTCGTATGACTTAAAACGCTTAAGGTTATGTAGAGATCCATGGAGACAGAATACATAAGTCATCGTGTATCAGACAGCTAAAGTTTGTTGCGTTGTCACACCGGGCGGCGACGTACCAACGCGATAACTTTACTCTGGCGTTTTATTGTATGCCAAAGTAAGGATGACGGAATACTTACTACGGAAGATAATAATATGTGCATGACTCTGCAACTTATTAATATTTATTTATTTATTTAGTAACAATACAATATAAATATGGTGTTAACCATTATTCTACGAAATCATTTTATAGTTTTTTGTAGAATCGAAAGATGTACAGTCGGCCAAGCAGATACCTGACCCCCTGACTTTTAAAACGTAAATTCACACTTTGCTGTGCAGCGCCACCTACCGTGATTTTTGGCAAGTAGACAGACAACTACTGGTATAAACTTGTTTCTGATAACCTGCTCAGTTGCAAATTTTGTATTTCTAATAATCTCAGCTAATCATCAATGGTAAGAACAAGAAAGAATCAAAAACAATCCTACGTAAAGTTCGATTCGAACCATGGACCCACGACTTGAGAAGCTAGCGCTCATCTCAATACGCCAACCGACGATATGACGTCTCGGGCGAAATTGGCTATCTATTTCTACTGCTATGACATCATTGTCACCAACTGCAACGCATTGCTTTAACAAATAAATTGAGGGTAATCTATCAGATTTATTTATACCTGATACCAACTAATCAAAAATATTGTTCACTCGCGTCACAATTAAGATACTGCGATTACTGTGTAGTGATCCAAAACCCCACCAGTTATTAGGCATCCCGTTTCATCTTATATAGCAGATTTTGTGAAAGCTAATATTGTATTTTGAAGACAACCACAGTATTTAAAGTATCTATATCTAGAGAGTTAGGTATCGCGGTAAGTAGAAATTATAAGTATTTAATATACTTACTTAATTGTCACACTATTGTTTGTTCCGTAAAACATAGGGTTTGTGATAAATGTCTAAGATAAATATATCTCTTACAGAGAAACACCGTCCGTTTGTGGATTCGGAGTCAACTAGCGTAACATATACACTACAATATTTCAATTGAAACAGTGAGGAAACATTCAACAAGAACGAGATCGTATTTTATTCTGATGAAAAAAGTTTTAAGTCTGATGATGATGGCAGAAAAATATTGCGGAGAAGACATGGCCAGCGTATAGCCATCAAAATAATTTGCCTTTGAGAACAGTGGCAGGATAACATTAGGTAAAAATATTCATGAAATAGTGAAGTAAAATAATAATAATATTTAATACCTAGTGTATTACGCAGTGTAGAATAATAGGTAACTGATCGTATTATTGTTTTGCAGGTTATTGGGGACAGATGTCTTCAATGGGCCCAGGGGAGCTGGTAGAATTCGGCGGCCGGATGAATAAAGAAAAATACTTGGAAAATTTATGAGATGTTGTGATTCCAACAGTTTGCAATGTAGAATATATTTTATTTAAGACAATTGTTCTGTGATCTAACTGTTATTGAGTGAACAATTAAAATCCCAGATTGTAGGGTCAAATAGTGCTTAACTGGGACACGAGACACGAGTAAAGTTTGATTTAAATCAATTTAGACAAAAAGGTTATACTAAATTAATAAATATGCGCATAAGTGATATGTGATCTGATCTAACATGGTAAGTGAAATGACAAATAGACTTGAACAAAAGCTTCAAAATGGGGGTCACCCTCTCCCATATTAAAATTCATTTAATGCCATAGGTTTATATTCATTCTTATACTATTATCGAAGCAAAGTTATTCACATAGCACTATTTGACCCTACACATTTAAAAAAATATAATACTATGATTAAAAAGAAGTTGAGAGATGTAAATTGTTACTTATTAAGTAACATGTTGGTTCTCTCTACAGAAGATTAATCATAGTTTGAATTAAGTAGGCAGGTATTTATTTCACTGTTACATTTTTTTGATGTAATAAAGTAATTAAAAATTTAAAATGCTTTTTATTCACAGTAATTAGCTCGGTAACATTATGTTAAAACAACCAAAATTACACCAACATCACAATACGAAGTTGGTGATATTTGTAAAAAATAAAAAGCTTTGGAGGATTTGAACCTGTTCATTCATAATCACACTAACTATTAAACCATAGTGCCTTCCACTTGCGCCACATCTAACTATTGAAGTATCTTTGAAATAAGCGTATCGTATGCTAGGGCTTGTTTTATTTATCAAAAATCGAATAGATGGCATTAGTCGTCAAGGGTATCAGATTTCTGCTTATTAACCTTATTTGTTCATTCACAATTCAATAGATGGCACTAGTCGCAAAGGATATTACACTTGTATATTTTTATCTTTGGGTTTAAACCACGGATGTTTCTTTAGTTTGCGAAAAATGGCGCTGTTGTAGGGGGTCAGATATCTCATTGGCTGACTGTACAAACATTTACAATTGAGTGCTAATATGTACAAATGAAAAAAGGACAAAGTTTAAATTTTAATATAAAATCTATCTGATGTGGATGATAATTGAAGTGCAAGTTGTATACTTGTAATGCCTAGAGCCACTAGTCCATCGATTTAATATAATAATAATACGTAAGTCATGGTGGCTTTACCAGTTTCATATTTGTAGCGACGTCACGCACCCGCACTGTCCGCGATAACATTGGCCTGGCGTTTTTATTGTATGCCCAATTTAATACAAGAGAGTATCGACTTAGGAAAGTGAACATGTGGATGACTCTGCAACCTACAATGACTGGAGCGAGTCAAAATATAAAGAGATCCATCGAGATTAAATATCACCCTTAAATCCAAAAGTTATTATAGATTTACCAGCTTACTACTTGTAGTGGCGTCACAAGCAATTTTCGCGTTAACCTTGTATTAACGTAATAATGTAGGTACGAGATATTATTAACTGGGAAAGATAGGCGTATGTGCATAAATTAGCAAATTTCAAGGTCTAATATTAGATGTATTGGTACATCCACCCTCTATCATATGAATACTGTTATTCTTTATGTATACTGTTATTTATTAGTGTTCGGACAACGTGGATGGAAACCAGAAGTAGTGTGACGACTATTACGAATAGTACAGTTTTCTACATAATATTTCGTGAACTAGTTTACCAAAATGTGTCAAAATGAATATCTCTTATCATATAGCATTAATGTAATCAATAGAACGGCTGCATCACGTAAGCATTCAACCCTAATGTGCGGCAAGATTTGAATCTTGGACCCAACCCATGAAAGCGTTGACGGCCATAAGCTATCTCGGATCGATCTTGTTGACGCTACAAAAACGGCGCCTGGGCCTGCTTGATAGGATGGCTTATCATGGACGCGCCGCCGGCGATGGCCTTATCTTCTGACCCTCCCTCACACGGATCAGGGTCGATTACAAAGTGGCGGTGCAGAGTTTCACTATTTAAAATAAAACCTAATACGTAACAAAAACTATTGCTACTGTCTTCGTTTGCGTAGGAATACTCTTATATATCTTACTTTTGAAATGATCATTCCATAAAAATTTCCACACTTTGGATGCTTTCTGAAATATATGCTAGGTTATGTCCATTTCAGAATCTCCATACCAAACATTATTAAGCGTGCAGAGGTAACATAGAAATAGTCACCTACGCGGAGGCCGGCCGTACAAATTATTGCCATTTAGCAGATCATCATCATCATCAAGTAAGAAGGGAAGGTTAGAATTACCGTAGAATTTGCCGTGTGGTATCCGGCAGAGTAGAATAGGACCACTCCAAGTCTTCCCGTGGATGTCGTAGAAGGCGACTTAGGAAATACAAGCTAAACAAAGCTTATAAACATCTAAGACACCTCTCCAACCCGTCTGGCCAGCGTGGAGAGTGTAGGCCAAGTCCTCTGGCTGCTCTAGCCAAGTATGGCCCTAGTACTACAGAGAGGGTCGTGCTCCTGTAGTGGAGACTAAAAAGGACCTGATGATGATGATGATGATGTTAGAATTACGTTGGATTTGAGAATTAAGGATAAAGATTAAAGGTAGTAGGATACTACTTACTCTAATAAGAGGGGAGAACAAGCAGCAGCTCGGGTGACCGCCGGGCGCGCGTACCCGATGCCATGCCTGCAACACCAAACAGTCAGCTGGGAATGACTCTTCAGACCCCGGGCTTCACCACCACAGATGGCGACATGGGGATCACTTTCGTTTATAATATCTTTATGGACGTGTGGAAACTCTACAAAGAACATCGGACAAATGAGACTTGTCGATTTAATCCATAACATGCTGCGCTCGAAAGTGTTCTTGGTATCGTCGATGTTGGCCTAATAACAACAAGACTTTTTCTTCTTTAGAGAAATTCCTTTACAAAAAGCCAAAAAAACTTTCGTAAAAGTGCGGACACAAGATGAGCCGTTTCTTCCAGTCCCGTTTATCTCGTTTACAAATGGCGAGCTCGCACGCCGCGGCTTTTTGCCGCGCGATGAAGATAAATAATTAGGACGTTAATCGGGCAGAGCAACCCTGCCTTCCCCACATCCCGCCAATTATTAACGCTGACCATCTTTTACGCAAGTTAATACCTAACTATTAATTATTGGATATATTATTTACATAGCATTTCAACGCTCAGTAAATATATATTTAAATTGAGATATAGAGAGTATTCTTCGCGGTGATTTAAATTAACGGCAGGTCAGTGGTTGTGACCATCGATGGTATAGATATCAAAGGTTCGTAGCTCAAATCCTAGCTGTGAGAAAAACTTTTCATCTTCAACTCAAAATACTCAAAATTCAAAAACGTTTATTTAATATAGGTCATTTGGACACTTATTAATTGTCATATATTTTCAACTGAGAATTGTTGACGTCAGTAATTTACTTATGGCTAAGTTTATGCCGCTTCCAAAGCGGAGTGCAGAAGAGCGGCAACAAACTGCACAGCGCATTTTCTCCAATCGACGTCAACTTATAATTTTAGTTTATCTTCAAAACTAGGTTTGTGGACTGAGTATACATTGTCCAATTTAAAACATACTTAGTAAGTTACTTATATAAATGGGGTTTGGTGTCTTACGCTTTATGTATCTAACTGAGATGATCATATGAGTCTGCTGATCATATCGATATAACTGGTCTCATAGGATTTTCTTCACCATTGCGCTATTTTTCTTTTTTTCTTGTTCCTCTAAATTCAAAATAAGTTTGGTATTACTTTCAATGTTTTATAAGATACTGTAAATAAATAAATTTATAGGGACATATCACAAGTTGTCGCTTTAGAGATTTAACAGTTCTTTCAACTTAAAATTTCCACTATTGCCAGTATCTATCTACAGGTGTGTAAGCGTAAGTATCATTCACTAGCTCTGCCTGAATCCTGCCGTCCGGTCCGGTCGTCCGGGCTGAGCTCAAAGGCGACGACTTCAATTAGTCTCCGGGTTTTTGTTCCTCTTTCCCTCTAGGAAGTGCTGTATGGCGCAGCTCTGTCAGAAATTTGTTGAGTTATTCAAAGTAACTTTCTTTTTACACCTTTATTATTAAAATTGCAATGTATGTAGGCATATATTATGATTCTCCGGGCTAACATTTACAACTAATCTACTTATTCATTGCGTAAGTCAAAGTCAAAGATTTTTATTCAAAATTGGATACATGTATCTCTTTTTGAACGTCATATTTTTATTTCTTATATATTTTTTAATATATGCAAAATTGAAATACTACTAGCGTTTCGGAACGACCACTGGTGAGAAACTCAATCCAGACTAATATAGACGAAATAAATAATTTCATTTCAAAAACTAAATTTTAAACTAGTTAGCCGATTGAACTAACATTTTGCACAGGTTTCTTCTGTGTTATTCCGACGTTAACGTAATATTAAGATAAATAAGAAGTTATCACTCTATCACTCTAAGGCTCTTGGAATGGCTGTTCTTGTAACGAATAAATGAAATATATCAATGCAGAACAACTTGACAAAATTAATTAGTCTCAATTCGGTTCTAATAAAGATATGTCTTTTTCTTCTTTCTTGACCTTATCCCCTTTCTAATGTTGGGTCAGCACAGTATGTCAGTGCATATCATAGCATTTACTGCTTCTTCCTTGTTCAAACTCTCCTTAAAAATCCATTCATCTTGTTCGAATAAAGATAAGTACAAAACAAAAAAATATTGAAAAGGATTTTTAACTTGCAAAAATATGTGCCAATACCCCACCATACCAACACGAGGAGGCACGTCACGTATTGAATGATCCCTGTTTCAATTTTTGAGCCATGAATATACAAAGAGTCGAACTAAACGCTTTGACAGTTCCTTTTTGGTTCGAGTAGCTAAGGTGTGGAATGAACTGCCTGCGTCTATATTCCCAAACAAGTACAGTCCCGGGACATTCAAAAGTAGAATAAATGGGTATCTCTTGGATAGGCATGTAACATCCCTGTCTTCATCGTCACTTACCATCAGGTGAGATGGGAGACAAATGCCTAATTCAATATTTAGTAAAAAAAAAAAAAAAAAAAAAAACAAAGATCATTTTCCTATTCTACCAAAAGTGGTCTCAAAATGTTTTTGTATCATTAGAGCAGCGATCGACGACAGCAAACATCGCGTCGGGAAGGGATCGCGCCGCGGCGACGCGTCATGGCGGGTTTAAAGCGATACAATTACCAAATAAATTGCTTCTCGGATTTGGAAACACGCGTCTTTGGATCGACGCGACTTCCAACGTCACTCAAACATCGGCTACGATTACACTTGAATATGCCAAAATTAAATTAGTTCCCAAGGAGAGATTATGGCAAACATACATGAATAACCAAAAAGCAATAACTAAAGAGAAATTAATTTCTTTTCCGTTTATTTAGACATCAAAGTCTAAGTTAAAAAAAATTACATATAGTACTATTTTTTATAAATGCCAGAAAAACGCGTTTTGAGGCTCATTTATACATGCGAGGAGATATTCAGAAATTAAGGTGGAATAAAAAATTATTCCACCTTAATTTCTGAATATCTGAACATCAACAATATCAAAAGAATCCGTACGGTTTTCAAAATTTCTATTTGTAAACCATTGGTAGGTTCTTTTTTTCTTATTGTTTAAAACTATAAAGGAATAATAATTAAAAATAACACTAAATTAAAACTAGAATGTGGTAAAACTTAAAAATGTCACGCAAGTCATTGCCTTGCCAAAGGCTGGCCGCATTGCCACGTTGAAAGGCAACGCTAATAATTTATTAAATAATATGGGTATAGTACAAAAAGCGATGAATATATCGCAAACAAAAAACGTCTTATAGATAAATAAGTCTAACTTTCCCACTATGACATGGGGATGAGTCTCTTTCGCTTTACTCTGTCACTGGTCAAATTCTCTGTAATAATACCTTTAAATAAGTCTAACTAATTAACAATTGTTGTTGTATAGCTCACCGAAACCAGATAGTGTGATAATGTTGAGCCTGAGGCTGTCAGTCTCGAGGCTTGTAAACTTCAGCTCAACCTAATGAGCCCGCCTCGCCGCCGCAGCCTGCCGCGGACGGAGATTAACATCCCGCCGATAGCAAAAACTCTACTTTTAGGGTTCCATACCTGCCAAAGTTAAGAGTAGCCCTTCAACCACAGGCGATGATCTCTTCGTCCGTCCTCAAAGTTAATATCAAATATTCAGTTCTGCGGCCTCCTCGAACGGTGCAAAAATCAAACTTCTTAATAAACGCAATAAAAGAATATGAGCGTTTACGTCGTTTATAATTCATATTCATTTATCCACATATTTTTATAACCACTTCCCATTACAATTTTTAAATCTTTCTGATATATAAAATTCTCGTGCTACAGTGTTTGTAACAAAACTCCTCCAAAACAGTTTCACCGATTCTTATGATATAGGTCGTAGGTCTAAGGACGTGAACTATTGTCTATACCCCTTAATGATAATAAAACACTTACTCTTATAATAGTGAACCCTTAGTCCGCGAGTCATACTCGCACTTGGCCAGTTTTTCTCGTTTTTGTCCGCCGTGACCTTACGTTGTATGGAAGAAATATTAAAGCAATCCTCGGCAAAAAGCGGCCGGCGATGGGGCTCCGGGGACGAATTCCATGTCAGGCGGCCCGCGCGGACCTTATTCATTTACGATGGATATGCCCTCTTAACACGCGTTGCTATGATGATAAGCAGACTTTGTTTAGCAAATTTTATGTTTAAATAATTTTTATTTGGTAATATAACAACGCTTATAAACATCTGTGCGACTTCTCCAACCCGTCTGGCCAGCGAGAAGAGTGTAGGCCAAAATTCCTCTGTCTGCTCTGGCCAAGTCCGGCTCCGGTAGTACAGAGAGGTTCATGCTCCTACAGTGGAGACTAAATAAAAATGAAAAAATAAAATCTGTTTATTTCAGGCTACTTGGCCCATATTTTAAGTCACATTCATACAATACATAATTTAAATTATAATATAAATAAATTACTATAAAATTGAAATAAATATATATAATTAATTAAATTATTATCAATTAAAAAAATAAATACATTATTAAATCAATTAAAAAATACTAAAAAATACATTATTAAATCAATGAAATAAAATATTCTTAATCAAATGAACCACTTAATAAAATATTACTAATAATGCCTCTCGGATCGGCAACACGGGACGTGCCTGTCACAACAATGCCCTAAATACGGACAGTCCTCTTTCTCGGCAATCACCGCCAGGACGGTGTTAGAGCTGCCTCGCACCCTACGCACCAGGGATGCGGCCCGCTTACGCATTGTCGCGTGAAAGCAGTCCGTCCGTGCGTCTGCAAACATACCTAAAAAGACCTGATGATGATAATGATGAATATAACGACAAATTGAGATATGAAACTCATAGAAAATACGTTGAATTAATATTGTGATGCGAACGCGTTAGTATGAGAAACGATGGTAATGCAACTTGGCTTAATGGTTTGACGGCGGGCGGTTCAGTTGATACGAGCATATCCATGTTTGATAAAAACACTCACGTTTATAGTTCGATTGCGAAGACGTCCAAAAGCAGTTTTCACTAATTATCGAAGAAAAAACTCGCTGACTATAATAACAGAGCTACATTTATGGCGATAATATGATATGTCATTTATCTTTTTAGTCATTATATAAGATATGTTATGGCAAGTGATGCGTAGAAACGCTATCCCTACGAGGACTTCCAACTTTCCAAGTATCAAAACAGTAATGCAGTATCGATGTAGTTGTAAAATACGATGTTAAAAATGGAGTTCTAAGGTTAGGTTAAAAGCAGTGTGGTTTGAATGATTGCGGCGTGACGGAGAAAAGGACATAAAAATAAAAGTTATGGCGCGGGTCGCTGGGCGGCGGCCAGGCGCCCGGAGAATAAATCCCGGAACTAGGCCAGTGTGTGAGCGATTTAACAACCGTTACATTATTAACGTCGATGGCTCCTTAAAAGCCTCGTAAGATGTGTATGCCCACTTAGTTATGGCAAGTTGGACAAGTTAAAATGAACATACGTTTCTTTTTGCCGGTTATCACAGATGTCACTTATTTCGGTGAAATTGCAATGTTCCCGTCACGTGTCGTTTGTAACGTTTATTGTTGACGTCACAAAAACATGAACTTCTGAAAAGTGAGGATCTTTTGGCAAATCACATGAAGAAGTTTACCATCGTGCAGTAGTCAAATTGGTTTTAAAGATTATCCTATTAGTACAAATTGTAATGTGCTTTTATTAAATCGAGTTTGGACAAAAAGTAATTTTGAGTTACCAAGCTTATTAAATAATAATATACGGTCCTTTACAGTTTGACCATCTTTGTAGTCGCCTGCCACCATGTCTATATAAAATCCTAATCATGAGACATAATATGAGCCATTAGACCATACTCACCCAACGTTTAATCTAGCGAAACATCTAGATCATAAATTAAACATATAAGATGCAAATTTTATCAAAATTTAAATTTAAGTAGTGGTCATTCATAAGCGCTGTATATATTCGTTTCTTTTGTTATATTTTATTTTTAAAAGCAATACAAATAACTGTTTAATGCACAAAACTAAAGTTTTGAAATAAAAATTATGCTATGAAAATGTTAAGGACGGTTTTTTTGAAAATGGTAGTTTGTTCCATCTCAGCTTGCACCCGAGACCCGAGCGCAGCCATTATTCGCGTGCAATAGCCTGTGTTCATTTAACGAGGCCGACAAAAACGCTCGGTCATCAGACATTCATTGGATCAGCGGGCGTTTGCTGCTCAGTCACAGGCTCTCACTCAGTGCAGCTGCTCGACCGTGGAATCAATTTCAACACAAATTCTATTATTTTCAATTTCGATAAATTCCATATTCTTGTGCCCGATTCATTTTATTTCGCCCATTGTATTTAATATTGTTGTTGAATTCAGTTTATTGGTGATTTTTTTGTGAGAATAATATAGATATATAGTAAAACCATCACTTATTTCATTAGGCACCGAGTCTTGAACTCGTAATATAGTTCGCTCAATTAACCTTTCACAATCTTTGTGTTCACATTGTCGCGTGAAAGCAGTCCGTCCGTGCGTCTGCAAACATACCTAAAAAGACCTGATGATGATAATGATGAATATAACGACAAATTGAGATATGAAACTCATAGAAAATACGTTGAATTAATATTGTGATGCGAACGCGTTAGTATGAGAAACGATGGTAATGCAACTTGGCTTAATGGTTTGACGGCGGGCGGTTCAGTTGATACGAGCATATCCATGTTTGATAAAAACACTCACGTTTATAGTTCGATTGCGAAGACGTCCAAAAGCAGTTTTCACTAATTATCGAAGAAAAAACTCGCTGACTATAATAACAGAGCTACATTTATGGCGATAATATGATATGTCATTTATCTTTTTAGTCATTATATAAGATATGTTATGGCAAGTGATGCGTAGAAACGCTATCCCTACGAGGACTTCCAACTTTCCAAGTATCAAAACAGTAATGCAGTATCGATGTAGTTGTAAAATACGATGTTAAAAATGGAGTTCTAAGGTTAGGTTAAAAGCAGTGTGGTTTGAATGATTGCGGCGTGACGGAGAAAAGGACATAAAAATAAAAGTTATGGCGCGGGTCGCTGGGCGGCGGCCAGGCGCCCGGAGAATAAATCCCGGAACTAGGACAGTGTGTGAGCGATTTAACAACCGTTACATTAATAACGTCGATGGCTCCTTAAAAGCCTCGTAAGATGTGTATGCCCACTTAGTTATGGCAAGTTGGACAAGTTAAAATGAACATACGTTTCTTTTTGCCGGTTATCACAGATGTCACTTATTTCGGTGAAATTGCAATGTTCCCGTCACGTGTCGTTTGTAACGTTTATTGTTGACGTCACAAAAACATGAACTTCTGAAAAGTGAGGATCTTTTGGCAAATCACATGAAGAAGTTTACCATCGTGCAGTAGTCAAATTGGTTTTAAAGATTATCCTATTAGTACAAATTGTAATGTGCTTTTATTAAATCGAGTTTGGACAAAAAGTAATTTTGAGTTACCAAGCTTATTAAATAATAATATACGGTCCTTTACAGTTTGACCATCTTTGTAGTCGCCTGCCACCATGTCTATATAAAATCCTAATCATGAGACATAATATGAGCCATTAGACCATACTCACCCAACGTTTAATCTAGCGAAACATCTAGATCATAAATTAAACATATAAGATGCAAATTTTATCAAAATTTAAATTTAAGTAGTGGTCATTCATAAGCGCTGTATATATTCGTTTCTTTTGTTATATTTTATTTTTAAAAGCAATACAAATAACTGTTTAATGCACAAAACTAAAGTTTTGAAATAAAAATTATGCTATGAAAATGTTAAGGACGGTTTTTTTGAAAATGGTAGTTTGTTCCATCTCAGCTTGCACCCGAGACCCGAGCGCAGCTATTATTCGCGTGCAATAGCCTGTGTTCATTTAACGAGGCCGACAAAAACGCTCGGTCATCAGACATTCATTGGATCAGCGGGCGTTTGCTGCTCAGTCACAGGCTCTCACTCAGTGCAGCTGCTCGACCGTGGAATCAATTTCAACACAAATTCTATTATTTTCAATTTCGATAAATTCCATATTCTTGTGCCCGATTCATTTTATTTCGCCCATTGTATTTAATATTGTTGTTGAATTCAGTTTATTGGTGATTTTTTTGTGAGAATAATATAGATATATAGTAAAACCATCACTCATTTCATTAGGCACCGAGTCTTGAACTCGTAATATAGTTCGCTCAATTAACCTTTCACAATCTTTGTGTTCACATTACATTTCTTCTGACTCTTAGTTTCGTATGCATAATACAGGAACGAGAAGATACACTATCCATTGGCGTAAAATTTGAAGGAATAAGTTATATTATACCTTCAAAACGCTATTTTTTTTTATCCTAATGATATTTACGCATATTTTATTAAGCTCAACACTATGCGCTTTCGTTCTTGTCTTTCTTCCGAAATTATTCCTATAAAATTAAGAAAAGAAGGTGCCAATAGTTGTTAATTTGTATCAATATTTTTTAAAACTAAAATGCAAAATATTTAAAAATGACGCAATTCTTAAATACATGTTATGTTTGTTTTTATTATTATGCCTTTACCTTTATGCGGAGTAAAACTATGCCTATAACAAAGTAAGAAAAGTAAGCCGCTGTGCTTATTACTTCATTTGTAATACTCGCATCTGTATCTTACATTTTAAATCAGATAAGGACAAAATTCAACATCTGTTGAATTTTGTCCTATATCCTATTCTAATAAATGAGCGATTGTTTCTACGTATGTATTTAATGATGATCTCGAAAATACTAAAATTTATTACGTGTATTAAGTTTTCTAGGGTTCCGTACCCAAAGGTTTAAAAACGGGACCCTATTAATATGGCTCCGATGTCCGTCTGTCTGTCTGTATCTATATCTGTCCGTCCGTATGTCACCAGGCGTGACATACGTACGGCGTCTCATGAACAGTGATAGCTGAAATTTTCACAGATGATGTATTTCTGTTGCCGCTATAACAAAAAAATTGCATAAAATAAACATTTAACGCGGCCACACAACGGACATGATTTCTTTGATAATTTGATAATTAAATAAAACAAATATTTAAAGGGGGCTCCCATACATCAAAGGTGATTTTGTTGCTCGTTTTTTCTCGATATTGATAACGGCAACAGGTAGCGCTCGAAATATTTACAGAATATTGAATTAATTTATTCACTTAGGAGGGTTCCCATACAACAGACATTTTTTTGCCGTTTTTATACTGGACCCCTTCGTGCGCGAGTCCGACTCCGGTTTTTTAATGAATTAAAAATGTTTCTTTTTCAATTCCCTTCATTGGCAGTCTTTGCGACCCGGGTTTGTCTAACATTGTAACATTGCATCCTTAGATTTGACATTATTTAATTGTACGAATCCTAAGCAGGGAACCATACACTTATCTTTTACCTTTAATTCCTTTGAAGTTTGTGTCTGTAGTGTTATTAATTGTAGGTAGTGTGGTGCTGCGCAGTGCAGTCGCGTGCTGACTTGCGTTTAATTTGTGCAGATTCATGCTAATGACCATGTCGCGCCGCGGCTGGGCTATCTCTGCGACAGAAATACAACCAGCTGAGAAACGCCCATCGGACCGTGTTCCGGGTTGCATCCTCAGTCGTCGTGCTTTTTATTGCATCCAGTTTTGTTTTTGACTTAATTACATCTTATAAATCGACGAGCACCGGCTGCACGCACGAGAAAGCGTCACGTTGCGTGCGCAAGCAAGAGCGCGGAACAAGCGACAAGCGCAAAATGCATTTTCTGCAAAAAAGTGCCAAAATATAGTAGCCAGTCATCTTCCCTCCCTCCGCACTCCACAACAGACACTTTTTTCTCAAATTCAAATTTAAACCAAGACACTCTGTAATTCAATAGGAATAAATTTTCCTCAATTAGCATATTATTAGGTATAATTAGTCGGCATAGCGCGTTACGCAAGCCGCCGCCGCCACCGCTCGCCGCCAACATTTTATGTTATTACATTTTAATTCAACACTCCCGTTTGAGGCGACGGCCAAATCGTACTATCTAGTTGCATGCAGCTAGCACTATAGAAAGGTTTAGGAGTCATTACGAAACCATGTCCTCTTAATAGGCAATTGGCTATCCTGTCGCTTTTTTATTTAATTTATATGTTAGCAAAGGCGGCCATGGCTCCTTTTGTATGATTTTTAGTTTAAATACACTACTAATATAAATGTTAAGACGCTATAATAACAAAATCGTTTGTCATTTATTTTCCATATAGATTTTCATTAGTAGTAAAAAGACTTCTGATTAAATGAATATGAAGCTGTCTGAGATAAAGATAATGCTATGTTGTACTCGTATCAGTTAAACAGTGTCAAAAGTTCATCAAGTAGTTCGTACAACAATACAGTTGCATTGAATTCAGTAAACGAAACAGCAGTATGTACCCGAGTCGCCTCGATACCATTATTCGATTTATTATCCGGCGACGGGTACATCCATTAGTTCGAGAGCTCGAGAAAGATCTTCGTTATCAACTATTGAGCGGATGATAAAGGAGTCCCAATTTAGATATGTCTGGTATAGTGCTTGAGTTTCTATTGATTTAGTGCAAACTGATATATTTGTATATAAATCAACGAATATATTTGTATATAACAATTAATTATAACAAAATACAAAGACATACCTAGAGGTCTTTTAACTAGCCTATAAACTATATTTTTTTTATGTTTTTTTTTTTTTTATGTATATCCGGCGGCAAACGAGCAGACGAGCCACCTGATGGAAAGTGGTCACCGTCGCCCATGGACATCTGCAACACCAGAGGAGCTGCTGATGCGTTGCCGACTCTTATTTCGCTTATGTTGTGATAATTTAATATAATGGCTTAACGGATTTGGACGTATGGGAATCGCTGTAATCCTTACACTCTTCCGTATAACCTATTAGGCTTTATTTTTTGCCAATGTAGTCGTATTTCTCGTTTTTTCTCTATCCAAGGAGGGTGTCAGGCAGGCACCCGGCTGTCAAATATTTTACTTAATCGAATAGCGTAATCCGGGCCGCAACACATCGAATCTGAGGGTTCAACAGGGAAAACATCCATTTATGGATTAGCCTGGCTGTTTGAGTATGGGGGAACAAGGCAAATATACAATCTTATACTTTCTTTTATTTTACTAAAATAGTACCAGCAGATGAAAATACGTGGATTATAAATAAGTCATTAACGTAAAACAGTAGCATGTAAGATAACGAATAAAATGGCGGAACCAAAGGAAAGCCTTTTTCTCAGCAGATGGATGTTGTTGACTGAGAATGATTATGATGATGATGAAAGGCCCTATATTTTCATTAATATATATATATATATATAATTGCAAACAAATAGATTGCTTAAGCTGTTTGGCTTCCATTCAGTGAAATTGAAAGGCAATGTCTGGGAGAAGGATATAGTACGAGTTGATTTAGACAAATAAAACAAACATGCAAACTGAGTGCTCGAACAACGCTACAAAGTAGAAGCTGCTACAAATTATTCATACGAGGGGCAATTTGTACAGTTGCAAGTGTGTTGTGTGACACACAGTAGCGAGGACGGAGAGGTGATGCTGGTCACAATAAACACTGGGACTATCGGAAGAATAACCTCTGCCCAAAAATGATGTTCTGATATATAATATACACAATTACTTGCATTAGTAGCAGCAAAGCAAAATCTTTCCCCTTATCAGTGGTTGATGATACGAGTTCACCAGCGGTGGCATCACAGCAGCCATGATCCACATTGCAAAGGTCATACAGTCGGTGATTCGCAGCGTGTTTATTCAACGACGAATGAGTTAGCATAAGGACTAATAGTCGTTCTATGAATAAGGCCAATTTTGATGAACCAAAGCAGCAGGAAACAGAGTGATGCCTCAAGCATTATCAGCTAAAACTATACTGAAAGACGAGGCACAGCGTGTGTCCTTATTAGACGGCGACAGCCAACAGTCGTTGCGGCGTTGCGTGGCTTACCATATTGAAAGTAGCTCAAACTAGGGAGTCAGTTCGTTTGACCAATGCTCTTTACTTCGTCATTTCGAATAGGTATCACGGTCAATCGACCATGCACACCCTGGTGCCAGAGTTCTTCGGAACTGCCTCTCGTTCTCTGACAGATGGCAGCCGGGATCAACGGCTTAACGTGCCTACCTACTACTAAAATACACAGGTAGAAAACAGTCAGCGCGCACTTGCAATTTAAAAATATGAGATACCCCCTTTTTACCTGTTCATTATTCTACCGGTATTCAGCGTAACAGTGTATTACAGTAGGTATCTTATAACTACCATCAACTGTTAAATTAATTACAATTTCACACGATCATTACGCCCATGCAAAAGCATAATATATGTATATCTAGTATCACATCTGCACTCTCTGTGTCCGTGGGGCTTGCTACATCTCGCATTCCAGATCAAAGTGTGGACTCTCGCTGAAATTGCTTTATTTTTCATTGCGAGCGGGGATCGTGTGTGATTGGATTTTTAATGCGAATATTAAGTCAAGTCTACAATTTTATTCATTCCATTCCGATTGAATATGTTAAGTTCTTTTTATTATTTCGAATGGCTCTTTCACATTGAAATTGACTACATGTAAAGTCGATTATAGGATGGAGTTCTTTCAACATTTTTAATACCATTTATTTAGTGAAACTAAATAAACTATCCCGGTGTCCATTTGTCTGTCTGTAATTAAATCGGCTAGTTAAAATTGGCTGACTTGCAATGCAATAATGATATCAACAGGCCGGGGTGATGAAATAGCTCAGTCACCAAATTGAAGTACTCATACTTATCATAAAAATTAGATTTTAGACTAATGTCATTATTTCTTTGATTTCAGGTAAGACAAGAGTGCACTACTGTTTGGTAAGAAGTGAAAATTGAAGGATTTTGGAAGCTAGTAAGTATCTAGTCGTAAAACGGATAATAAACAAGATGACGCACCCAAAACATACAAATATAGAGAATTTGGAAGCACGGACGAATCATACATACATACATACATATTATCACGCCTCATCCTCCTCACCGATCCCAAGGAGTGAAACCTAAACGCATAGGTATAGAAAAATTGCAAAGTTTAGAGGTGCGTGAGAACTATGCACAGTCAGTAAGTGGTGCAATCCAGAGGATGGACGTTGAGGGTGGTGATTCTGTGGCTAATTGGCAAACGCTCTCGTCCTGTTTAGTCACTGCCGCCTTGCAGACACTGGGCGTCAAATCGAGCAGACACGAGGATTGGTTTGATGACAATGACGAAATCTTGGCGAAAGCCATTCAGAATCACCGATCACTCTTACGTAAGCATCCAGATGATTGCCAAGCAGAACAGGTCAAGCGAAGTGGTGCAGAGCTACGGAGATATGTACGGGAAATAAAAGACAAGTGGTGGCGAGACAAGGCCGAGCGCATGCAGTGGCTCTCTGATACTAATCAGTTGGGTGCATTTTATGATGAGGTGCGAAAACTTGTTGGTAACGTGTTTCATTCAAGAGTGCCCCTGAAATCTCTCGACGGCACACAATTGCTTACCGGCAAGCAAGATGTACTCCAAAGATGGGCAGGGCATTTCAACACCTTGCTCAATGTTGATCGAGCTGCGGATATTTCGTACATCCGCTCGATAGCAGCATGTCCCACAGTCAGCAAGCTGGACGACCCACTGACTCTGCGCGAGGTGGTTGTTGCCGTTCAACAACAGCAGAACAAGAAAGCGGTTGGCATTGACAATATACCTGGGGAACTGCTGAAGTATGGGGGTACAGAATTGCATGAAACAATCTGGAAGTTATTTGTTCAGATGTGGGATGAGGAGCGAGTACCTGATGACTTTCGTGTCTCACGTGTTTGCCCTCTTTACAAGAGCAAAGGTGACAAATCAGATTGCAATTCTTATAGAGGCATTTCACTTCTGACTACTCCTGGAAAAGTCTTTGCGCGAATTTTACTTAACCGCTTGATGCCCTTGTCTGAAGACATTCTGCCCGAAACTCAGTTTGGCTTCCGGCCGAATCGAGGTACAGTTGAGGCTATCTTCTCTGTCCGGCAACTTCAAGAGAAGAGCCGAGAACAAGGTCAACCGATGTGTCTTTGTTTTGTTGACCTGGAGAAGGCTTTCGACTGCGTGCCTCGAGAAGCTTTATGGGTTGTACTGACGAAACTTGGATGCACGGAAAAGTTTGTACGAGTGATTCGACTCCTGCATGATGACATGCGTTGTTGTGTTAGTATGCACGGCGAAGATTCAGAGTTCTTTTCAGTGAGCTGCGGCGTAAAGCAAGGCTGCGTACTCGCTCCAACTCTGTTTGCCCTGTATTTTGCAATTGTAGTTCGGGAAGCCCTGCAGACTTTACCCGAAGGCATTTGTATTCGTTTCCGTACCGGTGGTGGTGGTGTCTTCAACTTAGCTAGACTAAAAGCTCACACCAAAGTGTCTCTCACAACTATCACCGAGATGATGTACGCAGATGACCTGTGTTTTGCGGCGAAATCCTCTGAGGGTCTACAGAGGCTTATGTCGAGTCTTGATGAGTCTTGTCGAAGATTTGGCCTTAAGATCAGTGTTAAGAAGACCGAAGTCATGGCTCTTGATACACTGACCAGTGCCCCAGTCGACATCAAACTCGGTGACGACTCGTTTAAGCAGGTAGATAAATTCAAATATTTAGGAAGTACTATAACATCCAAGTGTCTCCTTGATAATGAAGTCAACAGTAGAATTGGAGCAGCTGCTGCGGCCTTTGGTAGACTTCGTGTCAAGGTGTTCCGCTCGCATGACGTAAAGCTCTCTACGAAAGTATCTGTGTACGTGGCAATAGTTCTGCCAAATCTCTTGTATGCCTCCGAAACGTGGTGTCTATACCGCAAGCATATCCGTACATTGGATAAATTCCACCTAAAATGTCTGCGCGACATTATGAACATCCATTGGTCGGACCATGTTCGTAACACGGAAGTACTACGACGAGCTAATGTTGGTGGAATGGAGGCGTATCTAATGATTCGTCAGCTGCGGTGGGCTGGCCATGTCTCCCGCATGTCAGACGACAGAGTGGCGAAGCGCATCTTTTATTCAGAACTGCAGGATGGCAAGCGGAAACCAGGCGGCCAACTTCTGCGGTACAAAGATGTGCTTAAGCGTCACATGAAGCGATGTGACCTGGAGCCGTCGCAATGGGAGACAATGGCAACGGACCGGCCGCGGTGGAGGCATATCGTGAGCACCAAGGTGCTTGAGTTTGAAAGGCGTCGTAAAGAAGAGCTCGATGCTAAACGAGACGAGCTTAAGGCCCGACCACCCGCGGCCATACAATATAATTATATCGGAGGGGTGCTGACTTGCAGTGAAAGTGGACGTACTTTTACTGCAAAAATTGGCTATATCAGTCACCTGAGAGCTCACGAACGTAGCTCTCATTAGCCAGAGGCAAAGTCGCTGTGGCCGAAATCGGTCTGGATGGATTATTATTATCACGCCTCTTTCCCATGGGGGTAGGCAGAAACTATAGATCTCCACTTGCTACGATCCTTACAAACCTCTTTTGCTTCATCTACATCCATCACTCTTTTCATGCATGCACGGACGAATCGTCGTGTATATAATCTATATGATATCTCATAAGCTATTGACGGCGCGCCGCGTCCGGCTCGTTGGCTCTTTTTACCATTTCCGTCTTCCCTGGATGTTTATGGGACGTTAAACATCGCAGATAACTTCTTCGCATTCATTGTTCACATCAAAGTGTTTTATAATATATCGTGACATTTAGTTCAGGCCGAGTACATTACACTATTACTTATTCGTAGATTACACTGTAAACACACAGTACACAAAAAATACAATTTAAAGCCTCTCTTAATTATTAATATTTTCAGAAAAACGTGAATTAATTTAATAAAAATTTCCATTTATAAGAAGCGTTGTCGGGTGAGTTATTGTTTAGTCTGGAAAACAACGCAGGCCGCGGCGGGACATGTGCACTGTGCAGCGTTTTAAGCTGTCGAATAAACTTTTTACGGTGGCCAGCTACAGGCTTTATTGATGACATTTTTATAAGGACAGCTTAAACTCAACTACGCGGTATCAATCAGTTGAATTAATACATACATAGTATCTCGTATTTTTCCCTTGCGGGGCAGACAAAGCCTAGGTCTATGAGACCATATGGCCACATTTAGCATATTGGGCGTGTAGATGGAAAATGGAATCAAAATAGTGATGGGGTGCTAGCCATCACTCATTATTCATTCATTAATTATTTTATTTTACTTCATGTAAAAAACATACAAAATTTGAAAAAAATGTCTACTTTATTACTTAAATCGACCCTATATACTACTATTTACCCCGGAGTGACATTGTTTAATTTTGTGTTGCGTTGTTTGTTTCCAGAGCCGAGCTACATGAAGCTATGAGGCGATGCTATTGATGCACTTTCTCCCGCACTCCTTAGTTGCTACGTCTTAGTCGTAATTATTTCGACGCCCTATGTGCTGCTCCTGTTTATAAGCAACATTAGCAGTCAAAAAACAGCGGCGCCGCAAACAAAGCATTTTTGCCGAAGCTCTGAATCGCGCTGGAATCATGAAGCTTGGTAATAAATTAAATGATGCGCCGGCCGGCATTGTCATGCAAATCCCGCCCGTAATGCACGGCAATAAAGCCCGCGCCCAAACTCGCAGATTATGAAAATGGCCGTAATGATGACCGCTCGAGAATATTCCACTTTTTTGTTCGGTGGAATGTATCTCTTGAGTGCAAAACATAGAGACTAGAAACGTAAAGATCATGCTGTGCAACACACTATAACGCCTTAGTTTTTTCCTTCTCGTTATTTTCTTATTAGTCGCTTTTTTCTTTAAATGTTTGGTTCACTTCTAATCTTTGGTATAAAATCTTACCATGGACTGGATACCTCCGCAAAACAAATGTCATCATAGCAAAAACTTTATTTTCTTTTAATGCCCTCGGTGGCGCGTCCCACTCCTGTCTAAGACTAAAACGGCACTTTTTTCTGTCTCTAACTCTAGCCTAAGTTCCGAAAAATCTGTACCAAGTGGCAGGTTTGAAAGACGACACTACTTGCCTTGTATTTGCGTATCGCATCGCATGCATTCTCTGTACAAGCTTTTATTTAACTAACCCCGATTTAAATTGTAAATTTATAGTATTAATTACTTATTTATTGCAATATATAGTTGCAGGTATGGCATGGGTACGTGCGCCCGACTTCCCGAGCTATTGCTTGCTTTTCTCCGGTTTATCCGAGTGAGTAATATTCCAATACCTTCATTCCCTTACCAAACAATTCCCCATCCCTCCCTAGCTTAAAATGCTTACGTTGGGCAACAACGTAGAAAGCAAACGGAGCCACAGAAACTGGGCTCGCCGACCCGTCTGCCAGGCGTGGCGAGTATGGCAAGAACCTCCCATAGAACGATGTATTCTTAGGAGAGGGCTTTGTCCAGCAGTGTATTTTCAACAGATTGAACTGGAATTTACATACTTATCAGTATCTATCAGTACGTATCAGTAAGTCGGATGAAATTACAATATCACAAAGTCGTTGGGTCGGTCTGATGTTGGGTCGGAAGATGGCCAATAAAAAATAGTACTTACTAAAGTTTTGAGTTTGGGGCTAAAACGAGATTCCTTTATAATAATAAATATAAATAAATATATACGGACAAATCACACAGATTGAGCTAGCCCCAAAGTAAGTTCGAGACTTGTGTTATGGGATACTAACTCAACGATACTATATTTTATAACAAAAATCCAAGACCCAGAATCCAATCCCAGACCCAATCTGAAAAAGATCATTTTCCATCTTGACCTGGCCGGGGATCCAACCCGGTCACTCCGTGTCGCAGGCTGGCGTGTTGACCGCTGCGCCACGGAGCTAGTCCTTTATCGAAGATGTTTACTTAAAGCAGGGAGTGTCATTAAATCCTTTATTGTAATAGTTATATTATTAACCTTTAGTGTAATAGTCCGCGCATCGCACACTAACACTCTAAATCAACGAAAATGATATTATATGTGGACGAAACTTATATTATTGTTCTGTTAAGTGGATCAGTAACATTGCTTTCCATTATTAATACCATTTTATGGCAGAAATCATCATCTTCATCATCATTTATGACGTGCATGATGGAAATATACAGAATTGATATATTCTATACAGTGTATAGAGATATGGTATATTACAAAGCGTTATTTCTGTACCCTAATTGGTGCGCGTCCTAAGTGCGCCTCGGCGTTCGTCAGAGCCTCGGAAATTGTGTCCGTATTCTTCGCTATTTATTTCTATCGTAAATCTTTATTATCCGCGCTTAGTTGCTGCTTTCTGGGAAAACACTCCGCTCTAAAAGCTACTCAGAAAGGATCAGATCAACGTCATCATAGTCATTTTAGCCACATGGGACACCGCCATTCCTGGGCAAAGATTAAGACAGTACAAGATTATTCTTGCAACCTTATTGAAGTAAAAAGAAATATAAACACGTGAAAAACAAATAGTAATACATCATCAACATCATTTCAGTATGAAGTCCACTGCTGGACAAAGGCCTCTCCCAAGGATTCTTGGTTCCATAGGAGGATATTGCCATACTCACCACGCTTGGCAAGCGGGTTGGCGAGCGAAGTATCTTTGGCTTCTTGTGCTTCCGACGCTGCTGCCCATCGGAATCATTTGATTTAAGCTAGGAAAGGATATGAATTTGTCGGATCTGAAAAGGGAATAAAGGTATTGGGATACTACTACTGGGATGAATGTGGGAAAACAATTAGCAGCTCGGGAGATGCGTACCCGATGCCATAGCTGCAACTACCGCACAGGCAATTAAGGATGAAACCCTCGACCACCTGAATAGTAATACGACTGCATGTGAATTATGCTCTCAAGAGCTAACTATGGTTACTGCGGCCGTACTGGGAAAGATAAACAAAGATACAGACGAATTCCGTTGTCTATGTATGTAATGTATAAAATATTTCTTAATACAATATAAATTAATTTTATACCATTAAAATACCATCTTATATAAAAAAGCCATTTCTATCCACTTTATGACATCATTTTTACGACGTGACAAATGAGGAAAATATTTCGCCACGCCGCATTAGCATTGCTACGCCGTAGCCTCATACCCAGCGGTGTCTACGAGGCGTAGCACCACTACGAAGTGCTACGCCGTCGACCGAGGCGCGTATGTGGGATTAAATTATATTTCGGCGCGGAACGTTGATGTAGCTTAACCTGAGTTATAATTATTTTGCCAACTGCGTACATAACTCAAATAATTTCAAATGTTGTAACTAAGGGCATATTCACATATATCTCAATGTCAAAAAAGTAATATTTCATTACAAACATACAAAATTTGGTTGGTCCGTGAGATTGCATAGAAATGAATGCACACAATAACTACTTTTGTCAGTAATATGGAAATGGTTTGCCTGTGATACTTATATTTTTTCACACCAACGAGCCATTCATTATCTGCAGATTTTTACACTATATTTTCTTTATTCAGAAAGTAGTTCTCTATACGCCCCTTTAGAAAATGTTATTCGCAAGCGTTATAAATCCTTGTGTGACCGTCGCCTAGCGTTAACGGGTATAATCAGAGCGCGTAAAGGAAACACTTAGCGCAGTTAACGCAACTCGTAATAACGTTCAATGCATTACGTGACGTAAAACGTTACGTCATAACGTGGCTATGTAATGAATAAAGCCGAATCGGCAGTCGGCTAATTACGTTAGTGCGAAAGTCTGGCTGGCAAGCCGCGATCCAATTAAGGTACTGTTTGTGAGAGGCTTGGATAGGTAATTATGCCACCTGTAAATGTAAAAACTTTTGCAAAATCATATAACAATTAGGATTGGGCTCAAAAGGACAATGGGACTTAACATTTCTAAGTGTAATAGTTGGGGAGGCCTTTATTTTAATGAAAAATGGCTTGTATAACTAAATGTCAGCGTTACACGTGTTTGCCGACTGTCGGTAATGTCAATGACTGCCAAAAAACCGTGATGTAAACTGGAACTGAAAAGGCATTGTAAACGCAGACGCCGCGGGTACGAGTACCTCGCCCACACATCTATTTATGTATTACTCTCGTCTCTTGTCTGTGAAAATCGCAATTGCTTGGCGATACAATGGACTTTCCTGAAAGTCTGCCATTACGAGAGCAGTAGTACCTTACGGATCTACAGTTTGCCTTCACATTCCTGGGAAGGGATCTTTAACAAAAGTTCTATAAATAAATGAAGCTTAAATTGACCGTAAAATGGCAAATGAGGTAATTCGGTGGAGCGGGCCGGGGCGAGCCGGGTCGGGACGCCCGTGCGGAACGTAGGAACAGTACAGAAGGATAACCCGCATACTATACACTTACGGACAAAATGCACTGAGCGATCTGGTCAACGCGCATTTACCATGTACCAAAGGAAATTGATCTTTCTTTGCAGCGTATTAATTTCATATTTGAATTAAATAAATAAAACAGAGTTGGCATACGAGGAATATGGGTAACTGCCGCCACGCTTTTCAAATATGCAATATATCTACTGCTAGCTGACTCGGCTCTGCACAAAGTTTTGGCGTCCAGGCTTCTGAAATATTAAACTTAGAATATATAAAACGGTCATAACACTCATAATGACATATGGCTGCGAGGCCTGGACGCTAACACTTAAGGAGGAAAAACAAGCTCCTGGTAGCAGAGCTAATAAATAATTCGAAAAATCCTCGGTCCGGTAATAAATGCTGATGGAAGCTGGAGAATCCGAAGAAATAAGGAGATTGAGGTGCTGGTAAAAGAGCCGAATATAATTGGTGTAACTAAAGCACTCCGCATGCAATGGCTTGGGCTATATGGGAAAAATATCAGACCGAAGACCAGTGGGCTGACCGAGGTATCGTTGGAGCAATACTGTGCAGGCTGATTACATGACGGAGATGGAAGCGGCTGCCAAGATATCGCTCAGACTTCACGTCGGAGGTCAAGCTCCACGTCGAGTGGTTGAGCCAAAGAGTGAAGCTGACTTGATGAACTTTGTTTCCCTGAATCGCTTTTTGTCGTTAATATTTCTATGTTCTAATGGTTATTCTGGACAGAGACAATTCCAATTAATATGTTCTTTTTTGAAAATTTCATTCCTGTGACAAAATTTTGTAAAGTGAGCAATTTATAGTGTATACTGTATAGTGCTTGCCAAAACAAGTTTAATAAGTTCAAACACCCTAAGGAGGACTAACTTTAGTACCTGGTTTAAACCATTATCCGACCAAAATCAGTCAACACTAATTATTTTGACGTTTAACAGCCTCCGTGGTCCAATGGCTAAGGCGTTTGCCTGTTGACCCGGGGGTCGTTGGTTCGTTTCCCACCGGAAGCCTACTTTGTTTTGTTGTTTCTAGTTTGGTTAGGACATTGCAGGCTTGAATCACCTGATTGTCTAATAATAAAGATGATTCCGTGCTTCGGAAGGCACGTTAAGCCGCTTGTCCCGGCTGCCATCTGGTAGTCGTTAAAGGAACCACGTCAGAGGCCGAGAGGCGGTTCCGAAGAACTCTGACACCAGGGTGTGCATGGTCGATTGACCGTGATACCTACTCGAAATTTGACGTTTGGTCAACTTTTAAATAAAATCACTGTAATACGGTATTATCGCGTATATTACATTATTTTTACACCTAACGTTTCGAAATAATGTAATATACGCGATAATACCGTATTAAAGTGATTTTATTTAAATGTGTAACAATCGCGAAAACATCAAAAACCGTTTGGTCAACTGTTATTGTCAATATGTTTTGGGCGGGTAAAGGTTAAAACCAGATACTAAAGTTATTCCTCGTTTTGTATTAAGACGAGATAAGTTGACCTTCTTTCGATTAGATATCACCTTGTGACATCATCAGACCAGCTCGTCGGTACCATAGTATTGCATTAATAAATACATATAAATATATAGGCACAAATCACACAGATTAAGAAATGGTTATAACAATTTCAATTAAATTTGGTATATAAGCGGTTTTGGTGGCCAGCCGTTTTTGAAATATAAATAGTGTAACTAATCCGCCTTAATTTTTTAGTATGTTATATGTATAACATCCAATTTCCAATATTCTTTGTTTATCCGATCCGGCCTGACTCTGATAATATAAATCTCACTTTTCTCTAAGTATGAGTATAGTAGGACATGCTGCGCTTCGCTTCATACTAGCAGAGCGTCAGCGATAGCTGCTACTACTACCTACTAACTAAAGATTTTCATACACACGTCATTGTGTGAGCCAAGCATACTTTCCGTATTCCATAGACTGCCGTGCACGAATGAACGGGAATGAGGTGCTTATCGTGGGGCACTGCGAAGTTCTGTTCCGAGCATTAGTACTTTTCTGAAGAACAAGAGTGCATGGAGTAATAAAGCACCTTTTCTCATGTACGATTTTAAGTAAATATCTCAATATTACCGAAATATAAGAAGTCTCAAAAACAATCGCGGTAAGTCCCGTAGTTACAATAATACCTTTTGTTAAATGTCGTAAACGGAGCCTCGTCGATAGTGCGGTGAGGATTTCTGTTCGCTCCATGAAGTGCGGGGTTGAGGAGCGGAGAGGCCTAATAAGATCCGATTGTGGGTTCTAAGTAGGCTGCGCCGCGCGGTCTCAGCGCGATTTGATTACGCAAATTCCTTGTACAGGACCTCAATGACCGCGCGTAATCGACGCATATACCGCCCTACATTCCGGGCGGTTACGACGTTGATGTAGAACGAATCTTACATTGTTATTTATTTATAAGTCTTTATTATATAAAAATACACTTAAACCAATCAAAGCGAACTCTTTAAAAACAATAGTAGGTACAGACGGTGCATAGGGTCATATTACTTAAAAGCCTCGTATAAATGGGTAAATGGAATAAAATTGCTGCGGGTTGCTTCCATGCTGTGTCGACCCTACATAAATAGTGAAGTAAGCATAAAGCAGAAGAAGTTGCGGGTTGCTAGCTGCATCGCCTATTGACTGTTTCTTTAGACTTTGACCCAATTTTTCGCCGGTTTCTGCGGTGTCGTTTAACAACAGGTAACAAAAAATATAGGAAAGAGAAGAAATATCGAAAAAGCGGCTTATTCTCCTATTAACATATTCTCCATAAACAAATAGCCTGTATTTAGAAAATGTTAGGTTATTTACAGTGAAAAAGAAAACCCGAATATGCTTATTCAGACAGCTGCGTGCTGTAACAGCTGTTTATATTAATGTCGCCTACTATTCTATTGGTAATAATGTTTCAATGCAATATAATAAGCCAGATAAAAGCTCATGTGATTCCGTTGTTTGACTTAAATACACAGTTGTCAATACCCTATTCATACCAAATCAGATGATGAGTATTCAGATAATTATCGATAGAACTATCAGCTAATAACTTTGAACAAACTTTAAAATTATAGCTTAAAATGTTTTCAACCCGTATAAGGCTTTACTTTTGAAAAGGTTTTATAAAATTGAAAATATCATTTGTTGAAAAATTTCACACATTTATGTAAGCCGCTAAATATATTGTAATTAGTAATTACCTTACCTTCATAGATGAAATAGTAATTACTAATCACTATTTCATTACAATTTTTTTTTAATTCAGGCTAAATAATAACTAATTACTATTTCATCAATGAAGGTTAATGACCTGGAATTATTGAACATTTCAATTTTAAATACAGTTTTACATTAAAGGTACAAAGAACATTTAGTATAGACGGCGCAGACATCAATTAATATATATAAATGTAATTTTTATTTTATTATTTCAATTAATTACTACAACTTAAATCTTTAGGCACATTAGGCACAATATGAAAGATAAAATGTGTTTCACAAAATCCCCTAATAGAGTAGAGTTTTCGATTAGTAGCCTCCAGTCGCGTCAGACACGCTACCTCGGTGTAGCCTCCGCTTAAGGTAACTAAGGTTATTTAATTCAATCTCTACAATAAGGACCTATAGACACGATATATAATCAAAGCACAAATATTTTAAGGGCTGTCAGCCATGCTAGTTTTAGAGATATCTTTACTTAAACATTTATAAAAACAAAATTAAGTTATTTAAAAAAAAATTGGAGGTTCATGTTTTTAGACTTAATTTTTCAAAATACCTTAGTATATGTTAAAAATCGCTTTTAGAAAAGTAGGTTAGGTAAGAACTGGGACTGGTCAGAAACGAGTTTCTACCAGGAAAGTAGGTTAGGTTGGGTTAGTTTAAGTATCATTGAATACAATTATGCTTTAGTAATGTTATGCCTAAATTTGATGTGCTTAGGTACATTATGCTTAAAATAATTATGCGTACACTGTTATCGGAAGAGCGTTATACTTAAAAATCATATGCCAAAAAACGGTATGCCATGTTACATTATGGCTTAAATGATTATGCTCGAAAATAGGGAACCGGATACTAATTACCTGTCGTCGACAATCTAGATAGCTGATTTATCGATCTTCATAAAATTATTAATTATTTTGTATGAAAAGCTAAAACAAAAACTGGTGTGGCGGTTTATTAAAATTTGCTACTATAGCATTTCTTTGCCTTATCCTTAAGATATTCGCGCTTAATGAAAATGTACCTTATATAAGATAAAGTGTGATTCTCAAAATCCCCTAATAAAGTAGAGTTTTCGATTAGCTGCCTCTAGTCGCGTCAGACGCCAGCCGTCGGTGTAGACTCCGCTTAATGCACCGAAGGTAATTTCATTCAATCTGTAACGCGCGGCACACGATCCCAATTGCCATTTTTTCTCCAAATTACCGAGAACTCACTTTTCAGAATAATTTATTCGATTAAATCGTGTCTGAAGTAGTCACGATCTTTTAATATTTTTTAAATCGAAGATCTACAAATATCTCATTCACATTACTCACAGATTAAAACACTACTGCACTTTTGTTTTCAAAATATACAACATCGACATGGTCTTGTGAGGTGGGTGTACCTCTACACTCTACTATTTTTTTTTTCTATATAGCGTAAGCATTATAGGATGCTGATGCTGACTAGCTGCTCCTCTTCCCACCCAAATCGTAAAAGCCAATCTAGGGAATCGGCGAAAAAGTTACGAAGGTTATCATATTAGGTAATGCAATTTATAAGCCGTCACTATTTATATTTTCTTTTCATCTACGATAACGCTTAAGGTGGTCTATGGGTATCATGGCTCGAGACTGTATATAAGAGATAAAACATGATCTTGATCATCAAAGTCTGATTCTTTGTTCCCATTTCAATGCAGGATCAGCATACGCTACGCACTTAAAACTCTGCTTGCACATAATCCCGTCCGCAATAAAATCGCAAAGATTTCCTCCTGCATCGCTGCTCATAAACTCATTGACCCGAGCGAAGGTTTCCATAAAAGCCGCTGCACTAAAGGTAACCACTATGTACCTACTCCCTAGCTAGTGTATAGTGAACTCCTCGTAGCGCCCTCGGTGCGGCCCTGTGTTGTTTGCTTGCGGTCCGTGCGCGGGAATATAAATACGCCACTTTGCTCCAGCCACCCCTGGCTGGAAGTAAAAAGTCACATGAAACAAATACATATATAGGAGAACTTACCCATGAAAACAATTTATTACAATCATAATCTTCATTTTAAATGAGGTAGAAAATATAAAGTACTTAGCGAATGAAATCTTACGATAGAACGTAGACACGTAATCCTAGAACGCTTCCGATCAGTTCCCTGAAAATGTCAAATCTCTAAATAATATATGGCTTGTGTGTGATAGGTATCGGTATGGTTCCGCTGATATGAACCATCAGACCTGTACTTATTAATAGTTGACTTCCGTTGTTTAAAGTAGCGTCGTCCTCGGGCGATGAACGTCTTTATAACGCGGTCTGTTTACGCGCGAGCGTGCGTGCGAATATTAAACACCGCTAACACGCTGCCAGCCGCCCGCCGTCACGCACTACCCCGTTAACTCCAACAATGACTTATTATCTTGTTCTATTTCTTATATGTTAGTTTGCTAAAGCACAGAGATGGGTGGGAGCAATCCAGACTCCGATACAAGATCGCAGAACTGCGTAAGACACAATCAGATGAATATTTGTTCCAGTTCGGAGATGATCATCTTACGAGTACGGTACGACGGGTAGGGGCGACCCAACCCTTTACCATATATCGCAGAACTCCGCGGGCACAATCAATTAATATTTATTTCGTTTTGAAGATAATCATTAGACATCTCTGATTAGTTTGCGAACGCACGGGGACGGGTGGGGGCGATCCAGGCTCCGAAACAAGATCACAGAACCCCGCGAGGCACAATCAATACTCGTTAACACGGAGTGATATTAATAGTTCGGCATCTTGCCTCGTTATAACTTGTAGCGCTTTGTTGCCGATTCACTGTTTAGCAATGAATTAAAATTTTGTTCTGCGAGTTTGATAGACCAGCGATTCGCGTACTAAAATGCACCATGTAAGTTGTTGACGCAACAGGTAATTTATTTTGAGGAGAGGGAGGGTTTATTAACGTTCGGAATCATTAGCTTGAATACTCTGATGCAAGTATTGGCCTACATACAAATAGGACTAGAGGTAAATAAGCATTTTTAACGAAAACGAAAATACTTAGATAATAGTTTATTTTGAAAATTTTACGTGGTAGAAATAAATTTGTAAAGCATTGTTTGGCTTTTATCCGCAACTGAAATACATCATCATCATCATCATCATCAGGTCCTTTTTAGTCTCCACTACAGGAGCACGACCCTCTCTGTACTACTAGGGCCATACTTGGCCAGAGCAGCCAGAGGACATGGCCTACACTCTCCACGCTGGCCAGACGGGTTGGAGAGGTCTCTTAGATGTTTATAAGCTTTGTTTAGCTTGTATTTCCTAAGTCGCCTTCTACGACATCCACGGGAAGACTTGGAGTGGTCCTATTCTACTCTGCCGGATACCACACGGCTACCTGAAACTGAAATACAACTTATAGTTTATTGATACTACTCATAAATATCGTGTTTCATTGAAATACAAATTTTGTTTTTATAAAAATTATAAATCAATTTGTCTGCTGATTTTAGCAAACTTTATACAAACATTTCTATTAAACATGAACGATAGATATTACAATCTGTCTAATATCGGAGCGATCGATTACATCAAGAGTCAGCAGAAATATTTCTGTATTGTAAAACGATTAACTCTCGATCTTCCTACGATTTCCAGCGCACCGAGGAGTCATCGCCCTCTCCGCGCAGAACCACAATAACGCGACATAACGTACGTAGTTTATCGCAGCGTGGCGACGCAGCATCGACGCGACGGCGTCCGGAAATTATATATTACGTTTCCGCGGTCCGTTGTTGTTATTGCAATGCCGCGGACTTACGGGACGACAGTCCAATGTGGGTGCTTTACTGAGTGAAATTTGTTGTTTTTATTGCAGGAAAAAAGAAGTAATGTTAGTCTAGCAATATGCATCAAAGGATAAACATGACAAAAATGTAACACTTAAAAATAATTCTGTTATTTCTGGCCAACTAGCCTGTGCCCGCTTCTCCGTCCGACAAGCGTGTCTAATAGACTATATCGTCAGACACTGTATCGAACCCAATCCATTGACGATTTACTGCGGTAAGAGGAACTACACCATGATGGCACGCTACATCGACAGCCTTCTTCTTCAATCTTGATGGTAATCTATCGAAAGTATTCGGATTTCAATTATTCGAAAACGGCAGAGAGAAGTTTTCAATATCAGATCGTTTATTTCACGTACTTTTGTAAGAGTAAACTTATTAAATATATTTAGTTTTTTAGAATGTTACAAAGAAACATAGCACGCAGTAATGCCGAGAGCAAAACTCAGGATGACAAAAATTTGCAGTTATAAGTAAAAGGCCATACGCAATCAACTACAATGACCATCAATGTCTGAGAGTGATAGATAGATGAAAAATAAAAAGGGGAAACTAATTTTGGGCAAAAACAATCGAACAAAATAAAGTCGCATTTAAGACAGGTCACCTTTATACAGAAACTTTACCTCACATTACATTTTCATCAAAATTCATCAATTAGTTCTCTACTCCACCTCATAACCATTCCCATTTATACTCTGAGTAAGTAATTAGATTCCAAATTATTCAGTAAATAGCATTAAAATTTATTGCTCTATTCCCAATGAAACGCAATAAGTCATAATTCACTAGAATAATAATTTCTTTAAAGCTTCCAATAATAAAGTGGTAGTTGACATTAAAATATACGTTTATTGGTAATTTATTACCTTTTACACGCATGCCCGGCGCAGATCGCGTTTGTAAAAAATGTTTTTTCTATTACTCAAGTAATTTATTTCGCGTCATCTGTTCTAGCTCCGCGACTCATTTCACAGGCTTTTAAGCATTATATTTACGAAAACATTCTTAAAAAACTATGGTACTTTAAAGGCGAAATAATATGACTATTACCTAATATTTGACCAAGTATTTTATTAAATCTGTATTTGAATATACCTGTGTACAATTACAATATCTACGTATTTGTGTGTTGTGTGTTTACAAAAGCGTAAGTGTTTTTGGTTGATTTAATAATAATTAATTTCTGAAGTCCTCTGGCTGCTATGACCAAGTATGGTTCTAGTAGTACAGAGAGGGTCGTGGTTTTGTAGTGGAGACTAAAAAGGACCTGATGATGAATTTCTGAAACTACACTGAATTAAAATACAATAAGTTTGTCTTAGTTAGGTGCGGCTTGTGACAAATTGGTACCTATCGCTGAGCATGTATAGTGATCAATCCTTATAGGGCTCGTGGTCCAGACTTAGTATGAGAAGTGTCGTAAAATAAGTTTGTGTTATTGGTTTATGGCTGTCTACTGCTGTATAACTCCGGCTTGTGTGTTGTTCGATACACTCATCTCATACGAGCGCTATCGAAATAAATCGACTATTTGTTTAACGACACCCTGAACAATTTCAGCGAGAGCCACTCCGATTCTATTTGATGTTACATTGTATTCTTTAGGTATTCTTTCTTTATATTTCAACATTGTTATTTCATGTTTATTCCGATTCACTACTCTTTTTGTTCTTAGTGTGTATGAATACAATTAGATATTTTATTCTGTGTTCAGTATTGGGCGACTTGACACCAGTAAGTGTGCTATTATCTGTGGAGACGCACCGCACCTGCATACATTGTTGCTATTATCAGAATACGAGCATTTAATCAGATTATCTTTACATTAGAAAATTTGGCTTCTCAGGCGGTAAAGCGATTTACAGATTGGCCAGGGCAAATCGTGGCCAGGAGGTAAGTTTTCTGCTGGTGGTATTTAACTATTCAGCGGTGCATCTACCCAGCAAACAGGCCAAATTTACCGTGGAAATGTTTGACCAAGTCAAATGTGTAGAGTGTTTGGAAAGCAACAAGGTTGTACATGTGGTGTCTAGAATTGGTAAGCGCTTTTTACCGCTCGACAGAACTTGCTACCTCGCAATGCTAGCGTAGTGTTAGTTTTGGATAGTCTTAGGCCCGATAGGTTTAATTTAGACCTGTATCCACTAGTTCGCTAATCGGCTCTTAACATGGCTAACGTATTCTCCAGAATAGAACCGAAGGGCAAGACCTATAGTCCGGTTAACACTCGGAGTAGCACCCATGTTGTGAACGTTAAACGTCGGAGCTCGAACAGACCTTCTTCCGTTTGCGACTCTTATATAATTTTTAGTTCAGACAGAAAGGACTCCTTTACAATTCACTATAATCTGTCGCTGGTCATATTGTCTGTTGAACCCTTTTACCCAAATCCTCCTCTGCGCACCCACTCGCCTGTTACTTGATTGCCGCCTGTTCTCTGATTTCGATGCCCAATGACTTTCGTTGTTAAAACTTGTTTGGTTACATGATTTCATCCCTTCTTAATACATGCCCATTTGTACCAGTATTAGTACAATAATAGGCTGAAAACTCGCATTATGTACTCACAGGAAGTAGATCAGCAAAAATAATGTCTTTAAAAATTTGCTCTTACTTTGTTACAGAAGAAGTGACGACACATTTTATTGTTAAAAAGTAAGCAAGTGAGTACCTTTATGCAAAATCAGTAAAGTCCGCAATACAAGAGGAGTATTGGGTTGATGTTTGTTTTGGAGACAAACTCGCCAACACGCCGCGTCGCGACGTTTCCGGGAGCCTTACGGAATTAATACGATTTAGTCTCACGCTGCCGCAGAGAGTAAACGTAAATAGAGACTAAGAAACTTCAATTCTTATGGGTCAGGTGTCCGTAGGTCAACCGCAATCATTTTCTATAGGCCAGGTCATGTGCCAACTTTGCAGGAAATACATAAGTGATATGTATCAAGTTCAATCTAAGATTAACCACTTCCACACCAAAGTGTGGAAATTTGAATAGATTTTTTTAAAGTAGAGTTTTGGTGTCTCTCTTTCCCGCTGTATACACTAGGAACTTGAGTTGAGTCATATCGATAAAGATATTCAGAAATTGGATTTTTTTGGCTAAAGCTGATCTTGTTTGAGCAAAGTTCCTGTGTCACGGAGCATAAGGAGCAGCAGCTTGGTGCAATAAATGCATCCAAACACAACCTACGTGTGGCGAGTTCTTTGTCATCATATATTTTGAATTTTAGCAATTAAAAACTTTTCATATTTTACCTATTTCGCTCACCGCGAGCTTTTGTCATGAATAAACAATGCACAACTAAACGTCGGCATGTCCGGGTGTATTCTAATAATCAACAAAACATTTAAATATTTCTTTAGCAACCAAACTTTAACTAATTATCAGTTTTAATTGTGAAAATTACTTGAGGACATTTTTGGACATAACTATTATTTTACGTAGTTTTGTGGAACTTGAAATAAAATCATTTTTTATCTAACATTTCGGTATTTTCCTTCCACTACAACCATAACCCCAAGCAGCAGCAGTAGCGTACGTAGACATGGACTTTATGGATAAGCTAAGACAAGTGACTTTATCGTGGCTTAATCTCTGTGAAATCGCTCACAGATGTTTTACAGAGTTATAAAATCGTGAAGTTGGGCATCGAACTTCAGTGTAAGTAACTTTGTTTCGGATCATCCAGCCGGATGAACGGGAATCAGTGGCTTGGTCTCTGTGCCTACTTGTTCCATACAGGCGCTCGCAGCTGTTGTCGCGGAGTTTATAAAAGCGTGAAGTTGGGCGGCTGAGTAGGGCGGGCGGCCGAGAAGTCCAGTATAAGTAGCGTTGTTTCGAACCCGGATCACCCGCCCGATCCGCGGAGATCAGCGGCGCTGCGGGGTACGGCCTGCGACGGGGATGGCGCGCCAGAATCTTTGACTATATTACGCCCGCGCAAAGCCTTTGTTACCTGCCGATAACCTAATCTTATATTTGAAATCGGTTAAATATAGAATATAGGTATAGATTAATCGGTCAAATCAAATAGTAGGTATTTTAATATATACACAGACAGAACGTTTGGTTTTCAGAGTACTCAAAACCGCTGAATGAGGAACGTCTTGTTATTACTGGAATAATGACGAGTAACTCAAACTATTTTAAATTCGTATCCAAAACTTCTGCACTTACAGTCCGCACACAGAAACATGATCAACACAAACATCATCAATTTTTTCAGCCTTAAGAAGTTAACTTCTGGACAAAGGCCTCAGCTATGGTGTCTTCCTTCCATCGGAGGATATTGCTATACTCACTACGCTTGGCAGACAGGTTGGCGAACTTTGGCTTTTTGTGCTTCCAACGCTGCTGCCCATCAGAAGCATTTTGAAGCTGGAAAAGGATAGGAATAAGTTTGTTTTGGGAAGGAACTTAAGGTGTCGTAATAGTACTCGCTCTGAAGAATGAGAGGAACTGTTCGGGAGAAACCCACAGTAGATTTGACATTATGTCATAGATAACAATACCTACTCTATACATAACTTTTCATTTTAATCAAAAAACTATGCTTATTAATTGAGCCATGTCTAATAGTTCTTGTTGAATTAGCACATTGCACTCACAGTGCGAACATGTATAGAGTAAAGTGTAACCTTGACGAATGAACTCCTTAGTCGTTTGCAAATTTTTCATTTTGTTATTTTCTGGATTTCGGAAAAGTTACTTTCTGGTTATCGATGGCGCGTCAACGTGAACTATGTAGACAAAGGAAAGGCAGTTTTGAGAGGTTTAATATATTTCCGTCTCTTTTATATAGCATGAATTGTAACAGGCGATAGGTACTTCTGTACGCCTGACGCTCAAACTCCCAGTCGTTGAGATTCTGTACTCTTGTCATTTTGTATTCCTCCGAGGCGGCTCTATTGTTCTGGTTATCGATGGCGGCCTTTGTCTGGCGAGCTGTGTAATCAAAGGAAAAACAGCTAAGTGGTTAAATATATCCCCGTCTCCGCCGCCCCACGTTGTTTTACCCCCCGCTGAATGCACCGGTGTCTGATTGTTAATTAAGACGATAAATGGCGAGCACTCATTTTTGGTTGTAGCCAAGCAGACCATCTTTTTCATTCGAAATATGAAAAGAAACTCAAAATTAATTCTGTGTTAAAGTGGTAAGTCCCGTACCGTCAATAATCGTGATAAATATGTTATTTTTCATTTGTGTATGCATTAAGACATCGGGGTTGGTTAAACGGCTGACTATCACAGCTAGGAGGAGCTCAAGACATTTTTCGACAGTAAGCATAACAAACATTTTCAATAAAAAAATATCACTGTGAGGATTCTTCATCAGCCCATAAGTACAAATTTGTCTGGCCGCATCCTCACTAGTGTTAACAATTGTCCTACGAAACTATTTTATAATTTGCCTGTAGAATCAAAAGATGTTCAAATATTTACAATGGAGTGCTAATCATATTTCTTAATTTAAGAAAGTAAATACTGTTTGTTTGTGACGCTTTCACGCCCTATTATCATGAACCAGTCGTCACAAATTTGCATATCCGTTGTCTGGGGCACGGAGAATATTTTATCCCAGAGAAAAGTACTGTACCCGAGGGACCGACATAGAGGCGGGCGGAGCCGCGGGTGAAAGCTAGTGGAGAATAAAGAAACTCACATGCTTACATACATACATGAACCCTGAAAACATTACACTGGTTTTTGGACAGTCATGTAATTAGTGGCCCGGAGCCGGCTAATCATCATTCCGGAGGCGCGCGCGACATAAGAGTGCGATTTTCCGAGTAAGGGATTCAGTCCGGCGGCGTTGTCCGGGAATTATGTAAATGCGTTTCTGGGACGTGTGAAATCGCCGCGGGCCACCGGGAGACGCAGGGCTGCGTCGTGGAAACAAAATGCTGGTCAGTCTGTGAATAAAGTTAATGTCGTTAATGTATATCCCTCCACAGACAAGAGCCGTGCTCTTAATTAAGAAGTAAATATTATGTCACAATCTGCATGTTATACTGTTACCTATTCATTCACTCTTTGCTTCGCTCGTCGTCAAGAACAACTTGTCGAAACAACTTCGATTCCAAGTAATTACCGATGTTTACCTACTAAAACAAAATCTACTTGTTATCAAATATTGGTGGTTCTATTAGCCCATCACTCATGATGAACATGGATTAATTGGCCGTGAGTAAACGTGGTGCATGTTTCAAGAGCAAAATACAAGTAAATGCTCGTATCAATAAATAAATAAATATATACGGACAAATAACACAGATTGACCTAGCCCCAAAGTAAGTTCGAGACTTGTGCTATGGGACACTAACTCAACGATACTATATTTTATAACAAATACATATATAGATACACATCCAAGACCCAGACCAATCTGAAAAAGATCATTTTTCATCTTGACCTGGCCGGGGATCGAACCCGGTCACTCCGTGTCGCAGGCAGGCGTGTTGACCGCTCGAGCGACCGAGCTAGTCAAATAAAAAAATACTAATCAAAAAGCTCGGTTCTACAGTTGTTAAAAATTACCTGCAAAAGGAAGTAAAGAGATAAGGCAGTCAGCCTTACTCTGTAGTGCATGCGGTGTTGCAGAATGTAAATACGGCATTTTGTTCAGTAAATATCGGCGCAACTGTTGCGGAGTGCGTCGCCGCTGCACTGCACAGGTGGATCGCCCGCACTCGCGGCAGCGCGACGCGGCAAATATTTGAACAAAAGAAATGCATTCCACCGTAAGGCTTGAGGAAAACAAAATTGTGTGCAAGAAATTCAACGTGCCGAATGTTCATGTCATGCGGATTGAGAATAACGGTGAACTAATAAAATATTTTGAAGATTTTAAAGGTGAGTATACTAACTAACTACTAAGTAAGCATTTACCACAACGTATTACAGCTGGAACGCTAGTATAATGCGGAACCCGGACTCCTCATCGCAACTAAAGAAGTGAAGCAACTAAAATATTAGATCATCATCATCATTTCGAGTAGGCCACGGTCAATCAACCATGCACACCCTGGTGTCAGAGTTCTTCGGAATCGCCTCTCAGTCTCTGACGTGGTTCCTTTAACAACTACCAGATGGCAGCCGGGACCAACGGCTTAACGTGCCTTCGGAAGCACGGAAACATCTTCATTAATAGACAATCAGGTGTTTCAAGCCTGCAATGTCCTAACCAAACTGGAAACGACTAAACAAAATATGCTTCCCGTGGGAATCGAACCCATGATCCCCGGGTCTATAGGCAAACGCCTTAACCACTGGACCACGGAGGCAGTTGAACTAAAATAAAACTAAAATATTGGAAAACAAAACGTTTTGCTACTAAACGTCGTGTCGTCATGAAAAAAAATTCATGCAACAGACACGCTAACTACCAGCTCAAAAAAAGCTATCACTAAAAGTATATACTCCATTCGTATCTGAATGATGAACATTTATTTTCAGACAGCAGCCATACGATAAAATAAAGATATTTATATTTGAACAAAATCTGTATCGCAAGTTTGTCTGTGAATTGTTCTCCATTACTGCGTCGCTGCATGCAGCCGATGAAATATGGATCGCGAATTCTTTCGCGTTGGCTGACTCATGCCAACAAATAACAAGAGCACAGAAATTTAACCTCATATTGTGATTCGGGACTTGAAGTCCACCTTAGCCCACCTTCCTAGGAAGATAAGAGTGACGAAAAAAGATTTGGTACAATCCCCCTCTCCTTCGATCGGATTTAACGGTCTGTGCAGGGGAAGAAGGAATATTCACATTTCTTTATTCTCCCAGAACAGCACAGAAACAAAAGCCTGCATGGAAGATACTACATTTATAAGAAAATCGTACTAAAATGTCTATATTCGGTTCCGATTGCGTTGCCTGCGATCGTGGACGTTTCTCTACCATCGTTGGTTTGTGTCTCGCGACAAATACATATTTTAACCGGCCGTGTAGCAGGTCGCAGGTCTGATATATTGCGGTATTACATATTACATTCAGTGTGTATGATTATATGAATTAGATTTGGTATACGTAAACTTTAATAACTTTGTTTCGTAAAATTTGTAAATTTCGCAAATAAATATTTTTTTTAAAACAAAATATAAACCAACTTATTTTGTAACAAAATAATTCATGAAATCGTTATATAATATCAAGCAAAAAAGGTGTAAGAAATCATTCGAACCAAGACGCATTTTTGATAAACATAGCATCTTCCGACGCTTACTACACGAAGGGCGCATAATATTATTTAATTTTCATGAGTTTTCGTTTGCGGTTCTGGACTTACTGAAGTAGGGTTGGTCTCTATCTTTGCCAAATATTATTATAACATGAAAGGTCAGCGGTGTCATCCCCAACTGCCTGTCCGGATTTTGCAGGTATGCTATCGGTCACGCGCGCCTGGCCCCCGGGCTGCAACTTGCTTTTTCCCCATTCATGCGAGTGACAAGTATCGCAATACCTTAATTTCTTTCCAAGACTTAACATATTTATATCCTTCCCGAGGTTAAAAATGCGTCCGATGGGCAGCAGCGTTGGAAACACAAGAAGCCAAAGAAACTGCGCTCGCCAACCCGCCTGCCAAGCGTGGTGAGTATGGCAATATCCTCCCATGGAACGAAGAATCCTTGGAAGAGGCCTTGATCCAACAGTAGATTTCTTACGGCTGACATGATGATGCAAAAATGATGAATGCCCCGTTTTCCGCAGATGATGATAATGATTAAATCCTGCAAAAAATATTTTATACCAACCATGGGGTCGGTGAAAAATATTTTTTGCAGGAAAACCACACACAATAACCATAGGTGTATGGACTGGAAAAACAAAGTACTCTTTTTTCCTAATCTAAAAAGTTAATGGAATAAATAAAATGAAGTCATATTTAACTCCGTTTTTTGAATGTTATGAAAAGTGTTGGAGTCCGGTGGACGCCCGCGGCAGCGCCCTGCGACAGGTCGGCTTATTTTGTCTTTTTGGCAACTATCTGCAAAGTTAAATTACTTGTTTAACTTTACAGTCGCTCTTAATTAATACTTTAATGAACAGCGACCAGCTGCTGACACAAAATAAATTTTGAATATCACCATCACTAATCCTAAGAATTTGGGACGTAAATCAAGCAAGCCATAACTCAAAATGTAAAATATTGCGATAAACCAAGTTCTGACTTCGCAATGTCTTCAGTAAATCACTGGTTTGAACAAAAATCGAAGTAACAAACTACCAAACACTATCAAATCGTAAATATTTGATCGCCGCTCGAGTTTGGCCAACAGCAATTTGTTGCGACGTGAAATATGATCTCACTTGAATAGAGGACGTTGAAAACAGCTATTGACACAACTGGGGTACGGGTATCGCGTGGAGGTCACACGTAAATCGCTTTGTTGAATGAAAAATATACATTTAAATATACTAACCACAGAAATAATATAAAAATTGTATAGGAATCGATATAATAATAAAGAGGAAATATTATTATGGGATTGTGTTTATTTTGCGAGTTTGTGGATGCTTAACTTGTGGAACTCACTCCCTGCCATGGTTTTTTTTCGGGAGAGTCTGCAACATGAGGTTCATCAAAATGGTCGTGGAAAGATTTTTCAGGGTTGGCAACGCGCGAGTGACCCCTTGGTTTTACAGATGTCCATAGGCAAACCCTTCCATCAGGTGGACCATATGCCTGTTTGCCTACTTAGCAGTGTAAACAAATATCAATGACCCCACCACGATGTAGAGCACGTCGTTATGTGTGTCGGGTCGATGAGCCGCGCTCTGGGTCCTCGCAACAGGACGGAATTAATCACTCCTACATAACCTAAGAGTTATAGCCGCCGCCCAGGGTTACCAACAGCTGAATACAGCTTGGGCATATATATATTGAAAATTGATATATGCTAATGCGTGCTACGCGTGCAAAGATACAATCAAAATAGTAATGGGTTACTAGCCGCTTCGCCTACTAAAATAATTCCTGATTTTTGCCCATTCTATTGATAGGCTTTTAAGAGAAGCAGCAAATCATTCTACGTTATATCTTTTCTCCCAGACCAGTATGGAAGATACTTTTACACGTTGTTTCCAAACAATAGACACTAGACAGGTATGCGAGTACAGCGTATAAGTAAATCATGTTTAGATTTCGTAATGGACGACCCTACTGCGGGTATGGTTGCGGGCTCCGGGTGTCCGCCGTGCTTCACAACTTTTAATTGTGAGTCCCGGCGCCTCACATGCGACATGCAGCGTGCTCCACAAACGACAATTTTAAACGCTCTGTTAATGTCCGTGTTACTGTAGGGAACAACCTTATTTTGAAAGCAGTCTATTCGAGTATGACAGGGTCTGGGGTGTCATCCTCAACTCTTGCTTTTCCTCATTCATCCGAGTGAGTATTATTCCAAAACCTTAATTTCTTTCCCAAATCCAACAACCTATTCTTCCCATGCTTGAAAATAATTTCGATGGTTAGCAGCGTCCGATGCCCAGAAAGCCAATGAAACTGCGCCCGCCATCCTGCCTGCCAAGTGTGGTGAGTATGTCAAATTCTCCCATAAATCGAAGATTTTTTTTATTTTATTTATTAGAAAACCAACAGCATAACAACTAGTAATTACACTCATTTTTAACAATGACAAAGCCAATTATAGGTTTTCCTATCTTTAACAATTATAATATAATCGAAATCGATGAAAGTTGCACAATACGTAAAAAAGAACTACCTATATATATACTCGTAATACTGTGTTCTACCGCAGTACTTATAATTGAGAAGAAGAAGTGCCTGTGACGGCGCAACTTCTTACAAACAAGAAAAGACTAAATAAATATTTATATGGTAAGATACTTCCTCTATACATTCTTAATCTATCTAATTATTGAGTATCAAGACACTTAATTATTTTATTCCTAAAGTTTGCTTTGGAGTATGCTAAAAGATCGATTGCATCAAATTTATCATTATATATACGTGCAATTCGCGCAGTTACCATGTTCTTTGCGTAATTAGTCTTATATAGTGGAACATGAAGCAGAGCAGTCTGTCGCGTTCGACGCGAGGGTGTCCGGAAAATGATACTTGCCACTAAGTCAGGACAGTCCAACCGGCCATTTACTATATCGTAAAGTAAACACATGTCCGAAAGTGTGCGCCGCTGTTTCAGAGTTAAAATACCAATTTCTTGGGAAAGGCCTTTGTCCAGCAGTGGATTCCTTACGGTTAAAAAAATGATGATGGGTACGACATTATAACTTTAATAAAACCTCACTGAAATCATAATGAAATTAAAATAATTCACCAAAGGAATAATGCATCCAATAACAAATCCAATAAGAAACACACACTTGATATAATGCAGTCTTACAGCTATCTTCATAACAGCGTATATTTTGAGCTAAAAGAGCTAAGGCAGATCCTTAAACATCATCTTATTCAACATCCAGAGCTAGCGTCTTTGAATTGTGTCTTTCTTATTTAAAAGAAAGGCACAATTCAAAGTCTTGATTCCGTACTTGATACGAAATTTTCTTTTCACAAATGAAGCCAGGTTTTGAATTATCCATGAATTTTGGGTCCCACCGTGTTCGTGAATGCTTTCAATGTGATGAATTTGAATGCCTTAGTTCTTTGACATTTTATAGAAAAACAAAAGTCTGTTGAACTGTTTGTCACCTACCCACAATATCGTTTCGGACTACTAACTACTACTAACAAAGCTTCAGCGTCCTATTGCGGATTCCAATCCATCGATTTCAGTTGCCAGTAAGGGGCCCGTACTACCTCACACTGCTTTGCATAATTGTCTGTAATATCAATAATAATTATATATTCAAGTTGAAATAAAAATGCAGCAAAGTTCAGGACTAACTCTGATAACTATCTGACTCCAAAACACGATTGTGTTAAATTTCTCGATAGAAAAAAAATGCAAAGTTGCCTCCAAATCACGTCTAATTAACTCGGTATACAGCATTATTCACCAAATACATAAAAATTGACTTTGAACCTTTTGATTATAATTGCATTACAGATAAGGCAGCCATCATGTATTTTTGTTTTTTGAATAACCCTTGAATATTCTTAAAAAACTAAAATATCCAAAGTAGCCAACGCGTTTAGACCATCCGCGTTTGTACCGCCAAGCCGCCTAGCCAATGGCGGGCCGTTAAAAATAGACTTACAAAAAATATTTCTCTTGATAAACATGCCTTGCCGTAGAGCAATTAACCTTATAACATTATACATTATATAGTCAATTATGATCTAACGTTAATTTAATTCTCATTTGATTCTCACATACATTTTAGCCTTTTAGTACGTAATAAACATCTGGGTAGCATAGATTAGTAAGTCTTTATTTCATATCTTTGTCAGATTCTCGCAAGCAGCACATTTTGTGTAAGCATAGCAAATAATAATCATCATCAGCCTCTCACGTCTACTGCTGCTGGCGCAGATAAAATAACGCGATCCTCATTTTGTTTGCGCCATCACTCTATCTCTAGCTATCGCAATCCAGTTCTTTCCAACAAATTGCCTTATGTCGTCAAACCCAATAAGTGCAGGAGTAATGCCACTAAAAGCCTAATTAAATTCTTAAACTGACAGCATATATGCTATGACATAAATTGAAAACCGCGGTTAACACCCAAATCATCGTTTTTATGGTACTGCTCATCCAGCACGACTCCACTTAATTAGGCGACAGCCCGCGGGAGCGTGTAAATAACAAAGCAGTTGGTAGCATTTTCCCGGAATATCCCTTGAATTAAACACTAAAGTGTTTATTAAGCTCGAAGCGTTAAGGAATATTGTTCAGATATTTATGGAACGGTTCGCTATATATATTATATCTTCGTACAGGTATATTTTTCCCTCTATAATCTTTATGTAAGAATTTGTCTATAAAATCCGCCCATTGCTGCTTTGATCCAGTATACTATCTCCTGTTTAGATGTCATAGTTAATGCTTTACGGGAAATATACATATAATATTCTAACTTAGGTAGTAACAGATTACACATAGAAAATTAAGTTCAAGTATCAGCGGGCGGCCTGTGCTGGTCGTTAAGCAGAGAAGCGTATTAACGCGGCAACTACTTAGTAATTTGTGGTTACTATTTAGTCTTTGGTATGTTTTTCATATGACTAAGTCAGATTACACAGATCATAGGCCGCACAGTCTAGAGAGCTTACACAGAGCGCCTTAGGATGGTAAATTATATACTCTACTATTAATAAATACCGAAATTAAAAACTGCAGTACATGTCACAATTTTCATTTAATCACAAAATAATGCTAGTTTCAAGTGCCTAATAACCAAGTTAAAGCTTAATTAGTGCTTCCGTTGGCACGGGGCAGTATACAAAGCCGGTGCGGAGAAAAATAAAGTTCTCGCCTGACCCAGTGACCTTGCGGCCGGAGCCGGGGTTCGGGGCACGTGAATTAAACATCGCACAGGCATATTAAACACAGTCCTACTGCAGTAGGAATGAAAACCAACGAAAATCGTAAACGAAAAGTTAATTCACATAGAGCGATACTAAGTATTACCCCATATGAGACGGACAGAATAAGGGGGGCCAAGAACCCTTTGCAACATGGAAAAGATTTTTAATCGAAACAACTATTAGTTTTAGCAAATTTTCAAGTCCCTTTTCATGCATCGCTTAGGTTTTAATAATTGATGTACCAAACCCGAAGGGTGAAACAGGATATGTGAGTGTCGAATCGTCAACTTCAAAGTGTAGTAACATACAGGATGTTAAACACTTTTCCTTCGGGACTTTGAAACAGATGAAAATAGTTTCAACTTCCCACAATTGATCCTATAGGAAAAGTTCAATCGCCTCTAATTGTAGTATGTGCCGGCAGTGTGTTTCCTCCCCCTATGTGCTTTAGAATAAAATACATAAATATTGAGCCACAAGCAGCCACGTACGTAGGATGTGAAGCCATTGCGCATGAGTTAATAAAACAAATGAGTAATAAACCGCCGCGTTCCTGATTTGCATGCCAATGGCGGCTGAAACAACTGCCGAATATTAACGGAAATACTTCAAACGCGCCCTTTGAGCGCCCTTTAACCCCGCGGTGTTTTCTCTTTGCCCTCGATATCTAATGGAAGAATGAACTGGGTGCGTAGCACTTTTTTCTACGTCATATTCCTGAAATTTGTATTCCTAATGATGAGTGAAAAGGAATGGCGCCTATAAGCGTATGACACACAGAGCAAGGAATGTAAGGAATATCATATGGAATACTAGAGACGAATGTAACAATAATAGGATCGCGTGTCAGCCGCGCCTGGCAGTAGGCGAAAGTCGCATATAAAGCGTGACTTTACTTGCTGGGAAAGATCCGGCCGGTACGACTCGCACACGTTGGGTTCCGTACAATTGTCTATTAAAACGGCAAAGAAATCATGTCTGTTGTACGGAAGCCCCCTTAAATAACAGTTTTATTTTAATTATCTAGTTTTAAAGTGAACACGTAACTAAATACTCTGTGAACATTTCAAGCGTCCACCTGTTGCCGTTATCAAAAAAGAGCAAAAAAATCATGTTTGTTGTATGGGAGCCACTTAAATATTTATTTTATACTGTTTATAGTATTTGTTGTTATAGCGGCAACAGAAATACATCATCTGTGAAAATTGTCTAACTATCACGGTTCCTGAGATACAGGTTGGTGACAGACAGACGGACACACGAACAGCGGAACCATATGAATAGGGTTTTTACCCTTTGGGTACGGAACCCTAAAAAAATAAAATACCCCAGTCATAATTTACAATAAAGAAGTAATTAACAAAATCTTAATGTCACACAAACTAATACATGTAAGTAAAAAATTACAGATTATTTGCATTTTTAACCGAATTCAAAAAAAGGAGGTTTTGAATATGGGTTATATTTTTTTAATATTTGTTACCTCATAAGTTACCTCATTTTTTAAACCGATTTGCTTTTTTGATTTGAAAGGAAATGCATCCAGATAGGTCCCATTTAAATTTCATCAAAATCGGTTCAGTAGTTTGTTTAAAGTCTTTTTTTTCACGTGCACTGCCGGCACTCGAGGGGATATAAAAGCTTCAAAACCTCACCAAGTTCCACATAACTAGTTCCGCCCGCTGACACCCACTTTTGAGAAAGACGTCTCATAGCGCGAGCGACATTGACATTCATCGCTCTGTGTGCCCAACTGATAAAAATTGCCTAGCTGTGCTAGAGCTATGCATAACTACACAATTATACTCGTACTTATCCCAAACAGAATCTTTGATTTGATATGCACAACCATCTTAGATTTGCATCTTGAAATGCATCGTTTGAACTTAGAATATTTTCACTACCTACTACAAATATACGAAATGAATTGAACGGTACAAGTATCCTTTATTAATTATGCTTTGTGAATACAATCATCGGGCTGTTATTCTTTGTTTTTATTAGTTCTTTGTAAATTTTAATAACAGGTCACCAAAATTGAGAATTTACGAACTGAACCACTTTAGTATTCTATTAGCGACGCGCTCTGGCCTCCGCCCAGCACATATTATCTACACTTTAACATTTTACAGACATAAAATTGCGGAAAATTCTGTAAATGATGTTAATGCCCCGTGGCATTCCGTTAGTTATAAGTGTACTTATCGCTACATAGCTTAGTGATATGTAACAACTTGACTCTTCTTTAAAATAGTATTTGATAAAAGCACAAATGACCTTTTATTTTGGCGGATCACCATATAACAGCTTTAGCATGTGTCCAGTGTTATGGCATTCAAAGCAGTGTGTCATAATTAGTGCCGGCGTAGCTGAAGTCATATACGTATATATTATCATGTTTAAGCAGCTGGTGTGTTCTACGTTTTACGAGTTAAAAAAAAACCTTTTAAAATCACTTCGTTGTCCGCTTGTCTATCTGCTTGCCAAAACAATTTTTCTTAATGGTTTCTGATGTTTTCGCGACACAAAAAAAGACAAATGTCAACTTAGTCTACCTGCGACCATAAAAACTGTAAAGTTTTCGGAACGTTAGGTGTAAAAAAAAATTTAATGTACGCGATAATACCGTATTAAAGTGATTTTATTTAAATTTTTCTTAAGAACCCGTTGACGTATCAAGTTGAAATTCTTATCACATATTGGAATCTATGGCCCCTTGAAGGTTATCGATTATGTTGTACGTTTTGCCAATTTGCTCAAACCTATAGGATACTTGCCGTAGACCTAGAATCATGTCATCGTCAATCACCTTATTGACGATGACATGTGTGTGACAAATTCAAATACAATATTTGAATTTGTCACACACATGTCATCGTTAATTATAACAATTTGAATAAAAAACAATAACTTTTTTTATGGAACCCTCGGTTCGTGAGTTTGACTCGCACTTGCTGGTTTTTTCTCTTGGAATGGATAGAAGAGTCGCCGAATTCAAAGGTTTAAAAACAAAATAGAGAAATAGTACGCCTTCCCTTCCCATACGTGTATGGCGTTTATCGTGCGTATCCAACGATATACTCATATGTTGTTAGCTGAGAAACCTTCTCAGCTATGATATGTTGTATTTTTCATGAAAATTACTATTGCTGCAAAGAGATTTTGAAGCACCAGGTTCAATATCTATTCAACAACAACGTTGCATTGACATCCCTTCGGCAAACCTAGAATACGCAACCGTCGTTTTCTACGTTGTTCGTGCTGTAATGTGAACTTTTTCAATAAAAAGTTGCTTACATCTTAATTTTTTAATGAAAACTAATACACTTGATTAAATAAGACTTGTGAAAACTAATACACTTAATTAAATAAGACTTGTGAAAACTAATACACTTGATTAAACAAAACTTGTGAAAACTAATATACACTTGATTAAATAAGACAGTGACCTTCAAACTTTGCACGTATAATAACACAGCTTGAAGAAAAACATGTTTTCAAAATGTTGCGACTGCGTCCATGTCTGTTTCGTGTGTCTAAAACGTTTGCGTGTTTGTTGCAGGTGTCGTGGATCCGTCACCGCGACCTGCACATCCTGACGGTGGGCGGCTACACGTACACGTCGGACCAGCGCTTCCAGGCCACGCACTCGGCGCAGACCGACGACTGGACGCTGCACATCAAGTGGGCGCAGCAGCGGGACGCCGGCGTCTACGAGTGCCAGGTCTCCACGCAGCCCGTGCGCTCCTTCTTCGTCACGCTGCATGTTGTCGGTGAGTTCTGTTCTGATTCATGTACTGCTCGTAAAGATTATCTGATCTTTAGCTGTGGTTTTCCAAAAGGGAGTCAAATAAAAACCACCCGGATTCTTTGTCCAACTTGTGCGTTATTGAAACATGTGTAGTTGCCCCCGACATTGGCCTAGCCACGCACTCGACGTAGACAGCTGTCGGTGGATCAAATTTTTTCCGCGAGACGTTTTAGTAATTTTTCTGTAGTAAAAATGTCTTAGGTCCGGTATCGAGTCTGTCATGAATTTCTATTTCTCGAAAACAACTGTGTAAGTTTTACATTGCATTGTTATGGAGAAGCCTAGAGCGTTTTAATTCGGAGTGTCATCCGGGTCTAGACAACTCCTTGTTATGTTTTACAGTTACAGTTAAGATTGCTCAGCATATAGTCTGCTCTTATACAGATCATACATGTTGCGTACTACTGTTAAGCTCCACTTCGTTACTCTTATCTAAAAGTGAATATCGCAGTGACAAAGAGCAGTCGGCACTGTCTCCACAGCGGAACAATATTTGCGTTCCATCCATGTACTGAGTACAGAGAGTGCGGGTCGGGGGCGAGGTCGCGGGTCGCGGGGGGCAATCCCGACAAATGGCGAGTGGAAAATGCGATGCGAAATCGGCATCGAGCCATTGTCACGGAACATTTTAACATATTTATTGGAGCGGATGGGCGTGCTTTGAATTAATCGGGCTCGCGCGCCCAAAACACCAATTTGTTGTAAATCCAGAGATAAAAGCACCGGCCGTCGGCACCGCAATCGAATTCATCACGGGCCGTGTTTGTCTAAATAAACGGCCCGAAATCGAATGTACGCAATCGGCAGCCTGCGGCCGCTTTATTGTAACTGATAGGAAATATGGGTCGGGATGAGCCGATACGAGCGCTGTCCCGAACGAGTTCGTCGCGCAAAGAATACGAATGATTTCACTCCTCGAATCGCCTCAATTTGCGCGCACGGGTCAGTTGGGCGCGCGCCAGCCTTTTATAAATTGAGATTGCTCCATATCAATTGATTGTGTGACTCGCGCCCGGTGCGGCTAAGTGCTCTGACGGCGCTCTAACGGCGAATTGGAATGCAAATAATCTGCAAAATTCGATGAAGTTTCCGCAGTCGAGCACCTTGTAAAATAAGTGCCTCGGCGAAATTGCATTACTCCAATCGGTTATTGAGCGGTGAGTCGTTTGCCGAAGTCGATGAAAATGTTAATAAAGCAGCGTGCTCCTTAGGATTTCCATAGTTCAACAATTCAAATGAGGCATTAGCCCGGCGGCACGATGCAGCGATCGCCCACATTCGTTATAATTCTGCGTATTGTTCCGCTCCCGAGACGCTGTCGCCAACCCGGCTTACATCCTTGGCTCAACTTCACAATGAGGTGATTATAACTCTAACGTTTCCGTTGTGACTAAAAGGGAAATAATATATCAAGTACTTTTTGAAAGGCTATCATAAGAAGCCTTTTCCATCGTGAACAGTATGGATTTACAAAGGGTCGGTCAACTACAGACGCAGGTGTAGCTCTGTTGAAATACATATATGAGGCTTGGGAGGGAAAACAAAATGCATTGGTGTTTTTTGTGATCTTTCCAAAGCCTTTGATTGCGTAGACCACGATACCCTTCTCTCCAAGCTGGAGCACTATGGAATAAAAGGTAAATCTCGCGATTTACTTGAATCTTATTTAAGCGGCCGAACTCAAAAAGTTAGTTTAGATAGGGTACAATCCTCCGGATCATCGGTTAAGATGGGCGTACCCCAGGGCTCTATCCTAGGGCCTCTGTTATTCCTCATTTACATCAATGACCTACCTTACTGTGTCAATACATATAAGGCTGTACTATTTGCCGATAACACTTCTCTTGTCTTCAAAATTGATAGACAAAGTAATTCTTTTGACGTGGTTAATAGTACTTTAGCTCAAGTGTTGGATTGGTTCACAGCGAACAATCTATTGTTGAACGCTAAGAAAACGAAATGTATCAAATTTTGCTTACCAAATGTTACAAAAATTCCAACACAAATAGTAATGGATAATGAACCACTAGATTTAACTGATAAAACAACATTTCTTGGAATAACTCTTGATGCCGGGCTTCAATGGGGTGCCCATATTACTACGTTAGCGGGTAAACTTAGTTCTGCAGCTTATGCTGTCAGGAGAATTAGACAACTGACTGATGTTGATACTGCGCGTTTGGTATATTTTAGTTACTTTCATAGAGTTATGTCTTATGCGATTTTACTATGGGGTAACGCTGCAGAAGTAAACACCATATTTGTCCTGCAGAAACGCGCTATTAGATCTATATATAAACTTGGTGCTAGAGAATCTCTCAGAGAATTGTTTAAAGATATAAATATTTTAACTTTACCTTCTCAGTACATATTTGCGAATATTATGTTTGTGCGCTATAATCTTGATTTATATAAGAAAAATAGTGATATCCATGACTGAAACACGAGAAATAAAAATAAATTAGCTACACCAGTATTGCGATTGCAGAAAACTATGAATTCATTTTTGGGTCTAGGAGTACGCTTCTATAATAAAATTCCTGCAGAAATATTAGGTCTGCCTTTACTTAAGTTCAAAACGATTGTAAAAAACCAGTTAATAAAAAAGGCTTATTGCTGCATTGATGATTATATAACTGATAAAAATGCGTGGAAATTTATATAAATTTATTTAATATTAACAATTATTAAATGTTAAAATTAATCTATAGTATGAAAAATTGTGTTTAATGTTAACAATGTATTCAGAGCCCTTCAGGCACGTAGGGACCAAGTCTGGATTGAGTTTCTTTTGGCGTATTCTTCTCACCAGTGGTCGTTCCGAAACGCTAGTAGTATTTAAATTTTTCATATATTAAAAAATATATAAGAAATAAAAATATGACGTTCAAAAAGAGATACATGTATCCAATTTTGAATAAAAATCTTTGACTTTGACTTGACTTTGACTTTAAACAAAAAACATAGAATTCTTACATACGCGCATAGACAGACTGTTTTGCTTTACGCCTTATGTCATTTCTCATCCAGTAGTTCATTGTTTTATTTCAATTCTAACATATGTATAAAATTACAAGTATGCCTCTGAAGTCAAAGAATCTGACGGGCGTCAATTACCAGTACACAACATTATACAACAAGTTGAGTTCACGGTGCAATCTCCAGCGGTATGTGCTCCTGGTTCCTCGAAGCGCGAACCAAACAGAACTTTTAAAATTAACAATTGTGTGGAAGGGTCTAGCTCATGTTTATCTATAAATAACTTTTAGATATGTTGACACTACAAGATAAACGCAAATTTCTGAAATTTAATGAGCATGAGCATATGAGAATACACAAAGCGCTATGTCTTATTTGACAAGTTTAAAAAGTAAAGAGACTGCAGTGACACTTAGACCAAAAGCTGTATCGTATAACTTATCAGTCAACAAAATGTATAAAAATATATGTATATCACACATATGTCGCCGCCGTGATTGACACACCAGCTACACGGGCTCGGGGTTCGATTCCCAATACAAATTCTTATATTTAATTTGCCTGTGATTCAGGAGCTATCTGGCTGTAAAAACTTTGCCAAATTATGTTACAGCGTAATGTTGTCATTAGAGTCTGTTGCTTTGTCACTGTGTTCTGTTGCTAGAGCGTATTCTTTAGTGTGTTAGTTCTGTGATTCCATTAGTCTACTTCACCCTCGCCACTTCTGATGTGATTATTTTGGAAGTACCTACTTGGGAGTTCAAATAGTAAAATCATTTTATCGAAATATTTTCATTTATAAATAGAATTCAGAACAGCGCCGCTCTTTGAGCGGGCAATTCTCTCTATTCATAAGAATGTGTGTGTTTCGTTATTCATGGCTCCAGTCCGCGAGCAGCTCCGATGAAATATGCAACATTTACATGCTGCAACGGGATCATTTCACAGTTTTCAGGCAGCCAGCCCAGAGTTCTGGTTATTTATTCAAACACAGTATATTAATTCTCTGATTTAAGTCCAATATCTATCCTATACAGCTTTTCAAATCAGTGTTCCTGATGCGTAAACGGACTGATTCGCGTTTTGCCTTAATGTCACATTTATTAGCTTGATGCCGAGGGCAGTTTTAGTATGTTTAGCAAATTGTTTAACTCGCATTTTAAACGATCTCACATTATAAATGTTTATTTCTATTTAAATAGGATTTTACAAATGACTTTAATGATTTTTTCGATTGATTTCGATACTATAACTAGAAAGAATGGTGGGTTTGAGGGGCCTATCCCCGCACACATCTCATATGTCCGGAATAAATACCTCTAAATCGAAAATCGGACTTTTAGCAATATGTCAATTGGATTTTCGGTCAAATGAAAATATAGAAAAAAATACGAAAAGATTTCGGTATATTGATATTCGTCCAAAACCTATTCACCTTTATGATAGGTAACCATGATGGCATTATGATACATTTTGCCACATTCACAAAATTTATCATAATTATCTTGTGGACTTTTTCCTCACCCAATCCCAACCTACATAAAATTTAAATTACTTTACGCTTCGATCAACTATATTATGTTGGTGATCGAAGACTTTACGAGTAAGATAGGCTTATGAATGAATACATTATTTATTTATTGAAGAACAATGACTCATATTTGTTAGTTATACTCATGTATAGGTTATTTATAATCAAAAAGGCAAATATTCACTCGGTTCCGCAAACATCCCTCATGCGCTACATAGGCTTAGCAGTCCCATCAGCACCCTGAACGCGTTGTTGTACTGCACACGAAGGGCATTGTAAGCTATTTGAGTGTATCTACACAGGCTACACACAGGCTTATGTGATATTAACCCTTAACATTATATAATGATATGCGGTCTCGAAGACCCCGCCGTATAAAATTTACCATCGACATTCCGTTACAGTGAGGATAAGTCCTTATGAAATCCAATATGAAGAACTTTTTCTATACCTATAGACGGGGAACTAATACAAACTAAAACAAATAGAAGAAAAAATAAAGTTTACACTTCTAGGAGAGATAAAAGAGAGGAATGGAAAAAGCTCCACCGACAAGAGTACAGATTTTAAATTTGATGATGAGATGGGAACTAATTTTTTCTTACAAATTTAATGAAAATTTCAATTTATCATATTAGTATGGAAGTATGAATTTAAATGTAATCTTAGTGATTAAGATACGTTTGACAGTTGGCGTCTACATACAGCCAATTTTATAATAAATACATAAATAGATAAACATCCAACACCCAGGACAATTTGATCAAAAATTAGATCCTTTAAAATGTGATTTAAAAGCCTATTTTCTGAATAAACGTTTTGATTTTGAAAAATACCGTTTTCCATCTTAATCCGGCTGGGGATCAAACCCAGGACCCCTCGGTTCAAAGGCACTCGCGGTACCACTGCGCCACAGAGGTCGTCAGGATATTACCAGAAAAGATGTAAACATTAAGCTGTATTTGTTAATTCCGGCAGATTGTGAGGAGATCTACAAAAGTTATATAAACCAGTGGATGCAGCAGCAGATGTTCGCGGACGATGCCGACGCGCCCGTGCCGCCCAGTGAGTCTCGAGTGGCGTGCTGCTTGCCCCTTAACAATTTAAGTTGAACACGCGAAAAAGCGACAGCGACACGAGTCGCGCGGTAGCTATCCCGGCGACTGGCGATGCTTGTAGAAAATCTCTTGTAAAAGCTTTAGAAACGCGCGACCAGCGACAATGGCAGGGGTCGCGTGGTCCTAAAACTATTCCTTGCTTGTAACAAGTATCGTCACGTGTCACCGCGTCAGTTAATGGTTGCAATGTGTCACTATCGCTGACGCCGGTTGCTCAACTTCAAAGTCTACTATTCAAAGCGGAGTGTCATTTATAAACCTTGTTGGATTTTAGCTCCCTGACTAAATCGTCAACTAACAAAATACCCGTTTGAAGCCCAACTAATTCTATGTGCCCGCTTCGTAACTGCATTTAGTAAAGTTTTTCTTAGGGTGTGTCTTCTTGAGGCCTGAGTGTTTTTGTGTGTTTGTGTGTATTGGAGTGATAGTGATGTTAATAACACATTGTTCTTGTTAAGATTCCTCACATAGACGGTTCCAAATAAGGGGTTGCCTAGGTACCTCCAAATTATTATGATCATCTGCGGGATGTGCGTGAAGCTTTAAATTTTCAACAAACGCAGTTATTTTTCATTACATTTTATAATTTCCATAAATTTTATAATTTGCTTATTGATTTAGAGTTGAAACATCAAATTCAAAGACAAATGTCGCCATCTTGGCTGAAATTCCGCAATATTATTGCTCCCCAGTTGTCTTCTGAAAGAAGTTCATCGAAAAATACCCGGTTTAATATCGAAGCTCACGGTTTTTTCTCAATCGGCACGAGTCTGCGAGCGCTGCAATGAGTCAATTTCATTAACGCGACACAACACCCCGCCAACTCGGACGCGATACGTTCTGTAAATACCGGACTAGCAGGAATTAAAGGTCCGAATCGTCCGCTTTCAGACTTGCATCTCGGGGTTTCTATTATTATTTGACTCAAGTGAGGCTATTCCACTGACCAGTATGCGACCAGTACTTGTACTATACAGTTATATACTGATACTTATGCGTATATCGTTCGTAGAGTTTTGACACGGTCATTATCATTTCTAACATACTGCTGACCCACTAACAAAAACACAAGTATGTACAATGCTGTCAAACGCAACACCCGCGCACCAACGCGTACTCTTTGACCATGCAAATAAAAAGGATCCACCGTCACTCGCACCATAATAAATGATCCGCGCTACATCCCTTTATAAAATGAATCGTGTTAATTGAATCCCATCCATTCTGATATTAAGAGCCGTCAGCGGCAGATGGTGGGGGAGGGGGGGCGTGTAATACAGTGTACTGGAGGCTGCAAAGACTTTCGCTCTCCACATTAATTTGATGATGGCATAAATCTAACTTCGTCCTCTAAAATCAAATTGAGGAAATTAAATAGCGATAGAAATTGACATGTAACTTGTAAGAAAAACGTTTAGGAAAAACGTGAGAGACACAACTTTTTTAAAGACATTTTGTTATCAAAATTGTAAGTCGCCAGCATTTTCAAGAAAATTAAAGAGATATTCCAAACTCTATACTACTCGTATATCTTTAAGATAATATGGCACTGGGCGGGACATGTGGGCCAGAACGGCTACTATGTGGATACTAGATGGCCACAGGGGATGAGGCAGACCTGGCAGGAGATGGTGTAATGATTTGGATGCACACAATAAAGATTGGTGGATCGTCTCCCTGACAGACAGAAGCATATGGAGAATGGAGACGTTTGCCCAGCAGTGGGAAATACAAACAAGCTAAAATAAACTAGACTTATAAAGAGGAAAGATTTGTGTGTGTGTTTTGTTTCAATAGATTTCAAAATTCTTTAACTAATGAGCTACGTTATCAACGAGTAACACTTATGTTATCATCAACATCATTAGCAGCCTGCGGCAGTCTACTACTGGTCTTAGCCTCCCCTAAGATGCGCCACTTTGCTTGATCATCAGCTATGCTCACCCAGTTGCTGCCAGCTACATAAGCAAGCTGAAGTGGCAGTGGGCTGGCCACATTTGTCGCAGAACTGACAATCACTGGAGCAAGAAAGTTCTGCAGGGGAGACCACGTATAGGTAAGCATAGTGAGGGACGCCCGCCGGCTAGATAGAGCGACGATCTGCGCAGGGCGGCTAGCTGCAACTGAACGTCGTATATAAATTATAATAAATAATAAACCGATCAAATGCAAATCGGACTTGCGCACGAAGGGTTCCGTCCGTACTATTATCTTTAATAAATAAGTTTAAAATTATTTAAAATATTTTACTATATAATGTAACTTAAAATGTACGCTTTTCGCAATTTTCTTTTATCTGTGCTATAAGACGTTGCTTTGTACCAAATTTCAAGATTCTAAATTAACGAGAAGTATCCTGTAAGTTCTGGTTCCCTCGCGAATGTCAAAAATTTGCGGCATAAACGGCTGTACTTTTTGTGATTTTTTCACAGCTCCAAGGGATAGTATACCTAAGTATTTGATATGAATTTCAGCTTGATAAAACGGTCTTGACAGACAGATAGACGGACAACAAAGTGATCCTATAAGGGTTCCGTTTTTTCCTTGAGGTAGGGAACCCTGAAAATGAAATAAAAGTATTAGAAAAAATTGACCTATGAGGTGGTAAAAAGTGATAATGTTTCATATACTTTATGAACTTCATAAACACGGGGATATGAAAGCTTTTATCCCCGCAGCGAAGGTACGATACTTCGGCTTGCGGGCGTCACCACTAACCCCGCAGCCTCCTTACTGCACAGACTATGTTCACAGTGGTCTAGCGGAATAGACGAGTGGAAGAAGGAGTGTTTTAATCATCATCATCATTTCAACCGTTAAAAGTCCTCTGCTAGAGAAAGGCCTCTCCCAAGGATTTTTGTTCCATGGGAGGATATTACCATACTCACCACGCTTGGCAGGCAGGTTGGCGAGTTTCCTTAGCTTCTTGTGCTTCCGGCGCTGCTCCCCGTCGGAAGCCTTTTTCAGCTGAGGAAGGATAGGAAGTTGTTGTATTTGGGAAGGGAATAGAGGTATTGGGATACTACTCACTCGGATGAATGAGTATAAATGAGAGTAGCAGCTCGGGAGGCTGGGCGCGCGTACCAGATACCACACTTGCAACCACCAGACAAGCAGTTGAGGGTGATACTCCTGACCATAGTGTTTACACAGTTGATATCTTCTATATTCTGGCAGTGAATTCTTCGGTTTTCCGTTATCATAAGCAATACCCAGATAACTTTTATAAGTTTTGGGCAGGGAAATATCGGGTAATAATAAATCTAATGACTCCCTAAAACTCAGACAATCACTTAATATATGGCGCATTACATATTTAAAGTATGGTATGTTAGTGAAACACTTTTATTTTGAACCAAGAAACGCTCGTCTAATGCCAAATCGTGATCGCAGCTCTCGACAAATGTGAACGAGCTAAATGTTAGATCGCGTGTCACTGCCGGAGTGATAGCCACAAAAATCGCATCATCACGTCATACACCGGGTGTAGCATGTGATGATAGCGATAATGTAGTAAGCTGCGTGCTGAGACTCGCATGCTAAGCCGAGTAATCGCGATCCTCGACAAATGTGAATACGGCCAAGCGTTTGATCGCGTGCTTACTGCCAGGGTGATAGCGCAGTTATGGCCACGCAAAGCGCATACTCAATCTCATACAGGGGGCGCAGTGCATGCTGGCGTGTGATGAGATGTGATTTACTGTAGCGAAAGTACACAATATCGCAGCTGGTACGCTACATCGACGGCCCACCAAATCGATGGTAAACTGAATCGAAGGCTACACAGTATCAGTGGTACACAGCATCGATGCCGCAACAAATCGAGTTTTAGCTATTTTTTATTCCTGTCTGTCCCCCGTTCAGAGGATCTGAAATAAAATCGATTGAAGCTGCATGAATATTGCTCGATATCGAAGGTAAGCAGTACGAGTACGTGCTGAAAGCAGAGAATGCTCATAAATACATGTCCAAAGCAGTTAAATATTCTCCTCCCCATTAGAATTAAAGGAACGTAGATATTAATTCAAATTAAGTATTGCGAGGCCCTAGCCTAACCTTTCATGCTATTTTATAAACTACTGTTTACAGTTTCAAGAGAGAACGTGACGTTTTTTAGTATTTTTGCCCTTAACGGCTACTTATGACAATTATTTCATCCATTTAATTAATTAAAACTATTTATATCTACTTAAAAAAATCTGACTACGCTTTTGTACCACACTTGACAAAGTCAAAACGTGTAGCCTATTAGACTTCGTACAAAGTAAAATTTGAGCAGTTTAGGCAAGCAATCGAGTCCGCCTTTCGGCGTTAAGTGAAAATGCGCACTTTATATTCAGGCAGCGGTCGCCGCGTCTGCACCTGCGGCGTGCGGTTACTCTCATGTGGCGCCTCTGGCTGGTAATGACGGCGGAGTGCGTGCCGTAACCACGATGGACAGTTTTCCTTTTTATCGTAAGCGGTATCTTGTTGAAAAATATATTTCGTGAGATCCAGCAAGAAAACGCTTTATAAATATAGGCCGAAAGAAAGATAACATTCTAACGTACATTATTTTCAATTTCAAATTCATCATAATGACATATTGTCTAATTGAAAACTAAAAGAGCCCGTCTAATGCATTATTTCAGATGCATATACACATCATAGAAATAGAAAATATACTGATGGATGAAACAAACATGAAAGACACATTTTATCGTTGCTATTAGAATTTCAGATCTTATTAAATTTCTGACTTTTTTATGTTTATTTGACGTAAAATTTTATGTAAATTAAACAATCTCTAGACAATTTCTAGTGCTCGCATGGATGAAGACGTACGAGTTTTTCTCAAATATACGAGTACATCAGTATAATCAATTTGATTACCGTGGCTCATCGTCAGCACAAATACAATAATTGATAACATTGTAGTAAACGCGGCTTGCGGTGAGTTGCGGAGGCGCGGAGGATTTGTATCTCGACAGACGCTGTTATGCCGAATCACTGGGCTATGAATTATGCAAACTAAACTACGCCACAACAACCAAACGCTAAGACAAGCGATTCTGAAATACGAGTAGTATCTATGGCCTTTTTGAACAATGTAACCAAATATTGCATACTAATTCATCTTCCTTTGGCAGAAGCGAAAGAAAAAACATGTTAAGTATTACCTGTAGCTATTATGTTATCTCAGTAAAATAAATATAAGGACAAATCAGTAAGCTGTGAACTTATGTCGTAAGATACTAACTCAACGATACTATATTTAATAATAGATACTGTGTAAGCATTAACTTTAAAAACCCAAATAAAATTACCTATCTGTGTTCTGCTTCCGTTCCCCCCTACATATCTACTTCCTAATTCGCCGAGACGGCCTGTGATTGGCCGAAAATACCAGTCGAAAAAAATATGGCGTTCGAGTCAAGTTGAGCGCGTCTTGCGCTAATATAATTTCTAAAAATAACGACTCCTAAGGGCTTCGCTGGCCGAAAACAACCCTAAATCTCATCGCGCGTGTGTGATGGTGAACCACCAGTGTAAGCAGTAAGAAAATAATAAAGTTCAAACACAAGGATCGTGAGCCGGCCTGCACGAGGCCCCGTCGAAGGCGATTCCTTCATCAACTCCTGTTCAAGATTGAATCCAGGTTAGTGTTTACTGAATTTTTCCTTGCTGTGATTCTGGGGTTGATCGGAGAATGCAGTGACCTTTCCAGGAAGTCGCAACAGATACATATATAGTAGATAAACATCCAAGACCCAAGCCAACCTGAAAAATATCCGTCTTGACCCGAACCCGGAACCCTGCGATTCTAAGGCACTTGTGGTACCGCTGAGCCACAGAGGACATCAAACAAAATTATTAGATGTAATAATAGATGACCACAGTAACTGGAAGTCCATGTCGAGACAATTTGTGACGGAGTAGATCGCTTTGCATATGCGCCACATAAATTACACAAAAGATCGTCTCGGCATGCGCCACTGGTGGCTTATCATGACTATGCGGCATCTACTCTTTAGAACGGCGTCACACTGAGGGGATTCTACGGATACGCAAATCACAAAAATCGTGTATTAGAGCTATTTATGGAAATGCTCCTTAAAAGTCATGTAGACCGCTGTTTAAAATTAGACGTATTATCTCTTCCCTGTATTTAACGAACTAGCGAATTTCGTTAAAAGCCATCTGAAAGTTATCACCACAGCTCGATACATTTTCCCTAAACCAGGGTTTCTCAAAGTGGCGTACGCGAACGCCCAGGGATTTGCGTAATGGTGTTTTGCAATTTACAATTTGCGAGCAAAAACAAGCCCACCCATCACATGGTCATCATGTCCCAGGATATAACAATCGGCCAGGGAAGTATTTAAGGTGACAATTAATATTTTCCACTAGGGGTTAGAGGAGGTTTGCTGTCATTCAGAAACAGGGGTACGTGAAGCCAAAAATTTGAGAAACCCTGCCCTAGAAATTATCTGGATATAATAATTCTACCTCTAGCTCCTAAAACGTCTCTATATTTGAACAATTGTTACGCGATACGTGGAAAAGTATTTTAACACTTTATTGTTGAGTTAGAATCCCAAAACACAAGTCTCGAACTTACTTTGGGGCTAGCTCAATCTGTGTGATTTGTCCGTATATATTTATTATTATTATTTATCTAAGGAAATTTATTCTTAGTACTGCAACATGACTTCAGTATAATAAATTTTGCAGGCTTGAATAAGGCTAATGTGTTGGTACATACCTAGTTATAATCAAACACCTTAATTAATTATGCAAATAAATAATTTAATTGAAATACCAGAGTTTGGAACATGGAAATTATGAATGTGAGAGTTTGTGAGGATGCAGGGATGCGTGTGACGTCCTCACACAACGCTGTCTTTGCAGCAATTTGGAAGGCGCGTTAAGCTCACGTATGACCCGCGTGCTCGCTAACGAACGACAGCGAAACAAAGTGCCTTGTCTGCGTGACGAGGTTGCCGAGCAATACATTGCAATATAGGAACAGGCTAAGGGCGAGATACTAGTCAAATTAACTATACTGTTATAACACATTTTACTAATAGATCATATCAAAATATTCCTTTTAAAGGTTTTTAGTAAAAAGAGTGTGTAACCCCCAACTTAAAAAAAAGAAGTGATAGAAGTTTCATTTGTTAAGCTATCTTCAGTCCTGAGTGACCTTGTTCTGTCTTCCAGTTTAGTTTGCCGACAGGCGTATGGTCAGGTTACAATGGGGTCTTATATATTTGAAACTAGATTTAATGGTATATTTCCTTTATTAGTTGAAAGTTGGATTATCCTAAGCAGCCAGGACTGAATGTACCTGATAACTTTTGAATGCTAGATAATTTATTTAAATTTCAAATGATAGGATACCGAAAGAATTTTATGCTTAATATATGGTCGTATTTCGTCAAACTGCATCTGCATCGTATTGTTCTCTTGGAAATAAAATCTTCAAAGCTAAATAACATGACGTTTGAATCAGTAGTTACTTTTCGCGTTAAAACACTTTCAGTGTTGTAATTCATGTAATTCCAATCTAGTGCAACTATCAGCCATCGCTTGCACGAAACGAAATTTAATTGATTATGGCGACTGGCGGAAGCGCTATAATGACGTCATTATTGCCCGACGTAATGAACTGCCGCTGACCGACGCAGCACGTGATGCACTCGAGCGAGGCAAGGAAATCACCTAAAGCTCATCCCGATGCAACCATCAGCCATCACTTGCAAAATGTAACTAATTGATAATGGCAAACGGCGAGAGAAAGCAAACACTTTCATTACGTTTTTATCGCCAGGCGTGCTTCAACCGCTGAGCGACGCGGTTCGTGATACAATTAAGCCGAAGGATAGAAATCACTCGAAAAATCCTATTTCTACTATTTCAAAACCGTAGCCTTCGTCTTAGTTTGACCTGAATCCCTGACTACGCCAAATCTTTGAGGGCAAATCTATAATTCTATCAGAAGACCTAAAATAAAAATAGACGATTGTGTTGTATTGTAGGTGCCTGTCCAGTAGAATTATTATTATTGAATCTACAATAAGATTGGCGAGCTTCGTGGCGCAGTGGTTAACATGCCTGCGACACGTTGGTTCCCGGGTTCGATCCCCCGTCAGGTCATGGTGTATATGTGTGTAATAATATTAATTTGAATCATTAAAATAGATAATAATCAATAGATAAATAAATAAAATAGAACTATTCTAAATTTGACTATTTAAAAAAACCTTTATAATATGCCAACTTAATAAAAAAAGTTAAATTTAACGTTTGACATTTAATATTATTACCTTAAAATATGTAAGTAGTTTATGATATAATAGCCCTCTTCTATTGCAGCGCCCGCGCTCGTCAGGGTCCTTATTTGGTTTAAAATCAATAAAACATCTTATGTAACATTATGGAAGCAATAAAGGATTAAGCAATTATATTTTTGACATTTTCAATCCAACAATTTCACTATGAAAACATCTTTACACACATTTTACCGCTCCGCCATGCATGTTCCCGCCGCGCGGCTCTGGTGAAAACACACATTTTCACAGTCACACCTCGCCTCCTCTAACCGCTACGCAACTAAGCACATGTTTGGTGGAAACACAGCCTTATTCGCCCCTATTGGCCCAGTGCTGAGACTAAGCGAAGGCAGCATGCGAACACCTAATAACACGCGGTTAATTTTTCAGCCAAACATGTGCCAAGGTAATTACTAGAACATGTTATTTTTATGTTTCGACATAAAAACTAATTAGGTCGCAGTGAATTTATGCACTATGAGTATTTATTAATTACTCTAATTAATATTAAAAGCCCTACCTTTAAAACAGGAAATCTATTATGCGCTGGTAAAGTTTAAAACCTAAGATTTTCTTGAGTTCTCTTTAGGTATTATTGCCATAAACATTCACGATGCTATAGTAACGAATAAAAAAAAATACTGTCGGTTTCGAAATGACCGTAACACAAATTTGATTTTAATTATCCCGAACGTGCAGGTTTGCAGGTAATACAGTTTATCTAATGGCCTTTTGAGCGTGGGCGAAATCCGTGAGAGCATTAAACTTAAAGTGAATTACACGTGCGTTTACAGCTGCGATGTACGCGGCGGGTAAATAATAAGATGCAGGCAGTTTTGGAAGTAAATGTTAACACAGTTGTGACGCAGGGCCGGGCGCAGCAGGGTGCCTGTCTGCCATAATGAGGTGGAATGATCATTTGAGATCACTCTGTAGTTGACAGCGCATCAGCCTCTGAGGAAGTTACCGTCGTCAACAACAGTTCTAATAAAATAATAATCTTACTTATTAAAAAAAACCGACTTCAATCAAATTAATGAACAGATTTTTATGAAATTTAAATGTGCCTATTTGAAAGCCTTTCAAACTAAACATAATTTTATAATCAGTTTATTAACGACGGCGTTATGCGGTAACATACATATAGAAAAATCAAATCAATAACCTCTTCCTTTTTTAAGTTGGTTAATAATAAACGTTCACTAAATTATAGTCAAAATATCTGCTGTTGAATAATTTGGAATTTGGTAACAAAGCAATGACACTTTGGAATTTGGTAACAAAAAAGACGCAATTTTTTTTTTAATCTATGGTAACAAAGCATAGATAAGGGTAAGTAGTAAGCTAAATATTTTATTAAGATATTGTCAGTTTGATTCCCATGTAAGGTATGAGATTTGCAAAGTTGTTTCTCGATCTGGTGAACCTAGGGCGGTGCGACGTGAGGTGTGGAAGGGAGAAGTGAGGAGGGGACAAACACCGCAGCCTCGCCGACGTTATGAGAACGAATGGACATTGCAATGAGATTTTGGACCGCACGAAATTACATTCAAATTGCTGCTTTAAAACTGTTAGCTGCATTCATGAACATGAAAAAATAATATGTGTGTGATATATAATTTAGAATTCGAAACTATTTTTTACTGCTATATATGAGCAATGTATTAAAAAAAATCATTTTCATAGCAATAAATAATATAATTATTATTTAAAGCCACCAGATATCAATCAAATCCCCACAATAGCCGACTCGCGCAGGCTGCTAGGTTTGCTAGTTGTTGGTCTAAATACGTTCTGACTTTCGGTGACATTTTTTTTTATCGTACCTCGGAATAGAAAGAATTAAAGGATCATAAAGCACCGAGCGGCTAAAATCACGTCGAGCAAACGAAATGTAGCCACCGAGATACTCCGGCAAAGCTACGTTCAACCTGTAGATGAAAGACGAGCAGATCAGACAGTTACCAGTAGCCGAATACATATGGTCAGGGCTGTCATCCTTAACTGCCTGTCCGGTGGTTGCAGGTATGGCATCGGGTACGCGCGCGGTTTCCCGAATTTCCATTTATCCGAGTGAGTAGTATCACCTTCATTCTCTTTTCAAATCCAACTAATTCCTATCCTGCCCTATGCTTTCTTGTTGAAATAACAAATCAAATGGCTTCCCAGTTTACTTTAATAAAGTATTATAATACTTTATTAAAGTAAACCTGACAAAATTCCGCGTTGCGTTCCTGGCATAAAAAGGGATGATAAGTTGGGAGCATCGCTGGATAATCCTAGCTCTACCTCTTTCTTTCTCGTCTTTCAATTTATCTATTTTAGATTCTAAAAGGAACAGAAACATACTTATTTAGAAGGACCTTTAAGCCTTCAAAATATGTTGAAACTGTGTATGTACTGTGATTAGGTGAGTTTTAGTCTCATGCGTCTTATCCTGATACAATAATCAACATATCCGGAAAAGCGTTGATCTATTAAATCTAGTTATGTTTTATAAGAGCTGGAATCCCTGCATCTTCCTTGTTGATCCGCCTCACGCTCGTGAGTAATCTGCTGCAGAACACCGCGTGTTAGCACACGCCGCGCCCGCCCCGCGCCACGCTGTACGTTGCGAGGGACTGAGGAGCGTAACTCTGAAATCCTAAAGTCGCAAAGTTTGTCAGCTAGGGGACGATGCCGCGTTGAAAAGATAAAACAAAATGTCAATATCCTTACTTCCAACGAAATAACTGGATATGTTTCCTTGATAAAACAAGACTTCTAAAGATTAAAATAAATATTATTTTAGACTAAATAGGCTGACTAAAATGAAGATGATAACTTAATTTTCCAGGTTTAGCCAAACTTTTTGAATGTCTTCTTGCAATAACGACCTCTGTGGTAAGTGTAGTAAGTGCCTATGATTTGCAGGGTCCTGGGTTTGATCATAATGGAAAATAATCTTATTCAGATTAACCTGGATCTTAAATGCTGTCTACAGTTTTGCGATTGTTACATGTTTATATTAAATCACTTTATACAGTTTAATGGCGTTAATTATATTATTATACCTAACGTTTGGAAAACATTACAGCTTACAAGTTCGCAGCTAGATTTAGTTGACATTTATCAAATGACATGTCAATTAATGCCGAATGACAAAATTCTAAAACTTAGACTACCTGCGTACGCAAGATAACGCAGTGTTACAATGAAGGCAGTTATTTTTGCGATTTTATTCCAAAATGCAAACAGTGTCGCATCGCAGCTGAAGGAAAGAAATGTTTACCGTCAATCATGCCGGTCGTTACCCCGGCACCGGCGACACCCGGCGAGTCGCCATAATAACCAATTCAGTTAAAGGTACCGTCATATAAACAAGTAATATGTGCAACATAGCGCAGCACTACATTTCGTTCAGTTGAACATCGGTTGTTTTCTAGATTTAGTTCCAAACTGCGAAGTGTGTCGCATCGCAGCTGAAGGAAATAAATGGTCGACGTAAATCATGCCGATCGTTGCCGGGGCACCGCCGACCGCCCGCTGACTTACCTACATATCGAGATATACCTTGTGATGGATAAGTAATGAGCAGTTGCTTTTCTAGAAATAAAGAAAACAAATAATCAAACTTTAAACATAATCTTATTAAATATAGAAATAAGATATGGTGGAAAAAGTCCACACAAGTAAAAATTGAACCTGTTACTAAGTCTTTGACTAGCTATGATGCTCGTATTCGATTTTACGCCAATCAATATTTACACCACTGCAATTTATTGCAACTCTGAGTAACCTACAAGCCTATGCACCTTAACTACAAACACAAATAAACCAACACACTGGTCTCTGCGAACACGGTTGAAATGGACACAAATATTTGTCTGCCTGTGAAGTGACCAGCGCCACAGAGCTCGTCATGCAAAGTCCCTACTCGCATCAGCGTCCCGTATCATCTCGCCGTTTATATACATGTCACCCCTTTGCGCCACATGGAAGCCAGGGGTTTTATAAACAGGTGCGTCACCCAAACAAAAAAACCGCCAACTGCGAATCAGACTCGTTCCGTACCGTTATCTATAAAAACGGCAAAAAAAATCATGCTCTTTAATATTAATCTGTGAATATCTGTAAATATTTCAAGCTTCTTCACCTGTTGCCGTTATGAACATAGTGCAAAAACATCCAAAAAAATCACGTGTATACACGTATGTGTAAAAACAGTGTTAGTACGCTTTACCGCAGTGCTTATTCTCCATCTTAACCATTATATTATCTCTATGATCTTAACAGAGTCTAGTATGCTCTTGTTTCAGAAAAAATTGCTTACGTGTTTGTCATTATTAGTTGCAAAACTTTTTTGAAGTGTAGGTTGATAAATGAACAAATCGTGACAGTTGACAGGCTGTGACATAAACGTATCCGCCGCCCGCGAAAACTAGTGCTCGTTGCAATCGCACGTCAACGACTGAAAAAGCAGCGTTTTGAAAATGAACATATAAATCACTCGTTTAGCGAGTCGCCCGTTGAAAAATAGCGCCCCGCATCTTTCAAAGTTATCTGGGGCAGATTAGCATCAGATGAATTACGGCGCTTCGCAGATCTCTAACGATGGGACCAACTGATTTCGTGTAATTTTGATCGTCGATCATGCTGACAGATTTGCCAATTTGGACAATAATTGATTGAGATGTTGCTGGTATTAGCTTGTGTTAAACGGGTTCATTTTTACATGGCTATATCTTGAAAAATATTTGTCACTTTAATATATACCTGAAGATATAATGATGATTGTATGTAGCCCAGATCATAAGACAATATTGATATTGTCTTATGATTGAGATTGAATATTTTCAGCAATATTGATTAAATTATTGAATAACTTGAAACTTTTTTCGTATAGGGTCACAGCCATGTCGGCCTTACTTAACAAGAGACTTAGTGACAGGATAACCTCGGAAAATTTGTTTAACTAGAAACATTCCATGACTATTTCCTTGCTATGAATGAGCTACGAAAGTGCTACGAGAGCGCTACGACTTTGCTACGGAATGCGCTTCGTAGCACACATGTAGACCTTAAGCGTCATATGTATATAAGGCCAATTTAAATTTAGCGCAAATGTTTTGAGGGCCGGCAACTTTCCTTACTTCCTTATCCTTATCCTTACTAATATTATAAATACGAAAGTGAGTTTGCCGTACCGTACTACCATAACCGTACCTACTGAACCGATCATCATGAAATTTTGCATACAAGTTCTCTGGAGTACGGAAAAGGACATAGGCTACCTTTTATCCCGGGAAATAGTACTATTCCCGAGGGATCGACATTGACGCGGGCGGAGCTGCGGGCGGAAGCTAGTAAGCTATAAAAATGCTTTAGAAGCAAATTAAAAAATTCGACACGCTTGTTTCCGAGACCTGAACATTTAGAAAAACAGCCTGTGAACAAAAAACAATTTCTTAGTGAACAACTTTTTACTATTATCTACTATGGATACTAAGTCACTACAGATAATTAAAACAGCTGATTGATGGATTTCTATTAAAAAAAAAAACAATATTTTGTATGAAAGCACAAAAACAAATCTAGCGTATTGATTTTCTTGAATTTGCTACAGCGTTTCCCAGTCCTTAATGTAAATAGACTTTGTATACTTATAGTCCGAGAGAGGGTATCTGACAAAATATATTACGCAGTTATTTCGTTTCGTCGAGCATCAAAATGTATGTAATAAATAATTTCCGAACTCGCAAAAATCTTTCAACAACTTTCTACAAGAAATCCCCGAGTGCCCAGTAAGGCCTGATACCTTTTTTTATGAATCTAATTAACGTTGTTATAAAAGTGTATTGAGTAAAGCATAATCGATTACAAAGTTTTGCTTGATCTTTATTTGATAAACCCCTGAATCTTCCTTATTTTTCAATAAACTTTAATAATTTGGTAAATAAAATATCCATAAGGAAGTCCAAGTAAAATCGACTACTTTGCGTTGCTATTCCTTTGCTAGTGATCAATACCACATTAACGGTTAATGAAATGAAATAGATCTTTATTCAAATTTGGAGATCATGTATCTCTTTTTCAACGTCATATTATTATTTTTATTTTAATATTTGCAAAATCGATAAACAACTAGCGTTTCGGGACGACCACTGCTGAGAAGAATACGCCGAAAGGAACTCAGTCCAGTATAGGTCCCTAATTATTATATGGTTAATATCCGTGTTATACTTTAAGAAACGAAAAAAAGTGACAAGTTATATATTTAATGTTCTGTACATAAAGCTCAATATAAAGCTACATAACGCGTTCATATCGCGCATTTTTTTATACGCGCATATGTGAGTCCGAAACTGCTGCATTTGGTTTTTATGATATCGTCGTTATTTTTCTATGGCGAATTATATATGAAATGAGATCCCATCCCGTTTCTTCTTCAGTTTGGTTGCATTTTTGCAAGTGGGGACTAAGACGACAGCATTACCAGGGCAAGCAAAGGGAGTCTTAACACTCCCACAATTTATGTATTTTCGTAACCCCACTCTACTGAAAAACTATCACACCTGTAGGGTTGGGCTTTAATGTACTAATTTTAATGCATGTCTTAATATGTTATTTATCTATAACTAGCTTTCGCCCGCGGCTCCGCTCGCGTTAATGTCGATCCCTCGGGAATAGTACTTTTTCCCGGGATAAAAGGTAGCCTATGTCTTTCTACGTACTCCAGAGATCTTGTATGCAAAATTTCATAATGATCGGTTTAGTAGTTACAGCGTGAAAGCGTAACAAACAAACAAATAAACAAACAAACAAACTCACTTTCGCATTTATAATATTAGTAAGGATAAAATCACGAGCCCCTTTTTGAGTTTGATGGTTTTACAGGTTCCGTGAAATAAACCGAGGTATAGGCAATATTTACCAAATTATGATGTTATTTGCTTGGCAGTTGACTTTTTGTCCAGTATTTTACATAACTGATAAGTGGTTACTGACAAATGTACCTATTTCTACACCTCCATAGTTGCGTAGGTGTGAACAATACGGATGTAACAAACACAGAGCCTAGACAGGATAGACTGGGGATCAAAGTCGCCCGGCATGAGGCGTGAGGTGCGAGTAGTAACGAGCACTAGTGCGACACAATGCAATGCTACTGCAAGGCGTAGCTCTTAAAGAGAGGCGGTGCAGCCTCACATGTATCAGTAGAAATACCCTGTAATATTGTTGATTCACTATACAGGAAAAGACAAGGTAACACACAGGTATTGGAGAGGCAAAAGATATTGACCTGATTTAGATATTATGATTACGTGTGGCAAATGTTGTATATATAGATACATATATGTGAAATAAACATATAGGGACATCAGGGAATCACACAGATTCAGCAAGCCCCACACTAAGTTGTGTATATTACAATAGCGAAACTTCTGCGATGTTTTTTCGTCGGAAACATTCATAATAGTCAATATTGCGTCGCTTTATGATTCAATATGGTGCTAATAATTTTCTTCACAATAAATAAATAAATCAAATGAACTTAATGTGTTTAGTAAAACATATCCCTCTTTCTACAGCCGGGAACATAGCATGTAGAGCATTGTGCTGCCTGACGCCAATACTTAGTCTCTTGCGTGTGCTCTATAGGGTCGCAGCGTGTACTAATTAACATACACACACCCGAGACACAATCACTTCCACAACAATGCGAACTGCAACAAATGCGACGCCCCGGTACTTAGAGAATTGAGCATTGTGCTGCCTGACGCCAAAGGATTCAGTCTCACCCCGTGGAAAACAAAGGCAAAAGTCATTTGTGTATTTGTTTGTACCACCAGCACAGCTTTCAGTAGAGTGAAAGACAACATTATTTGTCGAAATCTCAATGTCAATAGTCAATTAAAGCCAACGCATTAATAAAATATAATATTTTTCTGTATAACGTTATCGAACTCAGAAGCGAAGTTCAATAAGAATTATAACCAACAAGAGTTGATTTTACCTGGCAGTTATGACATAATCCTCAACATCAATATTTTAAGCTATATTTTGCTCGCGGCTTCGCTCGTGTGCTCATCTCATTGCAAGACTTTTCTTGTGAAACATTGTGGTCTGGTCATAAAAAAATAGACAACGGTACTCAGAAGTCTCAAGTTACTGCTGCACACAACCTACGCTTTGTTTCAACTAGAATAAATGTAATAAACACCTGCTTTTACACTTATTTATAATATTTTATTATCGGCCTTGTTGTTATATTTAGAGTATACAGTTAAGATTCAGATGTATATGTCCCTAATAAGATTATACATCACGTGTCCACCTCTTTTGGGCTTTGAAGGTAGGTACCTACTAGACTATGGATCTCTTCTTTTTACAATCCTAACAAACCTCACTAGTCTAATTTAGTTCCACTACTCTCTTCATGCAAGCTATTCTGTTTCGGTATCTCTACGATACACGATCTTGTTAGACTCCTGAATTTCTGAACTTACCCATAGTTAGAACGTCCGCAACACGGTTATGTACGTTCGATAGATCCATCCATCATTTTCATATGCCTTCACTTTTTTACAATTTGATCATTTACCCCATTTCGCATTGTAATGTCCTTTTGTGGCCACATTTTGGAAGTCACACACTCCTTCTCATAACTCTTATCAATGTGAAACTTGAACAGTTCACAAGTGAGTTGAATCCCAATTTCCGGAATCACGTATAGTAAATAGTTGTAAGAAGGCCTCAAAGATAATGGTAGAGCGGATAAAATAGAATACTTTGTATATCACAAATTATATGTCGTTTATTCGTTCTACCCTTTAATATACCCAACATTATTCGTTCTCGGCGTGGTGGGTTACAACACATTAGAAGTCAGGCGGAGTCTAAGACTAGTAATATATGTTTTTAAAATAAGGGGTCGAGTTTGCAACCAAGCGTTATCACAATGGGTGGCAACTTTAGAGTTCATCGCAGACAATGGTGTCGCGACCAACAGTCCGTTCCTACAGTCTTCTGTATTGGTGTTTATAATTATACGTTCAGGTCACAAACATCCCAAGAGGGAATTTTAATTTTTATTCTTTTATGTCCATCAGTATGTGTTTGGATAACAGCTTTGACTTCTTAGTAAATCATACCAAGTTCTGTGTTAGCCCCACGTTGCGGCGTTAAAAACTGTGCCTGTAGTAAGATCGAGCGGAGTGCGCGCAGCGTCCTTAATGCTCACATAATATGAAGTGTGCATTTTATATGCTAATTTACATTTTAGCCGCCGCTGGGGAGCGGCTCATTATATGCTCAACTTGTTCCAACCAGTCTCCGCATACTATGAGTAGGTAGATATTTAGAACATCTCTAATAAACAACCACGTACTATCGTTATTTTGTATACATAGTCTTGTCGCTGAATTTTTAGATATTGACATTATTTAAATTAGAAGTTTCTCGTACTACCTGGTAAAAGCCTACAACACCAAAAATTAATAAAAAAAAAACATAATTTATGTTATGATCAGTACATCATAATGTAAGCTTTCACCGCGGCTCCGCTCGCGTTAGTGCCGTTCCCTCGAGAACAGTACCTTTCTTCGTGATAAAGGGTAGCCTCCCAAGGCTACCCTATAATATAGTAACGATGATTAATTTAGTGGAATAATTTTTTTCTTTGCGTTTATAATATTATCATAGTAATGATTGGGATACAAATAAAAAGCTCATACCAGTTAAAATGTGTACCTAAAAAGAACTAGTATTTAAAGTAAAATTATAAGTAATAAACTAACAGGACAATTTACTCAGTGACTGCAAGAGGTGAAGAGTTTCTGCATAAGATTCAATAAAATAAATGCATATAAAGAGTGGTGCAGTGCAGTGCTGGAGCAAAAAGGTCCATTCATTAAATAACAAAAAGAGGCGGTCCCGACGCGGGTAATGTTATTCACGCGGAGGAAAGCACGCGTTCGGCTTCCTCCCACGGCGCGCGGAGATGCGGGGCGATCGTTTTGAACGAGTCGGTGTCGGGATCGTGATTAGCAAATAGTCGACTTTGTCACACTAACAGCTCACAAGTAGCTGGAACGACGTCAAGACCTTTTTAAATTGTAAATGTAATCAGTACTACTACGTGTTTCTCGCGACTTCGGCCGAGTGTGTTTCGTGTTTGTTACACAGTCTATCTAGACCCGGCTGACTCCCGAATTCCGGTGGAGGATATGACCTGGACCACGCTTAAATGACAGAGACATCAATAGTTTTTGCAGAACTCGCCCGATGATGACGTTTTTACTTTTTGATACTTAATGGAGAAACCATTAGGTATCAAAAAGTTTGCATTGCATTAAAGTGATTTTATTAAATATTTGATACCTTTCATTAAAGCAATTTTCTTTCAGATCCTTATTATGTTATAATGTTCTTGAAAAAAAGAAAGTGCCTGATATAAATTTATCCTTGAAATATCCTTGAAGAGATTACTCAGTCCGTCAGTATGAACAACTTTTCCTCTGGGTCCAATACAGGGAACTCAAAGAAAGGCCGGCTGAACACTTGTAAGGAATTGTGAAAGATCTAGTTCCCAGCATTCAAAAATTTCAACTGGTAATGATTTCTATAGGCATAAAAATGTCCAGTAGTTTTTGAACCATCCATTATAAACAAACATAAATATGTCCTCACTATAACATTAGTGTAGATTAGTGCATATTACTGCAGAAAATATACTCATACGTACCTAGTGACACCAATGCATGAATGGCGGCAAAAGGACCCACCGTTGACACGGGACGAGTCTGTCACTTAATGAGGTGACCTTGATAGATATTATACTAGACTCCTAAGTTTTATTTATTTTAATGACGATAAAATACCCATGGTGTTTACAAAATCTCAGGAAAATGCAGACCGAAAATCGTGCAGAATTCCTCTAAGAATTTGCACACGCCATTTTTTTGTTTGTTTGCCACACAAATGGATGCACCCCAAATCTCTAATTCCTGAAGAAGCGTTTGCATCGGCAGTGCTCGGAGTGTGTAAATTGTGAAGCGTGTGTAACGGCGACGGCGAGGCCTGTGGCAGGCGTGCCGGGAAATGCCAATTGGCAAGCAGATCATGCGCCGCAGATGGACATGGATAGGCCATACGCTCAGAAGAGAGCCCAAATACATCCCGAGGTAGGCCTTGGATTAGACCGTCCCAAGCAGACCTGGCGGTGCACTGTGGCGGCGGAGATGAAGTCAATCGGGCTAACCTGGTCCGAAGTAAAGCGCGTAGCCAAGGATAGATCGCAATGGCGAAATACTGTGGAAGCCCTCTGCCCCACCTGGGGGCCACAGGACCTTAAGTCGAGTAAGTCAAGTGTATCGGCGACTGTCGCAGCCACGGTTTATTCAGCGCGGAATAAAGGCTCACGGCGCGAGCGGGCTTAAATGTTAATGCTGGGAGACCTCACGGAGGAGGTGCGGACCCGAAGTGATCCAATCACATAATTTTCTGTGAAATAACAAAATAAATATCAAGTCCCAAGAGCTTATGTCACTTTAGTTCATTTAAAGACTGATCTCCAAACATCACAGCTAAAGATACAACTGAAATCACGCTCAGTAGATAGAGACTCAGCTTAAAGATGAAAAATCTACTATGTTAATTTCATTAGCCCTGGAATCGTCAAAAAGTATCCGTAGTGTAGGTATGTCTTCTTTTTACTGCTCTATTATAGTAAAGTCTGTTTTACTTAAAGAAAATTAGCATAAACCTTTCTGAAGTAAACTCTACGAAAGAAATTTTCTCAGAAAATTAACCTTATGAACGAGGAAACCTGCAAGTTCAGCTGTAAAGTTGGTTTCTGTTTAATATGATAATTCTTCGTGATTAAATCAAACACATACATACTAATCATGTCTTTATGTATATTTTTTATTTATTAATTTGACCCACAAACAAGCTAACAGTATATTAAACAATAAATTACTCATAACTTCTTCATTATTACTATGAATGTCACATTTTACTGGCATATAATAACATTGCGTGGAAGCTGACACATCTAGGAAGATTATGTTACACTCTTACAAGAGATAAACATAGATATACGATGCTCAATATAGCACGTATTTATCTCACAGGATAGATAGAGCCTAGTACCATAAGGAAAAAATGTATAATGAAATGGTGGTGGCGGGTACTTGAAAAGGAAATCAAAAAATAGCGTCGAGTTACAAGCTGCAGCGCCTTTTACGTTTCGACCGAATTTTGCTGATTCCCTCGATTGGCTATTAAGATATGCACGGGAAAAGAGCAGCTGGTATAGCCTACTTTTAAAAGTAGATTTATTATCTTCAGGAAAACGAAAATGTGGTATATACCACCAGCAAAGATAACATGTACCTACACTGAAACCTGTGCGCAATCCTATATTATCTATAAACTTATATTACTCTTTTCTCTACAAACTCTACATCTAGGTAAATAAAACTGTAAGTAAAACTTGAGAGAAAAATATCTGGTTGAGGATGCTTCAGAGTTTTCTTTTAACCTAAGTCTGGTTAAGTCGCGTGAAATATGTGCGCTGCAAATGCTTACACTCGGCTTGGCGCAGGTTTGGAGACTGATGGCGCGAGACTGCAAGGACAGGGATATTGCAGGATTAAAGCTTAAGTATTTTAAATTGAATTTTACATATATTAAATTAATCTAACGTATTTTGAAATCGACAAGTTTCAGCGTTTTCAAAAGGTAATCTGGACAAGTGTTGCGGCGTGGCTGTCTCTTGGCTTAAGTATTTCTTCTATTCCACCTCAACCTTATTTTAAGTATCGTCGCTACGGAGCGATCCGAGCTAATGACCAACTATCATATCTCTTCCATACTGATTTGGTAGAAAAGAAGAAACATACGATGTTTCAGCTCGGTCGTGCTCCTGTAGTGAAGACTGAAAAAAAAAGACCTGATGGTGATGATGATACGATGTTTCAGCTGCTTGTCTGACCTCGCGGATCGTAAAACCGGATTTTGCAAAACTGTATGATGCATCCCTCACTTTCCGATCCAGGTTACCCCCCCCCCCCCCCCTGGCCATCCCGCCTGAAACTGCGATGGTCGAGCTCGGCATGGAGACCGAGCGCTGACCTCTACACGACCTTACCTGCACTCACATGGATATTAATTGAAATTTATTGCACAACTATTTTGGTTGTTTATTAAGGAAAGGCTAAAATCCTTGAAAATGTTCAGTAAAGCTTTCGATATTTCTATCTACCGTAGAACAGTGGGTACGGTGGAAGACATTAGTAACAGCCCTAAACTCACGTCTCAGGTGGCGGCGATTACTCATCATTTTGTCGCAAGGTCGCAACCACGTTTATCCACTTAGCGCGATAAAAATCGCTGTGTTGTCGCGGGCCACAGAGCAACAACGAGACATATGAACCGGGGTGCAGTGCGCGTGAGTAATGGCGCTAATTTGTTAGTTTGTGGTTGCCGCACCTCGTCGCAATTTCATAAGGTTGACAATGAGTGTCAATACACTGGCATTAAAAATTAGACTTTATCTTTCTGAAAAACAAAAACATTTATACACCTATATGAATATAGATTTTTTTATATGTGTGTGTGTACATGTGTATACTTTTTTAAACTACTTATAAATATTGTTCAACTTATTATAACTACTAGATTTTGTATTCTATGTACTATGCTGCTATGTCAACTGAGTTTTATTAAATAAAATCCATCCTGAAGTTTTTGCGTGTAGGAGGTACGAACATTACTGAGACTTTCACATATATCAACAGTAATATAGAAATCGCCATTGAGTGAGTGACACTGTATTTGTTCATGTTGAAAGTAATATTAGTACGGAAAAGTTATATCTGGCAAAACAGAAACAAAACAAGATAAAAGGGAGAATAAGGAGAGCCAACCTTCGTTAGAGGTGGGAAAAGGCGAAAGCCACTTGAGTTTGCACAAATTCTGACGAACGTCTTATTCTGATAAGCAAGAAAAGTACAATACAAAACCGCAAAGTTGTGTTCGTTAAATGTTACTCGTAGGAGGACACCCGCGCCGCAATCACGTGCGGCCGTGATGCACGACCACAAAAGGTAACAAACAGGCTCCGACGCGAGCGGTGATGGATCGCAGCCCCGGGCCGCAGCAGCCCCCGCGGAGAATAGGCTGATATTTAAGCGCGACTTTTCAATAACTCTCATATTTCGTCATCTAGAGGTTCTTATATTAATTACTGGTGACCCTTATCTCGGCTTTGCACGGGTCCAATGATCATATAAAACTTCCTCTTGAATCACTCTATCTATTAAAAAACCGCAACAAAACCCGTTGCGTAGTTTAAAAGATCTAAATCATATCTTTCACAGAAATCGGGAAGCGACTTTCTTTTATACTATGTAGTGATGTAGTGATATAGATAATATCTTCACCTTGTACCTACATTTATGCAAATAAATACTTTAAACTTATATATAACTTCTTTTTTTTCTAAATATCATTAAATATTTCGACCACCAATTTAAAGCGTCATATTGCTCTAACTTAGTCATGTGTGTTGTGTTTTTTATGTCAATCTATTATTTTATTTCTGAAAAAATAATAGATTTTTACCAATGTATATTGGGAATAAATAATGCTTAAATTTGAAGCCAGAAACTAAACTAACGAAATGACGTAGTAACTGGCACGAACTTGGGTCCGTTTACCTCATCTACCTTCTAGCATGTAAGTAGTGTGGACTGACAGCTTCGCGGCTGATAGCATTTCAATTTATTATAGGAACTTTTCCACATTTCGTAATAAGACAATTATTGATAAATCGTATCTAAATGTAGAACGATTGATCAAAGTAATAACCGAAATGGTATAAGCCATTGCTCATGATAAGTGCAAGGTATTATTTTAACCTAATGTACGTGTATACATTTATCAGTTAAAGTAGAAAAATCTTGACACCTCCCAACTCTCACAGCATGATAACGGACGTTTCATTCAACAAAACACGCTTTGCAATAGGGCACTTGATATCGCCGAGTATGTTATTATTTCACTGTCTGTGTGTTCGTGTGGCAGGTACACGTAATGTTGTTAGTAAGTTTGCAGCCTCGGCCAACTTGCGAGAAACAACGATTAGGTGCTACTGCCGGGCGGACTCCAAGGAGCGGCCACTTCGATCCCAGTAGGTATTACATTCTGAGACTGGTATAGGACTTTTTGCTTCCGAGGTAATACAGCTATATGTACATAGCATTGAGGTAATCGTGTTTGGTTAATGGAGCAGCACCCATCGCTCTAACTTCTCAATCATAAATAACCTACTTCAAAAACGCCCCTAATCTAGCCCGCACGCAATTTTCCGAGGACTTGGCACTTGGTGTGGCGCGCCGTGGCGCACACATGGCAACGCGTCGCCCTTAATTACGTGGCGTCGCCGCAAACGACCACCACTTACGCTGAGGGCATCTGAGGAGCCAGGTGCCGCCTGTGGCCGACATGGCTTCAATCTAGCCTTATTAACCTATTTGAGCTGCCCGTCTCATGTAACTGTTCACAATTACAATAAAGCGTTTACTATGTAGGTATACCATACGACACATATACCCGTCGAAGTAAAAAATACTATGTACAAGTCAAGGATATTATTTTTCATTACAGTAAAACGTCTGTCTGAACAGAATAACTTTTGTACAATTTGTGTAAAGGTTTGACCTAACTGCGACAGAAAATAAGAAGTTGATGTTAGGTTAGGTTAGCCGTAAATAAGGCTGCAGCGAGATACGGCCTACTTCGCTAAATAATGCACTCGCAATAAAATCTCCAAGTGGATCTTATAAATACACGCGGGTGCCCCGCGAACGCTGCTCACGGGAAATTGTTAGTGAGCTTTGTTACTGGAGTGGAAGTTAGTTAAGCATTTACTTTTTTTAATATCTAACATGTGCCACGTGTTTATTTAACCCTACAGGAACGCTTTTTTAAACAGGCCAATGCATTTATGAAATTATTTGTATATAGAATTATCCTTCTTTTTAAACACACTCGCTTAATACTACACTACTACTCGTTTTTTTGCATAAGGATACAGTGTTAAATTATACTTACGAGTTACGTACACATTCACTCCCATTCCTAGTGCCACGACCATTAAAAAAAATTGAAAATTCACGCATTACGAGGGACATTTTCCTCATAATAAACAAGGAGTTTGTCGCCACTCCTCGCCCCTGTTAATCTCACTCAATACAAGAAATTAAAACGAATGGCGCTTCTTGGCAGGCCTGCTTTCCGTCGTGATATTAAAAAAAGTTGCAGAGTTACCGCGCGGCTGAGTTACGGAGATTGCCGAGATGGCCCAACTTGGGCCATTGCAGTAGGGTTGGTAGGCGCTTGAAAAAGACAAGGATAGACGTTGAATGCTAATCTGAATAAATTAAATTATATTTCACCCGATCTTGGAGAAGCCAGGATTATCAAGATTTTTATTTTTAACTTTACGACGGATAACGTTTTATTTATTTAGAAAATGTCGAATGTGATGTCTGTTAACGTAAGTAGGTATTATTATTTAGGTTAAAGGTTCTAATGCAAATATAAATCTAGCTAACTATATTATATTTATCGATACTTATATATAGTTAGCTAATAGATTTATATTTGCATTAGAAACATGGTTATTCTTGATTACGGGCGTGGAGAGCCGTTCTTTCATTATGGCTCGACATTCCTGAGACGAACATTCCCTAAAAACGATGCTGTAACTTTTGACACCTATTCGTAATTACAAAGCTAAGTGATAAGCGTTATGGGATTACCGAGCAACCCCGACGACCCACCAGTGTACCAGTCCGCTAACTAAGTAAACCAACCCATCACTCAATTGCGTGCTCTCGACAAAAAACAATCGCAGTTTTTCGAGGTAAAAGTAATGTCATTCAAATAAATATGTATGTAATTATGCATTTATAAAGAATCGCGGCTACTCGCGCGACGTCGAACGCGAACCCAATTACGCTAAAAGTCACGACCCAAGCGCGTCGCTGGGCTCACTACTAGCTTCACTTTTCAGTGTATCTAGATTATGTTAATGAAATGAATATCAATAAGTCTTAAAAACTATATATTTTCCAAATAAGGTGAGTCTTTTGCCCAATCCGAATCGAATTGGTAGCGTTCGGGAAGCCCCGCAGTATCAAAATACATAAGACTATAAAGAATTTTATCGATTTGCGTTATCGATTACGTATGACTCGAATCAGCTTAACCCTTAAAATAGCATTAAAGATAAGCTTAAGGTCACTTGAATGTCATCGACATAGCTCAGATTAGCTCATTTGACCAAGTTCTTAAGAGAAACGATGGTAACAAGCCGCTTCCAACCGGCATATTGCAAATCTTTGTGGAGGTAGATGCCGGTTTACGATAGATATGCTAAGAAAAGCTATAAATGAGCCAGCCAAAAATAAAGTATTTCAACAAGATTCGGCACTCAAGCTGCCACCAAACTTGTGTAAATTGTGGCGCAATCGCGTTTTTCCTAAAATGAGTATTGTGCGGCTTTGTGGGCTCTCATTTGCACCATTGTTGTGAAATGGCCTCGTAATTCCTATCGCGACCTCGCCTCGCATTAAGGAGAGGATAGATGGCACTACATGTGATGTGCGCTTTGTTCACTACCATGATGCTTGAGTCTTCGACATATGTGCGGTCTGACAAATGAACAAAATTTTGCCCTTGGACTTCTTGGTAGGTATATAGTCTTATGCTTTGGTTTCCACGTAACAATGCAGTACAATACGGCCGTCCGCAAAACATTCAATGACGTTACACCCATTACCATTACAATGTTACCCATTTTGTCTGAAAAAAAGATGGCGTGATTTTTTATCTGATTTAAATGATACCGTTCGCTACTGTTCTGCAACACTGTTTCAAAATTGCAGCATTGTAGGTTTATCTCTACTTTTGACCGATTTTTGAGTATGTTATAACTATGGTAAAAACAAATAGGAACATATACTTTGTAGCAATACCAAATTAAAGTAAGCTAATATGTCTACTAATATATTAATGCTTATTTAATTATACTGGCTGAATTATAATATATGTATATGGTTGTTTGTACTACGTAGAATCAGTGTGTATAAGTAAGTAATGCATTTGATACAATTTTTTGTAAAGGTCACCAAATTAAAAAAAAGAATATTTCATGTTAAAACTTTCTTATTATAATGATACGTTATAACGTTCAAATGTGGCTTTTGGCTATGTTACGCTACATTATTACAACTTTCATCTCAAAATAAAATAATACGTACATATATGGCCTATGTTGCTCGTTGGTTATATAGCTCAGATTTTTTGTTTATACAAATAAATAAACGAACGGAGTCAAATGTTTTCTATGTATATATTACTAATTTTGGTATACAATAAAGACAATAAAGAGTATAATGTATTTAGGTATTATAGAAATAGATTTTTTGTTTTGTCTACTCAGATTTATTAAAAGTCAAATAATGCACCACATATACGCGCACCACCGTCGCGTAGGGCCGCATGTAATTACGTACCGAGCTGCACGTTCGTTCAGTTTCGGCGCTGATTTCGAGGAAATCGAAAAGACAGGAAATTCAAAGTAATGTTTTTATTTCACTAGCTGTCTCTCCCAATTGTTCCCTTTTACATGAGCTGAGATTATGAAAAGATTTAGCCATGAAGATATAAATTGTTAATAAATGAGAGTTAAGAACGAACGCCCAAACGCGTGTGTAAAGGGCATACATATACTAGTTTTATAATCTTTACTAAAATAGATGTTAAACGTGACTTATCCTTCTGTTTCCTATTTTTATTTGTGCCCTCGCCCTCTATATTGTTAAATCTTGAGCACCCTGTGTGAATAGCGCGTCGGTTTAATATGTGCATACATTACCGCGAAATAACGTTGTAAATGTTAATTAGTGCCTACCAAACTGTTATTGTATGCTGTCAATCGACGTGTCAAATTTCAATAGAATGGTAAGGAAAAAACCGCTAGCCTACTATATAGATGGGCAAGCCCTGTCCCAAAAGAGTAGGTACTGAATTTATTTGTATCATAATCAACTTTTCCATGCTTGTCTGAGGAAATAATGTAGAATTTTCTAGTTGCTTCTTTTCCCGTAGGTTGTTAAAGTCAATCATAGGAACCGGTGAAAATCTGAGTAAAATTATCAGATGGCGATGGCTAGCAGGCCATCACTATGTTTTTGATTCCGTTGTCCAATACGACACAAATTAAGTACTGTTGCCGTTGCTTCCTTAGGGCTCCTTTGAATCAAGAACAAGTCGTGGTAACCGCGTATTCGTAATCAGTTTTTTTTTTACTAAATGTTGGATTAGGCATTTGTCTCCCCTCTCACCTGATGGTAAGTGACGATGAAGACGAGGATGTTACATGCCTATCCAAGACATACCCATTTATTCTACTTTTGAATGTCCCGGGACTGTACATGTCTAGGAATATAGACGCAGGCAGTTCATTCCACACCTTAGCTACTCGAACCAACAAGGAACTGTTAAAGCGTTTAGTTCGACTCTTTGGTATTCAAACGATAAAAGGGTGAAATTTCTGTCTGCGCCTCGTAGTCCGAAGGAGGAATGGTGAGGGTTCAACTAGCTCAAAGAGCGCTTACGCACACTCTCCAAAATGGATCCTATAAAATACCGATAGGATTGTTTTGCGGTGCGGTTACTCCGTTTGCACGCGTGACTATTATCAGTAATGTCTCTTCGCTCCTCATTCCTCACACGTCAACTGATTGGTAGGATATGCGGTGGACGGGCCGGTCGTCTGTTTGATTGAAACTTTAGAGTAATAGAAGCAGCCTCCATTGCTCGTATTGTTTATCTGATAGCCCCGGGCTCAAATTAGGCACTGTGCAATGTTTGCATGGTTTGCTATAGTATCACACAAACTATTGACAAATTTAGTCTGTTTCATCGTTACCGTCAGGGTACAATGCGTCGCAACGAAGTTAAACCAATGAACGTCGATTGAAACTGCATCTCAATCAAATCTCTCTCTTATTCTTTCTCTCTAATATTTAAGAACTAGGGCCTTGTTGGTGTCATTGTGGGGAGGGAAACTAGAATCTTTAGCGATAATAATAGAGCTCTAATATTGCCTTCTCCAATTCACATACTACTAGTGAACAATACATTTGTCTGCCAGTTTCTTTACGATATATTCCTTCATTGAAAGCAGGCAGTGGTCTATGAATAAATAAATAAATACGGACAAATCACATAGATTGAGCTAGCCCCAAAGTAACTTCGAGACTTGTGTTATGGGATACTAACTCAACGATACTATATTTTATAACATATATAGATAAACATCCAAGATCCAGTCCAATCTGAAAAAAATCCTTGCGCCACGGAGCTTGCTGATGATGAAAGAGATCGTGATAGGTCAGATTGGACACAAACTTAGAGGAACTCAAACAGGTAGGCAGGACGAGGTTGGAACCCGTGACCTATCAAGCTATTCCAGTGCTTTATTTTTTATTTCACGTCACTCATTCTCATCGCCGTAGTCGTAAATAAAGTGTGTCCAAAAGTTTGTTATTTAAGCGTTCCAATTCGCAGGAGCAATCTGAACTTTTAATAACCGGCGCCCACGAAGCTCGTCGATAATGGGGCAAAGCTTGCCGTGTATGTGTTGTGGGTGTATGTGTTGCGCCTGTTATGTCATTTTCTTAAACCAAAGCAGCCCTGGTTTGTCCCGTTGAGTATATCAGACTCTTGTGTAATACTTTATATAGACATACATAAAGTATTGCACAAGAGTGTTAAAATAAGGCTTAAAAACCTTTATAACTTAAAAGTTCAAAGAAAAGATTTTGCAAGGTTCGTAATAACTCGAAGGAATTAACGAATTTGCTCTAAGAACAATTTCCAAACAAGCAACAACTCCACACTTCTTACGGCGTTATAAATCTGGTTATGTCAACGAAATAAAAATCCCATATACGTTGGCAGCGTGTGATCGCAGAGAGGTGCGGCGGCAGGATTATTGGATTTCCAGCACCGCGCCGCGCCGCGTCGCACCGCACCGGTCGCAGCCGTCTAGTGTACTACATTTTAGAAGAAAGCGTAAACTCGACGGATTTAGCAGTTGAGCAGACTTGCATCACGAATTGTTCCATGCCAAATTGTCTGAATGAAGTGGTTACGCTACGCTTTAGCCAGCCCAAACAGCCCGGATTGGGATTAATCCTTTTATATTCATTATCGAAACGTACAACAAGTTATTCGTATTTGGATAATCTGTCCTGATCCTGAGTATCACCTGACACCAAATTTTCTACACGATGGCCAATCCGAGGTATCTATCTACCCTTTCATTTAATAGTATTAGCCCGCGCAAGCGGATGCGAAGCCCGTGTGACTTCCGGTGTGACGGGTCACCCTCCGCGCCTCACGCCGCGCGACGCGACAAGCGACGTCGCACTGAGTGGATATTTACGACTCTAGTAACTGATACTTTATTTAATTCGCGAGACGCGTCTCAATTATTAGCGCGCGGAATCAATTAAAAGTTGCGCTGAAATGGGGCTTTTATTTATTTCAAAACATCTGACCGCGCGGACGCAAGCACTTAAGGGCCCGTACTACCTCACACTGCTTTGCATGATTGACTGTTATATCAATAATAATTAAATACTCAAGTTGAAATAAAAATGCAGCAAAGTTCAGGACTAACTCTGGTAACTATATGACTCAAAAACACGATTGCGTTAAATTTTCGCGATAGAAAAAAATTGCAAATCACGTCTAATTTACACGGTATATAGCATTATTCACCAAATACATTAAAATTAACCTTGAAACTTTTGATTATTATTGCATTACAGATAAGGCAGCCATCATATGATTTTCTTTTTCGAATAACCCTTAAATATTCCTAAAAAACGAAAATATCCAAAGTAGCCAACGCGTTTAGACCATCCGCGTTTGTATCGCCACGCCGCCTGGCATATGGCGGGCTCTTAACGGTGGACAAAACGGAACGAATGATCAAAGTAACAAAAAATTATCGAGTTTTATAAGATACCTGCAGACTACAAAAATAACAGAATATACGACAATATTGCTGATTTTGTTATGGAAAAGATGTTAAATGCATAGATTTTAGTTTTATTTATAGTTTTAAATAAGTTTTATATATGTATATTTAGTTTTATGTATTATTAATAAAATCAATGCTTCGTCTTCTAAATCTGCGCTAGGATGTCTTAGCATACTTGTTACTTTGAACAACACCGCAAAAATGCGCCTGCTTGCCCGCGCGGTCGGCAGCCGCCGCTGGCCACGCCTTCTCCGCCACCGCATGTTTGCGCGTGGCTTCACGTGGCTTGTACTCGTAGGTCTTAAAGACTTGGGCTCCGTCTACCCTGCAACGGAAAAAGACGCGATTCTATATATTTATGTAAGACCAGTATTTCAAGACTACATGTTTTATTTGTAGAATTTCAGTCGGAGTGTATTGGCGTCGGGCACGCGCGTCGTCCAATAAATCGCGTCTCCACCGGGCCGCATGCGGCACATACGGTGTCGCGCGCGTTTATTGCGACGACACCGCAGTTGTCTAATCCATACGCAAGTGATTCCTATAGGTTGCTGGCCTAATTATGTCGTTTACTCAACACCAATCGACATGCTTACTCGTACTGACTGGCCTGGTCGGTTATTGGTGTTGTGTAAACAGCCTAATAGTTACTGCAGCAGCAGCTAGGCTTCATTGGAGGGAAATGCTTTGTTTGCCAATGTTAAAACGATCCAAACGCTTTAATATTAATGGAACACATTAAAAGGTCTACCTACAAACCCTTTTCACGTGTGTGACGGCAGCAGCAAATAAACATGTTATCTATGTAATATCAAGATGTACTTGTTTGTTTGGTCGAAAGGTGCGAGCCCCCGCGGCGCCGTCGCCGACGACTAAAATCGCACCGAGTTGGAAATTCAATAACTCCTCACCGGTGGCAGTGGCGACCCGAGCGACACGCGACTAGTGTTGCCTCTCGACAGAGTATCGATAATTTTAAAACATGTATGCATGAGATATGAGGACATCAGTAGGGCCATACATGCTTCCAAAACCTATTTTACGGTGGTTATGGGGGACTTTAACGCGAAACTAGGCAGACGGAGTGACGGGAAATTCAGGGTGGGGCAATTCGGTTATGGGGATCGAAACGATAGGAGCCATATGCTGGCTTGAGTTCTTGGAGAAACAGGGACTCTTTGCGATAAATTCCACCTCAAAGGAAATGGACCTGGATAGGTCCAACTAGGACGGGCCAGGCCTCAGTGAAACAGGAGAAAGACTTCATCATGTCAACTAGGAGAGACGTATTCAATGATGTCTCCATGATCAGCAAGATAAAAATCGGTAGCGATCACTAATTGGTGAGAGGCATCTTGAATATCGATCTTAGACGAGAGAGGGGTCGGCTGATAAAGTCTACGATCCGACGATCTCATGCCCAGAACCACGAGATCTTCCAGCTTGAACTCTCTAATCGCTTCAAATGCATATACGACTGCGTTTCAGTGGACGAATTAAAAAGTTTGTAGAAGTTGTCCAGGCGGTGGGATCTAAAATTTTTAAGTCCTGCCGTAAACATAAATCTCAAAAAATCTCTCCTTAGACCCTAGAATTGATGGCTGACACTCCATAGTACTGTAGACCTCTGAAGATGCTGATCTAAATCAGCGGCCCAATAGACGAATCCAGAAGTCTCTGCGGCACGACATTCGCTCCTTTAATACCAAGCGTATAAAGGAGACGATTGAGCAGAACAAAGGCTCCAAAGTGTTCGCAAGACTGAAGTCTATTGGGCAGAGCCGATTATCAAAGCTGAAGTCGGACGACGGCAAAGTGGCGTCGGCAAAGGCCGAGGTACTGAGGGAGATCGAGAAGAGAGAACCTGTCATTGGGTTTACCAATTGAGGTGTAGAGCTGTCTCTACACCTCAATTGCTAAACCCAACGTCAGCCTGGCTAAAAACCCTAAAGCCAAGCTAACCCGACACCATACTGAAGACATCCCGGACACAGCCTGTACGGGATTAGGATTGCCCTCAAAACAGCTTTTATGCTGTTCGAGGGCAATCCTAATCTCGCCACAACAAGGCGCCAGGCGAGGACGGAATCACAGCAGAGCTTCTGAAAGCGGGTGGAATGCCAGTACTAAAAGTCCTTCAGAGGCTCTTTACTTCCGACGAGGTCTTCCAACCGGTTATTCTGGCAATCATTGGGGGAGGCATAATGATGAATTTAAAAACAACAATATGACTGATACATTGATGACATGCATAAACTGGCAATAGAATCGATAGCATCAATCGATACCGATTTTACTTCAATAGTATCGCAAATAATAAAACTTTTCGTTATCTTTTATAACCTCTCGTATGTTAGGCCCGAATGGCACACCGAAATTTTTGTGCTCCTTTTTTTGATAATATCTATCCAAACTACACGGATTTTCGGCAACACTATCGACGACGGCGACTTTAAAATATGATAGACACAGCAGCGTCGCTCTGCTCGAGATCTTCTCATTTTGTTCACGAGATTTATCGCGCAAGCTACCGAGCGGCACCTTCGCTGCTTGCTACTTGTTTTTCAAATAAAATTCTTTTATTTGTGTTACTACACTCAAAGTGAAAGAATATATTTGTTCAATAGTTCTTTATGGAGCTCCCAATTACGAGTAAAATATTATCATTACATTTATTTAATTATAAGTAAACCATACAAACTAAACATAAAACTAATGTGCTTACCTACCATATAATTACATACTAAAATAAAACTGAACTTAAAAGTTCTTGCCCATATGGCATATTGGCAAGAATGCTGGCTGCATTCCCACGCTGAAAGAAAGCAGCCAGCAAACATATTTGCAAATATTATGTTTGTTCGTAATAATCTTCATCTTTACGCAAAAAATAGTGATATCCACAACAGGAATACGAGAAATAAAAATAAATTAGCGACACCAACTTTGCGATTACAGAAAACAATGAATTCATTTTTGGGACTTAGTATACGCTTCTATAATAGAATTCCTGAAGAAATATTGGCTCTGTCATTAGGTAAGTTTAAGACTGCTGTTAAAAATCAATTACTTAAAAATGCCTACTATTGTATTAATGACTATTTAACAGATAAAACTCCATGGAAGTAATACATTCAATAAATTGTTAATCAATATACATCAGTGATTACTTAATGTAAAATAATTCAGTTTGTTATAAATATGTGAAAGTGTAGCCCTTCGGGCACGTAGGGACCAATACTGGACTGAGTTTCTTTCGGCGTATTCTTCTCAGCAGTGGTCGTTTCGAAATGCTAGTAGCTTATCGATTTTGCAAATATTAAAAATAATTATATGACGTTCAGAAAGAGATACATGATATCCAAATTTGAATAAAATTCTATTTCATTTCATTTCCAGCCCACTTATGGAGCTTAGATGAGCGAAACTATAGCCAACAAAAACACTCCAAGTAATTTACTACCGAAATACAGTTTCTTTTTAAATTTGAACCTTAGAACAAGGATTTGAACTGATTTAGGAGTAAAAGAACAGATTGACATGTGGCGCTAGTTTTACGCAGCTAAGCCCCTCAAGTTGTTAAACATCGCTACCACCGCAGCCCGTGAGCACTAGCAGCCGCTTACGTTTCCTGCTCGATAGCTGTAGTATCATAACTTTTCGTGATCCGTAATATTGAAAGCCGAGCGGAACAAGGTGGGCATCCACCTCAGTTCAGTAGTTTATGAGATACTAGCGACCCGGACCCCAGGTTCGCACGGATGCAATGTACATATACCTAAACCTTCCTCTTGAATCACTTTATCTATTTAAAAACGGCATCAAATTCCGTTGCGTAGTTTTAAAGATCTAAACTTAAATAGGACAGACAGCGGAAAGCGACTTTGTTTTGAACTATGTAGTGATTTAACTAAATACTCGCACGCAAACTACTGCAGCAAACGATGTTAGGCGATTTTTAGTTAACATAGAACAGATTCAGAGTAAATTATAGCTATTAAAGTGTCAATCAATATATTTTATTTATTACTTATATACCTTTAAGTAATAAATGTTTTATATATTACTTATATACCTATAAAATCGTTTACTCCTCCCTGTACTACCAACAAAAACATAATACAATGAGTTACCAAGCAGTGACGTAAGCGGCTGCAAGTGCTTACAACCAGCGAATGTTTTCGTATGAAAATACCGCAACTAATTGACATGCACACAACTTGCTCCGCCCGCTCGAATATGTTATAAAGCCCGCCAGGTTAAATAACTTTCTACTAAAAACATATTCATTGAAAAAAGTTTGAATTTATGTTTGTGTATGTACATGCAACATTAGACCCGAGTGCGTCAGGTCGGGAGCTGTCAACGCCGCCCAGTATTGCCTTAAATAGAAAAATAAACATAGAATAGAATCTATAGCTGCTTCTCTTTCTGCAGAGAAGCTGGTTAAGCGAATGGGTGAAAATCTAAGGAATCGTGTTAATCGGCAGTGCGGGTAGCATTCGATCACTATTTCGATTCCGTTGTCCATCTATACGCTGACTAACACTCTAAACGTGGATTTTGGTTTTTATGGCCTTAGGGCCAAAGGCCATAAAAACCCCGAAAGGGATACAGACGTGATAATACGTAAGTATGTTCAAAAATAGTAATCCCGTGCAGTAGTGTCAAGGGTTGTTAATGTCAAAAATACTATTATGCCTTGATTTCTAGCATTGCGGTGCCGCCTCCACGCACCAGTTCGTCAGACCGAGCAGGACAAACGTAAAAAACATATATTCAATTGTTACAAAATTACGACTTGCACGGTACAAGACCTAAATGAGGCTAATGAAAAGGCGGGCACCGTAGCCAAATACTGGTCAAAAGAAATGCAATCAAAAGGAAGTATTTAGACTTGAAGAGAAGAAGAATTGTTACACAACATTATTGCGGTTCCGAACTTCGAGCAGGATAGACCTACATATATTCATAAAAATAAACCCTGACTCTTTTAAATCTTTTACGTTTATAGGTCTGTCCTGCTCGGAGTGGACACTGCAATGGTGGAAACCAAGGCATAAAATCGTATCAACCGATTTCGGTCGCATAGGGGGCGACGGCCGACATACTTGGACGTGCCAAAACCTATATTACATATTCTGTCTGGTGTCAAATAACCTTAACTGCGAACGAAACATAATCTGTCTGCTTTTTTTTTTGGTTAGGTATTTTAAAAATACGTCATAGTTCATTTATTTTACTTTTACGAAAAAATATCGTCTAGAAACAAAATATTCAAGAAAAGACAAGGATATTATATAAGTCAGGATAGGAAGCTCGGCCGCCTTACTAAGCAAAAATTTGACCGCACGAATGCGAGCGAACAATTCTGTCTGCGTCGCAGACTGGGGCTTGAAAATTATTTTTCACCATTTTTGTATGTTTCTTTAATTATTATGATAGGAGAATATACTGTTATTATAGAATTTGTAATTTAGAAATATTAAATATAGAAAGCGCCTAATAGTAGTTTACTACCGTACAAATTTTACTATCACCGCATAAGGCTCTGTTTTCAAGTATCCTAAAATTAAGTCACAATTTAGTCAGCTTGTGTGCAGCAAGAAGAACTCGGCGGTACAAAAAACATACGCCCGACTCTTATTGTTCCTGAGAAATGTTTGTTTATGTTATCGAGTACTCAAGTGGCTGAAACCCGACACCGCTGTTCGCAGTTGCCGCCATGTTGTTTATAAGTTATCCGCATTTGAAGGGATTTATTACGACTGTCGCTGCTGGAAAACCACGATTTTACTTACATTCTACTACCTCGCACTTAATCGGCAAGCAAACAGAGCGTTTCCTTCCGAATGGTTTCTAACTAAGCGTCGCGTGTAATCCGCTCACGCCCGCGCTTTGTTCGCGCCAAGAAATTACCGCGTAAAGTTATAATTTGCGCTACTGCCGCGCGCTCACCGCTCACCGCTCACCGCCGCTACAACTCACACGCGCGATAAATCAAACACACTCCTATTCCACCCCACACGCTCTAGTCAATGAGGTAATCATACATAGCGCGCGCAACTCGGCATTTGCGGCAGCATTTATCTGTTACTTCTTCTTCTTACTTTACCTTATCCCACTTTTTATGTGGGGTCGGCACAGTCGTTACGCCTTTTTTGTTTACACAAGTCACGGGCGGCGCAGTGCTCACACTGACAAAATTTTGATATCATTTTATTTTAAACGGCAGAGTTCCCGTCTGTTACGTGGCTGCTTTTATAAACAAGAGAGAATGTGGCTGCCTTGGTGCAGAGGACGTGAGAAGTGCCGCGCAATAAACGCGCGACACCGCACGTGCGCCGCGTGCCGCGTGCCGCGCGGTGGAGGGCGCGATTTATTGGACGACGTGACCGGCGCCGGTTGAATATTTTCAACAAATACAAATACAATTCATTGACCAGTATTGAAATACTGATCAAATAAAATTTAAGGATATAAATCCTTAACAGGGATCTTTAAATACTTACTTATATTATCTCTTTCTTATCTGAGCGTGTTCATGGTTGCATCGTCAGCTGGAGTGCTTAGAGCCCGGGGTCCGCTTTACGGCTTTTTGTTCTCCACTTCGCACAGTCTTTGCCATCCTTGGTTGTAAGACCATTGGCTCGCATACCTATCCTCCTAAACGACATCAAGCCCGGAGAGCTATTTTTGAAATGACGCCGTTTCTTAAACGAGCGATTTTTCCATACAAAAATCGCAAGTGTCACACTTTCAAAAATAGTACCCAAGCACTTTTTGGGTTTCGCTCTTCTGCCTGATATCGCTGCTCAGACACAGCGACACGCAGAACAACAAAGTTGTTCTGAGTGTCGCTGTGTCGCTGTCGATGTACAGATAATATACTTAAGTATATATGTTATCTGTACGTACATGTTAAGATAAATATTTGTGTCAACTGTAAAAAGGACTTTCTTTTTGTAATATAAATCCATACTATACTAATATAATAATATTTTATAGGTGTTTTATTTTGCATTCACAATGCTATTTTTATTTTTATAAGAGTAATATTATAAATTCGGAAGTAACTCTATCTGTCACTCTCCACGCTTTAACCAATGAACTAATTTGGATGAAATTAGGTATTGAGGTAGTTTTAGAACACTAGAATTTCCCGGAATTGAAGGTACAATGTACCTTTCATTCCGGGAAATTCTAGTACACTATGTACCTTTAATTCTGGGAAATTCTAGTGTTTCCAAAGGATCGACATGAACGCGGGCGAATTAGATAAATTACGAACCACCAGAAAATTTAATAAATGCCCATTATTTCTTTAAACGAAACATAATAACATGTTAGAATAACTGTTGTAAAAATTATAAGAAAATTTTAGAAGGTAGCTAGCAGGATATTGCCATATCATATTTTAGTTTTCTTTCTAATCAACGAGGAAATTATCACCAGCAGGCGGGCGAAGACAAAAGCAATTGAAACAAATAAAAGCCTCACTCCTCCGGAACTTTTAATTGATTCCGCACGGAAATAATTGAGTGAGACGAACCTCGCGAATTAAATATAATTCGGCTAATGGGGTCATAAATTTCCGTCGCCGGCGACGTCGCGTGTCGCATGTTGCGGCGTGCGACGTTGCGTATCGCGCGGTTGGAAGGTGGTTAATTTAGTCGCCGTCGCGCCGGTAGTTACACGGGCGGACACGTGGCGCGACATTATTCCATGAAGGAATGGATACCCCGGACTCCGGATTGACTGTCCTGTAGAATTGGGTATAGGACTCAAGAATCAGGATAGAACTAGATCCAGCTTAATATTCGCTTGGTTGATTGTCAAGAATAAACAAAATTAAAGAACAAACCCGGCAACCGGCAGATGGTTTGATAAAATAAGCCTAGCAACTTCATTTAGATGGCGCGGAACGATTTTGTTCATATCAGGTCGTTTGGTCGTCTGGTTAAAGGCAGACAAATTTTACAAGTATTCCAGCCAGATATAGAACCCCTAATAGCCATATACGAAAGCAAAAACAGCACGAGTTCAATTCAAGGTTTCTTCTGAAATGTAGGACACTGTAAAGCCATTACAGTGAATGTTGAGGCGAGAGTGGCCGCGGCTGGCACCGGCGGCACGGCGGCGCGGCGGGTGACGCAGAGACTGCAACAGACCTGCCGCCACGTCCGCCACGTCCACCTCTCAGCGACCATGCGCTACCGACTCGACCTTTATGGGATTTTTGTTAACATAGGTAACTAGATTTATAACGGCGTTAGGAAAGTGTCGAGCCTGTTGTTGTGTGATCCGATACTTGTTTCAAAAGCCGCAGTTCTAATATAACTACTGATCCAGCAGATAAAGCTAGAAAGCGTAACATAAGATAAGTAAACTTATTTTCGCATTATTTCAATTGACTATGACTTGACTAAGCAACGTTTGGGAAGCTCCGCAGCGTCTTCTCAACCAAATTATCTCAGTGCCTAAAGACTATAATCTACTATGTCTTCAGTCGATGTGTGTAGTGGTTAATTACCAGTCCGAAACATGGTCCCTTACTATGGGCCTTATAAGAAAGCTCAAGGTCATTCATAGAGCTACGGAAACTATGCTCGGTGTTTCTCTGCAAGATCGAATCAAAAACGAGGAGATTCGTAGAAGAACGGAAGTCACCGTCATAGCTTAGCTGTAGTGACAGGGCAGGGCACATAGCGTGTAGAACCAATGGAGTAGAACGGTTCTCAAATGGCCACCGCGTACCGCAAGCGCCGCGTCGGCAAAACGTTGGACATCTATCAATCAGGTGGTCGGACGACCAAACCAATGGACGTCCACTAATCAGGTGGCCGGACGATCTAACCAAGGGACATCCACTAATCAGGTGGTCGGACGACCTAACCAAGGTCGTAGGCAGAAGCTGGATACAGGCCGCTTCCAACCGATCGTTTTGGAAATCATTGAGGAAGGCGTATGTCCAACTGTGGCCTTCTTGCGGCTTATATGATGAATGTTTTAAGGCAAGTCACACTGATTTGAGATCCCATAATTCCAAGAATTTTAATTCGTTGATATCTTATTTTATTAGTTGAAATTCGTTGACCACTATGACCTAGAAAGCAAGCGTTGGATTTTTACGTGTACCTATGTTCTTGTGTTATCTTGGTGCATACTCCACATGAGGCAAAGCTGCCGGTGTTCCGTAAGCGAAGGTTTACGGGTCCCGGGACATAAGCCCGTGCTGTGTTATGAGCTTACGTCGCCGTCTTGCTTGTTCCGCCGTGTACAGAGCTGTATGCACGTGTAGGTAGGTTGGAACACTGCGCATATATTACAGAGTGTGAGACGTGTTCGAGTTATCAATCACCCGGCACGCGCAGACGAGAGCACAACGCACGCTGGTGTAAGGGTAGCGCGCCAACGCTACCATCACAATAAAATAGGCAATATTACAAGTCAATACATATTTTTCATCCCTAATGAATGGTACATCAGACAAAGGTAGAAGGAACGATTCATAAGTCACTTGTCTTTCAATCTTGTGCCATTTAATCCTTTGCAGTTTCAGGAGCGCGATGGTCTAGTGGGTGTGAGCATAATTAGCCCTTACGCATGTTAAGCAACCCCGGGCGCAGTCCCCACTGGGATGGGTGACTGCTAATGGCATAATAGTATCTCGAACTCCTCCGTGCTTCGGAAGGCACGTTAAGCCGTTGGTCCCGGCTGGTATTATTGATGGCAATCATTAAGCCATGTCAAATGCCTTCAGGCAGCTTGAGAAATCTGACAACAGTGTTGGCCAGTTTAACACACGAAAAACAAACAAACATACAACGGATTTGTCCGTTGTATTCAAGCAAATGATGAAACACATCATCAACTACAAAATGAACTGTACCTATATATAAATATATCGCAGACAGATAGCTTAATCAGCTGCTATCACTGAGCGATGGCGGCGTGACCGCCGTGAGCGTGACCCGCCGTTAGCGTGACGTACAAATCGATCTCGTCTTATTTTTTTAAATAAAGCGGGTGTGCTCACTCGTTTAAGCAATTCGCTCACACAAAGTAGCTCTAAATGGCGCACTATTGAGAGCGCGGCGTGGCGTGTGCCCGCCGCGCACTGTGACGTCATAAACTATGGAATTAACTGGAGCGGCCCGCCGCCGACGCCTTACATTATTATTACACATTTTCTCCCTTACCCGCGCCGCAAATGGAATTCTGACATTACTTATGCTTTAAGATATTGTTTGCCATCCGTCTTTATAAGTTTGACTATAAAAATATAGTAATGAATGAAGAAGGAGTATTTTCCTTCTTCTTGTCGTGTGTTAGTGGCTAACACTGATATTATTGGCCGCAATGTTACAGAAATATCAGAAAAATCTCAAAAGCGTTAAATCCGTACTGGCAATAAGAGTGATTGTGACAAGCTAGCACTGGCATGGCATCAGATTGTTCAACCCACGGAGCAAGTACAAAGGTTCAACCTGATCTGATGTTTGGTAGCAGCGCGCTGTAGCGCATAGTAGCAGACGTCTAGTCTGCTACTATGCGCTACAGCGCGCTGCTGTCTAATAGAGGCTGCCCGTGGCAGTTGTGGAACTAACGAGTCGACACGGCGAAGAGCTTTAGCAGGCCAATCATTTTTATATTAGGTTGGCAGACTATGCTTAATTGCCTTTGGTTTATCTACAATTCAGAGTGCAAATTATAAAGTAGTCGGTTTGTTGTAACCCCGGAACTGCCGTTTAATTGCATTTCGACGGCGATATAAATCACGCCTGCGACAACTGTCGCGCCGCGTCGCCGCGCCGCGCGCTCGTTCGTTATGCTAATAGTCATTCCTATTTCAATTACCCTATATAATTAGTGTAAATCTTGGGTATAGAGTTAAAGGCACAGCTTAAATTATCCAGGGTGTGAATTTCCGTTCTACTTATGCTCAAAGGGTCGGTTCAGCCTATCAATATGATTAACAGGGTTACATGAGCCTCTTATAGCTAGGAAGTTAATTGTTAAATATTTTTAGTAGGTAACCTTTGATTATTTTGCACTTAATCAATTAATTAAATATATAATTAATTAAAAGTAATACCAAAAATACAATAAGTTATTTTCTATGCGAAATAAAGCTTTGTTTTTATTAAATTATGAGCGGCGCGCTAGTTCGCGATCCCTGCATAACTGTTCTGTACCCCCGCCGTAGCAGATCAGTATGCATAAATTCAAAAATTTCGAAAATTTCAAATTTGTTTCTGGAGCGAGCTGTCTAAGATATAAAGAGTGAGCGTCGCGAGCGGCTAAGCCGTGGGGTATTAGGCGGCAGTCGTTTGTATCCGGCGTCTTCCAGCGTAATTAAGGCGCGTTTGTTCAGGGCTAAGCGTGCTCTTGAAGGCGCAGGCCGCCGACCGGCAACTGTGTCGTCCCGACCCGCGCAACCCCCGCACCCCGCTCTCCACACGCTTCAGCCCCGCGCGCCCCGAGCTGCAGCGGCAGCTACCGCCGATCAGCTAAATGGGGGCACGGCGCACAGCTGACGCCAACAACACATTACTTTTAGCTTACTAAATATTGTCATCAAATAGAGATAACATATTATTGCCATCAATTGGTTACTATGTTGAGGAGCTTTGTGGATATGTAGAGAAGATGTACAGCTGGATAACCAATCTTCCATCAAGACAGTAACAGGAAGAAAATGCCATTTTCCTAGAATTTAACCTAAATTGTACCACAAGGAAAGAAATAATAATAATAGTGTAATTCAGATAACTTGATCCATAGGGGTTAGTAACAATTGGCCTTAAAGCTAAAATTAGTAACAATTACGGACATACATAGACAGACAGAAAACAACAATATAGGATCCACCGCTACCAGCAAGATGTCTACTTCACTGCGTGCAGTCGTATCCATCGAGCTAGCATCGGCGAGTCCCACCGGTCTGCCAATGCGCGCAGGATAGTGTTGGGGCTGTCGCGCATGCGCCTTAGATGTGAAGCGCAACGTTTGCGCATTATGGCGGCAAAACCATCAACGTTAGCCTCCGCGAACATGGCAGAAGCGCTACAGAAACGCGGCAGCCCCATCAACACCCGGAACGCATTATTATATTGAACACGAAGGTCACTGTATGTCCCCTGCGTATAGTCGACCCACAAACTGCACGTATAAAATGACTGACAGTACGCTTTGAAAAGCGTTATCTTTGCTTCTAAAATAGCTAGCACGATTTCTATAATTTTCTTCATTTTATATAACTTGTTAGAGCCTTTTTGAGATTTATAAATATATAAAGAGGATCTACTATAATAATAGAATTGCAAGCATTTGGCAAGGCAATACATAATTTACGAATACTTGTTCACTAATTGCAGTTCTAGTACCTACATTGTAACATGCTAAACGTGACCTTTTAGAGCTTATAGATCTGGACACTGTCTACCCCGCAGAGGGAAAAGACGTGATAGTATGTATGTATATAGTACATAGTGTAGAAAGGGCGGTAAGCAGCTGGCGAAGCCGAGTGCTTTTAGTATCCTATTTGTAATGTGTATACCAGTGTACATATACCGGCCGTGCAGTGAAACACAAGGTCTTTCAATTTTATCACACGTTTGTTTAATTTTAAATTAGAAGTACAAGCATTTCGCCTTACTCTTGAATCGCAGGGTCCCGTGTTCGCTCCCTGGCCACGCCGAGATGGAACCTTCTTTTTAGATTGACTTGGGTCTTACATTTATACATAAATACCTACATTTTAGCACGTGTGTATTCCTTTCAGGGAAGACAGAGTCTAAAATCGTATGACCCAAAGGCACTATTTTGTATCTTGCCAAAGGCCACATTTAATGTGTTGGTGGGCTTATAAAAATGATAAAGTGATAGGTTGCTAGCCGTTCGCCTATTGACAAGATTCCTTATACATGTTTTTGCCGGTACTAATACATTCCACGTTTCCTTTTCTCCCAGACCAGTATGTTTATATATGTAAGAATCTATTATAAAATATACTATAGTTAAGTTAGTTTCCCACAACACAAGTTCCCAACTTAGTGTGGGACTGGGACTAGCTAGCTAGCAATGTGTGTGAGTTGTTCCTACTCAAATATATGTATCTATTAATCTGCTCACTCCCACTTTAATCACGAAAGCTGTCGTGTTGTTGTTGCAGTGCCCTCGGCGCGAATCCTGGGCGGGCCCGACCTGCACGTTGACATCGGCTCCACCATTAACCTGACCTGCCTCATCCAGTTCAGCCCAGAGCCGCCCGCCTACATCTTCTGGTACCACGAGGACGAGGTGAGCGGCCGCAAAGTAATTATATCCCATTCTATTTGACTTAGCTTAAGACATGTCCAATCGGGCGCACGACTCGCGTGACTTGACGTCGCTCCACACTCAGCCTGACCAGCCTCATACAATTCAACGTAATTATATCTTATTCTATTTGATGTAGCCTAAGACTCTGTCGAGCCCGTCGTTTCGCGTGACGGGACATCGCTCCACCAGCAACCTGACCAGCCTGATCCAGTTCAAAGTAATGATATCTCATTATATATTGTCCTAAGACTGTCAAGCCAGTTGCCTCGCGTGACGTGAACGTGACATATCTCCAGCATTAACCGGAGGTGCCTCATCCAGCTGAAAGTAATGATATATCATACTATTTGACTTAGCGTAAGACACTGTCAAGCCCTTCACTTCGCGTGACGTGATATTAGCCTCACCATCAACCTATATAGGGGCATCATCCAGTTCAAGGTAGGTAATTCCGTGGTAATTACTTATATCTTTGCTTAGACTATGTTAGTATTATATTGTCTTTGCTTAGACTTAGCTTGAGACGGGATAAGCATCGTACCTAACAAATTAATAACTTAATTGAAATTGTAGAAATGGGAAGGCGCCTGGCTCCCAGGCCACGGGGAAACCTATCATGGGAACCAGAGTTACAACTACCTTGTAACAATTAGTCACCTAATAATAATGAACATTTTATTCGGTAAAGTTATTTACTTAACTCATTCACGGACACTGGGCCAGACACAATAGATATAACAATAGAAGTCTACGTCTACAGGCGGGACGTCCCGGAAAATGTTAATAATTGAAGTGTTATGCATCTTTCAAAACGAGTGAAAGCGTAGGTATGCTATGAGATGTGCAAGCACAAATTTCAATGTCCATCTACGGTAGTGCTGTCATCTCCGATTATATAAAAATCGGGCCGGTAAAACAAATCGATATGTAGGTATTATTCGGGCGGAACAAACAAAAAATATTTTTTTAAAAGGACGTATAAGGACGATACTAGGGTACCAGGTAAATAAACAAATAGAAATAAATGATTCTAATTCTGATGAAATTAAATAAAAAGAAATTGTCTAATAAGATGCAGACTTTTAATTTGATTTCGATACGTTTACTACGTTTAATGATACTTTAAATACCGCTGGGCAAGTAAATTTTAAAAGTAGGTATGAAAACAATCAGTAAAAATATTAACATCACATTTCACATATAATAATTTAAATTATTACCATAAATACGCAATACATATAAATATGTATTGCGTATTTGTATAACATTTAATATGACTGCCGAACGACATGACTTCACGACTTACTACCTTTTCCTACGAACGGTTTTGGTATCCCCTAAAAAGTGCTATTGAGACTGTTATATTTTAAAAAGTTTTGGGTTAACACTTTTTTTTCGCTGATGTGTCCATTTTTGGGAGGTGGTTCCATTGCATAACGTAATATTAATAATAATTAATCTCTCCAATTGTCCTGCTCATGACATGTTTACGAATTAGTTATTGTTCTGAGTTTACGAAGGACGTTGGTAGCGCCCTCTGGCGAACGTTTAGGTACATGAAAAATAACGAAGTCCCCGACCGTAAAACCTATGCCCGTGTCTTAATACAACCAACACAACATAGATGGCGCGCAGAAATTTACTTTACAATGTTTGATTCGGTTGTATCCCACGTATAGGTATTTATTTATGTCTGCACCAAAAAATAAATATGTTTATTATAACGATGAAACATAATCACGTACACATGTGATTTGAAAAGAATAGTTCACACATTTAGGTACATGCAAACTATATTTACAACTTTATTTTCCTTAATTTTTGGCGATCATGTAAAAAATCAACCATTGACTTTACTCGAAGCTTGCAAATTATTCAGTTCTTACAGCAACATCTTAATTTGATAGCAGTACAGATAACTTTACACAGTGTCCATGTCCATGCTAATCCATGCACATGCGGCGTTACAGGTTAGAGCACAGAGCACACACGTCATCATTACGCGCGCGCCATTGTATGCAAACGATGTCTTTCTACTGATATTTATTTTTCGAGAGGAATTATCACACTTTGAGACTACTACCACGCTACTACTACTACTACTTAATTAATTAGTACTGTATGGATATGCACACATACCTACATTGAATTGCAGAAACATTTTAATACATCAATACTTTATTAGCTTTTCATTAATAGCTGACCAAACACTTCTTTGTAGCCTCTTAGTCGTCTAATGGGTGGTTGGATTAAAATTCAGTTCTCTGTATTCTGAATTAGCCAGCTAATACAAATCCGGTGCATACTCGTATCATAGCGATGATTGGTCGAAATGGGATCTTCTTTAGCAACCAAGATCTAAGACATCTTCATGAAGATGAATGCGGTGGAGGACTAGAAAAATAGACTTGAGAAAGGACCGTACACCTAGACTGCTTTTAACCGTAAAATGATAATGAATAGATTCTCTACGCGAGAACTCTACGGCTTAATAAGCCGCGCTAGTCGCTCTTTCCGTATTATTAATTACATAATTGCCGTCAGTTTAACTTTAACTTTCAGAGGAAGGATTACGGCTTAACCTGCCGCGACCGGGTTTAATTAATGAAACTCTAACATCCAGAGACGTACATCACAAATACAAAGACCGTAGAAGAGAAACTTCATACACACCGTTCTCATATTATCAATACACGCGGACCAAATCAAAACTGAATGCAGTGTAGCGCCAATGAGCTAACCCATCTGAGGGGGACGATGCTGACTTGCAGGGGACAAACGAAATTTTGCCGCTTTTCTCACGTTGTCTTCAATTTGCAATACACAATAGCGTTACAGCAACATCTACAAATTTGTTGTTTATTAAACTCGATGAGCTGTTAGACCTCGCGAGGATTATCACAGACATCATCATCATCATTAGGTCCTTTTTAGTCTCCACTACAGGAGCACGACCCTCTCTGTACTAGATACTAGGGCCATACTTGGCCAGAGCAGCCAGAGGACTTGGCCTACACTCTCCACGCTGGCCAGACGGGTTGGAGAGGTGTCTTAATTGTTTATAAGCTTTGTTTAGCTTGTATTTCCTAAGTCGCCTTCTACGACATCCACGGGAAGACTTGGAGTGGTTCTATTCTACTCTGCCGGATACCACACGGCTAAGATCACAGACATAACCGCCATTTAAAAAAATCATAAAATTGAATTGAGTTTTTTTTTTGTTATTATCAAACCTACTCACAAAAATCTGTTGAGAAATGGGACATGTAGTGGCCCAAACGGACAGCTGCTGGATATACGAAATAATTTTTGCTCAAGCTGAAGCAGGCACGTTTCACGCTCGCTTGGTCAATACATAACAGCTAGTTAGGTGATATAATCCTTCTGTGCCTTCGTTACTTTAAGATGGTAAGCGATAAATTTCCTTAGTCGGGTGAGTTTGCTTTAATGGCGTTAGATCGTCGCGCGCGTATTAGTATACAGCCGTGTGAATCCGTTCCGAACTAATAAAGCGCGTGGCGCGGTGCGGCGCAGCCCGCTAATTAATTTAGGAGCGCTGACACAGTACAAGGTGTCTAGAGTCCAAACTGAAGGTACATTTTAAAAATAATGCGACCGGCCGTTCGACAAATCCTCTAAGATAATCCTGTGCTAGTGTGAAGAGTAATGGTTGGTGGAGCTTATGATATATATCGTACGCGTAGAAGTTATATTGTTGAACGTTGCAGTAAGGCATAGTTTACATACAAGTAATTACCTGTACATAGATCATAGACACTTAATACCAAATGCAAAACACTTCTTAGATGGTGACTTTCCGGGACGTCCCGCCTGTAGATGTAGACTACTATTTTTATATCTATTGTGTCTAGTCCAGTGTCCGTAAATGAGTTAAAAGATATAGGAATGTGGAAAAAAGCTTCATACCTTTAAACTTTACCTCATTATATTTCACCACTGCTTAGTATAAAGCTTGGCCTCTACATTCGATCTTCTACGAGTAAAATACCGAAAAGGGGATGGGGAACATTAATCTAATGCGTTTAAGTTTCTACATATTTTATATTTAGTTATAGACTCATTGTAAGTGAATTGATGTAATTCTTTATGAGTCATTAAAAGATCTTTAAACCTAATCTAATAAGTAGAGAGCTCGTAAACAAATGCGCAATCAGATTCCAGGGCGGCAGGTGACGCGGACCACTTGCATGTCATATTCGAAAAGTTACTACCCTTTAGCAAATTTGGCAAACATTGTGGCCACACATGGATGCGAAGCTCTTTCTCTTGGCACTGTTACATGTTAATATAAAAGTAAAATTCAATAAAAATCTTTTAATTACCGAATCAAATGTAAGCGTTTAGGACAAAAATGATGGCTACGTTTATCCTGCATCCATTCTTTGTCTTAGTACCTATTCAAGGAATTAATTTTTTATTTGAATAAAAATAGAATTAGCCGTGTGCTTTCCGGCAAAGTAGAATAGGACCACTCCAAGTCTTTCCATGGATGTCGTAAGAGGCGCCTTAGGAAATACAAGCTAACCAAAGCTTATAACAACAACAAGACCGAAAAGGTCTTGTTGATGTTATAAGCTTTGGTTATAAACCGTCTGGCCAGCGAGAAGAGTGTAGGCCAAATCCTCTATCTGCTCTGACCAAGCATGGCTTCGGTAGTACAGAGAGGGTCATGCTCCTGCAGTGTAGACTAAAAAGACCTGATGAAGAAGAAGAAGAAAAATAGAATTCGGTTACTAATTAAGTGCAGATTAAGTATTTTTGACAAGTAGTGGTAAAATTTGGATTGGTTTGTGAAGCAGGTGATATCGTACGACTCTTCCCGCGGCGGCGTGTCCGTGGTGACGGAGAAGGGCGCGGCCACCACGTCCTACCTGCTCGTGCAGGACGCGGCGCCCGCGGACTCGGGCCGCTACAGCTGCTCGCCCTCCAACGCCGAGGTGGCCTCCGTCAGGGTGCACGTGCTCAACGGTGAGGCCTTCTTCCTCCTTCTCTTACTCTTAATGAGGTAACAGAAAAGACGCGGCCGTAGCGCGACAGACCTCTTGGTGCAGAACGCCACTTTTCGACTCCAGACGGTCCTTCTGTCATCCTCGGATGTAGAATTATGTACTGAATTAGACCAAAAGTTATTAACTTGCTTAATTTTTCTGACTCCTACGTTTGTAAACTTAAATTCTATTAATGAGTACCTAATATTTTGAGGAAATAATGTCCATTAATTCCTATGCAGGGCTTTACAGGTTTGATGATCGTAAATGTCATGTGATGTTGTAACGTTGCAGGCGAGCGGCCGGCGGCGATGCAGACGGGGTCGGCGGGGCTGTCCAACAGCTCGCACTGCATCGTCGCGCTGCTGTGCGCGGTCGTGCTGCACGCGCGGCTGCTGCGCGCGCAGCTCGCCAGCTGATCGCGCGCGCGCCCGGCCCGCGCGCGCGCGCACTGACCGCCCGCATGCAATCCGCACTCCGTGCCGCTTGTGTTGCCCGCAGATACTATTTATGAACGGTGCTCACTTCTAGGCATACGATTTTGATACGGATAAAATCGCTCGGCTGAAGTAACCTATACATAAATAGTATTACAGCACGTAGCAACTTAACCGCAAAATCCAACATTCGGTGACTCAGCTAAATGTGCATGTCTGGGAATGGAAGCTCAAATCGTATCCGTGTGGATTTTTTAATATCCTATTTTATGTACATATTTGAGATCAAGTATATTGTAGTACCTAACTACTAGTTACCTACAATACAAATATGTTATTCTATTAACCGAATAGTGGGCTAATCGTGTTTGCGGCTAAGTAGCAACGGGCGACGTTCCGCGGCGAGTACTGTACATATGTGTTACGAAGTTTCTTGTCTAAATAAATCTAAGCGAAAACGTAGTTTTCCGATAGTTAAATAAGAGATTATTAAAGGTTAGAGAGTATTGTAAGATTTTTATGAACGAATAATGTGTAGCGTCAAATCACTGTGATTAATGTTGGTCGCGTGCGAGCGCTGGCTGGGCCCGGGCGCCGGCGGACATAACTTATTCTCTACACCAACAGAACGTGTTGATAATACGACGGAATCAGACTCCCGTCACTGAAGTTAAAGTATCTGTAGATTTGACCAATTTTTCCCTAAATCACATAGGCATATAGCTAAATGATTAGCTCCCGTACATACATACATAATGTCACGTCTTTTCCCTTGCGGAGTAGACAGAGGCCAGTTCTTTAAGACCTGAAAGCCACGTTCAGCATGTTTGGCGCTCGTTAATTCTTATTTCATCATGATCATCATCAGGTCTTTTTAGTCTCCACTACAGGAGCACGACCCTCTCTGTACTGCTCCATACTTGGCCAGAGAAGCCAGAGGATTTGGCCTACACTCTCCACGCTGGCCAGTCGGGTTGGAGAGGTCTCATAGATGTTTATAAGCTTTGTTTAGCTTGTATTTCCTAAGTCGCCTCGTACGACATTCACGGGAAGACTTGGAGTGGTCCTATTCTACTCTGCCGGAAACCACACGGCTATTCTTATTTAAAAAAGAACAATTTCGCTTAATAAACACCTTAAATTTTAAGACTTAAGCAGGAATCTCGTTCTCTCGCGGACTGTATTGGAGCTGTTTAGATTCGTGCTTCACACGCATCCTCCGTCGCCCCCGGTGCTCGGTGCCCGGTGCCAGCGCCCTCTTTGTGTAAATACATTTCAATGGTAGTTATTTTCATCGCAACAAGACACAGTGACATCTAAAGACGTTTCTGTTGTTGCTCTCGGTCGAGACTGTACATACATAGGTATAATTAATGTTTTAACAGAGAAATTTATAGCTCTATTTACACATATAGTGAAATAAAGAATATTGTCGTTAGCTATCGTGACCACTATTCGACCGAAGAAGGTGACAATCGCATGCGGCATGCCGCACTTCGTGTGACCTGCCATATGCCGAATGGTGTACGTACCTACGCACGTACCAAGTACTGCAGTTGTCATGTCGTGATAGATATGTCATCGCGTGCTGGCTGAGAACCGAAATTAGTCGTTAATAATATTCATTTACGAAAAATTAATAAGTCCGATAGGAAACTGTATGTGAGTTATTACTAGTTTCAGACAGGTACTCGAAACTCTACTCGTAAGGACGATAACGATTAGGTAAACATAAGAGTTGAGCGCAAGACTATCACGTAAATGTGTTGTGCATGTTGTGTTGAAGTGTTGTTGCAGTGTCGCGGTATGACCTCGGATGTAACTGGTGTAAAGTTTAAGTGTCCAATTCTGTTAATTCCACACGTACTTTTATTAAGTTTATGCAGTCTTCACCTGCATGTTATCTTTTACACAAACAATGTCAGCATGCTGTAACACCGAACTTCGGTGTTACTTTGTTCCAAATAAGCTAACAGTTTGCGGCTGACTGTCCGTTTGCTGAACATGAGCGACAAATTTGTCGCTCATGTTCAGCGAAGAGTTCACGAACTCTTGACAAATAAAGTGCAGTTGTGCTTCACCGATGGTACCTACATCGTTGTACGTAACTTTGCTGCGAGTCGGCAGCTCACTGATGTGGACAGTGAGCACCGTCACATATTTATGGAAGGCGAACTGAAAACAAATAGTGAGCTGCTCGCAGCTAGCCTGAATTGAGCGCTGCTTACGTGCATCATCAAAAAAAAGATAATAATGTGGATCATCATCATTGATCAAATAACAAGGAAACTATGTTTTCAATAAGTGAGGACATTGATAAAGCGATTGAAATAAAAATAAATGATTGTTCAATAGAACCTAGTATCATATGAGGCAAAAAAATATTGTAATAATCCAAAAAAAAATTCTTTTAACTGTGTCCTCCTGAGTGACAGTGACAGCCATCGGCGTTACAATGTGCCTGGTGAAGTGCCGGCTCGGCTGGCGACAAAAATAATTTACATTTTTTCGTCAACACGCCATTTTTGGCCAGCGAGTTGGGCACAAACAACAGTGCACTGATCTCTAACCATTCCTCTTTGTAACATACCTACTCTAAGTATAGCTAATATTAACTAATTTCGATCGGCGTTATTTTAACTAACATAAGCAACAATATATTGTAATTGTACATTACGGAAGCAAATGACACGTTTTGTATAGAATAATTGTAAATAATAGAGTTTTACAATAAAGTTGATCTAAATAGGCGAAGATTATGATACGAAGATGATGTATGTAAAACATAAAACTTTATGTATACATAAACGGAATAAGTTTGTTTTCAAATAAAATATTTAATATTTAAGTAAAGTGACATTTCATTCGAGGTGCGCCTCGGTCGACCCTCTCCCTTGCAGAACACCTGTCCTTTTGTACCATTTTCTTTGGTAAATAAAGTTTAAATAAATATGTGTATATGTATATGAATAGTATACCAAACCAAAAGATTTATTTTAATAAGATCTTTTATTTCCTGAGATTTCCTTGAAATTACCCTACTGTCCAATAAAAGGAGTGCAATATTTTCAGAGATAATGTACTTTTTGTATGTAGGTGTAAGCATGTATGTCCGTTTCTTTATTATTACACCATAACTTATAAATGCCTTTACAGATTTGAATGTATCATTAGAATCATTTAAAATCGTAACATCACCCGGAGCAGCACTAGCTATAATGTGCTTTTTATTTTCTTTTGTTTTGTTGAAAGATAGCTTGTTAACAAAGTTTCTGTATAAATGTTTAACGAAGTGGTAAACTTGCACAGCCAATAACTTCGCTGACTGTACCGCTTACATGTGCGTTGCTAGCCGCTGCCGCTGCCGCACTCAAATATTGGACTTGGATTACAAACAGCTGGATATTGTGGCGGCTGGCGGCTGGCGGCAGGAAGCGAGAACTTCAGCTCATTCAGTATGAAACAGGAAGCAGGGAAGGCTACACCATGTTAGAGCACGTTAACAGTATTTATGTGGCTTAAAATTTAACCCTCAATTTGTTTGGAAATGTTGTTTTTTTTTAGATCCATTAGCTTCTAGTAAAAGTTGTTCATATTGACAGCCTAAGTCGCCACTTTAAATGAATGTCGACGGTCAATACTCGTGTACACGAGTTTCTTTATTCTCAAGGCATGTTAAGCTGGTTTGGCCACATTGAAAGAATTAATATGTAAAGCCTCGTCGAACATACTAGATTAGATTGCAGATGTTTTTAATAAATGAGGTATTAGAAGTACCCGAAACCGTAGAGCATGTATGGGGAGAGTAGGTATTGAGTGTAGAAGAAGCTAGAGATATTTGTCAGTATCGTAGCAGATCCATAGTCTCTACCTACTTCCATGGGAAACAGGCCTGATGATATGTATATAGTATTCAGGAGGGAAGCCGAGAACGAGATGGAGAGACGAGCTGTTTGCTTTCAATGAGGGATGGCAAAACATAGCAATGGATAGAACTAGGTAGAAAACAGAAGGGGAGGCTTTTGCCTTTGCTTGGACATAAACAGCTCATAAAACAATGTATTATCTCGACTGACATAAGGCTTGATTTATTTTCTATTGTATAATATTGTCTTCGAAAAATCTTTATTAGTTCTGACCATCCCATTGCAGGTAAAATGTGTTTTCTTGTTTATGATCAAAGGGGTTACAAATGTGGAGCAACAATTTGTGATACAGAAATTCACTGTAGCCAATTTCTGTATAACAGTATTCAGTAGCTTTTGCACATTAATTAATAATATAGATATTACTAAATTAAATCCTTTAAACTGTGATTTGACTTGAAAAAGCCATGCAAAAGCCTAGTTTTTGAATAAATGTTTTGATTTTGTATGACAGTTGTGTCGTAGTGTTTAAACTGCAAAAAACAGTAGGTACTTGCCTTGCTACCCAAAGAATGCTTAACGGACAGGCCTATCGCTTACGGTTAACGGTGAGTTACGCTGCTTTTCCTCCTAAATTCTGCTGAGTAGTGAAGCAGTAAGAGGCTGTGAACATAAGTCATTGTTTCATCCAGAGTAGACCGGTGTTAAATATATGAGCCGTGAATGTGGGTAGTAGAGAATTATTTTCAGTGAAAATATAATAAAATACGTTTCTCGCTAGACCATTTTCACCAGCACAAATTAGGCTACTAAAAGCTAGCGATGCTATTGTTGTTTTTTCTTCTTTGCTGTTTCCCGCACAGCTTTAGTGGAATTGCAGCCTAATACTCGTAGCAGCTCTCAGTTCGCTCAGCGCCAATCAGAGCCAGTGATCGGGATGTAACTGCCAAACTTCGTAACTAGATCAATTTGATCGGCGGCTGATGCGGGGTCTGCGGGGAGGGAAAGGGGATGGTCGTCATTTATTGTCGTCCTTGATCGCCCGCGGCTGACGAACATACTCTCTCTCATCTGAACTCTCCTCATACCTCCAGCCATACGATAATTCCCTAAACCTACTCTTGCATCAATGCTAAAGACTTCGTATACGCTCAAGAACCTGACAATATTTTTGAAACTCCACTATCTCAGATTTTAATAACGAAGGTACGATGATATTCAATTAATTTAGCCTTGAAGGTCACAAAGACATTCGGTGATGTATTTTTTCTTCTATTTATGTAGATTAAGCGATATTTTAATAATTAGAATATTTCTTTTTTTTTAGTTCTCTATTCATTAAAAAGGCATCAACGAGTGCTCTTGGAGTGAAGATAACGAGTCACGGAAATAATGTTTCCTGTAGGGAAAAAAATAAATACCAGGATCTTAAAAAACATGTTGGCCACTTTTTAACAATAAAAAGAAAACTTTCGTAGCTTATATAGCTATAGAAAAAAAGTGGAGACTTAGTAAAGACTCTTCAAGTAGAAGGTATTAGGATAATGTTTCTATTTTAGATAAATAAAATTAAAACAGATCTTTAATAAAGCTGGCTTGGCCAATTGTTGACAAAGTTGGTCTCTCTCCACGTAGCTGCAGCCCACCCCCCGATATACCGCACAAAAACACATGCGTCTATACACCTCGAGGCAATAACAATTATAGTGGCATAAATAAACTCACTTACTAAAATATTTACATACATGACATATGAAAATATTTAAGTATGTGAGTATAATTATTTTCTCGTAATCCAAGCTGGATTGGGAAAAAATAAAAACGTAAAATGTACCAACTGCTTCTCTTCTCGCTCAGATCGTAAATTTGAGGAATAATGTTAGTAGGCAAAGTGGCTTACAACCCATTACTATTTTGATTCCGTTCTTCCCCTCACGCCCACCAATATGATAAACGTGCTTAATTTTTATAGGTCGTAAAGACTTAGGCACTGTCTACCCCGCAAGGGAAAATGATGTAATAATATGAATCGAAAGATAACACACTACTTTTTAGGTTCGAAATTAAAAAATAGTACTTATCCCAGATAAGATCTCTATGATACAGCGAACCGCCCCTTGAGACATCGACAAACCTGACCCCTTTTTGTTGGTAATTGAGAACGCTAATTATGATGTATATTTTTTTGTAGTTGGCTCCCTTTCTTATAATATTTGATAACTCTGTTGAGTCTTCCTCTCCCGCCTACTCCGTATGTCAAAAAGACGCTATTAAATACGCTCATGCTTCTTTTGTCTGTAAAATGTTTTAATGATTTTATCCCGCAAATATCATCACTTTTATTCTCGAAACGACTGTAGCTATTTATTTTGTATACCATTGAAATACTCAACATCATCATCATCAGGTCTTTTTAGTCTCCACTGCAGGAGCATGACCCTCTCCGTACTACTGGAGCCATACTTGGCCAGAGCAGACAGAGGATTTGGCCTACACTCTCCTCGCTGGCCAGTCGGGTTGGAGAGGTCTCATTGATATTTATAAGCTTTGTTTAGCTTTCATTTCCTAAGTCGCCTCTTACGACATCCATGGGAAGACTAGGAGTGGTCCTATTCAACTCTGCCAGAAACCACACGGCAAAAATACTCAACAAGTAATGATTTATTGTTATCCTGCGGCCTGCGCAAAATACCTAAAGCGATCGAGATCAATAGGCCTACGAATTTCAAACGATCGCGATGGTGGTTGGACGTTGCTTGCCCCTTGGAAACCGGTAGGTACTTCAAATTTGGTAAACTCTGATTGTTAAAAACGACTACTTAATAGCTTAATAGGCGTGCTTTAATGCACACCTACTAAGCACAATTAATAATTGTGAACATAGATATCATAATATCAGGTTATGAATGACGGAGTAAGCGTAATTAAACGAGACCTGTAAATAATTAGGCGTGCGAGTGCGGTGCGGTGCGGCGCGGCGCGCCCAGGTAATTACGTCCGGGCCGAATTCGCGAGGACGCGTCCCGCCGCATTAATATTCATATTATTTTAATGCCGCGACGAGCATCGCGGTGATGAGCCGCTGTAAAGAGCTCGCGTTTTGTGTTTTCTATTGTACACTCACACACGTGAACAACAACAAATGGTAAGATTTCTCATTCTCTGCCCATGGACAACTGGAACACCAAGGTGTAACAGGAGCGTTGCCGGCCTTTGAAGGAGTTTCCTGGAGGAGAAAATGGGGAAACGACGAGCCTCCGGCTCTCTCACTCACTAAACGAAGCATAGAAGCGGTAAAGCTTCTACTCAAACGTCGATTTTCTGTGAGAGTGTGGTACTTCCCCGGACGAGCCGGCCCATTAAAATACTACCATCAAAACTTACTTTTGTCGGTAGCGTGGCTCTACCACAACTAATTTTCCTTCCATCCAAGCTTTGTGTAGATTTGAAGCAGTTCAGCCGAGCGCTTAAGTGCAAGTTATAATGATAGACTGGGCTCTTGTTATAATCCGACTTCTTGCAGAAAAAGGAAGAGAAAGAAGGCGGTGCACTGCCGGCACGAAACCGCCGCCTTCAAGCATTGTCGCGTTGCGTCCCGTCTCGGTGTGAACTGACCCTTAGATTTAACGTTGGTTAAAGAGACGGGCCTAGTAACCGAATACCGAGTATTACTCGGTTTTGCCTCACCAACCCGAGTACACGGCCGAAAAACTCCGTTCAGTACTGGTGTATTCTGTTAATTATCAAAAACTTTCTTATAATTCCTATAGTTTTAATAAATGACTGACTACCACAAAAGGTTGTATTTATTACTACTAATTTAACCCCTTAAATGCAAATTTGAACTCATATATCAGCCGACTTTTCTGCATGCCTATTATATCAGACGTCTTTAGTACATGATGCCAATTCAATCAGATATGCCGTTGAAAAGGTTAAAAATACTCGGCGGTTAACCGAGTAATTCGGCTGAGTGCGAGCACTGAAGAAGGTGCCGAGATCCCGAGTAACAACCGAGTACTCGGCCCATCTCGAGAAATAATCTACTAAGTAGCTGATTACTTTACCTTTGAGACACAAACAGAATAAAACTGTTATCAATCAAAACTCATGAAATTTGTTGTCGCGTTGTTTGTTTCACCTCCGCCTTAAGATTACATTATCTAAATGAGGTATTATTGAAATCTGCTTAAAAGTAAAACCTATTGGTTTATATCTCTTGTAGTAAGTGGCACATGCTATTGTCGATGAATGTCAAAGATTGCTCCAAACTTTTTTCGATATCAGAGAACGAAACGATATCCCAATAACCTAAGGCCATTCTTTAAATGTAACCTAAGTACTTTGACTACAAAACTGGACTATGTGATGCTTGCTTGCTTTTTGTATGTGTAAGTGGCCAACACTGGTGCCAAATTATTCAAACTACCTGACATACATACTGCCACCTGGCGATGACACCCGGAGCCAACTGCCACTGTGCCGCGGTACCATCCGAAGCACGGAGGAACTCGAGAAAATTTAGTGCCACTTGATATACTCTTATTTTTTTATATTTTTGACTTGCGGTCACCAATCCCAGTGGGGACAACGCCCCGGGATGCTTTACAAGCGTAAGCTGTAATAACGCTTGCGCCAACTGGTCTACGGGCTCCTCGGGCTGTGTGATTGCGTTTAGTCCCAAACAAACCCCTTCGTTGATTGTAAGAAGTTGTCTGATTAAAGAGAACTACTTCATATTCTCAGTCTACGATTTTATACATAAAATACTGGATTCTTAATTGAAACAAAATGGACCCTGCTGCGACGCGATGAGAGCAGTCGCGTGTCGCCGCAGCAGGGGCCGGGGCGAGCAAAACATCTGCTACTAAAGCCTCCATTTTGTAACGTTGGTTCATGTAGGTGAGTAAAATACATCTTCCTAGTCCGCATGTGTGTATAATATGAAATATTATTTGGAAAGTTTTTACAGCCACCTCCCTAACGCATATTTCCCTTTCCGTGTTCAATTGGCGACGAAAATCAGCACGGTTTTGTATTACTATCTAATTCGGCAAACTCGTGCTTAATTGACGTCAACTGAACACGATTTTGCGATCAAGCAACGTTAACAGAGGTTTTACAAAACAGTGTACAGCTAAATTTAACATGGTTTTTTATTACTATGTAATTCAACTAGCGTGTGTTCAGTTCGCATCAACTGTCTTTGTAATCAGTGGCGCTGGGTACACAAATTTACAAATAGTGTGTAGTCAAACTGAATCTGTTTCCGACGTAATACAGCATGGGTGTGTGAAACTGGTTCTGTAGTCTTCAAGAATTTGATATTAAGTAAGAGTCGACTTGCAATTAAAGTTTCTGTTAACACCTATCGTTTTATTTTACAATTTAATTTTTCATCTACATCTCTTTGGTTACTCCAGAACTGCAGACAAAAACCTTTGAAAATATAGTACAGTCGGCCAAGCAGATACCTGACTCCCTGACTTTTAAAACGTAAATTCACACTTTGCTGTGAAGCGCCACCTACCGTGATTTTTGGCGAGTAGACAGACAACTGCTAGTATAAACTTGTTTCTGATAACCTGCTCAGTTGCAAATTTTGTATTTCTAACATAGAAGTATGAAGTCTCTAGAAGCAGCGTATTACTTGATACGTCATGTTACTGATACCCTTAAAAGTAGCGTATACTATACACTAGGCCTCAGTCCTCTAACGCCTGTCGAGGGGTATGTAACAGAGTGGAATTTAATTTTTAAAATTATTAACAGGCCAATTTCTGAGGTTCTGTCCTTCTAAAATACTAAAATGAATATTATAGTAAACTATCGCGCTGGACTTTTCTCATTTAAGTAATGCAAGTTCATGTTATTTACAATATTATAAACATATTTATCCTCCATTAAAAACGTCAAATTCCATTGTCAGTGAAAGGCGGAAAGACGCATAGTGATGCACTTTGTTATTTTTTGCCAAACATCGATAATTTACATGAATACAGATGAGTGTAATAATATAAGTAATAAAGTTAATGCCAAGAAATAAATAATAATAAATTCACTCTCCACCACTTTCCCGAAAATTTATTATTTTTAGTGTTCCGTTCCCTAAGAGTAAAAACGGAAAGGTAATACTAAGCCTTCGACGTCCATCCGTCCATCCATCTGCCACATGACTGTATCTATTGAACCGAAATAGATAATATTTCAAAAGGACAATGCCGGTTATTGGCGTCTTTTTGTTTTCGCGCGGCCACTAACCATACCTTGTTTTCCCGATAGTCAATAACAAAATAAAGTTATAAGGGCATATATACCTCTAAACTCAGTCCGAACTGAGTTATAAGGATTAGATATTATATTCATAGGTTATTCCACTATTTTTTCACTAAGTTCATTAAAAGTTGCAATTAAATAATAAATAAAATTATTTTGAATATTTTAATTACTACTATACTTTTTTGAAGCCTTTTTTATCAACGATACAGCAGCAGGCTCTCCTCCGCTACCTCCTTGAGGTTAAGAGTATATAGTAATTGTTTATTGGGGCAGTCTGAAGTAGCTTTGATAGATACTTGATACATTAGGTAGGTCTTTTTGTTCTTTGCTTGGCCGTCGTCTTCACTGTTTCGCTTCACTCTTGAAGTATTGGTGCAGCCGATAGCATAGTGACGTCAGCTTTGACGTTCCCAGGCGAGGGCTTGGTGCGTCACGAGGCAACACAACAAGTACCGAAAACTGTACTTGTTGTTGCTGTCCATGTTCACTTCCATATACTAACAGCGCAACTGCCACTTCATCAGTTGCCATCATTAGTAGTTGATCTGCTTCATAAACACCTGTGAGAGTTTCGTTGCACCCCGCTCAGCGCTTGGGCAGCATGATGACCCAACAGTGACCCACGGGGTCACTTCAGCAGATGGCGAACCACCTTATTCAGCAGGCAGATCATACGTTGCACTTGGAACACAATGGCTTTCGCCAATCATCTTGGATTTGGTTATGACAAAAGTGTTTAACTTAGATGGTGCCCTCTCTTGCGGTCTGCGCAACACCATAAGAGATGAACCTGAATACATACAGGACTTAAGAGAGCCCAACCCGTCTTACTTTTTATACAAAGGCTCGTACGTCTCTAGAAGCAGCGCATGTCTTGTTACTCATACTCTTAAAACAGCGTATGCTTTTCGCGGCCTCAGTCCTCTGACGTCTGTCGTATTATTTGTAGCGGAACCTTATGAGCCGAACGAAAATATATTTTTATAATTATAAACATGCCTAGTTGTGTAGTGAAATCCTGCAAAAATACTGTAAAAAATGCTAAAGGGAAACCACAACCTGTGACTTTTCACATGTAAGTGATAGTCTTTGACTAGCTCCTTGGCGCAGCGGTCAACACGCCAGCTTGCGACACGTAGTGACCTGGTTCGATCCCCGGCCAGGTCAAGATGGAAAATGATCTTTTTCAGATTGGCTTGGGTCTTGGATGTGTATCTATATATGTATTTGTTATAAAATATAGTATCGTTGAGTTAGTATCCCATAACACAAGTCTCGAACTTACTTTGGGGCTAGCTCAATCTGTGTGATTTGTCCGTATATATTTATTTATTTACGTAATGCAAAGGACATTTAATTACAATATCATAAACGATAATGACAATCTTCATGGTACAGTGGTTAACGAGCCAGGTACCGGGTTAAATTTCCGGCGCAGGCAAAAACTTGTACTTCAGTTTCATATTTATGTATGTCCGCGTTACTGGAGTTACATAAGGAGAATTGGCGTTGGGCCGTAAAACATACATACATTCATATTATCACGATCTTCACCCTTACGGTATAGGCCTCTGCCTGAAACCAAAAGCCACGTTCAGCGTGTTTGTGGGCGTATGTAGGTGGAAATCTGAATTAAAGGTGTAATAGGTTGCTAGTCGCATTCCCTATCAGAGAAGCAACTGGTACATTCTCAATTTTTCCTTTTCATCTACTTCTTATTACAGCATGTCATAATAGCGGACCCCGGGCTTGGACGCAGCACAACTGAAGATGCCAGGAGTATAAGGAACCAGGGAATCTCTTAGATGATTATGACTATATAATTATTACTACTTCATATGTTGTTTACTTAAATGAAGTCAAACTGAAACAATCTTGTTGTGGTTTTTTCTCGATATCGATATTACACGGTGTTGTTACATCTCTTATGACAGCGGCGTCAAACGTCATGAGTGCTATTTTCGAATCGACGTGTTTACTAAACGACCGATGATGTATGGAATATTTGTACTTCTTCATTGAGTCACGCATTTACAAATAGCACCCCTGACACCACGACTCCCTTTCGTCTGCCTCACACCCCCGCTAATGACACACTAGGTTCCCATACAAAAATGGCAAAATGTGACATCTATTCAGAGAGACGATTTTTTTTTTTTAAATCTATGATTTCTAATAATCTCAGCTAATAATTCAAGTAATCATCAATGGTAAGAACAAGAAAGAATCAAAAACAATCCTACGTAAAGTTCGATTCGAACCATGGACCTACAACTTGAGAGGCTAGCGCTCATCTCAATACGCCAACCGACGATATGACGTCTCGGGCGAAATTGGCTATCTATTTCTACTGCTATGACATCATTGTCACCAACTGCAATGCAACGCATTGCTTTAACAAATAAATTGAGGGTAATCTATCAGATTTATTTATACCTGATACCAATTAATCAAAAATATTGTTCACTCGCGTCACAATTACATTCAAGATACTGCGATTACTGTGTAGTGATCCAAAACCCCACCAGTTATTAGGCACCCCGTTTCATCTTATACCTATAGCAGATTTTGTGAAAGCTAATAGTGTATTGTGAAGACAACCACAGTATTTAAAGTATCTATATCTAGAGAGTTAGGTATCGCGGTAAGTAGAAATTATAAGTATTTAATATACTTACTTGATTGTCACACTATTTTTTGTTCCGTAAAACATAGGGTTTGTGATAAATGTCTAAGATAAATATATCTCTTACAGAGAAACACCGTCCGTTTGTGGATTCGGAGATTTAAGAAGACTCGATCAACTGGCGTAACATAATATTTCAATTGAAACAGTGAGGAAACATTCAACAAGAACGAGATCGTATTTATTCTGATGAAAAAAGTTTTAAGTCTGATGATGATGGCAGAAAAATATTGCGGAGAAGACATGGCCAGCGTATAGCCATCAAAATAATTTGCCTTTGAGAACAGTGGCAGGATAACATTAGGTAAAAATATTCATTAAATAGTTAAGTAAAATAATAATAATATTTAATACCTAGTGTATTACGCAGTGTAGATTATTAGGTAACTGATCGTATTATTGTTTTGCAGGTTATTGGGGACAGATGTCTTCAATGGGCCCAGGGGAGCTGGTAGAATTCGGCGGCCGGATGAATAAAGAAAAATACTCGGAAAATTTATGAGATGTGGTGATTCCAACAGTGTGCAATGTAGAATATATTTTATTTAAGACAATTGTTCTGTGATCTAACTGTTATTGAGTGACCAATTAAAATCCCAGATTGTAGGGTCAAATAGTGCTTAACTGGGACACGAGACACGAGTAAAGTTTGAACTTAAATCAATTTAGACAAAGAGGTTATACTAAATTAATAAATAAAGTGATATGTGATCTGATCTAACATGGTAAGTGAAATGACAAATAGACTTGAACAAAAGCTTCAAAATGGGGGTCACCCTCTCCCATATTAAAATTCATTTAATGCCATAGGTTAACATATTCATTCTTATACTATTATCGAAGCAAAGTTATTCACATAGCACTATTTGGCCCTACACATTTAAAAAAATATAATACTATGATTAAAAAAAAGTTGAGAGATGTAAATTGTTACTTATTAAGTAACATGTTGGTTCTCTCTACAGAAGATTAATCATAGTTTGAATTAAGTAGGCAGGTATTTATTTCACTGTTAATTTTTTTTTGATGTAATAAAGTAATTAAAAATTTAAAATGCTTTTTATTAACAGTAATTAGCTCGGTAACATTATGTTAAAACAACCAAAATTACACCAACATCACAATACGAAGTTGGTGATATTTGTAAAAAATAAAAAGCTTTGGAGGATTTGAACCTGTTCTCTCATAAACACACTAACTATTAAACCGTAGTGCCTACCACTTGCGCCACATCTAACTATTGAAGTATCTTTGAAATAAGCGTATCGTATGCTAGGGCTTGTTTTATTTATCAAAAATCGAATAGATGGCATTAGTCATCAAGGGTATCAGATTTCTGCTTATTAACCTTATTTGTTCATTCACAATTCAATAGATGGCACTAGTCGCAAAGGATATTTTTGTATATTTTTATCTTTGGGTTTAAACCACGGATGGTTCTTTAGTTTGCGAAAAATGGCGCTGTTGTAGGGGGGTCAGATATCTCCTTGGCTGACTGTACAAAAGTATTTGCCCGTGATGGGAATCGAATCTCAATCGTCAAAACCTCGCCTCGGAGGCCGTTACATCATCTCATATTTTAGTAAATAATAAAACGGTCGGAAAATCTTGCAATTGTTACAAAGTTGCCATGTGTCCTGGGTTCACTGAGCACCTGATAACGCCCAGTAAATACAATGTGCCCAAGAGATAATCCTGAGCCGAGACCTGCCGTTAGTGCGTCTGTGAGCTACCGTGCACAGAAATATCACAGGATCAAGTCATATCCGGGAGAAGAATTTATTTCCTTCACTAAATATTTTCCATTCATATTATTCGTAACATATTTTTATAGGTAGTCGCTTATTTTAAAAAACCTAACTCAAAACTTACTTTCTTATTACAAAAATCTATAAACTTTTTATTTCGCACCTCCTATATATAAGGGTCAATCATAAAACGATTAAACACACATTCTTCCCCATGGTGGTGTGGGGGAAAATAAAAAACATAGGTACATTCTACGTTTAGCTGCTGCTTCTGAAACAGGTGAAAATCTAAAGGATCATATCCTAGCAACGCATCAAAACTTTGACACCAACACGTTAGACGTGGCCTTGGGTATTATGTTCAGATCATTATGTTTTTGAGTCGTGAAAATATGAAAACCTAACAATATCTAAAATAAAGGCCTATATATTATTCAACAAGGACTGTCACCGAGGAGACGGATGCCCCGGTGCCTTACACACGAATGGAAATATCTCCAATCCCTCTCCTCAGACACTGAATTTTGAGACTTTAAATCTAATTAAAAATCTTAAAGCTCAAAATTCAGTGACATGTAACAAAATAAATACAATTTTACTTTAAAATACCTAAATAATGCTGAAAATAATATACACATATTAGGTCGGGGAAAAACACTTTTCTTCACTATCCACGTAGCATACCGTCGCTCCTACATACATAAAATACTTTGTGATACAGTCGTCGGCTTTCTACCAATTCTCTGCACTGCACCATACTTCTTTTGTCGTAAGGTATACCCACCTATATACCTACGTACAATAGTTTACTGTAGCCATTGTAGGAGCTGCGACAGCAGTTTAAGTGATGATCTCTGTCCGACGTAGTACAATGTGTGCGAAGTCCGTGTTAGCCCGTCATCGGCGTGTTGACACGGCACGGTTATTAAATTACGAGACGAATGCAAATTGCAAATCAATGTAGACGTCTGACTAATAATATGTACATAACAGACAACAGTAGGGACCGCCTGCACTAAGTCTACATAGTTACCTAGTCTGACCTCTACATAACTCCCTTTGCCCTCTGACCTGGGGAAAACTGGGTACCCATTATACCCAGTTTTACTGAGTAGGACATCTTTTAATAAGGAGTCTCTATATCGAATAATCTAATACAGAATAAAAAAGACAGAAATCAGATCGTTTTATTCAAATAAGGGTACTGGTGAGTTATTAGTATTTAATTTACATTTTTTATGTTTGCCAAAAGTACTGGCGTTTCAGAACGACCACTGGTCATCGGAATGCGCCCAAAGAATCTTATCTCTCTGATTATCCTAATCCTAACTAATTTTATAAATGCGAAAGTGAATTTGTTTGTTTGTTTGTTACGCTTTTACGTTGTAACTACTGAACCGATTATCATGAAATTTTGCATACACGTTATCTGGGGTATAGAGAAGGACATAGGTTACATTTTATCCCGAGAAAAAACAAAAATATCTTATTAAAAAGAGCATACTATAATATGAATGATTAATTAATGGTAAAGAAAGCTTGGAGTCTAGACCTCGTGTGAGATACAGGACCTCCCTAAAAACGGTTTATATTGCCTATTTATAATATTTAAGCTATTCCCCACATAGTGCTGGCGTCGTGTGTCAGGTCGTTGAATTTCAACAATGGCTGATCCATGCGTCATCTCGTGAACGGGTGCTGCTAGGGGGGACAGGTCAGCTCGGCCTCTTTGAGACTACTGTGTATAATGTTTTGTACACTCGATCGCTACCATAATATGTTCCAAAAATAATCATATATATAATAAAAATTGTAATCATTACTAGAAATGAAAAAAAGGAAAAGCAAAATAGTCATAAAATAAAAAAGCCCTTCAGGCGAGTAGGCGACAAACACTGTTAAAAAGAGTTACTTTTGGCGTTTCTTCTCTGCAGCGGTCGGTTCCGAAACGCTAGTAGTCTGAAGCTTTTCTGAATAAACGTTTTGATTTTGTTTTTGATATTTTTAAGTCTAGAAGTCCCTTATTTCTAGACTTAAAATATCAAAAATTGTGTCTTGTATGTCTTATTTCTTAATTTAATAACAGCAAACCATTTTTTGTCGTTTGTTGAAGGCGGTGATGTGTTTCCATTTCAAAGTAGGTACCCATTCGAACAACTCAATCATGGAGTAGGTATACAATTAGTATGTACCGGAGGCACTGCCACGGCGGCGGTGTCAGCGGTGTCGTTACTTGACGGAGTTTTTCCGGCGTCACGTCGCGCCGCCATTTCTCACACACGACACGGAAACGCTCTAAACAGCGGCACTCGATTAGTTTCTCTCCACCCCCTTCATCCCTCCAACCCTCTTACATCGACACATACGTAAGGCTTTACATTACATATTTTTGTAGAGAATAATAATATCTGGGTTTAGGTTAATAAACCCCGGCTCCAAAACATTGCTGTGAGGGAAAAACTCAATGAAAAATTGGAAAAGCAGTACATAAGCTTTTTAAAGTACCTATTAAGCCAAAAGCTAGTTGAGGTATCGGCCTTATTCGTAGGTATCGGCTGAACAGAAGACTAGCAATTACCTTCTGGGGACAGCGAACTGCGGTACCTTTTTAGGGTTCCGTAGCCAAATGGCAAAAAACAGAACCCTTATGGATTCGTCATGTCTGACTGTCCGTCCGTTTGTCATAGCCATTTCCGAAACTATAAGAACTATACTTACTGTTGAAATTTGGTACTTAAGTAGATGTATTCGATAAACCGCATTAATATTTTCACATAAAAATTAAAAAGAAAAAACAGTAATTTTTCGGAGTTCCCCATACTAAGAACTGAAACTCAATTTTTATTTTATATCATACTTGTGCGGTATCTATCTATGGATAGGTCTTAAAAAATGATATTGAGGTTTCTTATATATTTTTTTCTAAACTAGTTTGCGAACTCTAAAATAATAAAAGTAAAAAAATATATGATGTACATAACCATGCAAACTTCCACCGAAAATTTGCACGAGATCTAGTAAGTAGTTTTTTTATTAATACTTCATAAATCGTAAACCGCAATTATCTTTAGTTCAGTTAATTTTTTTTTTTAATCATTACATTTCTTAAACATAAACCTTATGCATAAACCGTGAACTTATATTACATGTTACTTGCTGAACCCTTCATGGGCGATTCCGACTCGCACTTGGCCGGTTTTTTTTATTTATAGCTTGTTTCTATTTATTTAGATCGGTATTTATTTATAAGTTTTAATGAATTTATTCGGTAATTCGTAGTTTTTTGTAAAATACTGTAATAACAGTTTAATTATACACATATTTTCGCACGTTCCCTCGAGTGGCTTTTACGATAAGCTAGCCAAATAAATAAAAAATACCTAATTCTCTATGAACGAGATATTTATTATATAAAATAATTGGCGAGCCAATCGTCGCGGGGTCATGATGGAAAACGATATTTTTCAGATTGACCTGGGTCTTAGACGTTTATCTCTATAAGTTCTATTATAAAATATAGTACCGTCAAAGAATATTATACACTACGCGACCGCCACGGGACGGCTCGGTCAAGGGCTGTCATTGTTGTGTTTGTGTGTCTCCTACGGCTTGCACGCAAGTGAGTAGCGACTAGTGAGATTTGATTACCTCCGCGTTTTTGAACAATACTCGTAATCATACCCGGTCGTGGGACTTATTGTTGTGTTTATGGCTGTGGCAGTAATCAAAAACAGAAAAAAATATATATACGACTACAATTCTTTCAATAGTGAGAAATATTAATAAAAATTATAAAAGTAACCGAAAAAGCCAAAAATATATAAGAGTAAGCAGTTTGTAAAAATATATAATAAAAGTTGATTTAAAACTAATGAAAACAATTAATTTCGTTAGTAATTGACATTTTACTTTAAAAAAGATTTAGACATCAATCCTACGTATAGACCTCTTTTTTCTTGTTTCTCAACCCTAGCACTAACATGTTACACGAACTTTCACGTACAGGGAGTGTCACCGCTGTGGTATCGTTGAGTTAGTATCCTACGATACACGTTCACGATTTACTGTGGAGCTAACTCAATTTAATATTTTCCTAGAGCTATCCCATTCTGAGAAAATGCTATATTCGCAGAACCTCCTCTGTCATTTGGTACCTATTCATCCAATTTTCATTTGAACTTTCCGAACAATTTATTAGGTATGGACCGGTCGTCATCATCACCAGCTTTAACGACCCCTGAAAGAAAGAAACTCTATTTAGCAATAAATAGAATAAAGTTAATTATTGACATGTATCAATCAGCCTCGTTTTGTTTACGCCATCCTGTGTATATCTATTTGGCCTTCGCGTTTCCAGTTGTTTTTAATAGGCTTGAACTCGTCGACCGGCATTTTCTAATTTTGTATGCCCTTTCCTTATTCATTACATTCCTTAGCAATTTTATCGCATAGGTAAACATTAGAGAAATATTATCATTACTAGTATTGTAATAAACGCTGTTTGTTAAGATTTCTCACCTTATCTACTGAACTAAATCATGAAATTGTGCATACACGTTGTTAGAAGTGTCACGCACCCTTAATCTATGAACATCGCTGACATCGCAACGCTGCTTCCCAGTACTTCGGGCGGTTGCACCACCCACGGCAAGCGTTGCATGGATTCCCAGGCGCGGTTGCGCAAGTCCCCATTGTCTGCCGCCGGGCGACTTTTGCGAATTGGAAAGATGACTTCATTCCGTATCCTCACATCGGTTCGGTATCACTTTATAATTGTAATGATTAATTGTATCTAATGTAATTTCCTAATAAATAGTTTTTGAGATTTTGTTTTTTTTTGAAAACTGCGGCTATCACCCGCTTAATTGGCGCAGTCGGTAGGATAGTCAAAAACGCAGTGCGTGGCGCGAAAGGACTCAAAAATCGAATCCTGACGGCTCCGCATAGCCGCTGTGTGACTTTGAAACCTACGTGTACGGGAAGAAGCCGCGGTGATCCAGACATCGATCATCAAAGATACCAAAATCATGCTGTAAGTACTGTGAATCTTTCAAGTATTTGCTATTCCCTATCTTTAACGTATTATCCTTACGATTAAATCCTTACGTATATATACTTTATATGGTTAGTTCTATGCTATAGATTATATTGTATGTGTGATTATTAAATGCCTGGTTCTAAAATCTTTCATCCCCGTGAATCTAGAAGCTCTAGCCCTAGTTTCAGAAAAGCTAGTAGGAAAGTTTTGATAGACGAGCATAGGAATATCAGCGAAACCATGACTAACGATGGAATAGATACTATATATAAGTCTCTCAGACTATTACCGGAATTTGATGGAAACCCGTATATACTTACACGGTTCCTTCACCTGTGCGATCAATTGGTAGTTAGACATTTTAAATCAGAGCCTGGTTATGAGTTAATAAACTCAGCTCTTATTAACGGTATATTAAACAAAGTCACAGGACAAGCCGCTAGGCTCATTAACTCCAGCGGCATACCAGAAAATTGGTCTAGCATACGGCAAGCCCTTATTAATAATTTTGCGGATCATCGTGATGAAACCGCCCTTTACAATGACTTATCACTACAGACTCAAGGCTATAGTAGTCCCCAAGAATTTTATGAGCGCTGCCAAAGCCTCTTTAGTACTATTATGACTTACGTTAATTTGCACGAAACTGTTGAGACCACCATTGAAGCTAAAAGAAAGTTATATCAGAAATTAACCCTCCAGTGTTACCTACGAGGCCTTAAAGACCCGTTAGGAGCTAGGATTCGTTGCATGAGACCTGAGAGTATGGAAAAGGCGTTGGAGTTTGTGCAAGATGAAGTCAATACTCTCTATTTGCAACAACGCAACTCGGGAAGTCTTAATAAGAGTGAATGGCAACCTGTTCAGCCTAGGCAATTTAACTTACCATTGAATAATTTCCATATGCCTAAGCCTACTACTAACCAGGGTTTCCAGATGCCGAAGCTGCAAAATAACTTATTTAACGCACCCGGTACATCACGGCAGTTGCCACCCTCACAGCCGTTTCAGGGTTGGAGGCCTAACCAAACTCATTTTAATGGCCCGAGCCGTACCCAGCAGATGTTCCGCGCGCCACCACCGAATTATAGGCCCCAGAGTAATATGTTCCGACTACCCCCTAAACCTCAACCACAGCAATCTAATGCCAATAACTTTCCGCGTCCTATGAGTGGTGTCAGCCATTATGTCGCAAGACAATTACCACCATCAGGGCACGACTGGCGTAAATTTGGGAATCCACCACCCACAAACTATTTCAAAACCCGAGAAGTAAATTTTAACGAATTTGATCATGGGTGTGATGTCTTCGACTATGATAATACCTATAACGAAGACTATCATTACGACGCTATGTACTATGATTACGAATATCAGCCCGAATACTACTCCACCGATAACTATGAGTACCCTACTCATACCGAACCTGCTTCAGTTGAGGAAGTTACTCAAGTTCCGATTCCTGGTAATTGTGAAAATTTTCAGAAGGGTTCCAAGTCCGAAAAGCCAAAATAGAACTGAATCTTCAAACACAGAGGCAGCTTGTCTATGTCCAAACTAACAATCCCCCACTTAAATTCTTAATTGACACAGGAGCCAATCAATCTTTTATAAGCCCATTAGCAATAGAAAAATACTTCCGCCATATTCCATTAAACTACGAACCTTTTGAGGTAACCAGTATCCATGCCACTAGTAAGAATAACTATTCGATAACACTTCCAAGTTTTCCAGAATTTAATGAAGAAGGTAACATTACGTTATTCGTCTATGATTTTCATAAATTTTTCGATGGCCTCATAGGGTTAGATTTGCTTAATAGTTGGGAATCTAATATTGATCTGAAAAATAAAGTCATATCAACCAAAAATGCCACTATTCCGATACAAATATACGACTCGCGTAATGTTAATCTCTATGAGGATATAATTCCGGCACAGTGTTCGAAATTAGTTAGGATACCAGTTAATGCAAAGGATGGAGAAGTATTGGTGTTAAACCAAACTATGTGTAACTGCTTGATTTCGGATTGCCTAACAGAGGTAAAAGATAGTCGCGGATGGGTTGAGGTTACTAACCCAACACCTAATGACATTATATTTTCTATGGACCACCCGGTGTCTGTAGAAATGTTCAGTGCAGAATTTGAGCATAGCTATTATACCAAAATATCAGAACGGGCTAAACAAGTCCTTCCAAAACTCCGCACTGATCATTTAAACCCTGAAGAACTGGCTAATTTGAGAGCGTTATGTGAGCGTTACGCTGATGTGTTCTATCTTGAAGGTGAGCCCTTAACATTCACTAACAAGATAAAACACAGTATTAAAACCACGGATGAGGCCCCTGTTTATACCAAGAGTTACAGATACCCATATGTACATAGACAGGAAGTAAAAGATCAGATAGCTAAAATGTTAGAGCAGAATATTATACGTCCATCGGATTCTGCGTGGAGTTCGCCTATTTGGGTTGTCCCTAAAAAGGCCGATGCCTCGGGCAAAACCAAATGGCGGTTAGTAGTTGATTTCAGGAAAGTTAACGAGAAAACTATTGACGACAAATATCCGATCCCGAACATCACGGATGTGTTAGACAAATTAGGCAAGTGTCAATACTTTACAACACTAGACTTGGCAAGTGGCTTCTATCAGGTCGAAATGAGCCCCCAGGATATTCATAAAACTGCATTTAATGTGGAGAATGGGCATTATGAATTCCTTAGGATGCCGATGGGACTGAAGAATTCTCCATCAACATTTCAAAGAGTTATGGACAATGTGCTCAGGGACCTCCAAAATGATGTGTGCCTAGTATATTTAGATGATATAATAGTGTATAGTACATCCCTCCAGGAGCACATGGTAAATCTGGAAAAAGTATTCAAAAAACTACGAGACTCTAACTTTAAAATTCAACTGGATAAGTCTGAATTTTTGAAGCTAGAGACCGAATTTCTTGGCCATGTAATTAGTTCAGACGGTGTTAAACCTAACCCTAGTAAGATCGAAGCCATATCTAAGTACCCCTTGCCTAAAACCACAACTGAAATCAAACGTTTTCTCGGATTACTTGGGTATTACAGGAAATTCATTCCTGATTTTGCGCGCATCACAAAACCCCTAACTCAATGTCTGAAGAAGGGTAGTAAAATCACACTTAATCAAAATTATATAGACTGTTTTGAACATTGTAAAACCCTTTTAATAAATGATCCCATCCTTCAGTACCCTGATTTTAATAAGGAATTTTTACTAACTACCGATGCTTCAAATGTCGCAATAGGCGCAATTCTATCCCAAGGCCCTATTGGGTCAGATAAACCGATCTCATATGCATCGAGAACCTTGAACTCTAGTGAACTCAATTACAGTACTATTGAGAAAGAACTTTTGGCTATAGTCTGGGCGACTAAGTATTTTAGGCCTTATCTTTTTGGACGGAAATTTAAAATTATAACTGACCATAAACCCTTACAATGGGTTATGAGTCTAAAAGAACCTAATTCGAGACTTACAAGATGGCGACTAAAATTAAGTGAATACGATTTCACCGTAATATATAAAAAGGGAACAAGTAACACTAATGCGGACGCATTATCACGCGTAGAGATTAATAACGAGATCGCGAGCTCTATTGCGGCAAACCCATCTGAACAAGATCCGCTCGAAGACCCCAATAGATTAATAGTATCAGAAGTCGCTAGTAATTCTGAAACTCTAACGGCTCATACAGATGCTGAAAATCCCATCTTGGAAGTCCCTATTACGGATGATCCCTTAAATAAGTTCACTAGACAAATAGTTCTAACTGTAGTTAATGATATTAAAGGCAAAACTGTCGCCACTAAACCATTTGATACGCATTCTAGATTTTCTATTCAAGTGTCAGAGTCGAACCTACAGGAGGACGTTATTAACGCAATACGTGAATACGTTCACCCTAAAATTAAAACTGGACTCTTAATTCTTCCATCCACAGCTATGTATTCTATAATACCAGTCATACAAAGCACTTTTAAGAACTCCGCTATGAGTCTTGTCTTAACTAAAATAGAATTAGAGAATGTCCGAGAATACCTTAAGCAGCAGGATATCATCTGTAAGTACCACGACGGAAAGACTAACCATCGTGGTATAAACGAATGCTATCTAGCACTATCCCACAAGTACTATTGGCCTAAAATGCGAGAGCACATAACCAAATTCATAAATGATTGCACCATTTGTGGGCAAGCGAAATACGACCGAAACCCTGTAAAACAGCAATTTCGTGTAGTACCGCCTGCTAGTAAACCCTTTGAGCTAGTTCATATGGATCTTTTATCCATACAAAATGAGAAATTTATGACAATAGTAGATGCATTTTCCAAATATGCTCAGGCATACCACTTGCGAGATGGTACTGCGGTAAGCGTTGTCCAAGCATTACTTAAGTTTTCTACCCATCACGGCATACCTATAACACTAGTGTCAGATAACGGGCCAGAGTTCACTAATCAATTAGTATCTGAATTTGTTAAGCTACACAAAATCCAGCATCATAGGATAGCGCCCCACACTCCAAATGAAAATGGTATAGTTGAAAGATTTCATTCAACTATCCTAGAACACCTCCGTATTTTAAAAATCCAGCATAAAAATGATTCGACTATTTATTTGATGCCATACGCTCTTTTAGCTTACAACCATTCTATTCACAGTTTCACAAAGTGTAAGCCAATAGATTTAATTACTGGACACTTTGACCCTCGTAGAGTACCGCCAGATGGCGCTTTCCAGTAAACACTTACTCCGTATCTCTCATAGTGTAAAAAATCAAAGTGAGAAATATTTATAGTGAAAAGTTGTAAAATAGCTAGTCTATAACCTGATAATCTAGTGTACGTGTTATCCAAAACTTTTAAACGATAACAATAAAAATATTGTAACTTTTAATTTGAAACGAAATAGTGCAGTAATTTACATAAATAAGTGACATTTTCCTGTGACAAATCATACTGAAACATTATAGACAAAATCAATTACAAAAATAAGTAAACATTTCAATAAAATTTATAGTGCAATAGTGAAAACTTTCAAATATTACATATTAGTAAACCGTTACGATCATTCAAATCAATATTGGACTTTGACCCCTGACTATAAAACCAGCTGCGAGTCAAAAGCACCGAGTTAATACAACATTCCAAAGAAATTTCTATAGGTCACTAATTTCAACCATATATGCAACAGCCAGTTGGAACATTGGTTAACGCTGCTGATTTTTATGCATCAAATGCAAACTGAGCGTTAAGACCCCGGTTCGAATCTCAACTGCCTGATCAGCGACAAAATTTTTCTTTTAAACATTTCGTAGTGAGTAATGCTTCATGCGATACTTAAAACTTAAATCAACACACTTATTAGTACAGAGACGCACCAATAGATGGAGTTCGAGATAATATATTAAGACTGATTATCCATTTGATCCTACACAGTTTGTAAATATACATAAACACATGATGGATAATATTACTATACGAAAGAGATTTAATAAATCAAGCTCTGAGATAAATATGTCATCAAGCAGTCAATTGTACGCATCAGAGGAAGACCTTTCGTTTTCAAGTTTACCGCTTAACCCAAACGACAATAGCGAGGAAATGCTCGATTTAAGAAGGCAGCTGTATAATAAGGAGTCCCAACTTACTAATGCAAATAAGGAGATAGCTAACTTACGTTTAGAAAATAACAAATTAAAAATAAGAATTGAAGAGCAGAATAAGCAGATACACGTTTTGAAAACAATACCTAGTACTACGTCTATACCTGTAAATACAACACCAAAATTTAGAAGACTATCTACACCTGTACAAAAAACATTATTTAACATCTCGTTAAGGACCCCCAAAGTATCACCACTTCACAATGATGTTACAATATGTGGAAATTATATTAAAAATAAAGAAAATGACACAGAAAACAGACATAGTACAAATAACAAACAACCTACGCAGGAAAAAATAAATACAACTTTACTACAAACTACACGAAACCATCATACTGTAGAGGGCACCACCAGTCATACGCAGAAAATAGTTTTAATTGGAGATGAACATTTACGAGGAATTGCAGGCAAGCTGATACACAGCAGGAGAAATAAATGGAATGACGTTTATAATGTCACTGCCTTGACAAAGCCTAATGCAACTTGTGCTGAAATTGTCAATAGCTGTGAAAATTTTATACCATATCTTAATTCAAATGACATTGTTATAATTGGACTTGGAGCTAACGAAAAAAATCCGTATGTCTTGTTCGCGGAAATCTGTAAATGTCTTCACTTACTTAAATATCACACAGTTTTAATCACAAATGTAAAGTTTAACAAATATATAAATGACAAGTTTCTTAACTACAATTTAAAAATGTTGACAAAAAATTATTCTAATTGTAAGTTTATAGAAACTTCCAGCATAAATAATTTTAAAGTAAATGACAGGTGGAGCGAGGTTTTATGTAATAAACTAAATAGAGAAATTGACTTTATAAAATACAAAGAGGAATTTTTGGATAAAAAAATAACATATTTATTGAGGCAACAAATAGAAAATTGTAATGAAAATAATAAGTCTTTAATTAACAGCCATGCAACGAATAAATTAATAAAAGGCACAATTCCATACATGTTTGCAAAAATAAAGGAAAGAACATCATCTTTACATACTACTAATACACAAATAAAATCTAATACAGTCAATAAAACTACGGATTTTAAAAAGGGCACCATACCCTATCTATTTTCTAAATTAATTAATGATAAAAAGAAAAAAAATAATAATTTTTTTCGTACCTAATAGAAAATCAAATACATTTAACTTGCTACATCAGAATATCGCTGGAGCTGTATGTAAACAAGACGATTTATATATAGCAATAGAAGAGCTTTCTACGGACATAGGGAAAATAGATGTGATCTGCTTAACAGAAACATTCATAAAACATGGTAGAGAAGCTAACGTAACAATCCCAGGTTATAAAATGGCCTCATTTTATTCACGGCCGCATCAATCTCGTGGAGGTAGCTGCATACTAGTCAAAAATAATCTACAATTTAAAATACTAGAAAATATTCTGAATCCAGTTAATGCAGACTTTGAATGCTGTGGAATCGAAATTATAGATATAAATCTTATTATTATATGCATCTATCGAAGCCCATTAACAAAGACTGGCAGGTTCCTTAAAGAGTTTCGATTATTGGCTAATAATTTATCAAAAAAAAAGAATAAAAAAGTTGTTCTCTGCGGCGATTGGAACATCAATATGCTGGTAATCGATAATGATTCCAAAGACTTGAATACAATATTAGCGAACAATAACTTTATTAATCACATCTCTTCAGCAACCAGAAAGAAGTCATGCATAGATCTTTTCGTAAGCAACATGCCTGATTCACTGGGAAAACTTCATTGCCTTGCTCTATCAGATCACGAAACAGCCCAAAGTTTAAAAATAAATGTGGAGAATAATTTAAATACACAGCCCACTTATTGGTTTGAAATAAAAAGAGATTTCAATGAAGATAATGTAAGGAGATTTGTAGAATGCATATCTAGTCTCTCTTTTAACGAAGTTCTTACAGAAAAATCAACAAATAAGGCATTCGACAAATTTCATGACCTATTTCTATTACTATACAATTTATGTTTCCCTGAAATTAAAGTCAGAATTGAAAATTGTTCTTACAAAAAAACATATCTGACCAAGAGTTTGAAAAGATGTTGCGTACAAAAAAGGCGTCTATATCTAAGCTACCACCTTTCTACTGCAAATAAACAAAGTAAAAAAAAAATATATAATAAATACGCTAAAATTCTAAAAAGATGTCTACATTACTCACAAAAATTGACAAATAACAGGTTGTTAACTAATTCAAAAAATACATGCAAAACAGCCTGGCAATTAATAAAAGAAAAAACAAAAAAAATAAGGCCTGCCAATGAAATAAAATCAATTAATTACAATAATAAAAATTACACTGACCCAAAATCAATATGTAACAATTTTAATAAATATTTTATTAATTTAACTAAAAAATCGACTAATTCTAATTATTGTTCTAATTCCACTATACCTAGTAACCCTAATAGTATATTTTTGACACCAGTAAATGAATATGACATTTTAAAAGTTATTTTATCGCTAAAAAACACCAATTCAACTGGATATGACGACATAAACGTAAAAATGCTAAAAAAATGCGCTATGTATATCGCACGTCCTTTGGCTTATATAATTAATTTATCATTTTCTGAAGGAATATTCCCTAAAAGATTGAAATATTCCATTCTTAAACCCCTGTATAAAAAAGGCCGACATTGTGAGATGGACAATTATAGACCCATAGCACTGGTTTCAGTTATATCGAAAATTTTCGAAAAAGTTATGCTAGAAAACCTGTATGATTTTATCACAAAATCGAAATTGTTGACAGCTGAACAATATGGGTTTATGAAACAAAGTTCAACGGCTCTAGCATGTTTTAACTTTATTAAATATGTAACTGAATGTCTTAACGAAGGTGTTTCAGTCACTGCTCTACAACTGGACCTAACAAAAGCTTTCGATTTCGTCTGCCATAAAATATTGCTAGAAAAACTATCGAATTTTGGAATTAGGGGACGAGCATTAGATTGGATTGCAAGCTTTTTAGAAAACCGCAATCAATGTGTCGAGATTACTACCATATCAAATAACCATAAGGCCAAAACTAGATCAGAATTTAGGCAGCAAAATAACTGTTCTGTTCCACAAGGCAGTATTTTGGCACCTTTTTTGTTTTTACTATATGTTAATGACTTGCCCAAAGCCACGGACCAAAAGTGCATCCTATTCGCAGACGATACCTCTATATTATGTAGAGGATCCAATGACGAAACAACTACAAATACAATTATTATTACTGCTTTAAGCAATGTTGCAAACTGGCTCGACAGAAATAATTTAAAAATAAACCCTAATAAGACAAAATTAATCCAATTTCGGACATATTATAGTAATCCACCTAAATTAAATATTTCTTATAATAATACGACAATAGAACAAGTTGACAACTCAATATTTTTAGGCTTACATCTCGACAAGCATCTAAAATGGGACATGCATATAGAGCAAACAATAAAAAAGCTTGACAGATTTATTTACGCACTAAAAAGAATAAAGGACACCATAGGAATCAAAGCGGCACTAACTGCCTACCATGGATATGTGTCGTCGGTTTTACGATATTGTCTAGTCATGTGGGGTAACTCTGTCGATGTAGAAAGAGTTTTCAAATTACAAAAACGATGCATAAGAGCAATTTGTGGTGCCTATTTTACCGATACATGTAAACCGCTGTTTAAAAAGTTAAATATACTTACACTTCCAAGTTTATATATCTATGAAATGTGCTTGTTTGTTGTAAAATACCCGTATTTATTCCCCAAAAAAAAGTGATATCCCTGGTACCCGAACAAGACATATAAACAAATTACAAGTTCCCATGCAAAAGCTCGGTGTATTTAAAAAAAACGCTTATGTAATGGCTATCCGTATATATAATAATTTACCTAATAGATTTCATACATATAATTTGCGTAAATTTAAAAAAGAATTATTTGATATTTTATCAGACAAATGCTATTACACAGTAAATGCGTTCCTACAAGACAAATTGACATAGTAATATGAGTATGACGTTATAATTTTTTTTTTTTTTTTTAATAATTTTTATTTTGACTAATATTTGATTTTGACTATTTTATAAGTTTATTGGTAATTGTAATTTAAATCAGCTTTTGAAATGTAATTAATTTATTAACTTCAATGACCATATAACCATTATATTTACACGCCGACTTAATTGCGGTAGAATATGTGTGACCACTTAGTACTTAAGACCTTTTGTAATAACCATATTCGTAAATAAAGCTATTCTATTCTATTCTATTCTATTCGTGATCCAATTAATATTGATCTGTCAGCTCATTTGCTGCAACAGTATATTACAGATCATAGAAATAGAATGAACATAGTATATGATTTAATACATGAAGCTGGTGTTTCATCCCGTACGGAGTTAACTAATAAACGAAATGAATCGCGTGAGACAGAAGTCGAATATTCCCCAGATCAACAAATTTTCGTAAGAAACCCAATAGCTGCTAGACAAAAACTAGCCCCACGCTATACACACGATAAGGTTATGGCTAATCTTCCTATTCATATATATACTCGTAAGAAGAGCGGCCCTATTGCTAAATCCAGATTGAAAAGAGTACCTAGGAGTGCAAATTTGTTACAGGACCCTCCTGATGCTTCAGTTCCTCCTGCGCACAGCTCTAATGCAGGAGATAAAGCTTGAAAACCTTGGAGACGGCCCTGGTATACTTCCTTTCAAACTAGGTCCCTCTAGACTAACATCCCATCACCATTCGTTCATTCAGAGTATAAGCCTCTTAGAATTACAAAATAAGATTAGTTCAGTGAACGATCAAATAACTAGCATGAGCCCAGAACTAAATAATAAAACTTTATCCTTATTTGGGCCTCACATTATTTACTTAAGAAACAAGCTTCAAAGTGTGTCTGATCAGTTAGAATCATTTGAAACTAATCGCGTAAAAAGAGGACTTATTGATGGTCTTGGATCTGTGGTGAAAAGCATCACGGGTAACCTAGACTACACTGATGCTTTACATTATAATCAGGCTATTAAAGTGCTAGAAGACAATGAAAATAAAATGGCTACAGAATATAATAGTCATGTCAGTCTTACCAAAGACTGGATGACCCGTTATGCTAAGATAATTGAAAGTATAACTAAAGATCAAGATAGAATAGGAGAGTTGCTATCTAAGATTAGTCAGTCGGATGCCACTAGGGATAACGACTTAATTAAATATGCACATTTAGCACAAATGTTCCTTATCCTCGGAGATAACGTTGATTATATTGCACTAGAACTAGTTAAACTACAGAACGTTTTAGCTTTTATAAGAGCACGCACAATGCACCATTCTATTTTAAGTCTTAATTCATTACGTGAGTTGATAGTTAAACTACAGAATTTATATGGTATTGATAGAGTTTTAGACATAGATATGAGAGAATACTATAATATAATTAAAGTAGGGTCATATTATTTGAATAACGATATTATAATAGTATATAAATTCCCTATTATCTTTGCGCAAGTATATGACCTATATAAATTATCTATAGTTCCCAATAATCGCTCTGAAATCTTAGTCCCGCTTTCCCAATTCCTAGCAATACACGAGAAAGACTTCAGGTACATAGAGGCTGAATGCCCGAAGACCCATAAATGGTATCTTTGTGAAGAAATCCACAGCATGCAGAGTCACTCATCTGAAGATTGCATCCAGCATCTCATAAAAAATCAGAAGAAGACAGATGCCTGTAAACCAGCCAAGATCCTTCTTCAAAAGCCAGCATACGAAGAGTTAGACAATAGGCACTATACTATCAGCTTTCCAGCCCCAGCTAAAGTTCACCTATCCTGCGGACAAGACCTGTATAAGGAACTACAAGGCAGTTATCTTGCAGTCATTCCACGTACCTGTTACCTAGCAACCGAAGATTTCACCCTCATGAACTCGGATGATCATCTGAAAGGTCAAGCACTGAAAATAATCGATATTCCGGAAAGTAACCTAGCAACCCTGCAACCACCACCTGCATTCAAGCTGAATTCCATCAATCTCGATGAATTACACGCTGTCAGTACAAAGATCTCTATGCAACCACCTATATCTCTCAAGAGTGGTAACGATAACGTTTTATACCACACTACGATACCAATCTATATGGTATTACTCGGTGCATCTGCACTCATTACCGCTTTTGCGTATCGCAAGTATCGCCAAAACCACATTAAGACGAATGTTAATGACACCATACCAAAGCAGCCTGAGATGCCTGAATTGAGTACCATCGTAGACAGAACGAGAATAGATCCAGAGCAGCAGCCAGCTCCTTTCTTGACAAAAGTCTTCAATAGTCGCTGTTCTACGGGGGGAGGTGTCACGCACCCTTAATCTATGAACATCGCTGACATCGCAACGCTGCTTCCCAGTACTTCGGGCGGTTGCACCACCCACGGCAAGCGTTGCATGGATTCCCAGGCGCGGTTGCGCAAGTCCCCATTGTCTGCCGCCGGGCGACTTTTGCGAATTGGAAAGATGACTTCATTCCGTATCCTCACATCGGTTCGGTATCACTTTATAATTGTAAAGATTAATTGTATCTAATGTAATTTCCTAATAAATAGTTTTTGAGATTTTGGTTTTTTTTGAAAACTGCGGCTATCACCCGCTTAATTGAAGTACGTAGAAGGGATCTCATTAACGTGAGCGAAGCCGCGGGCGAAAGGTTACTAGGCGATAAGTAAACGAGTAACGCAAATAACTCATTACTTACCGCTAACTATGATTTGTTTTTCTTTTTAGTATACATAAGGTGTTTATGTTTCAATAAATACTATCGACACAGTAACATGAAGCTAATCGGAGATATTTTGTTGCGATGCTCCAATGCCAGGCCCTCATTAATATTGGCATATGATGTCACTTCAGTAGCTCTCGAGACTCGCAGATGTAACGCAAAGTTAATAAATAAATCGATTACCACAATAAGTCCGGTTGTATCGTCGGCTGTATGCACGGAACCCCGACTCCGCTGTTATGACAGCACCTTCGTTTAAAGGGCAGTATCTTTGGAACCGTAATATACTTAGAGGTAGAGGCTTGAATTTTTCACAGAATTGCCGCTATAACAACAAAATTAAAATCTAACGGAAACCATACAAAAAAGGGTTTTGACAGACAGATAGACAGACGGACAACAAAGTGATCCTAAAAGAGATCCGTTTTTTTCCTTTTGAGGTACGGAACCATAAATGTGTGTTGATGCGTTTGTAGTTAATAGTTTAATGGTGAGGAACCCTTCATGTGCGAATCATGGAATAATGAATCCCAATATTAGTATTGCTATTTGTGCCTAGTAGTGACTCCTTCAAACGAAGCCTAGACATCTTTCTGAGGAAAGGAACACAAGAAACTTGCCAGCTACCTATAATAAGTATATGCTATACTTACTGTTGAAATTTGGTACTTAAGTAGATGTATTCGATAAACCGCATTGATATTTTCACATAAAAATTAAAAAGAAAAAACAGTAATTTTTCGGGGTTCCCCATACTAAGAACTGAAACTCAATTTTTATTTTATATCATACTTGTGCGGTATCTATCTATGGATAGGTCTTAAAAAATGATATTGAGGTTTCTTATATATTTTTTTCTAAACTAGTTTGCGAACTCTAAAATAATAAAAGTAAAAAAATATATGATGTACATAAATAACCATGCAAACTTCCACCGAAAATTTGAACGAGATCTAGTAAGTAGTTTTTTTATTAATACTTCATAAATCGTAAACCGCAATTATCTTTAGTTCAGTAAATTTTTTTTTAATCATTACATTTCTTAAACATAAACCTTATGCATAAACCGTGAACTTATATTACATGTTACTTGCTGAACCCTTCATGGGCGATTCCGACTCGCACTTGGCCGGTTTTTTTTTATTTATAGCTTGTTTCTATTTATTTAGATCGGTATTTATTTATAAGTTTTAATGAATTTATTCGGTAATTCGTAGTTTTTTGTAAAATACTGTCATAACAGTTTAATTATACACATATTTTCGCACGTTCCCTCGAGTGGCTTTTACGATAAGCACGCCAAATAAATAAAAAATACCTAATTCTCTATGAACGAGATATTTATTATATAAAATAATTGGCGAGCCAATCGTCGCGGGGTCATGATGGAAAACGATATTTTTCAGATTGACCTGGGTCTTAGACGTTTATCTCTATAAGTTCTATTATAAAATATAGTACCGTCAAAGAATATTATACACTACGCGACCGCCACGGGACGGCTCGGTCAAGGGCTGTCATTGTTGTGTTTGCGTGTCTCGCACGGCTTGCACGCAAGTGAGTAGCGACTAGTGAGATTTGATTACCTCCGCGTTTTTGAACAATACTCGTAATCATACCCGGTCGTGGGACTTATTGTTGTGTTTATGGCTGTGGCAGTAATCAAAAACAGAAAAAAATATATATACGACTACAATTCTTTCAATAGTGAGAAATATTAATAAAAATTATAAAAGTAACCGAAAAAGCCAAAAATATATAAGAGTAAGCAGTTTGTAAAAATATATAATAAAAGTTGATTTAAAACTAATGAAAACAATTAATTTCGTTAGTAATTGACATTTTACTTTAAAAAAGATTTAGACATCAATCCTACGTATAGACCTCTTTTTTCTTGTTTCTCAACCCTAGCACTAACATGTTACACGAACTTTCACGTACAGGGAGTGTCACCGCTGTGGTATCGTTGAGTTAGTATCCTACTGTAACGTATGTTATATTTACTTGAAAAACTTATAAATTTGCCAAACATATTTTATTAAAATTAATAATAACTTAATTAAATTAACCTTAACCTAAATAATTATTTAATAAAACATTACAAACAATCACTCAATAACACTAAATTAACCTATTAAAATAATAAACTTACTTAATACACTTAAAGTTACCAAACGGACAAACAAGAACCGGTCAATACAAAATTACTGGCTGTTCATTCTTACCGCGACATTCATGCACCGATCCCTTTGTTCTAAGTAGCTACTTAGCGCGGCCGCATTCCGAGCGGGCGCACAGCGTCGACTTCTCTCGCGCAGCAGACACGTACGCTCCTCTAAGCGCAGTGTCTAATTTCGCATTTTATTAATCTGAGATACATAAAGTCTAATAACTGCAATCATTGCCTTTATTTTTTACAATTAGTAAAACAAACTGTTAAAAGTAAAAGTGTTATCTATACCCGTAGATCGGTAAGTGACGAACTCAATTTATATTTTAATAGGGATAGTTATTTGTGAATGATTTTTGTGATATAGTGTTAACTTTTATCCTTTTCATGTTCCTTAGTGTTATTATGTAAGTAATTAAATATTGGCTGTAAGTTGAAGACGTAAATTGTGATCGATAGATATTGCATCAGCCGATTTATAAACAACTACCGTCGAGTTATTTATTAATAGCCTTAAAGTGTCTTATTTTCTTTTTTATCACATATTTCATTATTCTAAATTCTTTTATTTCTACTCTGTTCTCTTTGACCATCAGCCACATTCATGCCTACTTCGTAAATAAGGTACTTGTCCCTTCTTCATTTTCCTGGGCGTGGCTGACCGGTCAAAGGCATGATGAGTTTAAGCTCACACTGGACTTATAACTTTCCAGGGTCCAAAGCTTGGGCTTGGTTTTCTTCTAAAGAAAATTAACCACCTGCGTCGAAGAGAAGAGAAGTTCTTCTACGACGGCTACGGAGTGCTGACCCGTCAACATCGGACGACCCCACCCTCCACCTTCGCGGCGTCTGTCTTCGAGACTAAGGGCGGTACCTCTTATAGGACACGGCATAGGGCATAGAACCAACCCTGATTTTAAATTTTAATAAATATTTATTGTTGCTGACTAGGGCGTTTCTTTTATAAACCCCCTAACGTCACACTGGCGCTCAACGTGATTATTTCTTTCTTTCTTTCTTCTACTCTTATGCCGTTGTTCTATTTTCTTTCAGTAGTTGCATGTTTGTGAGCTTTTCTTTTCTTTTTCTGTTTTTGTGAAACGTTTATTTTTCCTTTTTGGTTGCAAGCAACTAAGGTGTACCACAAAGCACATTATCTTTAGTTGTACCTTTTTCTTTTAAAATTTAATACTATTGTGCTTCATTATTTGTTAAAACTAATATTTAATTTATCCACAGTCAAAGTTGTTACCACCATCATAACTTAAAATTGTTAAAACTAAGTTGCAGTCACTCATGTCAGCAGACATTTTGTTAAGTGACTAGTTCCGTTTTTTTATTCGTTTGTGTTACACACTAGTTGCATTTTTATGTGCTTTATTTTCCTTTTATTTTATTTTTGGTTTTGTGTTGTTTTTTTATTTTATTTTTTTATTTTCGGTTGATTATTATTTTTTTAACTTTCATCAATGATAGCAACCCTAAACGTTCATTCTTTTAGTAATTTTCTTTGTAAAGAACAGAGATAAGTTTTATTTACACAAATTGAGTTCACCATTTACTTATTTATTGGTTTACGATTACACTTATTTTTTTTCTAATCATGGCTTTTCCGATAAAATTTTTGTCTCTTCAAAAGAGCGAATTAGAGTACGAAGTCACTATTAGAGGTTCAAAACCCGAAACTACCGTCCAAGAGCTCCGTAGACAAATTGCAAAACTAGCTCCAATTTTTTCATCGGAGGATATTTTAGATTCACCTCTTAGCTCGACCGAAGACCTTACAGGAGCGTCAAATGTTTTGACTAAAATTAAAATAGCGCTTGAGAGTGGTGATCTTGGTCGTAACAACATTTTAAGGATTAAAAACATATTAAATCACCTTTATCATCGCCTGAACAGGATATCTCGTAGTGAGACTGACTCAGCCATATACGATTCTTGTGTTGACCAATTCAAATTGTATTCGCACAAAATTAGCCTACTTAAAGATAAAGATTTGATTGATCCTTTGTTATGCCAGAGTACCAGCGATACATCTGTCTCTGCATCTCCTATGAACATATCTGTCTCTTGTGATCGCTCTTCTCAGGACATCAATAAATTAAAATATGATGGCAAAACTTGCGTCCGTTCTTTTGTCCAAAGAGCTAACGAATTTAAAAAGGCACGGAATATTTCTGGTGAAAAACTTCTTTCATATGCTACCGAAATTTTCACAGGTGATGCCCTTCACTGGTTTCGCAGTAATAGAGAACTTATTTCGGATTGGGACAGCCTCTTAGTTCAATTAAAAAACGATTTCGATAGGTCTGACTATGATTACAGACTTTTGTCTGAGATTCGTTCTAGAACGCAGGGTGAAACAGAAAACATTGTCATTTATTTATCCATCATGTCTGGTCTGTTTTCGCGCTTATCGAAAACACTCCCAGAAGATAGCAAATTAGAAATAATTTTGCACAATATTCGCCCATGCTACTCAAATATACTAGCTTCTTCACCTGAAATCCGCTCTATTGACGAATTGCGAGGTCTTTGTACTAACTTTGAAAGAGTACAAGCACGCCTTTCACAATTCCGGGAACCTCCGACTCCTTCTTTGGATACATTAGCACCCGAGTTTGCTTACACTAAATCTAAACCTAAATTTAATCAAAATTACAACTATAATAATAATAAATCTAACACATATAATAATCAACGTAATGAACATAATAATTTACAGAACCAAAATAGAAACAATCAAAAATATGTACATGCTTTACAGACTTCTAAGCGTCGTTATTGCCCAAGATGTCGTACAGATTCTCATGGTTTACGTCAATGTACGGCTGATAAAACTAATATACTTTGCTTTGTTTGCGGCAAGAAGGACGTTAAAACTCCAGAATGTCCCGATTGCAATAAAAATAAATATAGCAACAAATCATATTCAAAAAACTGAATATGCAGAACTGCAGCAGTAACAATTTTGATAAAACTGATTGGCAAAATTGGTTACAAACAATTTCAAACTTTTTTAAAATTTATAAAGTCGCTACAGTTCTGTGTAATAAACCAATTGATGATTCTAGGCCTTACGCTTCTATTAAATTGAATGATTTAGTTATTGCCGGTTTACTAGATTCTGGCGCAGCTATCACAATCATAGGTAACAATGCCCATAAAATTCTTATGGATAAAGGTCTTCAGTTTAATTGTAAGAACTCTAGCCCTTCATTTATTATTGCAGCAGGAGGACAACAATTGAAGAGTATTGGTTCCATGAATCTTCCAATTCACTTTGAGGATGAATTTCACATTATCGAAGCTCTTGTTGTTCCTGAAATAAATAATAATCTAATTTTAGGTATTGATTTTTGGCGTAAATTTCACATTTGTCCTAAATATTTAAATTCTATTAGCTTGTGTAATTTTAATAATAATATAGCTTCTGTTCACGACCCTACAACGCATTTACAAAATTATGAAACCTTAGATGCCTCTCAAAAAGTTGTAGCTGATAACGTAATTAGTCAATTCGAGCAAATCTCTTCGAAGGTCAAAGGCTTAGGGAATACTCATCTGATTACGCACCGTATTGATACTGGGGATACGCAACCCGTACGACAGCGTTATTACCGCTTGTCACCGGAGAAGCAACGAATCCTCGTCGAACAAGTTGACGAAATGTTGGCTTTGGACGTTGTTGAACCGTGTGAGAGCGCTTGGTCCTCTCCTGTATTAATCGTGATGAAGAAAAATGGCGAACCTCGTTTCTGCCTAGATAGTCGAAAGCTGAACTCGGTCACGAAAAAAGATGCATATAATTTGCCATATGTGTCGGAAATATTGGATAATCTTCGCGATGCTCGTTATCTATCCAGTATCGATTTATCCAAAGCATTCTGGCAGATTAATATCCATCCAGACGATCGCGACAAGACGGCTTTCTATGTCTCAGGGCGAGGAACTTTTAGATTCAAACGTACCGCCTTTGGCTTGACAAATGCTCCAGCTACACAGCAGCGCCTGGTCGATATTCTCTTCGCAGAATTTGATCAAAAAGTCTTCGCATACTTAGATGACATCATTGTCGTAAGTAGTGATTTTGAAAGCCACGTTTCGACACTACTTCGCGTTTTGGAGAAACTGAGACAGGCTAACCTCACTGTGAATCATGAGAAATGCAATTTTTTCAGAGCGCGTCTTAAGTATTTAGGCTATGTGGTGGACAAAGACGGTTTGAGAACTGATCCTGAAAAGGTACAGGCTATCCTCCAATATCCTACGCCTTCAACTAAAAAGGACGTCAAACGGTTTCTCGGAACAGCCACTTGGTACCGTCGTTTTGTGCCAAATTTCAGCACCATAGCCGCGCCACTAAACAAGCTTACGTCAAATAAAAAGAACGCTCCACCTTTTAAATGGACGGATGAGGCGGATGCTGCTTTTCTTAAACTTAAAGAGTGCCTTGTTTCAGCACCAGTTCTCTCCTGTCCGGACTACAACCTTCCTTTCGAAGTCCATACGGACGCTAGCAATTATGGTGTTGGTGCTATGCTCACGCAAACTATTAATTCTAAAGAGCATCCAATAGCTTACATGAGCAGATCATTGTCCGACTCAGAACGTAATTACAGCATCACTGAGCGTGAGACTTTGGCTGTGATTACTGCTCTTGAGCATTGGAGATGCTATTTGGAAAATGGTAAGCGCTTCATAGTATACACCGACCACAGTGCGCTCAAATGGTTTTTGTCTATAACTAATCCGACAGGTAGACTGGCACGTTGGGGAGTGCGCCTGTCCTCTTTTGATTTTGAAATAAAACATCGTCGTGGCTCCGATAATGTTATTCCAGACGCGTTGTCAAGAGCAATTCCAGTAAGTGCCATTAGCTCTAGTAACTCTTATGTTACTACTTCTGACTCATGGTATAGAAATATTTATAACGGTTGCATTAACAATCCTCAAAAATTTTCAAAATTTTTTCGTTAAAAACAATACTTTATATCGCCTATCTAAAGAAAAATGTTGTCTAAATTCTGAATTTTCCTGGAAGGAGGTTATTCCTAGTAAATTGCGTGAACAGGTTATTTTTGAGAACCATTCCGAGCCTACGGCTGGACATCTAGGTATCTTCAAAACATACAGACGTCTTGCATTGCGTTACTTTTGGCCAGGCATGCATGAACACGTTGTCAAATTTATCTCTTCTTGTGATAAATGCCTAGCTTACAAAATGCAAAATCATGCAACGTTGGGTGAAATGGGACGCCCAAAACAATGTTCGCGCCCATTCCAAGTTATCTCTATCGACCTGATGGGCCCCTTGCCAGTAACTCGTAGGCAAAATTCATATATATTCGTAATAACCTGCTGTTTTTCCAAATTTTGTTTAATTTACCCCATTAAAAACGCCATTTCGCAAATAATAAATAAAATTTTAGAAGAATCTGTTTTCCTTGTCCACGGTATACCCCAAACCGTATTTCTTGATAACGGTACACAATTTACCAGTAATCTTACTGATAGTCTTTTCAAAAAGTATAAAATCCCTAATATCTTTTTTACGCCTAAATATACTCCCCAAATTAATACCGTCGAGCGATATAACAGGACAATCATCACTTGCTTGTCAACTTTTGTTGATGATGATCATAGATCCTGGGATACTAAAATACCTTCTGTACAATTCGCCATCAACAACTCGGTGAACGAATCTACCGGTTACACACCCTCGTTCCTCGTTTTCGGTAGGGAGTTAGTCACTTGTGGATCACATTATGTTGACAATGACATAGGTAATGAATTAATATTTTTACCACGCGACATTTACGCTGAAAACCTCGGTTGTATGTCTAAAATATTCGACAATGTTCAATTTAAACTTTGGCAAGCACACACAAAAAACACAAGTCACTATAATTTAAGACGCAAACCTGCCGAATTTAATGTTGGTGACATTGTCATGAAAAGAGCGTATTTTCAAAGTGACAAAGACAAATTTTTTAGTAAGAAATTAGCACCAAAATATATAAAATGTCGCATAGTAGGTAAAAAATCACCTCTTGTTTATAACTTAGCGGATATGTCTGGAAATGACATCGGTACCTGGCATATCAAGGATTTAAAATTAGTTACCTTGTGATAATAAATAGTGATACAAAAAAAAAAAAAGAAAATATAAACATTACAATACCCATCTTATTTTAACAAACATCGTTGCATGAGACAACGGCGATATACTTTAAATATTTTTTTTTAAAGTTAGTCAGATAAATCACTGTCTTAACTTATTAATGTAACCGCCATAGTACTCAATTTTAATGTTTATTACGGCCGTTTGAATGTGAAAAGAATGAATGTGAATGAAAATGAGGTGAAGTATGAATATAAAAAAAAAAAAATGTTATAAAATATATATACGCTGCGTTAAGACTTGCTCATGCGGATTTTATTCTATAAAAATAATAAAATCCTTACGGACCCGAGGGGGTATTGTAACGTATGTTATATTTACTTGAAAAACTTATAAATTTGCCAAACATATTTTATTAAAATTAATAATAACTTAATTAAATTAACCTTAACCTAAATAATTATTTAATAAAACATTACAAACAATCACTCAATAACACTAAATTAACCTATTAAAATAATAAACTTACTTAATACACTTAAAGTTACCAAACGGACAAACAAGAACCGGTCAATACAAAATTACTGGCTGTTCATTCTTACCGCGACATTCATGCACCGATCCCTTTGTTCTAAGTAGCTACTTAGCGCGGCCGCATTCCGAGCGGGCGCACAGCGTCGACTTCTCTCGCGCAGCAGACACGTACGCTCCTCTAAGCGCAGTGTCTAATTTCGCATTTTATTAATCTGAGATACATAAAGTCTAATAACTGCAATCATTGCCTTTATTTTTTACAATTAGTAAAACAAACTGTTAAAAGTAAAAGTGTTATCTATACCCGTAGATCGGTAAGTGACGAACTCAATTTATATTTTAATAGGGATAGTTATTTGTGAATGATTTTTGTGATATAGTGTTAACTTTTATCCTTTTCATGTTCCTTAGTGTTATTATGTAAGTAATTAAATATTGGCTGTAAGTTGAAGACGTAAATTGTGATCGATAGATATTGCATCAGCCGATTTATAAACAACTACCGTCGAGTTATTTATTAATAGCCTTAAAGTGTCTTATTTTCTTTTTTATCACATATTTCATTATTCTAAATTCTTTTATTTCTACTCTGTTCTCTTTGACCATCAGCCACATTCATGCCTACTTCGTAAATAAGGTACTTGTCCCTTCTTCATTTTCCTGGGCGTGGCTGACCGGTCAAAGGCATGATGAGTTTAAGCTCACACTGGACTTATAACTTTCCAGGGTCCAAAGCTTGGGCTTGGTTTTCTTCTAAAGAAAATTAACCACCTGCGTCGAAGAGAAGAGAAGTTCTTCTACGACGGCTACGGAGTGCTGACCCGTCAACATCGGACGACCCCACCCTCCACCTTCGCGGCGTCTGTCTTCGAGACTAAGGGCGGTACCTCTTATAGGACACGGCATAGGGCATAGAACCAACCCTGATTTTAAATTTTAATAAATATTTATTGTTGCTGACTAGGGCGTTTCTTTTATAAACCCCCTAACGTCACACTACGATACACGTTCACGATTTACTGTGGAGCTAACTCAATTTAATATTTTCCTAGAGCTATCCCATTCTGAGAAAATGCTATATTCGCAGAACCTCCTCTGTCATTTGGTACCTATTCATCCAATTTTCAATTGAACTTTCCGAACAATTTATTAGGTATGGACCGGTCGTCATCATCACCAGCTTTAACGACCCCTGAAAGAAAGAAACTCTATTTAGCAATAAATAGAATAAAGTTAATTATTGACATGTATCAATCAGCCTCGTTTTGTTTACGCCATCCTGTGTATATCTATTTGGCCTTCGCGTTTCCAGTTGTTTTTAATAGGCTTGAACTCGTCGACCGGCATTTTCTAATTTTGTATGCCCTTTATTACATTCCTTAGCAATTTTATCGCATAGGTAAACATTAGAGAAATATTATCATTACTAGTATTGTAATAAACGCTGTTTGTTAAGATTTCTCACCTTATCTACTGAACTAAATCATGAAATTGTGCATACACGTTGTTAGAAGTACGTAGAAGGGATCTCATTAACGTGAGCGAAGCCGCGGGCGAAAGGTTACTAGGCGATAAGTAAACGAGTAACGCAAATAACTCATTACTTACCGCTAATTACCTAGGATTTGTTTTTCTTTTTAGTATACATAAGGTGTTTATGTTTCAATAAATACTATCGACACAGTAACATGAAGCTAATCGGAGATATTTTGTTGCGATGCTCCAATGTCAGGCCCTCATTAATATTGGCATATGATGTCACTTCAGTAGCTCTCGAGACTCGCAGATGTAACGCAAAGTTAATAAATAAATCGATTACCACAATAAGTCCGGTTGTATCGTCGGCTGTATGCACGGAACCCCGACTCCGCTGTTATGACAGCACCTTCGTTTAAAGGGCAGTATCTTTGGAACCGTAATATACTTAGAGGTAGAGGCTTGAATTTTTCACAGAATTGCCGCTATAACAACAAAATTAAAATCTAACGGAAACCATACAAAAAAGGGTTTTGACAGACAGATAGACAGACGGACAACAAAGTGATCCTAAAAGAGATCCGTTTTTTTCCTTTTGAGGTACGGAACCATAAATGTGTGTTGATGCGTTTGTAGTTAATAGTTTAATGGTGAGGAACCCTTCATGTGCGAATCATGGAATAATGAATCCCAATATTAGTATTGCTATTTGTGCCTAGTAGTGACTCCTTCAAACGAAGCCTAGACATCTTTCTGAGGAAAGGAACACAAGAAACTTGCCAGCTACCTATAATAAGTATATGCTATACTTACTGTTGAAATTTGGTACTTAAGTAGATTGTTAGCGCTTTCGATTGGGGCAGGAGACAGGAGCTCTTCAATGAAGATTTTCTTATTTGAACGTATAAAATGAATTTATTTTAAATTGAATTATATGTAATACAATATGAGTACAGATAGGTGTGGTGATTCGAATCGTAGATGTAATGGTATGAACGTAGCCGACGGTCCTCTATACAAGAGCCGCAGACGCAGCAACGTCACTCCGTTGATAGTTTCATTTCGCGTCGCTAGATGGCGTTAGTTGTCTAAACATGCCGGCCTCCTTGGAAGATAGTGATTTCTTCCAACCATGACTCGTCTATAATGAAGGGTTGTTCACCTGGTCAGCTTCCTCAGCCGTCGTTTGAATGGGTAGTGGACAGATCTTCGCACAGGCACGTCGAATGATCCCTTTTTCAGTACGTATTTCAGCAACTCGGGTGATTCCATCATTTCCAGGAATTAAACGAACAATTCTTCCCATTTTCCATTTTAGAGGTGGAAGATGGTCTTCTTTTATCATTACGAGACTGCCCATCTTTGTTCCCTCGCCATTGGTTTGCCACTTAGTCCGTCTATGTAATTCCGACACACATTCTTTGGACCAACGCTCCCAAAAATGTTGTCGAAGTTGCTCCACTCGATCGTAGCGTCCCAGTCGGGTACTGGCAGTCGAGGTAAGGTCTTCAGCAGCTGGTGCAGTCAGCGGGCGGCCGATAAGAAAGTGGCCTGGAGTGAGCGGCAAGTAGTCTTGGGGATCTGAAGATAGAGGTGAGAGGGGACGAGAATTCAATATGGCTTCTATTTGCGATAATACCGTGGTGAACTCTTCATAAGTCAATTTAGCATTACCTATTACTCGTCGCAAGTGGTATTTGCACCTGCGAATTCCACTTTCCCATAGACCCCCAAAATGAGCAGAAAATTTTGGTATATACCTTATACTTATATTATTTTCGCTAGCGAAATCAGAAACTACATGAGTACTATTATTAATGAGAACTGAGAGTTCCTTTTCAGCACCTACAAATTTTTTTCCGTTGTCGGAAAACATAATCGATGGCCTTTCCACGTCGTGATATAAAGCGTTTAAAAGCTAACAAGTAGTCCTGTGTAGACAAACTACCTACTAATTCTAGGTGTATAGCCTTTGTTGTAAAACAGACAAAGAGACAAATATAGGCTTTGACGAGTTGAGCACCTCTGCCTTTACGGTTTAAAATGAGCATATTCCCACTGTAGTCCACTCCGGTGAACATAAAAGGCAAACTAGGTTCGATACGTTCCTTAGGTAAATTGCCCATTAGTGGTGTCAAATTATCTTTCTTTAAACGGGCACAAGTGACACAGTTATGAACTACTTGCCTTGCTAAATTCCGAGCTCCAAGCACCCACCATCGCTCACGCATGGTCGATACCAGAAGTTGAGGGCCTCCGTGTAATAATCGTTTGTGTTCGTACGTAAACAAAAGCACTGAAAGTCTGTGTTTACTCGATAATAACATGGGATGTTTCTTGTCATAACTAAAACTCGTAGAATTATCTAATCTACCGCCTACACGAATCAACCCGTCATGGTCCATGAAAATATTTAATCCGTTTATTTTATTTACTGACTTGCACTTTTTAACTTTCACAGGTAAATTATTTTTAAGGTTATAAAATTCCTCGGGAAACGACTGTTGTTGACAGATACGCGTTATCATAATCACTGACGAGCGCAGTTCGCCGGCAGTTAGACAACCGGTTTTACGCTCGGACACCGGCTGGCGTGCATTATAAATAAATCGTAAACAATAAGCACCCATACGTTGTAGCCGGTGAAATGATGAAAACCTATCGAAATCAATCAAACTACTTTGGTTTGTGGAAACTACAGACATTACTTGTGATTTTAGCTCTGGAAGGCTGAGACAAACGGGGATATCGTAATTAATAGACCAAGTTGAGTCAGACTCGCGCAAAAATGCAGGACCGCCATACCACAAGCTAGCTTCTTCGTAATTAAGCGACTCGAGGCTAGCGCCTCGTGATAATAAATCGGCAGGGTTCTGTACACCTTGAACATGACGCCAGATGCTATCTCCCGTAATAGAATTAATTTCGGACACTCTATTTTGCACGAAAGTTTTAAGTAAATGCGGAGACATACGAACCCATCCTTGAACTATAGTGGAGTCCGTCCAAAAATAAACTTTATCAAAATTTAAGCGCAGAGAATTTATGATTTTTTGGTATAATTTTGCACCAACAAGAGCTCCACACAGTTCAAGCCTAGGCAAACTTATTGATTTGAGAGGAGCTACTTTAACTTTGGCACACAATAACCGGACGGTAAAATGTGAATCAAAATCATTAAATGTACGAACATAGGCACATGCGCCATATGCTTCCAAAGACGCGTCAGTAAATATGTGCAACTGTTTATAGCGCGAAGGTTCAGTCATTACGTACCGCGGAATCCTGATTTTATTTAAATGACTTAGGCCTGCACTAAATTCGTACCACTGCGATTTTATATCAGTTGAGACTTCTTCGTCCCAGTCCAACTTACAAAGCCATAGTTTTCAGTATTTAAACGATATACTTTAAGTGATTCGTTCTAAAGATAAAAAACGATTTTTCGCGACGGTATAGGACCCCCCAAAGAATCAGCTGATTCTTTCAAGGGTATTCGAACTACGAATCTACCGTTTTCATCGCGTGCAGTAGTTTCTTGGAATAATTTTTCGCATGTCATCATATTCAGGTCCTTTTTAGTCTCCACTGCAGGAGTACGACCCTCTCTGTACTACTAGGGCCATACTTGGCCAGAGCAGCCAAAGGACTTGGCCTACACTCTCCACGCTGGCCAGACGGGTTGGAGAGGTCTCTTAGATGTTTATAAGCTTTGTTTAGCTTGTATTTTCTAAGTCGCCTTCTACTACATCCACGGGAAGACTTGGAATGGTCCTATTCTACTCTGCCGGATACCACACGGCTATTCGCATGTATTATCATCTTTAGACATTATAGTAGGAGGATTAGAGATTTTTTCTAATTCCCAAAATTTGCGCAATTGGGATTCAATTTGCACAATATTGCACTGAACTTGTTGATTGCTACTATAGTTTTTAATAGGACCGGATATAATCCACCCTAGCTTGGAATCATGCAAGTAGGGACCAGAAGGAAGACGCATTTTGTTGTTATTTAAAAGATCCCAAAATACATCCGCGCCTATTAATAAATCAATCTCCGATGAGATGTTAAACGTGGGATCAGCTAGTAAAATATAGCTGGGTAACTTTATAGACTTGATATCAACGTCTATCGAAGGTAATTTCGAGGTAATGCTGGGAAGTACCAGGCATCTTAGACTAGTCTCAAAGTCACATGTTTTTGACCGCATATTAATATTACATGTGTGGGTGGATTGGGATGGGATAATGCTTTGCCCAACACCACAGATACGAATAGTGGACTGTTTTAATGGTACGTTTAAACGTTTAGATAGATTTTCCGTCAGGAAACAATTTTGGCTGCCACTGTCAAGAATTGCCCTAATAGTATGGTAATTATTTTCTGAATCGGCTAACTCGACGAGCGCGGTAGATAATAACACCGGTTGTAACGAATTCGACGTCATGGCACTACGATATTCATCCGATTTACCTGCACTAAGGCTATGCAAATCAGCTGAGAGGGCCGATGACGTAACAGGCGATGACAGCGGTTGCGGCTTTGCATTCTGCGCCGGACGCGCAGACGAATGACAAGGCGCAGTATAATCAATGTGAAGTAACGTATTATGTTTGCCACTACATAACTTGCAAGATCCAAACACACATTCGGTTGGTGAATGAGTAGCACGAATGCAATTGTGACAAACCTTTTTTTCTTTCACTATGTTCCATCTTTCTTGTACGGACAAGTTAAGAAATTTAGAACAAGTATAAAGTAAAGCTGTGCGTGCACTGGACCGGAATCGAAGCGGACGGAGCGGACGGATTTGTTGCTTTGTATGGCGCTGCGTGCACTGCATCGGCATTTCCGTGCCGAAGACCGGAATTTCTGCCGGTGACGTCACCGGCATCGGCAGTCGTCAGTGTTGCCGTTCATAAGAAGATCTACCCCTTATGGTAGAACTTTATATATTGGAATATTATTATGAATAACAGAGAATGGTAGAAACCTCATTTCGTAGGAATTCGATTTAGATCATCCATAACTTTTAAATTCATTAGCTAGTCATTCATTGTAGTCTTCCTTAATTACATATGTCGTGAATGAGTAAGACGAAAATACAGAGTGATGAAAATACTGACATTAAAAACAAAGATATAAATCAATGAACATTGGCTGCACGCACGAAAAATGTCACGTTCCAGACCAGCAACAGCAGCAGGAGTAGTAGTAGTATCTATCACGCATCTATCTCTCCCCGTTATCACATAAAATTATTGGCCGTAAACTGACTTTAGAGTCAACCAATTTTCAGAGTTCCGTAGTAAATAGTGAACCCTTACAGTTTCGCCATGTCTGTCCGTCCGTCCGTCTGTCCGTTCGTGGTTTTACTCATAGACTATAAGTACTAAAAAGCTGTAATTTGGTACGGATATGTATATTAATCATGCCGAAAAAAGTAGTAAAATAAAATATAAGGTTCAAGAATATAGTGAAGTTCAAAAAAATTTTTCTTCAATTCCCAAAGAATCTATCTTCATCTTTTAATAAATCAGCATATATTGTAATTTTCCATAGAGGAGTCTTTTAGAGTTCATATTATGCACCCATATCTTTCTCACTCCAGCCAGAGTAATGATTACCCAGTAAGGTATAGACATCGTGATGATCTAGATCTTAGAATATTTTTTTTTGTGTTTTGGTAAAGACAGACTTAATTATGACACAGACATAATAATGTGACAGGGCAGGTTGGTACAGGTTTAGGTGGTATCTTCTCTATCTCTATTATTATAAACAAAAGTCACCGCCGGTAAATAAAGCAAAGCGTTATGCTATATGTTAGTAACCACTTTATAGGATAGCGCTGTGTGGAGGGTTATACTCCGACCCCAAAAATTTTGTAACTTTTGCTGCAAAAATGTAACATTTCAGGAAACGAAACGTAACTTATGACTCAAGGGCCCTGGCAACACTGTAAAAATGCCGGTCCGGAATCCGAATGCAGTGAACGCACCCCACCGGCATTTTGAAAATCCGGCCGCTCCGGCCGCTCCGTCCGCTCCGATTCCGGTCCAGTACACGCACAGCTTAAATGATCACCTCCGCATAAAATGCAGGTTCGACCTTGAGAGCGATCGACGGATTTGTTAATCGATGTACCTTTCTTAGTGGTTGACACAGAACTATAGACATGTGTAGAAGCGACATGCTTCCTTTGATCGCTCGACTGTTTTGAATCAGTACGAAGTTTAGGATTTGTACTCGATGAAACGCCCTTATTACTAGCAGATTTGATCATGTCTAACATATCAGCGCGATTGCGAAGGACTAATTAAATCTTTTAATTCTAATCTACCCGAATTCTTACGCGAATCTGACAAAAGCAAGCCTTTATGATTTTCCCACTCACGTTCAGTAGCTTGATCGAGTTTAGACGAAACCAAGTAAATAATTAAGAGCGCACCAATGCGACCCGGCTGAAGCCATTTCGCACCCCGCGCCCCGCGCGAAAGCAGGATAGATCTAATGACCGTAACGCGTAAAAAATGAGAAGAAGATAGTGGGTAGGCACAAGCGGGTGTCCTAGAATTAACGGGCGTAAGCGCCAAATCACATAATTGTTATTTAAAATAAAAGTACGAGGTTAATGAGTAAAAAAACTTTGGCCAGATTTTAGAACTAGTTATTGCTAAGCTAGGAAACTAAAAATCATTTCTAAAGACCTTAGGGTTTCGCCGTTCTGACCACAAACATCAAATAAAGGGGCTATGTTTGCAAAATAAAAGTATCGAGGCTTTTGTTATTAATCGTGTTTTCAGGTTGGACAGTTTTAAGAAAATATGTTGAAGTTTTATATATAATAAATAACAGGCATGTAGTCGTTATAGATATAGACATCTAGACGAATGTTCATTGACAAGTTTCGCATTCGTGCCCTCTTAAGGTATCCCAAGAGTCAGTAGATTCATCTAGGGATTGCAAAGCGCGTAGGTTACGGAGTGTCGCATCTATCAGTTTTCTGATCTGTGACGGACATTCTTTGCTTAGCGACTGAGCATTAAACAACGACTTTACGTGATTTTGCACTAACAAACGATTATTATGGAACCTCTCCTCAACCAAGTCCCAAGCGTGGGCATAGTTAGGTGCCGTGAACTCTAAGGCACTGATGACTTGCAAAGCCGTGTCACAAAGAGATGATCTAAGGTAATGAAACTTATGGATCGGATCTAAGTCTTTACGCGTATGAATCATAGATAAATATAAATTTCTGAATTCTAACCATTTGTCGTATGAACCGTTAAAGGCAGGTAATTTAATTTCAGGTAGTTTAACCGTCACAGAACCACATGAAGATGAGGTTTTGCAACCGTCGTCTTGCTCGTTATGCTTAAATAAACACTTCGCGGCAGCCATCAACTTATAAAATATCGATTCAAAATCATCACTGTATTGTAGGTTTCCGATTAAATCACTTTCGCTAGCGACTTCTTCGATTTCAGCCTGAACATGGCAAAAATTTTTGAACATTTCAGACATTGACTCAACTCTCATTTTTAATTCCATTATATCTTGAGAGCTGATGTGTTCAGGTGATGTAAAATTAGAAATATATTTATCAAAATAAGTAAGACGACCTTTGAACACTCCGCGCCGTTTACGTAACTCAACAAGACGGTTATTGTAATTTGAATTTTCGTTAATTAGACACGGCGATTTCGATCTGGAACGACTTCCAGTCGCCTCAACATTAAGTTTCTGCTCACTATCACACATTTTGGTGGTCTATAGAAAAGCAAAGAGTACTTACAGTTCTGCGAATACCACTTGCAACACACACCAACGTAGGTACTAGAACAAAAAACACGGTATTAACACAAATCTAGGGGCAAGACGTTGGCAGGAACGATAAGAATAGCCTTGATGATCCCTGGAGATCCGTGTCGTATCTTCAGATCCAAGCCTTCTTCTCCGATTTAACGGCGATGAATTCGATTCTCGGTCGCAGTTCTCTCGAAGTATCCGGTGATGAAGGTCCAAATTATGTTAGCGCTTTCGATTGGGGCAGGAGACAGGAGCTCTTCAATGAAGATTTTCTTATTTGAACGTATAAAATGAATTTATTTTAAATTGAATTATATGTTATACAATATGAGTACAGATAGGTGTGGTGATTCGAATCGTAGATGTAATGGTATGAACGTAGCCGACGGTCCTCTATACAAGAGCCGCAGACGCAGCAACGTCACTCCGTTGATAGTTTCATTTCGCGTCGCTAGATGGCGTTAGTTGTCTAAACATAGATGTATTCGATAAACCGCATTAATATTTTCACATAAAAATTAAAAAGAAAAAACAGTAATTTTTCGGGGTTCCCCATACTAAAAACTGAAACTCAATTTTTATTTTATATCATACTTGTGCGGTATCTATCTATGGATAGGTCTTAAAAAATGATATTGAGGTTTCTTATATATTTTTTTCTAAACTAGTTTGCGAACTCTAAAATAATAAAAGTAAAAAAATATATGATGTACATAACCATGCAAACTTCCACCGAAAATTTGCACGAGATCTAGTAAGTAGTTTTTTTATTAATACTTCATAAATCGTAAACCGCAATTATCTTTAGTTCAGTTAATTTTTTTTTTTAATCATTACATTTCTTAAACATAAACCTTATGCATAAACCGTGAACTTATATTACATGTTACTTGCTGAACCCTTCATGGGCGATTCCGACTCGCACTTGGCCGGTTTTTTTTATTTATAGCTTGTTTCTATTTATTTAGATCGGTATTTATTTATAAGTTTTAATGAATTTATTCGGTAATTCGTAGTTTTTTGTAAAATACTGTAATAACAGTTTAATTATACACATATTTTCGCACGTTCCCTCGAGTGGCTTTTACGATAAGCACGCCAAATAAATAAAAAATACCTAATTCTCTATGAACGAGATATTTATTATATAAAATAATTGGCGAGCCAATCGTCGCGGGGTCATGATGGAAAACGATATTTTTCAGATTGACCTGGGTCTTAGACGTTTATCTCTATAAGTTCTATTATAAAATATAGTACCGTCAAAGAATATTATACACTACGCGACCGCCACGGGACGGCTCGGTCAAGGGCTGTCATTGTTGTGTTTGCGTGTCTCGCACGGCTTGCACGCAAGTGAGTAGCGACTAGTGAGATTTGATTACCTCCGCGTTTTTGAACAATACTCGTAATCATACCCGGTCGTGGGACTTATTGTTGTGTTTATGGCTGTGGCAGTAATCAAAAACAGAAAAAAATATATATACGACTACAATTCTTTCAATAGTGAGAAATATTAATAAAAATTATAAAAGTAACCGAAAAAGCCAAAAATATTTAAGAGTAAGCAGTTTGTAAAAATATATAATAAAAGTTGATTTAAAACTAATGAAAACAATTAATTTCGTTAGTAATTGACATTTTACTTTAAAAAAATATTTAGACTTCAATCCTACGTATAGACCTCTTTTTTCTTGTTTCTCAACCCTAGCACTAACATGTTACACGAACTTTCACGTACAGGGAGTGTCACCGCTGTGGTATCGTTGAGTTAGTATCCTACGATACACGTTCACGATTTACTGTGGAGCTAACTCAATTTAATATTTTCCTAGAGCTATCCCATTCTGAGAAAATGCTATATTCGCAGAACCTCCTCTGTCATTTGGTACCTATTCATCCAATTTTCATTTGAACTTTCCGAACAATTTATTAGGTATGGACCGGTCGTCATCATCACCAGCTTTAACGACCCCTGAAAGAAAGAAACTCTATTTAGCAATAAATAGAATAAAGTTAATTATTGACATGTATCAATCAGCCTCGTTTTGTTTACGCCATCCTGTGTATATCTATTTGGCCTTCGCGTTTCCAGTTGTTTTTAATAGGCTTGAACTCGTCGACCGGCATTTTCTAATTTTGTATGCCCTTTATTACATTCCTTAGCAATTTTATCGCATAGGTAAACATTAGAGAAATATTATCATTACTAGTATTGTAATAAACGCTGTTTGTTAAGATTTCTCACCTTATCTACTGAACTAAATCATGAAATTGTGCATACACGTTGTTAGAAGTACGTAGAAGGGATCTCATTAACGTGAGCGAAGCCGCGGGCGAAAGGTTACTAGGCGATAAGTAAACGAGTAACGCAAATAACTCATTACTTACCGCTAATTACCTAGGATTTGTTTTTCTTTTTAGTATACATAAGGTGTTTATGTTTCAATAAATACTATCGACACAGTAACATGAAGCTAATCGGAGATATTTTGTTGCGATGCTCCAATGTCAGGCCCTCATTAATATTGGCATATGATGTCACTTCAGTAGCTCTCGAGACTCGCAGATGTAACGCAAAGTTAATAAATAAATCGATTACCACAATAAGTCCGGTTGTATCGTCGGCTGTATGCACGGAACCCCGACTCCGCTGTTATGACAGCACCTTCGTTTAAAGGGCAGTATCTTTGGAACCGTAATATACTTAGAGGTAGAGGCTTGAATTTTTCACAGAATTGCCGCTATAACAACAAAATTAAAATCTAACGGAATCCATACAAAAAAGGGTTTTGACAGACAGATAGACAGACGGACAACAAAGTGATCCTAAAAGAGATCCGTTTTTTTCCTTTTGAGGTACGGAACCATAAATGTGTGTTGATGCGTTTGTAGTTAATAGTTTAATGGTGAGGAACCCTTCATGTGCGAATCATGGAATAATGAATCCCAATATTAGTATTGCTATTTGTGCCTAGTAGTGACTCCTTCAAACGAAGCCTAGACATCTTTCTGAGGAAAGGAACACAAGAAACTTGCCAGCTACCTATAATAAGTATATGCTAATGTTGCTTTGACATTTTTAAATAAGTTACAAAGAGATATTTGAATAAACTTGTTACCCCATTGCAACAATCAATACATTAGTAGAGTGCAAAAGTACAAAACTTTGTAGAGGTCTCACTAGAATTTCTAATTTCGAAAAAATGTTTCACTCTCATAATTTTTTTGAGTCACCTACTTTTGTATGATTTTAACCTTTCATATCACAACTTCAACCAAACAACTGAACAATTGTGATGAAATTAAACGGGACCAACTTAAAAGCATACTGTTTCAAACAAAAAAGAAATATAAATCGGTTCATAAATCGCGGAGTTCTGAGGTAACAAACATTTACAAAAATACAACGGAATTGACATTCTCCTTTTTTTTAAGTCGGTTAAAAATCTTCAATTTTATTCCCGAGCTGAGTCGCTCCTTCAAGGACAAGAAAAGCTTACTACGGTATAACTTGGGTGTCACAAACCGCTCTTCTCTCCATTTGTCTGGGAAATAAGAAAAAACCGGACAAGTGCGAGTTACCTATAAAAACGGCAAAAAAATCATGTCTGTTGTATGAGAGCCCCCTTTAATATTTTTTTTTATTGAATTATTTATTTTTAAATTGAATACATAACAAAATATTCTGTGAATATTTCAAGCTGTTGTCGTTATCAATGTCGAGCAAAAATAAGCAAAAAAAGACACGTTTGTTGTATGGGAACCCCCTTAAATATTTATTTTATTCTATTTTTTAGTATTTGTTGTTATAGCGGCAACAGAAATACATCATCTGTGAATTTTTTTACCTTTTTACTCCAAATTTACTTATAACCTGCGTTGCAGCCATTTTTGGAAACAGTATTTACTATAAAATCTTACCATCGTTATCTAAAATTCTCTTTCGACTCTTTTGAATATAAATTTGGATGAACACAATTGGGATCAAACCTCGTTGCCTGTTAGGTGCGGTGGCTTAGGTTCGCAAAATTTCCAATAAGTATTACATTACCAGCATTCTTGTCCTCTACACACAGTATTGAAGACTTTTCTAAAAGAATTCTTAAAAATCTTGACTTCAAAATTAGTTATAAATTCCCAAGCCAAGCCAAGAATGCTTGGTCATTGAAATTTACAAATTTTAAATGTCCTATGGAACGGGCCGCTTTGCGGTTTCACCCAGATTAATTTAATTCAGTCATCTGGTAGTGCTACAGAGCGAGCCCGTGTCCTAGCTGCTGCGGAATGGGAGACCAGGCTATGGTTACAAACCCTACCTTCTGCCAACCTTTGGCTTTATTGGAGACGAAACCTTTCGTCTGGTAGCTAAGACTAGGCGCTATTTGTACGGTGCCACTACATTGCCCCTGCGGCGATGGCGTTGGTAACATAGGCCATCACGGTCTCTCTTGCCGCAACAGTTCTGTACTGCCGTTTAGAGCCGCTCTAAACAATTTAATCCACCGGGCTCTTGCTACCATCAACATGCCAACATCTTAAAACTACACAAACCAGTTAAAAAAAATTAAATACTCTTCAAGTAAAGAATTTTTTTTTTTTCAGTTCTTGTCAGATTTAATAAAGTACTCTCACAATACGGTCTAACTAAAAAGGACGGTATTATTTTGCTCTATTAATTCTCTCAAGGCTTTTCCCAAGTCTAAAAACAACTTTAGGAAGACTTAAGTATGTAATTAATGTATAGGTATGCATATGTAAATTTTCTCTGAACAAACTTCGCGTTTCTTGCTAATTCATTGTTATTATTTAACAGCTATAACACATTTATCTTATCACGATCCGCACTTAACTTTTATTATTCTTAGTTGTATGTGTTTACCACTGTCGTGGTCCGCTGGCATTCAAAAGAATATTTTATACAATGTCATCACGATGTGCAAGTGCCGTTGATTGCATGTCGATGTGCATTGATGCGTCCTATTATTACTTACTAGCCTTTGCTGCGCGTGACTTTGGCCGCCTAATTTATGGCCTATATGCTATTCAAATGTAACAATGACAAATACCTGAAGTAATAAGTATTTGTGTCCGGTTATCATCCTCCCATGTCGATTGACAACTTCTAATCCGTTAGGAGTTGGGAGATAAAGGCCAGTGGCCTGGTTAAAATATTATTATTATTATTATTCCGTCAGATAGATAAGCAAAAAATATTGGCTACGTATTTTTCTTTTGTCAATTAAACAATGATAAAGATAAAGACGTCATAATTGGATAAAAAGTGTAGTGACGTCATACCGAGTTTTAACGGGCTGTATCTTTATCATTTCGTGTCCTTTCAAGACCCATAACATTCTAGAATGCTAATGGGTCTCCTAGGATGTTTTTTAATGCAGGTCTTCAGAGGTAATGTACAAAAGAGTACCTATATATGTCCTTTTTGATTATTTCACAGACGGATTAACTATATATTTTTTAGGAAACTTTGAAATGAATGCGTTTAGTTAGACTGATAGCTCATTCTTCAGAACATTCAGGTGAGTTGATGATGGAAAGTAAATCTCCTCGACGGCCATGACGTACTCGGTGATACTTCAAATGTCATATGCAAGTATATACCTACAGAGGTGTTCGTTCGAGTTATTTATTGTTTGACAAAACAAAACTCATGGTAGAGGTACGATATAACGTTAGGAGTAAGAATGTAATATTATGATAATTAATGTGTTCTAAGATACTTATTATATAAACGTTTAATCTTGAATGTTAACCTGTAGAAATTGAATTGGAGCGGAAAGCAAAGACTTGAAACATTTGGCGTTGGATTCCTCAATCGAATTTTCTCAAAAGTTAGGTACTGGGTAAATGGTTCTTAGACTATTCGGACAATAAAGAGTTAGTTTTTACTTTAAAATTAGTTTTTAAAAGCCTATGCTGACCCACCCCGTAACAGCCTCATCAACTCCATCATGGACCATAAGCTCTTGCAGGCGTTACAAATGCGGCGCTCGTTTTCTCAATCTTGACTTGACAAATAAACAAACAAACTGACTTTCGCATTTATAATATTACTAGCTTTCGCCCGCGGCTCCGCCCGCGTCAATGTCGATCCCTCGGGAATAGTGCTTTTTCCCGGGATAAAAGGTTGCCTATGTCCTTCTCCGTACTCCAGAGAACTTGTATGCAAAATTTCATAATGATCAGTTCAGTAGTTACGGCGTGAAAGCGTAACAAACAAACAAACAAACAAACAAATAAACAAACTCACTTTCGCATTTATAATATTAGTAAGGATAAGGATACTAGCTTTCGCCCGCGGCACCGCCCGCGTCAATGGCAATCCCTTGGGAATAGTACTTTTTCCCGGGATAAAAGGTAGCCTATGTCCTTCTCCGTACTCCAGAGAACTTGTATGCAAAATTTCATGCTGATCGGTGCAGTAGATACGGCGTGCAAGCGTAACAAACAAACAAATAAACAAACTCACTTTCGCATTTATAATATTAGTAAGGATAAGGATAAGTATATAAGTATAAGTAAGGATAAGTAAGGATTTCACAGAATTTTACTGATAAAGTTATACGGAATGCGTATAAAAGATTTGGAACTTAAAACTGTGTTGTTTATGTTTATACAAAAAATCCTCGTTTATGTATAAACATATTTATTATAAAAACCTAAAGAAACTGAGCCCTGCTTACCCGAAACACCGTGAGATCTTTTCACTTACCTTTGTAAGTTTCTTTTAGAGTTTGAAGAACTTCACAGGAATCTCTGATACAATCATTTTTGGTCGGCCTCATCAGCCTGGTCAGGTTTTCTGCGAAACTAAAATAAAGAAGGCTTAGCCAGCTAGACCTTACCGCAGATTGAAGTGGAGGAATATTGCTTAGTCCCGACCCGACCCTCTCTGTACTACTAGGGCCATACTTGGCCAGAGCAGCCAGAGGACTTGGCCTACACTCTCCACGCTGGCCAGACGGGTTGGAGAGGTGTCTTAGATGTTTATAAGCTTTGTTTAGCTTGTTTTTCCTAAGTCGCCTTCTACGACATCCACGGGAAGACTTGGAGTGGTCCTATTCTACTCTGCCGGATACCACACGGCTAGGCTTAGTCATGCACATTAATGCTAATTAAGGTTTCAACGTGAACATCATCATGACTCGCAAGCAATTCTAGAAAGATCATTGCTGACACCGGTCATAAGTCGGTGTCACACTTTATCAGTCTTATGTCTTATTATAACCGAAACAAAAATAATATATTTATTTGCAAAAACGTGATTTTAACTGCATATACGTACCTATGTGTATAATTAGCGATGAGTAAATGAATATGTAACATATTTACCAACTTGAGCCCTAACATGTTTACTACTGCCTTAGTTATAGGTATTATTGGCGCCAGTTTTTGAAGGGTGGTATTAGCGATAGATAGAATATTTGTAATAAGTAGGTAATTCTCAATTATTTTCCAGCCTATCTGATGTAGTGTAAGAAATAGAAGATGTGGCGACCTCTTAGGAGAGGTCCAGCCAAAGAAAAAAATAAATAATTATTAAGATATAGGTATCTTATGATTTATTTATTTTTATTTATTTATTTCTTTGGCTGGAAAATAATTGAGAATCATTTTTTACAAATATTGCCACTTCCAGCATGACAATGTCGGAAGTGTGAAGAATTTTTGTTCCTTAAATAGCGGTTTACAACTATTTTTTTAATACTCACAGTACTTACAGTTTCCCAACACATACGAGAGTAAGGGCAAATCACAAAGATATATGAGACAAATACATTACACAGACATTAACAAAAAACAACTCTTTATCGTAGAAATAAATAAATATAAATATATTGGTGCTATTTAAACGGTTAGCAGAATATTCGTAATCTTCTTAGCAAAAAAATGTAATCGGTCAGCCTAATATAGCTAGTTGGGCAGCAACTTATGGTCAGCAAAACTTATTTTCTGCCCTCCGTCGTTCCAGGTGGAAAGCGAAAGAAAAAACATTTGGATAACAAATGTGTTCTCTGCTGCCCCAATAGTAAAATCTGCTGCCCATATAATTATTCAGCAGCCCAATTAATTACTTTTCTATAAATATATAGAGACATATCACACAAATTGAGCTAGCCCCAATAATGTATGGTACGTGTGGTACATAATGGTACATAATCAATCAGGGCATTGAGTAGTGCCACAGGCTGGCTGGTGGCGCGTGCTGCGCGGTGTTCGAGCACCGCGGCCGGCACGAGCAGCGGACGGATACGTCACTGCTTGAACACAGACGGGGCATAAAAGCGACACCTAGCCGGAGCTAATGGGTTGTCCATTTTTCAGGAAAAACACAATAAATAATCGGAGCTAATCCTACTGTACGCACTCTCTTCCGGTAGCGAGTGCGAGGGGTTAGGATAGTAGGATTCCTTTGGCTATTTGGAGCCGAAGAGGGGTCGGGGCGGGCTTGTGCGATGTCAAGCACGTCTAAGGATGTCTACGACGTAAGGCGTTATCGTGTAGATTGGGGGAGTAGTTAGCAGCTTGCACTACTAACGGGTTAGGATGGCGTGCGGAATTCTCAAAGAAGCGTTAAGGGGCGTTTTTGAGATAGATCTCAAAAACGCACTTACTTTACACTTATAATTTTGTGTCCAAAATGATGCATGTTTATGTAAATGTCATATAGGTGAAAGGTAAGTGATGCGCACGACACACTACACCATTCCTAATACAAACAGTATAAACTATGTAATCCGATCAGTAGAAAGGTCATCTTGATAACACAACTATATTGCAGCTGGTTGCCGGAAACTCCTATCACATCCATTTTTAATAATTAATAGTACGTTTAATAAGTCTAAGAAATAAATAAAAAAAAATTATAAATATTAGTCATGACAGTCTATGGACTGAGTTGTGTTGAGGAGAGAAGAAGGTCATATCGCAAGGAAGGCATTGGTTTTGATGGTGAATAGAACCCGGAACAGAGGATGGCCTAAGAAAAGATGGATGGATTGTGTCAAGGAGAGCATGGACAAGAAAGGAGCGACAAAGTATATATATATAGGTGGGGACGGATCAAAATGGAGAGAAGTGACATACTGTGCCGACACACATGAAAAGTGGGATAAGGTAAAGGAAGAAGTGAAAGTTTAGTGTTGTATTTAGTTATAAAGTATGTAGTAATTAGAGTATATCTAATTCAATAAAACCCATATAAAAATATTGTAGGTATGACTTCCTACATATTGACCTAGGAATAATATGGATCGGGCGTGAGGAACGTCAAAGTGAAGCCAACTTTGGTTACATGTGTGCAGTATAGGGTGACCATTGTCATCAAAAATTACCCAATAATTAGGGTAAATAAATTGTGAGTGGTACTGATGCCTAGTAGCACTAATATTATTCTTCTATTTTTTTTTCAAAAAGTAACATCTGTACCAGGTACTTAACATTAAAAATTCATAATACTTCTCTGATACAGATGTTACTTTTTGTAAAAAAATCAAACGAAAAATAATATTAGTGCTACTAGGCATCAGTACCACTCACAATGAACAAGCGCCTCTCTCTTTGATATTGAGCTAGCTCTTGTCGGTATGATTGAGTCGAAGGAATTATTATTTTTTGCGGAAAATTAAGGAGTAGTTTGCCATTGCCGTCTCCTTTTCACACACTAGTGAAAAATCCACTAGTTTACAGGTTGACTTGCGATGTGTCCCTTCACCGAAAGCAGGTAGTTGTCGACGGAAATGTACCTACTTGAGACAGATTGATCTACAAACTCAAAGGTTGATCTACAAACTTGAAAAACGACGGGCAGGCCGGGGAACGAACCCGGGTTCTTCGCTTATAGGTCTTGCTCAGACGTTTATAGCCATGTAATTATTTTACATCGAATTTTAAATTACACAGCCCGGAATTTTAACTTATAATCTTTGGCCAAAGAAGACTTTCCTCGTGATGATGCCATCGAAATACTACTCGCTGTTTCATTCAATGCTATTATAATTATTGTTTCAGTAACTAACCGGCTTTTGTTTAGTCTAGGTAGACTCTCTGGGAAAGCAATGAATATAAACGCATGATTATTAACAATATTAAATAAATCTTTATTTAACAACTTAACATTATCACTTGCCTTTAGTCCCGAGGCACCTCAACCCGATAACAAGTAAGGAATGTTTTGATTTGATAGCACTACTTATCAGCCTTTTAAATATTTAATATGTATGAACTGTTACAGTTACATAAAAATGGTTTGTCAGCTTTACTCGTTAAATACGTAGATACATTTTTTGTTGCTCTATCAACAGCTGTACAAATACTCAAACTTATGCTGCGCGAACATAGGCGACTCTAGCGAACATTCTAGTAATCATTACTATTCAAGCTCATTCAAACAAGAGCATGTAATCTATGTTGATGCATGAACACGAAATATTACAGGCGTCGCGGTGATGACTCAGTTCCAGAAACGATGCAGCAAACAGGTTCCACCAGTATCTAAACCCAGTCAACCGTGCCGAAACACAAATTCCTAATGATTACTCACGATGCCTTTCATTATTTACGTTCTTATGTCACACTCATAATAATATCTCATAATAAACTTTTGACGTAAATCACTCAGTCCAACAATCAAGGTCACATAGCCGCGGTGTTCACTGGTCATGGCGACGGAATTTTGGCCAATTCAGCGGGATCGAAGGCGTCCGTTGATTGAGCAACGCCGGGCCTGTAGAAACGACGGGCCTACGCAAACAGGTAGGAGTACAGGACGGTGGCCACGATACCCAGCAGCAGCGGCAACTTCCACGAAGACAACAAACTCGCCTGTGAGTCTGCACCGGCGCTAACATTGGCGTCACCCCAGTTGTACTGCTTCTTTTTCACCTCGACGCGCTCCTCCGCTACGAGTGTTCCAACCTTGTATTTCAGCATTAACTCCTTGGCGTCAAGGCTGTGGCCGACGTCCTCGAACTCCTCCGAGGCGTCCTTGCCGGACACGTTGATCAGGACTTCGTGTCCTCCGGGATGCTCGTCAATGAACTGGGTCACATTGTAAACGTCGTTTTGTATGATAAAGAACACATTTTTGGCGTTGCCGCTGTCTGCGACCTCTTTCCTCGTGAACATTTTCTCTGCCATGTTTGCTTATGTTCGCGCAACGTGCTTGCGGCGCGGGCGGCGTGCGCAGGAGACGGTACTCGGTCCCTCACTGCTCAAGTCAATTACCGCTCGGCCGGCCGCCGCGAGCTCGGCCCCGCGCCTCCCGCGTTGATAACGATATTTATCTCGTCTGTGACGTGTACTAGCGACGATGACTCCGCAATTAATTGACATGCTCTTGCCTTCCAAGTATGGACCACTCGAAACGTATACAGTGTGCATTTAGTGCGCCTTCACGACACAACATTCGATAGTGTCACATAAAACAACAGTGATCATAATAGGGAGTCCCATCATACCTATACACATTTTGAAAATATTTTCATATGACATATTCGTATATAAGCAAATATCGGTAAAAAAATGTTTAGTAAGTAAACTTCTATTTTGATATCGTTAAGTTAATTGAACTTAATGAGCCTTAATTTTATCATCATTGTCTGTAGCCGTGGTCTGTAGCAATGCGGGAAAAGTTAAATAACATTTGCGGTTGAGATTAGTTCTTGCTAGCAGTTTTCCCGCGACTTCGTCCGCTAAAATTATAGCCTATGACGCCCGCTGAACGAGCTGCAAGGACGGGACTCAGACTTCTTCTTAGCCTCGTTTATCGTTAGTCCAACTCGTTTCCAATTCCTTATAATACTTATTACCACCCTCAATTCATACTAATATTATAAATGTGAAAGTAACTCTTTCTATCTGTCTTCTTTTCACGCCTCAACCATTGAACCAATTTGGTATGGAGGTAGTTTGAGGCCTGAGGAAGGATTTAGGGTACCTACCTTTTATATCGGGAAATGCTACTGTTCCTGAGGAATCGATATTAACGCGGGCGGAGCCGCGGGCAAAAGCTAGTATACAATATATATTCAAAATTCACATTCAAAAACTTGCAAGGTTATTAGTGTTTTTCAAGTAAGTAACCTGTCTGAATAAAATCTCGGGAGCGGTGCGAAAGTCTTTTATTTAAAATCCAAAAGAATAAAAATCTGTGACTTTTAATGGGAACGTATCAAAGGTTTTATTTAAAATCCATTGACATTGCGTAAACATTAAAAACTAAAACCAACCCTAACTAAAAATTAAAATTAAACTCAAACTATTTAATAATAGAAACCAACAAATAGAAACCTAGAGATAAAAAATGTCCTACAAATCACTGCCCTGCGGAAATGGACCTAGAAGGCTGGCGGTATTGCCACGTTGTATGGCAATCCCTTGTGCAAAAAAAAATCCAGCCCTCTGATCATTTGACACCTCTTGTCGAAATAAACAACATTTTAATCGAGTAATTAAGTAAGTCCAGTCATCCGATTTATAAAAAATTGGGGAGTAGCGCCGCCCACCCCCGTCACTGTACTGCATTACCGGCTAAACATGCATGCCCCAGCGGATCATTTTAGTCGAATTTATTAGTTGCTGCTAAATGTTGACTTGTGAATTGTGCTCGACCAGTGATATCCATTATTTGGCAGTGGCGAGTATTTTAGTGCTAGAATAGTCGCTACTCGACTCAATACTAGCCGTGTGCAAAGGACGATATGGGCAACTAAATATAAATGGGCCGGCCAGGACAACAAGGGTCTTTTCTTTCCTTGCTTGTGCTAAATATGGACGTTAGGGTGTTCGAAAGGCGATGATGGGACGGTCTTAAATGACCTTAGGTACATGATTTAAACATTATTAATATTTTACTTAAATAACAACTGAAATAAACAAATAAAATTAAAGATTGTTTTTAAAACTTTATTTAAAAACAACATGACAACATTATTATTTAAAATACATACTAAGTACTTGCCTAAGGTCATAACATTAGGTAACGTTCGCATCATATTACTATTCAATATTCCAAACGTGGAAACCAGTCGAGTTGCGCAAACATGCTCGCCGCACCACATACCACACAACACGCGAAACTACACACATAGAGCATGCCGAATCACGTCGTCCAAAACTTGTTCATTGACTATGTATTTTATCAACCACTAGCCTATCCAACACCAACCGCACCGCGATTTATGCTAAGCGAGTGTCACCGTGACACTGCAAATTCTTAAACCTGTCCACATTCCTCATGACACTGTCATATCACTATGAAAACAAGTAAAAGTACAGCAACATGGATGCGAGTGCCAGGATGATGGGCGGTCCCCAGACATGGACGATGCCAGCCACGGTGAGCGTGTCCTCGCCGCCCGCCCAGGCTGGGCCCGGCGTCCGCACCTCCCACTTATCCTGCTCCACGAGCTCTCCGACGTGGAACTCCTGGCGCCACATCCGCGCGTCTTCGCTGTGTCCCACATCGTGGAAACATTGCGAGGCATCCTTTCCAGCGTTGTCGATCAGCACTTCAGGCCCTCCCGGATGGTCTTCTAAGAACTTCGTGACGTTGTAGACCATGTTATCGATGATGATCAAGGCATCGTCGCGGCGGTTGTGGGCCGCGACCTCCTCGCGGGTGAACCGGCGGAGCGTCATGGCATCTGTGACGGCGGCGGCGGCCGGGGTACTGCGCGGTGCGCCTGCGACGGCCTACGACTGAGCCGCTGTTCGCTCTACCATCGACCACACTACAAACGCGACTAAGCGTTCACCGACCACTTAACGACCGTAGACTACGGTAGGCTCTTGAGCTTACTCGATGAAATATACCGTCAATTTGGTAAATAATATAAAATCCAAATTTTTAGGAGAGATCACATATCGCATCAGCACCTTCTCAAGTGTTGCAGATGTCCATGAGCAACAGTGACCACTTTCCATCAGGTCTCGTATGCTCGTTTGCCTTAAAATATACACAAAAGAGTTCCTCAATTATCTTTTTTATACTTACGAATATCTTTTTCTCCTGGTTTCTCTAATTATAAATTTTATAAATATAATAACCGTAACAATCGCTTTCCCTTTTTGGCTAGACCGTAGTTATGGTGATTAAGTATGCGTGTGACAAAACTAAAATGTTTAAAAAAAACCTGCATACATTGAAACCACAAATCATACACAAGTGCATTACTTGCAGCAACCTGTGCTACCTTCTCATATTCCATGTATTAGGTCACATGGTGTAAAATCATATTACCTCTACAATTCAAAAAGGTATTCTGTAAAGTAAAGTACTAGCTGGTACTAGCAGTATATTTATCTGAAGTCTACGTGTGTAGTTATCCTCGGCAAAGTCCATCGGTTATGTCGCGCTTGTTGTTATCCTGTCACCTGTGACCTTGCCAAAATGCCAAGTAATAGTAGGCGGTCAAGAAATCTACAATTAAAATTAGAATAATTGCCTCGTGACCTGAACAGGTGCTGTTTACTTCTAACGAAAATACAAACCTCCTATATATTTATATTATATCTAAGAGGTTATTATTTTCGTTACACGAGGCTTACACGTGATACTATTCGAAGTTTCTTAAAAAGTCAGCCCATGAATATGAACAACTTTTCCTATGGGAACAATGCGGGGATCAAAAAAGAAATCGCCAACCCCATACAAACTGGCCGGCAGAACTATTTTGTACGGAAATGCCGATTTTTTGAGTTCCCTGCATTGGTCCCTTCGGCCACACGGGTTTTGGAATCATGCAAGTTATTCATATTGATGGTTGTACCTATACCTACTTAACAAACTATTTAATTCTAATGGCAAAATGAAAAACAGGAAAAACGAAAAATCGCAACGAGCTAATTGAATTAAAATTTGATTATAAGGATAAAATATTGAGTACTCTCCTCGTATCCGCGAAAAAGTATATGACCCGTCACGCGTGGCGCGGGGGAATGCAACGGAACGTCGTATTTATACTCGCGATTTTCCTCGACGAATTCCGTGAAAACTAGCGTCTAGATACGCACTAAGAAAATTTGTGTAATGAGATAGCGTAGATTAAGATCTAACTAGTGACATTCAGTAATAAAATGTTATATGCTGTGACCTCTACGAATAAATGAGTGACCTTATGATTTTTGGATATTCAAAATGTAGATATATTTTGAATGTTTTTTTTTTAAGTTTTAACAGTCATTGAGCTTTTGATAGGGGATGGGATGTCATTCCAACATCTTGTCGCAGCATATTTAAAACTACCACGGAATGCATAATGCAGCAGAATGCAAAATGCAAAAGCCTGAAACACAGGGTGTTTTTCACCTTAGCTCAGGCAAAACTTTGTTTGTACCTATTAATGTATGTTTATATTGTGATATGTTACCACCTAAGAAATTTAATAAAGATTTTATTTATTTATTAATTATATATACGGCGGCAGAAATACATCATCTGTGAAGGTTTCGGCTGTCTAGTTATCACGGTTCATGAGATGCAGCCTGGTGGCGGACGGACGGGCGAACGGACGGACGAACGGATGGACGGACGGACAGACGGACGGACAGACGGACAGGCGGACAGACAGACGGACGGCGGGGCGAGGTTAATGGGGTCCTGTTTTTGCCCTTGGGGTACGGAACGCTAAAAACTAAAAGAATAAACTACATAAGTGCCACAATGTGTTGACGGTGGATGACATAGATTTGTGTTATGATCTTGTGTTGGTTGTTCTCCTGTATTCTCATTATTTGTGTCTACTTATAACTCGATAAACAAGAACAATTGTTAAAGTACCCACATGTTTTAATATTACTTTCTTACATGTTACTAACTTGTTTGAATTGTGAACATAGATTCATTTAAAGGTATCTATAAGATACTTTAACTTACATAAATATACATAATCTTACTTACATAAACAAAATATACACACAAAACAATAGAGAGGGCTCTGATAAAAGACCAAAGGCAGAGAAAAAAGAACTAAGAAGAAAATAAGTTAATAACTAAGAGAAAGTGTGCTTTAAAAAGGTTTTTGAAACGCGGACATCAACATATCGCAGGTGCCATGATCTGCGGGCGCATGTGAGCGTGAGATTTCCATAGAAGTACAATTTTTTTTAAATCTATGGAGATTTCGCATCAGCTTTTTTATGTCAATTTTGTGATTCAAGCTTTATAACCCCAATATATAAAATAAGATGAGGGTTTGGAGTATATATTAATGCGTATTAACTTAGACATCCTACTCCAGTACAATGACCCTCTGAGATATTGGAGCACAGCATTTACGCGTTTTCATCGTCAGAAAAGTTAGGAAATGCTAATTCAGTTCATCTTAGGCGGTGGGGACGTGCTGACTGAGCTTTTCTATATACGCCTTCGGGCGGGGTGTTTTACATAATTACAAATGCAAATTAATCATTTATTTACAAAGCATAACAAAAAGGAAAGGATAAGGCAAAGGCACCGCGCATTTATTTTCTATTCTAGAAAAAAGCAATTGATTGTCAATGTCTGTTCAGTCCGTGTCCGTTGTCAATGTCAAAACTACGTCATTCCCACATAACTTTTGAATACAAGTGTGAGGAGCAAAACAATTTTATTTTTCTGTTCATGTATATGTTTCTAGTCGTGTTTTTTTTCGTTTATTTAAGTTTTTTTATTTTTATTAGTTTATAAAAACATGATAGGTGTGTTTATGTACATATTTGAGTTGAAGAAAGAAGTTCTGCTCGGTTTATCGCTGTCCGTTCTGTATATAACCTATTATCTGGTGGAAGCAGTCAAGGTAAAACATATTATCCAATTGGAAAGATGATTCATTTTCCATAGCTTCGGTCCTGTATTGAAAAAGGTGACTTTTATTACGACCCGATGTCTCTGAAAAAGGCATTTTCATCAATGCTTTGGCAGTAAAGTATAGTACATTAACAGAATCGACATTATTTCCAACTTTACCTTGTACTCTCCTGCTGCTGAATATATTGTTTGTTTTATTGACTGCAAGTAAGTCGTTACTGAAATAACTGCTGAATTCGTTTAGGTTTTTGTTGTAGTACTTCCCATATATATTTAAAGCAAACTTTTGGACATTCAATAGTAATAAAATTCAAAAATATATGAAATGAATATTTATAGTGCAATTTTATGACTGTTAGATTAAGTTTTCTGGTGAAATATAATTAGCATGGAAATTACCGTTCATAAGGTTTCTACTACAACGCCCAATGCGGACACCATTTGTATAAAATTCAATTGACTACTGGCTACTGTCGTGACAATGGGGAATGTCCTTGGGTGTACCAATTTATTTTGGACTTAGTTATTTTTTACCTTATTGTGTACATATAATTTCTTTTTTTTCCTTTAATTTACCAAATTCTTAAGATTTTACAGAATACCATTTTATAGCCCTGTGATTGTTGTCATCTAAACCACTGCTTACAGGAGTGTATTATTGAAAGCAACATGCATTAACGGGCACTCACAATATTTAAAATTACAAATTTTGAAAACTAACGAAATATTAAATTTTATCAACATTCTTCATTGTGTTGTTTTAAAACTACGTCTTTAAATCAAGAGCAACTTTTTTGATTTAACTAAAAAAATGTTAATTCCTGATGAAATCTAGATAAATAATCCTGAATCTTGAATGATTGCCAAAAATGAACACTTGCCTAACCTAACCTTTTGGAACCCTCAATATGATGTGTGAGATATATGTGTCATAAAAATCTCTAAGAATGTGAATATACAGCTTTAAGGTTATTCAACAAAATAAACGATAATTTACCATTTCCCTTACCTTGTCTCCGAAACCACTGATCATAAAAATTTGAAACAAATAATATTTCTTTTCTTATATTTTACAGGAAAACCTATAAGAAATGTAAATTTTTAGTTATTGGGGATTGTATTTGTAGGAAATAACATAAATTGTAGTATGGAACCCTCTCCACGCCAGTTCGTCTCTCTCTTGGCTGCCTTTTTTCATAGTGTATCTCATTTTACTGTTCAAGCTAAAATCCTTAAAGCTGTTTTGGCTACAGAATGTGCAAAATAAGTATGCATTCTTTACATGCCAGGGATGTTGCGGATATGACAGTTCTGATTTGAATAAGTAGACTTTTAAATATACAACATTATTTAGGATTATCCAATACCTTTGGCAGAAGACTGTAGATTTCCTATCCATGTACCTTCTGCTATGGAAATAAAAATACTGATCTGGATTTAAACTGATACAAATGAATAAAATTATACTAGACTTAGATATGGTTTTGAATAATTAATTATTCCAGATCTGAAAGTTTTGAATAACAAAAACTTTCAGGTTGTTACATTGGTTGTACAGTTAAATAGATCTCCATAACATAACATGTGTGTTCTCCTTCTTGGCTCAGTCCGGTAGTAAAACAATAAGGAAATAAAGTTATATAATGCAGGTGGAACATTTCCTTATCATTCATTGAGCACTCTTTAGATTTACTGCTGTGTCTAGTTTTTTAGTTATGGATGTTATCATTCTTTCTGTATGATATTATATATCAAGAATAATTCATGTACAATCTACATATAAGTGTGTTTATTTTATTTAAACATTGCACAAAAAATTTACAAATAGGTGTTGCCACAAGTGCCTTTGAATCAAAGGGTACAAGTTAGATTTCAAGTCAGGTTATGATAGAAAACTATATTTTGCTATGAATGAACAATTTTCACTTATATCATTTTGAATACTTTCAAAAAAAGAAAAAGGTCTCAATTTGGTTGTATGTTGTCTAATGTTTACAACCTCATAACTCCGTTATTTATGAACCAATTTGAAAAATCATTATTTTATTTGAGACAGTGTACATTATATATAATTGGTCCGTGTTATATCTTTAGTGTTCATTTTATTTTTCAAGAATATAATGCTAACTTTTATAATTTACTTAAACTAAGTTTAATGCCGCTTCCGAAGCGGCCAGCCAGCTGGCCAGCTACATGAGCCCAAACAGTGACATATGAATTGTAATGTGTTGTGTCAGAAGCCGCTGCTGGTGTGCCGCGAGGGGCAGTTCCGGCAGTTCCTGGAGCAGAGCGTGCCGCTGCTGCAGGAGCACTACTGGCCGACGCCGTGGTGCGTGGAGGCGCGCATGCAGACCGTGCTGGGCTCGCTGCTGCGCTCGCGGCTGCTGCCGCCCGTGCACTACCGCCGGTCACTAGCACTCATTTATATATTCATTACGGTCTCGGTGCTCATTGTACAGCGTGTAAAACTTGTGTTGTTTCAATTCGTTGGAAGGGAGGCGAATGGTGGATCAACTCACCATCTGCTTAAGGGCTTCGAAAGGGTCTGTAGACTGTCTAGAGCTACACAATCTTTTGTTTATATTGCGTGTTCCTGACGAGCTTAAATTCCCAGTAAACAGACATTAGGTGTTTATACTGCAAATTTTCGACATTCAACAAAACCTACAGGGTACTGCATTTTGAAATTTGGTACGAAGCAACGTCTTACAGCACAAGCAAAGAAAAAAATTGCGAAAAGCATACATTTTTTAATTACATCGTGTAATAAATATATTTTTGATAATTTATAACCATCGGTAAGATGTTTTTTGTGGTGGCGTGGCCGGCAGAGAGGTGCTGAAGCTGTCTGACGGCGGGACGGTGGCGCTGGACTGGGCGGACTACGCGGGGCCGGGCGCGGACGGTGCGGAGGGCGCGGCAGAGGACTCGCGGCCCGTGCTGCTGGTGCTGCCGGGGCTGACGGGCGGCTCGCAGGCCGACTACGTGCGCTGCCTGGTGGCCGCCGCCGCCGCGCTGCAGGCGCACGCCGTCGTGTTCCACAACCGCGGGCTCGGCGGCATCCCGCTCACGGTACGCACTGCCTTACCGGCGCCCCGGACCTCACCACACCGGCGTGGGCGGCTCTCTCGCGATCTGTCTGTGACCTCCTATACTGGAAGGGACTGGGAGACAAGAGTCTTCTTGACGTAATCGATTGATGAATGCCTTTAATGACGGTTCGAAGTTTACGGTCCTCTGGGAGACCATGGGATTTAACGCTCATTAAGGAGGCGGGTTAAGGACCTGTAATCTTCCATAGTGGGGACATTTATTTGGACGTCACCGTTGCGGTCGGTGGAAGCACGAGTGTACCTAATTTTCTGGACATTAAGTGCCATTTGCGGCTTTAAGAGCCATGGGGGCGGGGGGGGGGTCCCCTTTTCGAAGGCCTTCGCTTTTCGCGAGCGCTTTGCACCGGTGATGACGGTGTAATCGTCGTCATCGGAGCAATGCGAATGCTGTCGACTTGGGCTCCTGTCCGGAGGGTGGGATATGCAGAGGCTGTCTCTGACTCCATTTTTTCGGTCTCTAGCTGCTGGGAGGGCTTATACGTATACTTACGTGGCTCGCAGGCTGCAATCACATAGTAGTCTTTTATCTTTCGTTTCTTTTTATTTTAATTTAGTAAAATATTTGGATCGAGCTTTGCTATCGAAGGTCGACAAACACGAATGTAAAGCAGCCGTTTGTGCGCAGACGCCGCGGCTGTACTGCGCGCTCAGCCACGCGGACCTGGCGGAGGTGATCGTGCGCGTGCGCACGCAGCACGCGGGCCCGCTGCTGTGCGTGGGCGTGTCGCTGGGCGGCCTCATCCTGGGCCAGCACCTGGCGGCCGAGGGCGAGCGCGCGCTCGTCACGGCCGCGCTCGTCGTGTCCTCGCCGCTCGACGTCGAGCGCAGTGAGTACATACACACGTCCCTCATCGCGGCCAGCAGCTGGCGGTGTTCGTGACGTGAAGTGTGTGTGTGTGTGTGCAGGCGCGGAGTGCATCGAGCGGCCGCTGTGGAACGCGCTGCTGTCGTACCACATGGCGCGCAGCCTGCGCAACACGGTGCGCGCGCACGCCGCGCTGGCCGCCGGGCCCGCCGACTGGCCCGGCCTGGCCGCCTGCCGCACCGTGCGCCAGTTCGACCAGGCCTTCACCACCAGGCACTTCGGCTTCCCCAGGTATGTGCGTGCCGCTGTATGAGAGTTAGGCATCCATATATTGTTGTAATTGAGTGAGGTGTGCTGTGGTTGCAGCGTGGACGAGTACTACCGCGCGGCCACGCTGCGCGACAAGCTACAGCGCGTGCGCGTGCCGCTGCTGTGTCTGTGCGCCGCCGACGACCCGCTACAGCCGCGCGACGGTGAGCACCTCTTATTTATTTTATTTTTTTCTGCCATCTCTCGTAGGACAGGTATTGGCTAGCCAGAAGCAGAAAGAAGCCGACAGTTGATGTTCTTACGGCCCCTTACTACTTTCACTAGATATGCCTTAACTAATATCCTAGATGCGCCTGCGGCTGTGTCTTCTGTCATCTTGCAGTCTATCCCATTCACTGAGCTGGATATTGCCAGACTATTGTCATTGCTTGTCTGTGAGATGACTATTTTCGATTTCCTGCTTCTTTGTAGGAGAAATCGTAAACTGATTGCTTAGCTTAATCTCTTTCTTGAGCTCTTCTTTAAGCTCTTCCTTCAATGTTTCTTTTTACGGCAATTGAACTGCAAATGGCCTTTTTCACGACAAGTCCAGCACGATCCAGTTCCACTGGTCTTCTTCGAAGGAGCCTTAATCTTCCTCGCTAAGCTTGTTTATTACTCTTAATTTATGAACTTGCACATCTTGTCTTACCGCGTTTACTTCAAGGGCATGTGCAAGAGCATCTTTTGACGAGGCATCATGGTGGAGTTTTACTGTACCTTTTACTTCCAAATTCTTAATGCCATCCACGAAGGCTTGCAGTAGATTCTTCTCCACTATCCTAGGGTCTTCCAAAGGATACGCTTTCCGCACAAGCCTCTCGATCTCTAGTGCCTATTGTTGTAACCATTCGCCTAAGCGCTGGACTCTGTCGCAAAGTCTGGCTCGGAATACTTGCTCCAAGTGGCGTTCTCGGCGCCTTGCTTCAAGAGCCTCCATCAAGTCCTTGAAATCCCTACATGAGTTAGGCAGTGCTTCTAATACTGTTACAGCAGAGCCTTTTAGTGCAACGGTGACGGCTGTCAGGCTCTGTTCATTAACCCATTCGTTTGCAGCGGTAACAGTTAAAATTGCTATTCATATAGCTGTACAAATAGTAACGTCGTAAGATGGCACTTTCACCTTGGGTCCAGGTACATTAGCAACAGGGTCGCAAGGCAAACACGTCCTTATGGATACGTCTTCACTCATGTGTTGAAAACGGTTATCTTGGTTTTCACTCAAGCGTTACAGCTTTTCCTATATGAGCTTCTGCTCCTCTTTCTGCTCTTCCCGCGTAATTTGTTAAATTCCATTAAGGTCCACATTGATGCTTTAAAGTTAACCCTGGTTCTCATATATACCTGGTTCTTATTTGCATCAAACTACTAAAATTAAAAGATGCTTGAGTGAGAACTTGGTGAGAGGCGAGGGAACGTGGTTGACAAGAAACTTGGGCCTGGTGTTGGACGGCTGGCACCTGTTGGGAGGCTGCAATTTCTTGGGTGTCAACGACGACTTGGGTGGCTGCGACGTCTTGGGCAGCTGCCACGGCTTGGGCGGCTGCTGCGGTAGCCTCCATTGCACGTTGAGCCCGGATCCTGACGTCTTCCTTATCTTCTTCGTCCCTTGGGAATACTGGCATTTCCAAATCCCACACTTCTGACACCAAATTTTACGTGGTTAGGGTTCGGTATTTGGAGGTAAACCCCAAACTCGTCAAAGGGAACACCTCAATTGTCTTCCAACACGTCGCACACAAATCACTCGTATTAGTATCGATCGCTTCGAAGACTAACCCCATCCGTTCCTTTATACGGTCTTATGGGTCTCTAGAAAGTTCCATATACTTCCGGGCCCGACAGTGGATAGGCAGAACATTCCAGAATACTCGAGATTGTGTTTAAGTGGGATAGAATACATATGTGTGAGCTGGATGGAAGATGTAGGTATGAGCGCGACAGACGATGTTCCAAAAATTTATGGACTATTCTATTCTGGGAGTTACGCGACAATATTGTGCAATGATCACTGGAGTAATGCAACGTGTTCGTGGGAGCCAGCGCGACCGGCGCTACAGTTTTTATTGTGGAATTCCTCCGTGTGATGAGGTGGCGGCGGGTGTTGCAGTGATCCCGATGCGCGAGGCGCTGGAGAGCGGGCACGTGGCGCTGGCGGTGACGGCGCGCGGCGGGCACATCGGGTTCCTGGAGGGCTGGTGGCCGGCCGGCCCGCCGCGCGCGCAGTACATCGCGCGCCTGGCCGCGCAGTACTTCCAGGGGCTGCTCGCGCGCACGGACCTGCAGCACGCAAGGCCCTCGTGACGCCCGACACTGCTATGTACCGTACTATACGATCTGTCCATTTCGATACTTGCAAAACTCATAGAGAGGGTTCTACTGATGCCATTCGACAACTTTCCCTTTGGGACATAAAATCGAATATAAAAAATAAATTGACCTCCCGCAGAAAATATATCACCCGATTGGTCGATTTCCTTTTCAGCACGTCCCAAAGGAAAAGAGTTCTCTATGAATATTTACAACTATTGATAGCGACAGGTTTTATACGTGTCGAGATATCTACGCCCATATAATGGGAGTCCATGTACAAAAAGCGCAGTAGTGCCGAAACTCGAATGGGTTTTTACATTATTTTTACATTTCAGTAGGTATTGTAATTGACATCACACGTAAATAAGTCAATACAACTACAAATTCATTTCTACGTATTAAAAAAAAACTAATAACGCTTTGTAAGAAGTCAAACTAGTTGGAGTGGAAACTACGACGACACGTGATATAAAAACAGGTCAACCATGTACTATTTTGCCGGATTTGCCGACCATAGTCGGCCGTCAGCCGGAAACCAACTGTGCTTGCTTTGTCGCGAGTCACACTCGTTACGCACTAACAAAAACATTCGGATAGGATCCAATCATAGTTATAGAACACTGCAGATTCGGATTGCATTGCTAAAATATCGCAAAAAAAATGTAGTTAAGCCATGATACTGCGTCCGCTAATCTGTTATCTAAATCCCGCCATTTACTTGTGATAGTTCGCTGTAGATATCTACCTACTTACATACATATAGTGATTCGCTTGGATACACTTGCCGAGCCAATGTTTTAGGGTTTTAAGCATTCTACGAGCTAGCATTTTAGCGTTAAATGGAGAATTTGCATGAAGAGTAAACTACAAAAAAATCTGATATATATGCATCTAACTGAAGCGATATGTTTCGGGCTGACTTTGGGTCAGCAAGGTCATTTTTATTGATAGGCTTACTAAAGACATTTTAAAGCAAAAAAATGTGTGCAAGTCCCTACGAATAAGTAAGGCAAGTCCCTATTATTGATCAAATTTTCGGCGGCCTTTTTATCAAACGTTATTTACATACGGACACAAATTAATCGTTATTTATTTTTATACACGATTTAATGTTTATATTAAGTAATTTTATTTATAGTTATCGCTTTTGTGCTTACAAATTTAGATATAATGTATTTTATAATGCATGACAATATTAATTAAAGTAGAAAGGTTAATGCAAACGCCGTGACGTCACGGCATTTCCTGCGGATGCCCGGCGAAGATGCTGATCGGACACTGACGTGCATGGTAATGCGCAACTTGTCAGAGACCGTCTCGCAGGCCGCGGCGTTTGGCATGGAGCTACATACCGTTGAATTGTGATATAAAACTGGCGATTACAAGTTTGCGAGTGAGATTTTGTAGATTTAGAATATGAACGCTTCGACTCGACTTGTTACAAAGACATATCGTCCGCGTCGCACCGCTGACCGCGTGCACCAATTAACGTATCGTAGGCTAACGCTATTTACTTACATTTATTACATACGTACTATCGTTATGTCGACACAAATTTATTACAATGATTATATTTACTATCAAAATCACACACGAGATATCATTAATATTAGTACCTAGAATAGTATACTATATGTTATAGTTTGGAAATTAGGACAAGATTAGAATTAACCCGTGCCGAGAGGACCAATCACAGCGATGTTTCCCTAAATTCGTGAGAGACGTTTCAAGATATCTGACTGGGTGATATTTTAGGAACACATAGAAATATCACACACACAGCTCATATACTTATTAATTATGAATCAAGCAGAAGGATGCCTGTGCCTGCATGCGTCGCTGGTCCCTCAGCCGCTCGCTAGTTCCTACAGTCCGCTGTACAAGTGCCTCCGCGGCGTGCGCGCGCCCTAAACTAAACGTATTGAAATTAAATTATAAGCTGTACATATTATATACATTCCGCCCGTCTGTTTGAGCGCTATTGACAGATAATTATTATGTTGTTTATTTATTGTGTTATATTTTATTATAAATTATTATTAACCGTTAACTTGATGTTCGGTGCTAATCGAAATAAAACTATTTTAACTTGTTGAACCAATCACTTAGCATAGATAATCGAATGCCTTATCATGCCTGTTTGAGAGCAAGCGCCAGTGAGCGTGCCCCTAGCGCACTGGACCGAGCTACCCTTTCGTGCACACCCGCGATGTCGTTGCTCTCATAAGCCTCTGGTGGATGGGTCAAGTACCGGTAAAATGAGACAATACACCAACTAAGACATTGTATAATTAGTTATACCAATGTAATAGTACATTACTGCAGTGGTCGGCAAATTAGGGATTGCCGGACGAGTAGTTTTTAATAACAATAACTACGAATCCGGCAAGCCTATTCCTGCCGAGACATGTATAGTGCTTTTCTCAATAAATGTGAGGAAATATTGAAATACGTAATACTGGAAACAAATGAGTATAATATAATAAAACGAATAAAATAATTTATTTACTCATTTCTGGACAGTGTACAGCTATAGCATACATAACAATAAAACTTTTATTGTGTCTCGTTCAGTGTCTGTAATAAAATTATTGTCATATTCATATACTTATACCTATGCTGTATGCAATTGGCTGTATGACAAATTACATAGTTCGTTACGTAGATGTATTTAAAAGTTTTGAGCAGCAGCCAGGAATTAATTTTCATACTTACTTACTTACCTGGCCTAGGCCGGTAAGTATGAAAATTCACGAGTCAAGAATTACAAAAGTCGTGCCTCCTTTTTCTACAGTAATGCGTACATTTCCAAGCATGTTTGAGAAAACAAACCACTCGGCCTATCACATTTCCGCACTACGTCGCCTTACCGCGAACTCTTGAGATGCGCCGTTGATACGCTCATTGACGCTTGGTGTATGACTCGTTGTTTCGGCGGGCACGAACGACGTTTAAAAACGCATTTATATAAATATCATTAGATACAGGTCTAATTGCTTTAAGCATTTTCCGTTGACTATTACTTTACAAACTAAACGATGCCTTGTCGGCCTAGTGATAACATGTAATTCATCATGCCGGCCGCCACATGGATAGGAGTGAACTTACAGTATTAATACTCGGCAAAGATGTATGTCTGATGGTTTGTGTTACGAATTATATTTTTTACGACAAACTGTGGTTTTCTTTAAACCCCTTTCCTGAACGGACATCATCGACATAGGTACAATGTAAGAGCTGTGTTCTTATTCTCTCACTCACTTATAGGCTTATTTTATAACAATACAAATTTTAATTACTATGTAGACACTATTATTATTACGTGCTTCGGAAGGCCCACTGCGCCGTTGGTCCCGGCTGTCCTTTGTTGAAGAAGTGCGGACACGCCCTAATCGAAGCTGTCGACGTGGCGACCGCGGGCCGTCTGGATGCGCGCAGCGAGCGCGCGGTTTCTCCAAACATTCTGAGACTTTGCGGACTAATTTGATTACATTTTTATTTTTTATTTATTAAGTGGTTTAAAATGTTTGGACGTCACCTGTGATCATTATTTATTATTCCTTAAGTATGACACGTGATTTACCGGTCAGCCTGTATAATACCTACTAATTTATAGTCCTTTGAACCTGATGAAAATCAAGGACCTATACGAAAGTCGACTGGAGATCCCAAAGAACTTTAGAGATGTATACTTTCAAAAAATTTACTGCGGCTTACGATATAATAAGTGGTTACTTTATCTCTTCACTTACTTACACTGATATTTAACATCGTTTATCACCTTTGGTAAAACTTATATGTTTTATTATATAAGTATAGATTAATAAAGGTAAAATGGCAATGACAACATTGTTTATTAAAAAAAGACTGTAGGCAACCAGTCTGCGCCCCTAGTTGCTTCAAAAATTAGTTTCTGAAATCAATCATTTGTCACCTCATCAATTTTTTTAATAACAATAAGTAGTAAAAATAATCAGGTTTTTGGAATTTCATAACTCTAAACATTAGGCCGGCTAGGTGCGATTTCCACCTCGACTCGATGTTTAACATGGATGCTCTATTCAAGTGTGAGATATGTGGTGGAATATCAAAACAGTATCGAGCTCATGCGTTTTGAATACGCTGTATGAGGCGCTAACCGATGACCATAGACAATGTCTCCATAATTAAGCTGCCAGAGTATTAACGCCTAAAAACAATTTTTAACATGAATTGCAACGTGACTCTCGAAGCGTAACTGAGGATACACCAACCCAAGGTTTCTCACCTCTGCAGCCTTGCATATCGCATTATTTTTAGTTGGTGTCTAGAACCAAACTTGATATATTTAAATTTATTCGGATTAAGAACCAAAAAGTTGTTAGATGACCAGTTAGCAATACCGTTAAGATCCTCATTCATTTTATCTACCGCATTAGAAATATTATTTGGCGTCTCAGGGATATATGCAGATGACATTTCTATTATTATCACAACTAACAAATAAACTAATACAATTAATGACCATGAAAATGACATAAATAATACAATTAATAAAATAATGAATTGGCTTGACATAAATAATTTAAAAATTAATTTAGACAAATCAAAATATATACAATTTAATAAATCTACTCATCCAGTCTACAATTTTAAATTAAATATTTCAAAAATAGAAGAAGTAGCATTTACAAAATTTCTAGGCGTTACTATTGACCGCGACTTAAATTGGAAATTACAAATTAAAAATATTTCTATAAAAATCAATAAATTTGTATTTGCATTAAAAAGACTTAAATCAATTACAAATATAACAACGGCATTAACAGCATATCGTGCATATATTTAATCTATCCTTAGATACGGTCTTGTTATGTGGGGAAACAGTACAGACCTAAACAGAGCATTTGTTGCCCAGAAAAAGTGCATAAGGGGAATATATGGACTCCCACCGTATGCATCTTATCGAAAATTATTTAAAGAACTCAATCTGTTACCTTTGCCATCCCTGTATATACTTGAAGTCTGTATGTTTGTCAGGAAACATCTTTATAAATATGAAAGAGTATGTGACATAAACCCTCGATTTCAGAGAGACCCGCATAAACTTGCCAATAGGGAAATGATTAAGACTTCGAAATACGAGAAAGGATGTTTAAATATGTGTGTTAGAATTTATAATAAACTACCCAATAGGTTCAAAACTCTTCATATTAATAAATTTAAAACGGAATTGCATGAATGGTTGAGTCAGAATAATATTTATGACATAAAAGACTTTCTAAACAATAGAAGAGATTAAATTAAATTTAAATGTAAAAATATAATTTGTACTACTTATATGCATTAACAGTGTTAATTTATGTAACAATTTTGCACACCATATTACGGTAGAATACGGCTAAGACACATGTAATACCTTAACAACTATAATACCTGTATTCCATGCAAATAAACGAATTATTATTATTATTATTATTATTATATAATTGTACGTCATCTGCATAGAGATGATAATTGCAGTGTTTTATCACCCGTGAAATGTCAGCACTAGATAATGAATAAAAGCGGCCCGAATATCGATCCTTGAGGGACTCCCATATTTAACTGAACCAGGTGTCAGAAGCAGGAATGAGTACATAATACTTCAACAAATACACTACTAATTATTTAATTAACGTAAGAGAAAACGAGACACGTTAGGCACAGTCAAACGCGCACCACGCACCTCTAATTGCAATAGAATAAATAGTCTTTCGATAACGCCTGGAAGAGCTCTGGTCTATGAACTCCTCGACATGTTCCCATTTTGACCTACGTTCTTGACTTTGACCGTGAATCCCGTGAACCGTGAATCTGAACTTTTGAATTTAAGTCAGGACGACTTAAATTCAAAAGTTCAGATTCACGGTTTGCTAGCGGGCTATGGAGCGCAGCGTGCTTAGGAAAAATCAAACGGGCAGAATCAGAAATGCGGTCCAAAACTCGAGTGACGGACGGGGGTGGTGCTCTTAAGTGGACGTCGTAGGCTTGGACGAATCGTCCAAGGTCGTAGGTTATACCTAACTTACTTATTTGCATGACACCAGACAGACCCGGAAGGCTGCTCTATGGGCATCAGAGGGGTGAAGGAAGAGAGGGAGAGGGAGACTATTTAAGGTGATGGTAGCAAGTAACCCCAGATCGCGAAGTGAATTAGAAAGGGGACGCTTTTGCGCAGTAGTGGGAAGATTAGAGGATAAAAGATATTTTAAAAGTTCAAGAGAGTATCATTTTGTATCGTATACTGTGAATTCAATGGAATAGTCAGATACTTGTTATATTTTATTTAATTATCCAGTTACCTAATATAATACACCTCAGGCATTGAACCAACTGATTTATGCTTATTTTTGTAATATCCATCGTTCGTAACTTCGTATATACAACATCAGGAACGAATATTAGCTTAGGAGAGGTTTCGACGTTTCCGAGTCCACCGGTATAGCTAGCAGTCGTCGAGGTCGAGTCCGAGCGCGCGGCAGAAGTCCTGCAGCAGCGCCTCGGCCCGCGCCAGCCGCTGGTGCGGCGGCGCGTGGGCGTGCTCGTGGGCGGCGGCGCGCGCGGCCGGCAGCGCGGCCAGCGCCGCCGCGAACCGCTCCGCGCGCTCCACCGCGCCGAAGCCCTCCGGCCCCGACCACGCAGACTCCGGCTCTGCGCAACGGGCGACGGAACATTCAATGGTATTCGTTTCCTCCGACACTGGAACTTTCGCGTCCGGGTCGAAAGGGGTTTTAATATAGTCGTCAAATTCACAAATTATCTCAAAGTGAAATCTTCAGTACTAGTGAAGGACCGGCCCCTTAAAACGCAACTAAAATACATGCAACATAATACGAGTCATTGTTAGACGTAATATACGGGGGCCGGTTCCTGTAAGGTACTCGATACAAAAAAGGCCTACCTAACTTCAAACACTCATATCTTACTATATATTCAAAAAAGGCAAAACTTAAAGTCAGAATATTATGAGTTGCTTTCTAAATTTTAAGTAATTATAAAAACATATTCTAATCTTTTATGAAAAACCACTAAAAGAAAAGTAATACTGAAACCTTAGCCTTGGACCTTTTTAAAACAAAGTGATTTAACAAAGCCTATATACTTAAATTATTAAATATTGTTAATAGAGTATTTACAATATTTAATAATTTATAGAAAACTATGTATTTGACAGATTTTTATTATCCACAAAATATCTTGCTTAAATTGCTAGTCAAATTTGAAATACTCTATAAGTGTTCGTTGAACTAGTTAAACTTAATAAGGCCTACTTGCGCCCAAAGTTTTTTAATCGATAATCGGCCATAACGCATTACTTCACGGTTACGGTCTTAAAAGAGACATACAAAGATATTCGAACTGTAAATAATTATAATAAAATTAAAATTCAACAAAGTTGCATTGAGGCCTAATTAAGTGTCACAATAAGGTCTTTATAAAACATGGCTATTTAGTACATCATACTTTAAAATGATTAATTTTGTATGTAATACGCAAATTAAAAACGAACAATCAGGTTTATAGTTATCTTAATATTGTGATATATGATCCTTATTGATTGTTTGAAATAAAATTTTAAAAATAACGTATTAAAGTTTGTTAATAACGCGCTATAAAAACGACCATCTTTTCAAACAACCAGCCGCCATCGTCGCTGTGATCGCAAGCGGGCCGCTCACGCACTGTTTGGCGATTCGTGGAATTGTTGTCTAATGCATGTGTGAAGTAATTTTGATATATGTTTTAATAGAGTTTCCGGCACTATAGGCCTTAATTGAGCATAGGCCTCTCTGTATGAAGTACCTTAAATGAATATGTGTGTAGTGCGGTACCTGATGCGTGTGCGGGCGTGTGTCGTGCCAGGCCGCGCCAGGCGTGCGCGTGCAGCGCGGCGCGCGCGCGGCGCACGCCCCAGTCGTCGTCATCGTCGCTGTCGGCGGGGGGGCCCCAGTCGTCGTCATCGTCGCTGTCGGCGGGGGGGCCCCAGTCGTCGTCATCGTCGCTGTCGGCGGGGCCCCGCGCCAGCGGCACCAGCTCGTACCGCCGCCGCGCCGCCCACGCCGCCAGCGCGCCGCCCCCGCGCGCGCTCACCACCAGCCGCACGTCGCCGCCGCCACACATGCGTCGCTCGCACCACGACACCGCGCACTGCCCCAAACGACCATGTCAACGTCCAGCATCCAGCCAGGTCGAGATGGAAAACGACCTTTCTCAGAATTTCCTAGGACTTTGATATTTATCTATACCTATACTATGTATATGTATCTATTATAATGAAAACGATTCAATAAAAATAAAAAGCACGCACGGCCATAACCGGCAATGAAAGACACGAAGTTGTGACAGCTATTTTAATTCAAAATGCAAACGCTCACTAAGAAGGGATTTAGAAAAATTTTAATTCTAGCGTTGTAAAATAAAGGTTGAAAGTTTGTATGGAAAAACGAATTTGATAAAAAATAAGATACATGCTCGTGAAAACATTTCATTGAACACGTCGTCATTATTCTCAGAGGTTTTTATAAAAGAGAAAATACTAATAAACTTGCGCAGAAAATAAAAAAAACTAAAAACAACATCTGTTAGGTCAGCTAGTCTATACATATAATAAAACAGTAAAAATATTTTGTCTGTACATTTAGAATTTTTGACTGAAATGGATAGAGGGACACTTAAAAAGAATAATAGAAAGCAAAAAAAATTTTTTCGAATTTCTTGTCTGTCTGTCTGTCTGTCTGTCTGTCTGTCTGTCTGTATGTATGATCACGATTATCTCCGAAAATACTGAACCGATTTACTTCAAACTTTCACCAATTGGTTTGTTTTAACCCAGCAAAACATTTAAAGTTTGTTTCATCAAAATCGGTTCATTAAAAAAAAAGTTATCGTCATTTGAATGAACTTAAGGCATTAGTTTGCATACACGGTGAATTTTTTATCGTTTCGGACCCTTAAAGGGGTGACTCAGACCAACAAAATGAACAACTTTTCCTATGGGAACAATGGTGGGAACTCAAAATAAAATTCGACATTCCCATACAACCTGGCCGGGCGGCGGGATTTTTTTGTATGGAAATGAGGAAATTTTTTTTGAGTCCCCGGCATTGGTCCCATAGAAAAAGTTGTTCATATTGATGACCTGAGTCACCCTTTTAAGGGTCCAAACTGTTCCTGAGGGATGGACACTAACGGCGGCGGCGTAGCCGCGGGCAAACGGCAAACCAACATAAACTGCTGCGCCTAGAAACTTGAAATTTGGTACAGGGGTTCTTTTAAAGATGTGAGTGAGCACTAAGAAAGTATTTTTAAGAAACTTCTTAAGGGGTAAAATTTATATGGAATTTTCTCATTTCTGGACTAAGAAGTATGAAAGTAGGTATATAAGTTCTAGATTAAAATTAAAAAAGATGTGTGTAGGTAGATGAAATTTGCTAAATTCCCCCTTTAAGGGGTAAAATGAGGGTGGATGGGTGGTATAAACTTTGTATGGAAATTTTCTCATTTCTGGACTTAGACGTATAAAAATAAGTATATAAGTTCTAGGTTACAATTAAAAATATCTGTGTAGGTAAAATGGACGATATTTTTCCCTGTAGGGGTAAAATAGCGGGGTAAAGATTGTATAGGAATTTACTCATTTCTAGACTTAGAAGTATGAAAATAGGTAAATAAATTTACGATTACAATTGAAAAAGATCTGTATAGGTTAACTGGAAAAAAACCCCCAGAAGGGGGATAAAGTTTGTTTGGAAATTTTCTCATTTCTGGACTATGAAGTATGAAAATAAATAGGTATATAAGTTCTCGATTACAATTAAAAAGATATATGTGGGTGAAATGGACTGAATTCACTCCTAAAGGGGTAAAATGGGATGGTAAAGGTTTTATGGAAATTTTCTCATTTCTGGACTGGTATAAATAATATCCATACTTCTATACTAATAGTAATATTATAAATGCGAAAGTAATTCTAAAGGTGTGAGGCCCGGGGAAGGACATAGGGTATGTTTGATTCCGGGAAATTCTACTGTTCCCGAGGGATCGACACTAACGCGGGCGGAGCCGCGGGCAACAGCTAGTAAGAAATAAAATGTATAAAATGCCTACATCGACTTTGGGATTAAAGAAAACAATGGATTAATTTTTTTGACCTTGATTTTCCTTCTATAATAAAATTCCTACATAAATTAATATATAATATTTCAATTTATTATAAACATGTGAAAGTGTAGCCCTTCAGGCACGTAGGGACCAATACTCAACTGAGTTTCTTTAAGCATATTCTTCTCAACAGCGTTTGTTCCGAAACACAAGTAGAGTATTGATTTTGCAAAAATTTTAAATATGATCAAATACAGATACATTATATCCAATTTTGAATAATGAACCTTAATCCGTCAATCGTGGAAAACGCTGACACAATAGAGTTTTAATTGTTATGCAGCCAGATCTGCCCTCGCAGTAGCTGAGGGATATACTAGAATTCATGTGAAAAAATATTGGTATTCCTATGTGTACTACAACATGTATTTAAACATAGTTTTATATCCACCTCATCTTCTTGCAGATATATGATGTGAGCATCCACAGACTCATCCTCGCCAGGCAGCTGCTCATCCCCACTGGCATGCAGCCTCACATCAGCTGTGTAGTACTTGTTCATGATCCTCCACACACGGTCCTGTACCACGTCTCCTTCGTTTGCTTTGTATGTCTCTGTAGCATCATTGTCTATGATTTCTGAAACACATTAAACTTAAGAGGGCCAATCCCAAGAGGGGAAATATTTTATGTGTAAATTTTTTCTGAGTATAAGTGACCAACATTAGCGTTAAAGAAAGAAGAACTTGTGCCACTTGTGGTCACCAATCCAAGCGATACTAAGCTACATCAAAATTATCACAAACCTGATATGATATATGAGGCAGCAGCATTATCTTTAGCACTCACTAGTATCACTGGTAATGAGCTGTATGCGGGCTCCCCCATCACAAGTATACTTTGAACTTGGTAGGTACGGAAAGTAAGTGGCTGAAAAATTCTATTAGGTACGAAAGTTTTTATTTGGAGAATATCTGGCGATATTCTAAGAAGGCTGGTGCACGCAAAAGGCGGCTACCTAAACCAAACGAGGTGTGAGGACTCGGGTGTTTCACTAATTTTGACTTGGGTTTCTCTCAAAAAATTATACACTTGTTTTAAACTTCATCCATACAATATAAAAACACTACCATATTTCGCATACGATGATGTTGATGTATGTATCTACACTGACGCTTCCGCTATGCGAACATTAGTTTTATTCTCAGGTTATAAATATAATACAAATAAACCAAAATTCTATTTTGTTACAAAGATCAAACATTGTCAGGATTTTAGGATTGACAACTAGATATCTTTTTTTTTTCTTTTATTCTATTTGGCCCTCAAACTTCATTCAGAAGCTTATTTTAGCCAGTGTCTAGGTATTTTTCGAGATAATCTTGCTTGTGTATCAACGAAATGATGGTGTAATTCATTTCGCTGATTTCGTCGGAGCCCCTGGCGACAATTGCCACGAATCCACTGGTTTGATCATATACGATGCAGTAAGGCGAACAAACACCAGCCCGCTACGTAAATCTCACTACAGCCGCACCATGACACTTTATTGACTTGACTTGTTCCTTCTTTAAGATATACACTTTCAAATCTGTGACTGGGGTGCTGTTTTTGAAAGTGAGACACTCGTGTTCGAGTATTATATGGAAAAATCGCTCGTTTACGAACAGGCATTCAAAAAGGGGATACCTAATTAAAATGACTACCAAAAAAAACATTGTGACCATAGCCTATTCTACTACCTAAATTAAACACCGAACAGCAAAAAAATTAAACCATAATCATAAGTAGGAAACTCTGCCTATTCTTTAGTTATGACAACAGTAACTGTGTTGCCCGACCATGCGGTAATTCCCCGATCAAAGATATTAATATTGATAGACTTGACATCATCATCATCATCATCATCAGGTCCTTTTTAGTATATTGATAGACTTGACATACCAAGTACTATTTTTGAAAGTATGACACTCGCATTCGACCGATTTTTGTATGGAAAAATCGCTCGTTTACGAATGGCGAAATTTCAAAAATAGCACTCTAAGTATATATATCTTCTTCGGTGTTATACACGAATAATAATTCTGAAAGTAATCGGTTTTAGCTTTAGCAAATAAAAACCGGAGTGTGTTTATGGGTTTTCAGAAAAACGTTTTTATCATTAGTTTATGTCTGGGATGCTATTTTTGAAATGACGCCGATCGTAAACGACCTACAAAAATCGCTCGAAGACGAGTGTCACACTTTCAAAAGTAGTACCCCTGACCACAGATTGTCCTAAAGGAATGACATGCAATACCTAGATCCTAATCTTCCGGCCTATTTGCTAAGTCAGTGTACAACGTTTTGATAATCACTTCAAAATACATTGCGGATATCCTATGATTGACTATTTTTATGAAAGATATATAAAACGTAATGTACTTTGAAATGACTATCAAAACGTTGTACACTGAGTTAGCAAATAGGCCGGCTTATCATCTATTTAGTAAGTATATTCTATAATAGTATAAAAGACAATACAATCACTAATGTATTAGAGTCGTAACAGATAAATTAAAAACGAAAACTAACCCTAACTATACAAAAAAGAGAAAACTATAAAGAGAAACCAAACCTAAAAGTAAAAATTTAAAGATAAAAAATGTCTCGCAAATCATTGCCCTGAGGAAGTGTGCCCAAAAGGCTGGCAGCATTGCCACGTTGTATGGCAATGCTTATTCTTTGTGCAAAGAAATTGCCAGCCCTTTGGTAAGCGGTTCTTTAGTAAGCGGTTCCTTAGTACCCTGATAGAACTGTTTCAGATTTTGATATACGATATTAACCCTTAAAGCTTCAAGAATAGAGAGCATAATGCTGTGCAAAAAATTCTAGGGTAAAGTGAGACGGAAATACCTCGGCATTTTTTCCCTCTCGCACCCTTGCCATTGCATAAAAATGTAAATAATGGAAGAAAATGGTAGTAAAGCAAAACAGCAATATTTAATTAATTATGAAATAATTCCTGTTTTATTTTACATGGAATAATTAATTTATTAACTAAACTGTAGTTTACAGTTAATTTTGAATATTTGCTTATCGAAAATAAAAGAGCAATCTTACTATAGTATTTAATTTAAATTTAGTCTAGCAACCCTAGTACGATCTCAACATTGCCGCCATATTATTAATAAAAAATCCCGCAGCCTCTGAAAAAGTAAAATAATATAACTTGTTGTTTCAAGAGATCTCGAAGCGACAGTGCAGTGCATTGTGCATTATCCGTTCTCAGGTAAATAACATAACCGTTTTCAGTTAGTAAATGTTGTGCCTTGGCTAGGGTGTCCATCTTATCTGCCGAGTTTGTTGAATCTGATTTATCAGTAATGTGTACTTATAAGTACTTCGTACATAAAATCCATATTTCCATACCAATATTATAAATGCGAGAGTAACTCTGTCTGTCTGTCTTCTTTTCACGCTTCAACCATTAAACCTATTTGGAAGAATTTTGGTATGGGGAAGTTGCAGGCCCGGGGAAGAAATTCTACTGTTCCCGAGGGAGCGTGACTAAACTCCCCTTGAAAGGGTAATAAAATAAGGGGGGTAAAGTTTGTATGGAATTTTTCTCATTTCTAGACTTAGAAGTATAAAAATAGATACATAAGTTTACGATTACATTAAAAAAGATCTGTGTAGGTGAACTCTGTCTGTCTGTCTTTCGCATTTTCACGCTTCAACCATAGAACCGATTTGGATGAAATTTGATATGGAAGTAGTTTGGGGCCCGAGGAAGAACACAGGTTACCTTTATTCCGGGAAATTCGACTGTTCTCGAGGGATTGGCATTAATGCTGGTGGAGCCGCGGGTAACAGCTAGTTATAGAATAAAGTTTCAAAGGCGTACTACGAACATCTCTACTGTTGCTTTTCCCTTCTACAGTTGCTATTTGTCAATAAATGATCATAGCATAGGGTCTTATCAATGACACCGACAATGGTACCTACCATAGAAATATATCAGGATAGAATGGCTACGCGAGGACATTGCAAAGGGAACGCGTTTGTCAGTTTTTGCAAAGCCACGCCACCACCATTACGTCATTACTAGCGAAGTTTGTAGTAACTGCCTCCGTGGTCCAGTAGTTAAGGCGTTTGCCTGTAGACCCGGAGGTCATGGGTTCGTTTTCTACGGGAAGCATACTTTGTTTAGTTATTTCCAGTTTGGTTAGGACATTGCAGGCTTGAATCACCGGAATGTCTGATAATAAAGCTGATGCCGTGCTTCGGAAGGCACGTTAAGTCGTTGGTTCCGGCTGCCATCTGGTAGTCGTTAAAGAAACCACGTCAGAGGCTGAGAGGCGGTTTCGAAAAACTCTGACACTAGGGTGTGCATGGTCGATTGACCGTGACACCTACTCGAAATGATGATGATGATGAGCGAAATAGTAATGTGACATCCACAGAAATAAATCGCGTTATTTCGATAAACAGTCATTTGTATTGTCTAAGGAACTAAGATCATGTGAAGATGACCTATATATGGCTAGCCGTATATATGACACCGAGATTCATGAGTTGCAGTCACAGGTCTCGGAATTGCAACAGTCCTTAAATAATTTATCAAAAATGTATGAATTGTCCCATAAAGATATAAGTAAATATATTTTAGAGGACAAAGAATTTGTGGCTGAAGCTTACTATAATAAAGAGCGGTATGATGCTCTCTTACAAAAGCAGCAGTGCTATAGTACTCCTAAAACGGCAATTACTATGTCACCTGTAATAGCCATTGTTCCTGAGTCTAGAGAATGTGATACTGGTAAATGTAACTTAGAAACAAGGATAGGTACGATAGATATTAGTTTTAATAAAAAAAGGTTTTGTAACAAATTATTAATATACTCTGATAAATTAGGTCAAGGTCTTAGTAGCATAATTTTGAGTCACCTCAACCATAACTGTTCTGTATACAACACATGTACACCCGGCGCTTCTTATTTAGACCTGGTAAACAGTATTACTTGTGACAGTCTTGATGAAAACTGTACAATATTAATATTATGTGGTGACAGTTCCTCTGTATCAAAAAGGAATATTAAACAAAGTATGGACAAATTAATTAATATAAATAAAAGAACACAATGTAAATTTATGATATGTGCCTTTCCATATTCGGAATCTTTAGATAGGAAAAGAAACGAGCACATACACAATTTAAATGTACATATGTACAACATGACGTATCGTCATGGCGAATTTTTTTTTTATTTAAATATAAATAAGTTTATAAGTAGATTTAAGTTGACTAACGATACTATGTATCTTCCTTTTAATTTTAAAAGGCAAATAGCTACAGTAGTAGCTTTTAATTTACAAACTTCTGTTGTATGTAGTTCAACTGCAAATAATTTTAAATTTGACACAGGTATTGCAACTAATGATATACCTAAAATACAAAATCCTCAGTCTGATTTAAACTAATTAATAAGACAACAGTCGAGGCTAAAGAATTAAATATTTTTCATCAGAATGTCCAAGGCCTGACTAGCAAATTGTTAGAATTAGAGTTGTTTATAAACAGTAAAGATTTGCATGTAGTTTGTGTGAACATTTTATGCAGTCGCACCAGCAACAGTTCAATGTAGAAAATTATTTATTGACAAGCTCTTACACCCGAGAGACTAAAGAGAAAGGCGGTAGCTTAATTCTAACTCGAAGTGACGTAAAATGTAAAGAACGTAAGGATATTGTTAGTCTTTCGGTAGATTGTAATGTTGAGCTGTCATGTATCGAACTAGGGAATTATATTATAATATGTATATACAGACCCCCAAGATCAGATTATAATACTTTAGAATCAGTTATTGAAGATGTCTTGAGAAAATTATGTTGTTGTCGCAAAAATATTATAGTGTGCGGTGACTTTAATGTTGATTTGTTAGTTACAACAACTGAAAGTGTTCGATTTTTAAATGTCTTTAAATCATTTGATTTGGTTAATTTGTTTTTGGAACCAACTAGAGTTACTGAAGATTCTGCAACGTGCATAGATAATGTTTTCTGCAATTGCACTGCTGTTGACAAATATATAACTAAAAATCTAACCTCGGATCACTACGGTCAGTTTGTAAAACTTATAAATGATGTAGAAGTAGACTTACCAAAAATAACCTTTAGATCTATAACCAAAGCTAAAATAAATGTATTTAAGAAAAAAATGCCCCTAATTGAAGAAACTAGAGATGATCCGGATGCTCTATATAATAAAATGTTTGGTGTTATTGAATCGGAATTCAACAATACATTCAAAATTAAAAAATGTACTAAACGTATCGGTAAAAATTTTTGTGAATGGGCTACATCTGGTATTTACGTTAGTAGAAACAGGTTATACGAATTATTAGCTATGAAAGCTTACAATAAAAATACTGAATTTATTAATTATGTTAGAACTTACTCTAAGGTTTTTAAAAAGGCGTGCCTGTGCGCAAAATCTTTATATACAAGAAAAGCTATTCTAGATTCTCATGATAAGATAAAGACCACTTGGAAAATTATTAACATGGAAACCGGGAAAACTAAAAATCGTGACAACAAAATAGAATTAAAAGTAGATAATAAGATCCTCAGTACTAATGAAGACGTCGCAAAATATTTCGAAGATTTCTTTACTAACATTCCCGTAAATACTACTGCCTCCTTACGTTCATCATCTGAGGAATCTAAAAAACTATTAACAAGCTGTATACCAGAATGTAACAATCATTTAATATTTCAACATGTAACACCTCAAATAATCATTGATACATTTAAGAGTTTGAACAATAAGAAAACTGGAGATTTGTGGGATATCTCTGTAGCTGTCATTAGTAACATCATTGAAGCAATTGCACCATATTTAGCTTCTGTATTTAATAAGTGTGTAGATACTGGGACATTTCCTGACTTGATGAAGTTAAGTAAAGTCATTCCTTTGTACAAATCTGGCGATAAAAATGATCCCACTAATTACCGTCCCATTTCTATTCTGCCAGCTCTTAGTAAAATATTTGAATAAATGATTTTTAATCAGTTATTAGCTTTTTTTAACATAAATAGCCTTTTCCATCGTGAACAGTATGGATTTACAAAGGGTCGGTCAACTACAGACGCGGGTGTAGCTCTGTTGAAATACATATATGATGCTTGGGAGGGAAAACAAAATGCTATTGGTGTTTTTTGTGATCTTTCCAAAGCCTTTGATTGCGTAGACCACAATACCCTTCTCTCCAAGCTGGAGCACTATGGAATAAAAGGTAAATCTCGCGATTTACTTGAATCTTATTTAAGTGGCCGAACTCAAAAAGTTAGTTTAGATAGGGTACAATCCTCCGGATCATCGGTTAAGATGGGCGTACCCCAGGGCTCTATCGTAGGGCCTCTGTTATTCCTCATTTACATCAATGACCTACCTTACTGTGTCAATACATGTAAGGCTGTACTATTTGCCGATGACACTTCTCTTGTCTTCAAAATTGATAGACAAAGTAATTCTTTTGACGTGGTTAATAGTACTTTAGCTCAAGTGTTGGATTGGTTCACAGCGAACAATCTATTGTTGAACGCTAAGAAAACGAAATGTATTAAATTTTGCTTACCAAATGTTACAAAAATTCCAACACAAATAGTAATGGATAATGAACCACTAGATTTAACTGATAAAACAACATTTCTTGGAATAACTCTTGATGCCGGGCTTCAATCGGGTGACCATATTACTACGTTAGCGGGTAAACTTAGTTCTGCAGCTTATGCTGTCAGGAGAATTAGACAACTGACTGATGGTGATACTGCGCGTTTGGTATATTTCAGTTACTTTCATAGTGTTATGTCTTATGCGATTTTACTATGGGGTAACGCTGCAGAAGTTAACACCATATTTGTCCTGCAGAAACGCGCTATTAGATCTATATATAAACTTGGTGCTAGAGAATCTCTTAGAGAATTGTTTAAAGATATAAATATTTTAACTTTACCTTCTCAGTACATATTTGCGAATATTATGTTTGTGCGCTATAATCTTGTTTTATATAAGAAAAATAGTGATATCCATGACCGAAACACGAGAAATAAAAATAAATTAGCTACACCAGTATTGCGATTGCAGAAAACTATGAATTCATTTTTGGGTTTAGGAGTACGCTTCTATAATAAAATTCCTGCAGAAATATTAGGTCTGCCTTTACTTAAGTTCAAAACGATTGTAAAAAACCAGTTAATAAAAAAGGCTTATTACTGCATTGATGATTATATTACTGATAAAAATGCGTGGAAATTTATATAAATTTATTTAATGTTAACAATTATTAAATGTTAAAATTAATCTATAGTATGAAAAATTGTATTTAATGTTAACAATGTATTCAGAGCCCTTCAGGCACGTAGGGACCAAGGCTGGATTGAGTTTCTTTCGGCGTATTCTTCTCACCAGTGGTCGTTCCGAAACGCTAGTAGTATTTCAATTTTGCATATATAAAAAAATATATAAGAAATAAAAATATGACGTTCAAAAAGAGATACATGTATCCAATTTTGAATAAAAATCTTTGACGTTTGACTTGACTTTTGACTTTTGTATTTGTCGATTGGCTTGCCTTTCATTCGTGTGCATCAAAACGCGACTTTTGATGTATTTTAACTTTTTGAATGCCAAAGTTCGAATTATTTTCGTAACATGCATTCCATAATAGTTACTGATAAATATTTTAATCAACACATGAGCAACCTAAAAAATCTGAGATAATTATATTAACTATTAAATATAATCGATAATATCAGTTCGAGTGCAACGCAGCTTTCGTGTTGCTATCACGCAATTAAATTTACATTGCGCGTTCTCCCTATTTACTTTAATACTTTTGTTTTTATAATTAAATACCGCTTAATAAAGCATATGTTCAAGTTGGGACGTGCGCGCTGACTGAATGAACGTTTAACGAATCTGGTACGATCGTACAAGATTGAGAAACGCGTGTACCACCCACTTGGCTTTACCTAAGTACTTCATGTCCGAGAAATCTATTCTATAGTTGGTCACCCTACTTTAGAGCGAGATAGAATTCCGAAGTTTGTCTTCGCTTTCTGCTCCAATTATTACTATGAGAGCTCAGTCCTTCTACAATAACGTCCTTGAATCTTATATGATCTCTCTCTTTAATCTGTGCGGTCAACTGACAAGTGAAAAGTGGAAAATAATATCTATTTGTTTTGTGCAAAATAATACATACGAAAATAAATGATCATTTTCACAACACAGTGTTATTTTGATTGGTAAATACGGTAATCTGAATTTGAATAAATACAGGTTCACGTACCGTTATGCCACTGTAAATCATATTCGAGAAGGCAACATGGATAATATTATAACATGGACCGCTGAAGAAGAAGAGGCTATCATTGCGACCAATAACGACGCCACCGAGTGCAAGAGGTGTGCAGTGGAGTTGGGCTACTGGAAGGATGATTACATATCATATTTTGTCAAGCACGTGGATAGAAAAGCGCCCGAAATCAATCGCGGTTACTATGCCAGGGTGCGTGCTATGGAAATGTTTATACATCAATTCTTAGAGGTGGGTATCTAAAGCAAAGCAAATGTCACCAAGGTCGAATTCCACTTTGCATTAGCTCTTACATATGCACATCACTTTCTCATCAACTGTGTCTCATATATGATTCACTGTGTGGACCTAACAGAATACAAATATGAGAACTTGTTACTTCCAGAAAGATAATTTTTATTAATTGGTGCATCTTTATTTTAGCGCTGTGGCACAAAATGTCAAATCATCAATCTGGGATGTGGCTTTGACACTTTGTTCTGGAGATTAAAGGACACTACGCAGGCTGTGGGCAACTTCATTGAGTTAGACTTTCCGGCCGTGACTGCCAAGAAAAGCCATATCATTAAACGGAACAAACAGCTGCTGGAGAAGATTGCCAATGAAGGTGAGGCCCTCTTGTCGCTGTCTTACTGGGTAGCTTATTAAGTCTTTGGTAAAATAATACTTTTACTGCTGAAGTGTTCCTCTCACATTTTATGATAAGGCAATGCCAGAAACCTCAACTGCTGAATGATTGAATGAAACTTGTGACAGGTAAACCAGTACCAAAACAACATTTTTGATCTTTTAGGTGAGCAGGATTTTGCAGTACTACGCATACTGCAAAATTTAGTAAAATTATGCTCATTCAGCGTTGATTATTTGTCCATCATAAGATCAGCTCGGAGTTCTAACTGTCTATATAGACTGCACATCACAATATTGTCTTTGGAGTCACTAATATGCAAGTCCTTCTTATCCCTTTACACCCGAGAGATGAAACACTCGATTCGGTATTCGATTCTGCATAATAGTACCTACCAGTTGAATGCAAACCTAGCTTTTCCATTTCATCAAACTACGGAACTGTAGTAAAATAGCGGTCGTGGTAAACACAGCTGCCAGGTACCAGGTACCAAGCACTTTTTACTAGGTGTAAGATTACAGACGGGCCGAGACCGAGATTCAACTCACCGAAATTTTATTTGGCACCTTTATAAATGTGAAAATCTATCATCAATCCCTCTGATGTGGCAAGAACACAATTTTTTAGACCAACAAACCGTGGTTTATTTTTTGATACTTGGCGTAAATTCAGCGTCCAGTAAAAGGTATCATTTGTTCTTTCACAGAATAAAAGCCAAGGGACTGTTTCCAGCTTGTTACAGTTTAATAGTTTCTTTCAATTTGTCAACCTAGGTTGCACCTTACATAGTGGGATTAATGGGTTATCTGGTGTCTGTAGGTGGAGTCTAAATTGAAAACATGAAGCGCATTGCGAACTGAAAGAAACCTGTCTCTTGTAATGAGGTCATTAATCAGACTTAATTTAGTGCCAGCTCTCCAATTCCATAGTACTCGAGGAGTACAATGTACAGCCCATGAGATATGTTTTGTAGTTTGTACATTCAGAGATCTTTTCCAAAAAATCAGTGTCAAAATAGTCAGTATAAATAGTTAATTGGACGTCTTACAGATTTTATTGTTCATGTTAAGCACATGTACTACAGCCGAAATGCTACGATCGTGCAAGTTTAAATTTCGGAGGATATGGTTCACAAATTATAACCGTAATGAACTAAAAACACATGGTTACTTATTTAATAACTAATAACGAAGCAATACATAAAAAGAAGTATCTCAAAATCTCTTTAATTTCCTAAAATAGGAGGTACTTACTTGCGCCGGAGTTCTTGTCAAAGAACGCAGCTATTAGCACTTCTTTTTGACGCTTGACAAATCCTGTCTTGTTTCAATGTTTATAAGGTATATTTTTTTGTGCTTTTACTAGACCACGATCGATCGACGTCGGTGGCGTTCGCAAAACGTGATTTGGGTTCAGTGTAGAATTTTTCAAAGTCAAAACTCACAATTGTATAAACTCGGGTGTAAAGGTTATGTGCACATTTGGCTTGTTTCTCATAGTCTTTAATTTACTAAGTAATTTTAAAAACTATTTTTAATTTTTATTATTGAGAAGATGGATGGTGTTTTGATTTACAAAATGTTAAATCAAAATCTGTCTAAAACATACTAGTTGGCGCACAATTTGATATTGATGTGTTTACTATGCTTAATGATCCTTTAAAGTTGATTGAGAAAGTCCATCTTGGAACTAGGAAAAAAAATAAAATAAAAAATTCATTAGCAGCCTAACTACATATAATAAGTATAATAAATGCGAAAGTGAGTTTGAAGGGCATATACATTAGATCACATGAGGGATCAACATCGACGAGGGTGGAGCCTAGGGGAAAGTTTTCTCAAAACCGATTTTAGTTGGGTTAACACAATACTTTTTTCACTAACGTGGCAGACGGCGAGGTGATGATCCGCGAGGGCGACCTGCACTCGGACGGGTACCACCTGGTGGGGTGCGACCTGCGCTGCCTGGGCGAGGTGCGGCGCAAGCTGGCGGCGGCGGGCGCGGCGGGCGGCGCGCCCACGCTGCTGCTGGCCGAGTGCGTGCTGGTGTACCTGCGGCCCGACGCGGCCGACCAGCTGCTGCGACACGTGGCCAGCGAGTTCCCGCGCTGCGCGCTGCTGGTGTACGAGCAGTGCAACCTGGCCGACAAGTTCGGCGAGGTCATGCTGCGCAACCTGAGCGCGCGCGGCTGCTCGCTGGCCGGCAGCCGCCTGTGCCGCGCGCCCGCGGCCGCGGCCGAGCGCATGCGCGCGCTCGGCTTCGACGCGGCGCGCGCCTGGGACATGCAGACCGTGTGGCGCTCCTTCCCCGAGGACGACCGCGCGCGCGTCGAGCGCCTGGAGATGCTGGACGAGCGCGAGCTGCTGCTGCAGCTCAACACGCACTACGCGCTCACCGTGGCCACGCGCGGCGATATCTTCGCCGACATCGACCTCAACGCGTAACTCGCCGAGCCGCTGTATCCGTTTCCTTTTCATTATTCTTCGTGTATGAGGACGGTCATCGTTCGGTACGGTTGATATATACGAAAACATCTTATCGTACTTTCCTTTGTGGATCGACATATATTTTGTACAAATATATTTTTATGGTTTTATGTCGATCAGTAGGTACTTAAAGCTAATGTTGACGTATGACGTATGTGTAACGCTTTAACAGACGTTCTCTCAACTGATAGTAGGTATTTCTGTTGATAACATTTACTCATTTTGGATACACAGCTGTCATTTTTGCAAAAATCGTATTTGTGATTTACAAAAATAGCGCCACTTGGACTTGTGTGACTGCTTTAACAGGTATTATGTTTTTACGATTCATCATCATCCTCCAGAATACTTTAAATGATATTGTTATTTCCTTATCCTAGGATTCGTCGCCATCCATACAATTGCAATTTTTTTTATGAAAGGGTAGAAAACAATATAATTACTTATTTCAACTTGTGTAATAAATGTACTACGACATCACATGAGAACTCAAATATCAATGTTATTTTGTCTTGTAACATATTTTATTGAAGAGAAAATATTGCTGCAGCTTGGCTTAGTGACACGTGTTGTGGCTGTGTTAGACGAGACCTGGAACGCTATTTTTTAAAATTCATAAAAAATAGCACTCCTGCTGCCTTTCGCATTTCATTTGCTCCGGTCCAACAACAGCACTTGAGGACTTCGACTGATCTCAAAATAAATTCCGCTTAGAGGTCGCCGCCCACTTATCAACTCGTAATCGGAACGTAAATGTATAAACTCGAGCAGTTCAGTATTCTTTACATGAAACGTCCTACTGCAACGTGCATTGTTCGGATTCGTCAGTACTCGCCTCGCCTCGGTACCAGCTCACAAAGCGCTTTGCGGGTCCGGTCAACTCTCGGTCCCCGCGCTTACATCTCTTCGTTGGGTACACGTGTACCCAACATCTTCTTCTTTTTCTCTATAATTGCCAACTCGCGTGTTGTGAACCGGGCCATAACCTTGCGCTACATTTCACGTTTGGATTCAAAATGATCAGCTGGCCTATTTTGCTAACTTAGGGTACAACGTTTTGATAGTCACTTCATAATACATTGCGGCTTTCGGATGATTGACTATTTTTATTTAAGATATATAAACTATCAAAACGTTGTACACTGAGTAAGCAAAAGGCCGGCTGGTGGCAGCCAGACGAGCGGTAAGCGCGGGCCGAGCCGTAGCCGAGTCGACGTGCCGAAGCCGATCCCATTTGGTGACGTGCCTACGTCAGGTGGATGCCTAGAGGATTTGCGGCGAATGGCGATACTGTGTCGATCCCTTTCCGAGTTGATAAGTATGCTGTGACCTTAGGTTTCGCAGCAGTAGCTTACAAGATACTTTAGAGTCGAGGTTTATAAAAATGTCTCAATGTATCTGTTTTATTTATTAAGATTTCTTGTTCGGCTCCAAAAATGACTCGAATACAGCTTCGGAGTGCCGAGACAATGGGCGCGGGCGATGCTGTAATGGGAGGCGCGAGTCTTGTCTTTGTTTTCACTATATTTTTAGATGCCTAGTGTCTACTGAATAATTGAAAACATTAAATGTGGTGTATAATATTACGGATTGAAGAAATTATAATTATAGTTTATTTATGTGGAAACGGTTGTAATTTTACTTTACTTCCCTAAATTCAAATTGAGCCATTATATTATTAAAAGTTAGGGGGATGACTAGTCTAGGTGAACACGGAAGGCAGGCTGGACGAGAAATGGTTCACAACACAGGAATACAACCTAAAGACAACGCATCAATGAACTGTGCTACTGAAACAAAATCGCCAAGAAGTGGCGGGGTGCGGGGGTCGGTCGGCTAGTTTTCGTTGGGTCGTGTCGTTTAGTTTTTAATTATTATTTCTAACATTCGAAAGTATATCAAGCTGAAAATTTGTGTGAATATTTTTGAATGAAGTGTCTAATTATTGTTTAAATATGAAATCAGCCAGGTGGTAGAAAACTAGTATTTTTTTAGTTTGAGAACCCAGAATCTGGTTTTCTGGAACCAGTATCATCATAACTTGCATTGGCCTGCTCCAAAGCATTGGCTTTGGAGCAGGCTGATGAAAGATTTGAAGTTTAATGTGTCTCTTTAAGCATAAGTTTGAATTTTCAGGGTTCTCTCGTTTAAGAACTAGAACCGAAAATATGGTTTTCAGAAAAATATACAGGGTTTTTTTTTATGAATAATTTAAGTGCGTTTGACCTCTATCTTGCCTGGTGGGAAGCTACGATGAGGTCTAGGGTGGTACACGCAAACTTACATAATACCTATTCACTTTTGCCTTGAAAATCCCTAAATTGTACGAGACGGGAAACAATTTTTTTTTTTTTTTTTTAATTTATTTGGTTCACAAACTGGTTGTTGCAAGCATTGCTAACAATAAAAACGAAAAGCCATATAAACATGAAAATTGAACAACCTTCTCAGAGTGAACACAGCATGCAATAAAATATATTAGCTCTCAGTTATTAACATTATATAAATCTACAAAATAAAGAGCCATAAATAAACTACAACAAAGAATTCCTAATAGAATTGGCTGATGCATTGAAAATGTCTATCTCCTGGCAAATTTTATTATATTGAGAACACATACGAATTAATGGCGAGTACTGACGATAATTAGTACGACATGGGGGCAAATAAAAGACCACACGGTTATGTAGGCGACTGCTGGTTCTAGGTACAGAGAAACTGAGCCTACTAAGAAGGTTAGGGTTATCAATTTTACCACTAATAATTTTATACAAAAATATTATATCTGCAACTAAACGACGTTGATGGAGCGAGGTTAAGTTGAAGTGCTTAATTCTTAATTGTTTCTAAAAAATTAACAATGACGCAGGGAGGGAATTCCATTCCTTCGCGGTTGGCATAATGAAGGAGGAGGTGAATCTAGAGGTACGATGAACAGGAATATCGACCACGTACGGGTGGAATCCCTGCCCACGCCGTGTCGTCCGAAGATGGAATGGTGCGGGGGGAATTAGATCGTGCAGTTCCTGAGAGCACTCACCGAAATGCAGCCTGTAAAAAACACACAGACTTGCTACTAATCGGCGGTGTCTTAGACTCTGAAGGGTGACTAGTAAATCACGTTACACATTGAAAGGGGACACTCAGTACTTGATTCTCATTCGAAATAAATAAAAAAACAGGGGCTTAAAAGTTACCAAATTATCCTATAAAAACAAGATGTGTGAACACTCGCGCTAAAAGCGCGCGTACCTGTTTTCGTGTCGGCCGCGGACCGTCTAGCTGGATGCGCGTAGCGAGCGCGCGGTTTCCAAACATTCCGAGACTTTACGGACTAATCTGATTATTTTTTTCCTTTATCTGTTTTTTTAGTTCATTATTCATACCTTTCGTATTTATTTGTTCTCTGTTTCACACAAGTTACGACTCTTAAGATACTACAGGTGACGGACATGGAGGCTGCCGCGAATGTGTGAGTTTGTCGCAGTTGTATGATAATTAGGTAATTAAGAAAAATATAGTTCTACAGTCCACAAAGTTTATTTGGCACTATTTGACTACGCCTTAGGAGGCTACCTTGCTCGCTACACTGGGCGTGGGTCCGTACAATGTTACAACCGAAATTATTTAAATAGCCCCGATATCACCCCACTATCCAGTAGTTCCACAGTTCCACAGCCGGAGACGTAGGGGTTCTGAAGAAAAGAATGCTTCACAGCCGCCCAATCCAAAGTCGGAGCAGCTCGCGGTAGGGGTTAAGCCAGCCGGTAAAGATGACTGACCCGAGCCCGAGAGGTGAACCCTGGAATTGCGAAAGCCAAATAGTTAAGTCTAGCGTGGGCGTGAAGAGTGACAGGCAAGTGCTATATGGAAGTGATAAGCATGAAATAGTTCGCCAAGGTGTGGCACTCAAGGGGGGCCCGTACGCGTATTGCCAAACTGTATACTGACCCAGACCAGGGTTGCTCTGAGTTCGATCGCAGTTTGCCTTTGTAGTTGAAGAGCAAACTGTATACCTATTCAGAGAGTGTCTGAATCAAAATACATTTTGCTTTAAAATACTTGAGCAAAATACATACGATTCTAGACATCCATACTTTCCAGCGTCTGGTGTAGTATGTAATGGCATGATAATTTAGAACAAAATGCATGCCAGTGCAGACAGGTTTTATTTCCCTGCCTCGCCTTCTAAAACTTGCGCCGCTTGCGACCTTGACTCCTTTTTTTGGACAGTGGTCATGACGTTAATAGCAATTACGCACGTGTTTATTAAATAAAGTGTATAAATAGAGTTACTTTTAAAAAATAAACCGACTTTAAAACTGTTATTTTATAGATCGGTGTAAGCCTTAATAATTTGAATAAAATTTACACTAGGCTAGTTTGCGGTACAAGTATGCTGGTAGAAAAACAGTTGGCATATTTACTGATATTTTTAACATATAATTTTTATTTCGCACTCCGATTTTTAACAAAAAAAAAATCGATAGGGACATAAAGAACAAAAGGCGTGGTGTGACGCCATCTCTTGTTATTTGAGTTTTTGTTTTGGCATTTAATGAAAATTTTCCATTTTCTGTTCTTGATTCATTAATTTACTTTGTTATCGATCACTTATAATATCGACTTAATTGAGTTATTATTACCTACACTGAAATTAAAATTAGGTACAATTTGTTGTATCAGTGCATCTTTCTTTGAAAAATTAATAAATACTGAAGTAGAAACATTTATAGTATTTTTTAACACTCTATAGTTGTTACAGTTCAAATTAATTTTTGGTCATACTTACAACGGTTAAACTTGAATTACTTCACATAGGGTATGTTTTTTGGGGAAAGTTGTTAAGTTTCACGGATAGGATACCTAAAAATCGCAAAAGCATAAAAAAGTTACGAGAAATTACGAAACATGTTGTATAGTTAGTTAAAGATATTTGCGTGTCACAGTTTGCTTAACATACAAGCGAGCAAAGTGCATACTGTCTCAGATTGCTCTGAGCTCGTATGTACTTTGCTCCAATTTGTTTGTGATTTTAATGAGCACGACGTAGTTCAGTACAGACTATGGGTGTCTGGGTCAGTATACAGTTTGGCAATACGCGGCCCGTACTACCTCACACTGCTTTGCATGATTGACTGTTATATCAATAATAATTAAATACTCAAGTTGAAATAAAAATGCAGCAAAGTTCAGGACTAACTCTGGTAGCTATATGACTCAAAAACACGATTGCGTTAAATTTTCTCGATAGAAAAAAATTGCAAAGTTGCCTCCAAATCACGTCTAATTTACTCGGTATATAGCATTATTCACCAAATACATTAAAATTAACCTTGAAACTTTTGATTATTATTGCATTACAGATAAGGCAGCCATCATATGTTTTTCTTTTTCGAATAACCCTTGAATATTCCTAAAAAACGAAAATATCCAAAGTAGCCAACGCGTTTAGACCATCCGCGTTTGTACCGCCACGCCGCCTGGCATATGTCGGGCTCTTAACTACAATTTAAAACATGCTATTAATATCTTAGCATCTAATACAATTAGTCAAGTAGACCTGCTCAATAACCAATTATAGGTTTGTTTCTTTATGATGAATAAAATAGGTAACTGGAAAATATACGACGTCTATTATTTTAGGTAATCTCCAACACATCTAAACAATAATTATTATTGCACAATTTTGCTAAAATAATGCCCTAGTATACAAAATGAAAGGTTTCGATACTCATCATTTAATTAAAGCGTTACGAAGTTAATGAATGATGGATGATACAGCACCATGATGTAGCAGTTTATCGCAAGTGCAAAATCAAATTACCACTACTAATTAATCTACAATTACATCTATTCAAAGAATAATGCAACACACCCAATTATTTGGGGATATCCACACACATAAAATGTTAAAGTTCAAATGAAATATCATTGACTACTGTCAACACAAAATGGCTTCTTAGTGCGCAAGCCAGGACTTGATTAAATTAAAACAAATAGCAACGAGTTGGCGTAGCATCGGCTGGCAGTAGAATGAAGCGCGCGTCCGGCGTACGCGGCGAGCCAGCAGTCGAGTCGTGACCTTGATTTGTCAGGACAATATTTGACGGATCTGCGAAACGAGCCGGACGCCCGGTTTTACTTTTAGAATAATTGTATTTTTAGTTTATGGATAGGATTTGTTATTTTTTAGAAAAAAGAAAAATAAGCCGTTACGTACCCCCCTTTACAGGTTAGGATTTTATCTGATAAAATCCGCTATTTTAACTTATTAGTTTATTTAAGCTCAATAACTTCAATTTTATCTTAGTTTGGAATCTTTGACATGCCAGGTGCCCAATTTATTTCCCGACATATCTTCTAAGACATACACGAGTTTAGATTTTTTATCTATAATTCGACACTTAATGAATTTGGGAGCTAACTTCTTCATAAAACGATTATCTTTGTCGCTTTGATAAAAGGTTCTCTTCCAAATAATATCTCCGACCTTGAAATCTACATCTTTGCGACGAAGATTATACTGGGTGGCGCAAAAGTAAAGACCCTATTTGGTTCAGCTATAACATTTTTTCTAAATTAGAAAACTAGATTTAGGTTTTTTTAAATGTATATTTGTGCCATTAAATTTCGTACCATTAGGATTTAAAGATGATGTCTTTTAAATGGTGACCTCCAGAGTTGATACACATTTGAGCCCTATTTATGACATTTTGCATAACTTGCCGTAACACTTCCTGCGATATGTTCGTTATTTCTTGACGAATGTTTTCTTTTAGAGCTGCGAGAGTCTGTGGCTTGTTCACATACACCCGAGATTTCAAAAAACCCCAAAGAAAGAAGTCTGGACTGGTCAGATCGGGTGATCTTGCAGGCCAAGGCAAATCGCCAAAACGAGAGATAACTCGGCCTGGAAAAGCGTCCCTCACACAATTATTCCACGTTCTTGGGGAGTAAAACGGTCCATGTTTATTTTCAGTGTATTTTACATTTGTTCACTACACAATTTTCAAAAACAGAATGACAGAAAATGTCATATAAAAAAAATAAAAGTATTTTCTTTAGTGCCAGTACTTTTGCGCCACCCAGTAGGAACAACTATTTCGCGAGTGTGCTTTTATCAGTGCCGATTGCACTTTATCGAAAATTTTATGAAGGCTGCCTAAATTTTCCGCATAAGCATCGCGGGGTGAAAATATTATTTGGTCTATGATATCAGCATCAATATAATGTGAGCCGCAACTAACCAATTCTCGGCCAAACACTAAAAATGCTGGAGTATAACCTGTTACTTCGCTTACTGCGGTATTTAAAGCAAACTGAATTTTACGAATACAAGTGTCCCAAGACCTGTGATCATTTTCAATGAAAGTAGATACAGCTGTGATGATCGTTTTGTTATACCGTTCGACAGAGTTCACCTGTGGGGTGTATAATGGAGTGTAATAGACGTTAGGGATGTTATAGGAAGTGAATAAGTTTTTCATTGTACTGCTAACAAATTGTCTTCCGTTATCCATTATAACCGTGCTAGGTCACTAACAGCCTCCGTGGTCCAGTGGTTAAGGCGTTTGCCTGTTGACCCGGGGGTCGTGGGTTCGATTCCCACCGGAAGCATACTTTGTTTAGTTGTTTCCAGTTTGGTTAGGACATTGCAGGCTTGAATCATCTGATTGTCTGATAATAAAGATGATTCCGTGCTTCGGAAGGCACGTTAAGCCGGTGGTCCCGGCTGCCATCTGGCAGTCGTTAAAGGAACCACGTCAGAGGCCGAGAGGCGGTTCCGAAGAACTCTGACACCAGTGTGTACATGGTCGATTGACCGTGACACCTACTCGAAATGATGACCGTGCTAGGTATACCATAAATAAGAAAAATTTCTTCCTCCAAGATTTTAACAATAATTTCGGCCGAAGCACGTCGAATGGGGAATAAAAGGCAATACTTGGAGAAACAACAATTCACTACTAGTAAGAAGGTATTTTGTTTCCGGCTAGAAGGTAGTGGGCCGACTAGATCGATGCTCAACATTTGAAAAGGTCTAGAACAGTCCTTTGGTCTGCCCATGGTACCTGGTGTAGTATGGTTAGCGTGCTTGTAAGACAGACATACGTCATAATTTGTAACAAAGTTGGTTACATCGCGGTGCATTGCAGGCCAAAAATAATTTAGAGACAAACGTTTATAAGTTTTAAGAATACCCAAGTGGCCGGATGTAGGTTCACTGTGGTTTTGGGATAATATAGCTTGACGGTGTTCTATGGGTATAACCTCCTTCCATTCAAATTCTCTAGTCAGGGGATTCAGAGTTTTCAAATACCGGTATAGCTTTCCATTTGAAATACGATAGTGAAGAAAAGATGTTGGGGAGTCCATACAGCCCTCAAATATGTTTAAATACCAAGAATCATTCGTTGTAGGAGCATTTACTGTCAGTCTGTCCGTTGTGTCATTTACAGAAGCTACGGGAATTATTCGGGACAAAGTATCAGGTACCACATTTTCGGCGCCCTTGCGATGTTTAATTTCAAAATTGTATGCTGAAAGCCGAACACCCTCGGCCACCTTAAAGAGAATGATCTGTATAAACTGTGTGTTCGATAGCAGTCAGAACAGCTAAGGCTTCGCGTTCAGTAGCGCTGTACGTTTGACTAGCTCCGTGGCGCAGCGGTCAACACGCCAGCCTGCGACACGGAATAACCGGGTTCGATCCCCGGCCAGGTCAAGATGGAAAATGATCTTTTTCAGATTGGCCTGGGTCTTGGATGTGTATCTATATATGTATTTGTTATAAAATATAGTATCGTTGAGTTAGTATCCCAAGTCTCGAACTTACTTTGGGGCTAGCTCAATCTGTGTGATTTGTCCGTATATATTTATATTTATTATATTTAATTACGTTCCTGTTTAGACAAGGACTTGCTTATGTAAGCGATAACCTTTTCTGCCTCGTTAAGATTTTGTGTGAGTGTTGCGCCAATTCCGTAGTCACTGGCATCAGTGTGAACTTGGAATGGCTTTGAATAGTCAGGACAGCTTAAGATAGGAGCTGAAGTTAAATGATTTTTAAGTTTTTGGAAAGCATTATCGGCTTCTTTAGACCAAGAGAAGGGCGGTGCATTCTTGCCTTGAGAGGTAAGTTTATTTAAAGGTGTAGCTAAACTACTAAAGTTTGGTATAAACCTACGATACCAAGATGCGGTGCCAATGAAACGTCGAACCTCTTTTCGATTAGTAGGGGTAGGATAATTAATAACTGCCTCTACTTTTTCAGGGTCAGCCTGTAAACCGTTAGAGCCAACTATGTATCCCAGGTATTTTAGATGTTTTCTAAAAAATTGACTCTTTTTGAGGTTAATTGTCAAATTAGCCATCTTAAGCTTTTCTAAGACTCTTGCAAGCAGCGAAATATGTTGCTCGAAAGTCCCTTTAGATGGAATGTAGGAAGCGGTCTTACACCTATCCTCCGCGCGTATCAAAATTTGCCAAAAGCTTTTAGAAAGGTCAATGCTACTCAAATATTTAGCTTCTCTTAGATTATCCAAAATTTCTGTAATATATGGTAAACTATATGCGTCCTTTCTAGTTACCGCGTTAAGCTTTCTACTATCAAGACAAAACGTTCGTTCTCCATTCTTCTTGGGTGTTAATAAAACAGGAGAAGACCAAGGGCTTTCGCAAGGTTCAACTACATCGTCCTTTAAAATTTCATCTAATTGCTCGATCAATACTCTCTGTTTCTCCGGCGACATACGGTAGTATCGCTGTCGTATGGGGGCAGCATCCCCAGTATCAATAGAGTGAGTGATCAGTAAGGTACGACCTAGTCCATGTTCCTCATAGGAAATGTTCTGGAACCGCGTGATTATGTCATCTGCTGTACGTCTCTGCTCATCAGTAAGAAATTCGTAAGAACATAAAGTACTAGATACATCAGTAGGAAGTGGATTAAGAGAAGATAACGCACATATATCTGAATCCTTCTGAAATGTTACAGCATCTAAGTGTTTAGGGAATAGACCGAAAATTCTCCAAAAGTCCATGCCCAATATTAAATGGATTTTTATTTGAGGGACGACATACGCGGTAATTAAATGGTTCTGATTTTGAAATTGTATAGGAATATGTATGAAACCAATAGAATCTATTTTTTCTCCACCAGCAGTAACAAATTGAACAGGGTTTTTGCCCTGTAATTTTAGTCCTATGGATATTAGGCTTCCATGAGAGCCATTACCGAGGATAGTAACACAGGATCCTGTATCCAGCAAACCTGTTAATTGCTCACTAAACACTGTTACAGTCACGTAAGGTCGTAAACTATTATTATCAATATAGTTGTAGTTGTTGATTGAAGCGACCGAATTTAAAGCGGAAAATTGTTTAATGAATTTCAACCAATCTTTCCATTCCTGAGTTCGACCACTCCAATCTGACCTACTTAGTTTTTTGACTGATCGTCTTTTTGAGTAGGGTTACATTTAGGGCATTCTGGATAACGTACGTCCTTGGTGCCGCACTTGAAACAAATAAGAAATCGTTCTTGAGTACAATTTCCAAGAGAATGACTGTCAGACCTACACCTGGGACAATATACAGATCTGGCAGGTTCATGTGATAATGCAGCAACCTATTTTGGCTTCTGTTGCCTGTAGTTAAGGCGCTGTGCATCAGGAGAATACCGTAAGACGTGTATTTTTTGCGTCGCGCAGTTAGCCTTATTTTTCTTGGAATACTAGCATGAAAAAAATATGACGTACAGTTCAAAGATCAAAATAAATGGTTACACTAAAATATTTTCAAAAATATATTTAAAACTTAGCTAAAAAAAAATAGCAAAAAAGCTATATCCAGAAAAAGTTTCGTCGCGAATTACTTGATATTTTCAGCGACAACTATCAACTTTTTTATATCTATAAAAAGTATAACTGGATGAGCCAGATGGATACCTAAAAAAAATACAATATTTGGTTATAATTACTGAATTATTAAATTAAATGTGAAAATTAACACGGAAATGGCAGACACGGGTTTGAACTGAGACTGATGACAAGTATGACACGAGTAAAAAATATATCGCGCGATGTCCGCTACAAACGGTTATGGGATACAGCGCCTTAAGTATGTTTTATTAGGATTATTCTGATTTCCGTTATTATTAGTATTAGTTTTGTAGTTTTTTTGTAGCTATAGGGAATATACTTACCTACTGTATACGAAAACCTTATGATTGGTTAATTGTTTGATTTATTAAGTTTAGTTAATCATAGTGATCTATAATTGTACCCTAAGCTAAGCAAATTGAGTAAATAAACGATTGATTGATTGATGTAGTTATTGTAACTGTAGTTTTTATAATTATTATTATTGTAGACGGGATTATATGCAAATTCAGGCGCAAGTGTGCTGCTAGATGCCCTAGGAGGTTCATGAAAGTGTGAAAATCGAGAAGTTATAGATTCAAAGTTACGACAAATATTTTTTAATTAATTTATTGACTTAACGCAAGGTGAAGCTGCTAGTGTGTTAGCATAGCAAGGCCGAATATTGTGCATAAGTATATCAAGTTTATCATTCTCAGTTAAGGGTTTGCTAAGTCGCGAAAACAGGCCATGCATGATGGATAAATAAATTGTAATATTTTCATGTTCACCTTGCGTTCGTGAACGAATTTCATTAGTAAGCCTATAATCATAATCGCTACTGCTAAAATCTTCCTTCAGAAGTGTGCATAGCTCACCCCAAGAACTAACCCTGTCTTTATTATAGCGGTACAAATGTAAGGCGTCATCTACGAATATTTCATATGATAACATGAGAATTTTGTCGAACGACCTATACCTCTAGCTTGTACAAATTCTTCAACCTTTTGTATGAAGGAATGAACACAGATCTTACCAGAGTATTTTAATTTACCTATTTCGGAAAATAAACTTCGTTCGCAAGACACTAGATTAGTAGAACGATCAGAGATATTATCTGGGTTAGGAGTACTAGCTTTAACTTGCGAGCTTTGTGGCTTAAGTGAGGATAGTTCCTTGAATTGGGCATTAAAATTTGCAGTACATACTTTATAAATATCGTTCACATCAGGTTTAGTTACAATTCGATTTAAACGATGGTATAAATGATGTATTAGGTTCTCGGTTCTATCAAACAGGTTCTTATCGAATTTAGTTTTAAGACTACTAATATTATTTTGTGACTTCAAAAGAGACTCTTTAGCTGCTTTTAAATCATCCGCAGGATCTAAATGCGACTCTAAAATATCATCAGCTGGTAGTTTATCTACTAATTTAACGATCGGTTTCCTAAGTTCTTGCACTGTTTCGCCGGAACTACCACGGAGTTCCACTTCATACTCCAGCTCGGATTTTTGAAGGGATAGATATTTAATGGGATATGCCATAATTACTTAATTGGGTGTGTGCTACAATATTTAAAATTATGATACCAAAATAAAAACAATATGGCACACAAACAAACAAAAGCAAAGATGAATTGATATAGCGTATTATGTACGCGATAGATGTGATACAATGAGATACACAACAACACAATGAAATTTTAAAACACACTAAGTATTAGATAATTGATTTAACTACAATGTGATAATAGCAGTATGACGATTTTATTATATGTGTATGTAGTTGACTTTAAAATAGTAAAGAGTAGGTAATATGTACTGCTGTTCAATCATCATCACACACCAATATTTTTTCTACAAAATCAGTTCAGCTAGCTACAAAGTAAAAAGCCAACACCAAGGAAAACCATGAAATGCGTTACGGACCTAATTAAATATCTCGGTTGTTTATATATACCTTTGCTAGGCGCCAGTGTCGCAGTTGTATGATAATTAGGTAATTAAGAAAAATATAGTTCTACAGTCCACAAAGTTTATTTGGCACTATTTGACTACACCTTAGGAGGCTACCTTGCTCGCTACACTGGGCGTGGGTCCGTACAATGTTACAACCGAAATTATTTTAATAGCCCCGATATCACCCCACTATCCTGTAGTTCCACAGTTCCACAGCCGGAGACGTAGGGGTTCTGCAGAAAAGAATGCTTCACAGCCGCCCTCCAAAGTCGGATCAGCTCGCGGTAGGGGTTAAGCCGGCCGGTAAAGATGACTGACCCGAGCCCGAGAGGTGAACCCTGGAATTGCGAAAGCCAAATAGTTAAGTCTAGCGTGGGCGTGAAGAGTGACAGGCAAGTGCTATATGGAAGTGATAAGCATGAAATAGTTCGCCAAGGTGTGGCACTCAAGGGGGGCCCGTACGCGTATTGCCAAACTGTATACTGACCCAGACCAGGGTTGCTCTGAGTTCGATCGCAGTTTGCCTTTGTAGTTGAAGAGCAAACTGTATACCTATTCAGAGAGTGTCTGAATCAAAATACATTTTGCTTTAAAATACTTGAGCAAAATACATACGATTCTAGACATCCATATTGCGAAATTGCGAAAGCCAAATAGTTAAGCACTATCCAGTATGCTTTTGTCTAGCGTGGACGTGAAGAGTGACAGGCAAGTGCTATATGGAAGTGATAAGCATAATAATGATAATAATAATTTATTTTATTCGAACATCAAGGTCACAAAAGAAATGAGAAGACCATGGCACCCAAGCTAGGATGAACCTGTGTTATGGTGTACCAAGGCCCTCCGCCGCAAAACAATTTCATAAGCATGTACTTAATTATATTAAACACTGTACGCTATTCGAAGCCTATAATAAATGAGAGTAGCACTTCCGTTTCCCTTTAATATTGCGTGTTTTGCTGCGTTTTACCGACATTTCCCCCTCTCTTCCCCCACCGCCACAGGCAGGCCACGCGTTGCCAGTGTTGGATTTCGTAGTATAATTATACTATTTGTACCATAATTTCATGATGAGTAGTATGTAGTATTATTATGTCAGTATACTACGCGAAAGTACCATAGTTTTCCATTTGGTCTATCTAGGGTATTTTGTTTTTTGATATTTACCCCAAAATATAGGGAACTTTTGTATGTATGGCAACATTAAAACAGGAAACGACAAGCAAGAAGCAAAAGGACTAGAATCCAGGCAAATAAATTAATAAAAATCAACCAACGACATGATAGGGAGGGATTCCTATCCCGCTGGCGGCCGAAATATTTGCCTCTCGCTCACTTTGTTTGTTTGTTGGTGTTTCCGTCCTACTCACACTAACATTTATAGGATTCTTCTTTAATTAATCGAGTTATATCACTCCTGCGATGCAGTTAAAGAAAGCAAATCCAAGAATTGTGTGGAATTTATGCCGTCTGTCGAGATGCTGCCTCGTGTCAACGCCAAGGATGAATCTTCGATTGACGAATTGGCTGAAATAGACGTCCACCTACCTGAATATGATTAATTTACTTACGTATTTGCTTTTAGTACTTGTTCTTAGAATTTACGTATCAAATAAAAAAGCTAAATTTTACAGTAAAATGCAATTTTATTTCAAAACAAAGCAATAATTGTGTAGAACGAAACGTAGTATAATTTTAAGCCAAGTAGTACACTTTTAGAATCCATAGACAATAATTTTCGGAGGCTCTGAATCCAACCCTGCGCGTTGCGAAGCGCGTGGCTCTTGCCTCATTGGCGTCTGTTTTCCCGACCACGACGGTCGTGTCTTGCAGCTCTGTGCTCACGTGGTTCAAAAACATGTTTTGAACGGTAACGACCGTTAGTTGCGTGTTCGTGAAAAAAGTGATATAATTGGTCTCATACCAAAAAAGATTTGTGGTAAGTCAAACGTAATTATTTGAATGTTATGTTTCATTTGTGCTTTTTAAAATATTTCTTAGGAATACTTACGTAAGTTATTCCTATCTTATCATAAAGTAGATACCGACTAATATTTTTTAAAAACTTTTTTAGATCTGCGTATTTACGATGAATAAATCAATTAATGATAATGGTGAGAAGAAGTCTAGCTCTAGTTTGAGTGATTCATCATCAAGCAGTGATTCTGATTCTTCATCAAAAAGGAGGAGTAGAAATTCGAGGACGAGGAAGCATAAGAGGAGTAGAAATTCGAACAGGCTTCTGAAGAAATTATCGAAAGAAGTAAGTGATTTACGCAATCATGTTTTTAATCAGCAGTCTCAATCAACTCCCAATTATATGCCTTCAAATAATCTTTACTTGAACGATGATTGTATCGAAGCCAATATTAGTGGCGATTTATTTAGTCCACCTAGACACGACGAGGTGGCCAACCAAAACGAGCGGTTTAATCCAACGGTAGATGTACCGAATTTTAGTATTTGCTTAGATACTAGTTTAAAGGAACCAGCCGTTCCAAAAGCCTCTGCGGAATATATTGCTGCACTGAATAGTCTTCAACGTTTTGGTGACGCCTCTTGGAGTGACGTACGTTACTCAGATGTTCAAAAAAATTATAGTCACTCTCCGGGGTTTATTGAGTTAGAGACTAATGATGAGATTAAATCCTTTGACGTTTTTAAAAACTTTCTTATGCTGAAAAAAGTTTTGCTACCCTCACTTATGCATTATTAAAGTAGAAAGAAGTATTAGAAAAAGGAATAAGTGATTTTCTTAAATGGTCACAAGAATCGGAGATGATCACATTCGCAGACATAAAAAACAAGATGGAGGATATTTTCTTAAAAGGGGACTTTCACAAGGTGTCTTCCGATTCAATACAGTTAATATGTGGCCATCGAGCCGACATGATCCAACAAAGACGAGAAGCGATTTTGAAGTACGTAAAAGATCCTTTGGTCAAGTCTGCTCTTAAGAAAGTTCCTCCATCGTGTTCCCATCTGTTTGAAGAACATGCATTTACTGCTGCTTTGGAAAAACATGGCGGAGTAAGAAAAATATTCTGGATAAAACCGAAAAATACAAAACCAGCTGCGCAAGCAGGTTCAAGTGATAATTACCAGCATCCCGCGCAGGGATCTGCCAACTATAAGCCTGCGCAAGGCTATGCAAAAAATCGCCCACCTGCGCAAGGTGGTAGATATCAGAGGTATTCGTCTGCGCAAGACGAACAATATGATTACCGTTCTGCACAAGGACGTAGTTACCATGGTAAGACAAAGGAATCACAGTCCTTTCGTGGCCGCCCCGGACGTGCTGACAGATCCAATGAGAAACGTACCTCCAAGCGTCAGGCATCGCCATCTTGGAGAGAGCAATCCCGCGATAAAAAGCGAAGATTCTGACTACGAGCTGTTTCGAGCCGGTCAGCTAAAATATTGTCTCCAAAAATGGAAACAAATGAAAGCTCCGTTGTACATTCAGAACATTATCCAGGGTTATCTTATCCCATTTGTAAGAAAACCACCATTGATATTTCCCGGCCAAGGTACGGCCTTTCAGATTCAAAACTCACCGGAAATGTCTAGATCTTACCTTTCAAATATATCAACTGATAGATATTTATCAAGCTCATCTGAGAATCTGTCACTTGCCGGGCATTTACAATGCCGAAGCGGATCACCTCTCAAGGTTACGCTGCCCACCTCAGTGGCACCTTCTTCCAAATGCAACACGAGAAATTTTTGCGAAATGGGGGATACCGAAAATAGATTTATTTGCTTCCCAAATAGCTCACGTCATACCGAACTACGTATCGATCGATCAGTTGGATCCACGAGCAACATTTCACGATGCGCTCAGCCGGAATTGGAATTATCAAATAGCTTGGGTGTTCCCACCACCGTGCTTGATACCTCGAGTGTTGCAGCACATGAACCATGCCCAAGGAGTGTTTCTAATAGTGGTCCCTCGATGGGAACGTGTCTTCTGGCGAGCAGACCTGAAGAAACGTGCATTAGAACCCCCGCTCATAATTTCGAATCTACAAGAAGTTCTGATCGATGCAACTACCAACTTGCCTCCGCCGAACGTGACGGCGATAACGCTGGAAGTTTGGAAATGTGGGGGTGGACCAGTAGCTTAACTAATTGGTCAGAGGCACAAAAATCTATGCTCAAATCTGGTTGGCGAAAATCCACCCTTAAAACGTACAAATCCTCGTGGACTCGATGGAAGCACTGGGCAGAACAAAATGATATAAACGTTAATGATCCCCGTGGCTCGGACTTGGCTCGTTACATAATGAGGATCAGTAAAGTTGTAGCAAATTCAATTGGACTAATATCCATATTATTCTTCATGACATTACAATGATATATCTTTTTGAATTATCCAAATCGGACCATTACTTACGAAGATATTAATAATAAACATCATGCCGTTCCTGCCGCGAAAAGGCATTGCACGCCCGGTGCGTGTGACGTCACTGTGACTGACCGAGCGCGGTCCGCTCATAGAGCGATCATTCGACTGTGCGATGACGACGCGGTTCGTCGCTATATTTAACAATTTATTGAAATAAAGTCTTGTTAGAGTGCAATTTTTATAATATTTACGTATAAAACGTACTTATTATGGGAACTAATAAAACAAAGCAAAGAAAGAATTTTAATTTTTACTCTCGATTGCTATATAGACAATCTTGTAAATTAACTAAATCACATGCTATTGTTACAATATTATCAAAAAAAGTATGAAATATGGACATATGCGTGAGGTCCGATCATTTTATAGTCTTTCAACTTCCATATGCTTCTTTCAACGAGAAGTCTTATCGCTTATATCAGCGATCGTTTTTGTTTGCAAAACTTCTTCTGCTGTAGGTTTTGGGTTGGAACTGTCCGTACTTAAAACTCATTAAAACTGTTCTATTTCTTATCTTTTCTTAAAATCAGGTCTATAATTTTTAGGGTTCCGTACCTCAAAAGGGAAAAACGGAACCCTATAAGGGTTCCATTTCATCACTTGGCTATCCGTCTGTCTGTCTGTCAAGCCTCTTTTTCTCAGGAACGTAGGAGCGTAGAGGTATCAAGCTGAAATTTATATCAAATATTCAGTTTATGCCGCAAATTTTCGAAGCCAACGCAATCTAAAGATGGTTGTGCCGTAAATTTTCGTGTTTTTTTGATTTCGCAAGGGAATCAATACCTACCAGGGAACTTCCCATGAACTCAGAATCTTAAAATTTGGTACGAAGCAACGTCTTTTAGCACAGATAATGGAAAAATTGCGAAAAACATACATTTTAAGCTACATCATAAGAAAAATATTTTACTAATTTTTCGACATTCGCAAGGGAATCAAAACTTCAGGGTACTTCCCCTGAAATCAGAATCTTAGATTTTGGTACGAAGCAACGTCTTATAGCACAGATAATGAAAAAATTGCGAAATGCATACATTTTTAGTTACATCATATAATAAAGATATATATAATAACTTCAAACTTATACGTGCTGTTACGCGGAAAATCTAAAACGTCTTTTAAAAAAAAAACTATTTTAACACCACGTAAATATTTATATTAAAAGGATATAGAACACTCTTTAGAACACACAGAGTTACTACAATAGGTTATCCGTAGGCAACCGCGCGGGAAGAGAGCTCATCACGGACTGAGCTCTAGAGCTTCTGCTAGGGCTCTCTAAGGAGGGAGTGATGCTGAGTAATCCCGAAGGGTTGCTCAGTCAGCATTAAGCATAACATCTAGAAGATATAACAGTGCGCAAGGCCAACTCGCACTTCACCGGTTTTTTTTAAAGTTTTTGACATTCAAACTAATGAGGCAAAACTCCCTTCTTCAGTTAAACTTAACGTAATTTTCCATGTCTTTTTCCACCTGAAATATATAAATATAAAATAATACCATATTTTAATCGGCCTCACATTTTTGTATGAAAATGTCGATACTGTTTTCTAGTCCAATCCTGGGTCCCATACGTTGTTCATTTAGACGGGTTGATTTAATGGTTTTAGGTACAACGGTGTTCACCCTTACATCCTGTATTAACTTATTTGCTTACAACAATCAGGCATAGCTGAGGCAGATACATATTTTATTATTCATTATTTGCTTTATACTCCAGAAATGGAAACTTTTATCCCTGTGTCATTGTTTTGACCTTGGAATATTACATAGAAATGCAAACGGAAGTATTGGAAGGTAAGTAGGTTTGTCCACCAAACTAGAAAGAAATAAGTAGGAATGTTTTTATTAATACATCCGCCTTATAAAAAGAGAATACATAGTTACTTACTTATTTCCATATCAACTTAATAAAAGGAGTGCGTTACCCCAGCCGACTAAGTGCTCCTTTTAAGAATTGATAAATGCAAATAATTAGATCATTACTTCGTGTAAATGTCTCCGAAAGTAAATAATTTGACACCCCGCCGTTTCAGAGATAATGAGGAAAATAAAATTCGGCTGGCGTAACGTTACCCCAGCCGACTTTTTTTGATTCCGTCGGTTTATCTGGATAAAAAGTATGCACAAAGATACATTGAATTTGCTCTCAAATGTCCCCGATAAAATTAAATTTGACACCTTTATGGATTTCGAGTTATTTCATTTTCTGCTGCGGTAACGTTTGGTCAATTTCTGTATCTCTGAAACCGTAAGACGCAGAGTCATGTTTTTTTTTATACGTATAGAACGGAATTTGTCACCATTTGACACCTAGTTATCTTAAATATTAATAATATGGTTTGCGAGTAATAAATATTATTCTGAAAACCATATTTTCGGTTCTAGTTATTAAACGAGGGAACCCTGAAAATTCAAACTAGTCCTAATAGATGCCTCTTATAGAGACATACAAAACATCAAAACTTTCATCAGCCTAATCCAAAGCATTGGCAAGTTATAATGATATTACTGGTTCCAGAAAGCCAGATTCTGGGCTCTCGATTTAAACGAGGAAAATAATACTTTCCTTTTACCTGGCTGATTCCATATTTAAACAATAATTAGACACTTTATCGAAAAACATACATACCAATTTTTAGCTTGATATACTATCGTATATAAGAAATAATAATTAAAAACTAAACCTAGATATTTTTTTCCGATTACTCGACCAAGTTCTGATGTGCATCTGAAAGCGGCTGCGGCATACTACTAGATATACTTCCATATTCGACGGCATTGTATTCTAAATTGGATGGTACAGGCGAGTGGAATTTTTTTTAATAAAAAAATATATGCCTTATATAATGGAATTACTTATTTCCTCCATACTTATACTTTATAATGTATTGATTCCTAACGGGATTGACCAAGTCTATTATTGCAAGACCAAAGGCGGCTATAGACAGTTTAACCAAAAATATACATACAAATTTTCAGCTTGATATACTATCGTATATAAGAAATAATTAATAAAAACTAAACCTAGATAATTTTTCCCGATTGCCCGACCAAGTTCGAATGTGCATCTAAAAGCGGCCGTACGATACATAACGTATACCTTCTAAAATCTGCACAATAATAATAAGTGGTTGGGTATATTCAAGTAGAAAAATTGTTAGGATTAATTTTAATATTATAAAGACGCGTATTTAATAAATGAAACCTTAGGGTCAACAGCAGAAACAGCCTCCGTGGTCCAGTGGTTAGGGCGTTTGTCTGTTGACCCGGGGGTCGTGGGTTCGATTTCCACCGGAAGCATACTTTTGTTTAGTTGTTTCCAGTTTGGTAGGACATTACAGACGTGAATCACTTGATTGTCCGATAATAAAGATGATTCCGTGCTTCGGAAGGCACGTTAAGCCGGTGGTCCGGCTGCCATCTGGTAGTCGTTAAAGGAACCACGTCAGAGGCCGAGAGGCGGTTCCGAAGAACTCTGACACCAGGGTGTGCATGGTCGATTGACCGTGACACCTATTCAAAATGATGATGATGATGAATGAAACCTTAGGGTGACTTACAGATTTTCTCTTTCAGCAAAACTATTACTTAAATGGCAATGTCTACATACTAATAATGTAAATAAAATATCTTTTTATATTTTTTTTGTTTGAATGATTTTAAGGCAGACCTCTTAAATAGAGGTCTGCCGCCTGCATAAAAGTTCAATCCAACTGTCACCGTAGTTGGTAATCAAAAACCAACGCAAACAAGGTTATATTCTATAAGGTAAGACTATCAAGATATAAATAAAAAAAAATCTTGAGTGTTATTTATTTTTGCTGCTCTCGCGAAGGAAGTGTCAGTTTTACAAATTGGGAGTAAAATGTGTATCCATCAACTAGGAAAACGCGTCGTTATTAGCTAAACAAATGAACTAGAAGTCCGTATTTCTTTTTCTATATTATGTACTGCTTGTTTTATTGTGCATTGCTTTATGCGAAGATGTAGGGGACATCTTACAAAGATTTGTTTGAAATCAAAAGTAGTCGGTACCACAGTACAGAGTATCAATACTTTTTTGTGTCCTTCTTTGAAAATAAAAAATATATATATACTAGTTTTTGCCCGCGTCAATGTCGATCCCTTGGGAGTAGTACTATTTCCCGGGATAAAAGTCCTTCTCCGCACTCCAGAGAACTTGAAAATTTCATGATGATCGGTTCAGTAGTTACGGCGTGAAAGCGTAACAAACAAACTCACTTTCGCATTTATAATATTAGTTAGGATTTGTTATTATGCGCGAGCAAAACTAGGGACTATCGCTGCGCTGTCCCGCTCGCGCACATTAGCCAATGAAATTGCAGTTCCGAGCAAGTGCAGTTGTATTTTTTTCTAATTCTATCTAACAAAGCAAGTATTACATACTCATATTTCCAATATTACCTATAGCTGCCTTTGGTCTTGCAATAATAGACTTAGTCAATCCCGTTAGGAATCAATACATTATAAAGTATAAGTATGGAGGAAATAAGTAATTCCATTATATAAGGCATATATTTTTTTATTACAAAAAAATTCCACTCGCCTGTACCATCCAATTTAGAATACAATGCCGTCGAATATGGAAGTATATCTAGTAGTATGCCGCAGCCGCTTTCAGATGCACATCAGAACTTGGTCGAGTAATCGGAAAAAAATATCTAGGTTTAGTTTTTAATTATTATTTCTTATATACGATAGTATATCAAGCTAAAAATTGGTATGTATGTTTTCCGATAAAGTGTCTAATTATTGTTTAAATATGGAATCAGCCAGGTAAAAGGAAAGTATTATTTTCCTCGTTTAAATCGAGAGCCCAGAATCTGGCTTTCTGGAACCAGTAATATCATTATAACTTGCCAATGCTTTGGATTAGGCTGATGAAAGTTTTGATGTTTTGTATGTCTCTATAAGAGGCATCTATTAGGACTAGTTTGAATTTTCAGGGTTCCCTCGTTTAATAACTAGAACCGAAAATATGGTTTTCAGAATAATATTTATTACTCGCAAACCATATTATTAATATTTAAGATAACTAGGTGTCAAATGGTGACAAATTCCGTTCTATACGTATAAAAAAAATCATGATTCTGCGTCTTACGGTTTCAGAGATACAGAGATTGGCCAAACGTTACCGCAGCAGAAAATGAAATAACTCGAAATCCATAAAGGTGTCAAATTTAATTTTATCGGGGACATTTGAGAGCAAATTCAATCTATCTTTGTGCATACTTTTTATCCAGATAAACCGACGGGATCAAAAAAAGTCGGCTGGGGTAACGTTACGCCAGCCGAATTTTATTTTCCTCATTATCTCTGAAACGGCGGGGTGTCAAATTATTTACTTTCGGGGACATTTACACGAAGTAATGATCTAATTATTTGCATTTATCAATTCGTAAAAGGAGCACTTAGTCGGCTGGGGTAACGCACTCTAATAAAAGGTAAGAATAGTTATGTAGGTACTTACATCGAAATGATATTCACAACATTGTCTACTAGTAGAGGGTGGAGTCTTATAATCATCCCTTTTTACAACGGAATATAATTTTAAATTGTATTCCGTTGTAAAAAGAGATGATATAAAATTCACACAAAACTTCGTGAAAAATTATTAATTTTTCCAGAAGTTTTGTGTTTTTCGGCACGTTAAAAGATAGTTTTTCTGGTGTTTTAAAAGAAGTATTTGTATCGTTCGGCACTATACAATATTTGTACATAGTTAAAAAGATAAATTAGACATAAATAGTTTGTTTTAAAGTCGCAATTACCACGAAAACACTGCGCGCCTTGTCACTGCCAACGGGCAACTAGCGGCGTCCGTCACAGTGACGTCACAGGCTACCACGCGGCCGGCCAGTGAATTTTGCTAGTAATTTTGTCATAACTTCGTCAATTTTTATCGTAGAACAATAATTTTTGCACTGTATGTTATGGATTTCTTAGCTCTATAATCCTGCATTCTCAACTAAAATCTTTACGGATCCTCATTGATTTATCGCAAGACGAGGGTCTCTCTTATAAAACTATACTTTTACACAAATCGGTCGTTGCTACGCTTAGTAGTACTAGTGCTTCGTCCTTAAGTCAAGACATTTTAGTTAAACAAGCCCTAAAAGCAGTTTCGTTAAAAAATCCAACTCCTACTATGAAACCGCCCATATGGGACGTATCTCAGGTTTTAACCTATTTGTCTCAAAAACAAATTGATGTCAATAGTTTATTTAAAGTATCCCAGCATACAGCATTGCTACTATTGCTATGTTCAGGTAGGCGAGTGCATGACCTGACGCTTCTTGATATATCTCCACAACACATGATTTTGTCAGAAGAGAACATAGTTTTTTGGCCTCGTTTCGGGTCTAAGACCGATTCTTGCGATTATCGACAGTCGGGCTGGAAAATAATTTCAAATAAGGATTGCCAACTGCTAGACCCGGTATATTGGTTGAAAATATTGGTGAGCTTGTCCCAATCAAGAAGGCTAGAATGCGAACAAGAAATGCGAAATGTTTTATTCTTGACCGCAAGAGGAGTTCCTAAGCCCGCTTCTCGCACAGTGATTGGAGGTTGGGTTAAGGCATTACTTAATGAAGCCGGGATTCAAGCTACTCCGGGTAGTGTACGTGCCGCAGTAGCCTCGAAGAATTGGATTGATAATTTTCCTCTGGATCAAATTCTTTTGCAAGGCAATTGGCGATCTGCCGAAACCTTTCGGCAATTTTATCGTCGCGAAATTTTTCAAGAAAATTCTAATCCCAATAATAATGTTAACAATATTAGTTCCTTATTTAATCCTGTATAAATTACTGATTAAATTAATTTAATTACCTTACCTTACCTGTTATTGATTTTAAGGCGTTCGCAATTAGGCTAATATGATGACAATTGTATCATCGTTTATGATATTTAAAATATGAATAAAACTATTTTGTTGTTTAACACATACTTTTATTTTTATTCCTTATGCCTTAAGGATAGGTGTCGTTGTATTCCCCTCTCTAATATTTTTACTCAAAGCCTATCTTCCCTAGAAATAGCATTTCCAATGTGTTCACTTTGCTTTACATGAAGTCACATTGACGTCCTCCACCGCCAGGCGATAACAAACACGTCTCTCATTTATTATAGGCTTCGAATAGCGTACAGTGTTTAATATCAGCGTTTTACCTTACAATAAAACGCTTATTAAATACTTACCTATTCGAAGCCTATACAATAATCTCTGCCTGGCTCTTAAACGAGCCGCAATGAGGCAAGAGCCACGCGCTTCGCAACGCGTGGCCTGCCTGTGGCGGTGGGGGAAGAGAGGGGGAAATGTCGGTAAAACGCAGCAAAACACGCAATATTAAAGGGAAACGGAAGTGCTACTCTCATTTATTATAGGCTTCGAATAGGTAAGTATTTAATAAGCGTTTTATTGTAAGGTAAAACGCTGATATTAAATTATAACAGATATGCTTAAATTATAATAGTATTTGCAATATTTATAAATTAAATTAATTATTGTAACACATTTATACATATAAATTAAATCAAATTACATTCGATATTTAATTAAATTACATTAGAACAAATAATTTAGGGCTTTTTTAAACTGGTATTACTAAAATATTTTCAGTTGAAACATAGTCTTGGTTTAATAACCATTCCTTGAGGGTCTTTTTACACTTATGACTCGAGAGAGGATATCACGGAATTTAAAACACAAGAGGAAAGGGCATTGCATATATTTTTATTGAAAACCGCTGTCGCCAAACTCACACAATAACATTTTACGCACACTGAAATTTAACGAATAAGAAAGCTTATAATTTCTTGGAATCACAAAGAAATAACAATCAGTTTGCATTACAAAAAGAAAAACCTTATTTCTTGCGCCATAAAGTAGAATTAAGCAATAACACTTTGTGGTTTTTATGACAGCGTGCATATGCTACGTCGGCTGCTTTCAATGTGCTTTTAACGATCTCAGACTACTTAGTTCAGCTATTCGCCAAAAGATGTCGTACTTAAAAGTTGTACACAATTTTACACCCTATTCACTAAGATTTAAGGTTTCAATTTGAACTCCCTTATTTATTCTTCTAGAATGTTTTATCAATAATGTCCTTGCTACTCAAATAGGGATTGGGTTCATATCTTTTTGCTAATGACGCTAGGAAATCGATCGATTCTAAAATTGGTGTTAATTCATTGTAATTCAATAATTATTGTTGAAAAGTAGCATTCGCCATCTTGGTTTCTAAAAATGACCTCACTGTTGTGATCTATACTGACCGACTACAGTCGACCTCCGTGGGGCAGTAGTTAACATGCCAGCCTGCGACACGAGTGGTCCCGGGTTCGAACCCCGGTCAGGTCAAGATGGAAAATGATATTTTTCAGATTTGACGTGGGTCTTGGATGTTTATCTATATTATGTATCCTTACTAATATTATAAACTGATATTATAAATGCGAAAGTGAGTTTATTTGTTACGTAAAAAGTACTATTCCAGATATTGACGCGGGCGAAGCCGCGGGCGAAAGCTAGTTTGTTATAAAATATAGGATCGTTGAGTTAGTATCCCATTACACAAGTCTTGAACTTAATTAGGCTCAATCTGTTTGATTTGTTCATTATTTCTTATATTTTATTATTATATCCCTTAAACTACCATACATAATTAAAAAATATTTAAAATCAGTTCATCCTAGGCCAAATTAGTTTATTCTATAGAATTCAAGACAAACTAGTTTCAATAGCGGTTTCTCGGGAACATAATTATATTATAAATTTTTTACCTGTATTTTATATTATAAATGAATGGATATGATTATATTTAAAGGTAGGTTTTTATTTAAGATTAAATTAATTTTTAGTTTTATTTATTAAAATAATATATTACATATAACAGGAAACATCAACTGACTTTCGCCTGAAAGTCAGTAGATGTTTTCTTTGACCAGGACTGGCCTTGCACAAAAATCAGCATTACCATCTATCGTGGCAATGCTGCCAGCCTTCTGAGCATTGTAGGGCAACGAACTGCCGGGCCTTTTTGCTTGTAAATGTTTTGTAGGTTTAGTCTTAAATTTTAAGTATTATCCTTACTAATATTATAAATGCGAAAGTGAGTTTGTTTGTTTGCTTATTTGTTTGTTTGTTACGCTTTCACGCCGTAACTACTGAACCGATCATCATGAAACTTTGCATACAAGTTCTCTGGAGTGCGGAGAAGGACATAGGCTACCTTTTATCCCGGGAAAAACGTACTATTCCCGAGGGATCGACATTGACGCGGGCGGAGCCGCGGGCGAAAGCTAGTACGTTAATAACGTCAACTATATTAAAGTTTAATTATCCAGTACACAGTGACAATAAAAAGCGTGTGCATATATAATTCAAAAATTAATACTTTTACAAATCGATATTCGATGATATCACAACCCTATTAAATTGAATGGCTTACTTCGCCTTGTGTCGTAATTTCTGATTCTACCACTCGCCACTAGATGGCGTACATGGTCGAGGCATCATACAATTTTAGACTTTATCTCAATAGGCATACGTGTAATTTTTTATTTACTCTAATATTTATTTTCAGTTAAATAGACAGAGGTTATTGCAAAAACAAATTTAAGAAATACAGAGTAAATAGCGACTTATTGATGATAAGAAACACCTGATCGTAGGAAGTTCTTAGTACTACTATTGTTTTTGCACTCAAGGATAGAGCATCGAGTCATTTTTAAGAGTTTTTTTAAGAAACACGCAAAGTAACACACCGGCAGCCACACGTCGCGTCACACCAGCAACAACAGAGCAATTGAGCCTGGTTAAGACTCGCTGTGCTTAACTGCGGCACGCGGGCCACGCCTACACGTCCCTTCCTCTGAGGTTTATTATTCCGTGGAGGATATAACTTAAGTTTTTTATTTAACTTATTGTAGATGTAGGCACCCATAAAGTAAAGGTTACTTCTTGCAAATGAAGTAAAGCAGCGAGTTACAATACATAAAGATTTCTGTCCTCTGGTTCTTGCTACACTGTTCAAATCAAAGAAAGTTTTTTTGTGATAAAGTAGTACCAGTTGAAAGATATACAGTTGACGAACAGATAGAAGACTGCTTTCTGTGAATAGGGTACTTGTGGGGTATCGGTATGGTTTAAAGAACATAACTTTGAGGACTGAGCGTTGTGCTCTTTCCAGTCTTAATAACGTGGTTTTACATGCTCCACCCCAGATAGAGATACAATAGCCTATGATGGATTGGCAGATAGCAAAGTATACAATTTTGAGAAGTTCAGGTGTTGCAGAATGGCGAAGATTTTTAAATACCCATATGAGTTTTCGTATCCGTGTTGTTAATGTGTCTATGTGAGGTGTCCATGTTAATTGTTCGTCCAAGATTACTCCAAGATATCTAACATTTTTAACTCTTTCTAAACTATTACATTTACAAAGGTCGTAGGAAAAATTTCTACAAGTATGTACCTGAATTTTAAAGCTAGCATTTAATTTAAGTAATTGATTTTTAAGGATACTAAAATATACAACTTTACTTTTATCAGTATTTAAAGTTAAGAGATTTTTGTGCAACCATATGACAATATTTCTAAGACCCTTTTCAGTGTAGGATCGGGCTTGTTCCCACGTGTCGCCAGCAAATACAAGAGCGGTATCATCGGCAAATGTTATCAATTTTCCATTATTTGGGCAATACTGACAAAGGTCGTTAAGAAACACAAGAAAGAGACTTGGACCTAGGATGCTTCCTTGCGGTACACCAAAAGTAATAGGCTGGTCTTCACTCGTAATGCCACTTACGACTACTCTTTGTTTTCTACCGGTTAGATAGCTTTTGAATAATTGAAGTGGTACTCCACGGATACCCATTTTTTCAAGCTTTTTTTAACAGAATGGGAATCGAGACAGTGTCGAAAGCATGAAATAGTTCGCCAAGGTGTGGCACTCAAGGGTTAACTACAATTAAAAATATGCTATTAATATCTTAGCATCTAATACAATTAGTCAAGTAGACCTGCTCAATAACCAATTATAGGTTTGTTTATTTATGATGAATAAAATAGGTAACTGGAAAATATACGACGTCTATTATTTTAGGTAATCTCCAACACATCTAAACAATAATTATAATGGCACAATTTTGCTAAAATAATGCCCTAGTATACAAAATGAAAGGCTTCGATACTCATCATTTAATTAAAGCGTTACGAAGTTAATGAATGATGATACAGCACCATGATGTAGCAGTTTATCAGCAAGTGCAAAATCAAATTACCACTACTAATTAATCTACAATTACATCTATTCAAAGAATAATGCAACACTCACCCAATTATTTGGGGATATTCACACACATAAAATGTTAAAGTTCAAATGAAATATCATTGACTACTGTCAACACAAAATGGCTTCTTAGTGCGCAAGCCAGGACTTGATTAAATTAAAACAAATAGCAACGAGTTGGCGTAGCATCGGCTAGCAGTAGAATGAAGCGCGCGTCCGGCGTACGCGGCGAGCCAGCGGTCGAGTCGTGACCTTGATTTGTCAGGACAAAGGATCTGCGAAACGAGCCGGACGCCCGGTTTTACTTTTACAATAATTGTATTTTTAGTTTATGGATAGGATTAAAGTTATTTTTTAGAAAAAAGAAAAATAAGCCGTTATAAGTTCCTTATGCGGCCCTTTCGCGAAACTTTACACATCCAGCGCTGCATATCCATTTCCGTGACACGCAGCACCCTCATGAGCCGCTCACGTAGCCTGTGCTTCACTTCCATTTAAATCTGATATGTCCTGTCCTTTTAGTTTAACCGAAATTTTTGAGGAGTCACAAATGATACCAGTCATTTTATGCAAGCTTTGATATCTCCGGACGCGTAAAGGTCAGATCCCAGGTATTTAAACTGGTCAGTACGCTCGACCAAGTTTCTGCCTAAGCGTACAGGTACGAAATCTGTAACGTTGCAATCTATGTTCCCAGTCTTCGCCACATTTAGTTTCAAGCCGCCGTTCTCAAGCGACTTCTTATAGTATAAGGAGAGTAGTGGACTCACCAAAGCTGCTGCTGGTTGATTTACGTGGCGGTCCCTGGCGCGCTCTTAGTTGAATGTAGGTCAACACTCGCAAAAAGGTCCCGCTACGTTTAGCTCGAAGGACCAAAAAGATGTACGGGACACCTGAGGATGCTGCTGATATGCTAGAGATAAATGATAGATGCTGCTGGAGGTAAAAGTAGATGTATTCAGAATAACTTAATCGATGCTAAAATGAGTACACAAACGTAATGCGCGGCGATGATGTGACGGTGAGTCATGAACGTGAACTGATTGATTTTACTTAGTTACACAAAATACGTAATACACGAAAATGCTGATAGTGCTATGTGCGGTTAAACCGTACAGCTCTCCCATACTGCTTTGTGGTATACACACTCGAAGGCTTTTGAGTAGTCAATGAATGCCATATATAAGGGTTTCCTGTATTGCTTGTATTTCTCTACTATTTGCTTTGTTGTGTGGATATGGTCTAAGTTCGAGAAATTTCTTCTGAGACGACACTAGTATCGACGACCAATTTATCTGAGATTAACCACCGTATTCATATACTTTGTGAAGAGACTTAAAACCACAGATATTAATTCAAAACGAATATTGGATTAACCTACTAATCGTAATGGTAGTTACATAATCTACTTCACAACAAAAACAACCACCAATATATTGGCGTATAATAGTTGTTCCATAAAGAATGTATTTGTCATTGCGCGGACGCCGATATATTCGTATACCCACATAGTTTGTATAAAATTGTTGAACGGCGAGGTGACGGCGCCTGCACGCTGTGTGTGTGCGTGCTAACGGTATAGTCCATGGACGAGAGAGGCATCGGATCACCGGCTGACACAGTCGTTGTAAATCTCGTGGTAGGCGCGTATCGCGTTGTCGGAACATTCGCGTGCCGCCATGTTTTTGTACGTGCCGGTTCGATCTTGTTATGGTAACGGAACGATAATTAACCGATGTAATTTATATCCCGTTTAAAGCGGAAGGGATTTGAACTGAAATCAAATAGTTTGTTGTTCGTGATTGTGTGGATGGCCTGCGCAGTTCACCGAAATTCTTGGACACGCGGATGTGTCAAGTGAGTTGGCGTTAGACGCAACACAGTTTTTGGTTTGTGAATTATTCATTGATTATAGTTAATTAAATACCTTTGTTTGAGTTGACCTATTGTTTGTGAGGCGTGGTGCCAAAGATTAAGTACGATATACACCGTGTATCTTTGCACTCTTGCCATATTCACAGAACTAATAGTACGAAGCATTACCTATTATTTTCGATAAATAAGTGAATCCCCTAAATAAAGCACACCAGGTTATCAGTAAAATTGTATTTACGGTACACATGGGAGTAAACCAGTTTTTTAGAGCGCATTCAACAGGCGCAATAGGAATAAACCGAATGGGCGTGGCTGAGCGTGCCAATTAATAATTTTGATTTCAGATTTTCCTTCCTACTTTACGGGCTTAGGACCGACAAAAATGCCTAATTATTATTATTATCTTTCATTTTTCATTGCTTTGAAGATTTGAAAAGTTAAAGAAACTGTTGATATTTTTATTATGAATAAATTAGTAATTTTTGGCGTAGTTAAAAAGCTGAAATCATTTTATTTACAATTGATTGAGGCATTTTTAAAGTTTATTTACAAAATCTACTTACAAATTTACGTTTTGCGTAGCAAGTGTTCAAAATGTCCACCATTCTCATGACGGCACAGTCTAGCACGGCGCAGCGAATTTCGCTTGAGTTTTCGCAACACATAAGCGTCTTGTTTCACCGTTTCGAATGCCAAAATAATCCTCTCACGTAACACTTCTACACTGTCTATCTCCTCTTCGTACACCAAACGTTTTACATCACTCCATAAATAAAAGTCCAACGGGGTTAGGTCCGGGGACCGAGCTGGCCATGCTACTGGGCCTCCACGCCCAATCCACTGTTCACCAAATGTAACGTTTAAGTAGTCACGAACTTGGCGTCCATAATGCGGAGGAGCACCATCATGTTGGTAATACAGATTTTGGTGTAAGTTGAGGGGTATGTCATCAAGCATTTCGTCTATGACGTGTTGCAGCAACTCCAAATACGTTAAACTGGTGAGATAGCCGTCGATGAAGTAAGGGCCGAGCAAATACCCGTCAATTATGCCAGCCCACACGTTCAGACTAAAACGATGTTGAAACGAGTGTCGTTTAGTTTTTCTGGGGTTCTGATCACGATGATTCCACCAGTGCTCGTTATGGATATTAAAAATTCCAACTCTCGTAAATAACGATTCGTCAGTCCACAAGATGTTGACATGTTGATGCCTCAGCAGCCAGCGACAAAATTCAATCCGTGCAGCGTTATCCTGAGGGAGCAAATCTTGGACCTTTCGAAAGTGAAAAGGATGCAGTTGTTCCCTGTGCAAAAGTCTCCACACTGTCATGTGACCCACACCAAAATATCGGCCTGCTTCGCGGGTGCTGGCGCGGGGCTCTCTTTCGAAGTACTCGAGAATTGACTCTTGCAATTCGACTGAGAGTCCTACGCTGCCTCGAGCTTGAGCATGGATTGGGACGTCAAACTGGCGATGGTCTCGTAGTCTTTGCGTGGCACTAAGCATCATCTGACGGGACGGTCTTGGTCGATTGGGAAACATTTCCACAAACATTTCTACTGCTCGTCGCAAGCTGTCACCACTTATTGCGTACAAGCGAACCATTTCCACTAATTCGTTATTGGAATACGCGTCAGTCATTTTTACGTGACACTCACTACTTTTCGCGAGACGACAAGAAGCGACATGCACGTCCGTTACGGTCAGCGGTTACGATTACAACTGGGGCGGGGGTAGATTCCCGGCAGCGCGTACGCGGCGCGACTTTGTACTTTGTTCTTGCCGACGCCGACGGAATAGTGATGAGCAAGTGTTACGATAATTAGTGGTGTGCATTACAGATTGTCGATAAAATAAATTACAAAAAATTAAAACGCAAAATTTTAGGTCATGATTTTTTTAACGATTTGTGTTCAGAATCAGTAATAGAGTTACCTCAGTAAATATGGCAAGGATGCAAAGATACACGGTGTATATGTGTAAAATCAGTGTAATTGTTAATTGATTGTTAACCGCGTGGACGCGACGTGGGGTTATGTCGGGACCCATAAATTTGACTATTAAACCACGTACTGTTGATGGAGTGATAATCATCATCATATTCGTTTGGGGCTACAGAGCTCAGGGGGGTGAATAGGGAACCAATTGGTGCACTCCTGCCTTGAGGCCGCGGAAGAGGTCCGAGGCGTCTGGGAGACGCCTCGAAGGAAGATTCGGGATCCTGCCGGGTCTTTTGAAGAAGATATAAATTGTAAGTTAGTTTAATATATTTTAGGTTATAATAAAGTTTATAGGTCCCTAGACCTTAACTAGGGTGGTAGCAGAGCTGCGTAGTTTGTTTGTATGCAAGTTTGTTTGTCTCCTTGCAGGGGTAACCTCTGTCGGGCTGACCCCCCCGCAGGGTAGCATGAGTTAATCAGCATTCTCTGGCAGATCGTAATTTGTTTGTTTGTCCCATTGCCGGGGTAACAGTGTTCGGGCTGAACCCCCGCGCAGGGTAACTTTTAGTTTATAAGCAACATTTTTTGGTAGCAGAGCGTAGTTTTTAAGCAACAGTAAAACACTGCTCTCGACCCGTTGCTATAAAATCCTGTTTGATAGATCAAGTGAAGATTGATTTGATAGCCATTTCAGTTACGGAATGCAAAACAAAGCTTATCGATACGAAATCAAATGTCAAACTATAGGTAGAGTGGCTATCCTCGAGATGACGTCATTTCGGTTGGACACTGACGTTAGTGAGTACGAAAATTGAAATCTGACAGCCATTTGATGGCAACTCATCAAATTGATAGGCATCGACAACCGTCATTCGAGTTAGTAAATAGCCCCGCAGGAATGAATTTTCATACTTACTTTCCTGGCCTAGGCTAGGCCGGTAAAGTAGTGCACTAGCCAAGAATTACAAACTTCGTGTCTTCTTTTTACTACAATAATGCCTACATTTCCGACAATGTTTGAGAAAAACAATTTAAATTCTTGGATCAAATAACGTATTTTCTTTAGTATTCTTGATTACCTTTTTTCATTTTGTGGTTTTTGAGGAGTTGATAAATAGTTTCGGTGTTTCACCACCACATAGCCTAGAAAACTACTTTAATCGCTCTCCAGAAACAAGACTTACCAATTGCTATTGGTATATATATTAATATATATCATTTAAACAGTAATTAGCAGTATTAAAAAAACTACCAAAAAAATACCGAAATTTCGGTATACCGGTATTTGAAATTTTTATACTGGTATTAATACCGGTATGAAAATCTTTTCGGTATTCCATGCCCTATTTGTGAGTGTGGGATCGTCGATAATACGAATTGCCCGGCGTTGGATAGAATCAAGAAGAAGGAGTCGGTATTGAGGCGCACCAGACCAGATATGAGAGCTGTACTCCATGTGGGGCCGGACTCGAGCTTTATATAACAAAAGTCTATGACCCGGAGTGAAGCACTGCCTCACTCTATTGAGCACCCCAAGGTTTTTATAAGCCATTTTGGCTCTACCTTCCAGATGACTCCGGAATTGGACCTCTTTCGTAATATCGAGGTAGGTACACGAGCGAATGACAAAAAGATGCACGTTCGTAGTAATACATGTTTATTCGGCATCGGTGGCGAGCTGGTCCACGTGCGGCAGACAGGCCAGCAGCGCGCGGCGCAGCGCCTGGCGCACCTCGGGGCGGCCCTCGCAGAACACGTGCGTGGCGTGGCGCTCCACGTGCAGCAGCGTGTCGTGGCGCGGCAGGTGCACGATGCAGCCCGCGCCGCCGCGCTCCACGCGCGCCGACCCCACGCCCTCGCGCGCCAGCGCCAGCACCAGCGCCTCCACGTCCAGCGCGCCCCAGTGCAGCGCGGGCCCGGGGGCGGCGGGGCCGGGGGCGGGGGCGCCGGGCGCGGGCGGCGGCGGCCGCAGCTCCAGGCGGTTGTCGCGCAGGCTGAGCGCGGCGGCCAGCGGCGCCACGCGCAGGCCGGGCCGCAGGTCCTGCGGGCGCGCGCGCGCCGCCAGCGCGCCGTCGAGCTCGCCGCGCGCCGCGCGCCGCCGCACGCCGAGCGCGCGCGCCGCGCCGCGCCGCAGCACCACGGTGGGCACGTCCACGCTGAGGCCGGCGCGCGCGGCCTGCGGCGCGGCCGGCGGCGCGTACTGCTCGGGCAGCGCCAGCTCGCGCGGCCGCAGCTCGCGCACCAGCTTGGTGGCCTGGCTGTAGTTCAGCGACGTGTCGATGGGGCAGTGGAACGCCTTCATGCTGAGCGGCTGGAACGGCGCCAGCGCCTCCGTGTACGGGAAGTCCGGCTCTGCGGACCGACAGGCCGATACTACATTGTGATGCACGCGATACTTTTTACTTGAGGGCGTATTCTGAGTCTAGAGTAAAGTTACACTCTTGAGCGACGTTTCAGCCATCCTAGATGTGCTAGTGATGACAGAACCGAATGGAGGACTGTCACATACAATATATCGAAAACCGGTGCATACAGATTGTTACCTAAAAGCAAATTCGCACCACCGCCCAGCTCATTTAACGTCAGTACCGCGCACTTTATTAGCAGAGCGATACGACTATGTAACCGCACAGTTTGTACTTGTAAGACGAGTCCCAGAAGCGAATGGTGACAGTTGATATGCAGAAAATACTGCATCAAGACTATTTTCAGGCCTCTAACACAAATTAGACAATTAATGTACCTGGAGTTTCCGGATCCAAAAAAGGACTGCAATGCCAAATGATTTGAATCAATATAGTCATGTAGGAGGATTGGACATGAACAATCGAGAGAAAGTCATGACTAACGGCGAACGAGAACCTATCTACGTCCACAAATAACAAATTGCCTATGTCAACAAAACAAATATGTATATGTACTGGTGTTCTCTGGCCACAGGAAAAGAAATAGAGGAGGAGGTAGCGGGTGAAGCATTGACAAGAGCCAATGACTGCGAATGAGTGTGTGATATAAACATTGTAATTGGCTTACCCGTGAAGATGACGGCGTGCGCGGGGTTGCTGGCCCAGAGCTCCAGCAGGTGCACGGCGGCGCCGAAGCGCAGGCTGGGGTGTCCGCAGAACACCACGCAGGGCTGGCGGAAGTCGGCGCTGAAGGCGTCGTCGTGCAGGGCGCGCGCGTGCCGCAGGCGGCCGGCGCGCGCCAGCGCCGCGTGCGGGAACGGCTCCTCGGGCAGGTACACGCGCGCCTGCTTGCCCGCCGACACCCACTCGGCCAGGATGTTGCTGTAGGCCAGCGACGCCTCGGCCACGGGCGACACCACGTACAGCGGCACGTGCGCCAGCCCCGCGCCGTCCAGGTGCGCCGACAGGCACTCCAGCAGGTCGTAGAGCACGCCGCTGGGGTACACGGGGCACAGCACGCAGCCGCCGGCGCGCAGCGTGGCGGCCGCGTGCACGCACAGGTCGCCCAGCATGTGGTCGGGGTTGTGCGCCGGCGTCTGCGTCAGCGCCGCCAGCAGCAGCACGTCCGCGCCGCGCAGCGCCGCCTGGTTGATGGGCCGCGGGTGCGTGGTCAGCGTGCTCGAGCCGCTCACGTACGCCAGCTTCTCGTGCGCCGAGCGCAGCACCCAGTTGGCCGAGCCCAGGCAGAAGCCGGACGACACGGCCGTGGCGTCGAGCGCGCCGTACACGTCCACGCGCTCGTCGTAGCCCACCACGCGCACGCGCGCCAGCGCGCGCGCCACGCTGGCCGGCGCGAACAGCCGGCGCCACGAGCGCGGCCGCGCCGCCAGCGCCAGCGGCGCCGGCAGCACGTGCAGCAGCTCCTTCCAGCGCCGCGCGCCGCCGCCGCCGCCGCCGCCGCCGCTCACCCACGACGCCAGCTCCTCCAGGTAGAAGCTGCAACACCCGCGCTCACAGTACCGCATACCAGACAACTTTACACTCCTACAGAAGGTGGAATAATGTGAGAGAGGTATTAGGTAGTTTTAAGAAAATGAAAATTTAATTCATATTTAGGAATAACACACTATGGGTTTGAAAACGTATTAGATTCGTTTAGGGATAAAAAGGAAAATGAAAACGGGAAAAGTTCGCTTGAGATATGTTTGGAAAGGAAACCAAATGTTTCAGCACAAAATGATTTTCACATAATACAAGAGAAGAGAATGGTACAAAGAGTATGATTGATTTGTGATAGTGAATGAAAGACTGAAAAAGAATGTGGTTCATATGAAATCATACTATACAGACATTATTTGATGATTTATAAAGCCAAAAATATTTTACAGGATGGCAGCACCGTAAATTGGAACCCTCAAATAAGATAGAAAGAATTAAAGTGGGAAAAATTGCAAGACAAGGGTGTAATGACAAAAATTGAAAAAAGGAATGTGTTCCATAAAGAATGAATTCCCGCGCCGGCGCAGATATTTTATATGCGTATATATATACCCACATGGGCTTTATAAAATTGTATCACGCGGCAAGGCGACGGCCGCCTGCCTGTTAAGGTGTGTGTGTGATAGCGGTCTCGCTCACGGACGGGCGAAGTCAGTTCTCAGAATCTCTTTGACGCGATGGACGTGCCACGTTGAGCCGGCGCGGCGCCAGCATCGTTTGTTTGTTTTCATTCATCATGGAGTTCCGGGTGAATTGTGAATCGATTATAGCTTGATAAATGCCCCTGTTGGGATGATCTATTGTTTGTGCCATAGATTAGATACAATATTTCTCAGAAATTCTCATTGACACGCGGGTGTCACGTGAGTCAGAGTTGGACTCAATACGGTTTTTTGGTTTGTGAAATATTCAGTGACTATAGTTAAGTAAATACCTTTGTTTGAGTTGAACTATTGTTTGTGAGGCAGTGTGCCAGAGACTAAGTAAGATATATATGTGTAAAATCAGTGTAATTGTCAATTGGTTGACAACCGCATGGACGCGGAGTGGTGCTTATTTAAACTAGTGTTTGTGACTTATTTAAGACTAATCCATTTGTGAATTGTTATAAAAGACGTGACATGGGGTTGCGTCATAAACTCCAAATTTGTTCGTCTGGTGCTGAAATAATAATCTTGGTGAAAATCACAGGTGTCATGGCGGAGTGCTAATTATCGTCATATCAGTTTGGGGCGACAATATATTGAGCTCAGGGGGGTGAATAGGGAAATAATCTGTGCGCTCCTTGCCTGGAGACCGTGGAAAAGGTCCCAGGCCTCACCCGCCTCGAAGGAAGATTCTGGATCCTGCCAAACGAGGGCGTTCGAAGAAGATAGTAAATGTAAGTTAGTTTAATATATTTTAGCTTAAGCTAGTAGTAATTAAATAGGTCCCTATACCTTAATTAGGGTGGTAGCAGAGCTGCGTAGTTTGTTTGTCTGTAAGTTTCTTTGTCCCCATGGACGGGGTAACCTCTGTCGGGCTGACCCACCCACAGAGTAGCATAGTTTAATATAGCATTCTTTGATAACAGAGCGTAATTTGTTTGTATGTATGTGTTACGTACGTGTGTTGGCTTCCGTCGTAGAACCGAACTGGGGGTACCCGCAGATATGGATCTGCTGCTGATGAAGCTAGCTACCCATGGGGGTAGCTAGCTACCCACATGTCAATACATAACATGCCTTGATAGAGGCCCCCCATGATAGAAGTCACTTTACTTCACTTGATGTACCAATATTTTTAAGTCAATTATCACATTATTATGCACTTAACACTAAATTGTTTTATTCATATTTAAGAACGTAGTTATTGGCTATCTGCATTCTCATTCTCTTCCCCACTATCGGACTCTATCTCTGAACCATGCATACTATGATATCCTTGAAGTGCTATCTTTTTTAGAGACCGTGTGGCAGACGGTGGACTTTCTCTTGACCGGGGTCGTTTGTTACTGTTAGGTTCACTTCTAGTGACTAAATGCTGATCATCTCGCAACTGCTCAGGATCTCTAACCCCAATAACTTCTGCCCACTGACTCGGTGGGGGAATTCTTATGGTGCCATATGCCTCATCTTCTCTTTCTTCTTCTTCTCCCTGTTTACTGTGTTTTGTTTCTTCATGTCTCCTTTCCCTGTTCTTACTTGTACCTATTTGCTCCCCTTCTTCTGCTCTTCTAGTAAATCCCAGCATCTGGTTCACATGCCTTATGAATAACTTATTTCCTTGTTTAATTTTATATCTTTACACCCCAAATCTCTTGACAATAGTTCCTTCTAGCCACCTGGGTCCACCTCTATAATTCCTGAAGCAAATTGTCTCCCCTACTTCAAATTGTCTCATCTTCTTTGTTTCATTTTCCTCTACATCTTCAGTCCCTTTTTGTTGAATTGAAAGAGGGTGAAGCCTGTCAAATTTAGTTCTGAAACGTCTATTATTCAACAATTCTGCAGGTGTTTTTCCAGTGACTGAATTGGGTGTAGTTCGCAAGCCATACAATATCTTCTGAAGTCTTGTTGACCATGGAAGCTGTACCATTTTCTTTAACTTTAATTTTATCGTTTGGACCGTTCTTTCTGCTTGCCCGTTTGATGCCGGGTGGTACGGTGGTACCAGTATGTGTCTAATGCCATTTTGTTTAAAGTACTGCCCTATTTCCTCGGATACAAAAGCTTTTCCATTATCGCTTACTATTGTATCTGGCAATCCTTGCTCTGAAAATATCTCCTCAAGTTTGTTGATTACCATACTCGAGCTTTGTTCATTAACTATCTTTACTTCAGGCCATTTAGAATAAGAATCAATTAATATTAAGAAAACCTTGCCCATAAAAGGGCCTGCAAAATCGATATGCAACCTCGACCAAGCCTTTGGTGGAGATATCCATCTGTGAGAAACTTTGGCTGGCATATTTCTTACTTCTCTACAGACATGGCAATTTTGTATCATGCCCTCTATATCTCTATCCAGCCCAGGCCACCAAAAATAACTCCTTGCTATTGCCTTAGTAATGACTATGCCATCATGATTGCTGTGAAGCTCCTGGAGGACATTTTTATGCAACTTATGGGGCAAAATTACTCTACCTCCCCACAATATACAATCATTGTATTCTGTTAGTTCCTCCCTTCTTGTATAGTAATCTCTATATTTTTCTTCTACTTTACTAGGCCAGCCATTTCTAATCCAAAACATAACTTTTGCTAGTATTCCATCGGTTTTAGTTAACTTTGCAACATCCTTAGCTGTCTTTTCCAATTCAACTGGTGTCTCATTAAGCAGTAGAACACTAACTTCCTGCACTTCCTCTTCTTTTATTTTCTTCTCTGGTCCTGGCCATCTACTCAGGGCATCCGCGTTACCAATTTTTTTACCTTCCACATACTTTAACTCGTAGTCATAAGCGTTCAGCAGCAAAGCCCATCTTAACATCCTTGGTGATAACATGTAAGGTATTGGCCTTTGTGGGTCGAATATCCCTAAAAGCGGCTTATGGTCTGTCTGAATTACTATTTTACGCCCTAAAATATATGAGTAAAACTTTTGTACAGCAAAAATAATTGCTGCTGCCTCTTTATCAATCTGCGAATAATTTCTTTCATGACTACTCATCGTCCTGGATGCAAACATTATAGGTCTTAAGGAACCATCCTCCATCTTAAGTTCTAGAACCGCACCAAGCCCATACTGAGAGGCATCACATGTAATAACCATGGGTTTCTTTAAATCATAATGGACCAATGTGTCACCTGTGGTCAACATACGCTTCAAAAGATTAAAAGCTTGCTGACAATTTTGAGTCCATTTCCATTTCGCTCCTTTCAATAGTAACTTATATAATGGTTCCGCCACAGTAGCCTTCTGAGCTATAAATCTGTCATAAAAATTTAATAGTCCTAAAAATGCTTGTAATTCTTTCACGTTTCTGGGTGCTGGTGTATTTACTATAGCTTTGACTTTATCTCCACAAGGATGTAATCCATCAGCGTTAATGACATGTCCCAAGAATTCTACACTTGGTTTTCCAAATTGACACTTCTCCTTATTGACCCTCAACCCTGCCTTCATCAGGGTTTGTAAAATATGTTTAAGTCTGTCACTGTGCTCTTGCATCGTGCGTCCAGTTACCACAATGTCATCAAGCAGTACCGCTGTGCCTGAAATTCCTGCTAACAAATTACTCATCATGCGCTGGAAAATACCAGGGGAGGCCTTAACTCCGAATGCTAAGCGTCTGCACCTAAATAATCCTTTCGGAGTATTCAATGTAAGCAATCTTGATGTAGCATCATCGACTACTACCTGCGTGTACGCCTGCTCTAAATCAATTTTAGTAAATATGACACCACCGTGCAAAAACTGCAAAAGCTTAATTTAATGTTGGTAAAGGGTAAGTATCAGTCTCCGTAGCCATATTCACTGTGGCTCTATAGTCACCACAAAGCCTAACCTTTCCATTCTTCTTAATTATGGGCACAATTGGACTGGCAAACTCAGAGTGACTCACTGGTTCTAAAACATCTTCTGCTACTAGTCTGTCAATTTCTTTTAATACCCTCTCTTTAACAGCAAATGCTATTGGTCGACATTTTAGAAATTTCGGCTTTGCATCTGGTTTAAATGGTATTGATACAACTGGCCCTGTATACTTCCCTAATCCCGGCTCAAAAACCTCTCCATATTTTTTCAATACTGCTTCTATACTTTCATTTTCCACTGTTATATTAAAAATTCCATGAATATTAATGTTTAATTCTGGAAACCAATCACGCCCTAATAAATTTGGACCATTGCCTTTCGCAATCAACACATTCAATTTTCTCTGTATATTTTTAAAACTTACGTCCACAGTGGTTTCTCCAAGTAACTCCACCTGGTTACTCGTCCAGGTGGTCAGCCTTACTCTCGAATCATCCAGCTTGGGCAACCGACCATTCCAAATTTCTCTTGCTGTACTTTCTTTTAACATTGAAAACGCAGCCCCAGAGTCGACTTCCAAATTTACTTGCCGCCCATTTATCTCAACGTTTACATAAAACGGAGGTACCTTGTTTGACACGAAATTATAAAAAGAATCTTCATATAATCCATTAAAATGACTGACTTCCTTAGACTTATCTTTTTCTCGCGCCTTATAACAAACCTCGGCGATATGGCCCACTTACTTTTTACACACAAAGCATTTACTATATCTGAATCTACAAAAATTCCCGTGTGACTTGCCACACCGCCTACAATCCTTTCCCGGTTCCAACGGTTTTGCTTTAATTTTGTTCACTTCCATTGGCTCGTCGCCGCCCAGTGTGCGGCGCCACGCTCGAAATCGCTGGCGTCGCTATGACTGTCACGCCGGCGTCCGCGGTTTCCGTCGTCAATGAGAGTTTTACCGCCTGATCAAACGTCAATGTCGTCTGTTGTAGCAGTTGTTTTTGAATACTCTTATCTCGAATGCCACATACTAGCCGATCACGTAACGTGCGATCTAAATCGGCAAAATTGCACTCTATAGCCAACTTACGCAAACTAGCCACGTACTCTTTAATATTTTTACTCCCTAATTGACATCTCATATGAAACTTATAAGACTGCACTATTTCATTTTGCTTTGGATTAAAATGATCGTCTAATGCACTCTTCACACGCGTATAGGTTACGTCAATGACTTTTTGCGGCGAAATTAACGACTCGATCAAATCATATAAATCGCGACCACACACTGCAAAGAAATTTGCTTTTTTCAACTCCTCTGTCAGTATCCCGTTCGCAACAATAGTCGAATCTATCCACGTAATTTTTCCAATTGTCTTTGTCCATACAAAACTCGCTAAATTTCACCGACATTTTTGTTCACCACACTCAATAACACTTTAAATATTCAAACACTATGTTTAATGCACTATTTAGCTTATTTTTCGATTTTTTCCCGTCGCCAGAATGTTACGTACGTGTGTTGGCTTCCGTCGTAGAACCGAACTGGGGGTACCCGCAGATCCATGGGTAGCTAGCTACCCACATGTCAACACATAACAGTATGTTTGGTTTGTTCCCTTGCCGGGGTAACAGTGTTCGGTCTGACCCCCCCGCGCAGGGTAAAATTAGTTTTTAAGCAACAGAATGTGGTTTGGACATGTAGAAAGGATGTATGAAAGAAGAGTTACAAAGAAATTTCATACTCTAGAAGTGACTGGAAGAATGGTTCAGGGCCAGTCTCGACACACATACGACGTGACGTGAATAAATCTTTGAATACAGTGACCAGATTGCGGACGTTCCTGCCAAAAGGCAAGTTAGGAGTACCCGAAACCGACGAGCGTGCATGAAGAGAGTGATGGATGTAGACGAAGCAAAGTTTGTAAGGATCACAAATGGAGGTCCCTAGTCTCTGCCTATAGGAAGTAGTAAAAAATGCGTAATGATATGTATGTATGTATGTACTAAATACTGCAATGTCTGTGATAAATTGAAATCATAAACATTTCAGATTGTGTACATTGATCACAAGTTCAAAAAATACTTTTTTTATACATGTCAATGCACATGACTGTACATAAAATGGTAACTTTTGAAAAGATGGTTCAAAATCATTGAATCACCTGTATAATTATAATAAAAAACTTATCATATTTTTACCATTTAAAAATTATTAAAAGTCAAAAGTAATAAAAAATAATCCTTACTAATATTATAAACTAGCTTTCGCCCGCGGCTCCGCCCGCGTCAATGTCGATCCCTCGGGTATAGTAGGTTTTCCCGGGATAAAAGGTAGCCTATGTCCTTCTCCGCACTCCAGAGAACTTGTATGCAAAATTTCATGATGATCGGTGCAGTAGTTACGGCGTGAAAGCGTAACAAACAAACAAACAAACTCACTTTCGCATTTATAATATTAGTAAGGATGCGAAAGTGAGTTTGTACAAGTAGTAGTACAAGTACTCTGGAGTACGGAGAAGGACATAGGCTACCTTTTATCCCGGCAAAAAGTACTATTCCCGAGGGATCGACATTGACGCGGGCGGAGCCGCGGGCGAAAGCTAGTAATTATATAAATAATAAATTCATTAAAATAGTAATTTTTTTTCACCTGCCAATTTGTAAAGTGGGTTCAGTGGCATAGACCTGTCCCTTGAAGCCGGTGTCTTCGGTGATGAAGGGCAAGGCCATCATACATGTGTAATTGGAGATGAGGATCACATCCAGCTGCGAGAAGTCCACCACCTTGTCCAAGGGCGGGCAGAACTCTGGGATGCTGTCCACAAACACACGCCCACAGCATTCCTTTAACTCCTGCAAATCACATTTGATGTCCAGTCAGCTAACATGTCATCAGCTTTGACTATCGTACTTGGAACACCTTAACACCTTGACGCCAAGTCGGTCACCTGGTGTCCAACAAACAAATTAAAAACTATTGTGTGTGCAATTCTGTCATTCAAAATGTTGATAAGTAATGCAAAGGGAGATAATTTATCTGTTGATTTTATTAAAGCTATTATTATATTATTACACATTAATAAAAATCGTAAAATTGGCAAACATGTTTTCAAAGGAAAATATAATAGCACAGAAAGTGAGGAAATTGCCAAAATGTAGAATTTGTACAATATCATTGAAAATGTGTAGAACAGAGAACAAACAGACCCCCTCGAGCAGCGGGTCGTTGAGGTGCGGCGGCGTGTAGTTGGGCAGCGAGGCCAGCCGCGTGCTGGGCACGGGCGGCAGCGGCAGGAAGTTCAGCACCGAGTGCGCCGACAGCCCGCAGTCCAGCATGATCAGCAGCTCCTTGAACGACAGCACGAAGCACGGCTTCGCCGCGTCGCTGCTGAGGCAGTACTGCACACGCCAATACCAATATTACAGTGTCGTTTAGTACCACGCACCAGTGTACTATGAAATATAAAATGCTACGTACCAGTTTCATTTTTTTGTTTTTTTTCCTACCTAACCTATATAAGCGGCGTCATTTTATTTATGTTCATAATAACATGGTATCGCCACACAGTTAAGTTCATTGTTACGTAGGTAGGTATATAAAAAAAGAAAGAGATTATTTGGAAAAACGCAAGCTATATTTTATTAGGAATATTGTGTGAATTTGTATTTTGAAAATTCTTTTCAATTTTTCTTTCTATAATTCTTCTGACATCTGTTAATTTCTGACTTCTGACATTGCTTTGCTTGTACTTATACAGTATATGTCAAGCACTTTTTTTTTCATATTTGTTTTACGGCATTTGGCTTTCTATGCCTTTTAGCCCTTCATATTTTTCTACGTGTTATGCGTGTTATCAACGAAATGGTGGTGTAATTCATTTCGTAGATTCAATGGAGCCCTTGGCAACAATTCCCACGAATCCACTGGTTTGATAATAGACGTTGCATTAATAAATTTTATATCTTTTAAATAAAATCCTTTTAATATGGTATTATCGCGTATCCTTACTAATAATATAAATGCGAAAGTGAGTTTGTTTGTTTGTTTGTTACGCTTTCACGGCGTAACTACTGAACCGATCATCATGAAATTTTTGTATGCATACAAGTTCTCTGGAGTACGGAGAAGGACATATGCTACCTTTTATCCCGGGAAAAAGTACTATTCCCGAGGGATCGACATTGACGCTGGCGGAGCCTCAGGCGAAAGCTAGTATTACATAATTTTTATCTTATATCTTTCAAGTCACAGGTACAGATTTTGCTAGCCCTTTTATGATCGCACAAGTAAGAAGGGTCATTGCGGCAGCAGAACGTCGAAATGCTATGCACCTTTATTTGTTTTTCGACAAAAGCTGTGCATCTTGAATCGGTCAGAGTAGAGTAGGTTTATCGCTAGAAGAGGTAAGCCTGTTTTTTTATACTGCGATGATGGTAATAATTTTATCCGCACTAATAATGAGTTAGATTTTTTTTTTTAAATCAAACCTATGTACCATTAATGATTTTTCACTCCCTTATAGTCCTACCTACGTACGGGGGTTTTTGGGAAGCGTGCGTTAAAAGTGCTAATTTCCATTTAAAACGTATTGCGGGAAATGTTAGTCACACGAGGAGCTGAGTACGCTCTTTAAACAAATTAAGCGATCCTCAATTCCCCACCCTAGTTTTTTTGTCTCCCGATCCAAATAATCTTAATCCCTTAACCCCAGGGGTACTATTTTTGAAAGTGTGACACTCGTCTTCGAGCGATATTTGTATGGAAAAATCACTTTACGATCGGCATCATTTCAATAATAGCACTTCAGGGCACTTTCTCATCATCATCATCATTTCGAGTAGGTGTCACGGCCAATCGACCATGCACTTTCTCATAGGATGGCCACTGATGACTTTGCCAAGTCCACAAAAGTCAGAAACTAAGAAGATATCTGTTATATCATTTACGAGAAAACTGTGCCCGATATTTTTCAATTACAAATTAAATTTACAATCAATTAAAAAAGTAAAAAATACTCGAGAACTTGGTCTGTATCAAGATGCTAAACTACTGTACGACTATCACATTGATGAAATAGTTAAAAAGGCGTCTAGGGCACTAGGTTTTATAATGAGGTCTACTGCTAATTTTAAGACACTGAAACCAATCAAGTGCTTTACTGTTCCTACGTGCGTAGCATTATAGATTACACTTCCGCTGTGTGGAATCCCTGTTATAATATTTACGTCTCTCGTATCGAAGCTATTCAGAAAAGATTTTTAAAATTCCTTCAATACAAATGCAAGTGCAATGATCTCAGTTACGAAAATAGGTGCCGCAGGTATCATTTTCTACCATTACATATTAGAAGAAATGCTGCTGATATTATGTTTCTTGTTAAAATTATAAGGGGTAATGTAAACAGTCCAGAACTTTTAAGTAAAATAAATTTTAAGATCCCGAATACTTCTCTCAGGCATAATAATATATTTATGTTACCACCTGCTAGAACAAATTACAGGCAGAATTCTTTCTTTTATAGAAGTATGAAGGCATGTAAGTAACAAGTTTCGTTCAGAGAACGATGGCGTAGACATTTTTAATACTAAACCTCATCATGTAAGGCGGTTAATAGAAAATAATTTCTTCAATTCCCAACCCCCTTCCTAAAACTTTGCAAACCATATAATTATAATGTTAATATTGTTTTTTTTTTTTATTAAATGATGTTAATTATATGTATAAATCATAAAAGTCTAAGTTAATGTCAAACATTTATACTGATTTCTGTATCATCTTATAAATTTCTGGTGTAGATGGTAGTTTGAATGTTTATATTATTATCTATAAGTGAGAATTTGTAATTGGCTAATTTAGTTATACACATATTACATTATTATAGTGTTACTCTAAGGCTGTAAATTCTCCGAATAAACTAAAATATTTTTTTTTTTAAAATACGCACAAGATACCAGCCTATTTGCTAACTCAGTGTACACGATTTGATAGTCATATCAAAGTACATTACGTTGTATATATCTTTAATAAAAATAGTCAATCATAGGAAACCCGCAATGTATTTTGAAGTGACTATCAAAACGTTGGTCACTGAGTTAGCAAGTAGGCCGGCAGTTCATTTTGAACAATTACATAAAGAATCTCTGGCCGAATTACAAAAATGTACTATGGCATTCGCACGAAAGCGGCGTCGCAATCGCAATACTTAAAACCCGTACCTTTAGCTGGCTGGTGGTAGTCAGCTTCGTTGCGTCGTCTGGGGTACTATTTTTGAAAGTGTGATTTTCGTCTTCGTGCAATTTTTGTATTGAAAAAATCGATCGTTTACGATAGGCATCATTTCGAAAATAGCACTCCTATGCTGTGATCAAGCCAGTGAATTCGTAGGGGGCTCCGTCAAATCAACATTTGGTGTAAACCAACTGTTGGTAACCAAAAAGAATGTCGCCATGGAGAAATAAATCAAGAAAGGCTCTAAAGGACTCTTATCCAGGGGCTGTAAAACAATTGAAAAAATATAGCTGTCGTTGAACTGACAGCTGACCCACAGATTTGAAAGAGTATGTCATTGACCGACTGACATGACATTAGTTCATAATTCATCATCATTCATTACACACATTACACATTTTGGTGTTGCTTGGTGTTTTGTTGTAATAGTAAACTTCGTAAACTACCTAGTTAAAGTTTTTTTTTACCACATATTCATGTAAGAAATTGTAGTGAGATAACCAAGATTAGTATTATAATACGTTAGCTATGTGTTTCTAGTCAATCTGTATTCCAAAATAAGTACCTAGTTTATACTTTTCGTCATTGTTTTATTACACATAGTAATATTAACTTAAAATGAAGAGCAGCAACTTGGTAAAATGTGCAAATCGTTGCCTCTCGGGCAAGAGCCAGACCCTGTGCAGGTGAGTTGCAGCTCTGCGGACCAGCTCCTGTCACCCACTTGCCCTCATTACTCTTGCCTTGGACTTTGCTCTTGTATCACATTCCTCTTTTCAACGTCCCATATTGTGATTCAATGCCAAATATTGTAGTTGGCAGATGATTCTGAACTTTGATTCTGTTATTTTTGTTTTGATACCATTATGTTACTATGTAAAAAGATAAACTTACCTATTTACTTTGTTCCTCATATCCAAATGCACTTCTTACTTCTTCTTCTTTTCGAGTCAAAATAGCAATATACTATATAATAAATGTTATATGAAGTTAGACCACACATTTGGCCACTTCAACAGCACAATCATTTGCCTTAATCATTACTTCTTACTTTACCATACTCTCAAGATCTGCATAGAATTATATAACATCTTCAGGGTCTCTTGGAAATTATGTCTTAAACAGGCTCTTCTAACTATTAATAGAATAGAGCTGCAGGAAGATGGAGTAGGGAGCCCCCTACTCCATCTTCCTGCAGGGGGGTAGCCACCCCCGATATACCCCTTCCCTGCAGAGTTGCATGGTTTCTGAAACATTCATGTTTAAAGTTTTGTTTTTTAAGTTGTTTGAGAGTGATTTTGACTTAGATCCAAGTGGAAGAGTTGATGGGGACTAGTGGATATCTCCCCTAACAAAGGACCTGTCATCCGTGGCGAAGTTGTTTTTGTTTTCCTTGCTCCCCAGCCCCAGTGGTGGACAAGCTGCGCCTCCTGGCTTGGTTTGGCTTGGTGTCTTCCATCTGATTGAACCAAATATTATTAATTGTTATTCATGCTAAGCTAGTCTAAAGCTAACCCGGAGGGGCACTTGCAGTCTGAGGGGTTCAGTATAATTGAATTAGTGATGTAAATAAAGCAAATAATATTACAAAAATAAATAACGTTTATATTTTAAAAAAATGTGTCTGTGCACGGAGAATGGTAGCGAGTTGAAAGTGTGCGCTTTATTCTATATCCAACAAATTGTTTATTCCTTTTATACAAAAAAGATTAAAAGCAATGAAGATTGTTTTTTCTAAAATTCAAAGTAATACCTAAGTTTTAGCTTTACTTACCTAGCCCAGTATAACTTATTAGAATTATAAATCACGTATAATGGGACCAACAATCCTTTTTAAGCCTTCATGTTCTGCTGACAGTTTATTGCTCACAAAATGATGGCATGTCTGCAGCCACGTCGTCTGTGCGGCCATGCATGAAGAAATGTGCAAGTATCTCGCTGCAGCAAAGATTACCTAATACCTAAGTGAAATCATGTCTTAAGTTTTAAAGTAGGTGGGTTGTACTTTAGTTTGATTCTTCATTTTAAGAAGTAGTAGTACATATCCATAAATTCTAATAAAGTATAGTGTAGTTAGATGATGAAATGAGAAACTTGATGAAAATGAGGGAGAGAGCAGTCTCTCCAAAGCAGAAGACCGGAAGATAAAAATGTCTTCCGCTCACACACAATGGGCCCAAACGAGAGGCCTAGGTGTGGAAAAATGCCCACTTAGGTTTGCTCGACACGTCTGTTTCTTGTCGCTCGTCGCTCGCATCTGATTCAGGACGTGTGATTCAGGATGCGTTCAGTACGGTGTAATCAGGAGCTCCGACGACAGAATCGGAATCTTCTTTCTATCTAATTGGGAAATTCTTGTCCTAAATCGGATCCTGAATTTAGGATGGTATAATACCCCTATACAGATATACATGTATAAAATTGTTGTACGTTCTGTGGGCAAATAAATTGTTTATGGGTATGTTGTTATTGTCCATTGCTATATTATACCTACCTATGTCCTTATAGGTATATCCTATTATGTATGTGAGTCAATTTTAGCTATTTATTAGTATGCCAAATTTTATGCATTATTAGAGTTCCGTACCTCTAATGGTAAAATGGCATCCTTCTAAGATATTTTTGTTGACCAACTGTCTGTCTGCCAAGTTGAAATTAATATCACATATCATGTAGTTCCTATGCGTTATCTAGAGACTGTGTGACTATGGCAGTTTGCTGTATATTTTGCAAATTTGCTCATTTTCAAGATTCAAAATTTATAGAGTACTTTTTAGACCTAGAATCATCAAATTTGGCGAATAGCAAGTTTGTATAGCACAGATAAATAAAAATCATGCAAGTGTCAGTGGCATAGCTAGCATGGATGTTACCTAGGGCAGGGGGGCGACATGGGGCAAATCGAAATATCGTGCGACTTTTAGCGACATTCTTAAACGGGGCGTTCGCCCTAGTAAATTATATTTTTTGAGGGTGTAATCTCACCCAGTGCGTCCACTGCCCCTAACTAACTATGCCACTGAATGTATTTTGTTAATTTATTAATTATACCTCTAGTATTAGTGCTAATAAATCATTTGGTTATGTGTAATTTATGTAGTTTTATCAATAACTAGCGACCCGGACCCCGGCTTCGCACGGGTGCAATGTACATATAAACCTTCCTCTTGAATCACTCTATCTATTAAAAAAACCGCATCAAAATCCGTTGCGTAGTTTTAAAGATCTAAGCATACATAGGGACGGACAGACAGCGGGAAGCGACTTTGTTCTATACTATGTACCTAATGATGCCTCATAACTTCTATTATTATTTTCTCTGTTTATCTTGTTAATATTGAAGGAAATAATAATGTTTGTATGTGTAATGGCAAGTTGGTATTAATAACATCCAGCCAGACTGCAGTTGTCCAGATATAAGTTTTGACCCTTGACGTCGGCAGGGCGGCGTCCTCGGCGGCGGGCGCGGCGGCGCAGGCCTCGGCGCGGCCGGCGGCGCGCCAGTCGGCCTCCTTCACGCTGAACCTGTTCCGCGGCCGCCTGGAGCCGGCGCAGGTGTTCCCCTTCCCCGAGCCGCTGTCCGACGACCAGCGCCAGACGCTCAACGAGCTCGTGCCGCCCGTCGAGAAGTTCTTCCAAGAGGTATTGTTCTCGACCAGGGTCAATAGACCCTGGTCTACATAATAATGTATTCATGAAGTAGTAGTATCATTCTTTATTGCACCAAAAATATTTTACTTATTTATTAGCCTATATTTACTGACACACTTGACATATACACAAAATATTTAAACATATAATTAAGTACATTAATTCTCAGCGTCAGCGCATCCTCTCGACGCATAGGCCTACCCTAACCTTCGCCATCGCTCTCTATTGCTTCTGGCCAACCTTGTCCACAAGGGCCTAGCGATACTCCTCATATCATCAGATTACCTTTTATAGGGTCGACCTCTTTTCCTTCCCTTGGAGTCCATTCCGACACCATTCTGGTCCACTTCCTGGTTTTCTCTCTCCACACATATGTGCCATAGCCTGTCCATTTTCATTTCAACAATCTGCTCTTCTTTGTAATGTCTACTACTTTAGATACTTTACGTATGTTTATGGCTCGCTTTCTGTCTCTCCTTGTGACTCCAAGCATGCTCCGTTCCATGGCACGTTGGCATGTTATTAGCTTCTGCTGGTCTTTTAGGGTGAGTGACCAGGTTTGGCAGCCATATGTTAGAATTGGAAGAATGCAGATGTTGAATACCTTCCTCTTGGCAGCCATCGGGTAGTATTTACTTTTGAATAGTTCTTTTAGAGACCAGAAACTGTTGCAAGAATTTGTGATTCTTCTATCTATTTTCTGTTCTGACTGGTATTTGAATGATACAAGGTGGCCCAGATATATATATGACTGTACATATTCAATATTTTCTTGGTCAACCACAATTGGTTCTCTTCCCTATTTGACATCAGTTTTGTATTTGATTTGTTTATTGTGAGGTCAACTTCTTTACTTTTTGATGTAATGTCTTGCATCATACTTTGGAGGGTTTGAGGGTCCTGAGCCAGAAGTACTAAGTCGTCAGCAAATCTTAGGTTATTAAGCTTTTCTCCATTTACGTTTATATCTATATGGGCCCATGACAGATTTCGAATATTTTCTCTAATATTGCAGAGAAAAGTTTTGGCGAGAGTGGATTCCAAGCAACCGAGGTAACTTGATTTAACAAAAGTAGCAACCGAGGTAAATTGGAGACAATTTAACTAAAGTAGCAACCGAGGTAAATTCGAGATAATTTAACTAAAGTAGGTAAGGTGCAAAAGTAAAAGAAGACATTATATCGTGTATTTAAGTTATAAAGATAAAGCTCTGTCAGTAACAGACAAATCACGAATCGACTGCCACTCTTGACCTAAGTAAGTAAGTTATTGACGTCAACAATAATAAAAATATTTAACTCTGACCCCTAAAAAAGTTTGTAGTAATTTAGATAACTTTCACCTGTGAGTATCTCTGTGTGAGATCATTATTTGAAACGGGTGCTAATTACACAGACTTCTTTTTAATAGCATTATTCGCCTTTAAAAATTTACGAAATTACTTAGTCAGCCACAATTAACGAGCATCCAAATAATACTATCTTAGCCACTAGTTATCTTCTATGTAACCCACTGTAAATACAACTCAGGATGTCATTTTTTAGCATCTTAATTTGCATCGCAATTTGCGTGCTTTCTAACAGTAAACTTCTAAAATACTAATATATGGCATCACAAAATATATTTATATAGCTTATTTTTTAACGTAGTACGTTTAAAATGTAACTTCTCCCACATATAGTCAAATTTTTTGGCTAAAATTGTCATTAAATAGTATATTACGGCCACTAATACGAATATTACCATAAGCTATTAAGGAGAGACAAAATAAGTATTTATTATAGAAAAATCAATTTGTTTATTGAATTACCATCATTTTACTTATACCTAGTAATAATAAAGGAGAGCTGGTACCAATTTTTGCGTAGGTATTTGAGGCAAGCTTAAAACTTGTCACATACCTGTCCTATTATACCCCAACACGGAACTGCAGACCTGGCTGGTGAGTAGCGGGGTTAAATCAACCCCTTAATTTGTGCGGCCTGACAGGTAGAAAGTCCCACCAAAATGATGTTTTTGAGAATCTTATTTTTTTGTTATAAATAGAACCCTATTAAAATTTCACGCGTCTGGCAATGTTAAAACCCCAACTAAATCATCTGGCTTACAACTACAACATATAAACATACTTATTTTCGCACGCGGTCCGCCCGCGTCAATGTCGATCCCTCGGGATTAGTACTTTCTCCCGGGATAAAAGGTAGCCTATGTGCTTCTCCGTACTCCAGAGAATTGTATGCAAAATTTCATAATGATTGGTTCAGTAGTTACGGTGTGAAAGCGTAACAAACAAACCAACAAAAAATCTCACTTTTGCATTTATAATATTATAGTAAGGATATATAAGTAAGGATTTAGAGGATCATGCTCGTACAGTGGAGACTAAAAAGACCCGATGTTGATATAAAAAGGGTGGTAATTAAACAGGCTTCTTTTTGATAGCATTATTAACCTCTAAAAGTTACGTTCCATTCAAACTTACTAAGTCAGCTACAAGTAGCAAGCATACAAATAATACTATATTAGCCACTATGTATATCTTCTATGTTAGCCACTCTAAAATACTCTAAATACAACTCAGTATGATAGCATCTAAATTTGTAACTTGCATTCTAACAGTAAACTTCTAAAATAGGTACTAATATGTTATATTTTCTTTTCGCGACTAACCCAACGTGTGGGGTGTTGTTGAATAGGTCTTTTAAAAATAGTGTGAGCTTGTGAACATCATTTTTCGATTTCCTCGTCTGTTTCTGAAATATTTAGTTATCCAAATTTTTGTTAGAGTCCAGTGTCCCCCCCAAACAAATCATGTAGTGGCTATTTTGACGATAAAAGAATATAATGTATTATTTTACATCATCATCATCATCATCAGGTCCTTTTTAGTCTCCACTACAGGAGCACGACCCTCTCTGTACTACTAGGGCCATATTATTTTACATGCGAAGTTATAATAAATGGTGCTGTCTGTAGAAGCTTGAACTATGTAACTATGTCTGTAGAAACTTTATTTTTTTTAAGGAAACTGTGTTGAATCTGTAAAACGTAAAATGAGATATAAAATCCGTGGCCGAGTTAGTAAATTAGGTGGCAATGGCAATGAATAATAAGAAGGAAAAGTCATAATAATTGATGATCTTTACTTGACGCTTTCTATAGAATATTTAGTTGGCGTTCTAAAAAATACGAATTAGTTTATTCGAGCTGTAATTTTCCTGTTTCTTAGTTATACAATTAGAGGTTTGATCACGTGGCCGATAAATAATTTTGTGGCTTGACTTATAATTTCCCATATAAGAATTGCATATTGCCTAAAATATCTATATTTTTAGACATAAAAAAAGTATTATTTAAATTAGGGGTTGGCATTGAATTAGAAAAATTATGGAAGCAGAATTGCGCTCAAAAACAGACAACCACGCAAAGTACATATATCAAAGCGGGCGGGGCTTATAAAGTATATCTTTTTGCGAACTAGTCCGCCACGCGCTCCGTGACGGAAGGACGCGTCGATAAAAGTATTAAACGACATATTTTTTTAGAAAATCGGCGAAATCGTAACGAATTAAGAAAAAAATGACTTCTTGTGTAGTAAAGTGTTGTAGGAAACGCAAGGAAAGACGGAAAAGTGACACTGGAGTAACTTATCATTGGTGAGCAAAATATTTTTTGCCTGGCTACCTCCGCTATGTTGACACCATAGCGGTCATTAGATACAGGGTGAAGTTTAATTCATTAGCAAACGTTTAACGAGTGACTCAGACGAATCTAAACAACTTTCATTATGGGACCAACTCCGAAATTGATAAAATAAAATCAGCTGTTCCATAGATTTAGGCCAAGTAGATATTCCACTTTTGTATGAAAGAGCAGATTATTTTTCACGATGTCGAAGTTGGTCCCATAATGAAAGTTGTTTAGATTCGTGGTCTGACTTCACTCCTTAAACGATTGCTTATGAATTCAATTTCACCCTGTATGTTGACACCGCCCCGTGATCTTGACGCGGCCAATCGCAACCTAGCTTCGTCTATGAGTGCGTAAGTTTTTCGTTGTTATTTAAGTTTGGGACTGACATTGAATATTTAGTTGGTAGAGTTACGCTTCCATAGTTTTTCTAATACAATGGGGGTTGGGTTAGCTTAGCGCCGCTACTCGCCAAGGACTGCAGCTCCGTGTTGGGGTAAAATAGGAGAGGTAAGTAAAATAGGTATCAGCAAAAATAAATACTAGCTCTCCTACTATCGATACATGAATCGAATGGCGCTCTCCGATTGGTGCAAATGGTCGGTCGCCGTTGTCTCGCGCACTCGCCCCAAATCAAGTAGAGGCTATTTAAAAAAATATATGATATATTACATAATTTACTTGCTAAGTTAAATTAAAAGATGCTGTCTGTAGAAGCTTGAATGATATATTTTTGAGGACATTTGTGTTGAAGCTGTAAAATGGTGACGAGATGTAAAATACGGATTTTGCATCACGTCACCATTTTACGTTTTACATTGCCACCTAATTTACTAATTTGTTAAGAAGGACAAGTCATAATAATTGATAATCTTTACTTGACGCTTTATGGAATATTTAGTTGGCGTTGTAGAAAAGACGAATTAGTTTATTAGGGGTTAAAATTAGAAGTTTGATCAGGTAGCCATTAAATATTTTTGTGGCTTGACGTATAATTTCCCATTTGAAACTAGATTCAGTATGATAGGTTATTTGTGTGAAACTGGCAGGGCTCTCCCAAACGGCATCTAGTTCACATAAAACAGCTAGAAAAAGGAGAAAAGACTGCTTGTCAGGGAACTATTTAACCATTTTAAAAGCTTTTATTTAGGTTGCAATATATGTATGTAAGTATGTTTGTAAGTATGTTTGTTACGGTGGAATCTTTGAACCCAATTTTGAAGTAGACATCTTCAACCGATTGAGCTGAAATTTTGTATTCACGTTTAGTTTCGATGACAATGCACGATACGGTTGGGATAACGTTAGGAACTCAAAAAAAATTTCGTCGTTTCCATACAAAAGAGTTCCGCCGCCCGGCCAGTTTGTATGGGAATGTCGAAATTTGAGTTCCCAACATTGGTCCCATAGAAAAAGTTGTTCATATTGATGGTTTGAGTCACCCCTTTAAGGGTCCAAAACGATAAAAATTTCACCATGTATATAATTTGTATGATCATAAAATGTTGTCGCGCGATTTGTAGACAAACTAGTACCAATTTAACTGTAAATTGATCATGTAATTGTAAATTGATCAGCTAAGTTTATTATATTTTCAATTTAATTACATACGGATAGGTAATTAAACCTCGCGACAAGCTTTTATAGATGACGGTACGGAACCTTTCGTGTGCGAGTCCGACTCGTACTTGGCCGGTTTTTTAATTGTAATCTAGGACTTATACACTTATTTTCCTGCTTCTAAGTTCAGAAATGAGAAAGTTTCCATACACACTTTTTCATTTCGCCCCCCAATTCTTGGGGGGAATTTCGCATTTCACTTATACACGTCTTTTTAATTGTATCAAGGACTTATAATACTTATATACCTATTTTACATACATTTAATTCTAGATATGAGAAAAATTCCATACAAACTTTATCCCTCTATTTTACCCTTACAGGGGGAATTTTGTCTAGTTCACCCATACAGATCTTTTTAATTTTAATCTTAAACTTATATACCTACTTTCATACTACAAAGTCCAGGAATGAGAAAATTCCATATAAACTTCACTTCCCTATTTCACCACCTTTCACCTATTTCAGGGTTGAATTTCTTAAAAATCCTTTCTTAGTGCACATTTACATCATGAGAGTAGTTTCGGCTGTTCACGTCGTCCGTTCGTCCGAGGAGGTCGGCAGTACTGCAGAGTCGGTGTGGGAATCGGTTGCAGGTGAACGACCCGGCCAAGAACGACGCGGAGGCGCAGATCGAGGAGCGCACGCTGGCGGGGCTGTGGGAGCTGGGCGCCTTCGGGCTGCAGGTGCCGGGCGAGCTGGGCGGCCTGGGGCTCAGCAACACGCAGTACGCGCGCCTCGTGGAGGTGGTGGGCGCGCACGACCTGGGCGTGGGCATCACGCTGGGCGCGCACCAGTCCATCGGCTTCAAGGGCATCCTGCTGTTCGGCTCGCCGGCGCAGAAGGAGCACTACCTGCCGCGCGTCACCGGCGGCGAGTACGCCGCCTTCTGCCTCACCGAGCCCGGCTCCGGCTCCGACGCCGGCTCCATCAAGTCAGTGTTTCTTTTACCGCTGTTGCTGCCGTCCGTCGTTTAGAAACTGCTAAGTTTACTACGGCTTCCAAACCGCAAGTGCAGAAGCAGTGGCGAAGAACTACATTGTTGCATTTGTTCCAAATGACACCAACTTACAATTTCCGAGATGGCAGGCGCACGCGGCAGAGGCAGGCGTCTGCGTTACTGAATAAAGTCATAAACATGGTAGGAGGTTACGAAATAAAATATCTTAACTTTGCGCCAAAGTAAAAAGAGACGGCATGCCAGAACTTTAGTGTCAGAACGAGGAGAATAATTCTAAAGTATAAAATGATATTTTGTTTACTTTTTTGATAGTTTTCTTTTTCCACGATTTCCAAAGTGTATTGTTGTTTTAGTTTTTAGTACGTATATAAATATGTGTGGGAGCATGTTATTCCACAATTAGGTACTTCAGAATGCCTCAAGGCCTTATATATTATTTCTATCGTTATAGTTCTTACACCCGCCCGAGCGACAACATAGACTATAATTTTTTGGAGGTTATTTTCGGGATGATTGAATGATTAAATGTTAATTAATTTAAGTTATATGGGCCCACCCCATACCTAAGTTTGAATTTTCTTGTTTTCTAGGTTTTAGGGGTGTGGATCTCGAAAATAACGTCAGTTTAGGAAACCAAATGGCGGACGCGACTTGTCATAGAAAATGGACATGTAGGTATGTCGTTTTCTGGGTTTTTTAGGGGTGTAGGTCTCGAAAATAATGCCAGTTTTGGAATCCTAGATGGCGGACGCAACTTAGGATCGATAGTTGTTTTCTGGGTTTTGAGGGTGTAGATTTCGAAAATGACGTCGGTTTCGGTGGATTCCTAAATCCAACATGGCGGAAGCGACTTGTCATAAAAAATCGACATGGAAATGAAATCAAAAATGTTAATATTGTAGGTCGTATAATGTTAATTCCAAATAATTTTTACCAGCCATGTTTCTGGCGAAACGTGCTAAGTAACATTATCTATCTTTACTACCTTTAACAGCTGTTTGTACAATGTTTCATGTCAATAAATATTTCATTTATTCATTATAATAAATCGACGGGTGAATTTTGATTCCAGGTATTTAATATAGTTCAGAGGTTCAACATCACGCGGTATAATATATGTATATTAAAATGTATAAATATAAATAAATATAAATATATACGGACAAATCACACAGATTGAGCTAGCCCCAAGGTAAGTTCGAGACTTGTTTTATGGGATACTAACTCAACGATACTATATTTTATAACAAATACATATATAGATACACATCCAAGACCCAGGCCAATCTGAAAAAGATCATTTTCCATCTTGACCTGGCCGGGGATCGAACCCGGGCACTTCGTGTCGCAAGCTGGCGTGTTAACCACTGCGCCACGGAGCTGTCTGAATGTATGTTTTGACATGAATAAATAATAAAAAAAAGAGTTTAAAAATCGATCCACTGAGATCCGGATAAAACTTTTAAAACAATAAAAATAGCAATAAGATAGTAAAAATAGTATTTGTATTACATATCCAAAAAATGATTGTATTATCTTTGATCTGAAGAGACATCCACTTTCCTTGCCGCCCGAGCTCGGCGCTCGTTCTCGTGAACACCTGGAGCTGGCGCCTGCCTCTGAAGCCTGTCGTACTCATGGCCTTGCGGTTAGACTATACCTATTATGTGGACTGAGAAATACTGAGGATACATGAAGTTCGGATAGTGTGTGTAAATAAATTTGAGGTTTCTAGGGCGATATTCCAGGACGCGCGCCGTGCTGTCGCCGGACGGCCAGCACTTCATCCTCAACGGGTCTAAGATCTGGATCAGCAACGGCGGCATCGCCGAGATCATGACGGTCTTCGCGCAGACAGCGGTCGAAAAGGACGGCAAGACCGTCGATAAGGTGCGCAGCTGACGAATGCACAATGTGTTTGCTTTTCAAAGTAAAGCCGCTGAAGGGATGCTACTTTAGGAAAATAAACGAATTTAATTATTTATTTACTTTTTAGCGCACCCTTTAGCGTATATATTCTTTGCCCTTACTGAGCTCTTACTTGAAGTGGGCTATTTTATGACGTAAAGAGCGTCACGAAAAGTTCGATGGTAATTCCTTTTGTATATATGTTTCGGCTCATAAGCGAAGTGAGGATACACCTAGTTCTAGCCGGGTACAACTAATCCTACCTATCTTTGGGTTGAACTAAGTTTTTAGTTCAGTTATGGATTTTTGGTTTTTTCTGAGATCCTTAACTTGCGATTCCTGTTTGATTCAATTTCGTATCACCTCCGTGGATTCTTCTTGCCCTTAATGTGATAATAGAAAGTGCAGCCGGTATTTTGTGTAACTTCATTCAAGTTCATCTTATTCAAATAAGTGACAACCATTCTTGTAACATACTATCACACAAGAGTTGTTATTTTTAGATTGTTTAATAATTTGTTTTGTTTGTTGTTGAGACTGATTAATAAGGCTATCCTATTTGTTTTAACACAAAATATGAAGAGAAGAAATTAGAAATTTAATTTCGTGTGATGATATCACGAGCCATGCTAAGAAATGATCTGAAGTGGCACAAAATAGGGAAATTTGGAAAGAAATGGCGGAGACCTTCGCCCAGCAGTGGGACAATACGGGATAAAAAAAATATCTTATTCAATTCAAATAAGTGCAAGAATGTCTTACTTGCAATATGAGAGTTGTTGATTTTTTATAATTAAAACTGGTTTACCAAGTTTTACAAAATTAAGTTCAAAAATATGAGAAAAGAGAACAAATAGGTTTTTGATTTTTTTATAGTTAAACAGTACAACTTTGTTTTTTTTTTTATCTTTGTGCATAACATGTCTAATTCTGTTGATTCTGAAGACAAGGTAAATAATATTTTTAAACTTGTCTTCAGAACTACAATATGTTCTATACTTTTATTTTTAAAATTGTTTTTCTTTTCTAAAATGAGCCAAATACTAAATTAATGTCACATAATTTTTTTTTTAAATTTTATTTATCCAATCAATTGGGAAACGCAAAATACGAATCTCAAAATAAAAACAAAATCTATAACTGACCTGAAAACCTAGTTTTTGATAAATTTAAAGCTTATGATAAATAGGTTGCATTGCACCTAAGTCGGCCGCTATGATGAAGGCTTTACCTAGTTCTAACCGAAGATAGGAAGGATACACTAAGTTTTAACCGCTCGTGCCCGGCTAGAACTAGGTGTATCTAGCCGCAACATATACACGGCAGTACGAGTCGCCCGTGTTAGAAATGAAACCAATGAAAAAATAGGAATATCATTTATTTTATATTTCTCTATTCAAAACTTCTCTTATTATTTCTTTTAAATCAAAGCTAAATTTACCGAAGTTTCAAAACAACCACTGTTCAGGAAGAAACTCCAAGAAACCTAAACAGTGTCGGTTGCCTACTCGCCGTAAGGGCTTTTATTTGTACAATCACATTTTAATTATTACCTTTGAATACACAAGAAATTATTACAAAAGTTATTATGTACACACAAATTAGTCACTATTACACATCCAATAAATACCATCTAAGACCACAGTTATTACTACAACATAGTAACAGAAATATCAAAATATTCTATTATCGAAATGAATTAAAACAAAGACAAATAAAATACTTAACTCAACTGTTCTCAGTCGCTGCACCATCAAGACTGACTTACAATTGCGAATCACTGCTTATATAAGCTGCTTCACCCGCCATCTTGGGTGTTGTCGTCATCGTAAATCGATTCAGTAACCAACATTTAATTAATCAATTACAATAAGTTAAAAGTATTGCCACAAATGTTTTAAAGTAGTTAAGTATTAATTATGTTTACAAGAAATATTAGATATTCATAAATAAAATAGATTAAGTAAACCGGAAGTGATACCAGATTTAAAAGGTAACTGATCGAAATGATCAGTAAATATTATAATCTATCACGGCCATACTGACAATGCTTCGTTCCCCGAAGCATTAACAAAAAAAAAAGAAACATTCAAATTGCTTTCTATACATTATGTTAATCTTGTACCAATTCATATAATGCAACTTTGTGTACATTTAATTTCAAAAAAACCAATTATTTTGACATCGCTCGGCCAGACTGACAATCTTATAAAAATATTTCAATTCCATTTGGCCAACTGACGTAACAAATCATCAGTAATAATTTTCGAAACAAAAATATAACCGGTATTTAGTTTTCACTATGACATCAATGCCTTATTTTAGATGTTGCTTAAAGTTATGATTAGAAAGGTACATTAATAAAAGCAAAGTTTCGAACAATTAAACAATCTAACCAAATCAATTATGCATTTTTTTAAAGTAGGTAATCGATATGGTTAAGTTACGCTTACATCAACATCTTTCTATTACACTTTTAAGGGCTCGATAATATTTTCGTATTATGCAGTTATCAATTTATCCATTAATTTGAAAAAATATCACATGCTTTGGAATATAATGATCATACCATTATATCATTATAATGTAACAAAGGCATTCCAACTGTACTTCGCTACCGAAGTACAAAATGCTTCTTATTTTAGGCGAACATATCTCAGTTGTTCAGTTCAATTATAATTCCAGCAGTTTATATTTTGTCATATTATTACACATCAGTTAAATTGATATTCAATCATATATAAAATTTATAAGTCAATTTACTATTTTCTCGCTTTCAATATATGGTGATCGCAATTATCTCGTACTCATATACTATGACAATATTAATATCTATTCTTCCACATTTAAGAATCAGTATAACAAATTATACACTCTGCTACAAGTAGGGAATCAGTAAGCATAATCGTCTAAACATACATCATCATCAGTAAACATTATGCCTTGTCTCAATTTTGACTGTAGGAGACCATTAACACAATCATCTTTTACAGTATTACAGTCTCATCTTTCATAGTAATCACAATCATCTATAAACTTTATTACTGCCTCACCTTTAACAGTAGGGGAGCAGTAAGCACAATCATATTATATTTTAATCTATGCTACTGTCTCGCTTTTCACAGTAGCAGACTAGTAAGCCAAACCATCTTATACTCTTTGCTACCGTCTCACCTTTAACAGTAGGGGATCAGTAAGCACAATCATTTTTAAGCTATACTTCTGTCTTGCTTTTCACAGTAGCAGACTAGAAAGCTTAACCATGTTATACACTTTGCTACTGTCTCACCTTTTACATCAAGGAACCAGAAAGCAACTTCTTTAAACTTAGGTATCGCATTATTTAACATTATATGTCTGAACTTAATGTACTTCTTATACCATATGTACAAACTATGTAAACACAAGAGATGCAATAAATCGGTACCATCTTTACGATTTTTTTTTGTCAAGTAACAACCAATGTACGCCACTAACAGTCATTAAAGGACCTTACTTCAACATGTACCAATTTATATCATACTTGTCATAAGTCTCAATATTCTTAATATTCACACCATATTGTAACCGTCAGCTCAAACAATGGTTACTCTTATTATTATTATTACAAGTTGCTTAACCCTCTAGAAAAGACCTTCACATCATATAACAATGTGTCATCAATACAATATTAACAGAACTTTTACATTGGTAATCAAATATATCAAATATTGCAAATTTATTTGTTCCTTATATAAATATTAGACTTCACATTATCTCCACAGTTCTTATTAATAAACCCTTTAAGAATACCATAAAAAATCTCCACACGTCCTCCACATTAGCTTTATTAAGTAATAGTTACTCTTGAATGTTCCACAATATCCCGGGCCGGCCTGGTCAATTTATATTTAGTTATAAAATACAAGATTTCAATATGATATACAAAACAACTTCATCAAAACGCAGTATAACCATAATTTGATCCGCAAAAGGCTTTTTTTTTATATTTTATACCAAATATTACTTAATTCAGATTTAAAATAATTTATAAGAGTTGATAAACTAGTTTTAATGTAAGCAGCTGTACACTGTACTCCAATGTATCTCCAAAATTATATTAAAATCTGATGAAGATAACAAAATAAGTATCTGTACCACGGTAGAATTAGTACAACAACAAATATCTTAGCTTAATAATTGACGGAAGACTAAAATGGACTAAACACATTCATTTCATATGTGATAAGCTACGGGCCATTTTAGCAAAACCACTCCGTGTGATACCGGAATATTTGCTCACAATTGTTATCACCTAACTTCACTAAATACCTGACCTTTTTTAGTTTATTACCCGGCAAGTAGCTGCCTCAAATACTACCTACATTTAATTCAATTAATATTACTTACATACTCGTAAAACTATTACGTTGGACATTCAAATTTAATAAAAGGTTTATTACACTATAGCAGATAAAATTCTGTAAAGATTTCTGTAAAGTTTGTTTAACTAAATAAATCTGTTTCCCTTGCGGGATAGACAGAGCCTAAGTCCATAAGACTTTATAGCCATATTTAGCATGATATATGCTGAGATAATAATCATTGAAAAATGAAAAATATATTCCCTATCTTCGATTCTAAAGATGAAATACGACGCACTGCATTTTTGTTTTAAATCGGAACACAGCTGTATCTTGCAAATATAATTTAAAACCAATCTGACCTGCGATAAATTTACAAGTACTAGTTTTTGACCAGTATATTCAAAGTATATAACTCACACATAATATTAAACGGTAAAAACTAATTTAATATTGTAACGTCTCAAAACCGTTGATTTTTTTAAAATGTATGTAATTAATAATAATATATCAAAATACCAAACGATAGAACAAAGAATTTCTTGTAAGTCCCAAAAAATACCAATACATCAAAGTTATAAATTTGGGCTGCAGTTCATATGGCTTCCGAGATAAGGCGTCAGATTCATATTGAAAACATCACTACGTAAGTTCTATACTTTTTGCCAAAACCACTGCCAAAACAATAACCCACCTTAGTGGTAGTTATCACAATACCATTGTATAAAAAATAATTTTCCAATTCTAATCTTTTATGTCAGAATAATATTTTAAAACTCATCAAATAAGCAACGTAGTGCTTATAAGAAAATTCTTCAATTTCTTGAAATTAAGAAACTTCAATTGTCTGCCGATTTATAACTAGATGTATTATATATATATACATATATATACATCAGACAAGTATAATTAAAACGGTACAAGCAATCGTTCTATATCAGCAAATATTGCAACTACTAATACTACCTTCAGTTTTTTTTTTTTTTTGCTCCAATATGAAGAACTTATTAATTGATTCTTATGATGTTCGATGTTTATAACAGCAAAAACTGTTTGCCTTATTCGAAAATATCTAGTACTCAAAGTAAGTGTAACTCAAGTATTACGGAAGACTTAGCGTTATCATTTGATGTGGCAAAACAAAATTTGTTACTTCTAGGTTCCTTCACTTCTTAAAGTAACGGAATAGCCTCGAAAGGCCTTACCTGCTTTTCTAGTAGTACAAGTACGTACTAGTTTAAATCTGCCTTTCCCAATCTACGAAGAAGCTGCATCACTTTCGAATCCTTGAAGAGCTGCTGTTCGTAGTCTTGTTCTTTTATACTAGTCAGCGGCTACGATCTTCTCGTGAGCAGAGCAGGGCTGGACGGTGTTCATCACGATTCACGTGAAAAACAAAAAAAAAAATATTAATAATTGTACACGGAATCGTGTTATCCAACTTCTGATGTTAGAAATGAAACCAATGAAAGAATAGGAATATCATTTATTTTATATTTCTCTATTCAAAACTTCTCTTATTATTTCTTTTAAATCAAAGCTAAATTTACCGAAGTTTCAAAACAACCACTGTTCAGGAAGAAACTCCAAGAAACCTAAACAGTGTCGGTTGCCTACTCGCCGTAAGGGCTTTTATTTGTACAATCACATTTTAATTATTACCTTTGAATACACAAGAAATTATTACAAAAGTTATTATGTACACACAAATTAGTCACTATTACACATCCAATAAATACCATCTAAGACCACAGTTATTACTACAACATAGTAACAGAAATATCAAAATATTCTATTATCGAAATGAATTAAAACAAAGACAAATAAAATACTTAACTCAACTGTTCTCAGTCGCTGCACCATCAAGACTGACTTACAATTGCGAATCACTGCTTATATAAGCTGTTTCACCCGCCATCTTGGGTGTTGTCGTCATCGTAAATCGATTCAGTAACCAACATTTAATTAATCAATTACAATAAGTTAAAAGTATTGCCACAAATGTTTTAAAGTAGTTAAGTATTAATTATGTTTACAAGAAATATTAGATATTCATAAATAAAATAGATTAAGTAAACCGGAAGTGATACCAGATTTAAAAGGTAACTGATCGAAATGATCAGTAAATATTATAATCTATCACGGCCATACTGACAATGCTTCGTTCCCCGAAGCATTAACAAAAAAAAAAGAAACATTCAAATTGCTTTCTATACATTATGTTAATCTTGTACCAATTCATATAATGCAACTTTGTGTACATTTAATTTCAAAAAAACCAATTATTTTGACATCGCTCGGCCAGACTGACAATCTTATAAAAATATTTCAATTCCATTTGGCCAACTGACGTAACAAATCATCAGTAATAATTTTCGAAACAAAAATATAACCGGTATTTAGTTTTCACTATGACATCAATGCCTTATTTTAGATGTTGCTTAAAGTTATGATTAGAAAGGTACATTAATAAAAGCAAAGTTTCGAACAATTAAACAATCTAACCAAATCAATTATGCATTTTTTTAAAGTAGGTAATCGATATGGTTAAGTTACGCTTACATCAACATCTTTCTATTACACTTTTAAGGGCTCGATAATATTTTCGTATTATGCAGTTATCAATTTATCCATTAATTTGAAAAAATATCACATGCTTTGGAATATAATGATCATACCATTATATCATTATAATGTAACAAAGGCATTCCAACTGTACTTCGCTACCGAAGTACAAAATGCTTCTTATTTTAGGCGAACATATCTCAGTTGTTCAGTTCAATTATAATTCCAGCAGTTTATATTTTGTCATATTATTACACATCAGTTAAATTGATATTCAATCATATATAAAATTTATAAGTCAATTTACTATTTTCTCGCTTTCAATATATGGTGATCGCAATTATCTCGTACTCATATACTATGACAATATTAATATCTATTCTTCCACATTTAAGAATCAGTATAACAAATTATACACTCTGCTACAAGTAGGGAATCAGTAAGCATAATCGTCTAAACATACATCATCATCAGTAAACATTATGCCTTGTCTCAATTTTGACTGTAGGAGACCATTAACACAATCATCTTTTACAGTATTACAGTCTCATCTTTCATAGTAATCACAATCATCTATAAACTTTATTACTGCCTCACCTTTAACAGTAGGGGAGCAGTAAGCACAATCATATTATATTTTAATCTATGCTACTGTCTCGCTTTTCACAGTAGCAGACTAGTAAGCCAAACCATCTTATACTCTTTGCTACCGTCTCACCTTTAACAGTAGGGGATCAGTAAGCACAATCATTTTTAAGCTATACTTCTGTCTTGCTTTTCACAGTAGCAGACTAGAAAGCTTAACCATGTTATACACTTTGCTACTGTCTCACCTTTTACATCAAGGAACCAGAAAGCAACTTCTTTAAACTTAGGTATCGCATTATTTAACATTATATGTCTGAACTTAATGTACTTCTTATACCATATGTACAAACTATGTAAACACAAGAGATGCAATAAATCGGTACCATCTTTACGATTTTTTTTTGTCAAGTAACAACCAATGTACGCCACTAACAGTCATTAAAGGACCTTACTTCAACATGTACCAATTTATATCATACTTGTCATAAGTCTCAATATTCTTAATATTCACACCATATTGTAACCGTCAGCTCAAACAATGGTTACTCTTATTATTATTATTACAAGTTGCTTAACCCTCTAGAAAAGACCTTCACATCATATAACAATGTGTCATCAATACAATATTAACAGAACTTTTACATTGGTAATCAAATATATCAAATATTGCAAATTTATTTGTTCCTTATATAAATATTAGACTTCACATTATCTCCACAGTTCTTATTAATAAACCCTTTAAGAATACCATAAAAAATCTCCACACGTCCTCCACATTAGCTTTATTAAGTAATAGTTACTCTTGAATGTTCCACAATATCCCGGGCCGGCCTGGTCAATTTATATTTAGTTATAAAATACAAGATTTCAATATGATATACAAAACAACTTCATCAAAACGCAGTATAACCATAATTTGATCCGCAAAAGGCTTTTTTTTTATATTTTATACCAAATATTACTTAATTCAGATTTAAAATAATTTATAAGAGTTGATAAACTAGTTTTAATGTAAGCAGCTGTACACTGTACTCCAATGTATCTCCAAAATTATATTAAAATCTGATGAAGATAACAAAATAAGTATCTGTACCACGGTAGAATTAGTACAACAACAAATATCTTAGCTTAATAATTGACGGAAGACTAAAATGGACTAAACACATTCATTTCATATGTGATAAGCTACGGGCCATTTTAGCAAAACCACTCCGTGTGATACCGGAATATTTGCTCACAATTGTTATCACCTAACTTCACTAAATACCTGACCTTTTTTAGTTTATTACCCGGCAAGTAGCTGCCTCAAATACTACCTACATTTAATTCAATTAATATTACTTATAGTGATGTAACGAATGTCATTTTTTGGACATTCGCGAATGCGAATGCGAATGCGAATATTTGCTACCGACATTCGCGAATGCGAATGCGAATGCGAATATTCAGATTTTGTTTAAATTTGGCGCCAATTCACTATCGCTTGGTGACCTTGATAGCAGTTCCGTTCGAACGAGGCGAAGCGCGTTCGATTTGATTTTTGTTTCGAGAATAGCCGACTTAAGAGCCCGCCATATGCCAGGCGGCGTGGCGATACAAACGCGGATGGTCTAAACGCGTTGGCTACTTTGGATATTTTCGATTTTTAGGAATATTCAAGGGTTATTCGAAAAAGAAAAACATATGATGGCTGCCTTATCTGTAATGCAATAATAATCAAAAGTTTCATGGTAAATTTTAATGTATTTGGTGAATTATGCTATATACCGAGTAAATTAGACGTGATTTGGAGTAGAGATTGCAATCCGGATACTTCGAAATCCGAAAAAGACTGAAAAATCCGGATTTTCAAACTTTATATAAATCCGGATTTCAGTTTCGAAATCCGGTTTTTCGAATTTTTGTTTTAAGTACAGTGTATCGTCTTAATTGATAGTTTTTGATTAATCACCGTCTTTTTAATTATTTTTATTGACGATTTTTAACCGGCACACTAATTACTAACTAACTGGCAAATGATTTTTAAGGGATTTTTGATTGAAAACACTAGACTACACGGACAGTTAAACGATAATTACCAAAACATTATAAAGAAAGTCCGGGCGCTGGTGAAGACATTTAAAAATTCACTGACTATGAATGACATGCTTCAGAAATATGTGCTAGCAGAATTCAACAAAGAGTTAGCTAGGTCTTGTTTTGGACTGTAAAACGCGATGGTATATTCTAACTTCAATGTTGCAACGTATCTCAAAGCTGAATAAAAGTGTATAAAAAGCATTAATTAATCTAACAGGCTGCGGCAATGGATGATGCCGAGGTATCGTCACCAAACCCCTTAAGACTCTAGTTCGGAAACCGTGTTAAAATCTGACCTTAACCTGCTTGTACTCAGCTTCAAGGAACAACTTGATCGCCAACATTCTCTTGTCAAAACTATATATAACTATACTCTACAGCAGCAGCCGTCGACTTTAAGCAGGAGGGCTGATTTACCTGCATTAATACATGTGGAAATGGCACTTTTTGAAAAGGGTTGTGGAGAAATTTAAAAAAGGTTTAAAAGACGTTGCTAGCCGTTCCGCCGATTAGTCTAGAATCAAAAACAGCCATTTCCACGGTTGGAATATTCTGCAATAAATTAAGACCACGGTCGATGATGAATGATGAAAGTGAATGATGATGACGAAACACTCAACGCTTTTACATGTTTTTAAGATACCGCTTCATGAAAAAATTATAATCTTAATTGTTATTTACGGTTAGGTAGATTGCCATTTATTTTACTTTTTCATTGTGTATCTACGTACACTACGTAGATACACAATGAAAAAGTTTTAGTTGTTAGTTCAATATTTAAAATACAAAGTATTTCGTTTAAAAATAACAATACTATATATGTTGCGAAAATCGCATTATGAATTTGACTTACAAAACGTGATTTTCGTTTCAATTTTATGTGATTATCAATGTGAGTAAAATGTGATTTTCAAAATCTGACCATACAGGTCCTATTTAAAACTTTTATATTTTAAGTACATAGCAGTTCAGCGGTTATTTTAAGACCTCTAATTCGACTGATTTTTCATGTGATAACTAAATATTTTACTTTGTTTTGTGTTCTATTCAAATTTATCGTAAATGTTAGTTAATTGTGAATTTCAAATAAACTAAACTAGAAATGATACAAAATTAAATAAAGCTTCGAAAAATTCGGATTATCCGGATTTTTGACCAACGAAATCCTTGAAATCCGGATTTGAAAAATATCCGGATTTTGCAATCCCTAATTTGGAGGCAACTTTGCAATTTTTTTTCTATCGAGAAAATTTAACGCAATCGTGTTTTTGAGTCATATAGTTACCAGAGTTAGTCCTGAACTTTGCTGCATTTTTATTTCAACTTGAGTATTTAATTATTATTGATATAACAGCTTCCGTGGTCCAGTGGTTAAGACGTTTGCTTGTTGACCCGGGGGTCGTGGGTTCGATTCCCACCGGAAGCATACTTTGTTTAGTTGTTTCCAGTTTGGTTAGGACATTGCAGGCTTGAATCACCTGATTGTCTGATAATAAAGATGATTCCGTGCTTCGGAAGGCACGTTAAGCCGGTGGTCCCGGCTGCCATCTGGTAGTCGTTAAAGGAACCACGTCAGAGGCCGAGAGGCGGTTTCGAAGAATTCTGACACCAGGGTTTGCATGGTCGATTGACTGTGACACCTACTCGAAATGATGATGATTGATATAACAGTCAATCATGCAAAGCAGTGTGAGGTAGTACGGGCCCTTAATACGCGCCTATACGAACGCATCCGAGTATAAATGTCATTCTGTAGTCTATGGTGCCGGTGTTTTCGTAAACAAGTTGAACAACCAAATGATGCTGCATTTTTATTTCAACTTGAGTATTTAATTATTATTGATATAACAGTCAATCATGCAAAGCAGTGTGAGGTAGTACGGGCCATTAATACGCGCCTATACGAACGCATCCGAGTAAAATGTCATTCTGTAGTCTATGGTGCCGGTGTTTTCGTAAACAAGTTGAACAACCAAATGATAAAGAGAAGACTGATTATGTGATGACGAGGTTAAATAATTTTCTTGAATTAAAACATAGTTAATGTATAGATTTTGTTTTATTATATCAAACAACAATAAAAAAATTTTTTTTAAAAAATATTCGCAAAAACATTCGCAGTAAATTCGCGAATGCGAATGCGAATGCGAATATGCAAAAATATGCGAATATCCGCGAATGCGAATGCGAATGCGAATATTCGTTACATCACTATTACATACTCGTAAAACTATTACGTTGGACATTCAAATTTAATAAAAGGTTTATTACACTATAGCAGATAAAATTCTGTAAAGATTTCTGTAAAGTTTGTTTAACTAAATAAATCTGTTTCCCTTGCGGGATAGACAGAGCCTAAGTCCATAAGACTTTATAGCCATATTTAGCATGATATATGCTGAGATAATAATCATTGAAAAATGAAAAATATATTCCCTATCTTCGATTCTAAAGATGAAATACGACGCACTGCATTTTTGTTTTAAATCGGAACACAGCTGTATCTTGCAAATATAATTTAAAACCAATCTGACCTGCGATAAATTTACAAGTACTAGTTTTTGACCAGTATATTCAAAGTATATAACTCACACATAATATTAAACGGTAAAAACTAATTTAATATTGTAACGTCTCAAAACCGTTGATTTTTTTAAAATGTATGTAATTAATAATAATATATCAAAATACCAAACGATAGAACAAAGAATTTCTTGTAAGTCCCAAAAAATACCAATACATCAAAGTTATAAATTTGGGCTGCAGTTCATATGGCTTCCGAGATAAGGCGTCAGATTCATATTGAAAACATCACTACGTAAGTTCTATACTTTTTGCCAAAACCACTGCCAAAACAATAACCCACCTTAGTGGTAGTTATCACAATACCATTGTATAAAAAATAATTTTCCAATTCTAATCTTATATGTCAGAATAATATTTTAAAACTCATCAAATAAGCAACGTAGTGCTTATAAGAAAATTCTTCAATTTCTTGAAATTAAGAAACTTCAATTGTCTGCCGATTTATAACTAGATGTATTATATATATATACATATATATACATCAGACAAGTATAATTAAAACGGTACAAGCAATCGTTCTATATCAGCAAATATTGCAACTACTAATACTACCTTCAGTTTTTTTTTTTTTTTGCTCCAATATGAAGAACTTATTAATTGATTCTTATGATGTTCGATGTTTATAACAGCAAAAACTGTTTGCCTTATTCGAAAATATCTAGTACTCAAAGTAAGTGTAACTCAAGTATTACGGAAGACTTAGCGTTATCATTTGATGTGGCAAAACAAAATTTGTTACTTCTAGGTTCCTTCACTTCTTAAAGTAACGGAATAGCCTCGAAAGGCCTTACCTGCTTTTCTAGTAGTACAAGTACGTACTAGTTTAAATCTGCCTTTCCCAATCTACGAAGAAGCTGCATCACTTTCGAATCCTTGAAGAGCTGCTGTTCGTAGTCTTGTTCTTTTATACTAGTCAGCGGCTACGATCTTCTCGTGAGCAGAGCAGGGCTGGACGGTGTTCATCACGATTCACGTGAAAAACAAAAAAAAAAATATTAATAATTGTACACGGAATCGTGTTATCCAACTTCTGATGTTAGAAATGAAACCAATGAAAGAATAGGAATATCATTTATTTTATATTTCTCTATTCAAAACTTCTCTTATTATTTCTTTTAAATCAAAGCTAAATTTACCGAAGTTTCAAAACAACCACTGTTCAGGAAGAAACTCCAAGAAACCTAAACAGTGTCGGTTGCCTACTCGCCGTAAGGGCTTTTATTTGTACAATCACATTTTAATTATTACCTTTGAATACACAAGAAATTATTACAAAAGTTATTATGTACACACAAATTAGTCACTATTACACATCCAATAAATACCATCTAAGACCACAGTTATTACTACAACATAGTAACAGAAATATCAAAATATTCTATTATCGAAATGAATTAAAACAAAGACAAATAAAATACTTAACTCAACTGTTCTCAGTCGCTGCACCATCAAGACTGACTTACAATTGCGAATCACTGCTTATATAAGCTGCTTCACCCGCCATCTTGGGTGTTGTCGTCATCGTAAATCGATTCAGTAACCAACATTTAATTAATCAATTACAATAAGTTAAAAGTATTGCCACAAATGTTTTAAAGTAGTTAAGTATTAATTATGTTTACAAGAAATATTAGATATTCATAAATAAAATAGATTAAGTAAACCGGAAGTGATACCAGATTTAAAAGGTAACTGATCGAAATGATCAGTAAATATTATAATCTATCACCCGCGTGTGTCAGGTGACGGCGTTCATCGTGGAGCGCGCGTTCGGCGGCGTGTCGTCGGGCCCGCCCGAGAACAAGATGGGCATCCGCTGCTCCAACACCACGGAGGTGTACTACGAGGACGTGCGCGTGCCCGTGGCCAACGTGCTGGGCGGCGTGGGCAACGGGTTCAAGGTGGCCATGAACATCCTCAACAACGGCCGCTTCGGCATGGCGGCCGCGCTGGCCGGCACGCAGCGCGCCGCCCTGCGCCAGGCCGCCGAGCACGCCGCCACGCGCGTGCAGTTCGGCAAGCGGCTGGCCGAGTTCGGCACCATCCAGGTACGCCGCGGGGCAGGGGGCGGGGGGGGGGGGAGGGGCAGCCCGTCCGGCCCGCGCTGACTGCCGCGTCTGTTGCAGGAGAAGCTGGCGCGCATGGCCATGCTGCAGTACGTGACGGAGTCGCTGGCCTACATGGTGTCGGGCAACATGGACGCGGGCTGCCAGGACTACCACCTGGAGGCGGCCGTGAGCAAGGTGTTCGCGTCGGACGCGGCCTGGGCCGTGGTGGACGAGGCCATCCAGGTGCTGGGCGGCATGGGCTTCATGAAGGCCACGGGCCTGGAGCGCGTGCTGCGCGACCTACGCATCTTCCGCATCTTCGAGGGCACCAACGACATCCTGCGCCTCTTCGTCGCGCTCACCGGCATCCAGTTCGCCGGCTCGCACTTACAGGTTTGTTTTGTACAAATTATTGACAATACAACTGATACACTGACTTCATTTTAAGGGTTCATGTGTTTTTTAACATAAACGAGACAGTCGTATTCTTCATTCAAGCGCAGCGCAATGTATTCAACGAAATGGAATCAAGTTCCCAAAATTGCAGATGAATTGAATTTATCATCGTTTTCTAGGGACGTGTGTACTATTGTATTAGTAACCGGACGAGTTTTGCCTAAAAGAAGCCAACCGAATACAGAGTCATAAGCGGTAGGTTGATTAGAATCTCCCTTTATGCGCTGAGTTAGAAGATTTAATTATATTAATAGCATTACAATGCTCGGTTTAATATTAAAATCTAAAATATGTGATGAAAACTTTTCGCCACAGGTAGGATTTGAACCAAGGCTTGTTACCGGTAGCAAATTCACATTATAAGTACCGGTGAGTACCGGTACTTATGTTCTATTGAAATTTTAACGGTAATCATCTAGAAAAATAACGATAATATTATTGTTAGAAATTACATTAATTTTACCGGTACTTACGCGTTGTTGCCGTCCCGCATGGTACTCGCTCGACTATAAAAGTGCCGCCCCATTGTCGGCCTCACGCCGCACATGCACGACACGGCAACGACACACATTAACAAAATGATAATCCGGATACTCGGAACGGTACTAAGTACCAAATTTTACGGATACTTCTGTTATTAAACTTATTGATACCAATCCAATTACCGGTACCGTCGTTGTTTAAGGTACCGGTACCAATCCAATTACCGGTACCGTCGTATTATCGAGGTACCGGTACTTGAATTTTAACGTTATTCCAATCATGTACTAAAAACGAGTCACTCACGTGCTATTTCGTCGGGATTGCCGACTATAGCAATGCGACCGACCTGGCTCTACCCTCAAAAAGGGCGGCACGAGCCGCCGCACGAGCAGTGCGTCGAGAGCAGTTAGTTCGGGACCCTCCGCCGCGCGTCTCGCACTCGCCTTGAAAATGGGCTCCTGACGAGTCCGAAACTATAGTCGGCAATCCCGACGAAATAGCACGTGAGTGACCCGTTTTTAGTACATAATGTCTTTATCTCACGTTAGTTTCAATGATATAAGTTATTCCAATCCCTGATTACCGTTACCAAATGTACCGGTACCAATCCAATTACTGGTACTGTCGTTTCATAGAGGTACCGGTAATTAATTTTACCGGTATTTCAACCCCTGATTTGAACCCACAAACCTTCGACATCTGGCCCGTCGATGCTCTCAACCACTGAGCTGCCGTAGCTTCAAATCACCGCAACTCAGTGGTTGAGAGCATCGACGGGCCAGATGTCGAAGGTTTGTGGGTTCAAATCCTACCTGCGGTGAAATTTTTTCATCACATATTTTCGATTTTAAGAGTTAGAAGAGTCTCGGCGAACACGTCGGCTGTGAACAAGAGATTGATTGATCCCGGTATACCGAAGCCGGGGTCCGCCAACGGTTTCGATCGAACGATTCTATGTGAGACCAGCCTGACGTACTCAATGTTGCAATTGGTTGATCGCCACATACCTTACTGATCACGTGCATATTCAGTATTTTGTTGTCCGTACCTACGAAACAAGTGACGTCGCCAAAAAGAGGAGCGTTTGTAAGTGTAGATATTAATTGTAGTCGCTTCAACGACTGATTCGGTTATGAAATTATGCTGTATATGTAGACTTGAAAACTATTAAAACTAAATACTAATACGGACGATATTTTTTTTACGTGGTAACGTTGAGAGATTTGTAGATGCGTGTATAGTAGTTTGTAGCTTTTGAACAATCCTTATCCTTACTAATATTATAAATGCGAAAGTGAGTTTGTTTGTTTGTTACGCTTTCACGCCGTAACTACTGAACCGATCATCATGAAATTTTGCATACAAGTTCTCTGGAGTACGGAGAAGGACATAGGCTACCTTTTATCCCAGGAAAAAGTACTGTTCCCGAGGGATCGACATTAACGCGGGCGGAGCCGCGGGCGAAAGCTAGTCCCAGGAAAAAGTACTGTTCCCGAGGGATCGACATTAACGCGGGCGGAGCCGCGGGCGAAAGCTAGTAATTAATAATTTGAATATCATATAACTAGCTTTCGCCCGCGGCTCCGCCCGCGTCAATGTGGATCCCTCGGGAATAGTACTTTTTCCCGGGATAAAAGGTAGCCTATGTCCTTCTCCGTACTCCAGAGAACTTGTATGCAAAATTTCATGCTGATCGGTTCAGTAGATACGGCGTGAAAGCGTAACAAACAAACAAACAAACAAACTCACTTTCGCATTTATAATATTAGTTAGGATTAGGATGAGTATTATTTAAAATGTGAATTGACGTGAAAAAGTGCCTGAAAAGGCCTATTTTCTGAATAAATCTTTGAATCGTGATAGATTTAGTTTCCAGCATTGACCCATAGGAAAAGTTGTTCATATTGAAGGGCTGAGTCACCCCGTTAAGGTAACGTCGACGGGCAGTTTACTTGCTGTATATCCCCACTTTAATGTAGGGGAGCAATGCCAAATGACATCTTTCTAGTACTGTACGCAACAGATCGACATGGCGATCAGCGTATGAGCTAAGGCGGGAGAGGACACCCCGCACTCTCACACATCGCCTTGGCCGTCTTAATCTTAGCCTGCACGAGTCCGCATCGACCGCGTTTATCGATTACATCAATGTTAATTTTAGTAATAATACAATGTGATGGGAATTTACCTCAGTTATGGGAAGAGGTAATTTCTCATTTTGACGACTGTCGAGCTTTTGAGCTTCTTTAACATTAATGTGTTTGTAACAGCCTAAACTAAATTAAGCTATTTTAATTGTGATAAACCTTATTTAATGCATTTTACTCTTATTTTCTGGGGTGGTAAAAAAAGTCGCTATACTTAAGGGATGTGATGTTGTCACATCGCTATCAAAATGGTTATGCGAGCTGTCGGGTACAGTACTTATTTGTAGTCTCAGAGTTAAACCTCGGACAGACAGACTGTGAGAGATATGGCAATACTATAAGGGTTTCTTGTTTTCTACGGAACAATAAAAACTTACAGGAGCTGCAGCGCGCGTTCAAGAACCCCTCGGCGCACCTGGGGCTGATCTTCAGCGAGGCGGGGCGGCGCGCGTCGGCGGCCGTGGGTCTGGCGGCCGGGCGCGGCGTGGCGCCGCTCGTGGCGCCCGAGCTGCGCGCGCCCGCCGACGAGCTGGCGCGCGCCGTGCAGGACTTCGGCCGCGGCGTGGAGGCCGCGCTCGTGCGCTACGGCCGCGGCGTCGTGGACGAGCAGTTCGTGCTCAACCGGCTGGCGGCCGCGGCCGTGGACGCCTACACCACGGCGGCCGTGCTGTCGCGGGCATCGCGCGCCGCGCGCCTGGGCCTGGCGGCCGCGCCGCACGAGCTGCGCCTGGCGCAGGCCTGGGCCGACGAGGCGCTGGCGCGCATCCCGCAGGCCGTGGCGGCCACGCGTGGCGCGCGGTCTCTGGCGCAGTTCCAGCGCCTGGCCGCGCTCGGCCGCGACGTGGCCGCGGCCGGCGGACAGCCCACCGCCAACCCGCTCAACGTCTGACACGCTCGAATCTTAATATAATGTTTATATTTATTTTTGATAGATCGATATATTCTATACAATAGTTATCTACCTTTTGTTTTATTTTCAACCGGCCTTCGTCCACTTTTTTTTTATCTAGCTGTCTTGCCCCTCTTTCCTTCCACTTTTCTCGATTCCTCGTAGTATCCACCCAGTTCTTATCAAATGCTCTTATTTCATCTGACCACCTTGTTTTTGGTCTTCCTCTTTTTCTATATCCATCGGCTGGGACCATGTCCAGTCAGGACTCCCACTAGAATTCTTGTCTATAATCCCTTTGTGCCACCTAGCGCTGTTTGTGCCAAGTGTTTTCTTTGAGTGTATGTGTCTACTCAGATTTCTCCATTCAGCTTTATGTCTACTGTCGACATGCGCATTTATTACAGTAATTACCACGCTATATGATAGGCTTAAGGCAGGGGTTGAAATACCGGTAAAATTCATTGCCGGTACCTCTATGAAACGACAGTACCGGTAATTAGATTGGTACCAGTACATTTGGTACCGGTAACCAGGGGTTGGAATTCGCACTGAATCCTCAACGGCTCGGGCTTGGCCTTTGCCTTGGACTCAGCCTGCGGCCTCGTGGCCCAGGTGTTTGGCATTTTGGTCTGAGGTGTTTGGCATTTTGGAGTGAGGGGGCGGAGATCGTGCTGAATTCTCAACGGCTCGGGGTTCACCCTTACCTTGGAGCTCGGCCTACAGACTCGAGGCCCAAGTGTTCGGCAGTTCGGCTTGCGGCCTCAGCACACTTGGACCGGGGTTGCTGATCGTCAACGGCTCGGGCTTCGCATTCGCCTTGGAGCTCGGTCTGCGGTCTCACGGCCCTAGTGTTCGGCAGTTGGGCCTGCGGCGTCACTGCAGCACACTTGGGTAAAAGGGGGGTTCGTGCTGAATCGTCAACGGCTCGGGCTTTGCCCTCGCATTCGAACCATTTTACCCTTCGTGGCTAGGGTAGGGTTTTTTTTTTTTTTAAAGACAATTTCTTTATTTCTCGGGCTTAGGGGTGAATTTTGCCCATTTTTCCCTACATGATCTTTTTTAATTGCAATCGAGAACTTATAAACCTATTTGTATACCTCCAAGTCTAGAAAGTACTGCTGTAGCGTTGTTAAATAAATAGAAATGAGAAAATTTCCATACAAACTTCCCCCCTGTTATACCCGTTCAGGGGGAATTTTTGTCTAATTTACCTACACAGATTTTTTTTAATTTTAATTTAAATCTTGTTCACCTACGTACTTTCATACTTCGAAGTCAGAAAATGAGAAAATTCCATATAAACTTCACCCCCCTCTTCCACCCTGTTATAGGTAAAATTTATATCTATTAATCCTTTCTTAGTGCTCATTCACACCATAAACAGAACCTCCGTAGCAAATTTTAAGTTTCTATACACAGTAGTTTCGGCTGTGCGTTGATATATAAGACACGTTTGCCTGTTGCCCGCGGCTCCACCCGCGTTAGTGTAGCTCCCTCGGAAAGTAGAATTTCTCGGAATCAAATCTCTACTACGACAGAGTTACTTTCGCATTTATAATATTAGTATGGATATGGATACTGGTAGTATGGAATATGATAGTACATTCTGTTCTTACTCACTTATGCCGTCCATCTCCTAAACAAAAATACAAAATTTTATTTCCTTAAAAACACGTCATCCAACGAAATACACCGACTGCACGGGCACACTTTCTATCTAACTTAAACATACTTCCAATTCGTTTTTTGCAACCTTGCCGCTCTGCCGCCGCGTTGCTCGAAAGCAATAATCCGCAGCAAATATTGATCCAACGCGGTATATATTTGATCAACAAAAGTATCCTCAGTGCATGAAAAAAGGCGGTTAATAGATCAATAATTGTCGTGATAATTTATGACGAGTATTAGACTTAACGGCACAATTAAGCACTGCGTCGTAACGAGGAGAATTCATATACAGGAAGAAGACTTTTTAAACACCAGCCAAATTAATGTATTAAGTATATTCCTTGCCGAAAATAATTAATGACTTGTTTTTCCTTTTAATAGCGTTTAGTACAAAAAAGTCGAAATAAAGCATCCCTAAGTTATCCTGAAAGTGTTGAAAATTATTAACACCGAGTACTGTGCGTACGTAGCGTAGCCGTATCGAGGGCGTTGACCTCTATCAGTGCCATTGATGAACAGATGTTTTCGTAAGAGTTTAGGTAATAAGTTGCAAATTGTCGCTTCATACTTTCCGGGCTTAGGACCGGCTAATTGCAAAAAGCTTTTGAAGATAGAAGACAGCCCTGTTTCACTCCAGAATATACTGCTATATCCTCGGATAGTAAACCGTCGAAGCGGACTCTACACGAGTAATTATGGTACGCAGCCTTTATCACCTTTACTATCTTAGCTGGGTCGCCTACCTCCTCGAGCCTGGTCCAGATAGATGTCCATCGCAACGAGTCAAATGCTTTTTCGAAGTCGACAAAGAGAGGGTATATATTTCTCTTTGGAACTCTGATGCCTGCTCTAAAATGTCACGCAGCGTGTTAATTAGCTCCACACATGATCTCGTATGCGTAATTACCAATTACAGTAAAAAGTATATATACTTTTTAAATCTTTATTAATTCAGCAACCACCCGTCTTGATGTATCGAAGTTTGCGCTCACCACTGCCCAAACCCCGCTCAGCTAACTATGCAGCACTATGAGATGTGGGCGTCGCGTCGTTGGGGCGCGGGAAGATAGTCAATGTCAAAAAATAAATATATTAGAAGCAACTTATCTTATATTAATATATTATTTTATGAAGTCCCGACGCAAAAAGAGGGGTGTTATAAGTTTCACGTGTTTTATGTGTCCATTGTGTGTATTTATTTGTAGGTTGTTGTTATGATTTTGTTTGTTTTGTTAAAAGCAGACTTGATAGAGTATGTTTAGCATTAGAAGTCTGCCAAGAGTGTGTTAAAATTAATATTTTTTTTATTATGTCATTAAATCTACCCGAGCGAAGCCGAGGCGGGCTGCTAGTGGTGCTAAGTGCTAAGTGTTCATGAAGTCATTTATTTATACAGACGCTTATTTTTCGATCTCGTTTTGGAAGCTGCTTTACCCGAATACGTAAGTGCCTAGGGTCGGAGGAGAATATTTAAAAAAACTGTAAATAAATTTTTTCGTATTCTATTTTTCATTTGACTAATTATTGTTCAACAGCGCACGTATAACAATACAATCATGTGAATTCCAACATCTTTATTAATAATTAATAAAATAATTCGCCTTAGCCTAACGGTAACGCGGTATCACACGTCGACGTGCTCGGAGCAGTCCCAGGCGCGCGCGTTGACTTGCCGCAGCGTGGCCCGCAGCGCGCGGCCCGGGCCCAGCGTCAGCGTGAGCGGGAACCGCTCGCCGCGCGGCCGCGCGTACAGCGTGTGCAGCGCCTGCTCCCAGCGCACGGGCCGCGCCACGTGGCGCGCCAGCGTGCGCCGCACGTGCGCCGCGTCGCCGTACGCGCGCGCGTCCACGCACGACACCACGGGCACGCGCGGCCGCGACACCTGCCGCCAACGACCCACTCGTCATCGCAGTACCAACAAATGGAAGCAGCGGTGCGCTCGACAAATGGCACCACGATACGAACACACTAGCTAAATATTAGCTACTGTAGGGGTGTTAGGCTACCGGAATTCTCACTCACCAGGCGAAACACAGCAACATCCACATGCTGCTATTTGACGCCGATTTACTGTGAGAAGGTGGTTGCTAACCGGTTTGAACCAGCCCGATTGTGTGCGTGACCCCAGCAGGAAAGTACCTCGTAGAGTAATATGAGTAGGACAAATAATTAGTTCCCAATATGCTGTAAATGTGCCCGGAATAAAAAAATTGTGCCCTTTGTAATTTTAGAAAAAAATGGAAAAAACCATTCCTGCCGGAGTAACGTTGCTCCAGCAGAAAGATTCTAAATGAATAATCGGAGCGTGAAAAAGTGTGCATGGGCAGATAGCTTATATTTGTGCAGGAATATCGGCCGAAAATATAATTTGTGGCTATTCAGGTTTTTAAGGCATATTGAGTAATGTTACTGAAAGTCAACATAACGGTATTTCAACTTTGACGTCAAAATATGAAAAAATGGCTCATCCCATGATGTAGATGATTAGACCAAAAATCAGTTCCTTTAATCAACTATCATAATGCAAAGTTTCAGTTTTGAATCTTTCGCACATAAAAAGATATAATCAAAAAACCAGAAAATGATAATAACGCTGGTTATCCGACCAAATTCAAGTGACTACAAAAAAGCGGCGAATACATAGAGACATATCACATACATATATCGATAACGATGACTTCGTAATTTTTTAATTCCGTAGTTGGTCCGCTGTGGTCCCGCGCTAGCACAGCGTCAACATTTAGTCGCTTTGTCAAGCGAAGATAAGTGAGATGTAGTAGACAGTACCTTAGCGGACAGGTACATTAACATTGTTCTTATTTAAAAATTAGGAAGGAAGTGATCCCTACTTATTACTTTTTTCAAACAAACAAACAGTTGCTACTGTCAAGTCAAGGATACAATCGCGTTGAGTCTTCGGTTTCAGTGATGTTAGATGTGACGCAAAAATATGCTTATTCAGTAATTGGATAACGAGTTACGACGGCAAGTAATTAATGGCATCGACTTGACTTATTCAAAAAGTAATTTTTACCCTTACAAAACTTAAGATTGGTAGCAAGTCAGATTATAACATTTTGTATGTACGCAGCAGGTTTTTTAATTATTTTACAAGAAACTCAAACTAAATTGCATGGACTTTTGTAATCGTGTTTGTAATGGTAATTAAGTTTTATTTTTTTATATTAGTAAGTTCCTTTATCGTTATCCTTAGTTCAAAATCCTTGACTGCGACTACCGAAAGAATTTTAATGCAATGTTCACCAATAGCCTAAGTGATTCTCTTAATTGTTTGACATATTTTACTTTACCAAGTACCAGACGACATTATCGGATGACTGTCGTATTTTTTTATGGAGTAAAGGTTCTGAATCAAGAAAGTAAAAATAATTTATTTATAAATAGTAATAGCGACAAAACATTGTACAAAAACTTTGATCTATTTTTGTAGTTATATTTATAAGTAAGTAGGAAACTTGATCTGTCATTTAATGTCATAATTACTATAAATAATAATAAAGTACAAGTATCTGATAAAGAAACTAAAAATAATTATTTAATTATCAACAAACTCTTTCATTTGATACGGTTACCAATCATTAAATACGCGCAACGGTTTAGTTTTAATACAATAAATAAAGAAGGTCATCGATATGTTACACTCGAATTTAGTCGCATAGCCAGCGCTTTTATCATATTCTGTTTTTTTTTATTACATCTTTTTATGTGCGAAAGATTCAAAGCTGAAACTTTGCACTATGATAGTTGATTAAAGGAACTGATTTTTGGTCTACTCATCTACATCATGGGATGAGCCCCTTTTTCGTATTTTGACGTCAAAGTTGTGATACCAATCTGTTGACTTTCAGTAACATTACTCAATAAGGCATGTAGGTACCCTTTTAAATATTTTTATAATTATTATGAGTGTCGAGAAGCATCGAACAGAGGTTTCAGTGAAGTAATAGGTATTTTCGTTTAGGCTCCGGATTTTTTTTTCACATTTTTAAAAAGGCGTGATTACTTGTTAATCTATCTATACATATAATAAAACAGTAAAAAAATTTGTCACTACATTTAGAATTTTTGACTGAAATGGATAAAGGGGCACTTAAAAAGAATAACAAATTACACTTAAAAAGAATGTCAAAGGCATATCGAGCGCTGGGATTTGTAAAGCGGGTCTCAAAAGATTTTTCTTCTGAAAAGACATTTAAAATTCTTTATTGTACCTTCGTCAGGAGTATCCTGGAATACGCCTCGCAAATATGGAGTCCGCAGTATGTAACATATAAATCTAGAATTGAAAATATACAAAAGAAATTTATTAGTTTTTTATGTTTTCATACTGGAGTCCAGTACGATAGTATCAATTATCTAGACCTTTGTAAAAAATTTCATCTGCTGCCTCTAGAAAGCCGGCGCGAGATAGCTGATCTCGTTTATTTTCAAAAAATTATCACTGGAGCTATTGATTGTCCTGATCTCCTAGCACAAATATCTTTCAGAGTCCCCTATAAAAACTATAGATCCTTAGCACCCATTCATGTCCCGCGTGCGTCTACTAACTATCGTAAAAATACTTACCTCCTGCGTGTGAGCAGCTACGTAAACCAGTTGTCTAGGATTACTGATTTGGATCTTTTCAACTCTAGTGCAGCAACAATAAGACGGCAACTATCCAGGCAATTCTTTAATACATAATAAAGTCTTTACTTATTATTGCGTTTGTGATGTAATGGTGCCACTGTAATGCGGATTATGCTTATGTAGGCGTATGGTTAGTTTAAATTATTTTAGTGCTCTAAAATTGATAATATTTTTTATTATTCTTTAATAATATTTTTTGTTGCTATTGGCGGGAACTTTTTATTGGCTTTCTTTTTTTCTTGTACTTAAGTTTATATATTATTGTATTATAGCTGTTAGTTCTCCTTAATAAATAAATAAATAAATAACAGAAAGCAAAAAAAATCTTGAAAACCTGAATAGCCACAAATTATATTTTCGGCCCATATTCCAGCACAAATATAAGTTATCTGCCCATGCACACTTTTTCTCGCTCCGATTATTCGTTTAGAATCTTCCTGATGGAGCAACGTTACCCCAGCAGGAATGGTTTTGTCCGTTTTTTTTTATTTTTTTATTCAGGGCACATTTACAGCATATTGTTCTTATTACTTTACGAGGTACTTTCCTGCTGGGGTTACGCACACAGGCCGATTTATGAGCTAAAGATGTTACTGTAGCTTAGTGTAAGTTGGCTCTACCAACTGGAACTACCATAGCTTTCTAATTCGATGCATAAGTCATTCAATAAATACATAAATAAGCTAATTTAATTAAGCTTAATCCTGCCTGCATAATATTACGTAGGCTAGCTCGCGGCGACCGCGCTATCTCCGCTATGTTGACACCGCCCCGTGACCTTGATGCGCCCAATCGTTTACTAGCTCCATCTATGAGTGTGTAAGTGTTTCGTTGTGATTTGAATAAGTTTGTTTGCGTAAATGGAAGTGAAATTGGATCATTACTTGTATGAGAGTTACGCTTCCATATTTTTTTCTAATAAAGTGCAACTGGTATACTCAATTGTAGTACGGATAATAAAAATTTAACATGGTACCAATTTCGTTAATAAACAAAAACTATTTCTTATTCCAAATTGCCTGTCGAGTCATAGTAAAACGAAGAATGTAATGCATAAGAGAAAAGGGTTCTCACGTCGATACTACGCAGTGCTTCCCGAAGAGCCTCCTCCGCCTCGCTCATGAGCGGCGTGTGGAACGCGCCTTCCGTGGCCACGCGAGCGCATCGCCGGATGCCGAACGACGAGCCGTTCTTCTCGAGCCACTTCAGCGCCTGCCGAAAAATAATGAAAATAATGTCGCATCGCTTAGGTCGAGGACTGAAGCCGAAGGATCACTGGAGGCGATGCGAGCGAAAGTTCACACATAATTTTGTCACAAATAATCGTAAAATATGTTTCTAACCTCTTCATCGCCTGCGACGACTTTGCAGTTCGGATACAGATAATTGGCGACCTGCGCGACGGGGTCGGGCAGGCCGCGCTCGCGGGCGTGGTCTCGCGCGGCGCGCAGCGCTTGCGGCAGCCTCGCGTCGGCCGCCAGCCACAGCGTGAGCATGCCGCCCGCGCGCGCGCGCGCCGCCGCGCGCATGGCCGCCGTGCGCAGCTCCAGCAGCAGCAGCGCGCGCGGCAGCGGCAGCGCGCCCGCGAACACCAGCGCGGCCAGCTCGCCCAGCGAGAAGCCAGCGGCGCCGCGCACGCGCAGTAGCGCGCCGGGCCGCCGCTCGCGGGCGCGCTCCAGCGCCGCCAGCGCCGTCACCACCACCGCCGTCTGGCAGCGCCGCTCCAGCTCCTCCGCCGGCCCCTCCGTGCACACGCGCCACACGTCCCACCTGACCGCATTTCGACCACTTTACAAACTTATACGTGGGGCGCACTATAAGTTTCCGGAATGAATATGAAAAAATACTATTAAAGTTACAAAATTAATTTAATGTTTTTCAAAATAATCTCCCTTGGCGTCTATGCACTTTTTCATTCGATGAAACCAGTTTTGAAAACTTTTGTGCTACTCCTCTGTGGTGACCTCTGAAACGTGTTTTTCATACTCCTCGACAGCCTCTTCTGGTGATGAAAATCGTTGACCGCGTAATTGATTCTTAATTTTTGGGAACAGAAAAAAGCCACAAGGTGCCAGGTCGGGACTGTATGCAGGATGACTCATGAGTTCTACATTTTACGCCTTCAAAAAGTCGTTTGTCTGTCTGGCCGTGTGAGAACTAGCATTGTCGTGGTGCAGGATGATACGGCGTTTACGGTTATTTTTACGGAGTTTGTCAATAACTTCCGGCAAACAAATGGTCGTGTACCAGTCACTATTCACTGTACGACGATTCTCTAAAGTAACAGTAGCCACGTGTCCAGTTTTATTAAAAAAAGAAGCAATCATCCGCTTAGATGCACTTTTCACGCGCGCCACTTTGGTTGGTTTCGGCTCATCTTGAAAGACCCATACGCTCGATTGCTGCTTTGTTTTGGGATCGTAGCAATAAATCCATGTTTCGTCACCTGTTACTATGTCCCACACCAAATTTGACGCACCTTCGTTGAATCTGGTAAGCATGACACTGCACCAAGTGACGCGGTCCGTTTTTTGAGCCTCGGTCAAGTTGTGTGGGATCCACCGCGAGCACAGCTTTCTCACACGCAAATGTTTGTGTAGGATTAATTGTATTTGACTCATGCCTATTTCTAAGGATGTGCGAATTTCATGGTAGGTCACATGCCTGTCTGTTTCAATCATACGGCGCACAGCATCGATGTTTTTGTTGGTCACAGCGGTGGACGGCCGACCATCGCGAGATTCGTCACTGAGATTGATACGACCACGCTTGAATTCTGCAAACCAGCTATAAACAGTTGTCTTGCATGGTGCTTCATTGCCAAAAGCTGTTTCAAGCCGAGCGATGCTCTGTTGAGCTGTCAAATTACACTTAAAATCGTAGAAAATCATACTACGAAAATTTTCCCGAGTTAAATCCATGTTGATGCAGACACACAATTTTTTAAATGGCGCCACAAAGTAAAAACAAAAGACAGTCAAATGTAACAAACTGCATTCTACAGCCAAAGAGTTCTATTTTCAAATCTTGCAATAAATTTTTAAATATTGTTTATGTAAGTGGCCAGTTCCGGAAACTTACAGTGCGCCCTATGTACCGAGCTGATATAAATGCTTTATCATAATTCAGTAAACAATATGTGAATTCGTTTTTTTAAATTTTATCAAAAATGCGGGTCGAGGTTAACTTCGGTACGGTCTCACTGTACACATTTTTACTTACGCCGCCCATGCCACGGCTCGCGCGTTTTACTTATATTTCATTACTAGCTGTTGCCCGCGGCTCCAGTTGGGAACAGTAGCAATGATAAAAATTCCATACAAGCCCCTCCCCCTCTGCTTTTTTCTCATAAGGAGGAATTTAATACATTTCACCTGCATAGATCTTTAGCCCCTAAGGAGGGGATTTTGCCCATTTCACCTAAACAGATATTTTTTTATTGTAATTACTTACTGTTGTTAACTATTGTTGTTACTTAGTGTTGTTACTTAGAAATATGAAAATAAGAAGTTTTCCAAACTTCTTATTTTCATATTTCTAAGTAAATAAAAAAAATCCATACAAACTTTACCCCACCTATTTTACCCCGTCAAGGTGAAATTTCGTCCATTTTAACTACATAGATCTTTTTAATTGTAATGTTAACATATATACTTATTTTTACACTTCTATGTCCAGAAATGAGAAAATTTCCATACAATCCCCCCGACCTTTATCGCTTAAGGGGGAATTTTGTACATTTCAGTACAATTGTAATCTAGAACGTATATACCTATTTGCATACTTCTAAGTCTAGAAATTAAAAAAATCCGTACTAACTTTACTCCCCTATTTTATGCCTTCAAGCGACACCTACATACATATTTTTAATTGTAATCCAGAAATGAGAAAATTCCATAAAACTACACCCCCATTGATTTTCTAAAAAGCCTTTCTTAGTGCTCATTTACATCATAAAAAGAATCCCTGTGCCAAATTTCAAGGTTCAAGTACAGACAAAATATTTTTACTGTTTTATTATATGTATATAGATAATTAATTTAAGTACTTTAACTAAGTTTTAAGGAGCTCCGAGTGACACTGAACGGACCAGCCTCAGGGAACAGTATCGGCAGATACGAAGACCCGAAGAGATAGGAGGCGATGAGCTTAGCTGATCGTGCACAAAAACAGCTGCCGAAATTGGCAACCTGAGAGAGTTATACAGTGCTACCAAAACCTTGGCTGGAAACAAAACAACCAGTAAGAAGCCCTTACGAGACAGAGGAGGTCTCATTTAAAAGAGCTCATTGGGACAGTTAGAATGTTGGCGTGAGCACTTTAAAGAGGTCTTCTGCAAAACTAACACAGCCCTACCAATCATACCAGCAACCACTACACCAAACTGCCTCCGTGTTCCAGTGGATAAGGCGTTAGCCTGTAGACCCGGGGGTCGTGGGTTCGATTCCCACGGGAAGCATACTTTGTTTAGTGTCCAGTTTTTGATTAGGACATTGCAGGCTTGAATCATCCAATTGTCTGATCACAAAGATGATTCCGTGCTTCGTAAGGCACGTTAAGCCGTTGGTCTCAGCTGCCATCTGGTAGTCGTTAAAGGAACCACGTCAGAGGCCGAGAGGTGGTTTCCGAAAACTCTGACACCAGGGTGCGCATGGTTGATTGACCGTGTCACCTACACAAATTGATGATTCATTGATGAAAGAAAATTTGGACAGCCAAAGAGTTTCCTGACGATTGGAACAAGGGAGTGCTGATAACCATCCCAAAGAAGGGTGACTTTAGCCAGTGCAGCAACTGGAGGGGCATCACACTGCTTTCTGTGCTATCTAAAGTCTTCTGCAAAATCCTTCTGAGCAGAATATCGAAGGCAATTGAACCCATTCTTCGCCATGAACAAGCAGGATTCCGTCCCGATCTTTCCTATACAGACCAAATTCACACATTGAGGATCATAATTGAAGAAGCATCAGAATGGCAATATGAGGTTTTCTTTACGTTAACCTATCAGTAATTATTTACAAATCGCTCGACAAGCTTTTATGATCATATAAATTGTATATAATGAGGTTATAAGTTGATAGTTAAAATTTTTAAGGAAAAATTTATTTTATTCTTTTTAGAGCGTTTAAATAAAAGTTATAAATGGTTTTTAGCCTTTAAATTTTTATTAAATGGTACACACAATACAATTTTCATAAATTAGAACTCCAACAGATGTTGATACTGCGCGTTTAGTACCTATATTTTAGTTACTTTCATAGTGTTATGTCAGAACGTGATGACAAAGTTGCAACCTCATCATTCTGACATTAAAGTGAAAAGTATAACCACAAAAGTACAGGTTGTGTTTGAGTCGTCCTGTAAAGATATGAATGAGGTATCTCTGAACAGAGAACTGATGATAGGTTCCACTCTTCAATCCGATCTAAGGCACTTGATAATGCAATGGTGCTTATAATTATATGTCTAGTTTAGGGCGTAGCTAAAGACAGGTGAAAGTTTAAGCTGAGGACGCTGTCTACCCACACATTTTGCGGCATAATGCCGATCAACCCAATAGCAACATGCCAACTTGTTAATATTGAGTACTGAACTAATTAATTGTGGGTGCAATTAAGCCGGATGGATACTGAATTACTAACCGGTATCTAGCCGGATACTGAAAACAAGGCCAGATAGGCTGGATACTTGATAGGTATGCATTTCATCTCTAGTAACAATTGTGAATTTTTAAGCAATACAATTGTTCCCTATATAAATGTGATTACTAGATCCAATCACAGTGCATATATGAGTATTGGCATACCCTACAACACTCGAAGCTAGCTCGTAGAGTTCCCTGGCAGCAGGGATATCGGCGAGCAAGCGGCCCATGCCAACGTGCTGCGAGCCCTGCCCGGGGAACAACAGCACCACGGTCTCCTGTGGCGGCACGCGCGAGTCCTCGGCGTCTCCGGGGCGCGCGCCCGGCGGTGGCACGGCATACGGCTGTGTCGCCCACTGTAGCTCAGGCTCTCGATGCTGCCCCTCTCCGAAAACACTGGCATCCTTCAATAGATTTCGGAGAGGGCTTTCATTTTGACCCGGAGACTGAGATTTAGAACTTTTACAACGCACTTTACTTCTAATAAAATCAGTTCTATGGCAACAGGCCCGACACAAAATTCTTTGTGTAAACATTTGTGTACGGTAGCTACTAATGACACACTTGTTATGTACCTAATGTTTGTTAAAATGTTTCTTGTCTCTTTAACAAATAGTGCCAATATTTTGTGCCTTTAAGGGTACGAGCGAGCATTCCAAAGAGTATATAATCACTACGTTTTAAGAGACCGCACTTCATAGACAATAACTGAGCTGACAAAAACTTAAGCTGTCGTAAACTGCCAATATTCCGAACGTATAGCGGATATACCAACGTAAATAAATAACTCCTTTTGACAGGTAGTGATGTACCTTATACGTTCAAATAGTAATCGATATTAGTGCATAACGCGATATCGATAAATCAATACCTGTTGTACATATATATATATATATATAATTTATGTACGCTGGTCGCTGTATTATCTATTTATACTCAATAGGAGCAGGCGGGATAATGGATAGGTTAGGAAGGATATTAAACAGAAAAAGAATAAAATCACCTTATTTGTCTTTATTAGCCTGTTGCGCTTTCTTGATTTTATCAGTCATATCGTTTTCACTACTTGAGAAGCTATTGTTGATAATTCTACATGATTTTCTTATAAACAGTTTACTGATAAACATAAACAAAAAATCTTTTACATTTTCCGAATGGGCCGCACATTTATACCATTTCATATCTAATTTGGCACTTAGCTGCAAACAACACCACTGAGCAATATTTACATTATGTAAATCTGGGGCGATTTCATTCTCATATATGTGTTTTGCTGTACCCAACATTATGCACAATTCTTTTTTGGGATAAGTTAAAGAGGATTTATCAGGCCACCATTCTTTTAAAGATATATATCTATAGCTCAACTGGTCGGGATCTGTTTCAATCAACGAAGATTCACAACTACTACATTTCATTTTTTTTATTATCTTTGCAGCTAAGTAACCACTGACATATACAGTTGGTTGTTCTTCAAAATTGCTTAAATTATTTTCTAAATATTCAAACTCGGGTTCTTCGGGAATCGACAACACAGGGTAATCATCATGGGATCTAGGCTGCTCCAAAAGGTCTTCCAAAATAGTTTGTCTAGGCTTTAAAATTTCTTTATAAGTGACAAGTACTTTGTTAGCGTCCTCTAAACAATTTGATCCACGGCTGTGTGGTCCGGTCAAACCAGATACAATACTGGACTTCATGGCAGCATTAAAATGGGAGCATGTAGGATTCCTGTTGGTTACACTGTGTTGCCTTATGGTTCCAAATAAATTTTCTAACGCATCTTGGTTAAGTTGCCTTAAGTTTAAATATCTATAATCTGCCTCTTTGCTTAGAAAATTCCAAATATCCTTATATGATTTTAAAGTTATTTTATAGCCTTTAATACAACGAATGTTTTTAAGTTGCAATGTAGAATCTGATTTTATAAATTTAATTGTATCTATATATTTTAAATAATAATTCCATAATTCGATATGTTTTGTTTTATTTGAGACATTTTCCCGAATACCTGGTTTCCTATCATTTTGTGAAGCTGGCCCATTCGTTACATCAAAAAGTTTATCAAGTTGTCGATTACTTCTGCAGTGTCATATAATTCTTGCGCTCTATCTTGGTTCCATCCTACAGCCATTGTTTTTAGGACAGCTTTCATTGTATTGCTCAAAGCATGAGCAGCATACTTTACCCTCATTTTTATTTTAAAAGTTGGATTCACCACCGTCGTTGTGATTTTGGGAAAATTTAAAAAACTTTGATTCCTACTTTCTGCTTCTATCAAGTGAATCCATTTTGCAGTCTTGCCATTAAATTCCATTATGCCTGCTTGGTAAAAGTTATTTCTTATAGATTTAAATAAATGTGGAACATCAAATATTATATACACCCTATCATCGTTTACATAAAAATAGTTTTCATCCAATGGCAAGCTGCTGGATCTTTTCAAAAAATTAAGGGCCCCTATATTAGTGGGACCTTGATCACAAACCGTGGCTACTACGGTGAATCCAGCTTCTTTAATTATTTCTATAATTTTTTTAAGTATTACTGTTAATTTGATAGTTTCAATAGTACCCTCAACAAAATAGTGGGCGATAGGCTGTTTGAATTTAATTTTTAATCCTTGCATCATAAATACCAGTGCATGTCCTGCTATTTTATTTTGCCGTCCCATATCCCCATCCCCACCTAAATCCATAAACCCTTCAACTTTGTCATAAGACTCATTATAAATTAATCTTTTTTTTAAAGCCATTTCGTCAAAAAGCAAGACGCAATGATTTTCCTTGCTGTTGAATCTCTCAGCCTTTTTTTTTATTAAATTTATAGTTTGTGTGTGCACGCCAGGTTCCATAGGAATGTCTTTCAAAATTCTTTGTAAAGTTCTGGTACTAGGCAAAGGCAACATACTTTGCATGTAACGGTATGCCTTAGGCGATCTTTTAAAAATAGCAAGAGCCGAAATTTTATTTTTTAAATCCCACCTTTTGCCATGAGGCTCTCGATTTTGGTTTTTAATCGCGTTATTAGTTAATAACGATAACGAACGTTACCGTTATTAACGTAACGTTAATAACGAACGAAATAGACTCGGAAACCTTAAAAAATATAGTTATATTTTTTAAGGTTTCCGAGTCTATTTTATCAAGATTTACCGATGTCTTCGATAGTCTTTTTATCGTCACCTTAGACTCTTCTAATCTTTTTACTAAGCTTTTTTCTCTTTTCGTCATGTGATGATCGGCACCTGGAAAATAAGATTAATTATTATTAAAAGTTTGATAAACATACATCATTATGGTAAGTCGTAGCGTAAGCGAGTATTGAAATGAAAACGGGTGTAATCTGTTATCTCCTCCACATCCCCTTTCTCATATATCCAGTACGAACATCGAGACTGGCCTTGAGTTATAATTGTCCTACTAGGTTTACTTATATAAGAGTATTCATACGTATAATAGTAAGTATATGTATAATAAATCAATAGGTCCATGTACATACATTTAATGTATTCTTTACATTCTTAGTAGCAATGTTCATTTTCAATTAAATTTTCTCTAATTAAAATACGATGTAAACTTTGAACAGAAAAATCTATTATATAAAAATATCTTTCTCGCTCCCACACATGTACACATATTTTATCCATTGCATCTTAACTCCACTACCACTTTCCACCTTTTTCTCTTCCACATCGATTGCTCTTTATGATACTAAACATTTGTTGTCAGTTCCTTTCTATCAGACCATTATGGAAAAAATAATAATTGTTATGTACAAAAAGAACAAATATATATTTATTTATTTAAAGTATGTAATATTAATTTCGTAACTATTATGGCCCTATGTATTTGACCTTACTTTTTTTAGCCAGTTAAAATAACCCTTTTTAGGGTTCCGTAACCAAAGGGTAAAACGAGACCCTATTCATATGGCTACGCTGTCCGTCTGTCTGTCTGTCCGTCCGTCTGTCACCAGGCTGTATCTCATGAATCGTGTTAGTAAGACAGTTGAAATTTTCACAGATAATGTATTTCAGTGGCCGCTGTAAAAATAACTACTAAAAACAGAATAAAATAAATATTTAAGGCGGCTCTCAAACAACAAACGTGATTCCTTTGCTCGTTTATGCAAGATATTGATAACGGCAACAGGTAGATGCTTGAAATATTCACAGAATATGTATTTATATATTCACTTTAAAATAAATTAATATAAAACAAACATTTCAACAAACAAAACAAATAGTTCGACTCGTACTTGGCCGGTTTTACTCATTCTGAACTAACTTTTCTACGCGAATATGTCCACGTAATTTATTTGATGTGTTAACCATAACGTTGTAACATTTTATCAAATCCATCCAGTACCTTTTGCATGAAGATGTAACGGTAATTTTCATATCTATACAAACTATCATATTTATAATATTAAAAGGATCACTTACCATGTTTGTCACTAACTGATTTTTGCCTCTTATAGCTCTGAACCACAATAACGTCCTTGTTTGTCACCTCATCTGAAATAAAATTTACTTAGTATGAAATCGAAGTTCTGGAACCAAAAGCAGTGACTTTTTCTTAATTAAGTTTGAATTACACGGGTGTATGTATTTCTTTCTTGGGCTACAATAATCCTGTTCTTAGTATAGTACCTATGTAAATGCGTATGATGATTGTAAAACAAATTTACAATGTTCACTTTCGCTTCCAAACCATTTAATAAACCGGTAATCGAATCTGGGCTTATTAGGATACCGAAGGCAGCCTTATTACTTTCACTACGAAGCAGTTAAAAAATCTAAAAAACCGGCCAAGTGCGAGTCGGACTCGCGCACGAAGGGTTCCGTACCGTTATCTATAAAAACGGCAAGAAAAGCCCCCCTTTAATATTCATTTTGTTTCTTATTTATTTTTAAAGTGAATATATAAATAAATTTCTGTGAACATTTGAAGCATCTAAGTACCTGTAGCTGTTATTAATATCGTTTATTATCCCTAAAAAATTGTGTATCTTATTCGATGTCAACTATAAAAATATATAATAGGAACGTAGTAAGTTTTTGGGCCGTATCAATTAAGGTCTGTCACTGCTGTCTTGATATGAATGTTCTTAATTATATTAAAAATGGATTTCAAAATGTATTATTATCGCGCGTATGCATGTTTGTTTGTAAATTTATTTATAATCAATAAATATACACGGACAAATCACACAGATTGAGCTAGCCCCAAAGTAAGTTTGAAACTTGTGCTAACTCAACAATACTATATTTTATAACAATAACAAATACATATATAGATAAATATCCAAGACCCAGGCCAATCTGTAAAAGATAATTTTCCATCTTGACCTGACCGGGGATCGAACCCGGGCACTCTCGTGCCGCAGGCTGGCGTGTTAACCACTGCGCCACGGAGCTCACCTTTCATCTTATTACATCGTATCCTCCAATCGGCTGGATGAATTTCGACAGTTATGGTATCGTTAGGTTCGTCTTAAAACAAAAGTGCTCTAGGAAGAGGTTTTTTTTAAAGATAATGATGGCAGTAGGGTATTTTTATTTTTGAAAAAAGCATTTTTTTTCTGTTGTCATCTGCATATTTTTTTTAGATTTTCTGATTTGCAAAGAAAACCATACTTTTTTGCCCTCGCCGGGAATCGAACCTGATGCCTCTTGTGTAGCAGGCACGCATGTTAACCACAGACTAGCTTTTATCGAGAAATATAAGACATAATTATATACATAAACTTACCACTTTTTCTTTTGAATGTTAAATGCATTGGAGCTGTTGATGTCGATGCTACCGGTAAAAACTCCATTGAACTAGTACTCTCGGCAATTATTGGTAAAGTTTCACCTGAAAAGAAAAAAAAATCCAATTACTTTTATATATTTTTTCTGTTACTAAATAGCACTTTTAAAATATCCTCAACGTTAACATATACGTAGGTATATTCAGTTATATTTTATTTTATAGTATAATCGAATACTATCTTAGCTCATCAATATTTGCAAGCTTAATTTTTGACTTGAACTGTTACTCCTCGATTTTTTTTTCAAAAGAGTATTTTTTTTATATATACAGATATAAAAACATACCACTTTTTCTTTTGAATGTTAAATGCACAGGAGCTGTTGATGTCGAAGCTACCGGTACATACTCCATTGAACTAGTACTTTTGGCAAGTATTGATAAAGTTTCATCTGAAAAGAAAAAAAAAACACAATTACTATTCTCTATTTTTTTAAATAATAAAGAATGTTTTAAATATTCTCAGAGTAAACATATACATAGGTATATTCAGATATATTTTAAAGAATAGTATAATACTATTTAAACTCATCAATATTTTCAAGCTAAATTTTTTACTTGGACTGAACTGTTACTCCTCGATAAATTTTTCAAAAGAGTACTTTTTCTTTTAATTTATATAGGTATATAAACACATACTTACCACTTTTTCTTTTGTATGATAATAAAGGCATAGAAGCTTTTGAAGTCGAAGCTTCCTGCATATACCTCACTGAACTGAAATTCAGTTCGTCAGCATTGATGGGCAGAGTTGCATCTGAAAATAAAATCAGTATTAAATATCTTCCTTTACATGAGTATTTTGTCTCCATTCTCTTTTCTGAGCATATTCCCACTTGCATTTTTTTAAATTGTAGTGCTTTGAGTTGTGCAGTTAATAATAATTTATATGTTACTAGCTATTGCCCGGGTCTCATCCGTTTATGTCGATCCCCCGGGAACATTAGTAATTCCCGGAGTTAAAGGTATGTATCTTCTATGTCCTTCCCCGGACCTCAAGTACCTCCATACCAAATTTCATCCAAATTGGTTCAATGGTTGAAGCGTGAAAAAGTGACCGTCAGACAGAGGTACTTTCGCATTTATAATTATAGTATGGATAATAAAATTAATGTCGTAAAAAACAATTAAAAATCCAATTAGAACTATTTTAACTTTTACGCGGAGGTAGTCGCGGATTGTGCCCGCAACTTCCTTCGCGTAAATGTTGAAAATGCTAGTAATATATACAAATTTACCTTTTTTGACATTTTCCTTGTCGTGTTTTTGAAGTACACTTTTCCTCGATTGCTGTCCTTGCACCTTCGCAGTTGTATTTGTTGTTTCAACAAGAACTCCTGAAAAAAACAATATTACCTATATGTCACAAGTTTTGCAATCATGTTAAAGATATTGGCTTAAATGATTAAGCTTTTAAAATTATCACCAACAATGTACTTTTTAACAAAATTCTAACTGTAATTTTGTATAAATATTTTTTTTTACATTTTTATATTTGTGGAATTTAAGCTGACTAAATTTTACATATCTTTAGTAATTATTGACTGATATGAATATGAAGCTCTATGACTACTTCAGGTATGAGGAGCTCGATGGCCCAGTTGGCGTGTGCATTATAAGCGCTTACGCATGTAAAGCAACTCGGGCGTAGTCCCCACTGGGATGGGTGACCACTAGTGGCACAATAATTTCTCGAGCTTCTCCATGCTTCGGAAGGCACGTTAAGCCGTTGGTGCCGGCTGTCAATACTAGATGGCGGTCTTTGAGCTATGTCAGATTCCTTTAGACAGATTTGACACAAGTGTTGACCTTACACACTCGAAAAACAAAACAAGGTATAATAACTATGTAATTCTAAATTTTGAAATATTTAACTCTTTGTTTAATTCTATTACTTACCCTTATTTGGTTCCTCATTTTTTTCATAATAGGACCGTACATGTAATGGAAATTCTGTGAACAGGTCATCAGCCAGCGGTGTAGGTAGCGCTAATGTAGGCACAGCATGTTTCAGCAACCGGTTCCCTTTTTCATTAAAGCAGTCTCGTGAGAAATGTGAGCCACAAATGAACTTCAGTTGATGCAATTTTTCAATTGGTACATTAATTAAATCGTCGTCTCCAGAAGCTTTCACCCAAAGGCGGCACCTGAAGTATACATAAAAATTAGATAGTAACTCATTCATTAAATCCATGACAAAAAGTAATAATTAGTTTTTTACTGATAAAAAAAATATTAATATCAAAAATTATTTATAGTTTACCCAAAGCACAAGACAGTGTGTAGTCTACATTCAGTAAATAACTAATAGAATATGTGATAATTAGATAGTGGCATCAAATATGTATCATCATCATCAGGTCTTTTTAGTCTCCCCTGCAGGAGCATGACTCTCTCTGTACTACCAGAACCATACTTGGCCAGAGCAGACAGATAATATATATACATACATACATAGTATCACGTCTTTTTCCCTTGCGGGGTAGATAGGCCTAGGTCTATAAGACCTGAAGGCCACATTAGCAAGTTAGTGGGCATTAGGTGGAAAACGGAATCAAAATAGATAGAGATTCCTCAGATTTTACCCAATCCCTTGATCGACTTTTATGACCTGCGCGGGAAGAGAAGCAGCTGGTACATTCTACGTTTTTTCTTTTCTCCCAGACCAGCATGGAAGATAATATATATAATAATAAATATGTGTAATATGTAGAAAATTTCAATCTCGAGTGCACATGTCATTTTTCAAGGAATATTATCTAAGACAACACTACTTAGTTTATGGATTTTTTTTTATATGTGGAAGAAAAACAAAATAATTTAATAATAATTTGTGTTGTTTGTAGTCAATAGCTATACATACTAGTCCCAGCGGGATATAAGATAAGAGTATCACTTTTGTTTCAATAATAAATTGTTAGTTAATAATTGGTAGTTTGAAAGTTTTCTTAATTTTAATTGTACCTTATTAATATAAATTTATTTTAAATTGCATTACCCATTAAAAAACTACACTTTTATATTTATTTACTGCTTTTACATTATTTTCACAGGTCGTAACCTAATACAATAATGTAACTACATGTATATAAATTATTTACTTAATTCTACTTAATGAGAACAAAAATGGCAATTTGTATTCCAAACTGGTTCTTTTATTGGTATAAATAAGACAAAGTAAGTAAAATAACATGGCACTATAATGCGTGGTCTTTACTTGATAATTTTGTAGCGTCGAGTTTGCGAATAATAACACGTGGTGTTTTTATTCGCAAACTAACGTAATGCCCATTAATTAGTAAGAAATAGTTATTAAAAAAGAAACTTACCGGTCAGGGTCTAGTAGAAAATTAGACAAAAATGTATGAGAATTGGGAAGTCTCCGTGCACCACAAATGACACACTTTTTGTAACGACGATTCATATAGCTATCATATTAACAAGTATTAAAATTAAAGAGTCAATATCTCACTTAACTACTAAAAGAGTCACTATCTCAAAAGTTTCACCAAAATAAACAGCACTTTCTTCAAATGTTTTTACCCCAAGCAGAATTCTCGCCGAGAAGGAGGATCGGCCGATCAACTCAACTTACTCAGACAAGATAACTTAAAAGGCAAAAACCAAGTCAGTAGTTAGTTACACAAGAAAAATGACTAACAGCTTCGAAAATCTGCAATCATTTGAATTTGAAAATGAATAGGTTCGCTCCATCTTGTTTTAATGTCAATGTCACTCATTGACATATCTGCCGGTAAGACTCTCAACATAATAATAAAATTGTCGTTATTGTTTGGTTGGCTGACACGCAGTAGGAACCTTGATATATAATGTTCTGAGGAAAATGAACCTTAAGTTAGAGGCATTAAATACAAATTTCTATGAAAGCAATTGTTTTCAAGGTAGTGTCGACCCACTGGAGCATTCCTTTACTTTACAACAACAAGGAGAATGTCAAAGTCAGTCAGTCAACTTTTTTTTCTTTTTTTTCAATGTAGCCATCAAACTTTATTCAGAAGCTTATTTAAATAGTTAGATAACGATCATCATGCATGAAGCATACCCGTTGCCTGAAGTACGGAGAAGGACCAATGAATGAAGAACATAGAGAATTAGAGACAGCATTTTGTTTGTCACAGAAAAAAAGTACTGTTTCCAGGGGATCGACATTGACGAGAGCGGAGACGCGGGTAAAACTTTAAGGCTTGATCCCTTTGCCTTCCCAAGAGAAAAACAAACAAAAAATGTCAATTTCATATGTTCATAAGGTTTTCGGTTTTGGTTAGGTATTGCCTGTTGATTTCACAGAGATTTGAAAGAGGTATGCAATTTATGTTCCTTGGAGGTATGTCTTGATGTTGTGTGTTGGTTCATGTGAAATACCTACCTAAATTTTTTTTAGTCTTTCATACACAATTTACTTGAATTTGCCAACCCACTACCCTGCCCTGCTATTAACTTACTGCAGTTATTATGGTGTTGGTTGCGAATAGAACGTCGTCGCACACTACTACGCGAAGTTGAGTAAGCTACTCAGTTTCAGAGAAAGGTATGTTTGTTTTGTTTCACTATTTTCTCTTGTAAGTTAAGGTCACAATTTGTTTATGTTCCAGAGAACGTGTATGCAAAATTTCATGATGATCGGTTTAGTAGTTACGGTGTGAAAGCGTAACAAACAAACAAACTCACTTTCGCAATTATAATATTGGTAAGGATAGAGATGCCCGTGGTATGAAGTTTGTCGACAATTGATCCAAAATTTTGATGCACACAGTGACGTGGAGAAAAAGATAATGATCTTTATGTTTTGTGATTGTGTAAGCATTAACTTTAAAACCCTAATAAAATTACCTATCTATATTTCCGTTTCCCCTTCCATACATATTTCCTAATTCGCCGAGACGGCCTGTGATTGGCCGAATAATTTGCTAAAAGACCATATAACTATTAATTCTATTCGAGCTTATTCAGACAGCAGCACTACCTTGTCATGGTTTAATACCGCCCCTCATTTGTTAAAAATGTATGTAGCCCATCGTGTCATTCAAGCAACTGACTTGATTAGTACCGATCACTGGTATTATGTTTCGTCTAAGGATAATCCGGCCGACTGTTGTAGTCGCGGAGTGTCCTGTCCAGAGCTTATAGACCATCCTCTGTGGTGGAAAGATCCTTCTTGGCTACAGGATTTGCCTAGTCAATGGCCTAACAAACGGGTTCTACTTCCAAAAGAATACTTACCCGAGTTTAAATCACTAGAAACTAAAAGTCTTCATGTGATTAATGTGAGAAACCCACTTCTGGACTTAATTGCCAGACATGCCTCTTTTACAAATTTCTAAGAATTGTAGCATGGTGTATTAGATTTATTTCAAATTCGAGGGTTGCAAGGCAAAATCGAATTCTTTCATTTCTCAGTAGTCCTGAACTCGAGAAGTTAACCAAAGTATTATTTAAATTGAGCCCGTATCATTATATGTCTTCCGAAGTCAGTCGAGTGCGAGATAATGAACCATGTGTAAAATCCATTCAAAGACTTTCACCTTTCCTGGACGATGATGGGATCGTGCGGGTGGGGGAACGCATCGATGAGGCTAATCTGTCACCATCTGCGTTACACCCTTTTTTGTTACATAAACAATGTCCAATATCTAAAATTATAATAAAACATTTTCATAAAAAATATTTGCAATGTGGACCTCGAACCTTACAATCTCTTATTCAACGCCAGTTTTGGATAATTGGATTGAGACTTCTGATACGTACCGTGCTGTCGAAGTGTGTTAGATGTTTTATTCCGTGTCCGCGCTCTCGTTGGGTCATGCTTAAGAAAATTACCCAGAGATTTTGGCGCGTGTGGCAGCGTGATTATCTTCATACATTCCAACGAAAGAACAAAAGGTTCGTACATGAACCAAATATTAAAATAGATAACTTAGTCATAGTTAACGAACCTAATCTTCTGCCGATGTTTTGGAAGTTGGCACGTATTGTGCAAGTGCATGCTGGTTCGGATCAAGTAATCAGAGTAGTTACTTTCCGAACTGCTAACGGAAAGACCTTTCGTAGGCCGGTAGTAAAGGTTTGTCCCTTACCAATTAATTAAGATATTTTTCCATAAATTACTAAAACATAAATACACACTATCCAATCCTTAGGCTAGTTAAAACTTATTTATTACTTTATCTTTCGAAAATAATATTTCTAGATATTCTTGCAATAGTGCGTAGCTATTGCTTTTGTTTTTTTTATCTTTCAATTTGCATTCTCTGTGAAACCCTTGTGGATTTCAGGTGGGGGAAAATGTGTAAGCATTAACTTTAAAACCCTAATAAAATTACCTATCTATATTTCCGTTTCCCCTTCCATACATATTTCCTAATTCGCTGAGACGGCCTGTGATTGGCCGAAAAGACAGTCGTAAAAAATATGGCGTTCGAGTCATGTTAGCGTGCCGCTTGCGCTGATATAATTTCCAAAAATAACGACCCTAAGAGCTTCGCTGGCCGAAAACAACTCTAAATCCTCATCCGCGAGTGTGTGATGGTGTACCACAAGTGTAGACAGCAAGAAAATAATAAAGTTCAAGCACAAGGGTCGTCGGCCGGTCGACCAGGTCCCGTCGAAGGCGAATCCTTTCGAATCCTGTTCACAAACGAATCCAGGTGAGTGTTTACTGAATTTTCCTTTGCTGTGATTCTGGGGTTGATCGGAGAATGCAGCGACCCTTCTAGAAAGTCGCAACAGTGATACTGCTTAGCTTCTATAGTTGTAAAATTATTTTTTATTTTACTATTGAATACCTACCTCTACTATTTGCCATATTTAGGGTTTTCTGAAATGTCGCCAATCAGGCGGCAACACTGAGAGGTTCAGTCAGTTCCTTTACATTATTTTATGCTGAGTATAGGGTTAAAATAACACGAAGCAGTGAAATGTAATGTAAAGATCTTTGTTTATATTTCAATTATTTATTAATGGTGCAATAGCTTAAAAGCTGCGGGGTTCAAACTCCAGGTGCTGGGAGCTATATTAAGCATGACGCAAGTGGTGCTATCTAGTTCCAGCGTACGGAGATTTATATAGGAAGTCTATAATGACTTGCAGAAACAAATGATATCCAAGATCCAATTTGTTATGAACAGGATTTATGTATATGTAGTTCAATAAATAATAATTATAAATAACTGCCAATACACCCCACCAAGAACGCCGTACAGAAGTGCCAGTTCACCAGAAAAAGTCACAGTCACTCAGTCACTAGAGGATTTACACTTTTAACTTATGCAGCAGTTTGTTACACTAGTAACCACTTTTATGTATTGTCCATAACGCACATATTTTATTGTCACAAAAAACACGTGCAAAACAATGTTAAAATTCAATATAGTACGGACTAGCAGAGCTCAATGTTTATTAGTTAGCACCCTCTAGCGGGATTCAAGCGGGACCTATGTTTATCAGTCAATTAGGACATCTCAGGTAATGATTACAAATTTTCCAAAATACACTGATTTTCCTGAACTAAGTGTGTCATATTTATTTGGCAGAACAAAATGGATACTGTAGAAAAAAGGGAGGGCGCTGAGACTGCAAAAAGTGGTTGTGCAGCGGAGGCTGGCGTCGCCCTGACGGCGGCGCAGCGCGCGCGCATCGAGCGCAACCGCCTGCGCGCGCGGGCCTTGCACGACGCGCGCCTCGTCAAGCGGCCCCCCCAGCAGTCAGTACTCAGCAGCTACTTGCATGCGTAGCGTGACATACACCCGTGTAACGTGTAACATGTGATCAGTGGCAGTGCGGTGCTGGAGAGAGTCGACACTAAGGCACCGCTGGACTCGGGCGGCGGCTTTCTGCTGGAGCCCGAGGAGGCCGCGCCGGCGCCCAAGCCGGCGGCGCGCCCCGCGCCCCTCGTGCACCCCGCTGAGCAGCCGCAGTGCATGGATTGCGAGCGCCGCTTCCCGCAGTCCTTCCTGTTCGACACGTTCAACTACAGCGTGTGTGACGATTGCAGGTCAGGAACATATAGGTATATTTCAATACTTGTATTTCTTTACGACTACCGATAGACACGAGCGCCACCTTTCCTCCGCAGAGACGACGACGGCCCACACTCGCTGATCGCACGTACGGAAGCCAAAAGCGAGTTCCTTCTGAAGGACTGTGACCTGGACGCCCGCGAGCCTGCGCTGCGCAGCCTGCGGCGCCGCAACCCGCACGCGCCGCGCGGCGACATGCGGCTGTACCTGCGCGCGCAGGTGGAGGCGCGCGCACTCGACGTGTGGGGCTCGGAGCAGCGGCTGCGGCGCGAGCGCGACGAGCGCGCGGCCGCCCGCGAGCGCGCGCGCGACAAGCAGACGGCCAAGCGGCTGCGCGCGCTGCGCATGGACGTGCGCGGCTCGCTCTACTCGCGCACGCACGCGCCGCACGAGCACGCGTTCGGCGACGAGCAGCACGACGAGCACGCCGACACCTACTCGCGCACGTGCACCACGTGCGGTCACGTGCAGACTTATGAAAAGCTGTGATTGATGGATGCCTCATAACAGTGTTTTAAAAAAAACTTATACTTGTCGCTGACTGCTGCCCTGGAGGAGCGGCACGGCCCTGCTGCCCGTACTCCTCGCTGTCTGCCGCTCCCCTGGAGGAGCAGCACGGCCCTGCTGCGCGTACTTCTCGCTGTCTGCCGCTCCCCTGGAGGAGCGGCACGGCCCTGCTGCCCGTACTTCTCGCTGTCTGCCGCTCCCCTGGAGGAGCGGCACGGCCCTGCTGCCCGTACTTCTCGCTGTCTGCCGCTCCCCTAGAGGAGCGGCACGGCCCTGCTGCCCGTACTTCTCGCTGTCTGCCGCTCTCCTGGAGTAGCGGCACGGCCCTGCTGCCCGTACTTCTCGCTGTCTGCCGCTCTCCTGGAGGAGCGGCACGGCCCTGCTGCCCGTACTTCTCGCTGTCTGCCGCTCTCCTGGAGTAGCGGCACGGCCCTGCTGCCCGTACTTCTCGCTGTCTGCCGCTCTCCTGGAGGAGCGGCACGGCCCTGCTGCCCGTACTTCTCTCTGTCTGCCGCTCCCGTAGGCAAGACCCCGCTACCTATGTGGGGAGGACACATAGCACTGCGGGCCTGATAGTTCGACCGGAATACACTAAGAACTAATACAAAAGATAACGAGCCCATGACACTAATGATACTGTGTGAAGGGGTGCAGGGTGTAGATCACGGATTATATGTGTTGTGGTTATAATATTATACTGTTACTAGCAACTTCGTTCGCGTACATTTTATGTTATGCTGATACTGACCCCTATACCAATTACAATTATCAATTTTCATACTTCTAAGTCCAGAAATAAATAGAAAGGACATATTGCAAGAAAACCTGCCGACAATCTGGAAAAACTTGTGATCACCGGAAAGATGGAAGGGAAGAGATCCAGGGGCCGTAGTCCGATACGATGGACAGACCAAGTGAAAGACCACGCTAACAACAAGATCTCTGACGCTCTACAACAGGCCAAAGATCGCCAAATATGGAAAGAGATCGTAATGAAGTTGGGTCGGGGACATCACGACGCTCAGCAGTGAGCAGACGACTGAAGGAGGAGGAGGAAGTCCAGAAATGAGTTTCCATACAAACTTTGCCCTATTTTAATTTAGAGAAGAATTTTGTCCATTTTATCTACACAGATCTTTATTAATTGTAATCAAGAACTTATCTAACTATGTTTATACTTCTAAGTCTGGAAATGAGAAAATTCCATATAATCTTCATCCCTTTAGGCCTTAAGGGGGTTGAATTTCTAAAAATCCTTTCTTATGGCACACTTACATTACAAAAGGAACCCCTGTACCGAATTTCAAAATTGTAGGTACAGTAGTTTTGGCTGTGCATTTAAGTCCCGCGACTCCGTGCGCGTACATTTGTATGGGGGCCACGTCTTATCATAACCGGAGAAAAAATGTATGTAGCCTATCCTGTATCCTGGATGTCTAAATGTTTATCTACCAAGTTTTAGAAATTTCAGTTATTTTAATTTTAGAGTTATGGAGTACATACATACAGAAAAAAAAATCTAAAAATCATCAATTTAGTTTCAGTATATCATGTATAGAGCTTATAAACACGACATCTCCGAAAACAAGGTAGGTAACTTACTCCATGATCGACCCTTACAGATTTATTATTAGCATTGATGATATTCATATGATATACCTATGTATTAATTAGTCACTAAGGTTATATTATGAGTAGATGTAATCCCGAGACATTCATAAGTAGAATAAATGGGTATCTCTTGAATAGATGTAACATCTTCGTCTCCATCGTCACTTATCATCAGGTGAGATGGGAGACAAATGCCTACTTCATTATTTAGTAAAAAGAAAAAAAAATGTAACAAAAAAATTATGCTTTTCACAATTTTTTCTTTATGTGTCCTATAAGACGTTGCTTCATACCCAATTTCAAAATTCCGAGTTCACGGAAAGTACCCTGTAGGTTTTGTTCCCTTGCGAATGTCGAAAATTATTTAAAATATTTTTATTATATGATGTAACTAAAAAAATTTACTTTTCGCAATTTTTCCTTTATCTGTGCTATAAGACGTTGCTTTATACCAAATTTCAAGATTCTGAGTTCAGGGGAAGTACCCCGTAGGTTTGATTCCCTTGCGAATGTCGAAAAAACACGAAAATGTGTGGTATATTATATGTATATCAGAAAAAGCCTTCTGTATCTTTTGATTGCGTTGGCTTAGAAGTTTTAATTTTTTCACAGCTCCAAGGGACTGAGTATTTGATATGAATTTTAGCTTGATACTTCAACGCGTTCCTGAGAAATTTTAATTTTTTCACAGCTCCAAGGGACTGAGTATTTGATATGAATTTTAGCTTGATACTTCAACGCGTTCCTGAGAAAAAGGTCTTGACAGACCGACAGACGGACAACCGAGTGATCCTATAAGGGTTCCTTTTTACCTTTTGAGGTACGGAACAATAAAAACAGCAAACAATAATGTCTGTTGTATGTGAGCCCCCTAAATATTTATTTTAATTCAATTATTTATTTTAAAGTGAATATATTGAATATATTAATAAATATTTTAAGTGTCTACCTGTAGACGTTATCAATACAGAGCAAAAAAATAGCGTTTGTTGTATTGGAGTCCCCCTTAAATATATATTTTATTGTTTTTTTTTTTTTGTATTTGTTGCTATAGTGGCAACATCATCCGTGAAAATTTCAACTGTCTAGCTATCATGGTTCCCATACAACAAACGTGATTTTTTGCTTGTTTTACTGATGTTGATAACGGCAACAGGCAGACGCTTGAAATATTCACAGAATATTATGTTACAATTTTCACTTGTACTACTGGTTCAAATTGGGAAAATTCTTTTGTGTTGGATATTAAATTTATTGAGGAAGGCTTAAGGCTATAACTTTTTATAGCCTAAAGCCTTCCTCTCTATTTAAGCTGTGATTTTTTTTTGCTTGTTTTGCTCGATATTGATAACGGCTACAGGTAGACGCTTGAAATATTCATATATATATTTACTTTAAAAATAAATAATAAAATATTTAAAAAAATAATATTAAAGGCTCCCATACAACAGACATGTTTTTTTTGCCGTTTTTATTAGATAATGGTACGGAACTGTTTTGGTAGTGTAATAACATTTCATATATAATAGGCTAGTTTCCTAAAAAAATATAATTAGTCCGTCAGTTAGATATTCAAAAAATATTGGAGACGTATTTTTTCTTTTGTCGATTTAACAAAAAATGATAAAGATATAGCCCTTTGAAGTTCCGTGTGACGTCATAGTTTGCTACAATTTTTAGCAAACTTTGACGTCACGAGCCCCCACTCCTGAACTTTGACGCGCTTTATTTTTATCATTAATTGTTTATTTGACAAAAGAAAAAAATACGTGTCCAATATTTTTTGATTATCTAACTGACGGACTAATTGTTATGTTATTATTACGACCCAGGAAACTAGCCTATAGTAACATACCTAATCTGTGTTTGTTACAAAATAATGAAAAGAGGAAGAAAATCCGCGGTTCCTACAGATCAACACAAAATAGTAGAGAAAACTTATTGTATATTTATTGTGAAACTGTGTTTTATTCTAAGTAGCAAAAATAACACTGTATTCAATTCAAATATCGCTGTAAAGTGTAGAAAATATTTCAAAATTTAGGCAGCCCAAGTTTACCACCTAAACACATTTAAATAACAATAATGGTACTTACATCAATTGGAACTTTGTCGTACTATATCGTATTGAAATTTGGTGAGGTTGGTTTTTAATAACTGAATAGTGGTCCCGACATTTTGGTCATTGTGATATCAGGACCATTTTATTTGTTAAATATCTTAAAATTATTAGAATGTAGAATTTTACTATGTAAGTATAAAATAGCACTTATTGTACTAAATCTTAGGCACTAAAACCGTGGAGGGGCACGGCATTAAAAACGATTTGTAAAACCGTGCAGGGCAGTCCGGGTCGCTCGTCATATTATAAATGCGAAAGTTACTGCTGATTCAGATAGAGATTTTCTATGGTGGTCGTTTGAAGCCTGAGGTAGGTGGATAAATAGAAGGACAGGATGCCTTGCATCAAGAAGAACTTCTCCGGAAGGATCAACATACACATGACGAGCCGACGGGCCAATTATAGTAACATGATTTGCATTACACCTGTATTGTTATACCTTTGTTTCATAAATTAATCATTTCATTGATTGATACACAAGTGCTTAAAAAAGCGAGTGTAATTATTTCATGGTCATCTATAACTGTCATATTCTAGACTTTTTACATTTATCTTAGGGTTGAAATATGAAAGCTTTAGAGTGAGGCAGTGAAAATGTTTAGTACAAAAAATGCACTTTATTTTTATTACCGATGTTGTGTCAGTAATCCACCTTATAAACTGAGCGACCTCTCAATGACAGTGTAGGTGGAAGCCAGCTTGGCTCCATCGGGTTTTAGAGTTCCACACTTCACTCCCTGGTAGCCTTGACCTTCCATGCTCAACAATCAGTCATAATGTTTGATTCAGTTTATAATGTGAATGTCTGAAGTAGGAATTAAATAAGAGTAGTTTATAATAAGTCTAAATAAAAAAAAACACAATGTTAGATAGCTTTTAAGTCTTCTGGCAGATCATTCTTCGGATGTTTGTTTTCAAAATGCTGCTTATATGTCTTGGGATCTGGCATCTGCGCCTGCAACAGATGACCTCACTTTGCATTTGTTGATAGACCTGTTGCTATAGTCAACCACAATTGCAAATAACAAAAAGTAATCCATCAACACAGCATAATGCTTTAATCTAAACAATTTATAAATGGATTACAAGAGATAAGTACCTATGATGTAATAATGTAGCTAATATTTTATTAATTTTGAGCTTTACACTGACGCACATTGAAAACATTCACAACTTTAAACTATGGAGAAAAATATTTATATTTTTGGTTAACTATAAGGAGTCCAACATTAAGAGTAAAATAAACTGAATGCATTACCTTACACACTGCACAAACATGGACAAGTGCCTTCTGTGCAGCTTTCTTCTGGTCAGTGGCGCTGTGACCCTGCTGCTTCTTGAGCTTGGACTGTTTCTCGGCAGCCTTGGCCTGGGACTGGATCTTTTGCTGCCCACGAGCCATTCTGTGCAAGCACAACAAAAGAATCAGGCAATACCTATATTTACACTAGGTATCTGCATAATGATCACTAAAGTTGCAAGTTGGTTAGTCTCACAAAAAATATTTTCGTCTATATTTGTACTTACGCGCAAAGTTTCGAATAAAAGACTTCGTCACTAACATAGTAGGTTTCTATCCTAATGATAAACTCAAAATTATTTAATAACTTTAACTACCTATATAATATATGAGGACTGAAGCACTAATTCTACACTATTGCCACGTGCGAACATCCTACATCTCTGACTTAACATTAGAATCTTCTACAATTTAGAATGTAACAAAATATGGGTTATAGTAACGTGTGATTTTGTACATACCTTTTCCGAGGCTTTCGTCAGCAGATGTGTTAGTTTTAGCAACAGATGTATGAAATGTTTGCTATTGTAATGTGTTCGCTTGGATGATTATAGGCACAATCGATCACGTATACATTAATAGCGAATTTATTGGTCTTACTTTCAATAATTAAGCACTAAAACAGTTTTACTATTTTTTTTAGACCGGAGACAGGTGGACCACAGATTAGAGAAAGTTTACCCTATCTATGAGGAGGGAGAGTATATATATACAAATAATCTCATATAACTATAAGGATGGACAGATACGCAACGTCCTCTGAAGACGTCACTGCATAAAATTGACAGGCTCACGGGTACTATTTTTGTAAGTGTGACACTCGTCTTCGAGCGATTTTGTCGCTCGTTTACAAACGGCGAGTGCTATTTTTGAACAAGGGACTCAGCGAAACGCTAAACGTGGTTAATATTTTTGAAAGTGTGACACTCATCTTAGAGCGATTTTTGTATGGACGCTCGTTTACGAACGGCATCATTTTAAAAATAGCACCCCAGGCCACATCTGTGCTGTGGCAGGCGTGTAAGGGTCGTCTCCTATGTCTTATCGATATAAGTAACGTGATGTGCTTTACCTATATCGATAAGACATATAAGTCTATACAGATATTTTGTCAATCGATAAAATTATACACCTTAGACTTAGATCTCAGAAGAATAATATAATAGAAAGTGTGATAAGTATTATTGAAATAAGTAAATGAATAGCTGTGTAAGGTGTGTTGAATGAAATAACAACACAGGAGGCAAAAGAACGACCAAATAAACCTAAGGTACATGATTTTAAAACTGTAAAACGAACGCAGATTACATGTATTAGGAGGTAAAGAAATAAAAGGGCCAACAAAAAAAAATAATCGAGATATGGAACGTGGAACGATTCATATGATATCAATGTTTTTATTAAGCCCTATGCAACATCAGGACAAATCAGAAGTAGTTGCTAACTGTCCGAAGAGGAAATATAGTCCTATCCGTAGGTACGCAAGATAAAAATCCATTTACATAGTATTCTTTCGAAATAAGTAAACTTTTGTGTTTTAAAAAATCATAAGATTATATTACTGAGCGTTCCATGCAGCAATTATTTAAATATTGGCAAGTTAATTATGAGTTACAAATGATTGTTAGTAATTATTTATATTACACATTCTGCTCGCGCGAGCATTGAGAGTGGTGGTGTACAGCCTTTGATAATATCGATTTAATACGCGCATCTGAATCTGACTCGTGTGTCTATACGTTACGTTTGTGAATCGGGAGCTTTCCGGTCTGTCCGGTGAGCAGGGAGACTTCACTTAAAACTATGATGTAGCACGAGGGGGTGTACTAATGAAACACTGTCGTTGAGGTTCGATCACTGAATGCCTTTATTGTCAAGAATATGAGTTTATATACAATGCGAGAAATAGGACATAGGTACATAGATTTTGTAGGGCACGATTATCTAGATTAAGGTGAGTAATCTAGGTGTTCCGAATAGAAAAGGTTATATGGTTTATAATAATAAATAATAATAATAACTTTTATTTTTCTCCAAAAAATCCTATAACTATGACATGTACAATATAACTGCGAAATGTAAAAAATATTATAAAAAGACTAACTATAAACATATTATGGAGAACTGGCGCCCATACTAGGTTTCTGTAAAAAACCTGTATTACGGGTCACCAGGACTCGACATTAATTCTAGAACCATTTAACAATTAAACTATACAATGTAAATCATGATTACTATAATTATAACAAAAACACAATAAATAAATCTAGTGCAAAAACGCAGGGAAAAAAAATACTACTTAATAAATGTTGTAAAGATAATTTTAAAATTAGTAAGAAGTGCAGGTGCCTATTACATAATAAATATAGCTTAAGCTTAGGTTACATTTTGCAGAAGGCTCTCAGTCTGGTCATACGACAGGTTTTGTAAAAATTCGGTGATAACTTTTTTGCAATTATAATTATTGAGTGCATATATGAAAACATTGGAATTTATTTTTTTATATAAATATGGTCCTAAAAAACAAAAGAATCTCCTTATGAACTCAGTATTGAACACAGGGAGGGGATATGTTAGTCTATTATTTCTTGTTAGTAGTTGAGGGTTGAAAGGGAGTTGTGAATGCTGCTGCATAATTGTCGAGAGGATAAAGAGCTGCCGCACTGTCAGTACCTGGCAATCCCTATATAGGTCTGATGTAGGGTACCTATATGGCTTGAATGTGCATACTTTTAGGACGGCTCTTTGTGCCCTTTCAGCAACGAGCAGATGTGATTTTGATGCACCACCCCAAGACGTTATACAATAGGCGATAATCGACTGGCAAAGAGCCAAATATGTTATTCGGAGAATATTATTGTCCGCTATAAACCGTAATTTCTTAAAAATGTACAAAAGTTTTCTGATTCGGGCAGAAAGTTGGGTAATATGTGGGGAGAAATTAAGGTTTGAGTCAATTAAAACTCCTAGATATTTAGTAGTGGTGGTCATTTCTAATGTAGGACAGTTACAACTGCCATTACTGCAATCTGAAGACGTAAAGGCATGGGCATACAATTGACATGTATTGGAGTCAGGAAGATTTGCATTTCTTATACTAAAGGCCATGTACTTAGTTTTACTGACATTTAATGTAAAAAAATTTGAATCTAGCCATTTTTTGACAAGGTTTAGCCCCAGTTGAGCGGAATTAAAGGTGTCTTTCCATGTTTGGCCCTTAAATATTAAGGCCGTGTCATCAGCGAAGGATACAACTTTACAGTTTTGCAGAGATAAGTTGCACAGGTCGTTCACATACAACAGAAATAAACTGGGACCCAAAATACTTCCTTGAGGGACCCCAAAATCCACTTTTTGGTCTGAACTTGTGTAATTACCAATCTTTACACGTTGAGTGCGGCCCAATAAGTAGTCCCTGAAAAACTGTAACTGTGTACCTCTGATGCCAATGTTGGCTAATTTTGAAATGAGAAGGGGAATAAAAACAGTGTCAAATGCTTTGCTGAGGTCTAAATAAATGACGAGGCAGTTTTCATTAGAATCGAGTGCTTTAACTGCTTCGTCAACAAGAGCATTTACTGCTTGAGCAGTAGACCTGCCCGGGCGAAAACCAAATTGATTATCCGAAAGAAGGGAATTTTTCTCGAGATAATTGGTAAAACTTTTACCGACAATACGTTCTAGAATTTTGGATATTGCTGATAATATAGAAATAGGACGGTAATTGTCAATGACATTATTTTCTCCTGATTTATAAATAGGATGGACTACAGCCGTTTTAAATACTGTCGGAAAGACATCACTGCTTATACATAGATTACAAATATGGGCGATGGCAGGAGATAAAAGAGTTTTGTACATTTTTAAAATTTTTGTAGATATGTTATCCCATCCTGGAGCGGCATCAGTTTTCAAAGTGTCAATAATGCTGCAAATTTCATGCTCATCGGTGGTATTTAGGACAAAGGAATTAATTTTTAAGCAAGGAGCAGTTTGAAGAGGAAGTGGATTAATTGGTTTATGTTTGATTTTATTTGCCAATGATGACCCAATTTTTGAGAAATACTCATTGACGCTGTTTACAGACTCCAACGGTGTGGGTTTAATAGAGAGAAGGCATTCAGATTTATTATCCTGTTTGTTAGTATTAGTTACTTTACGGATTACCTCCCATAGTTTTTTTGTATTTAAACCAGCTTTGGCTAACTCTTCTTTCTCATACGTTCGTTTGAGCTTTTTTATTAGGTTGCAAACGTAATTACGGTAGCGTATATAGGTTAGTTTATGTACAGAATTCTCGGGCGTTAATTTAAGTTTTTTATGCATATTGTCTCGATGTCGTATACACCTTAGTAAACCTGGAGTAATCCATGGTTTAAGGGTACGTTTACGACAAGAGTTGTTGTTAATTTTTGAGCTTGCTTAGATACAATTATTTATGAAATCTATAAAGTATGACGCTGCAAAGTTAGGGTCGTTGGAATCAAAAATTGGGGAGAAATCATTTTGTTCAATCTTCGTAGCAAGTATAGAATAATCAATTCGTAGTTTGTGATGTTTACGAGTGCTAAGGCTTTTTATTGTTGACATAGCAAGTAAAACTGGAGCATGGTCAGTAATGACAGTATCGATTACTAAGCACTTAGTAGGTAGTTTGGACTTTAAAATCATGTGATCGAGACACGAATTAATGCGTGTAGGAAGATTGTGAGTAGGAAGTAGTTCATGATATGCTAAAAGATTTAAATAATCAGGGCTACGATCGTCCACACTGTCCTTCGCAATATTTATGTTTAGGTCACCTACAACAATAATATTTTTAAAAGAGCGAAGTTCAGATAGAATTATCTCTAGAGAGTCTAAAAAGTTTGAAATGTGTTTGTAAGATGGAGAACGATATATGGCTATGATTGCAGTATGATGGCCTATTTTTAATACAACACTGTTGCAATCAAACAATGTATGAGACATAGAAACTACATTTGAGACCGCTTTATTTACATATACTACGACTCCGTCATTTTGTAAGCAGTTGTTTATGCTACTATAATACGAATAACCATCTAGGTGAGGTATTTGTATGTTGGTATTAGTTGAGAGCCAACACTCTGTGAGGACAATAATATCTAGGTGTGTGTTCAATCTGGTCATAAGTAAGACAATTTGCGAAATATTTTTTGAAATACTACAAATATTTTGGTTAAGTAACATCAAAGAATTATTTGGTTTATAGGATGATAGCTGCTGGTTGCAGCTTTCGATATCGCATACCTGTGACTGGTATATCGAGAAGTTGTCTAATTCGGTAATAAATGTCTCCGACATTGCAATTTCTTATTTAAACTAACTATATAATACTTAATTAATCTGATACTTTTTGTTATGTAAGATAGTAGGTACCTTAGTAATATGAGAAGTGGCGCTCTTAGGCGCCTTCATAATCTATCGAATTTATGTACCTTTTCTCTGCCATGATTTTAGCTGGACACTCAGAATCGCCGGTTTTGTGATTGTGTGTCTTTTTGAAGTGCATACAAGTCGCACATTTTGGCGATTCGGCCTTCTTGGAGCAGTCATTTATTGCGTGGCCTACTTCACCACAATGACCGCACGTGTTTGATTGGGCTCTGCACGACTTAGCCGCATGGCCGTATTGTTGGCATTTAAAGCACCTAGTAACAAGTGTAAAGTCTCTCACCGGGCAGGACGACCAGTTTACAAAAACCCTTTCTTGCGTAATTAAGGCCTTACGGATGAATGCCGGAACTTCGATGACGTAATTACAAGAGTCTGCGTCTTTCTTTCCTGACTTGTGGCTTAGCTTGACAGATGATAGGAATGACTCTAGTGACATATCTTCGAGTTTGTCGGATAAGTTTTGGTTGTATAGACAATTGAAAACATCATTCTCCTGCATATTCGAGGGCACTCCTATAATAATTATTCTGGGCTTTCGTTTATGAGGTTCGTCCACAGTGAGTCCGGAGGATGTGAGTTGCGTAGATTTTTTCAGTTTTTCAATATCCGCTTTAGTGTCGGTGCTGATGATAACACCGCCATTTCTTGTCATACGCAGACCTCTAAAATGAAGCTTCATTTCTTCAGGCCGTATAATTTTTTGGACTAATGATTTAGTCTCCTCACTAGACTTCAACTTATCTGTAGGGTAAATTGCTACAGAGCTAGTTTTGGTGGGCTGAATATATTTTTGAGCACTGTTCTTTACCATGTCCGCAAACGAAATTGGTTTAATCATGGACGTATAAAAAAGGCGGACGGAACGTGAACTAAATATTGAGTGAAGCACAACAATGGCGGCGCCTGATGTTTGTGAGAGTTTACACATAATTGCCATATGCGAACAATTTACCCATAATTATAAAAATATTTATTTCAATTAGTGTGATTTTTTTCATACTTTTACGTTTTTTTTAACTAATCGTATTTATTATTTATTTTAATTTTAATACATTCCATGTTGGTCTGGGAGAAAAGTAAAAACGTAAAATGTGCCAGCAGCTTCTCTTCCCGCGCAGATAGTAAAAGCCGATCGAGGGATTGGGCTAAAATCTGCGGAATCATGTCAATAGGTGTTGCGGCTAGCAACCCATCACTATTTTGATCTCTTTTCCATCTACACGCCCTCCAACATCTTTAGCGGCGTTGAGCACTTCTTGGAATGGGTAAATAATAATTAAGTATATAAACGGGACTTAGCAAGAACTTCCACCACCACAAGATGACACCGCAGTACTCCAGTCTCGTTGTGACCACGATGGATGTAACTCCATAAAAACATTAACGAAAACAAATAGTAAAAATGTTCGTGCTAAGTCCCGTTTATATACATAATTATTATTTACCCATTCCAAAAAGTGCTCAACGCCGCTAAAGAAGTTTTCACTTCTAATAATGACATTAAAATAAACATTGTCATCTCATCACATATCAAATTGAAAAATAATAAGAGATTCAAAAATTTATTCAGAAAATAGGCCTTTTCAGGCATTTTAAATAATACTGATTAAATTATATTCAAATGATTAATTATTGTTCAAAAGCTACAAACTACTAGAGTTTCGGAATCGATCACCGCAGAAAAGAAGACGCCGAAAGAAACTCTTTTGAACAGTATTGGTCGCCTACTTGCCTGAAGGGCTTTGTATGATTTTCTATGTTTTTATTATTTTTTATTATATTTTCTTTTCTGGTTTCAAGTTATATACAATTTCAATTTACATAATGTTGTGGAACACGTTATGTTAGTGATCGAGCGTGAAACAGCAGATAAGATAAAGGATAGAAGTCTCAAAGAGGTCGACCTGCCCCCCCCCCGGCAGCACCCGTTCACGAGTTGACACATGGATCAGCAATCGCTGGGCTCAACCATATTAGAGGGAACTCAACGACCAGACACACAACACCGCCATCAGTTTGAACATTTTAGTAAGCATGACTGCAAATAACACTCGATTTACTGGGATTCCAAACGTTTTCCCCCTGCATTCTCTTATAATTTGAATCCACAATTTTTTCCATAATTCATTCGCTTTAGGAAATCTGTGAAACATGATAGAGTTTGAAAAGCGGTACCTATCTACGCGAATGAAGTCACGAGCAAAAGCTTGTTAACAAAACTAAATAAACATGAATCGTGATTATTCAGTTTTGTTTAAATTATTTTAAACTTGCATTTAAAGCATAGTTGTATACATGTATAGTATGCATAGTTACATAATTTGAATTTGTTCACAAGTTTTTTTATTCAAATAGCTAACAGGTAGATACATAACACACATATAACATGTAATGAAATCTCCCACAGTTTAGGGTATTTTTTCATTTCTATAAATGGCAACACCGGTGTATCAAAGAGATGACAGCTAACATTTTTCCTTCAAATTAATAATGATTTGCATTTGTTTGTTTACGTATAAGATACAACAGAATTTACCGACTGACCTATGATAGGTTATCCTCTCATGTTTCTTAGTTAAACCACTATTATTTCGGCAGTATTTGACGACGCAGGACGGCATTATTATTTTTTTCGAAATGCGTGTATTCGTGTGTCAATTTTAACTCGCGGCAACGTAATGGTGGCCGGTCGTCTTATTTTGCTGTGAATGTGTGCGTGCGCATGTGTCGCTACGATACGCCGGCTTACTTTGAGTGCTAATGTTACTGAAGCGGAGTCCGCCTATTTTTATACGTCTATGGGTTTAGTAGAACAATATTTGCGTGCGTCACACATCACACCTTCCCCCTTTTTTTTTAAGTATGTATATATTACGGTTAGAGTGATTAATTAAAAATTATTAATAATTGCCTATCATTATTAATAATTACCGAAAGTACAGGTAAAAGTGAGAAATTAATCACATTTGTCGGTGATTATTAATAATGTAACCTTAGTACCGATAAATGTAATAACTATCGATAAAAATAAATGTACACTGGCGATTTTTTTCTCGATCGGGCAACAGAGGTGCGGGCAGGGGTGGCGAGGCGGCGTGCGGGATGTGCGAAAGGCCACGCGAAGATTTGCCTTCTTGGATACTAAAACTGATATAATTTTCCAAAACTACACCGAATAAAATCTAGAAATTGACACTCACGTCGATTTATAATGAAAAGTCACGTCCGACATCTTAGATTATATAGGTAACTGACGTCATTTTCGAGATATGCACCTCTACACCCCAAGAACCTAGAAAACGACACTCATGTTGGTTTATCATGAAAAGTCGCGCCCGCCATCTTGGATTACATAACTAAGGTAAAAACCCAAAAAACGACCCCTTTGCAGGTTGCAGGTTTTTCATGAAAAGTCGCGTCCGCCATCTTGGATTCCAAAAATTACATCATTTTCAAGATCTCTACCCTAAAATAGACACTTACATATTTTCATGCCTGTTTCCATGGTGGTAATCTCGAGGCCTTTTTAATCAAAGTATTAAAGAGGCCTCATCACAAAAGGCCTTCTTGATGGTGAAAACGATTCTATAATTTTGCCATTTTATAATAATAGCAGGTGTCCAATCCAGGCAAACCTAGCACAAGTCCAGCTACATTTCAATCCCATAAATTTGTCTTTCATAATGCAATAGTTTCTGCTCCAGCCTAGACCTGTTCAAGGACATATCATACATTGGTATTACCAGAAACAAGTTCTGGCTGGAGACCAACTTTACATCAACTTCTCCAAAGGGCCTCTTCATGTTGGATATATATCTCCACGCAAGCCTCCAAAGGACCGGGGTAACACCCGTGAAACCAAAGTAGATACAAATAATAATACTAATAACGTTTTATTTTAGAAATACATTTCTATAACATAGGTTAGTACCAAAAATAAGCTTATAAACTAGGGTTAGTAAAGTGAGCCAAATAAAAATATTAAAAACTAAAGTTATTTTACATTGACACGAGCAAGTCTCGAGTCAACGTGGACTCTGTTCCAGTAGCTCAAGATAGGGCAGCAATAGCGACTCCCTTTCGCTGCCGAGAGGCTGTTCTCTCACTCTTTTAACTTTGTTTATTAAGAGTACAGATTAAGAGGTGATTATTGTTGTCAGTTTCTTTAAAACAAGTACATACCCTTGTTTGTGTGATCTGAGACAAGCACTGTTATATGTGTCATATCTTACGAATAAGTTAGTATCGTCGTCATATCATATTCTTAATAAATACCTGCTGGACTAATAACTTTGGGTTTTTTTATAACTTTTACCAATGTGTGTAGTGAATTATTAATAATAACTACCAAAAGTAATTAATTTCAGTTTTTTATTCACATTTACCAAAACACGAGGTTATTATTAATAATGTTATAAAATTATTAATAATTTTCGATTAATCAAATTTACCGTAATATATATATTTAAAACAACCTTTTTTTGCAATTTTTTTTTTATTTTAAGGTTATACAGAAAAAATAAAATAAAGTAACACATGCAGTTGGTTATTATATTTATACTTACAATTATAAGATACTTTTTTTTTTAAACTTGTTAAGCACACAAGCTTTTATTCTAAGACTAGCTGTTGCCCGCGACTTCGTCCGCGGCAATTTGTTATTATGATTAATAAGTTTTTAAAGGAATATATTTTAAAGTGCTTTTCTTGTGGCAGAAGAACATACTTATTGATTTTCTACGCAACCCGATCTTCACAGCGCGACATATAGTTGGCCGTGTGAAAAGCAGTCTTGACGTAAATTGATTCCTACGTGTTTAAATGTTTGCCCTTGTGATTTATTAATTGTTACAACAAAAGATAACTTAACTGGAAATTGAATTCTTTTAAAATGATGTATAAGCAGTGTTTGACCAACTGCTGGACCAGTCAAAACTATTGCAACGATCACGTTATAACGGAGAAACTTGACTTGAAGTCGGTTCCCGTTACATAAATTTGGTGGTTTAAGATTTCTATGTAAAATTATTGGGGCACCTATTTTTAACTTGAGGGAATATGGGGGAAGGCCACTCTGGTTTAAGGTATTAAGAAATTCCTGTGCGTAATGGAGCGCGTCTTCTTGATCCATTACATTATCAATAGAAGTGTAGGTAATTATATTTCCTGGAAATTTAGTTAAAATTAGGTCGTTAATTTCGTCAACACTACTGTTTCTTGCCGCCAATATTGCCCTTTGACACATCCATTGATGATCTTTATTTTCTATTTCAACTACATCTATGGGTAAACTTTCGATATTAGATCCTCAATGCTAAGTCACTCTTTCGCCTTAATCGCGATCACTTTCAATTTTATTTTCTAAATGAGGTACTTTCCCGTCTCCTATTAAAAGAAACTTTAAAGAAAAAATTGTTAAAAAATAAATAAAAACTCCCCCAGTGCTCTCATATTCGTAGATAGTTTTAAGGTATAAACAAACTTCCACAATGGGGAACTTTTAAGGCATGACTTTACAATGAGTGTTCTAGTTCCTCTTACTATAGGTAGGTAAAGTTTGCCGAAAATCCCCAGCAAACATAACAGTGTCCCCATGATTTTATCACAGCTTCTAATATCTCTGAGAGCCCTATCTAGAGCTTCTACTTGAGCTCTATGAATCATGGTACATTCGTCTTTTTAGGGGTCCGTACCCAAAGGATAAAAAAGGGGACCCTATTAATATCGTTCCGCTGTCCGTTTGTCTGTCTGTCTGTCTATCCGTCTGTCACCAGGCTGTTTCTCATAAACCGTGGCAGTTAGACAGTTAAAATTTTCACAAATGATGTATTTCTGTTGCCGCAATACCAAAAATACAAAAAAATTATTAAATAAATATTTAAGGTAGCTCCCACACAATAAACGTGATTTTGTTGCTTGTTTTTGCTCGATATTGATAACGGCAACAGGTAGACGCTTTAAATATTCACAGAATATTTCGTTATATATTCACTTCAAAAATAGGTACTTAAATAAAAATAAAATTAATATTAAAGGAGGGCTCCCATACAGCAGACATGATTGTTTTGCCTTTTGAACAGCGTTTTAGATAACGGTACGGAACCCTTCGGCGCGAGTCCGACTCGCACTTAGCCGGTTTTTTTAGTTCTTTTTAATAGAAATAATTCTTTAATACACATTTTTTGAGTAACTTGAACCGTTTACGCATTGCACGCGTCGGATGTCCTCAACGATGAATAATTTTTCCCCGAATTCAAAACATTTTTTATTGGTGCTTCGCTCCTATTGGTCGCAGCGTGATGTTTTATAGCCTAAAGCCTTCCTCAATAAATGGACTATCTAACACAAAAAGAATTTTCCAATTTGAACCAGTAGTTCCTGAGATTAGCGCGTTCAAAGAAACAAACAAACAAACAAACTCTTCAGCTTTATAATATTAGTATAGATTAAACAAAGGCTATGCTAATGTAGTTAACATATGTGAATAATTAGTAAAACATGACAGAAAAATATTTTCTAGGGTTACAAGTATAATATCAATATCTTATTTCTAGTATACAATAAATTGGAACAAGGTAAGTACAATGATCTAGATTAAATATTGCCTACGTGGTTATTAATCATTAGTATGTCTCTTTTATTCTTATTTCAATTCAGAGTAAGTAATATGAAGATGCTGTTCCCTTTTTAGGAAAGGCTGATCTAATTAATCATGTTGGATTTAAGCCATTGTTTGTCGCATCTCATCTTGTGTAGTTCAGTGAGCTCCTTTAGTGATAGTGTTAGTATTAAGGACTATTATAAGGTACCGTATTATTTCTATGAGTTATATATGTTTTATTATTAATTAAAATTTTTACATTTGGGTTGTCGTTTTTGATTACTGGATATGGTCCCGAGTATACAGGGTCTAATTTTTCTCTACCTTGTTTCTTTATCAAGATTAAGTCACCTACCTTATAGTTTATATTATTACATTTTCGATCATACTTAATTTTCCTATTTTCCTTAGATAAAAGTAAATTATTTCTAGCATCCTCTTGGGATTTTTGTAATCTGTACCTTAATTCTAATGGATATGAATCAATTATATAATGGTTCTACATTGTTATTCGAAATATTACTGGGTAGCCTACAGCTTTTCCCAAACACTAGTTCATAAGGAGTATACTCCGTTGCTGTATGAACGGATGTATTATACGAGAAACACCAATACTGCAACCACTCGCTCCATGTATGAGCCTGATTATTTGTTTGTATTCTAAGAAAAGCTCCTAAAGACTTATGGGAATTTTCTAAGGCACCCAAAGTTTCATGGTGGTATGCGGTTGATTGTAGTTGTTTGATGTTTAGTAGTTTACAAGTGTCACGCATGGTAGTTGAAATAAACTCAGTACCCCTATCAGTTGCAATTTCGCGGGGTATCCCGTATCGTAAAATAAAATTATCTACGAATGCGCGCGCGACTGTATCTGTTTCTTTATTTAGCGGATACGCTTCGACGTACTTCGTGAGCTCGCACTGCAGAGTAAGTATATAGCAGTATCCATTCGCGTCCTTGGGTAAGGGACCGACCAAGTCTAAAAAAACTTTATCTAGGGCCGAAGTCGCCGTACTTGTGATATACATTTGTTGTCTATATTTTTATGATGTTTTTGCTTTTGGCACGTGTCACAAGTTGTCACAAATTTATATATGTCGTCATTCATGCCAGGCCAGTAATAGTGACGTTTAATACTATTCGTCATTCTACGTATGCCTGCATGCCCACCTTGGACGAATTCGTCCAAGATGCCCACTTGTTGGTAATATATGAAAGTCATTTAATATGACGCGCCTGTCGTCTTTATTATTTATTTTAGTGACACCTCTTATTATGCATAAACGGGGTCCGGACCTATTCACACATTTATTTATATATTGAGTTAACTCTTTTATACGTTTTTCGGTGTCTTTATTACGTATTATGCAAACTTCATTTATGTTTAGTGTCTTGCAAAATGCATCTAATTCATTCACGAAGAAAGCTCGTTTCATCCATGTTCCTGAACTAGGGTTGACACCTATTGTTAATGTTTCAGGCGAATAAATGAAGTTTTTATTTTGACTTATTTTATGACTTCTTAATCGTAATATTTTTTTATAGTCATGCTTCATCATCATCATCATCATCAGGTCCTTTTTAGTCTCCACTATAGTCATGCTTATTGAGACTTAATTCTGGTACATCCTTGGGTTTTTTGAGTATTTCTACTATACTTGGGTAGCTATTCCAATCATAGTTAGAGGTCTCATTATTTGTGCTTGCTGGTGTTTTTTGCTTCTCCAGCCGTTTCTTTTGTGCCCTTGTCATTACCGATATTACATGCTTATTCATATTCCTTAATTCTTCACCTGTAATTTCAATCCTAGATAACGCGTCTGCAGCGGCATTATCTTTTCCTTTCAAATATGTTACAGTGAAATCGTATTCCTCTAAGCATAGTCTAAATTTAGTTAGCCTGCTAGACGGGTTTTTCATTTTAAACAAATAAACTAGTGGACGATGATCGGTTATAATTTTAAATTTTCGTCCGTAAAGGTATGGAAATTTTCTCTTTTCTCAAAAGTAAAGCAATAAAAATTTGATAAGGGTATTATTTCCGGTGTAAAACGTTTTAAAGTTACTTCTTCCTCTCTTGTATTTAATATTTTTAAAAAAATATTCCCATTTATACTTCTAGTTATTGCGTTTGCTATAAAAATTCCGTCACTAATTTCATTTGCATAAATTACACAATCTTCAGTCACATTAGTTGGCAGCCCTATGACTGATTCACTTCTTGCTGGTAATTTGATATATGATTGTCATTTCAACCACCATTTGTGTTACAGTAGTAAAAGTTTCAGATAACTTAAGTTTAGCACTGTGAGATAACCTGGTTCCCAGGACAAAACTGATTAAAATTTGGGCATCGCTTTCTTTTATCATTTTTGAGTATAATTCGACACCATTAATTAGTCGTTCCGTAGTTGACTCGGAACTATCCATTATTGGAAGCAAGGCGACTGCCGTTTTTAAATCAAAATTTTGTGTGGAATCCATGTTTACCTCTTCTGCTTCGTATTTTAATATTTTAGCATACACTTTTTCTAACCTAATGACATAGTTATTAATTTGTTCAAAATCTTCTACTGATATTTCTCCTTTTTCGACTTTAGTACTGTATAAATCTATATAAAGTTCATATTTTTTGTATAATTCCTTTGCTTCTTGAAATTTTTGCTGACCTGCTTCCTTTTTCCTACGATCTGGACCTAATTTCCTTATATTTTCCTGGATCTTTTTAAGTTCTTCATATATGGTATGTACTTCGGACATGAGAGACAAGACACACACATCACTGAATTTCACAATATTAACTTACGTAGCTGATGTTCGGGTGGGCGATGACATCGGGGTTGTTCCAATGGCCTTACACTTGCCTGCGTGCACTAGCGGCTGCTGCTTGTCGTTCAATCTTCCTTGTAAGGCACTTGTGGACCTTCTTCCAGATGAAATACGTGAACAGGAATGCCACAATGATAAGTATCGTAATTAACATGTGGTACATTATACTTGATACTTGTGACTGAGATGAACTGCCACTGTTACCTGCGCCATTTTTGGCAATTATAATTTCTTCTTTTTGGTGCTGCTGGTTAGACGTGGCAACGCCCATTTTGTATATGTATAACGCCACTTTACAACAAAATTACTCGCGAAGCGCGTAATTCCATAGTCACTGAACACTGTCTAGGAACAGTGTCTGGCAGGGTCGCCATATGATGTAGCATGAGCGGGTGTACTAATGAAACACTGTCGTTAAGGTTCGATCACTGAATGCCTTTATTGTCAAGAATATGAGTTTATATACAATGCGAGAAATAGGACATAGGTACATAGATTTTGTAGGGCACGATTATCTAGATTAAGGTGAGTAATCTAGGTGTTCCGAATAGAAAAGGTTATATGGTTTAGTAGAACAATAATGAGGGCGTGCGTCACACATCACAAAACCTCCACCAAATCGTCATAGCTTTGTAATATACACCGCCGAGTTGCAAATTCTCATCGGATTCTAGCATTCCTGTGTCAGTTTGCGTTGAAATAAAGTCTGAAATTGTATGATGCCTCGACCACGTACGCCATCTAGTGGCGAGCTGTAGAATCAGAAATTACGACACAAGGCGAAGTAAGCCATTCTATTTACTAGGGTTGTGATATCATCGAATATCGATTTGTAAAAGTACTAATTTTTGAATTATATATGCACACGCTTTTTATTGTCACTGTGTACTGGATAATTTAACTTTAATATAGTTGACATTATTAACGTACTAGCTTTCGCCCGCGGCTCCGCCCGCGTCAATGTCGATCCCTCGGGAATAGTACGTTTTTCCCGCGATAAAAGGTAGCCTATGTCCTTCTCCGCACTCCAGAGAACTTGTATGCAAACATGATGATCGGTTCAGTAGTTACGGCGTGAAAGCGTAACAAACAAACAAATAAGTAAACAAACAAACTCACTTTCGCATTTATAATATTAGTAAGGATAAAACTTAAAATTTAAGACTATTGACACAAAACATTTACAAGTAAAAAAGGTCTGGCAGTTCGTTGCCCTACAATGCTCAGAAGACTGGCAGCGTTGCCACGATAGATGGTAATGCTGAATTTTGTGCAAGGCCAGTCCTGGTCAAAGGAATCATCTACTGACTTTCAGGCAAAAGTCAGTTGATGTTTCCTGTTATATATAATATATTATTTTAATAAATAAAACTAAAACTTAATTAAATCTTAAATAAAAACCTACCTTTATATATAATCAAATTCATTCATTTATAATATAAAATACAGATAAAAAAAATATAATAATTAACTATGTTCCCGAGAAACCGCTATTTAAACTAGTTTGTCTTGAATTCTATAGAACTAATTTGGCCTAGGATGAACTGATTTAAATATTGTTTAATTATGTATGGTAGTTTAAGGGGTATAATAATAAAATATAAGAAATAATGAAGAAATCAAATTGATTGAGCCAAAGTAAGTTCGAGACTTGTGTAATGGGATACTAACTCAACGATCCTATATTTTATAATAAACTAGCTTTCGCCCGCGTCAATGTCGATCCCTCGGGAATAGTACTTTTTACGTAGGTAACAAATAAACTCACTTTCGCATTTATAACATCAGTTTATAATATTAGGAAGGATACATAATATAGATAAACATCCAAGACCCACGTCAAATCTGAAAAATATCATTTTCCATCTTGACCTGACCGGGGTTCGAACTAGGGCATGGAATACCGAAAAGATTTTCATACCGGTATTGATACCGGTATTGAAATTTCAAATACCGGTATACCGAATATTCGGTATTTTTTTTAAATACTGCTAATTACTGTTTAAATTATATATATTGGTATATATTATTATATATACCAATACCGATTGGTAAGTCTTGTTTCCGGAGAGCGATTAAAGTAGTTTTCTAGGCTATGTGGTAGAAACACTGAAACTATTTATCAACTCCTCAGAAACCACAAAATGAATAAACGTAATCAAGAATACTAAAGAAAATACGTTATTTGATCCAAGAATTATTTAAATTGTTTCCTTGGCACAAATATCACAATCAAATATATATTAAAAATAGTTTTACTCTCTGATGATAAGAAAACACTTTTTCCTAAGGGTCTTCATGGAGAAATACAGACGGAAGAACACGCCTCTCCACTTCCTTTTTCTGTATGTACGAGGGATAATCTGGTGGGCATTGAAGTATTGACATTATCTGCGACATGTACCGTGACTCCGATTCCAGAGTTACGATTGCTGTTGGTGAACTGTCACAGTTGGAATCCACCAAGGCTCGGTTCTCAGCCCCTTCTTGTTCAGTACGATATTAGAAGAATATCAAAACGCATTAAAAATACACATGAGCTACCTCCGTGGCTGCTCATACATGTATACTGACGATATCGCACTGGCAGATGCGAAAAGGGGAAGATGTGTGCGACGCGTGAATATGTGAAAGGAGTCGCTTGAGAACGGTGGCTTGAAACTAAATGTGGTGAAGACTGAGTACATGGATTGCAACGTTATAGATCCGTACTTGTACGCATAGGCGGAAACGTGTCGAGCGTACTGACCAGTTTAAATACCTGGGATCTGACCTTTACGCGTCCGGAGATATCAAAGCTTGCATAATGTGACTGGTATCATTTGTGACCCAAAAATATCGGTTAAACTAAAAGGACAGGACATTTTAGACCTGTCTTTTTATGTGGAAGTGAAGCCACGGAGCAGATATAGAGTAGAGACGGCGTAAGCTACTGTGCCCTGTGATTCCAACTAGGTCCTGACGTCATCACGTTAACATCGAGAGTAGGCGTGGCCTATTAGTCTGCTGTTGTAGCTGTCAATGTTCGTACGTGGTTCGTTCTGTGCACACAGTGAGATTTTCGGACTTTTCTTGTTTTTTACGAAGAAAATAATGAAGTGTTGTATTATATCATGTAAAAACTACTCCGATAAACGTTCAGATGCTATGGAAGGAATCACATTTCATTTGTAAGTATTTTAATTCGTAATTTACTTAAATTATTCTAGAAGAATCTTTTGGCGACGTTCCGTGCTACTCATCGTTAGATGGCACCACTTTGCGTAATGGGACGTAAGAACTATAAAAATATATTAAAGCTAATTATCGTAATAACTAATAACCATAAGTACTGAAATTTGTTCTAAATTTATACCTAAAGACTTTTACCTTGACAAAAGATTTTGTTTATGTAGTTTCATAATTCTCTTTTAGTAGCAGTAGGTGTTAGGGACATCTAGTGACGGATAGATAAACTAAAAACAAAGATCAACATCGAACTTATTAAGTAGTTGGGCTATTCGCCGCTAGATGGATATAAAGGAGGGAGTGAGACACAGAGCAAGTAGAGTGAGACAGATAATACTCCCCTCACCCCCTGTAAGTGCCACGCATTGTTTCATAGAAAATATTCCTTAGGGCAACTCCTCTCTATATCTGCTCCGTGAGTGAAGCACAGGCTACGTGAGCGGCTTAAGAGGGAGCTGCGTGTCACGGAAATGGATATGCAGCGCTGTATGTGTAGAGTTTTGCGAAAGGGCCGCATAAGGAACTCACACATTTGTGGCAGCCTCGCATGTCCGTCACATAGCAGGCAACTCTCCTGCAGAGCCGCCTACGCTGGAACGGTCATGTTTTGCGAAAACCAGGAAATTACACAGGGAACAATTGTCTGGCCATGTTCACCGAGTCCCGGCAGAAGGGAAAAACCCAAGAAGTGTTGGCTTGATGTGATTGGGGAGGCTATGCGTGCAATGGCCTCATAAGATGCAGTTTCTTGAGTAGTTCATTTTGTTGTGATATTTTTATAATCGAGATTATTCGTAATTCATGCATACGAAAAATCATCAGCAGTATGAACAACACGATGAACCACAGAAATCAAACGTTCTTCATAGACTTTAAACACCCTTGCAGAAATAAATAAAATTTTTCGAAATACCGGTATTTCATCCTTACATACCGGTATCAAAATACCGAAATTTTTTGCCGGTATACCGGTATCCATGCCCTAGTTCGAACCCGGGACCATTTGTGTCGCAGGCTGGCATGTTAACTACTGCGCCACGGAGGTCGACTGTAGTCGGTCGGTATAGATCTCAACAGTGTGGTCATTTTTAGAAACCAAGAAGGCGAATGCGACTTTTTAACAATAATTATTGAATTACAATGAATTATCACCAATTTAGAATCCATAGATTTCCTAGCGTCATTAGCAAAAAGATATGAACCCAATCCCTATTTGAGTAGCAAGGACATTATTCATAAAATATTCTAGAAGAATAAATATGGGAGTTCAAATTGAAACCTTAAATTTTAGTTAATAGGGTGTAAAATTGTGTACAACTTTTAAGTACAACATCTTTCGGCGAATAGCTGAACTAAATAGTCTGAGATCGTTAAAAGCACATTGAAAGCAGCCGACGTAGCATATGCACGCTGTCTTAAAAACCACAAAGTGTTATTGGCTTATTTCTACTTTATGGCGCAAGAAATAAGGTTTTTTTTTGTAATGCAAACTGATTGTTATTTCTTTGTGATTCCAAGAAATTATTAGCTTTCTAATTCGTAAAATTTCAGTGTGCGTAAAATGTTATTGTGTGAGTTTGGCGACAGCGGTTTTCAATAAAAATATATGCTATGCCCTTTCCACTTGTGTTTTATATTCCATGCAAAAATCGGTCGAAGACGATTATTAAAATTGTACCCTTGGCGATTCGTTCTGCCCAAGATCTCACCAACATTAAGTGACGGACGAATCGACTTGCGTACAGTCAAGCACAGTGTTGTTAACGCAATCCACAATCTACATAGTTTATTTTTCCCATGGACGTAAAAATAGGCGGACTCCGCTTCAGTAACATGAATAGTGAAGCACTCAAAGTAAGCCGGCGTATCGTAGCGACACGTGCGCACGAACACATTTTCAGCAAAGTAAGACGATCGGCCGCCAGTACGTTGCCGCGAGTTAAGATTGACACACGGTTACACGTATTTCGCAAAAAAATAATAAAAAATAATAATAATGCCGTCCTGTGTTGTCGAATGCTGCCGCAACAATAGTTGTTAATCTAAGAAACACGAGGGCCTAACCTATCATAGGTTGAGTCAGTAATTTATGTTGTATCTAATACGTAAACAACAAATGAAAATCATTATTAATTTGAAAGAAAAATGTTAGCTGACATCTCTCTGATGTACCGGTGTTGCCATTTATAGTCATGAAAAGATTACCCTAAACTGTGGGAGATTTCAGTACATGTTATGTGTTAAGTATGTACCTACATGTTACTGTAAGCTATTTGAATAAAAAACTCGTGAATTAATTCAAACTATGTAACTATGCATGTATGCTTTAAATGCACGTTTAAAAATAATTTAGATATTCACGTATTTAAAAAATATTATAAAAAATTATAAAGAAAACGAAATAATCACGATTCATGATTATTTAGTTTTGTTTATAATTTGTTAACAAGCTTTAGCTCGTGACTTCATTCGCGTAGATAGATACCGGTTTCTCTCCGTGTTTCTTTCATTATTGACATATTTTAATTTGTCAAAATGATTTTTTTTATTCCTTACAATTACGTGTAGAAAACAACATACATAGGTATAGGAAAGGGAAATTAAATATTTTCCTGTTAGGTTGGTTGGTTGGTTGGTCGGTTGGTCGGTTGGTCGGTTGGTCGGTTGGTCGGTTGGTCGGTTGGTCGGTTGGTCGGTTGGTCGGTTGGTCGGTTGGTCGGTTGGTCGGTTGGTCGGTTGGTCGGTTGGTCGGTTGGTCGGTTGGTCGGTTGGTCGGTTGGTCGGTTGGTCGGTTGGTCGGTTGGTCGGTTGGTCGGTTGGTCGGTTGGTCGGTTGGTCGGTTGGTCGGTTGGTCGGTTGGTCGGTTGGTCGGTTGGTCGGTTGGTCGGTTGGTCGGTTGGTTAGGTTAGGTTAGGTTAGGTTAGGTTAGGTTAGGTTAGGTTAGGTTAGGTTAGGTTAGGTTAGGTTAGGTTAGGTTGGGGTGCTTCGGGCGGAAAACCTCCTCGTGTGCCCGGTCGTTTGAAGGCTTTGCTTCTGCCGTCTGATCTTTGATCAGGCGGTAGCGGCGGGCTGACAAGCGATTCGGGACGGTGCACCCTGGGCGACAGCGAATAACTCCCTGATAGTCGGGGTCTTGTTCGTTGTTGGCCAATATTCTGCCGAGTGGAAGTGCGGTCCAGCAATGGGCTGCGCTCGTGTGGTGGGCACTCTCCCCGTCTGCTTTCAGACGGAGGGTAGGAGTGCGTCTTCGCGCGGCGTTCCGTTGTCATGCGGAACGTCGGGCAACTCGTTACCCCTTTTGGGGCCGAGGGCACCGACTCATTCGTGGGCGGTGCTGCGAGGAAGAAAACCTCAATAAAAAATAACCCCAATCCCACGCAGTCTGGCGTGCTGCGAAAAGGGATGAGTGTCGGGAGGGGAATCCCGTTCCGAGCGCCTGGGGGGGAATATCGGGAATAGGGACCTCACCCTACAAAGGAAACTATGATATGGCGACTCGAAAGAATACTTTACCCCAGGAGGGTACCAGCATTGCTGGAGAATCCCTCCCTGCGTCTTCGGACGCAGGCTGCCCCACCGTATCTGGGGGGGGCACGAACCGCCAGAGGGACGAGAGTCCCTCTCATAACCAAACGATGTCGCAGCTAGAAGCTGGCTCAGTATCGGACACGGGGTCCTGGATGAGCGTGGAAAGTCGGACGGACGAGCGGCGGCGCCGTAAAAGGAGCCATAATCCGAATTCTGGATCGGATTCCGATACGGCTGTGAAAGTGCAGGCTCGGTCGGCCGGAAAAAAGGGTGGGCGCCCAAAGGCGGCCCCAACGATGACTGCCGTGGCAAGACGGCAGCTCGCGGCTACTAGAAGGGAAGAAGCCGAAAAAGTCGTGGCGGACATGGCCAAACGTATGTTGGCCAAAAAAGTAACGGAGGGGCTGAGCTCTCCCGACGAGGGCCGCTTGGCTGGTGCCCTTAGGGACCAGGCGGATGCTAGCATCGAGGTCATCCGTCACATTGCGTCCAACTCTGGTAACCTTAAGGGTACCTTTGTGAAGGGCCTTAAGGAGGCTGCCTCAACCATTGAGGAAGCCGTGGTGGCCCTTGTCGGTAGAACCTCCAACGAGGAGACGGAACGGCTCCAGGCCGTCAATGCACGCCTGGAAGCCAAAGTGGCGGCGCTACAGCGCGAAATGAAGGAGCTGCGGGCTATGGTGGAACAGTCCACACGGGCTGCACCAGCGGCAACGATGGACACGCGGCAGGAGGCTGATGAGGCGCAAAAGCGCCTCATCCTGGATACAATGGGCCCTGTTATAAACGCCCGTTTTGAGGGCATCCAGAGCCGCCTCCTGCCAGATCCTGTGCGACGACCTTCGCTGGCGGCTGACCGGCGCATCTCTACCGCTGCTGCGGCGGTTTCTGACATGCTGTCGGATGAAGATGATGACGAGGAGCCTCCGCAGATGAGCGTGAGCCCCGTCACAAATAGTACGGCGCAGTGGCGGAAATCTCCGCCTAAGCCCACCCCTGAGCCCAAAAAGGGCAAAAAGGGGCAAAAGGGCAAAAAGGGAAAGGCGCGAGTGGAGCTTCCCCAGCCTGAACCGACGCCGTCAACATCGGCCGTCGCACCCCCGGTAGTTCCGAAGCCGCCTGCTAAGGCGGCAACGTCGAAGCAGCTGGCCAAAAAGACGGCGCCTTCTCAGGCGGCGCCTAATGCCGCAACAAAGGGCCCAGCGCCGCGCACGCTACCTCCGGCACCAGCGTCCATGGATACGCCTTGGACGGAGGTAGCGCGACGTGGCGCCAAACGCCAAAATAAACAGGCTGCCGGACCTGCTGGCCAAACTGGCCCGGCTGGTCCTCAGGCCGCCCGCAACATTGCTGGGCCTAGGCAGGCAAACGCCAGGCCACTGCCCAAACTGCGCCCCCCGCGCTCGGCTGCTGTGTTGATAAAGATACAGCCCGAAGCGGAGAAGCGGGGGACCACCTACGCGCAGGTGATGGCCTTGGCCCAGCAGAAGGTGGACATCGGGGAGCTGGGCATCTCCGGTGTCAAATGGAAACGGGCGGCTACCGGTGCCCGCATTTTAGAAATTGCGGGCGCCGAGAAGGAGGCCAAGGCCGACACCCTGGCCTCGAAGTTAAGGGAGGTCATAGACCCCCAGATGGTGGAGGTGTCCCGCCCGCAGAAGTGTGCGGAGTTGCGCGTGCTCGGGCTATGCGACTCAGCAACCCCGGACTTGGTTCGTAGCGCGATCGCCCGGGTTGGCCAGTGCCCCGAGGCCGAGGTCAAGGTCGGAGAAATCCGAGACGGCCACGGTGGCACTCGCACAGCCTGGGTTCGGTGCCCAGTCGTGGCGGCCAAACGGCTGACCAGCGGCCAGCGGCTCCTAGTTGGTTGGGTGTCGGCGCAAGTAAAGCTGCTGCCGACTAAGCCTCTGCAGTGCTACCGCTGCCTTGAGGTAGGCCACGTCAGTCAGACGTGCACTGCGGAGGCTGACAGGAGCACGCTGTGCTACCGCTGCGGCAAGCCGGGCCATAAGGCCGCCCAGTGCACGGCCGCAGAAGCCAGCTGCGTGCTGTGTGCTGGGGCCGGCAAGCCGGCAAAGCACCGGGTTGGGAGCGCATCATGCCCGAGCGCGCGCAAGAAACGAGGAGGGAGGCGTAATGCGTCCGTGGCCACGGCCCAGACGCAGCCCGCCCGTACGGCTCAGGACGCCGAGGAGATGGAGACGGCGGCCACCTAATAAGTATGGCCCAAAAGTTTCTCCTGGCGAATATCAACCACTGCGCCAGGTCTCAGGACCTGCTTTCTCAGTGCATGGCGGAGTGGTTGATAGACGTGGCGGTGGTCGCTGAGCCGTACTATGTCCCTCCACGGGACAATTGGTTGTCGGACCGGGATGGTCTTGTGGCCGTCGTGTCTTCGGCGAGTTCTTCGCCTCCTAGGGATATCGTGCGTGGCCATGGAATGGTCTCGGCTCAACTGGGCGACTTAGTTGTCATTGGCGTTTATTTCTCGCCCAACCGTCCGCTCAGTGAGTTTGAGGCCTTCATGGCCGAGCTCGAGGCGCTTGTCCACAGGTGCCACCCTCGCCCGGTACTTGTTGCTGGGGATCTCAACGCCGAGTCAACGGCGTGGGGATGCCCGGCAACCTTTCGTCCGGGAGACCCTCGTCGGTTGCGAGGGCTGGTCATCGAGGAGTGGCTCATCACCGTCGGGCTGGCCGTGTTAAACCGGGGCTCAGTTCCAACGTGCGTGCGCCCGCAGGGCTCTTCTATCGTGGACGTTTCGTTCGCGAGCCCTGCGTTGGCGCGCCGCGTGCAGAGCTGGAGCGTAGTGGAGGACGCGGAGACGCTCTCCGATCACCGCTTCGTGCGGTTCGATCTCTCTGCGTCCTCGGTCGCTCCGAGTGGCACAAACTGGGCCCCGAACGAGGTCGGCCCACGGTGGCAGCTGAAGCGCCTCGACAAAGAGCTGCTAGAGGAGGCGGCCATTTTACAAGGCTGGTTCCGTGCGCCGGTAAGTGTGGTGGTTGAGGACGAGACCGAGTGGTTCCGGGGTGCAATGACTGCTATCTGTGACGCGTCTATGCCCCGGTCCAGTACTCGTCCTCCCAGGCGGTGGGTGTATTGGTGGTCGCCGGCACTCACGCAGTTGCGGGAGGCCTGTTGTGAGGCTAGACGCCAATACGCCCGATACCGGAGAAGACGGCGCCGGGACGACGCTGAAGAAGCCGCCTTGTGCACGGCCCTAGTGGAGGCGAAGAACGCGCTGAAGAACGCGATTGCGGCCGCAAAGGAAGCGGCAAGGGAGGAACTGCTGGCCACATTGGACCGCGATCCATGGGGACGGCCGTACCGGCTCGTCCGTAACAAGACTCGTCCGTATGGCGTCCCCCTGACGCAGAGTCTCGAGCCGCAGTTCCTCGAAGAGGTGATTGCCACTCTGTTCCCGCAGGGAGGGGCAATCGAACCCCCCAGCATGGCTCCTCCATCGGTGCCACGGAGCGAGGACCGAGAAGAGATCCCGGAGATAACCCGGGACGAACTGCGCGCAGGTCTGGAAAGATTGCGCGCAAGGAATGTCGCCCCGGGTCCAGATGGTGTGCCGGGAAAGGCGTTGGTCCTCGCTCTAGGTGCAGTAGAGGCCCTGGAGGAGCGACTGAGGGGGCTCTTCAACGCCTGTCTCGAGCAGGGGAAGTTTCCCAAGGCGTGGAAAGCGGGACGATTGGTCCTGCTGAGGAAAGAGGGACGACCGGCGGATTCCCCGTCTGGGTTTCGTCCTCTAGTCGTGCTCGATGAGGCTGGCAAATTGCTGGAAAGAGTCACTTGTGACCGCCTTGTCGAGCACCTCGAGCGAGTGGGTCCAAACCTCGCGGACTCCCAGTACGGGTTCCGCCGGAAGAGGTCCACCATCCACGCCATTCTGAGAGTGAAGTCCATGGCGCAGGATGCGGTCTCCCAGGGTGAGGTGGTCGTGGTGGTGTCTCTTGACATCGCCAACGCCTTTAACACCCTCCCCTGGCCTTGCATCTTGGAGGCACTCCGCTATCACGGGGTGCCACCATACCTGCGCCGGCTCATCCAGGACTACCTCTCAGAGAGGAGGGTAGTGTTTCCTGCTCGAGACGGATGGAAGGAGTGCGCAATGACGCGCGGTGTTCCACAGGGTTCCGTCTTAGGACCGCTCCTGTGGAACATCGGGTATGACTGGGTGCTGCGGGCGGTCAATCTTCCGGGCGTCGCGGTTATCTGTTATGCCGACGACACGCTCGTGACCGCCCGTGGTACAACATTCCGAGAGGCGTCATTGCTGGCGACTGCGGGAGTAGCGCAAGTGGTGCGCCGAATCCGCCGGCTGGGTCTGGAGGTGGCCCTTCAAAAATCCGAGGCGTTGTGCTTCCACGGCCCTCGGAGGGGGCCTCCGCCAGATTCTAGCCTTGTGGTTGGCGGTGTTCAAATCGCCATCAAGCCGACGATGCGTTACCTTGGCATCGTCCTTGATGGCAGATGGAATTTTGGCGCCCACTTTGCGGCGTTGGTGCCGCGTGTTATGGCGGCGGCTGGTGCGCTGACGCGGCTCTTGCCCAATTTGGGAGGGCCGGAGGCGTCCTGCAGGCGGTTGTATTTGGGGGTCGTGCGATCCATGGCCCTCTATGGAGCCCCAGTATGGGCAGAGGCCCTGAGCAACCAAAATATCGCCCTCTTGCGGAGACCGCAGAGGGTGATGGCGATCAGGGCCGCAAGGGGATATCGCACGATCTCCGCGGAGGCAGCGTGCGTGCTGGCCGGTAGTATACCCTGGGACCTGGAAGCTGAGATCCTCGCCACCCTTTTCAGGTGGCGAGAGGAGGCACTGGCCCGGGGTCATCGGCCGGCACCCAGAGAGATCGCAGGACGCCGCAACGAGCTGTGTCAGCGCGCCATCGAGGCGTGGAGCCAGAGGCTGGAGCAGCCCACTGCTGGGCGTAGGACCGTCGATGCAGTCCGTCCAGTCTTGGGTCAATGGTTGGCGAGGCAGCACGGCTCCCTAACCTTCCGCTTGACGCAGTTGCTCTCCGGGCATGGATGCTTTGGAGGGTACCTGTGTCGCATAGCGGGACGGGAGCCGTCGGCCGTTTGCCACCATTGTGACGGATGCCTGGACGAGGACGCCCAGCACACATTGGAAGTCTGCCCAGCCTGGGCAGTTGACCGCGCCGAACTATGCGCGCTCGTGGGGGACGACCTCTCGCTGCCGACCGTGGTCAAATGCATGGTCGACAGTGAGACGTCGTGGACAGCGGTGCAGGCCTTTGCGGAGTGCGTCATGCTCCGCAAAGAGGCGGCGGAGAGAGAGCGCGAGGACACAACTGACCTCGCCATCCGCCGCCGGCGCACAGGGCGCAGAAGGCGGGCTTATGGCCTGCACCATCTGCCCCCGTAACAAAGACCGATCGGGTGGCGGATACGGGAATCCGCCATCCGGCTTAACGGTCCGGGTTGAAAGGCGCACGAGTGTCATGTGCGCCTTTACCGTCGCAGGTAGAGAGTAGTCCTGCTGGCCGCTCCGACCCTCTCGCAAAGAAGAGGCTGTTTGTTGAGCGTGCCGTGCCGAGGCCGCCGAGGTAGCGGCTGCCGCGCTGGGACCATGGGCGAGAATAGCCCACAGTCTCGGCCATATGCGGTAGGCGATGACACCGGGGTGTTTTTAGTGGGTTCAAGCCCCACACACCCGCTCTGCTGTCCCGCGCAGAGCGGTACGGTGCGAAGGCATTTTCACCCCGACAAAAAAAAAAAAAAAAAAAAAAAAAAAAAAAAAGGTTAGGTTAGGTTAGGTTAGGTTAGGTTAGGTTAGGTTAGGTTTTTTTTTTTTTTTTTTTTATTAATACATCTCCAACGTAATCGGAGTATGTTTCTACTCTATTTTTATTCTTTTATACAATTTCTCGCAGGTATTTCTCTCGCACTTTCATGCCTCATTCTTCATCTGGTTCTCTTTATGCGGGTGAGAGTCCCATATACGTTTTGTCTTCATTCTATTCTTTTACTTTAGTCTTTCTGGTACATATATACAATATATATATATATATATATATACATATATAAATCATAATATACAAATATATTTTTCAATTTTATTACATCCTATTTTATTTACGTTTTGTTTCTTTTGTTAACTATTTCTATAATTGTTCGACAATAATTTAAAAATTCAAATTTTTCTTTACTAACAATGATATCTTTTATATTTTCTAATTTTAATTTACAGTTAATTTTATGCTCTAAGTCTTGTCTCCTGGCTCCGAAGATCGGACACTCTATTATTATATGCGGTATTGTTTCCTGCATTTCGGGGTCGCAAATACAAGACGGGCTATTTTTTATTTTGAATCTGTGGAGGTACTGGGCCATCCCTCCGTGGCCGGTGAAAAGCTGAGTAATCAGACCACTCGGCTCTATCTCTCGGATCACCTTGTAGGCATTGGCAGCGTCGGGAAAGAATAGCTTTGTCGTTGTGGCCGTTTCACCCTTCTTGTACCTTTCGTTTCATTTCTGCGTTGATTCCATACGGATCATACGCTTGACGTACGATACTGGGCACAGGTCATAGTGTGCTTTCCTTTTGGTGTCTCCAGCGGCTTCTTTTGCTAGTTGGTCCGCTCTGTCGTTCCCCTCCAAACCCGCGTGTGCTTTGATCCAAAACAAGGATATTATTTTGTTCTGTGTAAAGATGTCTTTGACATTTTTCCTTGTTTCTACAGCTAACGGGTGGAGTGAACCTGGGTTTGTTACGGTCTGCAGTGCGGACATGGAGTCGCTGTAGACACCAAAGCTACTCGCATTATGTTTTTTGGCTCTTCTCACCGCTTCGCAAATCGCCAAGAGTTCTGCCTGGTATACGGTACAGTAGGATGGTAGACAAAGTTTGACGGTTCGGGTTTCGGCTTGTCCTGTCCATATAGACAGGGCTGCCCCGACCCCCCCGTCAATCTTGCTACCATCCGTGAAAATTCTAACTTGGTAATCGCTATTTGCGTCAACTTGCTCCTGGTCGACCAGGCATTTGAACTCAAGGCTGATTTGTTCGGCGGGGTGAGGAGCATCAGTGGCTATTGCCATCCGTTCGATCTCCCTGTCCCCCAGTCCCGGCGGACGTATCCCCCTCTTGATCTCATAAAGCAAGGCGGCCTCCTTTACTCTGAGATCAAGAGGAAGAAGGCCAGCTAACAGGAGCGCCGAGTTCAGGGAGACCGTTCGGTAGGCCTTACATATTTTTTGGGCTAGGCCCCTCTGCACAGTTGCCAGTGCCTTCTGCACGCCAATTTTGTCCGCTGCCGGTGCCCACACACTGGCCGCGTAAAGGACAATGGGCTCCACCGTGGCTGTGTAGATGATTCTTATGACCTCGGGTTGTAGGCCCCAGCTTGCCTTGGCTGCTCTACTCAATTGTTTATAGACACCAATTGCTTTGCGGCAGACGTTTGCGACATGTGTGTTAAATGTCATCTTGCTATCCACGGTGACACCTAATATTTTGATTTCATTGGCCATGGAAATGCTTTCCCCGCCCATGCTCAGCCGCGGGGTGTCATATTTCAGCTTCCTTGTAATTACCATAGCGCTGGTTTTATGGGGCGCAAACTTAAGCTTATTATTGACACCCCACCGCCGGACATGTTCGAGGGCCGCATTTGCACGCGCCTCTATCTCTAATGCCGTTTCACCGTCGAAGATCAGGACAACATCGTCCGCAAACGCCTGACAGTACGTCCCAGTGGAGTCCAGACTTCTCAATAGGGAATCGAGCACTAAGTTCCACAGGATAGGTCCTCCAATGGAACCCTGTACGCATCCCTTATTGGTGTCTCTGCTTGCTTCTGATCCGCCATATCTAACTGTTACTTTTCTGTCGGTTAGGTAACTATTTATGAGCCTTCTGATACCAACTGGGCACCCCTCCTCAGCCAATCTCACCTTTATTGCTGGCCACCATGCATTGTCGAAGGCTCCCTCTATATCCAATGAAACCACTGTGACCATTTTCTTTTGGTCAAGTTTACTACGAATATGTTTCATTAAGGTATAGAGGGAGTCTTCGGTGCTTTTTTGTGGCATGAAGCCGTATTGGTTGTTGCTTATTCTGGGTAGGAGGTGGTGCTTTAGTCTGTTCATGACCATCTTTTCATTTATCTTGCCCATTACTGACAGCAAGCCTATCGGTCTAAGGGATTTTGGGGTCGTATAACTGTCTTTCCCGGGCTTCTTTAGGACCACCACTATTGCCTCTTTCCAGGGCTGTGGGAAGTAGTACAGCTCCAGGCATTTATTAAGCAGTGATAGAAAGATGTCCGGATCACTCTCAATCGCGTTTCGGCATATGTCCGCAGTAAAGCCGTCTTTTCCTGGCGCTTTCTTTTGGTTGAAGGACTCGCTAGCTCGCCTTAGTTCCAGCATTGTGAATGGAGGCTCGCAAGAGTTTCCTTGCTCGTCTTCATTCGCTTTGTCGGCTTTTAATCGGACCTGTGCATGGTGCTCACTCTCGCCTATGTCCGAATCCCTTGGATAGAAGGTATCGGCCAGAAGCGAGACCGAGCCCGCCATGTCCAGGGGCTTTCCGTCTTTTTCCAGCGGTAGGTCTTCTCCTCTCTTAGTAACCCTTCCTATGACCCTATATATCCCTTCCCAAACGCCTTCTTTATCTTGTTTTTCGCAAAATTCTTTCCAGCTGTTGACCTGTGCCTTGGCTGCTCTTTCCTCATATGCTTTTTTACTTTCCAGGTACTCCCCGACGACCTTCGCTCTTCTAACTGGGGCTGCGCAACGGATTCTGCGCTTCCTAGTGGCGACTTCGTGCTTCATCTTTGCGAGTTCTTCGGACCACCACGGCAAGGTAAGTTTTTCTCTAGTTTTCTTTTTAGGTATTGCGTGCTCACATGCAGCAGTGATGGCTTCAGTGTATTTTTTGATCAATTCCTCTATCTGTTCGGTAGACTGTGCGTTTCTGACTGTTTCGATGGTTATGTCTTTTTCCTGCGTGGTTTGTTTTATCTTTTCGCGGAACTCGGACCAATTCGCCTTCTTTGTATTGTAAATTCGTGTTGTTCTTTCTACATGTATTCCAATTTTCCTTTCTGTATATATGTTGAATTGAATACCGTTGTGGTCCGCTGTTGTAAGACTCTCATCCACGCGCCAATCATCTACCAGGTCCAGCAAGTTCGTTGCACACGCCGTAATGTCAACGAAACTAGTGTAGCGTTTACCCCCCCGAATAGTGTCAAAGGTCGGAATTTCTCCCGTATTTAGTACAGTTAAATCAAGTTCTTCGAAGGCCGCCAGGACTGTTTCCCATCTCTCTTCCGTGAATGGACTTCCCCACCAGGAGCTTTTTGAATTTGAATCCCCTGCGATCACTAGGTTGTTGGTACCTACTTTGTTTTTTATTTTTGTGAGATGTTCGAGGTAGGGGTCTAGTGGTAATTCTCCCTCAAAGTAAAAGGAGACAAACGTGATGTTCCACTTCCCTTTTTTTATCCCTACTACCGCAATGTTGTTGGTAGTAAGTTCTGGGTATTGCGTGACGCTCAAGGATTGGTCGAATATCATAATCGCAGCTTTCACAACTCCCTCTTTATTCCCGGTGTTTTGGAACACCCGCATCCCTCTAGCTCCTTTTACCTCTCTTCCTGCTCCAATGTAGGGCTCTTGCAGCAGCGCTATCGCTATTCCCCTTTTTTCGGCCTCCACAAATATTTCATTTGTGGCTAACCTTTTGCGTTGAAGATTTGCTTGCGCCACTCGATAGTGGATTTTCTTCTCCTGGCTGCCCTTAGCAATACGCTACAGTTGAGCGGGCCAATGCGTCCCACTTCCTACGTATGGGGCAGGCCATACTGAAGGCGTTATGCGCCGTTTGCTCTAGCTCAGCTTTGAAGCAGTTGTGACATTTCGGGGGCTCTCTTGCCAACCATTCGGCGCACTCGGTCCTCATGTGCGGACCACCGCAGTGGCTACACAGGTCCGCCGGTTCACTGCAAAAGCGCTTGCTATGGCCGTAGCCTAGACAGCGAGTGCACTGGACCAGCGGTGACTGGTCCTCCACCTCTATCGTCTGCAGATCTATTTGTACTGCAGCTCTTGCGGTCGCCCTTTGCCAAATAGTTGGCGCGACGCTCATCACGATGTGGTTTGTGTGAGGATTTCTCGCCTTGCGCCTGTACTTTATTATTATTCTACTCTCGCTTTCGTCGAGTCCACGTACAATATCCTTATTCTGATTCCTAAACGCTTTTATGACATCCTCGTCCTTATGTACGGAGAGGACTCCTCTAAGCACTAGCTGCGGATCTTTGTTCTCGATGTCCTCGACGTTGAGCTGGGAGTTTTCCTTTTGAAGGCGTTTTTTCAGCTTCTCCCTCTCTTCCTTTGTAGCCAGACCTATGATGACTTTCCTATCTTTGGCCTTCCTCACATTCCGCACTTCGATCCAGCCCTCCTTCGCATCTACGGCGCCTCTTACCTTGCTCAACACTTCCTCTCCTGTTTCCGTCTCATCAACGGACGTCACCTTGACGGAGTGGAGCGTGCCGCGTTTGGTGATGGTGCTGGTGTCCCGGGCTTGTCCTGCGGTTACATTGGCGTATGTTGTCATCGCCTCCCCGGCATCCATCAGGGCTGTCACTCTCTCGTTAAACTCCTGTATTTTCCTATTGCTCTCCTCAACCAGTTTCGCGTTTACTTCCAACTGTTTTAACAGTCTGGCCTCTGTCTCTTTCTCCGCTGTAGTTGGCTCGGAGAGCGGGGATTGTGGGGGTATGGGGTTCCCTGTTTTCCGTGACGTCGATGCCAAAACCTCACTTACGGTCATGGCTACAGTTTCTTTTATTTGCTCTAGTGAGGGGGAACGAGAAGAATCTACAGGCTTCTTGAGTGAGGGTGCGGCCGCGGTAATTTTGACAATCATTTGGGTGGCCTTCTGGATCTCCTGCGCAGCGGCGGCGATCATTTTCTTATTATAGGCTGTAACACTTTTGCCTTCGTTTACCGACTTATTAATACTATAAGTTAATTTAGTTACTGCCGCCACATAGGAGTCCATGTGGACCACATCTTCGGCTCGTGCCGGCAGCTCGACTTCGGTGTTTTTAGTTTTTGATTTTGCTGGGACTGCAGGTTTTACAGAGGTAGAGGTGGACTCGGATATGGAAGATGTAGTGGGGTCCTGGCTCAGAGGTGGATTGGTAGATTCCAGTCCAATCTGATCATTAAGAGGAGGCGTTTGGGAGGTTGTCCCGGCCACCGCTGGGATAATTTCCTCGGGAGAGGCATCAACCACAACGGGGCCCGGAGACTCATTTCTGGTCTGCGAAAATGATGACATTTGATCGTCCTTCCTAGTGGGCGACCTTGACACTACCATTTTGAAAACTTATTTTTCCTATATAGGCGTCCGAGTTTACCTGCCTGATGAATTAAGGGTGGGTGGGAAGTCGATTTTTTGCCGAAAATCCTTAATAATTCAGAAACTACTGAGCCGATTTTGATAAATGATACGTCAAACGACGCGGCGTGACGGGAGGCACTGAAAACGAATGTAAACTGAACTACTTTCAAGAGAACATTTTTGGTGATCGAACAAAATGTTGATTTTTGAAACTTTGAAATCACTACAGGAGGCCTGGAGGGCAGATCTTTTGCCGGTTTGCGGCGGAAACGCTACAAATCGACGCGGGGCGGCTAGAGGAAGATGAAATACCAGTACCAGGTAGAAAAAAGTAGAAGATATATATGTTAGGAGCGAAAAACAGCTGTAAAAATGACCAAATTTGAGATATATGCAAATGGGTAAGTATTAGGTGATTTAACAGGTGAAGGTAGGTTCTTTCTATTGAAATACTATTATTTTGGGGTAAGCTAATGGATATATACGCGGCAGCTAAAACAGATTAAGATTCGCGAACACAAAATTTGAAATCGATTTACGTAAACTCGCCTTAGGTAGACTTTTTGATACCTAAATATCAGAAAATCCTTAATAATTCAGAAACTACTGAGCCGATTTTGATAAATGATACGTCAAACGACGCGGCGTGACGGGAGGCACTGAAAACGAATGTAAACTGAACTACTTTCAAGAGAAAATTTTTGGTGATCGAACAAAATGTTGATTTTTGAAACTTTGAAATCACTACAGGAGGCCTGGAGGGCAGATCTTTTGCCGGTTTGCGGCGGAAACGCTACAAATCGACGCGGGGCGGCTAGAGGAAGATGAAATACCAGTACCAGGTAGAAAAAAGTAGAAGATATATATGTTAGGAGCGAAAAACAGCTGTAAAAATGACCAAATTTGAGATATATGCAAATGGGTAAGTATTAGGTGATTTAACAGGTGAAGGTAGGTTCTTTCTATTGAAATACTATTATTTTGGGGTAAGCTAATGGATATATACGCGGCAGCTAAAACAGATTAAGATTCGCGAACACAAAATTTGAAATCGATTTACGTAAACTCGCCTTAGGTAGACTTTTTGATACCTAAATATCAGAAAATCCTTAATAATTCAGAAACTACTGAGCCGATTTTGATAAATGATACGTCAAACGACGCGGCGTGACGGGAGGCACTGAAAACGAATGTAAACTGAACTACTTTCAAGAGAACATTTTTGGTGATCGAACAAAATGTTGATTTTTGAAACTTTGAAATCACTACAGGAGGCCTGGAGGGCAGATCTTTTGCCGGTTTGCGGCGGAAACGCTACAAATCGACGCGGGGCGGCTAGAGGAAGATGAAATACCAGTACCAGGTAGAAAAAAGTAGAAGATATATATGTTAGGAGCGAAAAACAGCTGTAAAAATGACCAAATTTGAGATATATGCAAATGGGTAAGTATTAGGTGATTTAACAGGTGAAGGTAGGTTCTTTCTATTGAAATACTATTATTTTGGGGTAAGCTAATGGATATATACGCGGCAGCTAAAACAGATTAAGATTCGCGAACACAAAATTTGAAATCGATTTACGTAAACTCGCCTTAGGTAGACTTTTTGATACCTAAATATCAGAAAATCCTTAATAATTCAGAAACTACTGAGCCGATTTTGATAAATGATACGTCAAACGACGCGGCGTGACGGGAGGCACTGAAAACGAATGTAAACTGAACTACTTTCAAGAGAAAATTTTTGGTGATCGAACAAAATGTTGATTTTTGAAACTTTGAAATCACTACAGGAGGCCTGGAGGGCAGATCTTTTGCCGGTTTGCGGCGGAAACGCTACAAATCGACGCGGGGCGGCTAGAGGAAGATGAAATACCAGTACCAGGTAGAAAAAAGTAGAAGATATATATGTTAGGAGCGAAAAACAGCTGTAAAAATGACCAAATTTGAGATATATGCAAATGGGTAAGTATTAGGTGATTTAACAGGTGAAGGTAGGTTCTTTCTATTGAAATACTATTATTTTGGGGTAAGCTAATGGATATATACGCGGCAGCTAAAACAGATTAAGATTCGCGAACACAAAATTTGAAATCGATTTACGTAAACTCGCCTTAGGTAGACTTTTTGATACCTAAATATCAGAAAATCCTTAATAATTCAGAAACTACTGAGCCGATTTTGATAAATGATACGTCAAACGACGCGGCGTGACGGGAGGCACTGAAAACGAATGTAAACTGAACTACTTTCAAGAGAAAATTTTTGGTGATCGAACAAAATGTTGATTTTTGAAACTTTGAAATCACTACAGGAGGCCTGGAGGGCAGATCTTTTGCCGGTTTGCGGCGGAAACGCTACAAATCGACGCGGGGCGGCTAGAGGAAGATGAAATACCAGTACCAGGTAGAAAAAAGTAGAAGATATATATGTTAGGAGCGAAAAACAGCTGTAAAAATGACCAAATTTGAGATATATGCAAATGGGTAAGTATTAGGTGATTTAACAGGTGAAGGTAGGTTCTTTCTATTGAAATACTATTATTTTGGGGTAAGCTAATGGATATATACGCGGCAGCTAAAACAGATTAAGATTCGCGAACACAAAATTTGAAATCGATTTACGTAAACTCGCCTTAGGTAGACTTTTTGATACCTAAATATCAGAAAATCCTTAATAATTCAGAAACTACTGAGCCGATTTTGATAAATGATACGTCAAACGACGCGGCGTGACGGGAGGCACTGAAAACGAATGTAAACTGAACTACTTTCAAGAGAACATTTTTGGTGATCGAACAAAATGTTGATTTTTGAAACTTTGAAATCACTACAGGAGGCCTGGAGGGCAGATCTTTTGCCGGTTTGCGGCGGAAACGCTACAAATCGACGCGGGGCGGCTAGAGGAAGATGAAATACCAGTACCAGGTAGAAAAAAGTAGAAGATATATATGTTAGGAGCGAAAAACAGCTGTAAAAATGACCAAATTTGAGATATATGCAAATGGGTAAGTATTAGGTGATTTAACAGGTGAAGGTAGGTTCTTTCTATTGAAATACTATTATTTTGGGGTAAGCTAATGGATATATACGCGGCAGCTAAAACAGATTAAGATTCGCGAACACAAAATTTGAAATCGATTTACGTAAACTCGCCTTAGGTAGACTTTTTGATACCTAAATATCAGAAAATCCTTAATAATTCAGAAACTACTGAGCCGATTTTGATAAATGATACGTCAAACGACGCGGCGTGACGGGAGGCACTGAAAACGAATGTAAACTGAACTACTTTCAAGAGAACATTTTTGGTGATCGAACAAAATGTTGATTTTTGAAACTTTGAAATCACTACAGGAGGCCTGGAGGGCAGATCTTTTGCCGGTTTGCGGCGGAAACGCTACAAATCGACGCGGGGCGGCCAGAGGAAGATGAAATACCAGTACCAGGTAGAAAAAAGTAGAAGATATATATGTTAGGAGCGAAAAACAGCTGTAAAAATGACCAAATTTGAGATATATGCAAATGGGTAAGTATTAGGTGATTTAACAGGTGAAGGTAGGTTCTTTCTATTGAAATACTATTATTTTGGGGTAAGCTAATGGATATATACGCGGCAGCTAAAACAGATTAAGATTCGCGAACACAAAATTTGAAATCGATTTACGTAAACTCGCCTTAGGTAGACTTTTTGATACCTAAATATCAGAAAATCCTTAATAATTCAGAAACTACTGAGCCGATTTTGATAAATGATACGTCAAACGACGCGGCGTGACGGGAGGCACTGAAAACGAATGTAAACTGAACTACTTTCAAGAGAAAATTTTTGGTGATCGAACAAAATGTTGATTTTTGAAACTTTGAAATCACTACAGGAGGCCTGGAGGGCAGATCTTTTGCCGGTTTGCGGCGGAAACGCTACAAATCGACGCGGGGCGGCTAGAGGAAGATGAAATACCAGTACCAGGTAGAAAAAAGTAGAAGATATATATGTTAGGAGCGAAAAACAGCTGTAAAAATGACCAAATTTGAGATATATGCAAATGGGTAAGTATTAGGTGATTTAACAGGTGAAGGTAGGTTCTTTCTATTGAAATACTATTATTTTGGGGTAAGCTAATGGATATATACGCGGCAGCTAAAACAGATTAAGATTCGCGAACACAAAATTTGAAATCGATTTACGTAAACTCGCCTTAGGTAGACTTTTTGATACCTAAATATCAGAAAATCCTTAATAATTCAGAAACTACTGAGCCGATTTTGATAAATGATACGTCAAACGACGCGGCGTGACGGGAGGCACTGAAAACGAATGTAAACTGAACTACTTTCAAGAGAACATTTTTGGTGATCGAACAAAATGTTGATTTTTGAAACTTTGAAATCACTACAGGAGGCCTGGAGGGCAGATCTTTTGCCGGTTTGCGGCGGAAACGCTACAAATCGACGCGGGGCGGCTAGAGGAAGATGAAATACCAGTACCAGGTAGAAAAAAGTAGAAGATATATATGTTAGGAGCGAAAAACAGCTGTAAAAATGACCAAATTTGAGATATATGCAAATGGGTAAGTATTAGGTGATTTAACAGGTGAAGGTAGGTTCTTTCTATTGAAATACTATTATTTTGGGGTAAGCTAATGGATATATACGCGGCAGCTAAAACAGATTAAGATTCGCGAACACAAAATTTGAAATCGATTTACGTAAACTCGCCTTAGGTAGACTTTTTGATACCTAAATATCAGAAAATCCTTAATAATTCAGAAACTACTGAGCCGATTTTGATAAATGATACGTCAAACGACGCGGCGTGACGGGAGGCACTGAAAACGAATGTAAACTGAACTACTTTCAAGAGAAAATTTTTGGTGATCGAACAAAATGTTGATTTTTGAAACTTTGAAATCACTACAGGAGGCCTGGAGGGCAGATCTTTTGCCGGTTTGCGGCGGAAACGCTACAAATCGACGCGGGGCGGCTAGAGGAAGATGAAATACCAGTACCAGGTAGAAAAAAGTAGAAGATATATATGTTAGGAGCGAAAAACAGCTGTAAAAATGACCAAATTTGAGATATATGCAAATGGGTAAGTATTAGGTGATTTAACAGGTGAAGGTAGGTTCTTTCTATTGAAATACTATTATTTTGGGGTAAGCTAATGGATATATACGCGGCAGCTAAAACAGATTAAGATTCGCGAACACAAAATTTGAAATCGATTTACGTAAACTCGCCTTAGGTAGACTTTTTGATACCTAAATATCAGAAAATCCTTAATAATTCAGAAACTACTGAGCCGATTTTGATAAATGATACGTCAAACGACGCGGCGTGACGGGAGGCACTGAAAACGAATGTAAACTGAACTACTTTCAAGAGAACATTTTTGGTGATCGAACAAAATGTTGATTTTTGAAACTTTGAAATCACTACAGGAGGCCTGGAGGGCAGATCTTTTGCCGGTTTGCGGCGGAAACGCTACAAATCGACGCGGGGCGGCTAGAGGAAGATGAAATACCAGTACCAGGTAGAAAAAAGTAGAAGATATATATGTTAGGAGCGAAAAACAGCTGTAAAAATGACCAAATTTGAGATATATGCAAATGGGTAAGTATTAGGTGATTTAACAGGTGAAGGTAGGTTCTTTCTATTGAAATACTATTATTTTGGGGTAAGCTAATGGATATATACGCGGCAGCTAAAACAGATTAAGATTCGCGAACACAAAATTTGAAATCGATTTTTTTTTTTTTTTTTTTTTTTTTTTTTTTTTTTTTTTTTTTTTTTTTGAAAGGACTATGTAGCTAGCTCCAAGTGAGCTTTCGCTACTTCACCGGGCGTTTGAGGTGAGGGCAGAGTGCCCTCAACCTGTATAGACAACATCACCAAAGGGCCCCCAGGAGGGACGGACCTCGGCTTTGGGCGTTGCCTGTGTGCGCAAGGCTTGGAGAGACAGCAAACTCTCATATTGCCTGATGGGCCGCGTATGCGTGCATGCATGCCTGAAGGGCCAATCTGAGAAACAATGGCAAAAGCCTTTAGAGAGCAGCAACTCTCATCTTTTGCCGTATGGGCCGAAAGCTACGTTGCCGGAAGGGCCTATCCTGGGTGCAAGTCACCCGGGACCGCCGGGCGGTCACCAGTAATCGGAGCTAATCCTACTCTACGCACTCTATTCCGGTGGCGAGTGCGACGGGGTCGGATAGTGGGATTCCTCTGGCTATTCGGAGCCGAAGAGGGGTCGGGGCGGGCTTGTGCGATGTCAATAGGATCATCGGGATCGTCAAGTACGTTCCTAGGACGTCTACGACGTAAGGTCGTATCGTGTAAGTTGGGGGAGTAGTTAGCAGCTTGCACTACTAACGGGTTGGGGTGGCGTGCGGCTTTCTCAAAGTAACGCTTGGAGGCGTTTTTGAGATAGCCGCGAATGGATGGGAGGTCTAGGTCACGGTGTAAGTCTGTCATGCGCAAGTACCGGTGGTGACTCGTATTCGTGGCACGGGTGACGAAACGGTTCTGCAATCGTTGCAGCCGATCGATGTGGGAGGGCGCGATATGGGAGAAGACTACGCCGGCGTAGGTCATGATAGGGCGGACGCAAAGCTTATAGAGTGTCAACTTATTTCTAAGTGACATCTTAGCATTGCCTATCATGGGGTGGAGACGGCCTAATACGAAGGCGGCATGGTTGCGGACTTTGGTGATGTGGGGTCCGAAGGTCATCGCGCTATCGAGTACGACTCCAAGGTATTTAGCCTTGCCTGCCCACTGAATGGGCTTTCCGTACAACGATACTGATCCTAACGAGGGGAGTTCTGCTCCGGACATGGTGATTTTTCGACGTGTCACAGCTTGGTTATCCTTTGAGAAAAACACAGCTGTGCTTTTCTCCGGATTAACTTCGATGCGCCACCTCTTGAACCACCCGCCGAGAGCGTCCACGGCGGACTGAAGACGATTCACGATGACCGTTTTAAGGTGATGGGACGTGTAGAGGGCCGTATCGTCGGCGAATAGTGCCACTTCTACATCTGGGGTCTTTGGGATATCGCTTGTGTACAGCGAATAAAGGAGGGGCGAGAGAACAGCGCCTTGCGGGACGCCGGCTCTAATGGGACGGGGGCTCGAGAGGCATCCCTCTACTCTGTACCGAAAAGACCGATTCGACAAAAAGTCTCGTATGATGTGCACGAGACTATCCGGCAGGCCCAAGTTGGTCAACTTGGATATCAAGCCCGAATGCCAGACTTTGTCGAAGGCTTTCGCTACATCGAAGAAGAGTGCTCCCGTAGGACGTCCCCAATTTCTCAACTTGAGAATATGCTCCGTGAGGCGGTGCAGTTGGTGGTGACACGCGTGTTTGGCCCGGAATCCAAACTGTTCGTCGGGGATGAGACTTTTGGACTCTACGTAGTCCTTGAGTCTTTTGAGGATGATCCGTTCGTAGATCTTGCCTATACAGTTCAAAAGACTGATAGGCCGGTAGGAGGAGGGGTTCTTCAGGTCTTTGCCTGGTTTAGGGATCCCGATCACGATTGCTTCTTTCCAGGCGGCTGGAAAAGTGCAATTTGCAAGACAAGCATTGAAGATGCTTACGAGCAGGAGGAGGAGGGTCTGTGGGAGGCATTTGAGCACTCCGTTCGAGAGTCCGTCAGCGCCGGGCGCTTTCCGGGGTTTGAGATCGCGGATGATTGACTTCACTTCGTCAAGTGTCGTCGGGGCAAGGGGGGTATTCGGTGGGATCGTCTTAGAAGCCACGAAGCGTTCTACGTGCGATTCCACCTCGCGAAGGTGATCGGGGTCTACTGGCTCACGACTAGGGGAGCATTGGCTCTCCAGGCTGTCTGCTAGGCATTCAGCTTTTTCATCATCATCGAAGGCGATGGAGCCGTCTGGACGTGTGAGGGGGGGAGTGGCCGCAACCGTGTCGGTCTTGAGGCTTCTGGCTAGTCGCCAGTATGCCTGGTGGGAGGGCGTCATCTCGGCAAGGAGATCGCCCCAGCGTTCGTTCCTAATTTCCGCGATGCGTTCCTTGACTCGCCGTTGCAAGAAACGAAGGTGGGCACGGGCCTCTTCGGTGGGATAATTGTCATGTAAGCGTGAAGCGCGATTCTTCTCTGTCAACAGCTGCCGCATATCCTCGGGGAGCTCCATTCTGTGGGTGGGATCCACTGAAGGGACTTCCCGAGAGCATTCCTTGTAGGAAGCTTGCAGGTGGCTGGTGAGAGAGGAGATTGCGCTGTCAGTGTCGTCAGTCGTGGTGATTATGTCAGGGATTGCATCCAAGTGCGGTGTTGGCTGGTTGATAACTTTTCCAAGTTTCTTCCAGTCAGTCACCGTCCTTGTATGCACTATACGTCCGTTGTCTGTCGGTCCTAGTTGTAACACTACAGGTCGGTGGTCGGAGGAGATGTCAGGGTGGACCTCTACTGAACACACCTGAAGGGTGATGTTCTTAAGGAGGGCAATGTCAAGAACGCTGGGGTTTTGTCCCTCTTGAGTGGGGTAACGCGTGGGAGCTAACGTGGCCACAACGTCGAAATCTAGTTCGTCATGGAGACTCTCTAGGATTAGTCCGTTGGGCGAGTTCGTGACAGAGTGCCAGCGAACTGACTTGCTGTTAAAATCTCCAGCCAAAATGGTAGAGTTTGACAGCGAGAAGAGGGATTCGAGGTCGCTACGGAGCAACGTCTTTTTGCAGGGGAGGTAAATCGAGGCGATGTTGATAGGCGCATGACCGGTCATGGCTATCCGGAGGAGGGAGCACTCGATATTTGTAAGAGCTGGGGGGTCCAGCTGGGTGCAGTGAAGTGACCTTTTGTAGTAGATTACTGTTCCGCCCTTTTGGGTGCGTAATCTGTCATTACGGATGATGTTGTAATTCGCAATCCGAGGATTGCGATGGTGGGGCTTCAAAAAGGTCTCTTGTGCAAGGAAAATGTCCACCTGATGTGTTGTAAGAAACTCCTGGATGAGGGGTTTCACATCGGTGAATTTGCCGTTCGCGTTGTAGTACGCGATAGTGAGGGAGCGGGGTTTGATTCTCTTATTGAGACTACCCATATTAACGCGAGGGGAAGTAACGCGCGAGGAAGGGCGCGTTTTCTAATCTTTCCATTAGGAAACGGTGTTGGAATACGATTTCCAAGATCGCGTAAGCGTCGCCGTTTGTCTCGAGAATGGCGTGACCCATTTCGAGGATCTCGGCGCGGTCCTCACGTGTTTCTCGCGCAATGTCGAGAACCACTCCGAAGGCCAGAGTGTCCTGGTCCCGGCTAGCCGGAGGAGCGCTGTGGCGCATCAGAGGTGGGGGCCTGCTGGGGGGAGCGCGGTTCCCCGTTGGAACCTTTGGGGCTTCTGAGCGAGACACCGGCTGTCTCTGCTTCAGAGGGGGGAAGGCAGCTTGGCTGCTCATAAGGGGTTGGGGGGCGGTGGGCGCCGGCGCCTGGGGGGCACGATTTGTGCGTGTTTGGGGGGCAGCATTTTGCGAGGATTTTGAGCCCCAGGCGTTCCTGCTCGCTTTGGGGGCTTTTGAGCACCCCCGCCAGTTGGCGGGGTGGCCTTCCTGCCCGCAAAGTACGCAGGCCGCCTGAGTCTCGTTCTCCGCACTGCGGACTCTTTCACAGTCCGCTGTGCCGTGATCCCCCAAACACTTCACGCATCTGGGATGGGCATGACAGTTACGGGCCGAGTGCCCGTAACATTGGCAGCGGTGGCATTGACCGATAATGCCACGCTTGTGGGGGGGCTCGACTTTAAACGAGGTTAGCCCAGCGCACGACGAGATTTGGAAAATCCCCTTACCTTCCGGTGTGTTGTCTAAGACAACTAGCACCATTGGGTACGGGGTTTTCTTTTTCCCGTACATGCGGTGGACCTCGTTTACGGGGAGTGACTGAGAGACAAGGGTCTCTTTTACATATTCGACCGAAGTCGAGACGGGGATGCCCTTAATGACCGCCCTGAGTTTGCGGTCCTCAGGTAGGCCGAATGAGTGCCAAGGGATTTGGCGCTCGTTAAGGAGGCGGGTGAGGGAACGGTAGTCCTCCATGGACTTGACATTTATGTCGATATTACCGTCACGGTTGGTGGACGCGCGCGTGTATTGCACCTTTTGTGCATTTAGCGAGCGGGAAAGCGGTTCCCACTGCTTAGGGTCGCGTAGGACCACCATCGGAGGTGGTCGGGGCTTCCTTCCGGTGGAAGATGGGGCGGGCTGGGAGGGAGTCTTCGCGACGGATGAGCCGTTCGCGGTTTTAAGTGCCTTAGGGGCAGGCTCTTTCTCGGAGCCCTTCGCCTTACGCTGGCGCTTTGCTCCGGTGACGACGGTGTAATCGTCGTCGTCGGAGCATCGCGACTGCTCTGGCTCGGGGTCCTGTCCAGAGGGGGGCGTCTGCTGGGAGGCTGTCTCCGTCTCCATATCTTCGGACTCGAGGACAGTCTCTAAGGTTGCAGATGGGTATCGTGGTTCGAAGGGCTGAGCGGCGGTCTCAGCCGGGTCATCGGGATAATAGTAATCGGTCTCATCCACGGGGAGGCCGTCGTATCTATTTCCGGGGAGGGCGGTCGCGGTCGCGGTCGGAGAGGGGGAACCCGGGGCAGAAAATACCACGGGGGATCGGGGACGCGTCACGTCTGAAGACCCATCGGTGATGAGATCCTCGCGAGCGATGCCGCGGGCGATACGAGCACGGTACTTGCGCTTGTATGCGTTATAATCCTTCCTAAGAGAAGGATTGTTGATTACGAACTCTTTGAGGAGTTCGTAATCGGAGGGGATGGCAGCCATTACGAAGGCCGCATGGAGGGTTCGCGTTGGGGTAAAAACGTGGCCCTAATGAACCTAACGTCTCTGAGGGGTGAACTCAGAGCCCTAACGCCCTATCCTCTGTTGGGTGGCGCAGAGGGAACCCTACCGCCCTACTTACAAACTACAACGGAACCTGCCTACTAACCGCTGCCAACCTTGATAGTGCAAGCGGGACGAACCTAGGTCTTAACTACCTAACCGATACTCTGGCTTGACTAGGAGATCCCCCAAGGCCAAGTGCTCCAGAGCCCGTCCTGTAGTTGCCGTTACCCTGAAGGGGTAAAGGCTAGCGCCAGGGTCAGCACTACGTAAACTACGAGTGACCCGTATTGGCGTAGAACACCGCAACACGATCACTCGAAGCACGGCCTCGGCTAAAAGCGAGGACTACTCCACCAACGCACAGTGTGTGAAGGTGGGCAAAGAAGGTAGTTGATCGGCAGAAACACTTACGGTCAGTACTTGCCCTGAAAAGGACAGACCGATCCGCGTGTACGCCACGAAGCGCGTTCAAGAAAAGAACACGCGCGTTCTAACGAACACGTGCGTTCTTAAAAAGAACACGTGTGGCGTCGAAGCGTAGACAGGAACCTCGCCGCCCACAGGGTCCAAGTGGTCGACGAGCTGCAGCTGGAACACGAATCGGAGTTAATGGGCTCGATCCCAGGATACGCCTGGCCGAGCAATCGCACTGAGCGTTGGAGCCTGCGATTTCCGCACAGAGCCGACGGGGACAATCACCACGTGGCGATTAAATCACTTTGTGGCCAGAGTCTCCGACAACAATGGGCCGAAACAACAAAACACAAACGGACAGTAGTTCCAATAAATACAGCCTCACAGAGAGAGCGTGCCGCGACAACACGTCTGCTCAGTTCGACTGCACAAACCGGAATGTGAAATCGATTTACGTAAACTCGCCTTAGGTAGACTTTTTGATACCTAAATATCAGAAAATCCTTAATAATTCAGAAACTACTGAGCCGATTTTGATAAATGATACGTCAAACGACGCGGCGTGACGGGAGGCACTGAAAACGAATGTAAACTGAACTACTTTCAAGAGAACATTTTTGGTGATCGAACAAAATGTTGATTTTTGAAACTTTGAAATCACTACAGGAGGCCTGGAGGGCAGATCTTTTGCCGGTTTGCGGCGGAAACGCTACAAATCGACGCGGGGCGGCTAGAGGAAGATGAAATACCAGTACCAGGTAGAAAAAAGTAGAAGATATATATGTTAGGAGCGAAAAACAGCTGTAAAAATGACCAAATTTGAGATATATGCAAATGGGTAAGTATTAGGTGATTTAACAGGTGAAGGTAGGTTCTTTCTATTGAAATACTATTATTTTGGGGTAAGCTAATGGATATATACGCGGCAGCTAAAACAGATTAAGATTCGCGAACACAAAATTTGAAATCGATTTACGTAAACTCGCCTTAGGTAGACTTTTTGATACCTAAATATCAGAAAATCCTTAATAATTCAGAAACTACTGAGCCGATTTTGATAAATGATACGTCAAACGACGCGGCGTGACGGGAGGCACTGAAAACGAATGTAAACTGAACTACTTTCAAGAGAAAATTTTTGGTGATCGAACAAAATGTTGATTTTTGAAACTTTGAAATCACTACAGGAGGCCTGGAGGGCAGATCTTTTGCCGGTTTGCGGCGGAAACGCTACAAATCGACGCGGGGCGGCTAGAGGAAGATGAAATACCAGTACCAGGTAGAAAAAAGTAGAAGATATATATGTTAGGAGCGAAAAACAGCTGTAAAAATGACCAAATTTGAGATATATGCAAATGGGTAAGTATTAGGTGATTTAACAGGTGAAGGTAGGTTCTTTCTATTGAAATACTATTATTTTGGGGTAAGCTAATGGATATATACGCGGCAGCTAAAACAGATTAAGATTCGCGAACACAAAATTTGAAATCGATTTACGTAAACTCGCCTTAGGTAGACTTTTTGATACCTAAATATCAGAAAATCCTTAATAATTCAGAAACTACTGAGCCGATTTTGATAAATGATACGTCAAACGACGCGGCGTGACGGGAGGCACTGAAAACGAATGTAAACTGAACTACTTTCAAGAGAAAATTTTTGGTGATCGAACAAAATGTTGATTTTTGAAACTTTGAAATCACTACAGGAGGCCTGGAGGGCAGATCTTTTGCCGGTTTGCGGCGGAAACGCTACAAATCGACGCGGGGCGGCTAGAGGAAGATGAAATACCAGTACCAGGTAGAAAAAAGTAGAAGATATATATGTTAGGAGCGAAAAACAGCTGTAAAAATGACCAAATTTGAGATATATGCAAATGGGTAAGTATTAGGTGATTTAACAGGTGAAGGTAGGTTCTTTCTATTGAAATACTATTATTTTGGGGTAAGCTAATGGATATATACGCGGCAGCTAAAACAGATTAAGATTCGCGAACACAAAATTTGAAATCGATTTACGTAAACTCGCCTTAGGTAGACTTTTTGATACCTAAATATCAGAAAATCCTTAATAATTCAGAAACTACTGAGCCGATTTTGATAAATGATACGTCAAACGACGCGGCGTGACGGGAGGCACTGAAAACGAATGTAAACTGAACTACTTTCAAGAGAAAATTTTTGGTGATCGAACAAAATGTTGATTTTTGAAACTTTGAAATCACTACAGGAGGCCTGGAGGGCAGATCTTTTGCCGGTTTGCGGCGGAAACGCTACAAATCGACGCGGGGCGGCTAGAGGAAGATGAAATACCAGTACCAGGTAGAAAAAAGTAGAAGATATATATGTTAGGAGCGAAAAACAGCTGTAAAAATGACCAAATTTGAGATATATGCAAATGGGTAAGTATTAGGTGATTTAACAGGTGAAGGTAGGTTCTTTCTATTGAAATACTATTATTTTGGGGTAAGCTAATGGATATATACGCGGCAGCTAAAACAGATTAAGATTCGCGAACACAAAATTTGAAATCGATTTACGTAAACTCGCCTTAGGTAGACTTTTTGATACCTAAATATCAGAAAATCCTTAATAATTCAGAAACTACTGAGCCGATTTTGATAAATGATACGTCAAACGACGCGGCGTGACGGGAGGCACTGAAAACGAATGTAAACTGAACTACTTTCAAGAGAACATTTTTGGTGATCGAACAAAATGTTGATTTTTGAAACTTTGAAATCACTACAGGAGGCCTGGAGGGCAGATCTTTTGCCGGTTTGCGGCGGAAACGCTACAAATCGACGCGGGGCGGCTAGAGGAAGATGAAATACCAGTACCAGGTAGAAAAAAGTAGAAGATATATATGTTAGGAGCGAAAAACAGCTGTAAAAATGACCAAATTTGAGATATATGCAAATGGGTAAGTATTAGGTGATTTAACAGGTGAAGGTAGGTTCTTTCTATTGAAATACTATTATTTTGGGGTAAGCTAATGGATATATACGCGGCAGCTTAAACAGATTAAGATTCGCGAACACAAAATTTGAAATCGATTTACGTAAACTCGCCTTAGGTAGACTTTTTGATACCTAAATATCAGAAAATCCTTAATAATTCAGAAACTACTGAGCCGATTTTGATAAATGATACGTCAAACGACGCGGCGTGACGGGAGGCACTGAAAACGAATGTAAACTGAACTACTTTCAAGAGAAAATTTTTGGTGATCGAACAAAATGTTGATTTTTGAAACTTTGAAATCACTACAGGAGGCCTGGAGGGCAGATCTTTTGCCGGTTTGCGGCGGAAACGCTACAAATCGACGCGGGGCGGCTAGAGGAAGATGAAATACCAGTACCAGGTAGAAAAAAGTAGAAGATATATATGTTAGGAGCGAAAAACAGCTGTAAAAATGACCAAATTTGAGATATATGCAAATGGGTAAGTATTAGGTGATTTAACAGGTGAAGGTAGGTTCTTTCTATTGAAATACTATTATTTTGGGGTAAGCTAATGGATATATACGCGGCAGCTAAAACAGATTAAGATTCGCGAACACAAAATTTGAAATCGATTTACGTAAACTCGCCTTAGGTAGACTTTTTGATACCTAAATATCAGAAAATCCTTAATAATTCAGAAACTACTGAGCCGATTTTGATAAATGATACGTCAAACGACGCGGCGTGACGGGAGGCACTGAAAACGAATGTAAACTGAACTACTTTCAAGAGAACATTTTTGGTAATCGAACAAAATGTTGATTTTTGAAACTTTGAAATCACTACAGGAGGCCTGGAGGGCAGATCTTTTGCCGGTTTGCGGCGGAAACGCTACAAATCGACGCGGGGCGGCTAGAGGAAGATGAAATACCAGTACCAGGTAGAAAAAAGTAGAAGATATATATGTTAGGAGCGAAAAACAGCTGTAAAAATGACCAAATTTGAGATATATGCAAATGGGTAAGTATTAGGTGATTTAACAGGTGAAGGTAGGTTCTTTCTATTGAAATACTATTATTTTGGGGTAAGCTAATGGATATATACGCGGCAGCTAAAACAGATTAAGATTCGCGAACACAAAATTTGAAATCGATTTACGTAAACTCGCCTTAGGTAGACTTTTTGATACCTAAATATCAGAAAATCCTTAATAATTCAGAAACTACTGAGCCGATTTTGATAAATGATACGTCAAACGACGCGGCGTGACGGGAGGCACTGAAAACGAATGTAAACTGAACTACTTTCAAGAGAACATTTTTGGTGATCGAACAAAATGTTGATTTTTGAAACTTTGAAATCACTACAGGAGGCCTGGAGGGCAGATCTTTTGCCGGTTTGCGGCGGAAACGCTACAAATCGACGCGGGGCGGCTAGAGGAAGATGAAATACCAGTACCAGGTAGAAAAAAGTAGAAGATATATATGTTAGGAGCGAAAAACAGCTGTAAAAATGACCAAATTTGAGATATATGCAAATGGGTAAGTATTAGGTGATTTAACAGGTGAAGGTAGGTTCTTTCTATTGAAATACTATTATTTTGGGGTAAGCTAATGGATATATACGCGGCAGCTAAAACAGATTAAGATTCGCGAACACAAAATTTGAAATCGATTTACGTAAACTCGCCTTAGGTAGACTTTTTGATACCTAAATATCAGAAAATCCTTAATAATTCAGAAACTACTGAGCCGATTTTGATAAATGATACGTCAAACGACGCGGCGTGACGGGAGGCACTGAAAACGAATGTAAACTGAACTACTTTCAAGAGAAAATTTTTGGTGATCGAACAAAATGTTGATTTTTGAAACTTTGAAATCACTACAGGAGGCCTGGAGGGCAGATCTTTTGCCGGTTTGCGGCGGAAACGCTACAAATCGACGCGGGGCGGCTAGAGGAAGATGAAATACCAGTACCAGGTAGAAAAAAGTAGAAGATATATATGTTAGGAGCGAAAAACAGCTGTAAAAATGACCAAATTTGAGATATATGCAAATGGGTAAGTATTAGGTGATTTAACAGGTGAAGGTAGGTTCTTTCTATTGAAATACTATTATTTTGGGGTAAGCTAATGGATATATACGCGGCAGCTAAAACAGATTAAGATTCGCGAACACAAAATTTGAAATCGATTTACGTAAACTCGCCTTAAGGTCTTCGCACATTATAACAACTCACCGGCGACTCGACTCTATGCTAGACATTGAAATTTAAGCCCTGTATCGTATGTTCAAGGTTCAATTTCAAAAAATGATTATAAAGTAGTGTACAACGAGTGGCCTACGCATCGTACACTAGAGGTCAACCCCGACACGTTTGTCACGCAATGACCATACGTCGTCCACGCAACGACCACTCGTTGTCCACGTAACGACTATGCGTTTGCGACTGTCGCGTGACGGGCAACCATTTGCCAGCCCACCCGTCCGCCCCGTGCCTTCCCCCCGCCCGCCATCATTCACTATAGAATCGAAGGACGGAGTGCACGTTGGCTGTACACGGTGATATTTTTCGAAAATCATGCAGAAAGAAAAGTTGATAGAAGAAGTGCGAAAATATCCGCTACTATACGACCTTCGTGATCCGAAATATAGTGACGTACATAAGAAGGAAAAGGCATGGAATGAAATCGCTATTGTATTGTCGCAACCAGGTAAGAATTTTTTTCTACTCCGGTACATTTATCTGTTAATTATATAGTCCCGAACACCTATATAAAAGCTAGTCTTATTCAATTGCAAAAAAGTCTATCTAGTCTTTTTTGCAATTGAATTTTGCAAAAACTAACTGTCATATGTGACTATACAACTTCCCGCTCTTAATTATGCGGTATTGCTGTGTTTGTTATATTTAATCCCTAGTCGTAGAAAAAGTTTTGTATGCGACGTTGCATTAACACTCACCACGCCACTCAACATTTTTGAACCCTCTTATACAACTATTACATAAAATACTATTAACATAATTAATTTCTATTTGTGACGTTTTCAGTGTTGGTATTGAGTTATTGATTTTGCCATAATCTACAGAAATTCAGCTATCGAACAAATAAATATGTGTGATTCTAATAGATATTAAAAATAATGTTAAAACTTATAAGTCATTTCATTAAAGTACATTGTTGAGAAAATTTAATTCAACCTGTTACATCCAAAAAGTAGGTATGTTATTGTACAGTTAACAGTACCTACGATTTTCTACTTGGACACTCGAAAAATCTAGGTTTATCGTAAAAATTAGTTTTTTCACATACAGTAATATAAAATCCCAGAATTTACTGATATAAAATATTAAATCTACGTCATATATATTTTATTTTTAGTTTGGGTTTCTGTATGTTATAATAAAGTGCCTTACGTTTATTTAATATAGGTAATCAGTAATAAAATCCCAGCTTAGTATAGAAACTTGTTTAATATTCTTAATAAGCCAATAATATTATAACCAACTTCTTACGATTATTACATATTAATTATCCATGATCTATATTAAATGCTGCCACGGAACTCGTCCTTCGGGAGATTGAAAATAAGTTGCAAACATATCACGAGTTTCAAAAGCAGATGCCGAAGATTCACTTATATCTTCTGGAATTGTACTTAGATTACTTAGTAATCTCTGTTCATCATCATTATTGGCCGAACTCTGCCTTGTGTTGACTTCATCATCGGATGTTATATTATAACACCGCATGACATTGTGTAAAATACACGTCGCAAAGACCACAATATCAACATATTTTGGGTGTAAATGCAAATTCTTATTATAAATTCCAAATTTTTGATATAAGATGCCGAACGCGTTTTCAACTACTCTGCGAGCTCGCGATAAGCGATTATTGTATATTCTTTCCTTTTCTGAAATGCCACTTGAACGTGGATATGGTCGCAATAAATTCCTTTTTAAAGGAAACGCTTCGTCGGCTACAAAAACATGTGGCATTATTATTTCAGTACCAGGTAATGGTGTGTCAGTTGGAATATTAAATGTATTCATTTCAATCGCTCTTCCTAATCTTGACGATGCCAAAATTCCGCCATCACTATTCTTGCCATAGGCCCCTATATCGACAGCTATAAATCTGTATTTATCATCGACGACAGCCATGAGGACGATAGAGAAGTGTTTTTTATAATTAAAAAATAGCGAGCCGCTGCTAGGAGGGGCAATTATGTTTACATGTTTGCCGTCGATGGCACCTATGCAGTTTGGAAAATTCCATTTTTTATTGAAACCATCTGCGATTCTTTTCCAGTCTTCGGTAGTAGGTGTGGGCATGAACTTCTCCTTCATTGTATTTATAATCGCATTGCACACATCTTTTAATATCGACCGGATGGTACTTTCGCCTAACCGAAAGCTTGAACTCATAGTCCTAAATGAACAGCCACTAATCAAGTACCTGAAACAACCAATTTTTCTTTATATTTATATTATTTTGTTACAGCGTCAGAATGTAAGAAGATATGGCAAAACTTAAGGGAATATCATAGAAGAGCCATTAAAAAGAAAGCAACTAAAAGTGGTCAGAGTGCTAATACTAATAAAAAATGGCAATATGAAACTGAAATGTCTTTTTTATTACCACATTATAAAGAACGGTCTACAGTGACGTCAGTGGACAACACAGATGATGAAATGTGAAATTCATACGAATCGGAGTAGCGACGGCTAGTTCGCAATAAGCACCAGTCAAGAGCATCGTTTGTCAAGTATATATCTCAAATTGGAAATATTCAACAATGCAACAAGAAAAGACAGTTGGAACCGGAGCGACAAGGAAAGAAGTTATAGCGGGAAAGAAAGATGGATCTGGTATCAAGACAATCAGCAGGACTATAACGCGAGAACCAAGATGTTACATCACTCATTCGCTATATATGTTAACTTCTGAAAAGAGACGCCTATTTTTAGCTACTACATATAATTTTGAAAACTCATCGGGTGAGGAGTATTTAGTGAATACAGTCTCTATCGGTGATGAACAGACGTCCATTATACCAGACGTTCATCGGTTGGTTTTAATCTCAGGAGAAGGAGTGCACATACCCATTTATCGAACCAGAATACATTATGACATTACATCACAGAGTACAGACTACTCGGGCGTTCTGCATCCTCCTTCGCAAATGGCTAATACTAAACTGGGAGAAAGGATCGTCAGCGTAGTAAGGGTTCAACGAGGCGCCTTCGCTCCAGCAAAGACGTTCGGAATGGGATCCATTAAGAATGAACTCGAGTCTTTAGGATACACGTATATGGCACGCGATAAGAAGAATAGAAACCCGCAAACCCCCGACCCCAGTTCCAGGTCCGCTCCATCGATTGGAAATTTGGTCCCTAAAGCGGATTTGATATTAGCTACGTCCACAGCTCAGGCAGAAGAACGAGAGTGCGTGGATGAACACATGGTCAGTACTCATCACCAGGAGGCTAAAAAAAGAATAACGATGGTGATGATGAAAATAGCTTATCTGCTGCGGAAATTCTTGCCAATGTGACTAATAATGAAGAATCTCAAGACTCGTCAATTATCTCGGAGCGTCCTGAATCTTCGGTGTCTATGTACGATTCATCTAGATCAGTGTTTCCTGACATTCCAAAAACGACAAAACGAAAGAAATTGCAAGAAACAAGTGCATCGGCGGTTTTAATGGAATATTTATTAAAAAAAAAAAACGATGAAGATGGAAAGCAGAATGACGAAATGGATAAATTTTTTTTAAGTATTTCTAGCACAGTAAAAAAATTATCTACCTATAATCAAGCACTTTTAAAGTCAAGAATTTTTAATTTAGTTTCGGAAGCTGAAATACAAGAACTGCAAAATAATCGAAACTATTACTATGATGATTTGTTTGCACCAGGAACTTCTGGCTACACAACTCAAAACCTAAATGCAGGTACTACCGGTAGTAGCTACACAACTCAAAACCTAAATGCAGGTACTACCGGTAGTAGCTACACAACTCAAAACCTAAATGCAGGTACTACCGGTAGTAGCTACACAACTCAAAACCTAAATGCAGGTACTACCGGTAGTAGCTACACAACTCAAAACCTAAATGCAGGTACTACCGGTAGTAGCACCGCTAGCACCCAACAGCAAAATACAACGCCTATGGAAGAATCGAGGGTTGATGGTTCTTCTTAACACAATTAAAGTAAAATTGCTTTGCTTTGATTTATCCTTTAACTTGATATATAAATAAATACATATAAATTATAAAAAAGTTTCTTATTGCTTACCTTAATGTCACTGCCAGCTTTTCTTCCGGTGATACAGCTTCTCTAAATCGCGTGTTTCTTTTGTAGATGTCGTCCTCAATAATATTAAGTATATAATAAAACAAGAATCTCGGCATACGGAAATAGATATAGAATTTTTCTTCGTCATCTAGCAGACGTTTCCGGATATTCCAATATTCCCCTTCTGATTTCCTTTGTCGCAACATATCATGTACCCAATATCTTCTTTTCCTGCTGTTTCGTTCATTTTCATTATCAAATATAATAGCTATAATCGCCAGTTCACTGAATGTAAAGTTCGACATTTCATAAGCAACACGACTTCTTTGGACAAAATTTAACCGAAAACTGAGGTTAGACGAGTTGTCTGTTGAATAACCCACTCGTTGGCACCGCGTTGGCCACTCCTTGACACCGCGTTGTCCACTAGTGACCATTGGGTGGATCAACTAGTTGACTACTCATCGAGAGTGTGAGTAGAGTTGCTGCCGCGTTGGCGTGGAGTTGTTATAATGTGCGAAGACCTTTAGGTAGACTTTTTGATACCTAAATATCAGAAAATCCTTAATAATTCAGAAACTACTGAGCCGATTTTGATAAATGATACGTCAAACGACGCGGCGTGACGGGAGGCACTGAAAACGAATGTAAACTGAACTACTTTCAAGAGAAAATTTTTGGTGATCGAACAAAATGTTGATTTTTGAAACTTTGAAATCACTACAGGAGGCCTGGAGGGCAGATCTTTTGCCGGTTTGCGGCGGAAACGCTACAAATCGACGCGGGGCGGCTAGAGGAAGATGAAATACCAGTACCAGGTAGAAAAAAGTAGAAGATATATATGTTAGGAGCGAAAAACAGCTGTAAAAATGACCAAATTTGAGATATATGCAAATGGGTAAGTATTAGGTGATTTAACAGGTGAAGGTAGGTTCTTTCTATTGAAATACTATTATTTTGGGGTAAGCTAATGGATATATACGCGGCAGCTAAAACAGATTAAGATTCGCGAACACAAAATTTGAAATCGATTTACGTAAACTCGCCTTAGGTAGACTTTTTGATACCTAAATATCAGAAAATCCTTAATAATTCAGAAACTACTGAGCCGATTTTGATAAATGATACGTCAAACGACGCGGCGTGACGGGAGGCACTGAAAACGAATGTAAACTGAACTACTTTCAAGAGAACATTTTTGGTAATCGAACAAAATGTTGATTTTTGAAACTTTGAAATCACTACAGGAGGCCTGGAGGGCAGATCTTTTGCCGGTTTGCGGCGGAAACGCTACAAATCGACGCGGGGCGGCTAGAGGAAGATGAAATACCAGTACCAGGTAGAAAAAAGTAGAAGATATATATGTTAGGAGCGAAAAACAGCTGTAAAAATGACCAAATTTGAGATATATGCAAATGGGTAAGTATTAGGTGATTTAACAGGTGAAGGTAGGTTCTTTCTATTGAAATACTATTATTTTGGGGTAAGCTAATGGATATATACGCGGCAGCTAAAACAGATTAAGATTCGCGAACACAAAATTTGAAATCGATTTACGTAAACTCGCCTTAGGTAGACTTTTTGATACCTAAATATCAGAAAATCCTTAATAATTCAGAAACTACTGAGCCGATTTTGATAAATGATACGTCAAACGACGCGGCGTGACGGGAGGCACTGAAAACGAATGTAAACTGAACTACTTTCAAGAGAACATTTTTGGTGATCGAACAAAATGTTGATTTTTGAAACTTTGAAATCACTACAGGAGGCCTGGAGGGCAGATCTTTTGCCGGTTTGCGGCGGAAACGCTACAAATCGACGCGGGGCGGCTAGAGGAAGATGAAATACCAGTACCAGGTAGAAAAAAGTAGAAGATATATATGTTAGGAGCGAAAAACAGCTGTAAAAATGACCAAATTTGAGATATATGCAAATGGGTAAGTATTAGGTGATTTAACAGGTGAAGGTAGGTTCTTTCTATTGAAATACTATTATTTTGGGGTAAGCTAATGGATATATACGCGGCAGCTAAAACAGATTAAGATTCGCGAACACAAAATTTGAAATCGATTTACGTAAACTCGCCTTAGGTAGACTTTTTGATACCTAAATATCAGAAAATCCTTAATAATTCAGAAACTACTGAGCCGATTTTGATAAATGATACGTCAAACGACGCGGCGTGACGGGAGGCACTGAAAACGAATGTAAACTGAACTACTTTCAAGAGAAAATTTTTGGTGATCGAACAAAATGTTGATTTTTGAAACTTTGAAATCACTACAGGAGGCCTGGAGGGCAGATCTTTTGCCGGTTTGCGGCGGAAACGCTACAAATCGACGCGGGGCGGCTAGAGGAAGATGAAATACCAGTACCAGGTAGAAAAAAGTAGAAGATATATATGTTAGGAGCGAAAAACAGCTGTAAAAATGACCAAATTTGAGATATATGCAAATGGGTAAGTATTAGGTGATTTAACAGGTGAAGGTAGGTTCTTTCTATTGAAATACTATTATTTTGGGGTAAGCTAATGGATATATACGCGGCAGCTAAAACAGATTAAGATTCGCGAACACAAAATTTGAAATCGATTTACGTAAACTCGCCTTAGGTAGACTTTTTGATACCTAAATATCAGAAAATCCTTAATAATTCAGAAACTACTGAGCCGATTTTGATAAATGATACGTCAAACGACGCGGCGTGACGGGAGGCACTGAAAACGAATGTAAACTGAACTACTTTCAAGAGAACATTTTTGGTAATCGAACAAAATGTTGATTTTTGAAACTTTGAAATCACTACAGGAGGCCTGGAGGGCAGATCTTTTGCCGGTTTGCGGCGGAAACGCTACAAATCGACGCGGGGCGGCTAGAGGAAGATGAAATACCAGTACCAGGTAGAAAAAAGTAGAAGATATATATGTTAGGAGCGAAAAACAGCTGTAAAAATGACCAAATTTGAGATATATGCAAATGGGTAAGTATTAGGTGATTTAACAGGTGAAGGTAGGTTCTTTCTATTGAAATACTATTATTTTGGGGTAAGCTAATGGATATATACGCGGCAGCTAAAACAGATTAAGATTCGCGAACACAAAATTTGAAATCGATTTACGTAAACTCGCCTTAGGTAGACTTTTTGATACCTAAATATCAGAAAATCCTTAATAATTCAGAAACTACTGAGCCGATTTTGATAAATGATACGTCAAACGACGCGGCGTGACGGGAGGCACTGAAAACGAATGTAAACTGAACTACTTTCAAGAGAAAATTTTTGGTGATCGAACAAAATGTTGATTTTTGAAACTTTGAAATCACTACAGGAGGCCTGGAGGGCAGATCTTTTGCCGGTTTGCGGCGGAAACGCTACAAATCGACGCGGGGCGGCTAGAGGAAGATGAAATACCAGTACCAGGTAGAAAAAAGTAGAAGATATATATGTTAGGAGCGAAAAACAGCTGTAAAAATGACCAAATTTGAGATATATGCAAATGGGTAAGTATTAGGTGATTTAACAGGTGAAGGTAGGTTCTTTCTATTGAAATACTATTATTTTGGGGTAAGCTAATGGATATATACGCGGCAGCTAAAACAGATTAAGATTCGCGAACACAAAATTTGAAATCGATTTACGTAAACTCGCCTTAGGTAGACTTTTTGATACCTAAATATCAGAAAATCCTTAATAATTCAGAAACTACTGAGCCGATTTTGATAAATGATACGTCAAACGACGCGGCGTGACGGGAGGCACTGAAAACGAATGTAAACTGAACTACTTTCAAGAGAAAATTTTTGGTGATCGAACAAAATGTTGATTTTTGAAACTTTGAAATCACTACAGGAGGCCTGGAGGGCAGATCTTTTGCCGGTTTGCGGCGGAAACGCTACAAATCGACGCGGGGCGGCTAGAGGAAGATGAAATACCAGTACCAGGTAGAAAAAAGTAGAAGATATATATGTTAGGAGCGAAAAACAGCTGTAAAAATGACCAAATTTGAGATATATGCAAATGGGTAAGTATTAGGTGATTTAACAGGTGAAGGTAGGTTCTTTCTATTGAAATACTATTATTTTGGGGTAAGCTAATGGATATATACGCGGCAGCTAAAACAGATTAAGATTCGCGAACACAAAATTTGAAATCGATTTACGTAAACTCGCCTTAGGTAGACTTTTTGATACCTAAATATCAGAAAATCCTTAATAATTCAGAAACTACTGAGCCGATTTTGATAAATGATACGTCAAACGACGCGGCGTGACGGGAGGCACTGAAAACGAATGTAAACTGAACTACTTTCAAGAGAACATTTTTGGTGATCGAACAAAATGTTGATTTTTGAAACTTTGAAATCACTACAGGAGGCCTGGAGGGCAGATCTTTTGCCGGTTTGCGGCGGAAACGCTACAAATCGACGCGGGGCGGCTAGAGGAAGATGAAATACCAGTACCAGGTAGAAAAAAGTAGAAGATATATATGTTAGGAGCGAAAAACAGCTGTAAAAATGACCAAATTTGAGATATATGCAAATGGGTAAGTATTAGGTGATTTAACAGGTGAAGGTAGGTTCTTTCTATTGAAATACTATTATTTTGGGGTAAGCTAATGGATATATACGCGGCAGCTAAAACAGATTAAGATTCGCGAACACAAAATTTGAAATCGATTTACGTAAACTCGCCTTAGGTAGACTTTTTGATACCTAAATATCAGAAAATCCTTAATAATTCAGAAACTACTGAGCCGATTTTGATAAATGATACGTCAAACGACGCGGCGTGACGGGAGGCACTGAAAACGAATGTAAACTGAACTACTTTCAAGAGAACATTTTTGGTGATCGAACAAAATGTTGATTTTTGAAACTTTGAAATCACTACAGGAGGCCTGGAGGGCAGATCTTTTGCCGGTTTGCGGCGGAAACGCTACAAATCGACGCGGGGCGGCTAGAGGAAGATGAAATACCAGTACCAGGTAGAAAAAAGTAGAAGATATATATGTTAGGAGCGAAAAACAGCTGTAAAAATGACCAAATTTGAGATATATGCAAATGGGTAAGTATTAGGTGATTTAACAGGTGAAGGTAGGTTCTTTCTATTGAAATACTATTATTTTGGGGTAAGCTAATGGATATATACGCGGCAGCTAAAACAGATTAAGATTCGCGAACACAAAATTTGAAATCGATTTACGTAAACTCGCCTTAGGTAGACTTTTTGATACCTAAATATCAGAAAATCCTTAATAATTCAGAAACTACTGAGCCGATTTTGATAAATGATACGTCAAACGACGCGGCGTGACGGGAGGCACTGAAAACGAATGTAAACTGAACTACTTTCAAGAGAACATTTTTGGTGATCGAACAAAATGTTGATTTTTGAAACTTTGAAATCACTACAGGAGGCCTGGAGGGCAGATCTTTTGCCGGTTTGCGGCGGAAACGCTACAAATCGACGCGGGGCGGCTAGAGGAAGATGAAATACCAGTACCAGGTAGAAAAAAGTAGAAGATATATATGTTAGGAGCGAAAAACAGCTGTAAAAATGACCAAATTTGAGATATATGCAAATGGGTAAGTATTAGGTGATTTAACAGGTGAAGGTAGGTTCTTTCTATTGAAATACTATTATTTTGGGGTAAGCTAATGGATATATACGCGGCAGCTAAAACAGATTAAGATTCGCGAACACAAAATTTGAAATCGATTTACGTAAACTCGCCTTAGGTAGACTTTTTGATACCTAAATATCAGAAAATCCTTAATAATTCAGAAACTACTGAGCCGATTTTGATAAATGATACGTCAAACGACGCGGCGTGACGGGAGGCACTGAAAACGAATGTAAACTGAACTACTTTCAAGAGAACATTTTTGGTGATCGAACAAAATGTTGATTTTTGAAACTTTGAAATCACTACAGGAGGCCTGGAGGGCAGATCTTTTGCCGGTTTGCGGCGGAAACGCTACAAATCGACGCGGGGCGGCTAGAGGAAGATGAAATACCAGTACCAGGTAGAAAAAAGTAGAAGATATATATGTTAGGAGCGAAAAACAGCTGTAAAAATGACCAAATTTGAGATATATGCAAATGGGTAAGTATTAGGTGATTTAACAGGTGAAGGTAGGTTCTTTCTATTGAAATACTATTATTTTGGGGTAAGCTAATGGATATATACGCGGCAGCTAAAACAGATTAAGATTCGCGAACACAAAATTTGAAATCGATTTACGTAAACTCGCCTTAGGTAGACTTTTTGATACCTAAATATCAGAAAATCCTTAATAATTCAGAAACTACTGAGCCGATTTTGATAAATGATACGTCAAACGACGCGGCGTGACGGGAGGCACTGAAAACGAATGTAAACTGAACTACTTTCAAGAGAAAATTTTTGGTGATCGAACAAAATGTTGATTTTTGAAACTTTGAAATCACTACAGGAGGCCTGGAGGGCAGATCTTTTGCCGGTTTGCGGCGGAAACGCTACAAATCGACGCGGGGCGGCTAGAGGAAGATGAAATACCAGTACCAGGTAGAAAAAAGTAGAAGATATATATGTTAGGAGCGAAAAACAGCTGTAAAAATGACCAAATTTGAGATATATGCAAATGGGTAAGTATTAGGTGATTTAACAGGTGAAGGTAGGTTCTTTCTATTGAAATACTATTATTTTGGGGTAAGCTAATGGATATATACGCGGCAGCTAAAACAGATTAAGATTCGCGAACACAAAATTTGAAATCGATTTACGTAAACTCGCCTTAGGTAGACTTTTTGATACCTAAATATCAGAAAATCCTTAATAATTCAGAAACTACTGAGCCGATTTTGATAAATGATACGTCAAACGACGCGGCGTGACGGGAGGCACTGAAAACGAATGTAAACTGAACTACTTTCAAGAGAACATTTTTGGTGATCGAACAAAATGTTGATTTTTGAAACTTTGAAATCACTACAGGAGGCCTGGAGGGCAGATCTTTTGCCGGTTTGCGGCGGAAACGCTACAAATCGACGCGGGGCGGCTAGAGGAAGATGAAATACCAGTACCAGGTAGAAAAAAGTAGAAGATATATATGTTAGGAGCGAAAAACAGCTGTAAAAATGACCAAATTTGAGATATATGCAAATGGGTAAGTATTAGGTGATTTAACAGGTGAAGGTAGGTTCTTTCTATTGAAATACTATTATTTTGGGGTAAGCTAATGGATATATACGCGGCAGCTAAAACAGATTAAGATTCGCGAACACAAAATTTGAAATCGATTTACGTAAACTCGCCTTAGGTAGACTTTTTGATACCTAAATATCAGAAAATCCTTAATAATTCAGAAACTACTGAGCCGATTTTGATAAATGATACGTCAAACGACGCGGCGTGACGGGAGGCACTGAAAACGAATGTAAACTGAACTACTTTCAAGAGAACATTTTTGGTGATCGAACAAAATGTTGATTTTTGAAACTTTGAAATCACTACAGGAGGCCTGGAGGGCAGATCTTTTGCCGGTTTGCGGCGGAAACGCTACAAATCGACGCGGGGCGGCTAGAGGAAGATGAAATACCAGTACCAGGTAGAAAAAAGTAGAAGATATATATGTTAGGAGCGAAAAACAGCTGTAAAAATGACCAAATTTGAGATATATGCAAATGGGTAAGTATTAGGTGATTTAACAGGTGAAGGTAGGTTCTTTCTATTGAAATACTATTATTTTGGGGTAAGCTAATGGATATATACGCGGCAGCTAAAACAGATTAAGATTCGCGAACACAAAATTTGAAATCGATTTACGTAAACTCGCCTTAGGTAGACTTTTTGATACCTAAATATCAGAAAATCCTTAATAATTCAGAAACTACTGAGCCGATTTTGATAAATGATACGTCAAACGACGCGGCGTGACGGGAGGCACTGAAAACGAATGTAAACTGAACTACTTTCAAGAGAAAATTTTTGGTGATCGAACAAAATGTTGATTTTTGAAACTTTGAAATCACTACAGGAGGCCTGGAGGGCAGATCTTTTGCCGGTTTGCGGCGGAAACGCTACAAATCGACGCGGGGCGGCTAGAGGAAGATGAAATACCAGTACCAGGTAGAAAAAAGTAGAAGATATATATGTTAGGAGCGAAAAACAGCTGTAAAAATGACCAAATTTGAGATATATGCAAATGGGTAAGTATTAGGTGATTTAACAGGTGAAGGTAGGTTCTTTCTATTGAAATACTATTATTTTGGGGTAAGCTAATGGATATATACGCGGCAGCTAAAACAGATTAAGATTCGCGAACACAAAATTTGAAATCGATTTACGTAAACTCGCCTTAGGTAGACTTTTTGATACCTAAATATCAGAAAATCCTTAATAATTCAGAAACTACTGAGCCGATTTTGATAAATGATACGTCAAACGACGCGGCGTGACGGGAGGCACTGAAAACGAATGTAAACTGAACTACTTTCAAGAGAACATTTTTGGTAATCGAACAAAATGTTGATTTTTGAAACTTTGAAATCACTACAGGAGGCCTGGAGGGCAGATCTTTTGCCGGTTTGCGGCGGAAACGCTACAAATCGACGCGGGGCGGCTAGAGGAAGATGAAATACCAGTACCAGGTAGAAAAAAGTAGAAGATATATATGTTAGGAGCGAAAAACAGCTGTAAAAATGACCAAATTTGAGATATATGCAAATGGGTAAGTATTAGGTGATTTAACAGGTGAAGGTAGGTTCTTTCTATTGAAATACTATTATTTTGGGGTAAGCTAATGGATATATACGCGGCAGCTAAAACAGATTAAGATTCGCGAACACAAAATTTGAAATCGATTTACGTAAACTCGCCTTAGGTAGACTTTTTGATACCTAAATATCAGAAAATCCTTAATAATTCAGAAACTACTGAGCCGATTTTGATAAATGATACGTCAAACGACGCGGCGTGACGGGAGGCACTGAAAACGAATGTAAACTGAACTACTTTCAAGAGAAAATTTTTGGTGATCGAACAAAATGTTGATTTTTGAAACTTTGAAATCACTACAGGAGGCCTGGAGGGCAGATCTTTTGCCGGTTTGCGGCGGAAACGCTACAAATCGACGCGGGGCGGCTAGAGGAAGATGAAATACCAGTACCAGGTAGAAAAAAGTAGAAGATATATATGTTAGGAGCGAAAAACAGCTGTAAAAATGACCAAATTTGAGATATATGCAAATGGGTAAGTATTAGGTGATTTAACAGGTGAAGGTAGGTTCTTTCTATTGAAATACTATTATTTTGGGGTAAGCTAATGGATATATACGCGGCAGCTAAAACAGATTAAGATTCGCGAACACAAAATTTGAAATCGATTTACGTAAACTCGCCTTAGGTAGACTTTTTGATACCTAAATATCAGAAAATCCTTAATAATTCAGAAACTACTGAGCCGATTTTGATAAATGATACGTCAAACGACGCGGCGTGACGGGAGGCACTGAAAACGAATGTAAACTGAACTACTTTCAAGAGAACATTTTTGGTGATCGAACAAAATGTTGATTTTTGAAACTTTGAAATCACTACAGGAGGCCTGGAGGGCAGATCTTTTGCCGGTTTGCGGCGGAAACGCTACAAATCGACGCGGGGCGGCTAGAGGAAGATGAAATACCAGTACCAGGTAGAAAAAAGTAGAAGATATATATGTTAGGAGCGAAAAACAGCTGTAAAAATGACCAAATTTGAGATATATGCAAATGGGTAAGTATTAGGTGATTTAACAGGTGAAGGTAGGTTCTTTCTATTGAAATACTATTATTTTGGGGTAAGCTAATGGATATATACGCGGCAGCTAAAACAGATTAAGATTCGCGAACACAAAATTTGAAATCGATTTACGTAAACTCGCCTTAGGTAGACTTTTTGATACCTAAATATCAGAAAATCCTTAATAATTCAGAAACTACTGAGCCGATTTTGATAAATGATACGTCAAACGACGCGGCGTGACGGGAGGCACTGAAAACGAATGTAAACTGAACTACTTTCAAGAGAAAATTTTTGGTGATCGAACAAAATGTTGATTTTTGAAACTTTGAAATCACTACAGGAGGCCTGGAGGGCAGATCTTTTGCCGGTTTGCGGCGGAAACGCTACAAATCGACGCGGGGCGGCTAGAGGAAGATGAAATACCAGTACCAGGTAGAAAAAAGTAGAAGATATATATGTTAGGAGCGAAAAACAGCTGTAAAAATGACCAAATTTGAGATATATGCAAATGGGTAAGTATTAGGTGATTTAACAGGTGAAGGTAGGTTCTTTCTATTGAAATACTATTATTTTGGGGTAAGCTAATGGATATATACGCGGCAGCTAAAACAGATTAAGATTCGCGAACACAAAATTTGAAATCGATTTACGTAAACTCGCCTTAGGTAGACTTTTTGATACCTAAATATCAGAAAATCCTTAATAATTCAGAAACTACTGAGCCGATTTTGATAAATGATACGTCAAACGACGCGGCGTGACGGGAGGCACTGAAAACGAATGTAAACTGAACTACTTTCAAGAGAAAATTTTTGGTGATCGAACAAAATGTTGATTTTTGAAACTTTGAAATCACTACAGGAGGCCTGGAGGGCAGATCTTTTGCCGGTTTGCGGCGGAAACGCTACAAATCGACGCGGGGCGGCTAGAGGAAGATGAAATACCAGTACCAGGTAGAAAAAAGTAGAAGATATATATGTTAGGAGCGAAAAACAGCTGTAAAAATGACCAAATTTGAGATATATGCAAATGGGTAAGTATTAGGTGATTTAACAGGTGAAGGTAGGTTCTTTCTATTGAAATACTATTATTTTGGGGTAAGCTAATGGATATATACGCGGCAGCTAAAACAGATTAAGATTCGCGAACACAAAATTTGAAATCGATTTACGTAAACTCGCCTTAGGTAGACTTTTTGATACCTAAATATCAGAAAATCCTTAATAATTCAGAAACTACTGAGCCGATTTTGATAAATGATACGTCAAACGACGCGGCGTGACGGGAGGCACTGAAAACGAATGTAAACTGAACTACTTTCAAGAGAACATTTTTGGTGATCGAACAAAATGTTGATTTTTGAAACTTTGAAATCACTACAGGAGGCCTGGAGGGCAGATCTTTTGCCGGTTTGCGGCGGAAACGCTACAAATCGACGCGGGGCGGCTAGAGGAAGATGAAATACCAGTACCAGGTAGAAAAAAGTAGAAGATATATATGTTAGGAGCGAAAAACAGCTGTAAAAATGACCAAATTTGAGATATATGCAAATGGGTAAGTATTAGGTGATTTAACAGGTGAAGGTAGGTTCTTTCTATTGAAATACTATTATTTTGGGGTAAGCTAATGGATATATACGCGGCAGCTAAAACAGATTAAGATTCGCGAACACAAAATTTGAAATCGATTTACGTAAACTCGCCTTAGGTAGACTTTTTGATACCTAAATATCAGAAAATCCTTAATAATTCAGAAACTACTGAGCCGATTTTGATAAATGATACGTCAAACGACGCGGCGTGACGGGAGGCACTGAAAACGAATGTAAACTGAACTACTTTCAAGAGAACATTTTTGGTGATCGAACAAAATGTTGATTTTTGAAACTTTGAAATCACTACAGGAGGCCTGGAGGGCAGATCTTTTGCCGGTTTGCGGCGGAAACGCTACAAATCGACGCGGGGCGGCTAGAGGAAGATGAAATACCAGTACCAGGTAGAAAAAAGTAGAAGATATATATGTTAGGAGCGAAAAACAGCTGTAAAAATGACCAAATTTGAGATATATGCAAATGGGTAAGTATTAGGTGATTTAACAGGTGAAGGTAGGTTCTTTCTATTGAAATACTATTATTTTGGGGTAAGCTAATGGATATATACGCGGCAGCTAAAACAGATTAAGATTCGCGAACACAAAATTTGAAATCGATTTACGTAAACTCGCCTTAGGTAGACTTTTTGATACCTAAATATCAGAAAATCCTTAATAATTCAGAAACTACTGAGCCGATTTTGATAAATGATACGTCAAACGACGCGGCGTGACGGGAGGCACTGAAAACGAATGTAAACTGAACTACTTTCAAGAGAAAATTTTTGGTGATCGAACAAAATGTTGATTTTTGAAACTTTGAAATCACTACAGGAGGCCTGGAGGGCAGATCTTTTGCCGGTTTGCGGCGGAAACGCTACAAATCGACGCGGGGCGGCTAGAGGAAGATGAAATACCAGTACCAGATAGAAAAAAGTAGAAGATATATATGTTAGGAGCGAAAAACAGCTGTAAAAATGACCAAATTTGAGATATATGCAAATGGGTAAGTATTAGGTGATTTAACAGGTGAAGGTAGGTTCTTTCTATTGAAATACTATTATTTTGGGGTAAGCTAATGGATATATACGCGGCAGCTAAAACAGATTAAGATTCGCGAACACAAAATTTGAAATCGATTTACGTAAACTCGCCTTAGGTAGACTTTTTGATACCTAAATATCAGAAAATCCTTAATAATTCAGAAACTACTGAGCCGATTTTGATAAATGATACGTCAAACGACGCGGCGTGACGGGAGGCACTGAAAACGAATGTAAACTGAACTACTTTCAAGAGAACATTTTTGGTGATCGAACAAAATGTTGATTTTTGAAACTTTGAAATCACTACAGGAGGCCTGGAGGGCAGATCTTTTGCCGGTTTGCGGCGGAAACGCTACAAATCGACGCGGGGCGGCTAGAGGAAGATGAAATACCAGTACCAGGTAGAAAAAAGTAGAAGATATATATGTTAGGAGCGAAAAACAGCTGTAAAAATGACCAAATTTGAGATATATGCAAATGGGTAAGTATTAGGTGATTTAACAGGTGAAGGTAGGTTCTTTCTATTGAAATACTATTATTTTGGGGTAAGCTAATGGATATATACGCGGCAGCTAAAACAGATTAAGATTCGCGAACACAAAATTTGAAATCGATTTACGTAAACTCGCCTTAGGTAGACTTTTTGATACCTAAATATCAGAAAATCCTTAATAATTCAGAAACTACTGAGCCGATTTTGATAAATGATACGTCAAACGACGCGGCGTGACGGGAGGCACTGAAAACGAATGTAAACTGAACTACTTTCAAGAGAACATTTTTGGTGATCGAACAAAATGTTGATTTTTGAAACTTTGAAATCACTACAGGAGGCCTGGAGGGCAGATCTTTTGCCGGTTTGCGGCGGAAACGCTACAAATCGACGCGGGGCGGCTAGAGGAAGATGAAATACCAGTACCAGGTAGAAAAAAGTAGAAGATATATATGTTAGGAGCGAAAAACAGCTGTAAAAATGACCAAATTTGAGATATATGCAAATGGGTAAGTATTAGGTGATTTAACAGGTGAAGGTAGGTTCTTTCTATTGAAATACTATTATTTTGGGGTAAGCTAATGGATATATACGCGGCAGCTAAAACAGATTAAGATTCGCGAACACAAAATTTGAAATCGATTTACGTAAACTCGCCTTAGGTAGACTTTTTGATACCTAAATATCAGAAAATCCTTAATAATTCAGAAACTACTGAGCCGATTTTGATAAATGATACGTCAAACGACGCGGCGTGACGGGAGGCACTGAAAACGAATGTAAACTGAACTACTTTCAAGAGAAAATTTTTGGTGATCGAACAAAATGTTGATTTTTGAAACTTTGAAATCACTACAGGAGGCCTGGAGGGCAGATCTTTTGCCGGTTTGCGGCGGAAACGCTACAAATCGACGCGGGGCGGCTAGAGGAAGATGAAATACCAGTACCAGGTAGAAAAAAGTAGAAGATATATATGTTAGGAGCGAAAAACAGCTGTAAAAATGACCAAATTTGAGATATATGCAAATGGGTAAGTATTAGGTGATTTAACAGGTGAAGGTAGGTTCTTTCTATTGAAATACTATTATTTTGGGGTAAGCTAATGGATATATACGCGGCAGCTAAAACAGATTAAGATTCGCGAACACAAAATTTGAAATCGATTTACGTAAACTCGCCTTAGGTAGACTTTTTGATACCTAAATATCAGAAAATCCTTAATAATTCAGAAACTACTGAGCCGATTTTGATAAATGATACGTCAAACGACGCGGCGTGACGGGAGGCACTGAAAACGAATGTAAACTGAACTACTTTCAAGAGAAAATTTTTGGTGATCGAACAAAATGTTGATTTTTGAAACTTTGAAATCACTACAGGAGGCCTGGAGGGCAGATCTTTTGCCGGTTTGCGGCGGAAACGCTACAAATCGACGCGGGGCGGCTAGAGGAAGATGAAATACCAGTACCAGGTAGAAAAAAGTAGAAGATATATATGTTAGGAGCGAAAAACAGCTGTAAAAATGACCAAATTTGAGATATATGCAAATGGGTAAGTATTAGGTGATTTAACAGGTGAAGGTAGGTTCTTTCTATTGAAATACTATTATTTTGGGGTAAGCTAATGGATATATACGCGGCAGCTAAAACAGATTAAGATTCGCGAACACAAAATTTGAAATCGATTTACGTAAACTCGCCTTAGGTAGACTTTTTGATACCTAAATATCAGAAAATCCTTAATAATTCAGAAACTACTGAGCCGATTTTGATAAATGATACGTCAAACGACGCGGCGTGACGGGAGGCACTGAAAACGAATGTAAACTGAACTACTTTCAAGAGAACATTTTTGGTGATCGAACAAAATGTTGATTTTTGAAACTTTGAAATCACTACAGGAGGCCTGGAGGGCAGATCTTTTGCCGGTTTGCGGCGGAAACGCTACAAATCGACGCGGGGCGGCTAGAGGAAGATGAAATACCAGTACCAGGTAGAAAAAAGTAGAAGATATATATGTTAGGAGCGAAAAACAGCTGTAAAAATGACCAAATTTGAGATATATGCAAATGGGTAAGTATTAGGTGATTTAACAGGTGAAGGTAGGTTCTTTCTATTGAAATACTATTATTTTGGGGTAAGCTAATGGATATATACGCGGCAGCTAAAACAGATTAAGATTCGCGAACACAAAATTTGAAATCGATTTACGTAAACTCGCCTTAGGTAGACTTTTTGATACCTAAATATCAGAAAATCCTTAATAATTCAGAAACTACTGAGCCGATTTTGATAAATGATACGTCAAACGACGCGGCGTGACGGGAGGCACTGAAAACGAATGTAAACTGAACTACTTTCAAGAGAAAATTTTTGGTGATCGAACAAAATGTTGATTTTTGAAACTTTGAAATCACTACAGGAGGCCTGGAGGGCAGATCTTTTGCCGGTTTGCGGCGGAAACGCTACAAATCGACGCGGGGCGGCTAGAGGAAGATGAAATACCAGTACCAGGTAGAAAAAAGTAGAAGATATATATGTTAGGAGCGAAAAACAGCTGTAAAAATGACCAAATTTGAGATATATGCAAATGGGTAAGTATTAGGTGATTTAACAGGTGAAGGTAGGTTCTTTCTATTGAAATACTATTATTTTGGGGTAAGCTAATGGATATATACGCGGCAGCTAAAACAGATTAAGATTCGCGAACACAAAATTTGAAATCGATTTACGTAAACTCGCCTTAGGTAGACTTTTTGATACCTAAATATCAGAAAATCCTTAATAATTCAGAAACTACTGAGCCGATTTTGATAAATGATACGTCAAACGACGCGGCGTGACGGGAGGCACTGAAAACGAATGTAAACTGAACTACTTTCAAGAGAAAATTTTTGGTGATCGAACAAAATGTTGATTTTTGAAACTTTGAAATCACTACAGGAGGCCTGGAGGGCAGATCTTTTGCCGGTTTGCGGCGGAAACGCTACAAATCGACGCGGGGCGGCTAGAGGAAGATGAAATACCAGTACCAGGTAGAAAAAAGTAGAAGATATATATGTTAGGAGCGAAAAACAGCTGTAAAAATGACCAAATTTGAGATATATGCAAATGGGTAAGTATTAGGTGATTTAACAGGTGAAGGTAGGTTCTTTCTATTGAAATACTATTATTTTGGGGTAAGCTAATGGATATATACGCGGCAGCTAAAACAGATTAAGATTCGCGAACACAAAATTTGAAATCGATTTACGTAAACTCGCCTTAGGTAGACTTTTTGATACCTAAATATCAGAAAATCCTTAATAATTCAGAAACTACTGAGCCGATTTTGATAAATGATACGTCAAACGACGCGGCGTGACGGGAGGCACTGAAAACGAATGTAAACTGAACTACTTTCAAGAGAAAATTTTTGGTGATCGAACAAAATGTTGATTTTTGAAACTTTGAAATCACTACAGGAGGCCTGGAGGGCAGATCTTTTGCCGGTTTGCGGCGGAAACGCTACAAATCGACGCGGGGCGGCTAGAGGAAGATGAAATACCAGTACCAGGTAGAAAAAAGTAGAAGATATATATGTTAGGAGCGAAAAACAGCTGTAAAAATGACCAAATTTGAGATATATGCAAATGGGTAAGTATTAGGTGATTTAACAGGTGAAGGTAGGTTCTTTCTATTGAAATACTATTATTTTGGGGTAAGCTAATGGATATATACGCGGCAGCTAAAACAGATTAAGATTCGCGAACACAAAATTTGAAATCGATTTACGTAAACTCGCCTTAGGTAGACTTTTTGATACCTAAATATCAGAAAATCCTTAATAATTCAGAAACTACTGAGCCGATTTTGATAAATGATACGTCAAACGACGCGGCGTGACGGGAGGCACTGAAAACGAATGTAAACTGAACTACTTTCAAGAGAACATTTTTGGTGATCGAACAAAATGTTGATTTTTGAAACTTTGAAATCACTACAGGAGGCCTGGAGGGCAGATCTTTTGCCGGTTTGCGGCGGAAACGCTACAAATCGACGCGGGGCGGCTAGAGGAAGATGAAATACCAGTACCAGGTAGAAAAAAGTAGAAGATATATATGTTAGGAGCGAAAAACAGCTGTAAAAATGACCAAATTTGAGATATATGCAAATGGGTAAGTATTAGGTGATTTAACAGGTGAAGGTAGGTTCTTTCTATTGAAATACTATTATTTTGGGGTAAGCTAATGGATATATACGCGGCAGCTTAAACAGATTAAGATTCGCGAACACAAAATTTGAAATCGATTTACGTAAACTCGCCTTAGGTAGACTTTTTGATACCTAAATATCAGAAAATCCTTAATAATTCAGAAACTACTGAGCCGATTTTGATAAATGATACGTCAAACGACGCGGCGTGACGGGAGGCACTGAAAACGAATGTAAACTGAACTACTTTCAAGAGAAAATTTTTGGTGATCGAACAAAATGTTGATTTTTGAAACTTTGAAATCACTACAGGAGGCCTGGAGGGCAGATCTTTTGCCGGTTTGCGGCGGAAACGCTACAAATCGACGCGGGGCGGCTAGAGGAAGATGAAATACCAGTACCAGGTAGAAAAAAGTAGAAGATATATATGTTAGGAGCGAAAAACAGCTGTAAAAATGACCAAATTTGAGATATATGCAAATGGGTAAGTATTAGGTGATTTAACAGGTGAAGGTAGGTTCTTTCTATTGAAATACTATTATTTTGGGGTAAGCTAATGGATATATACGCGGCAGCTAAAACAGATTAAGATTCGCGAACACAAAATTTGAAATCGATTTACGTAAACTCGCCTTAGGTAGACTTTTTGATACCTAAATATCAGAAAATCCTTAATAATTCAGAAACTACTGAGCCGATTTTGATAAATGATACGTCAAACGACGCGGCGTGACGGGAGGCACTGAAAACGAATGTAAACTGAACTACTTTCAAGAGAACATTTTTGGTAATCGAACAAAATGTTGATTTTTGAAACTTTGAAATCACTACAGGAGGCCTGGAGGGCAGATCTTTTGCCGGTTTGCGGCGGAAACGCTACAAATCGACGCGGGGCGGCTAGAGGAAGATGAAATACCAGTACCAGGTAGAAAAAAGTAGAAGATATATATGTTAGGAGCGAAAAACAGCTGTAAAAATGACCAAATTTGAGATATATGCAAATGGGTAAGTATTAGGTGATTTAACAGGTGAAGGTAGGTTCTTTCTATTGAAATACTATTATTTTGGGGTAAGCTAATGGATATATACGCGGCAGCTAAAACAGATTAAGATTCGCGAACACAAAATTTGAAATCGATTTACGTAAACTCGCCTTAGGTAGACTTTTTGATACCTAAATATCAGAAAATCCTTAATAATTCAGAAACTACTGAGCCGATTTTGATAAATGATACGTCAAACGACGCGGCGTGACGGGAGGCACTGAAAACGAATGTAAACTGAACTACTTTCAAGAGAAAATTTTTGGTGATCGAACAAAATGTTGATTTTTGAAACTTTGAAATCACTACAGGAGGCCTGGAGGGCAGATCTTTTGCCGGTTTGCGGCGGAAACGCTACAAATCGACGCGGGGCGGCTAGAGGAAGATGAAATACCAGTACCAGGTAGAAAAAAGTAGAAGATATATATGTTAGGAGCGAAAAACAGCTGTAAAAATGACCAAATTTGAGATATATGCAAATGGGTAAGTATTAGGTGATTTAACAGGTGAAGGTAGGTTCTTTCTATTGAAATACTATTATTTTGGGGTAAGCTAATGGATATATACGCGGCAGCTAAAACAGATTAAGATTCGCGAACACAAAATTTGAAATCGATTTACGTAAACTCGCCTTAGGTAGACTTTTTGATACCTAAATATCAGAAAATCCTTAATAATTCAGAAACTACTGAGCCGATTTTGATAAATGATACGTCAAACGACGCGGCGTGACGGGAGGCACTGAAAACGAATGTAAACTGAACTACTTTCAAGAGAACATTTTTGGTGATCGAACAAAATGTTGATTTTTGAAACTTTGAAATCACTACAGGAGGCCTGGAGGGCAGATCTTTTGCCGGTTTGCGGCGGAAACGCTACAAATCGACGCGGGGCGGCTAGAGGAAGATGAAATACCAGTACCAGGTAGAAAAAAGTAGAAGATATATATGTTAGGAGCGAAAAACAGCTGTAAAAATGACCAAATTTGAGATATATGCAAATGGGTAAGTATTAGGTGATTTAACAGGTGAAGGTAGGTTCTTTCTATTGAAATACTATTATTTTGGGGTAAGCTAATGGATATATACGCGGCAGCTAAAACAGATTAAGATTCGCGAACACAAAATTTGAAATCGATTTACGTAAACTCGCCTTAAGGTCTTCGCACATTATAACAACTCACCGGCGACTCGACTCTATGCTAGACATTGAAATTTAAGCCCTGTATCGTATGTTCAAGGTTCAATTTCAAAAAATGATTATAAAGTAGTGTACAACGAGTGGCCTACGCATCGTACACTAGAGGTCAACCCCGACACGTTTGTCACGCAATGACCATACGTCGTCCACGCAACGACCACTCGTTGTCCACGTAACGACTATGCGTTTGCGACTGTCGCGTGACGGGCAACCATTTGCCAGCCCACCCGTCCGCCCCGTGCCTTCCCCCCGCCCGCCATCATTCACTATAGAATCGAAGGACGGAGTGCACGTTGGCTGTACACGGTGATATTTTTCGAAAATCATGCAGAAAGAAAAGTTGATAGAAGAAGTGCGAAAATATCCGCTACTATACGACCTTCGTGATCCGAAATATAGTGACGTACATAAGAAGGAAAAGGCATGGAATGAAATCGCTATTGTATTGTCGCAACCAGGTAAGAATTTTTTTCTACTCCGGTACATTTATCTGTTAATTATATAGTCCCGAACACCTATATAAAAGCTAGTCTTATTCAATTGCAAAAAAGTCTATCTAGTCTTTTTTGCAATTGAATTTTGCAAAAACTAACTGTCATATGTGACTATACAACTTCCCGCTCTTAATTATGCGGTATTGCTGTGTTTGTTATATTTAATCCCTAGTCGTAGAAAAAGTTTTGTATGCGACGTTGCATTAACACTCACCACGCCACTCAACATTTTTGAACCCTCTTATACAACTATTACATAAAATACTATTAACATAATTAATTTCTATTTGTGACGTTTTCAGTGTTGGTATTGAGTTATTGATTTTGCCATAATCTACAGAAATTCAGCTATCGAACAAATAAATATGTGTGATTCTAATAGATATTAAAAATAATGTTAAAACTTATAAGTCATTTCATTAAAGTACATTGTTGAGAAAATTTAATTCAACCTGTTACATCCAAAAAGTAGGTATGTTATTGTACAGTTAACAGTACCTACGATTTTCTACTTGGACACTCGAAAAATCTAGGTTTATCGTAAAAATTAGTTTTTTCACATACAGTAATATAAAATCCCAGAATTTACTGATATAAAATATTAAATCTACGTCATATATATTTTATTTTTAGTTTGGGTTTCTGTATGTTATAATAAAGTGCCTTACGTTTATTTAATATAGGTAATCAGTAATAAAATCCCAGCTTAGTATAGAAACTTGTTTAATATTCTTAATAAGCCAATAATATTATAACCAACTTCTTACGATTATTACATATTAATTATCCATGATCTATATTAAATGCTGCCACGGAACTCGTCCTTCGGGAGATTGAAAATAAGTTGCAAACATATCACGAGTTTCAAAAGCAGATGCCGAAGATTCACTTATATCTTCTGGAATTGTACTTAGATTACTTAGTAATCTCTGTTCATCATCATTATTGGCCGAACTCTGCCTTGTGTTGACTTCATCATCGGATGTTATATTATAACACCGCATGACATTGTGTAAAATACACGTCGCAAAGACCACAATATCAACATATTTTGGGTGTAAATGCAAATTCTTATTATAAATTCCAAATTTTTGATATAAGATGCCGAACGCGTTTTCAACTACTCTGCGAGCTCGCGATAAGCGATTATTGTATATTCTTTCCTTTTCTGAAATGCCACTTGAACGTGGATATGGTCGCAATAAATTCCTTTTTAAAGGAAACGCTTCGTCGGCTACAAAAACATGTGGCATTATTATTTCAGTACCAGGTAATGGTGTGTCAGTTGGAATATTAAATGTATTCATTTCAATCGCTCTTCCTAATCTTGACGATGCCAAAATTCCGCCATCACTATTCTTGCCATAGGCCCCTATATCGACAGCTATAAATCTGTATTTATCATCGACGACAGCCATGAGGACGATAGAGAAGTGTTTTTTATAATTAAAAAATAGCGAGCCGCTGCTAGGAGGGGCAATTATGTTTACATGTTTGCCGTCGATGGCACCTATGCAGTTTGGAAAATTCCATTTTTTATTGAAACCATCTGCGATTCTTTTCCAGTCTTCGGTAGTAGGTGTGGGCATGAACTTCCCCTTCATTGTATTTATAATCGCATTGCACACATCTTTTAATATCGACCGGATGGTACTTTCGCCTAACCGAAAGCTTGAACTCATAGTCCTAAATGAACAGCCACTAATCAAGTACCTGAAACAACCAATTTTTCTTTATATTTATATTATTTTGTTACAGCGTCAGAATGTAAGAAGATATGGCAAAACTTAAGGGAATATCATAGAAGAGCCATTAAAAAGAAAGCAACTAAAAGTGGTCAGAGTGCTAATACTAATAAAAAATGGCAATATGAAACTGAAATGTCTTTTTTATTACCACATTATAAAGAACGGTCTACAGTGACGTCAGTGGACAACACAGATGATGAAATGTGAAATTCATACGAATCGGAGTAGCGACGGCTAGTTCGCAATAAGCACCAGTCAAGAGCATCGTTTGTCAAGTATATATCTCAAATTGGAAATATTCAACAATGCAACAAGAAAAGACAGTTGGAACCGGAGCGACAAGGAAAGAAGTTATAGCGGGAAAGAAAGATGGATCTGGTATCAAGACAATCAGCAGGACTATAACGCGAGAACCAAGATGTTACATCACTCATTCGCTATATATGTTAACTTCTGAAAAGAGACGCCTATTTTTAGCTACTACATATAATTTTGAAAACTCATCGGGTGAGGAGTATTTAGTGAATACAGTCTCTATCGGTGATGAACAGACGTCCATTATACCAGACGTTCATCGGTTGGTTTTAATCTCAGGAGAAGGAGTGCACATACCCATTTATCGAACCAGAATACATTATGACATTACATCACAGAGTACAGACTACTCGGGCGTTCTGCATCCTCCTTCGCAAATGGCTAATACTAAACTGGGAGAAAGGATCGTCAGCGTAGTAAGGGTTCAACGAGGCGCCTTCGCTCCAGCAAAGACGTTCGGAATGGGATCCATTAAGAATGAACTCGAGTCTTTAGGATACACGTATATGGCACGCGATAAGAAGAATAGAAACCCGCAAACCCCCGACCCCAGTTCCAGGTCCGCTCCATCGATTGGAAATTTGGTCCCTAAAGCGGATTTGATATTAGCTACGTCCACAGCTCAGGCAGAAGAACGAGAGTGCGTGGATGAACACATGGTCAGTACTCATCACCAGGAGGCTAAAAAAAGAATAACGATGGTGATGATGAAAATAGCTTATCTGCTGCGGAAATTCTTGCCAATGTGACTAATAATGAAGAATCTCAAGACTCGTCAATTATCTCGGAGCGTCCTGAATCTTCGGTGTCTATGTACGATTCATCTAGATCAGTGTTTCCTGACATTCCAAAAACGACAAAACGAAAGAAATTGCAAGAAACAAGTGCATCGGCGGTTTTAATGGAATATTTATTAAAAAAAAAAAACGATGAAGATGGAAAGCAGAATGACGAAATGGATAAATTTTTTTTAAGTATTTCTAGCACAGTAAAAAAATTATCTACCTATAATCAAGCACTTTTAAAGTCAAGAATTTTTAATTTAGTTTCGGAAGCTGAAATACAAGAACTGCAAAATAATCGAAACTATTACTATGATGATTTGTTTGCACCAGGAACTTCTGGCTACACAACTCAAAACCTAAATGCAGGTACTACCGGTAGTAGCTACACAACTCAAAACCTAAATGCAGGTACTACCGGTAGTAGCTACACAACTCAAAACCTAAATGCAGGTACTACCGGTAGTAGCTACACAACTCAAAACCTAAATGCAGGTACTACCGGTAGTAGCTACACAACTCAAAACCTAAATGCAGGTACTACCGGTAGTAGCACCGCTAGCACCCAACAGCAAAATACAACGCCTATGGAAGAATCGAGGGTTGATGGTTCTTCTTAACACAATTAAAGTAAAATTGCTTTGCTTTGATTTATCCTTTAACTTGATATATAAATAAATACATATAAATTATAAAAAAGTTTCTTATTGCTTACCTTAATGTCACTGCCAGCTTTTCTTCCGGTGATACAGCTTCTCTAAATCGCGTGTTTCTTTTGTAGATGTCGTCCTCAATAATATTAAGTATATAATAAAACAAGAATCTCGGCATACGGAAATAGATATAGAATTTTTCTTCGTCATCTAGCAGACGTTTCCGGATATTCCAATATTCCCCTTCTGATTTCCTTTGTCGCAACATATCATGTACCCAATATCTTCTTTTCCTGCTGTTTCGTTCATTTTCATTATCAAATATAATAGCTATAATCGCCAGTTCACTGAATGTAAAGTTCGACATTTCATAAGCAACACGACTTCTTTGGACAAAATTTAACCGAAAACTGAGGTTAGACGAGTTGTCTGTTGAATAACCCACTCGTTGGCACCGCGTTGGCCACTCCTTGACACCGCGTTGTCCACTAGTGACCATTGGGTGGATCAACTAGTTGACTACTCATCGAGAGTGTGAGTAGAGTTGCTGCCGCGTTGGCGTGGAGTTGTTATAATGTGCGAAGACCTTTAGGTAGACTTTTTGATACCTAAATATCAGAAAATCCTTAATAATTCAGAAACTACTGAGCCGATTTTGATAAATGATACGTCAAACGACGCGGCGTGACGGGAGGCACTGAAAACGAATGTAAACTGAACTACTTTCAAGAGAAAATTTTTGGTGATCGAACAAAATGTTGATTTTTGAAACTTTGAAATCACTACAGGAGGCCTGGAGGGCAGATCTTTTGCCGGTTTGCGGCGGAAACGCTACAAATCGACGCGGGGCGGCTAGAGGAAGATGAAATACCAGTACCAGGTAGAAAAAAGTAGAAGATATATATGTTAGGAGCGAAAAACAGCTGTAAAAATGACCAAATTTGAGATATATGCAAATGGGTAAGTATTAGGTGATTTAACAGGTGAAGGTAGGTTCTTTCTATTGAAATACTATTATTTTGGGGTAAGCTAATGGATATATACGCGGCAGCTAAAACAGATTAAGATTCGCGAACACAAAATTTGAAATCGATTTACGTAAACTCGCCTTAGGTAGACTTTTTGATACCTAAATATCAGAAAATCCTTAATAATTCAGAAACTACTGAGCCGATTTTGATAAATGATACGTCAAACGACGCGGCGTGACGGGAGGCACTGAAAACGAATGTAAACTGAACTACTTTCAAGAGAACATTTTTGGTAATCGAACAAAATGTTGATTTTTGAAACTTTGAAATCACTACAGGAGGCCTGGAGGGCAGATCTTTTGCCGGTTTGCGGCGGAAACGCTACAAATCGACGCGGGGCGGCTAGAGGAAGATGAAATACCAGTACCAGGTAGAAAAAAGTAGAAGATATATATGTTAGGAGCGAAAAACAGCTGTAAAAATGACCAAATTTGAGATATATGCAAATGGGTAAGTATTAGGTGATTTAACAGGTGAAGGTAGGTTCTTTCTATTGAAATACTATTATTTTGGGGTAAGCTAATGGATATATACGCGGCAGCTAAAACAGATTAAGATTCGCGAACACAAAATTTGAAATCGATTTACGTAAACTCGCCTTAGGTAGACTTTTTGATACCTAAATATCAGAAAATCCTTAATAATTCAGAAACTACTGAGCCGATTTTGATAAATGATACGTCAAACGACGCGGCGTGACGGGAGGCACTGAAAACGAATGTAAACTGAACTACTTTCAAGAGAACATTTTTGGTGATCGAACAAAATGTTGATTTTTGAAACTTTGAAATCACTACAGGAGGCCTGGAGGGCAGATCTTTTGCCGGTTTGCGGCGGAAACGCTACAAATCGACGCGGGGCGGCTAGAGGAAGATGAAATACCAGTACCAGGTAGAAAAAAGTAGAAGATATATATGTTAGGAGCGAAAAACAGCTGTAAAAATGACCAAATTTGAGATATATGCAAATGGGTAAGTATTAGGTGATTTAACAGGTGAAGGTAGGTTCTTTCTATTGAAATACTATTATTTTGGGGTAAGCTAATGGATATATACGCGGCAGCTAAAACAGATTAAGATTCGCGAACACAAAATTTGAAATCGATTTACGTAAACTCGCCTTAGGTAGACTTTTTGATACCTAAATATCAGAAAATCCTTAATAATTCAGAAACTACTGAGCCGATTTTGATAAATGATACGTCAAACGACGCGGCGTGACGGGAGGCACTGAAAACGAATGTAAACTGAACTACTTTCAAGAGAAAATTTTTGGTGATCGAACAAAATGTTGATTTTTGAAACTTTGAAATCACTACAGGAGGCCTGGAGGGCAGATCTTTTGCCGGTTTGCGGCGGAAACGCTACAAATCGACGCGGGGCGGCTAGAGGAAGATGAAATACCAGTACCAGGTAGAAAAAAGTAGAAGATATATATGTTAGGAGCGAAAAACAGCTGTAAAAATGACCAAATTTGAGATATATGCAAATGGGTAAGTATTAGGTGATTTAACAGGTGAAGGTAGGTTCTTTCTATTGAAATACTATTATTTTGGGGTAAGCTAATGGATATATACGCGGCAGCTAAAACAGATTAAGATTCGCGAACACAAAATTTGAAATCGATTTACGTAAACTCGCCTTAGGTAGACTTTTTGATACCTAAATATCAGAAAATCCTTAATAATTCAGAAACTACTGAGCCGATTTTGATAAATGATACGTCAAACGACGCGGCGTGACGGGAGGCACTGAAAACGAATGTAAACTGAACTACTTTCAAGAGAACATTTTTGGTGATCGAACAAAATGTTGATTTTTGAAACTTTGAAATCACTACAGGAGGCCTGGAGGGCAGATCTTTTGCCGGTTTGCGGCGGAAACGCTACAAATCGACGCGGGGCGGCTAGAGGAAGATGAAATACCAGTACCAGGTAGAAAAAAGTAGAAGATATATATGTTAGGAGCGAAAAACAGCTGTAAAAATGACCAAATTTGAGATATATGCAAATGGGTAAGTATTAGGTGATTTAACAGGTGAAGGTAGGTTCTTTCTATTGAAATACTATTATTTTGGGGTAAGCTAATGGATATATACGCGGCAGCTAAAACAGATTAAGATTCGCGAACACAAAATTTGAAATCGATTTACGTAAACTCGCCTTAAGGTCTTCGCACATTATAACAACTCACCGGCGACTCGACTCTATGCTAGACATTGAAATTTAAGCCCTGTATCGTATGTTCAAGGTTCAATTTCAAAAAATGATTATAAAGTAGTGTACAACGAGTGGCCTACGCATCGTACACTAGAGGTCAACCCCGACACGTTTGTCACGCAATGACCATACGTCGTCCACGCAACGACCACTCGTTGTCCACGTAACGACTATGCGTTTGCGACTGTCGCGTGACGGGCAACCATTTGCCAGCCCACCCGTCCGCCCCGTGCCTTCCCCCCGCCCGCCATCATTCACTATAGAATCGAAGGACGGAGTGCACGTTGGCTGTACACGGTGATATTTTTCGAAAATCATGCAGAAAGAAAAGTTGATAGAAGAAGTGCGAAAATATCCGCTACTATACGACCTTCGTGATCCGAAATATAGTGACGTACATAAGAAGGAAAAGGCATGGAATGAAATCGCTATTGTATTGTCGCAACCAGGTAAGAATTTTTTTCTACTCCGGTACATTTATCTGTTAATTATATAGTCCCGAACACCTATATAAAAGCTAGTCTTATTCAATTGCAAAAAAGTCTATCTAGTCTTTTTTGCAATTGAATTTTGCAAAAACTAACTGTCATATGTGACTATACAACTTCCCGCTCTTAATTATGCGGTATTGCTGTGTTTGTTATATTTAATCCCTAGTCGTAGAAAAAGTTTTGTATGCGACGTTGCATTAACACTCACCACGCCACTCAACATTTTTGAACCCTCTTATACAACTATTACATAAAATACTATTAACATAATTAATTTCTATTTGTGACGTTTTCAGTGTTGGTATTGAGTTATTGATTTTGCCATAATCTACAGAAATTCAGCTATCGAACAAATAAATATGTGTGATTCTAATAGATATTAAAAATAATGTTAAAACTTATAAGTCATTTCATTAAAGTACATTGTTGAGAAAATTTAATTCAACCTGTTACATCCAAAAAGTAGGTATGTTATTGTACAGTTAACAGTACCTACGATTTTCTACTTGGACACTCGAAAAATCTAGGTTTATCGTAAAAATTAGTTTTTTCACATACAGTAATATAAAATCCCAGAATTTACTGATATAAAATATTAAATCTACGTCATATATATTTTATTTTTAGTTTGGGTTTCTGTATGTTATAATAAAGTGCCTTACGTTTATTTAATATAGGTAATCAGTAATAAAATCCCAGCTTAGTATAGAAACTTGTTTAATATTCTTAATAAGCCAATAATATTATAACCAACTTCTTACGATTATTACATATTAATTATCCATGATCTATATTAAATGCTGCCACGGAACTCGTCCTTCGGGAGATTGAAAATAAGTTGCAAACATATCACGAGTTTCAAAAGCAGATGCCGAAGATTCACTTATATCTTCTGGAATTGTACTTAGATTACTTAGTAATCTCTGTTCATCATCATTATTGGCCGAACTCTGCCTTGTGTTGACTTCATCATCGGATGTTATATTATAACACCGCATGACATTGTGTAAAATACACGTCGCAAAGACCACAATATCAACATATTTTGGGTGTAAATGCAAATTCTTATTATAAATTCCAAATTTTTGATATAAGATGCCGAACGCGTTTTCAACTACTCTGCGAGCTCGCGATAAGCGATTATTGTATATTCTTTCCTTTTCTGAAATGCCACTTGAACGTGGATATGGTCGCAATAAATTCCTTTTTAAAGGAAACGCTTCGTCGGCTACAAAAACATGTGGCATTATTATTTCAGTACCAGGTAATGGTGTGTCAGTTGGAATATTAAATGTATTCATTTCAATCGCTCTTCCTAATCTTGACGATGCCAAAATTCCGCCATCACTATTCTTGCCATAGGCCCCTATATCGACAGCTATAAATCTGTATTTATCATCGACGACAGCCATGAGGACGATAGAGAAGTGTTTTTTATAATTAAAAAATAGCGAGCCGCTGCTAGGAGGGGCAATTATGTTTACATGTTTGCCGTCGATGGCACCTATGCAGTTTGGAAAATTCCATTTTTTATTGAAACCATCTGCGATTCTTTTCCAGTCTTCGGTAGTAGGTGTGGGCATGAACTTCCCCTTCATTGTATTTATAATCGCATTGCACACATCTTTTAATATCGACCGGATGGTACTTTCGCCTAACCGAAAGCTTGAACTCATAGTCCTAAATGAACAGCCACTAATCAAGTACCTGAAACAACCAATTTTTCTTTATATTTATATTATTTTGTTACAGCGTCAGAATGTAAGAAGATATGGCAAAACTTAAGGGAATATCATAGAAGAGCCATTAAAAAGAAAGCAACTAAAAGTGGTCAGAGTGCTAATACTAATAAAAAATGGCAATATGAAACTGAAATGTCTTTTTTATTACCACATTATAAAGAACGGTCTACAGTGACGTCAGTGGACAACACAGATGATGAAATGTGAAATTCATACGAATCGGAGTAGCGACGGCTAGTTCGCAATAAGCACCAGTCAAGAGCATCGTTTGTCAAGTATATATCTCAAATTGGAAATATTCAACAATGCAACAAGAAAAGACAGTTGGAACCGGAGCGACAAGGAAAGAAGTTATAGCGGGAAAGAAAGATGGATCTGGTATCAAGACAATCAGCAGGACTATAACGCGAGAACCAAGATGTTACATCACTCATTCGCTATATATGTTAACTTCTGAAAAGAGACGCCTATTTTTAGCTACTACATATAATTTTGAAAACTCATCGGGTGAGGAGTATTTAGTGAATACAGTCTCTATCGGTGATGAACAGACGTCCATTATACCAGACGTTCATCGGTTGGTTTTAATCTCAGGAGAAGGAGTGCACATACCCATTTATCGAACCAGAATACATTATGACATTACATCACAGAGTACAGACTACTCGGGCGTTCTGCATCCTCCTTCGCAAATGGCTAATACTAAACTGGGAGAAAGGATCGTCAGCGTAGTAAGGGTTCAACGAGGCGCCTTCGCTCCAGCAAAGACGTTCGGAATGGGATCCATTAAGAATGAACTCGAGTCTTTAGGATACACGTATATGGCACGCGATAAGAAGAATAGAAACCCGCAAACCCCCGACCCCAGTTCCAGGTCCGCTCCATCGATTGGAAATTTGGTCCCTAAAGCGGATTTGATATTAGCTACGTCCACAGCTCAGGCAGAAGAACGAGAGTGCGTGGATGAACACATGGTCAGTACTCATCACCAGGAGGCTAAAAAAAGAATAACGATGGTGATGATGAAAATAGCTTATCTGCTGCGGAAATTCTTGCCAATGTGACTAATAATGAAGAATCTCAAGACTCGTCAATTATCTCGGAGCGTCCTGAATCTTCGGTGTCTATGTACGATTCATCTAGATCAGTGTTTCCTGACATTCCAAAAACGACAAAACGAAAGAAATTGCAAGAAACAAGTGCATCGGCGGTTTTAATGGAATATTTATTAAAAAAAAAAAACGATGAAGATGGAAAGCAGAATGACGAAATGGATAAATTTTTTTTAAGTATTTCTAGCACAGTAAAAAAATTATCTACCTATAATCAAGCACTTTTAAAGTCAAGAATTTTTAATTTAGTTTCGGAAGCTGAAATACAAGAACTGCAAAATAATCGAAACTATTACTATGATGATTTGTTTGCACCAGGAACTTCTGGCTACACAACTCAAAACCTAAATGCAGGTACTACCGGTAGTAGCTACACAACTCAAAACCTAAATGCAGGTACTACCGGTAGTAGCTACACAACTCAAAACCTAAATGCAGGTACTACCGGTAGTAGCTACACAACTCAAAACCTAAATGCAGGTACTACCGGTAGTAGCTACACAACTCAAAACCTAAATGCAGGTACTACCGGTAGTAGCACCGCTAGCACCCAACAGCAAAATACAACGCCTATGGAAGAATCGAGGGTTGATGGTTCTTCTTAACACAATTAAAGTAAAATTGCTTTGCTTTGATTTATCCTTTAACTTGATATATAAATAAATACATATAAATTATAAAAAAGTTTCTTATTGCTTACCTTAATGTCACTGCCAGCTTTTCTTCCGGTGATACAGCTTCTCTAAATCGCGTGTTTCTTTTGTAGATGTCGTCCTCAATAATATTAAGTATATAATAAAACAAGAATCTCGGCATACGGAAATAGATATAGAATTTTTCTTCGTCATCTAGCAGACGTTTCCGGATATTCCAATATTCCCCTTCTGATTTCCTTTGTCGCAACATATCATGTACCCAATATCTTCTTTTCCTGCTGTTTCGTTCATTTTCATTATCAAATATAATAGCTATAATCGCCAGTTCACTGAATGTAAAGTTCGACATTTCATAAGCAACACGACTTCTTTGGACAAAATTTAACCGAAAACTGAGGTTAGACGAGTTGTCTGTTGAATAACCCACTCGTTGGCACCGCGTTGGCCACTCCTTGACACCGCGTTGTCCACTAGTGACCATTGGGTGGATCAACTAGTTGACTACTCATCGAGAGTGTGAGTAGAGTTGCTGCCGCGTTGGCGTGGAGTTGTTATAATGTGCGAAGACCTTTAGGTAGACTTTTTGATACCTAAATATCAGAAAATCCTTAATAATTCAGAAACTACTGAGCCGATTTTGATAAATGATACGTCAAACGACGCGGCGTGACGGGAGGCACTGAAAACGAATGTAAACTGAACTACTTTCAAGAGAAAATTTTTGGTGATCGAACAAAATGTTGATTTTTGAAACTTTGAAATCACTACAGGAGGCCTGGAGGGCAGATCTTTTGCCGGTTTGCGGCGGAAACGCTACAAATCGACGCGGGGCGGCTAGAGGAAGATGAAATACCAGTACCAGGTAGAAAAAAGTAGAAGATATATATGTTAGGAGCGAAAAACAGCTGTAAAAATGACCAAATTTGAGATATATGCAAATGGGTAAGTATTAGGTGATTTAACAGGTGAAGGTAGGTTCTTTCTATTGAAATACTATTATTTTGGGGTAAGCTAATGGATATATACGCGGCAGCTAAAACAGATTAAGATTCGCGAACACAAAATTTGAAATCGATTTACGTAAACTCGCCTTAGGTAGACTTTTTGATACCTAAATATCAGAAAATCCTTAATAATTCAGAAACTACTGAGCCGATTTTGATAAATGATACGTCAAACGACGCGGCGTGACGGGAGGCACTGAAAACGAATGTAAACTGAACTACTTTCAAGAGAACATTTTTGGTAATCGAACAAAATGTTGATTTTTGAAACTTTGAAATCACTACAGGAGGCCTGGAGGGCAGATCTTTTGCCGGTTTGCGGCGGAAACGCTACAAATCGACGCGGGGCGGCTAGAGGAAGATGAAATACCAGTACCAGGTAGAAAAAAGTAGAAGATATATATGTTAGGAGCGAAAAACAGCTGTAAAAATGACCAAATTTGAGATATATGCAAATGGGTAAGTATTAGGTGATTTAACAGGTGAAGGTAGGTTCTTTCTATTGAAATACTATTATTTTGGGGTAAGCTAATGGATATATACGCGGCAGCTAAAACAGATTAAGATTCGCGAACACAAAATTTGAAATCGATTTACGTAAACTCGCCTTAGGTAGACTTTTTGATACCTAAATATCAGAAAATCCTTAATAATTCAGAAACTACTGAGCCGATTTTGATAAATGATACGTCAAACGACGCGGCGTGACGGGAGGCACTGAAAACGAATGTAAACTGAACTACTTTCAAGAGAACATTTTTGGTGATCGAACAAAATGTTGATTTTTGAAACTTTGAAATCACTACAGGAGGCCTGGAGGGCAGATCTTTTGCCGGTTTGCGGCGGAAACGCTACAAATCGACGCGGGGCGGCTAGAGGAAGATGAAATACCAGTACCAGGTAGAAAAAAGTAGAAGATATATATGTTAGGAGCGAAAAACAGCTGTAAAAATGACCAAATTTGAGATATATGCAAATGGGTAAGTATTAGGTGATTTAACAGGTGAAGGTAGGTTCTTTCTATTGAAATACTATTATTTTGGGGTAAGCTAATGGATATATACGCGGCAGCTAAAACAGATTAAGATTCGCGAACACAAAATTTGAAATCGATTTACGTAAACTCGCCTTAGGTAGACTTTTTGATACCTAAATATCAGAAAATCCTTAATAATTCAGAAACTACTGAGCCGATTTTGATAAATGATACGTCAAACGACGCGGCGTGACGGGAGGCACTGAAAACGAATGTAAACTGAACTACTTTCAAGAGAAAATTTTTGGTGATCGAACAAAATGTTGATTTTTGAAACTTTGAAATCACTACAGGAGGCCTGGAGGGCAGATCTTTTGCCGGTTTGCGGCGGAAACGCTACAAATCGACGCGGGGCGGCTAGAGGAAGATGAAATACCAGTACCAGGTAGAAAAAAGTAGAAGATATATATGTTAGGAGCGAAAAACAGCTGTAAAAATGACCAAATTTGAGATATATGCAAATGGGTAAGTATTAGGTGATTTAACAGGTGAAGGTAGGTTCTTTCTATTGAAATACTATTATTTTGGGGTAAGCTAATGGATATATACGCGGCAGCTAAAACAGATTAAGATTCGCGAACACAAAATTTGAAATCGATTTACGTAAACTCGCCTTAGGTAGACTTTTTGATACCTAAATATCAGAAAATCCTTAATAATTCAGAAACTACTGAGCCGATTTTGATAAATGATACGTCAAACGACGCGGCGTGACGGGAGGCACTGAAAACGAATGTAAACTGAACTACTTTCAAGAGAACATTTTTGGTAATCGAACAAAATGTTGATTTTTGAAACTTTGAAATCACTACAGGAGGCCTGGAGGGCAGATCTTTTGCCGGTTTGCGGCGGAAACGCTACAAATCGACGCGGGGCGGCTAGAGGAAGATGAAATACCAGTACCAGGTAGAAAAAAGTAGAAGATATATATGTTAGGAGCGAAAAACAGCTGTAAAAATGACCAAATTTGAGATATATGCAAATGGGTAAGTATTAGGTGATTTAACAGGTGAAGGTAGGTTCTTTCTATTGAAATACTATTATTTTGGGGTAAGCTAATGGATATATACGCGGCAGCTAAAACAGATTAAGATTCGCGAACACAAAATTTGAAATCGATTTACGTAAACTCGCCTTAGGTAGACTTTTTGATACCTAAATATCAGAAAATCCTTAATAATTCAGAAACTACTGAGCCGATTTTGATAAATGATACGTCAAACGACGCGGCGTGACGGGAGGCACTGAAAACGAATGTAAACTGAACTACTTTCAAGAGAAAATTTTTGGTGATCGAACAAAATGTTGATTTTTGAAACTTTGAAATCACTACAGGAGGCCTGGAGGGCAGATCTTTTGCCGGTTTGCGGCGGAAACGCTACAAATCGACGCGGGGCGGCTAGAGGAAGATGAAATACCAGTACCAGGTAGAAAAAAGTAGAAGATATATATGTTAGGAGCGAAAAACAGCTGTAAAAATGACCAAATTTGAGATATATGCAAATGGGTAAGTATTAGGTGATTTAACAGGTGAAGGTAGGTTCTTTCTATTGAAATACTATTATTTTGGGGTAAGCTAATGGATATATACGCGGCAGCTAAAACAGATTAAGATTCGCGAACACAAAATTTGAAATCGATTTACGTAAACTCGCCTTAGGTAGACTTTTTGATACCTAAATATCAGAAAATCCTTAATAATTCAGAAACTACTGAGCCGATTTTGATAAATGATACGTCAAACGACGCGGCGTGACGGGAGGCACTGAAAACGAATGTAAACTGAACTACTTTCAAGAGAAAATTTTTGGTGATCGAACAAAATGTTGATTTTTGAAACTTTGAAATCACTACAGGAGGCCTGGAGGGCAGATCTTTTGCCGGTTTGCGGCGGAAACGCTACAAATCGACGCGGGGCGGCTAGAGGAAGATGAAATACCAGTACCAGGTAGAAAAAAGTAGAAGATATATATGTTAGGAGCGAAAAACAGCTGTAAAAATGACCAAATTTGAGATATATGCAAATGGGTAAGTATTAGGTGATTTAACAGGTGAAGGTAGGTTCTTTCTATTGAAATACTATTATTTTGGGGTAAGCTAATGGATATATACGCGGCAGCTAAAACAGATTAAGATTCGCGAACACAAAATTTGAAATCGATTTACGTAAACTCGCCTTAGGTAGACTTTTTGATACCTAAATATCAGAAAATCCTTAATAATTCAGAAACTACTGAGCCGATTTTGATAAATGATACGTCAAACGACGCGGCGTGACGGGAGGCACTGAAAACGAATGTAAACTGAACTACTTTCAAGAGAACATTTTTGGTGATCGAACAAAATGTTGATTTTTGAAACTTTGAAATCACTACAGGAGGCCTGGAGGGCAGATCTTTTGCCGGTTTGCGGCGGAAACGCTACAAATCGACGCGGGGCGGCTAGAGGAAGATGAAATACCAGTACCAGGTAGAAAAAAGTAGAAGATATATATGTTAGGAGCGAAAAACAGCTGTAAAAATGACCAAATTTGAGATATATGCAAATGGGTAAGTATTAGGTGATTTAACAGGTGAAGGTAGGTTCTTTCTATTGAAATACTATTATTTTGGGGTAAGCTAATGGATATATACGCGGCAGCTAAAACAGATTAAGATTCGCGAACACAAAATTTGAAATCGATTTACGTAAACTCGCCTTAGGTAGACTTTTTGATACCTAAATATCAGAAAATCCTTAATAATTCAGAAACTACTGAGCCGATTTTGATAAATGATACGTCAAACGACGCGGCGTGACGGGAGGCACTGAAAACGAATGTAAACTGAACTACTTTCAAGAGAACATTTTTGGTGATCGAACAAAATGTTGATTTTTGAAACTTTGAAATCACTACAGGAGGCCTGGAGGGCAGATCTTTTGCCGGTTTGCGGCGGAAACGCTACAAATCGACGCGGGGCGGCTAGAGGAAGATGAAATACCAGTACCAGGTAGAAAAAAGTAGAAGATATATATGTTAGGAGCGAAAAACAGCTGTAAAAATGACCAAATTTGAGATATATGCAAATGGGTAAGTATTAGGTGATTTAACAGGTGAAGGTAGGTTCTTTCTATTGAAATACTATTATTTTGGGGTAAGCTAATGGATATATACGCGGCAGCTAAAACAGATTAAGATTCGCGAACACAAAATTTGAAATCGATTTACGTAAACTCGCCTTAGGTAGACTTTTTGATACCTAAATATCAGAAAATCCTTAATAATTCAGAAACTACTGAGCCGATTTTGATAAATGATACGTCAAACGACGCGGCGTGACGGGAGGCACTGAAAACGAATGTAAACTGAACTACTTTCAAGAGAAAATTTTTGGTGATCGAACAAAATGTTGATTTTTGAAACTTTGAAATCACTACAGGAGGCCTGGAGGGCAGATCTTTTGCCGGTTTGCGGCGGAAACGCTACAAATCGACGCGGGGCGGCTAGAGGAAGATGAAATACCAGTACCAGGTAGAAAAAAGTAGAAGATATATATGTTAGGAGCGAAAAACAGCTGTAAAAATGACCAAATTTGAGATATATGCAAATGGGTAAGTATTAGGTGATTTAACAGGTGAAGGTAGGTTCTTTCTATTGAAATACTATTATTTTGGGGTAAGCTAATGGATATATACGCGGCAGCTAAAACAGATTAAGATTCGCGAACACAAAATTTGAAATCGATTTACGTAAACTCGCCTTAGGTAGACTTTTTGATACCTAAATATCAGAAAATCCTTAATAATTCAGAAACTACTGAGCCGATTTTGATAAATGATACGTCAAACGACGCGGCGTGACGGGAGGCACTGAAAACGAATGTAAACTGAACTACTTTCAAGAGAACATTTTTGGTGATCGAACAAAATGTTGATTTTTGAAACTTTGAAATCACTACAGGAGGCCTGGAGGGCAGATCTTTTGCCGGTTTGCGGCGGAAACGCTACAAATCGACGCGGGGCGGCTAGAGGAAGATGAAATACCAGTACCAGGTAGAAAAAAGTAGAAGATATATATGTTAGGAGCGAAAAACAGCTGTAAAAATGACCAAATTTGAGATATATGCAAATGGGTAAGTATTAGGTGATTTAACAGGTGAAGGTAGGTTCTTTCTATTGAAATACTATTATTTTGGGGTAAGCTAATGGATATATACGCGGCAGCTAAAACAGATTAAGATTCGCGAACACAAAATTTGAAATCGATTTACGTAAACTCGCCTTAGGTAGACTTTTTGATACCTAAATATCAGAAAATCCTTAATAATTCAGAAACTACTGAGCCGATTTTGATAAATGATACGTCAAACGACGCGGCGTGACGGGAGGCACTGAAAACGAATGTAAACTGAACTACTTTCAAGAGAACATTTTTGGTGATCGAACAAAATGTTGATTTTTGAAACTTTGAAATCACTACAGGAGGCCTGGAGGGCAGATCTTTTGCCGGTTTGCGGCGGAAACGCTACAAATCGACGCGGGGCGGCTAGAGGAAGATGAAATACCAGTACCAGGTAGAAAAAAGTAGAAGATATATATGTTAGGAGCGAAAAACAGCTGTAAAAATGACCAAATTTGAGATATATGCAAATGGGTAAGTATTAGGTGATTTAACAGGTGAAGGTAGGTTATTTCTATTGAAATACTATTATTTTGGGGTAAGCTAATGGATATATACGCGGCAGCTAAAACAGATTAAGATTCGCGAACACAAAATTTGAAATCGATTTACGTAAACTCGCCTTAGGTAGACTTTTTGATACCTAAATATCAGAAAATCCTTAATAATTCAGAAACTACTGAGCCGATTTTGATAAATGATACGTCAAACGACGCGGCGTGACGGGAGGCACTGAAAACGAATGTAAACTGAACTACTTTCAAGAGAAAATTTTTGGTGATCGAACAAAATGTTGATTTTTGAAACTTTGAAATCACTACAGGAGGCCTGGAGGGCAGATCTTTTGCCGGTTTGCGGCGGAAACGCTACAAATCGACGCGGGGCGGCTAGAGGAAGATGAAATACCAGTACCAGGTAGAAAAAAGTAGAAGATATATATGTTAGGAGCGAAAAACAGCTGTAAAAATGACCAAATTTGAGATATATGCAAATGGGTAAGTATTAGGTGATTTAACAGGTGAAGGTAGGTTCTTTCTATTGAAATACTATTATTTTGGGGTAAGCTAATGGATATATACGCGGCAGCTAAAACAGATTAAGATTCGCGAACACAAAATTTGAAATCGATTTACGTAAACTCGCCTTAGGTAGACTTTTTGATACCTAAATATCAGAAAATCCTTAATAATTCAGAAACTACTGAGCCGATTTTGATAAATGATACGTCAAACGACGCGGCGTGACGGGAGGCACTGAAAACGAATGTAAACTGAACTACTTTCAAGAGAAAATTTTTGGTGATCGAACAAAATGTTGATTTTTGAAACTTTGAAATCACTACAGGAGGCCTGGAGGGCAGATCTTTTGCCGGTTTGCGGCGGAAACGCTACAAATCGACGCGGGGCGGCTAGAGGAAGATGAAATACCAGTACCAGGTAGAAAAAAGTAGAAGATATATATGTTAGGAGCGAAAAACAGCTGTAAAAATGACCAAATTTGAGATATATGCAAATGGGTAAGTATTAGGTGATTTAACAGGTGAAGGTAGGTTCTTTCTATTGAAATACTATTATTTTGGGGTAAGCTAATGGATATATACGCGGCAGCTAAAACAGATTAAGATTCGCGAACACAAAATTTGAAATCGATTTACGTAAACTCGCCTTAGGTAGACTTTTTGATACCTAAATATCAGAAAATCCTTAATAATTCAGAAACTACTGAGCCGATTTTGATAAATGATACGTCAAACGACGCGGCGTGACGGGAGGCACTGAAAACGAATGTAAACTGAACTACTTTCAAGAGAACATTTTTGGTGATCGAACAAAATGTTGATTTTTGAAACTTTGAAATCACTACAGGAGGCCTGGAGGGCAGATCTTTTGCCGGTTTGCGGCGGAAACGCTACAAATCGACGCGGGGCGGCTAGAGGAAGATGAAATACCAGTACCAGGTAGAAAAAAGTAGAAGATATATATGTTAGGAGCGAAAAACAGCTGTAAAAATGACCAAATTTGAGATATATGCAAATGGGTAAGTATTAGGTGATTTAACAGGTGAAGGTAGGTTCTTTCTATTGAAATACTATTATTTTGGGGTAAGCTAATGGATATATACGCGGCAGCTAAAACAGATTAAGATTCGCGAACACAAAATTTGAAATCGATTTACGTAAACTCGCCTTAGGTAGACTTTTTGATACCTAAATATCAGAAAATCCTTAATAATTCAGAAACTACTGAGCCGATTTTGATAAATGATACGTCAAACGACGCGGCGTGACGGGAGGCACTGAAAACGAATGTAAACTGAACTACTTTCAAGAGAAAATTTTTGGTGATCGAACAAAATGTTGATTTTTGAAACTTTGAAATCACTACAGGAGGCCTGGAGGGCAGATCTTTTGCCGGTTTGCGGCGGAAACGCTACAAATCGACGCGGGGCGGCTAGAGGAAGATGAAATACCAGTACCAGATAGAAAAAAGTAGAAGATATATATGTTAGGAGCGAAAAACAGCTGTAAAAATGACCAAATTTGAGATATATGCAAATGGGTAAGTATTAGGTGATTTAACAGGTGAAGGTAGGTTCTTTCTATTGAAATACTATTATTTTGGGGTAAGCTAATGGATATATACGCGGCAGCTAAAACAGATTAAGATTCGCGAACACAAAATTTGAAATCGATTTACGTAAACTCGCCTTAGGTAGACTTTTTGATACCTAAATATCAGAAAATCCTTAATAATTCAGAAACTACTGAGCCGATTTTGATAAATGATACGTCAAACGACGCGGCGTGACGGGAGGCACTGAAAACGAATGTAAACTGAACTACTTTCAAGAGAACATTTTTGGTGATCGAACAAAATGTTGATTTTTGAAACTTTGAAATCACTACAGGAGGCCTGGAGGGCAGATCTTTTGCCGGTTTGCGGCGGAAACGCTACAAATCGACGCGGGGCGGCTAGAGGAAGATGAAATACCAGTACCAGGTAGAAAAAAGTAGAAGATATATATGTTAGGAGCGAAAAACAGCTGTAAAAATGACCAAATTTGAGATATATGCAAATGGGTAAGTATTAGGTGATTTAACAGGTGAAGGTAGGTTCTTTCTATTGAAATACTATTATTTTGGGGTAAGCTAATGGATATATACGCGGCAGCTAAAACAGATTAAGATTCGCGAACACAAAATTTGAAATCGATTTACGTAAACTCGCCTTAGGTAGACTTTTTGATACCTAAATATCAGAAAATCCTTAATAATTCAGAAACTACTGAGCCGATTTTGATAAATGATACGTCAAACGACGCGGCGTGACGGGAGGCACTGAAAACGAATGTAAACTGAACTACTTTCAAGAGAAAATTTTTGGTGATCGAACAAAATGTTGATTTTTGAAACTTTGAAATCACTACAGGAGGCCTGGAGGGCAGATCTTTTGCCGGTTTGCGGCGGAAACGCTACAAATCGACGCGGGGCGGCTAGAGGAAGATGAAATACCAGTACCAGGTAGAAAAAAGTAGAAGATATATATGTTAGGAGCGAAAAACAGCTGTAAAAATGACCAAATTTGAGATATATGCAAATGGGTAAGTATTAGGTGATTTAACAGGTGAAGGTAGGTTCTTTCTATTGAAATACTATTATTTTGGGGTAAGCTAATGGATATATACGCGGCAGCTAAAACAGATTAAGATTCGCGAACACAAAATTTGAAATCGATTTACGTAAACTCGCCTTAGGTAGACTTTTTGATACCTAAATATCAGAAAATCCTTAATAAATCAGAAACTACTGAGCCGATTTTGATAAATGATACGTCAAACGACGCGGCGTGACGGGAGGCACTGAAAACGAATGTAAACTGAACTACTTTCAAGAGAACATTTTTGGTGATCGAACAAAATGTTGATTTTTGAAACTTTGAAATCACTACAGGAGGCCTGGAGGGCAGATCTTTTGCCGGTTTGCGGCGGAAACGCTACAAATCGACGCGGGGCGGCTAGAGGAAGATGAAATACCAGTACCAGGTAGAAAAAAGTAGAAGATATATATGTTAGGAGCGAAAAACAGCTGTAAAAATGACCAAATTTGAGATATATGCAAATGGGTAAGTATTAGGTGATTTAACAGGTGAAGGTAGGTTCTTTCTATTGAAATACTATTATTTTGGGGTAAGCTAATGGATATATACGCGGCAGCTAAAACAGATTAAGATTCGCGAACACAAAATTTGAAATCGATTTACGTAAACTCGCCTTAGGTAGACTTTTTGATACCTAAATATCAGAAAATCCTTAATAATTCAGAAACTACTGAGCCGATTTTGATAAATGATACGTCAAACGACGCGGCGTGACGGGAGGCACTGAAAACGAATGTAAACTGAACTACTTTCAAGAGAACATTTTTGGTGATCGAACAAAATGTTGATTTTTGAAACTTTGAAATCACTACAGGAGGCCTGGAGGGCAGATCTTTTGCCGGTTTGCGGCGGAAACGCTACAAATCGACGCGGGGCGGCTAGAGGAAGATGAAATACCAGTACCAGGTAGAAAAAAGTAGAAGATATATATGTTAGGAGCGAAAAACAGCTGTAAAAATGACCAAATTTGAGATATATGCAAATGGGTAAGTATTAGGTGATTTAACAGGTGAAGGTAGGTTCTTTCTATTGAAATACTATTATTTTGGGGTAAGCTAATGGATATATACGCGGCAGCTAAAACAGATTAAGATTCGCGAACACAAAATTTGAAATCGATTTACGTAAACTCGCCTTAGGTAGACTTTTTGATACCTAAATATCAGAAAATCCTTAATAAATCAGAAACTACTGAGCCGATTTTGATAAATGATACGTCAAACGACGCGGCGTGACGGGAGGCACTGAAAACGAATGTAAACTGAACTACTTTCAAGAGAACATTTTTGGTGATCGAACAAAATGTTGATTTTTGAAACTTTGAAATCACTACAGGAGGCCTGGAGGGCAGATCTTTTGCCGGTTTGCGGCGGAAACGCTACAAATCGACGCGGGGCGGCTAGAGGAAGATGAAATACCAGTACCAGGTAGAAAAAAGTAGAAGATATATATGTTAGGAGCGAAAAACAGCTGTAAAAATGACCAAATTTGAGATATATGCAAATGGGTAAGTATTAGGTGATTTAACAGGTGAAGGTAGGTTCTTTCTATTGAAATACTATTATTTTGGGGTAAGCTAATGGATATATACGCGGCAGCTAAAACAGATTAAGATTCGCGAACACAAAATTTGAAATCGATTTACGTAAACTCGCCTTAGGTAGACTTTTTGATACCTAAATATCAGAAAATCCTTAATAATTCAGAAACTACTGAGCCGATTTTGATAAATGATACGTCAAACGACGCGGCGTGACGGGAGGCACTGAAAACGAATGTAAACTGAACTACTTTCAAGAGAAAATTTTTGGTGATCGAACAAAATGTTGATTTTTGAAACTTTGAAATCACTACAGGAGGCCTGGAGGGCAGATCTTTTGCCGGTTTGCGGCGGAAACGCTACAAATCGACGCGGGGCGGCTAGAGGAAGATGAAATACCAGTACCAGGTAGAAAAAAGTAGAAGATATATATGTTAGGAGCGAAAAACAGCTGTAAAAATGACCAAATTTGAGATATATGCAAATGGGTAAGTATTAGGTGATTTAACAGGTGAAGGTAGGTTCTTTCTATTGAAATACTATTATTTTGGGGTAAGCTAATGGATATATACGCGGCAGCTAAAACAGATTAAGATTCGCGAACACAAAATTTGAAATCGATTTACGTAAACTCGCCTTAGGTAGACTTTTTGATACCTAAATATCAGAAAATCCTTAATAATTCAGAAACTACTGAGCCGATTTTGATAAATGATACGTCAAACGACGCGGCGTGACGGGAGGCACTGAAAACGAATGTAAACTGAACTACTTTCAAGAGAAAATTTTTGGTGATCGAACAAAATGTTGATTTTTGAAACTTTGAAATCACTACAGGAGGCCTGGAGGGCAGATCTTTTGCCGGTTTGCGGCGGAAACGCTACAAATCGACGCGGGGCGGCTAGAGGAAGATGAAATACCAGTACCAGATAGAAAAAAGTAGAAGATATATATGTTAGGAGCGAAAAACAGCTGTAAAAATGACCAAATTTGAGATATATGCAAATGGGTAAGTATTAGGTGATTTAACAGGTGAAGGTAGGTTCTTTCTATTGAAATACTATTATTTTGGGGTAAGCTAATGGATATATACGCGGCAGCTAAAACAGATTAAGATTCGCGAACACAAAATTTGAAATCGATTTACGTAAACTCGCCTTAGGTAGACTTTTTGATACCTAAATATCAGAAAATCCTTAATAATTCAGAAACTACTGAGCCGATTTTGATAAATGATACGTCAAACGACGCGGCGTGACGGGAGGCACTGAAAACGAATGTAAACTGAACTACTTTCAAGAGAAAATTTTTGGTGATCGAACAAAATGTTGATTTTTGAAACTTTGAAATCACTACAGGAGGCCTGGAGGGCAGATCTTTTGCCGGTTTGCGGCGGAAACGCTACAAATCGACGCGGGGCGGCTAGAGGAAGATGAAATACCAGTACCAGGTAGAAAAAAGTAGAAGATATATATGTTAGGAGCGAAAAACAGCTGTAAAAATGACCAAATTTGAGATATATGCAAATGGGTAAGTATTAGGTGATTTAACAGGTGAAGGTAGGTTCTTTCTATTGAAATACTATTATTTTGGGGTAAGCTAATGGATATATACGCGGCAGCTAAAACAGATTAAGATTCGCGAACACAAAATTTGAAATCGATTTACGTAAACTCGCCTTAGGTAGACTTTTTGATACCTAAATATCAGAAAATCCTTAATAATTCAGAAACTACTGAGCCGATTTTGATAAATGATACGTCAAACGACGCGGCGTGACGGGAGGCACTGAAAACGAATGTAAACTGAACTACTTTCAAGAGAAAATTTTTGGTGATCGAACAAAATGTTGATTTTTGAAACTTTGAAATCACTACAGGAGGCCTGGAGGGCAGATCTTTTGCCGGTTTGCGGCGGAAACGCTACAAATCGACGCGGGGCGGCTAGAGGAAGATGAAATACCAGTACCAGGTAGAAAAAAGTAGAAGATATATATGTTAGGAGCGAAAAACAGCTGTAAAAATGACCAAATTTGAGATATATGCAAATGGGTAAGTATTAGGTGATTTAACAGGTGAAGGTAGGTTCTTTCTATTGAAATACTATTATTTTGGGGTAAGCTAATGGATATATACGCGGCAGCTAAAACAGATTAAGATTCGCGAACACAAAATTTGAAATCGATTTACGTAAACTCGCCTTAGGTAGACTTTTTGATACCTAAATATCAGAAAATCCTTAATAATTCAGAAACTACTGAGCCGATTTTGATAAATGATACGTCAAACGACGCGGCGTGACGGGAGGCACTGAAAACGAATGTAAACTGAACTACTTTCAAGAGAAAATTTTTGGTGATCGAACAAAATGTTGATTTTTGAAACTTTGAAATCACTACAGGAGGCCTGGAGGGCAGATCTTTTGCCGGTTTGCGGCGGAAACGCTACAAATCGACGCGGGGCGGCTAGAGGAAGATGAAATACCAGTACCAGATAGAAAAAAGTAGAAGATATATATGTTAGGAGCGAAGAACAGCTGTAAAAATGACCAAATTTGAGATATATGCAAATGGGTAAGTATTAGGTGATTTAACAGGTGAAGGTAGGTTCTTTCTATTGAAATACTATTATTTTGGGGTAAGCTAATGGATATATACGCGGCAGCTAAAACAGATTAAGATTCGCGAACACAAAATTTGAAATCGATTTACGTAAACTCGCCTTAGGTAGACTTTTTGATACCTAAATATCAGAAAATCCTTAATAATTCAGAAACTACTGAGCCGATTTTGATAAATGATACGTCAAACGACGCGGCGTGACGGGAGGCACTGAAAACGAATGTAAACTGAACTACTTTCAAGAGAAAATTTTTGGTGATCGAACAAAATGTTGATTTTTGAAACTTTGAAATCACTACAGGAGGCCTGGAGGGCAGATCTTTTGCCGGTTTGCGGCGGAAACGCTACAAATCGACGCGGGGCGGCTAGAGGAAGATGAAATACCAGTACCAGGTAGAAAAAAGTAGAAGATATATATGTTAGGAGCGAAAAACAGCTGTAAAAATGACCAAATTTGAGATATATGCAAATGGGTAAGTATTAGGTGATTTAACAGGTGAAGGTAGGTTCTTTCTATTGAAATACTATTATTTTGGGGTAAGCTAATGGATATATACGCGGCAGCTAAAACAGATTAAGATTCGCGAACACAAAATTTGAAATCGATTTACGTAAACTCGCCTTAGGTAGACTTTTTGATACCTAAATATCAGAAAATCCTTAATAATTCAGAAACTACTGAGCCGATTTTGATAAATGATACGTCAAACGACGCGGCGTGACGGGAGGCACTGAAAACGAATGTAAACTGAACTACTTTCAAGAGAAAATTTTTGGTGATCGAACAAAATGTTGATTTTTGAAACTTTGAAATCACTACAGGAGGCCTGGAGGGCAGATCTTTTGCCGGTTTGCGGCGGAAACGCTACAAATCGACGCGGGGCGGCTAGAGGAAGATGAAATACCAGTACCAGGTAGAAAAAAGTAGAAGATATATATGTTAGGAGCGAAAAACAGCTGTAAAAATGACCAAATTTGAGATATATGCAAATGGGTAAGTATTAGGTGATTTAACAGGTGAAGGTAGGTTCTTTCTATTGAAATACTATTATTTTGGGGTAAGCTAATGGATATATACGCGGCAGCTAAAACAGATTAAGATTCGCGAACACAAAATTTGAAATCGATTTACGTAAACTCGCCTTAGGTAGACTTTTTGATACCTAAATATCAGAAAATCCTTAATAATTCAGAAACTACTGAGCCGATTTTGATAAATGATACGTCAAACGACGCGGCGTGACGGGAGGCACTGAAAACGAATGTAAACTGAACTACTTTCAAGAGAACATTTTTGGTGATCGAACAAAATGTTGATTTTTGAAACTTTGAAATCACTACAGGAGGCCTGGAGGGCAGATCTTTTGCCGGTTTGCGGCGGAAACGCTACAAATCGACGCGGGGCGGCTAGAGGAAGATGAAATACCAGTATCAGGTAGAAAAAAGTAGAAGATATATATGTTAGGAGCGAAAAACAGCTGTAAAAATGACCAAATTTGAGATATATGCAAATGGGTAAGTATTAGGTGATTTAACAGGTGAAGGTAGGTTCTTTCTATTGAAATACTATTATTTTGGGGTAAGCTAATGGATATATACGCGGCAGCTAAAACAGATTAAGATTCGCGAACACAAAATTTGAAATCGATTTACGTAAACTCGCCTTAGGTAGACTTTTTGATACCTAAATATCAGAAAATCCTTAATAATTCAGAAACTACTGAGCCGATTTTGATAAATGATACGTCAAACGACGCGGCGTGACGGGAGGCACTGAAAACGAATGTAAACTGAACTACTTTCAAGAGAAAATTTTTGGTGATCGAACAAAATGTTGATTTTTGAAACTTTGAAATCACTACAGGAGGCCTGGAGGGCAGATCTTTTGCCGGTTTGCGGCGGAAACGCTACAAATCGACGCGGGGCGGCTAGAGGAAGATGAAATACCAGTACCAGGTAGAAAAAAGTAGAAGATATATATGTTAGGAGCGAAAAACAGCTGTAAAAATGACCAAATTTGAGATATATGCAAATGGGTAAGTATTAGGTGATTTAACAGGTGAAGGTAGGTTCTTTCTATTGAAATACTATTATTTTGGGGTAAGCTAATGGATATATACGCGGCAGCTAAAACAGATTAAGATTCGCGAACACAAAATTTGAAATCGATTTACGTAAACTCGCCTTAGGTAGACTTTTTGATACCTAAATATCAGAAAATCCTTAATAATTCAGAAACTACTGAGCCGATTTTGATAAATGATACGTCAAACGACGCGGCGTGACGGGAGGCACTGAAAACGAATGTAAACTGAACTACTTTCAAGAGAACATTTTTGGTGATCGAACAAAATGTTGATTTTTGAAACTTTGAAATCACTACAGGAGGCCTGGAGGGCAGATCTTTTGCCGGTTTGCGGCGGAAACGCTACAAATCGACGCGGGGCGGCTAGAGGAAGATGAAATACCAGTACCAGGTAGAAAAAAGTAGAAGATATATATGTTAGGAGCGAAAAACAGCTGTAAAAATGACCAAATTTGAGATATATGCAAATGGGTAAGTATTAGGTGATTTAACAGGTGAAGGTAGGTTCTTTCTATTGAAATACTATTATTTTGGGGTAAGCTAATGGATATATACGCGGCAGCTAAAACAGATTAAGATTCGCGAACACAAAATTTGAAATCGATTTACGTAAACTCGCCTTAGGTAGACTTTTTGATACCTAAATATCAGAAAATCCTTAATAATTCAGAAACTACTGAGCCGATTTTGATAAATGATACGTCAAACGACGCGGCGTGACGGGAGGCACTGAAAACGAATGTAAACTGAACTACTTTCAAGAGAAAATTTTTGGTGATCGAACAAAATGTTGATTTTTGAAACTTTGAAATCACTACAGGAGGCCTGGAGGGCAGATCTTTTGCCGGTTTGCGGCGGAAACGCTACAAATCGACGCGGGGCGGCTAGAGGAAGATGAAATACCAGTACCAGGTAGAAAAAAGTAGAAGATATATATGTTAGGAGCGAAAAACAGCTGTAAAAATGACCAAATTTGAGATATATGCAAATGGGTAAGTATTAGGTGATTTAACAGGTGAAGGTAGGTTCTTTCTATTGAAATACTATTATTTTGGGGTAAGCTAATGGATATATACGCGGCAGCTAAAACAGATTAAGATTCGCGAACACAAAATTTGAAATCGATTTACGTAAACTCGCCTTAGGTAGACTTTTTGATACCTAAATATCAGAAAATCCTTAATAATTCAGAAACTACTGAGCCGATTTTGATAAATGATACGTCAAACGACGCGGCGTGACGGGAGGCACTGAAAACGAATGTAAACTGAACTACTTTCAAGAGAAAATTTTTGGTGATCGAACAAAATGTTGATTTTTGAAACTTTGAAATCACTACAGGAGGCCTGGAGGGCAGATCTTTTGCCGGTTTGCGGCGGAAACGCTACAAATCGACGCGGGGCGGCTAGAGGAAGATGAAATACCAGTACCAGGTAGAAAAAAGTAGAAGATATATATGTTAGGAGCGAAAAACAGCTGTAAAAATGACCAAATTTGAGATATATGCAAATGGGTAAGTATTAGGTGATTTAACAGGTGAAGGTAGGTTCTTTCTATTGAAATACTATTATTTTGGGGTAAGCTAATGGATATATACGCGGCAGCTAAAACAGATTAAGATTCGCGAACACAAAATTTGAAATCGATTTACGTAAACTCGCCTTAGGTAGACTTTTTGATACCTAAATATCAGAAAATCCTTAATAATTCAGAAACTACTGAGCCGATTTTGATAAATGATACGTCAAACGACGCGGCGTGACGGGAGGCACTGAAAACGAATGTAAACTGAACTACTTTCAAGAGAACATTTTTGGTGATCGAACAAAATGTTGATTTTTGAAACTTTGAAATCACTACAGGAGGCCTGGAGGGCAGATCTTTTGCCGGTTTGCGGCGGAAACGCTACAAATCGACGCGGGGCGGCTAGAGGAAGATGAAATACCAGTACCAGGTAGAAAAAAGTAGAAGATATATATGTTAGGAGCGAAAAACAGCTGTAAAAATGACCAAATTTGAGATATATGCAAATGGGTAAGTATTAGGTGATTTAACAGGTGAAGGTAGGTTCTTTCTATTGAAATACTATTATTTTGGGGTAAGCTAATGGATATATACGCGGCAGCTAAAACAGATTAAGATTCGCGAACACAAAATTTGAAATCGATTTACGTAAACTCGCCTTAGGTAGACTTTTTGATACCTAAATATCAGAAAATCCTTAATAATTCAGAAACTACTGAGCCGATTTTGATAAATGATACGTCAAACGACGCGGCGTGACGGGAGGCACTGAAAACGAATGTAAACTGAACTACTTTCAAGAGAACATTTTTGGTGATCGAACAAAATGTTGATTTTTGAAACTTTGAAATCACTACAGGAGGCCTGGAGGGCAGATCTTTTGCCGGTTTGCGGCGGAAACGCTACAAATCGACGCGGGGCGGCTAGAGGAAGATGAAATACCAGTACCAGGTAGAAAAAAGTAGAAGATATATATGTTAGGAGCGAAAAACAGCTGTAAAAATGACCAAATTTGAGATATATGCAAATGGGTAAGTATTAGGTGATTTAACAGGTGAAGGTAGGTTATTTCTATTGAAATACTATTATTTTGGGGTAAGCTAATGGATATATACGCGGCAGCTAAAACAGATTAAGATTCGCGAACACAAAATTTGAAATCGATTTACGTAAACTCGCCTTAGGTAGACTTTTTGATACCTAAATATCAGAAAATCCTTAATAATTCAGAAACTACTGAGCCGATTTTGATAAATGATACGTCAAACGACGCGGCGTGACGGGAGGCACTGAAAACGAATGTAAACTGAACTACTTTCAAGAGAAAATTTTTGGTGATCGAACAAAATGTTGATTTTTGAAACTTTGAAATCACTACAGGAGGCCTGGAGGGCAGATCTTTTGCCGGTTTGCGGCGGAAACGCTACAAATCGACGCGGGGCGGCTAGAGGAAGATGAAATACCAGTACCAGGTAGAAAAAAGTAGAAGATATATATGTTAGGAGCGAAAAACAGCTGTAAAAATGACCAAATTTGAGATATATGCAAATGGGTAAGTATTAGGTGATTTAACAGGTGAAGGTAGGTTCTTTCTATTGAAATACTATTATTTTGGGGTAAGCTAATGGATATATACGCGGCAGCTAAAACAGATTAAGATTCGCGAACACAAAATTTGAAATCGATTTACGTAAACTCGCCTTAGGTAGACTTTTTGATACCTAAATATCAGAAAATCCTTAATAATTCAGAAACTACTGAGCCGATTTTGATAAATGATACGTCAAACGACGCGGCGTGACGGGAGGCACTGAAAACGAATGTAAACTGAACTACTTTCAAGAGAAAATTTTTGGTGATCGAACAAAATGTTGATTTTTGAAACTTTGAAATCACTACAGGAGGCCTGGAGGGCAGATCTTTTGCCGGTTTGCGGCGGAAACGCTACAAATCGACGCGGGGCGGCTAGAGGAAGATGAAATACCAGTACCAGGTAGAAAAAAGTAGAAGATATATATGTTAGGAGCGAAAAACAGCTGTAAAAATGACCAAATTTGAGATATATGCAAATGGGTAAGTATTAGGTGATTTAACAGGTGAAGGTAGGTTCTTTCTATTGAAATACTATTATTTTGGGGTAAGCTAATGGATATATACGCGGCAGCTAAAACAGATTAAGATTCGCGAACACAAAATTTGAAATCGATTTACGTAAACTCGCCTTAGGTAGACTTTTTGATACCTAAATATCAGAAAATCCTTAATAATTCAGAAACTACTGAGCCGATTTTGATAAATGATACGTCAAACGACGCGGCGTGACGGGAGGCACTGAAAACGAATGTAAACTGAACTACTTTCAAGAGAACATTTTTGGTGATCGAACAAAATGTTGATTTTTGAAACTTTGAAATCACTACAGGAGGCCTGGAGGGCAGATCTTTTGCCGGTTTGCGGCGGAAACGCTACAAATCGACGCGGGGCGGCTAGAGGAAGATGAAATACCAGTACCAGGTAGAAAAAAGTAGAAGATATATATGTTAGGAGCGAAAAACAGCTGTAAAAATGACCAAATTTGAGATATATGCAAATGGGTAAGTATTAGGTGATTTAACAGGTGAAGGTAGGTTCTTTCTATTGAAATACTATTATTTTGGGGTAAGCTAATGGATATATACGCGGCAGCTAAAACAGATTAAGATTCGCGAACACAAAATTTGAAATCGATTTACGTAAACTCGCCTTAGGTAGACTTTTTGATACCTAAATATCAGAAAATCCTTAATAATTCAGAAACTACTGAGCCGATTTTGATAAATGATACGTCAAACGACGCGGCGTGACGGGAGGCACTGAAAACGAATGTAAACTGAACTACTTTCAAGAGAAAATTTTTGGTGATCGAACAAAATGTTGATTTTTGAAACTTTGAAATCACTACAGGAGGCCTGGAGGGCAGATCTTTTGCCGGTTTGCGGCGGAAACGCTACAAATCGACGCGGGGCGGCTAGAGGAAGATGAAATACCAGTACCAGATAGAAAAAAGTAGAAGATATATATGTTAGGAGCGAAAAACAGCTGTAAAAATGACCAAATTTGAGATATATGCAAATGGGTAAGTATTAGGTGATTTAACAGGTGAAGGTAGGTTCTTTCTATTGAAATACTATTATTTTGGGGTAAGCTAATGGATATATACGCGGCAGCTAAAACAGATTAAGATTCGCGAACACAAAATTTGAAATCGATTTACGTAAACTCGCCTTAGGTAGACTTTTTGATACCTAAATATCAGAAAATCCTTAATAATTCAGAAACTACTGAGCCGATTTTGATAAATGATACGTCAAACGACGCGGCGTGACGGGAGGCACTGAAAACGAATGTAAACTGAACTACTTTCAAGAGAAAATTTTTGGTGATCGAACAAAATGTTGATTTTTGAAACTTTGAAATCACTACAGGAGGCCTGGAGGGCAGATCTTTTGCCGGTTTGCGGCGGAAACGCTACAAATCGACGCGGGGCGGCTAGAGGAAGATGAAATACCAGTACCAGGTAGAAAAAAGTAGAAGATATATATGTTAGGAGCGAAAAACAGCTGTAAAAATGACCAAATTTGAGATATATGCAAATGGGTAAGTATTAGGTGATTTAACAGGTGAAGGTAGGTTCTTTCTATTGAAATACTATTATTTTGGGGTAAGCTAATGGATATATACGCGGCAGCTAAAACAGATTAAGATTCGCGAACACAAAATTTGAAATCGATTTACGTAAACTCGCCTTAGGTAGACTTTTTGATACCTAAATATCAGAAAATCCTTAATAATTCAGAAACTACTGAGCCGATTTTGATAAATGATACGTCAAACGACGCGGCGTGACGGGAGGCACTGAAAACGAATGTAAACTGAACTACTTTCAAGAGAAAATTTTTGGTGATCGAACAAAATGTTGATTTTTGAAACTTTGAAATCACTACAGGAGGCCTGGAGGGCAGATCTTTTGCCGGTTTGCGGCGGAAACGCTACAAATCGACGCGGGGCGGCTAGAGGAAGATGAAATACCAGTACCAGGTAGAAAAAAGTAGAAGATATATATGTTAGGAGCGAAAAACAGCTGTAAAAATGACCAAATTTGAGATATATGCAAATGGGTAAGTATTAGGTGATTTAACAGGTGAAGGTAGGTTCTTTCTATTGAAATACTATTATTTTGGGGTAAGCTAATGGATATATACGCGGCAGCTAAAACAGATTAAGATTCGCGAACACAAAATTTGAAATCGATTTACGTAAACTCGCCTTAGGTAGACTTTTTGATACCTAAATATCAGAAAATCCTTAATAATTCAGAAACTACTGAGCCGATTTTGATAAATGATACGTCAAACGACGCGGCGTGACGGGAGGCACTGAAAACGAATGTAAACTGAACTACTTTCAAGAGAACATTTTTGGTGATCGAACAAAATGTTGATTTTTGAAACTTTGAAATCACTACAGGAGGCCTGGAGGGCAGTGCTTTTGCCGGTTTGCGGCGGAAACGCTACAAATCGACGCGGGGCGGCTAGAGGAAGATGAAATACCAGTACCAGGTAGAAAAAAGTAGAAGATATATATGTTAGGAGCGAAAAACAGCTGTAAAAATGACCAAATTTGAGATATATGCAAATGGGTAAGTATTAGGTGATTTAACAGGTGAAGGTAGGTTCTTTCTATTGAAATACTATTATTTTGGGGTAAGCTAATGGATATATACGCGGCAGCTAAAACAGATTAAGATTCGCGAACACAAAATTTGAAATCGATTTACGTAAACTCGCCTTAGGTAGACTTTTTGATACCTAAATATCAGAAAATCCTTAATAATTCAGAAACTACTGAGCCGATTTTGATAAATGATACGTCAAACGACGCGGCGTGACGGGAGGCACTGAAAACGAATGTAAACTGAACTACTTTCAAGAGAAAATTTTTGGTGATCGAACAAAATGTTGATTTTTGAAACTTTGAAATCACTACAGGAGGCCTGGAGGGCAGATCTTTTGCCGGTTTGCGGCGGAAACGCTACAAATCGACGCGGGGCGGCTAGAGGAAGATGAAATACCAGTACCAGGTAGAAAAAAGTAGAAGATATATATGTTAGGAGCGAAAAACAGCTGTAAAAATGACCAAATTTGAGATATATGCAAATGGGTAAGTATTAGGTGATTTAACAGGTGAAGGTAGGTTCTTTCTATTGAAATACTATTATTTTGGGGTAAGCTAATGGATATATACGCGGCAGCTAAAACAGATTAAGATTCGCGAACACAAAATTTGAAATCGATTTACGTAAACTCGCCTTAGGTAGACTTTTTGATACCTAAATATCAGAAAATCCTTAATAATTCAGAAACTACTGAGCCGATTTTGATAAATGATACGTCAAACGACGCGGCGTGACGGGAGGCACTGAAAACGAATGTAAACTGAACTACTTTCAAGAGAACATTTTTGGTGATCGAACAAAATGTTGATTTTTGAAACTTTGAAATCACTACAGGAGGCCTGGAGGGCAGATCTTTTGCCGGTTTGCGGCGGAAACGCTACAAATCGACGCGGGGCGGCTAGAGGAAGATGAAATACCAGTACCAGGTAGAAAAAAGTAGAAGATATATATGTTAGGAGCGAAAAACAGCTGTAAAAATGACCAAATTTGAGATATATGCAAATGGGTAAGTATTAGGTGATTTAACAGGTGAAGGTAGGTTCTTTCTATTGAAATACTATTATTTTGGGGTAAGCTAATGGATATATACGCGGCAGCTAAAACAGATTAAGATTCGCGAACACAAAATTTGAAATCGATTTACGTAAACTCGCCTTAGGTAGACTTTTTGATACCTAAATATCAGAAAATCCTTAATAATTCAGAAACTACTGAGCCGATTTTGATAAATGATACGTCAAACGACGCGGCGTGACGGGAGGCACTGAAAACGAATGTAAACTGAACTACTTTCAAGAGAAAATTTTTGGTGATCGAACAAAATGTTGATTTTTGAAACTTTGAAATCACTACAGGAGGCCTGGAGGGCAGATCTTTTGCCGGTTTGCGGCGGAAACGCTACAAATCGACGCGGGGCGGCTAGAGGAAGATGAAATACCAGTACCAGGTAGAAAAAGTAGAAGATATATATGTTAGGAGCGAAAAACAGCTGTAAAAATGACCAAATTTGAGATATATGCAAATGGGTAAGTATTAGGTGATTTAACAGGTGAAGGTAGGTTCTTTCTATTGAAATACTATTATTTTGGGGTAAGCTAATGGATATATACGCGGCAGCTAAAACAGATTAAGATTCGCGAACACAAAATTTGAAATCGATTTACGTAAACTCGCCTTAGGTAGACTTTTTGATACCTAAATATCAGAAAATCCTTAATAATTCAGAAACTACTGAGCCGATTTTGATAAATGATACGTCAAACGACGCGGCGTGACGGGAGGCACTGAAAACGAATGTAAACTGAACTACTTTCAAGAGAAAATTTTTGGTGATCGAACAAAATGTTGATTTTTGAAACTTTGAAATCACTACAGGAGGCCTGGAGGGCAGATCTTTTGCCGGTTTGCGGCGGAAACGCTACAAATCGACGCGGGGCGGCTAGAGGAAGATGAAATACCAGTACCAGGTAGAAAAAAGTAGAAGATATATATGTTAGGAGCGAAAAACAGCTGTAAAAATGACCAAATTTGAGATATATGCAAATGGGTAAGTATTAGGTGATTTAACAGGTGAAGGTAGGTTCTTTCTATTGAAATACTATTATTTTGGGGTAAGCTAATGGATATATACGCGGCAGCTAAAACAGATTAAGATTCGCGAACACAAAATTTGAAATCGATTTACGTAAACTCGCCTTAGGTAGACTTTTTGATACCTAAATATCAGAAAATCCTTAATAATTCAGAAACTACTGAGCCGATTTTGATAAATGATACGTCAAACGACGCGGCGTGACGGGAGGCACTGAAAACGAATGTAAACTGAACTACTTTCAAGAGAACATTTTTGGTAATCGAACAAAATGTTGATTTTTGAAACTTTGAAATCACTACAGGAGGCCTGGAGGGCAGATCTTTTGCCGGTTTGCGGCGGAAACGCTACAAATCGACGCGGGGCGGCTAGAGGAAGATGAAATACCAGTACCAGGTAGAAAAAAGTAGAAGATATATATGTTAGGAGCGAAAAACAGCTGTAAAAATGACCAAATTTGAGATATATGCAAATGGGTAAGTATTAGGTGATTTAACAGGTGAAGGTAGGTTCTTTCTATTGAAATACTATTATTTTGGGGTAAGCTAATGGATATATACGCGGCAGCTAAAACAGATTAAGATTCGCGAACACAAAATTTGAAATCGATTTACGTAAACTCGCCTTAGGTAGACTTTTTGATACCTAAATATCAGAAAATCCTTAATAATTCAGAAACTACTGAGCCGATTTTGATAAATGATACGTCAAACGACGCGGCGTGACGGGAGGCACTGAAAACGAATGTAAACTGAACTACTTTCAAGAGAAAATTTTTGGTGATCGAACAAAATGTTGATTTTTGAAACTTTGAAATCACTACAGGAGGCCTGGAGGGCAGATCTTTTGCCGGTTTGCGGCGGAAACGCTACAAATCGACGCGGGGCGGCTAGAGGAAGATGAAATACCAGTACCAGGTAGAAAAAAGTAGAAGATATATATGTTAGGAGCGAAAAACAGCTGTAAAAATGACCAAATTTGAGATATATGCAAATGGGTAAGTATTAGGTGATTTAACAGGTGAAGGTAGGTTCTTTCTATTGAAATACTATTATTTTGGGGTAAGCTAATGGATATATACGCGGCAGCTAAAACAGATTAAGATTCGCGAACACAAAATTTGAAATCGATTTACGTAAACTCGCCTTAGGTAGACTTTTTGATACCTAAATATCAGAAAATCCTTAATAATTCAGAAACTACTGAGCCGATTTTGATAAATGATACGTCAAACGACGCGGCGTGACGGGAGGCACTGAAAACGAATGTAAACTGAACTACTTTCAAGAGAACATTTTTGGTGATCGAACAAAATGTTGATTTTTGAAACTTTGAAATCACTACAGGAGGCCTGGAGGGCAGATCTTTTGCCGGTTTGCGGCGGAAACGCTACAAATCGACGCGGGGCGGCTAGAGGAAGATGAAATACCAGTACCAGGTAGAAAAAAGTAGAAGATATATATGTTAGGAGCGAAAAACAGCTGTAAAAATGACCAAATTTGAGATATATGCAAATGGGTAAGTATTAGGTGATTTAACAGGTGAAGGTAGGTTCTTTCTATTGAAATACTATTATTTTGGGGTAAGCTAATGGATATATACGCGGCAGCTAAAACAGATTAAGATTCGCGAACACAAAATTTGAAATCGATTTACGTAAACTCGCCTTAGGTAGACTTTTTGATACCTAAATATCAGAAAATCCTTAATAATTCAGAAACTACTGAGCCGATTTTGATAAATGATACGTCAAACGACGCGGCGTGACGGGAGGCACTGAAAACGAATGTAAACTGAACTACTTTCAAGAGAAAATTTTTGGTGATCGAACAAAATGTTGATTTTTGAAACTTTGAAATCACTACAGGAGGCCTGGAGGGCAGATCTTTTGCCGGTTTGCGGCGGAAACGCTACAAATCGACGCGGGGCGGCTAGAGGAAGATGAAATACCAGTACCAGGTAGAAAAAAGTAGAAGATATATATGTTAGGAGCGAAAAACAGCTGTAAAAATGACCAAATTTGAGATATATGCAAATGGGTAAGTATTAGGTGATTTAACAGGTGAAGGTAGGTTCTTTCTATTGAAATACTATTATTTTGGGGTAAGCTAATGGATATATACGCGGCAGCTAAAACAGATTAAGATTCGCGAACACAAAATTTGAAATCGATTTACGTAAACTCGCCTTAGGTAGACTTTTTGATACCTAAATATCAGAAAATCCTTAATAATTCAGAAACTACTGAGCCGATTTTGATAAATGATACGTCAAACGACGCGGCGTGACGGGAGGCACTGAAAACGAATGTAAACTGAACTACTTTCAAGAGAACATTTTTGGTAATCGAACAAAATGTTGATTTTTGAAACTTTGAAATCACTACAGGAGGCCTGGAGGGCAGATCTTTTGCCGGTTTGCGGCGGAAACGCTACAAATCGACGCGGGGCGGCTAGAGGAAGATGAAATACCAGTACCAGGTAGAAAAAAGTAGAAGATATATATGTTAGGAGCGAAAAACAGCTGTAAAAATGACCAAATTTGAGATATATGCAAATGGGTAAGTATTAGGTGATTTAACAGGTGAAGGTAGGTTCTTTCTATTGAAATACTATTATTTTGGGGTAAGCTAATGGATATATACGCGGCAGCTAAAACAGATTAAGATTCGCGAACACAAAATTTGAAATCGATTTACGTAAACTCGCCTTAGGTAGACTTTTTGATACCTAAATATCAGAAAATCCTTAATAATTCAGAAACTACTGAGCCGATTTTGATAAATGATACGTCAAACGACGCGGCGTGACGGGAGGCACTGAAAACGAATGTAAACTGAACTACTTTCAAGAGAAAATTTTTGGTGATCGAACAAAATGTTGATTTTTGAAACTTTGAAATCACTACAGGAGGCCTGGAGGGCAGATCTTTTGCCGGTTTGCGGCGGAAACGCTACAAATCGACGCGGGGCGGCTAGAGGAAGATGAAATACCAGTACCAGGTAGAAAAAAGTAGAAGATATATATGTTAGGAGCGAAAAACAGCTGTAAAAATGACCAAATTTGAGATATATGCAAATGGGTAAGTATTAGGTGATTTAACAGGTGAAGGTAGGTTCTTTCTATTGAAATACTATTATTTTGGGGTAAGCTAATGGATATATACGCGGCAGCTAAAACAGATTAAGATTCGCGAACACAAAATTTGAAATCGATTTACGTAAACTCGCCTTAGGTAGACTTTTTGATACCTAAATATCAGAAAATCCTTAATAATTCAGAAACTACTGAGCCGATTTTGATAAATGATACGTCAAACGACGCGGCGTGACGGGAGGCACTGAAAACGAATGTAAACTGAACTACTTTCAAGAGAACATTTTTGGTGATCGAACAAAATGTTGATTTTTGAAACTTTGAAATCACTACAGGAGGCCTGGAGGGCAGATCTTTTGCCGGTTTGCGGCGGAAACGCTACAAATCGACGCGGGGCGGCTAGAGGAAGATGAAATACCAGTACCAGGTAGAAAAAAGTAGAAGATATATATGTTAGGAGCGAAAAACAGCTGTAAAAATGACCAAATTTGAGATATATGCAAATGGGTAAGTATTAGGTGATTTAACAGGTGAAGGTAGGTTCTTTCTATTGAAATACTATTATTTTGGGGTAAGCTAATGGATATATACGCGGCAGCTAAAACAGATTAAGATTCGCGAACACAAAATTTGAAATCGATTTACGTAAACTCGCCTTAGGTAGACTTTTTGATACCTAAATATCAGAAAATCCTTAATAATTCAGAAACTACTGAGCCGATTTTGATAAATGATACGTCAAACGACGCGGCGTGACGGGAGGCACTGAAAACGAATGTAAACTGAACTACTTTCAAGAGAAAATTTTTGGTGATCGAACAAAATGTTGATTTTTGAAACTTTGAAATCACTACAGGAGGCCTGGAGGGCAGATCTTTTGCCGGTTTGCGGCGGAAACGCTACAAATCGACGCGGGGCGGCTAGAGGAAGATGAAATACCAGTACCAGGTAGAAAAAAGTAGAAGATATATATGTTAGGAGCGAAAAACAGCTGTAAAAATGACCAAATTTGAGATATATGCAAATGGGTAAGTATTAGGTGATTTAACAGGTGAAGGTAGGTTCTTTCTATTGAAATACTATTATTTTGGGGTAAGCTAATGGATATATACGCGGCAGCTAAAACAGATTAAGATTCGCGAACACAAAATTTGAAATCGATTTACGTAAACTCGCCTTAGGTAGACTTTTTGATACCTAAATATCAGAAAATCCTTAATAATTCAGAAACTACTGAGCCGATTTTGATAAATGATACGTCAAACGACGCGGCGTGACGGGAGGCACTGAAAACGAATGTAAACTGAACTACTTTCAAGAGAAAATTTTTGGTGATCGAACAAAATGTTGATTTTTGAAACTTTGAAATCACTACAGGAGGCCTGGAGGGCAGATCTTTTGCCGGTTTGCGGCGGAAACGCTACAAATCGACGCGGGGCGGCTAGAGGAAGATGAAATACCAGTACCAGGTAGAAAAAAGTAGAAGATATATATGTTAGGAGCGAAAAACAGCTGTAAAAATGACCAAATTTGAGATATATGCAAATGGGTAAGTATTAGGTGATTTAACAGGTGAAGGTAGGTTCTTTCTATTGAAATACTATTATTTTGGGGTAAGCTAATGGATATATACGCGGCAGCTAAAACAGATTAAGATTCGCGAACACAAAATTTGAAATCGATTTACGTAAACTCGCCTTAGGTAGACTTTTTGATACCTAAATATCAGAAAATCCTTAATAATTCAGAAACTACTGAGCCGATTTTGATAAATGATACGTCAAACGACGCGGCGTGACGGGAGGCACTGAAAACGAATGTAAACTGAACTACTTTCAAGAGAAAATTTTTGGTGATCGAACAAAATGTTGATTTTTGAAACTTTGAAATCACTACAGGAGGCCTGGAGGGCAGATCTTTTGCCGGTTTGCGGCGGAAACGCTACAAATCGACGCGGGGCGGCTAGAGGAAGATGAAATACCAGTACCAGGTAGAAAAAAGTAGAAGATATATATGTTAGGAGCGAAAAACAGCTGTAAAAATGACCAAATTTGAGATATATGCAAATGGGTAAGTATTAGGTGATTTAACAGGTGAAGGTAGGTTCTTTCTATTGAAATACTATTATTTTGGGGTAAGCTAATGGATATATACGCGGCAGCTAAAACAGATTAAGATTCGCGAACACAAAATTTGAAATCGATTTACGTAAACTCGCCTTAGGTAGACTTTTTGATACCTAAATATCAGAAAATCCTTAATAATTCAGAAACTACTGAGCCGATTTTGATAAATGATACGTCAAACGACGCGGCGTGACGGGAGGCACTGAAAACGAATGTAAACTGAACTACTTTCAAGAGAACATTTTTGGTGATCGAACAAAATGTTGATTTTTGAAACTTTGAAATCACTACAGGAGGCCTGGAGGGCAGATCTTTTGCCGGTTTGCGGCGGAAACGCTACAAATCGACGCGGGGCGGCTAGAGGAAGATGAAATACCAGTACCAGGTAGAAAAAAGTAGAAGATATATATGTTAGGAGCGAAAAACAGCTGTAAAAATGACCAAATTTGAGATATATGCAAATGGGTAAGTATTAGGTGATTTAACAGGTGAAGGTAGGTTCTTTCTATTGAAATACTATTATTTTGGGGTAAGCTAATGGATATATACGCGGCAGCTAAAACAGATTAAGATTCGCGAACACAAAATTTGAAATCGATTTACGTAAACTCGCCTTAGGTAGACTTTTTGATACCTAAATATCAGAAAATCCTTAATAATTCAGAAACTACTGAGCCGATTTTGATAAATGATACGTCAAACGACGCGGCGTGACGGGAGGCACTGAAAACGAATGTAAACTGAACTACTTTCAAGAGAAAATTTTTGGTGATCGAACAAAATGTTGATTTTTGAAACTTTGAAATCACTACAGGAGGCCTGGAGGGCAGATCTTTTGCCGGTTTGCGGCGGAAACGCTACAAATCGACGCGGGGCGGCTAGAGGAAGATGAAATACCAGTACCAGGTAGAAAAAAGTAGAAGATATATATGTTAGGAGCGAAAAACAGCTGTAAAAATGACCAAATTTGAGATATATGCAAATGGGTAAGTATTAGGTGATTTAACAGGTGAAGGTAGGTTCTTTCTATTGAAATACTATTATTTTGGGGTAAGCTAATGGATATATACGCGGCAGCTAAAACAGATTAAGATTCGCGAACACAAAATTTGAAATCGATTTACGTAAACTCGCCTTAGGTAGACTTTTTGATACCTAAATATCAGAAAATCCTTAATAATTCAGAAACTACTGAGCCGATTTTGATAAATGATACGTCAAACGACGCGGCGTGACGGGAGGCACTGAAAACGAATGTAAACTGAACTACTTTCAAGAGAAAATTTTTGGTGATCGAACAAAATGTTGATTTTTGAAACTTTGAAATCACTACAGGAGGCCTGGAGGGCAGATCTTTTGCCGGTTTGCGGCGGAAACGCTACAAATCGACGCGGGGCGGCTAGAGGAAGATGAAATACCAGTACCAGGTAGAAAAAAGTAGAAGATATATATGTTAGGAGCGAAAAACAGCTGTAAAAATGACCAAATTTGAGATATATGCAAATGGGTAAGTATTAGGTGATTTAACAGGTGAAGGTAGGTTCTTTCTATTGAAATACTATTATTTTGGGGTAAGCTAATGGATATATACGCGGCAGCTAAAACAGATTAAGATTCGCGAACACAAAATTTGAAATCGATTTACGTAAACTCGCCTTAGGTAGACTTTTTGATACCTAAATATCAGAAAATCCTTAATAATTCAGAAACTACTGAGCCGATTTTGATAAATGATACGTCAAACGACGCGGCGTGACGGGAGGCACTGAAAACGAATGTAAACTGAACTACTTTCAAGAGAAAATTTTTGGTGATCGAACAAAATGTTGATTTTTGAAACTTTGAAATCACTACAGGAGGCCTGGAGGGCAGATCTTTTGCCGGTTTGCGGCGGAAACGCTACAAATCGACGCGGGGCGGCTAGAGGAAGATGAAATACCAGTACCAGGTAGAAAAAAGTAGAAGATATATATGTTAGGAGCGAAAAACAGCTGTAAAAATGACCAAATTTGAGATATATGCAAATGGGTAAGTATTAGGTGATTTAACAGGTGAAGGTAGGTTCTTTCTATTGAAATACTATTATTTTGGGGTAAGCTAATGGATATATACGCGGCAGCTAAAACAGATTAAGATTCGCGAACACAAAATTTGAAATCGATTTACGTAAACTCGCCTTAGGTAGACTTTTTGATACCTAAATATCAGAAAATCCTTAATAATTCAGAAACTACTGAGCCGATTTTGATAAATGATACGTCAAACGACGCGGCGTGACGGGAGGCACTGAAAACGAATGTAAACTGAACTACTTTCAAGAGAACATTTTTGGTGATCGAACAAAATGTTGATTTTTGAAACTTTGAAATCACTACAGGAGGCCTGGAGGGCAGATCTTTTGCCGGTTTGCGGCGGAAACGCTACAAATCGACGCGGGGCGGCTAGAGGAAGATGAAATACCAGTACCAGGTAGAAAAAAGTAGAAGATATATATGTTAGGAGCGAAAAACAGCTGTAAAAATGACCAAATTTGAGATATATGCAAATGGGTAAGTATTAGGTGATTTAACAGGTGAAGGTAGGTTCTTTCTATTGAAATACTATTATTTTGGGGTAAGCTAATGGATATATACGCGGCAGCTAAAACAGATTAAGATTCGCGAACACAAAATTTGAAATCGATTTACGTAAACTCGCCTTAGGTAGACTTTTTGATACCTAAATATCAGAAAATCCTTAATAATTCAGAAACTACTGAGCCGATTTTGATAAATGATACGTCAAACGACGCGGCGTGACGGGAGGCACTGAAAACGAATGTAAACTGAACTACTTTCAAGAGAAAATTTTTGGTGATCGAACAAAATGTTGATTTTTGAAACTTTGAAATCACTACAGGAGGCCTGGAGGGCAGATCTTTTGCCGGTTTGCGGCGGAAACGCTACAAATCGACGCGGGGCGGCTAGAGGAAGATGAAATACCAGTACCAGGTAGAAAAAAGTAGAAGATATATATGTTAGGAGCGAAAAACAGCTGTAAAAATGACCAAATTTGAGATATATGCAAATGGGTAAGTATTAGGTGATTTAACAGGTGAAGGTAGGTTCTTTCTATTGAAATACTATTATTTTGGGGTAAGCTAATGGATATATACGCGGCAGCTAAAACAGATTAAGATTCGCGAACACAAAATTTGAAATCGATTTACGTAAACTCGCCTTAGGTAGACTTTTTGATACCTAAATATCAGAAAATCCTTAATAATTCAGAAACTACTGAGCCGATTTTGATAAATGATACGTCAAACGACGCGGCGTGACGGGAGGCACTGAAAACGAATGTAAACTGAACTACTTTCAAGAGAACATTTTTGGTAATCGAACAAAATGTTGATTTTTGAAACTTTGAAATCACTACAGGAGGCCTGGAGGGCAGATCTTTTGCCGGTTTGCGGCGGAAACGCTACAAATCGACGCGGGGCGGCTAGAGGAAGATGAAATACCAGTACCAGGTAGAAAAAAGTAGAAGATATATATGTTAGGAGCGAAAAACAGCTGTAAAAATGACCAAATTTGAGATATATGCAAATGGGTAAGTATTAGGTGATTTAACAGGTGAAGGTAGGTTCTTTCTATTGAAATACTATTATTTTGGGGTAAGCTAATGGATATATACGCGGCAGCTAAAACAGATTAAGATTCGCGAACACAAAATTTGAAATCGATTTACGTAAACTCGCCTTAGGTAGACTTTTTGATACCTAAATATCAGAAAATCCTTAATAATTCAGAAACTACTGAGCCGATTTTGATAAATGATACGTCAAACGACGCGGCGTGACGGGAGGCACTGAAAACGAATGTAAACTGAACTACTTTCAAGAGAAAATTTTTGGTGATCGAACAAAATGTTGATTTTTGAAACTTTGAAATCACTACAGGAGGCCTGGAGGGCAGATCTTTTGCCGGTTTGCGGCGGAAACGCTACAAATCGACGCGGGGCGGCTAGAGGAAGATGAAATACCAGTACCAGGTAGAAAAAAGTAGAAGATATATATGTTAGGAGCGAAAAACAGCTGTAAAAATGACCAAATTTGAGATATATGCAAATGGGTAAGTATTAGGTGATTTAACAGGTGAAGGTAGGTTCTTTCTATTGAAATACTATTATTTTGGGGTAAGCTAATGGATATATACGCGGCAGCTAAAACAGATTAAGATTCGCGAACACAAAATTTGAAATCGATTTACGTAAACTCGCCTTAGGTAGACTTTTTGATACCTAAATATCAGAAAATCCTTAATAATTCAGAAACTACTGAGCCGATTTTGATAAATGATACGTCAAACGACGCGGCGTGACGGGAGGCACTGAAAACGAATGTAAACTGAACTACTTTCAAGAGAAAATTTTTGGTGATCGAACAAAATGTTGATTTTTGAAACTTTGAAATCACTACAGGAGGCCTGGAGGGCAGATCTTTTGCCTGTTTGCGGCGGAAACGCTACAAATCGACGCGGGGCGGCTAGAGGAATATGAAATACCAGTACCAGGTAGAAAAAAGTAGAAGATATATATGTTAGGAGCGAAAAACAGCTGTAAAAATGACCAAATTTGAGATATATGCAAATGGGTAAGTATTAGGTGATTTAACAGGTGAAGGTAGGTTCTTTCTATTGAAATACTATTATTTTGGGGTAAGCTAATGGATATATACGCGGCAGCTAAAACAGATTAAGATTCGCGAACACAAAATTTGAAATCGATTTACGTAAACTCGCCTTAGGTAGACTTTTTGATACCTAAATATCAGAAAATCCTTAATAATTCAGAAACTACTGAGCCGATTTTGATAAATGATACGTCAAACGACGCGGCGTGACGGGAGGCACTGAAAACGAATGTAAACTGAACTACTTTCAAGAGAACATTTTTGGTGATCGAACAAAATGTTGATTTTTGAAACTTTGAAATCACTACAGGAGGCCTGGAGGGCAGATCTTTTGCCGGTTTGCGGCGGAAACGCTACAAATCGACGCGGGGCGGCTAGAGGAAGATGAAATACCAGTACCAGGTAGAAAAAAGTAGAAGATATATATGTTAGGAGCGAAAAACAGCTGTAAAAATGACCAAATTTGAGATATATGCAAATGGGTAAGTATTAGGTGATTTAACAGGTGAAGGTAGGTTCTTTCTATTGAAATACTATTATTTTGGGGTAAGCTAATGGATATATACGCGGCAGCTAAAACAGATTAAGATTCGCGAACACAAAATTTGAAATCGATTTACGTAAACTCGCCTTAGGTAGACTTTTTGATACCTAAATATCAGAAAATCCTTAATAATTCAGAAACTACTGAGCCGATTTTGATAAATGATACGTCAAACGACGCGGCGTGACGGGAGGCACTGAAAACGAATGTAAACTGAACTACTTTCAAGAGAAAATTTTTGGTGATCGAACAAAATGTTGATTTTTGAAACTTTGAAATCACTACAGGAGGCCTGGAGGGCAGATCTTTTGCCGGTTTGCGGCGGAAACGCTACAAATCGACGCGGGGCGGCTAGAGGAAGATGAAATACCAGTACCAGGTAGAAAAAAGTAGAAGATATATATGTTAGGAGCGAAAAACAGCTGTAAAAATGACCAAATTTGAGATATATGCAAATGGGTAAGTATTAGGTGATTTAACAGGTGAAGGTAGGTTCTTTCTATTGAAATACTATTATTTTGGGGTAAGCTAATGGATATATACGCGGCAGCTAAAACAGATTAAGATTCGCGAACACAAAATTTGAAATCGATTTACGTAAACTCGCCTTAGGTAGACTTTTTGATACCTAAATATCAGAAAATCCTTAATAATTCAGAAACTACTGAGCCGATTTTGATAAATGATACGTCAAACGACGCGGCGTGACGGGAGGCACTGAAAACGAATGTAAACTGAACTACTTTCAAGAGAACATTTTTGGTAATCGAACAAAATGTTGATTTTTGAAACTTTGAAATCACTACAGGAGGCCTGGAGGGCAGATCTTTTGCCGGTTTGCGGCGGAAACGCTACAAATCGACGCGGGGCGGCTAGAGGAAGATGAAATACCAGTACCAGGTAGAAAAAAGTAGAAGATATATATGTTAGGAGCGAAAAACAGCTGTAAAAATGACCAAATTTGAGATATATGCAAATGGGTAAGTATTAGGTGATTTAACAGGTGAAGGTAGGTTCTTTCTATTGAAATACTATTATTTTGGGGTAAGCTAATGGATATATACGCGGCAGCTAAAACAGATTAAGATTCGCGAACACAAAATTTGAAATCGATTTACGTAAACTCGCCTTAGGTAGACTTTTTGATACCTAAATATCAGAAAATCCTTAATAATTCAGAAACTACTGAGCCGATTTTGATAAATGATACGTCAAACGACGCGGCGTGACGGGAGGCACTGAAAACGAATGTAAACTGAACTACTTTCAAGAGAAAATTTTTGGTGATCGAACAAAATGTTGATTTTTGAAACTTTGAAATCACTACAGGAGGCCTGGAGGGCAGATCTTTTGCCGGTTTGCGGCGGAAACGCTACAAATCGACGCGGGGCGGCTAGAGGAAGATGAAATACCAGTACCAGGTAGAAAAAAGTAGAAGATATATATGTTAGGAGCGAAAAACAGCTGTAAAAATGACCAAATTTGAGATATATGCAAATGGGTAAGTATTAGGTGATTTAACAGGTGAAGGTAGGTTCTTTCTATTGAAATACTATTATTTTGGGGTAAGCTAATGGATATATACGCGGCAGCTAAAACAGATTAAGATTCGCGAACACAAAATTTGAAATCGATTTACGTAAACTCGCCTTAGGTAGACTTTTTGATACCTAAATATCAGAAAATCCTTAATAATTCAGAAACTACTGAGCCGATTTTGATAAATGATACGTCAAACGACGCGGCGTGACGGGAGGCACTGAAAACGAATGTAAACTGAACTACTTTCAAGAGAAAATTTTTGGTGATCGAACAAAATGTTGATTTTTGAAACTTTGAAATCACTACAGGAGGCCTGGAGGGCAGATCTTTTGCCTGTTTGCGGCGGAAACGCTACAAATCGACGCGGGGCGGCTAGAGGAATATGAAATACCAGTACCAGGTAGAAAAAAGTAGAAGATATATATGTTAGGAGCGAAAAACAGCTGTAAAAATGACCAAATTTGAGATATATGCAAATGGGTAAGTATTAGGTGATTTAACAGGTGAAGGTAGGTTCTTTCTATTGAAATACTATTATTTTGGGGTAAGCTAATGGATATATACGCGGCAGCTAAAACAGATTAAGATTCGCGAACACAAAATTTGAAATCGATTTACGTAAACTCGCCTTAGGTAGACTTTTTGATACCTAAATATCAGAAAATCCTTAATAATTCAGAAACTACTGAGCCGATTTTGATAAATGATACGTCAAACGACGCGGCGTGACGGGAGGCACTGAAAACGAATGTAAACTGAACTACTTTCAAGAGAACATTTTTGGTGATCGAACAAAATGTTGATTTTTGAAACTTTGAAATCACTACAGGAGGCCTGGAGGGCAGATCTTTTGCCGGTTTGCGGCGGAAACGCTACAAATCGACGCGGGGCGGCTAGAGGAAGATGAAATACCAGTACCAGGTAGAAAAAAGTAGAAGATATATATGTTAGGAGCGAAAAACAGCTGTAAAAATGACCAAATTTGAGATATATGCAAATGGGTAAGTATTAGGTGATTTAACAGGTGAAGGTAGGTTCTTTCTATTGAAATACTATTATTTTGGGGTAAGCTAATGGATATATACGCGGCAGCTAAAACAGATTAAGATTCGCGAACACAAAATTTGAAATCGATTTACGTAAACTCGCCTTAGGTAGACTTTTTGATACCTAAATATCAGAAAATCCTTAATAATTCAGAAACTACTGAGCCGATTTTGATAAATGATACGTCAAACGACGCGGCGTGACGGGAGGCACTGAAAACGAATGTAAACTGAACTACTTTCAAGAGAAAATTTTTGGTGATCGAACAAAATGTTGATTTTTGAAACTTTGAAATCACTACAGGAGGCCTGGAGGGCAGATCTTTTGCCGGTTTGCGGCGGAAACGCTACAAATCGACGCGGGGCGGCTAGAGGAAGATGAAATACCAGTACCAGGTAGAAAAAAGTAGAAGATATATATGTTAGGAGCGAAAAACAGCTGTAAAAATGACCAAATTTGAGATATATGCAAATGGGTAAGTATTAGGTGATTTAACAGGTGAAGGTAGGTTCTTTCTATTGAAATACTATTATTTTGGGGTAAGCTAATGGATATATACGCGGCAGCTAAAACAGATTAAGATTCGCGAACACAAAATTTGAAATCGATTTACGTAAACTCGCCTTAGGTAGACTTTTTGATACCTAAATATCAGAAAATCCTTAATAATTCAGAAACTACTGAGCCGATTTTGATAAATGATACGTCAAACGACGCGGCGTGACGGGAGGCACTGAAAACGAATGTAAACTGAACTACTTTCAAGAGAACATTTTTGGTAATCGAACAAAATGTTGATTTTTGAAACTTTGAAATCACTACAGGAGGCCTGGAGGGCAGATCTTTTGCCGGTTTGCGGCGGAAACGCTACAAATCGACGCGGGGCGGCTAGAGGAAGATGAAATACCAGTACCAGGTAGAAAAAAGTAGAAGATATATATGTTAGGAGCGAAAAACAGCTGTAAAAATGACCAAATTTGAGATATATGCAAATGGGTAAGTATTAGGTGATTTAACAGGTGAAGGTAGGTTCTTTCTATTGAAATACTATTATTTTGGGGTAAGCTAATGGATATATACGCGGCAGCTAAAACAGATTAAGATTCGCGAACACAAAATTTGAAATCGATTTACGTAAACTCGCCTTAGGTAGACTTTTTGATACCTAAATATCAGAAAATCCTTAATAATTCAGAAACTACTGAGCCGATTTTGATAAATGATACGTCAAACGACGCGGCGTGACGGGAGGCACTGAAAACGAATGTAAACTGAACTACTTTCAAGAGAACATTTTTGGTGATCGAACAAAATGTTGATTTTTGAAACTTTGAAATCACTACAGGAGGCCTGGAGGGCAGATCTTTTGCCGGTTTGCGGCGGAAACGCTACAAATCGACGCGGGGCGGCTAGAGGAAGATGAAATACCAGTACCAGGTAGAAAAAAGTAGAAGATATATATGTTAGGAGCGAAAAACAGCTGTAAAAATGACCAAATTTGAGATATATGCAAATGGGTAAGTATTAGGTGATTTAACAGGTGAAGGTAGGTTCTTTCTATTGAAATACTATTATTTTGGGGTAAGCTAATGGATATATACGCGGCAGCTAAAACAGATTAAGATTCGCGAACACAAAATTTGAAATCGATTTACGTAAACTCGCCTTAGGTAGACTTTTTGATACCTAAATATCAGAAAATCCTTAATAATTCAGAAACTACTGAGCCGATTTTGATAAATGATACGTCAAACGACGCGGCGTGACGGGAGGCACTGAAAACGAATGTAAACTGAACTACTTTCAAGAGAAAATTTTTGGTGATCGAACAAAATGTTGATTTTTGAAACTTTGAAATCACTACAGGAGGCCTGGAGGGCAGATCTTTTGCCGGTTTGCGGCGGAAACGCTACAAATCGACGCGGGGCGGCTAGAGGAAGATGAAATACCAGTACCAGGTAGAAAAAAGTAGAAGATATATATGTTAGGAGCGAAAAACAGCTGTAAAAATGACCAAATTTGAGATATATGCAAATGGGTAAGTATTAGGTGATTTAACAGGTGAAGGTAGGTTCTTTCTATTGAAATACTATTATTTTGGGGTAAGCTAATGGATATATACGCGGCAGCTAAAACAGATTAAGATTCGCGAACACAAAATTTGAAATCGATTTACGTAAACTCGCCTTAGGTAGACTTTTTGATACCTAAATATCAGAAAATCCTTAATAATTCAGAAACTACTGAGCCGATTTTGATAAATGATACGTCAAACGACGCGGCGTGACGGGAGGCACTGAAAACGAATGTAAACTGAACTACTTTCAAGAGAAAATTTTTGGTGATCGAACAAAATGTTGATTTTTGAAACTTTGAAATCACTACAGGAGGCCTGGAGGGCAGATCTTTTGCCGGTTTGCGGCGGAAACGCTACAAATCGACGCGGGGCGGCTAGAGGAAGATGAAATACCAGTACCAGGTAGAAAAAGTAGAAGATATATATGTTAGGAGCGAAAAACAGCTGTAAAAATGACCAAATTTGAGATATATGCAAATGGGTAAGTATTAGGTGATTTAACAGGTGAAGGTAGGTTCTTTCTATTGAAATACTATTATTTTGGGGTAAGCTAATGGATATATACGCGGCAGCTAAAACAGATTAAGATTCGCGAACACAAAATTTGAAATCGATTTACGTAAACTCGCCTTAGGTAGACTTTTTGATACCTAAATATCAGAAAATCCTTAATAATTCAGAAACTACTGAGCCGATTTTGATAAATGATACGTCAAACGACGCGGCGTGACGGGAGGCACTGAAAACGAATGTAAACTGAACTACTTTCAAGAGAACATTTTTGGTAATCGAACAAAATGTTGATTTTTGAAACTTTGAAATCACTACAGGAGGCCTGGAGGGCAGATCTTTTGCCGGTTTGCGGCGGAAACGCTACAAATCGACGCGGGGCGGCTAGAGGAAGATGAAATACCAGTACCAGGTAGAAAAAAGTAGAAGATATATATGTTAGGAGCGAAAAACAGCTGTAAAAATGACCAAATTTGAGATATATGCAAATGGGTAAGTATTAGGTGATTTAACAGGTGAAGGTAGGTTCTTTCTATTGAAATACTATTATTTTGGGGTAAGCTAATGGATATATACGCGGCAGCTAAAACAGATTAAGATTCGCGAACACAAAATTTGAAATCGATTTACGTAAACTCGCCTTAGGTAGACTTTTTGATACCTAAATATCAGAAAATCCTTAATAATTCAGAAACTACTGAGCCGATTTTGATAAATGATACGTCAAACGACGCGGCGTGACGGGAGGCACTGAAAACGAATGTAAACTGAACTACTTTCAAGAGAAAATTTTTGGTGATCGAACAAAATGTTGATTTTTGAAACTTTGAAATCACTACAGGAGGCCTGGAGGGCAGATCTTTTGCCGGTTTGCGGCGGAAACGCTACAAATCGACGCGGGGCGGCTAGAGGAAGATGAAATACCAGTACCAGGTAGAAAAAAGTAGAAGATATATATGTTAGGAGCGAAAAACAGCTGTAAAAATGACCAAATTTGAGATATATGCAAATGGGTAAGTATTAGGTGATTTAACAGGTGAAGGTAGGTTCTTTCTATTGAAATACTATTATTTTGGGGTAAGCTAATGGATATATACGCGGCAGCTAAAACAGATTAAGATTCGCGAACACAAAATTTGAAATCGATTTACGTAAACTCGCCTTAGGTAGACTTTTTGATACCTAAATATCAGAAAATCCTTAATAATTCAGAAACTACTGAGCCGATTTTGATAAATGATACGTCAAACGACGCGGCGTGACGGGAGGCACTGAAAACGAATGTAAACTGAACTACTTTCAAGAGAACATTTTTGGTGATCGAACAAAATGTTGATTTTTGAAACTTTGAAATCACTACAGGAGGCCTGGAGGGCAGATCTTTTGCCGGTTTGCGGCGGAAACGCTACAAATCGACGCGGGGCGGCTAGAGGAAGATGAAATACCAGTACCAGGTAGAAAAAAGTAGAAGATATATATGTTAGGAGCGAAAAACAGCTGTAAAAATGACCAAATTTGAGATATATGCAAATGGGTAAGTATTAGGTGATTTAACAGGTGAAGGTAGGTTCTTTCTATTGAAATACTATTATTTTGGGGTAAGCTAATGGATATATACGCGGCAGCTAAAACAGATTAAGATTCGCGAACACAAAATTTGAAATCGATTTACGTAAACTCGCCTTAGGTAGACTTTTTGATACCTAAATATCAGAAAATCCTTAATAATTCAGAAACTACTGAGCCGATTTTGATAAATGATACGTCAAACGACGCGGCGTGACGGGAGGCACTGAAAACGAATGTAAACTGAACTACTTTCAAGAGAAAATTTTTGGTGATCGAACAAAATGTTGATTTTTGAAACTTTGAAATCACTACAGGAGGCCTGGAGGGCAGATCTTTTGCCGGTTTGCGGCGGAAACGCTACAAATCGACGCGGGGCGGCTAGAGGAAGATGAAATACCAGTACCAGGTAGAAAAAAGTAGAAGATATATATGTTAGGAGCGAAAAACAGCTGTAAAAATGACCAAATTTGAGATATATGCAAATGGGTAAGTATTAGGTGATTTAACAGGTGAAGGTAGGTTCTTTCTATTGAAATACTATTATTTTGGGGTAAGCTAATGGATATATACGCGGCAGCTAAAACAGATTAAGATTCGCGAACACAAAATTTGAAATCGATTTACGTAAACTCGCCTTAGGTAGACTTTTTGATACCTAAATATCAGAAAATCCTTAATAATTCAGAAACTACTGAGCCGATTTTGATAAATGATACGTCAAACGACGCGGCGTGACGGGAGGCACTGAAAACGAATGTAAACTGAACTACTTTCAAGAGAACATTTTTGGTGATCGAACAAAATGTTGATTTTTGAAACTTTGAAATCACTACAGGAGGCCTGGAGGGCAGATCTTTTGCCGGTTTGCGGCGGAAACGCTACAAATCGACGCGGGGCGGCTAGAGGAAGATGAAATACCAGTACCAGGTAGAAAAAAGTAGAAGATATATATGTTAGGAGCGAAAAACAGCTGTAAAAATGACCAAATTTGAGATATATGCAAATGGGTAAGTATTAGGTGATTTAACAGGTGAAGGTAGGTTCTTTCTATTGAAATACTATTATTTTGGGGTAAGCTAATGGATATATACGCGGCAGCTAAAACAGATTAAGATTCGCGAACACAAAATTTGAAATCGATTTACGTAAACTCGCCTTAGGTAGACTTTTTGATACCTAAATATCAGAAAATCCTTAATAATTCAGAAACTACTGAGCCGATTTTGATAAATGATACGTCAAACGACGCGGCGTGACGGGAGGCACTGAAAACGAATGTAAACTGAACTACTTTCAAGAGAAAATTTTTGGTGATCGAACAAAATGTTGATTTTTGAAACTTTGAAATCACTACAGGAGGCCTGGAGGGCAGATCTTTTGCCGGTTTGCGGCGGAAACGCTACAAATCGACGCGGGGCGGCTAGAGGAAGATGAAATACCAGTACCAGGTAGAAAAAAGTAGAAGATATATATGTTAGGAGCGAAAAACAGCTGTAAAAATGACCAAATTTGAGATATATGCAAATGGGTAAGTATTAGGTGATTTAACAGGTGAAGGTAGGTTCTTTCTATTGAAATACTATTATTTTGGGGTAAGCTAATGGATATATACGCGGCAGCTAAAACAGATTAAGATTCGCGAACACAAAATTTGAAATCGATTTACGTAAACTCGCCTTAGGTAGACTTTTTGATACCTAAATATCAGAAAATCCTTAATAATTCAGAAACTACTGAGCCGATTTTGATAAATGATACGTCAAACGACGCGGCGTGACGGGAGGCACTGAAAACGAATGTAAACTGAACTACTTTCAAGAGAACATTTTTGGTGATCGAACAAAATGTTGATTTTTGAAACTTTGAAATCACTACAGGAGGCCTGGAGGGCAGATCTTTTGCCGGTTTGCGGCGGAAACGCTACAAATCGACGCGGGGCGGCTAGAGGAAGATGAAATACCAGTACCAGGTAGAAAAAAGTAGAAGATATATATGTTAGGAGCGAAAAACAGCTGTAAAAATGACCAAATTTGAGATATATGCAAATGGGTAAGTATTAGGTGATTTAACAGGTGAAGGTAGGTTCTTTCTATTGAAATACTATTATTTTGGGGTAAGCTAATGGATATATACGCGGCAGCTAAAACAGATTAAGATTCGCGAACACAAAATTTGAAATCGATTTACGTAAACTCGCCTTAGGTAGACTTTTTGATACCTAAATATCAGAAAATCCTTAATAATTCAGAAACTACTGAGCCGATTTTGATAAATGATACGTCAAACGACGCGGCGTGACGGGAGGCACTGAAAACGAATGTAAACTGAACTACTTTCAAGAGAAAATTTTTGGTGATCGAACAAAATGTTGATTTTTGAAACTTTGAAATCACTACAGGAGGCCTGGAGGGCAGATCTTTTGCCGGTTTGCGGCGGAAACGCTACAAATCGACGCGGGGCGGCTAGAGGAAGATGAAATACCAGTACCAGGTAGAAAAAAGTAGAAGATATATATGTTAGGAGCGAAAAACAGCTGTAAAAATGACCAAATTTGAGATATATGCAAATGGGTAAGTATTAGGTGATTTAACAGGTGAAGGTAGGTTCTTTCTATTGAAATACTATTATTTTGGGGTAAGCTAATGGATATATACGCGGCAGCTAAAACAGATTAAGATTCGCGAACACAAAATTTGAAATCGATTTACGTAAACTCGCCTTAGGTAGACTTTTTGATACCTAAATATCAGAAAATCCTTAATAATTCAGAAACTACTGAGCCGATTTTGATAAATGATACGTCAAACGACGCGGCGTGATGGGAGGCACTGAAAACGAATGTAAACTGAACTACTTTCAAGAGAAAATTTTTGGTGATCGAACAAAATGTTGATTTTTGAAACTTTGAAATCACTACAGGAGGCCTGGAGGGCAGATCTTTTGCCTGTTTGCGGCGGAAACGCTACAAATCGACGCGGGGCGGCTAGAGGAATATGAAATACCAGTACCAGGTAGAAAAAAGTAGAAGATATATATGTTAGGAGCGAAAAACAGCTGTAAAAATGACCAAATTTGAGATATATGCAAATGGGTAAGTATTAGGTGATTTAACAGGTGAAGGTAGGTTCTTTCTATTGAAATACTATTATTTTGGGGTAAGCTAATGGATATATACGCGGCAGCTAAAACAGATTAAGATTCGCGAACACAAAATTTGAAATCGATTTACGTAAACTCGCCTTAGGTAGACTTTTTGATACCTAAATATCAGAAAATCCTTAATAATTCAGAAACTACTGAGCCGATTTTGATAAATGATACGTCAAACGACGCGGCGTGACGGGAGGCACTGAAAACGAATGTAAACTGAACTACTTTCAAGAGAACATTTTTGGTGATCGAACAAAATGTTGATTTTTGAAACTTTGAAATCACTACAGGAGGCCTGGAGGGCAGATCTTTTGCCGGTTTGCGGCGGAAACGCTACAAATCGACGCGGGGCGGCTAGAGGAAGATGAAATACCAGTACCAGGTAGAAAAAAGTAGAAGATATATATGTTAGGAGCGAAAAACAGCTGTAAAAATGACCAAATTTGAGATATATGCAAATGGGTAAGTATTAGGTGATTTAACAGGTGAAGGTAGGTTCTTTCTATTGAAATACTATTATTTTGGGGTAAGCTAATGGATATATACGCGGCAGCTAAAACAGATTAAGATTCGCGAACACAAAATTTGAAATCGATTTACGTAAACTCGCCTTAGGTAGACTTTTTGATACCTAAATATCAGAAAATCCTTAATAATTCAGAAACTACTGAGCCGATTTTGATAAATGATACGTCAAACGACGCGGCGTGACGGGAGGCACTGAAAACGAATGTAAACTGAACTACTTTCAAGAGAACATTTTTGGTGATCGAACAAAATGTTGATTTTTGAAACTTTGAAATCACTACAGGAGGCCTGGAGGGCAGATCTTTTGCCGGTTTGCGGCGGAAACGCTACAAATCGACGCGGGGCGGCTAGAGGAAGATGAAATACCAGTACCAGGTAGAAAAAAGTAGAAGATATATATGTTAGGAGCGAAAAACAGCTGTAAAAATGACCAAATTTGAGATATATGCAAATGGGTAAGTATTAGGTGATTTAACAGGTGAAGGTAGGTTCTTTCTATTGAAATACTATTATTTTGGGGTAAGCTAATGGATATATACGCGGCAGCTAAAACAGATTAAGATTCGCGAACACAAAATTTGAAATCGATTTACGTAAACTCGCCTTAGGTAGACTTTTTGATACCTAAATATCAGAAAATCCTTAATAATTCAGAAACTACTGAGCCGATTTTGATAAATGATACGTCAAACGACGCGGCGTGACGGGAGGCACTGAAAACGAATGTAAACTGAACTACTTTCAAGAGAACATTTTTGGTGATCGAACAAAATGTTGATTTTTGAAACTTTGAAATCACTACAGGAGGCCTGGAGGGCAGATCTTTTGCCGGTTTGCGGCGGAAACGCTACAAATCGACGCGGGGCGGCTAGAGGAAGATGAAATACCAGTACCAGGTAGAAAAAAGTAGAAGATATATATGTTAGGAGCGAAAAACAGCTGTAAAAATGACCAAATTTGAGATATATGCAAATGGGTAAGTATTAGGTGATTTAACAGGTGAAGGTAGGTTCTTTCTATTGAAATACTATTATTTTGGGGTAAGCTAATGGATATATACGCGGCAGCTAAAACAGATTAAGATTCGCGAACACAAAATTTGAAATCGATTTACGTAAACTCGCCTTAGGTAGACTTTTTGATACCTAAATATCAGAAAATCCTTAATAATTCAGAAACTACTGAGCCGATTTTGATAAATGATACGTCAAACGACGCGGCGTGACGGGAGGCACTGAAAACGAATGTAAACTGAACTACTTTCAAGAGAACATTTTTGGTGATCGAACAAAATGTTGATTTTTGAAACTTTGAAATCACTACAGGAGGCCTGGAGGGCAGATCTTTTGCCGGTTTGCGGCGGAAACGCTACAAATCGACGCGGGGCGGCTAGAGGAAGATGAAATACCAGTACCAGGTAGAAAAAAGTAGAAGATATATATGTTAGGAGCGAAAAACAGCTGTAAAAATGACCAAATTTGAGATATATGCAAATGGGTAAGTATTAGGTGATTTAACAGGTGAAGGTAGGTTCTTTCTATTGAAATACTATTATTTTGGGGTAAGCTAATGGATATATACGCGGCAGCTAAAACAGATTAAGATTCGCGAACACAAAATTTGAAATCGATTTACGTAAACTCGCCTTAGGTAGACTTTTTGATACCTAAATATCAGAAAATCCTTAATAATTCAGAAACTACTGAGCCGATTTTGATAAATGATACGTCAAACGACGCGGCGTGACGGGAGGCACTGAAAACGAATGTAAACTGAACTACTTTCAAGAGAAAATTTTTGGTGATCGAACAAAATGTTGATTTTTCAAAACTTTGAAATCACTACAGGAGGCCTGGAGGGCAGATCTTTTGCCGGTTTGCGGCGGAAACGCTACAAATCGACGCGGGGCGGCTAGAGGAAGATGAAATACCAGTACCAGATAGAAAAAAGTAGAAGATATATATGTTAGGAGCGAAAAACAGCTGTAAAAATGACCAAATTTGAGATATATGCAAATGGGTAAGTATTAGGTGATTTAACAGGTGAAGGTAGGTTCTTTCTATTGAAATACTATTATTTTGGGGTAAGCTAATGGATATATACGCGGCAGCTAAAACAGATTAAGATTCGCGAACACAAAATTTGAAATCGATTTACGTAAACTCGCCTTAGGTAGACTTTTTGATACCTAAATATCAGAAAATCCTTAATAATTCAGAAACTACTGAGCCGATTTTGATAAATGATACGTCAAACGACGCGGCGTGACGGGAGGCACTGAAAACGAATGTAAACTGAACTACTTTCAAGAGAAAATTTTTGGTGATCGAACAAAATGTTGATTTTTGAAACTTTGAAATCACTACAGGAGGCCTGGAGGGCAGATCTTTTGCCGGTTTGCGGCGGAAACGCTACAAATCGACGCGGGGCGGCTAGAGGAAGATGAAATACCAGTACCAGGTAGAAAAAAGTAGAAGATATATATGTTAGGAGCGAAAAACAGCTGTAAAAATGACCAAATTTGAGATATATGCAAATGGGTAAGTATTAGGTGATTTAACAGGTGAAGGTAGGTTCTTTCTATTGAAATACTATTATTTTGGGGTAAGCTAATGGATATATACGCGGCAGCTAAAACAGATTAAGATTCGCGAACACAAAATTTGAAATCGATTTACGTAAACTCGCCTTAGGTAGACTTTTTGATACCTAAATATCAGAAAATCCTTAATGATTCAGAAACTACTGAGCCGATTTTGATAAATGATACGTCAAACGACGCGGCGTGACGGGAGGCACTGAAAACGAATGTAAACTGAACTACTTTCAAGAGAAAATTTTTGGTGATCGAACAAAATGTTGATTTTTGAAACTTTGAAATCACTACAGGAGGCCTGGAGGGCAGATCTTTTGCCGGTTTGCGGCGGAAACGCTACAAATCGACGCGGGGCGGCTAGAGGAAGATGAAATACCAGTACCAGGTAGAAAAAAGTAGAAGATATATATGTTAGGAGCGAAAAACAGCTGTAAAAATGACCAAATTTGAGATATATGCAAATGGGTAAGTATTAGGTGATTTAACAGGTGAAGGTAGGTTCTTTCTATTGAAATACTATTATTTTGGGGTAAGCTAATGGATATATACGCGGCAGCTAAAACAGATTAAGATTCGCGAACACAAAATTTGAAATCGATTTACGTAAACTCGCCTTAGGTAGACTTTTTGATACCTAAATATCAGAAAATCCTTAATAATTCAGAAACTACTGAGCCGATTTTGATAAATGATACGTCAAACGACGCGGCGTGACGGGAGGCACTGAAAACGAATGTAAACTGAACTACTTTCAAGAGAAAATTTTTGGTGATCGAACAAAATGTTGATTTTTGAAACTTTGAAATCACTACAGGAGGCCTGGAGGGCAGATCTTTTGCCGGTTTGCGGCGGAAACGCTACAAATCGACGCGGGGCGGCTAGAGGAAGATGAAATACCAGTACCAGGTAGAAAAAAGTAGAAGATATATATGTTAGGAGCGAAAAACAGCTGTAAAAATGACCAAATTTGAGATATATGCAAATGGGTAAGTATTAGGTGATTTAACAGGTGAAGGTAGGTTCTTTCTATTGAAATACTATTATTTTGGGGTAAGCTAATGGATATATACGCGGCAGCTAAAACAGATTAAGATTCGCGAACACAAAATTTGAAATCGATTTACGTAAACTCGCCTTAGGTAGACTTTTTGATACCTAAATATCAGAAAATCCTTAATAATTCAGAAACTACTGAGCCGATTTTGATAAATGATACGTCAAACGACGCGGCGTGACGGGAGGCACTGAAAACGAATGTAAACTGAACTACTTTCAAGAGAACATTTTTGGTGATCGAACAAAATGTTGATTTTTGAAACTTTGAAATCACTACAGGAGGCCTGGAGGGCAGATCTTTTGCCGGTTTGCGGCGGAAACGCTACAAATCGACGCGGGGCGGCTAGAGGAAGATGAAATACCAGTACCAGGTAGAAAAAAGTAGAAGATATATATGTTAGGAGCGAAAAACAGCTGTAAAAATGACCAAATTTGAGATATATGCAAATGGGTAAGTATTAGGTGATTTAACAGGTGAAGGTAGGTTCTTTCTATTGAAATACTATTATTTTGGGGTAAGCTAATGGATATATACGCGGCAGCTAAAACAGATTAAGATTCGCGAACACAAAATTTGAAATCGATTTACGTAAACTCGCCTTAGGTAGACTTTTTGATACCTAAATATCAGAAAATCCTTAATAATTCAGAAACTACTGAGCCGATTTTGATAAATGATACGTCAAACGACGCGGCGTGACGGGAGGCACTGAAAACGAATGTAAACTGAACTACTTTCAAGAGAAAATTTTTGGTGATCGAACAAAATGTTGATTTTTGAAACTTTGAAATCACTACAGGAGGCCTGGAGGGCAGATCTTTTGCCGGTTTGCGGCGGAAACGCTACAAATCGACGCGGGGCGGCTAGAGGAAGATGAAATACCAGTACCAGGTAGAAAAAAGTAGAAGATATATATGTTAGGAGCGAAAAACAGCTGTAAAAATGACCAAATTTGAGATATATGCAAATGGGTAAGTATTAGGTGATTTAACAGGTGAAGGTAGGTTCTTTCTATTGAAATACTATTATTTTGGGGTAAGCTAATGGATATATACGCGGCAGCTAAAACAGATTAAGATTCGCGAACACAAAATTTGAAATCGATTTACGTAAACTCGCCTTAGGTAGACTTTTTGATACCTAAATATCAGAAAATCCTTAATAATTCAGAAACTACTGAGCCGATTTTGATAAATGATACGTCAAACGACGCGGCGTGACGGGAGGCACTGAAAACGAATGTAAACTGAACTACTTTCAAGAGAAAATTTTTGGTGATCGAACAAAATGTTGATTTTTGAAACTTTGAAATCACTACAGGAGGCCTGGAGGGCAGATCTTTTGCCGGTTTGCGGCGGAAACGCTACAAATCGACGCGGGGCGGCTAGAGGAAGATGAAATACCAGTACCAGGTAGAAAAAAGTAGAAGATATATATGTTAGGAGCGAAAAACAGCTGTAAAAATGACCAAATTTGAGATATATGCAAATGGGTAAGTATTAGGTGATTTAACAGGTGAAGGTAGGTTCTTTCTATTGAAATACTATTATTTTGGGGTAAGCTAATGGATATATACGCGGCAGCTAAAACAGATTAAGATTCGCGAACACAAAATTTGAAATCGATTTACGTAAACTCGCCTTAGGTAGACTTTTTGATACCTAAATATCAGAAAATCCTTAATAATTCAGAAACTACTGAGCCGATTTTGATAAATGATACGTCAAACGACGCGGCGTGACGGGAGGCACTGAAAACGAATGTAAACTGAACTACTTTCAAGAGAACATTTTTGGTGATCGAACAAAATGTTGATTTTTGAAACTTTGAAATCACTACAGGAGGCCTGGAGGGCAGATCTTTTGCCGGTTTGCGGCGGAAACGCTACAAATCGACGCGGGGCGGCTAGAGGAAGATGAAATACCAGTACCAGGTAGAAAAAAGTAGAAGATATATATGTTAGGAGCGAAAAACAGCTGTAAAAATGACCAAATTTGAGATATATGCAAATGGGTAAGTATTAGGTGATTTAACAGGTGAAGGTAGGTTCTTTCTATTGAAATACTATTATTTTGGGGTAAGCTAATGGATATATACGCGGCAGCTAAAACAGATTAAGATTCGCGAACACAAAATTTGAAATCGATTTACGTAAACTCGCCTTAGGTAGACTTTTTGATACCTAAATATCAGAAAATCCTTAATAATTCAGAAACTACTGAGCCGATTTTGATAAATGATACGTCAAACGACGCGGCGTGACGGGAGGCACTGAAAACGAATGTAAACTGAACTACTTTCAAGAGAAAATTTTTGGTGATCGAACAAAATGTTGATTTTTGAAACTTTGAAATCACTACAGGAGGCCTGGAGGGCAGATCTTTTGCCGGTTTGCGGCGGAAACGCTACAAATCGACGCGGGGCGGCTAGAGGAAGATGAAATACCAGTACCAGGTAGAAAAAAGTAGAAGATATATATGTTAGGAGCGAAAAACAGCTGTAAAAATGACCAAATTTGAGATATATGCAAATGGGTAAGTATTAGGTGATTTAACAGGTGAAGGTAGGTTCTTTCTATTGAAATACTATTATTTTGGGGTAAGCTAATGGATATATACGCGGCAGCTAAAACAGATTAAGATTCGCGAACACAAAATTTGAAATCGATTTACGTAAACTCGCCTTAGGTAGACTTTTTGATACCTAAATATCAGAAAATCCTTAATAATTCAGAAACTACTGAGCCGATTTTGATAAATGATACGTCAAACGACGCGGCGTGACGGGAGGCACTGAAAACGAATGTAAACTGAACTACTTTCAAGAGAAAATTTTTGGTGATCGAACAAAATGTTGATTTTTGAAACTTTGAAATCACTACAGGAGGCCTGGAGGGCAGATCTTTTGCCGGTTTGCGGCGGAAACGCTACAAATCGACGCGGGGCGGCTAGAGGAAGATGAAATACCAGTACCAGATAGAAAAAAGTAGAAGATATATATGTTAGGAGCGAAAAACAGCTGTAAAAATGACCAAATTTGAGATATATGCAAATGGGTAAGTATTAGGTGATTTAACAGGTGAAGGTAGGTTCTTTCTATTGAAATACTATTATTTTGGGGTAAGCTAATGGATATATACGCGGCAGCTAAAACAGATTAAGATTCGCGAACACAAAATTTGAAATCGATTTACGTAAACTCGCCTTAGGTAGACTTTTTGATACCTAAATATCAGAAAATCCTTAATAATTCAGAAACTACTGAGCCGATTTTGATAAATGATACGTCAAACGACGCGGCGTGACGGGAGGCACTGAAAACGAATGTAAACTGAACTACTTTCAAGAGAAAATTTTTGGTGATCGAACAAAATGTTGATTTTTGAAACTTTGAAATCACTACAGGAGGCCTGGAGGGCAGATCTTTTGCCGGTTTGCGGCGGAAACGCTACAAATCGACGCGGGGCGGCTAGAGGAAGATGAAATACCAGTACCAGGTAGAAAAAAGTAGAAGATATATATGTTAGGAGCGAAAAACAGCTGTAAAAATGACCAAATTTGAGATATATGCAAATGGGTAAGTATTAGGTGATTTAACAGGTGAAGGTAGGTTCTTTCTATTGAAATACTATTATTTTGGGGTAAGCTAATGGATATATACGCGGCAGCTAAAACAGATTAAGATTCGCGAACACAAAATTTGAAATCGATTTACGTAAACTCGCCTTAGGTAGACTTTTTGATACCTAAATATCAGAAAATCCTTAATAATTCAGAAACTACTGAGCCGATTTTGATAAATGATACGTCAAACGACGCGGCGTGACGGGAGGCACTGAAAACGAATGTAAACTGAACTACTTTCAAGAGAAAATTTTTGGTGATCGAACAAAATGTTGATTTTTGAAACTTTGAAATCACTACAGGAGGCCTGGAGGGCAGATCTTTTGCCGGTTTGCGGCGGAAACGCTACAAATCGACGCGGGGCGGCTAGAGGAAGATGAAATACCAGTACCAGGTAGAAAAAAGTAGAAGATATATATGTTAGGAGCGAAAAACAGCTGTAAAAATGACCAAATTTGAGATATATGCAAATGGGTAAGTATTAGGTGATTTAACAGGTGAAGGTAGGTTCTTTCTATTGAAATACTATTATTTTGGGGTAAGCTAATGGATATATACGCGGCAGCTAAAACAGATTAAGATTCGCGAACACAAAATTTGAAATCGATTTACGTAAACTCGCCTTAGGTAGACTTTTTGATACCTAAATATCAGAAAATCCTTAATAATTCAGAAACTACTGAGCCGATTTTGATAAATGATACGTCAAACGACGCGGCGTGACGGGAGGCACTGAAAACGAATGTAAACTGAACTACTTTCAAGAGAAAATTTTTGGTGATCGAACAAAATGTTGATTTTTGAAACTTTGAAATCACTACAGGAGGCCTGGAGGGCAGATCTTTTGCCGGTTTGCGGCGGAAACGCTACAAATCGACGCGGGGCGGCTAGAGGAAGATGAAATACCAGTACCAGGTAGAAAAAAGTAGAAGATATATATGTTAGGAGCGAAAAACAGCTGTAAAAATGACCAAATTTGAGATATATGCAAATGGGTAAGTATTAGGTGATTTAACAGGTGAAGGTAGGTTCTTTCTATTGAAATACTATTATTTTGGGGTAAGCTAATGGATATATACGCGGCAGCTAAAACAGATTAAGATTCGCGAACACAAAATTTGAAATCGATTTACGTAAACTCGCCTTAGGTAGACTTTTTGATACCTAAATATCAGAAAATCCTTAATAATTCAGAAACTACTGAGCCGATTTTGATAAATGATACGTCAAACGACGCGGCGTGACGGGAGGCACTGAAAACGAATGTAAACTGAACTACTTTCAAGAGAAAATTTTTGGTGATCGAACAAAATGTTGATTTTTCAAAACTTTGAAATCACTACAGGAGGCCTGGAGGGCAGATCTTTTGCCGGTTTGCGGCGGAAACGCTACAAATCGACGCGGGGCGGCTAGAGGAAGATGAAATACCAGTACCAGATAGAAAAAAGTAGAAGATATATATGTTAGGAGCGAAAAACAGCTGTAAAAATGACCAAATTTGAGATATATGCAAATGGGTAAGTATTAGGTGATTTAACAGGTGAAGGTAGGTTCTTTCTATTGAAATACTATTATTTTGGGGTAAGCTAATGGATATATACGCGGCAGCTAAAACAGATTAAGATTCGCGAACACAAAATTTGAAATCGATTTACGTAAACTCGCCTTAGGTAGACTTTTTGATACCTAAATATCAGAAAATCCTTAATAATTCAGAAACTACTGAGCCGATTTTGATAAATGATACGTCAAACGACGCGGCGTGACGGGAGGCACTGAAAACGAATGTAAACTGAACTACTTTCAAGAGAAAATTTTTGGTGATCGAACAAAATGTTGATTTTTGAAACTTTGAAATCACTACAGGAGGCCTGGAGGGCAGATCTTTTGCCGGTTTGCGGCGGAAACGCTACAAATCGACGCGGGGCGGCTAGAGGAAGATGAAATACCAGTACCAGGTAGAAAAAAGTAGAAGATATATATGTTAGGAGCGAAAAACAGCTGTAAAAATGACCAAATTTGAGATATATGCAAATGGGTAAGTATTAGGTGATTTAACAGGTGAAGGTAGGTTCTTTCTATTGAAATACTATTATTTTGGGGTAAGCTAATGGATATATACGCGGCAGCTAAAACAGATTAAGATTCGCGAACACAAAATTTGAAATCGATTTACGTAAACTCGCCTTAGGTAGACTTTTTGATACCTAAATATCAGAAAATCCTTAATGATTCAGAAACTACTGAGCCGATTTTGATAAATGATACGTCAAACGACGCGGCGTGACGGGAGGCACTGAAAACGAATGTAAACTGAACTACTTTCAAGAGAAAATTTTTGGTGATCGAACAAAATGTTGATTTTTGAAACTTTGAAATCACTACAGGAGGCCTGGAGGGCAGATCTTTTGCCGGTTTGCGGCGGAAACGCTACAAATCGACGCGGGGCGGCTAGAGGAAGATGAAATACCAGTACCAGGTAGAAAAAAGTAGAAGATATATATGTTAGGAGCGAAAAACAGCTGTAAAAATGACCAAATTTGAGATATATGCAAATGGGTAAGTATTAGGTGATTTAACAGGTGAAGGTAGGTTCTTTCTATTGAAATACTATTATTTTGGGGTAAGCTAATGGATATATACGCGGCAGCTAAAACAGATTAAGATTCGCGAACACAAAATTTGAAATCGATTTACGTAAACTCGCCTTAGGTAGACTTTTTGATACCTAAATATCAGAAAATCCTTAATAATTCAGAAACTACTGAGCCGATTTTGATAAATGATACGTCAAACGACGCGGCGTGACGGGAGGCACTGAAAACGAATGTAAACTGAACTACTTTCAAGAGAAAATTTTTGGTGATCGAACAAAATGTTGATTTTTGAAACTTTGAAATCACTACAGGAGGCCTGGAGGGCAGATCTTTTGCCGGTTTGCGGCGGAAACGCTACAAATCGACGCGGGGCGGCTAGAGGAAGATGAAATACCAGTACCAGGTAGAAAAAAGTAGAAGATATATATGTTAGGAGCGAAAAACAGCTGTAAAAATGACCAAATTTGAGATATATGCAAATGGGTAAGTATTAGGTGATTTAACAGGTGAAGGTAGGTTCTTTCTATTGAAATACTATTATTTTGGGGTAAGCTAATGGATATATACGCGGCAGCTAAAACAGATTAAGATTCGCGAACACAAAATTTGAAATCGATTTACGTAAACTCGCCTTAGGTAGACTTTTTGATACCTAAATATCAGAAAATCCTTAATAATTCAGAAACTACTGAGCCGATTTTGATAAATGATACGTCAAACGACGCGGCGTGACGGGAGGCACTGAAAACGAATGTAAACTGAACTACTTTCAAGAGAAAATTTTTGGTGATCGAACAAAATGTTGATTTTTGAAACTTTGAAATCACTACAGGAGGCCTGGAGGGCAGATCTTTTGCCGGTTTGCGGCGGAAACGCTACAAATCGACGCGGGGCGGCTAGAGGAAGATGAAATACCAGTACCAGGTAGAAAAAAGTAGAAGATATATATGTTAGGAGCGAAAAACAGCTGTAAAAATGACCAAATTTGAGATATATGCAAATGGGTAAGTATTAGGTGATTTAACAGGTGAAGGTAGGTTCTTTCTATTGAAATACTATTATTTTGGGGTAAGCTAATGGATATATACGCGGCAGCTAAAACAGATTAAGATTCGCGAACACAAAATTTGAAATCGATTTACGTAAACTCGCCTTAGGTAGACTTTTTGATACCTAAATATCAGAAAATCCTTAATAATTCAGAAACTACTGAGCCGATTTTGATAAATGATACGTCAAACGACGCGGCGTGACGGGAGGCACTGAAAACGAATGTAAACTGAACTACTTTCAAGAGAAAATTTTTGGTGATCGAACAAAATGTTGATTTTTCAAAACTTTGAAATCACTACAGGAGGCCTGGAGGGCAGATCTTTTGCCGGTTTGCGGCGGAAACGCTACAAATCGACGCGGGGCGGCTAGAGGAAGATGAAATACCAGTACCAGGTAGAAAAAAGTAGAAGATATATATGTTAGGAGCGAAAAACAGCTGTAAAAATGACCAAAGTCAAAGTCAAAGTCAAAGTCAAAGATTTTTATTCAAAATTGGATACATGTATCTCTTTTTGAACGTCATATATTTATTTCTTATATATTTTTTTATATATGCAAAATTGAAATACTACTAGCGTTTCGGAACGACCACTGGTGAGAAGAATACGCCGAAAGAAACTCAATCCAGCCTTGGTCCCTACGTGCCTGAAGGGCTCTGAATACATTGTTAACATTAAATACAATTTTTCATACTATAGATTAATTTTAACATTTAATAATTGTTAACATTAAATAAATTTATATAAATTTCCACGCATTTTTATCAGTAATATAATCATCAATGCAGTAATAAGCCTTTTTTATTAACTGGTTTTTTACAATCGTTTTGAACTTAAGTAAAGGCAGACCTAATATTTCTGCAGGAATTTTATTATAGAAGCGTACTCCTAAACCCAAAAATGAATTCATAGTTTTCTGCAATCGCAATACTGGTGTAGCTAATTTATTTTTATTTCTCGTGTTTCGGTCATGGATATCACTATTTTTCTTATATAAATCAAGATTATAGCGCACAAACATAATATTCGCAAATATGTACTGAGAAGGTAAAGTTAAAATATTTATATCTTTAAACAATTCTCTAAGAGATTCTCTAGCACCAAGTTTATATATAGATCTAATAGCGCGCTTCTGCAGGACAAATATGGTGTTTACTTCTGCAGCGTTACCCCATAGTAAAATCGCATAAGACATAACACTATGAAAGTAACTGAAATATACCAAACGCGCAGTATCAACATCAGTCAGTTGTCTAATTCTCCTGACAGCATAAGCTGCAGAACTAAGTTTACCCGCTAACGTAGTAATATGGGCACCCCATTGAAGCCCGGCATCAAGAGTTATTCCAAGAAATGTTGTTTTATCAGTTAAATCTAGTGGTTCATTATCCATTACTATTTGTGTTGGAATTTTTGTAACATTTGGTAAGCAAAATTTAATACATTTCGTTTTCTTAGCGTTCAACAATAGATTGTTCGCTGTGAACCAATCCAACACTTGAGCTAAAGTACTATTAACCACGTCAAAAGAATTAGTTTGTCTATCAATTTTGAAGACAAGAGAAGTGTCATCGGCAAATAGTACAGCCTTACATGTATTGACACAGTAAGGTAGGTCATTGATGTAAATGAGGAATAACAGAGGCCCTAGGATAGAGCCCTGGGGTACGCCCATCTTAACCGATGATCCGGAGGATTGTACCCTATCTAAACTAACTTTTTGAGTTCGGCCACTTAAATAAGATTCAAGTAAATCGCGAGATTTACCTTTTATTCCATAGTGCTCCAGCTTGGAGAGAAGGGTATTGTGGTCTACGCAATCAAAGGCTTTGGAAAGATCACAAAAAACACCAATAGCATTTTGTTTTCCCTCCCAAGCATCATATATGTATTTCAACAGAGCTACACCCGCGTCTGTAGTTGACCGACCCTTTGTAAATCCATACTGTTCACGATGGAAAAGGCTATTTATGTTAAAAAAAGCTAATAACTGATTAAAAATCATTTTTTCAAATATTTTACTAAGAGCTGGCAGAATAGAAATGGGACGGTAATTAGTGGGATCATTTTTATCGCCAGATTTGTACAAAGGAATGACTTTACTTAACTTCATCAAGTCAGGAAATGTCCCAGTATCTACACACTTATTAAATATAGAAGCTAAATATGGTGCAATTACTTCAATGATGTTACTAATGACAGCTACAGAGATATCCCACAAATCTCCAGTTTTCTTATTGTTCAAACTCTTAAATGTATCAATGATTATTTGAGGTGTTACATGTTGAAATATTAAATGATTGTTACATTCTGGTATACAGCTTGTTAATAGTTTTTTAGATTCCTCAGATGATGAACGTAAGGAGGCAGTAGTATTTACGGGAATGTTAGTAAAGAAATCTTCGAAATATTTTGCGACGTCTTCATTAGTACTGAGGATCTTATTATCTACTTTTAATTCTATTTTGTTGTCACGATTTTTAGTTTTCCCGGTTTCCATGTTAATAATTTTCCAAGTGGTCTTTATCTTATCATGAGAATCTAGAATAGCTTTTCTTGTATATAAAGATTTTGCGCACAGGCACGCCTTTTTAAAAACCTTAGAGTAAGTTCTAACATAATTAATAAATTCAGTATTTTTATTGTAAGCTTTCATAGCTAATAATTCGTATAACCTGTTTCTACTAACGTAAATACCAGTTGTAGCCCATTCACTAAATTTTTTACCGATGCGTTTAGTACATTTTTTAATTTTGAATGTATTGTTGAATTCCGATTCAATAATACCAAACATTTTATTATATAGAGCATCCGGATCATCTCTAGTTTCTTCAATTAGGGGCATTTTTTCAGATATTTTTTTCTTAAATACATTTATTTTAGCTTTGGTTATAGATCTAAAGGTTACTTTTGGTAAGTCTACTTCTACATCATTTATAAGTTTTACAAACTGACCGTAGTGATCCGAGGTTAGATTTTTAGTTATATATTTGTCAACAGCAGTGCAATTGCAGAAAACATTATCTATGCACGTTGCAGAATCTTCAGTAACTCTAGTTGGTTCCAAAAACAAATTAACCAAATCAAATGATTTAAAGACATTTAAAAATCGAACACTTTCAGTTGTTGTAACTAACAAATCAACATTAAAGTCACCGCACACTATAATATTTTTGCGACAACAACATAATTTTCTCAAGACATCTTCAATAACTGATTCTAAAGTATTATAATCTGATCTTGGGGGTCTGTATACACATACTATAATATAATTCCCTAGTTCGATACATGACAGCTCAACATTACAATCTACCGAAAGACTAACAATATCCTTACGTTCTTAAAATTTGAGATATATGCAAATGGGTAAGTATTAGGTGATTTAACAGGTGAAGGTAGGTTCTTTCTATTGAAATACTATTATTTTGGGGTAAGCTAATGGATATATACGCGGCAGCTAAAACAGATTAAGATTCGCGAACACAAAATTTGAAATCGATTTACGTAAACTCGCCTTAGGTAGACTTTTTGATACCTAAATATCAGAAAATCCTTAATAATTCAGAAACTACTGAGCCGATTTTGATAAATGATACGTCAAACGACGCGGCGTGACGGGAGGCACTGAAAACGAATGTAAACTGAACTACTTTCAAGAGAACATTTTTGGTGATCGAACAAAATGTTGATTTTTGAAACTTTGAAATCACTACAGGAGGCCTGGAGGGCAGATCTTTTGCCGGTTTGCGGCGGAAACGCTACAAATCGACGCGGGGCGGCTAGAGGAAGATGAAATACCAGTACCAGGTAGAAAAAAGTAGAAGATATATATGTTAGGAGCGAAAAACAGCTGTAAAAATGACCAAATTTGAGATATATGCAAATGGGTAAGTATTAGGTGATTTAACAGGTGAAGGTAGGTTCTTTCTATTGAAATACTATTATTTTGGGGTAAGCTAATGGATATATACGCGGCAGCTAAAACAGATTAAGATTCGCGAACACAAAATTTGAAATCGATTTACGTAAACTCGCCTTAGGTAGACTTTTTGATACCTAAATATCAGAAAATCCTTAATAATTCAGAAACTACTGAGCCGATTTTGATAAATGATACGTCAAACGACGCGGCGTGACGGGAGGCACTGAAAACGAATGTAAACTGAACTACTTTCAAGAGAAAATTTTTGGTGATCGAACAAAATGTTGATTTTTGAAACTTTGAAATCACTACAGGAGGCCTGGAGGGCAGATCTTTTGCCGGTTTGCGGCGGAAACGCTACAAATCGACGCGGGGCGGCTAGAGGAAGATGAAATACCAGTACCAGGTAGAAAAAAGTAGAAGATATATATGTTAGGAGCGAAAAACAGCTGTAAAAATGACCAAATTTGAGATATATGCAAATGGGTAAGTATTAGGTGATTTAACAGGTGAAGGTAGGTTCTTTCTATTGAAATACTATTATTTTGGGGTAAGCTAATGGATATATACGCGGCAGCTAAAACAGATTAAGATTCGCGAACACAAAATTTGAAATCGATTTACGTAAACTCGCCTTAGGTAGACTTTTTGATACCTAAATATCAGAAAATCCTTAATAATTCAGAAACTACTGAGCCGATTTTGATAAATGATACGTCAAACGACGCGGCGTGACGGGAGGCACTGAAAACGAATGTAAACTGAACTACTTTCAAGAGAAAATTTTTGGTGATCGAACAAAATGTTGATTTTTGAAACTTTGAAATCACTACAGGAGGCCTGGAGGGCAGATCTTTTGCCGGTTTGCGGCGGAAACGCTACAAATCGACGCGGGGCGGCTAGAGGAAGATGAAATACCAGTACCAGGTAGAAAAAAGTAGAAGATATATATGTTAGGAGCGAAAAACAGCTGTAAAAATGACCAAATTTGAGATATATGCAAATGGGTAAGTATTAGGTGATTTAACAGGTGAAGGTAGGTTCTTTCTATTGAAATACTATTATTTTGGGGTAAGCTAATGGATATATACGCGGCAGCTAAAACAGATTAAGATTCGCGAACACAAAATTTGAAATCGATTTACGTAAACTCGCCTTAGGTAGACTTTTTGATACCTAAATATCAGAAAATCCTTAATAATTCAGAAACTACTGAGCCGATTTTGATAAATGATACGTCAAACGACGCGGCGTGACGGGAGGCACTGAAAACGAATGTAAACTGAACTACTTTCAAGAGAAAATTTTTGGTGATCGAACAAAATGTTGATTTTTGAAACTTTGAAATCACTACAGGAGGCCTGGAGGGCAGATCTTTTGCCGGTTTGCGGCGGAAACGCTACAAATCGACGCGGGGCGGCTAGAGGAAGATGAAATACCAGTACCAGGTAGAAAAAAGTAGAAGATATATATGTTAGGAGCGAAAAACAGCTGTAAAAATGACCAAATTTGAGATATATGCAAATGGGTAAGTATTAGGTGATTTAACAGGTGAAGGTAGGTTCTTTCTATTGAAATACTATTATTTTGGGGTAAGCTAATGGATATATACGCGGCAGCTAAAACAGATTAAGATTCGCGAACACAAAATTTGAAATCGATTTACGTAAACTCGCCTTAGGTAGACTTTTTGATACCTAAATATCAGAAAATCCTTAATAATTCAGAAACTACTGAGCCGATTTTGATAAATGATACGTCAAACGACGCGGCGTGACGGGAGGCACTGAAAACGAATGTAAACTGAACTACTTTCAAGAGAACATTTTTGGTGATCGAACAAAATGTTGATTTTTGAAACTTTGAAATCACTACAGGAGGCCTGGAGGGCAGATCTTTTGCCGGTTTGCGGCGGAAACGCTACAAATCGACGCGGGGCGGCTAGAGGAAGATGAAATACCAGTACCAGGTAGAAAAAAGTAGAAGATATATATGTTAGGAGCGAAAAACAGCTGTAAAAATGACCAAATTTGAGATATATGCAAATGGGTAAGTATTAGGTGATTTAACAGGTGAAGGTAGGTTCTTTCTATTGAAATACTATTATTTTGGGGTAAGCTAATGGATATATACGCGGCAGCTAAAACAGATTAAGATTCGCGAACACAAAATTTGAAATCGATTTACGTAAACTCGCCTTAGGTAGACTTTTTGATACCTAAATATCAGAAAATCCTTAATAATTCAGAAACTACTGAGCCGATTTTGATAAATGATACGTCAAACGACGCGGCGTGACGGGAGGCACTGAAAACGAATGTAAACTGAACTACTTTCAAGAGAAAATTTTTGGTGATCGAACAAAATGTTGATTTTTGAAACTTTGAAATCACTACAGGAGGCCTGGAGGGCAGATCTTTTGCCGGTTTGCGGCGGAAACGCTACAAATCGACGCGGGGCGGCTAGAGGAAGATGAAATACCAGTACCAGGTAGAAAAAAGTAGAAGATATATATGTTAGGAGCGAAAAACAGCTGTAAAAATGACCAAATTTGAGATATATGCAAATGGGTAAGTATTAGGTGATTTAACAGGTGAAGGTAGGTTCTTTCTATTGAAATACTATTATTTTGGGGTAAGCTAATGGATATATACGCGGCAGCTAAAACAGATTAAGATTCGCGAACACAAAATTTGAAATCGATTTACGTAAACTCGCCTTAGGTAGACTTTTTGATACCTAAATATCAGAAAATCCTTAATAATTCAGAAACTACTGAGCCGATTTTGATAAATGATACGTCAAACGACGCGGCGTGACGGGAGGCACTGAAAACGAATGTAAACTGAACTACTTTCAAGAGAACATTTTTGGTAATCGAACAAAATGTTGATTTTTGAAACTTTGAAATCACTACAGGAGGCCTGGAGGGCAGATCTTTTGCCGGTTTGCGGCGGAAACGCTACAAATCGACGCGGGGCGGCTAGAGGAAGATGAAATACCAGTACCAGGTAGAAAAAAGTAGAAGATATATATGTTAGGAGCGAAAAACAGCTGTAAAAATGACCAAATTTGAGATATATGCAAATGGGTAAGTATTAGGTGATTTAACAGGTGAAGGTAGGTTCTTTCTATTGAAATACTATTATTTTGGGGTAAGCTAATGGATATATACGCGGCAGCTAAAACAGATTAAGATTCGCGAACACAAAATTTGAAATCGATTTACGTAAACTCGCCTTAGGTAGACTTTTTGATACCTAAATATCAGAAAATCCTTAATAATTCAGAAACTACTGAGCCGATTTTGATAAATGATACGTCAAACGACGCGGCGTGACGGGAGGCACTGAAAACGAATGTAAACTGAACTACTTTCAAGAGAAAATTTTTGGTGATCGAACAAAATGTTGATTTTTGAAACTTTGAAATCACTACAGGAGGCCTGGAGGGCAGATCTTTTGCCGGTTTGCGGCGGAAACGCTACAAATCGACGCGGGGCGGCTAGAGGAAGATGAAATACCAGTACCAGGTAGAAAAAAGTAGAAGATATATATGTTAGGAGCGAAAAACAGCTGTAAAAATGACCAAATTTGAGATATATGCAAATGGGTAAGTATTAGGTGATTTAACAGGTGAAGGTAGGTTCTTTCTATTGAAATACTATTATTTTGGGGTAAGCTAATGGATATATACGCGGCAGCTAAAACAGATTAAGATTCGCGAACACAAAATTTGAAATCGATTTACGTAAACTCGCCTTAGGTAGACTTTTTGATACCTAAATATCAGAAAATCCTTAATAATTCAGAAACTACTGAGCCGATTTTGATAAATGATACGTCAAACGACGCGGCGTGACGGGAGGCACTGAAAACGAATGTAAACTGAACTACTTTCAAGAGAAAATTTTTGGTGATCGAACAAAATGTTGATTTTTGAAACTTTGAAATCACTACAGGAGGCCTGGAGGGCAGATCTTTTGCCTGTTTGCGGCGGAAACGCTACAAATCGACGCGGGGCGGCTAGAGGAATATGAAATACCAGTACCAGGTAGAAAAAAGTAGAAGATATATATGTTAGGAGCGAAAAACAGCTGTAAAAATGACCAAATTTGAGATATATGCAAATGGGTAAGTATTAGGTGATTTAACAGGTGAAGGTAGGTTCTTTCTATTGAAATACTATTATTTTGGGGTAAGCTAATGGATATATACGCGGCAGCTAAAACAGATTAAGATTCGCGAACACAAAATTTGAAATCGATTTACGTAAACTCGCCTTAGGTAGACTTTTTGATACCTAAATATCAGAAAATCCTTAATAATTCAGAAACTACTGAGCCGATTTTGATAAATGATACGTCAAACGACGCGGCGTGACGGGAGGCACTGAAAACGAATGTAAACTGAACTACTTTCAAGAGAACATTTTTGGTGATCGAACAAAATGTTGATTTTTGAAACTTTGAAATCACTACAGGAGGCCTGGAGGGCAGATCTTTTGCCGGTTTGCGGCGGAAACGCTACAAATCGACGCGGGGCGGCTAGAGGAAGATGAAATACCAGTACCAGGTAGAAAAAAGTAGAAGATATATATGTTAGGAGCGAAAAACAGCTGTAAAAATGACCAAATTTGAGATATATGCAAATGGGTAAGTATTAGGTGATTTAACAGGTGAAGGTAGGTTCTTTCTATTGAAATACTATTATTTTGGGGTAAGCTAATGGATATATACGCGGCAGCTAAAACAGATTAAGATTCGCGAACACAAAATTTGAAATCGATTTACGTAAACTCGCCTTAGGTAGACTTTTTGATACCTAAATATCAGAAAATCCTTAATAATTCAGAAACTACTGAGCCGATTTTGATAAATAATACGTCAAACGACGCGGCGTGACGGGAGGCACTGAAAACGAATGTAAACTGAACTACTTTCAAGAGAAAATTTTTGGTGATCGAACAAAATGTTGATTTTTGAAACTTTGAAATCACTACAGGAGGCCTGGAGGGCAGATCTTTTGCCGGTTTGCGGCGGAAACGCTACAAATCGACGCGGGGCGGCTAGAGGAAGATGAAATACCAGTACCAGGTAGAAAAAAGTAGAAGATATATATGTTAGGAGCGAAAAACAGCTGTAAAAATGACCAAATTTGAGATATATGCAAATGGGTAAGTATTAGGTGATTTAACAGGTGAAGGTAGGTTCTTTCTATTGAAATACTATTATTTTGGGGTAAGCTAATGGATATATACGCGGCAGCTAAAACAGATTAAGATTCGCGAACACAAAATTTGAAATCGATTTACGTAAACTCGCCTTAGGTAGACTTTTTGATACCTAAATATCAGAAAATCCTTAATAATTCAGAAACTACTGAGCCGATTTTGATAAATGATACGTCAAACGACGCGGCGTGACGGGAGGCACTGAAAACGAATGTAAACTGAACTACTTTCAAGAGAACATTTTTGGTAATCGAACAAAATGTTGATTTTTGAAACTTTGAAATCACTACAGGAGGCCTGGAGGGCAGATCTTTTGCCGGTTTGCGGCGGAAACGCTACAAATCGACGCGGGGCGGCTAGAGGAAGATGAAATACCAGTACCAGGTAGAAAAAAGTAGAAGATATATATGTTAGGAGCGAAAAACAGCTGTAAAAATGACCAAATTTGAGATATATGCAAATGGGTAAGTATTAGGTGATTTAACAGGTGAAGGTAGGTTCTTTCTATTGAAATACTATTATTTTGGGGTAAGCTAATGGATATATACGCGGCAGCTAAAACAGATTAAGATTCGCGAACACAAAATTTGAAATCGATTTACGTAAACTCGCCTTAGGTAGACTTTTTGATACCTAAATATCAGAAAATCCTTAATAATTCAGAAACTACTGAGCCGATTTTGATAAATGATACGTCAAACGACGCGGCGTGACGGGAGGCACTGAAAACGAATGTAAACTGAACTACTTTCAAGAGAAAATTTTTGGTGATCGAACAAAATGTTGATTTTTGAAACTTTGAAATCACTACAGGAGGCCTGGAGGGCAGATCTTTTGCCGGTTTGCGGCGGAAACGCTACAAATCGACGCGGGGCGGCTAGAGGAAGATGAAATACCAGTACCAGGTAGAAAAAAGTAGAAGATATATATGTTAGGAGCGAAAAACAGCTGTAAAAATGACCAAATTTGAGATATATGCAAATGGGTAAGTATTAGGTGATTTAACAGGTGAAGGTAGGTTCTTTCTATTGAAATACTATTATTTTGGGGTAAGCTAATGGATATATACGCGGCAGCTAAAACAGATTAAGATTCGCGAACACAAAATTTGAAATCGATTTACGTAAACTCGCCTTAGGTAGACTTTTTGATACCTAAATATCAGAAAATCCTTAATAATTCAGAAACTACTGAGCCGATTTTGATAAATGATACGTCAAACGACGCGGCGTGACGGGAGGCACTGAAAACGAATGTAAACTGAACTACTTTCAAGAGAAAATTTTTGGTGATCGAACAAAATGTTGATTTTTGAAACTTTGAAATCACTACAGGAGGCCTGGAGGGCAGATCTTTTGCCGGTTTGCGGCGGAAACGCTACAAATCGACGCGGGGCGGCTAGAGGAAGATGAAATACCAGTACCAGGTAGAAAAAAGTAGAAGATATATATGTTAGGAGCGAAAAACAGCTGTAAAAATGACCAAATTTGAGATATATGCAAATGGGTAAGTATTAGGTGATTTAACAGGTGAAGGTAGGTTCTTTCTATTGAAATACTATTATTTTGGGGTAAGCTAATGGATATATACGCGGCAGCTAAAACAGATTAAGATTCGCGAACACAAAATTTGAAATCGATTTACGTAAACTCGCCTTAGGTAGACTTTTTGATACCTAAATATCAGAAAATCCTTAATAATTCAGAAACTACTGAGCCGATTTTGATAAATGATACGTCAAACGACGCGGCGTGACGGGAGGCACTGAAAACGAATGTAAACTGAACTACTTTCAAGAGAAAATTTTTGGTGATCGAACAAAATGTTGATTTTTGAAACTTTGAAATCACTACAGGAGGCCTGGAGGGCAGATCTTTTGCCTGTTTGCGGCGGAAACGCTACAAATCGACGCGGGGCGGCTAGAGGAATATGAAATACCAGTACCAGGTAGAAAAAAGTAGAAGATATATATGTTAGGAGCGAAAAACAGCTGTAAAAATGACCAAATTTGAGATATATGCAAATGGGTAAGTATTAGGTGATTTAACAGGTGAAGGTAGGTTCTTTCTATTGAAATACTATTATTTTGGGGTAAGCTAATGGATATATACGCGGCAGCTAAAACAGATTAAGATTCGCGAACACAAAATTTGAAATCGATTTACGTAAACTCGCCTTAGGTAGACTTTTTGATACCTAAATATCAGAAAATCCTTAATAATTCAGAAACTACTGAGCCGATTTTGATAAATGATACGTCAAACGACGCGGCGTGACGGGAGGCACTGAAAACGAATGTAAACTGAACTACTTTCAAGAGAACATTTTTGGTGATCGAACAAAATGTTGATTTTTGAAACTTTGAAATCACTACAGGAGGCCTGGAGGGCAGATCTTTTGCCGGTTTGCGGCGGAAACGCTACAAATCGACGCGGGGCGGCTAGAGGAAGATGAAATACCAGTACCAGGTAGAAAAAAGTAGAAGATATATATGTTAGGAGCGAAAAACAGCTGTAAAAATGACCAAATTTGAGATATATGCAAATGGGTAAGTATTAGGTGATTTAACAGGTGAAGGTAGGTTCTTTCTATTGAAATACTATTATTTTGGGGTAAGCTAATGGATATATACGCGGCAGCTAAAACAGATTAAGATTCGCGAACACAAAATTTGAAATCGATTTACGTAAACTCGCCTTAGGTAGACTTTTTGATACCTAAATATCAGAAAATCCTTAATAATTCAGAAACTACTGAGCCGATTTTGATAAATGATACGTCAAACGACGCGGCGTGACGGGAGGCACTGAAAACGAATGTAAACTGAACTACTTTCAAGAGAAAATTTTTGGTGATCGAACAAAATGTTGATTTTTGAAACTTTGAAATCACTACAGGAGGCCTGGAGGGCAGATCTTTTGCCGGTTTGCGGCGGAAACGCTACAAATCGACGCGGGGCGGCTAGAGGAAGATGAAATACCAGTACCAGGTAGAAAAAAGTAGAAGATATATATGTTAGGAGCGAAAAACAGCTGTAAAAATGACCAAATTTGAGATATATGCAAATGGGTAAGTATTAGGTGATTTAACAGGTGAAGGTAGGTTCTTTCTATTGAAATACTATTATTTTGGGGTAAGCTAATGGATATATACGCGGCAGCTAAAACAGATTAAGATTCGCGAACACAAAATTTGAAATCGATTTACGTAAACTCGCCTTAGGTAGACTTTTTGATACCTAAATATCAGAAAATCCTTAATAATTCAGAAACTACTGAGCCGATTTTGATAAATGATACGTCAAACGACGCGGCGTGACGGGAGGCACTGAAAACGAATGTAAACTGAACTACTTTCAAGAGAACATTTTTGGTAATCGAACAAAATGTTGATTTTTGAAACTTTGAAATCACTACAGGAGGCCTGGAGGGCAGATCTTTTGCCGGTTTGCGGCGGAAACGCTACAAATCGACGCGGGGCGGCTAGAGGAAGATGAAATACCAGTACCAGGTAGAAAAAAGTAGAAGATATATATGTTAGGAGCGAAAAACAGCTGTAAAAATGACCAAATTTGAGATATATGCAAATGGGTAAGTATTAGGTGATTTAACAGGTGAAGGTAGGTTCTTTCTATTGAAATACTATTATTTTGGGGTAAGCTAATGGATATATACGCGGCAGCTAAAACAGATTAAGATTCGCGAACACAAAATTTGAAATCGATTTACGTAAACTCGCCTTAGGTAGACTTTTTGATACCTAAATATCAGAAAATCCTTAATAATTCAGAAACTACTGAGCCGATTTTGATAAATGATACGTCAAACGACGCGGCGTGACGGGAGGCACTGAAAACGAATGTAAACTGAACTACTTTCAAGAGAAAATTTTTGGTGATCGAACAAAATGTTGATTTTTGAAACTTTGAAATCACTACAGGAGGCCTGGAGGGCAGATCTTTTGCCGGTTTGCGGCGGAAACGCTACAAATCGACGCGGGGCGGCTAGAGGAAGATGAAATACCAGTACCAGGTAGAAAAAAGTAGAAGATATATATGTTAGGAGCGAAAAACAGCTGTAAAAATGACCAAATTTGAGATATATGCAAATGGGTAAGTATTAGGTGATTTAACAGGTGAAGGTAGGTTCTTTCTATTGAAATACTATTATTTTGGGGTAAGCTAATGGATATATACGCGGCAGCTAAAACAGATTAAGATTCGCGAACACAAAATTTGAAATCGATTTACGTAAACTCGCCTTAGGTAGACTTTTTGATACCTAAATATCAGAAAATCCTTAATAATTCAGAAACTACTGAGCCGATTTTGATAAATGATACGTCAAACGACGCGGCGTGACGGGAGGCACTGAAAACGAATGTAAACTGAACTACTTTCAAGAGAAAATTTTTGGTGATCGAACAAAATGTTGATTTTTGAAACTTTGAAATCACTACAGGAGGCCTGGAGGGCAGATCTTTTGCCGGTTTGCGGCGGAAACGCTACAAATCGACGCGGGGCGGCTAGAGGAAGATGAAATACCAGTACCAGGTAGAAAAAAGTAGAAGATATATATGTTAGGAGCGAAAAACAGCTGTAAAAATGACCAAATTTGAGATATATGCAAATGGGTAAGTATTAGGTGATTTAACAGGTGAAGGTAGGTTCTTTCTATTGAAATACTATTATTTTGGGGTAAGCTAATGGATATATACGCGGCAGCTAAAACAGATTAAGATTCGCGAACACAAAATTTGAAATCGATTTACGTAAACTCGCCTTAGGTAGACTTTTTGATACCTAAATATCAGAAAATCCTTAATAATTCAGAAACTACTGAGCCGATTTTGATAAATGATACGTCAAACGACGCGGCGTGACGGGAGGCACTGAAAACGAATGTAAACTGAACTACTTTCAAGAGAAAATTTTTGGTGATCGAACAAAATGTTGATTTTTGAAACTTTGAAATCACTACAGGAGGCCTGGAGGGCAGATCTTTTGCCGGTTTGCGGCGGAAACGCTACAAATCGACGCGGGGCGGCTAGAGGAAGATGAAATACCAGTACCAGGTAGAAAAAAGTAGAAGATATATATGTTAGGAGCGAAAAACAGCTGTAAAAATGACCAAATTTGAGATATATGCAAATGGGTAAGTATTAGGTGATTTAACAGGTGAAGGTAGGTTCTTTCTATTGAAATACTATTATTTTGGGGTAAGCTAATGGATATATACGCGGCAGCTAAAACAGATTAAGATTCGCGAACACAAAATTTGAAATCGATTTACGTAAACTCGCCTTAGGTAGACTTTTTGATACCTAAATATCAGAAAATCCTTAATAATTCAGAAACTACTGAGCCGATTTTGATAAATGATACGTCAAACGACGCGGCGTGACGGGAGGCACTGAAAACGAATGTAAACTGAACTACTTTCAAGAGAAAATTTTTGGTGATCGAACAAAATGTTGATTTTTGAAACTTTGAAATCACTACAGGAGGCCTGGAGGGCAGATCTTTTGCCGGTTTGCGGCGGAAACGCTACAAATCGACGCGGGGCGGCTAGAGGAAGATGAAATACCAGTACCAGGTAGAAAAAAGTAGAAGATATATATGTTAGGAGCGAAAAACAGCTGTAAAAATGACCAAATTTGAGATATATGCAAATGGGTAAGTATTAGGTGATTTAACAGGTGAAGGTAGGTTCTTTCTATTGAAATACTATTATTTTGGGGTAAGCTAATGGATATATACGCGGCAGCTAAAACAGATTAAGATTCGCGAACACAAAATTTGAAATCGATTTACGTAAACTCGCCTTAGGTAGACTTTTTGATACCTAAATATCAGAAAATCCTTAATAATTCAGAAACTACTGAGCCGATTTTGATAAATGATACGTCAAACGACGCGGCGTGACGGGAGGCACTGAAAACGAATGTAAACTGAACTACTTTCAAGAGAACATTTTTGGTGATCGAACAAAATGTTGATTTTTGAAACTTTGAAATCACTACAGGAGGCCTGGAGGGCAGATCTTTTGCCGGTTTGCGGCGGAAACGCTACAAATCGACGCGGGGCGGCTAGAGGAAGATGAAATACCAGTACCAGGTAGAAAAAAGTAGAAGATATATATGTTAGGAGCGAAAAACAGCTGTAAAAATGACCAAATTTGAGATATATGCAAATGGGTAAGTATTAGGTGATTTAACAGGTGAAGGTAGGTTCTTTCTATTGAAATACTATTATTTTGGGGTAAGCTAATGGATATATACGCGGCAGCTAAAACAGATTAAGATTCGCGAACACAAAATTTGAAATCGATTTACGTAAACTCGCCTTAGGTAGACTTTTTGATACCTAAATATCAGAAAATCCTTAATAATTCAGAAACTACTGAGCCGATTTTGATAAATGATACGTCAAACGACGCGGCGTGACGGGAGGCACTGAAAACGAATGTAAACTGAACTACTTTCAAGAGAACATTTTTGGTGATCGAACAAAATGTTGATTTTTGAAACTTTGAAATCACTACAGGAGGCCTGGAGGGCAGATCTTTTGCCGGTTTGCGGCGGAAACGCTACAAATCGACGCGGGGCGGCTAGAGGAAGATGAAATACCAGTACCAGGTAGAAAAAAGTAGAAGATATATATGTTAGGAGCGAAAAACAGCTGTAAAAATGACCAAATTTGAGATATATGCAAATGGGTAAGTATTAGGTGATTTAACAGGTGAAGGTAGGTTCTTTCTATTGAAATACTATTATTTTGGGGTAAGCTAATGGATATATACGCGGCAGCTAAAACAGATTAAGATTCGCGAACACAAAATTTGAAATCGATTTACGTAAACTCGCCTTAGGTAGACTTTTTGATACCTAAATATCAGAAAATCCTTAATAATTCAGAAACTACTGAGCCGATTTTGATAAATGATACGTCAAACGACGCGGCGTGACGGGAGGCACTGAAAACGAATGTAAACTGAACTACTTTCAAGAGAACATTTTTGGTGATCGAACAAAATGTTGATTTTTGAAACTTTGAAATCACTACAGGAGGCCTGGAGGGCAGATCTTTTGCCGGTTTGCGGCGGAAACGCTACAAATCGACGCGGGGCGGCTAGAGGAAGATGAAATACCAGTACCAGGTAGAAAAAAGTAGAAGATATATATGTTAGGAGCGAAAAACAGCTGTAAAAATGACCAAATTTGAGATATATGCAAATGGGTAAGTATTAGGTGATTTAACAGGTGAAGGTAGGTTCTTTCTATTGAAATACTATTATTTTGGGGTAAGCTAATGGATATATACGCGGCAGCTAAAACAGATTAAGATTCGCGAACACAAAATTTGAAATCGATTTACGTAAACTCGCCTTAGGTAGACTTTTTGATACCTAAATATCAGAAAATCCTTAATAATTCAGAAACTACTGAGCCGATTTTGATAAATGATACGTCAAACGACGCGGCGTGACGGGAGGCACTGAAAACGAATGTAAACTGAACTACTTTCAAGAGAAAATTTTTGGTGATCGAACAAAATGTTGATTTTTGAAACTTTGAAATCACTACAGGAGGCCTGGAGGGCAGATCTTTTGCCGGTTTGCGGCGGAAACGCTACAAATCGACGCGGGGCGGCTAGAGGAAGATGAAATACCAGTACCAGATAGAAAAAAGTAGAAGATATATATGTTAGGAGCGAAAAACAGCTGTAAAAATGACCAAATTTGAGATATATGCAAATGGGTAAGTATTAGGTGATTTAACAGGTGAAGGTAGGTTCTTTCTATTGAAATACTATTATTTTGGGGTAAGCTAATGGATATATACGCGGCAGCTAAAACAGATTAAGATTCGCGAACACAAAATTTGAAATCGATTTACGTAAACTCGCCTTAGGTAGACTTTTTGATACCTAAATATCAGAAAATCCTTAATAATTCAGAAACTACTGAGCCGATTTTGATAAATGATACGTCAAACGACGCGGCGTGACGGGAGGCACTGAAAACGAATGTAAACTGAACTACTTTCAAGAGAAAATTTTTGGTGATCGAACAAAATGTTGATTTTTGAAACTTTGAAATCACTACAGGAGGCCTGGAGGGCAGATCTTTTGCCGGTTTGCGGCGGAAACGCTACAAATCGACGCGGGGCGGCTAGAGGAAGATGAAATACCAGTACCAGGTAGAAAAAAGTAGAAGATATATATGTTAGGAGCGAAAAACAGCTGTAAAAATGACCAAATTTGAGATATATGCAAATGGGTAAGTATTAGGTGATTTAACAGGTGAAGGTAGGTTCTTTCTATTGAAATACTATTATTTTGGGGTAAGCTAATGGATATATACGCGGCAGCTAAAACAGATTAAGATTCGCGAACACAAAATTTGAAATCGATTTACGTAAACTCGCCTTAGGTAGACTTTTTGATACCTAAATATCAGAAAATCCTTAATGATTCAGAAACTACTGAGCCGATTTTGATAAATGATACGTCAAACGACGCGGCGTGACGGGAGGCACTGAAAACGAATGTAAACTGAACTACTTTCAAGAGAAAATTTTTGGTGATCGAACAAAATGTTGATTTTTGAAACTTTGAAATCACTACAGGAGGCCTGGAGGGCAGATCTTTTGCCGGTTTGCGGCGGAAACGCTACAAATCGACGCGGGGCGGCTAGAGGAAGATGAAATACCAGTACCAGGTAGAAAAAAGTAGAAGATATATATGTTAGGAGCGAAAAACAGCTGTAAAAATGACCAAATTTGAGATATATGCAAATGGGTAAGTATTAGGTGATTTAACAGGTGAAGGTAGGTTCTTTCTATTGAAATACTATTATTTTGGGGTAAGCTAATGGATATATACGCGGCAGCTAAAACAGATTAAGATTCGCGAACACAAAATTTGAAATCGATTTACGTAAACTCGCCTTAGGTAGACTTTTTGATACCTAAATATCAGAAAATCCTTAATAATTCAGAAACTACTGAGCCGATTTTGATAAATGATACGTCAAACGACGCGGCGTGACGGGAGGCACTGAAAACGAATGTAAACTGAACTACTTTCAAGAGAAAATTTTTGGTGATCGAACAAAATGTTGATTTTTGAAACTTTGAAATCACTACAGGAGGCCTGGAGGGCAGATCTTTTGCCGGTTTGCGGCGGAAACGCTACAAATCGACGCGGGGCGGCTAGAGGAAGATGAAATACCAGTACCAGGTAGAAAAAAGTAGAAGATATATATGTTAGGAGCGAAAAACAGCTGTAAAAATGACCAAATTTGAGATATATGCAAATGGGTAAGTATTAGGTGATTTAACAGGTGAAGGTAGGTTCTTTCTATTGAAATACTATTATTTTGGGGTAAGCTAATGGATATATACGCGGCAGCTAAAACAGATTAAGATTCGCGAACACAAAATTTGAAATCGATTTACGTAAACTCGCCTTAGGTAGACTTTTTGATACCTAAATATCAGAAAATCCTTAATAATTCAGAAACTACTGAGCCGATTTTGATAAATGATACGTCAAACGACGCGGCGTGACGGGAGGCACTGAAAACGAATGTAAACTGAACTACTTTCAAGAGAACATTTTTGGTGATCGAACAAAATGTTGATTTTTGAAACTTTGAAATCACTACAGGAGGCCTGGAGGGCAGATCTTTTGCCGGTTTGCGGCGGAAACGCTACAAATCGACGCGGGGCGGCTAGAGGAAGATGAAATACCAGTACCAGGTAGAAAAAAGTAGAAGATATATATGTTAGGAGCGAAAAACAGCTGTAAAAATGACCAAATTTGAGATATATGCAAATGGGTAAGTATTAGGTGATTTAACAGGTGAAGGTAGGTTCTTTCTATTGAAATACTATTATTTTGGGGTAAGCTAATGGATATATACGCGGCAGCTAAAACAGATTAAGATTCGCGAACACAAAATTTGAAATCGATTTACGTAAACTCGCCTTAGGTAGACTTTTTGATACCTAAATATCAGAAAATCCTTAATAATTCAGAAACTACTGAGCCGATTTTGATAAATGATACGTCAAACGACGCGGCGTGACGGGAGGCACTGAAAACGAATGTAAACTGAACTACTTTCAAGAGAACATTTTTGGTGATCGAACAAAATGTTGATTTTTGAAACTTTGAAATCACTACAGGAGGCCTGGAGGGCAGATCTTTTGCCGGTTTGCGGCGGAAACGCTACAAATCGACGCGGGGCGGCTAGAGGAAGATGAAATACCAGTACCAGGTAGAAAAAAGTAGAAGATATATATGTTAGGAGCGAAAAACAGCTGTAAAAATGACCAAATTTGAGATATATGCAAATGGGTAAGTATTAGGTGATTTAACAGGTGAAGGTAGGTTCTTTCTATTGAAATACTATTATTTTGGGGTAAGCTAATGGATATATACGCGGCAGCTAAAACAGATTAAGATTCGCGAACACAAAATTTGAAATCGATTTACGTAAACTCGCCTTAGGTAGACTTTTTGATACCTAAATATCAGAAAATCCTTAATAATTCAGAAACTACTGAGCCGATTTTGATAAATGATACGTCAAACGACGCGGCGTGACGGGAGGCACTGAAAACGAATGTAAACTGAACTACTTTCAAGAGAACATTTTTGGTGATCGAACAAAATGTTGATTTTTGAAACTTTGAAATCACTACAGGAGGCCTGGAGGGCAGATCTTTTGCCGGTTTGCGGCGGAAACGCTACAAATCGACGCGGGGCGGCTAGAGGAAGATGAAATACCAGTACCAGATAGAAAAAAGTAGAAGATATATATGTTAGGAGCGAAAAACAGCTGTAAAAATGACCAAATTTGAGATATATGCAAATGGGTAAGTATTAGGTGATTTAACAGGTGAAGGTAGGTTCTTTCTATTGAAATACTATTATTTTGGGGTAAGCTAATGGATATATACGCGGCAGCTAAAACAGATTAAGATTCGCGAACACAAAATTTGAAATCGATTTACGTAAACTCGCCTTAGGTAGACTTTTTGATACCTAAATATCAGAAAATCCTTAATAATTCAGAAACTACTGAGCCGATTTTGATAAATGATACGTCAAACGACGCGGCGTGACGGGAGGCACTGAAAACGAATGTAAACTGAACTACTTTCAAGAGAAAATTTTTGGTGATCGAACAAAATGTTGATTTTTGAAACTTTGAAATCACTACAGGAGGCCTGGAGGGCAGATCTTTTGCCGGTTTGCGGCGGAAACGCTACAAATCGACGCGGGGCGGCTAGAGGAAGATGAAATACCAGTACCAGGTAGAAAAAAGTAGAAGATATATATGTTAGGAGCGAAAAACAGCTGTAAAAATGACCAAATTTGAGATATATGCAAATGGGTAAGTATTAGGTGATTTAACAGGTGAAGGTAGGTTCTTTCTATTGAAATACTATTATTTTGGGGTAAGCTAATGGATATATACGCGGCAGCTAAAACAGATTAAGATTCGCGAACACAAAATTTGAAATCGATTTACGTAAACTCGCCTTAGGTAGACTTTTTGATACCTAAATATCAGAAAATCCTTAATAATTCAGAAACTACTGAGCCGATTTTGATAAATGATACGTCAAACGACGCGGCGTGACGGGAGGCACTGAAAACGAATGTAAACTGAACTACTTTCAAGAGAAAATTTTTGGTGATCGAACAAAATGTTGATTTTTGAAACTTTGAAATCACTACAGGAGGCCTGGAGGGCAGATCTTTTGCCGGTTTGCGGCGGAAACGCTACAAATCGACGCGGGGCGGCTAGAGGAAGATGAAATACCAGTACCAGGTAGAAAAAAGTAGAAGATATATATGTTAGGAGCGAAAAACAGCTGTAAAAATGACCAAATTTGAGATATATGCAAATGGGTAAGTATTAGGTGATTTAACAGGTGAAGGTAGGTTCTTTCTATTGAAATACTATTATTTTGGGGTAAGCTAATGGATATATACGCGGCAGCTAAAACAGATTAAGATTCGCGAACACAAAATTTGAAATCGATTTACGTAAACTCGCCTTAGGTAGACTTTTTGATACCTAAATATCAGAAAATCCTTAATAATTCAGAAACTACTGAGCCGATTTTGATAAATGATACGTCAAACGACGCGGCGTGACGGGAGGCACTGAAAACGAATGTAAACTGAACTACTTTCAAGAGAAAATTTTTGGTGATCGAACAAAATGTTGATTTTTGAAACTTTGAAATCACTACAGGAGGCCTGGAGGGCAGATCTTTTGCCGGTTTGCGGCGGAAACGCTACAAATCGACGCGGGGCGGCTAGAGGAAGATGAAATACCAGTACCAGGTAGAAAAAAGTAGAAGATATATATGTTAGGAGCGAAAAACAGCTGTAAAAATGACCAAATTTGAGATATATGCAAATGGGTAAGTATTAGGTGATTTAACAGGTGAAGGTAGGTTCTTTCTATTGAAATACTATTATTTTGGGGTAAGCTAATGGATATATACGCGGCAGCTAAAACAGATTAAGATTCGCGAACACAAAATTTGAAATCGATTTACGTAAACTCGCCTTAGGTAGACTTTTTGATACCTAAATATCAGAAAATCCTTAATAATTCAGAAACTACTGAGCCGATTTTGATAAATGATACGTCAAACGACGCGGCGTGACGGGAGGCACTGAAAACGAATGTAAACTGAACTACTTTCAAGAGAAAATTTTTGGTGATCGAACAAAATGTTGATTTTTGAAACTTTGAAATCACTACAGGAGGCCTGGAGGGCAGATCTTTTGCCGGTTTGCGGCGGAAACGCTACAAATCGACGCGGGGCGGCTAGAGGAAGATGAAATACCAGTACCAGATAGAAAAAAGTAGAAGATATATATGTTAGGAGCGAAAAACAGCTGTAAAAATGACCAAATTTGAGATATATGCAAATGGGTAAGTATTAGGTGATTTAACAGGTGAAGGTAGGTTCTTTCTATTGAAATACTATTATTTTGGGGTAAGCTAATGGATATATACGCGGCAGCTAAAACAGATTAAGATTCGCGAACACAAAATTTGAAATCGATTTACGTAAACTCGCCTTAGGTAGACTTTTTGATACCTAAATATCAGAAAATCCTTAATAATTCAGAAACTACTGAGCCGATTTTGATAAATGATACGTCAAACGACGCGGCGTGACGGGAGGCACTGAAAACGAATGTAAACTGAACTACTTTCAAGAGAAAATTTTTGGTGATCGAACAAAATGTTGATTTTTGAAACTTTGAAATCACTACAGGAGGCCTGGAGGGCAGATCTTTTGCCGGTTTGCGGCGGAAACGCTACAAATCGACGCGGGGCGGCTAGAGGAAGATGAAATACCAGTACCAGGTAGAAAAAAGTAGAAGATATATATGTTAGGAGCGAAAAACAGCTGTAAAAATGACCAAATTTGAGATATATGCAAATGGGTAAGTATTAGGTGATTTAACAGGTGAAGGTAGGTTCTTTCTATTGAAATACTATTATTTTGGGGTAAGCTAATGGATATATACGCGGCAGCTAAAACAGATTAAGATTCGCGAACACAAAATTTGAAATCGATTTACGTAAACTCGCCTTAGGTAGACTTTTTGATACCTAAATATCAGAAAATCCTTAATAATTCAGAAACTACTGAGCCGATTTTGATAAATGATACGTCAAACGACGCGGCGTGACGGGAGGCACTGAAAACGAATGTAAACTGAACTACTTTCAAGAGAACATTTTTGGTGATCGAACAAAATGTTGATTTTTGAAACTTTGAAATCACTACAGGAGGCCTGGAGGGCAGATCTTTTGCCGGTTTGCGGCGGAAACGCTACAAATCGACGCGGGGCGGCTAGAGGAAGATGAAATACCAGTACCAGGTAGAAAAAAGTAGAAGATATATATGTTAGGAGCGAAAAACAGCTGTAAAAATGACCAAATTTGAGATATATGCAAATGGGTAAGTATTAGGTGATTTAACAGGTGAAGGTAGGTTCTTTCTATTGAAATACTATTATTTTGGGGTAAGCTAATGGATATATACGCGGCAGCTAAAACAGATTAAGATTCGCGAACACAAAATTTGAAATCGATTTACGTAAACTCGCCTTAGGTAGACTTTTTGATACCTAAATATCAGAAAATCCTTAATAATTCAGAAACTACTGAGCCGATTTTGATAAATGATACGTCAAACGACGCGGCGTGACGGGAGGCACTGAAAACGAATGTAAACTGAACTACTTTCAAGAGAACATTTTTGGTGATCGAACAAAATGTTGATTTTTGAAACTTTGAAATCACTACAGGAGGCCTGGAGGGCAGATCTTTTGCCGGTTTGCGGCGGAAACGCTACAAATCGACGCGGGGCGGCTAGAGGAAGATGAAATACCAGTACCAGGTAGAAAAAAGTAGAAGATATATATGTTAGGAGCGAAAAACAGCTGTAAAAATGACCAAATTTGAGATATATGCAAATGGGTAAGTATTAGGTGATTTAACAGGTGAAGGTAGGTTCTTTCTATTGAAATACTATTATTTTGGGGTAAGCTAATGGATATATACGCGGCAGCTAAAACAGATTAAGATTCGCGAACACAAAATTTGAAATCGATTTACGTAAACTCGCCTTAGGTAGACTTTTTGATACCTAAATATCAGAAAATCCTTAATAATTCAGAAACTACTGAGCCGATTTTGATAAATGATACGTCAAACGACGCGGCGTGACGGGAGGCACTGAAAACGAATGTAAACTGAACTACTTTCAAGAGAAAATTTTTGGTGATCGAACAAAATGTTGATTTTTGAAACTTTGAAATCACTACAGGAGGCCTGGAGGGCAGATCTTTTGCCGGTTTGCGGCGGAAACGCTACAAATCGACGCGGGGCGGCTAGAGGAAGATGAAATACCAGTACCAGGTAGAAAAAAGTAGAAGATATATATGTTAGGAGCGAAAAACAGCTGTAAAAATGACCAAATTTGAGATATATGCAAATGGGTAAGTATTAGGTGATTTAACAGGTGAAGGTAGGTTCTTTCTATTGAAATACTATTATTTTGGGGTAAGCTAATGGATATATACGCGGCAGCTAAAACAGATTAAGATTCGCGAACACAAAATTTGAAATCGATTTACGTAAACTCGCCTTAGGTAGACTTTTTGATACCTAAATATCAGAAAATCCTTAATAATTCAGAAACTACTGAGCCGATTTTGATAAATGATACGTCAAACGACGCGGCGTGACGGGAGGCACTGAAAACGAATGTAAACTGAACTACTTTCAAGAGAAAATTTTTGGTGATCGAACAAAATGTTGATTTTTGAAACTTTGAAATCACTACAGGAGGCCTGGAGGGCAGATCTTTTGCCGGTTTGCGGCGGAAACGCTACAAATCGACGCGGGGCGGCTAGAGGAAGATGAAATACCAGTACCAGGTAGAAAAAAGTAGAAGATATATATGTTAGGAGCGAAAAACAGCTGTAAAAATGACCAAATTTGAGATATATGCAAATGGGTAAGTATTAGGTGATTTAACAGGTGAAGGTAGGTTCTTTCTATTGAAATACTATTATTTTGGGGTAAGCTAATGGATATATACGCGGCAGCTAAAACAGATTAAGATTCGCGAACACAAAATTTGAAATCGATTTACGTAAACTCGCCTTAGGTAGACTTTTTGATACCTAAATATCAGAAAATCCTTAATAATTCAGAAACTACTGAGCCGATTTTGATAAATGATACGTCAAACGACGCGGCGTGACGGGAGGCACTGAAAACGAATGTAAACTGAACTACTTTCAAGAGAACATTTTTGGTGATCGAACAAAATGTTGATTTTTGAAACTTTGAAATCACTACAGGAGGCCTGGAGGGCAGATCTTTTGCCGGTTTGCGGCGGAAACGCTACAAATCGACGCGGGGCGGCTAGAGGAAGATGAAATACCAGTACCAGGTAGAAAAAAGTAGAAGATATATATGTTAGGAGCGAAAAACAGCTGTAAAAATGACCAAATTTGAGATATATGCAAATGGGTAAGTATTAGGTGATTTAACAGGTGAAGGTAGGTTCTTTCTATTGAAATACTATTATTTTGGGGTAAGCTAATGGATATATACGCGGCAGCTAAAACAGATTAAGATTCGCGAACACAAAATTTGAAATCGATTTACGTAAACTCGCCTTAGGTAGACTTTTTGATACCTAAATATCAGAAAATCCTTAATAATTCAGAAACTACTGAGCCGATTTTGATAAATGATACGTCAAACGACGCGGCGTGACGGGAGGCACTGAAAACGAATGTAAACTGAACTACTTTCAAGAGAAAATTTTTGGTGATCGAACAAAATGTTGATTTTTGAAACTTTGAAATCACTACAGGAGGCCTGGAGGGCAGATCTTTTGCCGGTTTGCGGCGGAAACGCTACAAATCGACGCGGGGCGGCTAGAGGAAGATGAAATACCAGTACCAGATAGAAAAAAGTAGAAGATATATATGTTAGGAGCGAAAAACAGCTGTAAAAATGACCAAATTTGAGATATATGCAAATGGGTAAGTATTAGGTGATTTAACAGGTGAAGGTAGGTTCTTTCTATTGAAATACTATTATTTTGGGGTAAGCTAATGGATATATACGCGGCAGCTAAAACAGATTAAGATTCGCGAACACAAAATTTGAAATCGATTTACGTAAACTCGCCTTAGGTAGACTTTTTGATACCTAAATATCAGAAAATCCTTAATAATTCAGAAACTACTGAGCCGATTTTGATAAATGATACGTCAAACGACGCGGCGTGACGGGAGGCACTGAAAACGAATGTAAACTGAACTACTTTCAAGAGAACATTTTTGGTGATCGAACAAAATGTTGATTTTTGAAACTTTGAAATCACTACAGGAGGCCTGGAGGGCAGATCTTTTGCCGGTTTGCGGCGGAAACGCTACAAATCGACGCGGGGCGGCTAGAGGAAGATGAAATACCAGTACCAGGTAGAAAAAAGTAGAAGATATATATGTTAGGAGCGAAAAACAGCTGTAAAAATGACCAAATTTGAGATATATGCAAATGGGTAAGTATTAGGTGATTTAACAGGTGAAGGTAGGTTCTTTCTATTGAAATACTATTATTTTGGGGTAAGCTAATGGATATATACGCGGCAGCTAAAACAGATTAAGATTCGCGAACACAAAATTTGAAATCGATTTACGTAAACTCGCCTTAGGTAGACTTTTTGATACCTAAATATCAGAAAATCCTTAATAATTCAGAAACTACTGAGCCGATTTTGATAAATGATACGTCAAACGACGCGGCGTGACGGGAGGCACTGAAAACGAATGTAAACTGAACTACTTTCAAGAGAAAATTTTTGGTGATCGAACAAAATGTTGATTTTTGAAACTTTGAAATCACTACAGGAGGCCTGGAGGGCAGATCTTTTGCCGGTTTGCGGCGGAAACGCTACAAATCGACGCGGGGCGGCTAGAGGAAGATGAAATACCAGTACCAGGTAGAAAAAAGTAGAAGATATATATGTTAGGAGCGAAAAACAGCTGTAAAAATGACCAAATTTGAGATATATGCAAATGGGTAAGTATTAGGTGATTTAACAGGTGAAGGTAGGTTCTTTCTATTGAAATACTATTATTTTGGGGTAAGCTAATGGATATATACGCGGCAGCTAAAACAGATTAAGATTCGCGAACACAAAATTTGAAATCGATTTACGTAAACTCGCCTTAGGTAGACTTTTTGATACCTAAATATCAGAAAATCCTTAATAATTCAGAAACTACTGAGCCGATTTTGATAAATGATACGTCAAACGACGCGGCGTGACGGGAGGCACTGAAAACGAATGTAAACTGAACTACTTTCAAGAGAAAATTTTTGGTGATCGAACAAAATGTTGATTTTTGAAACTTTGAAATCACTACAGGAGGCCTGGAGGGCAGATCTTTTGCCGGTTTGCGGCGGAAACGCTACAAATCGACGCGGGGCGGCTAGAGGAAGATGAAATACCAGTACCAGGTAGAAAAAAGTAGAAGATATATATGTTAGGAGCGAAAAACAGCTGTAAAAATGACCAAATTTGAGATATATGCAAATGGGTAAGTATTAGGTGATTTAACAGGTGAAGGTAGGTTCTTTCTATTGAAATACTATTATTTTGGGGTAAGCTAATGGATATATACGCGGCAGCTAAAACAGATTAAGATTCGCGAACACAAAATTTGAAATCGATTTACGTAAACTCGCCTTAGGTAGACTTTTTGATACCTAAATATCAGAAAATCCTTAATAATTCAGAAACTACTGAGCCGATTTTGATAAATGATACGTCAAACGACGCGGCGTGACGGGAGGCACTGAAAACGAATGTAAACTGAACTACTTTCAAGAGAAAATTTTTGGTGATCGAACAAAATGTTGATTTTTGAAACTTTGAAATCACTACAGGAGGCCTGGAGGGCAGATCTTTTGCCGGTTTGCGGCGGAAACGCTACAAATCGACGCGGGGCGGCTAGAGGAAGATGAAATACCAGTACCAGGTAGAAAAAAGTAGAAGATATATATGTTAGGAGCGAAAAACAGCTGTAAAAATGACCAAATTTGAGATATATGCAAATGGGTAAGTATTAGGTGATTTAACAGGTGAAGGTAGGTTCTTTCTATTGAAATACTATTATTTTGGGGTAAGCTAATGGATATATACGCGGCAGCTAAAACAGATTAAGATTCGCGAACACAAAATTTGAAATCGATTTACGTAAACTCGCCTTAGGTAGACTTTTTGATACCTAAATATCAGAAAATCCTTAATAATTCAGAAACTACTGAGCCGATTTTGATAAATGATACGTCAAACGACGCGGCGTGACGGGAGGCACTGAAAACGAATGTAAACTGAACTACTTTCAAGAGAAAATTTTTGGTGATCGAACAAAATGTTGATTTTTGAAACTTTGAAATCACTACAGGAGGCCTGGAGGGCAGATCTTTTGCCGGTTTGCGGCGGAAACGCTACAAATCGACGCGGGGCGGCTAGAGGAAGATGAAATACCAGTACCAGGTAGAAAAAAGTAGAAGATATATATGTTAGGAGCGAAAAACAGCTGTAAAAATGACCAAATTTGAGATATATGCAAATGGGTAAGTATTAGGTGATTTAACAGGTGAAGGTAGGTTCTTTCTATTGAAATACTATTATTTTGGGGTAAGCTAATGGATATATACGCGGCAGCTAAAACAGATTAAGATTCGCGAACACAAAATTTGAAATCGATTTACGTAAACTCGCCTTAGGTAGACTTTTTGATACCTAAATATCAGAAAATCCTTAATAATTCAGAAACTACTGAGCCGATTTTGATAAATGATACGTCAAACGACGCGGCGTGACGGGAGGCACTGAAAACGAATGTAAACTGAACTACTTTCAAGAGAACATTTTTGGTGATCGAACAAAATGTTGATTTTTGAAACTTTGAAATCACTACAGGAGGCCTGGAGGGCAGATCTTTTGCCGGTTTGCGGCGGAAACGCTACAAATCGACGCGGGGCGGCTAGAGGAAGATGAAATACCAGTACCAGGTAGAAAAAAGTAGAAGATATATATGTTAGGAGCGAAAAACAGCTGTAAAAATGACCAAATTTGAGATATATGCAAATGGGTAAGTATTAGGTGATTTAACAGGTGAAGGTAGGTTCTTTCTATTGAAATACTATTATTTTGGGGTAAGCTAATGGATATATACGCGGCAGCTAAAACAGATTAAGATTCGCGAACACAAAATTTGAAATCGATTTACGTAAACTCGCCTTAGGTAGACTTTTTGATACCTAAATATCAGAAAATCCTTAATAATTCAGAAACTACTGAGCCGATTTTGATAAATGATACGTCAAACGACGCGGCGTGACGGGAGGCACTGAAAACGAATGTAAACTGAACTACTTTCAAGAGAAAATTTTTGGTGATCGAACAAAATGTTGATTTTTGAAACTTTGAAATCACTACAGGAGGCCTGGAGGGCAGATCTTTTGCCGGTTTGCGGCGGAAACGCTACAAATCGACGCGGGGCGGCTAGAGGAAGATGAAATACCAGTACCAGGTAGAAAAAAGTAGAAGATATATATGTTAGGAGCGAAAAACAGCTGTAAAAATGACCAAATTTGAGATATATGCAAATGGGTAAGTATTAGGTGATTTAACAGGTGAAGGTAGGTTCTTTCTATTGAAATACTATTATTTTGGGGTAAGCTAATGGATATATACGCGGCAGCTAAAACAGATTAAGATTCGCGAACACAAAATTTGAAATCGATTTACGTAAACTCGCCTTAGGTAGACTTTTTGATACCTAAATATCAGAAAATCCTTAATAATTCAGAAACTACTGAGCCGATTTTGATAAATGATACGTCAAACGACGCGGCGTGACGGGAGGCACTGAAAACGAATGTAAACTGAACTACTTTCAAGAGAAAATTTTTGGTGATCGAACAAAATGTTGATTTTTGAAACTTTGAAATCACTACAGGAGGCCTGGAGGGCAGATCTTTTGCCGGTTTGCGGCGGAAACGCTACAAATCGACGCGGGGCGGCTAGAGGAAGATGAAATACCAGTACCAGATAGAAAAAAGTAGAAGATATATATGTTAGGAGCGAAAAACAGCTGTAAAAATGACCAAATTTGAGATATATGCAAATGGGTAAGTATTAGGTGATTTAACAGGTGAAGGTAGGTTCTTTCTATTGAAATACTATTATTTTGGGGTAAGCTAATGGATATATACGCGGCAGCTAAAACAGATTAAGATTCGCGAACACAAAATTTGAAATCGATTTACGTAAACTCGCCTTAGGTAGACTTTTTGATACCTAAATATCAGAAAATCCTTAATAATTCAGAAACTACTGAGCCGATTTTGATAAATGATACGTCAAACGACGCGGCGTGACGGGAGGCACTGAAAACGAATGTAAACTGAACTACTTTCAAGAGAAAATTTTTGGTGATCGAACAAAATGTTGATTTTTGAAACTTTGAAATCACTACAGGAGGCCTGGAGGGCAGATCTTTTGCCGGTTTGCGGCGGAAACGCTACAAATCGACGCGGGGCGGCTAGAGGAAGATGAAATACCAGTACCAGGTAGAAAAAAGTAGAAGATATATATGTTAGGAGCGAAAAACAGCTGTAAAAATGACCAAATTTGAGATATATGCAAATGGGTAAGTATTAGGTGATTTAACAGGTGAAGGTAGGTTCTTTCTATTGAAATACTATTATTTTGGGGTAAGCTAATGGATATATACGCGGCAGCTAAAACAGATTAAGATTCGCGAACACAAAATTTGAAATCGATTTACGTAAACTCGCCTTAGGTAGACTTTTTGATACCTAAATATCAGAAAATCCTTAATAATTCAGAAACTACTGAGCCGATTTTGATAAATGATACGTCAAACGACGCGGCGTGACGGGAGGCACTGAAAACGAATGTAAACTGAACTACTTTCAAGAGAACATTTTTGGTGATCGAACAAAATGTTGATTTTTGAAACTTTGAAATCACTACAGGAGGCCTGGAGGGCAGATCTTTTGCCGGTTTGCGGCGGAAACGCTACAAATCGACGCGGGGCGGCTAGAGG